>CP136066.1:157913079-162713079 GCA_032622095.1 Siphonodentalium dalli | reverse complement strand
AAAGAGGAGCAAAGCAATTTCGAAGTTGATTAGCCATGCAGCGAAATGTTCGGTTTCGTTTCAAATTTTATGGCCGTGAAGACGCCGACAGACGTGTTCATTTCCAGATTGCTAAACTGTGAAACTAACACGTTGTAGTGGTGCAAAAAGAATTTGACATATGTCACATATTGTTACGCAACATACGGGTATTCTCTGAAGTCTGAGGAATGTATTGAAGAAAAGAAATAGTCAATTGATAAACAGCAAAGAGTGGCTATTTGATTAAGCACATAAACGTAGTTGTAACGTATGTACATCGTATGTGAATTGTCTGCAGCAAATACCAACTGCATAATAAGGTTTATCTATTTGTCCCACGGTCTTTATTATTGATATAAAAAGGTCCAATATGAATATTACACCTTATAACATATATGTGTCTGTGATAACACCATTTATATATAGCGTGCTTTAATAGCAAATAAAAAAACACGCAATTATGCAAATTAGCAAACACCACAGTTCGCGGTTGTTATGAAACAGTGGGGTTTATAAAAACAGTGTTTTTCGAAATTATCAGAGAGCTGTCAGAGAATCTCTGCGTGGTGAGTTCTTCGTAGTTCTATGTTTGCTGGTAACAGCTGAGCGGTCAATAACTGAGACAATGTTACCCTCGAGGGTAATATGGTGATTTATCGCCCGCCATGTGACGCACTCTCAGCCAATCAGAAGAGAGGAAAATGGGATGAAGGATAACAATGTCGGTTATTAACCTATTAACCAGAATGGCCTACACTGATATATTATCGCTGAAAACAAAAACAAGTCATTAATCTACAAACGGAACCATGAGCAAGCCTTCTCCAATATGTCAGCTAAAACATTAACATATTCCCAACCCCCAGCGACTGCCCCGCTTTCCGGTTTCCGGTGTTGAATTGATCCGGAAATTACTATATATCTTACAAACTGGAACAGCCTTCACCTTTACGTCATTTGAAAATAATTTTGACAGTTGGACGTTCGATTATATATATATCTTTTTACTTTTTACACGATTGTCCTTGACTAATTTGACATAATATGGTCTGCCCATAGATAATTTGACTTTGTCTACATATTTGACTTTGACTACTTCGATATCTCATATATATTTTGAAGACCTCTGTCTGTTTGTCTGTCTGTCTGTCTGTCTGTCCTTAATACAAATCTACGATTCTCGACCGATCGGGACGAAACTTGGTACGTGTGTGTAGTTTGACCAGGCGGTGGTCGTTGTCGTATTGGCGAGCCCGTGCGACGCCCGTGCAGCGCATGCGCAGATGAGATCGCGGAAACGGGTGGAGCTATAGACTTGAAATTTGGTATGTGAATGTATCTTGCCCCGAGTACGAATTTTATCGGGTCGCCGAGCCCGTGCGACGCCAGCTTCGCGCATGCGCAGACGAGATCTCGGAAACGGGTGGAGCTATCGACTTGAAATTTGCTATGTGAATGTATCTTGCCCCGGATACGAATTTTATCGGGTCGCCGAGCCCGTGCGACGCCAGCTTCGCGCATGCGCAGACGAGATCTCGGAAACGGGTGGAGCTATCGACTTGAAATTTGCTATGTGAATGTATCTTGCCCCGGATACGAATTTTATCTGGTCGCCGAGCCCGTGCGAGGCCAGCTTCGCACATGCGCAGACCAGATATCGGAAACGGGTGGAGCTATCGACTTGGAAATTTGGTTTTTGAATAGCCCGGACAACGTCGGGCTCATCGGCTAGTCTCATATATATTTTGAAGACCTCTGTTTGTCTGTCTGTTTGTCTGTCTGTCTGTCATTAATACAAATCTACGATTCTCGACCGATCGGGACGAAACTTGGTACGTGTGTGTAGTTTGACCAGGCGGTGGTAGTTGTCGTATTGGCGAGCCCGTGCGCCGCCCGTGCAGCGCATGCGCAGACGAGATCTCGGAAACGGGTGGAGCTATCGACTTGAAATTTGGTATGTGAATGTATCTTGCCCCGAGTACGAATTTTATCGGGTCGCCGAGCCCATGCGACACCAGCTTCGCGCATGCGCAGACGAGATCTCGGAAACGGGAGGAGCTATCGACTTGAAATTTGGTATGTGAATGTATCTTGCCCCGGATACGAATTTTATCGGGTCGCCGAGCCCGTGCGACGCCAGCTTCGCGCATGCGCAGACCAGATCTCGGAAAAGGGTGGAGCTATCGACTTGAAATTTGCTATGTGAAGTATCTTGCCCCGGATACGATTTTTATCGGATCACCGAGCCCGTGCGACGCCAGCTTCGCGCATGCGCAGACCAGATCTCGGAAACGGATAGAGCTATCGACTTGAAATTTGTTTTTTTAATAGCCCGGACAACGTCGCCCGGACAACGTCGGGCTCATCGGCTAGTCTCATATATATTTTGAACACCTCTGTCTGTTTGTCTGTATGTTTGTTTGTCATTTATACAAATCTACGATTCTCGACCGATCGGGACGAAACTTGGTACGTGTGTGTAGTTTGACCAGGCGATGGATGTTGTCGTATTGGCGAGCCCGTGCGACGCCAGCTTCGCGCATGCGCAGACGAGATCTCGGAAACGGGTGGAGCTATCGACTTGAAATTTGGTACGTGAATGTATCTTGCCCCGGATACGAATTTTATCGGGTCGCCGAGCCCGTGCGACGCCAGCTTCGCGCATGCGCAGACCAGATCTTGGAAAAGGGTGGAGCTATCGACTTGAAATTTGCTATGTGAAGTATCTTGCCCCGGATACGATTTTTATCGGATCACCGAGCCCGTGCGACGCCAGCTTCGCGCATGCGCAGACCAGATCTCGGAAACGGATAGAGCTATCGACTTGAAATTTGTTTTTTTAATAGCCCGGACAACGTCGCCCGGACATCGTCGGGCTCATCGGCTAGTCTCATATATATTTTGAAGACCTCTGTCTGTTTGTCTGTCTGTCTGTCTGTCTGTCCTTAATACAAATCTACGATTCTCGACCGATCGGGACGAAACTTGGTACGTGTGTGTAGTTTGACCAGGCGGTGGTCGTTGTCGTATTGGCGAGCCCGTGCGACGCCCGTGCAGCGCATGCGCAGATGAGATCGCGGAAACGGGTGGAGCTATAGACTTGAAATTTGGTATGTGAATGTATCTTGCCCCGAGTACGAATTTTATCGGGTCGCCGAGCTCGTGCGACGCCAGCTTCGCGCATGCGCAGACGAGATCTCGGAAACGGGTGCAGCTATCGACTTGAAATTTGCTATGTGAATGTATCTTGCCCCGGATACGAATTTTATCGGGTCGCCGAGCCCGTGCGACGCCAGCTTCGCGCATGCGCAGACGAGATCTCGGAAACGGGTGGAGCTATCGACTTGAAATTTGCTATGTGAATGTATCTTGCCCCGGATACGAATTTTATCTGGTCGCCGAGCCCGTGCGAGGCCAGCTTCGCACATGCGCAGACCAGATATCGGAAACGGGTGGAGCTATCGACTTGGAAATTTGGTTTTTGAATAGCCCGGACAACGTCGGGCTCATCGGCTAGTCTCATATATATTTTGAAGACCTCTGTTTGTCTGTCTGTTTGTCTGTCTGTCTGTCATTAATACAAATCTACGATTCTCGACCGATCGGGACGAAACTTGGTACGTGTGTGTAGTTTGACCAGGCGGTGGTAGTTGTCGTATTGGCGAGCCCGTGCGACGCCCGTGCAGCGCATGCGCAGACGAGATCTCTGAAACGGGTGGAGCTATCGACTTGAAATTTGGTATGTGAATGTATCTTGCCCCGAGTACGAATTTTATCGGGTCGCCGAGCCCATGCGACACCAGCTTCGCGCATGCGCAGACGAGATCTCGGAAACGGGAGGAGCTATCGACTTGAAATTTGGTATGTGAATGTATCTTGCCCCGGATACGAATTTTATCGGGTCGCCGAGCCCGTGCGACGCCAGCTTCGCGCATGCGCAGACCAGATCTCGGAAAAGGGTGGAGCTATCGACTTGAAATTTGCTATGTGAAGTATCTTGCCCCGGATACGATTTTTATCGGATCACCGAGCCCGTGCGACGCCAGCTTCGCGCATGCGCAGACCAGATCTCGGAAACGGATAGAGCTATCGACTTGAAATTTGTTTTTTTAATAGCCCGGACAACGTCGCCCGGACAACGTCGGGCTCATCGGCTAGTCTCATATATATTTTGAACACCTCTGTCTGTTTGTCTGTATGTTTGTTTGTCATTTATACAAATCTACGATTCTCGACCGATCGGGACGAAACTTGGTACGTGTGTGTAGTTTGACCAGGCGATGGATGTTGTCGTATTGGCGAGCCCGTGCGACGCCAGCTTCGCGCATGCGCAGACGAGATCTCGGAAACGGGTGGAGCTATCGACTTGAAATTTGGTACGTGAATGTATCTTGCCCCGGATACGAATTTTATCGGGTCGCCGAGCCCGTGCGACGCCAGCTTCGCGCATGCGCAGACCAGATCTCGGAAAAGGGTGGAGCTATCGACTTGAAATTTGCTATGTGAAGTATCTTGCCCCGGATACGATTTTTATCGGATCACCGAGCCCGTGCGACGCCAGCTTCGCGCATGCGCAGACCAGATCTCGGAAACGGATAGAGCTATCGACTTGAAATTTGTTTTTTTAATAGCCCGGACAACGTCGCCCGGACATCGTCGGGCTCATCGGCTAGTCTCATATATATTTTGAACACCTCTGTCTGTTTGTCTGTATGTTTGTTTGTCATTTATACAAATCTACGATTCTCGACCGATCGGGACGAAACTTGGTACGTGTGTGTAGTTTGACCAGGCGATGGATGTTGTCGTATTGGCGAGCCCGTGCGGCGCCCGCTTCGCGCATGCGCAGACGAGATCTCGGAAACGGGTGGAGCTATCGACTTGAAATTTGCTATGTGAATGTATCTTGCCCCGGATACGAATTGTATCGGGTCGCCGAGTCCGTGCGTCGCCATCTTCGCGCATGCGCAGACGAGATCTCGGAAACGGGTGGAGCTATCGACTTGAAATTTGGTATGTGAATGTATCTTGCCCCGGATACGAATTTTATAGGGTCGCCGAGCCCGTACGACGCCAGCTTCGCGCATGCGCAGACGAGATCTCGGAAACGGGTGGAGCTATCGACTTGAAATTTGCTATGTGAATGTATCTTGCCCCGGATACGAATTTTATCGGGTCGCCGAGCCCGTGCGACGCCAGCTTCGCGCATGCGCAGACGAGATATCGGAAACGGGTGGAGCTATCGACTTGAAATTTGGTTTTTGAATAGCCCGGACAACGTCGGGTTCATCGGCTAGTCTCATATATATTTTGAAGACCTCTGTCTGTTTGTCAGTTTGTCTGTATGTTTGTTTGTCATTTATACAAATCTACGATTCTCGACCGATCGGGACGAAACTTGGTACGTGTGTGTACATGTAGTTTGACCAGGCGATGGATGTTGTCGTATTGGCGAGCCCGTGTGGCGCCCGCTTCGCGCATGCGCAGACGAGATCTCGGAAACGGGTGGAGCTATCGACTTGAAATTTGGTATGAGCATGTATCTTGCCCCGGATACGAATTTTATCGGGTCGCCGAGCCCGTGCGACGCCATCTTCGCGCATGCGCAGACGAGATCTCGGAAACGGGTGGAGCTATCGACTTGAAATTTGGTATGTGAATGTATCTTGCCCCGGATACGAATTTTATCGGATCGCCGAGCCCGTGCGGCGCCAGCTTCGCGCATGCGCAGAAGAGATCTCGGAAACGGGTGGAGCTATCGACTTGAAATTTGCTATGCGAATGTATCTTGCCCCGGATACTAATTTTATCGGGTCGCCGAGCCCGTACGACGCCAGATTCGCGCATGCGCAGACCAGATCTCGGAAACCTCATATATATTTTGAAGACCTCTGTTTGTCTGTATGTCTGTATGTTTGTCTGTATGTATGTCATTTATACAAATCTACGATTCTCGACCGATCGGGACGAAACTTGGTACGTGTGTGTAGTTTGACCAGGCGGTGGACGTTGTCGTATTGGCGAGCCCGTGCGGCGCCCGCTTCGCGCATGCGCAGACGAGATCTCGGAAACGGGTGGAGCTATCGAATTGAAATTTGGTATGTGAATGTATCTTGCCCCGGATACGAATTTTATCGGGTCGCCGAGCCCGTGCGACGCCAGCGCGCAGACGAGATCTCGGAAACGGGTGGAGCTATCGACTTGAAATTTGCCATGTGAATGTATCTTGCCCCGAATACGAATTATATCGGGTCGCCGAGCCCGTGCGACGCCAGCTTCGCGCATGCGCAGACCAGATCTCGGAAACTGGTTGGAGCTATCGACTTGAAATTTGGTTTTTGAATAGCCCGGACAACGTCGGGCTCATCGGCTAGTCTCATATATATTTTGAAGACCTCTGTCTGTTTGTCTGTATGTTTGTTTGTCATTTATACAAATCTACGATTCTCGACCGATCGGGACGAAACTTGGTACGTGTGTGTAGTTTGACCAGGCGATGGACGTTGTCGTATTGGCGAGCCCGTGCGGCGCCCGCTTCGCGCATGCGCAGACGAGATCTCGGAAACGGATGGAGCTATCGACTTGAAATTTGCTATGTGAATGTATCTTGACCCGGATACGAATTTTATCGGGTCGCTGAGCCCGTGCGACGCCAGCTTCGCGCATGCGCAGACCAGATCTCGGAAATCTCATATATATTTTGAAGACCTCTGTCTGTTTGTCTGTATGTTTGTTTGTCATTTATACAAATCTACGATTCTCGACCGATCGGGACGAAACTTGGTACGTGTGTGTAGTTGGATGGACGTTGTCGTATTAGCGAGCCCGTGCGCCGCCCGCTTTGCGCATGCGCAGACCAGATCTCGGAAATCTCATATATATTTTGAAGACCTCTGTCTGTATGTTTGCATGTTTGTCTGTATGTTTGTCATTTATACAAATCTACGATTCTCGACCGATCGGGACGAAACTTGGTACGTGTGTGTAGTTTGACCAGGCGGTGGACGATGTCGTATTGGCGAGCCCGTGCGGCGCCCGCTTCGCGCATGCGCAGACCAGATCTCGGAAACGGGTGGAGCTATCGACTTGAAATTTGCTATGCGAATGTATCTTGCCCCGGATACGAATTTTATCGGGTCGCCGAGCCCGTGCGACGCCAGATTCGCGCATGCGCAGACCAGATCTCGGAAACCTCATATATATTTTGAAGACCTCTGTTTGTCTGTATGTCTGTATGTTTGTCTGTATGTATGTCATTTATACAAATCTACGATTCTCGACCGATCGGGACGAAACTTGGTACGTGTGTGTAGTTTGACCAGGCGGTGGACGTTGTCGTATTGGCGAGCCCGTGCGGCGCCCGCTTCGCGCATGCGCAGACGAGATCTCGGAAACGGGTGGAGCTATCGAATTGAAATTTGGTATGTGAATGTATCTTGCCCCGGATACGAATTTTATCGGGTCGCCGAGCCCGTGCGACGCCAGCTTCGCGCATGCGCAGACGAGATCTCGGAAACGGGTGGAGCTATCGACTTGAAATTTGCCATGTGAATGTATCTTGCCCCGAATACGAATTATATCGGGTCGCCGAGCCCGTGCGACACCAGCTTCGCGCATGCGCAGACCAGATCTCGGAAACTGGTTGGAGCTATCGACTTGAAATTTGGTTTTTGAATAGCCCGGACAACGTCGGGCTCATCGGCTAGTCTCATATATATTTTGAAGACCTCTGTCTGTTTGTCTGTATGTTTGTTTGTCATTTATACAAATCTACGATTCTCGACCGATCGGGACGAAACTTGGTACGTGTGTGTAGTTTGACCAGGCGATGGACGTTGTCGTATTGGCGAGCCCGTGCGGCGCCCGCTTCGCGCATGCGCAGACGAGATCTCGGAAACGGATGGAGCTATCGACTTGAAATTTGCTATGTGAATGTATCTTGACCCGGATACGAATTTTATCGGGTCGCTGAGCCCGTGCGACGCCAGCTTCGCGCATGCGCAGACCAGATCTCGGAAATCTCATATATATTTTGAAGACCTCTGTCTGTTTGTCTGTATGTTTGTTTGTCATTTATACAAATCTACGATTCTCGACCGATCGGGACGAAACTTGGTACGTGTGTGTAGTTGGATGGACGTTGTCGTATTAGCGAGCCCGTGCGGCGCCCGCTTCGCGCATGCGCAGACCAGATCTCGGAAATCTCATATATATTTTGAAGACCTCTGTCTGTATGTTTGCATGTTTGTCTGTATGTTTGTCATTTATACAAATCTACGATTCTCGACCGATCGGGACGAAACTTGGTACGTGTGTGTAGTTTGACCAGGCGGTGGACGATGTCGTATTGGCGAGCCCGTGCGGCGCCCGCTTCGCGCATGCGCAGACCAGATATCGGAAACGGGTGGAGCTATCGACTTGAAATTTGGTATGTGAATGCATCTTGCCCCGGATACGAATTTTATCGGGTCGCCGAGCCCGTCCGACGCCAGCTTCGCGCATGCGCAGACCAGATCTCGGAAACGGGTAGAGCTATCGACTTGAAATTTGGTTTTTGAATAGCCCGGACAACGTCGGGCTGGGTAGAGCTATCGAACGTCGGGCTGGGTAGAGCTATCGACTTGAAATTTGGTTTTTCAATAGCCCGGACAACGTCGGGCTCATCGGCTAGTCTCATATATATTTTGAAGACCTCTGTCTGTTTGTCTGTTTGTCTGTATGTTTGTTTGTCATTTATACAAATCTACGATTCTCGACCGATCGGGACGAAACTTGGTACGTGTGTGTAGTTTGACCACCGATGGACGTTGTCGTATTGGTGAGCCCGTGCGGCGCCCGCTTCGCGCATGCGCAGACGAGATATCGGAAACGGGTGTAGCTATCGACTTGAAATTTGCTATGTGAATGTATCTTGCCCCGGATACGAATTTTATCGGATCGCCGAGCCCGTGCGACGCCAGCTTCGCGCATGCGCAGACGATATCTCGGATTCGATAGATAATTTGACTTTGTCTACATATTTGACTTTGACTACTTCTATTTGTGTTGCAATAAACTGAAAAGAACTACATATGTGTTCGGTTTATATTGTTTAGGTTACCGTGAATTCCATACATTATAAACAGTAATATTTAACTCAGACAATAATTGTCGCCATATTTCGATTGTTAAGTAATATGTTTGAAAGTTGCCACCCTGACTATGCCCAAATTTACATTTGGCACCAGGTGGGTTGAGACTGAATATGAACTATTAACAGTTGACAATGAGTATTAGTACTGTAACACATTGAAACAATGTGTTAGACCATTGTAAGTCGACCATAAAAATGCTCAAAGGCATCTGTGCATAGGAATAGTTTTCCCAAACTGGCTGCCATGGGCTTTTTTTACTCCTGTCCACAGTGTTATTGCTACACTGCGGGAGGTTGCTCCCTTGTTGGAGTTTGATATAGTTTCTCGTTGCCTGTGAGCCTTGCCTGTGGTTGGATATTACAGCTATATTCATCCAGACTTGTTTCAATCCATTGGCTGCTGGTGAGGTTCTCTATTTTAAAAATTCCAAAACAAAATATGTGCCCCATTCAGGTAGCCTTTCTCGTGCACCGGCATTTAGTACGATTACAAGGATAGTTTGCTACCACTCGATTATGCGAGTATTTAAGTCTTGTCTGGTTTTTGGCGGGCCTACGGCTTGGCGGCGGCATACTTCAATATTCATATGACGTGAACAGCTAACTGGAAACTTACTCATTTATTGAATTGAATATTTAAGATATGTAAAGTTCGAGCTTATGCCCGTATGGGAAGTTGACAATGAGTGATAGCAGTAAACATGAAGTCAATTGATATGTATTTCATAATCTTCATAGCTAATTGTATTGTGCGATAGATACTTATTTGTTGGTGTCTGTAATCTTTATGTCAGAAAAATGTTTGATGTTCTGAAAGTGAGCGAATGATGGCAGTTGAGTGACAGTTGTGTGTTGATGGAGCTAAATGTAATGTAAACTAATGTATACTATGTAACTGAGCTTGCCTCATTCCTGCCATAATAAATCATGTACCCGGCATTGAGCCTTATTGTCTCTCCTATACATAGAATCACATGTATAGATCGTAGCATTGCCTCAGGCGAGTCCCTTAATTCGGAATTAGTCTCAGAGCCCCGTTTTATATTAGGGAGTAATTATAATAACATATTGTGCAGATTATGGTTGAAATAAAAAATTAGTCCTGCTAATTTGCTACGATGTTGTTGGGGCAAACCAATGTTTTGCAAATTCCATCGCAGTCAGTACTAAACTAATTTCAAACGATATAACATGTTCTTGAAAGCTCCAAACATACCATGACCTTTGATGGAGTGGGTGCAATTACGGTTGATTCAGATTCAGAAATGACAAGGACCAAGACTTTCCGAAAACATCGCTATAAAATATAAGGTCGCATAGCAATACAAGACAAGACGCGGGTGAGGTATTCGGCGTTTAACGATAGTTATATATTTGGCCATATATATAAACAAGTTCAACGAAAAGTACAGTCTACCCTATAATTAATATTTGACACATATACTGCCAGACTGTATTAGCACATTAATATCTTTCCTCGGCGTGTGAGCTGCTTTTGTGTAATTACTTATACCCACGCAGTGTCGTATTCAAACAAACGCCAATGCCCAAGGCAAGTGAAGATTAGGGAATATATTATAGCATCGAGTCTCGACAGCCTCCACTTATCTTTTTTCGGCGATCCCGACCAATCTGCTTCATCCGAACGGCAATGTTTTTGTGTCTATACAAGTAAGTGTTCAAGTCCTTCGTCTGCGGCTGTCTATACACACTCTGGATTAACATATCTCTATATCACACGAGTCAAATTACTAAACACGAAGGAATATTCATCTCCGACCAGTAGGCAGGTAAGGAACTATATGACGCTTTGTCAAAATTTCAAAATGACGACATATTAAGTATTGGAGATCTTTCGTAAATCACAATTTGCAGTTACTGTAGCAATGGATGTGTTTTCCACGTAATATTGCCGCAATATATATTGCTGGAAGTAAAATGAGAATTCCACCATCAGGTGGGGGATCGCGAAAAAAAACCTTCCTGGTATGGGTCTTTCCCCGCCAGTAAAACTGATAACATGGTATGGGTCAGCAGCTGAAAAAAACGAAAAACTCCCATAAATCAAACTACCATAGGATAGGATAATTTTATTTACAATATACACACATGGAAAGTACAATTACAAATAAATATAATATTAATAGACTATACATGTATATTGCTAGGGGTGATATAGTCATGGCTGACTGTCTTCCTATCACCCCTGAATGTGGTGACAGATTATATGATGAAGATGGCCGAATTAATTTGATTGTTTTTCAGGTTACGTTTATCGTGTGCAGACTGGGTTTTTAATATATAGGCGTTGTTAGGGCGATGGTACGAAAAGTGGTTCATATGTATGGGCACCTACTTGGTCGATATACTGAATGAATACTAAATGTGTTTTTAAGAGAGAATATTACTTGCTATTTGCTTTATGTATGGAGCGATTGCTTGTGGTTTAATGTTACTAAAAGCGAAAAGAGACATTTCTTATAATTTATCCGTCATTTCGAAGGAGAACCACCTAAGTTGAAGGTAGAAGTAAAAGGAGCCAAAAACTTTAAGATTAAAACCGACGAAAAAGACACATAAAGTTGAAACATACGTGCTGTAACTCAAACATCGATTGATATATTCCCCGAACTTCTATCTGTTTGTAGGAATGTATGTATGTGTGTTATACACTCGAAAACTGGTCGACCGATCCTACTCAAATTCGGTGCGTATATATGGGCGGGTCCAATTTCACGTGCGACGGTGTCATTGACCTTGACCTCGCCCATATAAGCTCATATAGGCATGTTTCTGGACCTCGACCGATCCGACTCAAATTTGGTATGTCGGCCTACTTTGATCCCGGGAACAATATGGGAGGGTCCAATTTCACGTGCGACCGTGTCATTGACCTTGACCTCGCTCATATATCCTTATATGGGCATGTTTCTGGACCGATTGAACAATAGTTTGTCCAGACGCTGTATATTCTGCCCAGACTGAGGCGATCACAAAGAAATCCCTAAATAGCCCGGACGAAGTCGGGCACATCAGCTAGTTATATATGAAACAATATCTAATCGGCATTCACGATTAGATAGTATCCAGATTTAATCTAAGGGGTGGTTATATTGGCTACAAACGGAGATATTTAGAGATATCAGAAATAAAAAAGAAAGAGCGTTTCGTTTTTTATCTTTTAAAAAATCGTGCTTTTTTAACCGAACACATGATTTTGAAGAGCGACCACGAACCTCCACCAAGCCCACCCACCCAGCATGCGAATTTTATTTATGTACGACCACAATTTATCACTTGTGATGTTTGCCGAAAGTACTTTCTATATTGGGTTATCGCCCTTCCGATTAACTCAGGATACTCATTTCGAAATACAATCCTAACACCGTGCGGAACCTGCATGTTACTTAGATTGAATACCAATCGCTATCTAATCGTCATCCCAGGGTTAAAGCCACATGGCGGTTTGCGCTTCAAAATTCAAATAAAATTATTTCTTTTGAAATAGGTCGATAAATATCTGATCTACCTTTCTACAAGCATTATGTAACCCAGAGAGACACATTGGAATAATGAAAAATGCAACTATGAACAAGGTGTTTGCCCCCCCCCCCCCCAAAGCCAGCCATTTGCACGACATGGAACACAAAAGAGTGATCCGTGTTATTCTATTCTTGATATAGTAGCAATTAAGAGCGTTTGTCTGACTTGGGGCGAAAATTTTAAAACGGCTGGATAACGGATGTGACTTTGGCAAGTGTTTTTTCAAAGCATATGAAGCCGGCATATCAATATTTCGTGTAATCATCGACCTATCGCATCCGTCCTTCCAAATTACGCGGACAAAATTTGGAGGTCCGAATGAGCCATGTCCGTTTAAGTATCTTTTGCTATTCAATCACGTGCATATTAGGCTGAACCATTCTTTCACCGTTGCCCACCGCGTTGGTGGATAAAGCAGCATAACATAGTACAGTTAAATAGATACCTGATGCACATATACGACATAAGGATTAAAGGTACATAATCAGATTCGATGGTCCCATATCAGCAGATTCAAACAGCAACAACAACAACAACATTTCTTCAAAAGACGCTTCAGTTATCAAGAATGGATTAATTACCAAAAAATATGGTAACCACTGTCAGCTCTATATAGCGTAAAAGTTTCCAAAACGTGTTACATATCAACATTTTGTTCAACGCAATTTGGTATCGAGTCGGCTCGTCGAATATTTGCTAGGCCGTCATATAACATATTTCAAAAATCAATATTTGATAACTCTTTGATGGGTGGGTTCCTCGAGTCGGATCATATATGTTTTACCCCCAAAGCCAAAGAAATAGTAAATTAGATTGGATAATGTAATCTTTAAATATCTTGCAGCCATGCCTGATAAGAAGTTGCGAAACATATATGGCGTGCACACGGCACTTCTTTCCGAAGTAGGTTTCCTTTGCTTTGTGTGAGAGGATTTCATCAGCCGTTCTTGAAGTCTGCTGCAACAGATTATCAACACGTACCTATACATGTTTTGGACCATCCAGCTATAATAGGAAATAATAAAGACAAAAATATACAGAAGAAATATTAGGGAAGAACATCAAGTAAGTACTTTATTAGTATATATGCACAGCTGCGTAGCTGGGATAGAGAGTATTCCTTGTCAGGGGTTGCCCTACTGCAACCCTTTGAACCAGACCAAAATCCCGGCGAATTCCATTTGCACCACCACCGTGGGAATATCATTTCCCAACTTGCAAGATTTCCAATTGTTAGCGATATCCAACATAACGCCCCCTTTCGTAGGATTATTTCCAGCTGATGGCAATTTCACTGCAAAACGTGACCGAAAGCAAGAAAATAACCGACATTTTAACCCTTTATCCAACAGAACGGCCCTGTGCCAATGCATTCTCTTATATATGCGAGTCGACCATAGGTCGCCTCGCATATATAAGAGAATGCATTGGCACAGGGCATAACTGTAACCATCACAATGTGGTCGATGAACCGGTTCCAATGATATCCATATTTGTATGGTGTTAATGAGACAGACCGAAGATATTTTAGACTGTTGAAGCTTTATTTGGGCGTTTTTTGGCCGCTTTGTTGGGTAAAGGGTTAAAACAACTGACTAGAATAACAAATTGTATCAGAACAAGTTCAACCTACTCTTGGTATGAAATTACAAAAACAACGTTGTTTGATGCATGAAGCTGTTCTGCCAATATGGGGGGGGGGGGGGGGGAAGCTCCAAAACATTGTATTATCAACTTATCCGGTGTAACAAACTGTGGACATGTTGTTTTTTGTTGAGTTGCCAACGCGTTTTATCATCAAGATTGAAGTAAAAATCAGTGTTATTTTATAATTTTTAATGCAGGGGGGAATAACTCTATATATTAAAGATAGAGTTCTTCCCCTTTCATTGAAAAAGTTTGAATTCTGTTGCATTCTGGGTGCCAGAGGGGGGAAGTCTTCAGCAGTTTTCTATTTCTCTGCGGGCATCTTCTGAGACACAGATGTTTCAAATATTGTTGAATTATAGTATTTTAATCATATTTGATGGCATATATTGTTATTAAAACCGTATATCAAGTCACTATAAAAAGAAGTAATCGGCGATTAAGTGGGGCCTTTAATGTGAAAAATATATTTAACCACAATAGTCCAGGAGATATTGGTCGAACCTTGCACCCCGTCAGGGCTCATCCCACCAATGTTCTTCCTTACTCTCTCTTCTAATTTGTGTATAATATTTCATGCAATTAGAAGTGATATCCTAATTATAATTTAATAATAATTTATTTTATAAAACGTAAAATATATATTCATGCTCTAAAACGCTCATTTCCAGTTATGTTTCGAACATCTGGAAGCAGTTTGGTACGGATGCTAGGCGTATTCAAGACTGTAGGGATCGGTGGTATCCAGTGTAATCAAAGACCACGGGTGGACCATGTGACATGTACCCTTGGCACATCAGCTTGTTTCAGCACCAGACCGTCATGGCTGACCCCTGATAATATGGTGCTTAGCCAGAACCCGGATGTTGAATTAAAGGCGGAGAGTTACAGGGATTACCTCTTTCCATTGATGTTAAAGCATGGCAACAAAACGGCATATGTGAGTGTTGAATTTTTACATCAACACTAAGAATTAGTCGAGACAATATGCTATAATTAATTATGTCAATCATAAATAAGTATCTCTTATCCAAAATTACTCCCTTTCACTGCACTCTTCGTTATAAATGTACATGTATTGTCATCATGCAATAACACCCACGCTGTAATTTCTTTGACGACTGATCATAACTAAATAACATACATGGGTTGTAAGGTTCTTATTGATTTGAAATGGCCATATTGTTGCTAAATTTGCCTTGGTAAACTCAGTTTTTCCAAAGATGATTTCTTCCACCTAGGCACACATATTGCCTATTGGTATCTTTTCCTCAAATTTCAGGGCTGCATAACGCATAATATTCATCGGAAATAAATTACTTCCATTTGTGCATAGTGTTGTGAGCATATGTACCCATAAACCAATATATTCACAACGACTCCCGAAATATAAAATTCATATTTTAACATAGTTCGGGAGAACGCCGGACATTAACAACGCCTGGATTATTGTTGGCTCCCGCCTCCACGGAGCCAGAAAAATATTGTCATTGGGTTAATTTGTTTAAAGAATTACTAAAAAAAAGATTGACTAAAATGGGGAAATACGCTATTTCGCAAATTTTAGTGATCGATGAACAGGATAATTCCATATCATTAAATTGAATTCGTAAATTTTGAAAAATAAATGGCGCATTCAATGTGGCCATCTGTTTTACCACGCGATAAATTTAGCAAAACTTTGTCTGATTATAATGAAGGTTCACTTTCAAAGATCTTCTCATGGTCAAAACCACATGCATGCATTAAACCACCGTTCTGAACTACATGAAATTCAGCTTGAAACACTGTATGATCAGTACAAAGAATAATGCCTCAAATTCCAGGTCGACGGCATAAGTGGCAGGAAGGTTTCGTTCTCGGAACTCGTCGATTTGTCGGTGAAGTGCGGAAGTGGTCTGATTCGAATGGGGTTGACCAGAGAAGACATGCTGGCTATTTCCGGTCCTAGTCAGATTGATTACGTCATACTGGTACTGGCAGCTGGGGCGTGTGGAATTCCGATCGCCGCTCTTAACCCTCTCAGTCCAGCCCGTGGGTAACTATTATCGAGCCACACTAGGCCCCCTTCTGTCATTGTCTAATATAGATATATAATCTCCCAGTATCCTGTCAAGTTTGGGAATGCATATATTTCTGTAGATAGATAAAATACTTATATACATACTATATGTTTATCAGAGCTACTTCTATGTATACATAGAAAGGGTTCACAACTGATTTGGGATCTCTTTTATTGCCATGTTAAGAACAAATAATGAATTTTAGTGTTAAATATTGCAGAGAAAAACTACCACTTCAACAAGTATTTATAGTGAATTATACAGTCTGTATATAAGTTTTTGCATATATATATCGAAATATAAGGATACCCAAACTTACTGGATACCCATTGGCGAATAGTTATCCCTTAGGAAATGTTAAGATAATACGTTTAACAAATGTTGTTGAAATTGTGATCTGAACATACCAATTTTGAAGTTTGTATTATATTTTGTATACGAAAAGACTGAGTAATCAACGTCATACCAAAATCTAAAGTTCCAAATCTATAGATTACCTCGAAATAGTATATACATTTGGGAGGAAACATAGCGATATACTAAAGCAATTGCGTCACGAACCTAATGTGGCCTTGGGATAACTTGACAGTGTCAACCAGTAATGACATCATTTTGAATAGACAAATCTTGCAGAAATGAAAACAGAAGTTCGGTACTTCTATATCATACTGATGGATTCGCAGTTTGAAGAGCAATATTAATATCACAGTAATTGACTTAACCCTTTACCCAACAGAAGGGCCAAAACCGGCCAAATAAAGCTTCAACAGTCTAAAATATCTTCGGTCTGTCTCAATAGAACCATACAAATATGGATATCATTGGAACCGGCTCCTTGACCACATTGTGGTAGTTACAGTTATGCCATGTGCCAATGCATTCTCTTATATATGCGAGTCGACCATAGGTCGCCTCGCATATATAAGAGAATGCATTGGTCTAAAAAAAATCTTTTTTTAACACTTTTTACCATTTTTTCTTACATTCTTTAACAATTTTATAATTTGTAATGTGTTAAGCCAATGCATTCTCTTATATATGCGAGGCGACCTATGGCCGACACGCATATATAAGAGAATGCATTGGCACAGGGCCCTTCTGTTGGGTAAAGGGTTAAACCAGTACTCTGTGTAAATGAGTTGTTGATAAGAAAGCATTAAATATGTTGTTTTATAATTAGCCAGTTTTATATCCAAACATTCAACACAACCACTTGACGAATCGACAGGCTAAACTAGTCTATATGAGTGGCGATAAAATAACCCAGTGGTGATATGACAGTAGTAGTATATATCAAGCTGTCTCGCCCCCAAAGCGAGGTTCAACCGTTCAACCAATGTTTACATAACACGTTGCTTTGTTGTGTTGTTAAGGGGGGGGGGTATTTAAATTTAAAGGGAGACAATGTGTTTAAAGGGACAACAATTGAATTTAAATGGATGCTATTGAAATGTATTTAAAGGGAAAGATAGAAGAATGAATCGGGTCATTGAATTTAATGAGTGTGTTGAATGGGTTGTAATTGATAGAGTATTCAAGAATGAATCGGGTCATTGAAACTGTTTCGAGCGAGATCGGGTCAGTGGTTTATCTAGCGGGCGGTATGACAGATATATATGAATTTGCTTTGTGCGGCTGAAATAGATAGGATCTTGCATGGGATAACAAATGGATGTAATTGATAGAGTATACAATACGGGCATAATTGGAATGATATGCGGAAGCAACCGATCAGTAAGTATTAGTCAAATGAACGAGTTTTATATATGTTACTATTTGGCAAGATCAGTCCTCATCAGATGACAGTGGGTACGAAGCGGACGATGACGAATGAATACAGCGAAAAAGAAAAAAACTCGGGATTCTTTTGAACCCCCAACTATCAATTAATATTAGTTATATTCCATAATCCCTCTGTTGATACAGTTGGTTAGGACTCCTAGCAGATATTTCGTCCCAGATCGAGCAAGTCGTGGGTTAAAACAGTGATTGTAGTCGACAAGTTTGAACATAACCTCTGGGCGCCGCATATATCACGTGGTTTCCGCCACCAAGGTAGAGTTTATCCATATAGCAGAAGGTGACCGTATATGATCGAAAACGGGTATAAATATTATATAGTATAGGTTACGTATTCGGGTAGATGGTTTGACTGCCTAAGCCCTAAGCTCCTCAACCTCAGCCATCAGGGGTGAGAGGTCACGCCGCGGTGTGTTATCACTAATGGAATAGGATATCGGGGTGATAAACGATCGCGTTAACCCTATTGCGTATCGCCTATACATGTAATATGAAAGAAAATAGGGGGTGTGTACTTGGGGGGGGGGGGAGGTTATGCGGATATCGCAGATAAGAAGATACCGTTGATATATATTGGTACTATGAAAGGAATATATAACGCTGTTATATTACGAACACCAATATTAGATGGAAGAATGAAGACAAATAAACAGTATAGTGTATCAACATTTGCTTTATTCGACACCAAGAATAATAGGTTTATTGCAGTTAATCATCGATTGTCATGGTCGTCATCTTGCTCAGAGTCTTGAGAGGAGTCCATCTGTTTATGGTTTTTGTCCTCACTTTTATTTCTCATGTACTCCATCAGAAGGGTTTTATATGTCCTCAAAGAAATCCGAACGGCAGGGAGTATATCATAGCTATCATCTAGCATCTTATACACACGATCCATGATCTTGATATGAGTTTTCCCACCACTAACTTCAAGTAAATTTCGTATAAATGCAGCGTATATGTTTAAGAAACGCCTCTCATACTCGGGACGTATCTTCACTTTCGATTTTTCTTCAGCCTCGTCTTCCGTCAATCCTTTCTTCATATAACGTTCAACTAATTCATCTAATTCTGCTTTATTGTCATATTGGGCCTGTAACCACACCTCTTCGAAATAATCGTTTTCTTTTTCAGTCGGAAGTTTTAATATTAGTTTTTCCTGGTCCGGAATTAATTCTATATTATCTGTCCAGTTTATACAAGGTCTTCCGACTAATTCGGACACCCTCATTCATTCTGGAAATAAATGTCTGATTGTACTTGATGACCTTATGTCTACGGCATCCAAGGATTCGCGGGTTACTGAATTATTCACGGAAGGCAGTCACCATTTGGGTATATCAGTGGTTGCGATTAATCAATCTCTCTACTATAACAAGGACCCTACCCAACGGAGAAATTGCCACTACTTGATTCTATTCAACAACCCTATAGATAAAATGCAGGTAATGACTCTAGCTCGTCAAATGTATCCAGACAAAACACAACACTTTATGTCCCATTTCAATGAAGCTACCAATCAACCATTTGGTTATCTCGTAGTTTAGACCGGCCCCCAGATGAGGGTAGTGTCACACGAAAGGGTAGAAATTTTGACGCTATCTCCAATTATCCTTGGCCCATGGGGGTTCCAAAACACTGAGGTATCCAGGGCGGAGCAGGTGGAAAATATATTTTTTTGACCTTTTTGGTGTTTTTGACCTGCAAATTTCAGTATAATCAGGAAAACCAATAAAATAAGACAAATGTTAAATTAAATATACTTGAATATCATATACTTATTCTATCTGGGTTGCTTAACATTTATGATGTGCAAAAAGTTATATTATCCAACAAGTTTTGTGAAAAATTCACGAAAATGCAAAAAAAATGCATAAATTGCAGTGCTTTTTCAAAACAGTTTTCCAGAAGATTTGCTATAAAATTTTCATTTTTGGTATAAAGCTCTCATTGGTGTATCAAAAATGTCAGCGACATATACCTGATTTATTAACTCTTTAGTTCCCACACTAGCTGTATAAACCACCCCGCCATCTCCCTGCAGCTATAACATGATACCGACGGTGTGTTCCCGGGTATATATCAAGTACCAGACGCTATTTCCCCATAAGTATTTGGCTTGTCGGAAAGTATCCCGTTGCTCAATAAATGGTGGTAAACCTGTTACTGTGTTGACGCAGTGAGGGTAATCTATTGGAGTGACAGCTCCAACTGGGGATAATGAGCGTAAGCCGGGACGTGTGTCGTAATATGAGAAAAGTCGACACCTGAGTATAAGAGCCCTGGGCAAGCTAGTATCTTTGACTTTTCATTGGGATTAGTTCAATAATAGTATATTAAAGTATATGTATTGCGCGTTTCGTCAGCTCTGAAATGTATGCACACGAATGTCACATTGTGACAATAAAATATGTCTTATACAAATGATCCTTGCTCCGGATTTAGACCAGTCTTATTTGGAAAAAGTCACCAACTCCCAAAAGTATTTTGTAAACAATTCAAAGCAAATGTGTTCTGTTTTCTTCTTATCTAGAAGACAATTAAAGAGAGGATATCTATAATATTTTAAGTGGATACCAGAAATATCTCATGATATGGCCCAAGGACTAAATTTCCTGACCAACTTATCGTGACCGAAAGTACATTGTTTCTGGAGATAATGAGTTTCTGTTGCTACTTCCAGAAATAATGTATTTCCGCTGGCGAAAAGTGCAGCTAGTCGCTCGCGAAAATAAATAAATATATTTGTCCGGTATCAATTCAGAACGCTATATATCCTCTATTTCGTTCAGCCAAAATAACGCGATGTCACGCTACGAAATTCAAGTAAGGTTTTAAATATATATTTTCAGAACGGTGATGTTTGCGATTGTTTATTACTATAAACTAATATGCATGCAAATGTAACATTTATCAACATTTTCGACTTCAAAAACACCTATTATATAACACGTCGTGCTAAGTGTGGAAGTTCATCTTCGTGCAAACACTGTATGGCATCACCATTTAAAATTTAGCATCATAGAATATAAGAGAAATTTGAAACAATCCATATACCGGTATATATGTGTGCGAATACACACTATTTTATCGCATACGTCAGAAACACCAGAAACATATACCAACATTATCAGAAAAAGGACCGCACAATGTACAAATTGTGTTGATATAGATCTTTCCTTTTACTCAAGAAACCAAACATGTTTGAGAAAATAGTTTGTGAAATCTTCGATCAAGCAATTTGTAACATAAATACGTCCGACTGAAACATGCATGTAACACCAGCCATTTGATGTTCAGCGGTTTGAAACAATAATACATCATTGTAGCTGAGCTGTCGTGTGTCCACCACTGGTCAAGTGGTCATGCTAATATGCTATGATGCCGGTGGTCATGTTGAATTGCTATGATGCGGGTAGGGCAAACTGATTCCGTTACCAAAAGTACCGTTATTTTTCTAAAGTTGTAATTTTCACGGTGATTGTATAACTAGAGCGATTTGATAAAAAAAACATTCAAGAACATATATATTTTTGAAAAATATAATAATATCTGCGCTGGTGTTTCTAAAACGACGCAAATAGCCATCTTGATTATAGTCGATTTTCAACTAATGCAACCATTATTAAAGTCACGGGCGGCATTTGTTGCAGAAATATTTATATTTGTTCAAATCGCCATCAACAGAATGAACGCCAACATATATACAGTTCCACACATATGTGTACGTAAACAAGAGACTGCTCGTGTTACATGAGTTGTGATTCTGTTTACATAACAGGCCGAAATTATATTGGATAATCATACAAAAATGATATAAACGCTCTCTATTATTTCCATATTAGGAAAACAGTAACAAATAACGCTCTTTATGTTTACCATACCCGGATCTAAACAAAAGCCAGAAAACGTAACGTTTTTTGCTTTTGTTTACATAACAAAGGGGAACAAATTGACTATAACACTGTTTATGCCATATTTATGATTGGCATAAGAACAAGGTCTGTCTTTTTCTTACTATTCCTTCTGTTTATGGTGGTTTTTGACATAGATGAATATTTGAACACCATACCCACCGCGAACGCCGGCCGTATCTTTAAAAATATTTCGCAATAAATTTGTTTTTGAATGTTATAATTTGATACACATAATGGATTTTCATATTATCGGAACACCGCGATTGAGACAAATTAAAAATAAAATAACGGTAATTTTTGTTAACAGCAACAGTTTGCCCTAACAGCATCATATCAATTCAGCAGGGCCCAACCGTATTAGCATGACCATTTGATCAGGTGTTGTCGACAATTCTTTGGTTTGAAATTATAAATGAGTCAAGTCGTGCAATTCACCAAATTTGAAATTATATCATGAAATGTGTTGCGTGAACAATTAATATAGTTGGATAGTTTGAATGTTAACTGAGTATATCAATATACAGTCGATATACATTGGGTTCTCTATGATTTCCATGCACTATATATATTCTTCCATTTTCCACTTGGCATAGTTGTTAGTATGCCTGGCTATTTCGGCACTGGTTTTCGTTCCATTTTGTTAACCAATTCAGAGTCTTATCATATATCATGGAAGTAGCATGTATCTGAGGAGGTTTATGTTATGGTAGAGTCTATTTTTGTTTAAATTTAGATTTTTTGGGGGTAAATTAGCTAAAATTTTGAATATTTTTAAGTGAAAAAATTCTGAAAAATTCCCATGACTTTGTCAGTTTTACGGATACAGCTGCACAGCATGCACCACAATGAGCATAAATTCTTCCCCAATATCAGACATGAAATGCTATAATCATGTATCAGACCAGAATTAAGAAATAAAGTAAAACTTAACCCTACCCCAAGATAGTGTTATCAATGCTTTCAATGTTATGCTATAATAAACTCGAAAGGTCGTTCATACTAGTTGATATAATTCATATCATAAATTGCAATAGTTCTGCCCACGGATTATGCAATCTTATCTTCACTGGCACTGTCAATTTCATCAAATGTGATGGTAACAGTCAATAGAATTTATGTGCAACATCTTACAACTCAGGCTGCCTATCAGCCGTCCATCCATGAAGTGCTACACCGGGAGTGGTTGATTTGGCAACGGTTGCAAGTCTCCACTGTTTTGCTATCATGTTGGCTCGTTTTGAGTGTAGCATTAAAGATTCCTCACGTGGTGGAAGTGCAGAAAGATCAAGTACCTTCTACTGATACTCGAACTTCTGCTTGGAACAGTATCCGCCTAGCTTGATTCACTTTTCTTGAACGTTGAACATAAGGCACATTCTAACTCCTCGAGTGTAGTAAGCGTGTCACTGTCCAAAATCCAATTCGTTCCTAAATAAGCCATGACTTCCATATATTTTGATCATCTTTCCAGCGAAGGAATGTGAAGGAATTGAACCCAATAAGTGCATTCTCCTGTATATTTGAAATCTCGATATCACTGACTTGAATCACCTGCCCATTAGCATAAAAATTGATTAACTATTATCAGGGGGAAATCATTTAACATCATTTAACATTTAATTATATCATTTAACATCGTGCATAAACATCGTGCATAGACGCCATCAAGATGGAGAACTCTCTGACATGACCTCTCTATCGATTAATATATCGTTGAGTTATTGTGGAAAGCAATAGCAACCCAAGGTACACATGTACAACCAACCCAGTAACATACAGTCACTCCATATATACACATACACACAATACAAATGTCAAGATAGTCACTCACTCTATACACATACACCTGACCCATGACAATGTAGTAACTCCCTGTATACCTATTCACCACTTTCCTGATCATAAGTCAATCATTGTATACCTATTCATCTCACCATTGGCCATACGGTCACTCCTTGTATACCTATTCACCATGGACAAAATAGCCATTCAAGATAAACATATACACCCCATCTATGACCATAGAGTAACTCCATGTATACATATGCATATCACCATTGGCCATATAGCCACTTGCTTTATATACGTATCCCTCACCCATGACCATATAGATCCACACTCGTGTATACCTGTACACTCCACACATGCCCATACAGGCACACTAGGTATACGCATACACCTGACCCATGACTATATAGCTACCCCATGTGAACCTATTCAACATATTCATGATCATACAGTCAATCATTGTATACCTATTCACCTCACCATTGGTCATACATCACTCGCTGTATACATGTTCACCAAACCCATGGCAAAATAGCCACGCAAGATATACATATACCCCCAACCATGACCATAGAATGACCCCAGGTAAACATTGCACCTGACTAATGGTGATATAGCCACTCACTTTATACACATACCTCTCCATAACCATACAGCCACTATTGTGTATACCCGTATACCCTACACATGACCATACAGTCACACCAGGCAAACTCCTACACCTGACCCATGACCATATAATCACTCCCTGTATACATATTCACCACATTCATGATCATACAGTCACTCCTTGTATACCTGTTCACATCACCAATGGCCATGCAGTCACTCCCTGAAAACATATTCACCACACTATTGGCCATAGCGTCACTCACTATACATATTTGCCATGTCAATAGCCATATAGCCACTCGATATATACATATACCTCCACACATGACCATCCACACGCTCGCCAATGACCATTCAGCACATATCAGGTACACATATACACATTATGACTACTGCCATTCCATGTACGCCTATACACATTACACATAGCTGCACATCTATTTATCCATTCACCCCACCATGATCATACAGACAACACATTTATACATATACACATACCTGTGACAATACAGCCACACAAGGTACACCTGTACATCCCACCCATGACCATACAGTCACTCCATATATACATAAAAACACATATGACCATGTAGGTACATGTACTCTCGTTATTTACATAAACCACAACAATGTCCATTGAGCCACATTGTGTACACATGTACTGGGTAGTCATAACCATACAACCATACAGTCACTCCCTGTATACATATTCACCTCACCCATGACCATACACTCACTCCTTGCATACATATACATCTCACCATGGCCACCCCATTCATGACCATATAGCTAACCATGTACAGCTATTCGCATCATTTATGACCATACAAGTCAATAACTCCCATTATACATATTCACAACTCCCTGGTTGCCATGTTGACCTCCACCCTGTATCATGTTGATCAATCTTTATCCTAATAGGTCAGAATAGCCACAGATTATGATTCATTTCAGTTCCATTTCCAAGTTCTGCCCATTTATTTTTGGAATATAGCCAGTATCCAAAAAGAGGTTCTCGTGGGCAACTTTAGAATTAATTAGTTATGCCCCATAATGAAATGGGACAACCAGAATAGAACATTTAGTTGTCAGTTGATTAGCTAACATGTAATATAACGAAGTGAGTCACAATTTGCTACACATTCGGAAACGCAGAGAATATATGTGAAAAATGGTTGCCATTTTGGAAGCCATTTTGAGTAATTTGGTTTATAAACACATTAGTGTGACACATTTAAGGTAGATCAAAACAATAAACACCTTTCATACCAAACATAGTTACATTTTACTTGAATTTTTTTTGCCATTATTTATATCAAGTTTGTGAGAGAAAAATATCCAATATTTCTGGTAATGTCAGTGGTGACAATAGTAAATAATTAACTAATGTGCATCAGACATGTTAGTGTTCAATGTATAGAAGGCAGAATAGCCAATTTTATACATCAACCACAACTTCTAAGCGATTGTGGGACACGCTGGGTCAATACCTACCATTTCCACATTTTGACAGCCAAATATACAGAAGAATGCAGTTGTTGGGTTCCATTCCTTCACAGATAATAAATACCTTTCATCGTTGTTCCGAAAAGGAAAAAAACACTTCTGGAAGTTGCTGGAAATACCATCAAGATATATGGAAGTCACGGCTTATTTAGGAACGAATTGGGATTTGGACAGTGACACGCTTAATACAATCAAGGAGTTAAAATTACCCTGGCCTGCCTTTGAGAACACAAAGAGAAGGGACAAGGCACCATTTTGGCATAAAAATAATTTATTTTGCTGGATAATGTTCACAATGAATTGACACTTATGAACAAATAAATAATCTTACCACTCTCCTGTCATACCTCATTCATACATTTTGAAGCCAAAATAGTACCATGTGCCTTATACATGTATGGTCAAATTCGAGAAAACTTAATTAAGCTAGGTGGGTAAAGTTCCAGCAGAAGTTCGAGAATCAGCAAAAGGTAGTTGATCTTTCTGCACTTCCACCATGTGAGGAATCTTTAATTCTACACTCAAAACGAGCCAACATGGTAGCAAAACAGTGGAGACTTGCAACCATTGCCACATCAACCACTCCCGGTGTAGCACTTCATAGATGGACGGCCGATAGGCAGTCTGAGTTGTTTGAACCATTCTTTCCCGTAAGATGTTGCACATAAATTCTATTGAATGATTCCATCACATTTGATGAAATTGACAGTGAAGATCAGATTACGTAATCCGCTGGCAGAACTATTGCAATTTATGATATGAATTCTATCAACTAGTATGACGACCTTTCGAGTTTAGTATAGCATAAAATTGAAAGCTTTGAGAATACTATCTTGGGGTAGGGATAAGTTTTACTTTATTTCTTAATTCTTGTCTGGTAAATGATTATAGCATTTCATGTCTGATATTGGGGGAGAATTTATGCTTATTGTAGTGCATGTTGTGCAGCTGTATCCATAAAGCTGACAAAGTCATGGGAATTTTTCAAACATTTTTCACTTAAAAATAATCAAAATTTTAGCCAATTCACCCCAAAAAAATCAAATATTTAAACAAAATAGACTCTACCATAACATAAACCTCCTCCGATACGGGAACAAGTCATTTCGTACCCTGACCAACTCGTACCTTCCGAAAAAAGTCAACTCGTACCCTATTCTGAGTCAACTCGTACCCTCCAGCTGAGTCAACTCGTACCCTCCTGAGTCATTTCGTACCCTCTTATTTTATTTAGGATACAGACCCATATTTCCACCTTAGAGACCTTCCAAACACACCAAGAGCACAGTATACGAGATGACTCGGTATATAAAAGTCAAATGACACAGACGTAAAACGAGCTACTGGAAAAGCAACAATCCATAAATTAATCCGTCGTCATTTACAATCGCGGCTGATTAACCTATTGTCTTATACTCGCTGATAATATAACGCTGACATCATAATTCAAACGGACAAAGGGGGATTAGCTATCAAAACAAACTCGCTGGTAATATACCGCTGACATCATAATTCAAACGGACAAAGGGATGGTTAACTGATGATTATTTATGACTAGATAGTTCACGTCCCATTAATAAAAACTCATAAAATATATGATAAACCCAAAGTGTTTCAGGGTACGAGTTGACTCGATATATATAAATCGCGTTACGATGACTAGATTGACTTTATAACTAAGTGCAAAACACGCGAAACTGTCCATAAAATAATATGATAAACTCGAAGTGACTCAGGGTATATGAGTTGACTTTGTTGTTCAAAAGAGTTTATGTCACACTCGGTATTATGCAATTGTGACTTGGGTACGAGTCTGATCATTTGGAAGTAAAATCGTTGGGTCAATTAAACGTACGTTCGATCGAACACTTTACAATGATTGAATCAGCTATCCCAGCATCTGGGTACGAGTTGACTCGATATATAGAAATCGCGTTACGATAACTAGATCGACAGTATATGTTCAAAACACGCGAAACTGTCCATAAAATACTATGATAAACTCGAAGTGAGTCAGGGTATATGAGCTGACTTAGTTCATGGATAAATGTACAAGATGTATTCATATTATACGAGATTGTAAATGTTGTGACTTAGGGTACGAGTTGACTCGATATATATAAATCGCGTTACGATGACTATATTGACTTTATAACTAAGTGCAAAACACGCAAAACTGTCCATAAAATAATATGATAAACTCGAAGTGACTCAGGATATATGAGTTGACTTAGTTCTTGGATAAATGTACAAGATGTATTTATATTATACGAGATTGTAAATGTTGTGACTTAGGGTACGAGTTGACTCGATATATAAAATCGCGTTACGATGACTAGATTGACTTTATAACTAAGTGCAAAACACGCGAAACTGTCCATAAAATAATATGATAAACTCGAAGTGACTCAGGGTATATGAGTTGACTTAGTTCTTGGATAAGTGTACAAGATGTAAATCTATTCTACGAAATTGTAAAATTTGTGACTTATGGTACGAGTTGACTTTGTTGTTCAAAAGAGTTTATGTCACACACGAACGGCGACAGTCTATATTATATATATATATGAGTTGAAACGTGGTGTTAAAACTGTGCACCAATATATACGGTACGAGTCCACCAAAGGGTTCAAGATAATTATGTTTACCATGATAGAATAGTTGCACTCGGCATTATGCAATTGTGACTTGGGTACGAGTTGACTCAGTCTGATCATTTGGAAGTAAAATCGTTGGGCCAATTAAACGTACGTTCGATCGTCCATAAACAGTTTGCCCCATGCACAGTGAAACTCCCACCCCAGGGTACATGTTCACTTAGTTTATTAACACTTTACAATGATTGAATCAGCTATCCCAGCATCTGGGTACGAGTTGACTCGATATATAGAAATCGCGTTACGATAACTAGATCGACTGTATATGTTCAAAACACGCGAAACTGTCCATAAAATAATATGATAAACTCGAAGTGACTCAGGGAATATGAGTTGACTTAGTTCTTTGATAAGTGTACAAGATGTATTTATATTGTACGAAATTGTAAAATTTGTGACTTAGGGTACGAGTTGACTCGATATATATAAATCGCGTTACGATGACTAGATTGACTTATTAACTAAGTGCAAAACACCCGAAACAGTCCATGAAATAATATGATAAACTCGAAGTGACTCAGGGTATATGAGTTGACTTAGTTCTTGGATAAGTGTACAAGATGTATTTATATTATACGAAATTGTAAAATTTGTGAATTAGGGTACGAGTTGACTCGATATATATAAATCGCGTTACGATGACTAGATTGACTTTATAATTAAGTGCAAAACACCCGAAACAGTCCATAAAATAATATGATAAACTCGAAGTGACTCAGGATATATGAGTTGACTTAGTTCTTGGATAAGTGTACAAGATGTATTTATATTATACGAAATTGTAAAATTTGTGACTTAGGGTACGAGTTGACTCGATATATAGAAATCGCGTTACGATGACTAGATTGACTTTATAACTAAGTGCAAAACACGCGAAACTGTCCATAAAATAATATGATAAACTCGAAGTGACTCAGGGTATATTAGTTAACATAGTTCTTCGTAAGTGTACAAGATGTATTTATATTACACGAAATTGTAAAATTTGTGACTTAGGGTACGAGTTGACTCGATATATAGAAATCGCGTTACGATGACTAGATTGACTTTATAACTAAGTGCAAAACACCCGAAACAGTCCATAAAATAATATGATAAACTCGAAGTGACTCAGGATATATGAGTTGACTTAGTTCTTGGATAAGTGTACAAGATGTATTTATATTATACGAAATTGTTAAATTTGTGACTTAGGGTACGAGTTGACTCGATATATAGAAATCGCGTTACGATGACTAGATTGACTTTATAACTAAGTGCAAAACACGCGAAACTGTCCATAAAATAATATGATAAACTCGAAGTGACTCAGGGTATATGAGTTGACATAGTTCTTTGATAAGTGTACAAGATGTATTTATATTATACGAAATTGTAAAATTTATGACTTAGGGTACGAGTTGACTCGATATATAGAAATCGGGTTACGATGACTATATTGACTTTATAACTAAGTGCAAAACACGCGAAACTGTCCATAAAATAATATGATAAACTCGAAGTGACTCAGGGTATATGAGTTGACTTAGTTCTTGGATAAGTGTACAAGATGTATATCTATTCTACGAAATTGTAAAATTTGTGACTTAGGGTACGAGTTGACTTTGTTGTTCAAAAGAGTTTATGTCACACACGAACGGCGACAGTCTATATTATATATATATATATATGAGTTGAATCGTGGTGTTAAAACTGTGCACCAATATATACGGTACGAGTCCACCAAAGGGTTCAAGATAATTATGTTTACCATGATAGAATAGTTGCACTCGGCATTATGGAATTGTGACTTGGGTACGAGTTGACTCAGTCTGATCATTTGGAAGTAAAATCGTTGGGACAATTAAACGTACGTTCGATCGTCCATAAACAGTTTGCCCCATGCGCAGTGAAACTCACACCCCAGTGTACATATTCACTTAGTTTATTAACACTTTGCAATGATTGAATCAGCTATCCCAGAATCTGGGTACGAGTTGACTCGATATATAGAAATCGCGTTACGATAACTAGATCGACTGTATATGTTCAAAACACGCGAAACTGTCCATAAAATAATATGATAAACTCGAAGTGACTCAGGGTATATGAGTTGACTTAGTTCTTGGATAAGTCTACAAGATGTATTTATATTATACGAAATTGTAAAATTTGTGACTTAGGGTACGAGTTGACTCGATATATATAAATCGCGTTACGATGACTAGATTGACTTTATAACTAAGTGCAAAACACCCGAAACAGTCCATGAAATAATATGATAATCTCGAAGTGACTCAGGATATATGAGTTGACTTAGTTCTTGGATAAATGTACAAGATGCATTTATATTATACGAAATTGTAAAATTTGTGACTTAGGGTACGAGTTGACTCGATATATAGAAATCGCGTTACGATGACTAGATTGACTTTATAACTAAGTGCAAAACACGCGAAACTGTCCATAAAATAATATGATAAACTCGAAGTGACTCAGGGTATATTAGTTAACATAGTTCTTTGATAAGTGTACAAGATGTATTTATATTATACGAAATTGTAAAATTTGTGACTTAGGGTACGAGTTGACTCGATATATAGAAGTCGCGTTACGATGACTAGATTGACTTTATAACTAAGTGCAAAACACCCGAAACAGTCCATAAAATAATATGATAAACTCGAAGTGACTCAGGGTATATTAGTTAACATAGTTCTTTGATAAGTGTACAAGATGTATTTATATTGTACGAAATTGTAAAATTTGTGACTTAGGGTACGAGTTGACTCGATATATAGAAATCGCGTTACGATGACTAGATTGACTTTATAATTAAGTGCAAAACACCCGAAACAGTCCATAGAATAATATGATAAACTCGAAGTGACTCAGGATATATGAGTTGACTTAGTTCTTGGATAAGTGTACAAGATGTATTTATATTATACGAAATTGTAAAATTTGTGACTTAGGGTACGAGTTGACTCGATATATAGAAATCGCGTTACGATGACTAGATCGACTGTATATGTTCAAAACACGCGAAACTGTCCATAAAATAATATGATAAACTCGAAGTGACTCAGGGTATATGAGTTGACTTAGTTCTCTGATAAGTCTACAAGATGCATTTATATTATACGAAATTGTAAAATTTGTGACTTAGGGTACGAGTTGACTCGATATATAGAAATCGCGTTACGATGACTAGATTGACTTTATAACTAAGTGCAAAACACCCGAAACAGTCCATAAAATAATATGATAAACTCGAAGTGACTCAGGATATATGAGTTGACTTAGTTCTTGGATAAGTGTACAAGATGTATTTATATTATACGAAATTGTAAAATTTGTGACTTCGGGTACGAGTTGACTCGATATATAGAAATCGCGTTACGATGACTTGATTGACTTTATAACTAAGTGCAAAACGCCCGAAACAGTCCATAAAATAATATGATAAACTCGAAGTGACTCAGGATATATGAGTTGACTTAGTTCTTGGATAAGTGTACAAGATGTATTTATATTATACGAAATTGTAAAATTTGTGACTTAGGGTACGAGTTGACTCGATATATAGAAATCGCGTTACGATGACTTGATTGACTTTATAACTAAGTGCAAAACACGCGAATCTGTCCATAAAATAATATGATAAACTCGAAGAGACTAAGGTTATATGAGTTGACTTAGTTCTTGGATAAGTGTACAAGATGTATTTATATTATACGAAATTGTAAATGTTGTGACTTTGGGTACGAGTTGACTCGATATATAGAAATCGCGGTGCGATGACTAGATTGACTTTATAACTAAGAGCAAAACACGCGAAACTGTCCATAAAATAATATGATAAACTCGAAGTGACTCAGGGTATATGAGTTGACTTAGTTCTTTGATAAGTGTACAAGATGTATTTATATCATACGAAATTGTAAAATTTATGACTTAGGGTACGAGTTGACATTGTTGTTCAAACAAGTTTATGTCACACACGAACGGCGACAGTCTATATTATATATATATGAGTTGACTCGTGGTGTTAAAATTGCGCACCAATATATACAGTACGAGTCCACCAAAGCGTTCAAGATAATTATGTTTACCATGATAGAATAGTTGCACTCGGCATTATGCAATTGTGACTTGGGTACGAGTTGACTCCGTCTGATCATTTGGAAGTAAAATCGTTGGGCATGAGACCTTACAAGCACATCAAGAGTGGAGGGTACGAGATGACTCAGTACATCAAAGTCAGTGAAATGACTGTATGACATTATAAAATCAGGGTACGAGTTGACTTAGTCTTGGTAAACTCCAGTCACATCACTATTTCCACCTCAGATTGGCATGAGACCTTACAAGCACATCAAGAGTGGAGGGTACGAGATGACTCAGTATATCAAAGTCAGTGAAATGACTGTGTATGACATTATAAAATCAGGGTACGAGTTGACTTAGTCTTGGTAAACTCTAGTCACATCACTATTTCCACCTCAGATTGGCATGAGACCTTCCAAGCACATCAAGAGTGGAGGGTACGAGATGACTCGGTATATAAAAGTCAGTGAAATGACTGTGTATGACATTATAAAATCAGGGTACGAGTTGACTTAGTCTTGGTAAACTCTAGTCACATCACTATTCCACCTCAGATTGGCATGAGACCTTACAATCACATCAAGAGTGGAGGGTACGAGATGACTCAGTATATCAACGTCAGTGAAATGACTGTGTGTGACATTATAAAATCAGGGTACGAGTTGACTTAGTCTTGGTAAACTCTAGTCACATCACTATTTCCACCTCAGATTGACATGAGACCTTCCAAGCACATCAAAAGTGGAGGGTACGAGATGACTCAGTATATCAAAGTCAGTGAAATGACTGTGTATGACATTATAAAATCAGGGTACGAGTTGACTTAGTCTTGGTAAACTCTAGTCACATCACTATTTCCACCTCAGATTGGCATGAGACCTTACAAGCACATCAAGAGTGGAGGGTACGAGATGATGACTCAGTATATTAAAGTCAGTGAAATGACTGTGTATGACATTATAAAATCAGGGTACGAGTTGACTTAGTCTTGGTAAAATCTAGTCACATCACTCCACAAGTTGACTATGTCCATGAACACTTTTCAATAACATCGGCGACATGGGTACGAGTTGACTCGATATACAGAAATCGCGTAGTGACTCAGGGTACGAGTGTTTAGTTTTTGGATAATTGTACATCAAGATCGCAGGGTTCGAGATGACTCAGTATATCGAAGTCATTGACATAACTGTGTATAATATTATACAATCTGGGTACGAGTTGACTCGATATATAGAAATCGCGTAGTGACTCAGGGTACGAGTTGACTTAATTTTTGGATAATTTTACATCAAGAGCGCAGGGTTCGAGATGACTCAGTATATCGAAGTCATTGAAATAACTGTGTATACCATTATACAATTGTACTTTCCATGTGTGTATATCGTAAATACAATTATCCTATCCTATCCTATCCAATCCTACAATCTGGGTACGAGTTGACTTAGTCTTGGTAAACTGTAGTCACATCACTCCACGAGTTGACTATGTCAAAAAATAATATGATAACCTCAAAGTGACTCAGGGTGCGAGTTGACTTAGTTTTGGGATAATTGCACAATTAATTAATTGCACGAAATTATAAAATTGGTGACTGAGGGTACGAGTTGACTTTGTTGTGGAAACTTTTGCAAGAGTTTACGTTACTCACAAACGGCGACAGTCTTTGGTATACGAATTGACTCGTGATGTAGAAACCATGTACGTGCGAGTCGATCAAAGCGTTCAAGATATGTTTCCAATGATAATAGTTGCACTCGACATAATATGCAATTGTGACTCGGTATGAGTTGACTAAGTCTGATCATTCGTAAGTAAAATCATTGTGTCAACATTTAAACGTACATTAATTGTCACCCATCCATAAACAGTTTGCCCCATGAACAGTGACAATCCCACCATAGTGTACGAGCGGTCTTAGTTTATGAACACTTTTCAATGATTAAACTAGCTTATCTGAACATCTGGGTACGAGTTGACTCAATATATAGAAATCGCGTTACCATAACTATATCGACGGTAATTCAGAGCAAAACGAATATGATAAACTCAAAGTGACTCAGGTTGTGAGTTGACTTAGCTTTTGATAATTGTACAAGGTGTATACTACGAAATTGTAAAATTTGTGACTCGGGGTAAGAGTTGACTTTGTTGTGCAAAATTGTGCAAACGGTGACAGTCTATGGTATACGAGTTGACTCGGGATGTAAAAAATATTCACCCATATACTATACGAGTCGAACCAAGCGTTAAAACATGTGTCCCATGATAGTAGTTTCACTTGATATATGCAATTGCGACTCGGGGTACGAGATAACTAAGTCTGATCATTTGCAAGTGAAATTGTTGGGTCAATTAAACGTACGTTGCCATCCGTCCATAAACAGTTTGCCCCATGCATAGTGACACTTCCCCCATTCAGTGTGCGAGTTGACTTAGTTTTTTAACACTTGGCAATAATTGAATCAACCGATCTTAACATCTTGGTACGAGTTGATTGGATATATAGAAATCGAGTGACGATATCTAGATCGACGCTATCTCAGAGCAAAACATGCGAAAGTGTCCATAAAATAATATAATGCTTGCTTGCTTCAGTGTATGTATGAATTTGTATATAAACTTGTGAATCATCCTATGAAATTGTCACTCAATCACTCGGGGGAAGTGGTGACTTAGTCAGCGAATAGTGTGTACTATAAATGATTCCATCGGCACATCAACGTACATTGATGTACGTATACGTTGGACATCACCCGTAAACACACACATTGGCGACCCCACGCAGTGTCTTATATATATATGCAGGTATAGTTGACTTACTAAATTTAATTTAGTAAATTAAAAACTTGTAATAATTTAACTTACCTGCTAATCAGGTACGAGTTGACTCATTACATAGACTCGTGGGGCCCCCAATTAAATGGCCCAATTCGTTAAGCTTTACACCTAGGGTATGAGTTGACTAAATCGTCGTGACTCGGAGCAAAACCTACATGCGAACATGCATAATAAACTTAAAGAGGGATAATACGAATTAACGCCCCCAAATTACTATTTCCTTTGCTTCGGTGGTAAAAAAAAAAATTCGAGTCGAGGAACCCACCCATCAAAGCTCAGAGTGATTAGATATCGATTTTTGAAATTAATTATTTCTGGAGATATGTACTTTTTCCGCCTGGAAAATATTCGTCAAGGTGACGGTCTCGGACCAAATTGCGGATGAAGAATTGATAACTCTAAAATCAAGTGGCTTTGGTTTGTGTGTATATATTTTCCGGCCATGAACACTTTGCAATAACATCGGCGACTTTGGTACGAGTTGACTCGATGTATAGAATCGTGTTATACGATATCTAGATCGACAGTAATTCAGAGCAAAACATGCGAAAGTGTCCATAAAATAATATGATAGACTCAACGTGATGTAAACACAACGGACACATCTGGATTAATTATTAAAAGCGTGTTAATTGCCAACTGGTGTAGGTGTGAGGATTATATAATTACAATCTCAAATAGCACAGTCCAAAATTGTTGAAACAACAAACAATGCTTCATATTGTCTTACGGGCGATTGCAGGAAAAACGTTCACTAAGCAGTGTGCATGGTGTCACCATGGGCGTAGCCAGCATTTTTAACAGGCGGGTTCGAATATTAACTTGTGGGGCACAGGACCGAGGTGAAAAGCTCCGACCGCGGCGCGTGTGAATGTGCAGGAGGGGTGTCATGCACTTTCCCGCAGTTGGGGGTCCGAGGGGCCTCCCCCGGAATGTTTTTTTAAATTGAACCTATCGAGTGCGAATCTGGAGCATATTTGACGATTATTTGTGTACTATCTGCACGTATATTAGAGAGGTAATACTGTTTTGGATTTGATATACCGATTATGTGAGAACATATGACATAGCTGTGTTTGTCTTCATACATGATCAAGTTTTATGTACTAATGTTGTTTCCATGTATGGGACCGTGACCGCGTGTAGTATCGACTCGGGTAATAAGGAACGATGACAAAACCCAACCATCCCCATATTATATCCCTTTGCGATATTATGAAGTTATTTTATGAAGGCCTACACTCAAAATTGTTATGTTATTGGCTTAAGTGGGCCATATAATATATGGAATTGAACGATAGTCAATCACTAATTGCCACCATTATCGTTAGATCTATATGCATGTAGAACATGATATGTAAAGCATGGAATGTTCTGCGTATTTATTTTCCTATACTACATGTATATACATTAACAAACTGTATTTAACTTATTCTATATATACATGTAATCTATAACCCCCTACCTTCAATATATACTTTCTGTGAAATTACGCATTTATTATCCAGAGTAACGTGCAGCTGCAAATAGTGGGCACATTCTTAAACAATATACGCTCTCTAAATTCGAATAATTATTTTCAAACCAATGTTTAGTTATCTTCATACTATCTGCTTAATAACATACAATTTCTATTCGAGAATTGTACCATACGAAAACTGAAAAGAAACCTGCAAACAGCCAATCACCACCTACCACCATTCGCACGGCACAGCATCTCGATAAACAAAAACATCTACCTTACTCCTATTTAAATTCGCGGTACTATATTTCGCTTGGTTTTGAATTCGCGCAGTTTGAATAATTCGCGCACCTAGGTGCGCGAATTCAAAACTGACAACAACATTTTCCTGAAAGATTTGGATTTATTATCAGAGATACTCAATTGAAATAGTTAAAGACAGCATTGGAATAAACTCTAAAGAAGTAAAACCACAGATACATACCAGTCAGTTGGCTTCAGAAAAAGCAACACTTGGCTGAGGGTTGTGTTGGCATAAATAATTCAGTCTGTTTGGTCATGGTGTCATACATGCAGCGTTGACAACAGGGGGCGTACTTTCGTGCGCCTTCGGCCTAGCACATGTATATTTCTTACAAGTATTTCAACACCGTCGATGTTACAATAATTTGTTGATTTGCATAATTATGAGTAATGATTTTTATGTTGGTCACCCGCATGTAATATATATCCGTATACAACAGGTCTAGTTGCCTATATATATTCAGTCCAGCCTTCCGTAATGTATGTAACTCATCAACATAATACATCTGCTTTCCCCTGTGGTTCGCTATAAATTCAGGAGTTGTACTATTTTCTCTCAGTTTTAAATTCGCACACCGATGAGTGCGTGAAAAATAGCACGTTTAAGGTATTAGTTTTACACTGAAAATAGGTACAAAAAAATCCAACTGAGAACGCTCTTATAACCTAACATATTTGGTCGGCGAAAATTGTACGCTCTTTATAAGAGGCGATCGTTGATTTTTTTTGCCAGGCTGACAATTAAATCCAAACGAGTTAAAACTTCATCTTTCGAAAGTCGGCATATGGCTATCAAAACCTCTCATCCATGGGATCTTGTGTATACGCACTTACCAGTGTCTCGTTTATAATAACACCGAATTAGTGCATGTGTCCACAAGCAACAACATAAACTCGAGATAAAATTCAAAACCTTTATTTGCATTGTAGACTGCTATCGTTATATAATAAGTTTAATTCCAATATATTATACACCGAATCTGATAATCTCGGTGATAAAATGTACGAAATTGGACAAATTGCACTTACTTGTTTGACTACGACTACTGAATTATAATACGTTTTTAATGGAATTACTTCATGCCGCCCAGTTTCTGTTAAAAATAAATATAATAGTTTTACCTAGTGAATTAATTTGCGTTTGAGTGTGTATATTTCTAAAGAACATGCTTCGACATCTTTTAATTAGTCTGAGTGCTCCAAGCATGTGAAATCTATTAATGCAAATTTTCTAATAAATGTCAGTGTAATTATACTGCCATTATAATAATGAACAAAGCTCAACGCAGATGAAGGTGCAGTTTTAACATGTTCTTGACTTTTGTCAGGCAAGTCAAAATTACAATGATCGTACCTGATAAAAATCGTCCATGATTTCGTTTCCCAAAAGCAGTGGACGATAAAGAGCTTCTCAATTAGGTTTCGTTCATTACATTGGCAAGTTTGCATGGAATTGTTTTCATGCATTTTCTCAGAATATGAACGGCAACATACGTATAAATAGCATGTTTACCAAAGGTAACGACATGTGGAGTAAAATGTTGGTAGTTCCAAATGTAACGGTGCTGTTAACACATTGCTTCAAAATACCTGTATGGTTTATTCTTTCGAGATAAGTGCATGATATTTACTGGCAAATTTCGATACTATTGGAACTATATAGTTTTTACTTCTCTTACTAGCTGTGGTATAGATGCATTTTATACACATTTATACATTCTGTTTCTGGTACATTGTATAGCATTCTGTACCGAAATTCCTGGCAAATTTGCGAGTGTATGAACGTACCCTTATGCTCGTTTGTTCTCGGTTGTTCTCGGGAAGCGTGACCACACGACCCAGGTTGTCCCATATTTTGAGTAAATATGTTTATATTATATATGGAATTGAATGACAGTCAATCACTCATTGCATATAGCCCATTATCGTTAGATCTATACGCTTGTAGAACATGATATGTAAAGCTTGGAATGTCCTGCGTATTTATTTTCCAATAATATATACATGAATAAACTGTATTTGACTTATTCTATAATGTAATCTATAACCAGCGACCTATAACAAGCCAACTGGAATTTTTTTTATCAAAGTTGGGGAGACAAATCCCCATCGCCACGTCCCGCTAATGGACACGCGGGGTACTGAACCCTCGGACTGAGCCACACCGGAGTATCGTATCCTTGAACCATCGGACTATTGAATCCTCGGACCACTGAACCCTTTGACCATTGAACTTTGGGAGTGGATCGGTCTAGCGCTGTATGGCCTGTAATCGAACCATCTGTTTCCACCCTGGCGCTATATCGGATCTATCGAAAAGTTACTGGGTATATACAGTCCGACATGCACAACAATGTTTTAATTAACATCCCACCCACCAACAGTAATGTGATCCTTATTGGTTGATAGGAGTGGGACTTCAACTACAACCCTGTATTGGGGGGGACTTCATGTCAAGAAACTATGTTCGAACCCTCGCAATGCAAGCATCGTCCTCGATATACCACGTGACCACCCTATATATACATGTACATGTAGTGTTGCATACACTGTGTCTGTTCGTTCATAATTGGCAATGATTGACAAGTTTGACATGCACACATTCATACAGCGTCACTTTAAATGAAACTGAACACAATGCTGTCCACTTTAGACTAGCAACGTCATATGCCGACATGCCATGGGACTATTGATTTGATTCACATTACAATCAAATTGTCGACCTGCGTGTATGTGGATTTCACTGAAACATTATACGGACCTCAATTTAATGTGAAATAATCTAGTATAGGCCGATCATGCTTTTTCTGACTGTGCCCGCGTCGCCTGACTTCAAGGGTTCGACGGTTCGTTCACTCGGGCAACTTAACGAACCTCCGAAGTTGCCCAAGCCAACGACCGGTCGAACCCGGGAAGTCAGGCAACGAGGGCACCTCTGTTTTCAAGGGCGGGTTCGTCCGAACCCATCGAACCCTAGCTGGCTACGCCCATGGGTGTCACTTCATTGTAGGTTAATGACTATAATAAGTAAAGTGAGTAGATGGGCGCGAAGCGCCCGGGATGGTCGAAAAGATCGAGTGATCTTCTCCTTTACACCTTGACTATAATTGTTTGGGACTTACCTTTTAAAGGTACTCAATCCGATCAGGCGCTCCTAAATTACTATTTATTTGGCTTCGGGGGTAAACAATATTTGACAAAGTGGTAACAACTTGATTTTAGAGTTATCCATCTTACAGCCGCAATTTGTCCGTTTTTAGCACGTGGTACTCGAAAAGATTGGGCCACAAACAACAGAAACAGCACATTTCAAACATCGATATCGAATCAATCTGAGCTTTGATGGGTGGGTTCCTCGACTCGAATCAAATATTTGTTACCCCCGAAGCCAAAGAAATAGTAGTTTAGGAGCGTCTGATCGGAATGAGTACCTTTAATATGGAACTTGTCTTTTATGAACAATTGATATCAACCGCGTCTATCTTTGGCACCAGATTGCCCTTTGTCGAACTAAGTGTATTCATCATTAATACTGCTTTATCATAATATGGCTATTGCCGTTGTTATTTCATCAGTACCAGTATACTGTTTTTCATCATTCAATTCCACCTTCCTTATTGTGTGACATTCCCCGTGTCATGTTACCTCTTGTTGCCAATCTTCTCACATATCTATCTGATATGACAATAAACGCTCTTTATTAATCATGCAATTTATCAGCTCGGAGGGCTGAGTGGAGAAAGAAGAAGGCAGCTGTTGGTCGGCTGGCTGCCCATTCCCACTGGGCTGCGAAGACTGTTGGTCGCCTGCGTACCACCGATGATGGTACCGGAAGTCCAGTCCGGGAGAGGTCTGAGAGACGCCCAGACAACCCCTCCCCGCTGGAGTGCTGACTGACGTAAACCATCAAGCTGCCGCTGCTGATGCCGTGGTGGAGACTCTTCCGGAATACATCAGTCAGGAGTCATCCATCGCCACCACGACCAGCATCACCAACAACAACAGCACCGGCTCCTACTCGGCGGCCGAGATTGAGAACATACTCAGAGGTGCACAAGAGGACATAGCCAAATCTAAAGAAGAAATAGCCAAATCCAAAGCAGGTATGGCTATGTCATCACCTCCAACAGCAACATCAACAGAAAACAGAACGAAAAAGAAAGCATTTTTCATTTTATGTTCACCCCGTCATGTGCGATGTATCCCATTCTCATGACCTCATCCAAAATTTCCAAAGTGGGTTGTATGGGAGAGGCTGTGCCTCTTCGAACTCCTCCCAGGTCCGTTCCCCAAACTCCTAATAAAGAGCGAGGGCAACAGAGCACGTTATACGTGTACAACCCGACTCTGCATGTGCCCACCCGCATACTATGCCAATAAGTTGAAGTGATTACCATCTCTTTCTTTTCTTTCTCTGCCGCCTGTTATCCCGAACACTATATCTTCTTCCCTGTTCTCCCATATACACCTAACTCAGATTATGTTATATATCTCCAATTCTCCGAAAACCTTTATTTCCAATCCTTCCCATCACTTATTGGGGACGGGGCATGTAGCCAAATGGGAGATTACTTTAGACTAGCAACGTCATATGCCGACATGCCATGGGACTATTGATTTGATTCACATTACAATCAAATTGTCGACCTGCGTGTATGTGGATTTCACTGAAACATTATACGGACCTCAATTTAATGTGAAATAATCTAGTATAGGCCGATCATGCTTTTTCTGACTGTGCCCGCGTCGCCTGACTTCAAGGGTTCGACGGTTCGTTCACTCGGGCAACTTAACGAACCTCCGAAGTTGCCCAAGCCAACGACCGGTCGAACCCGGGAAGTCAGGCAACGAGGGCACCTCTGTTTTCAAGGGCGGGTTCGTCCGAACCCATCGAACCCTAGCTGGCTACGCCCATGGGTGTCACTTCATTGTAGGTTAATTGACTATAATAAGTAAAGTGAGTAGATGGGCGCGAAGCGCCCGGGATGGTCGAAAAGATCGAGTGATCTTCTCCTTTACACCTTGACTATAATTGTTTGGGACTTACCTTTTAAAGGTACTCAATCCGATCAGGCGCTCCTAAATTACTATTTATTTGGCTTCGGGGGGTAAACAATATTTGACAAAGTGGTAACAACTTGATTTTAGAGTTATCCATCTTACAGCCGCAATTTGTCCGTTTTTAGCACGTGGTACTCGAAAAGATTGGGCCACAAACAACAGAAACAGCACATTTCAAACATCGATATCGAATCAATCTGAGCTTTGATGGGTGGGTTCCTCGACTCGAATCAAATATTTGTTACCCCCGAAGCCAAAGAAATAGTAGTTTAGGAGCGTCTGATCGGAATGAGTACCTTTAATATGGAACTTGTCTTTTATGAACAATTGATATCAACCGCGTCTATCTTTGGCACCAGATTGCCCTTTGTCGAACTAAGTGTATTCATCATTAATACTGCTTTATCATAATATGGCTATTGCCGTTGTTATTTCATCAGTACCAGTATACTGTTTTTCATCATTCAATTCCACCTTCCTTATTGTGTGACATTCCCCGTGTCATGTTACCTCTTGTTGCCAATCTTCTCACATATCTATCTGATATGACAATAAACGCTCTTTATTAATCATGCAATTTATCAGCTCGGAGGGCTGAGTGGAGAAAGAAGAAGGCAGCTGTTGGTCGGCTGGCTGCCCATTCCCACTGGGCTGCGAAGACTGTTGGTCGCCTGCGTACCACCGATGATGGTACCGGAAGTCCAGTCCGGGAGAGGTCTGAGAGACGCCCAGACAACCCCTCCCCGCTGGAGTGCTGACTGACGTAACCCATCAAGCTGCCGCTGCTGATGCCGTGGTGGAGACTCTTCCGGAATACATCAGTCAGGAGTCATCCATCGCCACCACGACCAGCATCACCAACAACAACAGCACCGGCTCCTACTCGGCGGCCGAGATTGAGAACATACTCAGAGGTGCACAAGAGGACATAGCCAAATCTAAAGAAGAAATAGCCAAATCCAAAGCAGGTATGGCTATGTCATCACCTCCAACAGCAACATCAACAGAAAACAGAACGAAAAAGAAAGCATTTTTCATTTTATGTTCACCCCGTCATGTGCGATGTATCCCATTCTCATGACCTCATCCAAAATTTCCAAAGTGGGTTGTATGGGAGAGGCTGTGCCTCTTCGAACTCCTCCCAGGTCCGTTCCCCAAACTCCTAATAAAGAGCGAGGGCAACAGAGCACGTTATACGTGTACAACCCGACTCTGCATGTGCCCACCCGCATACTATGCCAATAAGTTGAAGTGATTACCATCTCTTTCTTTTCTTTCTCTGCCGCCTGTTATCCCGAACACTATATCTTCTTCCCTGTTCTCCCATATACACCTAACTCAGATTATGTTATATATCTCCAATTCTCCGAAAACCTTTATTTCCAATCCTTCCCATCACTTATTGGGGACGGGGCATGTAGCCAAATTGGAGATTACTTCATATAAGCCATCGGGCTTGTCTGATAATTGTGTCCATAATTATATTAAGACTTCTATTTTGCATTTATGTGTCATTTGTATATTATGTTATTTGTTTGGAATTGGAAATAAAAAAATGTTTATACTATTGACAATGCATGTACATGTGCACATCACGAGGACTGTGCGCGCATTTGATTAAATCCACCAACGTGGTAAAACAAATTACACCAGAATCAGTCAGAAATGGAAAAAAAGAAGAGGGAATGTTTTTGGCACAGTGAATAAAGAGCGTCCACCTTACATGTGTGAGAGCCGTTTAACACATTAAAGGTGCGAAATAGCTGACATCAATGGCGTTATATATACTACTCTTCTTTCTCTGTGATATCATATATCGAGTATATATTTTATTTTTAACATCTTCTGTGAGATCTTGATTATTTTATATTAAAGAGGCCCTGTCAGATTGGACATCATAAAACAACCATCAGAAAAATAATTATATCGGACCCAAGGCACGATATAATTAATATGAACTTGTGATGGCCAGATATCGACTATAAAAAGAAGTTTTAATGCGTTTTGAATTTTTGCCAGCCTGGTAAAAATTACAATGATCGACTTGCATATTAATAAGCCCTTGTTAAGCATGTCTTGTATTTATTGAACCATTTTAGTGTAAACATATTTAAAGGCACGGGCGGCGTTCGTTGCAGAAATATTCATATTTGTTCAAATCGCCATCAACGGAAGGAATATTTAAATATATATAGCTTTGTTCATATGCCAAACATAATCAGCGCTAAATATTATATTGTCACCAAGACGTACGATGGTGTAGTAAACAAGAGCCTGCTCGTGTTAAAGAAGTTTTACATAACACAGCGCAATTCTAATCACACACAAATGATATAAACGCTCTTTATTTTTTCCATATCAGGAAAGCAGTAACAAATAACTATTTTTATGTTACCATGTCCGGATCTAAACAAAAGCCAGGTAACGTGACGTTTTTTTGCTTTTGCTTACATAATAAAGGGGAAAATTTACAATGCCATACTGTTTATGCCATATTTCTGAATTGTATAAGAACAAAGTCTGTCTATATTTGACTATTCTTTCTGTTTATGGCGGTTTTTGGCGGAGCTGAATATTTTAACAGCATACCCATCGCCAACGCCGCCCGTATCTTTAATTCTAATCCTACTATTTAACATATATAAACAAAAATGTTGACAAAAATAAATAGAATGGAAACTATGGATTGATTGGAACCATTTTCGTAAATAAAACGCAACAACTAGTGTTGAACGTTGTGCAGACAGTCACATACTATTCTGCATGCTTTTCTTTTCTGAGGAGATAACTTCAGATAAGCGGTGACCCGCTTGTTGTTATGTCCTCTTCACCCTCTTGTATTCTAACCTGTCATATAAATCACAATGATCAATGTCTTGTTTCATGTATATATGTATTAATTGAGGGTAGAAATAAATATTGTTTAAACCATTCAGAGACGGCGACGATACATGTAGCTCGGGAAATAAAACGGTATACTTCTATATATTTATGCACCCTATTTAGTATCGGAAAGATAAACAAACGTATTTATAATTAAGTACAAAACATCCCTTCTTATTCGGCGTTGACACTTAAAGAGCGTTTCTCGTTTCCGTCACGATAAATACTGTCATTTTAGCTAACAACAAAAAAAGATTAATTGCTATGAAGTCGGTAACGTTCGTTCATATGTTATGACTGTGACCGTGTTTCGCTTTAATCGCGGGGTTTAGGGGCAAAAACAAACCATGCGATGAATTGTCAACAGTTCAAGAACGTCATATACATAACAATCATTTATCAGGTAGAAGTTCAGAATGATGAAAATGACAACAGGTCATGCTGTTTTAAAATAGTGATTGTTATGTATATGTATGTCTGTGTGTGTAGTAATAAATAGATACACTATTGTTTTTAAATCATATATTTTATGGTTCAATATACTGCAGGTAATATTTGCCATCTTAGTATAAATAGGAAGAGAGAATGCATATGGATATACATTAAAATATATTCATTGACTCTTTGGAATGATTCTGGACTGTCTCAGTTACAACTTAGAACTTCGAATGAAACAAAAAATTCATTAATATTTTTTATAAAATAACGAGAATACTGAAGTCGGCGGTGGAAGTTTTCTGTGATAGTTATCTTGTGAATTTAGTTTCCAAATCCAGCGATAAACGCATGTTTTAAGTTTAACCTCTTCAATTTCATTTTTAATCATTGTTTTTATGTAAATAACTTTATTTAAACACAACATAATGAGGATTAGAGGTTTCCCCTCATCTTGGGAGGTGTTCATTTAGATGAAGACAAAGAGAGGTGTGACACCTGTCCTTAACGTGACAAGATATTGTAATGACCAATGGGAATCAGAGTTAGTTAGTGGGCGTGGTTTAAGGCGTGACTTGTGATTTCGCGGTAAAAATATCAGAAAATGCTGCCATTGCTCTATGGACTGTCGCGCTATTCACATCTATCCATACGGTATGTTTACTATCAACTGACGTTTCTCTTTTCGTCTAAAATAAAACAAAGTAGTTTAAATTAAAGTATTTTCAATGTATAGATTGTTCATAAAAAGTCTTGAGACCCAATTAAAATTGTCAAACAAACATTTTGTATAACCATTTCTAAAACGAAATTATAAATGGTCTGTGAACTGAATTAATATTTTATGTTGGTCATTTAGTACCCGCAGACTGAGGGTCCCAAATTGTATGTGATAAAGTTAATGGTAATACATGATAGATAACATATTCTCCCGCACCAAATTCGCTCTTGACGTTTCCCTTGTTTTCATCACCAGTTCTGGACGATTCAGGTATGCAACATCTGCAAATGCCAATATGATAATCATGCATAGCTTATGGTTGATGGTATGTATATTGAATGATTTATGGGGGGGGGGCTTACGTAACTGCCAACTCGTAACTGATTTGGTCATCTCGTAGCTTCTGTTCGTGAGTATTTTCCTGCCCTTGCATGTCATGTTTTACCTCCATGAAATGACACAGAAGCCCACCAGAATGCCACGCGATGTTATGTTAGGCTTCGTTCATCGTTTATAGTGCATCGTCTGGTGTTATGGTGCTCTTCTGTTTATTTCTGAAGGAGGGTACGAGATGACTCACAGGGTACGAAATGACTCACGACCAGAGGGTACGAGATGACCAAATCGGGTACGAGTTGGTAGGGTACGAAATTGCGAGGGTACGAAATGACTGTAACCCCTCAGATACATACTAATTCCATGATATATGATAAGACTCTGAATTGGTTAAAAAAAAGGAATGAAAACGGGCTATTCTGACTTAATATGTATTTTCAGATAGAAAATCAGTTTTAGGGGGGTGGGTTAAGGTTTTGGAAATATCTCGGCTTATTGGATATCATTGCTTGTGATGTTGATATTAATAAATCAGGTCTATAATGCTGACAATTTTGATGCACCAATGAGAGCTTTATGCCAAAAAATGAACATTTTATGGCAAATCTTCTGGAAAACTTTTTTGAAAAAGCACTGAAATTTAGGCATTTTTTTACATTTTCGTGAATTTTTCACAAAAATTGTTGGATAATATAACTTTTTGCACATCATAAATGTTAAGCAAACCAGATAGAATAAGTATCTGATATTCAAGTATATTTTATTCAACATTTGTCTTACTTTATTGGTTTTCCTGATTATACTGAAATTTGCAGGTCAAAAACACAAAAAAGGTCAACAAAATATATTTTCCACCTGCTCCGCCCTGGATACCTCAGTGTTTTGGAACCCCCATGGGGCAAGGATAATTGGAGATAGCGTCAAAATTTCTACCCTTTCGTGTGACACTACCCTCATCTGGGGGCCGGTCTAGTTGACTTAAAAACGAATACTCCAGAAAATTTGCGACTGCGTAGTAATGTGTTGACAACGAAGAGTATACAACAAGAAAGCATATTGCCAAATAACAGTAGTGTTGATGAGCCCGTTGAGGTGATAACGCATCAAAAGAAAGATAACATCAGTGAAACTACATACCCTGGGCTATTGTCACAGCAGGAATACGACTCTGAAAGCGAAGACAACATCATGCCAAGCTGTGACGATTGTGGTGTCGTATTTGAGACCCAGCATGATGTACAAAGGCACATTAAAATTGGTGTTCTGATAGGAAGAAAAGAGAATCAATTGAAAATGCACGGGCGAATAATAAAAAACAGAAAACTGACACGAATAAAATAGAATTAATTTCGGACCAGGACAGACTAATATTAAAACTTCCGACTGAAAAAGAAAACGATTATTTCGAAGAGGTGTGGTTACAGGCCCAAGATGACAATAAAGCAGAATTAGATGAATTAGTTGAACGTTATATGAAGAAAGGATTGACGGAAGACGAGGCTGAAGAAAAATCGAAAGTGAAGATACGTCCCGAGTATGAGAGGGGTTTCTTAAACATATACGCTGCATTTATACGAAATTTACTTGAAGTTAGTGGTGGGAAAACTCATATCAAGATCATGGATCGTGTGTATAAGATACTAGATGATAGCTATGATATACTCCCTGCCGTTCGGATTTCTTTGAGGACATATAAACCCCTCCTGATGGAGTACATGAGAAATAAAAGTGAGGACAAAAATGATAAACAGGTGGACTCCTCTCAAGACTCTGAGCAAGATGACGACGATGACAATCGATGATTAACTGCAGTAAACCTATTATTCTTGGTGTCGAATAAAGCAAATGTTGATACACTATACTGTTTATTTGTCTTCATTCTTCCATCTAATATTGGTGTTCGTAATATAACAGCGTTATATATTCCTTTTATAGTACCAATATATATCAACGGTATCTTCTTATCTGCGATATCCGCATAACCTCCCCCCAAGTACACACCCCCTATTTTCTTTCATATTACATGCATAGGCGATACGAAATAGGGTTAACGCGATCGTTTATCACCCCGATATCCTATTCCATTAGTGATAACACACCGCGGCGTGACCTCTCACCCCTGATGGCTGAGGTTGAGGAGCTTAGGGCTTAGGCAGTCAAACCATCTACCCGAATACGTAACCTATACTATATAATATTTATACCCGTTTTCGATCATATACGGTCACCTTCTGCTATATGGATAAACTCTACCTTGGTGGCGGAAACCACGTGATATATGCGGCGCCCAGAGGTTATGTTCAAACTTGTCGACTACTATCACTGTTTTAACCCACGACTTGCTCGATCTGGGACGAAATATCTGCTTGGAGTCCTAACCAACTGAATCAACAGAGGGATTATGGAATATAACTAATATTAATTGATAGTTGGGGGTTCAAAAGAATCCCGAGTTTTTTTCTTTTTCGCTGTATTCATTCGTCATCGTCCGCTTCGTACCCACTGTCATCTGATGAGGACTGATCTTGCCAAATAGTAACATATATAAAACTCGTTCATTTGACTAATACTTACTGATCGGTTGTTTCCGCATATCATTCCAATTATGTCCGTATTGTATACTCTATCAATTACATCCATTTGTTATCCCATGCAAGATCCTATCTATTTCAGCCGCACAAAGCAAATTCTTATATATCTGTCATACCGCCCGCTAGATAAACCACTGACCCGATCTCGCTCGAAACAGTTTCAATGACCCGATTCATTCTTGTATACTCTATCAATTGCAACTCATTCAACACACTCATTAAATTCAATGACCCGATTCATTCTTCTATCTTTCCCTTTAAATACATTTCAATAGCATCCATTTAAATTCAATTGTTGTCCCTTTAAACACATTGTCTCCCTTTAAATTTAAATACCCCCCTTAACAACACAACAAAGCAACGTGTTATGTAAACATTGGTTGAACCTCGCTTGGGGCGAGACAGCTTGATATATATACTACTTATGACTCTATTGATGTGAACAGGGTCATGAAATAATTTCAAAACATTTTTACTCTACATACAAATTGAAGCATAGTATTCAGGCTGGGTGTAATTGACCAATAGCCAATAACCCCCTTGAAGGCTGTATGTAATGGTTAGAGCACAATAATTGTTCTTTACCAGAATCAATCGAGTCGAAGACGAGATTTATTCTGGTAAAGAACTATTCGCGTGCTCTGACCGACTTAGAGCACAATTGATCCCACATAATGCAATCAACGGGAACTGTGCTGTTGAGCGTGTTTTGACCACGAGGCACAACCCGTGCGCTGGCCGCGATTGGACACAATAGCCGGTTAGCTACGCCCAACAACGTAATTAACATGAACTGATTGAACTGAATGTAAACATATATGTCCGAAACAGCACAGACTGGTCCCACTTTGAAGCGCCCGTGCGATTTGTCTGTTTTGATTTGCGTGTGCCGAACAATGGGATAACTACTGAACCTTTCCTTCGCCGGCCTCGAGAATTGATGTGCTTTACCAAAAATCAGGGAACGATCGTAACAATGGGACTGTGCTCTAAGTGCCATCGCAGACGCTACGATTAAAATCGTAAGTGGGGAAAATCGTAGGTGGAGAAATCGTAGCTTGCCCGCAGACGCTACGGTGCTGCGATCTTTGTAGCTACGATTTTCGTGGTATTTACAACATGACCAGTGCGACAGTGGTCATGTGACAGCTACGATCGCGCGCGTTGCCAAAGTCACGCCACTATTTTCCTGGTAAAATCAAACAGTGCTTGATTGCTACGATTTGGCTACGATATTGCCGTGGGCATGCGCATTGGATGCTTCCTCCTGCGATTTTCCCCACTTACGATTTTAATCGCAGCGTGTGCGGTGGCACTAAAGAATGTTAAGGTAATCCGTGCATCTTTCTACTCTTTCCCCGCCACAAATGTTGGGCATTACATTATGCCGCTGTCTCAAGTGTGCATGATCGGATCTAAACATGGGTACCAAGTTGAGAATTAGTCCAGGTTTCCTTCGACTAAATCTGCTGGCAATATTGGTTGATCTAGAACCAACATCTGAATCAACCAACACCACAAGATGGTTTTAGTTGAAGGAAATTTATATTGGAGGAGAAAGCCAAACGTATATTGTTTATTTGCAGCTGAATTGGCGCGATTACTGACACAGGTGAAGGCTACAGCCGTGGCCACAACTCCGGAGTTATCGCCCGTTGTTAACGAGGCAATCGGCCTCAAAGAACGCGGTGAAAATAAAAGAATCAAGGTGGGTATTCACAGACGATACTCTACAATGTTATTCTGGTGTGAACATATTTCATTTTCGAATGAATGAATGAGTTTAATGCAAAAAGCCACAAATTAATGTGGAGCATGCATGAAAACATGAGTACACTATGTACAGTGGTATGAATACATTTACTATTTTTATCAGAATATCATGTTCATACACAATAACATTTATGTCATACTCATATGATATATTATTTATACTGTATGCATAGATATACACACGTGTATAAATATGTATACAACTATACTTATGTGTATAACTATGTATACAGAAAAATTTGCATATGCACTCGCATGGATATCTCTAGATTAGCACACTAGCTTAGTTGTATGCTTTGTTTCAGATAAATGCTAACGTTTTTCAATATTGATATGTGTTCAATAGAAATGATGCCATATACGTTTTCTAGTGAATGGTTCAACCAGTAATAGTCAGGAATATTGATTTCTCCTGATACAATTTTAGCAGACCAAAAGAATATGAGGTTTCCGAACCGCACATTTTACATAGTAAACACTCGTTTAAACGCCATCTTGAATGCTCGTTTGGCAGTCTATAGTTTGCTGTCCTGTTCATATCAGTACATTCAAGAAGAATTAAACAAATAGTGATGAATCATTGCGGAGTATGGCACTGTTAAAGGTACGGTTGGCCTTGGCGGTGGGTATCCTGTGAAAATATGTCCATCCGTCAAAATCCCCCACAAACAGAAAGAACATCAAAATGTAGACAGACTTTGTCCGTATACAAATAAGAAATATCGCATAAACAGTATGTTATTGTCAAATGTTTGACCATTGTTATGTAAATAAAAGCATAAAAAGTTACTTTTCTGGTGTTTGTTTATATTATGATGGTAAACATAAAGAGCGTTCTTTGTTGGTGAATTCCTGATATGGAACTAATAAAGAGCGTTTATGCCATTTGTGTGTGATTAGCCAGCAGCATTGTGCTGTCTTCTGTAACACAATCAGGCTCTTGCTTAGGTAAAATATAGTAGGTCTTTATGATAACATGCTGTTTACGTGATGGTCATGGTATATATGAACGAAACTGTATGCGTTTTAATGTTTTTCTGTTTACGGTGATTAGAACAAATATGAATATTTTCGACAAATAAGGCATCACGTGCCTTTAATATGGAAGTGTTTTATTGTTTGTTGGGTGCTTTACTTGCATTTAGAGTGTATGTGATTTGCAGAATGAGGTCCACTTAGGGTGCATTAAGTGACCATATCCCGAACACCGGGCTAGCATCAACAAATTCACCATCTGGGGACCTAATTCTGTTTAGGCCTCAACGTCTATGAGAGACCTATGATCAGATTGAAGTTATCCAGTTGAGGTTGGTGATGTTCACACATTAATCACCTCGATTATTCATTTCATTTTCTGCACATCGTGTTAAAATGTGTTGTACCGGGCGTGAACTCAAGCCCCTTACTGACTATATATATATATAATAAATTAATGAGTATTTGGGACTATCATGCATAACATATAGCATTTATTTGACACAATTGCATGAAAATTGTAGAAACATATCTTGATTACGAGCATTCTATTTTTGCATTCAGGCTCATCTGCCATCTGTAACATTACTTCGTACTTAGTTAACAGTCAAATGATGTAAATCTGGTTACATTATTCTACGAAGCAGAATAAATAGATTCCAACAACATTAGAGTACAGTATCCCTCTAAATACAAGAGTTATTTTCTAAAAAAAATATATAATTAACTACTTTAGACACCATTATTTGCTATTCACTTCAGAGCACCATACCGAAGTATTCCACTTCACTTTAACAAAGATTCAGCTTGTTTTTGCAGTAGATGAATGGATGGTCTATTGGAATATATTTTTTTCAAACAGAGCGCATTTCAACTGCAAAATCTTCTGTTCGTTTTTGGGGACTTGTTATCATGTTTGATTTCCAATAAAGTGATAAATTAGTATTATTTCATAATTATCCTTTGAGTCTCTAATATTACAGGCGAAAATATCATTCGGTAACTATGAAGGTTACAAATCGTTCTCCGAGATTGTATCCGATGACGGCACGTTGTTCCCAGATAACCTCGATGTTGATGTAATGAGGGATATGATGAGCATCTATTTCTCCAGCGGTACGACAGGTCCACCCAAGGCAACCGTTGGCACTCATTTCTCGCTGGTGTCTTGCTGCAAGATATTCGGGTGAGTAGACCCCACTCCTATAGTTAAATATTCAATTCTTACGTTCACTTACCTTCTCTATAGAGTTGGATCTGGCACATTGGCAATCGTTCATAATTAAAGAATTGCACCGGTGTATTTTATCTCAGTCAGTATTGCGTGTTGCCGAAAAGTTGTTTTGTGATAGGCCGCCCGGATACTGACGTTATGCCGATTCATGCGGTTGAATATTACCTTATGGCTTATGCAGTCTGAATAGTTAATCTTCTTTCATGTGACGTCACATGATGGACTACTGGCGACACACAGTGTCAAACCTGAAAGCCTGTCGCAATTGGCTTTTATCTACTGATTTTTCATACAGAAACGGCTGGACCCTCGGAACTGAAAAGTTAAACATATGGGTAATTTGATCCGGGGGATAATCCATAATGCAATGTTCAATCGCATGAATCGGCAAGATACGGGTGGCCTATCACACAAATATTTTCGGCAAAAACGTGCTCAGTGGAGTAGCTCGCGGGCATCGATAATGACTGAGAAAAATTACACCGGTGTAATCCTTTAACAATAATACTTTTCTCAACACTCTTACCTATTAATAACGTTACCCTCAACACAAACCTCTCATACATATTCACAAGTGCACATATTTTCAAAAATTAAGAGAAACCTTCAACACATTTATCACAATTTGATTGCGAAAGCGCAAGATGAATGACACAGCGTGTCTTTGTATTCCATGAGTCTGAAAGTGACGTGCTAGACGGTCACTGTCGCGGTGTCAAACTTGTTCAGCGAGTACACATCTATAAAGAGTTAGCATTTCAAAGGAAGTTCGATGGGGTAACTAGTTGACTTTTTATGTTTACCCATACCATAGTATGGTAAACATAGTGTCGTTGCCCGGATTGAACACTCGTCGTTCGTCCGTCTGTCTGTCCGTCTGTCTGTCTGTCCGTAGACACTTTACGAGTAATGCGATAACTCAAACATTTTCTATCCGATCGAAACCAAATTTTGTATATGGGTTTCTCAGCTCAAAATACAGATCAAGTTCGAATTTGGGTTTGATCCGAGATTTTGTTACAGTGTTATGGCCCTTTTTCAAATTAGAATTCATGCATGCTGCCATAACTAAAAAAACATTCATCTGACCGTAACCAAATTTGGTATGCGAGTTGCTCAGCCCAAAATACATATCGAGTTCGAATATGGGTTTGATCCGATATTTTTTAATGGAGTTATGGCCCTTTGACATAGAATTCATGCATGTTTCGATAAATCTACAATTTTTCAACTGATAGGAACCAAATTTTGTATGTGAGTTTCTCAACTCAAAATACAGATCAAGTTCGAATATGGGTTAGATCTGATTTGTTATACCAGAGTTATGGCCCTTTTTCAACTAAGAATTGAACAGATTTGAGTTTTTGATAACCCAGGTAGATTACAATTAACTACCAATAATGCAGCTTAACTGCAATATGAGAGACTGCAGAAGTTATCTCTTATTGAAATATTAGTTATTTTTAGCCACTGTATAATTATACAACATAAAGATTAACACATCTCAACATTCCTGATACTTTCATCTGTCTGCTACCATGTCTCATTTTATATTGGTTTATTTTGACACCCTCTTTGCCCCTATTGATTCATTAATTTATTTTGATTTTTATGTGTACCTATACCATAGTATGGTACACTTATTGTGATGTCCGGATTGACCACTTGTTTTCATTTAGATATTGATGATTATGATACAAGTTGATTAAAAAGATTCCCAATGTGTCCCTTTTTTTTAATATATAATTAAAAACAATTATTTTTTTAAGTTTGAAAATTTGAAAAACTAACACCATTATAACTCAGCCAAGGGTACCGCGAATCACCACACCAAATTTGTTTAAATCGGTCCAAAATCTTGTGTTATGTACTGGTAAATCTGTTTGGAGCAACGTTAAATCAAATTCACCAATTCCATGCCATTCCTTTGGAGCTATCGATAAGACTATATCATTTTCTGATGTCTCTTATGCCAATGTGCAAATAATCTGATAAAGAAGGCTATGGTATCTAATTTAAAATAAAGATTCAACAATAAACATCACATGATATTAGCAGTAGACTTGGACATCTGTGCTGCAGAGTTATATCTTCAGATGGTCTGAGGTCATTATAATTGTTTAATATTGGTTTAATAGAGAAGTCAGTGTTCAACATAAACAATTCCTGAGATTTGTTGACGCTCTGCTATATTATTCCATGTTCAGGTCACACCTTTCACATTTAACCCAAGGCTGTGGTGTGGTGGTTTAGCATTACATATCCTGTACCAGTGCATTCTCTTATATAAATGCATGTCTCCCATACATTCCAATAATTTGTGTTATGTACATTTGTCTATAATAGTACATACAGTATACTCTATAATTCAAAACCAAAACTCTCATTTATGATTCCGATCATAGTAAATTTTATCGCCAAGGGATGGGTTAACATCTGCCGATCGTGATCGGCCTCTCGTTTTACATTTATCTTTCTAAACAGAAATCCCGTTAATATTTACCAATCCTGTAAATATGTATTTCACGCATTAAACAAAAATATCGAACACACACCTTCCGGCACTTGTCTGTTTTCGCAAATCGATATCTATATTTATTTCAGCTCCAGAACAACTATATGTACATATCGTCGGTGGGCTTTCAAAAGGACATATACTATTTTTTGCAAATTTACAGGAGAAGCAAAAAACTGAATAAATAAATAAATCTCAAATGTGTTGTCAAAATAACAAGAATTAGGTACATATAAATTCACACAATATGGAATATGTCCCGTACGGTTAGAGAAATGAAAAAGTTGGAAAAATATTTATTATTATTGACACCAATTTTCGACGTACTTTTTTCTACATACGATGTTTTGGAATAGTGGCTGCAAATTTGTTTTGAATTCCAGAATCCTAAACATTAAAGCTGGATGATCTAGCTACCCGTGTGTGTATCAGAACAGATCTGAGGTTCCCTCGCTTTCCATTTGTTGTATGTCCGATATCCAATACTCTGACCATCAAGGACGTGTTTCCAAACAATTAAAATAGTTGTACGATATTTTGGAAAACACAAATTTCAGCCACCCAACCAAAATGAGATTATACGATATTTTGGAAATAACAACTCAATAATGAGGGAAAAAGTAGTTTCAAGATGACTAATAAGGGGCACACACTAAATATATCGTGTAATTTTACACGGAGAATCTGATTATGCAAAAAAAAAATTCTCGCCAAAACCGCCTATGAGTCATTTTGAACCGACGATATGCACGGTTTAGATGTGTATGTCTGTAATGCACACATTTATTTTCTAGTTCTGTTGTTAACAATACCTGCATAACAGAAGAAGGGTGCGCTCTGAATATGATGCCGTTCTTCCACATATATGGACAGCTGGTGATGATAGCCATTTTCCTTGCATTCGGTCAGAAATCAGTACTCCTTCCCAGGTTCGACCCGGAAGTGTTCGTGAATGCCATTCAGGAACACAGGGTAGGTATATATCCTAACAGTATAGTGTACATGGAATGCTGTAAGGCCACTTCATATAATCTCGATTTTTCAGTGGCCTGACTAGATTCAAATTTTAAAAATGTATTAAGAGCTCTAAGTCATTTTTATGAACCATATTTTACTTCTTACGTTTCTAGTATATACATTTTAATAACACGTTCCGGAACAAGAAGTTCCACCCGAAATACATCATCTTAATGGATGTTGAATGTTACATCAATTAATTTCGATATGCAATGCCATAATAAAACAATGATTATTTAGCTAGTTATTCCATAAAATTGACATTCTTTGATAGCGGTATTCAGCGGAACAGAATAGTGTTGACTTGGGTTTTGTATGTTGTAACTTGGCATCGGCATCTAATCGGAGAAAACAAAGCACGACGGTGAACAACATTCACACATAGTTTATTTATATTCTAGTAAATCTATAGTAGTATTGGTTATATATTCCAGTTGGAAGTAGACTTACTCGATTCAGTTCGATTTATTATCGATCATTCCGCTAACACCACTATATTCCGGTTTTACCTTCACTTTATTCTTTCCAGTTTAATTTCTTGTCCATCTTTGAACTGTATTTTTTATTCTGCCAGTATTTGCAAGCATTCATGCTTTCCAGTTTGATTTCTTGCCGATCGTTCCACCACTAGCAGTCTTTATGGCTAAATCGCCGCTTCTTGCGAACAAGGATCTTCACTTCGTCAGATCTGTACTGTGTGGTGCAGCGCCATTGTCTGCTGAAATCACAGATGCTCTGAAAATTGTAATGCCGAATGCTAATCTAATACAAGGTACATATTATTCAAGGGAACACTAAATATACTGCAAAACATGAAGAACCGGCATCAAAGAAATAGATTCTTCGTGACCACAAGACCAATTGGTTCTTCGTTGGAATGATGTAGAACATAATAAATAACCATAAGGTTCTACCAATGTTAAAACTTAGAACCAAAATACCAACTAGTTTGTTCAGTTTGGAACCAACACACTCTTAATGATGTTCTGATCAGCTCATATATATGTTATGATCAATATTAGTTGCCGATACAATCTGTTAGAGACTAATAGTACAAATTACTCCGATAATGTTTTAAGATATACTACATTATGCAGCATTACACAATTGTCAGCAATGTTGGCGAACATGGGAGGGGGTTACTGCACTGAGCTAAGCTTTTTTCGACATAAATGGTAGAACATTTTCAACCCAAAACGCAGTATATGACAGTAAATAATCTTCTTCTATGCAAAATCGTGAATGTGCTGCTTGCAATACATTGCAGTCCGGGGCTGGTAGTGTATCTCACCCACGGATGTAGTACACGTTTGAGCATGTGTCACGCACTTATATGATGGCAAGTTCACCGATTACTTCCCCATTAACCCTTTACCCAACAGAACGGCCCTGTGCCAATGCATTCTCTTATATATGCGAGTCGACCATAAGAGAATGCATTGGCTTAACACATTAAAAATTATAAAATTGTTAAAGAATGTAAGAAAAAATGGTAAAAAGTGTTAAAAAAAAGGATTTGTTTTAGGCCAATGCATTCTCTTATATATGCGAGGCGACCTATGGTCGACTCGCATATATAAGAGAATGCATTGGCACAGGGCATAACTGTAACTATCACAATGTGGTCAAGGAGCCGGTTCCAATGATATCCATATCTGTATGGTTCTAATGAGACAGACTGAAGATATTTTAGGCTGTTGAAGCTTTATTTGGCCGGTTTTGGCCGGTTTGTTGGGTAAAGGGTTAAATATCAACTTGCATACCGGGTATATATGTGTAGTTTCCCCCGAATGAGAAACTGACTTTCCCGTGAGACTTACCGCGAGAGTAAGATCGTTCCATGTGTATGTGTGCCAGCATAATCACTTCCAATTTCAAACATTATCTTTTGTTCTGTACAGGCTATGGCATGACGGAATGTGGGGTGTGTACTGCGGATGAACATATACCTGCACGTGTTGGTACGGTGGGACAACTACTGGCAAATTGTAAAAGCAAGGTACAATTAAGATATAGCTTCGTCAGAAAACTATTCGCGTACACAAGCACCATTGAAAGTGTGGCATTATAAATTTAATTGTTATGTTGAAATTGACTAAATTGGACTTTCAGGCCAAATTAAGGGGCATGCATACTATTGCAAATTGTGACATTTGTTTTGTAAATCGTTTTGCAAAAATGACCATATTAGTTAGGCGAAATTTCCGTATTCAAACAATTTCTTATGCCGAACATCAGTATAAAATAGAAAAAAACTATTGGAAGCGAGTACTATGTTCTCCAGTTAACCCTTTACCCAACAGAAGGGCCCTGTGCCAATGCATTCTCTTATATATGCGAGTCGACCATAGGTCGCCTCGCATATATAAGAGAATGCATTGGCTTATCACATTAAAAATTATAAAATTGTTAAAGAATGTAAGATAAAATGGTAAAAAGTGTTAAAAAATGATTTTTTTTAGGCCAATGCATTCTCTTATATATGCGAGGCGACCTATGGTCGACTCGCATATATAAGAGAATGCATTGGCACAGGGCATAACTGTAACCATCACAATGTGGTCAAGGAGCCGGTTCCAATGATATCCATATTTGTATGGTGTTATTGAGACAGACCGAAGATATTTTAGGCTGTTGAAGCTTTATTTGGCCGGTTTTGGCCGGTTTGTTGGGTAAAGGGTTAAGAGCTGATACTTATTTTACATCTTCTGTGCCAGCATCAGCACTACATATTTTCAAACAAGAGTTTTACCCAATTCCTCTTATCGTAATTTATTTAGATGAAGATGATTTCATGAATGACAGGGAAGATGGTCCCGATAATGGTGTATAACAATATATTTTTTGCAAAACCCAAGCCCAAACGGGGAACCTTGTAAATATTGTCTGTCATTATTATTATTGAGCTATTTCCAATCAAGTCTGCAACAAATGTGTCTGTCATTTGCAGATTGGGGTCCCCATGCGGTGAATGTAGTAACGCTATCCCACAAGGCGGGCTAGCGTCATCAAATTCACATTATGAGAACCTCGTTCTGCTTAGGCCTCAACTGCTGTGGGAGACCTATAGATCAGGTTGAATTTACCCAGTCGAAGTTGGTGATGTTCACCCTTTAGTTACATCGATTATGCATTTTAACTTCTGCTAATTAGAGGATAGCTATAGCCCGCAATCACCCTCTGGGGACCTCATTCTGCAAATGACATACACTATTTGTAGACTTTCTCCAAATTCACCCTATGAAAGTGCACCATAAAGAGGATTCGGAACTTCGTTATATTTGACAGATTTAGTATTGTTGGTTCAGCATCACTTATTGAGATAGTCGGCCTGGAATAATCTCAATTAACCCCTTCTTTACCAAATGGATTCTTCCACCCAGTTATAAAAGTATATATCTGTAATAGTATGTTATTCATTTGAAGAGTTGTTCATGGAAAATGAGCAGATGACAGACCAAAATATAATACAAGGACGATTCTTAAACATGTTTGGGAAATGTTCAGATAATAAATTCAACAAACGACCTATATACCCATGGTCGTTTGTTGTACTGATTGTATGAACATGTCCTTGTGGAACTACTCGTCGTTGAGTATTTAGTATAGAACTGATTAAACATACGAGCTTATGAGAGGTTTTCTGGTTACAATTCGATAATACAATCACTATTCTATAGGTGATAGAAATAGGAGGAGACAGCACATTGGGCCCAGAGCAGATCGGCGAGATTTACTTGAAGTCTCCCTTCACGATGCGAGAGTATCTGGATAATCCAGTTGCCACGAAGGAAGTCATTCTAGAAGATGGCTGGGTCCGAACAGGTAATATTGCTTGGTCGACGTGATATAGATACATGTATGTCGGGAAAGTCGTGGGATGATAACGAAATTTCATTCAAATCGTCAGTTATAAACTAGGGACATAAATGAAACTGTATATCGATGGCTCTATAATCTAGGATTAGGCAACGTAATTCAGTACATCTTAGTCCCGACGACGAATCAGTCATTGTCGCATGTGTCATGTAGGCGTTCGTCTTAATGAAGAACGACGTAAACTAATATATCTTCAAAACGTGGACAATCATACCCAGATTCTCGAGCTCACGCTTATGCATTGCTTTTACCTCTTACAACTTCAAATTTGCCACATGAACTAGTAGAGCATTCAATGTATTTAAAGTTATAGTTTCCGAAGGAGATCTGAAGGACAATTATTAACATATCAGCTGAGGTCTGATATTACATATCATTGCATATAGAATGTCAATCCCGTTTATAGAGAACATTTTAAGAACATGGGTGACCTATAGCCTTCGTTTCGGTGATGCTACATAACCTATAATCCTCGATGCCAGTAGATGTACCTGCATGGTATCATTTCACTATACCTACACCAACACTCCAAACTCAGCCACATACTACTTTATATTATGCTGATGATAGTTAGCACTTTATCGCCATGGGAAATATCCGTCATTCATCCCCTTGCACATCTTGTTTTTTATTTGTTCTTGTTTCCATAGTTTATCTTTGCCGCATCTGTCCGCACTCTAAAATTCTTATATAAGGAGTTAATCCTTATATTTATATACATTTAGCGAAAAAGCCACTTTTGTAAATGTATTTAAATCGAAAAGTGTATCGTGACAAAACCAGCCCAAAATATCCCATAGCACCCTTGGCAAAAGTTAACGGGAACAATGTCTCTTTATAATGAAACGCGATGATTTATTAAGTCAATCCTGTGCGAGTCCAAATGCGCCCAAAACATTACGCGTTCGTCTTCCCACAACCAATGACGCGTCGATATGTAATTATGAGGCTGCAGCTATGACCTCTTGTGCGTTCACCGAGAAATAATTGCAACTAGCCTCGTGGGTGCCGACCAATCAGAATGCTGGATTTAGTGATAATCACACTTAGTATGTAAATATATATGAGTGGCAATTGCTAATGCGTAAAACGATATTACTTCTCACCCATTCGCCATCATGTATAATCCATCTTGACCATTTATTCCTGGGGCACACCTACAAACTGTGACCCGGTGCCATGCCGATGCCTCTCGAATCATGAATGGTTTATTATGGAACGTATAGCTATTCTAAATGGCAGCTCGTGTGCCCCAATCCCTTGTCGTATGTTATTATTGTTGGCAATAAAACATGTTTAATCTAAACTATAGTCATCTGAGATATGTAACAAACACCAATTCAGCTTTAGAGGCACGGGCGGCGTTCGTTGCAGAAATATTCAAATTTGTTCAAATCGCCATCAATAGAAGGAATATTAAAATATATATAGTTTTGTTCATATGCCAAACATAATCAGCGCGTAAATGGTATATTGTCGTCAAGACGTACGATGATGGTGTACGTACACAAGAACCTGATCGTGTTACAGAAGTTCTGCTTCTGTTTACATAACACAGCGCATTCTATTGGTTAATCACACACAAATGATATAAACGCTCTTTATTTTTTCCATATCAGGAAAACAGTAACAAATAACGCTCTTTATGTTTACCATATCCGGATCTAAACAAAAGCCAGGTTCTGTAACGTTTTTTGCTTTTGTTTACATAACAAAGGAAAAACATTTGACAATAACATACTGTTTATGCCATATTTCTGATTTGTATAAGAACAAAGTCTGTCTATATTTTACTATTCTTTCTGTTTATGGCGGTTTTTTACGGAGTTGAATATTTTAACAGCATACTCACCGCCAACGCCGCCCGTATCTTTAATCGCCGATTTCAGGGGATGTTGGCAAATATGATAAAGACGGATACTTCACGATAACGGACAGAATCAAGGATGTCATCATATACAAGGGACACAATGTAAGTCCAAATCGTACGATAGCACCTTTGTATTTATATTGAGCGACCAATATATGATAAATATGATCAAGCCATAATGGTATGCGCTTTCTATGAATTGTCTTTAGAATATAGTTGGAAAACTGATATATTTGCTGAATAAATACTTTTCGAACCCATGTAGGTGGGTATAAACTCTACCTCTCTGAATCGTGAACAGCCGTTGGTATAGAGGGTAGAAACTCGCAGACCCGTTTCGAGAAGAAAAAAACGCTCTTTAAAATAAACGCTCTTTAAGTTATTTAATTTAATTTTGTTCAGTGAAGAGCTCCGTTATTTAGTCAAATTAAAATTCTTTGAAGAAACAAACGCTCTTTAAAGAAATCGCTCTTTTAAATTTTTTTTTTATTTTGTATTTAATTTCTGAATATCTCCGTTATTTCGTCAATATAATCATCATGTTGTGCACGTGGTCATTTCAGTATTAAGATGTATATGTATAGTGGGCTCAATGGGCGTATACGGGGCACAAATAAATATTTATAGATGGTCAATAATTTACACAATTAAGTACTTATATCTGATAATGCTATGCGGAACGGGTTCCCAGCAACATGGCGGAGCCTGTTGAACCAGTAATCGTATGGTCACATATACACTTTTTGGGGAAGTGTGTTGTGTTGTTCCAATATAATGGAAGATCCGATTTGTGTCAATATTCGAACCCATGTTCAGAATGATACGCTTCCCAACTCTCAGTTAAGTGGCTTCTTTTTTAATTTTAATGATGTCACCGTAACCGAGGTGGTTGGGTCGTGTATAAGATCATCCCATTCTGAGCTAGAGGAGGTTGGCACGGATTATAACCCCGACATGACCGAAAATAGGGAACGATTTTCAAGCTTATTCTGAGTAGATGGGCATCTCAATGTGCCATTCCGATCGATTCATGGCCATTTCGATATGAAATATGAATCTGTTCACGCTTACTGAAGCAAGCATACTGAGTCCGAGCCTATATATAATACATGTACATCTGATAAATATATTTATTTTTTACCTCCCCCCACCCCCAGCATATGAAGAGTTACACGAATAACACAAGCACATATATGGAAAAAGAACAATATAAACATACATCTACATACGACCTCCGACGTGGCCACACTTCCCCAGCCTACACCTATAAAACAAGCACCTTAGTTAAATGGCCACTATTGCAAACATTGTAAGAAGACGAATGGAACAATTAAATACAACACTGTTTAATATCACAAAATGCACTGCCAAAACTTGCTTAATTGATTGGGGGTGTGGTTATAATGCGCATTATTACCAATAATAACAGTAACTATTTGATTGATCTATACACATTCGTGTGTCGAATGTTGTACAATATATTTCTGCCAGCAGGCAACTCATACCATTCAATGTTTCATAGTTGTAGGATATGATGTACGATAAGCACTATGATTCTTACCAAATCATTCATTTATTCTCCCACCATACCATGAACATGGTACAGTATTTTGGTTACAATAAAACTATGTTAACCATTTCACGACAGGAGCTGCGATGGTTCGGCATTAAATATCATGTGTCAGTGCATTCTCTTATATATGCGAGTTTCCCATATGGAGCCTCGCATATATAAGAGATTGCACTGGCTTACAAGGTCAAGGTTAGAATCGTCCCTGGCTCATATGTGAAACACTACGACGCTATCGCTCTATGACCACCCCTTCTTCCCATAATAAGGACATCCAAAACAGAACGATGGCAAGGTTTATAGTCCGGGGACCAGTCAAGGTCAAAGTAAATAATGTTAGGCCTTTAATGTATTCTCTTATATACGCGAGGCTCCCTATGGGAGATTCGCATATAACGAGAATACATTGGCACATGGTTTTCTCAAAATATTAGGATGTCATGCAATGGCTAAACCAGATGTATATCGATGTAACTTGTTCAACTTTCAAACATAGACAGGTGCTTGACATGTGCCTATACCAATCCTATTGTTGTTGTATATTTACCTTCTCTGAAAGGTAGAATATTCTGTTCACAACAGATATCACCTACCGAAATCGAAGTCATCTTGCTGGAACATCCTGAAATCATTGATGCAGCGGTGATAGGTGTCCCGGATGAAGACGCTGGAGAGACACCTAGAGCATTTATAGTGAAAGCTCCTGGTGCCCCACTGACACCCGATGACGTCCATGTCCATGTTAAAAGTTAGTATCTGTTTAAATATGAAAGGTCTTCAAAAGTTGGAAAGTCGATGCTGTGAACCACGAAAGTTGCCAGTTTGAATTTCAAACATGGAGTTACCATATAATTCAGTGTTATGCCAATGATGTCTAGCATTGATCTGTAATACCTAATACAGAATAAAAGTAAAAGAATCCGCATCTGACTGCTTGTCGTCGTTAACTTATTGGACAATTTGTTCGACGCAAATTAAATCTCCATTTTTCTTGCAACAACCATGTCACGGAATCACGACTTATACCAATGAGCTCCATGTCCAGTAATGACGAACGTATGTACGGAGAATCCCAAGCCCAGGGTGCTTTTGCAAAAGCAAAGCCTGTGGCTCCAGTTCAGAAGCAAACAAGTCACAAATCTTGGACAACAATCGATTAACCCTATACCCAACAGAACGGCCCTGTGCCAATGCATTCTCTTATATATGCGAGTCGACCATAGGTCGCCTCGCATATATAAGAGAATGCATTGGCTTAACACATTAAAAATTATAAAATTGTTAAAGAATGTAAGAAAAAATGGTAAAAAGTGTTAAAAAAAGATTTTTTTTAGGCCAATGCATTCTCTTATATATGCGAGGCGACCTATGGTCGACTCGCATATATAAGAGAATGCATTGGCACAGGGTATAGGGTAGGCTGCTGAAGCTTTATTTGGCCGGTTTGTTGGGTAAAGGGTTAAACAGTTTGTCACATAGAGACCACCAAAATGACCTCACCAGACTGAGTCATTTCTCTACCAATTTCTCATCGTCTAAAGGCGGTGTTTAGTCACACACAAAGAGTGTGTTTCCACATCCTATATTTTCAATATTGTTTTCTGTAATTGTAGAGCACCTGTCACCATTACAGTATCTCAGGGGTGGCGTCCAATTCGTCACAGAAATCCCGAAAACTGGCAGTGGTAAAATCTTGCGGAGAATTCTTCGAAATACGTCTTGATGTCAGGGGACTTGCCATTGCGTTACTGCACCAGAAGTCGCCGAGATGAAATGACGAAATCGGACCGTCAGTTGTTCCAGGAGTCGAGGTGCTATAGGTTGGCATTCGTGATGACCGGCAGTGCAATAATGTGGATGACAGCTAAATTATTATTTTTAAGCATTTCATTACAAAATGGACTAACCTATTCAGTGAATAAAGGCACGGGTGGCGTTCGTTGCAGAACTATTCATATTTGTTCAAATTGCCATCAACAGAAGGAATATTAAACTATATATAGTTTTGTTCATATGACAAACATAATCAGCGCCTAAATAGTATATTGTCGTCAAGACGTACGACGGTGTGTGTAAACAAGAGCCTGCTCGTGTTACAGATATTTTGCTTCTGTTTACATAACACAGCGCAATTCTATTGGTTAATGACACACACATGATATAAACGCTCTTTATTATTTCCATATCAGGAAAACGGTAATAAATGACGCTCTTAATGTTTACCATATCCGGATCTAAACAAAAGCCAGGTTCTGTAACGTTTTTTGCTTTTGTATACATAACAAAGGAAAAACATTTGACAATAACATACTGTTTATGCCATATTTATGATTGGTATAAGAACAAAGTCTGTCTATATTTTACTATTATTTATGTTTATGGCTGTTTTTGACGGAGGTGAATATTTTAACAGCACACCCACCGCGAACGCCGCCCGTATCTTTAAATCATACGCTGGTATATTCTATTATTTCTCTGGAGGGTGTTTTAGGAAATGTGAGAAGACGACAGACATACGAAAGTATAATACAAGTACGGATGAATTTCTAATAACTTGTGGGAAATGTTCAGATACTACATGTAACACCCTGGTAACTTGTTTTCTGAACATTTTCTAAGAGAACTACTCTGCAATGAGTACTTAGAACGAAAAGGTTAATTTTCCAGTTCTGTCAGGGCTGATCGGCAAACTCTTGAAGGTCTTCATTCTTCAATATTAGTGTAGATGTGCATGCGCTGTGCACATCGTGTTTAAAAATTATTTTCTCCAAATGAACTCAACACTGCCTTAATTCATTAGCTTCCCGTATACAACAATAAAATCATATATATCATCTTCATATTTATATTAACTGTCTTCCGGCGGTGAGGGGCTCCCATAAGTTTCATAACATGTGTCCCGATCACCTGTGCATCCTCATCATTTCTGAATGTAATTTTAAACTGTTATGTAATCAAAGTATACTTGGTCACAAACAGAAAGTATTTACATTCGGATTTCATTTATTATTGATGTACACACCAAAAGCAGGGACGTGGCTTTTGACTTTAGTCAAAATTTTCCAACAGTTGGAAATTTCATGCCTGACACAACATATTAGTTGGAAATTTCACACCAACAATAGGTTGAAAATGTTCTTGTAGTTTGATTTTCAAACAATTTATTGGGGGAATATGTTGTTTTTGGACCAATATTTGCATATGTTCCTACTCTTGGAAACAAATTTGGACTGAAATGGCCATCAGTTGGAAATTTTCTGTGGTCAGGTTGGAAATTTCCAACAATTGGAAAGCTTCTGTCCTGATTCCTCCCCGTGGCCAGTCAGAAGCTGCTAGTTAATTTAAGAAAACAATATTGTCCTACATTTGGTAAACATTGTCATTGGAATTGTCATCGGTTGGAAATTGTCCAACCTAAGTGGGGGAGTCAGGTTTGAAATTTCCAACTCTAGGTAGGCTTGAGGCTAGTCTAGATGCTAGGATTTTGCGATTTTCTTGTTTATATTTCAAACCTTTCATGGACTCTCCCCCGTGGCCAATAAAAACTGCTAATTATTTTCAGAAAACAATATTTTACTACATTTGGTCAACATTGTGGACTAAAATGGTCATCAGTTGGAGAATTTTCCAACCTAAGGGTGAGTATGAGGTTTGAAATTTCCAACACTAGGAAAGCTTGAGGCCAGTCTAGATGCTAGGATTTGGACAGTTTCTTGTTTAATTTAAAAAAATTATGCATTTGACTGAGTTGGACTAGATGTTAGGATTTATGCCATTTTCAGGTTCAAGTATCTGAATGTTCTCATACCGGATATATAGAACCATGGTTTATGACTATATAGGCTATTATGCACTGAAGTGGAAGAGGGTGCAAATGGAATTATGCACAATTTGTGTTTGGTCGGATCAAGGGGGGGGGGTGCAGTTGTAATTCCCCAAAATGGATACCCCGGCCCAAAACAATGCCCAGAGGGTATTACCAATTATTACGCCACATGGCGGTGTAAGTTGTTTCGGAGATTTGATTTTCTGTGGTCGACTGGGCGAATGTATTGTGAGAGATTTTTGTTGTACCTTACTCAACCGTACCGATAGAATCACGTATATTCTGAAATTATAAAGTTAACGCCACCGGTGTATAATATGTTTTTGAAAATATGACTCAATCGTATCGACAGAGTCATGACAGGCTGAAATTGTAAACTTAAAGTCACCGGTGTAATAATATGTTGTGAAAATATAAATAATCTGATAGCCTGAAAATAATGTATAACCCATTGGGAGCCCCTGGTGTAGTGAAGTGAATTATGGGTAATTTTAATTGGAGTGCGCATGCCTGTTCTGTTGGAGTAATCGCGATCTTTATTTTCTGGTCATCAAGTCAAAATTGTATCGTATACACAATGTGTTTGTACCGATGCATGTATTGTGACTCGACTCGTTTTCGTGGTCATATAGGCCCTACATAAGATATGATCACGAAAACGAGCAGTCGCGAAATCTGATAGAATCGTACATTCACCTTCAATAGTATAGATTCTCTTAATCTGCCGCGGATTTCCCAAAAATTGTACTTTCATTTTCAATAGGATTCTCCGAATTTTCACTTTTACTTTTCATTTTTACCACGCAAAGCGACCTTAGTTGACACACACATATATATATGACACACTGGCTGAGTCCATGACAAATAGTTTATATATAGCATTGCTTGTTTCATTTAATTAAAGCTCACCTCGTTAAAACGCATGTCAAACGTATTTGTTTACAAATTGCATTGGGTGCGACAATTTGCAGTATGTTCCTATTTGCGGGGGTCACTTTGCGGAAGCCTCTAAAATGGGTGATATATGTAGATTTTAATGAGGGAACGGGTGCGTATATGTCAATTGATACGTATTTTAAACAAATAACGACACGATCATCATAACAGAGGTCTGTTCTATCAATTATATATGCGCCGAGTTCACTTGGTGCAAATCAAACGGCGATAATTAAACATTCTCGTGTGCCAGAAGGACTTCTTAAAGTTGTGAATAAGATGAAGAATATTTATTAGATGTTATTTAACAAGACAAATAATATAATTTGATTGACTTGTTAAATAACATCTAATAAATATTCTTCATCTTATTCACAACTAACTAATGAATAATATTATTTGATTGACTTGTTAAATAACATCTAATAGATATTCTTCATCTTATTTACAACTTTAAGGAGTCTTTCTGGCACACGAGAATATTATAGTCAATTCAATGTCAAGTCGCGCCTTTCGCCGGAAAGCAGATGGGAACAGCCCGGACGAAGTCGGGCCTACCAGCCAGTGTAATAAAAAGCGAGACAGCTTGAAGGATGTATGTATAACACGAGAAACGGGAAAACGTGCAATATGGAAGTATCCAAATTTCCCACATGGAATTTGAAAGCTAGTTTAAATTATAATTATATTATAATTTTTATTTATGGCTAATAATATGGCTGAATAGGTCACTCTCACCGGTTTTCTGTGATAAAGTTACCCAGGTTCCTGAAATTGTGATAAAGTTACCCAGGTTGGAGATGAATGTGATAAAGTTACCCAGGTTAATAATAGTTCATGTTTAGCAACAAATTATTGATTTTTGTGATCAAAAATGACGAACTACAGTACTAATTTATCTTAATTTATGCTTGATAAGGGCTATTAATCGCCAAAACTGAACAATATTTCCCTCTGTCACTTTTAAATCGAGTTGATATTGTGAGATTTGCTTAACCTGGGTAACTTTATCACAATTCTCACCAACCTGGGTAAATTTATCACAAAATTAGGAACCTGGGTAACTTTATCACAGAAAACCGATGAGAGTGACCTATTCAGCAATAATATGATCTTGGTGGCGTTACCATTTCTGACTATGGTTTTCTTGTTATATTATCACAGACGGTTATACTGTCTTTTGACTTGACGAAGAGCCATCACGTGCCAGTGAATCATTTTAACCATTGCCATGCTAGTTATCTATTTACCGGTCTATATAGTCTCCGAACTATCGTACAATATTTATCCACCTGGGGCCTGTACTATAGATCTACAATTGCCGTGTTTGAACAGGTGTACAAGGTTATGGGAGGTACACGAGAGGCGTGCAGTGCAATAGACCACTGTATTGTAATAGAGTAGATTATACCCGTGTGCGCATTACCGATTGGTGATTGGGTTTGATCAGAATGGTATTCAATATAATACTCCAGCGATTTTGCATGACAACCCAAATAGAAATTGAAATACATCTTAAAACTTGAATTGTTGGAACAGACGATAACCATTGATGACATATAACACAATGCACGAACGAACGGTTGCGGCGTACTCACTGAGCGATTATTTAAAGGATACCGATTACCACTAATACAATTGAACACGGATTACCCATGCACTAGCGATAACATATCAATGAGTGTCTCCGAGGAATATTTTTTTCCATTGGTCAATGAAGTCACATGTGGTAAACCTATTATTTTATTGGTCACCATGCATGTAAACGAGGCGTTGCAAGAAGTCGCATTTTCACTGTAAGGGTGCATTTACATTGCTATAGAACTGTACACAGATCTACACGCAGACTAGTGTAAACGGGTTGATATAGAAATGCACACAGAAAGAAAACGGTATTAGTTCGTGTGAGCAAAACTCATGTCCGCTATACGTCACGGTCAACGCCGAAGCATTGCGACAGGCAAATCTGTTTTGATTAATTGTTGCTCGGGCTTGGCGACTGTGTTTTAGCGTTCATTGTCATTTCAACCCGTGTATTTCGAATATTGAACACGGATAGGGACGCGGCAACTTTGGTCAAAATTTTCAACAGTTGGAAATTTCATACCTGACACAACATTAGTTGTAATTTCCAAACCAACAATAGGTTGAAAATGATCTTGTAGTTTGATTTTCAAACATTATATGGGGGGGGGTATTGTTTTAGGACCAATATTTGCATAATTTCCTACGTTTTATCAAATTTTTGGGCTGGAATGGCCATCAGCTGGAAGTTTTCCAACCTTATGGGGGCGGGTGTCAGGTTGGAAATTTCAAACACTTGGAAAGATTGTGTCCTGGTCCCTCCCCGTGGACAGTCAAAAACTGCTAGTTAAATTAAGAAAAAAATATTGTCCTACATTGGGTCAACATTGCCATTGGAATTGTCATCAATTGGAATTTTTACTACATTTGGTCAAATAAAGGGTGTTGTAGGGTGGATACCCATTCCACACAGATCCAAAATGGCCACCGTCCAGATTGTGTCAAACAGGAGACCTATATATATATAGATGATCACCTGAAATCCTAAATATTGGTGGAATCGCCATCTAAATCTATATGGGTGCTCTCTATTTGTGCACACTGTTGTTTGTTGTGTATTCCTATGCGATTTTCATTCTTTCTTCGAACCATTGTCAAGTGGTATAAGGATACACTTTAAATACATGCGGCACATACCAAATCGCTGTTGTCTGCTGATAGTTGATCCATTTTTATATCTGGCCTAAACTGAAACGACTCGTAGTGAATTGTCAATTACCAGAGTACTGATCAGCGCGCGTTCACTATTAGTAATCATATTGTGATCACAGTAATGCGCGAAACGTGACTCCATACAGATCTGTATACAGTTCTATATCAGTGTAAATGCACCCTAAGAATAAGAGTGGAGGTCTATGGTAATCGACACCTTCTGTGTGCCCCACATAACCTTCTATACGTGTTCAAACGCGGCAATTGTAAATCTATAGTACAGGCCCCTGCTGACATCGCGGTGGTCGCGAATCTAGAAGTAATGTGATGGGATGCCTTGGGATGGAATAGCGATAATGAAAAATTTTCAGCGTTTAGTGCAAAGCACATTAGCCGACAAAATATTGTATTCGCGATAATGAGTGAGCGATCTATTATCGCTTCGTCCATGAACAATGAAAAGATGCCACGCTATTATAGACGTGTGTTGTCATTTCTAGTCAAAGCGCCTTGTCGGTCGGGTCAGCCCCAAATTTTTGTTTCAATCATTTGAGTAATGTTATGGATTGACCGTTCAATAACGTACGGATATGCTTATGTTGAAACTATATCTGAGAAACATATATAAGGATTAACTGTCATGTGGACTGTTTTTATGGAGATGTAACCGTGAGGTAACTGGTCATAACTTGTGTAAAACCCGAAGGGTTTTACATACAAGTTATAACAACTTACCTCACAGTTACATCTCCATAAAAACAGTCCACATGGCAGTTAATCCTTATAGTTATATACATTTAGCGAAAAAGCCACTTTTGTAAATGTATTTAAATCTAAAAGTGTATCGTGACAAAACCAGCCCAAAATAACCCATAGCACCCTTGGCAATAGTTAACAGGAACAATTGAAACCCGATGATTTATTAAGTCAATCCTGCGCGAATCGAAATGCGCCCAAAACATTACGCGTTCGTCTTTCCAAACACAAATGACGTATCGATGTTGTTATGAGCTTGCAGTTATGAGCTGTTGCGCATTCACCGAGAAATAATTGCAACTAGCCACGTGGGCGCCGACCAATCGGAATGCTGGATTTAGTGATGATCACACTTAGTATGTAAATATATTCTTATAACGCATGAAATCATGCATATTATAGAAAATTGACGTTGAATTTTGTTGAACAATCATTAATAAGAGTTAATTGCAACTTTGAAATATGTGTATCGCACCTTACTTAGGAAGAAATAGTTTTATAGTCATTAATTTTATATTAAACACATATAATGTGTCATTAGATCACGATCATAGTGTATATATTTGAACATGTTATATATGTTAATTTATATTTATATATTATATAGTGTGTGCACAGGTTTGTGTTGCAAAATTGATCAATTAGAATGAATTTCCGAACATTCGAGCTGCGTTAGAGATGTTGGTTTCGGAAAGCAGATTCGATCGTTTTTCCCCCCAAGAGGTTTTTCGTTGGTGTTTCCTGACCGCCAACGCAGACAAAGTAGGATGTAATTAACCTGTATGTGAACACGTGCCCGTCCCTTAATTTGTAAGCATGTATACCAATAAACGCTGACGTCGACTCCTAGTGGACTCCGGCGGCTTGATGGCAATGATAGTGTTATCATTATTGGAGAATTGAGAATACATATTTTCCCCTAGATGGTGTTTTGTGAACAGCAAGGAGGACTATTGACCTGGGACTGGGGCCTCTGTCGATAGTCATGCTTACTGTTCACAAGACACAACCTCGGGACAGTATTTATCGCGAATCCACAACAAGGCAGTCAGTATGTGTATATTATATCAATATGTTCCGCTGTAATGTCACACTGAAACTGTTGTTTGAAATAAACACGAATAGTGATTTACGTCGGCGAAATGGTCGCCTTTTGTTTACCGACGATCAATTCGGCCCACATTTAGACTATGGCATCTCTGGCCTTAGAACATGCATAGTAGCAAGCTGGATTATACAGCTTAATACATCGGGTATATGCGGAAATAACACTACCCTTACAAGAATATGAGGTGTCTAAATATTGAGAGATTTGTTAATAAAGTGGTCGTTTTCACACTTCCTTGAAAATTATGAACGCAATATTACCTGCAATATGTTCAAGATGGATACTTCGTTCAGCTGATCTCAACCTTTGGCGTAAGGTCATGACCTTGAACTTTTGCTGTAGGTCAAAGGTCAATGCATGATTGAATATGCTCATTTCTCCTGATCTCATTATGCGATATCTAGACAATTTATATTGTACTTAGTCCGATGAAAAGCATTACCATAGAAGTATTTTTGGTAAGTACTGGTATCTATACGTACCAGTAAAATTTCAAATTCACCCAGAATGTTGAACTCTATCTTGCAGTTTTGAATACGGGCGATACCTCTATGAATTTGAAGTCAATTATATTCATAACTTGTAACTGGCTCATCCTTGATGTATGTACAATTATGAAACCATCATCATGCTGACAGCGATGAAATTAACGAGTTTTACATATATATTTAGATCACCACAACAACTATATGAATTACACAGTACTTTATAAATGTTTGGCAGTTTGTGAAATTACTCACCTTATTATTATGACGTTATCCATATGAAAATCACCCGACAGTAAGCTCTTCTATGATTGAGAACTCCTCATTAATTATTTTTGCTATATGTGTATATATGCTTTTCTTGTTTTGTTCATCTGAATTTGTTGCTAGTCTCTTCGTTACTTCAAGCTTAAGTGCTCATTTGCTGAAACTGATTGTGCTTTCTTATCTGATTGTATCCGATGATGACCCTATTTACCCTCCCTCTCTGGGTTTTCCATATCCATGAATATTGATATTGTTCAATAGAGGGTCGTTGTCGGATATTTTAATCTCAGAAGGCGCAGGGCAAAGTCAAAAAACAAGTCATCACCTCATATAATGAATCTTACACCGCGCAGAAACATAGGCACTTTCATATTTTTGTTCAGTTTACTGATTATTATAGCTAATGACGTGGAAGTTCAGCCAGGGCCGATGGAACCAGAAACTATTTCTATATTTCACTATAATATTCGTAGTCTCAGAAACAAAATATCAAAGCTTGCTGAGCATATAGAGGATTACGATATCGTATGCTTTACCGAGACGCACCTAAATAAAAATGTGCATAACGACTCCATATTATTTTCCAATTTTCAAGCTCCGTTCAGACTTGACAGAAACGAACACGGAGGAGGGCTGGCTGTGTATTTTGCATCCAGCTTTGTGTATAAATATTTACCTGAATTTGGTTTTGACGACGAAATTTTGTGGTTTGAAATTGGAACAAGGCATAAATTTCTTTTCTGCATAACTTACATATCTGATCGTGAATGCTTAGACTCTTACTGGACGAATCTTGACATCTCCATTGCCAAGGCCCTAGCATATAATATGTCATTAGTCATGGTTGGAGATCTAAATTGCAATTTATTAATTCGTGATGGTGAGCTTCAAAATATCATGAACAAATGGACCCTTGAAAACGTAATTAATGAACCAACTCGAATAGGTGTGAACTCAGCAACACTATTAGATCCGATTTTTGTTTTGTTTTGTTTTATGGTGCCCACATTCATAGTGCGCAATGTGGGATGCCGCAGTGTACTGGGCCCACAAAAAAGGTACCCCGCCCTGCTCACCGGAAGCTGTATTATGCTAATGATGAACAGATAGTCTGCCGTAGGAGCAGTTTTAGCCAGTCAAAAGTAAAAAGGCAGAAGTAAAAGATAAAATTATAGAGCACCCTGGAAGTCAGTCAAATATCTTTTAATTATCAATATTGTATTTAGGTTGAATTATTTGTTACTATTGTTTATGTAACAATCATAGTATTCACTATGGTTATAATTGAATGCATTTATAATAAGTTAACTTAAAATTGGCGTAGGTAATTATAAAAAATTGTTAGTATGCATACCTTTAAATTATAACCAAAGTTGGTCAACAAGCCTATATAGGTCAAAAGAAAAGTCAATAATATGTTGTAGGTATAATAATGAGGTATCTGGTTTTAGTTTATACACAAAGTATAGTCTGATAATAATGGGTCTATAGTCTGCTTTTTGATCGAATTGTTTTGAATTACATTTATACATATATGTTTTATATTTTATTAAAATAAAACTTCCCTCATATCCTTCTTAATGAGATTCCGTTGATTATCAATTATGTGCAGTGAGTATCAAACCCTATATAATTATGAATAAATCTAATTATTGTATTAATATTATAATAGTGTATAATATAGTTTTGGGTTTCTAGCAGCATAGTATTGCTATAAAGGTTATGCCGTTATAGGGGTATGCCATAAAAGAGTATAAATGTTTTAATGGATTATATTTATAACAATCCCTTATGTGTCTTATATATACATTTTAAATTATAGTATTATATAATTGTAAAGTTCCTTTTCTTAAATATCCTTTAACATGATTAAGTCCATTTTATTTGTGCTTATAACTATGTCCGTTAAAATTAATATAGGATTTGGCATTTAATATAGTATCTCCTTATAATAATTAAGGCAATTATGTGAATATTCCAAGGTATTGTCCTATACCCCTTAATAATATTATGTTCTAGTATCCTATTGTTAGTAGTACTATGCTGGGTGCCAGCGTTCAAACCAGGCATACTAATGCACATAAATTATCGTGGTGGTGGACAGACACTTAAACAAACAGACAGACAGACATACTTAACATATAGCCATATGTACATTATAAACATTGTTTATTTGTAGACATCATTTAATGTACTACATGCATATATATCTCTTAAGTGGTATATGGTTTGGTATAAGGGGATTACATGCATTAATAGGTTTTTAGGTATGAGAAAGGGGAGGTTGTCTGCTAAGCATATTAATGAATAGGCATGTTTTTATGGCCAGGGCCCCAATTTTTTGCAGACAATTTGTTCCCTGTTCTCATAACCAAATTTAGAAATGGAGAGTATATTTCTGGAGCGGTTTAAAATATTTTGAAAATGTTTTAGAACGTACCCCCTAAAGATAATTTATTTATGCCAAAGGTGGAATTTGGTTTTATATGTTACTAATAGGTTGATGTTTTGGAAAAGGTGCCAAAGTTTTTGATAGGGTCATCATCAGTTGAAGATTGCTGACTTGTGGTATACTAAGCATATGCCACATTCCGTTTCGACTCGTTACCTGCAAGACGGTGTACTAAAAGCCAGCTAAAATACCGACAGAAAATACTCTCAAGGGAATGTGAATGGTCCCGACCCTTAATTTTCCCTTTGGTTGACCGTTATATAATAAGTTTTTGTAATATCTAGCTATCTTACATTACAAACGTGATATGTTTACGGTATGACAAGGTTCCAAATCAATTTAGGTTATGTTAAAGTAAACCCACAGGAAGATATTACCAGGATATTAGTATGCTGGTGCAAATAAATAACTCTGGTGAAAATGGGTGGACGAAACCCGTGCTAGGTGTGTATCTGTTCCTCCATGTTGCCTATCACCATACCAAATATCAGTTAAATCTGCCCAGTGGTTGCTGAACAATAATGCAAAATGTTTGTACGGACGGACAAAATTAAATTTCTAAGTCAAAAAAGGGGGGCATAACTTTGGTGAAAATGGGTGGACGAAACCCGCGTTATGTATGTAGTTGTTCCCTCATGCTATTCTATCATCATACCAAATATAAGCTAAATCTGCCCAGCGGTTGCTGAACAATAATGCAAAATGTTCGGAGGGACAAAAGTGAAATTTCTAAGTAAAAAAAAGGTGGGGGGGGGCAACTTTGGTAAAAATGGGTGGACGAAACCCGCGTTATATATGTAGCTGTTTCCCCATGCTGCCTATCACCATATCAAATATCAACTAAATCTGCCCAGCGGTTGCTGAACAATAATGCAAAATGCTTGTACGGACGGACAAAATTGAAATTTCTAAGACAAAGGGGGGGGGGGCATAAATTTGGTAAAAATGGGTGGACGAAACCCGCGTTATGTATGTAGCTGTTCCCCCATGCTGTTTTATCATCATACCAAATATAAGCTAAATCTGCCCAGCTGTAGCTAAACAATAATGTAAAATGTTTGTGTGTACGGACGGACGTACGGACATACTGTACATACGGACAGAGACGTCGACTATATATCCGCCGACTTCAAGTCGGGGGCATAATAAATAGCGTAACCATATCACTCGATTTGATCAATTAAATGTATCGGCATTATTGGAGGAAAAGGCTTGTAGTTGGATAAACCCTCAACTATCTTGTGGGAAATTGTTCTCTACTTGTGGTTTTGTTTCTATGAATATACCCATCTCGGTCAATAAAATCGTTGTTTAGCGTCAATCCAGGTTAAGTTAACCAAAACTATGTGTATAAAGGTGGTGAATTTCCTTATTTTATCTTAGTCTATATGCTTCCGTAGATACCCTTCTTTTATCATGATGTACATGTAAAGTAGGATTGGTAAAAAAGTTAGGACTTGTTAGACTATATCCTTGTAGTGAACCTTTAAAGTGTACATCCAATCCAATTTTGCAGGTGGAATACAGAAATTCTATACATAGGAGTCTGATGTATAGTAGAGCATCAAATCATATTCAAACTATTATATGGGTGTAGAAGAAAGATTAACAGATTTGCAGATAAAGGTAAATACTGGTGATTGACGCCAAAACAATCTTCGATTGAAGGTGGTAAAGCTTATTATCTTGTAAGCATATAATGGTTGGGTTGTAAATGTAGTCAGTGGTCCTAATATATATAAAAAGAATATATACGTAAAAATAGTTTATTCTAATAACATCTTAATAACATATCAATAACATTGATTAAATATTGGCTATCCACTTAAGAGATTGGATGTATCAGTACCGGTATATCCATATCATCGGTAGAGTAAAAAAGTTGTAAACCATGCTATGGATCACGACAAGGCCCTGAGAGAGCAAGTGTCATCATGGTTTCCCAGTCATTCTCTGCTCTGACTGAGTCTCTCGTAATCCATTTCATGGTTGACTAGACTTAATAATATTAGTGTCCTTTTAAAGGAATTAAATTGAGTGATATAATTATTCGCTGGTAAAACATAAGAAACAGTGCCTCTAATATCGGTGTATCTTTGTGTAAATTTACGATACATTGTGTCTCCTTATATAAATGATTCTTTGTCATAGTATCGTGATAATGTTATTTATCATTATACTAAGTAATAAGTTTAAGTCGACATTTTATTATTAAGATAGTCTAGTTTACCTAAACCCGTACACTATTGATATAGGTTTATCAGACCATAAAGCAACATCTGTAGAAATTTCATTTCCAAATCCTAAGAAAAAGTCATATCAACGGAATGTGTGGAATTATGCTAAAGCAGACTTTGTTGCCATGAACTTCGAAATTAATGCAATCAATTGGTCAGACATTCTCATGAGCACAGGTCACTCCGATATAAATCAGATTGTGGACGTTTTTACTCATACTTTCCTGACAATTGCTCGTAAATATACCCCTTTCCAATCAGTTACTATACGTGAGAATGACAAACCATGGTTTGACAGTTTAATAAGAAAACATATTCGGAAACGCGACCGCATCAGAAAGAAAGCGATGTGCACAAATAATCATAGTGCCTGGGATAAATATAAAGCAATCCGCAATAGAACAAATAATTTGAAAAAATCAGCCAAAGATAAATATTTAGCAAGCCTCGATGAAAACTTGAAAGTAAATGAGCCAAAACAATTCTGGCATGTCACTAAACAATTACTTAATAATTTCTCCAATGACGAGAAAATTCCCCCACTAAACTTCAACAACAGAATGTTTTAGGACGATTATCAGAAAGCACAGGTCTTAAATTCAATTTTCACGAGAAATAGTACACTAGAAAATGAAAAATCGACATTACCTAAATTTGCAGAAAGAACAACCGAAAAAATAGAAGAGATTAAAACTACTGAGGAGGACATATAAAAAAAATTGAAAAATTTACACAAAAATAAAGCCACGGGCCCCGATGGTATAAGTAACAAAATGTTAAGGGAAACAAATGGCTCAGTTTGTAAACCACTTAAAATAATTTTCAATCTATCTTTAAAGAGCTGTTGTTTCCCTACAGCTTGGAGAAAGCCGATGTGATGCCCCTCTTCAAAAAAGGTGATAAGCATGACCCTTTAAATTATCGTCCGATATCTCTTATAAGTTGTGTCGGCAAGGTACTAGAGAGATTAGTTTTTAATGAAATTCTAAGCCATTTGAAATCCCACAACCTTTTATATAAGCATCAATCTGGATTTATACCTGGTCATAGTACCGAATTTCAATTAATTGAAATCATTCATAATATCCACAGTGCAATTGACAGTGCCAAACGAGTTGTGCAGTCTTTTTCGACATTCTAAAGCGTTTGACAAAGTCTGGCACCGAGGTCTTGTTTTAAAATTAGAGAAATATGGTTTGAAAGGTAATATTCTGAAATGGTTGATAAACTATCTACAAAATAGACAGCAAAGAGTTAGAGTCAACTCTAGCTTTTCGCAGTACTCCTCAATATCAGCTGGTGTGCCACAGGGATATGTAGTCGGGCCTCTGATGTTTTTAATTTACATTAATGACATTGCCGATGAAATTAAATCTAGCACAATACTTTATGCTGACGGCACATGTTTAATCAACAGTGATAGTGATACTTATAACCTTCAATCGACAGTCAATAGTGACATGAACAAAATCAGAGATTGTGCTGAAAATTGGTGGGTCCAATTTAATAGTAGTAAAACCAATCTAATGTTATTTTCCAAGTCAAGTGTAGTTAAACCTACAATCGTATTCGATGGGGTAACCCTAGAATACTCAAACAGCCACAAACACCTAGGATTGGATATTGATGACAACCTAACTTGGAACACACACATTGGTAATATATGTACACAGACATACGCACGCCTGTCACAATTGCGTAACCTAAGAACAATGCTAAATCGCGAAACACTTCAAACCCTCTATTTATCTCATGTTCGAGCCCTTATGGAATACGCTAGTAACGTTTGGTCAAGTGTACCTGATTACTTACTAAAAGATCTAGAAGATGTTCAATATGAGGCGGCTAGAATAGTCACCGGTTGCACCAGGTCAGTTTCAAATATTAGACTTCTGACCGAATTAGGCTGGGCGACGTTAGAAACTCGAAGATATTACACAGGTTTTAACATTCCACAATATAGTAAGCAAAAAAAACACCTAACTATCTGACAGAACTTATACCGCCCAAATTCAGTGCCCGAAATGACACCAGAAATGCATCAAATTTATCCCTATGAAATGCAACTACAAAAGAAAAGAGTCCACTTTCATGCCCAACTCCAAGTGTATAAATAACTGGAATAAACGCGATAACAAAATAAGAAATCTGAATTATGAATGTTTCCGACAATCACTAATTGCCAATCCGGTTAAACCCCCCAAGTATTTTTCTACAGGGAAACGATCATTCAATATCTTACAATGTCGACACAGGTGCGAATACAGTGAACTCCAATCAGATAAATACTTCAATTATATTGCGATGTCCAAAGCCTGTAGATGTGGCGATGATGAAGAAAACGCATTTCATTATTTTTTCCAATGTCAATTGCATATTATTCCAAGAGTAGACCTGCTGAACAAGCTACTACGATTCAATATTTATTCAGTAAAAACATTACTATTTGGAGATCCAAGCTTATCAAATTCCAATAATGAAGACATTTTCAAGGCTGTCCAAATCTTTATAAGAGACACATCCCAGGATGAGAACATACCAATTTCAACGTAAATGACTACAATTGAAAAAAAAAAATAAAAAAAAATAATACTTCTGAGTATAGGACAACAGTCATAAACCCCCTATTGGAACATACTCACTGTCCTGCCACCTTACCATTGTTAAGGACGGATGAGCACAGTAAACCTTAAAGCAACATATACTTTTGAACTATATGAATTCGAAGTTGGGAGAGACTAGCAACAATCAACCTTTACCATTTAACGTTAATACCATATATAATTGTTCAATGCCATGTTAATTTGTTTTCACTTGAGTGTATGGTGATCGGGAGAGAAGTAGCATATAAGTGGCCCGCACTTGTTCTTCAATCCCGTTGCCGACTGTATGTATTTATATGCATATATGGCGAATAAATATGTTTAAACCAAACACCCATAATGTCATGTCATAACTCATTAATGGTGTATATATATTTACGCCCAATTTAAACTCCATGTTGATAATCAGAAATTGTCTTGTTATTTGTAAGACAGATAGTTTGAATAAAGGTATTATTTGGTGCCGTCTACATATTATGAGTTACTGTGCAACCACTAGCCCGAAAGTATGTTATGGTGTAACCCTGATTTGTCCATATTGCTTCTGTCACGATCTTAGTTCAAGATTACGTTATTGCGGTCGGGATACATAGACTAGTAAATTGGCCTGCATGTATTTTTCTCTGTTGTTGTCGGTGTCAGCTTTTCCGCATCTAATGCAACAGCGATGCCAGTCCAGTTTCATAGTGACAAATAGTACAATGTTAATTTTACACTCATGCACGATATCAGCTCATTTGTCAAAAACAAAATGGATGTGGCTATTGAGCCAGGTTCCTCATCTATGTACGATTATGGGGTATCACAACACGGATATGCAAGGGTTCCCGATGGCTACCATGGTTCTGGCCACAGAGCCGATCTGGCAATGTTCTAAATATTGATGCTTTTATTTGGCCAGGTTCCTCAATTTTGGACGGATTTAGGTGGCATTGCACGAATATTAATGATTTCTGGATGAAAACTATGGTTAATTCAGGCCACAGAGGCGAGGGATTTCAATGTTACGTCAAATTGTAAACAAAGTTTACGTCACGGAGCGCCCTGTGCGTTATCAGACAGACGTGTAATTTGGTCACTAAATATGACGGGCAGACATGCATACGCAAAGTGGAAGATGGTCATCCACACAAACAAGTTGTGAAAATGTATAGTTTTGGTACTAGTTTCTTTTCCGTTTATATTAATTAATAGTGTATTCAGAATATATGTATGGTGTACTTTTTTCTTGCTCTACATATTCTGGTGCCATGATTGTGTGTTCATTCGCATTATATATTTTAAGGGAAACGCGGATATGAGCGATTGTTTGAACTCATTACATGACCGGCTTACTCCAAGTTATTTCTTTCATTTTTCGTGAACGCTTAAATGCACCATGTTCATTCTGTTCTATTCGATCTAGAAATTTCGATACACATGAACGTTCGACGTCCGGCACCATTTTCAATCATCACGTTTCCAATTAATAAATACATAAACTATATACACCGTGGAGGGTATCACGCCACGCCAGAAAAAAAGCAATCTTTCTGAGTCTGGTTTGTTTATAATGACGACTTAATTATTTTTTTTAAATAATTCCTATAAACATCGCATGAAGAATGCAGTCTAATCATGAAAGCGAGGTGGTGCCGCAGTATAATTAGGGCTGCAACGATACTCTTGTTCATGATACGATATGAACCAGGATACATGACCAATGATGCGATGCATTTCATGGTAGAATACCACCTGAATTATCAGAACTAACATTTTTATAACTGGAGACAAAAATATTGTTAGCTAGATGAGCGAAACATACACATAAAAAGACATGTAAACTTGAGAGAAAATTGCAGGCTTTTGCTCATGTACACATGCCCATCGTCAGAAATTACTTGATTTCCTGTATAGCAAATTTACGGTACACATGACATGATACGATGCGCGTATCGCTTGATAGTGTATTGCGATACATTGAATTCACGACGAATTGTTAGAGCCGTCGTATATTTGACCGTGGTTGGTCACATGAATGTAGTCAACTACCGCGGTAATACCGGTGGTCACCTTGTTAAGGTGGGTCAATTAATTAGAGCATATAGCTGTAATTCAAAAGTTGGTCTAGATTTCCTTACATAAATGTGAATTCAACTGCAATTTTCCGTCATCTCTCCAAAATGGAAAGCCCTATTCGTACATGTATGTTTCGTGCAGTTGGTCGAAATTAGTATACATGTACATTAGGCTTGAAAAAAATAGTGATGTTTCCGGTAACCCACCACCCTTAGTCCAGACATCCGCCACTACTAATGTTATCGATACCGTAAATAATTTTTACAAACCCAATAACCGAAACACAACAAAAATCACATTTATCGATATCTGACCGTAGTCTGCATTATTTACACTGAAATTTGGGGTTTTGTGGCACCCTTGGGTATTATACGGACCAGTTCAACAACCAGTTTTTTATTAAAATTTCTGCCAGGCATATTATCCCTTCCAATATATACCCACAGTAATATGCTTATTGTTTTATGTTGTACTATATCATCTGTTGTGCCAAGTGAGTCCAAGTCAAAACATTAAAAAGAAATTTAATTCATTTTCGCTCACCCGACCATACTATTTTTCCTTCCGTTACCCGAAACGTCACTATATCTGTTTGTATACGTGGGAGTGGTTTCGCAACTCGCGGATAGAGTTATGACTACATTTAGCTATTCGTAGTGGTAACTTCATGTGGGGTCAAAAATAATGACGATTATAATTACTGACTTTACTGTATACATACCATTTGTTTTAAAGAAAAGTCAAAAGTACTCAACAATATTGTAATAATTAAGAAATATAAACACTGCGCATCGGCGGAGTCCTACAATCAGTTTATGTTGTCACTATACACGCCGATGCGCAGTGTATTTATTTATTTTGTAATTCGATTGTATGTTTTGGTCGAAATTATAGTGACATACGTTCAACCTGCTATATAATAGCCCATTAGTTTCTAGCTCTGCGTGGTATGATTTTCCACCAAACAGTTCTTCTCTTAGAACTGTAACGTCAAACATGACGTCACTATTGAACGGCGACCCATTTTCTTTGCCTTTTTGGCAAACAAAATGCAGTTAAGACTGTCTTGTTTTTGTTCTATATTAAATAAAATTAAATATAGTACAGTAGGTTGTCATAATACATGTATGTCTCTTTCTTCCGTCTATAGCATGACATTAACCAATGACCGTATATTTTGAGGCATTGGCAGCATTTCACTGATTTTTTGTGGTGCAATTCAGAATATCTAGAATTGTACCACAAAAACGACGGTCGTGTCTCCATGGGAATACATGATACTGACCAATCAGCACGAGCCTTTTATGTAGGTTTAGGTAAGGTCGTATTACAATAATATTTAGACTAAATTATTTTGACTCACATCCTGATTAAAAATGTTTGTTGACAAATCACTGTAACAGTTCTGTTTACATAACAATGATATCAATATGCGTCGTTTTGTTATTTGAGAACTTTCAATAATGTATATAGTTATAGCAAATCGAGCTCTACAATTGTATCAATCGATATACCACACATAATGGTGAACTACTAGCACCAACCCATACGGTGGTAGAGCTAACCTTCATATTTGGTCAATATAAACCCTGGAGTGTCGCGCATCTGCCCATCGGAAGTAGCTAATTCAGCATACAAGAAGGTCATACCAGTAATGACACCCCAAGATGATACAAATTCTCACCTCTCTTTGGGTGTAATGAATATAAGCGAGATCACTGAGTCGCGGCCATATTGGATTCATCCAGCCCCCCCCCCCCACCCGTCCCGCAGTTTAAGTCCTACATGTCAAAGTTTGAGGTGCATACCATATATCAAACTTTTGAATATTCATGATTCCAAAAGTTCCATATATGGAATGCACCTTCAGAAATTTTAGCTGTAGCACATCGTGGAATGGGGGCTGGATGAATCCAACATGGCCGCGTCTCGGTGATCTCGCTTATTGACCCAAAACCTGTCTTTTTATATATCACAAGGGCATTTACATGTATAGTATTGCAGAACTTTACTAAACACTTATTTCATTGCTGACTACAAAATAAGTTAGATTTAGCTATTTTGTTGTTTTTTATACTTTTGTATGTGTTAAGAAAGGCTATGATGATCCAATATTTAGTCACATTTGACCCAATATTCAGTCATCTTTGACACAAGTTATACAGTTATGACTCAATTTTAGTTTAAAGGCACGGGCGGCGTTCGTTGCAGAAATATTTATATTTGTTCAAATCGCCATCAACAGAAGGAACACCAATATATATACAGTTCCGCTCATATGCCAAACATAATCAGCGCATAAATAGTATATTGTCGTCAAGACGTACGATGGTGTACGTAAACAAGAGCCTGTTCGTGTTACAGAAGTTGTTCTTCTGTTTACATAACACAGCGCAATTATATTGGTTAATTAAACACAAATTATATAAACGCTCTTTATTATTTCCATGTCAGGAAAACGGTAACAAATAACGCTCTTTATGTTTACCATATCCGGATCTAAACAAAGGCCAGGAACCGTAACGTTTTTTTGCTTTTGTTTACATAACAAAGGGGAACAAATTGACAATAACATACTGTTTATGTTATATTTCTGATTGGCATAAGAACAAAGTCTGTCTATATCTTACTATTCCTTCTGTTTTTGGCGGTTTTTGACTGAGGTGAATATTTTAACAGCATACCCACCACCAACACCGCCCGTATCCTTAAGGCTATTAAATAGTTATTTATTTATATAATTTTATAATTACATCGAGTTACTTTATATAACCATATGACTAGTTACATATTGGGTTACAATCTGACGAAATATGGGGCTAAGAGTTGACTAATTAATTTTGACCAAATTGATTGGGTTACAAACTAGGAGGAAAATGAGGTAACACAATTTAGTCAGTATATATTTTGTCACCCACTGTTTAGTCAGAAAAGTTTGACCCAATAGTTTAGCTAACTAAATTTTATATAGAGTACATTCGGAACAACTTAACAGGGAGACATAACGAAGTTTTATTCAGCTGTCGAAAACATTGTATCGTATACTGTACATTCTGGAATTCTGGTATTGTACATACACCGGATATAGAATAATAGGTCCCTACTATTCAAGTTTATATATGGGAACTGCTATTATTGTGGTTTTGGTCCTACTCAATGTGAAGTGTGTGTTGTTAGAATAGGATCATTGATTCCAGATTACAATTAATTTTAGAAGAATAGGATTTTTATTTAGGAAGGTAAATTATTTAAGGGTATCATACCACGGGTTTATGGCGGGGAGCGTGAGCGTATAATTGTGAGATTCTGACAATGTTGTGATCGATACCAGTTAAGACTTGCCACAAAAGCTTTGATGTAAACTCCAATATATTATATTGGTGCCACTTCTTTCATTAATAGTCATAACAATACGTCCTTTCTAACTAGCAGACCGCCTTATATTGATATATCTGATGCTTATATTATAATCATATATATATTCACTGTTTTGTGGAACACATAAAACTTATCACCAATCCATTAAAATGGTATAGAAAACCGTACGCGAGCTTGGGTTTTACACTAGGGCTGGCGAACTCCTGTTTGATTTCAAGATCATATACAGTAATGTCCTAAGTAATCGACTCTTTAACCACAGCAGAATTATGGGTAACTTTTCAGGATTTAGTCGGAAATATGGCTTGTTGCCATTCATCGGAAATCTCTCCCTGAGAGATTTCCGATGAATGGCAACAAGCCATATTTCCGACTAAATCCTGAAAGAGTTTCCAATGTTTGAACTGGTGGAATATGATATATACGGGCGTTAGCCAGATAAGAGATTCATGTCATTTTTGAGTTCGCCCTTATGGCAGCCATCTTCAATAAACTGATACATCTAAGTTAATGGAATGTCTTACGAACACTATCACGGTGTGTAATCACGTGGTTTCGATGTGTGCGTGTTTAACACGTATTCAAAATGGCAGAGGCGAGCGCAAACGCAAAAAAAAAACACAGTATATGAGGAACTGACACAAAACACAGCATTTTGACTGTTACGATCTTATGCTAGTTTATTTTTAAAACAAGCTAGTTTATAATATATTTGTAATTCGAAATACTCATTTGTAAGCTGGAAATAAAATAAAATCAGTAATGTTTGGTGAGCAGTGACCACATTATAAGAGGAGAGTTTCAAATTTAACAATTAACAAAATAATACAAAATAAAATACTTTAATCATCATTGCGGAATCGTACAGAAAATTGACAAAAATATTCTTGCAATTAATACCTTTTAACATTAACAAAATACTACAAAAGTAAATATGATAATTGTGTTTGTGGAATTTTACAGCATATTATGTTTCAAAATCCACAAAAACATTCTTCAAATACATTTATTGCCAAAAAAACTCAATACTCACTTAATGAGGATGATTTTTGATTAATGAGTGTGTCACCCTTACCCGTGACTACCAGTTAACAGAGAGGTGTGCACCATGACTCGATTCATGAGCACATGTTAAGAAAATATGGAATAACAAAACAAGACAAATTAAATATTTCACTGTAATTCCACTCTAATATAATAATTTGCACACATTTGATGAAGTGATATCCATAATTTCAACTTACCAAAAGGTCGGAAATTGAATTATATCAAATTATATCATTTGGGCAGGGAAATAATACAAATTTTAGTAATTGTGTGCTATATAAACCTGCGAATGGACCTTTTTGTGTAATCCATAATGTTGGTGTACATTGTCACCATCCCCTGAATATTTTCCACCACCGTGGATACCCCCATACCATGCAACAATGACAGCATTTATTTGTGACAATAAATGTTTTTCAACTGAATATTGTTAAGGGTCCGTTTACATTGGTGTACATCTGTGTACATTTCAACACGCATACTAGTGTAAACGGATATATACAAAAATGCACACATGTAGAACACGGTATTCGTTCGTGTGAGCACACATCGTATCCGTTATAGGTCACGGTCAACACCGAGGCATTGCAACAGGAAAATCGTATTTGATTAATCGTATGTCGGGGTTGGTGTTTATGGGCTTGATCTTTGTCAGTTCAACCCACGTATTAAATATATTCCATGGCAGCAGATGGTTCGCGACGGTGGTCACATTTAAGTTCTTGCTATAATGGCCGAGCATCCATTTGTGACGATTTTGCTTAATCCAAAATCCGAAACTCGGTTAGCAACCAGAAGCCAGGAATCCCAGAGTGATTTTCTGATACGGGCCATACGGCGTCAACGCTTCTGAAATTGTGCGTCGTGTTTCCTGCTTCTCGTAGACTCGGCTCTACTGGACTGAGTCTATAAGCAACTATGCTTGTGCGATACAAGGGACGTGGCGACAGGGAGTGGTTGGGTTGTCTCATGCACCCCCAACTTTGGTAATTTTTGTCAACAGTTGGAAATTTCATACCTGACAGACCAAATGTTGGAAATTTCACAACAACATTATGTTGAAATTGTTCTTGTGGTTTGAATTTCCAACAATTTATTAGTGGGGATTGTTTTTTCAGACCAACATTTGCATATTTTCTTACTTTTTGTAAAATATTTCGACTGAAATGGCTGTCAGTCGGAAATGCTCCAACCTTATATGGAATGTGAAACTCCCTCCGGGGACTCGACACGCGCGTCATTGTTCGGTGTTGATCAGATAGCTTTGGTCTGCTGATAGTGAATTATTTTTTTTGCCTGGCCTAAACTGACGAGAACTCGCAGTGAATTATCCATTACCGGAGTACTAAGGAGTGCGATTACACTACCAGTAATCATGTTGTGATCACAGTAATCCGTGACACCAAACTTTCTGTGTACAGATCTACACCAATGTAAACATACTCTAAACCCCCAACTCTCGCAGCAGCTATACATGACAAAAACAATAATCTTATTATTTGATTGCTTAGTTTTCTTTGTATATAGTCCTAAACGGCGAAATGTTTCGGTTAAAAAGTTGTTTGAGTCAGGGTTTGTGGTGGGATGTCCTGGATCTCCCCTTAAAATAGCTACATGACGCAATGATGATTTGGTTGCTTATTGTGTGCATGTAGCCGGCCGACAATTCAGGCACATGAAACCTTTCGTTCTCGATAGTTCGAATAAGACTTTCTGTGCTCTCTAGTTGATATGAAAGCAGTTCTGCAAGTGTAAACTCATTTTTGGAAGTGTAATGATACATTCAGGCTTCTGTGACGGGGGTATGCTTTATATTTCGATGCGAACAAGTTTATTAAAGTGATGTGAAACACTCCGGTAGGGTGATCAAGTAAAAATGAAGAATAATCTTGTTCAAATTAGTTGTTATTATATGTAAATTGACAACAAACACCGGCATTCTTATATATTAATTAAATCCAGTGACTGTCGATGGCAAAATGGTTTTCATAAAGTTTATCGCATATACATATGTAGATGCGTCCCGAATCGAGTAGTAAATATTTACAATTGAGCATAGTTCAGACGATGTTTTCTATGGAGTGGTAGGATCGATTTGCTTGAGATTTTCGGCGATGTTAGTAGAATGCTACATTCCTCCAGTTGGCATGTACCTGCATACTAACTTATCAGTTCCAAACACCCGAACAAATACATAATATGTATTTAATGAAAATATAATAACTTTTATTCGAGAACAATAATCTTCATTTCAAGATCGAAACTTATTTCAGTTCGTTAGTCTCAGTAAATGAATCCATTTGCATTATAACACAGCATTATACACAGCATTATAACACAGCATTAATAACACAGCATTATAACACAGCATTATAACACAGCATTATAACACAGCATCATCGATTTATAGATGACTCACAAAGTATTTACAAAATGCACAAAGTAACAAATTTATAATATACAAAACAAATTTAAGTATTGTATGCACATTCTCCTTACAAGTTATATTCTAAATTTCAATATCCAACGAGAGCACCAGAAACAACAATCAAACAACTATTCGTGCAAAAAAAACAATGTGTTTCGTGCAAACAACGTCAACTATTTATATATTTAGTGCTTTACTACATGTACATTTGCGAGGACAACATCAGAAAGATGCTGACTCTTTTCACGAGTATTATGTTTTCCCCAGGCATTAGTTTAAAATGTGTCTCCATTCCAGTTTTCTCAATGTTATCGTGGGATATATTTCTGACGCAAAGCTCTCACAATTGTATGCGTCAAGATCAACCGTCTCTGAAACTCGAAAATAAATGCCGATATATTCGTCGCAGATCAGAAATAACAAGAACTGCAAGCAGACACACTGATGGATGGTCTCGTGAAATGGATTTTTTTTTATAAACATCCTTAAAATGCCCTGAATTGAGTATTTTACCAAATTTTGACAGAGTTATTACACACACAATTCACCAATTCCGCCTTTCTTGATCCCATAGTATTTTATTTTAGTATGTTGTTCGTGAATGGTTAATGTACTTTTTCCCACTGGGGAACATTGTATTGCAACTATCTTGATGTGAAACCATAAATGCACTAATTGACTAATTCCAGTTTTCTCAGTATTATCATAGGATAATATTTCTGACGCAAAGCTCTCACAGTTTTATGCGTCAAGATCAACCATCTCTGAAACCCGAAACTAAATGCCGATATACTCGTGGCAGATCAGTAATAATAAGAACTGCGAGCATACACACGATAACAATGGCTGATGCGGATCCGATGGCGACAGAACGTGGTCTATTATCAGCCACACTGATTTTTGTCCGCAAGAAGGCGTTCGTTTCGGTCTTACGAACCTCTAATTCTTTCTTGAGTTTTTCGATGACATCCTCGAGCTCTTCTTCTGTATATTTGACCAATGCAGTAGACTGTATGGTCATCACAGCGGTTTGTGAGATGCACATGTCGTGCGTTGTTGTGACATCGACTGTCACCATGCTTGGGACCAGTATGGTTAATTCCCTGGTTATCTCTTCAGTGACTGTAATCGGGGCGGTCACAATCTCTGTTATTGTAACCGGGGCGGTTACAATCTCTGTCATTGTAACGGGGGCGGTTACAATTTCTGTCATTGTTACCGGGGCGGTTACGATCTCTGTTATCGTAACCGGTGCTGTTACGATGCCCGTTACTGTAACCGGTGCGGTCACGATCTCTGTCAGTGTAACCGGTGCGGTAACAACCTCCGTCATTGTTACTGGGTTTGTGACGATCTCTGTAACGGTGTTTTCTATGGTAGATACGATTGTCGTGGCCATTGCCTCTGTCGTTGTTAGATACACTGTCTCTGTGATTGCTTGTGCCGAAGCTGGTGGCATCACATAATCCCCCGAGCATGATGTTGCGCCTGCGTGGACAGAAGAATACATGTATATGAAAAGTGAAGTTCAACCTTGCATAATGGAACAAATTACCTGTGTATATAATCAATGCAACCTCCATTTCAGACTACAAAGCCAATTTAGGGATTATAGACCCAATAATAAACCCCCTCTTATTTTTATACAGGAAAAAGTTAAATTAATACAATACACTGTAAAATTAGGATCGTTGTAGCGATCTCCGTTCAGATATGTTTGATAGTCACATATCCGATTCGCCCATATGCCCCTGTAACTTAAACATTGAAGACGCCAATCACTATTTTCATGTATGCCCTTTATTTATAGATGAGAGAATTGACTTTTATCGAAATTTAAGTATTAATGGCTTTCAATCATTAGAAGCAAATCATTTCTTATATGGGGTTAAAGGTATATCAAACCACAAGAACACTACTCTTTTTTCCATTACTTTTATAGCTAAAACAAAGCGTTTTGAACAAACCCAAGTATGATAACATGGTTAATCTCGCCATTAATCTTTCAAACTCACTGAATTCTAGGCTTTTCTTCATAACCGAGATTGAAATATAGATGAAAACCCGACATCAGCAGAACACACACTCTGCACTATTCTTTATACACACTGTTATCTGCTATGTATTTTTATGTATGTTACATGACTGTATTAGTAGAGGGGCAAGTTTGTAAGTTTTGTAACTTGTGCCCCGATCCCTATGTATATTTTTCTAGATATATTAAAATATGTTTAAAGGGGTACTGTACGCCATTTTCAATAAATTTCCGGTGATAACAACGATCTATTATCGATACTATATAGAAACATAAGTAATTTGAGTCGAAGATGTATTCTGTAAACGATCAGGTTAATATGCTATCTTAAATTTTAATAATTTAAAAGTTAATAATTTAATATAAATTGAATTTATGGCTGGAGCCATAAAATGGCGTCATTTAAAATACGAATTTCCGTGTACAAAACGTAATCAAATTATAATTGAGGGATACTGGATTAGTAAACCCATTGCACACACGATCGTTTGAAACATTATGCTTATACGGGGAGAAAACTCAAGCCACTCATTGACTAGTGACGATACAATAACTTAAATGAGTATATGGGACTACTATGCATATAATATAATTTTTATTTGATTCATTTGGTTGAAAACTGTACAAAATTACTCGACAACGACAATTTGTATTTTTGCATTCAGGTAAATTTGCCATCCGTAACACTACTTCGTACTCAACAGACTTTCAAATAATGGAAAAGTTGTTACCTTATTCTCCGACTCGGGGGTTATAGAAACCAACAACAACATCTTGGGTACAGTACCCCTTTAAAGTAACCTTAACATAAACCCGCACATAAGGCTCGTCCTGGTTGGTCAGTAATTTGTGTTCTGATTAATATGATGACGTAGTTGCGTGGTACAATTCGATATTGAACAACACAAATGGAAGTACGATCAGTGCAACTCTACCAGCGCGAATCAAACGTTCGTGATCAACGATGAGCCATAATTCAAATAACAGGTGAATTGTCTAAACTCATGCTAGGCAGAAGGCGGAAACATGGATGGCTACTTGATAATACTGATATTCAACACATTTGGAGAAAAAAATACTCTTAAAAGAAATGGCCACCCAGTTTACCTATAAATTTACTGGGTGGAATTAATCTCACATCAGTTATAAAGGTATATATTGGAATGGTCCAGTAATCATTTGAGCATTGGTGTCCATACCCATCCTCCACAATCTTTAACCCTTTCAAGACGGGAGCTGCGCTGGTGTAGCATTACAGTTCATGTGCCAGTGCATTCTTTTTTATATATGTATGTGAATTTATGCTAGTCTGACAAGATGTAGTTGTGTTCCGAAATTTGAAATTTCCTGATGAAGGTCCAGATCGGACCGAAAGCTTTAATTAAAGAGACATGGCTCATTCGGACCTCCGAATTTTTTCTACGTAATTTGGAGGGACAGAAACGATAGGTCGATAAGTACACGAAATATGCCGGCTTCATATGCTTTGAAAAACACTTTCCAAAGTCACAGCCATTTTCTAGCCGTTTTAAATTTTTGCTTCAAGTCAGATAAACGCTCTTTATTGCTACCGCTCTTTTCTGTTCCATGTTGTGCAAATTGTTATTTTTGTTTGGGACCCAAACACCTTGTTCAGAGTTGCAGTTTTCATTACTTCAATGCGTCTCTTTGGGTTACAGAATGCTCGTAGAAATGTAGTTAAGATATGTATCGAGCTATTTAGATACCGGGGAAAATTCAAAAGCGAATAATACTATTTGTATTTTGGAGCGCAAACCGCCATGTGGCTCTAAAGAGAGCGAAATTAGTGATACCATTATATAAGAGAATACATTGGCCAACCAATATTTACCTTGACACTGCAAGCCAGTGCGTTCTCTTATATATGTTAGGCTCCCAATGTGATACTCGCATATATAAGATAATGTGTTTAAAAAGAAACTGGATAAAACCTTAGGGGCATGTTATAACTCAAAACTATCACCAAGTAATCATAGTGATAATTTTGATGCCCATGAAAAACGTAAGATTCCCTGGCACTAAACCTACAAAATAAGTCTGTTAAAGAATATAAGAACAAATTATTAAAATTGTAAAAAATTGTAAAAAATAATAACAAATGATGAAAAATTGTTAGGCCAATGCATTCACTTATATATGCGAGGCGACCTATGGTCGACTCGCATATATAAAAGAATGCATTGGCACAGGGTATATGGGTTGATATAAAAATCGGACCTGGCACTGAAAGGGTTAAAGGGACTAAAAGCATTCGAAGTGGGTTCATCCGAAATAACACAGCGGTATGTAAAACAACAAGTACATGGACACATAGGTTGACTTTGTTCTTATCTTCATAATTAATAACTCTCCAAAAATGAGATTTCACATGTCAAAACATTGTTATGTATATATTACTATTAAAGTGATGTGAAACACTCCGGTTGGGTGATCAAATAGAAATTGAGAATAATCTTGCTCAAAGTAGTTATTTGTTACTGATATCAATCCAAATTGACGATACACATTGTCATTCTTATATATTAATTAAATGCAAAATATCTCGATGGCGAAATCATTTGTGTTAGATTATCGCCGATATTTGCGTCCCGGATCGAGATGTAAATATTTACAATCGGGCGCAGTTCCCACGATGTTTTCTATGGAGTGGTATGGTTGATTTCTATGAAATTTTGGCGATGTTAGTAGAATGCTACATTCCCCATATTGGCATATGGCCTGAATACTAACTTGTAAATTTCACGCACCCGAACAAGTCCATAATATGTCTTTAAGGCGGAATTACAGATAACAGTTGAAATAGTCATCAAAGTTTAATCAAACCTTGATAGTAAACATTGGAAAAGGTCAAATAATACGAACATATTCTGAAAATCCGATTCAGACTAAATATTTCAAATTACGCACACTATTAGCAATATTTGTTGAAAAATCACTGTTTTATATATATATATATATATATATACATAAAATTGGTTTTAACACGCGAAATCGGGTTATTTGAGAACTATAAATGATGAATATAATAACAAGTTTGTATATTTATCCATGTTCTTCTGAATGGTGATATTTTTACAGACTTTAATATTCATTGCACATTTACCAACTGCGAGCGCATTGGGTCCCGCTAGCATATGTACGCTATTGTTTCACCAACCTGTTGGAGGTACCGGTATTCCTGCGTCAGGACAGGTCTGCCATGTATCAGTGTCTGGAGAGGCACACGAATTCACGGTGGGGTTTGTAGACGTCGATAGGGTATCTGCGGGGGAAAAATATGCTATAAATTTAAAGTGATGTGAAACACTGAGGTATATAGGGTGATCAAATAGAAATGGAGAATAATCTTGTTCAAAGTAGTAATTTTTACAAATATTATATCCAAATTATCAACAAACACCATCATTCTTATATACTAAATGCGGTAACTCTCCATGGAGAAATCGTTTTTGTTAATGTATCGCCCTATAGATGCGTCCCGAATCGAATAGTAAATCTTTACAATTGAGCATAGTTCAGACGATGTTTTCTATGGAGTGGTACGATCGATTTGCTTCAAATTTGCAGCGATGTTAGTAGAATATTACATTCCTTCTGTTGGCATATATATAGCGCCTGAGTTCTAACTTATCAGTTTAATACTCCCGAACAAGTACATAACATGTCTGAAAACGACGTTTAACCCTTTTTATACTAAATTCAATTATAAAACTATATATCTATTGGAATGGTTTATTACTCGTCTGGATGGATGTTCAGGAAATATAAGCAGATGTCAGATACTGGAAAGTATAGAATGATTGATAGTAATTTGTGGCAAATGTTCAGATAATAAGTTCAACAAACGACAATAGTCAATGAGTCTTTAGATAAAAAGGGTTAGATATGTTCTCTGTGTTCTAGACCTTCACTTGAAACTCCACACACTGATACAAGATCTAATTTAAACCTCTCTATACTAAATGGATTCTCACAGTAAGTTACAAAGTGCACATCGGAATGGTATGTTATTTGTTTTAATGGATGGTATGATGACAAAAGCAGACGACAGATAACTAAACGTGCGGAAGGAGCCCTATTTATTGGGGGAAATGTTTATAGACAGGTCGTTTGTTGAACATATAGTATATGCACATTTCCTGTGGGATAACTAAACTGATCAATGATGTTTAGTATATATAGGCAGGGTTAGCGCATATTATTTCTTTGTTCCGGGTGTTACGTTTAATATTGTAAAAAGTAAATGTGACATATAATCTTGGCTTATATGTCGAGGAATGTCTCTTTGTTACAGAAAAATTAACAAAATAATTATTTCTGTCCATCTGAACAAGAAACTATATGAAAATACATGGCGAGGCTTCTCATTTCGAACGAGCTGTTTTATACACTAGAATCTTAACAAGAAGTATCAATATATTCATACATTCTTGGCTTTAGTAATAGGAATCCCAAGTTAGGTAAATTCATTTATTATATTTTCTTAAACTTTTTACGACAAAATATACATCGTATCCCCAGAAGACCGAACTCTCCAGAACGTGTTATCCTACTCTCCATATGTTATCCTACTTTCAGCGCTGCGTCATGACGTCAAATCTTGCGGCATTCGGTAACATTGTCCGTTATTTGTTAACAGAAATGGATGGTGATGTTGTAGCTTTCAGAACGTATTAGTTCTAACTATGTGTTTCGTTGTGGCCTGGATCGTAACAAATTGCTAATGAAAATATAATATTTACATAGCCCATTAGCTTTACACTAAATCCTATTCGGTGACTGGTCAACTGCCAATTCGGCACCCGTTTCATAGCCCAACAACACAGACCGTAACGCGAACACGACGTTACAGATTGTTGACCTAATCTGACATAATCACTAAAAACGGTCAGCAGAATAATTGGGCATACTTTTCAAAGTTCAGCCGAATTGCATCTGAAGCCAGTTATTTATAACGATCACGTTGTTGTTGTTAAGTGCTTGGAAATCTTATATTTGGCTGACTGAATGGGATAGTCACAACACCGTATCCCCTAAAACACACACACAAGCTACATTCATTTCTTAGACCAGTAAACACAACAGTCAACTGTTCTAATTAGAAACCAGCACACTACTCAGACCAGTTAACAGTTGTGTCTATTATATTGTCTGCACCGGGTTGTTATGTCACATACCACAATGAATTACACGGTTAGCCCTAACATGTTTTTAAAGCTACAACGCCGCCAGCCTTTTATGTCAACATTATCACTGTCGGATACCCGTTTAGGTACGGACATTCCAAGATGGCGGCGCCAACTAAAGCAGATAAACGGTAAGTGTATATATTGTCTCCAAGCAGCAATCAACGACATCTTTCCGTGATACACCTTGAAACAATTATGTAAGAATGTGTATGCCCAACACATACGTAACACACCTTTCGCATGACAGGCATGTGAATTGTTGTATTTGGCGTGTCAAGTCGTCATAATTTTTAGAAATTTTATCGAGGCGGCGAAATGTTCGCTTTTTCGTATTTTTCTGGCCCTGGGCTCATGCATCCGCAAATTTATGTATTGTTGTGGGAACGCGATCTTTATGATCATTTGTCCGAACCTGAACGAAAATTGTGTCTGAACCTGAACAAAATCATCGCGAATGTTGCGAATCCGAACCTGAACATTTTGAAATATTCAAAGGTCGTTTTTCGGAGTTAGACAATAAAAATATCGCCGTTTTGCATTCCGAAGATGTGTGGTGACCTAATCTACCCACAACAATACATAAATTTGCGGATGCATGAGCCCAGGGCCAGCAAAATACGAAAAAGCGAACATTTCGCCGCCTCGAAAACATTTCAAAAAATTATGACGACTTGACACACCAAATACAACAATTCACATGCATGTCATGCGAAAGGCGTGTTACGTACATGTATGTGTTGGGCATACAAATTCCTACATAACTGTTTCAAGGTGTACCACGGAAAGATGTCGTTGATTGCTGCCTGGAGACAATATATACCCTTACCGTTTATCTGCTTTAGTGGGCGCCGCCATCTTGGAATGTCCGAACCTAAACGGGTATCCGACAGTGATAATGCGCAAGGATGTTTTTTTGCGTCATTCGGTATACTTGCGCATTATTATTATATAAAATGAATGTGTCAGTGATACTGTAGCTCAACTCGGGGAGGGGTTTTATTTCTGCTGAGCATTGAATAGAATGATAAAGAAGGAAAGCCAAAACTTGCAGTAAAGGTCTTGTATTGTGTAAATAAAATTTCATTTGATACATTCCATGCTGCTGACAGCCATGTTTTATAACATATTTCGGAAATAATCGATGGCTCCATTCTAGATGACACCCTGAAGTTCCATATGAAGATTGGTGACAATTGGATGAGGGATGTGGCCTGTAGGTGTGCCGAAGGATTTAGTCAGGCAAAGAGTAAAATCGACCATGTTTGTCATCGAAAAAATTTCAAATTCGATGGCTCCCGTCTGGAGGTAATCCTAAATTTTCAAAATAATTCTACAATAAATGCAGACTGCGAGCTGAGCCGATGGATTCAAATTTGAAATCCAAGATTTGGAGGGTCTATATCGGATCATGGACAATATACTCTCCCATAATGTGTTACTATGATGACCAATATCAGCTATGTTTAAACTAACTTTGCTATAAGTCTGAAGCTATCCATGCTTGATTCTAATATGCGATTCACTACAAATCAATATAAAAATATCTCTAATTATTGGAGCTTGGACTTTTGTGCACATACTAATCCAGAGATTCTACATATTAGTAGTTAATACGGAAACTGCTTTTTCCTATCTGTTCTTGTTCTACAGGGTTCCCCGAAGACAACGGAGGAATATACCAACAACAACGATGGCTGCTGGCAGCCATGTTATTTTTTTATTTTCACGAATTTCGGGAACAATCAATGGCTCCCATCTAGAGATCACCGGAAGATCATATGAAGTTTGGTGATGATCGGTTAAGGGGTGTGGCCTGTATGGTGTGCCGAAGGATTTAGTCATGCAAAGAGTAAAATCCAAGATGGATGCTGGCGGCCTTGTTTTTTATCGAATTTTGAAATAATAGCTCCCATCTGGAAGTCACTCCGAAGACCCATACGAAGTTTGATAATGATCGGATGGGGGATGTGATATGTAGGATTTATAGTCCAGGAGATATTGGTCAACCTCTGCACCCCCCAGGACTCAACTTCACCCCACTAATTTTCTTTCTTAATGTCTCCTCTAATTTTTATCACTTGTTAACAAGAAAACAAAGTGGCCGCAGAGACTCCAGACAAGATGGCGTCCATCATGGCGGCCATTTTGTTTATATGCACCAGGTATCTTTGATCGCCGTTATAGTAAAGTTGATATCACATGCGGTCTTGCTTTCCGCTCGATTCGTTATGGTAATATACAACCCTTACAAATTAGCCAAAAATCCATAACCAGAATCCAATATGGCGGCCAAGATGGCCGCCGAAATGTGAAAATAAGCTATTTTTCTGACATTTCACCACCTTTCGTTTGTCTCTGTGGGAAAATATTGGCATCTTGGCGTGATGTTATACATTTATCGAATAGAAGAGTCATTGGCGAACACATGGGGACCATAATATACATTCATTGTGGGATATTTTTGTCCAATATCACGTTTTCCCAAATGCCGGTATAATAGGTCAAAGCCGAATCGAATCAATGAATGTTACTGCTATCATAACAACACCCATACATATATATGTGCAGGAGATACTCTTATACCTGAGTTGAGGAATATTCACCCAAATCCAAGATGGCGGCCAAAATGGCCACCAGAAATAGAAAAATGCCGAAAATCACTGATTTTAACATCAGTGAGCATTATTGTCATGACAACTCCACACCTGCTTACTATTATGAGTTGGGAACATTTAGGCGAAGAACTTTCCTTGTACCATAACCAAATAAAAGTCCCCCAAATTCAAAATGGCGCCCACAATGGCGGACAGATTTTGAAAAATTACCGAAATTCCCTCATATTCACATTATTGGGCATTATTGTCGAGACAACTCCACCCATGCTTACAGTTGAATCGGAATACTGAAGTGAAGTAATTACCTTACATCTTATGCAAGAAATGGTCTTCCAAATCGAAGATGGCTGCCAAAATGGCGACCGAAATTTGAAAACACGTCTACATTTCTTTACTTTCTTACGATGGGCGTTATTGTTTCGCGATTTCTACCCACCATTACATGTTGATATGCAATATTGATATTAAGTATTCATTAGGGTTTGGCAAATGATACTCACAGTCAAGATGGCGGCCAAACTGGTGGCCAGAAATTGAAAAGAAGTCGATATTATCACATACTAATTTCAACTTTTTGTCATAATACCGACCTGTATAGACGAAACGGTACATAATATAAGCCATCTATTAGTTCCAATATAAGTCGTAGCCTTTTGGAAGGATGAAAACCCACAATCGCGATGTGACATTTCAAAATCCATTCTTGACTATAAAGGGCCCATACTGGTCGTAACAGTATATAGGTGCGCCGAATAGTCAAATTATGACTTCCAAGAATCAAAACAACAGTACCTGAGCTTATTCTGATTTGCCACATTCAGCATTATCTGGACCTGTTTCCGTCTCTTCGTCAGATTAATCTATCTCGCTCACAACAACACCGTTTTCTACACTTCCTCGTAGAAGGGTCCCACTAATCGGAATGTTTCAAACAATATATATGCCGGTGTCCATCTCACGTGTTTGTTTCGAAAGCTTTGAATTCTCATCCTTATTCTTGGCGAGCTTCATTCGTGGTATAGCTTATGGTATAATTCATATGCTACATATGGGTATGGGCGTCATATTGTGCGATAAACTAGACAGGTATTCGGTCGATGCGTATACTAGCTTTCAGAAGGATATATCTGCGTATTTTCAGCTTTGATGAGCTAATGGGGGTAACAACATGTACACCTGGTGATCTTCGCAAACAGCCACTTCTCAATATATGGTTCATCAATTCACATACTCATCTAATGCATTGACGTACCCGGAAACTTCTGTATATGGCTTCGAATGTTGAAAGCCTGATATTTCACGGATGCCTTTCTGCTAAGGCGCAGGAGACCATAATACATAATATCCTCACACTTCTTGAACATGATCATAAGTACAATCTTGTTGGCGTCCAGCAATCATCTCACCGAACAGATCCAAGCAGATGATAACAATACACACGGTGCTAGTTTGCGGGAATGTGTCATGATAGTGGAAATGAAATTGGACCATGACTGCACCGCCCCTTATTTTGGTATGTTTTAGATTCAGACAGGATCTCATGTGTGGCTATGCTTTCCTTGTATGCTAAGATTGTATGTTCCCATCCGTTTGGAAGCCGTTCTTAATCAACTGAACCAGGCGTGTACCATTGGCTACTACTGTATAAGCCCCACCGACTGGGGCGTAGTCTTAAAGGCGATGCCTTTGATAGTTGGCTGATATGTCATACTCACGCTGGGTGGTGGTCGGTATGTTTCAAGAAAGTACAAATGCCATCAACACAAGGGTTAAATGTTCAACGCGAAAAACATCCAGAGGAATGTTACGTTGATGAGCTCTGGCTTTCAATTCAACATACGTTGGGCACACCAAGTGATTTCTTAGTAACATCACCATTGCGACCATTGTCCTACACGAGACATTATCTACTATATTCTAAAGTTATATATATATGTAAAGCTATATGATCACAAAGATCGTGTTCCCCAACGTCCATTGCCATCGAGACTATAAATTGTGCTTTAAATACATAGTGAATTAAATGCACCACAGTTCCTGACATTTTCTTGAATAATACAGCCCACATACTGACACTAACCATGCGAGAGGATTACAAAAACGCATACCTTCATGGCATAAAGACATTATCCTTTAGTCCTTCCGACTGTTTTGGGGGAGGCTAGCATAGTATTATCCAGACAAAATTGATCGTCTGGTCAAGTTGAATCAGAACGGCATCGAAACGGATGTGGAAATACAATCTTACCACACCAAAAAAAGGCACGCATTACATTCTATATCTTAACCATGCACCAGGTATAGGGGTGGTGTATACCGTTGCCCATTTCATTCCCACTATCATATCATGGCGCATGTCTACAAACTAGCACCGCGAGTATTGTTCTTGTCTGCTGGGAGATATTCGACGAGACAACTGCTGGACGTCACACCGTTTGCTTCGGATCATGGTCAAGAAGTGTGGGTAGTCGGTACATTATGGTCTTCTCCTTAGCAGATAGACATCTGTCCAAGGGAATTCGACAGCTAGCAACATTCGAAACACTGTCAAAGTTGTCCACTGAGTTTGAGTTCGCTGAGTTTGTGAGTTGATGAACCATCTATTGAGAAGTGACTAGCTACCTGGTTCCCCAGTTGTACATGGCGTTATCCCCGTGGGGTATGAGACACATACATAGAGATGACCTTCTGTAAGCTTGTATACTCATCGACCATATACTTTCCTAGTTCAAGATGACGCACAAATCCCATATTTAGCAAATATTTAAAATCGTAAGCTAGACACCGGAAAATGAGCTGTTTGAAACGTTATGATTAGAGGGACCCTTCTCCCAGGAAGTGGTGAATACTTTGTCGGTGTGAGCGACCTAGATTTATCAGACAAAGAAATGGAAGCTGGTCCAGATAATTATGGACGTGACGTGGCAAATCAGAATCTGTTATCAGGTAATTGTTCTGATGACCTACGGTTACTGCCATTATCGGCGCTGAGTGGAGAATGGATTTCGAAATGCCACATCGCGATATTAATTGTGGGTTTTCATCTTTCCAGAAGGATACGAGCTATGTCATGCATTTTGATACGTTTAAGTTGAACTAATAGATGGTTTATGTACAGTTTCGTCCAAACATACCGATATTATGACAAAAAGTTGAAATTAGTATGTGATAATATCGACTTATTTTCAATTTCTGGCCGCCAGTTTGACCACCATCTTGACTGTGAGTATCAATTGCCAAACCCTAATGAATACGTCATATCAATATTCCACATCAACATGCAATGGTGGGTAGAAATCGCGAAACAATAATGCCCAAAGTAAGAAAGTAAAGTAATGCAGGCGTGTTTTCAAATTTCGGTCGCCATTTTGGCAGCCATCTTCGATTTGGAAAACCATTTCTTGCATGAGATGTAAGGTAATTACTTCACCTCAGTATTTACAACTCAACTGTAAGCATGGGTGATTTTTCAAAATCTGTCCGCCATTGTGGGCGCCATTTTGGATTCGGGGGACTTTTATTTGGATATGGTACAAGGTAAGTTCTTCGTCTAAGTGTTCCCAACTCACAATAGTAAGTAGGTGTTGATATATCATGACAATAATGCTCACTGATGTTAAATTCAGCGATTTTCGGCGATTTTTTATTTCTGGTGGCCATTTTGGCCGCCATCTTGGATTAGGGTGAATATTTCTCAACTCAGGTGTAAGAGGAATCCTAGTTCGACTATCTTCTGTACATATGTATGCATGGGTGTTGTTATGATAGCAATAACATTCATTGATTCGAAACATTACATCACGTTATTAGCGTTGATTCGGCTTTGACCTATTATACCGGCATTTGGGAAAACGTGATAACGGACAAAAATATCCCACAATGAATGTATATTATGGTCCCCATGTCTTCGCCAATGACTCTTCTATACGAAAAATGTATAACATCATGCCAAAATGCCAACAATTTCCCACAGAGACAAACGAAACGTGGTGAAATGTCAGAAAAATAGCATATTTTCACATTTCGGCGGCCATCTTGGCCGCCATATTGGATTCTGGTTATGGATTTTTGGCTAATTTGTAAGGGTTTTATATATCGTATAAGGAATCGAGCGAAAAACAAGACCGCATGTGATATCATCTTTACTATAACGGCGAGCAAAGAGACCTGGTGCATATAAAAAAAATGGCCGCCATGATGGACGCCATCTTGTCTGGAGTCTCTGCGGCCACTTTTTTTGATAAAAATTAGAGGAGACATTAAGAAAGAAAATTAGTGGGGTGAAGTTGAGTCCTGGGGGGTGCAGAGGTTGACCAATATCTCCTGGACTATTAGTCATGCCAGCGGCCATGTGTTTTATCGAAAATTGCTCAAATGGTTCCCATCTAGAGGTGATCCTAAAGATGATTGTAACTTTTCTAAATATTTCTCCGATATATGCGGGCTGCAGGGTGTGCCGATGGATTCAAATTTGAAATAAAAGATGGCTGTAGGCGGCCATCTTTTTAAACGAAGTTTGGAAATAATCTATGGCGCCTATCTGGAGACCACCCGAAGATCCCTATGGCGTTTGGTGGCGATCAGATAAGTGATGTAGTTTGTAGGGTGTGCCAAAGGATTTAGTCAAGCGAAGAGTAAAATTAAAGATGGCTGCCGGCGATCATTTGTCTCATTGAAAATCGCTAAAATTCTATGGCTCCCATCTAAAGGTGATCCTAAACATACCTATACATTTTCAAAAAAACTCTCTAATAAATGCGAGTTGCAGGGTGTGCCGATGGATTCAAATTTGCAATCCAAAAATGGCTGCGGCGGCCATGTTTTTTAACGAATATTGGAAAAGATCTACGGCTCCCCTCTAGAGGTCACCCTGAAGATCCATATCTGTAGGGTGAAACAAATGAAATTGTCGATGACGAGCCTCACGAATGGGTACTTGTGTGGTGATTTCTATTGTTCGGACTTGTGCGCTGCACCATAATTATGCACAGCAAATTCTATAAAAAAAGGTCAACATTAAAAGGTATATAGTTTAACACTTTGATAACTGGATATTTTCTGACAAGTTGCTGCTTGATTCCAATTTATTCATTGTACGGATGTTAAGATAACAAGTTCAACAGACATCCCAATGCTGTTATGCTTATGATCCGAACATCTCTGCAAACAAATTAACGGGAATCCGTGGATAATTCTCAGGGGTGTTTTCTGACACAACATCCCTACAGATGAAGAATAGGCCACTCAAATGCATGCCTTTAGCACTGAATGATGGGGTATGCGCACGTACGGACGGCGAGGTTCACGAATGTGTACCGGTACTTGTGTGGTGATTTCTATTGTTCGGACGACTTGTGCACTACACCCCACAAGTAAAGTCTTGAAAAATGTCAATATTGAATAGCATCTAGTTTAATCCTTTCATAGATGGATATTAGATAAGAAGTTGTTTCTTGGTGCCCATTCATTAATGTGTAGGGATTAAAGATAATACACACACAATACAGCTGTTACAAATGAAGTATAGGCCATTGTAACGCACACTTTTATAACTTAATGAGAGGAAAGGCACACTTATGGACAGTGAGCCCCTCGTATCATAATATTTGTGGGGTTATTTCTATTTTTCGGACGACATGTCCGCTGCACTCTTGGCAATACTGAAGACATCTACAGTCAGATGCTCGTAGCCCGTTTATATATAACCATGGGTATATGCGAAAAATACACAACGAAAACACACTCCACAGTTTGGATCGATAAGTCTTGCCCTGTGTATTTTGATGTTGAGTTTTTTGGCAATCTGTTTTCCGTATCGTTTCTACAACACATTTATCGTCTTACTTGCAGCACGACTTTATAGTGTGATCGTCACAGAAGCGTTTTCTTTCAGAGTACGGGCAATACATTGCTGCCAGTGAAGTTTATTCTCGGATAGGAAACAAATATGCCTATGCCTTGGGCAGAAACTAAGTTGCGAGGGGCACCATTGGGTGAGTGTGGGATATTTGGCACTCGGGACTTGATTAGAGGGTTTTCGTTGGGGTGGTCTCGACCTTGGCATTTCCAACTGCATTGAACCACAGCAAACTCAAGCTCATTTAAGTTTGCGTAAATCAATTTGCACCCCGGTGCTTTCATTCTTTCCCAAATGTTCCCTCACAGACTACTAGATGGTAGCCTATTCTAAACGAACCAGTAATATTGTGGCCACTTGTCATGCAGGGGGGGGGGTGGTGAAAAAGATGGTTCAGCCCAGTATGAGATTAAAAATTCTTAACATCTACTGGTATAACACCACACAAATTTGCACCCCGATCTATTTTTTCTTAAATTAACTAGCAGTTTTTTTACTGGCCACGGGGGAGGGGCCAGGACACACACTTTCCAAGTGTTGGAAATTTCCTACCTGTCACCCTCCTAAGGTTGGAAATTTCCGACTGATGCAGGGGGGGGTTCGGAAAAAAATTCCACGCACGTATGATGGGGTGGGTGGTTGTCTCTCGGGTCCAAAAAGCAGTTTTTTCCATGTGTCAATTTTTTTTCCATTTCTGCTATTGAGTCTTATTTTGATGTGTTTTGAACACAAACAGGTCATATATAGTTAATAGCAATGCTATACTATATATAGTGGTTATCATAAGTTGGATCAGTTGCACAATGGCCAACAATAACCCAAATTCAACTTGATAAAACAAGAAACTGCGCTATTGGAAAAATAAAATTTAATCAGTATTCCATCTACTGATACAACAAAATAAGAATAACTATGCAGAACTCAGCTGAAAATAAGCAATAAAATGAATGAACACTTGACCATATGTGACATGGAAATAAAGATATAATAAATAATGGAATAAAATAGACTTTTGACAACTTAAAACATAAAATCTTAGCATATAAATTGAACTTCAAACTCAAGGCCAGCCGGGCCAGCTTGAACAATTTCAAATTGTTTTCCAAGTTAATGTGGATCAGCTTGTAATGTTAATCACAGTTACAAATAATTTATCGTCACTGATATCGTGAGGAAAACAGAAGTGAGATTGGGCTATCCATCCATATGTTATTCCCAATTGCACGCTATAACATGTTTCCTCAGTTCTGGTTTCTGAGATGCCCCAAGAAGAGTCATGCGGGTATATCATGGTTATGTTTAGTATTAGCATTATTCTTCAAACTGGGATGAACTGGGATGAACAGTTGTATTTCCACATGTTTTGATAAACAATTTGATTCAAGCAATATATCACATAGTCATAGCAAATATCAAAATATCAAATAATCTGAAATGTGTTGTTCCATGTAGACTGTAGAATACTCAAATGTGATTATGTGACTAGATCGTGTGACTATATATTATGAAAATGAATGTTAATAAAAACTTTGGCGCTCTGCCTATCCCTAGAAATGTGATTATGTTGACACATTTATTGATTAATGACACTTATATGATAAATTCCAATAGTATCATTATCTTCAGTATGCACTGTTCTATTAAAATCTCGCGCAATAAACTATGATAATGCAGGATAATCAGGGATAATCAGCTATTTGGTTGGTCAATTGGTAATGTTCTCAAATTTAGGGGGGTGGGTGTCCAAAACTGACTGGAAAAAAATTCCCGAAACGGAAAAAAAGAGTGGGTGTCCAAAATTGCCTGGAAAAAAGGCCGGAAACGGAAGAAATTGGGTGGGTGGGTCCCCCGAGGCCGGAAAAAATTAAAATGATCATACGTGCCTGGAAAAAAATCCGACCCCCCCCCTGACTGATGCCATATAAATTGTTTGAATATCAAACTACAAGAACATTTTCAACTTAATTTTGGTGTGAAATTTCCAACTTATGTTTTGGCAGGTATGAAATTTCCAATTGTTTAAAATTTTGAACCCCCCCCCCCCCCCGTCGCCACGTCTCTGTCTATATCATATAAATACTTTTTCTAAAAACCCTTAAACCAACTCGACGTGCGATTTCCCTGCGCTCCTGCATGTTGTGCAAATTCTAGTATAAAAAGTGCGTCTATTTCAGACGAAGTTCAAACAGTAAATATGACCAGACAAGACATAGAAACCGCTAATCTCATATTACCAATCTAACAACACCAGTCGAACATGATTACCTTTCAAAACAATAATACCGGGCACAATGTTACGGACAACCACAGGCACACACACCATGGATAAATACTCGGTCAAAAGAACGGCGTTTTTTGTGTACGGTTATATCTGGCATATACCCATGATTATATATAAACGGGGTATGAGCATCTGACCGCTGGTTTAAACGGATATGGCTCACTCGAACACTAAAATTTGTGTAAACTTAATTCGGAAGTAGGGGTCTCAAAACATACATATGTAAACTATTCCAGAGCGAATTCGTCGAGAAAATCGCTAAAAGGGCGTTTTGTTTCTTATATTTTGCGTAAATTTGATATCGTTTATTAAGCGTATTTATGTGATAAAAATTATATCAAATGTTACTTCAATGTTTCCGAAGATATTTTTAATTCAAGGCCAGAAAATGAGGATTTAATTTGGCCAAAGGAAAAACATTTGGCCAAATATTTTTTAATTTGGCAAATAAAATGTTCATTTGGCCAAACTTTTGACTAAAATATTGTTCGGTCCAGCGCAAACACTGATTGATTCTTCAATAATGACGGTGGCATCTGCATATAATAACAAAGTAACTCAATGTGTATAAACATCGACTGCATTGTTGAAAATACTTTCCTAAAACCGGCTTGATTTTTATCAATAATTACATACGCTACTGTAAAATAATTATACCTGTAAAAAATATGTTTTGTCTACATACACTTGTTTTGCGTTATTATGAAATTTAGATCACTGTTGATAGCGAAAAAAATGCGGACAAAATGTGCGACACAAGAGGGCACAATTGTCATAAAAGAACACGTTTGAAGATGTTTGTTCAATAGTTAAACTCTACTATACCTTGGCAATCCTTGGATTTCATCACAGCAGACGTCTGAGCGCAGTCAGGTGTATTCCGAAAAATGAAGCATCTTCCGTTTACATATAAAAAAGACCAACAATTGGACTGTCCTACGCACAAAATTTCACATTCGGTTGTGCTGTCTGCAGCTTCTTCTGATGCTTGGCACGAGAACATGTCAGTCATACTGCAGTCAGCTGAAGTGGAAATCGGTGAGTAAAATCAAATGTAAAAGTAAATCTGAGTTGGTCTTTTCGACGGTTTTGTTATGTGTGACAAAGTTATCCATGTTTCCAAAAAAACGGTATTAAATTTACCCAGATTGTGGAGAATTGTGATAACAAAATGTAATTTATAGCAATCTCGTTCTAATTTTTGTTTACCAAAATTAAAACTACAATACCAATACGACGCGTGAGTGCTGAAAAGTTCCGACGCCCAAAACTATGTTTTGTGGACATTGAGTTGGAAGATTTTGGTCACCGGTCCTCATATACGGCAATCCCAAGGGCATGTGAAGTATATCGAATTGAAACCAGCTTTTTTATTGAAAAACAATGTTGGCAATGTGAATGATAACTGTGAGGTTTTTGGGAAATTCTCCATTTTATATTTGGGGATAGAACATTTTATTAACAGAAACACTCTTCGTGCTTAAATGGGCACATATAAGGAACATTCGAGCAAGAATTCCTCAGTGACGAGAACACACTACCAGAATGGTGTTTCAGTGTAAAGTAACAATAATTGAAGGGTTAGTTTTGGTAATTGTTTTGGGGACCAGTACCCCATTTACAATCTTTAACACGCCACTGACTGATGGAATATAATCATTATTAGCCGAGGAAGTGGACAACGTGCATTACTATCTGAAAATAATATACAGTTGGTATGGATGAGGTTTTTTTCGAAATCCTATATGCACTTTACAAAAGCGGCTAGGACAAATGAAAGGCGATTTGTCGATGCTTTGTCGATCCCATAGCCTATTTATAGTATTCGACAGTCACCAACTGAGGGCTGTTCAATCAATGTCAAATGGCATTGTGTACGACAGACAATAATCTACGAAAATGCACAATTTATATCATGGGTTGGTTCCCGACAGTCTGGGATACTTTACAAAAAATCCGGCTGGCTAATAAGAAAGGCGATTGTTTTGTGCATCGGGGACAGGTCCCCATTTTTTTTAGCAGACCCCGAGCTTCAGGCCTATGCTATCAATATTAAATGGATTAGTTGATAAAAGGCATGCAGTAATATCAAGATATACATGTACATGAACGTATATATGGATGGGATGGTTACAGAACGCTTGTGCGTGGCACTTTAAAATGCGGCTGGCAAATAAGAAAGGCGAATTGTCCTATACCCTATCTGACGTCTTGAACACAACACAAACTGAAGGAATATGCTCTCAATACTAACTAAGGGCGTGGACAAAATATATGTATGAATATTAAAGTGATTCTACTCTGCTATGGCCCACAATGAATAAACTTGCTTGACACAGATATTTCAATATTGTTGTATCAATATTGCCTCGTTTGATTATTGATGATTTGTTCGGGACGAATGGGGGACTGTTTATTTACAATTTCGCGCAGTTCAGATGTCGTGTTTTACGAAAGGGCACAGTCGGTGATGTTGAATGTTTTGACAACGCCTTAATGATGCTTTCTTCAAATGGGTGTAGTGACATCAGTTTTACTGTTTGAGTAAGCACATATGTCTTTAAATTGAGTTACATACAAAAGGCAATGATATCAGGAAGCTTTCTTCATTTAAGACACAAAGGGATATGCCCTCAATATTAACTTAGGGTGTGGACAAAATGTATTTCCGTCAAGAAATACACAAAATGAATTAATGGGTTGGTTCTCGGCAGCCTACGATACTTTACTACTGAAAGTTGCTGACATAAGAAATGCGAATGTTCAGTTTTTGGAACCCCACCATGTTTGAAGTCTTGAGTAGACCCCGAGCTGAACAGCAATGATCGTTTTGTACAGTGCCATACTGTCGATAAAAAACCCATACATACATACATATTGTGTAGTTTCTGATCACAAGTGATACATAAAAATGCTGTCTTTTAATAACCTTTGGCTACGAGCGTCGGCCTTTTCCTGGATCTAATATATGCGTACTATGTATATAGACACACACTCACCCTAACTCACACACACACACCCACCCTATCACATACACCCCCCCCCACACACACACCCTCACACACACGCACACTCACACACACACACACACTCACCCTCACCCTTACACATGCTTTATTGTTTTCGGTGATATATGCATAAAAACATTGTTTCTTCCAGACAATTTGTCGTTGGGCGAGAAATAGTTTCGGTTATGCAGGTACTAACTATCTGATGTCGTCAAACAATAAATTTTTGGATGAAGTTATGGTTGAGACACTATAAACTCACCCCTGTGGCGACATCACTGTATCTACTCCAGTATGTGGATATAGCCCGATTAACTGCTACATTATGCATATCGTATACAGCGTCAGGAATCTAAGCCACCTATCAAGTCTCTAACCCAAAGCGGTTTTTATTTTAAATTTGTTTAAAACATATTAAATGTTTGTCTGACGGGATAGACCAGTATATGAGCTTTGTCAATTCACCATGTACATTCAAAAATAGGTAATCGTCAATGAAAAATCATATTTATAACTTAAATTTACAACGAAAATAGGTATCGATTGTGCCCCGATTTTGAACATATAACACACCTCAACCAGTTTACCCTTTACCCAACAAAACGCCCAGAAAAATAGCCCAAATGAAGCCGCAACAGCCTAAATTATCTTGGGTCTGTCTAAACAGAACCATACAAATATGGATATCATTGGAACCGGCTCATTGACCACATTGTGATAGTTACAGTTATGCCCTGTGCCAATGCATTCTCTTATATATGCGAGTCGACCATAGGTCGCCTCGCATATATAAGAGAATGCATTGGCCTAAACAAATATATTCTTTAACAATTTTATAATTTTTTCTTACATTTTTTAACAATTTTTATAATATTTTTTTACAGTCTTTGACAATTTTATCATTTTTGATATGTGTTAAGCCAATGCATTGGCACAGGGCCGTTTTGTTGGGTAAAGGGTTAATAGATGTTGGCAAAATGCACATAACCCCCTTTACTCGAAAGTACGATAACTCCCGCAACAAATATCTAGCGCACCCAATGCATTAGTTCCAGATAGCAGCCACCCGAACGTCCGAGGCGACGGTTTAGTGATTACTTTAGTGACGTATGTTCTTGGTCCTGATATCAGGTACATGTACATACCTTGGTGCTCACATATAAACCCCAAGCTGTCATCGCAGCCTATTCTATTTATTGGCAGTGGCACTGTAGTAGCAGTTTTCACTTTGTAACACATCTCTCCAGCATGCGGATGCTCAAGATTAAGGTTTGGTATCGCATTGTTGTTAAGCAGTTCACATGATACCCATCGTGAGGTAAATGCAGTAGGATGTTCTGGAGCCGTTTCCATGGTATATAGACCAAGAATGAACTCTACGTCCCTGAAATGGGTGTGTCTAATTAGAATGATTTATACTGATATAAACATTTGCACAATGCATAAGAACCCTTACAGATGTCGGTCACGCGGAATCTGGTCCCAATCGAATAACGTTTGTTGGATTTATCATAACGCAGTCAGACATACATTTATTATCATTACCCACATCATAGGACGAGTTTCTTAATCAACTAGCCCAATCACTCCATGTTTCATCGGGATATTCTGACGAATCAGAATCAATTGAAGTTACTTCAAAAGATGCACCAATGATATGACGACAGAATGGTTGGAAGTTGTTATAACTAGAATCGGTTATTTCGAGCGACAGCCGAATCTTCCAAAAGAAGCACACAGAAGGTAAAGAGATTTTCCAGAAGCTTCAGTGAACATTAACACTTTATGTACTGAAGTATCATTGCTCAATAGTTATCATTTAGGAAATGCACAGATAATAAGTTCAACAAACGGCCGTTGATATTATTATCTAAACATTTCCCTCATTAAATAGGGCTTCTTGTGTAAATTATCTCTCGTCTGCTTTTATCACATGAACATCCATCAAAAACAATAAATAGACCATTCCGTTGTATACTTTTATAACTGAATAGGATAATCCATTCAGTATAGATAGGGTTAATGCAGGTCTTGTCCGACCATCAGGGTTCGCGCTGCCAAAATTGTGAGCAGCGGTTTTGCAAGAACTGATATCAATCTTTGGGCTGAGATGAGTTTTAGGTCGTATGTCTATAGCCAAATCCCCAGCTGACCGGCATATCTAACAATGTAGCCTATTTCCAATTGATTTCTCCCTTTTTATTTCGATAATCCTGCAACATCTGTATTCATTGGGCTAAAATGGGGTGGCTGCTGTGTTATCCATTGTAAGAGTTCTTGCAAATGGCTGCTCACAATTTCCCAGCAGACATCTAACATTTTGTTTACACACTTGAAGCAGTGTTATTCTCAACTAAATAATCATTCGAACCTTTCACTTGTTCAGATCATGTACTTTTTATAGCAGTTATTCAGTTCCAATCAATTTATATACTTGCTAAGAAGGCTCTTCCCAAAATTTCCTTCAAAAATATTATGGCCCTCTTTTGATGGATCGATAGCGAATCTAGATATCAATTCAGTTCATCTATCGCTGATATATATGTGTGTGCGGACAGATATTCTCTATTATCTCCAGTTGCTCTATTACACTAATGATGGTCTTAGTAATACCGTACGCGTTGTATAATATATGTATAGAACAATATAGACATCGCTCATATTAAGGGGGTGAAGACGATTGGTTTCCGATGATGCTATTATAAAATTATACCAATTGGGTTAAATTACTAGTTTGACTAGAATGATTTCTGTATGCCATTGCACTTTAGCGGTAAAACCATAAAAGTCAATTTCAAATGCCGACACAAAGAAAAGACACGCGGTCATTGGCTAGTCTTTGTGTCAATGTGAACATGACCTTAGCGACTGGTCTACATTCTTCGGGAACATAAAAGGCATATAGGACTAATGTCACGTTGGAGAGATACACATCATTAAAATGTCTATTGTGTTCAGAATGAGAAAGCTTTGTTTCCCCAGTTAATTAATAAAGCATTTTAATAATCAATTTTTCTACATACACATTACTCAGTAAAATTTTGTCTCAATAGAACCATTCTCTGGACTGTTTGACCTTAGAATAGCATTTATTAAAAAATCAGCCATAAATTAATATGGAACATGACACATGATAAACAACATACATGCAAAATGACAACATACTACACATATGTGTGTTCACAAATCGACAAATCATGCACACACAACCTTCGGTAAGCCCCGATAGTGTGAAGTTATGCATTAGTACAAAGAAGTATTTACACGTATTTACAAATTGCCCTGATGTTCCTCAGTCATAGAGCGAACAAAGATTAAGCATTATTCCAAAGTCGTGATTAAAATAAGTTTTCTATAAGTTTAATTATCAGGTTTCAAATTTTTGAATCCAAGCTTTATAAACACACATACATGTAGTCGTGTTAAAATAGGTATATTTTGGACAGTCATAAGCTTGTAAAACTTTTCTCTTATCGGTGGGTTCCAGTAATATTCCGGTATATATTTAGCTCTAAGATCATTAAGTTTCTTACATTCAATCACGAAGTGACATCATTTATATGCGTCTGCATCTTTCGGAAATGTTTTGAACTTCGAAAAAAGTTTCCAGAAATATGATCGCTCGTCACTGTCTCGGCGAAAAAAAAAAACGATTTCGAAAGCATCTTTTAGACGCGATCTTAACTCATTTCCCAAGTTTCAAGTTACATAAAGTAGGCTTACAATGGGCAGTACTATTGCCTACTTATTTTCCTTGCATGGTATATTATGTATCTATATCTATATTTGAGAATGTCTGTCTGTATGTCTGTCTGTGTGTATGTATGTTATGGGATTTCACGGGGACCATGCAGGCGACACCAAAGTGGTATAATAGGGGTAACTTTTTCCGAGAAAGTTAATGGTTATAATTTTCTAAAGTGACGCTGTTGTTTCAAGGGCAGAACATGGGGAGGGGCAGAAACACTTTTTAGCGCCGATATCCACCAAACTTATAAATAATGATCTCCATGACATTGTGAATCTAATGGTGTGGTTTAAATATGTCAAAAGTGGAGCCGTTCTAGTCAGGGGTGCGCAGAAAAGGAGAGGGGCACAAAAACTTATCAAATATGCTGAGCACCGATTTCCACCAGATACACATTCTTCCCCGCTATACAAGGGATCTAATCGTGTGATTTAAAGACGCCAGATTGGTGCCGTTTTAGGGTGAATTTGGGTAAATTTTATAAGAATTTGTTTAGTCGCCTATTACCACCAAACGTATACGTAATCATCTCCCTTATATCAGGAGTCGAAGAGTGTGGCTTAAAGCTTTCAAAAGTGGCGCCGTTCGAGTAATTGATGCACGGAGGGGGAGAGGGGCACCAATACTGATAAATATTTTTGCCCTGATTTCCACCAAATTGATACACATTCTTCCCCACGATACAAGGAATCTAATCGTGTGATTTTAAAGACGCCAAATTTGTGCCGTTTGGGTGAGAGATGGGGCACTTAATTTGATACGATTTTGTTTTGTCGCCGATTACCGCCAAACTTATACATAATCATCTCCCGGACAGAGTGTTTCAAATAATTATATCCTGAGCAACCGGGTAACCCTGCTAGTTTACAATAAAGAACGAGGCTGTTGGCAGATGGATCGGTTTAGCCTGCCCGTGTAGTATACGAGTCTCATAAAACCCGATAACAATGCAACTTAACTATGTGGATATAAAATATAATTCGTGGCAACAATTTCATATTAGCGCATGTGTATTCTTTAAATTGTGTACTTTCGGTATGACGTAACATATTCGCGGAAGAACATCCGAACAAAGAAACAAAGAAACGGATATCCGGACAGACCTATTTCAAACACTACGTGCGTCCAGCATAGACTTGTGCAAGTAACAAATCGACACAAAACAATTATCAATATTTAATTAACACTATTTAAAAAAAAAATCAAAATGGCCTAAAATATTGGAGGTAGTTGTCGGTCTTTGTTTTCGGTGATTATCAGTGGTTCGTGGGGATTTTACATGAATTCTATTGATTAATATTAATCAGCTCCACGTAAGTTCGATGTGAATGCTGGTAAACAGTGGGCTTAGTGTGGTACCACACCCCCACCCCCGTGTTAAAGATACGGGCGGCGTTGGCGGTGGGTATGCTGTTAAAATATTCAACTCCGTCAAAAACCGACATAAACAGAAAGAATAGTAAATATAGACATACCTTGTTCTTATACCAATAAATAGCATGTTATTGTCAATTTTGTCCCTTTGTTATGTAAACAAAAGAAAAAAACGTTACGTTACCTGGCTTTTGTTTATATCCGGATATGGTAACATAAAGAGCGTTATTTGTTACTGTTTTCCTGATATGGAAATAATAAAGAGCGTTTATATCATTTTTGTGTGATTAACCAATAGAATTGCGCTGTGTCATGTAAACAGAAGCACAACCTATGTAACACGAACAGGCTCTTCTTTACGTACACCACCGTACGTCTTGGCGACAATATACTATTTACGTGCTGATTATGTTTGGCATATGAACAAAACTACAGTATATGATGATACCCACCCCAGTTGGCTGTATTTCAGGAACGATAACTCTATCCGAAGTACACGACCTACATTCTCAGCAGTACTCCTGTTGGTGTTAGTCTAGACAGTTTGACCTATATTCTCCGCCCACGCATTGCATCATGGTATATTTGTATACCGATTGGGCATGTCCAAAAAATTAAAAAAAACTTCAAAAATTTAAAAAAAAATTTAAAAACTTCAAAAATTTAAAAAAACTTCAAAGATTAAACAAAATTCAGGATTAGTCAAAAATATGGCTTGTTGCCATTCATCGGAAAGCTATGAGGATACGGTGGTGAGCGCCACCGAAAAAAGCAAGTGAGCGAGGGAAAAAAGAGAAAAATTACATGACATGTGGTACATACTACAATTTATTATATTAACTATTCACTGTCACTTTCGTCCGAATTGTCATCACTTTCGTCAGATGTGTCATTTGTTTCGTCCATGAACTTTTCTAGCAATGGTCTGTACTTTAATATTGACATTTTCACTGCATCACGATCTTCAAAACCATTCTTCATATATTTGTCCACTTTATCCATGACACTGTTGTGCAGAGTCCCATTGCATTGCGCAGCCACATATTCTTTATTATTGTCCAAGCATAAACATTCATAAATAGCCTCATGCCTTCAGTTTTAAGATCTGTACTTTTAAGGTCCTTGTCAGCTTGTACTTTTGCCTCTTTTTCTGTCGAGCCATTTTCCATATACGTTTCCACGTTATCACTCCATGCTTCTTGTGCTTTATCTCTACTCTCATCACACAAACTTTTGAAGTATTCATCTTCATTCGATTTAATTTTCTTATTCTGACTATCATCCGTGTCCTCAGTTAATTTTCGTTTTAACTTATTTTCTTGACACCAGTTTTTTACGTGTCTCTGGACATCATGCTGATCTTCGAACAAAAGCCTGCAGTCATTGCAAGGGTACGACATGTCTTCTCGAATGCCTATGTTTTTATGGTTTTCTTTATTAATTTCATTGATCTCACCAGGTGTCCTTATGTCCTTAGTATAGCCATTATGTTTACCCTGGGGCACAATATAATTATATGTCATGCCCTCCCGTTGACCAGGGAGATCTCTGTCATCATATTTCATCTCATTCCGTTGATCCTGGCTATTGTTGTCATCACATTTCACCACATTCTGTTCATCTGGGTGCTCGCTGTCCTTATGGAGATTATATTTCATGCCATTCCATTCACCCATATGTTGGTTCGTATCCTCTTTTAGCACATTCTGTCGCAGCCGTAATGTGTCCGGGGTTGCGGCTTTTAAATCCACCAGTAGGTAACCGTACGGTTCACTCGTCGCTTCCGAAAACTCTCGCATCATACGTTGAGGGCATTCAGGATACATCTGTCTTGATAATGTTGAAATTAAACCCTTGTCAATTGGGTTATTGAACAATACCAAATATTGACAATTTCGTCGTTTCGTCGATCTTTGTTGTAGTAGAAATTCTGGTTCAAACTTATCAAAGATAAGTTCAAATGGTGACTTCCTTCGGAATGTAAATCATTAACTCTCTGGTCTTTTGATGAAGTTTGCATCAAGTCATCGAGTACAACTAGATTTTTATACTGGGGGTTGATAAGAGAATCCAAGTTTGCTGGTATTCCCCGTATAAAGTTGGTATGCGGCTTATACGAACCCTGGCTCTTACGGACCCTGGCTCTTACGGACCCTGGCTTTTACGGACCACCGGCTGATACGGACCCTGGCTTATACGGACCCCGGCTCATACGGACCTCAATTAAAATATGCAATTTTCAAACTTATATTTATATATATAATTATGATTGTCTTTTTACACATATATCTGTAATAATTGAGAATTTCGGTGATTTTTTTGGTGATTTTCAAACTTATATTTATGAATATGGCTGATTTTTTCAGTGATTTTCAAACTTTTTAATATATAATTATGTCATTTCACACATATATCTGTATTAATTGAGAATTTTTGTGATTTTTTTTTGTGATTTTCAAACTTATATTTATGAATTTAACCGATTTTTTACAAACTTATATTTATGAATTTAATATATAATTATGATTGTATTTTCACACATATATCTGTATTAATTGAGAATTTCGGTGATGTTCTGGCTTGAAAAAGCATTTATTGAATCGCGTTAATTAATCTCTTCGTTGTATAAACACGCGCGTGTGATCCCTTTATGTCGTTGTATAAACAGACACGCGGTGATAAATGGTCAGTGAGTGGTGATCAGGATGAATCCACTGAGTTTGATTTGTTATGAAAACATGTTAGTAAAAACACAACTGGTATATATTCAACTGATTTATTTTTGACTGGCATAATTCCACAATGACTGCATTGAACCTGAATGTTCTACTTGAGAGCACAACAGCTACTACTCGTCGATGAGGATAACTGCCAGCAAACTACTGAAAGAAGCCGCCAAGCTGTACACCCCAATTTAGATAATGTTCATCTGATGTAACGTTGTTCCATTTTTGTTATCAGATATTTTGTTATCTCAGTATGTATGTTGTCAGTATTTTGATTTTATTTAAATAAACATAAAAACTTAAATTGTATATTTTAATTGAGGTCCGTATGAGCCAGGGTCCGTATAAGCCGAGGGTCCGTATGAGCCAGGGTCCGTATGAGCCGGTGGTCCGTAAAAGCCAGGGTCCGTATGAGCCAGGGTCCGTAAGAGCCAGGGTCCGTATCAGCCGGCATTCTATAAAGTTGACCTGAGGGGTGACGGTATACTTTATGTCATCATATTGGGGCTGCCAATATTTATAAAACCATATTATTCTGTCAGGTGCGGGTGATATTTTTGAGGCAGACTTTTGTAGCAAGGTTTTCACGAAGTACGTCTTCCCGCTAGATGTCGGTCCACTTACGCATGCCGTGAATGGATGCTTGAAGACAAAATATTCATGTATATTGGCCATTGGATCATCAAAGCAGGATGTTATGTCGCTTTGTTGCTGTTTTCCCTGATGGTGTTGTAGTAACTGGTGTTGTTGTAATGGCTGTTGCTGTCGTTGTTGTTGTGTCTGATGCTTCTGCTTGTTGCTGTTGCTGTTTGTTGCTGCTGCATGGTGCTGCTGCTGCTGTCGTGGTTGTAGGTTGTCAAACTCAGTGTGCATAGATTGTACATGTCTTTTCAAATCATGGATCCGCCCATACTCACTAGAGCAAATTGAACACTGGTGCTTCATTTATACTTGACTAAAATATCTCGGGGGTATATGGCTTTCCTTTATACAAATGTTCCTTATAACCTCAAATCTGTCCTGTATTGACGTCATTGCGGCTGCGGCGTTTGTTCCACAGGCCTTTCAATAGCCTTCGAAATTTAGGTAAATTACTAATTTTAGTTCAGCGAATATGTCGTTTGGAGTTTCCTTTTTAACTTTTCCAATGTTTGTCTTCTTCGCTCTTCCTCCTTTTATCTCTTTAACTTTTATCTTCTTAGCGCCGGGTTTCCTTATAAGATTTCCAGGTTTCGCTTCAGTCTTGGGTAGGTCTTTCGAGTCATCGTAGGGTACATATGTATTAATATCAAAGTCATAATAGTACGGAGTCACCATTCCGGCTAAAGTTCAAAGTGTTCTCTGAAGTAGTAATTTTTATAGGCGCCAAATTACCATCCAAGACGTATACCCTTATAAACTGCGGGGTCAGTCCTAGTAACGCGCACGTGACGTTTGTGGCGTTTGTGGCGTTTGCGGAGTTTGCGGCGTTTTCGGCGTTTTCGGCGTTTTCGGCGTTTGCGGCGTTTGCGGCGTTTGCGGCGGCGGCGTTTGTGGCGGCGTTTGCGGCGTTTGCGGCGTTTGCGACGGCGTTTGCGGCGCCGCAAGCGGCGGCGGTCGCTGATGATGCTGTTGTTGTTGTTGTTCTGAAGGCGTGTGTTTAACTTTGATATGACGCTTCAAACTATCTTGGCAAGCATAGGCACTTAAGCACTCTTCACACTCATACTTCATTTTCCTATATAATCAGTGAACTCGAGCGTTCTTCTATGCACCTATATTTATATAGAACAGAAACAAGGAAAAGTGGTGGACTAGTTCACTAGTTCAGACTGTCGTTCATAACGTCTCTTCGTGTTGTTTGTACTGGATACAAATGTCAATGCAATTATGAGTTATTTCAATATGCACACTCTATTGTATAGGTAAACAAATTGGCGCGGCGGCAGTGAGGGGTGAGGGGGGCCGCACGCACGCCAATTTTTTGCATTACACTCACACATGCATTCGCGTTGCGAAACACGAATGCAGAAAGTTGATTGGACGAAATTATGTCACACGATATCGCGAGCTGACCCCAACTTGCATCTATTTTTGAATAGACGCAACTTGTATCATGTCGCGAGAATAACGTTGGCAATGGATGTTGATTTTGATGTGTTCCATAGAGTATGGATACACGTTGGTCTGACATTTGTATGAGTGGAACACTTTCGCATTCCACACACAAAGTCAGACCAACTTGCATGCATACTCCATGGAAGGCAACCAAATCAACATCCATTTCTTAAGTAGACGCAACTTGCATCAAGTCGCGAGAATAGCGTTGGAAATGGGCACTTATTGCTCTTCTAATCTACCATTTGACTCGGTTGAGTGTAAATATAAGTAATGGATGTTGATTTTGATGAGTTCCATAGAGTATGGATGCAAGTTAGTCTGACATAGTTATATGTGGAACTATATGGAACGCAAACAAATCAACATTCATTTTTTAACAGGTAACTATTGTTTGGCCAATGTATGCTCTTATATATGCGATCTTCTCTATATGGGAAACTCCCTTATATAAGAGAATCCATTGGCACGGAGTTTTAGCAGAATTTCAAGAAGCTCCAGTCGTGAAAGGGTTAACAGAGGCTGTGAGGAGTCAGTTGAACAATAAGACATTGATGGGAAATCAACAAAGTTTGTAGTGTTTATGTTCAGGAAATCGATCATTTCATTAACCACCAAGCCGCGTTCATCATAATGTTAGGCAATATTTGCAATGAAACTGAGATAACAACCAACATAAATCTGTTGACGCTGACAATTGGGGGAAACTCACTTTTTCGTGCATGGTCGGTGATATGATCGAACCGATGTTTTCGGGTCTGCGCTGCTCCAGTACTAATATACAGACATTGTCGTTGCAGCTTTCTGATCATATCGCGATTACGTGAATGTTAGTGGTGGAGGAAAGACCGTGTTAACCTCGCTTGGGAAATCTTTCCATTGTACTTTACATAAATATTATATCCAATATATATTATTTATTGGGGTTCCAACGATTATCGTTAAAATAACACTCTACTTACGTGGCTATCTGTGCTGTAGTGATGAAATTAATAAAGCTATTGATCTTCTCGTCACTGTTTAATGTTAGGAGTTGGCCCACGGTGTGTGTGGTTCTACAGAACATCTCGGCGTCGTGCTGGCAATAATGACGATTGGGGTAATATGTCAACCCTCTGGCGTTCTTCGTGGCGTCTGAAATTTACAAAATGTACATGCAAGGTACATTATAGGTACGACTATATAGTTTTGAGATACTCCATCCAATTTGGCAGCGGCATAGTCATAAATGCCATTGTTCGGCTCACGTGAGGTATCCTGTGAAGGTCATTGGAAACTAACAACTGATAAATGGAATAGCTCAGACAGGACACAAATGATGCCGAAATACTGCCTGCTCCAGCATCAGTTGATGTGATAAGTGACGGACTTCCTGCCTTGTTCGCCAGGCCGAGCAAACCCATCGAGGAGGTCTTGGCTGCAGTAATTGCACTGGCACAACACTCCTGTACTTGTATCTATATAACAACAAACTCATCCCAAATGTTCTTTATCGTGACATTAAAGCAGATTATCAAGATACGATTTTTGTTTGTGTCGCAAAATTTTAAATATCTTATCCTGAGAAGCCACTGTATTCGTACCAGCCCGAAAGTGACCAGGATGATTTATTCTAAACACCCTTGATTGGAGAACGAAGGCACATGGCTCAGTGGGCCAACCGATCATTATTGCCCTTCACACTGAACAGGGAGTTTTTTTTTTCGTTTTTTTTTTATATAACTTTTATTGAAACAGTCAGATGATTTTACATACATAATGAATGATTGTTCATGTTTGATACAATAGATAATATTCAGCTGATACATACATTCAGGCATACGCTCCTTCACGCGCCCATGCCTGCACCCTCACTTTGCACCAACGGGCATTTTGTGGCTCTAAACAGGCGATCGGGCAATCTTTTATATTTTAATTGAAATCGTGATATACAACAGCGAATGATTTTAAGTTTTAAGTCACGTTAAGCATGTTATTTTCATGTTTTTGTTTCTGAACATGGAACTTGAAAATGATCTCCACATAGAATGGCAAGTCACTTGCCTGTTAAAGCTTCCAACATCAGTGGATAACAGTGAGATAAAAGATGCAGGAGTGGCTACGACGAAGCCGAACGACCACGTAGTTAGAGTTGCATATCAAGCAGAATATGTTGAAGTTGTCACACCAGACGACATGGGTTTTCTGTCGCATTGTTAGTTAAAGACACGGTTGGCCTTGGCGGTGGGTATCCTGTGAAAATATATCCACCCGTCAAAAACCGCCACAAACAGAAAGAACATCAAAATGTAGATAGACTTTGTCCGTATACAAATAAGAAATATCGCATAAACAGTATGTTATGGTCACATGTTTGACCATTGTTATGTAAACAAAAGCATAAAAAGTTACTTTTCTGGTGTTTGTTTATATTATGATGGTAAACATAAAGAGCGTTCTTTGTTGGTGAATACCTGATATGTAACTAATAAAGATCGTTTATGCAATTTGTGTGTGATTAGCCAGTAGCATTGTGCTGTCTTCTGTTACACAATCAGGCTCTTGCTTAGGTAAAATTTAGTAGGTCTTTGTGATAACATGCTGTTTACGCGATGGTCATGGTATATATGAACGGAACTGTATGCGTTTTAATGTTTTCCTGTTTACGGTGTTTGGAACAAATATGAATATTTTTCGACAATTAAGGCCGCACGTGCCATTAAAGGACAACTTACAGAGTGCATGGTGAACCCACATATTCACCAACTGTCATGACAGACGGAAAGTCTGTTTCCAAGGATCCAATCATGCGTCTGACGTCAAAACATGTGGGTGTGTGCAAATCAGGTGTGAGATTAAGATTGGTACACGGTTTATAAAACTTTCCAACATTATCTGAAAATTCATCAGTCACGACAATTTCATTGGATCTATTTACCGTCAGGGATATTGTAGCTTGTCTCATACACACCAATAAAACAATCATCCCAGCTAGATGGATCGTCCATGTCTGCATTTATAATAGACACACTTGTTGACCGCGATAACAATCAAACAGTGTATAGACATATGCGACAGTGGCATCTGGACGAGTGATTAAAATGAAGGAATATGGAGATCGTCTTGAATGTGAAAGTGGCACAACTTAATGAAGAGTTTGAATCTATAGTCTTTATGAGGATATAGATGGAAAGCATATTTACTTCACGCTAAGTGAATTTCCGGTAGAGGATCACCATGGAACTGTGTGTCATGTGTGCAAGGCGAAGTTGAACAAAAATACATGTCGTCTTCACATCGGTGCCAACATTATGGAATGAGATCTAGCTGACAGTGTGTGTGGTTTTTGTGGTCAATTGCAAAAGATAGCGAACTATGTACAAACATACCCATTACATGTGAGTTTACCATCTGCTGATCCACTTTAGAAACAAACAACATGGTGTTGATTTAAACATATTTTATTGTATATCAATTATATACATGGGGATTGGGACACAAGTTATGTCAACTTAGGGACGCCCCTCTCCCACACAAAAGGTATAACATAACATTTAAACAATATGGCAGGATGAAATTGTGAATATTTAAGCAGGGAACAGATGTGAATATTTGTACAGAGTGTGCTATGAGTGGAGTTTTATTGTGTCCAGTTTTACCCTCACGTTGTCATAAGTTGTGTCTAAAAAGGCCGGGCATTTAAATTTTTAATTGTTTTCAATGACAGGTTGACATAACAGAGAAAAATATATGATCGAAGTTACCCAAAACGTTTAGTTGCGTTAATGTAGGACTGTGTAATATGAAATAGCAATATATTTCTTCTGTGGTCATTTTCAGAGATTCCACAGAGAAGATGCATAATATTTTCTATATGAAAGTTATTTGTTTCAAGTTTGTGGTAAAATATTCTTCTCTGATTGGTGAACAATGGACAGTGGAAGAAGAAATGACTAGCATCTCCTTCGGAAAACCACATTGACAATTAGGACTATCAGCTATGTGATTATTTTGCATGTCACTCTTTAAGTCGCTACAATAGTTTCGGAGTTTACAATGGTTGACACTAACATTCCGATGACCTGTTCTATAAAGTGGATAGGGTTTTGGAGCAGGGGCGATTATGTTTAAGTGAGTTTTAAAATCGGATATATTTTCAGAATCTATGACAAACGAAGGGAGCTTATTCCACTCATGGGTTGTGTTTAGGAAGAATTATTTCCTATAATGTGCTGTTGTCCAGCGGTACGAGTAGAAAAAACGCGGTTGTCTAAAGTTGTACCGGTTGTTTGATACATGTGCTGCCCGGGCTGGTAGAAGTAGGGTGAGATATTCTGGAGTTTCTTCGTTAGATATTTTAAAAAGTGTTTGTAGGTGGTGTTTCTCCCTGCGCTCCCTAAGGTTGGACCACCCCACTTCGAGTAAAACATTTGTATTGGAGACAGAGCGGGTTAACCCGGTCACTATTCTGGCGGCGTCCACGTGTATACGTTCAAGTTTGTCCATCCAGTATTGTGGTGCACAGTCCCAAACTACATCTGCATAATCCATTATTGGCTGAACGTAAGTTTTGTTAATTTTTTCTAACGTGTTTGCACTTAAGCTGTATTTGAATCTTCTTAGTTGTGAGATGCGGGACGAAACTCTCTTGATTATATTATTAATGTGATCGTTCCAGTCTAAATTTGATTGAATTTCAACATGGTGTTGCATGTCATCTTAAAGTTGAGGAAGCTGAGAAACAGCAAATGTGCAAGTTGTGAACTCATCTTCCTCAACTTTAAGCACATGACAAATTTTGTTTTCTAAATAATATGAATAATAGGACTGTTTAGATTGTAAAACGGCAAAACTTCAAACTTGGGGGGGGGGGGCGGTGGGGTCGCTAATAGCTACCGACTATCATGTGATCGCAAAACGTTCCCGTTGTGTCGAAACTGTTCATTCATAGATCATTCATAGTTCGTACGATAACGTATAACTTGTAGCAAGCCCGATAACCATATGTATCCATCTAGTCTAACATATCAAAATGTAATATGATCAGTTTAGGTGTATAGCTTTAATGTTTATAACATAACATTTTTCTTCACAGAACAATTCCATTTTTTACGCTCTATATGGGCGTAAAACACGGCGTTTACAATTATGATACTTATTTAAATACGAAACCAGCCCATATTGGCACTATTTAATCAACTTGTTTTCATCGAACACGACTTAGCAGAATCACACTCTTTATAATGTGTTTGCACTGCAACCCGCGCCATTCAACGGAATAACGGATATAGGCTCAATATGGGTTTTTTTTTAAAGAAAACAAGAAGTCATATACAATGTATGAACCTGTGTGAATATTTACGTCCAATGTGAACATATTTGTACGAGGATATGTTGTGATACATGTATTTGGACACAAGGTATTTATTACAGACAGCCATTCAAGTCAAGCGTATCACGTCGTTATAATCGATATCGAGACAAAGCATATGTAAACCACATTGTTCTCAGTTTGTTTCCCGTGACGTTATCCGGTCGTTTAAAGTGATGTAAAGCACTCCGGTAGGGTGATACAATAAAACTAGTGAAATATTATTCCTCAAAGCACTTATTTTTCTAAATATGATATCCCAATTGACAACATAAACCGTCATTCTTACATATTAATGCAAAAAAGTGACTCTCGATGGCGGAATGGTTTTCGTTAGTTATCGACGATAGTTGCGTCCCAATTCGAGAAGTAAATATTTACAATTGAGCGTAGTTCGCAAGATGTTTTCTATGGAGTGGTACGGTCGATTTTCTTGATATTTTCGGTTAGTACAATGCTACATTCCTCCAGTTGGCATAGCGCCTGAATACTAACTAATCAGTTTGACGTATCCGAACAAGTCCATAGTATGTCTTTAAGTTATTGGGAAACAATGAGTTTCTCGCGGATACACTGCGAGGTGCTTTCGCACCCAGAATATATATAGTTCAATAGCAACTCAAAGTTAGCTGTGTTACAATCTAAACATGCACATTGTGTCACATCTGTGCCTGTAGTAAGAACCAAGATTTGTTTTTGTTTTTATATTTTCACGCAACTGATGGTTTCCATTCCAGACATATTTAAAGGCACGGGCGGCGTTCGTTGCAGAAATATTCATATTTGTTCAAATCGCCATCAACAGAAGGAATATTAAAATATATATAGTTTTGTTCATATGCCAAACATAATCAGCGCGTAAATAGTATATTCTCGTCAAGACGTACGATGGTGTACGTAAACAAGAGCATGCTCGTGTTACAGAAGTTTAGCTTCTGTTTACATAACGCAGCGCAATTATATCGGTTAATCACACATAAATAATACAAACGCTCTTTATTATTTCCGTATCAGGAAAACAGTAACAAATAACGCTCTTTATGTTTACCATATCCGGATCTAAACAAAAGCCAGGTTCCGTAATGTTTTTTTGCTTTTGTTTACATTACTAAGAAAAACATTTGACAATAACATACTTGTTTATGCCATATTTCTGATTGGTTTCTGATTGGTATAAGAACAAAGTCTGTCTATATTTTACTATTCTTTCTGTTTGTGGCGGTTTTTTACGGAGCTGAATATTTTAACAGCATGCCCACCGCCAACGCCGCCCGTATCTTTAAATCCAGGATTTGTTTTTGTTGTTATATGTTCACGCAACTGATGGTTTCCTTCGTTCCAAACACATTTAAAGGCACGTGTACCACATATGCTATTATTGCAGATTAATGCAGGAGACGTTAGTCAGCTACTAAAATATAAATGAATACACCCAGCCATATGGTACCGTTTCATAAAACTGTTTTATAAATAGAATCAAAAGGAAATAGAGGAAACTATTTTTTTAGTTGCGGAAAAATATATTTTTGTACCACTTGGCCACTTACCAACTCCGTCATACGTGCCAGGAAATATTTTTTGACCCCCTCCTCCCATAGTACCAATAAATAAGACAGTACACAAATGTCATGTACTTGCAAGAAGAGACATATCGACGTGTGTGCCAATTAAGGAGGTAGAATCAGTATGATATGTGACAAGTATTGGCTCTCATCGATTACCAACGGTGTCAGCAGCCCGTAATTAGTGTCCACGCTCACACTTTTCACAATAAAACCGGTTTCACTGTATCATTAAAATAAATAATTTACCTTCCTGGATCAAAATCATATTCTTGTAAAATTCTAATTGACACTTGGCTCGATGGACACTCACAACCGTCAAACACAAGAAACTTCACATTGAGTAGGTCAAGACAACCATAGTCAAAGGTCCCGCATCAATAGTTATTATTTATTTATTTATTTATTTATTTATTTATTAGGGTTTAACGTCGCTTTAAGCAGCCAGGGCTATAACACGGCGTTGTCAGTTTTATTGGTGGAAGGAAAGTCCGTGATCTAAGTTAGATCTAGCAGTGATTTTCATTGGCTGGAAGAATGACCCATTGTGCCCGGCGAAAAACGGACGATCGGCGAGTAATTGGCAACTCCACCAGGTTGTGTGATATGGGATACAATGTCAGCGAAGATTCCACAGGAAATTGAACCCATACTGACTGAGCCACCGACCCATCCAAATCAATAGTCGGGGCATATATCCCGTACATAGAAAATACCATAATCCCTACATATTCAGTTACATACATGTATGATACAACAAATACTTGTTGAATAAAAGTGTCCCATGTGCGATACGTCCATGTTACAGGTTTAATGTAACAAACACCCAACACTTTTGAATTATCCGTGGTTGTTGTCGTTATCAATTAAATTAAAGTGCAAAAGTTATCACTCATATCCTCATGTTTTGTTCATACTATTAACACAAATTATTTTTCCCCTCATCTTTAACCCTTCCATGGCTGGAGCTTGCTGAAATTTTGCGAAAACCCTGTGCTAATGCATTATCTTATATATGCGAGTCTCCCATATGGAGCCTCGCATATTTCAGAGAATTCATTGGTCTAACAATATTTACCTTGACCTTGTAAGCCAGTGCATTTTCTTATATATGCTAGGCTCCTTATGGGAGACTCTCATATATACGAGAATGCACTGACACTGCATCTTTAATGCTGCACAAGCGCAGCTCCCGTTATGAAAGTGTTAAACATTGGTTTTATGTGTGGAGGACTTTCTTCCGCTTCGCTAATGCCAATCCTTTTAATAGCCGAATTTACGCAACTGTTTTACTATCCATTGATTGATTTTAAAACATATCCTCGCACAACTACGCACATAATCGACCTATAATGTGTACATACATGTATGTACAGTATGTGATTATTTGATTCTGAATTAAGCAGATAATGGAGTCATAGCCGTTATTTCGTTTTATGGCGCGGGCCACAGTGAAAATACATGTTAAAGAGCGTACACCTGAAAAGTCGTGGGATGGCATATTTGTGTCATTGTTCGCACATATTGTGCTTAGAATCGCCTCACTTTGAGCCGATAATGTGACTAAAATTCTCTCATTTTCAGTACATTATCGACTCAAAATGAGAAGATTCTATGCAAATTATCTACCTAAAACAAGTTCTTTATAAGCAGATAATGTGCAGGTTTCGGGAGAACAGGCTGTTTCTTATTATGTTGCCATGTTGGCGCGTGGTCGATTAGATTTAGCATTAGATTAGATACAACTGACATTCTATGACTGCTATCGTTGAATTATATTATAATGTGCTATTTTATAACCCGCTGGGGGAGTTATGGCAAAGTCAATGTAAGCGAATGTGTTTTATTTGGCTAGCATGTAACCCATGCTAGGCACATCAGATATGAACATGATATAGAAATTATCAATAAAGCATATGATATGAGAGTAATAGTATATACATGAACTAAATGCCAGACTGATATTTCTTTTAATGACTGAAGCTTTCACACTTCTTTGCGACAAGAAATTCTAATATATCATGAAAAAGACACTGTATGATAACAAATCGCAGGATGGAGCTCGACATCGTTATGCTATAATTACTCTTTAGTGTTCAATCCTATTGGTAGGATTATGGTAAGGCTCATGCATGATGAAGGACGATGCCGAGACTACATCTCTGGATTTCTTAACGCACCGTGCCAAAAATTAATAATACTTGAATATTTTATTTAATGGCCTAAAGGATTATTTCTGGGCAAGAAAAGAGGCCAACAGAAATATTGTGGCCGTTAATGTTAAATTGCTACATGTACATGTATTTTGAAATCATGGACCTACCGGTACATGAACAGGTGGTACAAGTATGATATACATGTACATGCCGTCTTAATGCTTGTTTGATTTAATTTAATATTACTGTAAGTGTAAGTCATGTATGACAAATTTGTTTATTTGACCTTGTATAAAATAAACTCGACTAAGCATGTATTTATCTCATTTGGAATATTATGTCAACAACAAAACTAAATGCATTATGTTATGTACAAGCACATATTATGTATAGCACTCTTTGGAATCTATGGGGCTCTCGGCTTTAGGTATCTCACTTTGACTGAATAATAATCTAATAGACCCCTATTCTATTGATAAAGAGATAGAATTGAATTCTATTCATTTGTTATAGCACGCCTTTTTTGATACTTCATAATTAAATCCTACTGCAGGGGCTATTTTTGGCTAACCCAAAATACACCACACCCATATGCTAGCAAGGAGGATGCAACACCTCAGCATCGAGCCGGCATACTGTAGCGAATTCAAATCTTAGCAGGTAGGGAAGATGCAACACTTCCACTTTGGGTTAGTTGTATATATAACTACGTTTAAATAGAACGAGCATGAAGACACGGAGGATGCAACACCTCAGCATCGAGCCTCAGCTGATATAAGCAACAATGCTCGGAGGATGCGACACCTCAGCATGAAGCTTCTATATAACAAGGCAAGGAGGATACAACACCTCCCTTGGGGCTAGCGAACTGCTGCAAGTAGAGCGGGCCTGGAGGCAAGGAGGATGCGACACCTCAGCATCGAGCCTCCGCTGATACATGTATAAGCAACAATGCAAGGAGGATGCAACACCTCAGCATTAGTTTCCATATAAGACAAGGAGGATGCAACACCTCAGCTTTATGCCGTTAATATTTCCGGTTACGGATTGACGCTTTATGACAGAGCCGTTATAAATACATTAGTTAATGATGTACATTTACATATATGATTTATATATCCAGTGATATTTACTATTACGTGAAATCAGTTTAGTAGGGAGATACCCTGAGCCGAGAACCACATAACGGTGCACCCCGGATGATGGTGGTGAAAGGGGATGGTGGTGGGTAAATAATTGTTCAGCTGAGTGCAATTTATTTTAAAATCAATAAAGCTTATTTTAAAAAATCAATATAATATTCAGATGCGTCCAGGTGGAAAGTTTGCAGTGGGCTGAAGAACAATAGCGGATAGCGTGCCCTTCAGGGCTAACTATATTCCCTCTTTCTGATTGGTCCAAAATGTGTTAGTTATTATTTCCTGAATTGTAATAGGCTAAGCCCATGTGGCTATCCCGCAGATAACTGCTACTCCTGTTATGATTGGGAGAATTAATTGCTAGAAAATAGGTCCGCATATGGCAGGCTAATTTCCTGTTCTCTGATTGGAAGAAATTATAAAGTGTACTCTCTAAACAGGAATAAAAACATTCCTAATAATATATACTCTCTAAACAGGAAGTGGTACTGATCCCGCAGAACAGTTCGTTTCTAGGGGTTACTTTGTAGTTTGTAAACACTAGGCAGACGCTGACAGTATTTCCTTGCACATTAATTTGATTGCTTGCTAATGAGAACAGATTATTAAATTTTAATACTCATCACATCTAAACTGGTCTCCATGGGAAAGATTAAACTGAGCTATTATTGTACTTTGACTATGATAATCTACTGTACATGAATACCATCCTGGCGCACCCAGAGAGTTATAAACCGGAGAAAGGACAGGCCTTTCTCTTCCATTTATAACCCGCTGGGGGAGTTATGGCAAAGTCAATGTAAGCGAATGTGATTTATTTGGCTAGCATGTAACCCATGCTAGGCACATCAGATATGAACATGATATAGAAATTATCAATAAAGCATATGATACAAGAAAACTAAGATGCATGCATCAGGTCACCCATGAACTATTTAGCAATAGAATAATTCAGTTCGGTTGCGGTTTCACAACGTTACAACTGACATACGATTACACAAGACACACCTTGAATGTGGAACTGTGTAAGAGTGAATATTAATGTTCTAAATCCCATGTTTCACCTTTAGTTGTGATTGGGGGGGTGTCGTACTTTATTAACACGCAAGTAGTGTAATTAAGTACGGGTAATTAGAAGTAACAAATCGTTTAGTTTCTATCGTATCGACTGAAAGGGGTGAGCAGATTATTGGTGATGAATGTTCTCGTTAGCTGTCAATATAATATGCATATTTGCCCCGTTACGTTTATACACTGTAGCATTGGCGGGCCAGAGTGTGTTGACATGTTAATTGTTTGGTTCATTAATAACAGATCAGCGGGGATTTGTCGTGAAAACGTACACGTATACGTGGAAATATGCTACGGTTACGGTTAAATTAATGGTTCTTCTATTACACCACCGTGTATACTCGGTTTAAATAGGTATATTATATAGGGACGTGTGCTCAATTTTGGTGTGGACCGATGATCGAAAAAACTAAATCGGAGGTAAATGTCGCAGGCCGGAGGACCATTTTTTCAATAATTTTTAAAGAAATTGAGCAGTTGCAACAGAAGCAGCAAAAAAGGGTGTACAATTGGCAAATGATGAGGGGCGGTGTGATGTGTAACTAGGATTGAAATTAGATATGCAATTTGGAGATTATTGGATGAGGGATGTTATATTAATTATATTAAAGGGACGAGAGGGTTTAGTTGTCGAAAATATTTGTTCCAAACACCGTAAACAGATCAATATTAAAACGCATACATTTTGGTTCAAATATACGATCACTATCCCTTAAAGGAATACGGTCCTGAAAAAAACAATATTATTTTCTTTCAATATACCGATAATATATATATATAATGTCCATTGGGCGCATATAATCTAATATTCGGCCGCCAATCGTTATTTTTATAACGATTCAAAAAAATTCCGAAGTTAGCCGAAGATTTTGTTGTAGACGAAGTCACGTGATCATCAGCCCGATCACGTGATTGTCACATGTAAACAGAAGCATAGCACGTGATCGATCACGTGGTAACTCATTGACAACGCATAGATACGCGACGGCGGTATTTTAAGTTTGCATGTAGTCGATCGCGGCCTTTGACGATTGTCGCGTTATCACACTGCGAATGCAAAACTTCGCCGAAACATCGCCTTTCTCGTAATTAAATGTCGATCTTTATCGTGTTATTATTACTATTATTATATGTATCGCGATGTGTTGTTACTATAAAGCCATGCCCGTATATTATTCAGTTTTGCGCGCATTTATCTATATAAACGCGTGCTCGTGTTTATATATATTTTTTCGTTACCGGAATAGTCCAAGTTATATTATATATGCATATCAAGATTGCATATATACGCGAAGACTTGCACAGTTATTAGGCAATTATCATCTCGTAAACATTCCAATTTCCAGATGACATTAGTCGTGTGTCAATAAAGAGCGTTTCGTTTTAATTATCGTAACGCGGTAAAACAACACACAATTGGTTTATTGCTGTCGGATTTAATCAATTATAATCAAGTCATTCATTACCAATATGATATGTTCATTTTTCCTTGGTTATGAATCATGTAATTATTTGGGCAATATGGTGTTTATATATATTTCGGAATATTGCTTCCCCCACCCCAAAACAATCTAGCCGACTGTCACTGGTGGAAATTCACTACATCTATGCATCGTTATTGACCTATTAAATTAGCACTCTAGCGATGCGGTCTATTGAATATCCAGGTCATAAATCGACCTCTATGTGGCAATTACGCATAACAATAGGGTTATAAACATCCAATCATATATAACACTTTTTGAAGGAGGGATAATAATCCGGTTTAATATGGAATCACATATTCAAGTGCTCTTTATTCGCAATATATCGTAATAGTGAACGCTCTTTAGTGCGTCAAGGTAAAGGGACTCGACTTAGAACAGTTGTCATCGTGATTTTTTTTAATGATTACACCAATACAGGTCAATACATGTACACGAACTTCCGATATGCATGCTTTATATATCCTTCCAAGTCATAGCAATTTCCGCTTTATTAAACTCTTTTTATTCGTACCATATTAGGAAAACTCTTAACATGAAACGCTCTTTATGGAGCCATGGTGAAGGAAATGGGGAATCGACTAAGAATAGTTGTTATCGTGATTTATTCAACATACTCTCCACTTTAACTGCAATTGTATGTATTCGTAACCATGACTGACTTGTCAAATTAAACGCTCTTTATTTGGTATATGTAATCGGTTTCTGATGATTGCGCAACGGGTTTCCCACAGAAATGCCGCCAAATGGCACGTAAACGAACATCGTTTGGAAATGAATACAGCATTATACCTAACTGAGAGTCACTAGACCGGCCACAGCCGAAAACACTGCATTTATATGGCAATGTTACGAATGAATGATTGTAAATACGGGACACTCGGGGCATATATACGGAAAATTAAAACAACATCGTGAACACGCGCCCGAATAGAGTTCACATGCCTGCTCATGTTTTTATAAGCTTTATTTTTGACACGAAAGTGTTACCTACCCCGCTCAATCGGCCTTCTATAGTTTTTTTGTCACAACAATAACTTTCCAAACAGCGCTTAAGACAAATCACAAGTGAATATAACTCACCGCGCGATGACAATTAACCATGTGTACACAATGCTATTGATATGCCCCGCAGTAATTCCATCACGCTCACGAGCTGATGTCTATTCCGGATTTTCCATCGTCATATAGGTAGACACAAATAACTCCGATTCCGTGTTTTTAATTAGTTTACCTCGCTTGACGTCATGCGAGGTTTTGCGACGGAGATAGCCGACAACCGGTGGCGGTATTATTTATTTATTTCTCGGCTTAATTATTACGCGATTTTTATGGGACTTGGATTATTGTGATCACAATAGGGGTGGCTTTCCGATAGAGTTTTGTTGTTTCATGAGCACTGTAATCCCTTAAACATCATGCTTACATAAAGACCTACTAAATTTTACCTAAACAAGAGTCTGATTGTGTTATAGAAGGCAGCATAATGCTACTGGCTAATCACACACAAATGGTATAAACGCTCTTTATTATTTCCAAATAAGGAATTGAGCAACAAAGAACGCTCTTTATGTTTACCATCATAATATAAAGAAACACCAGGAAAGTAACTTTTTATGCTTTGTTTACATAACAGTCGGCAAATTTACGACTATAACATGCATAATGTTTATGAGATATTTCTCATTTGTATATTAACAAAGTCTGTCTATATTTGAATATTATTTCGTTTGTAGCGGTGGAAATATGTTCACATGATACCCACCAAGGCCTTCATACCTTTAAGGTATACTACAACTGTTTTTCTTTTCAATAGCAGAATACAGAATGCTATTAAGAAGTGACACAAAACACAGAACATTTATTAATTATAAGTATTAAGAAGTGAGAGATATGTGAGTCAAGGAAACCAGTAACGAAAGGCAATATTAACATGATTTGTCAGAGAATAATTGTTTACGTTCCAATGAATATGTACTGGAAACAAACTGTCTGTACCAGACTTTCATAAACACAAATTATGTATTAATGATCATTAATGGTGTAACGACATATTTCGTTCTTTAATGTCTCAAATGAAAGTGTCAATGACACTGTAGCTCAACTTTGAGAAGAAGTTAAATTTGTGTGATGAGCAATGAATGGAAAGATTTAGAATTGAATTTGGAAATCCAAGATGGCCGCTGGCAGCCATGTTTTTTTGTCGGAATGTCCCCAAAATGACTCATTCTCATCTACATTCCAATTTCAACAGCCATGAACAATTTCATGATGATCAGACTAAAGGTACGACCTGTAGCCCGTGCTAAAGGATTTAGTCATACAAAGATTAAAATCCAAGATGGCTGCTGGCGGCCATGTTTTTGGGTCAAATGATCCCAAAATGACTCGTTCCCATCTACATGTCATTATTAACATTCTTGACAAATTTTATGATGATCAGACTGAAAGTACGACCTGTAGCCCGTGCTAAAGAATTTAGTCATACAAAGAGTAAAATCCAAGATGGCTGCTGGCGGCCATGTTTTTTGGCCGAATAACCCCAAAATTACTCGTTCCCATCTACATGTCAATATTATCATCCATGACAAATTTCATGATGATCAGACAAACAGTACGACCTGTGGCCCGTGCTAATGGATTAAATTTTGAAATCCAAGATGGCCACTGGCGGCCATGTTTTTTGTCCGAATGACCCCAAAATTACTCGTTCCCATCTACATTCCAATTTCAACAGCCATGACAAATTTTATGATGATCAGACTAAAGTTAAGACCTGTAGCCCGTGCTAAAGATTTAGTCATATAAAGACTAAAATCCAAAATGGCTGCTGCGGCCATGTTTTTTGGCCGAATGACCCCAAAAGGACTCGTTCCCATCTACATGTCATTATTAACATTCTTGACAAATTTCATGATGATCAGACAAACATTACGAACTGTAGCCCGTGCTAATGGATTGAATTTTGAAATCCAAGATGGCCACTGGCGGCCATGTTTTTTTTCCGAATGATCCCAAAATTAATAATCTGGTCTAAATGTTGATGTCAACAGCTATGACAAATTTCATAATGATCCGACCAAAGGTACGACCTGTAGCCTGCATTGTTGACGCCTTACGTACACACATACACACGGACGACAAAGCCATGGCAATAGCTCAAACTTTACAATTTAACGACATTTTCGGTCTTTAACAGTTTAATAGGGGCCCCCGGTGGTCCAGTCGGTAGAGTGCCAGGTGACTTACGTCGTCCCAGGCCGTCCAGCGCTGACGAAGCTGGTTCTAACCCCACCATAGGGAGGGTGACCGGAATCGTGTATCTGGGCAAGTTTGTCAATTGCTTTCCGGGGGTCGGTGGTTTCTACACGCAGTGGAACAACTTCCCGGTGAAATTGAGCCTCTGCGTGGTCTTTCCTCCACCCGTAAAATTGACAACGTCGTGTGTGGCCTAGCGGCTAGAATGACGATAAACCCTAATAAACAACAGCAACAACAATTAATAGTTTAATGACATTTTTCGGTCTTTATAATATCTCAAGATATAGGGGGTATTTGGATCTCTAGTTTAACGACATTTTTCGGTCTTTATAGTTTAACGACATTTTTCGGTCTTTAATATCTCAAGATTGAGGGGCCCTTAGGGGGTATTTGGATCTCTAGTTTAACGACATTTTTCGGTCTTTGATAGCAAAATGGAAGAAGTACATATTTGGAAGATGTGGTGGCCCTAAAAAGGAAAGTTGTTTGGTGGTCTTGAAATGCAGTTTTTCTTAACAGTCTTCCTTGATTAAAGTGATGTGAAACACTCCGGCAGACACCGGGCAGAGTGATCAAATAAATAGAAATTAAGAATAATCTTTCTCAAAGTAGTTATTTGTTACGAATATTAATCCAAATGGATGTTACACAACGTCATTCTTATATATTAGTTAAATGCAATGACTCTCGATGGCAAAATGATTTTTGTTTAATTACAGCCGATAGTTGCGCCCCGAATCGAGATGTAAATATTTACAATTTGGAGTAGTTCAGACGATGTTCTATATGAAGTGGTGTGGTAGATCTTTTTGGAAATTTTCAGTGATGTTAGTAGAATGATAACATTCCCCACGTTGGAAAAGTGCCTGAGCACTAACTTATCAATTTCTCGCTCCCGAAAAATTCCATAATATGTCTTTAAACATATATATAAATCTCCGAAAAAAAAAAAATTCTAAAGCATTAAACGATTTGCTATATTTCCACTAGGGCATATATTTCATCTGATTTTGCGAGAATCCATATATACTTTTTCATGAGAATCCAGGGTAATTTGCGAGAATCTAGATTTGGATTCTCGCCGAAATATAAGCCCAGATTTCACTCTGAAGTGTGCCTAAATGGCATAAATTGTACCTTGGTTCCCATGTTCGCTATAAACTAGCTTGAAATTCGCAAACCAATGAATTTTTTTTCTTCAGAAAATTTACATTTTTATGATTCGCGACATAAATTGTCACCAATAAAAACAAATTTGATTCATCGTGGAAGTTAGTCGGTGACTATAAATAATGTCACCATTCAACTGAATGTTGTTGAATTCTATTGAGATGTGGAGCAGACAATATATTGGGAGGCTCGGAGGCTCCATAGCATGAGGCCCCACCCCCCTTTTTCGTATGCCGTATTCCATGCCCTGTTATGAGGTACGCCGTATTTCCGGCCCCTCTGTTATGAGGTATTCGGTATTCCAAAAATACCGGTATTCGTACGCCGACCTTCCAAAAAATGAAGTTTTCATATATTTTTATGTATTCCATATGGTATTCCGTATTCCAACTTCTGTGTTAAGTGGTATTCCGTCTTCCATGGGGGTGGGGTGGGGGCCTCTAGCATCTGCTCCTCAATCCTTACCAGATGTCAGTAAAAGTTTCCCATTTCATTATTTCAGTTCTTTAGCAATCTTAATCATTATATGTAATGCCCTGACCATGCTCAATACTAGCTTGAAATTGGCGAAACAATGAATTTTTTTTCTTCAGAAAATTAACATTTTTATGACTCGCGACATAATTGTCATCAATAAAAACAAATTTTATTCATCGTGGAAGTTAGTCGGTGACTATAAATAATGTCACCATTCAACTGAATGTTGTTGAGCATATTTCAACCAATTTTGGAAGTTTAAATGAATATTTTCTTCACACTCAAAGTCAATTGACAAATTTCAGGATTTTAGCCTGCTTCGTTGGGACCAAATATTTGTTGTGCACACTGAAGGAACGTCTACCATCACTCGATAGGCCAGATTATGCCCTGACCATGCTATAAAGTATTAAACTAGCTTGAAATTGGCAAAACTATGAATTTTTTTGGTTGAACAAATTTACATGGGAATCTCCATAGAAAACGGTTATATTTCGATAAAAACGAAAGTAATGCGAAATGAAAGTCGGCACTGGCCAGAATTGTGCAGAATAACATATGAGTCAAGTTATATGCGAATATTTGACCTCATTCGATTAAATAGTCTCGTATTTAAGGAATCAATGCCAATGGCGCTCGGACATGTGGAAATTTTTTCCGTCGCACTCGCAGACTGTAAGGCGGAATTGTGAAATGTAAACACGCATTACCTTTTGTGAGAATAACACAAGCGCAGACTTTATCAAAGTAATGCAATATACAACAACAAATAGGATAAAACGGATATAAAAACGGTATAAGTGAGAATAAACGTGGAAACAGTTGACAACATTTGTTCGGTTATTCGGCAAAACCGAAGGTATAGATTTATGGTCACTAACAAGAAATTCAATTAATTGAGGAAAAACACCCACTGTCCTGAGTGGTATTGATAAGCTGTTGGGGGGGAGAGATATTAATTGTGTTAAAGTGCAATGGAAATAATTGCGGTTAAGGGTAATAAGAAATGTCTTATTGCATTCTCATTGGGCTTAATCATAATTAGAGATTCCTTAAGTTATTGCGGTTAATCGAAATTGTCTATTAAATGTCAATTTTGATTCCCATAGATATCATCAATGATGTCTATGCGCAGGGTCAACGTGCCAATCTTCTCTATTTGGATTCCAATTGTTGGCTCATTAAATATCCACATATGCTTAAGATACAGTCGTGCACGAAGCGAGCTCCCGTAAGTCGGGTTTTGGATCCCATGCAGTTAATGAAAATATCATTGAAATAATCAGTTTCCCCCAATTGATAAACAACCATATATTCAATATACATGTTTTGGAGCAGAATTAGGCAGTCCATATTGGACGCCATCATGGAATTTATTTTTTTTGGTTTAATTTTCACACATATTTATTAGTTATGTGGATGGAGTTCTCATTAAACCTCACATCCTTATATTGGTTACAGTAATGCCCAAAGTAATTGACCACTTAACCACATCAGAATTATTGGTAATTTTTCAGCATTTAAAATCCTGACAAATTACCCATTATTCAGCTGTGGTCAATTACTTTGTACATTACTGTATGAGGATTGAGTTATCATTACACCTCAAATCCTTATATTGGTTACATTAATGCCCAACGTAATTGACCACTTAACCACAGCATAATTATGGGTATTTTTTCAGCATTTAAAATCCTGACAAATTACCAATAATTATGCTGTGGTTAAGTGGTCGATTACTTTGGACATTACTGTATGAGGATTGAGTTATTATTACACCTCAAATCCTTATATTGGTTACAGTAATGCCCAAAGTAATTGACCACTTAACCACAGCAGAATTATGGGTAATTTTTCAGGATTTAAAATCATGAAAAAATACCCATTATTTTGCTGTGGTTAAGTGATCAATTACTTTGGACATTACTGTATGTAGATGGAGTTAAACCTCACATCAGTGTGTTGGGGATTTGGACCTTGACTTGGGACCTTGTGTTTTTAACGCGACAAATGCGCGTACACCTTATACACAAATTTCTTATGTAACCAGAGTTTTTCTTGGATAAGATGAGTTTGAAGCCTGCTTACATTTCAAAATGTTGTCAGTTTTATATTGTCTGCAGCGGAACTCAACGCGTTGAAGCAAAAGTTAGAAAAGATAAAATGTGTACGTAATGAGACTATAATACAACTGAAAAAATAAACTGAGGGAGGGGTGGGCGATACAGGGAACTAAGGGTTGAACCGATATAAATTTGTAGAGCGATAACGACCGATGTTGACATAATATGCATCTGAACTCTACTGTTGCAACATGGCTATAAAATAGGGGGGTGTCAGAATCTTAGTCATCTCTATATAGTGCCAGAATAGTCATCTATAAGATGTTGGGTTGGTTATATGGACTCGGAGAAAAAGTGGTTTGTACCGATGAACTGACATAAATTAGTGGAGCGATGTTGCATCGCGACTGTACTAAAGCAGCAATGATGTAAAATGGGGGGGGGGAGGAGTCTGAAATTATCTATCTTTATAGATGGCACCAGGATTATATAGATAGGAATAGCAATTGATATACGTATACAGTATACTATAGTAATACCATAGACATATAAGTACAAATATCACGTGATAAAATATTACGTTACGTGAATATACCGATGAAAGAAATAAATAAATTGGACCGGGATTAGAGGTTGGGTTGGTTATATGTGGATAATTGGATATGGAATTCATACCGATGAAACGATACAAATTAGTGGAGCGATAATGACCAATGTTGACACTTACCGCTATACTTAAAGTAATTGACCACCAGCAACGTGGTGTCACCCCGTTAATACTGCGGTACTATACCGCGGTATCCTCCAATACCGCGGTACTGATACCGCTTGTTAACGTATGTGGGAGTAAATACCTCCCCTCAAAGTGTTCCATGAAAATCACTGCGGTATTCAAAAAAATTAATGCGGTGCCCGCTAAAAGACCGCGGTATCATCGCCCAATACCGTAATTCCACTGCCATGACCGCCTCGATACAGCTACCGTTTATTACCGGTATCACCGTGGTCATGACCGGGGTATCACCCCGTTTTTCTGGTCAATTACTTTGAGAATAGCGGTAGTCAGGCTACGCGCGGGAGAAAATAGGGGTTGATACGATAGACCAAAATAAATTTGTCAGGTGATAATGACCAATGTTGACATATAAAGTAACGCGACTATACTGTCGCATAATTATCAGGTGTAACCAGTCAAATATCAACTCTAGTGACCAATATAGAACAGGTCAGAAAACATTCGCAGGGCCCTAATTGGCCTAAAATTTATTTAACACTCCATTTGCCATTATTGGCATTAAAATTGATTTATGTCGATAAAACTGTCATTTTTCAAAATTTTAAGCTGAGACTTGGAGTGTGTTGGTGGGATAGCTACATATTCGTAAAATGACAGAGTACAGCACGCAATTATGTTTTAGATGGAAGAAATGAATTTTTTTCAATGATAAAATTTAACATGGAAATTTGAATTTACCATTAACATCGATTGATGTCGATAAAACTGTCATTTTTCAAACTTTTAGGCTGAGACTTGGTGTATGTGCGTGTGATACATATATGTTCCTAAAATGACCGAGTCCAGCGCGTAAATATGTTTTAGATGGAAGAAATTGAATTTGACATTTTCACAAAAACACGCCAATTCCGAATCCAGATGACCTACTTGCAGACGAGCGCTCGTTAATATTCATGCCAAGAAATACAGGCGTCAAACTCATCTTTTTGGAAGGTTAATCCGATATACATATATTGAAATAATCCTTCCAGAACACCTTCCAAGATATAGAAGAATATTTTAATAGATTAGGACGCCAAAACAGTCGTAATGAAAGAATTAAAATGCACATCGCCTCCGCTTCGATTGTCACTGCGAGACCACTATCGGCATTGGAAAATTAGACCATTGTATCTGTTTTGCGCATGCGCAAGTCACTTTCCATATATGGGATTTGTGTTAACATGATCACCGATCAATCCATTAACCAACAAATTACCACGCAATTATCTTAGCATAAACATATATTGTAATTTATGCAACTACGACCCTGGTAACCCTGATAACTAATAAAATATACCGGCCAATTCATTTTAAGATCGTTATTTCACTTTGCTTTAAGCATAAATACACTCTTAAACGCACATAAACGACCCATTGGCGTTAAAATTAAATATACTCGGTATTTATTATATTAGTTTTTTATTGCTCAGTATAGAGTTAGACCCTTGACACCTGTCAATATATTTGGGCTGAATTCATATGATGCGGTATTATTCCTCGAAATAAACAACAAAGCAGTCGTTACTTCGAAATGTCGTTTGGGCTAACATTTACACAAATCCTTCGCGTGTTCTCCTCAATTGGCACGCATGTTCTCAGTCGACACACAGGTTATCACAGAAAGTCGTGTGAAATAAACACCCAAGGTTTGGGTGAAATGAGAGTAATAGTATATACATGAACTAAATGCCAGACTGATATTTCTTTTAATGACTGAAGCTTTCACACTTCTTTGCGACAAGAAATTCTAATATATCATGAGAAAGACACTGTATGATAACAAATCGCAGGATGGAGCTCGACATCGTTATGCTATAATTACTCGTTAGTGTTCAATCCTATTGGTAGGATTATGGTACGACTCATGCATGATGAAGGACGATGCCGAGACTACATCTCTGGATTTCTTAACGCACCGTGCCAAAAATTAATAATACTTGAATATTTTATTTAATGGCCTAAAGGATTATTTCTGGGCAAGAAAAGAGGCCAACAGAAATATTGTGGCCGTTAATGTTAAATTGCTACATATACATGTATTTTGAAATCATGGACCTACCGGTACATGAACAGGTGGTACAAGTATGATATACATGTACATGCCGTCTTAATGCTTGTTTGATTTAATTTAATATTACTGTAAGTGTAAGTCATGTATGACAAATTTGTTTATTTGACCTTGTATAAAATAAACTCGACTAAGCATGTATTTATCTCATTTGGAATATTATGTCAACAACAAAACTAAATGCATTATGTTATGTACAAGCACATATTATGTATAGCACTCTTTGGAATCTATGGGGCTCTCGGCTTTAGGTATCTCACTTTGACTGAATAATAATCTAATAGACCCCTATTCTATTGATAAAGAGATATAATTGAATTCTATTCATTTTTTATAGCACGCCTTTTTTGACACTTCATAATTAAATCCTACTGCAGGGGCTATTTTTGGCTAACCCAAAATACACTAAACGAAGCTGGTGAGAACCAGTAGAGAGCCCCAAAGAAGGATTAACCACCATCGGGGGTACACAATGAGAGATGAAAATGAATGATACATGTTTGGGTATACGAGATGAAGGTAAAACAAAAGAAAATAAAAGATACATGAACAATGTACCTATCTACCGGTATATGATGATAATAGACCTTAAAATGAGATATACGGTATATATATAAAAAAAATACTAAACTTTGAAGTCTTGTTAGACTATAATGGACGGATGAACAGCTTACGTAGACACATGTACCGTCGCTATTACCAGATACCGGTATGACGATAAGTGAATAAAATGTCTCAGAACTATGGAAATGGTAGATAATGTGCTATGTCTAGTTATTGCAGTTATATGTAGCATACCTTCGACGGCCTGGGTTCTTCAAATAACCAAAACTTTGTGTTTCCTTGGAAAACCCTGCAATTTGTCCAAATTCGCGGAAAATGTTGACTTAATAGCGAAGCCCCTGCTCTCTGACATCCGCACATGCAAGCGAATTAACCCGCTATCACCTTGACGGTGGATCCGATGTGGACAGCTTGAGGCATTTCCGTGTGATTTGTTTTATGAAGTTTGTTGTGAAAATATTTGGCCGGAGTAAAAGTTTGATCATGTATGCTGCAATAAATAGGAGCACATTGCTCCTCGATATCGTTACTGGTAGCTTTGCAATGATGTGGCATTCCTCAACCAATAGATTTCAATGTTTTGTTTTTATTATGCCTTAGCCATAACTCAATATGTAACATACGCGCATTAGTAAGTTAACAAAATAGTATTAGTTACATGATGATGATGATGATGATGGTGATGATGATGATGCATGATGATGAAGATTATGATAATGATGATGAAGATGATATATTTGTGGTTATAGTGGTATATACACTTATTTACATTGTTGGACCCCCGGTATGTCATCTATCTTCTAATTCATACATGTGTTTAGTCGTGTACATATGGTTCGCAAATTATTGCATCGCATAAATCTGATAACATTTTAGTACTTTTAAATTAGCATCTATAATTTCTCGTGTCTAAATAGCGCAGACTACTTCCCCATTGAACGACTTCAGTCAATCTATCTGCCAGTTCATCAATCAGAATCACGATGATCGCGGTTGGTTGCCTTTGATTGACTGTGTTTGATTGGGCAGAGCACTTGGCTACTACAATAGAATGTCTTGTTCTCTCACACGCAAGTTTTGTCTTGGTCTTCAGACATGTATCTATCTGTAAATCCACATGTGCTTGTTATCACGACAGGCAATTAACAGTCTTTCACAGAACTACAACATATCCTCGCGGAAATAGGTTCATAATCGACCTATAATATTCACATAGGTCAATATTGGATTATTTGATACGAAATAAGCCGATAGTGGACTTATATCTGTTATTGCGTTTATGGCGCGGGCCAAAGTTAAAATACATTTTAAAGAGCGTACATCTGGATTGTCGTCGGTTGATTTATTCGTGATATTGTCAGCCCACAATGAACTTATAATAAGTTATTATGAGTCGATAATGACACCAAAACACACTCACATTTTTAGTTCGTTATGTTTAGATAAGTTCAACAAACGACCATTTCCCACCAATGAATAATATAATTTCCGATGTTTGAAGTCGTTGAATTAAGCGGGAAATATTGTATCCATGCGACGGGTTAATGCATTCGCATTCTGGATATTTGGTGATCAATATATAGTGAGAACTCTAAAATAGTGAAGAAAAACAACCTGATGTTGTATACATAAGTGTTGAAATGACGTGGCACTTCCTCGTTGAGTCAGACGACGGTCGCGGGTGGCTGCTATTTTGACAATTTAAAGTATATGTAGATCAAGAATTTATTATATAGATGCTCGTTGTCTATAATGATAGTGGTTTCATGTTGGAAAGTTCGCCTCGCCGGCGCCGTCACTCTATTCGGACGAAAATGTGTGACGTTCAGAAGGTTAAGATGATTTCTCCTGATGTTTTGGGTTCTGATGCACATCGTGTTAGGGATCTGATTCCATACAGATTGGCTACAATTTGCCGATTGAGTGACCTTTGTTTAAAAGTCATATGACTGTGTTAAACGACGTGGTCAACGCCCCCTCTCGAAGGTTGATATAGCCTGGGTGGCTTGTGTTAATCATTAACGTTTGGAAGTGACTTGGTGGCCCATGATGTTATTCAGTTGAACGAAGCGGAAATTGATCTATAAGTGTTCGGCGGTTTATTTATCCCGTTTAAGGGATAGTTGTCTTGTCGGCAAATAATGGTGTGCTAGCACGATTTGGAGAGAAATTATCTACAAGTGAGTGTCTTGTGTGTCATATATCTCATTTGAGAGATAGTTCCTTGTCGGCAAATAATTGTGTTCTCGCACGATTCGGAGAGGAATGGGTGCACGGACATACCGGACTGGTTTGTGTCTATAAAGTCGACGACACATCTCGTTGGAGGTTGATACAGACTGTGAAAGTTATTAATGTCTGGAACAGCCTTTGTGGTTCATGTATCCCATTTGATGGATAGTTGACTTGTCGGCAAATAAAGGTGTTCTCGTGGGATTCAGAGAAAAATGGTCTACAGGCGTGCGGAAATACGGGACTGGTGTGTGTGTAACGACGGAAATAGATCGCCAGAAATCCCATGGTGGTTGCTCGATCTGATTTACCAAAGTTGAACAAATGTAGTAAACAAATAAATGTTTCGTTATTTATACGTTGTTTGCAGAGTATCTGTGAATAGTATGTGGTTTTATTGTGTGAATGCGTTGAGTGGGCATAGAGAATGTATTATTAATTGGAATCGTCAGAGGTTATCGATGCTTATCGATCCAACGGATGTAGCCCAACGACAACAGGAGGTCTCAATCGAACTCGAATTCATTTCAAATTGCTGATCCGTGATAGAATACTATACGTCAATGTGTGAGACCTTAACCAGTTCATGACGGCAGCTGCGCTGGTGCAACATTACATATCCTGTTCCAGTGTACTCTCGTAGATATAAGAGCATGTATTGGCCTAACGATATTTACCTTGACCTTGTACGCCAGTGCATTCTCTTGTCTTATATACATGTATGCGATTTTCTCATATGGAGTCCGAGACTCGCATATATAAGATAATTAATTGGCCTAACAATATTTACTTTGACGTTGTACGTTGTACATGCGCACTGGCACATGATCTTCAATGCTGCAGCAACGCAACTCCCAAGGGTAAACAAATGCCACACTGACGAATGACATCCTGAATGTTTACGAAAACCGTGTGCCAATGTATTCTCTTATATATACGAGTCGACCATAGGTCGCCTCGCATATATAAGAGAATGCATTGGCCTAACAATATTTACCTTGATCTTGTAAGCCAGTGCATTCTCTTACATATGTGACTCGCATATATTAGAGAATGCACTGGCACATGATCTTCAATGCTGCACCAACGCAACTCCCGTCATGAAAGGGTAAACAAATGCCATACTGACGAATGACAGTTGTATTGTATTATCGAACCCTTCTGTTGTCAACTTGTCCCTTATACCAGAACATACTTTTATCGGCCCCATGAGTCCATTAGTAGGTTTTAATGGCCAGCTAACGACTTGGGACTGATTTCTTGATTTATTTTTATTCGTACAATAAACATTATACAATGAATATGAACTGTGTATAAAATAGTATATTGTACAGGAACAGCATGACCAAGGTTGGTCGTCTTCCTGTTGCCCCTTACAGTATACATAATTCTAATTATATAGATGGTGGATTAATAAATCTGCTCAAATGCAGTATATAATCAGAAAACGACAGAAGTTAAGGAAACAAATAACTAGAGTGTTCACAGTTTAGGGCAATGCATCTTGTGTATCTGTTTTCGTCGCCCTATCATATATGTACAAGATAATTACGGTGCCGTTTACATAGAGCCGGTTATCGATATATGCGGCGAATCAGTTACCCTGCGACAGTTACCGAAGACTGTTTACACATCGCTGGCGAAGATATTGTCTCCTTTGCGTGTTAATAGTTTCCCCTTTAGTTCTCACTAAACTGCAATATGATATTGTTGTACACCTGTAAACATCTAGCCGCTTCCTTTTAGAAGTATGGTTGGGCAGTGTAATGTAGTGCAAAATTTTAGAAATGGAAATGCAGAAATTATTAATATCCAACTCGAACTTTCAGTATTGCTATTGGTAATTTTGTAGATAATTTAAACAACAATGTTAAATGCCTCTTTGAGTTCAGAGACAATCTGTGAAGTGAGTATCGCGTCAAAAGCATGGCCATTGTCAGTTTTGATATAATTTCGTCGCACACATCTACAAATTCGTGTCTAATCATTCTGATTGGATTTTATATTATATATTTAAGTTTTAACATCGCGACTCAGATGTGACACATTTTTCGTTTCCACATTATACAATAAAATAATTTTTTAATTTATTTGGGCGTTCACCATGTCCATGTATACAGTGTCTCATCCAAACTGTGGTCAAAACATTCAATAGCTGGAAATTTCATACCTGACACGACTTAGTTGTAACAATATGTTGTAATTTTTCTCGTAGTTTGATTTTCCAACAATTTATTAGTGGGATTGTTTTGTTTTGTGTGTAAATTTAATTACGCGAACTTGTGAGTTTGGTTAGATTCAAGATGGGGTGCAGTTGGAAATTCCAACGATGGACAGTCACGCCCCCTCCAAAGCATGCTCCTTAGACCCGTCCCTGTATGTATATGTCTACGACGCACTCAGCGTGGAGTATACATGTTCAAAATTACATTATTGAACTAATTGTCCATTACGTTTGAATCCATTGAAACGTGCCATCCCATTTCTTCCATATATATGAACATACATGTACATGAACACGTACATTGAACTCCCTTGAGTGCGCAACTAATGTACCATGCATGTGTGGCTGCATGACACCTACTAACAACAACCCTGCTTTGGTTGCGTTGCACACCATCATCAGTCAGTATTTATAATAATAATAGCTTATAATCAATGTGCGTGACCACCGATGGACAGCTAATTAGAGCAAATCAAACTGACACACTGACCCATATACACAGGCGAAAAGCGGAATGGTCTATCAGTGCTTACAAAATAATATTGCTCGCGTTTATTGTTGAAAGGCAATCATCCACGACGACATGACACCAGATACAGATCTAGCTTAAATGCAGAGCGAATTAGAATATACACGACAACAAGTTGCTTGTATTGCATAATTTAACACAGAAGATGAAAACCGGATAGCTGCTTCCCCCGGATAGCTGTGATTCTTACCCGGCGAAGTATAAACACTCTATTTTTATCGCTAACCGATTATATCGGATAGCATCTTAGCCGGCTAATGTATAAACTCCCCCAATACAAAGCAAGATCAAGGCAACTAAAAAGGAAGTTTCAAAACGTTTTATATTTTTGCAACCAAAGCAAAAATTCCAATGATGTCTTAAAGAGCGTGAAATGCCATATCGCAAAATCGATAGACCATGACGAGATTTTCATGAGCTTATGTGATCGTTTTCGACCGATTACCTATATATGGATTATTTTGTGATACGAATGATGTTGATTTGACGTAATCACCGTTGGACAAAAGGTCCTGCTAATGTGCTATGATGTTGGCGGGTCCTGCTGAATTGCTATGATGCTGTTAGGGAAAACTGATGCTGTTAAACCTTTACCCAACAGAACGGCCCTGTGCCAATGCATTCTCTTATATATGCGAGTCGACCATAGGTCGCATCGCATATATAAGAGAATGCATTGGCTTAACACATTAAAAATTATAAATTGTTAAAGAATGTAAGAAATGCATTTAGGCCAATGCATTCTCTTATATATGCGAGGCGACCTATGGTCGACTCGCATATATAAGAGAATGCATTGGCACAGGGCATAACTGTAACCATCACAATGTGGTCAATGAGCCGGTTCCAATGATATCCATATTTGTATGGTTTTATTGAGACAGACCCAAGATAATTTAGGCTGTTGCAGCTTTATTTGGCCGTTTTTGGCCGGTTTGTTGGGTAAAGGGTTAAGAACACGTACCGTTATCTTTTCTAAACCTGTCATTTTCGCGGCATTCAGACAATCCGAACATATCCAGAGAAAAACCATTCTGTTTATAAAACTTACAAATATATATATATATAAATGTATTGCGAAATAGTTTTATTACTAGTTGTATTAGTTGTTGAAAATCGATTATAATCGAAATGGTTATTCACGTCGTTTTACCAACACCAGCGCAGCCATTATTCCTTTTTTCAAATCTATATATTTTCTTGAATGTTTCACACAGACGCTTGCTTTTTCTTAAATCGCTCAGATTAGCCAAACACCGCGAAAATTACAACTTTAGAAAAAATAACGGTACTTTTTCTTAACCGCATAAGTTTGCCCTAACAACATTCTAATTCAGCATGACCCACAACATCATATCACATTGTTAGCACCACTTGAACATGGGTGGTATTTTTCGTTTGGTTTGTGAGCTGAACATTATTAGCTTCGGAATATTTTACCATCTTTGTGTCGAATCGGACCGTGCACCTTGAATAGAGTCATCTACCTTTACATTTGTATATCTATATTTGCCAATAGCTGTATATGTGCCTGTTTGCTATAGAAAGTAGTGAAAGCGGACATCCAGAGGGCCACCGAGGGGTCTAACTGGGGTATATTTCTGTTTTGATGTTGTTGATGGGGATGGAGTGAACACTAACATTAAAAACACACCACAGTGGTCCTATTCCAGTCAGGGGTGGTGAGGGGAGGGGCACCATAAATTAAAAAACCAAAACAATTTTATTTTCACCAAAATAGACATCATCATATTTATGCTATAAGGAATCTAATGTTGTGGGTTTAAACGCGGCGGCGCCAGAACACGAATTACCGAAATTATTAACAACATTGTATATACATAGGCATCCCAATGATTCTAAAGGTGGGGTTTAAAGTTGGAAATTTCGCATTCGTTCTTTCTATATTTTCCATCGATATCACAAGCTATTAGACAAATAAGCTCTCACAATAACTAATATCGGCTACCTAAAAAAAATAAATCCGGATTTGTTTTAAGTTGATTTTGGAGTTCAAATTTCTCAACCTCGAAAATGGTGACCGAAGTCGTTTTCACGTGTAAGTTCTCGTCAGTCCAGGGGGGGGGGTCGCGCACAAAAATTCCATATATATGGCGGGGTGGTGGGTCATTAGGACCCGGAAAAAATGCAAATTGTTTCCTCCACTTAAAATCACTGTTTTTGTGCTCATGTAATCTGTTAATATCAACCATATGACACACTAGGCTATTTAAAACATACTAACCAGAACTAACTACCATTTAGGGGTGTGTGTATGCTGATGTATGTCAAAATTAATGTACCAGATTTCGACGGATGAAAGATATATTATATAGATATAAACAAATCATATAACAAACATTAAAACACAAGAACAAACATTTATAATATGCATATCCAAGACACCATTTCAATTGGATGTCAAAGTGTATGTTATAGCTATATATATACACATTCGTATCCCTTTAAGGGTTTGAACAAAATATAAAGCTGAGTTTATATTGATGAATTCTGTGATGAATTTTTCAATTACTTTTGACAAATTTGTTTACTGTTATAACATAATTATATGCTCAGACACGATCAGTCGACAATGCTGGCATATAAGCATAATTATGAAATGATTACCATCTTCTGTTCTTAATCCACATAATGGATATTATTTTTTATCAAGATAAACTTGATGATATAAACAAAAATAACAATTCCACTATATTCCACTGGTTTAAAACTATAAAACAAAATAACTCATACAAAAAATTCATACTATTTGGATAACAATATGAAAGCTTAGCCTTTTGTGATATTAATTCAACCACAGTTATTATTCACAAGTCTAAGCAGGTACGTACTGTACAGATACATGTAGTAAGGTAGTATATCTGGAGTTCCAGTTATTTGACTGCCAATACATATGGTATTGTAATTATTAGTTGCTTGTTCATTATTGGTTGCTTTGATATTCAATTTAGGATATAGCAGGATAGAGCAATGTAACTATAAAAGTAGCTTTTGGTATTAAAGTCTCAACTTATTCCATATGCAATATAAAGCTAGAATATAAACATGACTAATATGAACTTTATTCTTGAAACTAATTATAAATCTTACTAACCTGGATCAAACTGCACAGGTAATCTATGAAACTCTCTTCATGCGAACTTTCTCAGAGTCACATATCTCAACTGGACAGTCTGATCCAGGATGTTTGTTCTTATAATGGGTTTCCATGTGATACGTCCAGTAAACCACAATGCACAGGGGGCACCCACATGCATACGGACGGTTTGCACAAGGTGACCGTGGCTTGGATATCTCCGCTGGCTTTAAACTAAACTTTATACTCTGATAATAAGTTAATAACACTACCAATTCTTCACTAATATTGGTATATGTCAATCTGCACACCAACATGACATACATACATGTATTTAGACTGTGAGCTGCTGTGAGTGTGACTTTCCTTGGGTCCCATCATACCCATGTGCAGATATATATCACAGAAATAGGGGAGTTGAAATTTGTTCTACCCCTATTACTACAGTATTACTATTGGGCCTTGGCTCTAAAACATCTTATACTTGTTAACGGGTTACCAAATTCGCATGTTCTAAATTTGCATGGTCTAAAAGTATAACGTGGGAACGCGAACTCTTTGGAGTAATTTAGATTCTGGTCATATATTAGATTGCATGCGCACGTAGTATATACTCGCGCTGCTTCATAGACTGGCAGAGTAGACCAACTAACGATATAGAGTAGAACGTATACTAAAAGTGTCCAACTAGATATACTGTGTTTGGGCCTGATAGTCCCTGGAGGTATTAACATGGTGGCAGCGGTATAGAATTCCGACGCTATACATACATTTCTCAGGATGGCTGAAGCTAATTTTCGCTTGCCAGCATCTCTGGATTTAGACAATCCAAATGTTTCAGAACAATATGTCAAATGGAAGAGGGAACTGGACATTTATATGTTAGCGAGTGGAGCATCCACAAAACCAGATGCAGTAAAGACTGCTATAATTATACACTGTGTCGGTCGGCAGATGATGGAGGCATACGAACATTTTGTGTTTACAAATACTACAGACAAGAAAAAACCAGCAATGGTTATGGACAAAATCAAGGAATATTGTACCCCAAAACAGAATGTTGTTGTACAGTCGAATGTCGAATGTCGAATGTCCAATGCACTTCCGATTCATTCGATACATTCCTGACTGAACTCCGTTCACGTGCTGAGTCATGTGCATTTGAGGACAAAGACCGCATGATTAGAGACAAAATTGTCTTCACGGTGACCGGCAAACTTCAGGAAATACTTCTTAGAGAGACAGAACTGTCAATGGAGAGAACCATACAGGTCTGCCGATAATTTGAGCTCTCTACGAAGCAATCGAAAGAGATGGGTGCTTCTAACAGCGGAAACGTGCAGAAGATTAGCACATACCGTCCAAAAACTCGAGCTTCGTACAAGGCAACGACACATAGCACAAATCTAGACGCAAATGGACCCATGAAGGAGTGCCAGTTTTGCGGAAGACGACATATCTTTGGCAAGGCAAACTGTGCTGCCTGGGGAAAGACGTGTACAGCGTGTGGAGGCAGAAATCACTTCCGGGCCAAATGCCGCAAGAAAAGGGTTCACGCTGTCGACGACGATGACACCCCAACTCTAGCTGATAGCAACGACCACGGAGACTGGCTACAAACCGTTAATTCAAGTAAACCACGAGTTCATGCACTGATGAACGTGAATGGATGCGATGTCCGATTCCAATTAGATAGCGGGGCAGACGTCAACACTATATGTCAACGATATGTTAGAAAGGAACAAGTGAAACCGGGAAATTCGAAGTTGTTCACGTGGAACCATTCTGAAGTTAAACCACTTGGCGAAGCTGAATTCATTGTGATAAATCCGCGAACGCATGATGAATCTATGGTTAAGTTCACTGTGGTGAGTAACAAACTGAATTGTCTTCTGGGTTTGAAATCCATCACAGATATGAATTTAGTAACAATCAATGATGAAAACTTTATCAAAATTATAGATACAGAATCTGATTTGGGAGATCTGGGCGTGGCTCGTCTGTTCGTAGACGAGAACGTACCACCAAAAAACTATACCGTGTCGCAGGGTACCCACTGCAATTCAAGATGACGTCAAAGATGAAATTGACAAGTTAATTGCGCGTGGCATTTTGATTCCAGTTCAAGATCCTACCGAGTGGGTCAGCCAAATGGCAGTATTAAGAAAACCATCAGGCAAAATGCGTGTGTGTGTTGACCCACAACCTCTTAATTTTGCGCTGAAACGAGAACATTACAAACTGCCAACGTTTGAAGATGCTCTACCAAAATTACGTAACGCGAAGTTTTCACAAAACTGGACGTTCAAGAAGCGTTTTATCACGTGCACATAGACGACGAATCGAGCAAACTTTGTACAATGATAACCCCATACGGTAGAGTAAGATGGACCCGTCTTCCGTTCGGATTAAAGGTCAGTTCAGAGATCTTCGCAAAACGCTTATATGACGCCGTTGGTGATCTCCCCGGAACAATCGCAGTGGCAGATGACATAATTGTCACGGGATGTGGCGAAACGCGTGAGGAAGCCGACGCAGATCATGAGAGAAATCTGATAGCTTTTCGAACGCGATGCCGCGAAAGGAACATACGATTAAATTATTCCAAATCAGTGATTCAAACGTCACAACTTGTGTTCATGGGTCACAAAGTAACAAATTCTGGATTAGCTGTTGATGATTCTAAAATAACCGCGATTCAGAATATGCCTGCGCCAACCGGTATTCATGGAGTGAAACGATTCTGTGGAATGGTGCAATATTTGGCGAGATTCATGCCAAACCTCTCAAGTGATATGGATCCGATTCGTGCTCTTACTCGAAAGGATGTCAATTTCATTTGGTCACCTGAATGTGAATCTGCTTTCAAATGTGTTAAGCATAAAATGTGTAATGCGCCTGTGCTCGCGTATTTCGATCCGACGAAGGAGTTAGTTCTGCAAGTTGATAGCAGCAGGTGTCGGAATATAGGGGCCGTCCTCATGCAGGAGGGGCGACCAATTGAATACGCGTCACGTTCACTGACATCATCGGAGAGAAACTGGGCACAGATTGAGAAGGAATTACTAAGTGTTTGTTATGGTTTACAAAGGTTCGATCAGTACACCTACGCGAGAAAGGTTATTGTGGAAAACGACCACCGACCGATCGACATGATTCTCAAAAAGCCGTTAAGCCAGGCACATAAACGTCTACAAACTTTGATGTTAACATTGTACAGATATGACATTGAGTTCCATTATCTCAATTGGCGGAGTTTGGTACTCGCAGACACGCTGAGCCGAGCTACTTGGGATGGTGAAATCCTAGAAGATACCAGAGACACAGTACATTCTGTTGAAAACACTGACTCACTGACACACATAATTCCAGATGCTCGTATTACCGAAATTCGGGCAGCGACCTCGATAGACCCAGCGTGTGTGGCACTGTTGGACTTGATTATGACTGGGTGGCCCACTTCGAAGACTGATGTACCAGATAACATTAAACTGTTCTTTGATTTTAGAGATACACTCAGCTGTCAAGATGGAGTAATTCTCAAGGGAGAGAGAGTGTTTATTCCTTCGAACTTGAGAAAAGACATTAAACAGAGACTACACAAATCACATCTAGGATGCGATAGCATGGTCCGCCGAGCAAGAACATTGGTTTATTGGCCCGGGATGGCAAAAGACATAAAACAATTAGCAGACGCATGTGAAATATGCCAAACAATGAAACCATCAAAACAACGAGAGACATTGAGAACACTCCCTATTGGATTAACCCCGTTCGACAAAGTTGGCGTGGACCTTTTCGAACTAAACAACACATATTTTCTTGTGACAGTTGACTACTATAGCAATTACATCTAAGTAGATTAACTGAGTTCTCTGCGCAGCTCAGAAGTAATCGAAAAATTAAAGAAACACTTCGCAGCATATGGGATTCCCAAAATGATCCACAGTGACTGTGGGACCCAATTCACATCAACTGAATTTCAAAATTGTTCCGAAGACTGGGGTATCAAACATGTAACTTCTTCACCAGGACACCAGCAAGCCAACGGTAAAGCGGAAGCAGCCGTAAAAACTATAAAAACGATGATGAAGAAAACAATCAACGAAGGTGGCGACCAGTATCTAGCCCTGTTAGAAATAAGAAACACCCCAAAACAGGATTGCAACAAGAGCCCGGTGGAACTCATATTCGGCAGACAAACCAGATCACTCCTACCAATTATGAAGACCTCTAAACAACCTGTAGATATCAGCAAACAGAAAACACACCAGGAAAGAATGAAGACGCCATTCGACAAACGAGCCAGAGATACACCTGTTTTGAAGCCGGGAAGTCCCGTATGTTATCAACATCCACAAAGATCAGGATGGCGAAAGGGTATACTAACTGAGAGGGTCAACGATCGCTCTATGGTTGTAGAAGATGAAGACGGGGCAACATATCGACGAAACAGTGTCATGGTTAGTCCTAGCCCTACGATGTACAGATCTCGACACCAGGAGTCCCCACCGGTAAACCTCTCGACACCTAGTCGACCAGCAAGGGACCACCGTCCACCAACATGGATGAAGGACTACGTGTGAAGAGACAACATCATATAAATAATATTGTACGCGCGCATGACTAATAGCATGTAATCATAATTCAGTAACTTCGTACTTCGCGATACTGATACTTAATAAATTAATAGCATGGGGATTAGTTTACTAAGATCGTAACTCGAATAAAGCCGTTCAAGTTAACTAATGGTTAACCCTACCGCGACGCGAAAGCTACTTAGGTGCTAATTAATTTTACTAAAAGAAAAAGGGATGTTAACGGGTTACCAAATTCGCATGTTCTAAATTTGCATGGTCTAAAAGTATAACGTGGGAACGCGAACTCTTTGGAGTAATTTAGATTCTGGTCATATATTAGATTGCATGCACACGTGGTATATACTCGCGCTGCTTCATAGACTGGCGGAGTAGACCAACTAACGATACAGAGTAGAACGTATAATAAAAGTATCCAACTAGATATACTGTGTTTGGGCCTGATAGTCCCTGGAGGTATTAACATACTATTGTTATATAAAAGAATATGGAGTTATTGAGGATATCAGGAGATGTATTACCTCATAATTATTATGTTTTATGGATTAATGCCCAATGTTTTTAAGTGCACGCATTCAGCATTTCCACATTTTATACTAATATAATTATCTCCCTTTAGAGCAGTTTAGAGGTTTATTAAAATGCTGGGAATAGTATTAAATAATTAGAAACGGAATAATTCTTTGCTTAGGGTGGGTCCCAAAAATTGGGTGGAAAAACAAATTGCAGGTAGAGGGGTGTTGGGTCCCCGAGTGGGGCAAAAACATTTTTTTCGCCCTATATATGTAAAAAAATTCCGCGACCCCCCCCCCCCCCGGTCAGTCATATTTATTTGGGGACGAGGATCACGGTATTCGCGGTGGTCGATATAAAGTAATGCCCTAAATAATCGACTCCTTAACCACAGCAGAATTATGGGTAATTTTTCAGGATTTAGTCCGAAATATGGCTTGTTGCCATTCATCGGAAAGCTCTAACCGACAATTGATCAATAGTACATTTCATTAAATAATTAACAAATGCGGTAAATGTGGAGCTCCGTTGTCCAGTGGTTGGCGCTTTCTATTTCGCTTTCAACACAGCGGGATGAGTTCGCAGCCGACCGGTAGTTTATTGTGAGTTTTCACAGAACAGTGGCTTGGTCGAATTTATCGACGCAATGCACTGTTTGATTCTCACGCCAAGTTGAGACCCTTGATCAAGGTCATCCGTACTGTGTCTGCTTTGCACCACCCATGCGTTATAAAGGGAACCTGATTATGAGCGTGACCCCGGGGCAGTAGATGGTAACTGAGTGTTTATACTCATCAGGGTAATAATTGTACTAATTGAGCACATTAGGCCTCATGGGATAATGTGCTTTACAAATGCTATATTGTTGTTGTTATTATTAAATGTCACTCGTATGACTGGAAATGGATGACCCCGGGAACCAAATACATGTATCTGATACGGCAACGTAAAGTAGATAACACTTTCGCTATAACTAGAAGTTCACCTTAAAACTTGCAAAGAGTTCGGAAAATAATTTAATCACAATCAGTAAATACACGGATACTACACATTTATGCTCGATAACCTAAATTTGTTGATTACTTTCCTATACACCGCGTGCCTAAAACCGTACATGAAATCTATTAGATACAATGGAGCTTTCCAGAGGCCACACCCAGACCGGTAATACCGCCCACTGGCAATAAGTCACGCTTGCCCTTATGTTATAACCAGCTGAAACAGTCTCCTCGGTGCGCATTGCTTACATATAATTTTTGAATGTTTCGTATGAACTACTTGCTCTATTTAACATTTGAATAATTTTGTTGTTATTCCACAAATTTTTTATTTTTGAATGTTTTTAGATTGAAATACTTGCTCAGTTCAACATTTAAATTTTAGATTTTAAAGTTTAAATCTTTTTTATAATAAAATTGAATTATAGTATTGTATTTGTTTAGACTGAACTGCTGACTCAATTAAAATTTAATTTATTTATTGTATTTGTTTAGATTGAACGGCTGACTCAATTTAACATTTAACAAACAAACAAACAAAAAATTGATTAAATTTTTTTTTAAACACGCCGTTATAACATTCGCCAGGGAACCCCTAGTCACCACACCAAATTTGGTTCGCAAACAGAGAGACAAATCCTACTGTTTTATATACATATAGCTACACCGGAGAACATACATTCTTTTCGCCTTTAATTGTAAAAATTATGAAAAGTGTGATGCAAAATGAAAATATGTGTTGTAACCATGGATAAATTTCCAACATCATGGCGCAAATAGAAATTTCAGTACATTACGATTTGACAACACAAATGTGTTGTTTGAATATAGCCAATTTAACACTGAATATATGCAGGAATATCAAAATTAGGGTGAAGAAAGATTGTAGCAGAATTTTCAATGCAGCCGTTGGCCGGCTCTGTAGCTGATTGGTCGAAAATATCTGCTAATAATTATTTGATTGACAGCTGTGGAAATGTCCATTCCAACGATCTAAAATGGAATTTCGACACTGCATCAGAGTTCCTGCAGGTAGGACTGCCCCGCCAATAACAGTACTGCCAACTCTCATTGCAGACGTACCTAGAGAAATCAACAGGACCTGTGCTAACATGTGACAAACAACTGACATTGTAACAAACAACTGCCACATTCTAAATGTATTAGAAACATACTAAACGGACAGGCTATTGTGTGAACACTAGCCAATCAAAAACGAGTTAGTGACGCCACTTGATTAATCGATAATAAGATATCTGAGTGAGAGCGTGTCTGTTTCAACTTTATGCGTTTTCTTCAGAAATTATATTCTGGAAATAAAGATCATTAACTACTTAGATAGTTCATAGTTCCCATGCTATAGTTGCAAATTGGAAATTATCAGTTGTTTCAACACAATTTTTCGCAGTATGTCACTAAAACAATTAAAAGAGTGTTAACCCTTTCTTATTCTCATTGAAGAGTAGTTGCCTTAGGACATGTTCAAATAATAAGTTGAGCAAACGGCCATGCATATCTGAACATTTCCCACCAAGGAGAATGAATTATTCTGTATGGATATTACATTCTCGATAGTATCCATCCAGATGAATAATACACGATTCAATTATAATCACACACCCTCTGCATTCACACAATTAGCTTCCATAAGAATCAGTACAAATCGCGGTACGGTTACACGAACGCTGTCAACGTTCATCAGCCAAAAACTGAAGTCGACTACTTCATAAAAAAAACGATGAACACCTGCGTCACTTCAAGCCGACATGTGCACGTGCTATCTGCGTTGTGTCCACTTCACAAAAAACAATGAACCACCTACATCACTTCAAGACGATATTCTATCTCTCAAGACTCTCCTTTCTGTTTCTCATGTTAACCTACTTGCACTGACGAGCACTGGAGATGAACTCCGAATGGAGGTCTCCAGAACCAACAGATAGTGTCCATGCGCTCGCGGTGTGTTGTTAATGGGGAAACTGTGTTGGAATTTGAACAATATATCTTACTTACAATTGTTGTGGTGATTTTGAAAAGTTGAAAAGTGCACAATTTGTTTAATTACTCTGCCGATCAAAATCCAATGACCCAAATCGATCTGCAAATCATTTCTTAAGTATACTTTTATAACTGAATGAATGGGAAAATTCATTTAGTAAAGAAACGGTTACGACCGCTGTCGTCGCTGCCCGAACAATTAATGGCTAGGAATAAATAATTTAAAAGATATGATTATCGTTGTCATTAATCGATTTCACTTTAGTTTGTTTCCAACGTTCACCTTAGCATTTCCATTAGCGGGAGATATGCGGGGTCATTGTACTGGTGTAACTGGACAGGAGAGAGAAGTGCGGGAGTCACGCCGAAAGTTAATAGCCCGGAATTGCCAACCGCTCATCCAACGGAGGACTAACCAAGCTCGACGTTGTTTAACGCCAGTGATCACTCAAAGCGTGTAACTACTGTCGTGGTGTAATAAAACTGCACAGTCATGTGGAGATGATCTTTAATCTTTAATCAGGTTTAAATCAGGTGTGGATGGTGATCGGAAATATCGATTAGTTGCCGATGTGGGGGAAAAACAAATCGTTTAGTAAAAATAGCGACGATGATTAGTATTAGTGAATACGGCAATGCATGGACAATCGTGTGCAGCGAGGTATTTTTCGCTATGTGCGATCTACAGATAAAGCATAAAGCTTGCAATAATCTTCTGTTCAATCGCTGTTCAATGCTTCATAAGTGATGGCTGTATACTTATAATATAACGACTAATTTCCTGTGTCTGTATCTATAAATGCGAGCATGTTCTCCCGAAACTCCTCACATTACCTGCTTACAATAGAACTTGTTTTAGGTTGATAATCTGCTGAGAATCATCTCATTTTGAGTCGATATTGTTCTGAAAATAAGGGCGTTTTAGTCACATTATCGACTCATACTGAGGCGATTTCTAAAAAGATTATGTGCGCGCAATGACACGTATAAGACAACTCACGACTTTTCAGGTGAACGCTCCTTAACATGTGTTTTCAATTTGGCCCGCGCCATAAAATTAAAAAACGGACACTATGACTCCATTTTCTGCTTATTTCATAATCAAATAATCACATTGTGTACCTATTTCACTGTATAGGTCGATTACGTGCGTATCTGCGAGAGGATATGTTGTTTTTAAAGGCACGTGCGGCATTAATTGTCGAAAATATTCATATCTGTTCCAAACACCGTAAACAGAAAAACAGTAAAACGCATACAGTTCCGTTCATATATACCATGACCATCGCGTAAACAGCATGTTATCATAAAGACCTACTATATTTTACCCAAGCAAGAGCCTGATTGTGTTACAGAAGACAGCACAATGCTACTGGCTAATCACACACAAATGGCGTAAACGTTCTTTGTTAGTTCCATATCAGGTATTCACCAACAAAGAACGCTCTTTATGTTTACCATCATAATATAAACAAACACCAGAAAAGTTACTTTGTATGCTTTTGTTTACATAACAATGGTCAAACATATCACCATAACATACTGTTTATGCGATATTTCTTATTTGTATACGGACAAAGTCTATCTACATTTTGATGTTCTTTCTGTTTGTGGCGGTTTTGACGGGTGGAGATATTTTCACAGGATACACCGCCTAGGCCAACCGTGTCTTTAAATTAAGTTGTTTGTACAAACCGAAGAAATTGATACCCTGTCCGTTGTGAGACATTTCGCAAAATCACGAATACGATTACGGATATGGACAAACAGGACAATATCCTGCCAGTTACGCTGGTATAGACCATATAACTATAGCGAGAATATATTTTGCTTATATAACACCCGTGTTGGAATATGCCGCAGCCGTATGGTATAACTGCAGACAAGCAGAAAATGAGCTAATCGAAGAAAAAAAAAATCCAAATTAGCAACGGGAGGAACAAGAATCATAAACAGCATTGATATATTGACAGACCTAGGTTGAGAAATGTTAAGTGAAAGAAGAAAAAAATTGATACTTCATCAATTCTACAAGATGTTTTATCGCAATTCGCCAGCATATCTTTACAATACATCACCTTATCAACGCTCATTTTTGCCTGCGACAACACGCCATTGGAATGAATTATCCGATGAACTAAACAATTCTGAAACTCTAGAAAACTTCAAATATAAATTGAATTCCAATCTGCGTTTAAGACCAAAGAACGTTCGCCATTATAGCTATAGCAAATGTCGCAAAGCCCAGATAATTCACACAAAATTTCGACTAGGATGCAGTAACCTCAATGATGATCTCAGTCGCAATCATTTAAGCGAATCTGATAAATTCGCAGACTGCTGACCACTTTGTATTTATTGTCCAAGATACACAACAATACGATATGAAATATTCTCAGTATTAGCCCCAAATCTGTGGAGATCTGATATTCTACTTAAGGGATCTATTTCATTTCACAAAAGACTTAGGCTATATTTGAGGCAACACAAACCTTTATACTAACTAGCAATCGATTTCGTTAGTCGCCAACTGTATTTCTAACTAATAATAAGTAGCTGTTGAATTTGATCATATTGAGCCATAAATATAAAAAAAATCGTATTGCTAACAATGTGGTAACAATTTCAGTAACTCGATGCTGCACAAAAAGCCATATAACGGTACTGGCAAACTAGTGACTACACTTTACACATAGTTTTAATTTTTCCAATGTAAAACAATATTGTGCATAAGAGAAATGATCATTGTAAATATATGTGTTAATTGCTTTTTTCCCTTTGTTTTCAGTCAACTGTAATCCATCAGTTCATTAATCTTCTCATCATATCTCTTTCTCTTACTTAATCTTGTCCTCCACTTCTCACTGACCACTAAATGTAACCTGTTCTTTTCTGAGGAGACGGTTCTATATAAACATCTGATGCGTAGTGTCAGATCCTTTTCCTCCTTCTATTCTTTACATACATGTGTCATATTCCATAATGATATGTTTTGGGAAGAAATAAATATATTTTAAACCATAAGCGAGGTCACTGTGTCGCGGCCGTATTGAATTCATCCAGCTCCGTTCCGTGGTTTAGGAGATTCTTCCTGTCCCGGTTCCGTGGTTTTAGTGAAATTGGTCAAAGTTTTGGAGTAGCATTTCCATACATGAAGTTTTGAATTATTCATGACTTCCATATATGGAATGCTACTCAAAACTTTGACCTGTAGCACCAAAACCACGGAACCTGATCTGGTGGATCCAATATGCCAGCGAGTTATAGTGACAGGGCGTATTGGCCGATTGAAAAGAAGATTAGTGTTAGCGTTGTACATACTGTGCTTGCAAGATCGTGCGAGCCATTCCTTGCTGTGCAACGTCTCTGATAAATCCGTAGCGGTTGGTCGACTTAAGATACAACAAAAACAATGGATTTTAATACATTTGAGAGGTTGAAAATATTAGTTTCTTTTTTGTCCCTTTTTGTACCACCAACTGCTAGTTAACTAATTAATAATTTGACACAACACTCCAATCATACAATAGCCTATTGCGAGGATGCTTCATTTGTATCATAATGTTGAGTTAAATGGTTAATTGCACAATATAACATAATACCCTCATATACTATAATACAGAATAAAGTAGTCACAAATATTCCAGCCCAATGAAAACGAATGCTGATTTGAATCATGTGAATCCAGGAGCTGAATGATATTCCTTTAGAAAAACTTCATTCAGTCTCCCTTGCTCAGATCGCTCATTATACATGGATACTTTTCTGCCATCAGCGACGAGATTATGGAATGACTTCATCCCTCAACTCAAAACAGCATAATGGCTCGAAGTGTTCAAATCATGACTTGATGCAAGAAAGCATGCCAATGTGATAATAACTTTTCACTTGAACTCTAATCGGAAAGCTAAGATAACCCAAACCCAACTTTGACTCAAATTCAGCAGTCAAATGAAGACCTCCACGAAAATCGTCTGAGAGAAAGCGACATGCGTTCATGTTATGACATAGAAATATATCACTTTATATTATTCTGCCCGAGATACTATCAAATCAGGAATGAATATTTTATGTCATTAAAAAATGGGAAGAACATATATGACCAGTGTTCTTTTTTTGGGTGGGGGTTACGTTTTAAAACTATTTTCAGATTCCCATTAACCGCTCCAGGATCCAGCTTCCACGTCAAATTCATGTCATGAGAACGAGGAACAATTTGTCTGCGATAAATTGGCACATGGGTCATTATTATATTTAACATCTTCTTCAAAATACCTAGCAGATAGCCTCTCATGTCTCGTGTCAGCCATGCATTTATGTACCACCTTTATTATGAGGGGAAACTGTTTGACGGATAGGTTGTAATGCATTATGTCTTTCAATATACCTCAGCTGACAAACGGAAATGCTTTTTATTGTCACTATGGAGAGATATTGGTGTGATTTACACATATGCCAGTGTCCCATGGTTAGACACCCACTTATACCTATACTGGTTAACCTATAAAACTCATTCCCATTGCCATAACATAATATATATGACATAGCTTCTGTGTGAATCGAATTCTCTTCCACTTAGCGCTAACTACATAATCTTTAAAGCAATACCAGGAGTGGTCGGTTTAATCTTCTGTCATCGTGGTGTATCCCATTTTTGGTCATATAAGTCTTATGTATTAACCAAGTAGCATATATGTAGTTGCCTGATTCATTGGATTTACGTTAGATTTCCTTTAAAAAGTCAATAGTTCCATTATCTTTAAAACATATAAAGAACGATAGTTTTGAGATTGTTTATAAACACACATCAGTGGTAATTAACTCTCTGTCTCACTCTTCCTTTCTCTCCCAGCTGATTGATACGTTTCTGAAATGTTTTGTCTTCTCATCATTTTCATTACCCGGCCAACCTTTTATTTTCAACCTGTTCTCATCAACTCGGCCACTCGCCATGCATTTGCTCCTTCTATATTTATTTATATTATGCATGTTTTCTTCTCTGGTGAGATCACTTAACCCTTTACCCAACAAACCGGCCAAAACCGGCCAAATAAAGCTGCAACAGCCTAAATTATCTTCGGTCTGTTTCAATAAAACCATACAAATATGGATATCATTGGAACCGGCTCATTGACCACATTGTGATGGTTACAGTTATGCCCTGTGCCAATGCATTCTCTTATATATGCGAGTCGACCATAGGTCGCCTCGCATATATAAGAGAATGCATTGGCCTAAAAAAACAATTTTATAATTTTTAATGTGTTAAGCCAATGCATTCTCTTATATATGCGAGGCGACCTATGGTCGACTCGCATATATAAGAGAATGCATTGGCACAGGGCCATTCTGTTTGGGTAAAGGGTTAAGATAAGAAGTAACCGCTTGTTGTTAGGCCATTGTCACCCTTTTCTAAAATAATGTTATATCTAAATCATAATGTTCAATGTTTTTGTCTGAGGTATAGGCATTATTGTTCAAACAAATAACATAACATCACCTCTAAGTGATTGCGCCATATTTTACTCAATACACTTGATACACTGAGTCATTGCGGCTGTAATTTTCGAATCTTCTAGATTATTATCCATTCAGTTTCATATTTCCTGAATATTTTAACAATGTTTCTTAGCTCAAATGTTGTGTGTACAAAAGTGGAACATTGGCAGATCAAATCGCACTAAACTAAGCAGAGATCGAATGTGCCAGTGACTTTGGAAACAGATATCTCCATCTCTCAATCACATGGAAAATGAATCAAATGGAAAATTAAAAATACCTCAATAACCATGATTGGTATCAAACGGGTCTCATGGACATTAACAAAATCATCCTCAATTAAACCTGAGTACGAAATATCATGTATGAAAGATCGCGAGAACGCTCTGTATTACAAATTGTCTACTGACTTTTGGAAACGAAAGCATGAACGCTATTTACCAGAGATGACCCATAGAAAGTTTGCTCGCCTGACAAAATATAAAGGTTTATTTGTTTTAAATCGATAACCGACCATCCTCCAGTTAATACTACATGTACTACATATTCTACCAGACCAGATTTATTTATTGGGCTTTAACTCTTTACCCAACAGAACGGCCCTGTGCCAATGCATTCTCTTATATATGCGAGTCGACCATAGGTCGCCTCGCATATATAAGAGAATGCATTGGCTTAACACATATTAAAAATGATAAAATTGTCAAAGAATGTAGAAAAATATTATAAAAAATGTAAGAAAAAATTATAAAAATGTTAAAGAATGTAAGAAAAAATGGGAGGCGAGGCGACATATGGTCGACTCGCATATATAAGATAATGCATTGGCACAGGGTACAACTGTAACCATCACAATGTGGTCAATGAACCGGTTCCAATGATATCCGTATTTGTATAGTGTTATTGAGACAGACAGAAGATATTTTAGGCTGTTGAAGCTTTATTTGGGCGTTTTTGGCCGTTTTGTTGGGTAAAGGGTTAAACGGACATGGCTCATTCGGATCTCATTTGGAAGATTTTCTACGTAATTTGAAGGGACGGATATGATACGTCGATAAATACACTACGTATTGTTATGCCGGTTTCATATGCTTTGAAAAAACACTTGCCAAAGTCACAGCCATTTTCCAGCCGTTTTAATTTTTCGCCCCAATTCCGATAAACGCTCTTTATTGCTACCATATCAGGAATAGAATAACACGGAACGCTCTTTTCTGTTCCATGTCGTGCAAATGGTTGCTTTTTTTGGGACCCAAACATCTTGTTCATAGTTGCATTTTGCATTACTTCAATGCGTCTTTTTGGGTTACAGAATGCTCGTAGAAAGGTAGTTAAGATATTTATCGACCTACATTGTGTATTCAATATCGGGAAAAATTCAAAAGCGAATAGTATTTGTATTTTGGAGCGAAACCGCCATGTGGCTTTAATGTAACTTTTGGAAACTAGTGCCGTATCACGACATTGCCAGCTTTAGTGGTCGGGGAAATCCGCACACTTACGCTTACTCTAACAGTGTCAATGACTGGTAAACTCGTCGATCATGCGCGGAAAACCACCGACCATCGGCGCGTAACGGCAAATCCACCGCATAACGATTTCGAGTTACAAAGTACAGGATGGAAACATGTGGATTTGAACCATTATAGCCAGCGCTGGAGGGCGCGAAATGGCTTGGAGTTGTACCCTCTAACCGATTGAGCCACGGTCCACCGAGACCCCCCCCCCCCAGACCAGAAAAGAAGCGACAAACGAAATTAAATGTGTTGCTAAGTCTCTCACAATTCAACAATACAATTCCTTAAAGGTACGGTTGGCCTTGGCGGTGGGTATCCTGTGAAAATATTTCCACCCATCAAAAACCGCCACAAACAGAAAGAACAACAAAATGTAGACAGACTTTGTCCATATACAAATAACAAATATCGCATAAACAGTATGTTATTGTCATATATTTGACCATTGTTATGTAAACAAGAGCATAAAAAGTTACTTTTCTGGTGTTTGTTTATATTATGATGGTAAACATAAAGAGCGTTCTTTGTTGGTGAATTCCTGATATGGAACGAATAAAGAGCGTTTATTCCATTTGTGTGTGATTAGCCAGCAGCATTGTGCTGTCTTCTGTAACACAATCAGGCTCTTGCTTAGGTAAAATATAGTAAATCTTTATGATAACATGCTGTTTACGCGATGGTCATGGTATATACATGTATGAACGAAACTATGCGTTTTAATGTTTTGTCTGTTTACGGTGATTGGAACAAATATGAATATTTTCGACAACTAAGGCCTCACGTGCCTTTAATGTTCGAGTTCCAACCATATTTTGGTACAAGAACCGTTAGTTTTCAAATCAAAATAAAATTTAAATGACATATATGTAACATATGCTAAAACAGACCATATGCGTGTGCGTGCACCTAATGACTGGTTGCACACTTCGCTGTGTGCCCTGGTTAGCGACTGCACTTGGGTAATATCGGCGTTTTGTTTTGTTTCACACACATTGTTCGAGACGGTTCACGCCCACCATTGGGCTCAATCCTGTAGTTTTGACAAAGCTTTTCGAGTACAGCTCATATCAGTCACGGTTGAGAAAGCACGTGTAAAAACTATATGATTAAGGACAATCGAGGGCGTCAATTGTCTCGCACGCTATGTCGCAATCAAGATACAGCGCCGATACGCTCTTTCGTAACCGGAGTTACACTGGTGCAGCATTAACGATCCCATGCCAATGCATTATCTTACATATGCGAGTCTCCATGTGGAGCTTCGCATATATAACGGAATGCACTGGTTTACAAGGTGCAGATTATTAGGCCAATGTATTCTTGTATTCAATAACAATGATATCGCTAACCGGGGCAGAGCGCAACGTGTCGTGGGTAAACAGTGCCTACTGAACGGGACTTTCAACTGCTGAACGGGCATGTTAGGCGGCCAAACGGTGTCCCCTTCCTATAGTTGAGTATAGCATATATTACGTGCTATTTTCACAACACACGACCGACTAACGTCGTTCTAGTTGAGTTAAACTTTATACTCAAGTTGAATGACGATGAGTTGGTAATCACATGAAGGAGACATCGATCAAATTCTTGGTATCACAATTGATGAAAATGTTACTTTTAAATTTCATATTTCCTCACTTCGTAACAAGCTCAATCGCTCTATCTATTTACTGAAAAAAGTTAAACGCTTTTTGACTAAGAAATCGAGAAAAATACTTTATTATTCATTGGTGCACAGTCATTTAACATATGGTATACATATATGGGGAAATGCCAGTCAAATTGGCACAATCACTACTCTACAGAAAAAAGCAATCCGAATTATGTGTAATGCTAAATACAGATGCCATACATAACTCCTTTTCAAACGAGAGTTGATATTAAAATTTAAAGATTTGCACTACGTAAACGTTTCTTTATTTATGCATGACCTGGACACGCAACATTCTGCCTAAATCTTTCGCAAATTCTTATGAGTATGCCAACAATGTTAAGTCCAGAAGAACTAATACCATAAGGTTGAAAAAGTCAAGAACTTGTTTTTTCTGCAGCTCTCCCAAAACACTATTTTCTGGACATTTGGAACCCCTTAGATAAAAAAATTAAAGATTGTAAATATAGACATAACTTTAAAAAGAGTCTAACGAATCACATATTATCAACGTACTCCTTTACATATAAATTCACCGATAGAGCGTGTTATATACATGTATGTCAACATTAACTAATTAGCTTCAGGTCTTATTATTATATAAAGCCAACCTATGTTGACCGTATAGATATCCTCCCTGAATCCACCGCCCGTCGCGGTTACCTTGTTCTATTCCTCTAAATGGAACAAGGTAACCACGTCACGTATACACTTAGTCTAATGTGCCCTAAATATAGTTTGTGTTTCTTTAATTTCCGCTTCGCGTTCAAGTCTGGAACAGCATGTATATAGCATATACTTAAAGATGTATTTAGGGTTATTGATGTCGTGTAAACACTCTTGCTTGATAAACACCATAATGCATAACACACGTTTCCGTTGGGGAAAATAATCAATCAAAGTCTAGAATTAATGTTATTTAATGGAATATTTGAGGGACAATTATATTGACAGAACAAATATATTTTATTTTTTTTTGGCTAATTTTATAACCTATGAAATTGTGTCGACTCTGCCTATAGTAAAACTATTCAGCGCCACAAAGCTAGTGGCCTTCCCAGAACTAGACTTTACAAAATATATTGGTGCCGTATCTAGTATCTATGAATACATCTTTGAATTCATCCGCCAACCTTTTGTTTTTATTCCACACCCATTGACGTGAGGCACATGTATTCAACGGAATCCCAGCCATTGAATACATAGTAGTGTATACCTCTAGTGGAATACAAGCCGGAACTATTCTTGTTGACGTTGTCGCCAAGAAAGATGACGTACATTACGTCGATCATCCGCTTCCGGTGACCCCCCCCCCCCCCCCCCCATAATTACTGGCTATTTGTCAGACTTAAATCACAATAAAGGTGGCTATAGTAAAAATGGAGGTGACACTCATGGATTGAACTTATCTGACTGAACGGTGTAGAATAAATACAGAACACAACTTGCATCATAATCTCGAATCTTTTATCGAACTCGTTGCGGACAGCGCAAAGTTATATTTCGCTCGAGCTACGCTCTCGCGAAATATATCCTTGCGCCATCCGCAACTCATTCGATAAAATATTCTCGATTAAGATGCTCGTTGTGTTCTGTCTATATATATCATTCAGGGGCAGCAGGAAGACGACCAACCATGGTCATGCTGCTCCTGTACAATACTTATCATATACTTGTTCATAATTTTGTTGTTATATCATTTGTTATTGTACAAATAAAAAATCAATCAATCAATTAAACTGGAATTGGGAACTCTGCTGATCAGCAGTTAAGTTGGTAACCTGCTGATCGTCAGCAGATTCAATGTTCTAGGTACGCGCGCCTTACTGTAGTACCAACCAGCTACAATGTCCTTTATTATCGAGATAGAGATATACCCTCTAGTTATGTAATTGATCATGTCTAGCCACCATTTGTTTTGGCGGTTTCTTCGTATAGACGATCAATTAATTGATTCAGCAACACTATGCTCGGGGTCACACCGTCTGTCTGACAGGTGTGTCTGTGGTTGTTAGTGCTTAATGGTAGTTTTGATGACTCTTAGATGTGGGAGCATGACTGCAATTTAAGGCCGTATAATGCTCGTGTTTCCGGTTCTTGTGTGTAACATATTGTATTCATAATAACACACATAAACAAATGTTTTGACAATACAAAATAGAGTAGAATAAATCGATGGATTTATTGTAAAAGTGAATAAACAACAAACACATTGGCTTGCGTTAAAGTTGATTCCCTTTAGTTTCGTGTCCCCTTTCCATTAAAGGCACGGGCGGCGTTCGTAAATATTCAAATTTGTTCAAATCGCCATCAACGGAAAGAATACTAAAATATATATAGTTTTGTTCAAATGTCAAACATAATCAGCGCGTAAATAGTATATTGTCGTCAAGACGCACGGTGGTGTACGTAAACAAGAACTTGCTCGTCTTACAGAAGTTTTGCTTTTGTTTACATCACACAGCGCAATTATATTGGTTAATCACACACACACACATGATATAAACGCTCGTTATTATTTCCATATCAGGAAAACAGTAACAAATAACGCCCTTTATGTTTACCATATCCGGATCTAAACAAAAGCCAGGTTCAGTAACGTATTTTGCTTTTGTTTACATACCAAAGGCAAAACATTTGAATATAACATACTATTTATGCCATATTTCATATTTGTATAAGAACAAAGTCTGTCTATATTTTACTATTCTTTCTGTTTATGGCGGTTTTTTGACGGAGCTGAATATTTTAGCAGAATACCCACCGCCAACCGTATATTTAAGTGGAGAGGAGAATCGGACGGGAAGGAATCCAATATTATTTTAAGAACACTAATAAATAAATCTATAATGAAACGGAAAAAGTTGTATACTTGTTTCGTAGACTTCAATAAGGCTTTCGATAGAGTATGGAGTGAAGGTTTGCTGTATAAACTAATCAAATTGGGTGTGGGTGGGACAGTATATACCAAAGTTAAAAAGATAATCACCGAATATACAACTAGTGTCCAAACTGGGATAAATAGTCTAACAGACAAATTCCAGGGAACAGTGGGATTGATGCAGGGAAATAATTTAAGCCCTTTACTTTTCAATATATTCATAGATGAAATTGCTTCGATCCTACTCGAAAGCAAATCAGACGCCCCAAATGTTTTCGGCGAAGAAGTTCCTTGCTTAATGTATGCCGACGATCTTGTTTTGATTTCAGAAAGCCCCGGTGGCCTCCAGACAATGCTAAATTCATTACATAAATACTGTCGGGAATGGCAAATTACCCTGAACAGTTCTAAAACAAAAACTCTTGTTTTTCATGCTGGGGGTCAACATATCTCAAAACCAACATTTACCTTCGGCAACCAAAGTCTTGAATCGACACAGTCATATAAATATCTTGGTATTAAATTCTTTGCTTCCGGCAAAATGACCCATGCTATATTGGATCTAAAAACAGCATCAAGAGCACTTTTCAAATTGCGCTCAAGCCTTGATCACGATTTGCCTGTCGCAGTATCAACAAAACTATTTGACACATGTGAAATTTCACCTAAACTATGCAAAAAATCTCCTCGGTATCAGTAAAACTGCAACAAATGTAGCCGCACTTGCGGAGTTGGGGAGATTCCCAAATAAGACTAGATATCCTGAGAGATATGGTAAATTTTTTGCTCCGTCTAGAAAATATGGACACCAATAGACTGCCGGCCAAATGCCTGACATGGACTAATTGCGCATGGCTTAACTGTGTCCGGGGGTGTCAGCTTGGATGTGAGGTAGCAGTATGTGTTCCTTGTAACTACTGAAATTACCCTATTTATTGAAAGTTACAACGTTAAGGAACTTGTCTAGAATGTCTAGAATGTCTATATAGGGTGTCAAACAGTTTGAAATTATAAAATGACCACCACTCCTATTGGTTTGGTTTGGTTTATTGGGTTTATCGTCGTTCTAGCCGCTAGGCCACACACGACGTTGTCAATTTTACAGGTGGAGGAAAGACCACGCAGAGGCTTGATTTCACCGAGAAATTGTCCCACTGCGTGTAGAAACCACCGACCCCCGGAAATCAACTGACAAACTTGCCCAGATACACGATTCCGGTCACCCTCCCTATGGTGGGATTCGAACCAGCTTCGTCAGCGCTGGACGGCCTGTGACGGTGTAATTCACCTGTCACTCTACCGATTGGACCATGCACCGGGGCCCCCACCACTCCTATAACCGAGACCATTAGCACGTCCCTGGTACGATACACCCCCCCCCCCCCGATAAAATAGAGCCACGTTACTGCATCGATATGGCATGATAAGAGTGGCGGATCAGTTTGAAATCATAGGATGGTCACAATATATATATAATGCTATACCTTCAAAATAATATTTTGTTTTCACAAACTGAATGGTTGTAAATTTGTAAAAACAATGATACCAAATTGGTTGTAGTACTCGTTATTACACTGACTTGTACTTACATAAATACACAACAAACGAACAGTTTATTTGTTAACTTTGCGCAGACAAGTGATCATCAACTTAGCAACCCGTGAACCGATTGGATAGCTCTGATCAGCGATCACCTCTCAACTTATGATTGGTTATTTCTTTTGTAACTTTGGCTTGCCGTGATTCAATATATTGTGAATCACTCACGGGCAAAGGTTTGCCCGTAAGCAATCTACAATAATCAACAGTAGATCTTTGTGAAATTTGCGAGATTTTGTTAGCTCATCGTTTCATAGTACCGGCGTTATCACTAATCACAATATGATAGCACGCATTGTAACTTCCCCATATAAATTGTTGTCAGTTATTTTAGCTCTATATACATGTCCGTCTAATTTGAACTGGTATTCAGATAACACTGATAACGGGTGAATGGGAGCAGAGTGGTGAGTTAGTTTTTTCTCAGTTTTACAGCTGCGTTTTAGGGGTTTCACCTCTCGACCAGTCTAAGGTATTACAATAATACGGCAAAATTGTCCCTGTACTATGAAACCACTGTGATAGTTAACACAAATTTGTAATTACAAATTAATAAATACAATTTGTATTTACAGGTATAAAAATTTTCATAGTATTGACCCCAGGCTGGACGAAACTTGGTACGTGTGTGTAGTTTGACCAGGCGGTCGACGTTGTCGTATTGGCGAGCCCGCTCGGCGCCCACTTCGCGCATGCGCAGACGAGATCTCGGAAACGGGTGGAGCTATCGACTTGGAATTTGCTATGTGAATGTATCTTGCCCCGGATACGAATTTTATCGGCTCGCCGAGCCCGTGCGACGCCAGCTTCGCGCATGCGCAGACCAGATCTCGGAAACGGGTGGAGCTATCGACTTGAAATTTGGTATGTTCTCATATATATTTTGAAGACCTCTGTTTGTCTGTATGTTTGTCTGTCATTTATACAAATCTACGATTCTCGACCGATCGGGACGAAACTTGGTACGTGTGTGTAGTTTGATCAGGCGGTCGGCGTTGTCGTATTGGCGAGCCCGTGCGGCGCCCGCTTCGCGCATGCGCAGACGAGATCTCGGAAACGGGTGGAGCTATCGACTTGAAATTTGCTATGTGAATGTATCTATTATATATTTTGGAACTTCTGTCTGTCTGTATGTGTGTTATAGACTCGAAAACTGCTCGACCGATCCGACTCAAATTTGGTATGTAGGTCTATTTTGATCCCGGATACGCAACAATATATGCTGGTCCAATTTCACGTGCGACCGTGTCCTTGACCTTGACCTCGCTCATATACGCTCATATGGGCATAATTCTGACGCTGTATATTCTGCCCAGACGGAGGCGATCACAAAAATCCCTAAATAGCCCGGACGAAGTCAGGCACATCGGTTAGATTATACTTATTTATGGTAGAAATAAAGAGCGTTTGTTTCACTTCTATACTAAAAGAAGCTGAAAAATAGCTGTGACCATGGTCAGTATTTTTTCAGAGCGCACGAAGCCGGTATATCACTATTTCGTGTATGTTCAGCCTATCATGATACCTCCTTCCAAATCACATAGACACAATTTGGAAGCTCGCTTCCGTTTAAATTATAGAAATTGGACTAAAACAATGATAAGCACAAAATAACACAAGGCTGCCATGCTACACAATGGCTATCAAATTTCTCAACATAGTCTAAGAATCTTAATGCAGAAAAACACTTCGTCATGCAGTGTGAGAAGTACAGTCGAACGCGCTAAAGATTTTTCACCAGATCTACTAATGAGGAAGACAAATGTATACTGTTTTGGTTTAAATTGTCAATAACTTTTAAATCATATATCATTGTAACATATCGTCACGCCCATACGCACATAATCACTCTATAATGTGCAAATATGCTCATATTGGACTATTTGATTCTCAAATAAGCAGATAATGGACTCATGTCCGGTATTCAGTTTTATGGCGCGGGACACAGTGAAAACACATTTTAAAGAGCGTACACCTGATAATTCCTGAGTAGGTTTATTTGTGTAATGTTCGCACTTAATCGACCTATAATAAAGTCAATACGAGTCGTTAATGTGACTAAAACGCTCTTATTTTCAGTTCATTGTCGACTAAAAATGAGGCGATTAAAAGCGGCAGATTATCGACCTAAAACATATTCTATTATACGGATATAATGTTCGATTTTTCGTGAGAACAGGCTGATTTCACACTGTGTCTTGCGCTAATATAGTTAGTTAAAACTTATTCTGTGTCAGTTTTAAATCTAAATCAACCGTACATCTGCCCCCCCCCCCCCGCAGCATTAAGCCATACCAAACGGCACACTATCTGCAGGTTTCATATTAAACTGAGTAACTATATGTAAAACCCTTGCTCCTGCTAATTCGATACGATGTGGGCGGGTCCTGCCAAACTAATGTGATGATGGTGGAGCAAACTTTCAACAACGTACTGATATTTGTCTAAAAATGTCATCTGTCGTGATTTTGGCTAATCCGAGTTGTTCTGGGAAAGCCAGGGTCTCTATATATAATTTCGTTTGAAAATATTTTAATACTAGATTCTCTGAAGTTTGCATTACGAAAGAAATACTTCATGGAATATTAGCAGAACCACTTTGCCAAGAGTACTCGTTGTTGTCACGTTCCGATAATCAAAAGAGGTGGACAGATTACCTGTGCGCGTTTCATTCGTTATACCAATCACAATATGTACAATATATATGGTTTCTATATTCTATTCGTACTTAAACAGACATGGCTCATTCGGACCTCCAAATTTTGTCTACGTAATTTGGAGGTACGGATATGATAGGTCGATAAATACACGAAATATTGATGTGCCGGCTTCATATGCTTTGAAAAACACTTGCCAAAGTCACAGCCATTTTCCAGCCGTTTAAAATTTTTCGCCCCATGTCAGATAAACACTCTTTATTGCTACCATATCGGGAATAGAATAGCACAGAACGCTCTATTCCGTTCCATGTTGTGCAAATTGCTCTTTTTTGTTTGGGGACACAACACCTTGTTCATAGTTGCATTTTTCAATACTTCAATGCGTCTTTTGGGTTACAGAATCCTCGTAGAAACGTGGTTAAAAACATTATGGACCCATTTCGATACCGGGAAACATTCAAAAGCTAATAATATTATTTGTATTTTGGAGCGCAAACCGCCACGTGGCTTTAAGGTGGCAATTTTCCCCAAATATTGAACCTAATTAAGGCAAGATGTATTGGTATATACACTCCACGAAATAATTGTAATCAATGGGCTCTTTATGGGTTCCACACTATGTCCCCACGGTACAGCCAAATCAAGAACCAACTGGTTCTTCGTGGAACCGAGAACCATTTAGTTCTTCATGAAGACCCCACCGAGAACCAAACAACCAGTTGGTTCTTAGCGTCATAGTTTGGTTTTTCCAACATATCCTCGCGCAAATACGCACATAATCGACCTATAATATGATATAGGTACATATGATTATTTGATTATGAACTAAGCAGACAATGGAGTCATAGCGTTATTTCGTTATATGACGCGGGCCACAGTGTAAAAACGTGTTAAAGACACGGTTGGCCTTGGTGGTGGGTATCCTGTGAAAATATCTCCACCGGTCAAAAACCGCCACAAACAGAAAGAACATCAAAATGTAGATAGACTTTGTCCGTATACAAATAAGAAATATCGCATAAACAGTATGTTATGGTAATTTGTTTGACCATTGTTATGTAAACAAAAGTATAAAAAGTTACCTTTCTGTTGTTTGTTTATATTATGATGGTACACATAAAGAGCGTTCTTTGTTGGTGAATACCTGATATGGAACTAATACAGAGCGTTTATGCCATTTTTGTGTGATTAGCCAGTAGCATCGTGCTGTATTCTGTAACACAATCAGGCTCTTGCTTAGGTAAAATATAGTATGTCTTTATGATAACATGCTGTTTACGCGATGGTCATGGTATATATGAACGAAACTGTATGCGTTTTAATGTTTTTCTGTTTACGGTGTTTGGAACAAATATGAATATTTTCGATAATTAAGGCCGCACGTGCCTTTAAAGAGCGTACACCTGAACAGTCGTGGGTTGTCATATTAGTGTCATTGTCGGCACATAATTTGCTTAGAATCGACTCATTATGAGTCGGTAATGTGACTAAAATGCTCTCATTTTCAGCACATTATCGACTCAAAATGTGGCCATTCTAAGCAGATTTTCTACTTAAAATAAGTTCTTTATAAGCAGAAAATGCGCGGGTTTTTGGGGAGAACAGGCTGGGTTTTCATAACGAACCAAGGTTCTTCGTGATGTATAGTTTGGTCCTACAATCTCATCCTTCGGAACCAAATGCCTCAGAACCACATGGTTCTTAATAAATTGTTTTTGTTCCTCGCGAAGAACCAATCGAAGATCCGGGGTGCATATAGTATTATTCTGATTTGGCTTTAATGGTAAGATTATTCGATATGTGGTGTAGTAGTTGACCCGTGGCTGTTATATCATACTACGTACATACTTACTGCATTAGTATACGACATTTACACTCGACAACGGTGCCATGCATTGTAATGTACTAGACAATTGATTATAGTAAAACAGTGGCTATAATAGAATGAAATTGGCTTATATTTATCAATGACGCCAACAGAAACAGAGTTATCTTTCGTACGATTATAGTCATTTCAACAACATTTCGCACGTTGTTGATAGTGTCCGACGTGGAATGACGTTGGGTAATCTTAATAGCAGTCGTGTTTGAAGTCCTCATAAGACATGCGATGATAACATATATTAACGGGACGTGTTTTAGGCTAATATCACTTTGAAGTTTAAGGCAACTGCATGCATGCTACGTTGGCGTCGGACATCCATTGAATACATGTAGTGTTGTATACCACATGACAGATACAAGCCGGAACTACTTCGAGTTGACGTTTCCAAAGAGCGATGACGTACATGCACATATGAGAACCGATTTTTCATCAGACTTAAATCGAAAAATAAAGGTAGATATAATACCAATTGTAATCACGAATGTAGTCATGGATTAACGTATCCGACACCAAGGTGTGGAATAATTACAGTACACAACTTGCATAATAATCTAGAATCTTATATCGAGCTCGTTACGGACGGCCCATATATAGCCACATTTCACTAAAGTTCCGCTTTCGTGAGATATAGTTGAGGCGCCCGCAACTCGTTCGATAATATTCGATTAAGAGGCACGTTGTGTTCTGTCTATATACAAGACAGTGCATGTCAATCGAATAAACACTCACCGTAAGTTGGAATAATTATAGTTGACATCGAGATTCCTATCATTAGGAGCACAGCTGTGAGCAATATCGTCATACGTCCACACATTCTCCTGCTGGATTGCATATTACGTCGTTGTCTGAAATGTTATAGTTCAACGCGTATACCACCATTTTTTTTATTACTTACATCCATTACATAACGAGAGCACATATTATGTAACAAGTGTGGGAGAGGCAAAACACGCAATACCGTGACGATTGTTGTGGGAGAGCGATTCAAGGTGACCCATTCAACACCGAAATATTGAATGACGATGATTATCTAGCGATATGGTGTAGTCAACATGGTCGTGTTAGTTTTATCCAAACCTCACTACATGTATATACATGTGCCAAAATGAATAACCGCGACACGCCACGAATTACTGATATTCACTGCGAACCTTCTGCATGTATATATGCAACGGGATTGCATTGCATAGGTCTACACTATCTACAAATTATCATTTTCGCGGCTAAAAAGTTTGAACAAGTCCAGACAAGAAAATAATCAATATATAATAAGACTCTTCTTGAAATAAATCGAATTACTTGTAGTAACGTTGTCGCTGTTTTGCGGCGATTCTCAGTGGTTCGCCCCATGATTTATCTTTGGCATTTCATCAAACATGATCGGTTTTCTAGTCATATCATATTTCTATGACGACCATTGGCTTATCGTGGTGATGCATTGTCAGTCGTGTGTTGTCATGCCAGAGTTTTTCTAAAGATTCAAAATGTGCTAGTAAAATCGAACATGGGATAGGTAGAAATAATAGGTATGAAATTGCATATCTATTGATGTGTATCTTCGTTACTCTTGGTATATATCGCATGTGTGTGGCCCAGATAACAATGCTCATAAACATTGAGACCATTGGACTGTTATGACGTAACATATATGTTAACATAACCCCTGCTATGTGAATAATTCAACATACAAAATGACAGAATGGACAAAAAACGTCACCGAAAAAGCCATGCACCGAAGCTGTGCAATTAAGCGATATTGATCGTACATCCACAATGACAGAATACACACACAAAACTTCGCCCGTTTATTGTAGGAGTACATCTCGTGGATATACGAATGTGCAAAATACACTCAACCCGTGGTCCTCAAATATTTAAAGATACCGGCGGCGTTGGCGGTGGATATGCTGATAAAATATTCAGCTCCGTCAAAAACCGCCATAAACAGAAAGAATAGTAAATTATATACAGACTTTTTCTTAAACTAATAAGAAATATGGCATAAACAGTATGTTATTGTCAAATGTTTTTCCTTTGTTATGTAAACAAATGCAAAAAACGTTACAGAACCTGGCTTTTGTTCAGAACTTCAGATCCGGATATGGTAAACATAAAGAGCGTTATTTGTTACTGTTTTCCTGCTATGGAAATAATAAAGAGCGTTTATAACATTTGTGTGTAATTAACCAATATAAATGCGCTGTGTTAACTTCTGCAACATGAGCAGGTTCTTGTTTACGTGCACCATCGTACGTCTTGACGACAATATACTATTTACGCACGGATTATGTTTGGCATATGAGCAAAACTATATATATTGTTTTATATTCCTTCTGTTGATGGCGATTTGAACAAATATGAATATTTCTGCAACGAACACCGCCCGTGACTTTAAGGTATGCAGTTATGTTGCCAGTAAAAACATACAAGCATGAAAGCTGCTTGCACTTACGTCAGCACAACGCATGCATTTACGGATGCGTTAGGCGGACATCTTCGTTATGCTTTCACATATGTCCGTTTAGCTCGGCGCTTACTCGTCCATTATCGGATGCGCGAAGAATTATTTGTGTTTGCATATAGGCCTTTCGCCATGGATTCCTCCGATGAAGAGGACCGTCTCACGATTGCTTTCTACATCTACAACAACAGAAGACATAAAGGAGACCAAAACGCTTTTGTTGGCACGCAAAGTCGTGCTGGTGCCAGAATTTTTCAGGGTGCAATTGGGTGAGACTTTCTGAGATTCCTTCTGGTGTTAAACTACAATTGTCAATCGTGGAATGAAAACAAGACAAGAACCGCTATTTCTCATCTTATTTTGATAGCTGATGAATTTATAATTGACAAATAATTGTGTTGTAAACCATTTCTGGTGATTATCAACCAAATAGTTTATGCAAACAAGCAACATGGTAGAAACTCGGTATCGCCCCAAAAGGCAAGTTACGGACAACTCGGTTTTTGTCGAGATATTAGTTAACCGAAGCAGGCAACATATTATATGTGAGCAAATAAATATGTGTCAAAATTGTTTTGTGGCCGCGAAACGCAGCTGTATGGTAACAATCAAGTTTCTCGTTGATTTTCCATCATTACTTCAGGTAACAGGTATGCGTGCGTTAATCATTTTTGGCGTTATATTGTTATAGTTTTTAAAGCCACCTTTTTTCAAGTGATATGGCAAGAGGATATTTTGATCAACTCCAAGGCCCATCTCCATGCCATTGACTTACGGATCTTTTGAAAAATGACCCTAAAAGTAGGCTAACATTTTGATAAGCTTCATGAACACACAATTTTGAACTATTGTTTATAATGAAAATATCCAACAAACTTCAATGAATCCAGTATATTGATTTTTGATCATCTCTGGAAAAAAAATTCTTATATACATGTATGATTGAATCAAAGAGTATTCGATTGTCACGTTTCTGAGCGGAAAGGTGAATTTGCCAATAAAAAGTCCATGCATTTTGATGCTAGCATTCAAAGTCATCTCCTCAAGTGATACGGCATGATGATCTTTGGATCAACTCCAATACACCTCTCCATGCCACTAATTTGAGGAACTTTTGAATACATCTACAGTATACCCCATGCCCTCAATGAACTGAGGATTATTATGGGGGCGACATCGACCGTGTTATAACTATAATTTTGATCAGTTTTAACGAGACACGCAACCGCAAATAAAATTGCCAAAGGAAATATCTTGCTTCCAACATTCATGAACGCATTAGTATCCTGCGATGTCATGAGTTGTGTGTACACACTACGGCTCACCAATACGTTGTATATGAAAACATCCAACAGACGGCAATGTGTTTTTATGAAATCGACCAAGCATACATATATTGTAATACGCGACAGCCACGGGCAACAATCGCTGTCTAATTTGAAGGCTCAATATTACGTTGATCATCTATAGGTTGGAAATTTGTTTGTATTGGATTACAAACACACATGTTTAAAAGCCACACAAAAAACACAAACTGCATCTAATGAACTATAGCAAACATTATTGCATTAATTACATCCAATTCTGTAATGCTTGTGTATACTCACAACCCAGACCTCCTGTTAACGTACTTCTTTTTACGAATCGCATCGCCATAATTTGCTTTGTTCTAATCTCATGGACTCACGTTCAGCTAAAACGTTCGACAGACAGCACAATGGGACTGCCTATGAACAATTTTACGAATGAATCTTAAACCGTTTCTCTGTCTGTCAACGCATAAAGAATTTGACTATTCCAATTTAGTCATGACTGTCGTATAGTCGTTGTCTCTTTTTATCCTGTCTGCTATTCGATGCAAACAAAACTGTCATATATTTGGAGCACTAGTATTGTCAACAACAATGTCAACAACAATTTAACTGGAAGAAAGTGCAAAATCTACATTCATTCATGGCAATCTATAAATATAGATAAATCTTTCTGATGTAAACTCCTAGAATGTGGTTTGCTATTTTCTCCTTCAAATATATGTATGGGATCCAGAATTTTCATGTTCTAGATTCGTTGATTGATTGAGGGTTTAACGTCGTTTTAGTCGTTATGACATATCAGACCAAGAAAAAAATTGGGTATTAACCCTTTGAGTGCCAGGGGCCGATCTCATCGGCCCTAAACCTACAAAATAAGTCTTTAAAGAATATAAGAATAAATTATTAAAATTGTAAAAAAAAAAAAAAAAAAAAAAATTGTTAGGCCAATGCATTCTCTTATATATGCGAGGCGACCTATGGTCGACTCGCATATATAAGAGAATGCATTGGCACAGGGTATATGGGTTGATACAAAAATCTACCTGGCACTCAAAGCGTTAAAAAGATCGTAGCGAAGCAACTGTGTAGATAAACCAGACAGCGAATTAGATTAAAGCAATGAGCTATGTACAAATAAAAGCACCCAAGAGTAATGTTTCCACATGGAGTCAGGAATATATATTCAAGAACTGACAAGTGTGCAAGCATACTGTAACACGTATAAAGTAGTACCATAATAATACATAATAATAGAAAATAAATAACACGAAGTTACCAAGGCTGCACATCGAATTATGTAAAGCAGTTTTTAACATCAGATTTTGCATTCTTAAGGAATTTATAATACTTGATAAATCGCACATAAACCTCTACCAATGTGTCAAGTTGACGTTCGGGTGGGTGAGACAGAAGGATGTCACCTTCCACCCAAACGACAGCCTCATCCACAAATACTGTTCGGTGCATTTTAGTGATAATCGTTTCTCTTCAAGCATCTGGTCATTTTTATACGCCCGTTTGAAAAAACGGTCGTATTGTGTAAATGGGTTGTTCGTCCGTCCGTCCGCTTTTGGTTTCCGGATGATAACTTAGATTGAATCGAGTGAACTACCAAACTACAGATCAAGTTCGAATATGGATTTCGTCCGCATGATTTTTACTGAGTTATGCCCCTTTTTCGACTTAGATTTGACCTTATATGCGGTTACCAGATGATAACTTTAGATTGAATCGAGTGAACTGAACCAAGTTTGGTATACAACTTAAAAAAATTATATTTTGAGGTTTCTGATTGATAAATAAAATTTTATATGTGAATTTTTCAGTCAAAAATACCACACTTGAAATTATTGTTTTATTTTTGTTAATTTTTTCGTCTTAAGTCAAAGGTTTCAAACAAATGAATTAAACCATTGCCCCACTCTACTCCATAAATGGGCGTATTATGCCACGCCCGACGGCGTGCTCTTGCTTATAGTTAATGTGAACCTCTTTCTGAGAGTCTAAACGTTTGAGAGACTTTGGTGATTTTTGTTTTGAAGCAACAGGCGATTTGTGGAACAATAGTATCAACACGAATAGACTGTGTTGCCGTAACAGGCCCAATATGAGTGGATTGTTTGTGTGCAACGGGTTCATCGTTAGACATTTCCGTGGCTTGTCACAACAAGAAAAAGCAGACGAAAATTGTTAGTATAGATTCATTTCGCAGTTAATGTGACAGTTTACATGTATATTCCAATTGATGTTATTACCCATAAGTGATCAGACAATATTCACCATACTGCCAAATAACTTCCCTTATGGGAATACATTGGATTAACGTAATATTTCCTTCATTCTCTGCGAGGGTTATAAACGAATTTACCGTACTGTGTGTGATACAAACTGTTCTTTATATGTGACAAGTGCCTTGCAACTGGACAACATGATAAAGACCAAAGGTGAGATAATTAACTTAAGTTGTTAGTTTGCTGACAGAATTTCGTCAATTATCATATCTTTGTTTACTTGCATGAGCAACCCTAATTGGATCTTATTTAGATGCTATACATCCATGCATCTGTGTTAAACCGGAGAGTATTAATGCATGTTTCATTCTTTTTTCCCAGAATGTGCACATAATATTTTTTAATGCCAAACTGCACCAGAATGTACAATTTCAATTATGAAAATTCTAAAATGTTCAACTTTCAAAGGGGGGACACCCCCTTCCATACCATCCCCATGCTCGGCGGAAAAATTACACCTTCGCCCCCTCTTTCACTTCAAAATTAGTCGTCTGGCTTCGGGCCTGGGCTTGTGACACAGGTTCTGGGACTATAGTTATATCAGTTACATCCAGTTGTGTCGCTTGTGATGCACGAATGGTATTGGTCTGGCTGTTGTCTGGCATCAGCACGATTTGTTTGTAGACCGACAGCAGAGTATTGACTGGTTGAATTGATGGTCGAGCACAAACTACTTTCTTTGCATCGAAAGATGATAAATGTTTCTCAGCCTTACACAGTTGAATTTTGAATGCTAGTCCCATATGGGACACGAACGATCGATTGCAGCATGTGGATCTTAACAGCTTGAATTAGTTTTTTTGGTATAATACGATCAATATTATCATGAGCAGAAACAACAGCTTGCACGTGTGGTTTCTTTAATCTTACAATGTTCCTGGCTATGACCATACTCCTGACATTTAAAACATCGGAAGGGATTTGGAACAAATGTAGACAACCCTATCTTCATATATCCATATATCCGGCGGATGTTCGCGCAGATTGAAAGTCAAAAGATAACTGTGCAAAGGAACTTTTATCCATCAACTGTCTCAGAAAACATGCGAACACCAATAACTCCCTGTAGTGGCAACATAATTTTATAGTCATAGGTGGTACATTTAGCTTACCAGAATTTAATGAACTTACGTGTCCGTAATTCAAGTTCTCACATGGAAACATTGATAAAAGCGATATAGCACTCTTATTTGCCATGTAACTTAAACGCGCGAGATATCGGAATACTAGCGCGAGATATCGTAAATTTAATTGGGTAATACCGCAATAATATAACAAGCAGCGCAGTTATATGTAAAAGCGCTCCCATTTGTGAAATTAGCCCGATATTGGTTCGAATTTCGAAAAAAAAATCGAAAGTATTGCTCTCAATATATCACTTGACCTTATTGGCACTGTATCATGTTGACTTTATCATGTTTGTCCATTGGTTCGGTCGCGACAAAACTGACATGGCCCAATAATATATATATATGAATATATATTGCCGTACAAACAAATTGAGGACAATCTTCGGAAATAAATCCAAAATGATTTACATAGTACTACGCAAGCTCACCATTTTATTTAAACTTTAAATCAATTGATTCCTGATCATGAATTACTCACATTGCTATATCAATTTCAACTCTGTAAATGGTGACATCAACGAAACTCTATAGGAAATGCCATTCTGAAATAATTATAACATATGAGACCCAAACTAGTTATCCTGCACCAAGTCTTATTGCAATCAGCTAACATCAGCCCATGTTTTCATCTAGAAACGGAAACTGAGCTCCAAATTCAACAAAGCGGGAGTAAATCTGGTCAGATGGGGCTATCGGAACCCACACGCGAATTTCAACATATAAAATTGAAATGCATCTGGTATAACAGGGCATATGTACCAATGTTCCTACATATATTCTAAGCTGATAAGGAATGCTATTTATATGATTAATTATTTATTCGTGCCAATTTAAGTCGACTTATCCGGGTCAATTTATCCCAGTGTGTCAATTTTCAACGACCGGATCGGACAGAGAAACGACGGAGTGGCGAAGGACAAACATCAAGTTGATCTACAATGCCATTAACGTTCGCCACACACAATCTTACACAAATGAACATTGCATTTGCTATACAATATTGGATCAAGTCCAAAAAGAAGAAAAAAAGTTACTACAAAAATCGTCGATTTTTTTTACTACATAACTCGTTAGCTTGTTTTTTACTCCACTTCTTTGATTTTTTACTACAAAACTGATGATATCAAATTACTGCATAACTCGTTCAATTTAATACAAATCTCGTGAGCTACCACATAACCCATCCGTTACTACAGAGCTCGCGAGCTACAGTAATGCCCTAAGTAATCGACCTCTTAACAACAGCAGAATTCCCGAGAGCTTTCCGATTAATGGCAACAAGCCATATTTCCGACTAAATCCTGAAAAGTTACCAATAATTCTGCTGTGATTAAGAGGTCGATTACTTAGGACATTACTGTACCACATAACCCATCCGTTACTACATAACTTGGGGTAGCACTACATTGAAACGGGACAACGCCCGGGCACACGAACAAACGAACGGACTGACAACAGCTGTTTGTATATTAGTTTACCTACCTTTGGTGCGTGAATATTATCCAGAGTTGTTAGACGACTGGGAGATCAAACTGTTCAAATCAAACAGAGGGCGATGATGTTAAAAGCCTATTATCACAGCGTTGATATTGGAATAAACCAACACCGCGGAACTTATTGTCTGTTTGTCATCGTGTCACCAGGACAGAGGTCTTTAACTCGACTCCAACTCCAATACTATTGTCGTTTGGTCATTGTCTGGCATTCCGCTTTTGGAAAATCAATCATACATTACTCATGTCCTTCTTGTCAGAAGAACTAGAAACATTGTACATTTAGTTCACTTTTCACAATTATACACACCTCAGTGTCCGTTTATGCTTACATTAATTAAATCCGTTATTTTTAGTTTAACCTCTATGCTCTTAATGCTGCTATGACATCCGTATATACGGGCCTACTTAGCACACTAGCAGTAGTCCGTTATCCATAACTGTAACTCAGAGTTTGGTGCATCGAAATAGCTGTATCTCGAAGTTTCCAACAGTGTATGATGTTCCACGATTGTGAACGATAGTAGCCGTTCAACTGAATCAGTTTTGTGATATTCCTGTTATATTTTTCCGCTGAAAAATGACAATAACGTCAATAGCCCAACACACGAGGTTATAACGTCTTTTAGTAGCGAAAAGGTTAAAAGAGTATTAAAGGCACGGGTGGCGTTTGTTGCAGAAATATTCATATTTGTTCAAATCGCCATCAACGGAAGGAATATTAAAATATATATAGTTTTGTTCATATGCCAAACATAATCAGCGCGTAAATAGTATATTTTCGTCAAGACGTACGATGGTGTACTTAAACCAGAGCGTATCCGGATCTAAACAAAAGCCAGGTAACGTAACGTTTTTTGCTTTTGTTTATATATAACAAAGGGGGGGGGGAATTACAATAACATACTGTTCATGCCAACGTTCTGATTGGTGCAAGATCAAAGTCGGTCTATATTTTACTATTCTTTCTGTTTATGGCGGTGTTTTACGGAGGTGAATATTTTAACAGCATACCCACCGCCAACGCCGCCCGTATCTTTAAGTTTGGGGAATTTTAAAGGTCCCAAACCAATGTTCCTAATGCACTTTCTAATGAATTCTTGATACTGGTTGTATGTAAATGGTCTTAAAACACTATTTTTGTACATAAATTCTGGATCTGAAGAAGAACCTGGTATCACTGAAATCATATTCTTGTATGCACTAATAGGACAGAATACTAAATTTAGTATAGCTAAAAGAGGAATTTTCAAAATAAGTTGTCCAAACTGTATAGTCTTACCCCATTTAACGACTACTAATAATACAGAATTTAAGCAAATGTGTTTCCGGATGTGAACTGGTGTTTAGAATCAATCAGAATTCAGTTAAAATCACTCATAGCTTACATTAACCCTCTGAGCATTATCGCAGATATTCTCGAAATATCTGACCGGGTGTTATATCAAGAATTGTGGAGCGAGTACTTCTGAAATATAGGTTTGTATACCTCTTTTTCATCTAGAGCCATCCTGTTTGCCCTATAAAACAACCATCATTGGGTATCATCTCAAGTACTTTATGTACATCTAAATGTACCCCACCTGCCATATAAAACGACCATCCGCCGGTAGACACCAAAAAGCAGCCATTAATCTTCTAGTGCGTTATACCCCGTGTGCGAGCGGTAAAATCCCCTAATGTGGCACCCTGTTTGCCATGGAGTGCATCCTGTGGGGTGTGGTGTGTGAGTCCAGGGTGTACTAGGGCAGCCGTATCACGCGTGGCATAGACCTGCGGACACGACTTAGCTCATGGTCCTCTTTGGTCCTACATCACTCCCAGGCGGGTGGTTGAGTTGACCCGGCTCAATCAATCGGCTAGTCACGCCTCTCCACAGTGTTTCAGATTCAATTGTTGTCATATGTTGTATTGCTCGTCTGATTTTTGAAGTATTGTTTTTTCATGAATGATGTTTCTGTTCTCTCTTGTCACTTTTGTGTTTGTCCTGCTGATTGTTGAATGATGTAAGAATGATGACTCACCAAGTTCCAATGCTGCTGTGGTATTCCCTCAGTACTTGGTTCTTGGCTTTGATCCAAATGTGAAACGACCTTCTATCTTTGTCATTGATAAAACGCTACAAAGCATTGGTGGACAATTGGAATATGTTAAACCTATCACGACTGGGCCAATAAGTGGCTCTCTCTCTCTCTCGATTGAATACTCAAAGAAAGTTCAACCTGATGTTGTGCTACAGTCATCAACTATTGCACAAACACCAGTATTGATTACTCCTCGCAAGACATTAAATAGTAGCAGAGCTGTGTTGCAAACCCGCTATATTTCTGATTCTTCGCAATCAGATATATTGGCGGAGTTGGCACCACATGGACTTACAGAAGTCCGTCGATTAACACAAAATGTTGATGGTATATGAATTCTCTGAATAGTTTTCTTCTGACTTTCAATCGGTGCGAACATCCACCAACATTGAAGGTTGGGTACGTGAAGTAGATATATGTATATGTTCCAAATCCATTACGATGTTTTAAATGCCAGGGCTATGGTCACGAACACTGTAAAGTATAGTCCAAGTCTTCTCGTACTAAAACCAGCTAAATATAAGATATTGGTATGGCGAGATGCTGGATTTTGGTCCGAGATCGCGCCCATAGCCTTCTTATGACACGAGTTAAGCGTTCATGACCCGCTCAAATACAACCACAATTATATGAACTAAAATATCACAATTGCGACAATAAACGGATATTTTCCGCAGAAGACATGCTATTTGATCTGAAACCCACCTCAGTTGTGAATTGAAAGCGGTAATTTAATGTGAAAAGAGACATTTACCGAAGTGTTAACAAATTTTTTAAAGTATACGAACTCAGTTGACCTCGCGAACTGTGTTCGGCATTTTCCGTAGATATTCGACTAACCACGCAAATTACGATGAATTCTCCAATGTAATCGTAATTATGTGTGTCAATAAATAAAAAATAAATAGATTAAGTAAACATTGAAGATATAAATGTAATACATTAAATAAATTACGGGAATTACAACCCTCTCAAAGTTTAAAATAGTGTAAACACAACGAGCATTAGAATAAATATGGCGCTACATTTCACCAACATTTGGTGGACTTCCGCGAAATTAAGATATATACTAAGCGAACAGAGCAATATACTGCTCTTGTTAAGCACACAACAAATCAAACAAAATTGTATAAATTTTGAACCTTAAGTTTGAAAAGTCCCACTAAAACCGAAGAACTATATTTCTAAACGGTGTGATTCGGTTCTCCGATTATTTTATCAACACAAAAGTCAAAACGCACATGGACGAAAATCACACGCATGGCAAGTCAGACACAAGAGTTCTAATTTGCTGCAATTTTGAAGAGTTGCTTGCGAAAATCGTCAACAAAACTACCGTTCTGATCCTCCATTATGTCATTAAGTTTTTAGTGCGGGAATTGTTCTCAAAGCACATAGGAAATTTGACTTTGGGGCGATCGGTTTTCGCCATTTTGTTCGGAAAACCCCGCGCTATATATAGAAACGGAAACTAGCATACCAGAACAAACTCCGGACTATGCCGGAGTTCTTCGGACCACTTCGGATTTCACTTAAAACGTAAACACAGTGAAAAAAGCGATGTTTGTGGCAATCAACCGGAATATTCTATGTGTAATTTAACATTAAAGTTAGATTATTATACACCATTATGACCATAAGATGTCTCTCTTTCCGATGTATGTAGCGTCATGTATTGATTTGTTAGGTAAATCGAGTAAAATACACCACATATTCCCGCCACAGATCCTGGGCGTAACTCGTGTCATAAGAAGGCTATGGGCGCGATCTCGGACTAAAATCCAGCATGTCGCCATACCAATATCTTAGCTGGGTTTAGTACGAGAAGACTTGGACTATGTACAGTAGAGAAACCATTTGTGCACGCTGTTCTGTTGCTGGTCATGATCATAACGATTGTACAAATCCAAAAAAAAATTCGAACTGTCAAGGTTTACATGCTGCAATGGATCGTTCATGTCACATATGGGACTATAAATTCAAGATACAAAGATGTAAGGCTGAGTAACATTTATCGTACATGGATGCTCAGAAATTAGATAGTGCCAGACCATCAACTTCTCAAGTCACATACTCGGCTGCCGTTTATAGGAAAAAGTATGTTGATGCCAGCACTCAGACAAAGAGTCAAACAAAAATTGTCAGTATATCACTAGCAACACAAGTTCAAGAGAATGCTATTTATCCTGTTCCAGAACCTGTCTCACATGCAGTGGATACAACTACTGCATTTTTTACGTTTGCTCCGAAAGCAAATAAGGAAGTTGAGCCCATTGGGTTGAACTTTGAATTTTCAAAGTTTGATACGATGCTTCAAGAAAAAGGATCATCTTTGGATGGGGACACCATTGCATTTTGGAATCAGGCTGGCTTATGTGCGAGGAATCACCTGCTGGGTCAGCCACCCGATTATGAACATGACGAATTATTCAAGACTCATGCCAAATTCATCAGATTTCATCAGATATCAAATATCTTATCACTCATCCTGGAAGAGAGTGTCAGCTACTTCAAATATTTTGATATGCGAAAGTCTTAATACGTTATTTATATTTGATAAAACATTTCATGGAGGTTTATGTTCGCTGTTTTCAAAGCAATATTGCTATTTTGATATATGTGTTTGCAATGGTCAGTTTCTTAACCGTACTGACCCCTATCGAGTACTCGCGCTCTGATTTGGGTGTTTTTATTTGTATCTATTTTGTTTCGTTTTAGTCTAATTCACTGTCATTTCGAATCACAGTTGCTTCACTCGATTTCGATAATCTGTTTATTCTCGTCGTGATATGGCTTTGTTGCTAAAACGATGTTAAACCCTAATTAATCAATCAATCAATCAATCCAGTGCGTTATCGCTAATATTCTTTAAATATCTCATCGGATGTTATATTAAGTACTATAGAACAGGCGCTTCTGAAATATAGGTCCCCATACTTCTTGCACAGATAGAAGCATCATAGGTTCTCTATAAGATTACCATCAGTAGGCATAATTAAAGTAAAAACCACCCATAGCTTACATCAACCGCCGTTGTCGCAGATATTATTGAAACACTTCATTGGGTGTTATATCAAGTAATGCGGAGCGAGAACGTCTAAATTATAGGTCTTTATACTTCTTGCAGAGTCATCACATTTGCCCTAAAAATGCCCAACCGCAGGCAGAATTCAAGTGAAAACCATCATAGTTTACGTTAACACTCTGGGAATTTTCACATATATTCTCGAAATTTTCACATATATTCTCGAAATATATCACCGGCGTATATGAGTGGATTGGAGCAAGTACTTCTGAAGTATAGGTCTTTATAATTCTTGCCCATCTACAGCCATCCAATTTGCCTTATAACTTGACCACCAGCAGGCAGTAAAAAACACTCATACAGTAATGCTCTAATTAATCGACCTCTTAACCACAGCAGAATTATGGGTAACTTTTCAGGATTTAGTCGGAAATATGGATTGTTGCCATTCATCGGAAAGCTCTCCCGAGAGCTTTCCGATGAATGGCAACAAGCCATATTTCCGACTAAATCCTGAAAAGTTACCCATAATTCTGCTGTGGTTAAGAGGTAGATTAATTAGAGCATTACTGTAGCTTACTTTAGCCCTCTGGACGTTATCGCAGAAATTGTCGAAATATATAATTGGGTGTTACTTCAAGTAGAGTGGAGCGAGTACTTCTAAAGTATATGTCAGATAACTTCCTGTACGTCTATAGACATGCCATCTACCCTATAAATTGACCAACCGCGGCCAGAATACTGGTAATAATACCCAAAGTAGACATTAACACTCTGGGTGTTATTGCAGATATTCTCGAAATATCTTTGTATTTGTCTCTATTCTATCATTTCCCTATAAAACGACCATTTGCAGCCTGAATTCGCCTGTTATACCAAGTACTGTGGAGCGAGTTGTTCTCAAGTATGGGTCTTTATACTTCTTGTACATATATAGCCATTCTATTTTCCACATAAAACGACTATCCGCAAGCAGTATACACGTAAAACACTTAGAGCGCTTACATTTATGTTCTGTGCGTTATCGCAGATAATCTCGAAATATATCATCGGGTGTTATATCAAGTAGAGACGTGGACCGAGAAACTATTAAGTATGGGTTCTTGTACATCTTATTTGCCCTATACGTGCTCTATTAAACCACTAATATTGGAGAATTCTAGTACAGATCACCAAAAGTTGGCATTATCGCTCTGGGCGTTATCGATGATATACTCGAAATGTGTCATCAGTTGTTATATCAAGTACTTTGGAGCGAGTACTTCTTAAGTATAGATCTGTATACTTCTTGTACATATAGAGCCACCCCATTTGTCCTATAAAACGACCATGTGCAGGCAGTATTGAAGTAAAAAATCACTCTGCAAACGGCTCTATGTGTGACTTTGGAAATATGATAATAAAAATCACCCGTGTGGTCATCTCCATGTCTGACTTTCAAAATAATGAATAATATATACTTGATTGAAATATTTGATAATATAATCTTGATTCCATCGGAACAGATTGATAAACCATGCGTAAACAAGATAAAATCCATTTATACTTGCATCATCCATAATATATTCCTGATATGAACTGATAGCTTCTAGAATGGATAACATGTCAGTCTGTCATTATGTTGCATACAATTATATTTCTTCCATCTTATGATCAAACCACTATATGAGGTCATTCCATGAAGAGTTATATTATTATAGCATGTTTTGAAATAACTTTTCATGCGCGGTATATATATCATCATCATGATGTAGTCAACCATGTGTAACTGCTATATGTCGGTATAGTGGACAAGATATTACATGTGAATAAACTTGCACGAACTGTTCAGTATATAAATAACTTAGTAAAAATAAATAAACAAAAATAGAAAACATGGAATTTCCAGAATTGTTGTTATCTGCACGCCAAAATATAGAGGCTTATTTGACTCGGACACATGCCCTCCAAGAGTTGTACTGAACTAGAACCTATCATTTTCGTCCCCGTAAAATCGGTACATAACAGCATGCATGGACATATTCCTTAAACTGTTCACATCGTGGACTGCATTGTATATACGCATATTTAGGGGGAAAATTGCAAGTAGAGATCTACAAAACTAGTTACATGAACGAATTAATAGCTTAAATTCATATGATATTTGATTGTAAAAGATAATTAACGGAAAACATAACGATAAATACGAACCCATCATCATCGTGCTTGAAAAGTTCAACTTATATAGGCCTATATAGACTTATGCACACCAGACACTAAATGATTTGGTCGGTAAATAATATTCGGAAAGATATTATGGATTAATATAATGTCTGCCCTATCTCTGAAAAACAGTGCAATTGTTGGTGGAATAGAATAAAGAGAAAGTGCCGCGTGAAGTAAAAATAGTTTCCCCGTTAAGACCGGGCGTAATACTAATTTTCCGGACAATCGCGCGCTTGGTTTCGCTTCCGATTCCAGAAATTCAATTAATCGGAATAGCACGTGTAATTGATGTAATTATTGTTGTGACTTTAAATTCAAAGGTGGATAAATATGCATTCATTGTAAATGGATTCCTCCAAAAACAATCAACACTTTACCAGGAAGTTATACAATACATAAACCCGATACAGTTTCAAATCAAGAAACAGATTAAAGACTTTAATCTGTTTCTTGATTTGAAACTGTATCGGGTTTATGTATTGTATAACTTCCTGGTAAAGTGTTGATTGTTTTTGGAGGAATCCATTTACAATGAATGCATATTTATCCACCTTTGATATTATTGACAAAATGCGTCTAAATAACGGAATGTCATGATGGAACGAACCGCGTGCACCAGCGGTATATTTTTCAGATAAACTTTTGCTCTGTATTCGAAAATGTGCAACCCCCGAGGCCAGAACATTTGCGAAATATGTTTATTGACCCGTAACCTTCCAACATTTACCAAAATTATGTAGTACCTCAAAAGTTGCAGAGCAATGACAGCTTTGGATTTTCATCCCATGGTCTACTACGATGTGTTCTGCCTTCTGCGTAGAGTCGCCATCCGGGAGAGTAATATATTATTAATTTATAACCTATCCTCAACTGATTGGGCCAGTTATGATATTGGAGGTGGTCAACAGTTAGTAATTACTACCGCTAATTCTGTCAAGAATTAGTAGCAAATCTGTTGTGTGAAGTTCATTACTTCGCCTAAACATAACGGCTTTCTATGGCTATTCCACCCATAGTCTATAGTCTAACTGCTACAAGATGTTTTATGAGCGATACTTTTATTCCACATGTACTCTACTTTATTCTCTTTAAACATTGGTAGAGTTGCAAATGATAGGATACGATATGATAGAGTTTGCATGAATTGCAAAAGCTACATTTCAGAATTTGCCTCTATTTCAAAACACCATACGCTACACTGGAAGATATGAGGACGCAAATAGTAACATTTTCCACTTCTGGTCATTTTTGGAAGGAAGCTACATTAAAGGCCCGGGCGGCGTTCGTTGCAGAAATATTCATATTTATTCAAATCGCCATCAACAGAAGGAATATTAAAATATATATAGTTTTGTTCATATGCCAAACATAATCAGCGCGTAAATAGTATATTGTCGTCAAGACGTACGATGGTGTACGTAAACAAGAGCCTGCTCGTGAGGTTGTGCTTCTGTTTACAAAACACAGCGCAATTATATTGGTTAATCACACACAAATGATATAAACGCTCTTTATTATTTCCATATCAGGGCAACAGTAACAAATAACGCTTTTTATGTTTACCATATCCGGATCTAAATAAAAGCCAGGTAACGTAACTGTTTTTTTTTCATTTTGTTTAGATAACAAAGGGGAAAATATTGACAATAACATACTGTTTATGCCATATTTCTGATTGGTGTAAGAACAAGGTCTGTCTATGTTTTACTATTCTTTCTGTTTATGGCGGTTATTGACGGAGGTGAATATTTTAACAGCATACACACCGCCAACGCCGCCCGTATCTTTAAACAAAATTGCTTCTGAATATTAATATTATCATGGAATGGTCTGGTTCCTGTTGTCAGCCTTGCCATCGTAACAAGAAGTATTAACAATAAAATTAAATAAATATATAGTGTAACCAATGTCCCAATTTGTTTCGAGATGTTTCCACTGAATCAACTTTGTATAAAATAGCTTCTGCATCTTAATATTAGTAGGGAATGGTTTGTTTTCTCTGTTGCCAGAATTCCATCATAACAGAAAACACTTAAAAAATAATAATAAATATGTAATGTGACCACTGTCCCAGTTTGTTTCGTGATGATTCCACTGAATGAACTTTAAATAAAATTGTCCCTGAATCTTAATAGTAGCGAATGGTGTGTTTTTGTTGTCAGTGTTTCCATCGTAACAGAATTATTAAAAAAAATATATATATAGTGTAATCACTGTCCATTTGGTTTCGTGATGTTTCCACTGAATCAACATTGTATAAAATAGTTTCTGAATCTTAATATTAGTAGGAAATGGTGGTTTGTTTCCTCTGTTGCCAGAAATCCATCATAACAGAAAACATTTAAAAAAATAATAATAAATATGTAATGTGACCACAGTCCCAGTTTGTTTCGTGATGATTCCACTGAATCAACTTTAAATAAAATTGCCCCTGAATCTTAATAGTAGCGAATGGCATGTCTTTGTTGTCAGTGTTTCCATCGTAACATAATTATTAATATAAATATATATATAGTATAAGCACTGTCCATTTGGTTTCGTGATGTTTCCATTGAATCAACTTTAAATAAAATTGCATCTGAATCTTAATATTATTAGCGCTGAAGGGGTCACTCTCACAAAAACAGTGCTGAAGGGTACACATGGTTTGAAAATGTGCTAAAGGGTACACAGGGTTTGTGATCGGCACGAACACCGTTACTTAAATTGTGTTTTTGAAAGTCTGGCGCCCATTAGCAGTTTGTTTTCAGTACATTTTAATATTCATTGGAACGTAAACAATTATTCTCTAATAGAAATCATGGCAGATAGGAAAAGTGAATGTCCTTTAGAACGACATTTCAAAACCTGTGTACCCTTCAGCACTTTTTTGGTGAGAGTGACCCCTTCAGCATTAGTAGCAACTGGTTTGTTTCCTCTGTTAACATAGCAATATTTAAAACAAATGAATAAGCTAGAGGTGTGACTGTCCCAATGCAACTAATGATACCCCGTGTTTTAAAACACTAATATGTTTCAGCATAACAGTAATGATAAAGTTAAAATAATAAAATAACAGATTCCCATTGCCAGTGCACAAACCTAACCCCAATCCAAAACCTGTTGATCCACTAAACATGTATAGTCCAGTCAATGTAGTGATTCAACCTCACACTAATTGCAACAGAATTTCTGTCACCGCTATGGTGAAAAGAAATGTTCACCAAACAACATATAAAAAGTCCCAAAAAGTCCCACATTGCAAACTTGTGATTTTTGATGACTAAAAATTTCGTAATTTCTCAGAATTGCTAATGAAAATTGTGCACCAATCGGTTCGCCACCGCGTGAGGTGAGAAACGACCTTGACACGTTTGAATGTAAACACAACATGCTGTGCGAAGCTAATTGGCAAGTTGACAAGCCAGCAACTCGATAAACATAACAATTCACGTGTTCCCAATAATGGTCAGTGTAAAGTACATACAATCGTGACGAATCGTCCCTATATATATATATAATAACCCAATAAACCTTATTATATTTGTTTTCGAAATAAATAGAGTGTAAGACGTCCCGTTTTTTTTCACTCAGTGTTTTACTCGTAAAAATAAAGATCGTATTAAATATCACGATATAGGTTTATTCCATTCAGATCGACTACTATTAAGGATAATAATATATATTACCATGTATGTGTGATAAAACCACCAATAAAAACGATGTTTTAAATGACAGTTTTAGTTACTGTTGATTCGAGATTTTCAATCGATTAGCACACGTGGCGATCGGTGTATGGAAAGCAGATTCGCCGCAATTACGACGCATGGGCGCCGTACCGTATATCTTATTCTATACAAATAGTTGGACCATGGGAGCTGAAAATTCGTAGACATTAGTAAATTGACACGGGGAATATTATAAGATAGGTGCCCTTTGCGTCAGATGATTTAAAGGGGCACTCATGATTGATTAATTTAATTAAATAATCAATTACAGGCATACCTAAAATGTTTGGACACATGGGTTGAAAATTATTAAACAGGTTTAAAATGACCAGAGGAATGTCATGGTATAGGTGCCTTTGGCAACTGATGACTTAAAAGGGGATTAATAAAATATATTAACAATCAATAAAGAGCGTCTATTATCAGCTTGGAAGATATGAGGGGAAATTGTTATGCATGGATATTTAACTTGACTCATGGATTGCCATGGGTAGGTGTTGGGGATCTAGAATGACTTAAAGTGGCACTAATAGTTAGCAATAAAGAGCGTTTATTGTCAGCTGAGAATATGTGGAGGGAGAATAGGGGTAAAACATTCCATAATAAGCACACAGTATACTTATTTGTTAACATACCTTGTAATTGAGCAGGTACTAATGCGTAGTGTCAAAACAAGCGGAGGTTTAACAAGAGGTAGGGACATGACGGAACAACAGCGATTGACTTGGTTGCTGAGTATGCCTACCTGCATTGATATTAATGATGCAATGCAAAGCCTTACAGGAGTAAACGTCTCCACCAATGACCAGAATAAAGAGACTGGAACGACCAGACAAGTGAGAGATATGAAAGACATTATAACTGTTGTGTCAATATTAGTGCAAAGAAATCCTTTTTCACGAGAAGCCGGTTTGTACAACACCATAGACGGAGTCGCTGTTCATGCAGTAGTTGATGTCGACACATCGAAAGAAGTTGGCCAAAAGATTATTGATGCTATGGTAGGGTGCAAACTGGATGATTTTGTATTCAAGCGTGCATTCCAAGCAAAAACTCTTGCTTACAAATCTGCTATCAATATCGAAGGGGATGTAGTTCAGGTTGATCCACAACTCCTTTTCCAGCGACTTGTCATTACTGCGCCAAACGAAGAAGAGAGGGCAGATCTCTTCAGGTATGAACTTACAAGTTATCCCACATCACTGTTCAACAGATCGCTGATGCTTCTAGAACCACAGAAGCCTGTTCTCGCAGACGCAATTTGGACCCTTCTGTCAGATAAAGTGGAAACTATTCCTGATCGTCCAAATGTCTCATACATGTATATACTTGAGCTGAATAGGTCATTGTCGCATGGTTTCTGGCAAAAAGACACCCAGGATCTCTTAAACTGTCAAAAAGACACCCAGGATCTCGTAAACTGTCAAAAAGCCACCCAGGATATCAAAGTCCCGCCAAACAACGGGAATTTTGTTTAGTCGTCTGCTATTAATATTATGATAATTATTTTTTTGTGATCGGAGTGAAATGTCAACAAAATTTAATTCGGCTTTGAGTCTGACAGCGCAATTCCGCATCCTTGATAGTTGGACCAATATTAATAGCAGACGACTAAACAAAATTCCCGTTGTTTGGTGAGACTTTGAGATCCTGTGTGTCTTTTTGACAGTTTAAGAGATCCTGGGTGTCTTTTTGACAGTTTAAGAGATCCTGGGTGTCTTTTTGACAGTTTAAGAGATCATGTGTGTCTTTTTGCCAGAAACCATGCGACAATGACCTATTCAGCTGTACTTGATGGTGGTGCACTTCTTCATCGGATACCATGGTCATATGGTAATGCTACATATGGCCATATTTTGTCAGCTTATTGTCGCTATGTGCAGAAGAAATACATGAATTCGTCAGTAACAGTGGTATTTGATGGCTATGGTTCTTCGTCGACCAAGGATATGACACACCAGAGAAGGGGGTCAGGAAAAGTCAGTGGCATGGTAAAGTTTGATGAAACGATGAAGGCTACAGTCAAGAAGGAAGTGTTCTTAAGTAACAATACCAACGAGCAGAAGTTCATCAATCTACTCGGAGAACAGCTCATGAAGTTGGGTTGTGACATAAAACACGCTGAATCCGATGCTGATTTGCTAATCGCACAGACTGCCATTGAATGATTGATGCCTCATTAACGAATGACACCATCGTGATATGAGAGGATACAGACATCCTAGTTCTACTCTGCTATTATGCTGAAGCTAATGGTCACAATATTTTCTTTCGATCGGAACCAAAGGCGAATGTCAGGAAACAGCCAAAAATTTGGGATATTAATGAAGTTAAGAAACAGCTGTCGGCACTACAGTCTCGGCACCCATATGTGACAATAAACTTTTTATACATGCGGTTTTAGGTTGCGACACAACATCAAGACTATTTGGAATAGGAAAAGGAGCCTCCTTGAAGAAATTTATTTCTAATGACGATTTCCGCCAATATGCCGCTGTGTTCAACAACGTACATGCCACTTGTGATGAAATCACAGATGCAGGCGAAAAGGCCCTGCGTGGTACTTCTGTACAATGGTGATGCTGACAATGATCTCAACGAACTCCGATTTCATGTTTTTTGCAAAAGTATTGGTACGGGATCTTCGCACATAGAGCCGCGACAACTTCCACCATCGTCAGGAGCTGCAAAATACCACAGCCTCCGAGTATATTGCCAGATTCAACAGGACCAACACCGGATTTAGACATTCGGGATTGGGGTTGGACTATTGAAGATGATATTGTTTCACCAATTCGAATGGACATGCCACCTGCTCCTGAAAATCTGTTGAAGATTATTCGCTGTAATTGTCTTAAAGATTGCAGTAAGAAGCGATGTTCTTGCAAGAAGAACGGATTGAACTATTCCGCAACATGTGGTCACTGGAAAGTATCTTCGTGTACCAATTCGGCAGCACAAATAGACAGTGATGATGACGACTTTTAAAGTATATAGTTTAGCTGACAATATAGTGACTATCTAGTCAACATGCACAACTTATAGAACCCTTTGTTTATGATTGCCGTTCAATTTGTCTAAGTCTAAGCTACCATTTTATTAAAAAATATCACGTGATGTGTTAAAAACCTTCATATAAACAATCTCAATAGCAGCCAACACAAAATGTGAGAGATTTTATAAACAATTAGGGCCCCCTAAAATGACTTAAATTGACCAAATGGTGAAATCAGATATTTCAGAAAAACGAAACGCTCTCTATATACAAAATTAGTCATCTTTTTTTTTTTAAATACCATGTAATGTGTTTAAACCTTTATATATAAAATCTAAGTGGTAGCTAACATAAACTATGAACGGTTTTTATCAAACATTAGGCCCCTAAAATAACTTAAATTGACCGAATGGTGAAATTGTATATTTCAGAAAAACGAAACGCTCTCTATATCAAAAACTAGGCCAAAAACCAGGTAGGCGACCTCAATTTTTTTGGGACTTTTTGTATAGTGATGTCTGCACACTACTCTATACATAAATGAAGAGAAAAATTATGTTGCAATTAGTGTGAGGTTGGCCAATTTTTTTAGCCAGATTGACTGGACTATGTAGGAACAAGAGGTGTGCACTCGCGTGCTAGCATACCATCACCATGGCATATTCAACCCGCATTATCCTTAAACCCAACAAATATTTTTTTTACTTTAAAGACAAATTTGGATTATTAATATCGATATAGTGTCGCAAGAAGCTTGTACAGAAAACAATATTCAAATTGGTTCATATTTGTTCGAACGATTGCAGAAACCCCAAAAAAGTGAAGAAAATGAAACGCAACCTTAACATAAAAACAAATCCCAAAATTTTCTAAGTCAAAATAAGTCGAAAATGAAGTGTAATGTTAGGAAAAACAGTCCGAGCCAACCCTGAGCCGCATCACATAGAGAGGGTGTTGTGAGAAGCATGTATACCAAAAATTATTGAAATCGGTTCATATTGGTTAAAGTTATTAAGTCGGACAAAATTTTCTAAGTCAAAGGGTAAATGTAAGCTATAAATGGCTTTTACTTGAATACTTCCATCGGGTGGTCGCTTTATAGGGCAAATGCGATGGCTCTATGTGCAACAGAAGTATAAGACCAATACTTCAGAAGTACTCGCTCCACATTATTTGATATAACACCGGGTGACATATTTAGAGTATACAAGCGATAATCTAGATCTCTGCCTGCAGATGGTCGAATTATAGGGCAAATTGGATGGCTCTATATGTGCAAGCAGTATAAAGACATATACTTCAGAAGCAGCCGATCCATAGTACTTGGTATAACACCTGGTGAGATATCTCGAGAATAACAGCGATAATGCCGAGAGGTTTAATGGCTAACTTATGTGGTTTCTACCAGAATTATGCCTGCGGATGGTCGTTTTCTAGGACAAATGAGACAGTACTAGATGTGCAAGAAGTACAAAGACCTACACTACGGAAGTACTCGATCCACTCTTCTTTATATGACACCCGATGAGATATTTCAAGATTAGTTGCAATAACGCCCAGAGTGTTAATATAACCTACATGTATGAGTGATTTCTAAAAGAATTATGCCCGCATACGGTCGTTTCCTGGGGCAACTGATATTGCTCTGGACGTGCAAGAACTTGCCAAGAAGTACAATTACCTATACTTAAAAATTTCTCACTCCACCCGATGATATATTTCGAGATTATCTGCAATTACGCTTAGAGCGTAAATGTAAGCTACGAATACTTGAATACTCCCAGCGGATGGTCGTTTTAGAGGGCAAATGGGATGGCTCTATATGTAAAAGTATAAAGCACTATACTTTAGAAGTACTCGCTCCACATTACTTGATATAACACCGGATGAAATATTTTGAGTATAATTTATCAGCGATAATGCCGACTTTTGGAGATTTCTACTTGATCTCCGCCTGCGGATGGTCATTTTATAAGGCAAATGGGATGGCTCTAGATGTACACGAAGTATAAAGAACTATGCTTCGGAAGTACTCTCTCCACAGTACTTGATATAACACCCGATAATATATTTTGAGAATATCAGCTATAACGACAAAAGGTTAATGCCTACTTTTGATGGTTTCCACTAAAATTCTGCTTGCAGATTGTCGCCTTAATAGGCAAATATGATGGCTCTAGATGAAAATGAAGTATAGAAAACTATACTTCAGAAGTACTCGCTCCATTTTACTTGATATAACACCCGATCAGATATTTCGGGATTATCTGCAATCATGCCCAGAGGGTAAATGCAAGCTATGAGTGTTTTTTTTCTCCAATACTGTCTGCAAATGGTCGTTTTGTACGGCAAATTGGATGGCTATATATGTACAAAAGTATAATGACCTATACTTCAGAAGTACTCGGTCCACACTACTTGATATAGCATCTGATTGGATATATCGAGAATATCTGCCTAGAGGGTTAGTGTAAGTCATTAGTGGTCTTTACATGAATACTGCCCATGGATGGTCATTTTGTAGTGCAAAATTTGCCTCTATATGTAAGGTAAAGAAGTATAAAAAAACTTCTGAAGTACTCGCTCCACAGTACTTGATATATATATAACACCCGATGAAATATTTCTTGAATATCAGCGATAACGCCCAAAGGGTTATCGCCTACTTTGGGTGATTTCTACCAGAATTCAAGTTGCGGATTGTCCGTTTATATCGGAAATATGATGGCCCTGGATATACCAATATAAAGAACTACACTTCAGAACTACTCTCCACACTACTTGATATAACACCCGATTAGATATATCGATATCGATTTAACGCCCAGAGTGTTAATGTAAGCTGTTAGTGGTTCTTACTTTGATACTGCCTGCGGATGGTCGTTTTATATGACAAACAGGGTGGTTCTAGATATACGAGAAGTATAAAGACCTATATCTCAGAAGTGCTCACTCAACATTACTTGATATAACACAGTATGACACATTTTGAGAATATCAGCGAGGTTAATGCCCAATTTGTGTACTGCCAACACTTGTCAGAATAGTCTACGGCCTCATTAGTTTTATACAATTCGCTACATGTAGCATCACCTGTTTCTATAGCACAATTACATAGTTCGGACATAATGTCTGAATTAAATTTTTCAAATCTGATTTCGCTATAGGTGTATATGTACTACGTTCTAAAACGTGCTCCGACCAAAGAGGATTCAGAAGAAAGAAATTTGGAAAGTTCTGAATATGGTCATTGTAAGAAAAAGAAAAAAATCTCCTGATCAGGGACGTGGTATGTATATATTAGTTTTGAAGTGGATATTGAATCCATCCGGCCACCATTCTGCTGTTTAAGTGTTATCTAGTAAGTAAGTAAGTAGTAAATGGACAGCCACGTGAACACTCAGGGTGATTTGCTTTCACTTTCTTTTCTTGCTAGCAGGTGACGCAGAGATGTTCAATAATTCTCTCTTTTCCCTTGATGGTAGCTTTATGCGAACTAGCGCCATTACATTTATTTCGTTGGTAACGTGTACAAAACCATGACAATGGATCAATATTATTGTTACATCCTTGCTGTGACGAAGCATTGAGTAGCTCGTGCTTACTTGTGACCGCAGATGTATCTTTGTTTTACCCTCACAAACTTTGCTAAAATAGCAGATTAAAGTTAAGTGGAATCGTCAGCCCAAGTGTTTTCGGCTTTTTCTATACGTTTGACCCAATCCGAATATAATGTTAACCATTTACCCAACAGAAGGGCCCTGTGCCAATGCATTATCTTATATATGCGAGTCGACCATAGGTCGCCTCGCATATATAAGAGAATGCATTGGCTTAACACATTAAAAATTATAAAATTGATAAAGAATGTAAGAAAAAATGGTAAAAAGTGTTAAAAAAAGATTTTGTTTAGGCCAATGCATTCTCTTATATATGCGAGGCGACCTATGGTCGACTCGCATATATCAGAGAATGCATTGGCACAGGGCTAACTGTAACTATCACAATGTGGTCAAGGAGCCGGTTCCAATGATATCCATATTTGTATGGTTTTATTGAGACAGACCCAAGATAATTTAGGCTGTTGCAGCTTTATTTGGCCGGTTTTGGCCGGTTTGTTGGGTAAAGGGTTAAAAGTGATTTCCACTATTACACAGAATAATAACTAACATTCTTTTTTAGAAGAGCTACTCTCCCATTTCTTTCAACAGAACTAATTCCTGGTCGTCTAATTATTTTGAGTTCCCCTGCTACAAATTGTTGGTAATTAAGACTAGAAAAGCTGGTATCCGCATTTGCGAATTCTAACTTCAACGCAGTGTGAGGAAACATTTGTGGACTGACAATAATACTAAAAACTTTTGGCTTCTATGCCAGATTGCACTTTCTGTTTAGTCGTTTTGACTTTGTGATCTATGAGTTTATGTGTGTATTATTCATTTTCTCGTTCAGTTTCAGAATCAGATTCAGAACTGGATTCACTGTCATTGTCACTCATCAATAATCTATTCAGATTAGAATCAGCTTATTTACTCAGCTTCTTCAACTTGTTTAAGTCATTCAATGTAATGCTTGGGTCGGGTCTTGGTCGGTTTGCTTTCTAGCTGTCATACCTATTGTGATTTCCCTTTCATTTTGAAATTTCGCTGAAGACTTTACTTTTCAGCTCTCAAGTCATGCCGGCGTTGTTTTTTTCCACTTCCTGATCGAGTTTCTCAATAAGCTCTAATATTCTCGATTCACACACTTTGATTACTCTGCCGGTCAAAATCCAATGACCTAAATCGATCTTCTAGTCATTTCTTAAATATTTCTGTTCATAATATCAACGTTCATTTGTGATTTACTAATTTTGTAATATAATTTTTGTGTTTTATTGTGCATCAGTTTATTTCTTTCATTGTAAAATGGAACTGAACATATGTCGAAAACTTTTCTTGTGCAGCATCCACCGATATTCAATGACTTATATGATCTTTTCCACGATCCATCAAAATACCGGGATTGACATGACCGGAAAATCTTTTCATTTAGGGGAGATTTGGGGCGAGGGTCTGAAAGTAGTTTCACGTGTCCATAGAACTCGAACGCTACAGCTTTGGAAAATACAAGAACTCGCATTAGCGATTCATCATTTACTGACACGGCTTAGCGTGTTCCAGTATACAGAAATAATTTATTGACTAATTTTAAGTTTAGTATTAAAGCAACTTTGTTTGCTCTCCAAAATACACATAATATATGATTTCGAATTTTTTCCCCGATTTGAAATATATCGATAATTACTGTCGAGCATATGTCCCAGAAAGGCGCATTGAAGTCATAAAACATTCATCTTTGAACACGATATTTGGGCCCCAAACATAATAGAACGATTGTACGACATGGAACAGAAAAGAGCGTTCCGTGTTAGTCTATTCCTGATATGGTAGAAATAGATAGCGTTTTACTTCTGTTTTTAAAATTTAAATCAGATGGAAAATGGATGTGGCAGTATTTTCAAATTATATAAAGGCGGTATATCAATATTTCATGTATTTGTCAATCTATTTTACACCTCTTTCCAAATTACGTAAACAAATGTCCGTTTAAATTACTACCCCACAGGCTGCATTATTGATTTTTTACGCCGTGGTCACTCCGATTCCTCGTGCGGATACTGGTTAGTGGCATTAGCTTGGTGCGTATGTTCTTTGTATTGCGTGGCCGGAATCTCTTTACCCCATCGTCAGCGATTCACGCTTCATGGAGTTGAACGGAGATGTCCGTGAATAATGGCCGATAATAAAGCATTACTTACTTACTAGATAACCTTTTAGCGATATTGTTTTTAATTAAGAAAGAGAATATGGAGATAAAGTTGTCGGGCTGGGACGCATAGACGTAGATACAGAATCTGCGTACGGGGCTATACGTGGTGAATCGGGGGTGGTGGCATTTCGTACTGAAACTATTGACAATTTCGGGCTAACTTGTGTGAAGGATCAGGGGACGTAAACTATTTTTTTTATTTTAACATATATTATTGGTCATCCCAAATAGTTGTACAGAATAAATTAAATTTGAATAACATACGATGAGCAACGGGGATTGGAGCACGAGTTACTGTAACTTTCTAAATGCTCCTCTCTTAGGTAACAATACACAATTCCCAGCAAGTTTGGCCAACATGAGAGGGGGTATTGAGAGGGGGTATAGCACTTCAAATATATGCTGAACAATTATATATCGCATAAGTCCCATCAAGTATGTTTTATTTTCAATAGAAATGTTAGATGTAATCAAATGTCTGCACTTTAGCTTCTTCGTACAATTTATCAAGGGTTATGCCCCATGGTTTGCACACACAAAACGCTTCATTTTACCCATTTTACTCAAATTGACAACTTTTAAAAACCAAAACATTATGACAGAGCGAATGTCAGAAAATAAGATTATTCCACATAATAGCGCTATTCTAGAGCTAAGAAATATTTGAAACAGATAATAAATTATGATAGCAAATTTTAAAAATGTCATGCAAGCGCAGATGACAGAATTCAGGGTAGAGAAATCCTATATCCAAACACAGAGTTGGCCTACACTGAATACGAAAATAATGTTACGCATCAAATTTGTTTTACTTTTTTTTTAACATTCCCAGTTGTGTACACTAATTAAACCTTTAAACCAGTAATGTCATTTAAAGACACGGGCGGCGTTCGTTGCAGAAATATTCATATTTGTTCAAATCGCCAGCAACAGAAGGAATATTAAAAAATATAGACTTTTGTTCATATGCCAAACATAATCAGCGCGATGCATGGTGTACGTAAACAAGAGCCTGCTCGCGTTAAAGAAGTTTTGATTCTGTTTACATAATACACAGCAATTATATTGGTTAATCACACACAAATGATATAAACGCTCTTTGTTATTTCCATATCAGTAAAACAGTAACAAATAACGCTCTTTATGTTTACCATATCCGGATCTAAAAAAAAGCCAGGTTCTGTAACCATTTTTTTGCTTTTGTTTAGATAACAAAGGAAACACATTTGACAAAAACATACTCTTTATGCCATATTTCTTATTGGTATAAGAACAAAATCTGTCTATATTTTACTATTCTCTCTGTTTATGGCTGTTTTTGACGGAGGTGAATATTTTAACAGCATACTCACCGTCAAGGCCGCCCGTGTCTTTAACACAATCTACACTGGCTGTTGCGCACACCATATACTTATTTTGTATTTTCCAGACCCCCTATAACCAGACAAATCGTTTAACATTTTTGCAATTATTCCATCATGTCCACCAGCTTTTAATACTTTTAAACTATGTACATGTATAGCGGCGATGTCTACCTCCTATTTTAGCGAGTTTGTTGCAACATTATGAAGTTTGGAAGATTAACTTGAGTGGTTGAGAGAAGAGTTGTGTAGGAAAGTGTCGTTCAGTTAATTTGCGTGTTCACCATCATCAAATACCAGAATCCCATTAGCGGCTCTTAAAAGGGAATATCATTGTTAAATTTTTGGTTTCAAAGTTTTTTTGACCGTATACCAGACGTACAATGAGACGTACAATGTACTTTGGGTTACCAAAGGAAGAAGTTCGCCAACTTAGTTTCATATTTTGTTTTCGTGTATTTCTTCAGTTTATTAACTTTGTTTCGCATCGTTCTGTATTTAGACCATGATATAGCACTATTAGATCGAATGGCTTTAGGTATTAAACGGTCTTTTCTACGAGTTGTCGTTGTTAACTCAGACGTGAGTATAGTGTTTATCGTGACGTCTAATTGTTACATGTCTATTCGGGATACATGTTTTCATAATTTCAAGACAATGTTTCGAACAGTTGTATAGCAAGTCATCAATGTGTTTAGATGGATCTTCTAATTCGTTTTCTAATTTACTGAATTTATCGCACTACTTGTCTTTAATAAATCTGCGTACCTGTTTTCTTCTTGTGGATATGGGACTATAATCAACATAAAAGGAAGACATTACTACATAGTGGTCCGAAATTTGTTTCTACCCACATGTTTAGTTCCTGTTCATAAGAGAGCATGATGTCACTTACACTAATTGGTTGGTGATGTCGCCCCAATTCGAGTAGGACTTGTAATGAAATTGAGCACGTTTAGATGGCTGACTAAGTTGGTAATGTACGATCTGTTGTTTGAATTTAAACGCCCGGTTACAATAGATCTTGTGTAGTGAAAATGTAAACCAAGTTCCAGATTTCGGGATCGGGCCTGGCAGAACTGAAACTGAATCCACATTGTAATTTGTTGTTGCTGTTGCCTTTTGCATATTATTGTTATCCATTGTAATCGTCGTGCTTCTACATATAATATTATTAAGTATAATATCCTTTTCTACACTATATATATTATTGTTGCATGTGATACCCATAGATTCACATCAATGGCGTCGTTTCGTTAAAACATTGTGCTTTTATACCCCCGTTTTGCCTTACCCATTTTCGCGTCGACAACGTGCGTTTCTCGCGTTCGTATTTTGTTTTGCATCGTTATCGCGTCGTAAGATATTGTATTTCTATTGAATTAAATGTATTTGTATTGTTTATATCTCTGCTTTCGACTTATATTTGAAATTTTAGGTAGATTTCGTCTTCAATAATGTTTGTTTTTTTCCATTCGGAAAAGTGAGTTGGTTTTTTCCAAATCCCATATAATATTTTGTCCATTCAGTTATTGAAGTATGTCTGACAAAATAAAAATCAATGAGGCAGGTTTGGAGGATTTAACAAAAATCGCACATGTGGATGACACGATAGCTGCGGCTATAATTGTGAAGCGTCGGGAAGTGGTCACTTTATCGAAAGATGATTTAGTTAATATCCCGCGTTTTCGTGGGTCACAACAACAATGGTCGGTTATCGACTTCAGTCCAGAACCATCAGGTAAACCCGCTGACAACTGGCATCCATTCAGATTGGACCCAGCAAAAACATCACAATTTAAAGATTACCAGGTGGGGTACGATTATGGCCAGGCTGCAGCAGAATCATCAGCTGGGCTCAGCCCCCCCCCCCCACAGTCAACAAACACACGTGACTCAGAACAACAACGTTTGCGTAAATACAATGCTGACCGCTCTTGTATTATTAATGTCCATGATGTTCTTGAATCACGTAAATTAGCAGACGCCACTCGACGCAAATTATCGTGGACGTCGGATAATCAAAACACTTAAATACCAAATAGTCCGATGTCAATGGAAACGGGAATTCAATATATGGTAAGTACCACTGCAGTGACAGGTGCTGCTACAGTAGTCACTCGTGCATCAGGGCCAATTAGGTATGGGGACACTGTCAAGTCAAACGCGGTGACCACCCATAGTACTTGGCAGGCAACTGATCAACTGCAACAAGATATGACATTAGCTATGGCTGCGCTGGGACAACTTCCTACTGTTCATCCTAGTATTATGATGTCCCAGGTATCAGTAAGTGGGCATCAAGTATTGCCTCATCAAGTTGCACCAATTTCAACACAACAATTTCCATCTGCTCAGTCAACCACCCCAGTCACGCATTTGACGATATCAAATGCTATGTTGACAAATCCCAATTTCTCGCAAGTTTCCTCCACATATACATATTCCGCAGTAACTGGCAACCGGTTACCGGTCGCAAATTATCAGGCTGGTTATGTATCCACGACCAACTCAACATTGGGAATACAGATTTCGGAAATCGATCTCAGTCAGCCTCCACCAAATTATGGACGGCAGAATCAACCACATTTCATTAGTAATCCGACATAAAATATTGCTCACACTCCAGTTGGTTATCAACTTGGATATCTGCAACAACCGGTGATACAACAGCCATTCCCTCATCAACCGGTCGGTGATGCACCAACCGGCAATACCACAATCGATGGTGCAACATCCATTCATACAACAGCCGGTAATACCACAACCAGTGGTGCAACAACCATTCGTATAACAACCGCGGTGATCCCACAACAACCGGTGATCCTACAACAACCAGTGATCCCACAACAACCGGTGATTCCACAAAAACCGATGATCCAACAACAACCAGTGATCCAACAACAACCGGTGATGCATCAACCGATGATACAACCGGGGATGCAACAACCGATCATTCCGCAACCAGTAGGGCCACAACCGATGAATCAGCAACCGGCTTTGCAACCACCACCTCAGAGACCACTTGGTTATCAAGGTTATCCCGATCCTAATTTCACTCGCATGCAATTGCCAGATTATGGTCAGCATCACTGGCAATATGGTAGGGACAGGCGATTGGCTCGAATGCCCAAAGGGTTTGTTATGATGAGGTGGAGGCGTGGCATCCTTTTAAATTAAAATTTGTCAAATATGTGGAATCCCAGCAATGTGGTTAAACAGGCTTTATGTTGGTGCATGAGTGGTAGAGCAAGTGAATATTTCACATTGCTCACGGAAAGAAACCCAGATATTACGTCCGATCAATTATTGTCTGGACTTGAAACTCGTTTCGGGCATCATGACAGATACATCAGACGACGACGAACGGGTGTGTGTCGTTAGGCAACAGGCTAGAGGTAGGCCAAACAGATTTCAAGGCAACGCGTCTAATTCACCAGAGTCTGAGGAAGAACATAAACAAGTTCAGAGGGGAGCGAATCCCAGGTATAGAAATACCGGGCAATTTTCATTGTGGAAATCTCGCACCCGCTCGTGACCAGTGTCGAGAGTTTACATTGGAGAAAATGACATATAGCTTGTCGAAATTGTTACCTGGCAGTAAGCATTTCGGGGAACGATCACCTCAAACCCCATATAAAGGGGTTCGGACACCTCCAAGACAGGGTTGGGTCAATTACATTGCAATGTAATTAATTGCAATTACATTGAAATATGTCAATTACAATTACATTGGAAATACAATGTAATTAATTACAATTACATTGGTTCAATTACAATTACTTTTGGTTAATGAAAATCGGGAAGAGCTTCAAGTAGGAAAGTCATTTGTGTTTGATGAACTTTATTGATATACATAAAATATAAAAGCAAATTAATGTAACACAGTGAAACAATGTAAACAAAACAACAAAACAACAACTACATGTAGAGCACAAATTGTTCATTTGATGTGGTGGTTACAACTGACCATCATCATTCTTTCGAATGTGTCATCTGTCATTCGACACCTGTCGAGTCTAGATATTTTGCCTGCAATACTGAAGAGCCGCTCAACGGGTGCTGATGAGGCAGGGACACAGAGGTGCTTTGCAGCTACCAGGCTTAACCCAGGAAAGTTTGTACAATTAAGTCGCCAGTATGAAGAGGGCGCTCATATTGATCCCTATGTTTCCGCTGAAACAAAAATAATTAACATTAAGATACATCATTATGTATAATTTGCCTACATACTAATAGCAGGGATTAAAACAATCAAAGCCAGCTAGGGTTGTAAATCACACACAATGACATAATCAGGATTATGAAGTAAAACAGGCCACCGGTGTGCCTAATGCTGCCTTTGTTAGGGGATTAACGCATTGATACAATACTGCAGTGGAGTCATATAATTAGGACAGCAACACAGATTAAGTGCACAACACTGACCAGATATGGAGGTGAATACAGTTAAGCTCAAAACAAATAGACTAAATTAGGTTTTGTTATGAAGACAAAATGCATTTATTATTAATGTTATAAAACAATTATTGTTTTAAAATGAATGTATTACTTTTAAAGATATATACCGGGAATGTTCAGAAACAACAATAATGTTTATGAATTTTTTTTTTTAAATCCAATACATGTACTTGTATTAATTATGTACATATTGTCATGATGATATACACATTATTGTAGGTGTATTAAAACATATACATATAATAATAACAATAACATATATAAATAATATAAAATAAAATTCAACATGACTTACCTTTAGATGTGTGATGAAATTTGAAGTTGCTTTTGCTGAACCCGAAATCAGTGTTGGACAATGTTTACATGTAGCTCTGAATTTGTCAGAAATATCATTGGGCAAGGTAAAATGTTGCCTCATGAATGAAAAACTTTGAGAAGGCATCGCTAGTCAAGTAAGTTAGTAACCAATTGTTTTACCTGATACTATTAACATATCATAGTCATGTCACATTTCAGATACAAATGCTGATGTGTTAACTTGTTATATTGGTCTGTATTTTTGGAATGTACTGGAAAATGTAATTGAAATGTAATTGAAATTACACCCCTTTTCTCAATGTAATTAATTACATTCAATTACATGTAATTGAAAAAACCTTCAATTACAAATTACATCCAATTACTTGGGAAAATGTAATTAATTACATTCAATTACAATTACAAATTACAATTACCCCAACCCTGCTCCAAGATCAAGGTCACCCTCACCTCAGTCCAAAATTCCAATTGTTCCTGTCGGGGCTATGGACATTATCAGAAGTCCTGCCCCTCAAGAAACCCAATGAACCGTGTCAATAATGATACGGCTGTCAGGTTCACGGAAAATTTAAATGGGACTGGGGCAGATCACGAGGTCTGAATATGCCCCCCCCCCCCGGGAACATACATGACCTCAGCAGTGAAATAGATATTGGCAATTGTGGGGAATTAACCATTCAAAGGGTCAAGTCATTTTCGGCTATCGAAATACCATTATAAATTGCCGGTCCCATGCTAAATATGTTGTTGATACCGCGGCAGATTCAACCATTATCTCGGATAGGTTATTCCAGTTGTTGGAAGTTAAACCAATGATAATAAAATCAATGAAATTTAACACTGCCGCCAGGGACAAACAGTATTGGAAGTCTTGTGGGACCTGTAGAAATTAAAATAGGCGATTTAATCTGTAGCGAAAATGTGTATGTGGCCCAAATTGAGGATCAAATGTTATTGGGCATAGATTTTCTTAGAAAATACGATGCACGTATTACAGCCAACACTGGCTCAATTCCATTGGGTAAATGTAGGTTGCCTACAATTATATCCAAAGAGGAAAGGGCTATGGTCGCTAGAGTGTGTGTGGCACACCATACTGTTGTAACGAACCAAAGCCGGACCCTTTGGTCGTGTATAGACTATATCTGATTTTGTGACGTCACCAATTATTATCTAATACGACGCAGCTGTTTTGAATTTCGCGAGCGCTTATGTCGCACAGTAGATCGGTGGGCTTAAAGCATTAATGTTGTAATCGGCGATTCTTGTTACTGTGTCTGATTACTGGTATTGCAAATGATAATTATGAACATTGAATTACACTGCAAGTTCATTCGTAGCGTTAGTTTACCTTTAATTGAGAAAATAAGATACAACAAATAACGACACTATTGTTTTACAGTCTATACACATCGGGGCGAGTGAAAAGTGATCGAAATTCCTGATGTGAAATATAATAAGAATGTCATAACGAATTTACCGTTCTACTGTGCGAAGATGTGTATTTAATGTACAGCACTTGGTACGATGCGGTACTGTGCGAAACGAAATAACATATTTAATCAGGAATTAATTGTTATAAAACTATATAGTACTACTGACATACATGCATGTGATAATCCATAAATATACTATTTTCTGGAATAGAAAGGAAATGCATAATTATGAACAAAGCAGAAGATACATTCAGGCGAACTCGGTCAATGGAGAAAGTTACACGATGACGTTGTTCGTCTTTTTGTCGTTGAAATCGACACATTTGAATGAAATGAACAGCTATGAAATGGACACGTTTCTCGGCATAGTATCTCCGCTGCAGTTCTCACCCTGTGTCAAGAAAATAAATAAATTGGTCAAATTCATTAAATATGTTCCCGTTCCCTCTCGACAAGGTATAACTATTTTCACTTTGATGTTGGTACTAGTAGTAAGACTATACCCGAAGTTCGATTTGCCTAATTTATACCCGAAATTACGATTGGGGTCCTTTCATTCGACGAGCCCAGGTAATATAGCCTTATGTGAATCTTATTTGTAGGGAATATCAGAGAAACTGATTTTGATAAAAAAAAAGAAGAAAAAAGCCAGAGCTACCCTCAGATTAGTGGTTTTGCTTTGGTTCGTTAATTACGCCAGCGTATGGTCATATTACCTGTGTTATCGGTAGTGGGGTTACAGTGCGACATTGGCCCACTTATTACAGAGTTTATGATTGAGCCGAATCATGAATATAATGATTTAGTGCTACCCACAGTGCATCGTGGTTCCGAGAGCCCCACAATTTGTTTGATTAATGCGAGCAAAAATGAAGTACACATTAACAAACGATTGTATTTGGGGAAGCCCAAGAAATTGGCCAGCTATGTCAACTAGGTAACAAGTCGGTTGAGTGTCAATCCAGGTTATCTGATGAATCGACACTTACTGACATGACACCTGTGGGTCCGGTAAGCAGGGTGGAATGCAATAATGAAATATGTTATCTCGGGTTGTTCGGATATGATTACATGTGAAGTACCATAGCTTCCGGCACATATCCAATCATTATATCAACGTTCTTCTCAAAATATACCACAAGAAGAAGCTGCGCGTTGCGCACATTTGTTACTCAAGTATCAGGATGTGTTTGCGAAAGACGAGTTTTTACTTAGGTAATTTTAAGGATATAGAACATGGCTTTCCTCTAAGTGAAGGAGCGCGGTATATTAAACCAATGAGGCGCACCCCAGCTTGTTTTGTCGGCATAGAGGAAGCCCATTTGAAAAACATTACTGGAGGCCATCTATTTCTGAATGGGCGTCGGCCCCGGTTCTAGTAAAAAAAAACGTGACTCCACACTGAGGTGGTGTGTCGATTATCGACGCGTAAACGCTGTTACAAGGAAAGAGGTCTGTCCATTACCTAGAATCGATGACTGTCTAGATACATTAGCCGGAATTGTGCGTGTTCACCACAGAGTTAATGTTCTTGGGGGAATCGATGTCCACTGTGATCCGGTTATCGGTGATTTAACAGCGAATCCGCACTAGAGAGTGTCAGTTGTGTGTCACCCCAAGAAATACGAGCAGTTGAAAGTGCCCGAAAATGGCTGCCCTGCGAGCTTTAGTGCAACATCCTGTGGTTATCGCATTCGGAGAAATTGGGTTGGATCGATCGTTCGCTAACTTGAGTGAGCAGGCCATGATCCAAAAGGACGACATATTTCGGGAATTGTTATCGTTGGGTAGATTCTTCAACCCATCATCATGCACCCCAGGGGACCGAATGGCAAGTTTTTAGGGCATGGTGTTAGTTTTACGGCGTTGGAAATTGTACTGACCGACACACCTGGATCAGGTTATCCATTACCATTGTTTTACTGGAACCAAGCACGCAGTACATGATTGGGCCCACAACAGGCCAAACACCTATTTTGGATTCACGGGAGCCTGCGCACGTTTTAGTGAACTTCAGACAGAATGGATGCGTGCAGTTCGGTTAGAAAGGTTGCTACTGGAGTTAGATGTTCCACACTTCCCGACCGAATGGTGTGACCATACCACTCCAGAGGTAATTGGTGAAGTGGCAATGGAACTGGCTCGAATCCTGAACAGGGACGTACCAGAAATTATCTCCATCAAGGCGGCCAATGCCAAGGCTGTCTACGGAATTCACTTGCAACATGTTTAGAGTAATTTAATGCAATGATAATTTTTCTTTGATATAATCCCAGTTATCGGTAGATTATGTATCAACCCTTTTCTGGATAATTTAATGCAATGAGAACTTTTCCTTGATTTAATCCCGGTTATAGTTGGATTAATTACTAACATGTTCTGGGTTACAACTTAACCGTCCGCCGGAGAATTTTTCAAAATATCTGTGAAATAATCCCGGTTATCGTTGGCTTATTGATCAGCCATTGGTTCGGATATTTGTTTATGTAGGGACATGTTTATGATCTACTCTTAGTTAGGCCCCAATATGAGAGATTGTAGTCATTAGGTTTTTAAAAATTCGGATATCGGCACGTAGATTATCTATGAAGGTCACATTAACCGTTTTTCTGAAAACTTTCCAAATTTCTGAGAAGAGTGGATGTTCAAATGATAAACGGTTGGAGTTGTTGGGTTGGATATTTCTAACAGTTGAAATCTTGAGTAACCATCGCAGAATTTCAACCGAGTGGGGTGCAAACATAGTTGCCCGGAAATATTATCTGGTTCAAGGGATGGAGGTGCACTCGGACATATCAACGATTCCGTGCCAGAAAAATGGCAGAGTTTGATTTTAAGACTGGAGAATATGTTGTAATAATTCCAATAGTTTAATGTTCCAGATAATATAACTGCAAATTATACTTTATATCACAAGTATGACGTTGTCCTACATTCAGTCTAATTCGGTTTTTTGTCATACCCCCTTCCCCATAAATAACAAGTAACACCAACCCTTTGTGAACGGACAATTTCCCATTGCCTATGAGAAAATCAACTTTATAAAAATTGGTGTCAAATCGGACAAATCTTCTCCAACATAGGGGTCGGTGGTACATATGCGTATTTGCTAAATTTCCACCGCTCAACAGTGGACCTTTTTCGAAACCTCTCTATCGAATATGTACTTTCGCATCTGGTGGAAGGTGACCCATGATAGCTTATAACCTCGATATCAAAATGCACGGGCACTCCGTATATACTGCCTCGATCGGAACGTGCTGACATGATACCAACCAACAGAAAATGGTGTTGGTGCAGGCGAAAAAAGAAAATTATTTTCGAGTGATACTCAGCTTCCAATTACGAGAAAGTTAAAAGATACAACGTGGGACGTAGTTTTACTATACGGACGAAAACCATGGACGTACGGACCAGCGACTTTAAGGCGTTGCGAGACACGGTGTGTGCCACTCTGAAGCGGGCCACAGTTACTAAATAGACCAATTCTAAAAAATACACAAATTCTGAGGAGACAGGTTCAAAAGGCGGGCAAAGCAGTGACGCTCTCCGAATTGGACAACACAATCCTTGATACAATTGGCCGCAATTCGGCGGTCCTTAACCCGATCCCAGTTCACGACACTCCAGTCGTCGTGGGATTACCGCCAGGTACCACGGAGACTGCACCCGTGTTACCGGTCCCGTTAACGACGATCATGGAACACCACAACCCAGTTCTGATCCCGAACACGGCTCGTCGAATACCACAAGGGAACATCTACAGCCGGTCCGTCTACAAGTACTCCCAAAACTAAGTAGGGATTGAAGATTAGCGGGATCGATAAACTGTTAAACGATGAATTTATCGGTCTGAAAAAGCTGAACCTTTTTCTAGAGATAGAAAATTTGAGGTTGAAAAATATATGCAAGAAACTAGAAATCCGCGCGCTAAAAGTGCAGCTTGCAGAAATCGAGAAAATTAGTAAATGCAATTGAATTATACTGTGAACCATCATGCATCATTTCAGTGTATGTACGATTTTATAGATGAATATATTGGTGTCACCTTTGAAATAAAATATTACGAAGCAGAACAATCGTTGTGTTTCAGGATGTCATGATGATAATTTCTGGGATATATAGCCGGGTCCATATAGCCGAAGATGTTACGAGAGTGTTTCAATTAGTCAATCATAATATTCCGGGAAATTCAATTTGCCCACACCCCTTGGATTGTAAGTCTCCAACTGATATATTGAACATTCCAATAACACCCTATACATGTATAGCCTCTCCCCGTTCTCAACTTTATCGTTAACGTCATCGTGAGGTGTGTCTGTCTGGGCGCCGTTAAAATAGGTGTAATCATCGCATGAATGAGACATAAATTATGTAGGACAAAAGCGCACTGACATAATTCTGATGCTCTTGATATCTCATTCACTTCCATGATTGTCCTGAGAACATTGAAGTGACTTCATAGCACCGTTCAACGGTTGTTTCTAGCTTTCGGTGCGCCTTATTAAATCGTCTATGCGCTACCGAGCCTTTAATGTTGCATGGTCAACATTGCATTCATTGATTACGTAGCAGGTTAAACAAATACGAGCAGCAGTGGAACTCAATATATAATTGGAGAACTAGATTAAAATCGCATGCCTAACTAACTCCTTGATTCAACACAAGAGCTGCTTTTGGTATCTTCGTCATAACTAAAACATTACTGAATGTAAAACTAATCATCAAACGTGGGCCCGAATATACATTCTGAGGAATGAAAATCAATTTATTACATATTTCATGAACGCTCCTTGTAATTGGTGGCGACATCGATGTTCACCATGGTCCTCATGGTGATACTATGGCTACACTTACCATTTTACACTACAATATCAGAAGCATTAGAAGCAGATTGGAAAGCATTACTCATCTGATTGCAGAGTACGATAGTTTATGTTATACAGAGACACACCTTGATCGTATAGCTCTAATTGAATTTAGACACATGTTTTATGTTATACAGAGACTCACCTTGATTTTATAGCTCTAATTGAAGTTAGACACATGTTTTATGTTATACAGAGACTCACCTTGATCTTATAGCTCTAATTGAATTTAGACACACGTTTTATGTTATACAGAGACTCACATTGATCGTATACCTCTATTTTAATTTAGACACATGTTTTATGTTATACAGAGACTCACCTTGATTTTATAGCTCTAATTGAGTTTAGACACATGTGTTATGTTATACAGACACTCACCTTGATCGTATAGCTCTAATTGAATTTAGACACATGTACTTGTGTTTTGAAATTACATCAAAACTCCCCAAGTTCCTTTTGATTTTCTTCCACTGATCCGAACGAGAAACAATTAAAACGGCGGATGATGATCGTAGGGTCCGGCGAAGCTTCGAGATTCGATTCGATTCGAAATCGTCTTACTGATTCGATTCGAAATCGATCGTGTAGTTCGAATCACCATATTAACCTCATTATGTGCGAACTTGTTGAACAGCGTGTCCTACAAAATCTCTAAAACAAACGCACGCAGATGTCGTTGCGAACGCCGTCGGTGCACGAGATGCGGTCCTGTTTCGTTCAGTAAATTATTGCTCTTGGGTCGTCGTGGCGGCGAAATATCCATATCATCGATCCATCTCTTGTGCCCTTCCCTACTTTTTATTTATCCAAAGTTATAATGGCGGAAATTAAAAGTTATTTTGAATGCAGCGTTGACAAATTCAGGTGCAACTCGTGCACGACTGTACTATCAGTTCAGAAAACGGGCACTACCTCCCACTTATGGGCACACCTTAGCCGCAGTCATCCTGCAATCCACCATAAGGGCAAAAGAAAAGAAAGACTCAAAACGAAAATTAACCGGCAACACGTCTAGTAGTAGCGGCGACGCGGGCGAGACCCTAAAAAGAAACAGTTGTCACTAGCCACCTTTACGATGAAGAAAGAATTGGGCACTGATGAAAAAAAAAGTACGACAGAGTACGATTTATCTCGTCATATTTTCATGTGCCGTTCTCAACATTTTTTATTGTGACGCAGGTCCACACGGCAAGCTGCCAAACACGCACAGGTGATGGTATGGGGAGACACTCGCGCTGCAGCGGGATCGCCGACATAAATCTAGTTCTTGCCGATTTACCACGGGGAGTAAGATTCGATTCGAGATTCGATTCGATGTGAAATCCGCGTGTCTGATTCGATTCGAGATTCGATTCGAACAAAATCGCCGATTCGCCGGACCCTAGATGATCGTGCAGCGCGCTACAAGAAGAAAGTAATCATTACTGGAAAATGTCATTATTTCTGGGAAATGTTCACCATAAAATCGAAAGAGTATGGCAAAAAGTGTTAGAAAGATTGCGGTCCATTTGAGCGAGATTTCCTGTGACTTGAAAACACCGAGAAACTGTATGACCCAATGGTTTGCAAAAAGCGTTAACAGTTCAGCGGGAGGATATAAAGAATATGAGCAACTGAAATAAAGTATGAATTGCCCATTCTTAAGCGGACAACCATAGCGAGGTATGTTAAGGGGAAGAATGATACCGGCTCAGAAGATGTAGTGTAGTGACTTAGCGACAAAATTTTGTCATATTGGAACGGACTGGCCAAAAGTGCCATTTTTTATATTATGTCAAGTTAGGTGTGCTCTTCCAGAAAGTGAACTAGAAACAGGTTTCTGATCAATATTAACCCTTGTTTCCAGTATAAATCCAAGATGGCGGCCAAATTAAATAATTATTTCACCATGAAGTTCCAACTGGTATACAATTGAAGGCACATGCATTTTAAAGGCGTCATTCCATCCGGCATTGTCATATTTTGAAGATATTATCAATCCAGGCTGACCAAATTTGATAATTATCACTTTTTGGACCAAAAGCATGAAATTTTGTCATAAAATCATTCTCGTTTGAATTATTTCGGAATAATAAACAGACAATTTCTCAAAACTGTTTCAGTGCATATCAAAGGTTAAGATCTTAAAAATTTCAGAAATGTATACTGCAAACAAAATATACAACATCTAGGACAAATTCGTTACCATATTTTAGACATTTTGGATTATGTTACCCCTCACCCCAAAAATCATGAAATTATGTTTATGTGATAAACATCCGATAGAACATGGATGAGAATCTATAAAGGACACTATTCGATCACATTTCTAAATACTGTAATTGCAATTACACACACAATGACCAAAGTTGAAATTTACAACTTTTCGACTAAAATATGCAATTATGTAAGAAAATCCTCGTCATTTCAAATATTTTGGTCCAATATATGGTCATTTACACATAGGATATTTGCGATAGTTCACAATGTTCGGTCTTAAATGTTTTGGACATATATACTGAAAACAATGAATAGATTTTCTGTGGTTAATATGTAACAACGTTTCAGAAAATTTGGTTTATGTTACCCCTCACCCCAAAAATCACGAAAATGTGACTTGGTTGTAAAGATTCAATAAATCTTTGGTTAAATCTTATAAAGTGAGTTTGTCGTGTAACAGCTATATTTTATGGTAAAATAACCATCATTTCAAATATTTTCAAGCAATACATGTATATGGACAATTTCTCAAACATTTCCCAAGATCGTATACCACATGCGGCCTTGCAAGTTTCGAAAATGACTGTCGAATACAACACATTTAAAGGTGTATACATGTCAAGTCTTGGTGAAATAGAATAAAATTCAAAAATTCTATTATACCATAAATAATTTGAAGGTGTTGACTTATATAATCTACAAATGTAGCATACAAGAGGGGGTATATATAGACATGTAGTTCAGATCACAACTTTAATTTGTCTATCAATAATACACATAACATGAAGATGGTCTATCTTTGTTTATACTCTGTTCTTAAATTCACGTTTGTTATGTTGTACCTGTATAACTATAATGTGCACAGTCTGATCATACTAGCGGATATATAGCAACTCATAGACTGTCATGTTATAATCACCGGTGACCAAGTTGATACATTGAACAAATATTTTAGGCATTCTTAATATCACAATTACAGCTGCATAATTATGTGCATGGTAAATCAGCTATTGCACATTTACACCTGTTACAAGTTTGGGATTTGCAACACTTGATGAGTTCTGAACACACAGCTGCAGCTTCTGGTAATGTAGTCCACAATGGTTTACATCCATGATCTTCAACTGTCCATTCCCAGTCATGCGGGCCATGTATTGGAATTGTTATGTCATGACAATTGTACCACAATCCTGCCTGGTATATGGCTCATTTCATATGCTGTATTAGGGCCCCTTTTGAGGCGACAAGTTTTGGAGAATTCTCTTCATATGCCTCGTTATCAGCAACTTTTGACAACCTTTATTATAATTAATGATAATGAAACGTTCGAGTTCTTTGAAAATATATGAGGACGAATCTAGTTTGATTCGCATATAGAAGACATGTACATATATCTGTGATAACGGGATAATATTTCCATGCTATCCAGAAACTTTTTCTGCCCTTTATATGGAAGAACAAAGTTGTATAAAAACCAAGCAGATATCGAATGAAAATTGGGTAGTGATAACAATTGTCATCGCCCAGAGCGGAAAATGTGTTGTTGTCATGGTACAATGTTTTAGCTTTGCCTGTTCCTAGAGAAACACATGTATCACCACCACTGTTAGCATCCGTAAACTTTGAAAACTGACCGATGACCATTACCAGGACATCTGTGTCAACAATCCGAACACGGATGGTCGTCAGCCCACAAGAAATCGCTTGGATAATGTGCGGCACAATTATAATATCAGCTTCCTCCTGACAACAGTTTCTCAAGATTTACTTGGAAGAATTTGCTATTTTGAGAGTTGACGAACATTCTGTCATGTTTAACACTTTATCATCATGTTCTGACGCATTACTTGTCAGGAATACAAAAAGTTCAAGCTTATTATTAGAATGTCGTTCCATTTTTTTGGAATCTTAGTTTGGCCACCAACTTTTCTTCCACGACCTATACCACGATTCTCATTAGTGCTGCCTTTTGTGCTGCCTTCAAAATACCTATCCCACACAACACACATGACATTAACACTTGTTAGTTTGTGGAGTAGAAACTTCATTGGTGACTGTGTAATCATTAAAAGTACATGTAGATCCTATCGCAGGCACAATTATATGCACAAGAACGCCTCCATCAAATATCTTGCACGTACTTCCAATATTTTATTTCTTGTAATAGTGTGTTCGAACAACATTTGGGCAGTTCAAAAAACCCGAAATCGCTTCTCCGCTATTCCAAACGATCAAGTGCAGGAACAGGAGAACATCAAATTGAAAGGAAATGGAGGATTGGTATGTTTAACAGAGAGCTCATCAACAATAACGAGATGGCTAGAACTCCCCGAACCAGACGTGTTTTTCTCTCATTAGAGTCGGCTATTTCCCACGCCTTATCAACGGGAGGTAAGGTAAATTCAAGGGGACACAATCTGATTTGCTGGGATGTATCCGGGAAGCAATTGGAGATATATCGGACCCACCTAAAAATGTTCAGTGCAAGATATTTGATGGAGGCGTTGTTGCGGATATGATTGTACCTGCGATATAGTATCTACTTTTAATGATTACGCCCAGTCACTATTGAAGTTTCTACTCTACATACTAAGAAGTGTTACTGTCATATATATGTGGTGTAGGACATATGAAACGAGCTGCATACCAGGTAGGATTGTGGTACACTTGTCATGCCAAGCCGCAGCTGTGTGCTCAGAACTCATTAAGTGTCGTTGCAAATCACAAACTTGTAACAGATGCAAATGTGCAAACGCTGATTTACCATACACAGAGTTATGTAGATGTAATTGTGTGCTTAAAATATTTGTTCAACGTATAAACACAGGCAGCGGTGATTATAACATGACAATCTATGAGTTGCTATCTATCGGCTGGTATTATCAGTCTGTGAACATTATAGTTATATAACATAACAAACATGAATTTAAGAACACAGTATATACAAAGATAGGCCATCGTTATGTGTATTATTGGTTGACAATTTAAAGTTGTGACCTGAAATGCATATCTATATATACACCCCTCTTGAATGCTAGATTACATAAGTCAATGATATTGGGTCAAATATATCCATTAATGGTATTATAGATTCTTTTATTTTTATTTTATTTCACCAAAACATTACATGTATATACCCTTATATGTGTTGTATATATATTCGATGTTCATTTTCGAAACTTTGAAGACCGCATATTGTTTATTATTGCATATTGCCATTCTATTGGTTGAACATATTTGAAATGATCAAATAAATTGTTAATTTCAACAGTATACTGACAATGAGATTGTTACATTATAATATATGACGAATTACGATCGACAAACTCACTTTATAAGATTTAACCAAAGATTTATTGAATCCTAACAACAAGTCACATTTTCGTGATTTTTGGGGTGAGGGGTAACATAAACCAAGTTTTCTGAAACGTTGTTACATATTAAACACATACAATGTATTCATCGTTTTCAGTTTATATGTCCAAAACATATAAGACCGAACAATGTGAACTATCGCAAATATCCTATGAGTAAATGACCATTTATTGGACCAAACTATTTGAAATGAAGAGGATTGTCTTACAAAATTGCATGTTTTGTCGAAAATGATGTTATATTTCAACTTTGGTCAATGTGTATGTAATTGCCATTGCAGTATTTAGAAATGTGATCAAATAGTGTCCTTTATAGATTCTCATCCATGTTCTATCGGATGCTTATCACAAAAACAATATTTCATGATTTTTGGGGTGAGGGGTAACATAATCCAAAATTTCTAAAATACGGTTAAGAATGTGTCCTAGATATTGTATGTTTTGATTAGAGTATACATGTCCAAGACCTTAACCTTTGATCTACACTGAAACATTTTTGAGAAATTGTCTGTTTATTATTCCGAAATAATTCAAACGAGAAAGATTATATGACGAAATTGCATGTTTTTGATACAAAAAGTGATAAATTTCCAATTTGGTCAGCCTGGGTTGCTACTATCTTCAAAATATGACAATGTCAGGTTGAATGACGCCTTTATTATGCATGCGCCTCAAATTTTATACCAGTGGGAACGTCAGGGTGAAATAATGATTGAATTTGACCGCCATCTTGGATTTATACTGGAAACAAGGGTTAATATTGATCAAAAACCTGTTTCTAGTTCACTTTCTGAAAGAGCACACATAACTTGACAACATATAAAAAAATGGCACTTTTGGCCAGTCCGTTCCAAAAAAAATGCTAAGTCACCACACTAATGGGTCTAAGGCAGGTCTCACCGACGCCGATAACGTCATATCATACTCGATATCTTTGGCCGAGATTCGGCGGCAGTGAACTCCACCGACAGTGCCATACATGCGGGTTTATTATTATCGATTTCAGATACGACACATGCTGATTCAATCGGGAGCATTCATTGTGGTGAAAACATAAAAACCCGACACCATGTACTGCATACTGTAATGCGCCAAATGACGTCAGAGAAACAAACATGGGTACCGCTAACAATCATAATAGCTGAAGTGAAAGGATACGCAAATGTAAGCGGAATTGACAATCTTCTGAACGATGACTCCATCAGTCAACAACAAAACAAAAATACTCACCCTTAAAACCTGAGCGTGAAGAACATTTGCAAAAAGCTTGAAAATCGCGAGTTAAAAGTTCAGAAGGAGGAATGAAAGAATATGAGCAACTGAAATAATGTCATTACTTTACATTACGGCTTGTGTACAAAATGTTGGTTTCTAATTGTATTTTGTTTGTTTCTGAAATTCCAGGTAGAAAACCATACGGTACTTCAATTCTGGACATTATTGAAACCTCCGTACCCGCTCCCTCCCCCTTTTCCGACGTCTATCTCAAATTTTCCCCAATTGCGAAAACATCCAATTTAACACCATTATGATTTGTACACAGCATTTTGGTCCAGAACAACGTAGTTTAATTAATCAAGCATTGAAGAATTATACTCTTAACCTAATTCGGCCTCAAATGCCAAATGTTGAATAAACCATGAACAATATTATATTTGTTAAAACATTTAACAACCGTGCCGTGGCGTACATAAAACATAATTGTGCAGTGAAATAATATGGTCCAACTTTTACCCAACTACGGCCACATGATATACTCCAAATTGTTCTAAAATTGGATGCAGTGATTGGATCTATTACACCATATCAATGTCTGCCGTGAATTTGCAACTGTGTCCCGCTAATGTTGACGATTTAAAAAATGCACGCAATTCGCATACCCAACTTGTATTTGGAAAATCTACATATCCATTTCGTTGTCCGAAATGGATTCAGCATGTTGAAAACCCCCGGATTACAATATACGAGACATTTTCTATTAGAGAGGTTACCAAGACATGCTGAAAACGAAAAATATGTCGGCACTCTCATTTTGCAGTACAATGTGGCAAACTTTGTAGTATGATTGAATATTATCATGATAAATACAAACACATAATACTTTAGGGCTATAGAGCTTCAGAACACGACTTTTGGTGACAAAATGTGTCACCTTTCTCATTTCATGGGCATATCTCGGTAACCTCAGCAGTAAACAACCCGTCACTTTGCATCCACGATTTTCCGATATGCTAATCAGAATATGACCACCGCTTTAAATACGGGCTTATGTGGTTTATTTACAGATTCTTTGACGATTCGAAACTGACAGTGCCCATAGACATATCGGTTCGGCCCTGGGTGGAGTAACAGCAAATCAGTATGCGTTAAATAAGTGGATGCAAACATAACAAAAGACGAAATGCTCATCGAATCATCGCGGTTCATGGGTTCAACAGAGGCAATGAATCTCTTCAAAGAATTCCATACTAGACATCAGCGAAAGTTGTTTCAGGAGCGACTGAATAACACTGGTTCTGGTAATTCTTCTGTTAGTTAAACATATTGTTTTTGCTCATAATAAATGCATATACATACAATGTATACATCACATGACAAAGGGGATTTGAGAACAAGTGGTGACACTTCTCTTCTTCTCCTCTCCCTGTGCTGGTGTTTATTAATTTGTTTCAACAAACATGACTATTAAATTTCTTCCTGCAGATTCTCAGCGATCACGTTCATTTGATAAACGTTGTACAGTACTTGATTTTGTTTCTGTGATTTCAGTCAGCCCGACTTTTGCCAACCTAATCTATAAGGAGCTGGCAATGGATGCTTCTGTGTACGCTCATCCCACAACAGCAGCGTGTGGTTTATCTTTCTGGGCAACCAGAGTTTAATATGTGATATAGGACACCTTAGGATACACTAGTTAAGGCGACAAATACTTTCTTGACAATGCCAGAAAACAGTTAATAATTGACGATGGATCGTAACTGGGGGGGGGGTGCTGGACGTTTCGGCACCTGGTTTTCTGGACGTTTCGACACCTGTGTTTTCAGCACTTGGTTGTTTCGACCCAGGTGCTTGGACTTTTCGGCAGTTGATCGAAGACGTTTCGGCACTTGTTTCTTTTTCTTTTCATATATAATATTGTCTTTGATGTTGGCAGCATCGAACTTGCAGCGGCGGCATTTCCCAATATGATTACCGACAGACCAAGAGACAACAAACGCCAATCAACTGTACTTGTTCGTCATGCCCTAACCTGGTATATAAATTGGTTTCGTCTTGTTCTACCGTGCATGGGTAGGGGGTACCCAACCACTTTTGGCGTTTGGCCGCTGCACTATTTCTGTGATGCAATCGTATAGCAATATCGTTATTGGCATCCCTCTTATATATCGCGAATAGATCGGACGGTCTGTTTAGAGAACTATCATGTTGTGACGTAGGCGCTATCGACCAATTTGATTCTCACATCGACACGACGTCAACATCCCCTTGATATAAGGGTCTGGACTTCAAGCGCCTCCTCATTCGGGTGCATAATGTATATCATGTATTGATGGACCTATTATATATCGGGAACAGACATGGTTGTCTGTTCAGAGAACTATGATAGTATGACGTATATAGATAATCGACCAACCACCAGACTCTTGATAGAAGTGTCTGGACTTCAAGCTTCTTTCCCTCGTGCAGTATGTGAGTATCAGTATTGATGACCCTCTAAAATATCGCGAACAGACAATGTTGTCTGTTCAGTTCAGGCAGCTATCATAATGTGACGTAGCGAATTGACCAACATAATTTTCACATCGACGCCACAGCATCAGGCTCTTGATAGAACGGCCACATGTCGATATATATATGAGTAAACATTGTACATCTTTGAAATACGGTACGTTAACCCGTGCTATTCTGAATGGACTCTCCCATTCAATTATAAAATCATACACTGGAACGATCTATTATTCGTCTGGACGGATGTTCAAGTCTTCAACGAACCCGCAAAGGGAAAGCCAGAACACATCCAGTCTTCTTATCGTATTGGGAAGACAATGGAGGGTAAAATGCGACCCACGAAGTTAACAGTAGCATCAGAGGAACTGTGGGATGAATTATTAAAAACAGGAACAAAAACAAATACCGTGAATGGCTTTAAATTCGTAGGTATCAATGTCCGTGGTTCAGCCATTTATGACTTGTTCGTGAGTTCATAAATTGGTGGGTCCGCCAATACCACAATCAAATCCAACTAATATATAACATATGTATAATATACACATTCTAGTCATTATAGCAATAAAATACAACAAGAAAACCATAGTCAGAAATGGTAACGCGCTCAAGATAATATATTTTCTGTTATTTGTAACAAAAGATGAGGGGCAAGTTTGTAAGTTTTGTAACTTGTGCCCCGATCCCTATGTATATTGTCTAGATACATTAAAATATGTTTAAAGTAAAACAAAAGAATGGAGAAGAAAAAGAAAATTGCAGCAGCTAAAGATGTAAATGCAAAACAGGCAAGACTGGAATATGGACCAGAGGCACTGGAAGTCTCAGGTGACATTAGCGAAGACGCCCTAACCAGCAAATGCGAAGATTTATAGAAGAAACATATCAATATTAAACCGGAATATATTGAGTCTATTGAAAAATCAACAAAAGATCAATCTGCATTTGGGTTGTAGGCAGAGGAAAGACGCATCAGAGTGACATCATCAAACTTTGGTGAGATATCAAAACGCAAACCCACACTGAAAATGGATCTCTTCGTTAAGCGACTTCTTTACAGCACATTTCATGGGAATCACATTACTAGGACTACGGCTAGAAAAATCAGCAATTAAAGAATATATTGCCAAGTGTCGATTGATTGGTGATCAATGTCAGGTTGAGCCCATGGGGTTGTGTTTGCCCTGAATTTTCTTTCTTAGCAGCAAGTACTGATGGTTTGGTAATAAGTCAATCTAGAGGTAAAGGTCTGTTGGAAATTAAGCATGTGTTTATGACAAACCAGCATTGTTTTCAAGAGGCATGCTCATCAGTTCAAAATTTTCCTTTAGAGTTGATAAATGATGAATTCAGGTTAAAAAGAACGCATAACTTGTATTATCAAATCGAAGGCCAAATGAATGTGTTCAATCTCCCCTGGCTCTATTTCCTTGTAAGGCATACTGATCCGTATGAGTTGCATATAGAGCACACACAGAAGGATGAAGTGTTTTGGCTAAATCAAATGGTTCCGAAGCTTTCATCATTTTGCCATAAAATAATCCTTCCGGAACTATAAATCTCCTGGAATTCGGGAGCATGGTGTCTGGGTAATATATATATCTATATAATATAATCAAAGTGTTTGGCTGTGTGTATGTTTATTTATGACTTTATTGGCATGTTTGTAATATCCCACCCATCTGTTCAATTGAGCACAAATTTGGAACACATCCCGCGGCGTACCTTAAAACACATATTTAAAAACGGCATACAAAATTCAACAGCAATCGGGTGTCTGTTAACTTAGCATGTTAAAGCATTCCAGCTTGCCTGAACATATACATGTATCTATTTTCATCTGAAACAAGCAGTATAATTTTACCTTTATTTATTTAAGTTTGAGGAGCCAAAGACAACAAAATCAGTTGCACGAAAACGAGAAAGAAAACCACAGCCAGCAATGTGAGTCCGCCATTGTCCACAACTGCTGGATCTTCAGTGCAGCCAACAGTTATTGACACATCTGATCTCACTGCCCAAGCTTCAGCATCAACAGTACCATCAGTAATCACTTCTTCAGGCCGTCAACGAATACAGGCAGATATTACACGAGTGGTGGATTATTCTGGATCTTCAAAGTGGTACACGGGTAGAGTAACTTCTCTGGTTGATGGTCGAGATGGTGCGATCTACATAATTCATTATGACGAAGAAGACACTACATATGAAGTAGACCACCTTGTCGACAATTACACATCTGGCTGTTAGTTTTACTGACATATGAAGGTAAGATCAGATGCATTTAAATGAACATGAACAGTCTATATATGATTGCAACAATTTCTCTTGTGAACTTGCATGCTGTAATAGAAACTTTGAAAGTCATTTAGTAACTATTTAAAGATGTATTGTTTCCAATATATGTAAGATATTTGTCCATGTACATGAAGGTCAGTTTATTACCCCTCGAAATTAAGTAAATATCCCATGTCCCATAGATTCCACATGTTACCACATCATTTCCCTCCGCATTGATTATTGCCGTGGCCAATTTTGATGATTGATTTTATTGAATGTTCAATATCACTATTTACATCAAAGGCATATCTCTTTAATATTTGTAATAATATAAACACACCTGTTAACTACAGTACTAGTACTACAATAATGTAAGATAAATTTTAGTTGTAGCCTGATCTAAAAAATGTGCAAATTTTAAATCAATTGACCAAACATTAGAACTAGATAATAGGTATGTTTCGACATCACATTTTATTTCACAACCTGATCAAGTAATGTTAGATCCATTTGTTTTCTTTCAGATGTGGTCGAGTATTTCATGCTGCAAATAGATAGTACCTGTATTTTTACCCGATGCATCCAGTTTGATGATTTATAATTCTGTACATATGTATATTACATTGACTTGACTGATTTTGCTGACCGAGAGTTACTTGAGCATTCCGAGCCAAGTGTGGTGAGTATACATGTTTTCATATATTTGCTTTATGTAAATGCCTTTTCAATTGTCCTGCTAACTGGTCATGTTGTTTTCAAATTTTGAGTCACTTCTAACACTGTTAGGATTTTTGCAAAAACAAATGGTGTCTGACATAAATGGTTTCACCCCTTGACACCTGTTATTAATTAATTTAATGCTGTGGGCCTTTTGAAGGCAATTTTACGATCAATTATGCTGTCTTACACATATTCAGTTGAGCACATGTAAGACTGTATTGGATTTCAATTTTTATTTGTGAAATTGGACTTCCCGAACTTATGAACATATTGTCTTCCATACATATCACTGCTAATGTAGTTCCAGTCACGTCAATCAAAACAAAAGTTTGAAGCCAATTTGCAACATTTTCTCATTATTTATCATGTAATGCACCAAGCTTGTGCTCGTCCTGCTTTGAATAATGGAGTTTATGACCATGGTGTTTATTTTCAGTTTTGAAGTTCCATTTCCTGTTACCTGGACAGGACTTTTTTTGTGTTTCTACAGATTTTGGAGGAACTTCAGAGTTCAAACTACTTGTAAAAGACTTTTGTGGTAAGTGTTATGCTGTTTCATTGTCAATGACTCCTGTAGAAATAAAAGGAACTGAACTTGTAGAATTTTGCCACAATATTGCATGTATTGGCACTTCAATGGTGTAAATTTTCTTGTCACTGCTTCACATAGACCTTAATCAATTGCCAGTATCCTCGTTTTGTCGGTATATTAATGCTGTCGATATTACGTGACATTAGTTACTATGATATTGAAATAATGCACCTGATTGGAAACGATACCTGGTTTTGTGGTGACAACCCTCACGTGTGAATCGCTGAAATAAGTGTATTCTATTTATTTTGTGTGCAACACTTCTGGTCATATAATATAGAGAAACGGTTTTAGTGTGTAACATAGCGTTCCGAATTAGCTTTCCTAATATGTTAAATATAAAGAGCGTTGCTTCAGAGAAAAACTTGAAAACTGAATAATTTGGAAAGGTTTTATCACAACATAAAAGGCATGTATGTCGATCATTTCTGTATTTATTATATGCCAAGCTATCAGATAGTAGTATTTTTGCGTCAGATAATAACCGATATCCGTCTAGTGATATATCAGTGATTCGGCACTAGATGAAAAAACATCGCTTCGTCCCGTCGAACTAGAGTTACTTCCCGCTCACTACTCTTTTGTTTGTTTACGTTATCGTCTGTCAGACAACAGTTTTCTGTAAAAAAAAAATTAAAAATGTCAGATTCCGCAACAAATTCAGATAAACTATTGTGGATCGATAGCCTGACTGATAAAGATTTGGAGGATATTTTCCTTGGAAATGGTGACATGCCATCGCAGCACGTTGTCGAACATGGTGTTCCTGAAAATAAAACTCCGGAGATGCCTTCGGCTTCGCATTCTCGATTTGTGAATATTTCACCGACGACTGGTGTTCAAAATTTCAATGCAGAATATCAACACCAAACGCAAAACAGAATATGCCCTTCACTATATAATCTGTTCTATACTACAGGGAGCCCTATACATGTAGCATTATATATAATACCTAGAAGCATTCTGTCTTTCTTATAAAGCCCTTCACTATATTTTTAAGCATAAGGGAAGAGACGAAGCAGTTGGAGTTCATCCCTCCCGGAGAACTATGTGATCATCTATGCAATTTTATGATTTCTCTGAGGAAAAAGAGGATGGCTCTGAATACGAACCAGGCAGTTTGCGCGCATTCCTGTCGTCGTTCGATCGTCATTTGAAAATGAAAAATTATCCTGTGTCCATAATAACTGACATTCAATTCTAAAATCTGCGACTAAGATATCGAAACAATGTATGAACAAGGAGCACTATAGGGCCATCAAATCCAAGAACTCTGATGAATACCATGCGGTTAATGTGTGTTGTTTACTTCGGCATGATGACCGGTGTAGAGTGTCATAGTTTGAGATGGGGAGACATAAGTATTAAAGTTGACGGTGTTGGTGAAGAATTTATCGAGTTCAGCCAAGAGCGACAAACTAAGACACGTACATGAAGCAACCCAAGATACGTGCACCAAACTAAGCCCAGAGCATATTCTGTTGACGCAACGAGGGTAGACTATATAAACTGTTTACAGAAAAACGACCAACTGAAATGTACTGTGCAGATAGTCCATTCTTCCTGGCAATTATTCACAATGGGTGGACACACGGACACTGGTACAAGAGAAATGCTCTTGGAATAAATCAACTTTATTCCGTTATGAAATCAATGATCGCCAATACCAGCATCAACAGTGATAAACATTTTACACCATACAGTGCACGCAAGCACCTCACGCAGACATTGAATGATAAAGGAGTTCCTCCAAACCAAATTGTACAAATTTCTTGACACAAAATTGTTAACAGTCTAAATAATTATTCTCGGATAAATGAGGAACAATCAATGACTATTTCAGCTCTATTATCTCACAAGAGGCCTCCGCCTTCGTCAACTGTGTCTAAAATGTGTAATGATGAGGATGTTTCGGTCAATCAAACACCACAGGATATAATGAGCTCTGTTTTCAAAGAAAATGTGTTCCATGGCAATGTAAATGTGTACTTTGGTGCTTCACAGAGCAGTAGATACATACACACCAATGAAAATAAACTATGCTTGTCACAGGGGCCTAGTTATTCTGAGAAACCACCAATAAAGAAATTTAAGCGTGTTCGCGTCATCGAGTCGGACAGCGAAAACAGCCAATAGATGAATGAACAAATTGTAATATGTGATAAATTAAATTGTTTTGTTAAACATACTATGATGTTAGCCCATTTTCCCCTCAACCAAGCTGTCTGATTTATATGCACAATATCATTACTATGGCTGTGCTTGGGTATACAAATTTGCACTTTTTACTCTTCTTTCTAGTTGAGCCATGGGCCAACTGAGCGGAACATATAATAAACAGAACATCTACACTTTTTGGTTGGATATGGTAATTATCTCATTCGTGATGACAAAAACAAATTAATTTCAACTCGTGGAAATAAAAAAAATTTGTCATCACTCATGAGATAATTCCCATATCCAACCAAAAAGTGTAGATATTCTCTATATATTTAAAGAACGTATCGATCGTTTAATCCTAAGAATTACATATACATAATGTATCGGTTCAAATATCAATCATTTCCATATAATAAGAGCCTGACATTTGGCTTAATTAAATCCAGACAAAAAATGTTAGACATTACTTTTATCTGGATCAATCTCTGAAAAAATATAATTATCGTTTTGTCAGTGTATGTATAAAATCTGAACAGTTATTAGCATACAAAGAACGATATACTTTAATGTCTGTGAGACGTCGAAAGTGTATTTATTTGTTCCTTTAGATACCAACTTACCAAGGTCATGCTAACATAATGACTTATTTCATACAACAGCCAATCACCAAATTGCTTATTTTCGTGGTTTTGTGAGAGTGAGCTTCATTAAATTGTATGGCATGTTGAATTAAATTGAATTGAATCATATTGAACTTATTTTAAAAAACACAAATAAATCCATATCGGCATTATTTGAATATGAATTAAGCTCCACATGAACACAAAACACGGTTTATAAAACATTCCGGTATGGGACAATTTCAATACGAAATAAAGTCAGTATTGGCATTATTGAATCTACCTATTTTCAACGACACCAATTACCAGATGTCCGTTCTTTATAATGTGGTTTCACCGCGGCCTGTTCCATTCACTCGGAATAACGGATATCAGCTAAATGTGGAATTATTTCAGAATCAAATCAGTCCGATATGAACCTATGATATGTTTTGATATAACACCCCCCCCCCCATTTATTATAATGAAGAACAAAGGAAGCACAAATATTTCAGCCTAAATTAATACAAACGTTGATATGCAGGTCCACTCAAGCAGGTTGCAATCAATTGGAAATATGCCACATTGATAATAACATGTATAATGGTCAGCTGAGGTTTGGTGGTCCTATGCCCTAGAACTTATCACAGCCAAATTGTTCACTGACGATCATGCATAAAATGTAAATTCATTCGCAAATATAGAACATTATTTATTTATTTATGGGTGGGTGTCTTTCTTAATGAAAATAAGGGGTGCAATTATTGGGAATCAAGTAATATTAATTTTCATCTAATAGTCTTCTGATATGATACCATGGATAAAAAACACTGTACTTTTTAAGAAAGTTCTATTGTACATACGTGTTTGTTACATGAGAACTTAATTTTAAAATATTGTTCATGCCATACAACTATAGTAGGTACATGTAGGGTTATAATTTCCAACGGGTTGATTGTTCTCTAATATTGTCGATATAATCGATTGCCCCCAAGTTCAAAACAAAATTCCAGACAGATTATGAGAATATACATGTTGAAATAGCTGAACATCTTGGCAATGTGCGTCTGGCACTTAATGTCACTCTTTGTTAGTTACTCATTGCGATATGGCATATAACGAATAAAGGATGTTAACCCAAATCAAAGTAACACACCATGGCCAATTTACCAATAGGTTTAAAGCAACCTAATAATTAAGTATGACATTTCACAGAGTATGCAAATTGCTTATAGGTGTCACGTTCTTAATGCCACTCTTTGTTAGTTACTCATTGCGATATGGCATATAACGAATAAAGGATGTTAACCCAAATCAAAGTAACACACCATGGCCAGTTTACCAATCGGTTTAAAGTAACCTAATAATTAAGTATGACATTTCGCAGAGTATGCAAATTGCTTATAGGTGTCACGTTCTGGGATTAAATTAGATAACTATATTTATTGCATATGCCACATTTCATGCTGCGTGACAACAATAAACAGCTACACCTGTTAGTTTTCTCCTAATGTGTCACGACAGTAAGTAAATAAGTATATTAAATTTTATTTAAAGTCTATTCATATACTATGCTTGCAAGACTTTTATCTCGACTGGCAAAGTCAAAACAAGTCAGGAAATAACGTCTAAAGAGAAATATTTACATAACAATGGACGGTGTCACAGTTTCCACAGTAGCGATAGCAGATGCGTGACCTCACTATGTTGCAGGTTAGTGCTGCCTGTTCTCCAGAATTCTGCTTGGAATAAAACCTTGTTTTAGGTAGATAATCTGCTTATAATCGCCTCATTTTGAGTCGATAATTAGCTGAAAATGAGATTATTTTAGTGACATTATCGATTCACAATGATCCGATTCTAAGCAGATAGGTGCGGACAATGACACAAATAAGCCAAATCGCGACTTTTCAGTTTTACGCTCTTTAGGAGGTGTTTTCACTATGGCCCCCGCCATAAAACTAAATAGCTGGTAAGAGTCCATTATCTGCTCATGTCAGAATCAAGTAATCACATTATGTACCTTTTTTCAAATTATAGGTCGATTATGTGCGTATTTCTGAAAGTACATGTTGGTTAGTGACAATGGTCCGTCATAACTGCTTTGCTTTAGTTAGCCATGTCCGCACCACTTTATTCGTGCAACGAATCTACCGGGACCCATTAAGCCTTTGCTTCTGGCAGACGGTTGAATTCTACAAAACATACAATGATATAAATGTAACATTTTATTTCAATTCAATTCGATTTAATTACTCTTCTTCATGTCGGATATGTGGACAATTATTTAATTAAAAAATTATTTAATTCAACAACCCATGGTGGTGTCATAACATATGCGGATATATAATGCCCAGGAGAGCCTAAATAATGGCATAACCCTTTGAATGAGCATTAAAATATTTTGTGTTCTCTTCCCCTTTCGAATTGAAAAGTTCATTCAGTTTAATAATATTCTGTGTTTTTGTTTTTGGTAGAAGTAGGGCTTTATAGAAAGAGTGTGTGAGTGAGAGAGAGAGAGAGAAGGAGAGAGAGAGAGAGAGAGAGAGAGAGAGAGAGAGAGAGAGAGAGAGAGAGAGAGAGAGAGAGAGAGATAGCCTGCCGAACGCACTAACAGTTGACATGATAACTTGGAATTTTACTTGATAGAAGATAGAATATATATGTCAAAGTTATGGAGGCACGGACTCAGTATGAGTGTTCATTGCTTCATATTTGCTTAACTCAGTGAGCGTAAACATATTCTCTTTTCTTATCGAAATATAGATAGAAGCCAAAATATTCGGGATAAACAGGTCGGGCAATTCCCAGATATAACTACAATAGCTATATGTAGCTAGTGTAGCTACATTTGACAACAACTTTTATAAATAATCTCAGATAAATCAATCGCGACAACTGAAAATCACTTTCGGTTTTATCAGTCCAACTCTTTTGCAACTGCTGCGAATGCTGTAACATATAGACTCGGCATCTAACGAGAGAAAGGTAAGTTTGTTATAATTTTACCTATTACCATTTGGCGTGCCTCTTGTAAAACATTAAGAAACAAGATTTACTGTCAGCTTTTGAAGCCGAGAAAGCGTGCGGCCATTTATTTAATGCCTTGGCAACATACAGGTGATGTAAGCTGCAATTTCATTGGCTGCAACTAACTGTAATTTTTAATTTAAAACGCGTACTGTGAGTATTGTACAAAAAGAACGGAAACCCATATGAACAATAATGCAGTTACTTCAAACATGGCGGGAATTTCAAAAACATCTTAGAAAGTATACTTTGTATGCATTTTACGGTTCAAGTCCGACATTTTCTTAACTTTAAACAGAAACTTACATCATTAAACATTTATTGCTGTGTATTCTACAGTTCTCGTTCTTCACAGATCAGAATATTGACACCAAAACGAAGATAAAAACATCACGTACTTCAATCGCCGAACCCAATGGTAAGTAACCGTGAACAGTAATGTTTTAACAGTATTTATGATGAAACATTAGAAACAAAAGTAGATCTGCTTTCCTTCACCTCCCGAATAAAATGTCCATAATGAATCCGCTGAACCTGCAATGAATAATATTATGGTAGTTTAAATATTATTTATGCTATCGAGATATAATTAAGCTCCATTTGGGATTTCTTGTTGACTGATCAGCATGTGCCAAATTTAATGAATCCTATTGGTGACAAAACTATTTCTCATCTGCATTCAGAAGCCCCGTTGCCAGATCCTGGAACTTCGACGTCGTTGTCACCAACACCCCTGCTCCGATCGGTTAGTTTTCTTATTCCAACTATAAAGATGACCTGTTTATTACTGATGTAAATGTTCAACACAAAATATGTTCGCTCTTTGATCTCTTGACATATTATGCATATATATGCAAAACATAATCCTCATTCGGTACTGAATCTTATTTTATTCCTGCATATAGGTACACTTGATTCCAATTCGACAAACTATTCTGACACGAATGATTAAAGATACGGGCGGTGTTGGTGGTGGGTATGCTGTTAAGATATTCACCTCCGTCAAAAAACAAATTGGCTTTTGTTCAGATCCTGATATGGTAAACATAAAGAGCGTTTTTTGTTAATGTTTTCCTGATATGGAAATAATAAAGAGCGTTTATATAATTTGTGTGTGATTAACCAATAGAATTACGCTGTGTTATGTAAACAGAAGCAAAAAATCTTCTGTAACACGAGCAGGTTCTTGTTTGCGTACACCATCGTCTATTATATACTATTTACGCGCTTATTATGTTTGGCATATGAACAAAACTATATATATTTTATTATTCCTTCTGTTGGTGGCAATTTGAAAAAATATGAATATTTCTGCAACGAACACCGCCCGTGCTTTTAAGACAAGCTAACACACTTTCAGGAATATGACAAAGAGACAAGTGCCACGAGCTGCTTCCGGGTCAAAATATATGTGGCATGTGCGACACTATATGTCACAAGTAGACAATGATGTTAACCTGGGCTTGGGTGCGAGTATGTGGACCACAAAGAAGCCTGAGTGGCAATGATGTGTAGGTGCACGCTGTTTGTGCGGTGCTTGGAGGCGATCCAGATGAGATATAAGAAACAATCAATTATATGTGCGAGTCGCCCGGTTAGAGGTACGTGAACTGTGTGAATATATTTTACATAGAGTCAGATTTAGAATGTCCAGTAATGTCACATAGTTTGTTCTAAAATATTAATAATAACATATATATAGCATCATCATCAACATTAGAACTCTATTTGTCGTGAAAGGCACGAGTGACCTTCTTTATAGGTTATAATTTAGAAATCACACTTACCAAATCATGAAAATTCGTCAAGAATATACCAATAGTATAGTATAATGATGGTATGAATTAGATATTATATGAATACACAATACACACTTTGTGTCAGAAAATGCAGTTGGATTGTAATCTCATTTGACAATAGCACCAAGTGGTGTTTTCGATTTTATATACTAATTCCACTTTATTCTATCAACAGTATCCACTGGAAACGGGGAGTATCCTACGTGTAGGGGGACGTGGGAGTGCTCGTGGTGCGCGTGCACGAGGTGCGGGTGCTCGTGGTGGGTGTGGTCGTGGTGCTCGCTCCGTGGGCGGTGCTTATCTTGAAGTTAACGCAGAACCATGTCCCACCCCAGGGATGCGTGGTGGTCGCCGCGTCGTAGTACCCGTAACTATTGGAATTAGTGCTCAATTAATTATGAAAGAAGCTTTTTCCTTTATAATTCTTCCGTCTGAACAGCAATTATTATAAAGTGGTTCCTTTTTTTCCTCATTGACACAAGAAAGGTATCATTGTGACCATATAAGAAATGCGATGAAGGGGCATGTGATGGTATGTAGCATATGACTGGTGTGTTTTTCTCACCTCTGCCTGGAGTTGTTCTGTGGCGTATGGAAGAAATCGTATTCTCAATCTCATTGACAAAGAGAACGAGATCCGATTTCGTCCCCTTCGTGACACCGTCCTTTTACCGCTTTTCGAAAGCAGCCCCTTCGATCAGATTCCCAGATACAGTAAGAGAGGTAAACCATGTTACAATCAGCTTGGACAGCTCAGCGTTTGTCTTTTACTCGCTTCTTCATTCTTGACTTATGTTTAGCAACCGCTGGTGTTCTGGTTACGCAAAACGACATTTGGTCTGGCAATTTTGATAGTAGTCTTGCATGTTCTGGATGGCCATCTGGTGGAAGTTTCTGGCATCTGCGCTCACCAATTCACCAAACAATGTTGTTAGGTTTCTCACTTCCGACGGCTTCCTGAAGTTAGGTTTCTCACTTCAGATGACTTCATCAATACTTGCCCCCAGCGGTGAATCTCTTCGTCCAGTTTAGTGCGTCCGATTTAGCACCTGTTGGTTTGAAATATATTCATTTGGCTTACCCTGTGTACATACCAAAGCATGTACAATTTCTACCGAATTCAGACAGATTCAAATCACATTAAAAATGACGAACTAAAGAAAAATAAATGAGGTATGCAATTATAACCACTGATGAGATGGCCAGTTGCCTTTTGCATTGTACATACACTGTTACCTCATATGCCCAGTCTATGCACAGTCATTTGTCTCACTATCGTTTGGTTCGGTGGAACACGATTCTGGATGTCTTGGCAAGTATTATTCTAAACGTTTATATTTTCAGTTATAACACTGTCCCATTTGCACAAGTGCCACCATTAAAAGCACGAATATAGTGGCACTATCTACGGACATCAATGTATCAACATCCACCTGTTTCCTGAGTATGTCCTGGTGATTGAATGAAGCGATTGCGGTAGGGGCGAAGCTTTTTCCTCAAGCATTGCCTCTGTATTCAAGATGTTGTCTGCCTCTTGATCGTTTGCCGTATCTACCTCGATGTGCTGTTCCTGGATAGACGGATCATTTATCAATTGGTTCAGTTGTGTTAGACCAACGATAATCTGTAACATTATTATTAAGGGAATTGTATAGTTCGCATAATTCGTTTCCTTTCATAGTTGACTCAGCTAATTGCATGCAATTGAAATACTCACAGCAGAACTTCTTTCTTCATGTATACTTTTAATTCCTATAATTATGTATGTAGTATCATTCATATTACTATCTCTATCAATTCTTATACTCCCATCATAACTTTCATTACTTTCAAAATACTATGCATATGGCTATAGCTATACGCCTATATTGGCACAATCAAACGTTTTTGGTTTTTACTTTTCAAACACGCGTGAACCCTCAAACACTGAAAACATATTGCAGCCTTCAATCTCACCTGATCAAGCGAGTCGACGCTCCTAGCAGCCTGCAACCACCGTCGTTCGTCAGGAAGCCCTGGTGGCAGACACATCTTGATCCGCCTGTTTCTGGCCTCCAGGATTAAGTCTCCCCTTTCGTCTTGGCATGGTCGACCAGAAACGTTCGTCGACAGGTGCTTCATGGTGTAACTTTTCACTGAATATGGGCATTGTGCCATCATCGTTATGTCCCTCAACAACAGCTCCTAGTAGTTTGGTGCATTAACAATAGGATAATAGGATCATATTTTATTTCACAATACATTATACATTAATACGTTATAATATAAGTCAATTTGTATATTGTGTGGAGTGCCGAGGCATATGATGACCTTCTACCTGGCACCCCTGGCTGACATAATACAATCAATAATGGCTACATTAAATATAAATATTTCTCTATAATTTTCAGATTAGATTAATATTTAAATTGGATTTAGATATAGATATGGATATAGACATCGGATAAACATATATATATAGATATAGACAGCGGATAAACAAATATGTTTTAGATGTGTGGATAGAAATGGATATGAATGAATATGCAACGGCCAATTTTCTCAATAACAAGTTTTGGAGTATATTTTGGCTGCATTTACTAAGGAGAATTAATAAAACTTTGCTCACACTATATGAAGTCTGTTTAACAATCGTTTAGAACAATAATAATCTGTTCTTTAAAAATCGCCAGTGTGTGAACAAACCACAGCGCGCTCTTATGAATAATTCAATTAAATGTATTATTTGTTTATAACTGCCACAATTGAATTCCCTTAGTATACACAGCCAGGCATTGGACGAGATTTTGCAGGATATAAGTCATAGTAGTCGGGTAATTTAATGTGAGGCAATTTTAGCATTTAAGGTAAGTGGGCAATAGACTATATATATTCGAAATATTTGTTATCATTTGTGTGTGCAATCATGGCAGAATATTGAATAGTGGCGAAATCCGGAGTTGAGCGGCTTCCATTATCTCTCAGTTCTGCCTTCTCACAGCTGCCCGAAATAAATGTAACGAAACCCCGTATGAAGCAACTGCCCTGAACATAAATAAATAGTTAGCATTGTTTACACCTGACAGCCAAGAGCAGTAGGAGTCTGTTGTCAGTGGCGGCCCATTCTCGATGGCGTCCCTACATAATGGAAGAAGAAGCTCGTCCAATGACCCCCGGAAAAGATCTGTAATAGCTGCTATGACTTGTGACGGTTAGTGGCAGCCTGTCATGCTGCTAAAGCTTTCACCGAGCGGAATCCTAGCATGTGTGCCAAGTCTTTTACACAGACATCCCATAACACTTTAAAGTATTGCTTAAGCATGTGGATCTCTATGTTCTAGGCCGGGGACATGTAGAAGGTTGCCGAACGTTCTACACATGGCTAGTTGCGATGGTATTATCTGTAATGAATGGTGGACCGACATGTGATCGTGGAAGTCCTTTTCACTTGTGACATTGGTCGTGCACTGGTCACAAGTGAATCTGCTCTCCACCAGACGTGTGCCATAGCTGTATGGAACCCCATCACCACCGATGATAGTCCATTCCCTTTTCTTTCCTTAATTGTCCGCTTCTGGAGCTCCAAGAGAATGGCATTGATCGTATCGTATGAATTCGGATTCAACATTACTGGATCACCCATTGATTGGACTGGTGTTTCTGTTATCTCACCTGGTGGAATGAAAGCATACGGATCTTTTTGACTGTCATCCGTCTTCATCAACCAAGTCAGTCAGTGTGCCATCAGTCGGTCTCTGTTGTTGTTGAGTCACCGTGTAGATCCGCTCTCGGGTGAACTTGTTCAACTCACGACGCGATGTGTCCACTGCTGTTGAATTTGCAGGCTGGAGCTGACCAATGATGTCGAATTTCTTCGGATCAAACCAGACGGTCGGGGATAAAGATGGATCATTCTGCCGGTTGCTGGTCTTTTCTGGCATGACGTGAACGATTGTCGTCGAGGTGCTGAGCTCTGGCTTGGAGTTAAAACCTGGTTGATGTCGTAAAAGGTTATAAGATCAGACGACGGAGGACATACTAAAGGCTTTGCAGTGAAATTACCATACCATTTGCTGAGATAATTGTAGCTTCCACATGGTCCAAATGAAGAATGAATATTTGCAATGGTCTTGCTGTCAGACATGAATGTAACAATATTACATGTAAATGATAGCGGTCCTATATAGTTCAGGTTTCTTGTGTGCAGGAGGTATTCAAGACAGAGGAAGAGGCTGTTTTCAACCCTAGGATTTATAGAATCAATAATATTGGTCGTATCGACAGATGGAGGTGCGTTGAGATCTGGTGATGTCCCCAGAGTGGAATTCAATAGGTCCAGTTGAATCTGCTTTCCCAATGCCGTTGCTATTTCTCCAAGTTCCTGGAAGATAATTCCATACCTATCATATCCTGCATCATATTTTGTAAGTATTAATTGCCCAAACGTGACATGGCTCATTTGATAGGGAATATTTGCGTGTGGGAAATACAGCATGGCATGAGTTGTTTTACTGTCCTCTTAAAATTCCCCGACAACTACGTTGATTTCAATTCGTTCCAAAATCCCAATAACATCTACACAAAGTAACCATATCTGAAGTTTTGCCTTGGTTCTGCTCGATATCCATTCAATTTTGCGGTGCCAATTATGTATTTTTCGGTGAACACCAAACACAATAAGTATAAGCTCCGCGGAATCAATCATAGACTTATGGTCATGATGTGGACATTTGTGAAATTTGATCATTACTAGCATTTTATGGTGTACTATTTAGGCATTGATATATTATCCATAATGTGTTGATATGTTTACATAGCAATTTCACTAACCTCTTTGCTATATTTATTTGCCAATATATCGTTGACAATCGTCTTTATATTAGCTGCCGGCGTCGTGTCTGACGTTGAAGGCACTGGCTCGTGTACCCTGTTTGGTTCCCCATTGTTGTAACACGCCGAACATACATAACCCATGTGTTTCGCCCAGCTTGGGAGCTCCCCGTCGCTGATCATAGCGTCTATCCCTGATAAATGTTAAACAATGTAATCCTCGTCAAAATATTTTAATAGTAATTTGGCCGAAGTCCAGTTTCTCAATACTGGTGAGTTTACTGTACATTTGTTGAATAATGTAACAACGGACATATGAGCTATATGTGTTTATTTGATGGAAATTAATTGCTGAAAAGAAGAGATTTCAAGAGCTAACTTATTAAATTAAATTTTGAAAAATGGAAACGTAACTGAGATAAAGAATGAGCGTCGCGCGTCTCTGTTTGGTCCGCTTACACGTTTGATACTTTAGGATTTGTATTGGTCGCACAAGTACCACCATCATACATGAAATGCTTCCATTTTCAATACTTTATCTTTGTTTATTGGCATATCTGCGACAAATGCGTTTGGTAATAATTTTGGTATCTTGTCTTGAATCCCTTTTTTCCTCGAACGTTTGATCAGTTTGTTGTCACTTCCTTCGTTGACGTTCTTTGCAAGATTTTCGTCATGCGTCGTGCAGGCACACGTATGGTCTAGTGACAGCTTTCGTTTAGTAGACATCTTCCCTTATCTGTAATATTGTAAGAAACCAAGATTGTTTCAGCTCATCTTAAGATGCACTTGAACTGCCAATTAATTACCTCCGTGCTTAATACCAGCAATCATTGGAAACATGTGTCTATCTTTTGAGTGTCTAAACATAGAGATATTGTCTTGTTTTCAATGTGTCGATTATTGTATTCTATAAGCAATAGGTTGCCTCAATTTATCGTCGTATTATACGCTGATTTGCTACCGCTATGGTGAATACTCTACTTGTCCAGCTAGTACGAATATTCACTATTGCTAACCGTAATGCTGGCCAGATCACCCATCATTTAAGGAAATTGAAAATTTGGGGATAACCCCAGCCCACTTAGAGCCGCTGGTCAGATCGTTTACCCCACCCACCATTTAAATATATTTTTAATTTGGGCATACCCCCTAGAGGCGCTGGCCAGATCATTTGCTCCACCCATCATTTAATGATATTGGAAATTTGGGCATACCCCCTAGAGGCGCTGGATCATTTACGGTTACCCCACTCATATTCCCACTGAAAGTTGGTGAAATTGACAATTTTAATATTCTGATCACATAACGAATTATGTAGATTTTTCAGCAAACCTGGTAGATGTTTATAAGAAGAATAATTTTTCATATAAGTTTTCATTAACAACACTAATTTATCAGTTATACTTACCAAATAACTCGTTTTATGTACGTTTTCCGCAGAGCTGTGCACTCCGAACTTCTTGGAAGTAGTACCTGTCGCCGAGTAAGTATGCGCAGATGTGTTTGTGGTTGCAACAGTTTGCGGAGTTTCCTAATTCCGTTGCAAATAAACAAAATGTGTGTTCGCGGGTGTCAAATGTAGCTACAATAGCTACATATAGCCATTGTAGTTGCCCGACCTGATAAACATCCCATCGAAGTTTCCGCGATACCTGTAATGGGAGCTTTTGTTTCAAGTCCGGAAAGGAAGAATATGAAACTAGAGAAGACCAAACCGCGATGTTCTCCGGACAATACATGTACATATACTACTGCGTCACCTGGACATACCATTTACCATCCTTTTCCAATAAAAGAGACATTTAACGAGCCTTTTTGGCGATCAGACGAACGATCCGCGAAAGATGCGGGTGTGTTCGATCCGAACTTGATCCAATTCCGTTCACACCGCGCTCAGTATCGTAAGGCAAATAATTTATGTAAATGACAATGTAGCGCGAAACTATTTAGATGTCTCATTAAGGTGTACGTTCAGTTTCTCATCTAATAACTGTGCTTATCTTATTTTGTTCAGGATGATTCAATGTACTATGAAACCACAGTGACTTCTTTGAGGTTAAGATACAGAAATAGAACAGAAGCATGCCTATGTATACAAATTAAACTAAATAAACATACGTACCTGCTTCAATCGTCGTACTCCCCCAGTATTTCATCTAATGATATTATAAATACATTGATTTATCCACTCTTTTGGGGGAATGGGTCCTGGGTCTTTACCAATTGCGTCGTAGAGGTTTACATTGGTAATGTCTAGGACCGATAAGGATTACAGTATGCAGAGATGTGAGTGTAAAAATAGTGTAATCAAATACTTTGATACTATATTATATTTGCAAAAAAAACATCAAAACAATAATACAAACCAACAAAAATAATACGTGTAATGATAATTTCAGAATCACAACTGGCTCACTCGTTTACCATCGAATTGGCATTCACGTGATAAAAATTTGCAGCAATTGCAGCGAGCACAATTACAGCATAATGTTTTACACTGCAAGTTACACTTGGGCCGGATTCGTCATCTCAGGTTTAAACCTCCGAGTTTAAACCTAGTTTAAACCTACATTGGCGGTCCAGCCAAACCGGGTCTAAGGGGACGTTTTTGTCGTTCAGTTTCCAGCTAATTGACAACTCGATTAGGTGATACGAGCAAGCAGTCAAACTACGCTCTTAACAATCGGACCAAAAGACAAGCCGATATAATGGTTATTGACATGTCATTAATTATCGCGAACACGTGCCCGCTCATTGGATTTATTCATTAAGAAATGAGTATCGCTCATGGACCATTAATCCGATCTCTTTGTGGGTTTAAATCATCTGACAAAGGGCATGTCTATCAGCACGAGTTTCACGCGCTGTTTATAACTTTGTGATAGATTTTCTACACGATGCTTTACCCGCAAAGACAAACTTTGGTGTATTTACATTTATATTTTGTATATATTAAAGGGTGTAGGAGCTGTATATACGTATGATCGTTTGTCTGTTCGCAACTGTTCTAAAACTGATTTGAATATAAGAAAATACAATTTAAACAAAATGAAAAAATTGTATTGATAAATTGAGTAAGGAGTTGTATCTAACAAGAAACATATTAAAATGTATATTAATATTTGTTTGTTTTAAATTTAATTAAATATCTTTTAAAATTAAAATGTTCAAATGATCAAAATGTGCGCAAATTTGACGCAGGCTCATTTCGCACGAAAGGGTCGCAGGCCCCTCTGACGCTGAATAAAGGCTCCATAATCGAGTCAATACTGGACCAAGAGGACAGTCAAGTAAAAGCAGTTTGCTTATAAGTGCACACAAGAAGCGGCATCAGAACTGTTTGAAGTGGGCAACCATATTACATGCGTTGCTTTTTTCAATGTAATAAATTTCCGTCGTACAGAAAATCAAAAAGTTCCCAGGTTTTGAACTGGTGGAATATTATGGGAATTTATGGGCGGAGGCAGAGTAGAGCTTTGTGGCATAATCTACATCATAATATGTTATCAAATTTGACTCATATAGCGATATAAGTTTAGGAGTGCAAACTTTGTGTATAGCATATCAGGCCATGCAGTAGCATGGTTTTGGTGTCAAAATTAAAACGTTGAACCATTCAAATTAATTCGTAAAAAACACCAGTATTTGTGATTGCCACAAGCCAAAAAATAACCACACACACAGGATAGTTGTAAAAATCATATTGAAGGAACATGTCCATATCTGGGCAAAGCTCGCGTGCGAATGAATCAACTGTGACATGATAACAACAGTCGGCAGTCGCCACGTAGACACGCCCTCACTCGAGATAATTTACAGCTCCACCCTTTGATTGATTGTTTGACAATTCTAAACCTCGATGAAGAAAAGACGGATTCGTCATCTCACGTTTAGCCTCGGTAAAGCTGGTTTAGCTGGACCACCGAATTAGATGGTTTAGTTGCCGGTTTAAGCTTATAAAACGCAAACAAAATATCGAAATTGACAAAAATTCATCCCCACATGCTTTATAGGTGTGAGTGCTTCTCGCTTATAAATTTCCAATCAAAATATGGTCGCTGTCGTAATTATTGATTTTCGCAATCAATAAAACGAGTCTGTCAGCATTAGGAAAGTACGATTAATTATCTCGACGATACAGAGACACTACTGCTAAAACACTGGTCTGGCTGGACCAAGTTTAAACCAGAGATGACGAATGCGTCACTTAGACCTGCGGATTTTGCTGACTCACGGCGGTTTAAACACAGAGGTTTACGTAGACCAGGTTTAAACCTGAGATGACGAATCGGGCCTTGGTGTCTGAAACAATCAAAGGGATAATTTCCTCAACCATAAATAATTCGAGGACCGCCGCTCGATGGTATATACTTCATATAAGAATACACTAATCCACGCACCACACTCCATTCTCCATATGTGTTAGGGTTTAGAGTTAGTGTTAGAGTTAGGGTTAGGGTTAGGGTTAGGGTTTAGAGTTAGAGTTAGGGTTAGGGTTAGGGTTAGGGTTAGGGTTAGTATTCTTACATGAAGGACATACCCGCTCGATAGCACCGCGTTCTTGAAATGATATGTGTAACTGCGTCAGGACAACCACCATGTTTCAACACAACTGCAGAGCTTTTTCTGCCAGAACGGCCCACATCCCGCCAATATGATGTTGCACTTCCTGGGGCACCCCAATGGACAACAAGGTCGACATCACGGATGTCCATCCCCATTCCGAACGCTATGGTCGCGACCAGAATCTAGTAGTCCCATATCTGAAATTCTAAAATGAATAAGTGATATTTGTTGCCACAAATGTTTTGAATTACTTTTTTGTATTTAGACACTAATATAAGAGAGAGCAATTGAGAACAAGCTGTTTTGCTTAATCGTGAATTTACAAGGGCATGCTGGTCATGCATGATTGAATGCTGAACGTGTATTACTAATTAGATATGCCTAGTATACATTGGGTGCATGTAATATCATATAGATCTGAAACTTCTGATAGTCTAAATGATTTGTTCACAGTTGGCACTAAGTAAATAAATCGAATGTTTTACTCATACCTCTGTTATTCACCCGATCCTTTAACAGAATGCCGCATGGTATTCCTCAACTGGTGGCTCATTCATACCTGCGCTCAAGAGAGCATCACAGAAATCCAGACAGACGCCAGAAATTGCATTTATTGTGTTGAGAAAAAAAGCATTGAAGCAAATTAACCCATATTTAGAAGATGAAACGGCTAAAACAAATGATTCAAATGCCAAGTCATAAACGTTTATATAGATTCCGTTTGTCTTGATAGCTGATACGCTATTGGTATAGATATACAGAGTTTTAATAACATAACTAATTAAACAGATGTTGGTGTATCTTTGTTTCCGACCTCCCATATATCAACACTTTCGTCCCTTTGCCCATTGGAACGAATTGTTTTGGAAAGCATACAATTGTAAGCAAATTATCCATTCCCAATTCACGGGTTATCTTTTGGTTTTCTAAAGAAAAAAATATACATGTCCCTTCATTTTACAAGATTTTCAAGTATTCATACTTAATTAACATAATATACATAAACGTATTTGATTGACTATTTTCACACTGACAACTCTCCATACTATAATCCTTATCGGGCATTGACATTATCAACTGTAAACCTCTATGACGCATTTTCGCAATAGTAAAGACCCAACACCCATTCCCCGAAAAAGGGTGGAAAATTCCCTGTATTTATAATGTTGATGAGAAACTGGAGGGCACATCGTTAGCGAGTACGACGATTGAAAACGTATGTTCATTTAGTTTAATTTGTATATATATAGACACATTTATGTTCTATTGCTGTATCTTTTACATCCAGGAGATCACTGTGGTTTTCATAGTACGTTTAGTCCCCTACACAAATAAGATGAGCATCAGATTAGAAACTGAACGTACACCTTCATGAGAAATAGTTTCCTCGCTACATTATTGTCATTGACAAAAATTATTTGCCCCTCGATAATGAGTGCGGTGGGACCGGAAATCGATCAAGCTCGGATCGAAAACACCCGGATCATTCGTCTGGTCGCCAAAAAGTCTCTTTAAATGTCTCTTTTTTGGAAAAGGGAGATAAATGGTATGTCAGGGTGACGCATTAGTATGTATTTTCCGGGGAACATCGCGGTTTGGTCGTGTCTTGTGTCATATTCTTCCTCTCCGGACTTGGAAGCAAAAGCTCCGTTGCCAGTGGTGGGGAAAGTTTGACTATACATTCAATGTATAATCAATTTATAGTCCAATACCTTCGATTTTTAATGACTGTCGACGGTTTATTTGAAAGTTTATGTTTTCTTCTAGCATCCAACTGTTCCTCTATCGACCGTTGTCTGACTCATCACATCATTTTAAGTGACGCATCTGATACTCATACAAGCGAATGCCAGATGGCAAAAAGCTCTATACACTTATGTGGCGTTACGAGAGGATATGTTTCATATTTGGTTAAGAATTTGTGAATTGTCAAAATTTCCAAACTACAATGTATCAATCTGAAGGATTACAATATTGTCCTGTATAAGCAATGTACGATATAGTACTATAGCAACGCCAGAATACCCTCAATATGAGATATATGGTCTAATTATGTGAAACAAAAGTGGTTTTTTAGCCAAACAGCGAAATGAGAACTTTAGAAAAGGTAACCGTTCATGACGGTACATTTTCCTATATCATATTCAGTTTACCCTACCAGTAATTCTGCACGACCACAAACATCACAGCAAATCATCAAGACCACGTAACCAGGGGGTAATTGTGACTATCCTAGCAAAGTTGTGAATAATTTTAGACCTGTACATACCAATATTATTCATTAATTTGTAAGAACACATCTGTGTTGAATATCAGTGTCTTATAGTGCAGTGAACATTGAGTATTATTATATGTACACTAAGTTATGAATATACAAGCATATAAATAATAGTTTAATTGTCAAGTTTTATCGTCTCCCGAATATGAACAAAGCGATTGTGTGGGTGATATGTGGGGGTGTTCGATTGTTTAGTTGGTGGAACACGCCAAATTTTGTCAAAACATTTCAATAGTTCGAAATCTCATACCGATATGCTGATACAAGCAGCCACATACCGCACCACATACAGGCTAACATTGTTTCTCATTGTTTAATTTCACAACCAATAATTAGTGCGAAATTTTTTTGGAGACCAATTAGTCTTATTCACTAGCACATTTTCGTCTTTTGGTAAAAAGTGGTATAAATGACCATCAGGTTAAAATTTCTAACAGATGGCATGTTTGGTTGAGGTAAAAGCTGGAAACTTCTTACCCAACCCAAGATGGGGTGGGTGCAAAACACTGTAAATTGAATTTAGAAAAACAGAGTTTGGTCTTGTTCAAGGAGTGCAGTTGTAAAAGTAAAGGTGACAACCCATGGACAGTCGCTAGTAACGTCCCTGTGTCCGAATGTAACTTTTTCAGCTGAGAGGAGTGGTGTCCACGTTCAAATTTCAAGTGAACCCGATATGATACGGGTGTTAGTGATATTTGTACCTTAGAATAGGCGAGGGGTGAAACCCATAAAACGTGGGGGATACATCAACACGCTGTTCACATTCCAACATATCCTCGAGGAAATAAGCACATAATCGACCTATAATGTGAAATAGTAAGTAGATAATGGACTCATACCTGTTATGTCGTTTTATGTCGCGGGCCAGTTAAAACACATGTTAAATATCGTACACCTGAAAAGTCGTTAGTTGGCTTACATGTGCCATTGTCCGCACATAATCAACTTAGAATCGCCTCATTATGAGTCGATAATGTGTCTAGAATATTCTCATTTTTCAGCATATTATCGACTCAAAATGAGGCATTTCTAAGCAGATTAACTACCTACAACAACTTCTATTCTAAGCAGATAATGTGCTGCTTTTTGGTACAATAGGCTGTGTTGTAAATTGCCATAAGATTTCAGAAACCATCCCATCCATAACATACGTGTATATCCTGAAAAGTCTACCAGCTTTCCACACCGTCAGTTTAAATGTACGGTTGGCCTTGGCGGTGGGTATCCTGTGAACATATCTCCACCCGTCAAAAACCGCTACAAACAGAAAGAACATCAAAATGTAGATAGACTTTGTCCGTATACAAATAAGAAATTTCGCATAAACAGTATGTTATTGTCATATGTTTGGCCATTGTTATGTAAACAAAAGCATAAAAAAGTTACTTTTATGGCATTTGTTTATAATATGATGGTAAACATAAAGAGCGTTCTGTGTTGGTTAATTCCTGATATGGAACTAATAAAGAGCGTTTATGCCATTTATGTGTGTTTAGCCAGTAGCACTGTGCGGTCTTCTGTAACACAATCAGGCTCTGGTTTAGGTAAAATATAGTAGGTCTTTACGATAACATACTGTTTACGCGATGGTCATGGTATATAATTATGAACGAAACTGTATGCGTTTTAATGTGTTTCTGTTTACAGTGTTTGGAACAAATATGAATATTTTCGACAATTAAGGCCTCACGTGCCTTTAAAATGGACAGCCTATCATTTCAGTTCGTGGCGTGTTTAAGACTTCAATTGGGATAATGGGTTCCTCAAAACAGACCATTTGCCTTTCATATTTGCTAGCCGCACTAGAAATTTCGGTTAAACCAAAACATCCATACCAATAATTATATTATAGAAAAAAAGAGTATTGACTTTGACCTTCGTTCACATACTCAGCTGATTTTGAGACCATATAACTTCAGTTCGTGGTGTGTACAAGATTTCAAATTGGTTAAGAGGTCTCAAAACAGTGAGAATTCCGTTTTCCGTTTGTTAGCAGCTTTTTGTATTGTGTCCCAAACATTCGGGAACCAACCCGTCCATTAAAGATCTGATTTCCTGATGAGACTACCATGTTTTCCACACCCTCTCTTAATATTGGGAGCATATCCTTTCAGTTTATGGTGTACTTAAGGCTTGTAAAGTGGGATAGGGGGCCTCAAAATAAACATAATTCAACTTTCGTATTTGCCAGCCGCCTTTTGTAAAGTAACCTAGGATTTCGGGAACCGAACTATCCATATAATAATGTATAATCCCTGATAGTATTACCGTTCAGACCGTCAGTTAATATTAAGAGCATACAGATGCAGTGCATGCTGTGTTGAATACTTTAAATGGGTTAAGGTGCCCCACAAAAATACTTTCGCCTTTAATTGTCTTTTCCATCCGCTTTTTGTAACGTAATTAAGGCTTTCGGAAACCAACCCATCCATACCCCCGTGTGGTCCCGGGGTAGCCTATCGCCCACTGCGAGGGGTAAAAATCCCCTAATGTGGCACCATGTTTGTGTCCTGGAGGTACTAGGGCGGTTGAATCACGTGAGGCATATACCTGCGGATACGACTTAGGTCATGGTCCTCTTTGGTCCTACGTCACTTCGATACGGGTGGTTGAGTTGGCCCGGCTCAATAATCGGCTAGTCACGCTTCTCCAGTGTTTCAGATTCAATTTTTGTTATGTTGTATTGCTGGTTTGATGTTTGAAGTATTGTTTTCTGTTTTTCATGTATGATGTTTCTGTTCTCTCTTGTCTGGTGAGTTCGTCCTGATGATTGTTGAGTGTTGAATCCTGTATTGTTCACGCCTGTCTCACTGTGGAGAGGTACCGGGGGCTGCTATATGCAGTACCAGTCATTGGCCGGACCAGAATTTGAAGGGTAGTAAACGGCGGCTGCTGTGCTAATTGTCGATTTTTTGCTTTTCGTATGCCAACTAAAAAAAAAACGTCTTACTCGTAAGAATGATGACTCAGTACTTTGTCCTTGGCTTTGACCCAAATGTGAGGAGACCTTCTATTTTTGTCATTGACAAAACACTACAAAGCATTGCTGGACAATTGAAGTATGTTAAACCAATCAGGATTGTGCCAATAAGTGGCTCTCTCTTGATAGAATGTTCAAGGAAGTTCAATATGATGCTCTGCTGCAAGTAACAGCTATTTCACAAACACCAGTGGTGGTTACTCACAAGACATTGAATAGTAGCAGAGCTGTGTTGTGGCCCGCGATATAGCTGATTCTTCGGAATCAGAAATATTGGCGGAGTTGGCACCACATGGAGTTACAGAAGTCCGTCGATTTACAAAACTGTTGATGGAATTCAAGTTCCTCTGAATAGTTATCTTATTACCTTCAATCGATGCGAACATCCACCGACATTGAAGGTTGGGTATATGAAGGTAAATATAAGTACTTATGTTCCAAATCCATTACGATGTTTTAAATGCCAGGGCTATTGCCATGGCCATGAACATTGTAGAAGTAAAAAAACCATTTGTGCACGATGTTGTTTCTGGTCATGATCATAATGATTGTACAAATCCTAAAACATGTTCCAATTGTCAAGGTTCACATGCTGCTATGGATCGCTCATGTCCCATGTGGGACTATGAATTCAAGATACAAAGATGTAAGGTGAAAAACACTTATCGTATATAGATGCTAAGAAATTAGTTGGTACCAGACCATCAATTGCTCAAGTCACATAGTCAGCTGCCGTTTCTGGAAAAAAGTATGTTGATGTCGGCACTCAGCCATAAGGACAAATACAAAACCTGTCAGTATTTCACTAGGAACCCAAGTTCAAGACAATGATATTATTCCTGTTCCAGAACCTGTCTCACGGGCAATGGATACAGCTCCTGTAGTTTTACCAAAACCAACTAAGGAAGATGGTTCCATTGTTCCAACACAGAAATCTCCAAAATACGTCAAAACTGACCACTTGGCAGGAGGCGGACGCCATGCATGCGGAGTGGATATTGGCTGGCGAGTGGGCGAATGCTCGCCTGACTAGTCTACCACTCGATAGTCAACTTGATGAATTAATTAAGATTCACGCCAGATTCAACAGATATTATAAATATCTTATCAATCACTCGGGACGCTTTTTTGACGGCTACTTCAAATATTATGGTCTGGCAGTCTTGAAATTAAAATATTTATTTTTGCTGATTAATTTTATTCAGGTTTTATAACATGGCTGTATGTTGATATTCTGTTTTATGTGTTTGAGCACTCTCTCTCTGATTTTGGGTGTTTTTTGTATATATTAATTTTCATTGTTTCATTTTTGTCCAATTCACGGTTGCGTCTATACACAATTCTGAATTCTGATTCAGTTTTCTCAGTCGTGATGTGACATAACGGCTACAACGACGTAAAATCCTAACCAAACAAACAAACCCATCCATAAACAGTGTGCATGTCCTGATAATACTACCCCTCACCAACTCCCTCAGTCAATATTGAGAGATATCCTTTCAGTTCCAGGTATTTATCAATTTGATAGGGTGTCAATTGGATAGGGGTCCTCAAAACAGCAATTTCGTCTTTCTTATTTTGTGTAAACTAACACAGGCTTTCGGAAATCAAGCCAACGATATAAATTATGTATTCCCTGACAGAACTACCTTCCATTCAGGCCGTCGGTTAATATAGAGAGCATCACATTGTGTACAATACTTTAAATAGGATAAAGTGTTCTCGAAAATTAGAAAATTCGCCTTTCCTATTTGCCATATAGTTGCATTTTTGTAAAGTGTCATTATTTCGGGAGACAACCCATCCATAAACATTGTGTGTTTTGCTATTACATGTGTATATATGTCCGTTTTCCACACCTTCAGTTAATATTGAGATATCAGTTCAGTTCGTGTTGAGTTCAATACTTCTAGTAGTGTTGGGGAGGGGGCTCAAAACATGTTTGAGCTAACGCTTGTCACCTTGTTTGGACTAGTTTATGATTAACTAAAACCATAACCATTTTTTCGATATGTTGGTCGATTTAGAGGGACCATAACAATCACTTTAGCAGCAACAATGATCGTGTTCTGTATATGTTAGTCTATATTATGTGTCGTGTATACAAAATATTTCGATTCTATACTAAGTGGCTATATATGAATATAAAAGTACATGCTATAAATAACATGTGTTATAAATGGGGGGTTGGAAGCCTAATGCCATCCTTAGCCAGACTCGCGGTGTCTACGGGTCCGGGCTTCATCACACAAATCATGATTTGATCACATAAGATTATTTTTAAAAAGTGTGTTGTCGTTGTCATAAATATTAATTTGACCAAAACGTGTTCGGAGAGAGCTAGCTAAAATCCAATATTTCGCAAACCTTTAAAACTTTCTTTCATATTATTTCTACATGTGATGTCCAGATAACTGCTGAGCCATGTGGATGATATAGTTTGCCAAATAATGTTCCAAATGAAAATATTTTTTGCCAAATGCTATCCCTGATAGTACCATTTTCTGCAACATTAAGTCATATGTTTCGAAACTCGCGATTTGAACGACCACAATAGGATTAGCTATGTAAACATCACCACTCTAAAGACGAGTCATCCCTCCACCCATCGATACTAAATGCTACCAGATTAACTGCATCTTAATAGAGGTGTTAACTTTTCCTAAACCATATAAAACACCACTGATAATTATATTGTAAAAGTCTATTAAATGAATGGTATTGCTTGGCCAATATTTTTCAACGTCTTGATGAATTAAAAAGTTACTTGCCAAAACGTTTGGCAAATGAAAATAGTTTTTGCCAAATGTGAATTATTTTTTGCCATTGGCAAATTTGGCAAGTGGCAGCGCGAACCCTGCTGATAACTCCCTGGTTGTGTCTCGGTCCGTGACTGTCGTGTCGCGGGTACTAAATGTCGTTCCGTGCACATACAAAAGGCCCCTCATAGGAATATCTGTTCCGTGCAGCAATTTTAAATTTTGACGGTTCGTTGATGTCTTTAACCTGTTTTGCCGTGTCGCCAAACAGTGTATCAGCGGTGGAGTTATCCTTCCTGAATAAGGGACGGTACTTTAGATCTAGGAAAGGACGGACCAATGTGCGACGATGCATTGGTATGTTAAACTGGCTATGTCCCAACATCGTTATATAATCCACAAGCCGAACCTTCAACAAAGTTTTGTCTTCAGCTTTTAGCTCTTTACTTCGAAGCAAATCAGTCATCCGGAGCAATGGTACTGTAGCTCCAGCTATAGATTTCTGGATGGATTGCAATGGATATCCCGCGCTCTCCAATGAGGATTTGTATGGTTTATCATACTTCGTGATTAACGCGTGGTGCACGATTGAGTGTACGATTATCTGGTATGAAGTATGGTGGTTATACGACTTGAATTTACCAAACATAATCAGCGCGTAAATAGTATATTGTTGTCAAGACGTACGGTGGAGTACGTAAACAAAAGCCTGCTCATGTTACAGAGGAGGTTGTGCTTCTGTTTACATAGCACAGGGCTTCTGTTTACAAAGCACAGCGCAGAAGCACAGCGCAATTATATTGGTTAATCACGCACAAATGATATAAACGCTCTTTTTTATTTCCATGTAAGGAAAACAGTTACAAATAACGCTCTTTATGTTTACCATATCCGGATCTAAACAAAAGCCAGGTAACGTAACGTTACGTAACGTTTTTTGCTTTTGTTTACATAACAAAGGAAAATAAATTGACAATAACATACTGTTTATGCCATATTTCTGATTGGTATAAGAACAAGGTATGTCTATATTTTACTATTCTTTCTGTTTCTGGCGGTTTTTGACGGAGGTGAATATTTAGATAGCATAACCACCGCCAACGCCGTCCGTATCTTTAAATATAGACTGGAAATATGTTGCCGTTTTTGGATTGATTCCAAGTCCTGTGTTTTGTCTCCTTCATGTCGGGAAGTGGAAACTCATCTTCCTCATCAATAATGTGTGAAGAATTCTCATCACTATCACAAATATTATCGGGTGGAATTGTACAGTCTGCGTGTTATGAGCTGAATTAATCTGATCGGTATGTACATTGTATAGAGTATATCTCGTCATTTCTTTCCTCTAACCAATCGGCGGCGTCTGTTTTGAAAAACCCCAACTTCGTTTGGTCGGCGGGAAACAAATCCTGATACCGTGTATTCAGAACGACAGGGACTTTTCTGCGTTGTCCCTTGTATGCATGCCACATGTGTAGTGAGATGATTGATGCCCAATTGTGCTTTTAGTTGTTCAATTTCCGCTGACGAGAACTGATCTGTGTTTTCTGAATGGCGTTGTTTTTTTTGGTTCAGCAGGATTTTCCCCCATGAGTCGGTTTAACTTGGACAGGTTTAGCTTTGGCATTGCAACTACCGATTTGAGTCGTGATTTGGTAATGGCAGTAGTATTAGTTGCGTGACCTTCATCGTCAAAACCTACAAAGGTCTGATCTTCCGGTTCCGTTACCAGTAGAGCGACCACATCGCGTTGATCGCTTTGGTGATCTATGTCAAGTTGGTCGGAATCGTCCGATGTTGTTGGATTGTGTTCGGGACATTTATTTGTTATTAACGCGTTAGAGCGTAACAAGATAAATAGCGTTAGAGCTATGCGTCAGCCAATGCTCAAAGAAGAAAGGTAATATGTGCCACGCTGTACTCGTTATATACAGCACCGAGTTGTGTGACGTCACCGGCTTCGCATGGACGACCTCTGCTAACGACATAAGTAACAAATATGTAGCATGCAATTATCTTGCAAAAAATAAATCATACAGGTATTTTAATGCAATGTGTTAGTAGCAGGTTACATGTGGAACCATCGAAATTTTACTTCTCGTGTCGTTAGCTTTGGTAAATATGCATTTTATATGCATGTTGTCGTTCATATTATGGCACCATGGTGTTTTCTGTGAGAAAATGACAGCAATAAAATGCCGTGCAAACTTGCCAGTGTGTGAACATACCCTAACTGACCCAGCTAAAAAGATACGCATTGATTATCCCGATATCGTGATTGGACCATGATACAAGATTGTATCATGGCATGGCTCACTAACTAAAGCATTAACCAATTGTAAGTTCAGAGGTTGATAGCATATCAGAGCTATCCAATCGGTAATACGTGTGCTTGATTGACGAGCACTTGTCTGTGCAATGTTAATTAACAAATTGTGTGTTTGTAAATTACGGATGTGAGTCGAAATATTTATCACATGGACTACTACAACTGATTTAGTGATCTATGTTTTCACAAATTGCAACAAATATTATTTTGATGGTATTATATTATATATATATTGTGGCCATCCATTGATTTAAGACGCCCTCTTATCATAACATATCGAGACAGGGACGTGGTTATAGGGGCTTCGTTTTTTGAGGAGTGTCCATCATAATATTAAAGCAGGGACGTGCTAATGCTCTCAGTTATATATGAGGGTGGTCATCCTATACTATCAAACTGTTCCAATCTATTATGACATAATATGACAGGGTTGTGGCTACAGGAGCTCCGTTTGGCGATGGGGTATCCATCCTATAATTCCAATACGCCCCCGTTGAACCCAATCCCAAATGCCTATGAATTCCACATAGCGATGGAATCTTATATCAGGATGCGAGATATCGTTGATCATGCTACGTACATGTTATTTGCTAATGGTGGCTATAATCCCGCGAGTATCACTCACTGTGGACACGTGTACATCTATCACGAACGTTGGTCCGAGACGTGACATACAGGGTTAGGTGGCGACTCACCCCTCTCCATTCTGATAAGCTGTATCGTACCAGATACTGAGCTCCCAAAACCCCTAAACCTCTATCTCCATGTCCATGATCTCCGGCTGCTAAAACATGACCCCTTGTCACCACGTCCCTGCGTACCAGAGGTGAACCGGTTTAAGGTGTGATATTCGTATATGTATGTATGAAGACATTATATATATGTTTGTTATTGTATGTGCATGGTATTAGCGGAATGAGGACTTTTTATTTATTACAAACAGTCGTAGATTCTTACAAAGAAAACTCGCCACAGTATTGACCCATGCAAGCAGCCAGTTTGACAATATCTTGTAATTACTCACTCATATTGCCTATGGACGATCACCCATGTTCTCGCGGAGGTGGTTAATGATATCAGTGATTGGTGTAACCATGTACAATACATATATTAAATAGAAGTGTGTATCAGCCCTTCCACTTGGAATATTCGCAATGTTTTGATATCGAAACACACACACTTGTGTGCGGTTAAGGGGAGGTCAAGTGACCAATTTTGAATGGGGATTTCCATGCTAATCTGCGGAGCAAAAGTTACAGAGTTGCACATACTTCTGAGTGTGAGTTGATGTGGTATTGGGAAACAACAGGTATTTATCTGGCGGGTCCGCTTGGAACTTGTTCCATCATAATATTCGTGTATTTATTTTTGAATTTGATATTGATTTTTAAAATGTAGGTCAAGTGATGCATTTCCAGAAAAACATTCTCAAAAATAGATTTTATTGCAAAATTTTATAATTTACCAAGCGAACACGCCAGATAAATACCTGTTGTTTACAATGCCACATCAAGTGACACTCACAAGTATGTGTAACTCTGTAACGTTTGCTCCGCAGATTTGCATGGAAATCTCCATCAAAAATTGTTCACTTGAACTCCCCCTTAAAGGCACGGGCGGCGTTCGTTGCAGAAATATTCATATTTGTTCAAATCGCCATCAACAGACGGAATATTAAAATATATATACATATAGTTTTGTTCATATGCCAAACATAATCCGCGCGTAAATAGTATATTGTCGCCAAGACGTACGATGGTGTGCGTAAACAAGAACCTGCTCGTGTTACAGAAGTTTTGTTTTTTTTATTTGGTTAATCACACACAAATGATATAAACGCTCTTTATTAGATAACAGTAACAAATAACGCTCTTTACGTTTACCGGATCTAACCAAAAACCAGGTTCTGCAACTTTTTTTGGCTTTTGTTTACATAACAAACGAAAAACATTTGACAATAGCATACTGTTTATGCCATATTTCTGATTGGTATAAGAACAAGGTCTGTCTATATTTTACTATTATTTCTGTTTATGGTGGTTTTTAACGGAGGTGAATATCTTAACAGCACACCCACCGCCAACGCCGCCCGTATCTTTAAAGGACATCATATTGTTTAACATTGGTGATGGTTATTAGTGTAAAATCGTAATAGTTTACGTGCAAAATACGCACTGACGAGTACTATACTAAGTTAGTTAAAATTACTAAGATAAGTAAGTACAATTTTATTTAAAATCAATTCGTATAACTATAACACAAGTCTTGTAATATATAACAATTTGGGGAAGCTGAAAAGAAGGACATTGATTAGGAAAAATATTAAATACAATGGGAGCAACCCAGGAAATCTGTTAAGAGACTGAACATTATGTCAGCCAGATAAAACGATTAAACATATTATCGCCAGAGCACGGTGGGGAATCGCGTGGTTATATGAGTTGATGAGTATCACGCATTCGAACTGGCAGAGGCGATCGAAAATGCGATCAGATCGGAAATGCGATCAGAAACGAGGGAAAGGGTAATAAACTAGGATACTATATATTACAAAGTATCTGGGCAGCTGCGTGTATATATGCTATACTATTTTTCAAACAAGCTGATGCCTCATGTGTGTCCAAACTCACAGTTGTTTGCTTTAACATTCTGGCCAAAGTTGTCAATCGAAGGATTCTCCTAGATGTATGAACTAGTGTGTTCCCCGAATCTCTGACTGGAAACTTTGGTCAGAATGTTATAGAAAACTATTGAGTATTTCCGAACAAATAAGGTATTAACATGTTTTAAAAATCAACCATCATATGCCCGTAGCAGTCAACATGCTATGTTTTGTGTCCGTTCCTCATATATTATGTTTCTGTGCGTTTGTGCCTCTGCCATTTTGAATGCATGGCTCTCGGCAACCTCGAAACCACGTGATTCCCCACCGAGATGACGGGATCTGCTCTGATGCAGCATTATAGATCATGTGCCAGTGCATTCTCTTATATATGCGAATCTCTCATAGGGAGCCCGCGTACATGTATATTAGAAAATGCCATGGCTTACAAGGTCAAGGTATATACGGTTAGGCCAATGTATTCTCATATATATGGGAGACTCGCCACGGCCATTTTAAATGCGTGGTTCTCACCAACATCGAGACCAGTTATGAAACCACCGCAAGTACACATCTCACTAGGCGAGACATGCGCTTGTGTTGGTTCCACAACTGTGCCCTACATGTTCTCACATGTGACGTTGGTTCAGAAGCAGGGACAGATTCCCAACGAGTGTTTAATCTCACACAGGGGCAGATTGTCCATACTTAATCAAGATCCCTTCTGCAGCCAAGAATATATCACCACATCACTCTTGTTTATCCGTTATCACATCTTCTCTCCTCCCTGTCTTCGTGTCTGCCAACCATCTTACTCTTCCTAAACTACTCTCAAATCTCTCCACACGAAACTACGTGAGCCTATTTTGATACACCTCCTATCAAACCAGCCCATCCTATAAATAAATAAGCGACCAAATGCTAAATACAGTTTGAAGAGTCAGAAAGCACTCTCGTGGATTGGGTCTGGGGACAACTCGTCGGGAAACTACTCACAAAAGCATAACAAATTGTGTCGGATCCCCTTCATATCACATACTTATTAATTATATATCATATTTGTGTCCATAACAGCCTGTTATCGAACTACGTGATTAACGCTTCAATTTCCCCTTAACCCTTTACCCAACAGAAGGGCCCTGTGCCAATGCATTCTCTTATATATGCGAGTCGACCATAGGTCGCCTCGCATATATAAGAGAATGCATTGGCTTAACACATTAAAAATTATAAAATTGTTAAAGAATGTAAGAAAAAATGGTAAAAAGTGTTAAAAAAGATTTTTTTTAGGCCAATGCATTCTCTTATATATGCGAGGCGACCTATGGTCGACTCGCATATATAAGAGAATGCATTGGCACAGGGCTAACTGTAACTATCACAATGTCGTCAAGGAGCCGGTTCCAATTATATCCATATTTGTATGGTTTTATTGAGACAGACCCAAGATATTTTAGGCTGTTGAAGCTTTATTTGGCCGGTTTTGGCCGGTTTGTTGGGTAAAGGGTTAAACCGAGTAATATCATTTTAGACACCACCAGTCCGAGTGATATCGTTTCACGTCCGAGCAAATCCGAGTAATATCGTTTTACGACATGTCGAAAATCTACTCGGTAACATCATATAAGCATTCGACCTTCTATTCGGTCTCAAGCTGATATAAGGTTACCTCGGGCTGATATCGGGTCTAATATCAAACCAGCAAAGTAATACCCTCCAAGTATATGCTTGTAAAATTGACTAATATTAAATAAATGCTGTCTGCAACAAGCCAGCGAATACTTATCTCTGGACTAGAATGAATGACACTCTAAAGCAATTTATCTTATGTGATAATAATGATGATCTATTTTATAAAGCGTACATTCCATGAACATGTTATAATACGCTTTAAATGAATATATAATGTACTTACATAGTGTCGAATAAAGCGATGAAACTACTAGTGAAACGATTTGAATTATAAGGTCAGACATTGATCAGTGAAGTAAAAGCTAAACAGGTATTAGAATATTTAGGATAGTATAAATAATTGCCAACTTCAAACAACGTTCAAACAGAGGGGTTCAAATTAGCCACTGGCTTGTTGCCTGATCCCAACTGTCTTCACACCTTTGTATTTATTGTAATGTTTATTGGAATGCCCATAGAGGGGAACTGTTTAAACTAATGCTAAGAATGGTCAATTTAAAACACAATATTTCGTCTGCTCACGATGTACAATGTAATTTATGAACAATCTAGTTTCCCAGTTCTTCTTGAATTATTCTAGGGATCAGTAAATCTTAATTTAGTTGGTAGCTTATTCCACAGTTTCAGCGTATAACTTTGAATTGTGTTAAAGCAGCAGCAATCATTTAACTGTTATGGTGAATTAAATTCCACCGACGAAGGCATTGTGGTCGAAACTTTGGGTTTGTTTCAGGAGCTCGTTATCAGTTATATACTTGTGACATACAGTCCCTGAATCGGGACTACCATATTACGTATCATTCTGGTTTTGGTCTAAAGATATGTCGATATATACGAGGTACATCAGTGATAATGAGAACAGAAACAATGCATAATAGAACAATTGAGGCTGCAGATCCTATGGCGACAGAACGTGGTCTACCATCCGCGACGCTGATTTTTGTCCGCAAGAAGGCGTTTGTTTCTTTGTAATGGACCTCTAGTTCTTTCTTGAGATTTTCTAGTACAGCCTCAAGTTCTTCTTCTGTATATTTCACCAATGCAGATTGTGAGGGGAGCGCAGCTGTTGTTTGTGAGAGGCATATGTCGTGTGTTGTTGTGACATCGACTGTCACCATGCTTGGAACCAGTATGGTTAATTCCCTGGTTATCTCTCCATTGACTGTAACCGGTGCGGTAACAATCTCTGTTAATGTAACCGCTGCGGTAACAAACTGCGTCATTGTAACTGGTTCTGCGACGATCTCCGTAATGATGTTTTCTACAGTAGAGATAATTGTCATGGCCATTGCTTCTGTCGTTGTTATATATAGCGTCTCAGTAATTGCTTGCGCTGATGCAGGTGGCATTACATAATCCCCCGAGCATGTTACTATTCCTGCGGGAGCTGCGAGAACAGAAATATATGCGTCATCAATTTATATTGCCTATAATAACAACCCCCCCTTTAGCCAAACAGATTTTTTTATAAAACAATAGTCCACCAAAAGATAACAAAATGACTTGCTACAAATAATCAATATTAATGAATAATATAATTTAAAAAAGTATATATATTCATACAATAACAATATGTATTCCACTATCACACTCTATACTTCTTCTTAACTACTCACAGTATTCCAATATCTATTCTGCACACACTCTTTTATTTTGTTATGCGACTCAATCTATAACTTTGTAATTTATCATTTTTGAAATACCACCAATTGGAATTCCATGCTTTGTATTCATGTTTTGGGTCAATAAAACTTTATTAAACAAAAAATGTATGTGATGCATGAAAGATTGTCTGTCTCTTCACAAAAGTTTTATATTTATTTCGGGGTATAAAATAATAGATGAATCGAGGACACTCATCCGGAGAAGTTTCTGTCAATTAATATAAATGGTATTTATAATTTGTTATCATATCCGCGGGACAATTCTGGAGGATTTTTCAGAACGGAAATCCACGTTCGAAGCATAATAAAGGCGCACCAAGAAGGAGAACTCTATCTTGTTAGCACCCTCAATCACGGCAAATTTATTTTCAACTGTTGATCTCACCATGATTTTACGATCGAAATAAACCACTTTATTCTGACTGTTAGTTAAATACTATACTAAATACTCAGTGTTATCTGTATTTTATTCACAAAATAGCATTTAGCATTATTTGAATCGGGATTTATAAAACAATATGTTGTTGTAATTGTGACCAGGACGAGATAGACCATTTTTAACTGTTAGACGGGTAGTACATTTCTGTCGCCATACGGTCGGCGGGTGCAACGACATTTCTGCCAAATTTTCACAAACATAACATTCCAAATGAAGCTAATAATGAGCAGCATCTGTAGATAAACGGAGACCGGTGTTTATAGTGTTAAAATATTACGCAATGCCGTTTTTAATAGAAATTACAAACTTACAACTCGTATCAATTGGAAAGAAGTAGCATTGCGTGTGGTGTCGTGTGTTGACACTTTTTAATGACGTCATTATAAACTTTCCAAAATGGCCGCGGCAATTTAAAGAGTGCTGTATTGTATACCCACCACGAGCAGGATAAATTGTTTATTTTGCACCTATATATGGAATATCGTACCGCTAGATGGTCCGTTATTCAGAATAGTTACATTATTACTACAGTATATAACATAAAACTACAACTACTCTGTATGTTTGTAAGCATATTCACCCACATGTCTGACGTTGTATGTGGGATACCGACCCACCAGGTGGTTGAAACATGCAATACACTAAAACGGCACCAGAAATGCCATTCGAAATGAACAAGTGCACCACACAGAATATCCACGGCAAGGGTGGAATTTCGCTTATGTTTATTAATTTTCTGAGAAGACATAATTTGAAAGATTGTTAATGTATTATATGACAACTTTCATATCCTTCGTCTCATTCTGGTTCATGACTATGCAGCGATCATTCATGTGTCATCTAAAACGCCATAGGAACGGGTGCATTATACGCTCTACAAATGACTTAACTTAAGAAGAAATTAATGGACAAAATATGTTATATGTAGATATTTAAGTCCACAGCCCAGCACTAATATAAAGTTAATTCAAGGATGGCCTAGAAGACTGATACAGAGAGCCTAAGTTGGCATGGACGTATTTTCACCGAAGGGCCATAACTCTGCAATAAATGAATGAACGAAACCCATTCCGTCCGGTATCCCTTCCACCGTGGTGGTTCATAAGTATGCCAAAGATAATTGAAATCCGACTTATGATGACTGAGACATAGAGTGGTCCATGCAAAGTTGTCACGGACGGCTAGATGCATGTGAGGGCGAATGGACATCAGCCCCCGCCGAACTTTGCTGGGGATAAAGAGGGCGAATGGACATCAGCCCCCGCCGAACTTTGCTGGGGATAAAAAAAATCACTGCACTTGACGAACTCATTACATTGATCACTTACTTTGACGCAACTCCATTCCAGATTCGGACCCCACAATGACCAATTGTGACCTTCTAGCACGCCATGTTTATAGTTATATTACGCCACACAACTCATTTAGGTCTAATACATAATATATCTTATTGGTGTGAATTGATGTAATGTGGATACAGGCCTCGAAATATGGTGCTGGAAATTTGCAGAATGGGGTCTCCACAGGGTGAATTTAGTGACACTAACCCGCATAGCCATGCGAAAGTAACTCATGTTCATTAAAAATGTCATACTTACATGTGCACCCCTTTGTGTCATAACTGGTATGAATATATAATAAATGCTTTTTTTTAGAAGTTAAGACAACTTTAAGTTGAAAATCAGTTTCTTCGATTAAATTATAAAATGTCGGGTCTTGATTTCCAATTTCGAAACCTAATAATAATGCCTCTTTGTAAAATGTTTTATCTGCACATCAAAACCTCCCATGAATTTGGGTCATACGTTTGTTCGATGTCACGATTTTCCGATACGGAATATTTAAATATTGTAGTTTAAATTTGGCTACAGTCTAATCTCCGGTTTAAACCTGGCCTGCGTAAACCTCAATATGTTCACACCTCCGTTCAACGGATAAATCCTAGGTTTAAACCCGATACCACAGGTCTAAGTGACACATTCGTAATCTGTAGTTTAAACATGGTCCACCCAGGCCCATGGTTTAGCAGTAGTGTATATGTATCGTCGAGCGAAATAATCTGATATGCTTATTGTGGACCGCCGCGTTCTAACGACAGCGAAAATCGATAACTAAGACAACGAGCATATTTTGATTCGAAATGTTTAAGCGAGAAGTGTTCACATATGTACAGTATGCAGGAATAAGTTGTTTGTGTCAATTGTAATCATTTGTCTTCATTTTATAACCTTAAATATTCCACGGTCCAGTTAAACCCGGTTTAGGGAGGCTAGACACGAGATGACGAATCCGTCTTTTCTGGACCGCGGTTTGCATGGGTGGAGCTGTTGATAAAATGGATTGGATCTGTATTGTCAGAGTGGCGGCTTGATAATATAGTATCACAATTTAATTCATTCTCACACAGGGGTTTAGCAAGGGTGTTCTTGTTCTCGTTAATTGTGGACGTGTAAATATACCGGCCCGTGTGTGACCCGATTGGTACAAGTAACTACATTTATAGTTTAATTGCATGTTTATCTCATCGAAATTGCTAGCCACTGAACGACCAATAAACGCACCATCAGGCCCGGTTTGGTTGGATCGTCAATGTAGGTTTAAACATGTTTAAACTGGAGATGACGAATCCGGCCAATGTGTCTAAATGGATATGGCAAATACATGAACGGTATTGTTTCACGCACCCGGTGAAGTCAATCCTGAATCAGGGCATGTTTGCCATGGCATACTTGAACTGGAAACGCATGCGGTTGTTGCGCCTGTAACCGTCGATATGGAATCTGCATTAAAGAAGATAAATATATGACGCTAATGTACGCTACATGAACGTAAAGCGGCAATGACACTGTCGCTCAACATGGACAGGGTATAATTTTGGAAACTTAATAGGATGATTAGCAAAAAGAAAAGTTGGACAGTTAATTGATAAAGTAATACAATGATTCGATTGAAAGGAAATGATGATGCAAAAACAATCATACCTAACATACCTTAGTAATTTCAAAAAAATCCAATCTGAAGCACTTGCTAGTTAAAACCATATTATGGACTTGTTCGGGTACGTGAAACTGGTAAGTTAGTCCTCATGAGCTTAACCTGGAGACTAAAGCATTCTACTAACATCGCCGAAAAATTCTAAGAAATCGAGCACTCCATAGAAAACATCGCCTACACTACGCAAAATTGTAAATATTTACATCAGGATTCGGGACGCAACTATCGGCGATAAACAAACACAAATGATTTCGCCATCGAGAGTCATTGCATTTAATTAATATATCATTAATGACGGTGTTTCTTGTCAATTTTGATTAATATTCGTAAAAATATCTACTTTGAGCAAGATTATTCTCCATTTCTATTTTGTCACCCTCCGGTGTGTTTCACATCACTTCAAATACATACAGAAGCCCTATATTGGCACACACCTTCTATGATAAAGTTATTTGAACTCCTAACAAAGTCTTGTCGATTGGAACTGCGAAATGTATGCCTGTACTTAATGTTAGCATTCAAACTCAGAAATCAGGAATGTTATTGCTAGTCTTATTTTTATGATAACGGTCATGAATACGACGACGATGTTGTTGTTGTTTTGAGATTGTTTCGTTTGATTACCGTTGTACGTGTATTATAATTAAACAGCCAAGATGAATAATATTATTGACTAAATAGTGTTTGAACGACTAATCATTAGTATGGTAAACCTTAATGTAGATGGGATCATGCTATCAAGATAATTATTATGAGAACAATGATGGCATTATTATGCTGAAGATTAACGCATTATACATACAGCCATTGTGTATATGTAGTATATTGCACTTAGTGCCTTGCATATACCTCACACATATCTTCGTAACATGTGAATTCATGTCACCACATGTAGTTAACCGAGATATCTGAACATAACAAAATGTTCAGCACATATATGAACATATTCCATGTTAGTGATGTCAATGATTTCGCAATTGAATTAGAACAGCCCATTGTAGCCACCTCACCATATCATTAGCTAAAAGATATGCTGGCCACATAAGAGATAATTGTCCCAAAGTGTCATCGCATTCTGATTATATCGTTTGAAGTTATCCTCGAAAATATCTATGGGAACTTACGTTTGTATGTGTTTATGTACGTGTAAGCCTATATATAGCTACCTGGAAAGCAATCCTTGGATTTCATCACAACCGACGTCTGAGCACAGTCAATTGTATTCCGGAATATGAAGCATCTTCCGTTTACATGCATAAAAGACCAGCAGTTTGGCTGTCTTACGCACAGATTTTCACATTGTTCCTCGCTGTCTACGGCTTCTTCTGATGCACCAGATGAGAACATGAACGCCATGCTACAGTCACCTGAAGAAGAGGTTACACGCAATCTAATAGTTTTCCAAATGCTAAACTTTTCAACGTTATATGTAAACTGCACCAAAGTCATCCAATTTACCAAAATTATCGATTTTACCATAAAATACCGTCGTCACGGTACTCTTTGTGCCGCTAATTTTGTTCATTATAAGAATTGTTTTGATTGGTCACCAACAACGTCAACCCCTTTGATCTACAAGCAAACATAAGAGGTCGCACGCTATATGTAGCTTACACGCGTCTAATTAAATTCCAATAGAGACAGTGTTAGGTTTAAGCCACACCCACGATACATCACGAGTCATTGTGGCTATTAGAACTCTACATCAGACATAATCGGCTGAATTCTGGTCTCAGGTCTAGACCACCCTAATAATCACGGTGTTCCATGTCAGGACTTGGTTTCGCGAAACCACCTGGTCGCAATCTGGGATCGGCGCATTGTTGTACAATCAACGACAATCAATGACAATATATGGACAAAAGCGTGCCGAGCGCTGCATCGAGATTGGTGTGTTGGTGTCTCCAAACCTGAGCACGTGAAAGCGGCTTATATCCGTGTTGTATAGCGGTATCTGTATGCCGTCGCCGTTCGACAGGGATCACCGGGCAGGGTTGGTGCGGATTTATCACCCCCTATGCGGATGTCACGACGTTGTCAGTTTTACGGGAGGAGGAAAGTCTACGCAGAGAGTAAATGTCACCGAGAAATACTCCGCTGTGTGCAGAAATAGCGACCCCTGAAAGGGACCGACAAATTTGCCCAGATACACGAATCAGATTATCCTCACTTAGAGTGGATCGCGAATCCGCGCTTGTCGGCATTCGAACCAGCTGCGTCAGCGCTATAGATGACAAATGGCGGCATAATGCCCCGAGCATTCTACCGACGGGACCACCGGCGTCCTTTACAATCAAAGTGTAGTGTAAAATATTGTTTGTTCAGATCAAGAACCAACTATATATTGTTCAACTTTGCGTCAAAATATTACACATAAATTACATTCAGCTCTTGAAAACATTTCGAACCATTATTATAGGGGATATCAGGTGGGAATTACCAACAACTGGAAATATTGAGGTACTTGTTGGAAATTTTCAACAATTCATTGAGGTGAGAGGGTGACATGTGCAATGTAATTTCGCGGACTTGGGAATTTGCAATAAGTTGGAAATTTAGAAAGATCCCAAATAACTATCGCCGTGATTGAAGTTATTGAAAATTATTTACCAGAACATGTAATGGTCACAACGGGGGGGGGGGGGGGGTATCAGAAAAAAATCCAGATGGGGATGCGTTGTATCACACTCCCGATAGCAGTAGCAGATATTTCCATTGCCATGTAATTTTTTTCCAAATCCATGTTTAAAGATAAATTATGACAAATAAACCAATTTGAAATGTCAAGACTTAAGAAACTGGACCAAATAAATAATTAATCAAGAGCAGGGGTCCCGTGCATTTAATTTAATTTAATTCAATTTAATCGGACATTTCCTTATTTTGAACCACAATTTTTCGTTCTGACTTAATATAATTTTAAGAGTTTTTGCTGTTATATTGTATATCCAGTCCAGCAATAATTTATTCTCAAATGATGAATTAGTACTATCAAAATCCGACCTCAATTCATTTCAGAAACACGGAACGAAAGACACCCGCATCCAATGCGGATTACTTTCCTTGCAAAACTACTATCATTCCCTATTTATCCGTGTCAACCAAACCCATCGATAACATATTAGAAATAATAGCACGAAAATCTTACTTAATCCATCTAACGGTAATATGCTTTCAAACAAGGCAAGGGTGTTATAAATAAAACTCCACTGTAAAGCCAGATAAACGCACGCATGATTTACAACCAAATTACCAATCTGTATCGTTACTGCGAAAACAGAAAATGGTATTCTCGTCTCAGGTTCAAGTCTCGGTTTATACAAAAATCTCAGACCAGGGGGGTACTAGGTCTCAGTTGTAGACTATTACCTATAACACACATACTTATCGATTATATTACATTTTGTCCAGTTCATAAGTAATTATAATCTTTCTTCTACACGGCATATCAATAAAACACAATTCCTATTTGGTTAACATAAAGATAAATGCTTCCAAAAAATACATATGTTTCTGTTACCAGAACTTGTACGTTACCACATGGTTCGAATGATGAACAGACCGACACAGGCTTGACTGACAATAAGAAGGCAAACCTTGGTTTACGTAAACCTGAGTTTCAAAAAGACGAGAATACGGACCAGTGCTGACCAATAATCCCAGCTTAATCGCCTCGAAGCTGGGTAACACATGGCGATCACCGTGGTTTCGGCCTGGTCTAGAATATAGTTTACATGAAACCCTGGTCTAGACCAGGGACCAGAATTCGGCCGATCGTGACAAAGATGAAATTGTGATACTCTTGGATAAGATAACTCAAGGGGACAGACCGACGGTGGGAAAATCTAAAACATCCTACTTTAATTATTTAGTTATCTTACTTTAATTATTTAGTTATATGCTGCTGGGATAGACAGGAAGACTTGTTAGTACGGCAGTCCACGGCAAAGTGCCTGAAGTTATGTAATTTATGTTTTCATTTCAGGGTGTATTCCAATTTTTATTTTCATATTAGGGTGTTTATTGTTTTGTGAACATGTGCATTTTGTAAATAAATAAATAATCTATGAAAGTGCATTTGGCTGTTCCAATATAATGGTAAATCCGTTCTGTGTCAAAATTCGAACCCATGTTCAGATTGATATGCTTCCCAACTCTCGGTGAAATGGCTTCCTTTAAGGATGTCCCCGTAGCCGATCACGTTAGGATCGAATGCCGACAGGGTCGAACATCGGGGCCGATTTTCAAGCTTGATCTTAGTTGAGGGACATATCAGTGTGCCATTCCAATCGATGTATGACCATTTCGGTAAGAAATGAGAATGTGTTAACGCTCACAGAGACAAGCACATTTGAAGCAATGAACACATCAACATATTCTCGCGTAAATACGCACATAATCGACCTATAATGAGAAATAGGTAGATAATGTGATTATTTGATTCTGAAATAAGCAGATAATGTATCATATCCGTTATTTCGTTTTGTGGCGCGGACCACAGTGAAAACACATGTTAAAGAACGTACATCTGCAAGTCGCGAGTTGGCTTGTATGTGTAGTCGCTTATAATCGCATCATTGTGAGTCGATAATGTGACTAAACAGTCGAATTTTCAACACATCAACTCACAATGAGCCATTTCTAAGCACATCTATCTAAAACACGTTATGTTATAAGCAGACAATATGTGGGTTTTCGGGAGAACAGACTGAACATCATACGGAGTCCATGCCTCCATAAACCTGATGTATAAATCTAATTATTTTTGAAAGAAACTTCCACTATCGACAAATACACCCAACCCATACGCCCCAATGTGGATTCTAATGTGGACACTTAACCTAGCTGTACGTATGAAGGATGGATCCGAATATGAGCCGAGTTCCCTCCGAAGTTTGATTTTTCCCCAAAACAATCAACACGTCGCCAGAACCTTACATAATAATAAACTTGATATTTTCAAGCTTGAAACAGAATAAATTCACAACAGAAGAAAATAAATGTGAACAATAATGAATTCCCGGAACCGGAACCAAAAGCATGACTGTCCGGTAAACGTATATATTATATTGTCTCTTAAAGGGGTACTGTATTCTAAATCCGGCAATTTATGGGACTATCTCCTTTTATACAAAACAGGATATATGCAACGAATGAATGAATTTGAGCCACGGATTAGTGTAAAATACACTCATGCAAACACCATGGTAATTATAATGAAATTGAACTTACAACTGGATTATAATTACCATGCTGTTTGTATCGTTTATTTAGCAACCGAGAGTAGTTGCCTCTAATCCATGGCTCAAATTAATTCATTGTTTGCATATTTTATGTAAAGTATAAAAGGAGATGGTCCCATAAATGGTCGAATTTAGTATACAGTCCCCCTTTAACTGCAAAAATATGTTTTACTGCATGCCGCTCTTTCTCTTCATTATATGCACCGACAATGGCACTACGTTCCAGAGATGGTAAAGAAATTATATTAATCGACAATAGCTTTCCAAATATTCGCCTGATAGCGAACCAAACGACAAAACAATTCAGTTGTTACATGTACATCGAGATTCTAATCCACCGGATCATGTTCCACCAGTTAGTTTCCCATGATTAGTTTAAAGATATTATATTTGTTCAATGCATAATACAAATATATACAAGGGCCAAATGGTTGGTCGACAATTGCTGCTGCTAACAATAACATCCTCTCCACATTGTCGAAACACTGCATATAACCAAAGCAAGCAGTGACAAGGCCACGGAAATATGTTACAAAAATATAGCTATGTACAAGCAATGACAACTATTTTAAACAGTAGAATTGATGGATTATGTTATATATGAGAGAAGGAAGAGTGGTACAAACAACACGATACAGAGACTGAAATTAAGCAAACGGTAGAGATGGATAGATATGTGGAGAGAGCTGGAACGATATGTGTGGAGGGAGGGAGAGAGAGATTGAGAGAGAGGAGAGAGAGAGATGAGAGATAGAGAGGAGATAATAACTCTATAAAAAATTGCCATATTTGCACGAGTGGTAGATCATGCCATGAATCTCTAATTGAAGTACGCCCCGTAGAGTTCAAATTACACCAGTACACAACCTTGGATTGTCTTACGTTGTAACAGGGAAGTGTATAACATTGAAAAAACAACAGTGCGGATAATATATTTCTTAGTTATTACATGTTCCTTAATAATGTACATGTGTACTTCACTGTGGGTGAATTTACCAACTCAAAATTGCACGATTTAAGTGACTTTGTGAGCGAATTTGCTGTGCGTCGCTTATAACTATTATATAAATGCTTATTGCGATATTGGCTCACAAGAGTTGCAAAAAAACATGCAAGCTCGATCTGGGACAACCTCCTAATGTGAATTAGCTTATTGATAAACAACTATTAACCATTTACCCAACAAACCGGCCAAAACCGGCCAAATAAAGCTTCAACAGCATAAAATATCTTCGGTCTGTCTCAATAGAACCATACAAATATGGATATCATTGGAATCGGCTCCTTGACCACATTGTGATAGTTACAGTTATGCCCTGTGCCAATGCATTCTCTTATATATGCGAGTCGACCATAGGTCGCCTCGCATATATAAGAGAATGCATTGGCCTAACAAAATCTTTTTTAAACACTGTTGACCATTTTTTCTTACATTCTTTAACAATTTTATAATTTTTAATGTGTTAAGCCAATGCATTCTCTTATATATGCGAGGCGACCTATGGTCGACTCGCATATATAAGAGAATGCATTGGCACAGGGCCCTTCTGTTGGGTAAAGGGTTAACAAAGATATATATTCCCTGCCTTGTTTGTTCAATGTAATAACGTTCTCTGTCAGAACGGATCAGAACATCAAAAAGTTCCCAGGTTTTGTACAATAGTGGAATATGATCTCTACGGGTGTAGCTAAGGTAGTGATTTATGGCATGATCGAGTGGTTGATGTGTGACACCTACCTCCAGAAGGGTATTCACATATAAGCCCATCATTGTCGTTTTTGTCACAGGCATACCTCCCTAATTCCAGCACGGGTATTGGTACTTCATTCTGAACCTGTATTTTGTAACATCTTTCTGCTTCATGAGGATGACCCATTTGGAAATTCGTTGGCAAAGAATCAGCGACAAGCAGGTCACATGATACCCATTGTGAAGTATAGTTGTCGGGGCCGTGATTGTCGATGTATACCGTCTCCACTGTGTAAAGGCCCAGAGTTATTTTTGATCCACTGCAATAATTTCATAAGTAGATCGTTACACACGTTTAAACGGACATGGCTCATTCGGACCTCCTAATTTTGTCTACCTAATTTGGAGGAACGGATACGATAGGTCGATAAATAGTGGATATGAAATGAGTGTTTCTGTCATATGATATTTATGAAACGAGTCTAAGAATTTTCAGTTTTCTCTAGCCTCCAGCGAGAGAAAACTGAAAATTCGTGACGAGTTTCATAAATATCATATGAGAGAAACACGAATTACATATTCTAATTATCATATGACACCTATAAATTGATTATGATGTCCAAAACGCACACAAATCACTAAATAGCTATACGACATCGGCAGCAAAAGGTTAATGTGACGTCACTTCATTGCACCGGAAGCCCAATTACACCTGGTGAACTAGCAGAAATAATATGCACGCGAAGATATAGTGCGCTATTCTGTTCTCAGTTTGTGACATTATATCGTATGTTTATTAGATAAATACGAATTACATATTCTATTTATCGTATAACAATGTCCAAAACTATATATTTCAAGATTGCGATAATTTCGGCATCGCGTTGATTCGTGTATTTGACGCGCACGAATTTGACCTGCATTTAGTCAGAGATGCGGCTCGGCCCCCGGCTGCCATTCAGCCAATCAGAACACACTTTTTGTCAACAAACCAATCAAATTATCGGAAGGTGATATGAATTAGTAATTGATATGAAATTGATTTATGACATAGCTTCCAACGTAAATAATGATTGAGTCATATGATAAAAATATATACGAAATATTGATATGCCGGCTTCGTATGCTTTGAAAAACACTTGCCAAAGTCACAGCCATTTTCCAGCCGTTTTTTTTCGCCCCAAGTCAGACAAACACTCTTTATTGCTACCATATCAGGAATAGAATAACACGGAACAAGAGAGAGAGAGAGATAATCAGTTATTAACGTGACATGTGCAATACATAAATCATCAATATATATATATATATATATATATATATATATATATATATATATATATAGCTATATATATATATATATATATATATATATATATATATATATATATATATATATATTTCAATTACAATTAGCACCCGGCCCATAGGGCCTATATGTAACGCTTGATAGTATAAGCATGTCAAACACATGTGGACTATCCCCAGTGATGATATTAAGAGAGTATAAAGTAGAGAATTTCATTTTAATCTTACACAATTTGGAGATATTCGGGTTTATATATTTTGTATTCTTATATGTTGATACGTTTGGTGTGTAATTTACCTGTATATGAATCGTTTTCTTCGCATAAAAGCATCAAAAAGAAATTTTGCTAGTTGTCGGGGAAATGACATTAGCTCACTAATAGAGTCGTCGGTGTGGTCTGTTTTAAACATGTCGCTAATATATCTTGGGACGGAATTTAAAAGAGACATCCGGATGTCATTGTAAAAGGGACAAAACAAAAGAAAATGTTTTTCGTCTTCAACTTTGTCGGAGCTGCAAATAATACAGATTCACAGTTTATAAACCGTACAAACATTAAATCGGATGTTGTTTTCGAAAAGACGAAAAATGCTATTTTTAGAACGTAAATGTGACAGAAATATCACAACAACACCACAAAATCCAGGTTTCAGACGGACACACAGTTGCACCACATCTACTAACGTAATTATAAATTGTACATACACATTTGCCGATCGTAAGCGGGGGCCATTTGAGCGAAGGACTCTGTTTAATAGATAAAAACGGCCTTTGATCACTTCAGAAAATAATTTTCTCGCAAAAATTCCCTCTTCAAAGTCATTTTAACACATATCCAACATCTGTCGGAAATCCCACTATATTGCAACGGAAAGGCCGTTACGTGTGTAACATATATGGACATGCCCTTGGCTCGAGTGTATTCACAATTTGAACGTAGATAGTATTGATTTGGACACCCCGCTCTGAGTCGATGTACGCCTAGTTGTTTAAGTTGATGATCACTAGTTGCCAAAAATATGTACGCCAAGTTGTGATGATGAGATTTATGTGAAAAGACGAACCCATGAATTAGGTTTCCATATTAGAGATACTCGGCATCCCGATGGTCATTATTAACCTTCAATCACAAGAGAAAGGCACTGTTCCGCTCCACATCCGTTTTCCGAATCTGGGATAGGGACCCACCCCATTCAAACTGCTTCAAATGACAATTTTACTCAGTTTTCCTGATCTATCTTTTCTTATCAATGTCCCGTATCATGATTATAGAAGCATTCCCACTTTTATATACCAACAGCACTGTAAAGTTTCAAAACAATTCTCCAATAAATCTGGGCTATACGGTATGCTGATGGATTGACATTTTAAATCCAATATGGCTTCAGGTGCTCATGTTTGTTTTAAACAAATTTTGCGTAACAATGGAGGCTCCCATCTAGAGGCCGCGTCGAAGATCCATATGGAGTTCAGTGACGATTGGGTGAGAAATGTGACCTGTAAGGTGTGCTAAAGGATTTGGTCATACAAAGAGTAAAATCCAAGATGGCCAAAATGGCAGCCATTTATTTTACAAAATTTGGGGAAAAATCGAAGGCACCCACCGAGAGGTCAGAACGAAGATCCATATACAGATTAGTGATGATCGGATGAGGGATAAGCTCTGCATTTTGTGTTAAAGGATTTAGTGATGCAAAGAGTAAAATCCAAGATGGCTGCCAGTGGCCATATTTTTCATAAAATATCATTCAAATTGTACAGCTCCCATCTATAGGTGATCCTCGACCCATATACCGAATAACGTTGAAATCGGTCAAAGTTTGTTTTAACACATTTGTTTTATTTTATTACAGTTGTTTTATAGTCTATTTTTATTTGAAGAGTAAAATTACTCAATCCGAAAAGATATTTGATTCGAGTCGCGGAACCGACCCATCAAAGCTCAGAGTGATCACATCTCGATGTTTGAATTCTATTATTTTAATTTTACGTGGCCCAGTAAATAGTCGACGAGAATACTTATTGAACAAATTGCGGATGAAGATGGATAACTCTAAAAACAAGTGACTTTTTTGTGTCAGATAGTTGACAATAACATGTTCTGGGCAATTTTATACTATAGTTGACTGTGATTAACATTAGTTTTGGGCAATTACTGGATTCTTATAACTGACGCGGCATTTCAAACAAAAATGTTGTTGTTGGAATCTGATGATATGGGAACCATCGAATCGGATTGAGTACCTTTACTTGAGGAGTTTACATTTATTTGAAGAATCTATTATTGTGTTATGCTTTCATTTACACCAGGTTGAATAAATTATTTTTAATAGAACTATTTAAATATCAGCCTTTCCATGCCAATGTGCATTGATAGATCCTTGAGCATTTAGCAAGCTGACATTTTATCACCCCTTGGTGTCATTCCCCATTATTAACTGCTGGCGAACTCAAACCCCATACCAATGGTTAAGTGCATACATATTACATAATAGAAGCATTCTTAAAACCTTCTGTCCCATTATTTTGAAGAAAACTAACTCTAGGAACAAAATTACAGGGCCAGGAAAAATGTGTAAGCAGGGCTGCAGAACCAACCACCGCCCCGCCTAGTGTTCGGAAAACAATTGCAGACCCCACCCCTGACCTATACACAATTTCATAACAGAATACAACGTATTTCCTCAACCCCCAAATACAGCTTTGTTACATGCGGAGTCGAATAAAAGTAACTAAATAGTATAGGCATACCTTGTTTGATTCAGACAGAGTCTATAAGTTCAATGACGTGACATTTCGAAAACATAGTTATGTTAAAGTGGATCGAAAGGAACATATCATTAATGTACGATTCCTGTATAACATCGCAACTAGTATTGTCGTCGTACACAACTAGGCGTACATAGACTGACGAGTGGGGTGTCCAAATAAATACTCTTTACTTTTAAATTGTGAATACGCTCGAGCCAAGGGCATGTCGATATATGTTGCACACATAACGGCCTTTCCGTTGCAATATAGTGGGGTTTCCGACAGATGCTGGCTATGTGTTAAAATGACATTTGAAGAGGGAATTTTTGCGAGAAAATTATTTTCTGAAGTGATCAAATGCCGTTTGTATCTATTAAACAGAGTCCTTCGCTCAAATGGCCCCCGCTTACGATCGGCAAATGTGTATGTACAATTTATAATTACGTTAGTAGATGTGGTGCAACCGTGTGTCCGTCTGAAACCTGGATTTTGTGGTGTTGTTGTGATATTTCTGTCACATTTTCGTTCTAAAAATAGCATTTTTCGTCTTTTCGAAAACAACATCCGATTTAATGTTTGTACGGTTTATTCACTGTGAGATTATTTGTTCGATTTTCTCATTTCTGAAACGACCGGTTTCTATCCGCAGAGGTAAAATCGCACATCGAAATTGTGCAAGTGTGGAGCGGTGGGACTTATCCATATTCATGGAAATATATTTTTCAACAGCATAATTTTTCTTTAAAAGTCGGTATGTGCGTAGCTTTGGTACATATGTCATTTTTTCAATCCAAGTTTTCTGTTTAAATGCGGAAAGCTCTCACTCGAGGTCATGTATATTACATATTTGTAGGTTTTCAAAGGTGCTTGTCATATTTATTTCTGACAAAACACTACTAAATGATGCACAGCATCCATAGCTATTATTCATGAGATCCCAGAGAAAAAACATTTTTGCTAATCTGTCATCTTGCATGTGTAAAAAATAATTCCATAGTCTTGCCATGTTAAGCCATCTTCGGACTTGACTCGAATGTATACCAAATTCCCACTTACAGCTAAAAGCGGACAAAATATGTGGACCTCAAGGAAGTATCTTAACGCTCGATTTTGCAACATATTTATACATGAGTATTTACGATATCCCCAAATAGCGGGGGGGGGGGGCATAATCCATAACTGGGCACACACAAGTCAAGAACACTTGCAGGTACGTTTTGACACCTATGTCTCTATAAGAGTGGACGCTCGATATTAACGCTCCCAATGCCCTGCCTGATGATTTAGCTAATGTTTCAGCTGCTGTATCAAAACTACCATGTTCATGGAGAATTATTCCGAGATATTTATACTGATCCACTTTTTCGATTCTCTGATTTTGGAATAAAAAATTATAGATTGTTTTAATTCTGTTTTTATGTCTAAAATGTACAATTTTAGTTTTATCCAGATTGACTGCCATTCGCCAGTTTCGACACCATGATTCAACGGTGTTAGGGTGGATACACACATGCATGTAATCTCTCTAAATATCGTGTATTTGGCGTTTTACATGGATCATACACACCCTGTAATATGTGTCCGCTGACAACCCAATCATTGCGACTGTGTTTGACCACAGTGAGTTAAACTCTGAACCGCTGAACAGCCGTTGACTGGGACGAAGTCGTCAGGCCGCTTAAAATAATTATTCGCGCGATAACTCAAATGGTCGACGTTCTGTTTAAATCATTGTCAGTCTTCTATTGATGTTAATACCAGTGATGGCCTCTTCCCCAACGCAGGGGGCTATAAGCCCCAACATGCACGGGGAGCTATATTATCCCAGAAGCTACCGAATTCACCATTGCATATTTGCATGGTGTTGCTGTTTGTCTTCATTCGGCGAAAGGGTTGCCTAGCTACGAGTTCCCAACTACGTCACCTTTCCTCTCTTGTGTTATACAGTTATACATGTATACGCATAATTTACAACTATGGAATATTTAAGTAAAACATTATATTGTAATTCTTGCCCAGATATCCCGGCTGATACATTCAATTAACTCCCTTAGTTATTGCCTTCGAGAACCAGCCCCTCCCTCAATCATGGATTATGGTCGAAAATGTTATAATTCAAGCTTGTGACAGTTAGGAGCTTGCTCAACCTTTGGCTTGAGAAACATAGATATCAATGGGGGGGGGTCACTCTTTTTAATTTCAACGCTGTACCTGCATTATTTGTTGGCGCTATAATGAATATTTGCAATCCCAATTGAATTAAAGTTATCACATGAGCTCGCTCTTAAATTATCAGAGAAATCTCAACAAGCCGGTATCATCCTATAAAAGAATTCTGCATATTTTATTTTTGTTTTGGATGACCCTGTTTCCAAGAAATGACAGAAACAAATCAAGTATAAAATCGACCGGCTCTAATCCACTTTTCGAAATGAATTATAACTCGTGAAAAACAGCAACATATATCAGACAAGAATTACTCATTTCGGCATCCATGAAAGAAGACATGTTTATGAATGGCCTGAAATTTCTTGATGGCAGTTTTTTTGATAATGGCTTATAACTACTCACTGGTGAAATTGACCTCTCGCGCGCAGGTGATTAATTTTGTCAATTATTGGTGTGGCCATGTAAAATGCATGTATTTTACATACATACATTACATGCATGTGTGTATCCACCCTTAAGCATTATCTGCATATCTGCTTCGTTTTCAGCAATTAACGCAATATCGTCTGCGTACATTATGGAAGATACCTTACATTCATCTAGTGATACACCAATATTCAACCTTTTTATTTCTGAAATCAAATCGTTAACGAAAATATTATAAAGTGTCGATGAGAGACTGTCACCTTGTTTTACTCCAAAATTACATTCAAACTTGTCAGATATTCGGCCATTTACATGAACGCACAAATAAATTGTTCGATAAATGCTCTTAATGGATTGATATATGTTGCCATCTACGCCAATTTTTAAAAGTTTATATAATAACATATTCCTGTCTACTCGAACAAAAGCTTTACTGAGGTCAATAAAAGTTGTAAATAATTGACGTTTTCCTCGTATTAAAGATGTCAATACAAAAATGTTGTCCATAATGCTTAGAATCGCCTCATTATGAGTCGATAGTGTGACTAAAATGCTATCATTATCGACGCAAAATGAGGAGATTCTAAACAGATTATCAACCTACAACAAGTTGTTTATAAGCAGACAATATGCGGGTTTTCTGGAGAACAGGCTGATCCAGAAGCTTCGTAAGATTAAAGATGCACGGTAAGATCGAAGGTGCCCGTACCACCTAGTTACAACGTCATTTCATCACACGCCTATGCAGTTATAATCATAAATGTATTACCAATATATACATACAGCAAAACTAAGTACGGCATCGTAGATGTCAAGCAGTCATATACTAACGTTTTCCATGTAAGTTTGAACGGCCAGCGAGTGTTCTTATATCACCATATATTGTCACTGGAATTCCCCAGAACTTGTAAACAAACATCGATTTTCATTAATAATCAGCATTGTGTTATCATGTTGTCTATTTACGTGAATAGACAGAACCATACACACGTGTGTGAACTGGATAAGGACGAGACGCACAATAAATCCAGCTAAAAAATGGCTAAAGATTTTCAACGAAGAATTTCTATGGATCTATCTGGTGAAAATCTTGAAATTCACATATCATCCTCATTCTATATAGAATCTGAGCATTTATTAATAGACCATAAAAATGGATTCTAATACATTTGAGAGGTTGAAATGTCAGTCTCTTTTTTGTTCTTTTCGATACCAAGAACGTCACAAGAGATATACTTCGTCCAAACCTGCGGGTCATGTTCTGCCTTTGCAAACACTCAATGGGTGGCTAGTTGAATGTCACGAATTTGCCAGTCAAGTTTTAAGAGAGAATTGAACGACAAATTAGCATATATCGCTCCGTTTCCGACAAGGAGTCGTGAGTGGGAAAGTTTGGACGAAGTACAGCTCTTGTGAAGTTACCCACCCAGATAGCACATCTACATTGGGCCAACGTCATTTCTATCGTTGGGACAACGTTGGAATCCAACGTTGGTCCAACAATGGCTGTTGCCGCTGGCTGGGCGTCGGCTCGACGTCGGATCCCGTGGTTGGACGTCCAGTCGACGCTGATACGCCGACGGTTAATTCCACTATTAATACGACGTTGGGGCAACGTTGGGCCAACGTTGTGTTTGGGCGTTGCCAGGGACGGATCGAGGACCCATTCGTAGGGACGATTCCCCTCACATTAGGGCGTCCTTATAAAATTAACATCCGCTGAGACACAACATACAAATAAATTTAAAGTCCCACATAATGTTTGCAACTTCAAATTATTATAATTGAAAATAACATACAAATTCACAAATATAAAACCAGAAGAAAATGAAACATATATAGAACAAAATGTATGCCGATTTAAATAAAGACAAAATGACATGTCATTAGTTATTGATTTTAAGAATCTTGACCATCCACTTACTCTAAAGAAAAATATTTCTTTTGGTCTTCTGAATAAAGTTATCGAATGTGCTACATAATTTTGTTAGCTTATATATTCCTTTACCATACAACAATAAATGTGTTTATTTCAGCTTAATTTACGATTTTGTGTTCTCGATAATGTTGGGAGCAAAATATTCAAACATAATGTGGCTTTAAATTTTGTCAGGTTGCAGCTCCTTCGAACATCGTTATTCTGGAGTGTGATCTGATGTAGATGTGCAAAATTTGAAACGGTCCAAAGTGCATATGATTAAATTAAACATAGTAATTGCTAGTTTACGTACCAGTACTATTATATAGAGGGAACTCCAACTCCGCATGGTGATAGAAAATATCGCAACGGAAAGAATATCGCGTTTTTGCATGCCGTTTTCTAATTAGTCCATGATACTGTTCTGAGTATATAAATTCAATACAGCAATAAATTGTATCTGTTGACATATTATGAAATGAGCAATTACTAAGCTTATTTGTATCAATGCACATGTACTAGTATGCCGCTTCTTGCATATTTTGGGGTGATTTATCTGAGAGAAATTAAACTCGTTGATCCATAAAGATTAATTTATGTATACAAAACCCAACATATTATATGAAATATAATATCTCCATGATGTGTCATGTTCTCATGGCTCATGCATATATGTATGCAGGAACTTGGCTTTTATGAAGCAACTTTTTTGTAGGACATTGATTGACAATTCTTCTGAAGAAATCATATCGCGAGGGAAACCATTTTATATTCACTTCCTTGAATATCTGAAATTTATCATTTGCATGGGTGATCATTTAATATGATTAATTACTGATGCATCAACTGCAACAACAACGCGAAGAACACACATCATTTCAGTGCCGATTATCGATACACCGACGAATGCCGAGTATTGGCATCTGATTGAATGCACAGCACTGGACAAGTAAGAATTTCCAAGTGAATAAACTGATGAATTCATGTCGTACGTGGTGTTCTGTCGGTCGCGTTGATGTCAGACGTGCAATTTATATTCACAATATAACGATGTGCAACACAATATAGACCATGGTGGACTACTGGTACATGTAATTTCCTATCCCCACGACATTGATGATATCGACAGACGAGTAAGCGTTGATCGAATCCGCTTGTAGTACCGTAGCTTATATAAACAAAATTTCCAGATCCAGAAACAGAATAGCATGTAGATTTGAAGAAGTGCTGAAAAAGAAACAGAATAACGTTACCCCAATGCATTTCCTGTGTGCAGCTTGACATTGTCACATACTGTACACCGCTTGATAAGAACCAGACCAATCGGGGAAATTCCTACATGCATTCATTTGCAAACACGATCTCAAGTACTTTAATTATTTTACCAGTTGCCAATAGTATAGATACCATATGTATGCATGTGGTACTTTAATTATTCAAACGGTTCCCGATAGTATCAAGGTACCATACCGTTGCATGCGGTACGTAATAGATACATATACTGGTCTCGAGGAATTCATGAGTTGGAAGGACTTGAGCACGTGCTGGTAACACCGACGCCGGTATGTCTCAATCAACCAATTGGTCACGGCTTCTCAAAACTCGCTAACTAGGCCAACGTACTGCTCACTCTCGTCCAATGTCAATTTCTAGCAAAACTGTCAACCAGTTCATAATCTCATAAAATTGCACAGATCCCACAAGAGCCAGTGCATGGTAACCGGTAAGTTTCTGTTCATTTGAAATTTTCCTGGCAAATATGTTTGAGAAGGGGGGGGGGGGGTAATATGTCAGGGACTTGGACAGAGAGCTAAAAGTTTCATTTGCTCTCCCTTCGATACTGAATTTGAAATCCAGCACACGGCCATTTAAATAGCTATAATATAGTCATTGTTGAAAATAATATAATGTACTCAAAATATTACATATCTGTTGGGAACCTAAACTATCCAGACGATCTCAATCAGATTTTGACTGAAATATATTCAACTTATGTTATTGAAAATTCCAAACCTTGAAATTAGCTCACCCCATAATAATGAAAAATAAAGTTCAACATTTCGACATTTCATGGCTGCCACGATATTCATTAGAAGTTTGGAAATGTAAACTAACGAAATGATCTTAAACAGTTTTAGCCTAAGATATTCAAAGTTATCGAAAATTCAAAATGTTGAAAAGTTTTTTTGTGGGGGGGGGGGGGGGTAATACCTCGACCGCTATCGCCACATCCATGTTGCGATCACCCTAATTATTTGTTCTAACCCACATCATCCGAGACTGGGTAATCCTTACTGTCAGGGACATATGCGTAGCCAGTTTTTCCCTAAGGCCGGTACGTCATGTGATTGCAACGACGTAATTAATGCGGGAGGGCATTGGGTGGGGAGATATTAGCACAGCATGGCCTGGACGGACTCATCACACAACAAAACGTACAACCGTCTTGATGACGGACATCAATTATGAATCATTGACTTTCATTTCCCTTCCATGTGCTATAATCGAACCACTGCACGGGTGGTGGTTCGTGTACGACATTTGTATATACTATGAAAGTATTGTCTGGGTGGATTAAGGCCAATAGTTCAGTACGAACGATTCTGGACGCCTGCCGATTCTTCAGTACGAGAACCAAATAGCGCGATCCCCTACTAAGTGCAAGCGTCACAAGAGTAGACTCTAACTGTTCTGACTTGGATATTTTTCCCCAATAGTTCAGTACGAAAGGTTTTGGACGCCTGCCGATTCTTCAGCGCGATTCCCTACTGAGTGTAAGTGTCCTAAGAGTAGACTCAAACTGCTTCGAACTTGAAGTGGATGTTTTTGTCTCTTCTGTAAATCGAAAATATGTCACGTGGAGCACGGTGGTCCAGCGCTCAGCGTGTCTTCGCTGTCAACACAGAGAGATGAGTTCGCAGCCCGCCGGTAGTTTATTGTGAATTTTCAAACAACAGTGGCTTGGTCGCTTTGAGCGACGTGAAATGTCGCTCGTACTGTGTCGTCTTCGCACCATTCGTGCGTTAAACGAGTACCAGTACCAGTCAGCGTGTCATACTGGTGAGCATCATATCTTGTTATGATCAAACTACAGCAGCACATGTACACAATATCATGGCTGCAGCCGGTTCGGTTCATTGGTTGGCTACCATGCCATGCATGTTGCGATAAACGTACATAGATTATGGTCGGAAAATAGAGCATTGTCCTTCCAAGGGCGGGTTCGTCCGAACCCATCGGACACTAGTTAGTTACCCCCATGGTCAGGGACATGCAAGCAAGGTTGTACCACTTCTTAACTTGGACCAAAATGTTCAACAGTCAGGCATTTCATTTCAATTTAAATTATTGAAAATTCCAAAATGTTGAAAGTTTGACAAATATTGGGGAGGGGTGGTAACAAATCAAAGTTCAAACCCCTGTCGCCACATCCATTTTTTAAAACATATTACCATATTTATTCCAACCCACATTGTCACAGACCTGAACTCCTTACTGTCATGTGCGTGCGGACAACCGGGGGGGGGGCTTGACAACAGCATGTTGATCGCAGCCCGCCCTTCTGCCAAACTGCTCTAAAGGTTCTGGTTAGAACAACAAACGATATCAGTTGGTAGCTTGGTGAGCCCAAGCCAAGTAATTAATTGATAGGAATGCCTGAGACAGACAAAGTATGGGATGGGTATTGATCCAGTCATGTGAACATGAACATGAACAACGTATCAATATGACGTGCTTCTTTGACGTAAACAATGCAAAATGATACGCACGTAATGTAAAGTTTGTAAAATGAAATCATTTTTTGCAACTATGGGTGCATGCCCATTGCTGGGCAGCGGGGCGCGTTACAACCCCCCGTGACATGACTCCAGAGATTGTCGGTGTATAAAAGGAGGAACTTGGTGATAGGGATGGCGATTGGTTCTCACCCCGCCAAATTTGGTCAAAAACAGTTGCAAATTTTATACCTGACAATCAGTAGGAATAGTTTTGTTTACACCTCCAGTAACATATTTTTTCAACTGTTAGTATAAATTGTTGTCTGAAATGAACACCATTTGGAAATGTTCCAGTCTTATTCAATTTGGAAATTACCAACAGTTGGAAAGGCTGGGTGCCGTATGGAAAGTTTCCAAAGCGGGGATGCAAATGGTAACTCGCGAAACACGGAGTTTAGTGTCTGGTTCAAGAGGATGCAGTCGGGGAAATTCTGATTCGGAGACCATAAATAGGTACATGTACATATTTCAGAAACTAAAAACTCCACCAGTATTCTCGAAAGAACAGAGAGAACCTTTCCTTCACCCCTCAATATACCCCCCTGCGATTAATTATGTACTGGTAATCATACAAGAATGGCCTGGCTGACAAATAAACGAAATATTGATACATTGGCGTCATATGCTCTGGTAAATGTTTTACATGACCATTTTCCAGCTGTTTTAAATTTTTCGCACAAAAGTGAAACGAACGCTCTTTATTTTTAACATATCAGGAATATATAGACTAACACGGAACGCTCCGTGTGAATAGCTGATTTTTGGTTGGGACCCAAACATCGTGTTCAATGTTGTATTAGTTACGACTTCAATGCATATTTTTGTGACATGTATTTATCGACCTATTTCGATACGGGAACAATTTGACAAGTGAATATTATTAGGGGTATTTTGGAGCCCAAACCGCGAAGTGGATTTAATGTACCGGTTTGAAAATACCGAACTAAGGGCAGGTTGTTTAACCCTTTACCCAACAGAACGGCCCTGTGCCAATGCATTCTCTTATATATGCGAGTCGACCATAGGTCGCCTCGCATATATAAGAGAATGCATTGGCTTAACACATTAAGAATTATAAAATTGTTAAAGAATGTAAGAAAAAATGGTAAAAAGTGTTTAAAAAAGATTTTTTTTAGGCCAATGCATTCTCTTATATATGCGAGGCGACCTATGGTCGACTCGCATATATAAGAGAATGCATTGGCACAGGGCATAACTGTAACTATCACAATGTGGTCAAGGAGCCGGTTCCAATGATATCCATATTTGTATGGTTCTATTGAGACAGACCGAAGATATTTTAGGCTGTTGAAGCTTTATTTGGCCGGTTTTGGCCGGTTTGTTGGGTAAAGGGTTAAATATAGTTGCTGCAGACATAGCGTAGCGAGGGGACTGAACTATGTTTTGCAGCTGGCATTTTCTTCAACGAATGGGGGTGAATCATGGTGCAAGCAATCGTAAATTCCTATTCTGGCAGTACACCCACCCCCTCAACAGCTATAAGCATGATAGGGTATACAACATACAACTGAAAGTGGAACGGTGTCCACTGTCGAAGCCTAAACTTAATTAGTCATGGAAATCGATGAGTAGGGACGTGGCTAGATGGTTTCCGCGTTGGGGAGAGGGGTGTCCACCTTGGCATTTTCAACTGCACTCCGTTGGGGTTTGATTTCCCAAGTTACTGCTCCCTCACGGCCTGGATGGTAGCATTATTCTCAATAGATCAGTAGTATTGTTGCCACGGCCAGGAGAGGAACATTTTGAGATACGAACATGAAAATTGCAAACTCCTCAGATCTAGACTGGCCTCAAGATTTCCAATTGTTGGAAATTTCTAACCTGAGACCCCTCACCCTAAGGTCGGAACATTTCCAACTGATGCCATTTCAGTCAAAATGTACAATATACAAATATACAAATGTTCTAAAATCAACAATTAAAATTTTTTGGAAAATCAAACTACGAGAACATTCTCAACCTATAATATTGTTGATGTAACCGTGTGAATGTTCCAATTAATGTTGTGTCATGTATGAGATATCCAACTGGCAACTATTGACAATTTTGATCAAAGTTGGGCCGGGGGTGGGGATGTGAAGCACCCGTGCAACATCCCTGCCGCCATGGCACTAAATCCATGCATTATCAGTTATCACACATGGACCGTGAAATTTAGGTAGTAATTAGGATGGCATTTTCTTCCACATAGTGTCGGATGCCATCACACGAAACTGATATAATTTGTTGTCGTTTGTAAGAATTGAAGGGTTAAACTTCAAATTCAAACTTTAAGTTGCTTGTGGAGGAAATGAATCCGATGACGCACGCTTATCGTTGAAATTCCATGTTATTCGGCATGATATTCTCAACTAATGTACTTACCGGTACTTCTTCGGGTCCCTAGCTGGTGATGGTGTTAGGTGGTGCATTATCCAAATAATAATCCATTAAACGAGAATGATCACTTAGAACTCAAATGCAAGTTCAGTCAATAAACCAAAGCGTTATTTGAAAAAGAAACACACGACCTGTTAAGAATGACGTTCAAATTACGCTACGACGTGATCGACCGATTTCTCCACACTGTGACCAACGTTGGGCCATCGTTGGTTCAACGTCGACATCTAACGCACCTGCTAACCTCACATATCGCCTAGTGCGTTACGTTTTCAACGTCGGGCCAACGTTAAACCAGCTGTCAAACCAACGTTGGTCCAACGTTGGTTGTCCAACGTCGGGCCAACGTAGCCATGCTATCTGGGCAGCTACCACCAGGAACTGCTAGAATAATTAATAATTTCAAACGAAACTCCAATCATCGAATAGCTTATTGTCTTGGCTCTATTAGAGGAGGCTTTATTTGTATCATGTTTAGTTTGATTTTTAATTACATAATATAGCACCAAACCCCCATTTATTATAATGAAGAATAAAGCGTTCACAAACATTCCAGCCCAATGAAAACAGATGTTGATATGCAGTGTGGTCCGCTCAAGCGGGGAGCAATCAACTGGTATTAGGCCACAGTGTTAATGGATATGGTGGTCAGCTTTAACTTGGTTATGAACCCATGACCAAGAACTCATCTCAGCCCAATGGTTCATTCACCAACAGGCAACATGGACATGACCAAAGACAGACAATTAGTTATGGGTAGTTAAATTTAACGATCAAGACAAATTAAGTCTCCTCTCATGATCATATGAACTCACATTTGATAAAAAAAAAATCTATTTTACAGAAGTTCTTCCTACCGGAAAACTGAAATTTTAAATATTGTTCATGCCACAAATGTAAAGTAAATGAGGCTAAAATATCCAATATGTCGATGGTTCTTAAAGGCACGGGCGGCGTTCGTTGCAGAAATATTCATATTTGTTCAAATCGCCATCAACAGAATTAAGGAATATTAAAATATATATAGTTTTGTTCATATGCCAAACATAATCAGCGCGTAAATAGTATATTGTCGTCAAGACGTACGACGGTGTGCGTAAACAAGGGCCTGCTCGTGTTACAGAGGTTGTGCTTCTGTTTACATAACACAGCGCAATTCTATTGGTTAATCACACACAAATGATATAAACGCTCTTTAATATTTCCATATCAGGAAAACAGTAACAAATAACGATCTTTATGTTTACCATATCCGGATCTAAACAAAAGCTGGGTAACGTAACGTTTTTTGCTTTTGTTAACATAACAAAGGGGGGGGGGGATGGACAATAACATACTGTTTATGCCATATTTCTGATGGTATAAGAACAAGGTATATCTATATTTTACTATTGTTTCTGTTTATGGCGGTTTTTGACGGAGGTGAATATTTTAACAGCATACCCACCGCCAACGACGCCCGTATCTTTAAACATCTTGTCACGCCAACAACTTGTACCAAATTTCACACAAAAAACATTCCTGACAGCAAATCCATTTTGAAATACCAGGAAATGTTGCAAATCGTGTGTCTGACCCTTACCATTATAGCACGAATGTTGTGACGAGATGGTCAAACTAGAACCGGATATTATAGTTTTATCTCGCTGGCACGACAAACGAGTGCAATAACGTTAACACGTTCACAACACTATGTTGTTCTATACTATGTATTTATTGCACACTCTAAAGAGTGTAGCCTGTAATACACTACAATTTAGGTCGATATTGTTGTAATTAATTGAACAGACGTGTGATTTTATGTAGACCATACCTCATAATTTTGTCAAAATATATTCTGTTAAAGTTGACGTTGTCAAATCATTCGGTTTGTATTGTTCATGGACAAACATATTTTATGAGTTGAACGTTTTGAAATCTTCTGAATTGTGCTGTATTTCGCAAAAGTAAACCAATTGGTGTGTAATAAAACAGGACTACTGGTCAGGGAAATAAGGGAATATGATTGTATCACATTATACTGACACTTGTCTCTGGTGACAATTGACGGCGTACATGTATATTATTCCGAAAATTATTTTCTATCACATCCCTTCCCTTGATGACTCGATAAGACCACTGATACCGGCGACATTTTACCCACATGTGTTACCATTATTATAAATACACAACATGTCGAACAAAATTGGTGTCTTTTCGTACCTTAAGTTTGGAAAGTCCCACTATAACCAAAGAACAGTATTGCGAAACGGTGTGAATTGGTTCTCCGATTATTTTATCAACACAAAACTATAAAAGCACATGGACGATATTGTCACAACACGCATTGCAACTCAAACACAAGAGTTTTAACTTGCTGAAATTTTGACGAGTAGTTTGCGAAAATCGTCAACTAAAATATCGCTCTAATTCTCCATTCTGTCTTTAATTTTTTAGTGCGGGAATTGTTCTCAAAGCACATTGGTAATTCGACTTTGGGGATCACTGAACTAAATGGTTTCCCATAGGCGACAGTGTTAACGTTTTGGCCAAATTCACTGAATTGAAGCCTGCAGGCCATACCAGCTAGATTGACACCAGTTTATCACGAAAATGCAAGAAACATCATAGGTCATGTGTTTACTTTTTAAAATAAATCCCAAAGTGTACGACAGTGCTATCCAACAACCAAATTTGATCTGGAAAAACCCAGAACTACAGCAGCTAGTTAAATAAATTTCCCGCTCACAAAAATCCATTCCCCAATTAATTCACCAGTTTAAATTATTTAGATATGATGTACAAATCAAATAAACGCGATGTCATCCTTTAATAACGTGTCGCGTGCATCAGGTGAAGGTCATTCTTCAGCTACCTTCACCTTTAGCATTCCACGGTGTACTCGCTGCCCGACTCTGGAACACATTTAGCTCCCTGCTTCCTTTGGGGCGATCGGTTTCGCCATTTTAGGCTGGAAAACCCTGCGCTAAATTTAGAAAAACCACAGACCAGAACATGGAGTCAGAAAGGTAGTATGACCGGTACGCTTTGGTAGATATTGCGAAGCCACCGCGAACGGCGACCTTGCCTGAACTCTCGAAATCTCGACACGGCCTCCGCTAATTAATGTCGGTATATATTTGAATATATAGACAGAATACATTGGTGTTTTTTGTAGTCTGATAAAAATAATACGAGGTTGATCAAATGAATATTTGTATCTATATTTGCGAAGACATTTGCATGTCTATAAAATTTATCAGGGGACATTCAAGAGGGCTCCAAATGGGTCTAACATGAGTATTTTTATCAGAATGTCAATGGTCCAGGTAAAAACATTCTAAAGTCTAAAGGCGCTGTCGTGGGGGGGGGGGGGGGGGGGCAGACAAACGAGAGGTGCAACAAAATCGATGAATAATTTTTGTCGCCGTTTTCCGCCAAATTATATATATAACCATCTCCATGATATATGTATGAGGAGTCTAACTGTATGGATTAAAGATGCCGAAGTGTTGACGTGTTTGTTATGGTTGGGGAGGGAGAGGGGCACCAAATATATAAGAATATGTACTGTCGCCTATATCCACCTCCATATATAATGAAGATATAAATATATAGTACAAATAATGCAAACACATATAAGAAACATCACGGAACAGATGTACAAGGGTTAACGGAAGTATTTATTCTCTGGAACCCAGGTCCGTTTATGGTGAAGAACATTGGGCACAACGGTACTCAACCCTGAATATATACCACCAATACTTTTTGCGTAGTCCATCATGTGAATAAGAGCTATCCAGACTCATAGTCATATGTCATTTCAGCAGCAGGTACGTGGTATCCAGGGAGGGAGAACTTATATATAATCATCTCCATTGTATATGTATGAGGAGTATAACGGTATGATTCAAAGATGACAAAGTGTTGACGTTCGTGATAGGCCGGGCTGGGAAGGGAGAGGGGCACCAAAATAAATAAGAATATGTACTGTCGCCGATTTCCACCAAATGTATATATAATCATCCCCATGGTACGCGGAGTGTAATGGTGTGGTTTAAAGTTGCCACTGCAAGTTTTGTCATTCGAGGTAAATGTTGGGAGGGAAATGGGCACCAAAACCGATAACAATATCAGGGTTACCCGGCGTTCCCCATTTTAAAGTGATGTGGAACACTCCGTTTGGGGAATTTTTATGGAATAGAGAGTACTCTTGTTCAAAATAGTTATTGTCCCCCGAATAATTTCGGAGGACTCCAATAATCATCATGCCCGTCCGTATGTCCGTCGTTCATCGGTGTTATCCGGATAATAACTTCAACATTATTACATGAATCAGATTTCCATGGCATTTGGTATTGGATAGGTCATTTTGACGGAGTTATGTCCCTTTGTTGACTTAGAATTCGCAGTTGGGACTATGGAAGACTCGCATATATAAGAGAATTCAATGGCACAGTATTGTCCATACTGCAACAGTAATGGGTTAATTAAGGGCTAAACCATAGCAGGAGAAATATTCACTCACGGCGCTAGCTGTCCTGTGTTAACATAGCTTATGAATTTTGCCACCTCCGCGTCATTATCTAATGTTAGAAGTTGCCCCCTGTGGCTTCGCTTCTGCACAACATCTCGGCGTCATACTGGCAAAATTTGTAACCGTGATAATACGTCAACCCCTTTCTTCCGCCAGACGTTGCTTCTGGAATGCAAATAATGGGCAGATTATTATTATATAGAGAGTAGTCAATTGGTTCCGAGAATTACGTTCAATAATTCACGAGAGGTGAGAGACGTCGGTAAGAAACGAGTTACCTAAACGTCTCTCGCCTCAAGTGAATTATTTAAAGTAATTCTCATAACTAATTGATTGATTTATTTATTACACTTCTTCATGAATTTGGTTCGCCAAATATGATTAAACACCCACTGTCACCCAGAACTAATGATTGAAAGTCCCGATGTGGAGAAAGATCAAACATCGAAAATTCAGTCTAGATCAGTTAGCGCGTCATTGACGAGAAATGAAATAATTCACAAGTGACATTACCATTTTTAATTAACGGCGTTTTCAATGGAACTCGCGCACAGGAGTGTAATACATGGTATTATTGTACAACGTATTAGTACTATGGGTGCATATATACTATGACATCGTGTGATAATGCACAAACTTATGAATGATCCCTTCACTCGTGCATGCAATAATTCCCGCAACAAACACCACGCAATGCACAATATTGTTTTTCAGTATTGTTGTTTGAAAACATCTTACCATTGCCACCCACGTACCTGTTCTAAATAACAGGTAATTAGCGTTTAAAGCTATTATTTCTGCGTTTAGTTCAATGTTGTTGCTTATAATTTTGCAGATATGTATAACATTGGGAGAAGGCGTAAACGCGGCGATGCGGTTGCAGAAAATGTAATACGTTTCGCGTATATATAAATGTGGACTTAGTTGATATAAGCAAACAAATAATTTTCATGTATAAAGACAGCCTCTGTAACATAGTATGTAGACACTTTTGGTTAAGCTGAGAATTTATTGAAAATAGTCTATGGTACTCCTTTGTATTATGATAAATTGCGTTCATAGTATACAACCAGGAAGTATTAAAGAGTAACGGAATGGGCTCGTTCCAAACCAGCATCAACCCGGGCCAAACCATATGCCAAGCTGTTTTGGTCCGAAAAGATTTTGTCTATAGTCGGTGATCCTCCAATAATAATAACAACCCTGTATCCACAGCTTCCTCGGGTCGGCAAATATAATGTTCGACAGACTATACACTCACCGTAACTCGGAATGCTGAGTTTTGACTTTGACAATCCTAGCGATGTTATGACCACGGTGGTGAGCAAAAGTGACACGTGACCGCACATTTCCCTTCTCGACTGGCTCTTCTTCGAATGACAGTAATCAACTCGTATACAGTATAGAAAACCCTGAAATAATTTCAGCCATGTTATATGTTGACGTTAAAGGTACCCAATCTGATCAGAGGGTCCCCATATCAAGATACAACAACAACATTTCTTCAAAATACGCTTTGGTTATCATAATCGATTAAAGGCACGTGCGGCCTTAATTGTCGAAAATATTCATATTTGTTCCAAACACCGCAAACAGAAAAACATTAAAACGCATACAGTTTCGTTCATATATACCATGACCATCGCGTAAACAGCATGTTATCATAAAGACCTACTATAGTTTACCTAAGCTAGAGCCTGATTGTGTTACAGAAGACAGCACAATGCTACTGGCTAAACACACACAAATGACATAAACGCTCTTTATTAGTTCCATATCAGGAATTCACCAACAAAGAACGCTCTTTATGTTTACCATCATAATATAAACAAACACCAGAAAAGTAACTTTTTATGCCTTTGTTTACATAACAATGGTCATATATATGACAATAACATACTGTTTATGCGATATTTCTTATTTGTATACGGACAAAGTCTGTCTACATTTTGATGTTCTTTCTGTTTGTGGCGGTTTTTGACGGGTGGAAATATTTTCACAGGATACCCACCGCCAAGACCAACCGTACCTTTAATTGCAACAAAATAATGCTATCATTTTGTCAACTATGGTATAAAATTTCCCAAAACGTGTTATTTATCAACAGTATTATCACTCTCGGCGAGAACTTTCCGACGAATGGCAACAAGCCATATTCTCGACTAAATCCTGAAAAGTTACCCATAATGCTGCTGTGGTTATGGAGTCGATTAATTGGGGCATTACTGTATATGTAGAAAATAGCGTTGATCTCTTTAGTCGTATGGGTCCCATGTATAATAGGAAGTTCACATCAATAAGAACACACCAGTTAAAAGCCCATTAAATATATAATGACATATAATGATGTGGTATACGTAGAGTTTCCTCCTTGACGGGCACGTGTGTGTCTTAAGTATGAGTGGGCTGGTGGTGGTCATTGTCACAAGACGTCTATCGGGTTCGAAATTGATCGCCTGTGAAAAGCTACTTACAGTTTTGATCAATATGAAAGCTCGATACGAATATGTTCGATTTGTTATGACAATTACCACATCGGCATCAAATAGCACATTATACAGGGGGGGGGGGGGGTCGGAAAACAATTTCAGGCACGTATGGCATTTTTTCCCTTTCGATCATTTTTTGTACCCACCACTATTTATCATGGATGTTAACATGGACATGTATATAGGAATGAGTCATTTTGAGGTCATTCGGCCAAAAAAACATGGCTGCCAGCGGCCATCTTGGATTTCAAAATTTGCAACAAAATACAACACGATAACTGCCTGCAGTCAGTTTACCAGTTAGAATTACATTATTTCTCTCATTCAAAGTGGTTTTGAAGCCCAACTCATTGCCAAAACACTAAAAAAAACAAGCAGGACATATTTTTTTTAGTTGCGAAAAAAATAGCTTTTTGGTGGCTTTGACCACCCACCCACCCCGGCATACGTGCCGGAAAACAAATTTCACCCCCCCCCTGCATTATAAAGATAAAATAGGCCAAGAAGAAGAAAGGCAAGTAGTTATCACTAGATTCCAAATACAGAAATGTTTCAACACATAATTGTTTGCTATGTATGCTCCCACTAGACATTCCTGATCGCATGCAAACGACCGTCTGTGCGGTGAGGAAATTATGTGTCTTCAGCGAATACTGCGGATTTCTGTGAAATCACGTTGCATTTCGCCGGTTACAAATTGTGAAATATCTCAGAATTCCTGTATGACTCGAATAGTATATTTATTAGAAATACACCATTTGAACAGTTTAATAACATCCGCATGTACTATATTAAATTAATAATTACAGACACCAGATGAAGTTTATAGTTGCATGCAATCAAATACGATAAAATGTATTATGTTAATTCTTCCATGACTGGAGCTTCCTGATTTTTTGGCGAAAACACTGTGCCAATGTATTCTCTTATAAATTTTATATCAGAGAATATATTGGCCTAACAGTATTTATCTTGACATTGTAAGTCAGAGCATTCACTTATACATGAGAGGCTCCCTATGGGAGTCTCGCATATCTAAGATAATACACGGGCACTTTATCTTTAATGTTGCACAAGCGACGTCAGCTATTATAAACCGATTTTTCGTGTTGTAATGGTGGATACATATAGGGCTCAATCGGTGTCAGAATGGGGATTCGGAGATCTCAATGACGTCTTATGATTTAAAGATGTCACATCTCTTCCTGTCACCGTTTCCAACAACAACAACAGCAATATATTTGTATGAAACTCGTTTGAAGCCACGTTTGCATTGTTGCTCCAAACCAAACACACATGCATGAAACATCAGGGTCGTATTCACCAACTGCATTTATATAATACTAGGATATATATAACTGTTTAGTCATATATAGTTTATCTCATATATATTTTTGAAGACCTCTGTCTGTCTGTATGTCTGTATATATGTCTGTCTGTCTGTATGTCATTGATACAAATCTACGATTCTCGACCGATCTGGACGAAACTTGGTACGTGTGTGTAGTTTGACCAGGCGGTGGACGTTGTCGTATTGGCGAGCCCGTGCGGCACCCGCTTCGCGCATGCGCAGACAAGATCTCGGAAACGGGTGGAGCTATCGACTTGAAATTGGCTATGTGAATGTATCTTGCCCCGGATACGAATTTTATCGGGTCGCCGAGCCCGTACGACGCCAGCTTCGCGCATGCGCAGACCAGATATCGGAAACGGGTGGAGCTATCGACTTGAAATTTGGTGTGTGAATGTATCTTGCCCCCGGATACCAATTTTATCGGGTCGCCGAGCCCGTGCGACGCCAGCTTCGCGCATGCGCAGACCAGATCTCGGAAACGGGTAGAGCTATCGACTTGAAATTTGGTTTTTTAATAGCCCGGACAACGTCGGGCTGGGTAGAGCTATCGACTTGAAATTTGGTTTTTGAATAGCCCGGACAACGTCGGGCTCATCGGCTAGTAATATATATAACTGTTTAGTCAAACTGAAACCCAACGTTTGGTCAACCGAATCTGACTAAACGTTGGGTTAGAGCTGTTAACTAAAATAGTCGGGTTAGAAAAAAGTAACCAAACATTGTGTTATGGGAACCCAACTTTGTAACCAAACGTTGGGTTAAATTAAACGAACATTTGGGTTTTAAGTAACTAAACAAGTCGGTGGAGAAACCTTATGTCAAATATATTAACATTATAATTATAATCTGAGATTCTGGTCATTAATTAAATTTCCCAATAATAATTCCAATGAATTGACTCATGTCGGACCTTAACTGTTGATTAGAGGAGAGATTTTGAATTAAAACAGACTTCGGACATACATGTCGTATGTAATATGAAAGTCCGAAACCATGTGTAACATATAATGATTTAATTTTCGGGCATAAAGTAACAACATAGAAAATGCTACTTGTACCAAAGACACGAGCAAAAGTACAACTATATAATAATTCCGACATAACATATGCCTTTAACGTGTTTTATTTGAGTTTGATACCAACACAGAAGCAAATATGACAAAGAGAGCTCGCATCCAACAAATCTGTATCAAGGGGCGCAACTGAAATCCGTTGATTATATAAGGATTAACTGTCATGTAGACTGTTTTTATGGAGATGTAACCGTGAGGTAAGTGGTCATAACTTGTGTAAAACCCGAAGTGTTTTACATACAAGTTATGACCACTTACCTCACGGTTACATCTCCATAAAAACAGTCCACATGACAGTTAATCCTTATATTTATATACATTTAGCGAAAAAGCCGCTTTTGTAAATGTATTTAAATCGAAAAGTGTATCGTGACGAAACCAGCCCAAAATATCCCATAGCGCCCTTGGCAAACGTTAACAGGAACAATTTATTTATATTTAAACCTGATGACTTATTAAGTCAATGCTGCGCGAGTCCAAATGCGCCAAAAAACATTACGCGTTCTTCTTTCCGAAACCTATGACGCGGCGATGTAATTATGGGGCTGCAGTTATGAGCTCTTGCGCGTTCACCGAGAAATAACTGCAAGTAGTCACGTGGGCGCCGATCAATCGAAATGCTGGATTTAGTGATAATCACACTTAGTATGTAAATATTAACTAAACTAAGCTAACCCAACAATTGAACCAAATTTTTGGAATTGGATCCAACCATTAAAGGCACGTGCGGCCTTAAAGGCACGTGCGGCCTTAATTGTCGAAAATATTCATATTTGTTCTAAACACCGTAAACAGAAAAACATTAAAACGCATACAGTTCCGTTCATATATGCCATGACCATCGCGTAAGCAGCATGTTATCATAAAGACCTACTATATTTTACCAAGCAAGAGCCTGATTGTGTTACAGAAGACAGCACAATGCTACTCACACACAAATGGCATAAACGCTCTTTATTAGTTCCATATCAGGTATTCACCAACAAAAAACGCTCTTTATGTTTACCATCATAATATAAACAAACACCAGAAAAGTAACTTTGTATGCTTTTGTTTACATAACAATGGTCAAACAAATGACCATAACATACTGTTTATGCGATATTTCTTATTTGTATACGGACAAAATCTATCTACATTTTTATGTTCTTTCTGTTTGTGGCGGTTTTTGACGGATGGAGATATTTTCACAGGACACCAACCGCCAAGGCCAACCGTGTCTTTAATTGTCGAAAATATTCATATTTGTTCTAAACACCGTAAACAGAAAAACATTAAAACGCATACAGTTCCGTTCATATATGCCATGACCATCGCGTAAGCAGCATGTTATCATAAAGACCTACTATATTTTACCAAGCAAGAGCCTGATTGTGTTACAGAAGACAGCACAATGCTACTGGCTAATCACACACAAATGGCATAAACGCTCTTTATTAGTTCCATATCAGGTATTCACCAACAAAGAACGCTCTTTATGTTTACCATCATAATATAAACAAACACCAGAAAAGTAACTTTGTATGCTTTTGTTTACATAACAATGGTCAAACAAATGGCCATAACATACTGTTTATGCGATATTTCTTATTTGTATACGGACAAAGTCTATCTACATTTTTATGTTCTTTCTGTTTGTGGCGGTTTTTGACGGATGGAGATATTTTCACAGGACACCCACCGCCAAGGCCAACCGTGTCTTTAACCCAACTTTGGATAACCCAACAATTTTAACTAGACTTTATATTGAGTGAACCCGGCATTGCTCAGGTCAAAACGTAATAAAAACTATAAGGTTTCTTCTTGACTATATCAAATTTACGGACATACATGTAGGAAATAAGAATACGGAAAATGATTATGTTAATTATGGATTGGAAATAAATGTTTCGTATCACGGTGAGCCCAATATATATAAAAATATAATAAAACTCGGCGACAATGTTATGCTAGCGATTTCGGTAACCATAACACCTAAACCCATCCCCGACACTGATGATTTCTGTGCTATTCTGACAACTCGTTTTTGAATTATTCCCAGTATCAAAATAGGTCGATAAGTAATGGAGCTACCTTTCTATGAGCATTATATGTCACATAAAGTCCCATTGAGGTCATTAACGCTGCGTTGGTCCCAAACAAAAGCAGACATTAGCACGGCGTATCGAAGTAGGTCGATACATACTTGAACTACCTTTCTACGAGCATTAATGTCCCAAAAAAGACGAATTGAGATCATAAACATACATCTTATAACACGGTATTTTGGTCCCAAACAAAAAATAACTATTTATTTCACTTTTGAAATATTGAAAACAGCTGGAAATTGACTGTCCATGGAAAGTCTTTTTCGTATATTTGTAAAGTTAGCTTACACATCCTTCAAAAAAGACAAAAAATTGGAAGCTCGAGTGATCCATATCCGTTTAAATCACATATGTTACGTTATCATGGAGATGATGATAGAAACCAGCAACAAGAAATAACAGATTCTGGTGTCACTCTTCCCCCTTCTTGACTGCCGACAGTGCCACTTGATGGGATGTTCAAACTACACCATTACCTGACTTGTAAACTTACCCCAGTTTGACCCCTTTGGAGGTCCTACAATGGTCCAACACGAGTGAGATGATATATCCAATTTAGACGATGTACAAACCCAAAGGTAAATGAACGAATAATTAAATTGTTGCTCGGGATGCATATGAGGTCACTTGATTAGTCGTTCTGTCTTTTTGCGATAGTGGCTGGAGCGCATATACATGTGTGCACTTTAGATGGATGACCCATCTAAATCAGAATTGTGATGAAGGTTGCGGTGAGAAAAGTTATATATACAACATATTTACAGTGACGCATCTAGAATGTCTCCGTTGGGTGTAATACTTGGCATTTCTAACTGCACCCCTTTTAAAGCAGAATAATTTCCCAACTTGCATGGGGCAATACTACATGCAGTGCTATCCACATGTTGGACATTTCTAATCTCTAACCTGACACAACCCTAAAGTTAGGGATGTCCAGTTGGATGCCAATTTAGTCACAACCAATTTCAGGCTAAATACTGGTTGACAAATTAAACTATGAAACCGTTTGCAAACTATTTTTTTCGATGCGAAATATCCAACTGATGGTGTGAGTTAGGTTTGAAACTTCCAACTAGTATTGTGTTTTACCAAAGTTGGGGGGTGTTAGACACTCGATCCCCTGCCACACGTGCGTTTATAGAACTAAATTTTGTCGATGTTACTTCGTTTTCTCCGGCCGCAGCATAAGTTGCCTAAGCGGCTCATTACTGTATGTTCAGCTCAACGGAAGAAACAGCCTGCAACTAAAATATGGTTTCTATTATTTTTATTTACAAGATTAGTAAAATATACAGCATTTTCATCGAAACAAGTTTTATTTATTTTTTCGACCCCTCCCCTCCCCATTACCTCAGAAGAATGTCAATTGCAACAATTTAGATTAGTCAGTGGCGCTAGCTTCCGTTGCATTACTCAGCAATCGAAGTTAATAGTTTGCATAACTCACTCCTAATTGTCTTTTATTTAATGATCGAATGTTGGTTCGTTGATTTCGTGTATGAGACAACACAAGCGTAGAGTCTTAGCCATTAATAACCACATATTTAACAAAAGAACACAGGGTCTGTATCGTCTAACCCATTCGAGCCACAGCTAGAACAACAGAACTTAGGGTCTGTGTCATATAAAGGAGGAAGGCAGATCGCAAATATAGATGAACCAGAACGAGTGGAAGCAGTGCGCCGCATGCGTTCATTTGTTTATATATGCATGAGCAATTTATCATCATCATAATCGATAAGATGAATATAGAGGATCTCCAACGGTTATGCTGTGATATAATATTTTATGAAACGACTTTGATAGACGAGTCGTAGACGAGTTGTGTATGAAATTTATCAAACGAGTTTCATAAAATCTTATATAGCAATATAACGAGTTGAAGATCTTGTATATCACATGAAAAAAAACTAGAGCTTTATGCCTTTTTAACAAAACAAGATCATTAAAAGAAGCTTTAAAATGCATTCATGTACATAGTAAATACAAATAAATAATTTTGTATTCTCTGGATTTTGGTGTCATGCGCGGCTTTTAAAAATAGTATTAATCCGCATAATCAATGTAAAGTAATTTTATTGGCGAGCTGCCAAATTGGCGGCACGCACGAGCTTATTGTCCCACGAATTTTTTTTTTTCGGGAACTATTGTAATCAGCCGCGTCCGTCCGTCCGTGCGTCCCGTCCGCCAATCCGTGCGTCCGTCCAGTAATGATCATCCGATTTGATTGAAACTTAGTATGTAGACACAGGTGCTCAGCAATTCTGGGTTTGATCCGATATTCTTTTATGGAGTTATTTCCATTTTCCAACTTTTTTTTACTTAGAAAATTTCTCACTTTTTCGGTTTCCGGACGATATCTCAACTTTGGATCATTTAATTGCAAATACCGTTTTTATGTGGATCCGTCATATACAGATACAGGTTTAGTTCGAATTTGAGTTTGGTCCGATGATTTTTCCTAGAGTTATGGACTTTTTTCGACTTAGAAAATTCAATTTTCCTTTTTTACTTTGGTTTCCGGATGTAAACTCAAGTTTGTATCGTTTAATTGGAAATTCTGTTTTTTTGTGAGTCGTTGATATCAAAATACAGGTCAAGTTCGAATTTGAGTTTGATCCAATGATTTCTCTCAGAGTTGTGGGCTTTTTGACTTTGAAAGACATTTTTTTAAATTTTCTGTATGAGGGTACCTTCATGGTGTAATAAACTCCTCCTACAGTTTTGATCGTAGATATTTGAAACTTCTGAGTATTGTTACCCACATATTGAAGATGTGCAACATGTATATAGATGACGGAAAAATTATTTCTTTACGGAATTATTAACCCTTTCGATTTAGAACATTTCAACATTTTTTTTAATTTCGTTAACAAAGCGGCGTCGACTTGCCATGTTTTCGGGGGACACTGACCTTTTATTATTTACTAGTAAGATATACGGAATTTATCAACCGAGTTCACTAAATGCGATTTGAGCCGAGGTTTACCGAGGCTCAAATAGAATTTAGTGGACGAAGTTGATAAATTACGTATAAAATAGAACGAGTTTGAGATATCTCATTGTTATGTTCTTCTGACGAATGGACAAAACCGATTGTTGCATGCTCATAATTTAGAAAATATCCTCGCATTCTTTTAAATCGACTGATCATATTGCTAACATAATAGGATGCATATAAATTGTCCTTGATATTTCAGCTGATAGTCATGCCCTAAATTAAACTTCTTGTGTGAGTTTCAAGAGACTTCTAACTGTCAGTATGAGAAATGGGTTATGGAATATCCGTCCACATATTCGAATATATAACCAGTATCAAATAAATAACACTAACTCACCAAGGCTGCACATCTAACTGCATGTATGTGAAGTGGTTTCTAACACCAGATTTTGCATTGACAAGGTATTTAAAATATGTAATTAATCGCGCATGAACCGTCATCATTCACCGAACCGACAGCTTCAATCCACAAATATGTTTTTGGTGTCTTTTATGGCTTATCGTTTCTCATCAAGTATCTGATCAAACTTTGAAATTATGAACCTCTCGTTTTGAGAGTTTAAACGTTAAAGTTACTTTGGAGTTTTTTGTTTCGAGGCAACAGGCTATGTTTGTTGTATAGTAATAGCTGCTACACGAATAGACTGTTTCGTAGCAACTGCCTCAACTTGAGTGGATTGTTTTGGAAGAAACGAGGGCATCTTCAGTATACGTTTCCATGATGGCATGTTATATATGTTCTGGGACAGGAGTTATATCGGTTATGGCAAGGTGTGTTGCTTGTGATACCTGAATGATGTTCGTCTGAGTGCACGCAGCAGCAGAGTTTTGTTTATGGCAGGGTATGTGACCGATTGAATTGAATGTCGAGCAATAACTCTTTTCTCTGCATCGAAATATGTTTATCAACATTGCACCTTCATATGGGACATGAACGATCCATTTCAGTAAGTGAACCTTGACAGTTTGAACAAATTGGTTTAGTTTTGTGCAATCCTTATGATCATGTCCAGAAACAGAACAGCAAACACGAATGGTTCCTTTGCTTTTACAATGTTCATGGCCATGACCATATCCTTGACAGTTAAAACATTTTAATGTATTTGGAACATCTGTATTTCAATATATCTTGATATAACCAACATCCAATGCTGATGGATGTTCACACCGATTTAAGGTCAGCAGATAGCTGTTCATATGAACTTTCTGTCAAACAATTGTCTTTGAAAATATACGGACTTATGTAACTCCCAGCGGTGCCAACTCAGACAATATCTCTGACTCAGAATAACCAGCTATATTGTGAGTTCTCAACATAGCTCTGATATTGTTCAATGTCTTGTGAGGAGAAATCGACACGGGTATTTGACTGTTTGCACAATAGACGTTAATTGCAGAATAGCCTCAGATGTAATTTTTCTTGAACATTCAATTAAAAGAGATCCAAATAGTGGCCCTCTCCTGATTGATTTGACATATTTCAATTATCCATCTACGCTCTGTACTCGTTTTCTCATTGACAAATACAGAGGGTCTTTGACATTCGGATCAACGCCAAGAACTGATAACCTGTGTAACTTGGCGAGTTAACATGCTTACGATCAGTGCGTTTGTGGTTGGTTTCAGTTGTCATATGAAAAGCACCTATCCCAGCAGCCGTCGCGGACTACCCTTCAAATTATGGTCGGGCCAAATACTGGTACATAGCTGACACGGTGATCTTTTAGCCACTGCATATAATGGCCTCCTTGTGCCTTCTCGCAGTGAGACGTCGTGAACATTACAATATTGATACATTTAACAATAACGAAAACGACAATAAAAGAGACATGCCACGAAAGAAACAACTTACCCGAAGAACAGAACAGAACACACACCTACTCATCACGAACAAAATACAACAGATGAAAGAAATGCTAATGTGGAGAGGCGTGACTGGTGACTAGCCGATTGATTGAGCCGGGTCAACACAATTGCCTTGAAGAACAAATTAGGACCTTGACCTAAGCCGCATCCGTATGTTAATTCATCACGTGATACGGCCGCCCTGGTAGATCCATGATTCCTACACCACACGGAATACATTCCACGGCAAACATTCCATAGTATATGTAGGTGATTCTTACACATCGCAGTGTGGCGTTAGGCCTATTCTATCCCGGACCCCGGGATAAATACACATTCGTCATTTAACTTCGAATAAGGTTGATTTTGTTATTCAAATTTAATAGTGTTGATATGGGGAGGGTAATCGAAGAAGAAAAATAAATTGGTTTGTGGCGTTGTCAATTCATTTTCTACGCACGAGGTTATTCCCCCATGTGTCCGAACCGCCCAGATGTTGAAACCGAACATTCAACTTGAAGGGTATCTTGTAAATTAGTGACGTCAAAACGATATGTGCGTCGCTTACGAACAGTAAAACAACCCTTGGATTGTGATTAATACCAGTATAATATGATGGAAGAGTTTATTGACCCTTATATGATTACGTTAATTGATTAATTTCGATGTTAGCTATGCTATTAATAATTCCATTCAATTCCGTCTGTTCTATATTTACTCATATTTAAATTCGCTCAGTACTATTTTCGCGCATTCATATGTGCGCAAATTTAAAACTGAGCTAAACAAAATTAGTTAAGTCGTGAGTTGATTTATTGCTCGTTATTTTTACGCCCATTATGAACTTACAATAAATCATTATGTGTCGATAATGGCACTAAAACACTCTCTGAGTTCAAAATGATCGATTCTATGAACCTAAGACAATTCCTATTATGCAACATATCCTAGCTATACTGTGAACTAGGTACATACTGTGATTGTTTGATTCTGAAATAATCAGATAATGGACTCTTATCCGTTATTTCGTTTTACGGCGCGGACCACAATGAAAACATATGTTAAAGAACTTACACATGAAAAGTCGTGAGTTGGATTATTTGTGTCGTTGTCCGCACATAATCTGCTTAGAATCGCCTCATTATGAGTGATATAATGTAAATAAAACGTTTTCATTTTCAGTTCATTATCGACTCAAAATGAAGCGATTCTAAGCAGATTATATACCTTAAACAAGTTTTATTATAAGCAGATAATGTGCGGGGTTTCGGGAGAATAGTCTGTATTATAGGCCAATAACGTGCTTAATTTCAGGAGATATGCTGCGTTATAATACATGTATAACGATGACATTGCGTGTTGCCAATTTGGATATAAAATTTATTAATATAACTTTAAAAAAAACCCATCCTATTGCACCTAATCGATTAAACCTTCCCGCCTAATAATTTCATAATCGAACAATACCATAAAAAATACGTTCACATCATCCATATATATGTTCTGTCAGTTCCTGTTCTATATATATGTATACCTTACTCATATTTAAATTCGCTCAGTAGTATTGTTCGCGCATTCATCGGTGCGCGAATTTAAAACTGAGCGAACAATAGAACGACTGACAAAGAAAATAAGAGAGCTATGTAAACATAATGACATTATACGCATACGGTTTAATATCGAACATTTAACGATATACTGTCTCTTTAAATAACAAATTTGAAATAGTTGCGAGGGTATAACATAATAAATATGAATTGAAGACCGCTGTCCAGAAACACTACTATCAATTAATATTGATTTTATTTCGAATATTTTATTATGAAATGATTAGATAGGACACATTATTGTTCAATTTTCAGAACAGACCATTCAGGCGATACCGTATAGCGATAGAGATCGTTAGGGTGTTCCAATAGTTACGTTCCCATATTGACAGTTTATATTGTTTCATTCCATAGTTATAAGCAATAATGAGTCTAATTTACGTTTATTTGTGACAAAATTACACAATAAAGTTTCTGGTCTCTGCTATCAGTAACCACTTTTATTCATTAGCTAAACAACCACACGTTTTCAGACCAGAACATTTTCGAAATATAATCAATATTAATATATAGAAGCATTACCGGACAGGAGTCTTCGATTCATATATAATATTTTATTCCCCGCTAACTATATGGCGCATGTTTACAAAGAGATAGAACATCTTTAACAAACAAACAAAATATATTATTTATTTTTATTTCTGAATATTTCAGTTAGTATAAAATACAATCATTCCAAAAGGAAGGAATATTTTTGAACTAACTATATTTAGTAGTGACTAGTTGGCTCCGGTTATCCCAATTCCGATTAGATTATATTGATAAGCTATATTCTGATATATAATCGACTGGAAAATGGTTGTGACTTTGGCAAGTGTTTTTCGGGGCATATGAAGCCGGTATGCCAATAGTTCGTTTATTTATCGACCTACCGTATCCGTCGCTCCAAAATTACGTAGAACAAAATTTGGAGTTTCGAGTGAGCCATGTCCGTGTAACGTATTCACTGTGCATTATTACAGTTAAAAATATCAAACGTTTCAGATGTTCACATAAATTGTAGCGAACTACTTTTTATTGACTGAATACGAGAACGCATCTAACGTACATTGTATGTACATAGGACGTTTCACACACTGTAAATTTGCGACTGAATTTCTCTGTGTATCTTAATCATGGTCTTATGTTGATATGAGATGTTTGATCATTATACACAGTATTATTTGGAAGTACCAGCTCGAACTTTGCCGATTATACACCATGTAATCCGACAGATAAGAATTAATCGGGAAATTGTAAACACCGCGTGAAATCGTTTTAATCAGTTTTTTAGTGCAAATTTAGACACGGCAAACCAGGGGGGGGGGCGTAAAAAAGTTGCGAGACGTGGGGTGTTTTTTTTACATTGCCATTTTTTTTACACCCACCCACCCTTTCTTGCATTTTTTTTTTCATAGAATTTTAGACACCCACCCCCCAAAACTTTATATTGGTCCCCTCTGTAACGACCAACCGCTCTATATTGGTCCCTTCTTTGAAAGACCAAATTAAATGTTACTTCCTCAGCTGACTTCCTGTTACAAACATGTGCAAACTTGAACTCTAAGCAATCGAACAAAGGTAGAATATGATGTGATTATATTGGTAAATTTATAACCCAGCCTATTCATCTGTGTGAGTAGATGAAATATATGTTGAATCCCCTGGAATGACAACAAAAAATAACTAGGGCCAGTGTTAGGGCCTATAATAGAATAAACAATTACACAAAATTAAATTTAACTTGTTTTCAGACATCAACCAGCATCAACTAGTAGGCCTAGAGCCTATAGTAATACCAAAAAGGAAAATGTGCATATGAACCAGTGTACGAATTAGCTTTTATGTATGCCTGCATGACCACCGACCCGACCTCGCATTACGACTTAGGATTGGCTAGGCCTAAAATAATGTTTAACCCTTTGAATTTGAACGCGGATGGTCAATTTAGTGCGAAATCCATATACACGGATGTGCACTTTAGTGACGTGACCGTGGAGACGAGGTCACAGTAAGCGTAACGTCATTGTGTTGGTGTAGGGAAGATAACTCCAATTTGGTCTTCTGTTTACAGTATACCGGCTGTACTCTTGATTTACTATTATATGTCTACCTGTGTCTACTATATATTATTAACTATACATTATTCTGATACATTATTTCATACATTACACTCATGCATCAGCTAACTGTATGAGTAAAGAGACTGTCATGAAGTATAAGAATTATTGTAATATTCTGTCATGAGTTGTTAGCTGATATTGTCAGGCTGCATTAAGTTCACCCTACCCTAGAGCTATCTGAAGTATTTTTTTATTGAACTACACCGTGAACTAGACAATTTTCAATATAAAAACTGCCAAGCAAGCTGAAACAGACACAATAAAAAATCAAAGAAAATTTTGGGATCACCCCCACAATATTCACTATTTTTCCATTTTATATCAACTTATGGGGGTAATTATATCAATATTGAATGTATTAGTGCTTCTCATATTGCAACAAGCCACAACATATAAACAAATATGTTTAAAACAGTTGAAAATATGTCAATGAAAAAAAAATGCAAAAAAGTGGTCAAAAACTGTTTCCGGCCTCGGGTACCCACCCACCCCCCCTACCTCACGTCTCGTAAACAAAATCGGCCCCCCCTGGGCAAACCTATATAAGCCCGGACCCACAAACATAAAATAACAAATATAGCATAATGTTAAGCACACTATACGTGATACCTTATAACAACTGTTTGATCTTATCACATAATGATGTAAACATTGGAATATGTGTGGCTGGTGTAATACATGGTTCGATATGCTTCGCACACTATCTGTTCTAACGACTCAGCATTATCCTGTCGTAAATAGATTCATACTCAACCTATAATGTTCACATAATAAGTTCATATTGGATTGTTTTATTCTGATATCAGCCCGTAGTGACTTATATCCGTTATTCGTGTTATGGCGCGGGCCACAGTGAAAACACATTAAAAGAGCTCAATTTTGATAAGTCGTGAGTTGGTTTATTCGTGCCATATTGTTGTCTTTACACTTTATGTATTATATATTGTGATGATTGGTCATGGAATAAAATATTCTGATTATGATATTGAACTTATTATAAGTCAACATGAGTCGATAATGGCACTGAAATGACTCATTTCAAAATGAGGCGAATCTAAGACTATTATGAACGTAAATCAGAGCCTACGTCCATAACGTGACCATTTCACGAGAACAGACTAAACTATCAGAATATAGAACTCTTGCCTGGTATATAATTTAGTTACAATAATAAGACTATAATGTGATTTTTTTGGTTAATTTATGGCTCGCATATTGAGTCTATTTGTGGATTTGAAATAATCATGGACTATCTCACTTCAGTGAGTCAATCTCATAACTGAGTACCCATTCGGTAATATCATTTGAATGCTACATTCTTTCAAGGGGCGAGTTGTCTTGGCAATTATTTTAGGTTCATAATCGGCGTAGAATCGCCTCATTTTGAGTCCATAACGAACTGAAAATGAGTGTTTTAGTGTCATTGTGTAAAGGATAAAATAACTGAGGCAATTGCCTGAAGCCAAATAATAATAATAAAGCGGTCGCTGGTGATTATCTGTGTCTCAGACACTTGCCGAGGTGATTATCTTACTTAAAACACACAACATGTTTATACAAACATCATACAATGAGTGTCATACGAATATTCGGGACACCTTGGGTGATGAACACAGTGGGCTTTCGAGTATGTATTATGAACAGGCTGACTGCCCATGGGTAAATGTATACCCCTTTGCTGAACGGTTATTGAAGCCTACTGCCACAGTACTTAACTGATAGCTAGCCGCTGTCAACAATGCATGTGTGATCGCTTAACAAAAACTGAAGTCGTCGCATTTCAGTACGGAATGAATGCAAGTTATTGTTATCAGGAAAACGTATACCGTATCCACCGTCACGCCATACTGGTCGCCCCCCACCATTCAGAATCCAGACTCGCAAGTAAAGAGACCCATGCTATCGATGGGTGTCACCACGCTGTCGATTCACGACATGCATGTGATATCTGTTTTATAAGTTTTATAAGTGCGAGTTGTGATGCAACTGATTGATTGGTACCTCACTCTTTATTTGTACTTGTTTTCAAATTGTGGCACTTTTAGTACAACTTTTAACTAAACATGAAAGTGTCAATGACACTGCATCTAAACTTTTAAATGGATCATGCCATATATTACAGTCCATAGAGCGATAGGGGAATCGGACAGTGTATATGCGTAAGTAACTATAGTTTACCCCGAAGAATTATAATCAGTTTGGGATTGATCGGATGAACAATTTGGCTGTAGGGAGTGCCAAAGGATGCAGTCATATTAATAGAAAGAGTAAAATCCCAGATGGCTCACATCTAGAGGTTACTATGAAGATCCATATGAAGTTGTGTGCTGATACGATGAGGGAGGTGGCCTCTTGGTGCGCCGAAAGATTCAGTCATACACAGAGTAAAATACAAGATGGTCGTTGGCGGCAACGTTTTTTCAATGAAATAATGAAAGATGTTATGGCTCCCATCTAGTGGTCACCCTAAAGATACATATGAAGTTTGGTGATTATCGGACGAGGGATGTGGTATGTAGGGTGTGACAAAGGATTTAGTCATGCAAAGAGTAAAATGAAAGCTGGCTGCCGGCGGTCACATTTTTCATCGATAATCGTCCAAATTCGATAGCTCATATAGAGAGGTGATCAAAACATGCCTGTAAATTTTAAAAACAATTCTACAATAAATGCGGGCTACAGGATGCGACGATGGATTCTAATTTCAAATCCAAGATGGCTGTTGTCAAAAATAAAAGTACATTTTCTAAAGAGTTCTACCAGCATTATAGTAATTCAGCAGGACGGAAACGCATAATAGTAAATTAGTAGGACCACTTAACCAGGTGTTTATACCCCTTTCCGATGCGCCCATTATTTTACCGGTCATTAGCTAGATAATGCCCTGTTGAGCTAATAATGACTAACATCATCGATGAACGACATTCGTCGAGATATCACGCAAGCGACAACAAAGGGAGAGCTCAAGTGGGTTTTATGAGTCGATAATTGCACAAAAACACTCTCATGTTCAGTTCGTTGAGGACTCAAAATGGAACAGTATGACATTAGCCCCATCGTAGCACAATGATTGTTTTCAAAATGAGAGCTACAGTAATGCCCTAAGTAATCGACCTCTTAACCACAGCAGAATTATGGGTAACTTTTCAGGATTTAGTCGGAAATATGTTTGTTGCCATTCATCGGAAAGCTCTCGATGAGAGCTTTCCGATGAATGGCTACAAGCCATATTTCCGACTAAATCCTGAAAAGTTACCCATAATTCTGCTGGAAAGTTACCCATAATTCTGCTGTGGTTAAGAGATCGACTACTTAGAGCATTAATGTAGTTCTAAGATGCCCGTTATTTCGTTAAATATCAATTTTATGAAATAACGGACATGTCTAAAGACTCACACCACACAGAAACAAATTTCTGGAACGATATAGACAATATACTTGAAAGGGTGACACATAATATGTATTGGCAGATAGTAATATACTCACAAGCCCTACATACGCTCTTCAGCGGCATTACAGCATACAAAAGCTGATTGTAGGAGAGGGCTGACAGCCCTTTCAAATCTTCCCGGGTATCATCCCATGCATACTCCATCCCAAACTCCAAACTTGTGGCGGGTGGGATGGTTTTGGGTTCAATTTTACAAAGCCAGCCCAAAGATTCACACATGAGGGCTAATCCCATACATAGACCTCGACATGAGCCGATTTTAAGCCGATTACTAACCTAAAACAAATCCTATTATAAGTCCATAATGTGTTGATTTTCTGGAACACAGACTGAACAATCAGCTCTTGTTGGCAGAGTTATTGCCGTTTGTCTGTGACGGTAAATTCGTTCGGAACTAAAGGGTAAATATTCACAGAATTACGCGTAGTTTAGACGTTGTGTTTTCTGAAACGGTACGATGTGTGTGGTTGCAGTTTGCTTAGTACTTGTTATCTCAGAATTAAATAATCCAATATGAACCTACATGTATGTGAATATTATAGGCAATTATGAACCTATTTGCGCGAGGATCTGTTACACTATAATTCCCACTTAAAATGTATCTGGTACAGTAAAAAGAAGTTCCGTCCCAAGAACAAGGGATTATTCGCGTTTGGATTACTAGTGTCCACCGATAATATAGCTATCAGCGGTGTCGTCCGTGCGTTCGTGTGACATGCGTCCGTCCATCACAGGTGGTTTCCGGATGATAACTTAAGTTTTAGTTATCTTATTATTTTTAATTAAGTATGTGCACCACCCACATGGAAATACAGGTCAAGTTCGAATTTTGGTTCGGTCCGCCCATTATGGTCCTTGTCGACTGATAATTTGATTAGTTTGGTTTCCGAACGACATAATTGGTTATAGTTATCAGTTTGTTTTCAAATTTGGTGTATGGACTACTGATATGAAAATACCGAAGTTATGGTCCCTGTTGACTTATACTTTGACGATTATTATGGTTTCCGGGTGATAGATTTAGTAATAGTTATATGTTTGTTGTGACGTAACACTACATATATATATGTCTATGATATAAAAAGTATTGTTCACTTGGTAATACTGGTACAGACTTGAAAGTTGGTCGGAAATAAAACTCGAACCAGCCAATTTGATGGGATACAGTAGCTGATGTTTTTGACAGTGTGCACCCGTATAACGATATATCTTTTTGTGATTTAGTTAACTATGTAATTGCACAAATCTTACCATTTTCATTTTCACCAAAGTCATTCATGATAGGGAATTCAGTGAAAGCATCACTATACCCTTTAAACTTCAAACTGCCAACGGAATATTCAATGTTTAATTAACCATTTGTGACCCGCCATATCAAATCCAGTCGGAAGTCGGGAATTTTTTACCCTGTGCCAATGCATTCTCTTATATATGCGAGTCGACCATAGGTCGCCTCGCATATATAAGATTGTAACAATCTTTTACATTTTTAATAATTTGTTCTTGTATTCTTTAACAATTTTATAATTTCACCCATACAGAGCCCCAGACAAACATGAGCAGACGACACTCTTCTATATGCTTCTATATATGTGTGGGGCTCCCTGCAGGGTAATGGATGTTTTTTTATTTTATGTCCTAAAAATTGTAAGAAACATTTATTTAAAAAACATGATAAAAAATTGTTAGGCCAATGCATTCTCTTATATATGCGAGGCGACCTATGATCGACTCGCATATATAAGAGAATGCATTGGCACAGGGTAAACAAATCCCGACTTCCGACTGGATTTGATATGGCGGGTCACATTTGTGCTTCTGGAATATAGGTACTCGGTTTGAGAAAACTTTCCTTATCGGATCATCACTGCTTGTTACATATACACATGCACATTACTAGTCCGGTACTGCTACTAGTATCTCAATCGACCATTCCGTGTTCAAGATCGTGGGTACCCTGCTAAATGAAACCATGTGAACTTGATAAATTCAGCCACATTGTGTACTTGGATACACCTGGTATGGTACATGTGCACGTATCAGTACTATATAGTCAGCTATCGTAGTTTAGTTTATTACCCTGCAAATAAACTTACCATAATGTTAACTCACATTACAATTCAGGGTTACATGTACCACGAGACCTGGAAATTTTGTCCCGAGAATAGCATCGAACGGCCATACAAAGCCTGGAGTTGTGCTTGAATTGCCACAGGGAAGCTAAATTTTATTTGTTGTTGCAGGACTTGAATAAGAGTCAGTTTTCCGTGATATTGCCACCGCTTGTTGATAGTAATTGACTCTCTTTTCAAATTACCATATTTTGTTAGGGGTCTTCAAAATAAAACCTTAAAACTTGCCAATCATTGGTCTAATAATCATATCGAATCGAATCAGGGGTGAGATAATCGAATCTAATGTCGAATTGAAAATATACCGCTATACGCGCCAAATATGCCTATCAAAATACCAGTTACAGCAAACATGGGTAACATAATTCCAGTTGTGTGAGCATAGGTAATGTATTGCCCAAACCCATAAGATGAAAAATAATTCAGCACTATAATTACTGTGTATTAGTGTGTACTTGGGTAAAAAAGGTATGCAATTACAATGGAGTTGGTGGGTGATGTGTGCACACGTTATGACATATAATAATAATAATGTATAGCATTTGTAAAGCGCCTTTCCCATGAGGCCCAAAGCGCTCAAAGTTTTACAATTATTACCCTGATGAGCCTGAATATTAAGTAACCATCTACTGCTCCCCGGGGACAGGGGGAGGTACAGCCGGGAGTATGCGAGGATACCATATGGCTAGCATACTGACAAGATCTTTCACTGCTCATTATCAGGTACCCTTGTAATGCATGGGTGGTGCAAAGCAGGCACAGTACGAGCGACCTTGCTCAATGGTCACAACTTGGCGCGAGATTCAAACAGTGTACAATCCAACAATTGCACATCGCTCAAGTCGGCCAAGCCACTGCTGTGTGGAAACTCATAACAGACCACCAGCCAGCCGCGAACTCGCCTCGCTGTGTTGACAGCGAAGACAAGTCCAACGCGCTAACCACTGGACCACGGAGCTCTGACAAACCGCTGGAAGTTTCAGTCACAAAAATAATCTTCTTTCTTCAAATTATAAAAGTTCGTACAGTTTCAGTTTTGAAAATCATAAACGCTGTAAGCCCGCAATTACATTTCAAGAATTCTTATAGACGAACATATATCTCTGATTAATCAAGGAATTATAACTTCACTTATGTTAGTCACAGCGTCAATACTCAGGATTCATATGGTCATGTTATGTTGATTTTCTTCACCATTATGTTTTTGGTAGTTCCTTCACAGTGAGGTTAACCTGGTATACTTAAGATATTATGACATGTCATATGAATACCAACTTACATGAGATACATTACCTCAGATTCCAGCATTGTGTCACATGCAGTGTATATGCTAAATACACACAACGAACGTAACCAACATTTTGTTGGTGGGTATTCTGTCTTCTCAATCATAAATGCATAAAGTAATATTTTGTGTGCACAATTTGGCGATGAAATTATTAAAGGCACGCTCGGCGTTCGTTGCATAAATATTCATATTTGTTCAAATCGACAGAAGAAATATTAAAATATATATAGTTTTGTTCATATGCCAAACATAATCAGCGGATAAATAGTACATTGTCGTCAAGACGTACGATGGTGTACGTAAACAAGAGCCTGCTCGTGTTGTGTTGCAGATGTTTTGCTTCTGTTTACATAACACAGCGAAATTCTATTAGTTAATCACACACAAATGATATAAACGCTCTTTATTATTTTATTATTTCCATATCAGGAAAACAGTAACAAATAACGCTCTTTATGTTTACCATACCCGTATCTAAACAAAAGCCAGGTTCTGTAACGTTTTTTGCTTTTGTTTACATAACAAAGGAAAAACATGACATGTTTATGCCATGTTTATGCCATATTTATGATTGGTATAAGAACAAAGTCTGTATATTTTACTATTGTTTCTGTTTGTGGCGTTTTTTGACGCAGGTGAATATTTTAACAGCATACCCACCACCAACGCCGCCCGTATTTTTAAAGCACGTGTCCGTAAATTATGTATTGCTGAGAAATTGTGGCTCCGAGATTAGATAAACCCAAATATATGCAGGCAGATAATAGCATGGGCATAGAAATTTATTCTACGAAGCAGCTGATTACAAGGGAATGTATAGGTTCACTTCAATGCAACGAAGAACAAACTATTACCTGGATTAAATTCGCGTTATCTGCATCGAAAACACTTGCATATACATGACATCGACGTTGATAATGGTTACACTGGAAGGTATGCGGATGTACAGCATTAAACTGATCTGAGCGAGCACAAAAAGTAAATATTACCAAATGTCCTAGATTATACATGTATAGTGAATGGATACGCCCATATTTATCAAAGCACAAGATATGCTGAAATGTATCTTCCCCGAGGAAAGTGAAGTGGCTCTCGTATCTCGCCCACTGTCGTCCTTCCGTCGACCAAACGCGACCAGGGAGCTCATATGGTAATATTAAGCCATAAACTAGTTAACCCTTTACCCAACAGAACGGCCCTGTGCCAATGCATTCTCTTATATATGCGAGTCGACCATAGGTCGCCTCGCATATATAAGAGAATGCATTGGCTTATCACTTATTAAAAATGATAAAATTGTCAAAGAATGTAGAACAAAATTATAAAATTGTTAAAGAATGTAAGAAAAAATGGTAAAAAGTGTTAAAAAAAAGATTTTTTTAGGCCAATGCATTCTCTTATATATGCGAGGCGACCTATGGTCGACTCGCATATATAAGAGAATGCATTGGCACAGGGCATAACTGTAACCATCACAATGTAGTCAATGAACCGGTTCCAATGATATCCATATTTGTATGGTGTTATTGAGACAGACCGAAGATATTTTAGGCTGTTGAAGCTTTATTTGGGCGTTTTTTTGCCGTTTTGTTGGGTAAAGGGTTAAATATGTAAGTATGTGTATCGTAAGTGCTTTCTCTCTCCAAACAGAGTGTGGGGGTGGGTGCACTTAGCGATATTTAACAAAACTCATTTGAAAGAAGCCAATAACATCGATTGCCACAGCCTCAACGTATATATATATATATATATTTTTTTTTTATCAAAAATAGTTTATAGATTCCCTGGTAGTCCCACCAAATAAGATTCAAATGAAGCCTGTTTCCTGGGGTGATTATCATATGAATACCATATGGATCAGACTGTCCATTTCATAGCTGTTAATTTCATTCATAAGGTGTCAACGTGTCGATTTAATCGCAAATCGCCGAACGTCATCGTGTAACTTTCCCCATTGACTGAGTTCGCCTGAACCTGCATGAATTTATCTTCGGCTTTGTTCATAATTGTGTTTTTCACTGCGATTCCAGAAAATAGTATATTTATGGATTACCACATGCATGTATGTACTATATAGTCTTTTGATGACAATTAATTCCATATAAAATATATGTTATTTCGATCCGCACAGTACTGTACAGTACCATGTGATGTACATAAAAGGCCCACATTCGCACAGTAATCGGTAAATTTGTTATGTCAATCTTATTATATTTCACATCACGGATTTCGATCACATTTCACTCGCCCGCAGGTTGCAGACTGTAGTTACTATAGTGCCGTTATTTATTGTGTCTTGTTTTCTCAATAAAAGGTAACCTATCCGTTACTACCACTACGAATGAACTTACATTGCAATTCAATATTCACAATTCTCAATTGCAATACCAGTAATCGAAAGACACAGTAACAAGATTTTCCGATTACGACATTCGTGCTTTAAGCCCACCGATCTACTGTGCGACACAAGTGGTCGCACAAATTCAAAACAGCAGCGTCGTATATTTAATTGGTGACGTCACTAAATCAGATATAGTCTATATACGACCCAAAGCGTCCGGCTTTGGTTCGTTATAAACTACATTACCCCTATACCGTATAATACCACAGACAAAATATCAACCAACATACTGCACCAGGGATAGTTTATAGACTGAACCAACGCATAATGTATCACAACTCGAGTAGTGTCTCTACGAAATCCACACAGTAGGTGTGTGTCACAACATAGAAATAATTGATATTTCATTAATTATGTTCAAATACAAAGAGACGAGGGGGTTGGTAGCTGACACGAGAGGTATAACTATCAACGGATAGACGAAATAGTGTATCCGCCATTGAAAATCGAAGTTTGCGGCCGTAGTACTTGTAGTTGTGTTTGAATGGCACTCGACATTACACCCAACGCTTTCTTGCACAAACTATCGATACGAGTAACTCTAGAGTTTCGAACTAAACCATAATTTTGCTTCTTAATCCGGTCAACAAAAGCGATAATAGCTCTTTTGTTACCAATTATGCATTGTAACTCATATTTCCGCACAATATTTCCGGAATCTTTAGTTGACATCGACAGATTCCATTAAATATCTAAAACTTTCTGGTCCGAATCGGCATCTCCAGTTTAGACCTAGTTTAAACTACCAGTTTAAACTGGGTTTTAGTAGTAAAACCAAGTTTTTCTCCACCGCTGGGGCGACATAGATTTGGTCGATTGCGTTACCTGTGGGCCTCACTTGTCCAATTGCAAGACTAGGAGGCGTGGTCTTTCTGTTTATTATCGCTACTTGTCAATTCATTGTCCGGTCACGCGACCTGTTGTCGCTATATAATCTCCTAATCAGGGGAATAACCCGTGCGCTTTGAGAAATCACGACGAATGCACGGTCTGTTGTATAACGGTTAGATATTATCTAATATCATGGACGAACGTGACTTTTGGAACTCAAAAATATCTCATGAGGGCATGGGTGGGGCCCCGCCACAAATACCCCATAGAAACACCACCACCCCGGGGGTACCATCCGGACGGGTGAAAATGGGGTATGGACCATTTTTGAGAACGGGAAGGAATTCGGCGAATTTGACGGCATGAAAGGGTGGCTCGCCCATAATACCCGATAGAAACATCACCCTCACCCCGGGATAACAGGGGTATGGACGGTAAGGATTTAGGCTAATTAATTTGGCAGCAGGAGTGGGTGGCACGATCAAAATACACCGTAGAACCACCCCTACCCACCCCTCACCGGGGGAGGGGTCCGCCAGAGGTGGACATTGGGTACGCCCAAATACCGAATAGAAACACCCCAACCCTCACCTCGGGGAAGGGTACCTCAAATAACGCATATAAACACCACACCCCTCACATCCGGGCGGGGTGGGGTGGGTTACTACCCGAGGGGTGAAGATGGGATATGAACCATGTTCGAGAACGGTAAGGATTTCGGCCAATTTGACGACAGGGGTGTGTGGCCCGCTCCAAATATCCCATATAGACACCCTACCCTCATCCCTGGAGGGTACCACCCTGATGGGGTGAAAATGGGGTATGGAGCATTTTATTCATTATTCGCAAAAACATGCCTCTGTTGGTCAATATTACGGCATGTGTATGTGACCCGCCCCAAATACCCCATATAATGGGGTATGGACCGTTATCGAGAACGGTAAGGATTTCGGCCAATATGACGTCATTGGTGGGCGGCCCGCCCTCAAATATAGTCATAGAAACACCCCCACCCTTACCGCGGGTGGTTCTACCCGAGCGGGTGAAAATAGGGTCCGGGGTGGGGTGGGGTGTTTCTATGGGGGGCATTTGGGATGGGCCACCCACCGTTCTCGAAAATGGTCCATACCCCATTTCACCCCCTCGGGGTGGTATACCTCCGGGTGAGGGTGTTTCTAGATGGTAGTTGGAGCGGGCTACCCACACTGCTGACGTCAAATTGACCGAAATCCTTACCGTTCTCGAAAATGGTCCATACCCCATTTTTACCTCCTGGGGTGGTTCCCCCAGCATTCAGGGGTGGGCTGTTTCTATGGGACATTTGAGCGGGCCATCCATCCATGCCGTCAATTGGCCGAAATCCTTACCAGTCTCGAAAATGGTCCACATCCCACGTTCACCCCCTCGGTGGTACCCCCGGATGTGAGGGGTGGGGTGTTTCTATGGGTTATTTGGGGCGAGCCACCCACCCATACTATCAAATTGGCCGAAATCCTTACAGTTCTCCAAAATAGTCCATACTCCACCCCCTCAGGGTGGCCGTTACCCTCCCCCGGGTGAAGGCTGGGTGCCTCTGATGGGTATTTGGGCGGGCCACCAACCCATGCGTCAAGAGACCTTTTGTGAATAAGGAATCAGTTTCAAAAGTCATGTTCATGTCTAACGTGTCAATCTGATCAGTCCGGTCACGCCATGCTCTCAGCCGCCAAATCGACATCCGAACGAGCGAATTGCAAACAGACATATATAGCAAGAAATCATCCATCACACTGGCACATATTTTGTTAGAATTTATCTCATAAGTACCGACATCGCCTCCCCGAATTCCACTAAGACTCTCCTGCATCTACATTGAGTGACAAACGGCCGCGCATAAACGCCTCCCCCAATTCAAAATAAACACTCCCATATTCACGAAGAAACAACATCAATATTGGGCGAAAAATATCGGCCGAATAATTAAACCCAAAAAACTAGGTTTTAGTCAAACCTGGGGTAGGGTGGTTTAACTTTGAATTTTTTTCAAAGTATATTTAAAGGTGTATGTTCGAGGCGAGACGTATGGTACGTATAAATCATATATACCTAAGCTTATACTGATGATTATATAGCCAATTCACCACAAACAATTAGTAATATTACCATAACTTTATCACGTTAATAAAACCTAGTTTCAACTTAAACTGAGTTTATCACAAAACTTGGTTTAAGTACGCTAAAACCCAGTTTTACTCCCATAAACCTGGTTTAACTACTGTAAAAACAAGTTTAAACCCTACTTAAACCTAGTTTAAACTGGAGTTAAACCTGGTCTAGAATAAAACCTAGTCTAAACCAGAGATGCCGATTCGGACCTCTATGTTCATTTTAAAACCTCGCTTAACTCCACATGGATGTTTGCGCTCCAAATACACCTAATAATATTACCTTTTTATTTGTTCCCGGACTGAAATAGATAAATACCGGAACTACCTTCCTATGACCATTTTATGTCCCAACAGGACCCATAAAAGTCATAAAATTTAATCGTTAACACGATGTTCGAGCCCCGAACAAAACATATGCCATTTGTATTCATTGGAATTCTGGAATCGGAAACGAAATGTCCGGAAAAGGTATATTGCGTTATCTTAATATGAAGCTATTATAACAACTTCAAGAACTGCTATCTCTCCGTTTTAAAGATACGGGCGGCGTTGGCGGTGGATACGCTGTTAAAATATTCACCTCCGTCAAACACAGCCATAAACAGAAATAATAGTGAAATATAGAGACTTTGTTCTTATACGAATCAGAAATATGGCATAAACAATATGTTATTGTCAAATGTTTTTCCTTTGTTGTGTAAACAAGAGCATAAAACGTTACATAACCTGGCTTTTGTTTAGATCCGGATATGGTAAGCATAAAGAGCGTTATATGTTGCTGTTTTCCTGATATGGAAATAATAAAGATCGTTTATATCATTTATGTGTGTGATTAACCAATATAATTGCGCTGTGTTATGTAAATAGAAGCAAACTTCTGTAACACGAGCAGGCTCTTGTTTACGTACACCATCGTACATGTATATATTTTAATAGTCCTTCTGTTGGCGATTTGAACAAATATGAATATTTCTGCAACGAACGCCACCCGTGCCTTTAATAATCAAAAGTATGTAATACCATAAACGTTTCAGAACGATGACACCTCAAGATGTTCTTCCGATGGTCTAGAGTTGCAATTTTTACATTGTGTTGCAATTAGTTTGAGGTTTGGCACTTTGTTCTCATAAATGCACTGGACTAGTTCCACACAGGAGGCAGACGATATACGCCTTTTAAATCCTGAATTGAGCCGGCCATACCAAACATATACCAGTATAGAAACTGATAACGCGTGCCCTGTCTAAACAGTATAAATCGGATATAAAAAGTTTTCTTTGATCTAAACCAGTTGATAATCATAGGTTTTCTGATATTTTTATGAGCAATATTGGTTTATTTCAAGGTGTAATTTTTTCACCTTTTTTATTTTCCTTGTATGTGAACAATTTGCAATGTTTCTGACTGCTTGTGCTATAACAAATTTAGAATTTTTAGATAATAACATATATGGAACACATAGGATGTTATATAAAATTTATGTGCGTTTTGTATGCAGATGATACGCTGACTACACAAAATGAACCGACACAAACGAAACAATCTGGCCTTTATCGAAAAATAAAACACAAGACACAACATGTATTTTCAGTGGTATATCGACGAATTTGTTCACAAGTCTTCCATGTAGGTATGTTTTGAGATACCGATTACCTAATTATGTATATATAATTGTGGCGTTCGAATGAGCCATGTGCGATTAATCTTCAGATAAAGAATATGGCCTTTGTTTCCATGTCTTGTTCTTACGAACCCATCGAATCATTACATACTCATGCACAATAGTAACTCGAAATAGAAAACAATAGATAAGTCGTCGCCCGAGAGTTATAAGGTCCTAACTCCTAAAAAGTGTAGTTAGAGAAAACGCCTAGTGAACATTTTGAGATTTTGAAGACTCATTTTCATAATATCTGAGCATTCAAACTATTGAATGTTGGTATTTTCCGCATATTTTACGGTCACTCTACATGGCAATAAACATACTGACTGTTCTCCAAAAAAACAGAACATTATCCGCTTATTGTAGAACTTGTTTTAGGTAGATAATCGGCTTAGAATCGCCTCATTTTGAGTCGATAAATGTTCTGAAAATGAGAACATTTAGTCACATTATCGACTCATAATGAGGTGATTCTAAGAAGATTATGTGCGAACAATGACACAAATAAACCAACTCACTAATGTTCATTTGTACGCTCTTTAACATGTGTCTTCACTCTGGCCAGCGCCATAAAACGAAATGACGGGTAAGAGTCCATTCTCTGCTTATTTCAGAATCAAATAATCACATTATGTACCTATCTCACATTATTGGTCGATTTTGTGCGTATTTCAGAGAGGATATGTTGCAACATAAGGTTTAAAAACGTTTTTTTCACTGAAGATAGATCATGTTTCAGAGCAATTTGTTATATCGCTTTCAGCTATTGCACATAAGATACTTTAAAGGCACGCGCGGCCTTAATTGTCGAAAATATTCATATTTGTTCCAAACACCGTAAACAGAAAAACATCATGACCATCGCGTAAACAGCATGTTATCATAAAGACCTACTATATTTTACCAAAGCAAGAGCCTGATTGTGTTACAGAAGACAGCACAATGCTACTGGCTAATCACACACAAATGGCATAAACGCTCTTTACTAGTTCCATATCAGGTATTCACCAACAAAGAACGCTCTTTATGTTTACCATCATAATATAAACAAACACCAGAAAAGTAACTTTTTATGCTTTTGTTTACATAACAATGGTCAAACATATGACCATAACATACTGTTTATGCGATATTTCTTATTTGTATACGGACAAAGTCTATCTACATTTTGATGTTCTTTCTGTTTGTGGCGGTTTTTGACGGGTGGATATATTTTCACAGGATACCCATCGCCAAGGCCAACCGTGTCTTTAACAGCGACACCAACCGTACATTGTGATATGGCTCATTTTTGGAGATATAACATTGCGATTTTACTATATGTTGTATATGGCACGATACCATGCATGAAACTTTACATGCTTAATTATGGTTTACCAATCTGTAGAAGAGGTCCATGGTGGCTCAGCCAGTAAGTTGCATAGTGTTTAGCCATCACTTTCATAACAAGAACACTGAGCCTACGAATCGTGTTATAGGTGCGCATAAGTATGGTACTGAATTGTATATTGGCTACATATATGTTAGATTGATGTACACAACGGTGGATATACCACATTATGCATCAGACATTTGTGTATCAATATGTTATATATCATTTCGTCAATAGCTTCGCTGCAATTGGCCCGATTATCTAGCATTCGAACCTAACATGAAGTTCAACGATTTCAACTATATATCAATCTAATTATTTTGTTTAGGACGTTATAAACTTATAATTTTCTATTATGTAATCAGGATGGTAACATTTAAAAACAATAGGTATAAAAGTTAAATGACTTGTGAATTTGTGTTTATTTTAGGAGCAACCAGAAGAAGCCATCAATTGAATATTTATAACCATTCTATTTCATATATTTTTTTTATATATTTCCTTTGTATATTTCATATTATATCTATGCAGCCATATATGTATTGTGATTTGTATTGTATGTAAATGTTTACTGGCTCTCCAGTAAAGGAATATATATATATATAAATGAACTGGACAATAATACAAATATCAATGTTAAGTCAATTTGTAAACAAACGTTACGGGACACATTCGCAGTGCAAACAAAAATTAATATATCAAATGACCCCGGGTAGTCAGAGAGTCACGTAATTTAATTAATAGGATGCGTATTAACTGCGTGGAAGGGTGTTGCTTATCATTCGTATGATATTGTACGCTTTCAGTACTATTTTCTTGATAGCACCAATGCTGTTGTATTTAGTCGTATAGTATACTTTTAAGACACTTGGATGTGAGCAATCTAATTTGTGCATATTAATTTATTTTATGGCAATTGCAACCAGGGTCACGGAGAACACAGTGAGCGTTGATACACCGTGTAACAAAAGGACGAATGACATGCGTGATATTTTTATTGAGCCGTTGAAGTGATTATTCTATCATATACATGTCTCTTAAAGGCAAGAATTGCCTTCGGGTAGAAATATCATTTATCAGATTGTGATAATTGCCTCAATAATATAGTAATAGTACAGCATAATGTTGATGGATGCGATATTATTCACAAAACACGCTTTGTATCAGGGAAAATGCAGGTCGAGTTTAGTTTCTCAACAAAAGCACGGCGAATTGTTTATAAGCAGTCACGATATTGCGTCATTTCCTTATTTAGATTCTCGCGCATTCTAGGTCGATTGTAAAACCCCTAATTCGGTGCGTCTACGACTTACAACTCACAATACTATCATAGTAAATTCCTTATTTGACGCGTTTACCATAGGTTATGAGAAAATACTAACTGGCCTGGATTGCAAGAACAATTATATTATGTACACATTTTCTGTCTGATCATTTCCTAATCATGAAGTAATGTGGATTAACAGGAGTTTTGGTAGTTTGGTCGATTAAAATCAAATTTGGTGTGATCTGAAGTGTTGATGGCGCCAATAGTTGATCTTCGCCTTACACAGCGCAAGAACATTTTCCAGGTAGTTCGGAGTGTTTGTCTGTAAACAAATGGTTCTGTAACGTGTTTTATGTTTGTTTTCATAACAAGGCACACACACGTGACAATAATATGCAATGTACGCGATATTTATGATTGGTATAAGAACACATTCTGTCTATTATACAAACTTCTTTCTATTTATGGCGGATTTAGCGGATGTGGCTATTTTAACAGAAATACCCACCGCGAAGACCGCCCATATCTGTAATATACATGCAGGACAGGACTATTGCAGTGTATGTGCACCGCGATAAATGGCCCGGCATTTTGTTTGGAGCCTAACGATATAGGTTGGTCTTGGTCCTGCCCAATGTGAAGCTTACATTGTATGTTGTTAGAACTTGGACGATTGTATGTGTCCGTCGATTCAAAATTTCAATAAGAATTTTAGAAGAATAGGATTGTTATTCAGGAATATTACATTAAGTTTACAGTGTCGAACAATTGGTTTTATCGGATGAGCATAGCCGATAATCGTGAACTTCTCACAATGTTGAACAATACTTTTCACAAACTCTCTCGTAGACAATCCAATTTCATATTGATGCTACTTTAAGTGGCAGCCACATACATCAATATGCCCCGAGAAATTGTTCGTATTAACTTTTGCCAAGGGTGCTATTGGGTATTTTTCGTTACATGTATATAAATATAAGGATTAACTGTCATGTGGACTATTTTTATGGAGATGTAACCGTGAGGTAAGTGGTCATAACTTGTATGTAAAACCCTTCGGGTTTTATACAAGTTATGTCCACTTACCTCACGGTTACATCTCCATAAAAACAGTCCACATGACAGTTAATCCTTATATATATGTCATGACAATTTGTGGTAACAATTAACCTAGATTTGCAATTGGTCTTAAGTAGTATCTACACAATTAATGAGCTCTAGTATATTTCAAGGGTATTTGACGATGTTCTGGTCCATATAATAAGAATCAATCCATTTAAAGGCACGGGAGGCCTTAGTTGTCGTATGAGTATGTGAACGAAGGTCAAAGTCAATACTCTTTTTTTCTATAATAGAATTATTGGTATGGATGTTTTGGTTTAACCGAAATTTCTAGTGCGGCTAGCAAATATGAAAGGCAAATGGTCTGTTTTGAGGAACCCATTATCCCAATTGAAATCTTAAACACGCCACGAACTGAAATGATAGGCTGTCCATTTTAAAGGCACGTGAGGCCTTAATTGTCGAAAATATTCATATTTGTTTCAATCACCGTAAACAGAAAAACATTAAAACGCATACAGTTTTGTTCATATATACCATGACCATCGCGTAAGCAGAATGCTATCATAAAGACCTACTATATTTTACCTAAGCAAGAGCCTGATTGTGTTACAGAAGACAGCACAGTGTTACTGGCTGATCACACACAAATGATATAAACGCTCTTTATTCGTTCCATATCAGGAATTCAGCAACAAAGAACGCTCTTTATGTTTACCATCATAATATAAACAAACACCAGGAAAGTAACTTGTTATGCATTTGTTTACATGACAATGGTCAAACATATGACAATAACATATTGTTTATGCAATAGTTCTTATTTGTATACGGACAAAGTCTGTCTACATTTTAATATTCTTTCTGTTTGTGGCGGTTTTTGACCGGTGGAAATATTTTCACAGCATACCCACCGCCAAGGCCTCCCGTACCTTTGATTACACGCATGCGACAGGGACCAGCAAACTGGAAATAGTTTCAATGCGTGGAGCCCGAACACTCAGTAACCATTTACTTCTTCCGGGGACATGTGGAGGTATAACCACAATGTGGCTAGCATAGTACATGCATGGGTAGTGCGAAGCAGACACGGTACGAACGACCTTGCTCAAGGTCCATAACTTCGCGCGAAATTATATCAGCGTACGCTGATCAAGTCGGACAAGCCACTGCTGTGTGAAACTCGCATTAGTCCAGCTGCGGGCTGCGAACGCATCTCGATGTTTTGACAGCGCAGACAAGTCTTACCGCTAACCACTGGACCACGGAGCTCCGTATAGATACCAGTCAACAATACTGTATTGCCATGAATTTCATCAGAAGTATAGTATCAATGTGTCTTGATATCCCACAATGAGATCAGGAGAAACGCATGGTATTTTCTATTCTACAATAACCTTCAATCTTCAGGAAAAGTGCAATATCATGACCTTACGCCAAAACGGGGTGAGACACCGTAACCTCACGGCTCTTCCACCACATTTCTCGTTAAAGACATATTGCATGTATGTACTTGTTCGGGTGCGTTAAACTGATAAGTTAGTATTCAGGCGCTATGCCAACTAAAGGAATGTAACATTCTACTAACATCATCGAAAATGTGAAACAAATCGACGACACCATTCCATAGAAAACATCGCCTGAACTACGCTCAATTGTAAATATTTACTACTCGATTCTGGACGCATCTATTGGCGATGAAATAATGAAAATAATTTCGCCATCGAGAGTCACTGTATTTAATTAATCTTTAAAAATCACGGTGTGTCTTGTCAATTTGGATATAAATATTTGTAAACATTACAACTTTGAAAAAGATTATTCTCTATATCTATTTGATCACCCTACCTGAGTGTTTCACATCACTTTAAGGCGACTCATTTCAGTCCTCAAACTAAACTTGGTAATTTCGCAGTTTTGTCATGCACACACCCGTATTGTATTCGGCATTGTGCATCAATGTTAATAACGTATGGTTTCAGTACAATATATTCATAGAAGCTTTCCGACAAAACATCGAAACTATTATAGTACTCGAGTATCAAATATCTTAACGGAATCTATCTGGGGGGCATGTTCCGGCGCTAAAGAAAATAGTGTTGCTTCAAAACACGCGCAATGTAAGTGATATCTAATAAAAATGCAGCAGTCACACCGAACCGAATATAAATATATTTTTTGATGTTCGCCAACGTGTGCACGGCCGGTAACGCGTTAACGAAGTTGTCCAGTTTGTTTTGGTCATTCAAACTTGGTCAATATTGCGCCGTCTGAACGATGTTCAAGGCAATCGTAACCATAAGCTCGTGTGAGCTTATTCACACGACTGATATTGCACTAGTTTAACTCTCTTGACACGGCTGTCAAGCTTCACTCTATTCTTGAAGTTCCGCGTTGTAACCCCCCCCCCTCCCTGACCACCCAATGTTTGTGAGATGCTTATGACAATTGTAACACTATAATATTCGTCATTTCATGTTTTATTTGTTATATGACTGATCGTCTGCGAACGACATATATCGCTACACTTCACGTTTGTCCGTCTATCGCTACCTTAACGTTTGTTCATTAAAGTTTACATTTAACACCATGCATTCGTTGTAGTTATTCCATAAATGCTTTATGTTCGTTCGAGCAGCAAGCGAGTTAGAACATGAGAACATGTTCTGAACATTTATGATTTATACAAAATCAATGCTATGGTCTCTGTGCATGATTGGTATTACCACCGCCTTCCCAAATCTTTCGCCGAAAATGTTTACAAAACGAACTGCACGGCCCGAACTAGAAAAAACAGCATCCAATTGTGTTTAAGAAATCCAGAACAACTTTTTCTCAGGAACTACCATTGCATGCATATCCCACCCTATGTAATAGCATAGAAAACGATTTCAAATCATATCAAAACAGGCATACACCCGAAAGCGGATTTAAGGAATATCTTATCAGTGAATATGCTGATACAGTAAAGCTGCTTTCACATAACTGCGGCTGACTCGTGCGGCTATCGGGTTATAAGCGCAACGTTTCAAATCATTTCGGCCAATTTGGCCGTTTACTTCATGGCTGTTTTTCATCTGACGCGTGTGTCGGGATAAATGATGTGGAGCGGGATAAATGATGTGGAGGATTTATGTAAATGTTAGCCCAAACTACATTTCCAAGTAACGATGGTTTTGTTGTTTATTTTGAGGAATAATACCGCGTCAGATGAATTCAGCCCAAATATGTTAACAGTTGTCGTGCCAAACATTCGCAGTAGGTTAGCGTTATTTAGTATTTGTGGATGTCCTTTAACATGGGGAAAATAGACTACTGCGCTTGAACGAGCATGTGAATTTGTCGTTTTTAATGTATAGCAACTTGATAATCAACAACAGAGGCATTCTCTGTCAAATAAGGTCGCTCTATTTACGATACCAATTGGGGAACTTTGTAAATTAAATTACGCGTAAATCAGCGTAAACGTATACCTGCTGCAAATAGAGAAGGTGTCGGAATCGGCGTACTCGCCCCAGGGCTAACTCGCCCCAATCGACGTGTGCCAACTCGGAATAAAAGGCCAGCTCGGAATAAAAGATGTATACGGGGTGCTATATGGCGTTTGGTCCGTTGTTTCTCAATGAATATTAGTGAAATTTGGTGTATATGTCCGGGCTGGGACATGGAATACAACAACGTTTGAATTGTTTTTAAATTTACAAATTTGTTGATTTTATTCATTTTTTTTGGTTCTGAAACCAGCTGAAACACACTATAAAGTGTATATAATATAATAACGAACACGAGACATACATAATTTATAAACTGTTAACAAAAGATATCAAATTCAATACATGACAAAGATGACTCAGTGGAGTTTATAAAGTGAACATAAAAACATTGAGGTAAGAATCTTTTTAAGGAATGCAACTTTATTTAATGATAATAAACACATAAATTAAAATAACAAACATGAGACATACATGATTTATAAACTGTTAACAAAAGATATCAAACTCAATACATGACAAAGATGACTCGGTGAAGTTTATAAAGTGACATAAAAATATTAAGGTAAGAATCTTTTTAAGCATTACTAAACCGTTTAGCACAGTCCACTTCACTCATCCGATCATCACCAAACTTCATATTTATCTTGATATTGATCTATCAGATGAGAGCTATCAAATATTTTTTTAATTTTATTGGAAAAAATGGTCGACAGCGGCCATATTGCATTTACGTTATATGTTATCGCGTCATGTCGATATCTAGTATTACTTAGAAATTTCACCTTTCCAGATTCATAATTGCTCCATTGACTGTAACAGATGGAATTATTCCCCTCTACGGATAGAGTGTCACTGAAACTTTATTTTGTCAGACTGTCTGTATAGTCACTGATTATATATGGCAATAATCTGTAATAAGATGTAGCACTATTTTATTTTATATTTACATGCAGTGCTGTTTTTATACAACAATTCCAATCCCCCCCTAGATCATCATGTGATCGACCATACATCGCGCGAGGACCTGGTTGAATTAAGGGGGGTTTTATGGATAACTTCTGTTCTCAAGCTAGATTATACTTGTGACATTTAATGGCATTTACTAACGTGGAGGGTTAGATATACTTGAGACACCACCACTCTTCAATTCACACCAAGTTCTCAGCTGTCATATTCGGATATTAGAACCCATAGCCATGATATATGGTTTATTTTGTGTATACTAGTAATATTGTTATTTTCAGTACCTTTATATACCAGTACTGTGTATAACATTGCATATAAATTAATCCATGGATACATGTATTTTGATGCAACGGATTCAGTGGTTTTGTCCATCAGTCTATCAAATTTGCGTGGAAAACATGGCCACAAGCAGTACACCCTGCTAAATTTCGAATTTGAATCAATTGGCGCACCCTGCAGCCAGCTTTTATTGGAGAACTTTTTCTCATGTGGATATTTTGGGTCACCGCTAGATGTGAGCCATATTTTGTTCTCAAACTGTCCTTGTGAAGACATCACTGCCAGCGGTGATCTTGAATTTTACTATTTTTATGGCTAAATAATTTGGTTGATCCTACAGACGACACCCCTTGTCCGATCGTCACCAGATTCTACAATGATCTTCTGGATAACCAGGGTGAGAGTAATCTAATTTTCCCGAATTTCGTTAAAAACATTACCACAGGCAGCAATTTGGTATCTTACTCTTTGATCCTCTTTTGCATGACTGAATTGTTTAGCAACTGTACAGATATATCCCTCATCTGATAGTCACCAAACTTCATATTGATCTTCGGGCTGACAACTAGATGGGAGACAAATGTCCAAAATATATATTAAACTAGCTGATGTACTCGACTTCGTTCGGACTATTTAGGGATTTTTTTGTGATCGCCTCCATCTGGACAGTACCCAGTATATACAGCGTCTGGCCAAACTATTGTTCAATTGGTCCAGAAACATGCCTATATCAACACGTTCGAGAACATGGTCCCACGTGAAATTGGACCCGTCCATATTGCTCCCGGGATGAAGTAGTCCTACACACAAATTTTTAGTCGGATTGGTCAAGGTCCAGAAACATGCCTATGAGCGAGGTCAAGTTGACACGTTAAATACCAAATCCGAGTCGGATCAGTCGAGCAGTGTTAGAGTCTATAACACACACACATATGCATTCATGCACACACACATGCATACATACAGACAGGTGTTCCAAAATGTATAATCGATAGCTACAACAATTCTATGGTAGATAGTTCACGGCCGACCTGATGCATGCATCTTAGTTTTCTTGTACATATATATCACTGGGGTTGCGGCTGATGCAGTTAAACGCAACAATTCTTTTTTTTCTTTATTCACTCTCAATAAATCAATTGACACGTCTGAGAGGTCACAAATATCATAACATAATCAATATATGACGACGGCGGTCAATACATGTATAAACATAACTATATTTTATTTCAAAACTACCCCTGTAGTCACAATATACAGCATTCACACTTATTTCTATTATTTTATGTGTGATTAATGTTGACATATTGAAAATAAAAAATAGCATATCATAACCCGTCATTCACTGTATTTATTAGACACAATGAACGACAGCATATACCTATTACGAATAGGGTACCACGTCACTCGAGTTTGTGTTCTTTCTATTCGTTGTCGTTTTCCCTATCCGTTGTTACGATTACGGTTTTGGATGTTCAACAAAACTCACAAATACATGATATAATATTAAGTTCGCGATCGCTTCTCAGCTCATCAAAGTGGGAGATGACTCTGCGATTGCGTCCTTAAATTTGCATATATGGCAGATTTTGGTGCGGAACAAAAATACGACGCAGTTGTTACTAGGTTACATGTGCGCAACACAAAGACCTAAGCTATGACATAATAACAACATAATTAAGTACAACATACTTACGGCACCGCAAAACCATAATCCCCTTACTGCGAGTGGGAGGCACGATTGTCTCACAAACAGCCGTCATTTCTGCGAAAAGGTTTTCGGACCTTGCGAAAAAGATTCGACTACAAACTGCTATAAATAGTTATTCGTAATACTTATCTGTCGTCGTTCATTGTGCGAAGGGTGACCATTGACCAGAAGTTCCCTCAGGAAATGTCCACATACATGTATTAAAGCCACATGGCGGTTTGCGCTCCAAAATACAAATATTATTATTCGCTTTTTGAATTTTTCCCGGTATCGAAATGGGTCTTAACTACCTTTCTACGAGCATTCTGTAACCCAAATATACGCATTGAAGTAACGAAAATACAACTACGAACAAGGTGTTTGGGTCCCAAAAAAAACGGCCATTTGCACGACACGGAACAGAAAAGAGCGTTCCGTGTTATTCTATTCATGATATGGTAGCAATAAAGAGCATTTGTCTGACTTGGGGGCGAACAATAGATAACGGCTGGAAAATGGCTGTGACTTTGGCAAGTGTTTTTCAAAGCATATGAAGCCGGCATATCAATAGTTCGTGTATTTATCGACCCATCGTATCCGTTCCTCCATATCACGTAGACAAAATGAATGAGTCATGTTCGTTTAAGTTTAACTTATTATCTGGGGATTTCCTACCAATGAACAGGAATCCTTCTGCATTTGTATTATATGTTTATTTATAGAATCAATTTCGAAAAGGGTTAACACCTAAATGTGCGTTGTTAATATTTATACAGCACAACAAACAGAATGGAGTACATGGATATCCATCCGTTCACCTACCTTTTACTTGCGGTATATTGTCCTACTTTTTAACGAGACGACCAACAGGTTCAATGCTCGGAAGCAATAATGCGCGACAAGTGGTATACAACACAGTACAACAACGTTGATATTGGATTAAACTATCATCCTTGTCTTGGAGTAATTGATGTTTATCGTTATCACGGTATTGTTACTAGCCCGATATACCCATTGTCTCCGTCACGATGCCCATTCGGAAATCAATCAATGGCCTGCATCGCGATCTCTAGTTAGACCCCACCGCTAACAAATGGGGGTATATGAAATAAGCTTGTCTGTCTGTCTGTATATCCGGACTTGCATTCCTACATATTCTGGATAATTCTTTTTTAAGCGCTCTTCAAAAGCACTTAAAAAAATCTCCGTTATTTCGTCAACAATCCAAGCCTCAATTCTAACCTCGCGTGCCACGTGTTAATGCGATTTAATATCAATCGCTATCTAATGATCGATTGATTCAGTGAGAATTTAACGACGTTTAGTTGCTGGGCCATATCAGGACTAAGAACAGAATCAGGTATAAAAAAAAGTTTGTTGCAAAGCAACTGTATATAAATCAGACAATGAATTAGATTTGAACAATGAGTTATGTAAAAAATAAAACACACAAGAGGAAATTCCTCCGCTTGAAGTCATGAATATAAATAAAAAAACTGACTAGTGTTGAAGCATAATATAAACGCATAACAGTAGCACAAGAATACATAATTAATAGCAAATATATAACATTAAATTACCAAGCCTGTTCATCGAAATATTTAAAGTAGTTTCCAACATCAGATTTTGCATTGACAAGTTATTTATAATATTGATGAATCGCGCATGAACCTTTGTCAATGCGTCAAGCTTACTGTCGGTGGGTGAGACAGAATGTCACCCAACCGACAGCTTCAATCCGGTTTGGTGTCCTTTGGAGTTAATCGTTTCTCATCAAGCGTTTGGTCAAACTTTGAAAGGTCAAACGTGAACCACTCTTTCTGAGAGTCAAAACGTTTAAGTGAATTTGACGATTTTTGTTTTGAAGTAAAAGGATCAGCATGAATAAGATGTGTTGTAGTAGCAGTGTCAATTTGAGTGGGTTTTTTTCTGCAACAACTGTTGAATTTCGATAGATGTTTCCATGGCCTATTACACAGGGTCGGGGACCGGAGTGATATGGAAATGGTCAATTTGTGTTGTTTGTGATATACGAATGATGTTGTACTGATTGTTGTTAGTCCTTTGTGTGCACTTCTCGCATTGAATAGATGACCGAACACCAACTATTTTCTTTGCATCAAACTAGGATAGATGTTGCTCAGCCTTACACCTTTGTATTTTGATTGCATATGCTCACATGATGGAATGATCCACTGCAGCATGTGAACCTTGACAGTTAGAATTTATTTTTCGTTTTGTGCAATCCTCATGGTCATGTCCAGAATCAGAACAGCGTGCACATATAGTTTCGTCGCTTTTACAATGTTCCTGACTATGACCATGCCCCTGACGGTTAAAACATCGTAATGGAATTGGATTTCTCAACACATCTGTGCTACCGTTGAATGTCTTTTGTTGAGTAATCAACACTGGTGTTTGTACAATATATGTTAATTACATAAGCGACAGATTGAATTTTTCTTGAACATTCAACCAGAAAAGAGCCACTTTGTGGCCCAGTGCTGATTGGTTTTTAATTGTCCGACTATGCTTGTAGCTTTTTATCAATAACAAACGCAGGTCACTTTATGTTCGGATCAAAACAAAGAACCAAAAACTTAGTATAGACCTCAGCATCAGTGACAGCCAGCGAGTTATCATTCTTAGCCTTTTGTTTGTTTTGAGTTGCCACATGAAAAAGAATTAATCGACAACTAGCACACCAGCCGCCTCGGACTACCCTTCTAATTATGGTGGGGACAACGACTAGTAGATAGCTGAACCGGTGGCCTGTTTAGCCACTTCATTTAGCAGCCTCCCGATACCTCCACATAGTGAGACAGGCGTGGACATTACAAGAACAAATTTAATTTAATGTAAAAAGACATGGCACAACAGAAACAACTTACATGCATAACATAACAAACAACTAGACAACATGTACAAAATACAACAGATGGCAGAAATGTAAACTGATCACTATGTAGTGGCGCGACTATCCGATTGATTGATCCGGATCAACTCAGTCACCCGTCTTGAAGAGATGTATGACCAAAGAGGACCATGAACTAACACGTATCCGCAGTTGTGGTGTATGCCTTTCTATCCCGGGCCACACGAGGGATAGCTATCTAATCACGAACCCAGATTAAGTACCTTTTGCTATCTAATGTGCGTATATTGGCTGTCTAGTTTGTATAGGCTTTAGTAGAAGTAGCACTAGGATTAAAATGAACAACTTCCAGGGTCCGAATCCCCATCTGCGGTTTACACTTGGTGTTCCGGATCAAATCCTAATTCAAACGAAATACCAATTGTTCTGATAAATTCAGTTTTATTGTTTGGAAATATATCTCATATATCAAGATTCACTGACGTGGTAACATGTTGAAAATAAAACTAATTGTGTTGGATGACTGACTATGTGATACTCAAGGCTTGATTAGCTACGGTTATTTTTACATTTCCGTCGTCTCGTGCCAAAAAATATGCTTTGGACATTCCTTCGAAATATAGTTAGAAAGAGGCCACATTCCCTGTTCTATTGTCTCCTGAACCGAGTCCGTCGGGTTGGTAGGAATGCTAGACGTTTCGGCACCTGGACGTTTCGGCACCTGGGGTTGCCGTTCGGCACCTGGACGTTTCGGCACCTGATTTTTCGGCACTTTGGACTTTTCGGCACTTGCTAATTTTCAGACCAACGAAATTATGAGTGAAGACTAAATTAAATTTTGTTTATTCTTTATTTCAATAAAATATGATAAAACCGTTGTGACGGAACATCAAACGGGAACCACCATTGTTTGTAATAAAATAAAACACGGTGAACATCTGCATTCAATGTCGCATCTATTTGACTGTGTAAACACACTTTAGTATGTACTATACCCAATTATAACAAACGGCGAATATAATTGCATCATCAAAGTCAATATTATATATGAAAAGAAAAGAAAATCAAATATTTAAGTGCCGAAACGTCTCCGATGAAGTGCCGAAACGTCCAAGTACATGGGCCGAAACAACCAAGTGCCGAAAAACCAGGTGCCGAAACGTCTCGAAAACCAAGTGCCAAACGTCCAGGTACCGAAACGTCCTGCACCCGTTGGTATCATACGGTCAAACATATTCGCAGAAAAATTGTCTTCTTATATAGATTGGAGGGTTGGACTTGAATCGGTATACGTACAAACTCTGGCAACTTTTTGCTGGCAATAATTGTTTGGCAAGAATCAATCTTGCAATAAATCGTGGTATTTCATCGCTCTGACAAGCAATTAAAAATCAAAGACACATTTTCGGTGATTCTAAAAGTTAACAGTCAAAATTTTGCAACAGTATCTATCGCCAACCGATTGAGACGCAATTCGAACTAGTTGATGTATAATATGCAATCTGGAAATACAGCACACCCGTGGTTGAGCACTCAATAGTGCATTTGAATGTCTGTCCACCCACGTCATGCATATGAGAGTCGATGACGCAATTAAATCGTTTCCTCTCACCAAGGCAAATATTCATATCTATGTGTGCATTGCATATTCTGTTCGCGTTCTACACACACCTATAACACCACACACACAAATCCGATGTTACTTTACCAGTGGCTTTGCTGAACTGGCTTTTCTTACAATTGACGCATACAGAACAGGATGTTCTTTACAAATTCCACACATTATGAGTTAATGTCTGGTTTATAGGATTTGAGAGTGCTTCGCATATGCTAATCAGGTCATGTACTATATATTCATAATATATGTTGTTTGGATCGCGGAGAACGTATCGAATACTATGGATACTGCCAATTTAATAGTGTAGCCAATTTCCCGTAAATAACCAGATCAGACAAATTCTGGTACTGTAGATGGGAATAGATATTGCAATGCCTATTTGGGTCAGCTGGCGAGTGGTTTAGTTGATGTATAAAGGTACATCCCTGTGGCTAGTTTCCGATACTTGGGGTATATTGTTCACAATTGCGCACGGTGAAAATTCATTTCATCGGTAATGCGTGGAATACTTATTATCATGTGGAGATGTTTTGTCCCACCTCGATTCCGTACAAAAGATCATAATTTAAAACGTTTTAATTACCTACATAACAGCAGATTACATGTAAAGTTTTTATGGTATTTGCATGGTTCATGGTTAAATGTACTTAATCATGTATATACGAAAGAAGGAGGAGAGTCGGTTATAGCGCGCAGAAATAGAACCACAAACAGAAAAAAACGGACAAATGGTGATGTTGATTTTTGGTGTCAAATCTGACATGGAAACTTTAACTGGATATCGAATAGACACATTTAGATACATGTACAACATAATTGTAAGAACTGAATTGCCGGAGATAAGAGACTAATAAAAATATATCCAAGTGGGGCTGGTCCAAGGATTCAAGTATATTTTCCTTTCCAAAGGTGTTGGTGTTACTTTTTGTTTATTGGGAAGGGTGAATGTCCAACTTAGATTTTACAACCAAAATTAGACTGAACGTAGGACAACATCCTACTTGTGGTATAAAGTATAATTTACAGTTAATATTAGCTGGAAAATATAACTATTGAAATGATCACAACCTATTCCCCAGTCCTAAATTTTAAACTCATTGCTATTTTTCTGGCATGGAAGCGCGGTAACGTTGATCCACACAAGGGCACCTCCACCTCTTGAACCAGATAATAATATCTCCGAGTCCGGTAAACTATATATTTGCACCCCAACGGGTTAATTGCAATTCTTCAATGGTTACTCAAGGTTTCCAACTATTAGAAATTTCCAACCCAAAAAACTCATATCAATCAAACTGCTCAACTGATTGCCATTTAACTCCATAATTCAATCATCGATCGTGGCATCATCATGAACTTTATAAGTCACGTGACGCGGCAATGGTGGACGTGATTTCTTTGCTCCGTATTTATCCAGTAAATTCATTTTAACTTCACGGGATCTGTAACCTAATGTAGTGCATATATTCTCATATGGGGAGATATCTATCAGTTTATTCCGGATATTGATTGGAATGTGCCTTAAATTCACCGGTATGTGGAGTTCGTATTTTTCTATATTCGCGCCACGATGTTTACATTATTCTGACTGCATACATATGCCCATTTTGTCGGCTGCTGAAACGGGAGCTCCTTGCCAACGGCTTATATGACATCAGCCGAGTCGCAACTGTCGCCGGTGTTGCAATGCATCAAACTTAGGTTCATAACGACGACTTGGGCAAGTAGTGAGCTTGCATACAACTTTTGAATGATAATTAACAATCTACGCAATCTTTAATAAGAGCAATCTTGAACTCTGGTTAAAACCACTCATAGATTCTTCGAACTTGGCTGATTACGGAGACGTTTTCATCGACCCGACAACTGGTTCAAACAATCATGGCTTTTTAACGGTACCATACCGGACAACATTCAACGACATGACGCATGCTCTGCTTAGGCACCAGATACAAGATCATATACACGTATGTGTGAAATTTCCCCAGAAATATAAATTCAGCTTTCAAGCAACTGACGTCATGTCTTCAATTTATTAGTAGTATTCCGAGGGACATCTTTGTTAAAGTTATAGAAGACTCAGCCACACTTGACGAACATATAATCAGGCAAGTCGTATTCGTGGAAATGAACTCTGATTCAAATTTCTGCCAGCATTACCCCATAACCCCTTCTCTCAAAAACCGCTTAAGTGTGAAGGGTGGTTTGGACGCTTAACAGAAATACTCCTCTGATATATATCTTCTGATGCTATTTCTCGTCGATGGGGGCAATAATCTAATTACAAAAAGTCAGCATGCAACACCACTATTAATAAGCTTACAGATCCCAAACCAGAACATGTACCTGACAGTTTCGAAAAGAACATCCTCGACATGCTACATGTATATGAAAACCGAAATCTCGTGCGGGTTGTCCTTGAGTCCTTGTCCGACATCACAAAGTCAATCACAAACCTGGAAAATCGCGTGGTAGAATTGGAACGTCGATTAGACCCACTTCAATCGTTTATATCGAAGATAATGTCGGGTCTAACACTGAGCTGGTGGAATTTAATGAGCTAAAATTACAACGAGCTCTTGATGACAAGTGTGATGGAGTCGCTAACTGTCGCTCAAAGATACACGATCTCCAATATGACATCGAAACCAACCTGGATTATGCAAAATGTGTAGTAAATCGGAATGCTGAGTCCACAGGAACTCTAAGTGACAAAGTGAACAAATTAATGAAGGTGGAATCACAACCACATTATGCCCAAATGTGACTGAACATAAACCAACTCCGACAATGTGACTGAACATAAACCAACTCCGACTGAACATAAACCAACTCCGACTGAACATAAACCAACTCCGACTGAACATAAACCAACTCCGACTGAACATAAACCAACTCCGACAATGTGACTGAACATAAACCAACTCCGACAATTTCAAACAATTGCAAGGACAAATGCAAGGATTCGCAGATGAAGTGTGCACATGACTTGATAGCGTATGCGACTTTGCAAAGGACAACGTTGGAAATGTAAATTGTCCGGATGATGTCGACTGTGAAAAGGATTCAGTGTTAATCGGTGACATTCAGCCAAACCAAGACAACACCCATGCTAATCAAAACCTTAGCAGTTATAACGACAAGCCATGTGTTCGGTCAACAATGGGCGAATCTGGCAATCAGGCCCAGTCCAGGTACAATGAACACGATCGCACATACGATAATCAAGAAAATGGATATAGTGACAAACACGACCGACAAGACAGAAACGACACATACAGCGCGAGAAACAAAATGCCAATCAATTCAACTAGATTATTCGTTTCAAACCTACCGGACTTCGTTTACGCAGACTGTTTAATCGACAACCTATACAAGAAAACTAAGATGCATGCATCAGGTCGGCCGTGAACTATCTACCATAGAATTGTTGTAGCTATCGATTATACATTTTGGAACACCTGTCTGTATGTATGTGTGTATGCATGAATGCATGTGTGTATGTGTTATAGACTCTAACACTGCTCGACTGATCCGACTCGGATTTGGTATTTAACGTGTCAACTTGACCTCGCTCATAGGCATGTTTCTGGAACTTGACCGATCCGACTAAAACTTTGTGTGTAGGACTACTTCGATCCCGGGAGCAATATGGACGGGTCCAATTTCACGTGGGACCATGTTCTCGAACGTGCTGATGTAGGCATGTTTCTGGACTAATTGAACACTAGTTTGGCCAGACGCTGTATATACTGGGTACTGTCCAGATGGAGGCGATCACCAAAAATAAATCCCTAAATAGCCCGAACGAAGTCGAGTACATCAGCTAGTTTGATATATTTTGGACATTTGTCTGTCTGTTTGTCTGTTAGCTATGGCCGGGAAAACTGCCGGACAGATTGGACGAAATTTGATACCTAGGGGAAATTATTTCCAGGGAGTATTTTGGACGGGTCAAATCTTGATCCCGACCTGACTTTGACATTCAAAAAGATCAATTCAAGGTCAAATCTGGTAAAACTGAAGTATTTCAACGAAATATAATACCTACTGTTACTTTTGTCCCAGGAGTGTTTCGGGTGGGTCAAATTATGACCCTGACCTGATCTTGACATTCAAAATTGTCAATTCAAGGTCAAATCGGGTAAAGCCGGGCGGATTTCGACGGGTACTTTTGTCGTGACTTTTGTCCGGGGAGTGTTTTGGACGGGTAAAATCGTGACCCGACATGACGTTCACCTTTAAAATGGTCAATTCAAGGTTAAATCGCGCAATTCTCCGAAAATCAGAGGGGAACATCCCGGACGAAGTAGGGTCCACCAGCTACTATTATATATTTCTAGATTTAGTTACAAACGAAATACCTGTATATTGTACAAAGAAATGTTTGACAAATATATCTGTATCAATATTACCATACGGGTCATTAAAATAGATACGACGAAACAAATTTTGAAGGGTGCATGGTATCAGGTAAATTTTTATATTTCAAATGATGACAGGAATGCGGAAAGTTGAAGTACCTACGTAATACTGGCTATCCGAATGAAGAGATATACATGTATATAAAAACCAAAATAGAAGATGACTGCTGGCGACAATGTTTTCCAAAAAAATTCAAAGCATTCGATAGCTCCCATCTAGTTGTCAGCCCGAAGATCAATATAAAGTGTGGTGACTATCAGATGAGGGATATGACTGTACAGTTGCTAAACAATTCAGTCACGCAAAAGAGGATCAAACAGTAAGATACCAAATTGCTGCCTGTGGTAATGTTTTTTAACGAAATTCGGGAAAATTAGATTACTCTCACCCTGGTTATCCAGAAGATCATTGTGGAATCTGGTGACGATCGGACAAGGGGTGTCGTCTGTAGGATCAACCAAATTATTTAGCCATAAAAATAGTAAAATTCAAGATCACCGCTGGCAGTGATGTCTTCACACGGACAGCTTGAGAACAAAACATGGCTCACATCTAGCGGTGACCCAAACTATCCACATGAGAAAAAGTTCTCCAATAAAAGCTGGCTGCAGGGTGCGCCAATTGATTCAAATTCGAAATTTAACAGGGTGTACTGCTTGTGGCCATGTTTTCCCCGCAAATTTGATAGACTGATGGACAAAACCACTGAATCCGTTGAATCAATATACATGTAAACATGGATTAATTTATATGCATTGTTATACACAGTACTGGTATATAAAGGTACTGAAAATAACAATATTACTAGTATACACAAAATAAATCATATATCATGGCTATGGGTTCTAATATCCGAATATGACAGCTGAGAACTTGGTGTGAATTGAAGAGTTGTGGTGTCTCAAGCATATCTAACCCTCCACGTTAGCAACATGCCATTAAATTTCATAAGTATAATCTAGCTTGAGGACAGAAGTTATCCATAAAACCCCCCTTAATTCAACCAGGTCCTCGCGCGATGTATGGTCGATCACATGATGATCTAGGGGGGATTAGAATTGTTGTATAAAAACAGCACTGCATGTAAATATAAAATAAAATAGTGCTACATCTTATTACAGATTATTGCCATATATAATCAGTGACTATACAGACAGTCTGACAAAATAAAGTTTCAGTGACACTCTATCCGAAGAGGGGAATAATTCCATCTGTTACAGTCAATGGAGCAATTATGAATCTGGAAAGGTGAAATTTCTAAGTAATACTAGATATCGACATGACGCGATAACATATAACGTAAATGCAATATGGCCGCTGGCGACCATTTTTTCCTATAAAATTAAAAAAATATTTGATAGCTCTCATCTGATAGATCAATATCAAGATAAATATGAAGTTTGGTGATGATCGGATGAGTGAAGTGGACTGTGCTAAACGGTTTAGTAATGCTTAAAAAGATTTTTACCTTAATATTTTTATGTTCACTTTATAAACTTCACTGAGTCATCTTTGTCATGTATTGAGTTTGATATCTTTTGTTAACAGTTTATAAATCATGTATGTCTCATGTTTGTTATTTTAATTTATGTGTTTATTATCATTAAATAAAGTTGCATTCCTTAAAAAGATTCTTACCTCAATGTTTTTATGTTCACTTTATAAACTCCACTGAGTCATCTTTGTCATGTATTGAATTTGATATCTTTTGTTAACAGTTTATAAATTATGTATGTCTCGTGTTCGTTATTATATTATATACACTTTATAGTGTGTTTCAGAACGAACAAAAAATGAATAAAATGAACAAATTTGTAAATTTAAAAACAATTCAAACGTTGTTGTATTCCATGTCCCAGCCCGGACATATACACCAAATTTCAATAATATTCATTGATAAACAACGGACCAAACGCCATATAACACCCCGTATGCATCTTTTATTCCGAGTTGGCCTTTTATTCCGAGTTGGCACGCGTCGATTGGGGCGAGTTTGCCCTGGGCGAGTACGCCGATTCCGACACCTTTTCTATTTGCAGCAGGTATACGTTTACGCGTAATTTAATTTACAAAGTTCCCCAATTGGTATCGTAAATAGAGCGACCTTATTTGACAGAGAATGCCTCTGTTATTGATTATAATGTTGCTATACATTATAAACGACAATTCACATGCTCGTTCAAGCGCAGTAGTCTATTTTCCCCATGTTAAAGGACATCAACAAATACTAAATAACGCTAACCTACTGCCGAATGTTTTACACGACAACTGTTAACATATTTGGGCTGAATTTATCTGACGCGGTATTATTCCTCAAAATAAACAACAAAACCATCGTTACTTGGAAATGTAGTTTGGGCTAACATTTACATAAATCCTCCACATCATTATTCCGACACACACGTCAGATGAAAAACACACATGAAGTAACCGGCCAAATTGGCCGAAATGATGCCAATATCAAATTCTGTCACAAAGTTAATTCGTCTTCACAAGAACGGTGTCATATCGACTAGAATGAATGTGGACGAAGAATACATCAGCTATTACGGGGGCCATATTGCTGGCCCAAAGGTGTCACTTGCGCCCGATAGGTCCCATATGACGAGCTCAAAAGAAATAGGTTATATCAGTTTCATAGCTGACATGATTACAACACTCCAGATATATCATGGTCAATTACATGATCACGTATATTGATTTACACGAATTTCCGAAAAAACTAATATGGACAATAATGTATTGAAAGACAAATGGAAAATCAGGTGTTCTGAAGAATGGACAGCAATTATAAATGGCGACAGTAGACTTGCTCGGTTCGCTGCCATACATCCAGAATTAGCCATGTCTCACTTTTGAGGAAAATGATACTCGCCTTTTGGTGATGTTACCTGAGAAACAGGTATGTCCTCTCTATAGTCACGAATATAACGTGGTTGTTAAGCATACCATATACGAATGCTCGTCAATAACATCGGATAGAAACCTTGTGGAATTCGACATTTTGAACAACTTTGATGTCGAATTATACCTAAAACTCGACAAACTGAGTCGAGAATCTAAAACTCGAGTTTTTCTTTCTGGATTATCAGAATTAATGACGAATCCACTGGAGTATACGGAGGACCCAATTTTTTTTGTTCTTAAAAAGTCGGCTGGTCTATGGAAACGCTATGTTGAATTGATAACATCATCTGTGAATGCGACGAATTAAGCGGCATACTCAGTACAGGTTGACATATTTCAATATATAAGTAAAGAGCTATACATATAACAGTTATACTCAGGTAGGCGTTGTACACTAATACCACATGCTTTTCATGGCACCCAAATGGTCGCTTAAAATTGATGTTGTTTTCGCCGATACATTTACCTGATAAAACTTGGATTTTATGTATATGTAGATCATGCATATTAGGTTCGTGTAAGCTCACATGATGCATGCATGACTGTTGTGTGTAACCGATTTTATCCGTGTCAATGTGCTACTTGCATTGTATCTTTAACATACGCGTAATTTTCCGAATCTGTATGTCTTGAAATATTTGTTCACTCCGGTTGGAGATGTCATCATATGATGTCACCGTGGCCTAAATTATCATCCATGCGTGATGTGTAGTAGTGATTGTAAGATTTTTGTAAGGGATGAGGATATGTGAGAGCGAAATAGTTTATTCATTCTTTCAGCAACCACCGTAATAAGTATACATACATTTATAAGATTCCGACCATTATACGGTGAGCGGAGGCTGTTAAGCAACTGAGTATTATATCGAGGCAACGTGTGCTTTATATATATGTAACTTAACTTAACAACATCGGTACACGGTATATAGTTCGACAATTAGTTTTTAAAACACAAGTATGGTGGATGTTCAAAACAAAGTAATATACGTATTATCATTTAGAAGCGAGTTATTGGGCATAAACGATAAAGATACACGACGCTAGTCTGTATCTTCGTTTACTATTCTGGAGAACAGACCGGTTGACGCAATAATTTTGATAAACTTACAGGTTTTCCTCGTAGTAGACGGTCGGGATGTGCTGAATATTCATTTCAATTTATGAAGGCTGTAATCGCTTCTAATGTAAATAGGAAATAAGTTATCTCCTTCTGATTTAAATATGGGAAGTCTATCAAATGGTGGAGTTTGTCGGCAATAGAGTCATTACGGCATAATGAGCAAATACGGTCATTTCTGGGAATATTAGTCCATATTCCAGCCTCCACCGGTATTGCATGATTTTGCGTTCTAAATCGCGCAAGATCAGTTACAGATATGTTGTTTTGGCCTCTCAAGTAACTTTCAAGTTTTGGTTTGGTTTTTTATAATAGCACATAATGAGTTTTTTTCTAGACAATTGTGGTTCACCATGCCAGGTCTATATAAACTGGTCGTTCAACAAACCTATCATTTCGGTTTGGATCATATTCAAATCACATGTTTTCTGAGTGCCCCATATGTAGCTTGTGCCATGGCACAATGGTCAAAGATTTTCCTGACACCGATGAGCTTTGGTATCTTAGTTAATAGCAATGTATGACATGAAGTTGTATGATAGCCAGTATATAGTATTAGAAAACTTAGTCTTTCTGCCAATAATCATGGAGCTCCAAAATTTGAAGTATTTTCGTTTTAATAATATCAATTGGCTTGCGATCAGTCTCACCGTAGACCATATAATTTGGGGTTGATGATGTCATGCATAAATGTAATTTACAACATATAAGGCGAACCCGCTCAATGCTATTATTATTGTATATGGCCCATATTTAACAAACTTATGTAAGAATGTGAACTATTTTTCTATGAAACAATTCGAACATGGTTTTATTCTATATATAATTTTTCCCGCTCAATTTAATGACTTGATACATGACTGATATTAAATTTTCGCAGATATTTTCTTTGGAATAGCTAAAAGAACCACTTGCACTATATAAGATACAATCCTAGATAACAGTAATGTTCTATACACTCTATCGAATTTTGCTAATAAACAGTTGGGTAATTTTCCGGTTTTCTCCTTGAAAAATACAGAAGTTTAGATTTACTTACATTCACCTTTAATTTCCGTATATCACAATAATCAGAGAATAAATGTAACTGCAGTTGGAAGTCTTCTGCTGAATGGACAAACAAGACTCTATCATCAGCATATAATAACGTTAATAATTTAAAATAAACGCCAAGTCTTTCCTTTATCTCGCGTGTAAGAAATTCTAAACCGTTCACATTGGCTTCCATCATGCAACTTTCTAGATTATCTATCTTCTATCTATCTACTATATAATTTGAGACTTCCGTATATATATATGTGTGTGTGTATATATGTGGGTACTTCATGGAATCCAAATTGAGATTGAGCTCAAATTTCGTATGTAAGTGTAAAATACCATAGACACGACCGTGGTCGCGTTTTGGAGAAGCTCAGAGCACCTGTTCTCCAATCTCTGTCACAAAAAAAACGGCACTCTAGTGGTTAAGACATCAGCGATCTTTATATTGACCTTATACGGAGGTTTTAACAATTAACGCTCTTTATTGCAATGGACGTGGCTAAACGACTGACCCCATGCGTCCTATGCGGATTCCAATGGACGTGGCTAAACGACTGACCCCATGCGTCCGAAATACGGATGCAGAGGGATTTCACGACGGGATTAATTGACTGTCCGCTCTGAAGTTTAGGACGGGGAGGACGGGTACCATGAATTAACTCATTGAAAAACAAAGAATGCGTTATCTCGGAAACGGGTGGAGCTATCGACTTGAAATTTGCTATGTGAATGTATCTTGCCCCGGATACAAATTTTATCTTGCCCCGGGTACGAATTTTATCGGGTCGCCGAGCCCGTGCGACGCCCGTGCAGCGCGTGCGCAGACGAGATCTCGGAAACGGGTGGAGCTATCGACTTGAAATTTGCTATGTGAATGTATCTTGCCCCGGATACGAATTTTATCGGGTCGCCGAGCCCGTGCGACGCAAGATTCGCGCATGCGCAGACAAGATCTCGGAAACGGGTGGAGCTATCGACTTGAAATTTGGTTAAATTAAAAAAATGTCATGTTTCTGAAACAAAGCCATGAGACGAATGCCGCCAGTGGCCGGCTAACCTGCTAGTCTCATATATATTTTGAAGACCTCTGTCTGTCTGTATGTCTGTTTGTTTGTCTGTCTGTCATTAATACAAATCTACGATTCTCGACCGATCGGGACGAAACTTGGTAAGTGTTTGTAGTTTGACCAGGCGGTCGTCGTTGTCGTATTGGCGAGCCCGTGCGACGCCCGTGCAGCGCATGCGCAGACGAGATCTCGGAAACGGGTGGAGCTATCGACTTGAAATTTGCTATGTGAATGTATCTTGCCCCGGATACGAATTGTATCGGGTCGCCGAGCCCGTGCGACGCCAGCTTCGCACATGCGCAGACGAGATCTCGGAAACGGGTGGAGCTATCGTCTTGAAATTTGGTATGTGAATGTATCTTGCCCCGGATACGAATTTTATCGGGTCGCCGAGCTCGTGCGACACCAGCTTCGCGCATGCGCAGACGAGATCTCGGAAACGGGTGGAGCTATCGACTTGAAATTTGGTATGTGAATGTATCTTGCCCCGGATACGAATTTTATCGGGTCGCCGAGCTCGTGCGACGCCAGCTTCGCGCATGCGCAGACCAGATCTCGGAAACGGGTGGAGCTATCGACTTGAAATTTGGTTTTTGAATAGCCCGGACAACGTCGGGTTCATCGGCTAGTTGACATATAAAGCAAAAAGAAAAGGTGATAAATTCTCACGCTGCCTTAAGCCAATTTTGGAATTAAATTCTTTCGATTTTTTAACCATTCATGACCATTCTGAATTTTAGTCAAAACTCTCAGGATTTTTCCGTCAATATTATAGTGTGTTGTTGTGTAACAAAGACATTGTCTCCATATAGTGTCAAAAGCCTTTTCAAAATCTGTAAATGCACATATAAGGGTCTTATAATTTGTATTACTCAATTGTATTAGAGAATTCAGAATATGCAAGTTATCCACTGTCGAGAAACCTTCACACATATTACGAAGAAACACACCCTAAGACATTGTTCAATTGTCCGGAATCATGAATATTTTCGAGGAAATATTTCCATAAAACACAGGGTGGCACACCACTGGACCTTATAACACTCACGAAACCCCAGAACGTGAGAACAAAATCGACACGGATTTCATCAACGTCAAAGGGATAGGGACTCGGTGGTGACAAACACTGATGATACGAACATGATTATTATTCCCGGTTTCAAATATGTTTTCGTAACCGCAATGAACTTATTCGAGTACAATCATGTGGGTTTTAATCTAGTTATTTTGTTAAAATTGACACAAACAGGTATTTCGAAGCTATAAGGATCATTGGTATTACTTATATCCCACCGTAAAATTGCAGTTATTCGTCATCTGAAATGTTTAAGGAGTTGGAAGGTGTACAATTGCTATGGATAAAGGGTATGTTATTTTGGGTTTGTTTTGTTGGGTGGTGGGCGGTAGTACAATTTTGTCATGGTAACGACTTAGCATCACAGTTGGGCCTCAGGAGTGTTTCAATATATTTATATGAATATCGCTAGTTTCCGCGTCGTCCGCTTATTAGTAGCGTTAAAAGGTTGTGTCAGCTTAAATGTGTTGGGTCGTACATGTATGCAATAATACGGTTTGATAAATTGTTCCCAGATAATATTCAGTAATTGTCATTTCAGAACCAAATGGAATTCGTCTCCAAATTCAGAATTACATAAAGTGCATTTTCGTTCGGAATCTAGGTTTGTCCAAGTTCCCTTTTCAATTGGGAGGATGTCGTTTCTCGTACGAAAGCGTATTAATGTGAATACTAGGTCTTGTTTTCATAATTAATGTCATTTTCTCAGACGAAATCTTCTTTGATAATCCAGTAAAATGAAAATTTAGTTGAATTTGACATAGTACCAAACAATTGTTGCACATATCGTTCAACCTCTTTTCAATTGAAATTACAAAATTCCTTTTGTCCGCGACGATTTGACAAACCCAAATATCTCCCATCCCTATACGGCCGAATTCTGGTCTCAGGCCCAAACCACGGTGATCGTGATGTGTTACCTCGCTTCGGAGCGAGTAAGCTGGGATTATTGGTGCGCACTGGTCCCTATTCTCGTCTTTTTGAAACTCCGGTTTACGTAAACCAAGGTTTTCCTTCTTATTGTCATTCAAGCCTGTGTCGGTCTGTTTATAATTCGAACCATGTGGTAACGTACACGTTCTGGTACCAGAAACATTAGTATTTTTTGGAAGCATTTATCTTTATGTTATATTTGTATGCCGTGTAGATGATAGATTATAATTATAAATGCACAGGACACAATTTAATATAATCGAGAATTATGTGTGTTATAGGTAATAGTCTTCAGCTGAGACCCCCCCCCCCCGGTCTGAGATTTTTGCATAAACCGAGACTTGAACATGGGACGAGAATACCGATTTCTGATTTCGCAGTAACGATCTAGATTGGTAATTTGATTGTAAATCATGGGTGAGTTTAGTTGGCTTTACAATGGAGTTTCATTGATTTATATCATTGTGTTGTTTGAAGAATACTACCGTTAGGTGGATTAAGTAAGATTTTCGTGCTATTATTTCTATGCGCAATATGTTATCGATGGGTGTGGTCGACAGGAATAAAAAGGGAATGATAGTAGTTTTGCAATCGGAACGCAATTCACGTTGGAGGCGGGTGTCTTTAGTTCCGTGTTTCTGAAATGAATTGAGGTCGGAGCTAGTTTTGAAAGCACTAATTCAACATTTGGAAATAAATTATTGCTGGACTTGATATACAATATAACAGCAAAAATATCAAAATTATATTAAGACAAAACTAAAAATTGTGGTACAAAATAAGGACATGTCCGATTAAATTAAATTAAATGGACCCCCTTTTCAACTTATTGCGCGAAATTACATTGGGCCCCACCTGTCACCCCCTCACCACAATGAATTTAAAATTTCCAACAGGTACCTCATTATGTCCAGTTGTTGGAAATTCCCACCTGAAATCCCCTATAATTTTTTATAATTTTTTAGATTTTTTTTATTGGAATAAACAGACATCAATGAATGGATGTAATACAGACAAGGGTACATGTTATTATATATAAAGTTACATTCTTCCAATTCTCTCACATCTCGCTCGCTTCATTTACACGACTTTCGTACATCATATGCACTCCCAGTGACTTACATGTGAATAGGGATCAATCGAATAATGTGTTCATTTTTATATAGATTTTAAATCTTTCGAACTTTGTTCATGTGTACGGCGCATCGGTACGACATCTAACTATAGACGGCATTGTGGTCTTGGGCGGTAATAGTATTTCTTGGGTATAGTAGTTGAGTGAGTTTTTGAACTGGTGAAGAGATAATTTTTCAGGACACTCAAGTTTATTTGTGTTGACTCGTGCGTATATGTATAGCCTTTTCTAAAAGGAACCAGTTTTTCGAAAATTCTTCTTGTTTCGATTGGCATCGCGCGGTATACTTCTCACATTGGTATCTATAATTCAATTCTTTGAGGAAAACATTTAGCGATAAGTTAGTTGGCTTGAATTTGGTCCTATAAATGTATTGTTTAATTAGAAGCCATAGCATGTTCGTTATAAAGTTCGGATTCGTTGGTGATGAGCCGAGAATCATTGTCTTCTGTTGGTGACATAGACCAATGCTGTTAATTTTACCCCAATCGCCGAGTTCCTTAATGAATTTCTGAACGTGAACACAGTTCCAAAATATGTGGGAGATGTCTTCTGTCTCGCTTTTACATCTATCGCATTTATCATCTTGTCGTAGATTGGACATTTTAAGAAACTTGTTAGTTGATAATATTCGTGAGTTTATTCGGAATTGTAGCCATTGCAGTTTTGTGTCAGGCGTCGTGAGAAAGGGTAGTTTATCTACTTTACACCATTGAATTGTGTTGTCAGGATATAACGCTTGCCATTTTCTGTGTGCTACTGTAGAAGTTGGAGTATCCATTAAGATGTTATAAAAGTCCTGTCCTTCTCGACAGTTTTTAAGCAGTTTAATGAAATTATTTGGTAAAAGGGGGCTGCAAATTCGAGTTATAGGCTGGTCAAGTTTTTTTGTGAGTAATTTTATTTGATGTTGAATGTTATTAAGAGTGATGAAGTTTGTGCGTATGTTATAAATCTTTAGTAAATCGTCTCGTGTAAGAAAGCGATCATTATTGTCCAGCATATCATTTAAAAATATGATCCCTTTTTCCCGCCAGGAGGTGAAATTTATTACTTTTCCATATTGCTTTATGTTTGGGTTATTCCATAATGTACATGCTGATATTTTACGATTGTTTCGATCTTTCTCTAGAACTTTTGTGAATGCCATCAGGACATCATGCCAAAAAGGATTGGTTAATTTTTGTGCCTGTTTTTCTATGTAAGAATAGTCATAAGTAAGGAACATAGGGTCATTGCGTAAAGGTATATCTGTTAAGGGGATCCATTTGGCACTTTTAGTTACGAGGCGCCTCACCCAAGTTATTTTCATGGATAGCATAAATTTGTTTACATCAACCATTTTTAATCCACCATTCTTATAACCCTGACAAATAACTTTGCGTTTAACTCGATCACGCTTCGAGTTCCAGAGAAAATTAAAGAGCGTTGTGTCAAGATTTTTCATAAAAATATTACTGGGATTTGGTAGAGCTACAAACAGATGCGTTAATTTTGGGAGTATTAGCGATTTTATCACCGTTATTCGACCAATGGGTGTAAGTAACCGGTGTTTCCATGTTGCTATCAAACGTTTGACTTCTGCAAGTTTTTTTATCATAATTGATATGCATTTTGTCAAGGTTGGTATCAAAGTGTATTCCAAGGAGATTGAAAGTACTATCAAATTTTAGTCCAAGATCTGGGCATATAATATCCGTACGGTCCGTATAAGTGCCAATCCACGACGCCTGACACTTGCTATTGTTAATTTTCAGGCCTGAATAATCTGCAAATGAGTTTAAAATAGTATATACTTCCCTAAGGCTTTCGTCACTACCGTCCAAGATGAGAGTCGTGTCGTCTGCATACTGTGTAATTTTGTATTCTAAATTGCCGAGGTTGATACCTTTAATGCGGTCATTGGACTTTATCATAATAGCTAAGATTTCCGCGCATATCAAAAAAATATACGGTGAGACTGGGTCACCCTGTCGACAGCCACGATATAGTTTGAAACTCTGAGATATATGCCCATTTATTAAAATAGATGAGTTGATATTCGTATAAAATATAGAAATCCACCTCTTCATGGCATCTCCAAAATTAAAAAAGTCGAGGCATTTATGTATAAATTTCCATGATACTGAATCAAAAGCTTTTTCGAAGTCTAGGAGGAGCAGTAACCCAGGTTTACCGGCCAATTTCGTCTCGTGAATAATGTCATAGATAAGTCTAGTATTATCTCCGATGTAACGATTTTTTAAGAATCCTGTTTGATCATCACTTATTATATATGGTAGAACACGTTTTAATCTTTCAGCTATGCATGAAGAAGCTAATTTGTAAGATATATTTAAGAGTGAAATTGGTCGCCAGTTTTTCAAATGATGTCTTTCTTTATCTTTTTTTGGGATCAGAGTAATTAGTCCTTGTTTCTGGGTGATTGAGAGTTCCCCTTTATCATAAGCTTCATTTAGTGATTCACATAGAATTGGGCCTAAGTCAAGCCAGAAAAATTTCCAAAACTCATATGGGTATCCATCTAGTCCGCCGCATTTATCATTTTGTGATCTCTTCAGCGCATAAGTTAGTTCAGTTAGAGTTATTGGTCCTTCTATACTATTGGCAGTGTCTTGGGACAATATTGTATGGTCTTTTTCAAGAATAGTATGAATATCAAGATTGGTTATGTTTTTCGATGCATATAAATTTTCGTAAAAATGTCTAGCTTCATGCATTATGTCTGATTGATTGTCAATGTTTTTACCAGTGGAGTCGGTAAGGTTGCATAGAGTTTTCGATATAGAATTGCGTTTTTCTAGATTGAGGAAATATTTTGTTGGTTTTTCACCTTGTTCAATCCATTTAGCTCTTGATCTTACCATTGCCCCCTTCGTGTCTTCTTTTCTTATTTCGTAAAGATCAGTGTCAATTTTATGTATTTTATCTAGTAATTCGTCTTTATTTTTTGTATCTAAGTTATTGTTATCTATTTCAATTTCGAGCAATATTTTTGATCTATTCAGTTCATTTTCTTTCATCTGTCGTTCTTTCTTTCGTTTTGACGCAAAATGTAAGGTCTCGCCTCTAATATCTAGCAAAATGGTGTCCAGAAATAAACGTTTACTTGTGTTACATGTAACTTGCAGTTTATTCCATTCATCGGTATATATTTTATATCCGTATCTTGATTTATTATTATCTATCGTAGATTTGACCAATTCAGCATATTTGTCATCACGGAGTAAGGAGGTATTAAATTTCCAAAAGCCACGACCTCTGTCGATTGTACTTAGTTTAATCTTAAGAGTTATTATCGAGTGGTCTGATCGGTAACCAGGTATTATGTCGGTTCCTGCTCCAACTAGGCTGAGTATATCTTCAGATATCATAAAGTAATCTAACCTAGCCATTTTTACCGGGGACTTTTTTCGCCATGTATAGCGTTGTTTATCCTTGTTATTGACCCTCCAAGCGTCTATCAAATCAAGTCTGTCGACAAGGTCGCCCACTGCCAATTTAGCTCGTGGATTGTTGATATGTTTATAATTATAAGTATCCATCGATTGGTCCTGAACCATATTCCAATCGCCACATATTATTATTTGGGTGTTACCGACTTTAAGAAGCTTATCCTTCAAATTATTGTAGAACTCAGGGTTATCTTCGTTTGGGCCGTATATATTAGCTATAGTCATTCTAAGTTTCTCAACAGTTACGTCAATTATTATGTGATTTCCGGAGACATCTTTAATAGAGTTGTGTATTTCGAAGTCGAGATTTTGACTGAATAAAATGGCCACACCTCGCGACTGAGATGAGAAAGAAGCCAATTCTGTTTTAAACCCCCATTCAGATGATATGCATCTGTCCATTTCCTTTGTAAAGTGAGTGTCTTGTAGACAATACATTGATGCGTTGTGCGTTCGGAGATATCGGAATACGTCGCGGCGTTTTTCTGCGCAATTTAAACCTCGGCAATTTGAAGACAGTATTTTTATAGACATGATAGCTTACCAGTATGCAGACAGCCGAAACGTCGACACATAACAAAGACAATGAAATTAATTAATTCAGTCAATGAAGAACAATAATAAATTGAGTCGCTGGAATAAAGGTCTACCATACAAATCATGCATACTGATACACAAACATACTGTATATAAAATAGAGAAATCCCCTATAATGATGGTTCGAAATATTTTCAAATGATTACCATTTCACTTCAAACATTTGACCGAAATTGGGAAAAGAATCGAATTTTGGTACTGGTACCAAAAAAGACAATAAAAACCACAAATATCTGATGTCCCAAAATCACAGAAATAAAACAATTTCAACTTATTTTTGTCAGGTTCTTCCATCTAATTTACCAGGAATGCATGCAATTTCCAGCTGCTAAAAGTTTGACCAAAGTTTGGTTGCGACAACAACCATGAGTATTTTAGGAAACTGTACGATCCAACTTTAAACCACCAGGTTCACAGCATGACTTAAATATAAGGCATGGACTTGACAATTTCAGCCGTTACAGTACGGTCATAATAGTCCCGAACAGGGGAGTTGCGACATGAGCGAAACATGCAGGTTCGTGAATAAAGGGGTTTCGTTGGGGTCGGGGTGTTCAACTTACCATTTCCATTTGCATCCCACTAAATTCACAACACCAGATACACCTGAATATCTCCCCATTAAGTTTCTAATTGATACATGTATATACCTCATTGTCAGAACCAGTTTGATATTACGAACCTAACACAATAACCCTGGTATGGGTGGGGTGGAATCTCTTTAACTGAATGTAATTTCAGTGTAATATTTTGACTCAAAGTTTAACAATATATAGTTGGTTCTTGGTCTGAACACACAATATTTTTCACTATACATTGATTGGGAAAGACCCCGGTGGTCCCGTCGGTAGAATGCTCAGTGCATTATGCCGCCATATGCCGTCTGGCGCTGATGAAGCTGGTTCGAATACCGTCAAGCGCGGATTCGCGATCCACGCTTAGTGAGGATAATCTGATTCGTGTATCTGGGCAAGTTTGTCGTTGCTTTCCGGGGTCGGTGGTTTCTACACACAGCGGAGTAATTTATCGGTGAAATTTACTCTCTGCATAGACTTTCCTCCATCCGTAAAACTGACATCGTCATGGCATCCGCATAGAGGATGAGAAATCCGCACCACCCCTGCACCGTGATCCCAGTCAAACGGCGATGGCATACAGGTACCGCTATACAATACGGAGATAAGCCGCTTTCACGTACTCAGGTTTTGAAACACCAACACACCAATCTCGATGCAGCGCGCAGCACGCTTTTGTCAACAGAATGTCGTTGATTGAACAATAATACTTGTAGCTGTCTACCGTTTCGAGGGATTATTCCACAGTGGTGAATCCTTGTTCGGCGCTGTTACTGTGTTTACGGCCAAAAATCCAGACTTTGGATTTATAAATAATCCAAGCGCTATATTCATAGAAACAGTCATAGACCATTGTAACCCACCAGGGGACTTGGCTAGGATAACAGTATCATCATGATAAATTAAAATAAAAAGTTTCAGGTATAGAACTGTGTCTAGTCCCTTGAATGTTCCAATATCGGCACCTTCGCACTTATGTACTTTCATGTAATTCTCTAGATCATTCAGATATATTTCAAAAAGCAGAGGGGATAGATTGTCCCACTGTTTTAAGCGGGGAAAAGTCAGATTCTTGGTCGCCAATGCGAGCACGAATTTTCAGATCTGAATACATGGCTTTAATAATATTGAGGATCTGTCCATTGATTCCATGGCAAATAAGTTTTCTCCAAAGTCCTGCTCTACAGGTATGTATAGTCAAAAGCTCTAGAAAAATTTATAAATGCGCTATACAAATTCCAACATATCCTCGCGAAAATACGCACACAATCGACCTATAATTTTTAATAGGTACATAATGTGATTATCTGATTCTAGTATAAGCAGATAATGGAGTCATTGCAGTTATTTCGTTTTATGGCGCGGGCCACTGTGAAAACACATATTAAAGAGCGTACACCTGAAAAGTCGCGGGTTGGCTCATTTGTGACATTGTCCGCACGCATTATGCCTAGAATCGCCTCATTATGAGTCAATAATGTGAATAAAATGCTCATTTTCAGCAGATTATCGACTCAAAATGGGGGGGGGTGATTCTAAGCAGATCATCTACATAAATCAAGTTCTTTATAAACAGATAATGTGTGGGTTTACGAGAGAACAGGCTGCAATTTCTCTTTTCAAACTTAACAGTGTAATTAATGTGTTAAATGAAAATACATTATCAATAATGCAGTAACACTTTCGAAATCCTATCTGGAATTCTGATTGTAGTTGATTAATATCTAGAAACAATTTCAGGCGTTCTCTAATAATGCTCATGAAAAGCTTTGAGGAATAATTTAGTAGACCTGAGGTTTTTTTCGATGATGCATAGTTAGCCGTCCGTTTTCCATTTTTTTCAACTTGTGGAGTATGATCTTTACATACATAGCCAGAGTAGAGATTCATGACATGATCTGATGGGCGAACAGCAAATGTTCTCTCCATTTAGAATTAATTGGTACGCATGTTATACTTTTAAATTCGTATGAATTTTTTTTATTATTTTCACAGTCCGCCATGACATGTCTACTTGTCCAACCCCTTGTCACTGTGCCTGGTATGCTCTCGAAGTCAAGCAGGAGTTCGTACAAGCTTTTTCTACACCATTTAAATGGATTGTTGATCAGTTTCACGTGTATAATATAAGCATCGCCATATCAGAGAGGTCAATATAACGCAGCCAGAATCGACATATTGTTTGTGTCTGTCAATGAAAGAAGTGGCATCAATATGAGACATTGGAATTTCCATAATCCATAATAGCTTTGTGGCAAGTCATGTTTCGTATCGATTACCTATGATACTCTTAAATAATTTACCTTCCTGGATCAAAATTTTATTCTCCTAAAATTCTAATTGTAATTTGGAATCGAATTAGCAATTTTCAATTCGCTTACACGTCACAATGAGTAGGACCAAGACCATGTTCTACAGAATGATGAAGGCCTATGCGTAATTCATTTAATATAATATGCACGTGACATTGGATTCAGATAGCTGTTTCATTATATGGAAGGCATATGATGAAGTTTTCCACATAACTTCAATCGCCATCTCACGCGAATGAATTCATCATGGGAATATTGTATTACATGTACTTAACTATAGAAGGGATAGACGGCTAAACAGTTGTCGCTATGTTTTGCTGTCTCCCCTGAATCGGATGACCCCTATATATATAAGTATTGGGGAATTTCGGTGCCTAACATCATCCATGATTCTCCACGGTCCCTAAATCATGGACTTTTGAAATTTATCAATGTGTGTTCCCCCCCCCCCCATCGATCACAATCACTGATTTTTCATATGTAACTCTTGCAAGTTCACAAACCGCCTAATTAGATTTCACGCAAAAATTCCTCTCACTTAACAATCTAGATATTCCCACATAAATTTCTAAAACAAATATTTATAAATTGTAATATAGTGCCCTCCCAGTGTCAACTCCCCACTCCTGTCACCGACGGTCAAAACATGGTGATGTCTATATACATGTACACATAACATATCAGAATGCATGGGCGGAGGAACTGGATCAGTTATATTTTTCCCTAGCTTTATACTGATATTTTCATCGAACGGTTATGTTACGACCGGAATGGCACATCAAGATGTCCCTCGGCTCAGATCAGACTTGGCAATCGGTCACGTTTTTTCGCCCATCGCCCATTTTTTTCCAAAAAAAACCTCCATAAAAACTAATAATCAATATTGTGACCCTACCACGATTATAATCTCTACCCCGACTCCAATACCTGACTCCGATTATCACAGAACAACGGCGATGCCTATACATATTAGTCGGATCTGTTTATACATAATAATATGATAATATGCAATGCATATAGAACGACCCGGCATAATAGTAAGAAGCCGAACAATGCGAAGGATCCTGGAAATAGTCAAGAAATTATATGCATATATATTAGGCCTATACGCATGTCAGCGACGCGAATGCTTTATTAATGGTGTAGATCGTTTTGGATGCGAGTAGTCTTCGATACTTATATATGACTTAATTTAGCCTATGGTTTAGATATCGGCCTTTGATAATTAATCATACTTTGATATAACATGAACACATCTCAAAATACATGTTATGTTATTGTTGTATTTATATCTTTGCCGGTGGACATTTTATTTTTGGGCAAATTTGTCGGTTTTGAGGCAAAAACAACCTACATTTTGGTCATTTCGAAGAGTAATTCCCGGTACACATGAATACGCAGTTACAGTATAGATGTGACGAGGTCGCGGATTTTTGGAACATTGGGGTGATTTGTTGGCACTAAACAAAATATAAGTCAGGATTCAATATTCATCCATGATCAGAAATCGGACCTGTGAAAATCAAATGTCAATGTTCTCAAACAAAAAGCAAAGCCTTTTAAACTATTATAGTTCAGAATTCACTAGACTGAAAATATCCATGTATATTCTGAGAAAAGAGTAGGACTGCAGTACATCGAGAAGATGAATAGTCGACGAGCGTGTCTGCGTTTATATGTCCAGTATGGTCGTGATATATGGCCTAGCGGCTAAATCTACGTTAAAATATCTATCAATAAATCAATCAGTATATGTCTAGTCAATAGTGAGGTGAAATCAGTTGTCCGCGAAGACGACCTGACACGTTCAGTCATGTCTGGATTCTGGTCCGCAGAGACAAATGACGTGTTGACGTCATGACGCCGTAACTGCCTTCATTTAGCTAACAAATGAAACTGATCTAATATGAACCTACGCAGCGGGACATATCCATAACAACGTTCTGTTTATAAACAAATAAATACTTCAGTTGTCCATTGCCACATATCGGAATTTGTGAATTAGAATTATAATTCGTTTCATTGCTGATTTCGCGATTTTGTGAAACCGCTGCCGGAAGTCACGTGATTTTTTCACTAAAAAGGTAAGCGGATTTTGATGCGAGGCTTAAGGCGACGTCATCACGTGACATATCTTGAGACGCGATATTTTTAGACGCCGGAAATACCCAAAACGAGTCGGCAATGCGGTCGTCAATGACGCTTCGTTTACGTAGCACGAATCGTGGAAAAGTTGATACGGTGAATAAAGCAAATTTTAAATTACTATTAATAATAAGCAGACTTTATGACTTTATGTTGTGCTGTCAATATCGCCACATATATAAACTAGTTTTAATAATACATTGGTGATTTAATTATGCATATATTAAAATGGTAAAATATTGTTGTTGAAAAAGTATTGAAACTTTTTGGGGGATAATTTTAAATTTAGACTGTTTTGCCTTGCAAACAACTTCGGCTTCGTCTTCAACTTCAATCAAATCATGAAACTAAATGAATGTTGAAACTGACCTACGATATTTTAAAGTGCATGAATATGATTGTGCTGGTAGGAAATGGCAAAGTGAGTGGCGATGTAGCTCGATTTGCAGAGAGTTTAACTTTAGTGAAAAAATATATGTACTTTTGGGTGTTTTTCAGACCAATAATGAATAAATTATATATATTCTAATTTCTATGCTCAGAAATCTTGGACATTCACCCCCCCCCTCGCCCCCTCGCTTGACTCAAACAATGTTTTCGCAGAAAGAGTGAATTTCTCGCCACAAAAATAACAAAATATCTTGGGATGATTTTTTTCAAAAGTAGGTTGCTGTGTGCCAGTGTGGGTGGGGGGGGGGGATATATCCAGACTTGGACATTTATGGATTTTATTCCCCCACCCACAAGCCTGATTCAGAAAATGTTTTATCGGTAAAAGTGAATTGTTCTCGCCGTTTCAGAACTATATAAGGCAAAAAAAACCTATGTTTAGGATTTCCCTACAATACTGAGAAAAAGGTGCCCACCCACAACTTTTTATTGGATGTAGACACATATAAATTTTGTTTTGTTCAGTGGAAATGGCATCGAAAGGTGTCTTACCCATTTTCAAACCTCTCCTAGCTGTAAAATTTGAAGTTTTTTTAGTCTATGCTCTAAATAATTCCAGAAAACAATATTTAGTATTGAACCTATCAATTAATCTGAATGGTGAAGCTTTCTATGGTGAATTGCCAATGACACAATTGAATTCAGAATACAAATATTTTGAAGAAAAAAAGAAGTCCTAACTACCTACTCTAATTATTTTAGATCATGTAACCCTAAACACGGGTATGGAGGTATGTTGGTATGTGAGGCCAAATTCACATTTAATAATGAATTTCGCTTAAACAATAGGTGCAAATAATTACTCTTTAAAAAGCACAAATAAAATTGATTGCTTTAAGCGCAATTGATTGCACATATATGGGATGCCAAATTGAATGCGCTTAAGTGCAAATAATTGCGCTTATGTGTAAGTGCAAATACCACATATTGTGCTTAAGCACACATGGGGAATTATGAATTGCGCTTTAAGTGTAATGAATTGCGCTTAAGCTTAATGAATTGCGCTTAAGCATAATGAATTGTGCTTAGTGCAATTAATATTTGCTTAAGCATAATTGTAACTACTATCTATAAACCTAGCCATAAACTATTAATTGGCACAACATAGTGTATCACCTAGCAACACAAGAGGAGCATGGGGCTAATTTCTGGAACTCTAGTATTTTTGTATATAACTTTTTTAAACGGATTTTTGCAGATTTGGGCCATTACTATGGTCATATACATTAAGCATGACTGTAGTGTCACTGAATGAGGGCTTGCTTTGTGTTTTATTGAAAAACCAGGGGGAAACACCTATTGTCATATTATCAGCATCCCTGTCCCAAAAATTGGTGTTTCATTCCTGGAGCTTTGGTTTCTCACTCCTCGAGCTCTGCTATTTTTATTAAATCGGCATCTCTTGCACAGATCTATATTATTTCCATGGTCATAAAGCGTGATTGTGGTGTCACTGAGAACTTGCTTCCCTCATATGGTATGCATGTATACACGAAAATTGAAGAAAATCAAATTATCATTTTGATAAAGAAGTTAGGCTAGCTCCCTACCCATTCAAACCAATGAAGAGATATGTCAATAAGAGTTAAGGTTGAGTTATGGATAAACCTATTTATGCACCAGGGGTGTTTAGTTACATATAACCATGAATTGTGCTTAAGCACAATTGATTGCGCTTAAGCGCAAATAATTATTCTTAAGTGCAATAATTACTATTAAGTGCAATAATTACTCTTAAGTGCAAATAATCACGCTTAAGCACAATTGATTGTGCTTAAGCGCAATCAATTATGCTTAAGCGTAATTATTTGCGCTTCAAATTGCACTTATGTGTATGGGATGCCAAATTCACATAAGCGCAATCAGTTGCGCTTAAGCGCAATTCATGGTTATATGTAACGAAACATCCCTGGTGAATAAATAGGTTTATCCATAACTTAAAGACACGGTTGGCCTTGGCGGTGGGTATCCTGTGAAAATATCTCCACCCGTCAAAAACCGCCACAAACAGAAAGAACATCAAAATGTAGATAGACGTTGTCCGTATACAAATAAGAAATATCGCATAAACAGTATGTTATGGTCATACGTTTGACCATTGTTATGTAAACAAAAGCGTAAAAAGTTACTTTTCTGGTGTTTGTTTATATTTTGATGGTAAACATAAAGAGCGTTCTTTGTTGGTGAATACCTGATATGGAACTAATAAAGAGCGTTTATGCCATTTGTGTGTGATTAGAAACACAATCAGGCTCTTGCTTAGGTAAAACATAGTAGGTCGTTATGATAACATGCTGTTTATGCGATGGTCATGGCATATATGAACGCCGGGAACTGTATGCGTTTTAATGTTTTTCTGTTTACGGTGTTTGGAACAAATATGAATATTTTCGACAATTAAGGCCGCACGTGCCTTTAACCTTAACTCCTATTGACATACTCCTATTGACATATCACCTCTTGTTTTCATTGGTTTGGATGGGTAGGGAGCTAGCTAGCCTAACTTCCTTATCTAACTGGCTGACTCGTGATAACATTACCTTCTGTTTTAGTCGGGGCGACTCGTGATAGCATTATATTATCTTCTGTAACAGTTGAGGTGACTCGTGATAGCATTATATTACCTTCTGTATTAGTCGGGGCGACTTTGATTTTCTTCAATTTTAAAATATAGAGGCACACCATAAGAGGGAAGCAAGCCCTCAGTAGGCTCAGTGACACCACATATTCACGCTATATGACCATGGACATACTATAGATCTGTGCAAAAGATGCTGATTTAATTAAAGTAATAAAGCTCGAGGACTGAGACACCAAATCTGCAGGAATGAGACACCAATTTTTGGCACAGGGATGTTGATAATATGAAAATAGGGTTTTCCCTGATTGAAGTCAATAAGTACACCATACATCATCATCTTTATTTGAGAACGAGTCTGTTTGACTCTTAGTCCCCGTTAATAATATAATCGTTTACAATTTCGACATCACAATAAATTGAGTAATACTGCTTACACTGGCGTGCACTATTTCAAAGTATAATGTTCCACTATCCGATTACCTTCCAAGCGGAAATTCCCAGAATGGTAAACTTTATGTTTCCTTTTCAGTTCTATGCGGAGTTCATAGAGCTGTTCCATTTGCGTTTTTGTGAGATCTAAATTAAAGTATATTTTTTCACTGCCTGTTGTTTTACTGTCCTTTTTATTGTATCCGATAGCATCACGAATCATTTTGTCTCGAGTTTGTTTATTCTTCATGACTATCTTGACTGGTTGATTTTTGTTCGAAGACCTGTTGCCAAGTCTGTAAAAGGACAAGACATCGCTGTCGCTAAATGTTGACCTTTCTTGTAATTCATTGCTTATGATGTGCCAGTTGTGGTTCTTTGATTATGAAATTCCAGTTGGTTCTTTATATCCGTTTATGATGGGTGTTTTAAGTTTTTCTTCTATAATAGTTTCTAGCATAGTCTGTTTTTCTTGTATTTCTGTTCGCTGCTGTTCAAATAATCGTTTGTTTTTCTCTTCGAATTCTGTGATTAGTTTTTCTGATTTTCTTTTTTATGCTTCTAATTGCGTATATGTTTCTCCCCGTTCAGTAGTTTGTTTTTCTTCACATCTATTTACTCTTTTCTAGTTTCAACATATTTGACTCTATTGTCTGTAATCTCTTTTCCATTTCTGAAGTGGGTTTTTCCATGTTTGCGCTATACTTTTCGAAGTTATCAATGCGCTGATCCACTTTAATTTTGATACACGCATCAAATTTGTCCATATTTGCTATTACTTTTTCCAGCAACTTTTCGATGTGTAACATCCAAATACTCATATCCTCAGAGCTTAAATGTTCCCGCATTTTTGACTGTCCTTTCCTGCTTACCTGTTCCATATTTTGGTACCAATTCTTCTTTTGTTTCCCGGTTATTCCGTTTAGTGTCATCGTTTGTTTCCTGGTCACTGCGGCATTTATTCTGGCTGTCGCTTTTGTTATTTCTACATTTCTTGCACGACCACAAAATACTACTTGATGTATTTAGTATGTCTATCGAGTCCTCCGCATCTATCCCTTGACATCTGTAATGGTAGTGCTGCTTACAAAGGTCACAAACAATCCTGTGTTTCTTTATCTTGAATTTTCCGTTACAGGAATAACAGTTTTCTTGTCCTGTATTCTGCAAATGTTTTCTTGTCTCTGCCGACATCTTTCACAAACTAATAGGAAATTGGTCCTCGCTTAATTTAGCCGTTGCTATGCGTCCACCATTGTTTCAGTCGCTGATTGAAATGCTCAACACCAGAAAACTTAATATTCAGAGATCTTGACACAAAATACTTTGAAATTTCCAAAGATGTACTTTTCCATGTCCTTTTTTTATCTTCGTGACTATAATGTCTTGACGTTATTCCATTGTTTTTGTTTATTTTATGCTGTTTTATACGGAGCAATTTATTTTGCAACCAAGCTGCCATATATGGACGTCATTGTATGATGTAAGCAATCCCGCATGAAGTGACACCACATGCATGCTATGTGACCATAGTAATGTCCCAAATATGTGCAAAAGTACTTTAAAATACACCGGGTTATGCCAATGGTTTATGGATAGGTTAGATAGTACTATTAGTAGATACAATTACGGTTAAGCGTAATATGTGGTACTTGCGCTTCAGCGAATCAACTGCTCTTTAAGAGCAATTGATTATTAAATGTGAATTTGGCCTCCCATATGGTTCAGCGCAAATGACTTTTGCTGAAGCACAAATAAAAAAAACATTCCAATACTTCATCTCAGCTCGAATAAATGTATTATGTATAGAATAAAAAACTAAATAAACTATTAAAATAAAAAGCAAATAAAAATAGCTTCATAAAATCCCGCTGTATATATGGTCAGCCATATGAATATATACTACAGTCTACATCTTTAATTTTTCATCATTTAAATATTAATCTCAAGCACAAACTTGCATTTAGTTCTATGGTGTATGTGAATATATCCTACGCTACATAAAGTTTTGTTTTGTCGTTTTCAATATTTACACTTTGAATAATTTAGAAACAACCCCCGTCCTGTGTCAATTTACCTTCGGCAAGCTTCGCAAAATGTGGTCACATTTCAACACAAATTGTGCAAAATTGCCGGAAATAACATCTTGCTCGTTATTGGTGATGCGATATTTTGTTGACAATTAGGTACCAAATCCAATTAGTTAAATGATATGCTCTATTTTTTAATTCTCCTGTTTCAATCAATTATTTGCTCACTATTTGAACTTCGAAGCGACGTGCACTCGCTCATGACGCAAGGACTAAGTTAAAAATAGATGCAAGGTCTATGCGTCACGTGATCAAATCGCCTTAAGCCTCGCATCAAAATACACTTACCCTACACGGTATACTGTAAATTATGTGTGACGTCACAAGAAAGCACGTCCGCATGTTACCTATACACGACCGAGCTCGAGCGCGCTGAGCGGGGTCGTTATAAAGGGTTGTAGAAATTTGCAGCGGAAATATTTTTCTGCACCCCATCCCCGATGATGCCCGATCCCATTCCTGACACCGACACCGTTACTTTAAAAATAATATCAGTAGATTTCTCCATAACATACCCCCCCTGTTAGACCCCTCTAAATAGCTTGCACCTAATTTCGATAGGGGACAAACAGACAGACATAAGTATGTTGAAAATAGATCATAGATTTTCTTATAGGACCTTTGACTGTTCGCAAAAGTTAATACAACAAATTTGACAATATATTTCAAAATGGTCACTCTTTTATATATTTCTACACATTCCGGCTCATATAATCGCTAGCCAATCGAAGTGAGTGCGAAAAACAGGGCGAATAAAGTATTTTGTGGTCAAGTTAGAGCCGGAACATAAATAGCTGGTTAGATCCTAATCTGAATCATGACATCGGAAACGAATCGGAGTAATCTCATAACTACGGAGTTCTGGCCAAGTAACCAAAATATGGCGATTAGTGTGGTCTGTGGGAATCAATGAACTATTACACCCACCTGTCTGCCAATAAAGTTTGTTATTCGCTAAAAAAAACGCATACGTTTTAAAAATCGGAATTCGAGTCGAAGCATGATAAAACAGAGCCGGAGTCAAAATCGGTTAGAACCAAAGTTGCATGAATCGATGAACCCCACTGTTCTCTTAAAGTGATGTGGAACACTCCGGTATGGTGATCAAATAGAAATGTAGAATTTTGGAGTATTTTTTACAAATAGTATATCCAAATTTACAACACACACCGTCATTCTTATATATGAATTAAATGCAGTGACTCTCGATGGCGAAATCGTTTTCGTTAGTTTATCGCCGATAGATGCGTCCCGAATCGAGTAGTAAATATTTACAATTGAGCGTAGTTCTGACGATGTTTTCCATGGATTTCTACGGTCGATTTGCTTCAAATTTTCGGCGATGTTAGTAGAATGTTACATTCCTCCAGTTGGTATTGCACCTGAATAATAACTTATCAGTTTCACGCACCCGAACAAGTGCATAATATGTCTTTAATATAGTATGTATATAATGGATGCGGACACGTACCACAGTAGCGATGGCATAGCAGGTGTGACAATTTATTATGGTGGAGTTTGGTAACAATTGGTCGTCATAATTAATATGGCATAGCCAGCCATGTTGCCCGCTGAGTTTAACCCATTGCATTTCACCAAGTTTGATCTCGACTCATTACGTTTTGCTAACATGTATTCGCTACGATATATATAATTGCACGATCGATCGTCCAGAATTGTGTTTGACCGTGACCTGGTGGCAATTCATCATTGACTCACATATCATGCACGTCGTACGTTTTTTTTACATGATCTCAATGCATGCATGTTTATCTACTTATATTAATTTCATGGGTATTAAGACAGTTCCCCAATTTAGGTTTTTTATTTTGCGGCGTTTAGTTCTATACTTAAGGTTTGACTCATTTTCATTTGCTGAGAAATTACACGGGCGATTTGTTCTTAGCAAGAACACTCATGGCTGTTATCAAGTGGACTTGTGTGTTAATTAGCATGCAAAATATAACAATGCCTGTTGAGTAAAGATCAACGGCGACAAGACATTCAGGTAGATACATCCTTGAGAAATCGACCGCCGCTGGTAGAGCTTGGTAGACTCGTTGTGCGAATTTGCAGCGGGCGACATGGCTTGCTATGGCATATTAATTATAAAGAGCAATTGTCACCAAACTCCACCATAATAAATTGTCACACCTACTATGCCATCGCTACTGTGGTGCGTATGTCCGCAGCCAATCTCTGTTCTCAATATCATGTCACGTTCTATATGGCCATTCTTCATACTGCTATAGGCAAATTCCACAGAGCATTCAATCCATACACGCGAGCATGGAAAACGAGGACACACCCTTGTATTTAAGTTATAGTGAATAAAAACAACTATCAAGCAAATATTACCCACACATGTATCTAGAATAAATAACGTATACAGCTTATATTTCCCCAAAATTTGACAATTTATCAACACAGCAATCGTACATTGTTTGATTACGTGCTCGGTCTGTCCACCATCGGATACACCATAAGCTACTAGTACTTATATGACCTACATTTATCAGAGCGTAGCATTCGATCTTCGAAGGAACAATTCAAATGTGAAAAGGTCATACATAAGATACAATAGTTTATAATGCCAGATCGTTAGAACTTTTTTATCGATGTAGTAAATATGTGATCTACTTCCTTGAGACATGTTCAATGTGTTCTCAATGTGGGGTTTCATCAATAGTTGGGTGTGGCCTTTTTTAAACGCTAATTACATTCTAAGATCAATAGCTACGTACTATGGTCAGTGCGATAGTATATTCTCGCACAATCAATACACATAACATGATAACGTACATCCCGCCACCCATATTATCTTATGGGCGGGCCACCTTATACATATTATATTATACGTGCGATAGTATATTCTCGCACAATCAATACACATATTGATATTATAACCCAAACCAGTTCGCTTGCACCTATTCACATTGTAAAAATTACAGTCACGTCTTCATTTGGACCGAAATACCTTACTCATAATTAAATTAAAATTATACCAGTATAGTATATATTAATATCAGTTATATATTAAAGTGACGCGAAACACTCCGATAGGGTGATCAAATAGAAATGAAGAATAATCTTGCTCAAAGTAGTTATGTTTAGCTCAACTTTACTTTGTAAAGTTTGAGCTATTGCCACGAGTTGGCCTCCGTCGGCCGTCGACAATTTCCTTTGGCTCACCCTACATGTCACATCCATCAGCACCAAACTTCATATGACCTTCGGCGTTGGTTCCTAATTTCGTTAAAAAACATGGCCGCCAAATTTCAAATTTGAATCCATCGGCACATCCTAAAGCCCGCATTTATTGGATTTTTTGTTGTTGAAAATTTACAGGCATGTTTAGGATCACCTATCACCATGAAATTTAATAGATTTTCAATTATTACGAAATTTGTTTTAAAAAACGTGGTTCTTTGAGGTGACCTCTAGATGGACGCTGTCCAATTTTTTTTAATTTGTTTAACATTACCGCCTGCAGCCGTCTTGGATTTCACCCTGCAGCCCACATATTTATTGGAGAAATGTTTGAAATAAAAATAATTGTATTTACACAATACAATCCATGTACTGAAACTATGTTACTTTTCTTCTGCTTTATTATATCCACTGATCAGCATAACATTATTAACACATCCCCAAGTTGAGCTACAGTGTCATTGACAAATAATATGTCCAAATTGACAACACACACCGTCATTCTTATAAATTAAATAAATGCAAAGTCTTTGTGGCGAAAACGTAATCGTCAGTTTATCGCCGAAAGTTGCGTCCCGAATCGAGACGTAAATATTTACAAATGAGCGCATTCCAGACGATGTTTTCTATGGAGTGGTACGGTCGATTTGCTTGAGATTTTCGGCGATGTTAGTAGAAAGGTACAATCCTCCAGTTGACATAGCGCCTGAGTACTAACTTATGAGTTCCACGCACCCGAACATGTCTTTAAAACCGTTTACAAATACAGTTAAGTGAAATAACAAATCAACACAACCACCACCCACCCCCGGACATGAACCACACCACGATATAAAAGAAAGCTAATATTTAGTCTTAAAACTACGTATATGCTGATATTACACATATAAATTATCATATTTGTGTGTAATCCTTATTTCATGTTCATTTTGTGTGTCAAATTGTGTGGGGAGAGACGTACTGTAAGTTGAAACAAACTTTTGTCTCAAACCCTCTGCGATGTTTATAATTGCAATAAAATGTTTACAACAACCAATATATGCTATTTGAGATATAAATAAATTGTATGTTCAAATAGATGGCAAAGCACATTGAACACGTACATATATGTTAATATTTATTCATCCGCAGCCAGCAAACAATCACGTCATCAGAATACATCGATAATAAAAAATTTAAAGTGATGTGAAACACTCCAGTTGGGTGATCAAATAAAATGGAGAATAATCTTGCTCAATGTAGTTATGTTTACGAATATTAATCCAAATTTACAGCGCTTATATTCTTATATATTAACATGCAATGACTCTTGGTGGCGAACTAATTTGCGTTAAATTTGAATTTTTTTGAGACAATGCAAATTTTTGAAATTGGGTGGGATACGAACCCCGGCCCGACGGCGAGCGCGCCTTGCGACTCAAAGTCCGACGTCAATACCACACGGCCACCGAAGCAACCCCAATAAAGGAAGCTCGAATGGCCGCTGTATTCCGACGTCGCACTTAGGACACTATATTCACATTTTTAAGGCCTCTTTATATTTATGGATATATGAGGTTCGGCACAGCGGCAATGTTATATATTTTATGCCTCCGAAACATGGCGAGCATTGCTCTTAGAACATGCTTGGGACTATACAACACACCAGGCGCCTATTTTGAGCGGCAAATTTGAATTTTTTTGAGACAATGCAAATTTTTGAAATTGGGTGGGATACGAACCCCGGCCCGACGGCGAGCGCGCCTTGCGACTCAAAGTCCGACGTCAATACCACACGGCCACCGAAGCAACCCCAATAAAGGAAGCTCGAATGGCCGCTGTATTCCGACGTCGCACTTAGGACACTATATTCACATTTTTAAGGCCTCTTTATATATATGGATATATGAGGTTCGGCACAGCGGCAATGTTATATATTTTATGCCTCCGAAACATGGCGAGCATTGCTCTTAGAACATGCTTGGGACTATACAACACACCAGGCGCCTATTTTGAGCGGCAAATTTGAATTTTTTTGAGACAATGCAAATTTTTGAAATTGGGTGGGATACGAACCCCGGCCCGACGGCGAGCGCGCCTTGCGACTCAAAGTCCGACGTCAATACCACACGGCCACCGAAGCAACCCCAATAAAGGAAGCTCGAATGGCCGCTGTATTCCGACGTCGCACTTAGGACACTATATTCACATTTTTAAGGCCTCTTGCCTAATTTGCGTTAGTTTATCGCTGATGTTGCGCCCCGAATCGAGATATAAATATTTACATTAAGCGTAGTTCAGACGATGATTTCTATGAGGTGGTATGGTCGATTTCTTTGAGATTTTCGGCGATGTTAGTAGAATGTTACATTCACACAGTTGGCATGCCGTCAGAGTACTGTCTTATCAGTTCCATGCACCCGAATAAGTCCATAATATGTATTTAAAGGCACCGATGGCCTTCATTATAGGATATACGTTAGAAATTAGTTACAAAATTATGAAAATTTCTTCAAGAATATACTAAAATTATAGCATGATAGTATGAACGATATCCACAAAACACATTTGTGCGAACCGATCGATTGTTTATATACAGCACGTAAAGAGTGAGAGATAAGCAAAACACTCAACACCGTGGTATTTATTTTTTTGGAGTGATTCACGGGGACCTATTCAACACTGAAATCTTGAGTGGCGAGGATTAGTGAGCGCTATACCGGTATGTTGTATACAATTTGGTGGAAGCTTTAACAAAAGATCACTTTGTGAGGTCTCCTGGTGTTGAGTGTTTTTGCTTATCGCATACATCAGCGCCAAAGTTTTCAAAACCCAAGTTCCCAAATCTGACAAATTATTGAAATTCCAAAAGAAATAAGGAATAGACAGCAGACGGCAAACATATTGAACTAAGGGATTATTGACACCTCGTGCAAGTAAACATGGCAACAATAGCAGTCGGCAGATCGAAATTATACTTAATCATCTCCATGACATGGGTCGTCTTATGGTGTGGTATACGATGCCAAAAGTAGCGCCGTTCGAGTCAGGGTTGGGAAGGGAGGGGCACCAAAATTTATAACAAAATTTTTAGAGCTAATTTCCACTATATTGATACCAATTCTTCCCATGATATTAGAAATCTAAACAAGTGAGTAAAAGACGCCAAATTGGTGCCGTTTGGTCAGAAAACGAACGGGTGCACTAAATTAAAATTAAAGTGTTTAGTAGCAGATATCCTCCAACTTATATAGTGATCTCCATGATATAAGCATTTTAGTCACAATATCAACTCAAAATGAGGTCATCCGAAACAGATTATGTGCGGACAATGACAAAAATAATCAAGATTGTTCAGGGGTAGGCTTTCGACATGTGTGTTCACTGTGACCCGCGCCATAACACGAAATAACGGCCATGACTCCATTATATGCTTATTTCAGAATCAAATAATCACACTATGTACCTATTTCACATTATAGGTCGATTATGTGCGTATTTGTGCGAGAATATGTTGATCTACAACCTACTTGACCATATCCTGAAGCAGACAGACGGCTGAACAGATAAATAAATACTCTCTCTCTCATGTTGCAGAGTTCTTTGATGGGGAGAGCTTCTTCTATAAAAAAAATACAAATGCAGCATAACAAGTTATGGTTACCCATTCCGAATTTGGCGGAAAGTGGAATATGAGTGCGAAATTAGGAGACCACCATGCGGCTTCAAAGAGAAGGAACAGGAATGTACTAATTTCTTCCATGTCAAACTAATATATGGGTAATCAATTATACCAGTATTTGTTTCACTGACATTTCACACCTGCACTGAACAACTGAGAATTTAGTTTCAAATTTATAATGCTTCAGATTGTTTTACTGCACATAATAAACTATGGTTTATCCTATTATCTCAAGCGGTCATAACAGTGTTAAAATGTCTAAGGCACACACGTGTAATCCACCCGTTGAGAAACTGAGGTCAAACCACAAGTCAAACTATCTGCAGCTTAATGGGCAATATATCTTCCTCTGCACATTTTATGATCCAAAACATATAACTTATATGGTAATAAAGGGCACACGTCATGACATTTCTTGTTTTCAATCAATAGCAGGTGGCTGCCCACGGTAAATTAACTTCTATTTATGCCAACAAAGTTTAGTTGTTGGATTTTAAATTTAAATGTCTAAGTAATAATAGATCTATCTCATATATATTTTGAAGACCTCTGTTTGTATGTTTGTATGTATGTTTGTCTGTCATTTATACAAATCTACGATTCTCGACCGATCGGAACGAAACTTGGTACGTGTGTGTAGTTTGGCCAGGCGGTGGACGTTGTCGTATTGGCGAGCCCGTGCGGTGGCGCCCGTGCAGCGCATGCGCAGACGAGATCTCGGAAACGGGTGGAGCTATCGACTTGAAATTTGGTATGTGAATGTATCTTGCCCCGGATACGAATTTTTATAGCCCGGCTAGTCTATTATATATCTGTCTGTGTGTGGTGTGTGTGTTCGCGATGAACTCGAAAACGGCCGACCCGATTTCGATGAAACTTCGTATGTGGTGGTATTTTCGGCCGGGGACGGGCATGGGCCTATTAATTTGCCCGTGTGACGTGACCTTGACATCGGATAATTTCAAGGTCAAACGCCCGAATATCACGGGATTGCGATGAAACTTGGTATGTGAGGATACTTTCGGCCGGGGAGTGGCATAGGCCTATTAATTTGCACGTGCGACGTGACCTTGAAATCGGGTAATTTGAAGGTCAAACGCCGAATATCACGGGATTTCGATGAAACTTAGTGTCTAGGGAAACTTTCGTATGGGGAGTCTCATAAGCCTATTCCTTTGCCCGTGCGACGTGACCTTGAAATCAAGTCAAATAAAGGTCAAATCGCGAATTTTGATGGGATTTCGACGAAATTTTATACGTGGGGTTACTTTTGTCCACTGAGTGTTTTGGACGGGTCGATTCGTGACCCCGACCTGACCTTGACCACCTACAAAATTATCAATTCAATGTCAAATCGGGTAAAACCGGATGGATTTCGACGGGCACGTTTGTCGGGTACTTTTGTCCGGGCAGTGTTTTGGACTGGTCAAATCGTGACACCACTTGACCTTGACCTTCAAAATGGACAATTCAAGGTCAAAGCCCGGACGAAGTCGGGTCACCTTCTAGTCTATTATATATTTTGGGAAATCTGTGTGTGTGTCTGTCTGTTCGCGATGGACTCGAAAACGGCCGAGCCGATTTCGATGAACTTGGTACGTGGGGGTACTTTCGGCCGTGGAGTGGCATGGGCCTGTTAATTTGCCTGTCATTTCAAGGTCGAACGCCCGAGTATCATGGGATTTCGATGAAAATTAGTGTCTGGGGATACTTTCGTATGGGAGTGTCGTAAGCCTAATCGTTTGCCCGTGCGACGTGACATTGACCTTGAAATCGGGTCAATTCTAGGTCAAATCGCGAATTTTTGATGGGATTTCGACTAAATTTGATACGTGGGTTACTTTTGTCCACTGAGTGTTTTGGACGGGTCGAGTCGTGGCCACAACTTGACCTTCAAAATGATCAATTCGAGGTCAAATCGGGTAAATCCGGATGGATTTCGACGGGTACTTTTTTACGGGCAGTGTTTTGGACGGGTCAAATCGTGACCCAACCTCACCTTGACCTTCAAAATGGACAATTCAAGGTTAAATCGCGCAATTCGCCGAAAAGCAGAGGGGAAACAGCCCGGACGAAGTATCGTCGTATGGGGAATGTCGTAAGCCTGTTCGTTTGCCCACAGGAGCTTGGAATTTGGTCAAAACCACTCTTTTATTGGCGGAACCACCACCCGGGACCAAAGGTCACGGAAGGAACGAAACAGAAAATTGTTGCCACCTATTTTGAACTCAACTGTATTCCTACAAAAAATATATTTTCACTAAAAACTTTTGGTACCTCTTACACCTTAGATGCCAATCTACAACATTCCATAGGTATATTTTTCCAGTTCTTCGAAAACCTCACTTTATTTCGGTAATGTATTGTAAATTCACCAACGAACACAAATCTGCGACACCTACATCACCCGTTCTAGAATCTGAGTAGCGGAACTGGTACCAAAATATGCGGAAACTTTAAAACTATGATCCGGAGATGGATAGCATGAAAGTACCGTTTATAATTTCGAACATAGCTGCTGATTACATGTTTATTACATGACCGTACCGATGCACTGATCATCATGAACTTTTTGATGGATGATAACATTGGCGTCTAGATGGGAACGAATTATTTTGGGCTCATTTGCATAAAAACATGGCCACTGGCAGCCATCGTGGATTTAAGTGATAATACTAGATAAATCAATTACACAGCCTAGAGCCTGTGTCGATGCTCCTATATCATCACGAAATTGTTCATCGATCATGACATTGATATATAGACGACACCGAGTCATTTTGGGCTTATTTGCATGAAAAAAATGGCCGCCAACAGCCATCTTGGATTTCAAAATTGCATCATTTAGCACCGTGAGCAAGAGGTCGCACTGTTGGTCCGATCATAATTAAATTTGTCACGGAGGTTGACATTGACATATAGATGGAAACGAGTCATTTTGCTGTGAATTCTCAAAGAAACATGGCCCCCGTCGGATTTCAGCGACAACACCGAATATATAATTAAATCAATAACACTGTCTAGAGCCTAGGCCTATGTCGATGAACCGATCTTCGTTAAATTGTTCATGGGTCATGACATTGGTATCAAAATGAGAACGAATCATTGCTAGAGACTGTAACATTGGTGCGATCGTCGTGTAATTAGTCATAGAAACATGGCCGCCGTCGGATTTCAGCCACTCGTTTCATCGACCATGAAAGTTACGCCGATGGGGTCATTGTCACAAGACTCCGGTCAGTGACGGTCACATTCGTAGCCAGTGTAGCCAGCTTATTTCACCTGCGATCACATTCGTAGTCAGCTTTTCTAATTCGTGGTTTATATTGCCCGAAATATGACGTCATCACGTTCGTGACTAAAATGTCGACGTCATGCTCCAAAACTGACTTCGTTTATCAACTTATATTGGAATATAATTCGAGCATTCCAACGACATTGATCCGAAACATCAGATTATAAATGAACTTATATCAAAACTAAATTCAAGTTGTTTTCATCCATCAACTCAGAAAAATTAGATTAACCTGATCGTGTTCATTGAGGCTCGCCTGAATATGAAAAGCTGGCTACAAATGTGATAGCCATAGAAAAGCTGGCTACATTTGTGATCGATTAAAAAACCTGGCTACGAATGTGATCGGATCGCGGAGCCTTGTGACAGTGACCCCATCAGCGAAAGTTACATTAAGTAATGTTTTTAATATTTTTTTGGTATTTTTGATTTTGAGAAAAACAATGCCGATGGTGGCTAGCTGTCTTGAATTTAAAAATTGAATTTCCAATTCATGAGCACAGGCTATATAATCATATGCATAAAGCCATTCTTTGATAGTTTTGGTGCTGATTCGTTACGACACACGAGTCACGAATACTATTTATAGATCCTGGTACCGGTACAGTTGACAATACTTATAGTTGCTTATTAAATAAAATTTATGTTAGCGAGTTTATAACTAACTCAAATTTATAAACTAGTTATTTGGTAAACCAGTTTGTATTATATACAACTTGCAAACGCACAAATAAAACGTATACTGTGAAGAATACGCAGGTTAATTTTGTGCTCTTACATTAAAGAATCTTATTACATTTTGTTACTGTATTTGGCATATTAATGGCGAGTTTTTGTACCCTACATTGACAAATTTGAATTTCGCGACACTAAACACTCGTTCTATATATGCATGGCCAATATCGTTACCTAACTCAAGAAAAATGTCTTCTCTCATCAACTAAGACATATATTTGTTCGTCAGAACTAGTAAAAAACAGCATTTGATGTGGAAATAATTAAGATATTCTGGCAACGAATCTGCACCAAAACGCACAAAGGAATCGCTTCATGCATAGGCATATATACCAGGCCTCCCCGTGAGTCTATATATCTTTTTCTTCTACTTCGTGATATTCGACCAGTAATCAGTTGGTTGATTACTATTACTATTATATGATGGATATTTTAGGCCTATACAACGGAGCGCGACACAAGCTCCTATGAGAGAGAGAGGGAGCTAGAGAGTTTTGGTCCTTGTATGACCAATCATTGCAACCAGTAGCATTACAAAGTCAAGTAGTACATATAGGCCTACCTGTACATAACGAACATAAAACAAGAAGAAAAAACAATACCAGGTGGTCGTGCCATAAATAGAAATAAATTAAATATGAAATATATGTACAAATTACCATTCAGTCTAATGAAGAACAGCAGACACAGAAAAATACAGAAATTTTCAGGAAAATGCACAAAACATTAGGATTAGATCTTCAAAAACGAGCATAGTATGACGCAAACATAAACAGATTTAAGTTTTCTGGCGCCTAAGTTCGAAAACCGCACGCACTTTCAAACTTTCAAATATTTTTGAATTTCGCGGGCTTTAAATTTAGGTTTCGATTTTATTTCGTTCCGACTTTGTTATTCCGGAAAAATGGTTTTGTGCCATTTGTCATTCAGATTCTAGAACGGGTGATGTAGGTGTCGCAGATTTGTGTTCGTTGGTGAATTTACAATACATTACCGAAATAAAGTGAGGTTTTCGAAGAACTGGAAAAATATACCTATGGAATGTTGTAGATTGGCATCTAAGGTGTAAGAGGTACCAAAAGTTTTTAGTGAAAATATATTTTTTGTAGGAATACAGTTGAGTTCAAAATAGGTGGCAAAATTTTTCTGTTTCGTTCCTTCCGTGACCTTTGGTCCCGGGTGGTGGTTCCGCCAATAAAAGAGGGGTTTTGACCAAATTCCTAGCTCCTGTGGTTTGCCCGTGCGACGTGACCTTGACCTTGATATCGGGTCAATTCAAGGTCAAATCGCGAATTTGATGGGATTTCGACGAAATTTTATACGTGGGGTTACTTTTGTCCACTAAGTGTTTTTGACGGGTCGAGTCGTTACCCCGACCTGACATTGACCTTCATAATGATCAATTCGAGGTCAAATCGGGTAAAACCGGATGGATTTCGACGGGTACTTTTATCTGGAACGAAATTTGATACATAGGGTTACTTTTGTCCACTGGGTGTTTTGGACGGGTCAAATCGTGATCCCGACCTGACCTTGACCTTCAAAATGATCAATTCGAGGTCAAATCGGGTAAAACCGGATGGATTTCGACGGGTACTGTTGTCGGGTAGTTTTGGACGGGTCAAATCGTGACCCCACCTGACCTTGACCTTCAAATCGCCGAAAAGCAGAGGGGAAACAGCCCGACGAAATCGGGTCCACCTGCTAGTGTATATATATAAAGTAATCCAATATGGCTTCTGGCGACATGTTTTCCAATGAAATTCAAAAAAGTTGATAGCTCCCATCTAGTGGTAACTCTGATTATCAATATGAAGTTTGGTGATGAACAGATGAGGGATGTGGTCTTTGTGTGTGCTAAAGGATTTAGTCACGCAAAGAGTAAAAGCCAAGATGACCACTGGCGGCCATGTTTATCAACGAATTCGGAAAGATTTGATGGATTTCACTAGTTGTCACTTAAAATATCCATATACAGCTTTATGGCGATCGGATTAGGGATGTAATTTTTGTGATGAACAGATGAGGGATGTGGTCTGTAAGGTGTGCCAAAGGATTTAGTCATGCAAAGAGTAAACTACGAGATGACCGCTGGCAGCCATGTTTATCAATGAAATTCGGACTAAATGTTATGGCTGCCATCTATAGGCCACACTGAAGATCCATGCGTAGATTGGTGATGGTGAATGTCGTCTGTAGGGTGCGCCAAAGATTTAGTCATGCAAAGAGTAAAATCCAAGATGGCTAACGGTGGCCACGTTTTTCATCGAAAATTGTTCAAATTCGATAGCTCCCATCTAGAGGTGATTCTAAACAAGCCAATACATTTTCAATAGAATTCTGCAATAAATGCGGGCTTCAGAATGTGCCGATGGATTCAAATTTGAAATCCAAGATGGCTGCTGGCTGGCCAAGTTTAACGAATTGCGGTCAAAATATGTGACTCCAATCTAGAGGTCACCCTGGTCATCCACAAGAAGTTTGACGATGACCGAATGAGCGATGTGGCCATCTAGTGGATTTAGTGAAGAGTACATCACAATATGGCCGCTAACGGCCATGTTCTTTCAAGGAAATTCAGAAATCATTTATGGTTCCAATCTAGAGGTCACCCCGAAGATCCATGTGAAGCTTGGTCGTGATCGGAAGAGGATGTGGTATGTATGGTGTGCCAAAGGATTTAGACATGCAAAGAGTAAAATCAAAGATGGCTGCCGGCGTCCCTGTTTTTCATCGAAAATTGTTCTAATTTGATAGCTCCCATTTACAGTTGATTATAAACGTGCTTGCACGTTTAAAAAACAATTCTCTAAACATGCGGACTGCAGGGTGTGCCGATGGATTCAAATTTGAAATCCAAGATGGCTGCTGGCGGACATTTTTTTTAAACGAATTTAAGAAAAAATCGATTGCTCCAATCTAGAGGTCACCCCGAACATCCGCATGAAATTTGGTGACTATCGGAAATTGTTGACGGACGCACATACGCCAACTAATGGCAATAGCTCAAACTTTACAAAGTAAAGTTAAAAACCTATCAGTTTTAGTATCGGAGCACAAGGTTATATAAAGAATGCATTGAAAATAGGCAACATCATCACCTCGTTTCCATAAAAGGTGTGCGTTGGTTTTTAAAATAGGTGGAATCCGTTGTGTCTGTTAACGCATCGTGCGCATGTGATCACATCCTATCTTGACCTTTGACAAACCACAATGCACAAATTTCGCGACACACCGTTAGCCTTAGGTTAACCATCACGCATTGTTTCGTTGAAATCATGTGATGTACAAAAGTTATGGACACGATTTGTAGTCTCTGGATACTTAATCGAGAAATCGACCTTGTCCTGTGACTTCGACCTTCAATGAGTAAACAAACAGTTTGTGTGCAACACATCGTCGCCTCAGTAGAAACAACTGTGCCAAATGTCAACAGAATCCAATCCGATTGAATTTTAATTGTTTAGCCTGTTGTATGTTAATATGGTTTTTCTCACCTGTTTATCTGTCACACTCATATACATTGTGTATTGTATACCATTGAATCATTACTGTTCAGTAATAAAAATGAAAGAAATAATGTGAGTTGTTGGCCAATCCATAACGATAAAGTTTTGGCACACCAAAATTTAAAGTGTCACAAAACTAGTAAATTGCGCATGAAAATTCTGGGCCAGCGCGAACCCTGCTTGTCTATTGGTTAAAAATTAACACAGCAGTAGCGGCAAATTAACACGGCAATAGCGGCTAACTATCATTGTTTTAACAAGTAGGGATGACTGACTTTAGACATGGGTCGAGTTCCGCCCCGTTGCTCTTATATAACGGACATTCATTCAAAAGATGTATAGCATGTACATTCTCGTAAACGACTGCATTTGATTAACCATTTAACATGTCCGCGATTAATCTGTCTTCAAAACGATATATCATTTATCGTGGTAGAAAATGGTATTAGTGGAGCGGATATGTGCCAGAAATAGGCGAATCGTTACACTTTGTGAATAAATTACAAAATTTTACACACTTAATCTTTGGTATGTCTCGGTTTTTAAAAATCGGTAGGCACAAAAATCCGAGGTCAGTTAGGGTGATTAAGCAGTTGCCATAGCAACCAACCCCTGTGATAATTTACGGTATATAGGGCAGTTTATTTGACGGCCAACTATGTTAATAGTATCAGCCATATCGATGTAGGCATTGCTTTATCCAATAGATAAAAGACCAATATATATAACAGACTGTAAAATTTGGGTCCAGATCACCAAAATTTAGCTTGTTGTCATGGAAACTAATGGATTTTCTTCAAAAAATGAGTAAACCAAATTAAAATTTTGACTTAGTTTGTACATGTCAGCACAAAATTCATGTGATAAGTTTCAATTTAAGATAATATCATCTTCGGTAATCCATAAATACAATATAACAGATTTTTCGCATTTAGCTAGTGATTTACCACAATAAACGAAGTTTTATATGAACACTGGTTGGCGCAAATTGGCAGTTTCGAGATTGGCTGGTTGTTGACAAATTGAAGTTCAGGTAGTAGCTTTGGTGCACATGTTAAGAATGGGAATTCCTGCTATAAGATGACATTCGCAGCTCTGATATATGATATATATATATGTATATATCATCAAAGCAGGTTTCCCAATACCCACATTTAGGCCCTAGTTGCCATGGGAACCAGCTTTCCCCAATTAACTCTGCAAATACGTACACTAGTACAGGAGCTGATATGTATAGAGGTATCCAGGCACCCCCAGGATTTAACTTCACCTGACTCATTTTCCTCCGCATGATGTCCCTCAACATTGAATCAATGTTAACACGAAAATAGTGGTCGTGTAGACACCAGACCAGATGGCGTCCAACATGGCCGCCGTTTTTTTCCAGACTGGTCACTAAGTCAGTTTGATGCAAATTATAGTGAGAAAATCTTGTCATATGTATACAAATGTATATATTGTTGTGAAGCTAAGATATAATTCCACTTTTCATAGTAAAATGGGAACTCCCCGTTCAAGATGGTCGCCAAAATGGTAGTCGGAAATTTAAAATTTAAATGTGTTTTCACTAATAACTTCTTGATCAGTTTATGTTGTATGGAACTGGGAGATAATTGTGACTTTATTTTCTACTGTTCATTTAAGTGATCGTTGGAGCAATGAAATGTGCCATTAATGTGGTCCCCGTCTCTTCCGATCCATAAAAAATTCGATTTTACAGAACGCGATAAATATTCACCAAAAATCACCTTTGGGATTGTAGTCATATTTCAACTATAAATGGGCAGAACTGCACACTGTAAGTAAGGCATACCATTACTTATGAATATTCCAACTTAATCTGACTCAATGGAGCCAAAATTGTCACTCTGGCTCAAACTGGCTGCCAAAGTGACACCCAAAATATGGAAAATGGTAAATATCGCCCCAGCGTGTCATGCAATCGGTTAAAAGTTAGGGTTAATTTATAAAATTGGCTATTTGTGTATTTTAAAGATTGAATACTAACATTGTTAATGCACCTCGCTTGAATGTTAGTATTGTATATAGCCACTGACATTACCAGAATAATTGGAATTTTCTATCACAAACTCGACATCAAAATCGGCAAAATAATAACTTTTCGGATTTAGACGATTTTTTCAAGTAAAATGGAACTATCTTTGGTATAAAATCTGTTTATTGTTTTGATCTCTCATAAATGAGTGACACTTATGTGTTTTAGACAAAATTACCCAAGATAGCAACCAAATTTGATAAAAAAAAGTTTATTTTTCACATGTATACCTAACATTATTCTCTGCTATTCCGAAATGGTAGCAAATTGTGACAAATACTTGGTTATTAAATGTGTAACATAATTCACTGACAACTACATGTTCTATTCTGGATGTCTCAGTACCTTATACGGCATGTCCCATTCATGTTAAAGGATGCAGTATGGAATGTTACCGAAAACTTATTTTGGGATTCTGGCCAGTTTTGAACAGAACTTTGAAACTGAACTGAAATGGGCCATGTTATGTGTCTACTCTGCCCAACAACATCAAAATTCATCAAAATTGATTGACTCATGTCAGGAAAACAGTTTCCTCCATTGCACAGATAACACACCATCATGCTAGAGAACACTGTGACATTACCTCTCTATCGAGTAGAATGTCCATGAGTTATTGTGGAAAGCGATAGTCACCCAATTGTACACCTGTACAACCCACACATGAACATGCAATCACTCCATATATACATGAACACCACACAAATGACCATGTAGCCACTCGCTTTATACACATACATCTCACGCATGACCATACAGCCATACCTTGTATACCCGTACATCCACATATGAATATACAGTCACGCAGGCACACCAGGTATAACCCTACACATCACCATGACTATATTGTCACTTCATGTGTACTTGTTCACCACATCGGTGATCATACAGTCACAGTCGCCAAAGAACCACTCCCTGTATATTTATTTGCCACTCAAGATATACATATACACTACAACCACAACCATAGTCATTCCAGGTATACATATACACATCACTAATGGCCATACAGCCCGTCTATATATCCCCATACTCTGCATACGGCCATCCATACAGGCCAGACTTGGATGTACATCTCACGCATGGCCATTGAGACTCTCGCTGTATACTCACACATCACATTCGTAGCCATACAGTAACTCATTGTATACATATTCACTCCGCCATTGGTCACATTGTTGCTCCATGTACACCTATTGTCCGTACATATGGACATATAGCCACTCAAGACATACACATAAACACCACCCGTGCATATATAGCCACTCTAGGTATACATAAACACCTCACCAATGGCCACACAACCCTAGATATACCAATACCCCGCATATCACATCAACATTGGCCATACAGTCACTCCTGGTATACCTATTGGCCACGCCCATTACCATATACCCACTCAATATTTTCATATACATCCCACTCATGGCCATATAGTCTCTCCGGGTATACATCTACACCTCACCAATGACCATGCAGCCCTTCAATATATACCAATACCCTGATCACACGGACATCCATTCACTCCAGACTTACATATACACATCACCAATGGCAATTTAGACACTCGCTGTATACTCACACACACACACACCGAATTTACGACTACTTGTATACCTATTTACCCACTCATTGAATAACTTTCGCCACACCCATGGCCATATAGCCACTCAACATATACATATTCACCCCGCATATTATCACAGCATGTATACACATACATTACACCTCATCAATATATATACCAATACCCGGTGCATACGGTTATTTGTACACCCAAGACAACCCATCGACTCGCTGTATACTGTTACACACACCCATGACAATACAGACACAGCAGATATGCATATACATAACATATACACCCATGTCCACACGGACACTTCCTATATACCCACAAACCCGCCAATGACTACCAGCTATACATGTACTCCATGTATGCATATACACTTCAGCAATCACGCCCGTATATTCATTCCATGTACACCTATATACATGATTCATAAGCATACAACTACTCCCCAGTTGTCCATACACCCACCCACGATCATACAGCCAACACGTGTATAGATATACATAAATCCATAATATAGCCACCCAAGATACATCAAGATAAATCCCACACATGGCTATCTAGTCACTTCATATATACATAAACAACACACCGATGACCATGTAGCTACTCTCGCTATACCCATACACCACATCAATTATCATGCAGCCACTCCCTGTATTCCTATTCACTTCACACATGACCATACAACCACTCCTTGTATACATGTGCATCTCATTGACACCCACCCATGATCATATAGCCACTACTTGTATAACTATTCACATCGTTCATGGCCATACAATAACTCCCTCTAAATATATTCACATGCAGTCACACACTGGCTGCCATTTTGACTTACATCATGTATTAATTTGATCAACTGTGAAGCTAATGGACAAGAGTAGCCACATAATATGGTTCCTCTCAGTTCTGTTTCGAAGTTTTGCCCATTTCCATTCAGAAATATGACCATAACACAAAAGACGATTTGTCAGAATTCCATACTGCATCTTTAAAATGAATTTGTCATCCACAGAAGGTACTGGGACAACCAGAATTGAACATTTAGTGTCAGTTAATTATATAACTAGGTTAATAGCCAAATGAGCTACAACCTATGATACATGTTTTCGAAACAGCAGAGAATAATGTTCGGGATATATGTGACAAATCATTTTAAAAAAAAACAATTTGGTTGCCATTTTGGAAGCCATCTTGAGTAATTTTGCGACCATCTTGGAATCCATCTATTACGAGGAATGTCAACCTACACACTATTAGACAGGTCTGAGATATCACATAACTGATTTGATGTCAAATGGTTACATTACCCAGCATAAATCTAGCGCATGTGTGTTGATAAAAATATATGGGTGGAAAACTTATTTCTAGACATGTCCACTTTTTCGAGAGTAATTTGGGTATATTAAGTAGTCCCAATTTGATATGGTTTCCGTTATTATAGCAGTATAAGGTCAAACAATATTCAATATGACTACATTCCCGTAGGAGTAACCACGATTTAGTTCTAAACACCAATTGAGTTGAAGTCCATGTCTTTGAATACCCTCGCACCATTCAGCTACACATTGGTCACGTGATTGTGTATATGTTGTTGCCATATCAACCAATCAGTGCCTTAGTTGCCTAAAAGTTGTCGGATAATACTTCTGCCACTAGCGAGGAATTTTTAGAAGGAAATACCTCTGATCTACCCACATACTCCGATCATGTATACATGTTTTTGCGACAAGTAGGCTGAAATGGGGTTCGTTGCTATGGAAACCCCCAAAACCCCATAAAAATGGTCCGATCTAGTTGCCTACCGAAATTATGTTCAAAGGGCACAACCAGGAACGTCTGGGCCAAATTTCACAATTTATTCATTAAAAGTAACGATTTTGCACATATCCGCCCAACTATATAGTGATGATACGATCGTTTAGTGTATTGTTTACATGCATTTTCTCATATCGCGAAAAATCGAAATTCTCTAAAAAAAAACAAAGGTTTGTTAAATTATAAATCTCGTTTCTGTGAAATTCAACGGACATATAATACATGTATGTTTGATATCATCATGCTCGAAAAAGGTTGTCCTCTAGGTTCATATACGCAAAGCTTCCATTTGACCTAATTCGAAGACATACAAGCAAGAAAACTCCCGCTCACGAGTATGGGTGTTAAGTCCGTTATAGCAAAGTAACGGGTGAGCAACTACTTATTAACTGATGTCGAGTTTTGACCTTGCATAACCAACGGCATGAACACGTAACATTCTGGAACTAACTTCTGCTTAACAATGGAGAGCCACCGAAGCATTGTTCTTAAAAACACTCATTTACATTTGAAGAGCAATATCATAGATAAATAAAATGAAGCACAGGAAGATGACATGGGATCTTAAAAAGAAATGTCAATACACATTACAACTTATAAGTTGATGCGCCAGCCAGACGTTGAAGTACTTTCCAGACAGTTGGACAAGCAGATAAACATAATTTTTCTTACAGAATTGGAAATCAATATTTTTTTGTTAGTTTATAGTTTGTGGAAATATGCTGACCACTGGTCTAACACGTGGATTGCTTGGTATATTCCCACAACCCATACACTTAAAAATCAACTGGAGAACAAATCAATCACATCAATATCGACACCAAGTCGGTTCGTGAATTCAACCTTTCATAGGAAAGACCAACTGTTTATTCTCATCAAATAAGGTACAAAGGCAGAGTATGAATGTATTGTCGTTGCGATAGTGAGTTATATTGGAGTATGCACACTACCACTGTAATATTGATGTCCACTTCAGGGTGAAGTTGTCATGAATGATTCTACTACACATGTGTCCGATCGATTATACTGTCTATTATACGACCAGTGATCGATCATGAAGGGCCAAACACTATTTTGGTCATATCGAATGTTCTGGCCAAATTTAATCCTCATCGTTCGGGCTCAGGGACGTGGCTAGATATACCAGGCTGTGACGGAGGTAGGTGCCACCCGAAGAGCGCAAAAATTGCGACTGGTATTTCCTGATAGGTATTCTCCAGGGACACTATGACTTTGCAGGTGATCAGCTATCTGCTGGGGCATAGATATATCACAGCCTGTTTACCATTTTTTTCTATCGCCGAAAATATTTTAATTCACTAACAAATATATATAAATTATCATGTTAGGTTTAGAAATATATTCCAAGCGTTTTTATATTGTACAAGCTCTTATCGATAAGTCCAATAAAGAACGGATAGTTTTATTTCAGGTAAAATATATTTTTTGCTAAAAAATCGTTTTTTCATGAAAAATATCGAAAATTTAAAAATTTTGCCCGCACATATGCGATAATTTCTAAACAAAATAGGCTAAGACTCTGAATGTGCATTAAAAAACTGCCACAGAGACTGCTATAAGATGTACTGAGAACCAATGTGCAATTCGTATCCGTTTAGTTCAGATATTACGTATTATTTCCCCTACCCAAATATCCCTGATTTTTCGAGATTGTTAATTTTTTTTACAAAAAGTGATTTGTTTGGCAAAATACTGGATCACTGGGTATGTTTTTACGAATCGCATTCGTAAATAGATGTATTCAAGTGTAAACAATCCACATCGTACACACTTTAGAACTATACATGCCTAATTATTTTTGAACAAAAACTCGAATTTTATGGGTATTCAACCATTCAAACCAAATTCCTACCGTATTGCTGTATGCATCGTAATTTCGCAATCTCAATACCATGTATAGCCTAATGCATCAGTATTCGATATGACTTAATTCAAAAATATTGAATAAAATTAAATTAAAACAAAACAAACGTTTTCTTGGCCAACATTCCTAATCATACGCGGGAAAGTCATTACGCAACACATTTTCTCTTGGGTCTCGGTCTGGATAATATTACCGGCCAAAATAAACCTATACAGGTAGCAAATCATTTAGGCCACTGCATTGATTACAATTTAGTATGCGATATCGAGACCGCACAGGCTGAAAAGGCCGAGCTACTTGCAATAGCTAGTGGGACATTGCCAGTAAAACCATCAGATAAAAAACAAACTGTTCTGACATACTTTTGGGTTGACAACTTTGACATGCATGGACTTGGAGACACACACTGGACACGGGGCTCTTAATTCCACCTACCTTGTAGATTTCCAAGAGGAGTCCCATGTTCCCTTATATTTAAAAGAAACAGTTAAGTTTGACAAAACGAAAAAAAAAGTTGAACATGAAATAAGTGGAGGAATTTTCCAATGAAACCTATGCCAATGCGTATGTTCTGTGTGTCATTGTTAGACAAATAAATGCTAGCGATCAGACTGATTAGATCTGCAGGGTGGCATACTTTAGAACATGCTTCATCAGAATGTCCTAAAAAACAGTTTTAACCCTTTACCCAACAGAAGGGCCCTGTGCCAATGCATTCTCTTATATATGCGAGTCGACCATAGGTCGCCTCGCATATATAAGAGAATGCATTGGCTTAACACATTAAAAATTGTTAAAGAATGTAAGAAAAAATGGTAAAAAGTGTTAAAAACAGATTTTTTTTAGGCCAATGCATTCTCTTATATATGCGAGGCGACCTATGGTCGACTCGCATATATAAGAGAATGCATTGGCACATGACATAACTGGAACCATCACAATGTGGTCAATGAGCCGGTTCCAATGATATCCATATTTGTATGGTTTTATTGAGACAGACCCAAGATAATTTAGGCTGTTGCAGCTTTATTTGGCCGTTTTTGGCCGGTTTGTTGGGTAAAGGGTTAACATACCTACCACCCATCGGTTATGAGGTCACCAATTGCAGAACGATCGAGCACTATAAGGTATATGTTCAGGAACACGCCGTACAAGTTAACATGCTATATGTTTATGTGAACCTGGATGTCGTTGCAGCAATAATGCATACAAGTTGGTTTGAATTCCCACAACGCTTCAATAATGTTGTTATCCATTTTAGGAGATTTCCATTTCATTAAGGAGAATTTTGGTTTAATCGGGAGTATTGTGAACCATTTTGGTTTTGATGACATTGTGTTTCAAGCATGTGTTTGCTCTTCATGGAGCTTGAATGGAGTTTTGTCTGGAAAGTATCATAACTGGTGTTGGACTGATCATAGCGAATTGTCGGAAGCACTAGGAAGGCCACTGTTTGAAAGATTCTTGTTGGAGCATGACACCCAGATACAGAAGTCTTAGTTCAGTCAGTCTGATATTCGGATTTCATATATAACACGACATAAATTCAATATGTTGATTTCATTGGCAAACACCAATTGTTCAAACAAGGCATTCGACACGGGATGTTCGGTGAAACTTCACAGTTCTGGATCACTCTGTATTACGCCTATTTCGCTGGGAATACTTTATTCCATCATATTGTGCAATGCAGAAGGCAGATTATGCAAAATATGGGTCGCATTATGTTTAAGTACTGAAGCACATTGAAAGCTTGTATTCTGGTTTGAAGAAACTTCTGCGTGAAAAGGGGATGTTGGTACAAGTTCAAGACAAGTTCCTTTAAGAGTACCGATAGACCAGAGAGGCGAGCAAACTTTGAACAGGAAAGCCAAACAGCAGGTGGAATCAAAGAGTTTGCTTTAGATAGTATTTTGAGGTGGACATTAAATCGCCCAGAAGAAGTTAAGAATACATATGCACTTTTGAATTTAGCCAACGTCGATAATCACAGTTCCAAATATAAACCGCTGCGGCTATTCTGAAATCAGAGAAACACGTGTCAGATTCAGTTAAGGTTTTGAAAACCGAATACATTAAGCCTTTCAATTATGTTATGGTATCCCCTTCCATTGCAAGTTTCAGAGTAAATGTTCTCGATAACAACAATTGGACTGAAAGCATACAGTTTTTTCAAACAATATCGTCTCAAGAGTAGAAATGGAAGTTTCCATGACCCAATTTCACCGTGAAACGGAATTTAGAATCGCGGAGCATCGAAGCCAATATGAGTATTATAGGGGTGTTGCTGTCTGCCTCACCGAAGTCTGAGCAAGTTATATTTTTTTATAAATCTCTCGCATACCCTTTATGGCCCGTTCCACTTAGCCCTAACCTAACGCTGATGGCACACGCAGAGTTACTGCTAAATGTAAACTACAAAATACAATTCTGTATTATTCACAAACACCTATTCTACCACCATGTAAGGCATCATTGAAGTTACAGTATCCGTGCAAACATTGTTGCAAGAATTTGGCGATTAGCAGGAACGGGGCAAGTGGAAATACCCCCTTTGTGCAATAATGGTTGAACGGAAGATTTCCAAATTAAATGGATCGAAAAGGCATTCGCTGATGATATACAGAGTTTCCTAATGAATTGTTACCTTGGTGTGTCTTACGGAGATGATGAAGACAGTGACATTTAAAATCAGTGATAATCGACCACAGTGTATGGTGTAGCCTGTCCGTTATAGATGTACCCTGTATCACATACCATTAGTGTTTCTTTTTCTTTTTCTTTTGTGTTGTTGTGCACACCAGTTCAATTCAGAAGATATGTTGCATTTCAGTCGATGATTTTAATTACGTTTGTTGTTTCTGACAGAGCAGCATGCAATTATCTCATTCGTTGTATCATGTAAATATAAGTAAAATGTGGAGGAGATAGGAAGTGGATAACTTCCGTTTATTTAGGCCATGGCTATGAGTCGTAATGAGTGCAGATGCATCACCCAATTAACAGGATATAGTTTATGGCAAGTTATGGTATGTTTGATCAATTTTGATATCAATGTCGGCTGCAAAATTCTAACTTGTAGGCATTTATGATTGGAAAACACCCTAAAATGAGCGCTTTTTAAAAACAAATCGTACCTATTGGTCTAATATTTCACCAACAGTATGTTTTGTTTTTTTGTTTGCCATATTTTTTAAACATCTAAAAATAATCGGGAATTTTGGGGTAGGGGAAACATTACGTAATATGTCAATTCACTCGAATTGGAATTTCACATTGAATCTTAATACATCCTATAGCACAGTTGTTGTGTCAGTTTTTTAATGCAAATTCAGTATCATCGCTTATTTCGCTAAATTAGCAGTTATCGCATGTTATGTGCGGCAAACATTTTGAAATTTGATGTATTTTTCATGAAAAAAATACGTTTTATTTAGGAAAAAAATATTTTGCCTTAAATAAAGCTATCCGTTCATTATTAATCTTATAGACAAGCGATTTTGCAATATAAAATCGCTTAGAAAATAATTCCAAATCTAATTAATGAATTTATATGTATTTTTTAGGGAATTAAAATATTTTAGGCAAATTTTGAGAGGAAAATTCAATATTTTTGAAATTAGTCATGTCGATTACTGATGCATCAGGCTATACATGCTATTGAGATTGTGAAATTACGATGCATACAGCAATAAGATAGGAATTTGTTTTGAATGGTTGAAAACCCATAAAATTTCGAGTTTTTTTCTCAAAATAATTAGTCATGTATAGTCCTAAAGTGTGTACGATGTGGATTGTTTACACTTGAATATATCTATTTACGAATGCGATTCATAAACACATACCCAGTGGTTCACTATTTCGCGAAATAATTAACTTTTTGTATTTTTTTTTTAAATCTCGAAAAATCAGGAATTTTGAGGTAGGGGAAATATTACGTAATATCTTAACTAAACGGATACGAATTGCACATTGGGTCTTAGAACATCTTATAACTTAATCTTTGTGTCAGTTTTTTAATGCACATTCAGAGTCTTAGCCTATTTTTTTTAGAAGTTATCGTATCTTATGTGTGGGCAACATTTTGAAATTTTCGATATTTTTCATTAAACAAATATGATTTTTATTATCAAAAAATATATTTTGCCTGCAATAAAACTATCAGTTCTTTATTGGACTTATAGATAAGAGCTTGTGCAATATATAAACGCTTGGAATATATTTCTAAACCTAACATGAGAATTTATGTATTTTTAAGTGAATTAAATATTTTCGGCAAATTTCGATAGAAAAATTGGTAAACAGGCTGTGGTATCTCTAAGCCCCAACAGATCGCTGATCACCTGCAATGTCAGATGTTTCAATATGAAAATTGAAAAATCCTAACATATAGTGGTCCAATTCCAGACAAATGCAAACGGCTGTGGACAAGGGACCAGGACACCATGGTCGGTCCGGTGTGAACATTTTGAAATCGCAAAATCCTAGCATCCAGGCAGGCCTCAAGCTTTCCTATAGTTGGAAATTTCAAACATGACACCCCCATAATGTTGGAAAATCAAACTACAAGAACATTTTCAACCTATTGGTGTGAGATTCCAACTGATGTGTCAGGTATGAAATTTCCAACTGTTAAAAAGTTGGGGTGAGACACCCCACACCTCCGTTGCCACGTCCCTGTAATCGGGCTCACAAGCAAAAATTATAATAACATAAATCCGCTTAACTAAGTGAAATAACTCTGTCGCCGACACCGTGTTCTCCAACCAGTGAGCTGTTTGTTTTCATCGCTATTTTCGCCAAGATAGAAACAGTTGGTTGCTTATTATAGTGAGGACTTGTGATAACTGATGAATAGCTATTGCTGGATTAAAACCTTTGCGATGGGAAGCAGTTTATAGCACCGAGACGTAACTGACATGGCATTGAGTAGTGTTGCTCACTCGTACAGGTACATAAGAGCCCCGAATGATATGTATTCTATAGAAATGAACACAAACATCAATAGAAGGGATCAACAACCCATCACTAGAGGAAACTATTTCCATATTTGCCCTAGTTCAGAAATGTATACTATTAACTAATAGGTTCAACCAAAACCACAAAGTCCATTAATTATCGAGCAACTGTATTGTACACCATGGCTAAACTTTCCCGACTCGAAGCCTGATTTGGATGGGCGAATAGACAGACCATACTAAACTAAACCATAACAAAAATACAACAAAATAAAAAAGATAGTTGTGTACTCAGGTAGATATTATATGTGCCCATGTAACCTCGTGTTATCACCCACACATTCATATCATCCTATATATACATGCCAGTTAATTCCAACGGTATGTGGGAAGTATTGCTTGTATGAGGTGATTGCAGGTTAAATTCATGTGTGGGAGTATATAATAAAGTTATGGAAGGGTCCACAAAAGCGACACGTATTCAGCAGGCCTTAAAGTTAACAACTTTGTTCGTATTTAACGTCAGCAACATCCGCGGTTGTAGTTTTACTACAATCGAATACAATTCAATGATGTCCATAATTATTTTAATATCAGAATGATTATTTCAATAATATAACCACATGTCTTCACATCACAACAAACTTATGATGCAGTTATGTTCTATTTGGTTTTATTTTCTTCGTAAATCGCTCGTGATAGTATTTAATATACACATGCATCTTCGGGGACGATTAAGAACTGACAGATACACCAGGGGCTTATAGGTATTACTGATGTCTTACTGTAATTGGGTGTCTTTCGATGTGATTAATGTTCTAAAAAGCATGCATGTTACATGCGTTAAACTGTTAAGATACGTATTAATGTTGTGATTGGTACTGTCATGATCTATCATGGTGTACAAATGTAGCGAATCATAATTCTAATCTATATGCTAATTATATGCTAACTTCATGAAATACAATTTGACTGTAGCCGATAACCAATGTATGCACCAATGTTAATTCAATTATGCAAGACAAACACCAAGTAGGAGTGTGGATCGAGCATGTAAGTCAACAAACAAAGATGCAGAAAGTGATTGTGAGAGTGTCGACAGAGGTTAATGATTCTGATAATACATTTTGATTATAATGTTAATTGTGAATCTGGTAGTGATTGCGCATATGGTAAACATGAGAGAATCGATAAGCATTTTGTTAAAGAGAGACAATTCTTAATGTTTGAAAGCTACTTGGGAGAGCTATTCAATTCTAGGTGCTGTGAAATGACCCGTATGCTAGTTAGATAGATAATTGGTTCATGTCAGTATAGTATACGAGTTGCCACACTCTCATCAAATGGAAGTGGCAACCCTTTCTCGGGAAGATGCCTGTTGGCGACATATTATCCACAACATGTACATTGATATCAGGACACAAAGATGTGCGATTCCCCGAGTAAGTGCGAAATACAGTACATATACAATGACGGACATAGATTCATATAAATTCGTATGCTTTGATAACATAAATATGAATGAAACGGTGTTTATCAAAAATGGAAATTGAAGCGTGCAAGAACACTTATCGACTATTTAGACAATCAATGTGTTCAGATTCATGTTTTATCCACTGACCACCATAGTTCCATCAGAAGAACAAATGATGAGAACTGCCTATCCAAAAGCTGATTACAAATTTGATTCATGGCACTAGGAAAATCCATAAAAACACTTAACAAAAGGCCAAATTGAAAGAGTGAGAAGAAATAAATGATCATGTTAATTGTGAATCTGGTAGTGATAGTGTAGATGGTGAACATGAGAGTGGCGATAAGAAGTTTGTTCAAGAGAGACAATTCTTAAAGTGTGAAAGCTACTTGGAAGAGCTATTCAACAAGGTGTGCTGTGAAATGTGGGTGTCCACCTGACCCAGATGACAGTCAGACAGAGAGAATTGGTTCATGTCTGTCCATAACATTGTATGCGATGCGAGTGATCACACTACTATCATCAGATGGAATTGGCAACCTTTTCTCTTGAAGAAACCTGTTGGCACGATTTTATCCACATGTACATTGATATCAGGACAAAGAGAATCGATTCCCTGTGTTAGTGCGAAATACTGTACATATTCAATGATGGACACAGATTAACATCAATTTGTATATTTTAAGAACATAAATGTGAATAAAATTGAGTTTTATCAAAAATGGAAATAAATCGAAAGGTGCAAGAACTCTTATCGATTATTTAGACAATCAATGTGTCCAGATTCATGTTTTATCTACTAACCGACATAATTCCATCAGAAAAAAAGATGCGAACTGCCTATCCAGATACTGATCACCAATTTGATCCATGGCACTAGGCACAAAAATGCCAAATTGAAAGAGTGTGGAGACACAAATGATTATAATGTTAATTGTGAATCTGGTAGTAATAATGATAGTGATTGTGCAGATGGTGAAAATGAGAGCGTCGATAAGAAGTTTGTTAATGAACAATTCTGCATGTTTGAAAGCTACTTGGAAGAGCTACTTTTTGTGAAATTTGTAGGCGTCCACCCGACCCAGAGGGCAGTCGGAGATAATTGGTTCATGTCGATCCATAACATTTTATACGAGTGGTTACATTATCAGGAAGTGGCAACCCTTTCAAACTGAAGGGTGCAAGAAATATTATCGACTATTTAGACAATCAATGTGTACAAGGTTCATGTTTAACTACCGACGTTCTTTAACATGTGTTTTCATTGTGGCCCGCACCATAAAACGAAATAACTGCGATGAAACCAAAAAAAGCAATGACATTAAAACGCGTGACATCGTCCACGAAAGAAGACATGAAGTGTGCCACATTTTTATATTGAAATATACACCGAAGAGACGGGTATGTGATCACGATCAAATGTGGACAATGATTACCTTGGCAGCAATCGACGGAAGCAGAGGGTTCCATCCAAAGGGGACCCCCTTTTCAAATGTGTATATTCGAAAGTCACTGGACATTGGGTTGCAAAACATATATATGAAAATGAAATTTTCAAACATGAGCCGCATAGCAAATGTCAAGTAATTACGTTTAATGTTATTCGAGTTTTCATCCGTGCAACCCAAAAATCTTCGATTTCTAAGTCTAAAAAGAGCAAACCTCGGTAAAAATCATCGGAAATTACCTTTGCGTTCACAAGTCAGCTACACGCCAAATACCATGGAATTATGATTAATTTTGTCTAAGTTATGACCCGGACAATAAGGACCGACATGTTGATTATAATAGTCGTCCGAAAAACAGTCTTATCCTGGAAACATTTTTTGTGGGGTAACACTTATTTTTTGTCAATAATTAAATTTTGTCAATTATACCAGAACTAATTCAACCAAAATCCATTATCTCTCCTCAAATTAATAGATCAATGCCTGGCAATGAAACCAATATATAGTTTTGCCCTATAGGTAATAGCTTGCCATGATGAAAAAGATTTGGTCCTGTAAATTAGGTCTGGACGAGTTTTGTAAATTCCGCTATAAACTAGGGACGAGTTGAAGATCTTCTATATATGCCTTATGAAGTTATGCTTAGTAATTTTGAAGAACACTCAATTTCAAATTTTGAGGTTGCTTACGACCAACCCAATCAGTAAATAGACATGGTGCCATGGTGGGCAAAGGCGGGAGATGAATGGAATCTACAACCAGCTGTGCGGTATTGCCACCAGGGGAGTTGGCAACAGTAAGAAACGTGCAACAAACGCTCTTTATTGCTACCATATCGGGGATAGACAGACACCGAACGCTCTTTTTTGTTCCATGCCGCGCGCGCAAATGGCTGTTTTAAGTTTGGGAAGCAGATACCATTAGGTGTTTGTTAACATTTTGATTTCCTTCGAATAACTCCAGTTTGGATTGTCTCAACCAAAGTTTGTATATGTTCTCAGCCAAAATAATAAAGGCCAAGTTCGATTAGTTTCTGTTTAATAGATTCTGAATGTTATGTGGCCCATTTACGACTTGCACATTGCCTAAATTTGATATTTTGGTTCACGATCATTAACTCTGGTTTGTTTTATTTGACAGGAACTGAATTCCTCTTGTTGACTACGGTATATACTGTTAATGTAAGCGTGTCGCTGTGCGCGATATCAGTTAAGCATAATATGCTTGGAGTTTGTCCTTTTAGTTTTTCTTTTCAAGCTAATTACCAATAGGTTGAACAAGTAAAATTTGGCAATTATTTGCTATGCCATGCGTGCCGACTGCGTGACTCTTCTCGACTAAATGGTACTGAAAGAGACATATGACCATTTGGATGTCACACGCGTGGTGTCTCGATGCTACCTATAAAGCATGTGGGGGAGTAGCTCCGCCTTGTAAATCTTAGAGATCCAACAACATAATGCTCGCTCATGGTTGACGAGGTAGTGGGGTCGAATAAAAGTTGGTATCGGCTCTTAAGGGCGCTTCCACGTGTGTTATCGGTGGTTAAAGCAGGAACAAATTCTTTGAAAAACAGTTGACAGTAGGATTTCGTAATCAAAATCCTAACTAGATATAATTCTTCGCCCACTTACGCGAGGAATATGTTTTCACCCATCCATGCAGGTTATTGGCTTGATAGGAAATACATTAATAGTGGTTATGTTTTAGTATTTGATAATGGTGTACGATACTACAAGAGGGTGTCTTTGCCCATGTCGATTTATTATTAGGGCAATACGTTTCTTAGTTGGAAAAGAAGCAAATAAGTTAGACGAATGTTTTCAACACATCCCCGTCGTAATAGCTTCATAGTGGACCTAAATATTCACATAGGTTGATATTGGACTTATTTGATTCTGAACTAAGCCCACAGTGTACTTATTCCGTTTAAGTGTACATTTGTAAAGTCATGAGTTTTTTTATTCTTGTTATTTTCCATGCAGCTAAAATAAGTGCAATGCGGCTTATTTCATATTGAAATAGTCCCACATCTGGCTGTTTTAATAACCAGCGTTTAGGCCCACATTGGGCTTATTTCACATCTAAATAAAGCCAATGCGAGCTTATTTCAGCCCTATGGAATAGGTTCAGTAGATATGAAGTTATTTCAGCGAGAACAGGCTGACATATGTACGCAATTTGGAAGGCGGTATAATATATGTTGACAAATACACGAACTATCGATATGCCGGTTTCATATGCTCTGAAAAATACTTTCCACAGTTTAAAAAAAGCCATATAAAAATGTTCGCACTGAACGTGCAACAAACGCTCTTTATTGCTACCATATCGGGGATAGACAGACACCGAACGCTCTTTTTTGTTCCATGCCGCGCGCGCAAATGGCTGTTTTAAGTTTGGGAAGCAGATACCATTAGGTGTTTGTTAACATTTTGATTTCCTTCGAATAACTCCAGTTTGGATTGTCTCAACCAAAGTTTGTATATGTTCTCAGCCAAAATAATAAAGGCCAAGTTCGATTAGTTTCTGTTTAATAGATTCTGAATGTTATGTGGCCCATTTACGACTTGCACATTGCCTAAATTTGATATTTTGGTTCACGATCATTAACTCTGGTTTGTTTTATTTGACAGGAACTGAAATCCTCTTGTTGACTACGGTATATACTGTTAATGTAAGTTTGTCGCTGTGCGCGATATCAGTTAAGCATAATATGCTTGGAGTTTGTCCTTTTAGTTTTTCTTTTCAAGCTAATTACCAATAGGTTGAACAAGTAAAATTTGACAATTATTTGCTATGCCATGCGTGCCGACTGCGTGACTCTTCTCGACTAAATGGTACTGAAAGAGACATATGACCATTTGGATGTCACACGCGTGGTGTCTCGATGCTACCTATAAAGCATGTGGGGGAGTAGCTCCGCCTTGTAAATCTTAGAGATCCAACAACATAATGCTCGCTCATGGTTGACGAGGTAGTGGGGTCGAATAAAAGTTGGTATCGGCTCTTAAGGGCGCTTCCACGTGTGTTATCGGTGGTTAAAGCAGGAACAAATTCTTTGAAAAACAGTTGACAGTAGGATTTCGTAATCAAAATCCTAACTAGATATAATTCTTCGCCCACTTACGCGAGGAATATGTTTTCACCCATCCATGCAGGTTATTGGCTTGATAGGAAATACATTAATAGTGGTTATGTTTTAGTATTTGATAATGGTGTACGATACTACAAGAGGGTGTCTTTGCCCATGTCGATTTATTATTAGGGCAATACGTTTCTTAGTTGGAAAAGAAGCAAATAAGTTAGACGAATGTTTTCAACACATCCCCGTCGTAATAGCTTCATAGTGGACCTAAATATTCGCATAGGTTGATATTGGACTTATTTGATTCTGAACTAAGCCCACAGTGTACTTATTCCGTTTAAGTGTACATTTGTAAAGTCATGAGTTTTTTTATTCTTGTTATTTTCCATGCAGCTAAAATAAGTGCAATGCGGCTTATTTCATATTGAAATAGTCCCACATCTGGCTGTTTTAATAACCAGCGTTTAGGCCCATATTGGGCTTATTTCACATCTAAATAAAGCCAATGCGAGCTTATTTCAGCCCTATGGAATAGGTTCAGTAGATATGAAGTTATTTCAGCGAGAACAGGCTGACATATGTACGCAATTTGGAAGGCGGTATAATATATGTTGACAAATACACGAACTATCGATATGCCGGTTTCATATGCTCTGAAAAATACTTTCCACAGTTTAAAAAAAGCCATATAAAAATGTTCGCACTGAACGTGCAACAAACGCTCTTTATTGCTACCATATCGGGGATAGACAGACACCGAACGCTCTTTTTTGTTCCATGCCGCGCGCGCAAATGGCTGTTTTAAGTTTGGGAAGTAGATACCATTAGGTGTTTGTTAACATTTTGATTTCCTTCGAATAACTCCAGTTTGGATTGTCTCAACCAAAGTTTGTATATGTTCTCAGCCAAAATAATAAAGGCCAAGTTCGATTAGTTTCTGTTTAATAGATTCTGAATGTTATGTGGCCCATTTACGACTTGCACATTGCCTAAATTTGATATTTTGGTTCACGATCATTAACTCTGGTTTGTTTTATTTGACAGGAACTGAAATCCTCTTGTTGACTACGGTTAATACTGTTAATGTAAGCTTGTCGCTGTGCGCGATATCAGTTAAGCATAATATGCTTGGAGTTTGTCCTTTTAGTTTTTCTTTTCAAGCTAATTACCAATAGGTTGAACAAGTAAAATTTGACAATTATTTGCTATGCCATGCGTGCCGACTGCGTGACTCTTCTCGACTAAATGGTACTGAAAGAGACATATGACCATTTGGATGTCACACGCGTGGTGTCTCGATGCTACCTATAAAGCATGTGGGGGAGTAGCTCCGCCTTGTAAATCTTAGAGATCCAACAACATAATGCTCGCTCATGGTTGACGAGGTAGTGGGGTCGAATAAAAGTTGGTATCGGCTCTTAAGGGCGCTTCCACGTGTGTTATCGGTGGTTAAAGCAGGAACAAATTCTTTGAAAAACAGTTGACAGTAGGATTTCGTAATCAAAATCCTAACTAGATATAATTCTTCGCCCACTTACGCGAGGAATATGTTTTCACCCATCCATGCAGGTTATTGGCTTGATAGGAAATACATTAATAGTGGTTATGTTTTAGTATTTGATAATGGTGTACGATACTACAAGAGGGTGTCTTTGCCCATGTCGATTTATTATTAGGGCAATACGTTTCTTAGTTGGAAAAGAAGCAAATAAGTTAGACGAATGTTTTCAACACATCCCCGTCGTAATAGCTTCATAGTGGACCTAAATATTCACATAGGTTGATATTGGACTTATTTGATTCTGAACTAAGCCCACAGTGTACTTATTCCGTTTAAGTGTACATTTGTAAAGTCATGAGTTTTTTTATTCTTGTTATTTTCCATGCAGCTAAAATAAGTGCAATGCGGCTTATTTCATATTGAAATAGTCCCACATCTGGCTGTTTTAATAACCAGCGTTTAGGCCCATATTGGGCTTATTTCACATCTAAATAAAGCCAATGCGAGCTTATTTCAGCCCTATGGAATAGGTTCAGTAGATATGAAGTTATTTCAGCGAGAACAGGCTGACATATGTACGCAATTTGGAAGGCGGTATAATATATGTTGACAAATACACGAACTATCGATATGCCGGTTTCATATGCTCTGAAAAATACTTTCCACAGTTTAAAAAAAGCCATATAAAAATGTTCGCACTGAACGTGCAACAAACGCTCTTTATGCTACCATATCGGGGATAGACAGACACCGAACGCTCTTTTTTGTTCCATGCCGCGCGCGCAAATGGCTGTTTTAAGTTTGGGAAGCAGATACCATTAGGTGTTTGTTAACATTTTGATTTCCTTCGAATAACTCCAGTTTGGATTGTCTCAACCAAAGTTTGTATATGTTCTCAGCCAAAATAATAAAGGCCAAGTTCGATTAGTTTCTGTTTAATAGATTCTGAATGTTATGTGGCCCATTTACGACTTGCACATTGCCTAAATTTGATATTTTGGTTCACGATCATTAACTCTGGTTTGTTTTATTTGACAGGAACTGAAATCCTCTTGTTGACTACGGTATATACTGTTAATGTAAGCTTGTCGCTGTGCGCGATATCAGTTAAGCATAATATGCTTGGAGTTTGTCCTTTTAGTTTTTCTTTTCAAGCTAATTACCAATAGGTTGAACAAGTAAAATTTGACAATTATTTGCTATGCCATGCGTGCCGACTGCGTGACTCTTCTCGACTAAATGGTACTGAAAGAGACATATGACCATTTGGATGTCACACGCGTGGTGTCTCGATGCTACCTATAAAGCATGTGGGGGAGTAGCTCCGCCTTGTAAATCTTAGAGATCCAACAACATAATGCTCGCTCATGGTTGACGAGGTAGTGGGGTCGAATAAAAGTTGGTATCGGCTCTTAAGGGCGCTTCCACGTGTGTTATCGGTGGTTAAAGCAGGAACAAATTCTTTGAAAAACAGTTGACAGTAGGATTTCGTAATCAAAATCCTAACTAGATATAATTCTTCGCCCACTTACGCGAGGAATATGTTTTCACCCATCCATGCAGGTTATTGGCTTGATAGGAAATACATTAATAGTGGTTATGTTTTAGTATTTGATAATGGTGTACGATACTACAAGAGGGTGTCTTTGCCCATGTCGATTTATTATTAGGGCAATACGTTTCTTAGTTGGAAAAGAAGCAAATAAGTTAGACGAATGTTTTCAACACATCCCCGTCGTAATAGCTTCATAGTGGACCTAAATATTCGCATAGGTTGATATTGGACTTATTTGATTCTGAACTAAGCCCACAGTGTACTTATTCCGTTTAAGTGTACATTTGTAAAGTCATGAGTTTTTTTATTCTTGTTATTTTCCATGCAGCTAAAATAAGTGCAATGCGGCTTATTTCATATTGAAATAGTCCCACATCTGGCTGTTTTAATAACCAGCGTTTAGGCCCACATTGGGCTTATTTCACATCTAAATAAAGCCAATGCGAGCTTATTTCAGCCCTATGGAATAGGTTCAGTAGATATGAAGTTATTTCAGCGAGAACAGGCTGACATATGTACGCAATTTGGAAGGCGGTATAATATATGTTGACTAATACACGAACTATCGATATGCCGGTTTCATATGCTCTGAAAAATACTTTCCACAGTTTAAAAAAAGCCATATAAAAATGTTCGCACTGAACGTGCAACAAACGCTCTTTATTGCTACCATATCGGGGATAGACAGACACCGAACGCTCTTTTTTGTTCCATGCCGCGCGCGCAAATGGCTGTTTTAAGTTTGGGAAGTAGATACCATTAGGTGTTTGTTAACATTTTGATTTCCTTCGAATAACTCCAGTTTGGATTGTCTCAACCAAAGTTTGTATATGTTCTCAGCCAAAATAATAAAGGCCAAGTTCGATTAGTTTCTGTTTAATAGATTCTGAATGTTATGTGGCCCATTTACGACTTGCACATTGCCTAAATTTGATATTTTGGTTCACGATCATTAACTCTGGTTTGTTTTATTTGACAGGAACTGAAATCCTCTTGTTGACTACGGTATATACTGTTAATGTAAGCTTGTCGCTGTGCGCGATATCAGTTAAGCATAATATGCTTGGAGTTTGTCCTTTTAGTTTTTCTTTTCAAGCTAATTACCAATAGGTTGAACAAGTAAAATTTGACAATTATTTGCTATGCCATGCGTGCCGACTGCGTGACTCTTCTCGACTAAATGGTACTGAAAGAGACATATGACCATTTGGATGTCACACGCGTGGTGTCTCGATGCTACCTATAAAGCATGTGGGGGAGTAGCTCCGCCTTGTAAATCTTAGAGATCCAACAACATAATGCTCGCTCATGGTTGACGAGGTAGTGGGGTCGAATAAAAGTTGGTATCGGCTCTTAAGGGCGCTTCCACGTGTGTTATCGGTGGTTAAAGCAGGAACAAATTCTTTGAAAAACAGTTGACAGTAGGATTTCGTAATCAAAATCCTAACTAGATATAATTCTTCGCCCACTTACGCGAGGAATATGTTTTCACCCATCCATGCAGGTTATTGGCTTGATAGGAAATACATTAATAGTGGTTATGTTTTAGTATTTGATAATGGTGTACGATACTACAAGAGGGTGTCTTTGCCCATGTCGATTTATTATTAGGGCAATACGTTTCTTAGTTGGAAAAGAAGCAAATAAGTTAGACGAATGTTTTCAACACATCCCCGTCGTAATTGCTTCATAGTGGACCTAAATATTCGCATAGGTTGATATTGGACTTATTTGATTCTGAACTAAGCCCACAGTGTACTTATTCCGTTTAAGTGTACATTTGTAAAGTCATGAGTTTTTTTATTCTTGTTATTTTCCATGCAGCTAAAATAAGTGCAATGCGGCTTATTTCATATTGAAATAGTCCCACATCTGGCTGTTTTAATAACCAGCGTTTAGGCCCATATTGGGCTTATTTCACATCTAAATAAAGCCAATGCGAGCTTATTTCAGCCCTATGGAATAGGTTCAGTAGATATGAAGTTATTTCAGCGAGAACAGGCTGACATATGTACGCAATTTGGAAGGCGGTATAATATATGTTGACAAATACACGAACTATCGATATGCCGGTTTCATATGCTCTGAAAAATACTTTCCACAGTTTAAAAAAAGCCATATAAAAATGTTCGCACTGAACGTGCAACAAACGCTCTTTATTGCTACCATATCGGGGATAGACAGACACCGAACGCTCTTTTTTGTTCCATGCCGCGCGCGCAAATGGCTGTTTTAAGTTTGGGAAGTAGATACCATTAGGTGTTTGTTAACATTTTGATTTCCTTCGAATAACTCCAGTTTGGATTGTCTCAACCAAAGTTTGTATATGTTCTCAGCCAAAATAATAAAGGCCAAGTTCGATTAGTTTCTGTTTAATAGATTCTGAATGTTATGTGGCCCATTTACGACTTGCACATTGCCTAAATTTGATATTTTGGTTCACGATCATTAACTCTGGTTTGTTTTATTTGACAGGAACTGAAATCCTCTTGTTGACTACGGTATATACTGTTAATGTAAGCTTGTCGCTGTGCGCGATATCAGTTAAGCATAATATGCTTGGAGTTTGTCCTTTTAGTTTTTCTTTTCAAGCTAATTACCAATAGGTTGAACAAGTAAAATTTGACAATTATTTGCTATGCCATGCGTGCCGACTGCGTGACTCTTCTCGACTAAATGGTACTGAAAGAGACATATGACCATTTGGATGTCACACGCGTGGTGTCTCGATGCTACCTATAAAGCATGTGGGGGAGTAGCTCCGCCTTGTAAATCTTAGAGATCCAACAACATAATGCTCGCTCATGGTTGACGAGGTAGTGGGGTCGAATAAAAGTTGGTATCGGCTCTTAAGGGCGCTTCCACGTGTGTTATCGGTGGTTAAAGCAGGAACAAATTCTTTGAAAAACAGTTGACAGTAGGATTTCGTAATCAAAATCCTAACTAGATATAATTCTTCGCCCACTTACGCGAGGAATATGTTTTCACCCATCCATGCAGGTTATTGGCTTGATAGGAAATACATTAATAGTGGTTATGTTTTAGTATTTGATAATGGTGTACGATACTACAAGAGGGTGTCTTTGCCCATGTCGATTTATTATTAGGGCAATACGTTTCTTAGTTGGAAAAGAAGCAAATAAGTTAGACGAATGTTTTCAACACATCCCCGTCGTAATAGCTTCATAGTGGACCTAAATATTCACATAGGTTGATATTGGACTTATTTGATTCTGAACTAAGCCCACAGTGTACTTATTCCGTTTAAGTGTACATTTGTAAAGTCATGAGTTTTTTTATTCTTGTTATTTGCCATGCAGCTAAAATAAGTGCAATGCGGCTTATTTCATATTGAAATAGTCCCACATCTGGCTGTTTTAATAACCAGCGTTTAGGCCCACATTGGGCTTATTTCACATCTAAATAAAGCCAATGCGAGCTTATTTCAGCCCTATGGAATAGGTTCAGTAGATATGAAGTTATTTCAGCGAGAACAGGCTGACATATGTACGCAATTTGGAAGGCGGTATAATATATGTTGACAAATACACGAACTATCGATATGCCGGTTTCATATGCTCTGAAAAATACTTTCCACAGTTTAAAAAAAGCCATATAAAAATGTTCGCACTGAACGTGCAACAAACGCTCTTTATTGCTACCATATCGGGGATAGACAGACACCGAACGCTCTTTTTTGTTCCATGCCGCGCGCGCAAATGGCTGTTTTAAGTTTGGGAAGCAGATACCATTAGGTGTTTGTTAACATTTTGATTTCCTTCGAATAACTCCAGTTTGGATTGTCTCAACCAAAGTTTGTATATGTTCTCAGCCAAAATAATAAAGGCCAAGTTCGATTAGTTTCTGTTTAATAGATTCTGAATGTTATGTGGCCCATTTACGACTTGCACATTGCCTAAATTTGATATTTTGGTTCACGATCATTAACTCTGGTTTGTTTTATTTGACAGGAACTGAAATCCTCTTGTTGACTACGGTATATACTGTTAATGTAAGCTTGTCGCTGTGCGCGATATCAGTTAAGCATAATATGCTTGGAGTTTGTCCTTTTAGTTTTTCTTTTCAAGCTAATTACCAATAGGTTGAACAAGTCAAATTTGACAATTATTTGCTATGCCATGCGTGCCGACTGCGTGACTCTTCTCGACTAAATGGTACTGAAAGAGACATATGACCATTTGGATGTCACACGCGTGTTGTCTCGATGCTACCTATAAAGCATGTGGGGGAGTAGCTCCGCCTTGTAAATCTTAGAGATCCAACAACATAATGCTCGCTCATGGTTGACGAGGTAGTGGGGTCGAATAAAAGTTGGTATCGGCTCTTAAGGGCGCTTCCACATGTGTTATCGGTGGTTAAAGCAGGAACAAATTCTTTGAAAAACAGTTGACAGTAGGATTTCGTAATCAAAATCCTAACTAGATATAATTCTTCGCCCACTTACGCGAGGAATATGTTTTCACCCATCCATGCAGGTTATTGGCTTGATAGGAAATACATTAATAGTGGTTATGTTTTAGTATTTGATAATGGTGTACGATACTACAAGAGGGTGTCTTTGCCCATGTCGATTTATTATTAGGGCAATACGTTTCTTAGTTGGAAAAGAAGCAAATAAGTTAGACGAATGTTTTCAACACATCCCCGTCGTAATAGCTTCATAGTGGACCTAAATATTCACATGGGTTGATATTGGACTTATTTGATTCTGAACTAAGCCCACAGTGTACTTATTCCGTTTAAGTGTACATTTGTAAAGTCATGAGTTTTTTTATTCTTGTTATTTTCCATGCAGCTAAAATAAGTGCAATGCGGCTTATTTCATATTGAAATAGTCCCACATCTGGCTGTTTTAATAACCAGCGTTTAGGCCCATATTGGGCTTATTTCACATCTAAATAAAGCCAATGCGAGCTTATTTCAGCCCTATGGAATAGGTTCAGTAGATATGAAGTTATTTCAGCGAGAACAGGCTGACATATGTACGCAATTTGGAAGGCGGTATAATATATGTTGACAAATACACGAACTATCGATATGCCGGTTTCATATGCTCTGAAAAATACTTTCCACAGTTTAAAAAAAGCCATATAAAAATGTTCGCACTGAACGTGCAATAAACGCTCTTTATTGCTACCATATCGGGGATAGACAGACACCGAACGCTCTTTTTTGTTCCATGCCGCGCGCGCAAATGGCTGTTTTAAGTTTGGGAAGCAGATACCATTAGGTGTTTGTTAACATTTTGATTTCCTTCGAATAACTCCAGTTTGGATTGTCTCAACCAAAGTTTGTATATGTTCTCAGCCAAAATAATAAAGGCCAAGTTCGATTAGTTTCTGTTTAATAGATTCTGAATGTTATGTGGCCCATTTACGACTTGCACATTGCCTAAATTTGATATTTTGGTTCACGATCATTAACTCTGGTTTGTTTTATTTGACAGGAACTGAATTCCTCTTGTTGACTACGGTATATACTGTTAATGTAAGCTTGTCGCTGTGCGCGATATCAGTTAAGCATAATATGCTTGGAGTTTGTCCTTTTAGTTTTTCTTTTCAAGCTAATTACCAATATGTTGAACAAGTGAAATTTGACAATTATTTGCTATGCCATGCGTGCCGACTGCGTGACTCTTCTCGACTAAATGGTACTGAAAGAGACATATGACCATTTGGATGTCACACGCGTGGTGTCTCGATGCTACCTATAAAGCATGTGGGGGAGTAGCTCCGCCTTGTAAATCTTAGAGATCCAACAACATAATGCTCGCTCATGGTTGACGAGGTAGTGGGGTCGAATAAAAGTTGGTATCGGCTCTTAAGGGCGCTTCCACATGTGTTATCGGTGGTTAAAGCAGGAACAAATTCTTTGAAAAACAGTTGACAGTAGGATTTCGTAATCAAAATCCTAACTAGATATAATTCTTCGCCCACTTACGCGAGGAATATGTTTTCACCCATCCATGCAGGTTATTGGCTTGATAGGAAATACATTAATAGTGGTTATGTTTTAGTATTTGATAATGGTGTACGATACTACAAGAGGGTGTCTTTGCCCATGTCGATTTATTATTAGGGCAATACGTTTCTTAGTTGGAAAAGAAGCAAATAAGTTAGACGAATGTTTTCAACACATCCCCGTCGTAATAGCTTCATAGTGGACCTAAATATTCACATGGGTTGATATTGGACTTATTTGATTCTGAACTAAGCCCACAGTGTACTTATTCCGTTTAAGTGTACATTTGTAAAGTCATGAGTTTTTTTATTCTTGTTATTTTCCATGCAGCTAAAATAAGTGCAATGCGGCTTATTTCATATTGAAATAGTCCCACATCTGGCTGTTTTAATAACCAGCGTTTAGGCCCATATTGGGCTTATTTCACATCTAAATAAAGCCAATGCGAGCTTATTTCAGCCCTATGGAATAGGTTCAGTAGATATGAAGTTATTTCAGCGAGAACAGGCTGACATATGTACGCAATTTGGAAGGCGGTATAATATATGTTGACAAATACACGAACTATCGATATGCCGGTTTCATATGCTCTGAAAAATACTTTCCACAGTTTAAAAAAAGCCATATAAAAATGTTCGCACTGAACGTGCAATAAACGCTCTTTATTGCTACCATATCGGGGATAGACAGACACCGAACGCTCTTTTTTGTTCCATGCCGCGCGCGCAAATGGCTGTTTTAAGTTTGGGAAGCAGATACCATTAGGTGTTTGTTAACATTTTGATTTCCTTCGAATAACTCCAGTTTTGGATTGTCTCTACCAAAGTTTGTATATGTTCTCAGCCAAAATAATAAAGGCCAAGTTCGATTAGTTTCTGTTTAATAGATTCTGAATGTTATGTGGCCCATTTACGACTTGCACATTGCCTAAATTTGATATTTTGGTTCACGATCATTAACTCTGGTTTGTTTTATTTGACAGGAACTGAATTCCTCTTGTTGACTACGGTATATACTGTTAATGTAAGCTTGTCGCTGTGCGCGATATCAGTTAAGCATAATATGCTTGGAGTTTGTCCTTTTAGTTTTTCTTTTCAAGCTAATTACCAATAGGTTGAACAAGTCAAATTTGACAATTATTTGCTATGCCATGCGTGCCGACTGCGTGACTCTTCTCGACTAAATGGTACTGAAAGAGACATATGACCATTTGGATGTCACACGCGTGTTGTCTCGATGCTACCTATAAAGCATGTGGGGGAGTAGCTCCGCCTTGTAAATCTTAGAGATCCAACAACATAATGCTCGCTCATGGTTGACGAGGTAGTGGGGTCGAATAAAAGTTGGTATCGGCTCTTAAGGGCGCTTCCACATGTGTTATCGGTGGTTAAAGCAGGAACAAATTCTTTGAAAAACAGTTGACAGTAGGATTTCGTAATCAAAATCCTAACTAGATATAATTCTTCGCCCACTTACGCGAGGAATATGTTTTCACCCATCCATGCAGGTTATTGGCTTGATAGGAAATACATTAATAGTGGTTATGTTTTAGTATTTGATAATGGTGTACGATACTACAAGAGGGTGTCTTTGCCCATGTCGATTTATTATTAGGGCAATACGTTTCTTAGTTGGAAAAGAAGCAAATAAGTTAGACGAATGTTTTCAACACATCCCCGTCGTAATAGCTTCATAGTGGACCTAAATATTCACATGGGTTGATATTGGACTTATTTGATTCTGAACTAAGCCCACAGTGTACTTATTCCGTTTAAGTGTACATTTGTAAAGTCATGAGTTTTTTTATTCTTGTTATTTTCCATGCAGCTAAAATAAGTGCAATGCGGCTTATTTCATATTGAAATAGTCCCACATCTGGCTGTTTTAATAACCAGCGTTTAGGCCCATATTGGGCTTATTTCACATCTAAATAAAGCCAATGCGAGCTTATTTCAGCCCTATGGAATAGGTTCAGTAGATATGAAGTTATTTCAGCGAGAACAGGCTGACATATGTACGCAATTTGGAAGGCGGTATAATATATGTTGACAAATACACGAACTATCGATATGCCGGTTTCATATGCTCTGAAAAATACTTTCCACAGTTTAAAAAAAGCCATATAAAAATGTTCGCACTGAACGTGCAATAAACGCTCTTTATTGCTACCATATCGGGGATAGACAGACACCGAACGCTCTTTTTTGTTCCATGCCGCGCGCGCAAATGGCTGTTTTAAGTTTGGGAAGCAGATACCATTAGGTGTTTGTTAACATTTTGATTTCCTTCGAATAACTCCAGTTTGGATTGTCTCAACCAAAGTTTGTATATGTTCTCAGCCAAAATAATAAAGGCCAAGTTCGATTAGTTTCTGTTTAATAGATTCTGAATGTTATGTGGCCCATTTACGACTTGCACATTGCCTAAATTTGATATTTTGGTTCACGATCATTAACTCTGGTTTGTTTTATTTGACAGGAACTGAATTCCTCTTGTTGACTACGGTATATACTGTTAATGTAAGCTTGTCGCTGTGCGCGATATCAGTTAAGCATAATATGCTTGGAGTTTGTCCTTTTAGTTTTTCTTTTCAAGCTAATTACCAATATGTTGAACAAGTGAAATTTGACAATTATTTGCTATGCCATGCGTGCCGACTGCGTGACTCTTCTCGACTAAATGGTACTGAAAGAGACATATGACCATTTGGATGTCACACGCGTGGTGTCTCGATGCTACCTATAAAGCATGTGGGGGAGTAGCTCCGCCTTGTAAATCTTAGAGATCCAACAACATAATGCTCGCTCATGGTTGACGAGGTAGTGGGGTCGAATAAAAGTTGGTATCGGCTCTTAAGGGCGCTTCCACATGTGTTATCGGTGGTTAAAGCAGGAACAAATTCTTTGAAAAACAGTTGACAGTAGGATTTCGTAATCAAAATCCTAACTAGATATAATTCTTCGCCCACTTACGCGAGGAATATGTTTTCACCCATCCATGCAGGTTATTGGCTTGATAGGAAATACATTAATAGTGGTTATGTTTTAGTATTTGATAATGGTGTACGATACTACAAGAGGGTGTCTTTGCCCATGTCGATTTATTATTAGGGCAATACGTTTCTTAGTTGGAAAAGAAGCAAATAAGTTAGACGAATGTTTTCAACACATCCCCGTCGTAATAGCTTCATAGTGGACCTAAATATTCACATGGGTTGATATTGGACTTATTTGATTCTGAACTAAGCCCACAGTGTACTTATTCCGTTTAAGTGTACATTTGTAAAGTCATGAGTTTTTTTATTCTTGTTATTTTCCATGCAGCTAAAATAAGTGCAATGCGGCTTATTTCATATTGAAATAGTCCCACATCTGGCTGTTTTAATAACCAGCGTTTAGGCCCATATTGGGCTTATTTCACATCTAAATAAAGCCAATGCGAGCTTATTTCAGCCCTATGGAATAGGTTCAGTAGATATGAAGTTATTTCAGCGAGAACAGGCTGACATATGTACGCAATTTGGAAGGCGGTATAATATATGTTGACAAATACACGAACTATCGATATGCCGGTTTCATATGCTCTGAAAAATACTTTCCACAGTTTAAAAAAAGCCATATAAAAATGTTCGCACTGAACGTGCAATAAACGCTCTTTATTGCTACCATATCGGGGATAGACAGACACCGAACGCTCTTTTTTGTTCCATGCCGCGCGCGCAAATGGCTGTTTTAAGTTTGGGAAGCAGATACCATTAGGTGTTTGTTAACATTTTGATTTCCTTCGAATAACTCCAGTTTGGATTGTCTCAACCAAAGTTTGTATATGTTCTCAGCCAAAATAATAAAGGCCAAGTTCGATTAGTTTCTGTTTAATAGATTCTGAATGTTATGTGGCCCATTTACGACTTGCACATTGCCTAAATTTGATATTTTGGTTCACGATCATTAACTCTGGTTTGTTTTATTTGACAGGAACTGAATTCCTCTTGTTGACTACGGTATATACTGTTAATGTAAGCTTGTCGCTGTGCGCGATATCAGTTAAGCATAATATGCTTGGAGTTTGTCCTTTTAGTTTTTCTTTTCAAGCTAATTACCAATATGTTGAACAAGTGAAATTTGACAATTATTTGCTATGCCATGCGTGCCGACTGCGTGACTCTTCTCGACTAAATGGTACTGAAAGAGACATATGACCATTTGGATGTCACACGCGTGGTGTCTCGATGCTACCTATAAAGCATGTGGGGGAGTAGCTCCGCCTTGTAAATCTTAGAGATCCAACAACATAATGCTCGCTCATGGTTGACGAGGTAGTGGGGTCGAATAAAAGTTGGTATCGGCTCTTAAGGGCGCTTCCACATGTGTTATCGGTGGTTAAAGCAGGAACAAATTCTTTGAAAAACAGTTGACAGTAGGATTTCGTAATCAAAATCCTAACTAGATATAATTCTTCGCCCACTTACGCGAGGAATATGTTTTCACCCATCCATGCAGGTTATTGGCTTGATAGGAAATACATTAATAGTGGTTATGTTTTAGTATTTGATAATGGTGTACGATACTACAAGAGGGTGTCTTTGCCCATGTCGATTTATTATTAGGGCAATACGTTTCTTAGTTGGAAAAGAAGCAAATAAGTTAGACGAATGTTTTCAACACATCCCCGTCGTAATAGCTTCATAGTGGACCTAAATATTCACATGGGTTGATATTGGACTTATTTGATTCTGAACTAAGCCCACAGTGTACTTATTCCGTTTAAGTGTACATTTGTAAAGTCATGAGTTTTTTTATTCTTGTTATTTTCCATGCAGCTAAAATAAGTGCAATGCGGCTTATTTCATATTGAAATAGTCCCACATCTGGCTGTTTTAATAACCAGCGTTTAGGCCCATATTGGGCTTATTTCACATCTAAATAAAGCCAATGCGAGCTTATTTCAGCCCTATGGAATAGGTTCAGTAGATATGAAGTTATTTCAGCGAGAACAGGCTGACATATGTACGCAATTTGGAAGGCGGTATAATATATGTTGACAAATACACGAACTATCGATATGCCGGTTTCATATGCTCTGAAAAATACTTTCCACAGTTTAAAAAAAGCCATATAAAAATGTTCGCACTGAACGTGCAATAAACGCTCTTTATTGCTACCATATCGGGGATAGACAGACACCGAACGCTCTTTTTTGTTCCATGCCGCGCGCGCAAATGGCTGTTTTAAGTTTGGGAAGCAGATACCATTAGGTGTTTGTTAACATTTTGATTTCCTTCGAATAACTCCAGTTTGGATTGTCTCAACCAAAGTTTGTATATGTTCTCAGCCAAAATAATAAAGGCCAAGTTCGATTAGTTTCTGTTTAATAGATTCTGAATGTTATGTGGCCCATTTACGACTTGCACATTGCCTAAATTTGATATTTTGGTTCACGATCATTAACTCTGGTTTGTTTTATTTGACAGGAACTGAATTCCTCTTGTTGACTACGGTATATACTGTTAATGTAAGCTTGTCGCTGTGCGCGATATCAGTTAAGCATAATATGCTTGGAGTTTGTCCTTTTAGTTTTTCTTTTCAAGCTAATTACCAATATGTTGAACAAGTGAAATTTGACAATTATTTGCTATGCCATGCGTGCCGACTGCGTGACTCTTCTCGACTAAATGGTACTGAAAGAGACATATGACCATTTGGATGTCACACGCGTGGTGTCTCGATGCTACCTATAAAGCATGTGGGGGAGTAGCTCCGCCTTGTAAATCTTAGAGATCCAACAACATAATGCTCGCTCATGGTTGACGAGGTAGTGGGGTCGAATAAAAGTTGGTATCGGCTCTTAAGGGCGCTTCCACATGTGTTATCGGTGGTTAAAGCAGGAACAAATTCTTTGAAAAACAGTTGACAGTAGGATTTCGTAATCAAAATCCTAACTAGATATAATTCTTCGCCCACTTACGCGAGGAATATGTTTTCACCCATCCATGCAGGTTATTGGCTTGATAGGAAATACATTAATAGTGGTTATGTTTTAGTATTTGATAATGGTGTACGATACTACAAGTGGGTGGCTTTGCCCATGTCGATTTATTATTAGGGCAATACGTTTCTTAGTTGGAAAAGAAGCAAATAAGTTAGACGAATGTTTTCAACACATCCCCGTCGTAATAGCTTCATAGTGGACCTAAATATTCACATAGGTTGATATTGGACTTATTTGATTCTGAACTAAGCCCACAGTGTACTTATTCCGTTTAAGTGTACATTTGTAAAGTCATGAGTTTTTGTATTCTTGTTATTTTCCATGCAGCTAAAATAAGTGCAATGCGGCTTATTTCATATTGAAATAGTCCCACATCTGGCTGTTTTAATAACCAGCGTTTAGGCCCATATTGGGCTTATTTCACATCTAAATAAAGCCAATGCGAGCTTATTTCAGCCCTATGGAATAGGTTCAGTAGATATGAAGTTATTTCAGCGAGAACAGGCTGACATATGTACGCAATTTGGAAGGCGGTATAATATATGTTGACAAATACACGAACTATCGAAATGCCGGTTTCATATGCTCTGAAAAATACTTTCCACAGTTTTAAAAAAAGCCATATAAAAATGTTCGCACTGAACGTGCAATAAACGCTCTTTATTGCTACCATATCGGGGATAGACAGACACCGAACGCTCTTTTTTGTTCCATGCCGCGCGCGCAAATGGCTGTTTTAAGTTTGGGAAGCAGATACCATTAGGTGTTTGTTAACATTTTGATTTCCTTCGAATAACTCCAGTTTTGGATTGTCTCTACCAAAGTTTGTATATGTTCTCAGCCAAAATAATAAAGGCCAAGTTCGATTAGTTTCTGTTTAATAGATTCTGAATGTTATGTGGCCCATTTACGACTTGCACATTGCCTAAATTTGATATTTTGGTTCACGATCATTAACTCTGGTTTGTTTTATTTGACAGGAACTGAATTCCTCTTGTTGACTACGGTATATACTGTTAATGTAAGCTTGTCGCTGTGCGCGATATCAGTTAAGCATAATATGCTTGGAGTTTGTCCTTTTAGTTTTTCTTTTCAAGCTAATTACCAATATGTTGAACAAGTGAAATTTGACAATTATTTGCTATGCCATGCGTGCCGACTGCGTGACTCTTCTCGACTAAATGGTACTGAAAGAGACATATGACCATTTGGATGTCACACGCGTGGTGTCTCGATGCTACCTATAAAGCATGTGGGGGAGTAGCTCCGCCTTGTAAATCTTAGAGATCCAACAACATAATGCTCGCTCATGGTTGACGAGGTAGTGGGGTCGAATAAAAGTTGGTATCGGCTCTTAAGGGCGCTTCCACATGTGTTATCGGTGGTTAAAGCAGGAACAAATTCTTTGAAAAACAGTTGACAGTAGGATTTCGTAATCAAAATCCTAACTAGATATAATTCTTCGCCCACTTACGCGAGGAATATGTTTTCACCCATCCATGCAGGTTATTGGCTTGATAGGAAATACATTAATAGTGGTTATGTTTTAGTATTTGATAATGGTGTACGATACTACAAGAGGGTGTCTTTGCCCATGTCGATTTATTATTAGGGCAATACGTTTCTTAGTTGGAAAAGAAGCAAATAAGTTAGACGAATGTTTTCAACACATCCCCGTCGTAATAGCTTCATAGTGGACCTAAATATTCACATGGGTTGATATTGGACTTATTTGATTCTGAACTAAGCCCACAGTGTACTTATTCCGTTTAAGTGTACATTTGTAAAGTCATGAGTTTTTTTATTCTTGTTATTTTCCATGCAGCTAAAATAAGTGCAATGCGGCTTATTTCATATTGAAATAGTCCCACATCTGGCTGTTTTAATAACCAGCGTTTAGGCCCATATTGGGCTTATTTCACATCTAAATAAAGCCAATGCGAGCTTATTTCAGCCCTATGGAATAGGTTCAGTAGATATGAAGTTATTTCAGCGAGAACAGGCTGACATATGTACGCAATTTGGAAGGCGGTATAATATATGTTGACAAATACACGAACTATCGATATGCCGGTTTCATATGCTCTGAAAAATACTTTCCACAGTTTAAAAAAAGCCATATAAAAATGTTCGCACTGAACGTGCAATAAACGCTCTTTATTGCTACCATATCGGGGATAGACAGACACCGAACGCTCTTTTTTGTTCCATGCCGCGCGCGCAAATGGCTGTTTTAAGTTTGGGAAGCAGATACCATTAGGTGTTTGTTAACATTTTGATTTCCTTCGAATAACTCCAGTTTGGATTGTCTCAACCAAAGTTTGTATATGTTCTCAGCCAAAATAATAAAGGCCAAGTTCGATTAGTTTCTGTTTAATAGATTCTGAATGTTATGTGGCCCATTTACGACTTGCACATTGCCTAAATTTGATATTTTGGTTCACGATCATTAACTCTGGTTTGTTTTATTTGACAGGAACTGAATTCCTCTTGTTGACTACGGTATATACTGTTAATGTAAGCTTGTCGCTGTGCGCGATATCAGTTAAGCATAATATGCTTGGAGTTTGTCCTTTTAGTTTTTCTTTTCAAGCTAATTACCAATATGTTGAACAAGTGAAATTTGACAATTATTTGCTATGCCATGCGTGCCGACTGCGTGACTCTTCTCGACTAAATGGTACTGAAAGAGACATATGACCATTTGGATGTCACACGCGTGGTGTCTCGATGCTACCTATAAAGCATGTGGGGGAGTAGCTCCGCCTTGTAAATCTTAGAGATCCAACAACATAATGCTCGCTCATGGTTGACGAGGTAGTGGGGTCGAATAAAAGTTGGTATCGGCTCTTAAGGGCGCTTCCACATGTGTTATCGGTGGTTAAAGCAGGAACAAATTCTTTGAAAAACAGTTGACAGTAGGATTTCGTAATCAAAATCCTAACTAGATATAATTCTTCGCCCACTTACGCGAGGAATATGTTTTCACCCATCCATGCAGGTTATTGGCTTGATAGGAAATACATTAATAGTGGTTATGTTTTAGTATTTGATAATGGTGTACGATACTACAAGAGGGTGTCTTTGCCCATGTCGATTTATTATTAGGGCAATACGTTTCTTAGTTGGAAAAGAAGCAAATAAGTTAGACGAATGTTTTCAACACATCCCCGTCGTAATAGCTTCATAGTGGACCTAAATATTCACATGGGTTGATATTGGACTTATTTGATTCTGAACTAAGCCCACAGTGTACTTATTCCGTTTAAGTGTACATTTGTAAAGTCATGAGTTTTTTTATTCTTGTTATTTTCCATGCAGCTAAAATAAGTGCAATGCGGCTTATTTCATATTGAAATAGTCCCACATCTGGCTGTTTTAATAACCAGCGTTTAGGCCCATATTGGGCTTATTTCACATCTAAATAAAGCCAATGCGAGCTTATTTCAGCCCTATGGAATAGGTTCAGTAGATATGAAGTTATTTCAGCGAGAACAGGCTGACATATGTACGCAATTTGGAAGGCGGTATAATATATGTTGACAAATACACGAACTATCGATATGCCGGTTTCATATGCTCTGAAAAATACTTTCCACAGTTTAAAAAAAGCCATATAAAAATGTTCGCACTGAACGTGCAATAAACGCTCTTTATTGCTACCATATCGGGGATAGACAGACACCGAACGCTCTTTTTTGTTCCATGCCGCGCGCGCAAATGGCTGTTTTAAGTTTGGGAAGCAGATACCATTAGGTGTTTGTTAACATTTTGATTTCCTTCGAATAACTCCAGTTTGGATTGTCTCAACCAAAGTTTGTATATGTTCTCAGCCAAAATAATAAAGGCCAAGTTCGATTAGTTTCTGTTTAATAGATTCTGAATGTTATGTGGCCCATTTACGACTTGCACATTGCCTAAATTTGATATTTTGGTTCACGATCATTAACTCTGGTTTGTTTTATTTGACAGGAACTGAATTCCTCTTGTTGACTACGGTATATACTGTTAATGTAAGCTTGTCGCTGTGCGCGATATCAGTTAAGCATAATATGCTTGGAGTTTGTCCTTTTAGTTTTTCTTTTCAAGCTAATTACCAATATGTTGAACAAGTGAAATTTGACAATTATTTGCTATGCCATGCGTGCCGACTGCGTGACTCTTCTCGACTAAATGGTACTGAAAGAGACATATGACCATTTGGATGTCACACGCGTGGTGTCTCGATGCTACCTATAAAGCATGTGGGGGAGTAGCTCCGCCTTGTAAATCTTAGAGATCCAACAACATAATGCTCGCTCATGGTTGACGAGGTAGTGGGGTCGAATAAAAGTTGGTATCGGCTCTTAAGGGCGCTTCCACATGTGTTATCGGTGGTTAAAGCAGGAACAAATTCTTTGAAAAACAGTTGACAGTAGGATTTCGTAATCAAAATCCTAACTAGATATAATTCTTCGCCCACTTACGCGAGGAATATGTTTTCACCCATCCATGCAGGTTATTGGCTTGATAGGAAATACATTAATAGTGGTTATGTTTTAGTATTTGATAATGGTGTACGATACTACAAGTGGGTGGCTTTGCCCATGTCGATTTATTATTAGGGCAATACGTTTCTTAGTTGGAAAAGAAGCAAATAAGTTAGACGAATGTTTTCAACACATCCCCGTCGTAATAGCTTCATAGTGGACCTAAATATTCACATGGGTTGATATTGGACTTATTTGATTCTGAACTAAGCCCACAGTGTACTTATTCCGTTTAAGTGTACATTTGTAAAGTCATGAGTTTTTTTATTCTTGTTATTTTCCATGCAGCTAAAATAAGTGCAATGCGGCTTATTTCATATTGAAATAGTCCCACATCTGGCTGTTTTAATAACCAGCGTTTAGGCCCATATTGGGCTTATTTCACATCTAAATAAAGCCAATGCGAGCTTATTTCAGCCCTATGGAATAGGTTCAGTAGATATGAAGTTATTTCAGCGAGAACAGGCTGACATATGTACGCAATTTGGAAGGCGGTATAATATATGTTGACAAATACACGAACTATCGATATGCCGGTTTCATATGCTCTGAAAAATACTTTCCACAGTTTAAAAAAAGCCATATAAAAATGTTCGCACTGAACGTGCAATAAACGCTCTTTATTGCTACCATATCGGGGATAGACAGACACCGAACGCTCTTTTTTGTTCCATGCCGCGCGCGCAAATGGCTGTTTTAAGTTTGGGAAGCAGATACCATTAGGTGTTTGTTAACATTTTGATTTCCTTCGAATAACTCCAGTTTGGATTGTCTCAACCAAAGTTTGTATATGTTCTCAGCCAAAATAATAAAGGCCAAGTTCGATTAGTTTCTGTTTAATAGATTCTGAATGTTATGTGGCCCATTTACGACTTGCACATTGCCTAAATTTGATATTTTGGTTCACGATCATTAACTCTGGTTTGTTTTATTTGACAGGAACTGAATTCCTCTTGTTGACTACGGTATATACTGTTAATGTAAGCTTGTCGCTGTGCGCGATATCAGTTAAGCATAATATGCTTGGAGTTTGTCCTTTTAGTTTTTCTTTTCAAGCTAATTACCAATATGTTGAACAAGTGAAATTTGACAATTATTTGCTATGCCATGCGTGCCGACTGCGTGACTCTTCTCGACTAAATGGTACTGAAAGAGACATATGACCATTTGGATGTCACACGCGTGGTGTCTCGATGCTACCTATAAAGCATGTGGGGGAGTAGCTCCGCCTTGTAAATCTTAGAGATCCAACAACATAATGCTCGCTCATGGTTGACGAGGTAGTGGGGTCGAATAAAAGTTGGTATCGGCTCTTAAGGGCGCTTCCACATGTGTTATCGGTGGTTAAAGCAGGAACAAATTCTTTGAAAAACAGTTGACAGTAGGATTTCGTAATCAAAATCCTAACTAGATATAATTCTTCGCCCACTTACGCGAGGAATATGTTTTCACCCATCCATGCAGGTTATTGGCTTGATAGGAAATACATTAATAGTGGTTATGTTTTAGTATTTGATAATGGTGTACGATACTACAAGAGGGTGTCTTTGCCCATGTCGATTTATTATTAGGGCAATACGTTTCTTAGTTGGAAAAGAAGCAAATAAGTTAGACGAATGTTTTCAACACATCCCCGTCGTAATAGCTTCATAGTGGACCTAAATATTCACATGGGTTGATATTGGACTTATTTGATTCTGAACTAAGCCCACAGTGTACTTATTCCGTTTAAGTGTACATTTGTAAAGTCATGAGTTTTTTTATTCTTGTTATTTTCCATGCAGCTAAAATAAGTGCAATGCGGCTTATTTCATATTGAAATAGTCCCACATCTGGCTGTTTTAATAACCAGCGTTTAGGCCCATATTGGGCTTATTTCACATCTAAATAAAGCCAATGCGAGCTTATTTCAGCCCTATGGAATAGGTTCAGTAGATATGAAGTTATTTCAGCGAGAACAGGCTGACATATGTACGCAATTTGGAAGGCGGTATAATATATGTTGACAAATACACGAACTATCGATATGCCGGTTTCATATGCTCTGAAAAATACTTTCCACAGTTTAAAAAAAGCCATATAAAAATGTTCGCACTGAACGTGCAATAAACGCTCTTTATTGCTACCATATCGGGGATAGACAGACACCGAACGCTCTTTTTTGTTCCATGCCGCGCGCGCAAATGGCTGTTTTAAGTTTGGGAAGCAGATACCATTAGGTGTTTGTTAACATTTTGATTTCCTTCGAATAACTCCAGTTTGGATTGTCTCAACCAAAGTTTGTATATGTTCTCAGCCAAAATAATAAAGGCCAAGTTCGATTAGTTTCTGTTTAATAGATTCTGAATGTTATGTGGCCCATTTACGACTTGCACATTGCCTAAATTTGATATTTTGGTTCACGATCATTAACTCTGGTTTGTTTTATTTGACAGGAACTGAATTCCTCTTGTTGACTACGGTATATACTGTTAATGTAAGCTTGTCGCTGTGCGCGATATCAGTTAAGCATAATATGCTTGGAGTTTGTCCTTTTAGTTTTTCTTTTCAAGCTAATTACCAATATGTTGAACAAGTGAAATTTGACAATTATTTGCTATGCCATGCGTGCCGACTGCGTGACTCTTCTCGACTAAATGGTACTGAAAGAGACATATGACCATTTGGATGTCACACGCGTGGTGTCTCGATGCTACCTATAAAGCATGTGGGGGAGTAGCTCCGCCTTGTAAATCTTAGAGATCCAACAACATAATGCTCGCTCATGGTTGACGAGGTAGTGGGGTCGAATAAAAGTTGGTATCGGCTCTTAAGGGCGCTTCCACATGTGTTATCGGTGGTTAAAGCAGGAACAAATTCTTTGAAAAACAGTTGACAGTAGGATTTCGTAATCAAAATCCTAACTAGATATAATTCTTCGCCCACTTACGCGAGGAATATGTTTTCACCCATCCATGCAGGTTATTGGCTTGATAGGAAATACATTAATAGTGGTTATGTTTTAGTATTTGATAATGGTGTACGATACTACAAGAGGGTGTCTTTGCCCATGTCGATTTATTATTAGGGCAATACGTTTCTTAGTTGGAAAAGAAGCAAATAAGTTAGACGAATGTTTTCAACACATCCCCGTCGTAATAGCTTCATAGTGGACCTAAATATTCACATGGGTTGATATTGGACTTATTTGATTCTGAACTAAGCCCACAGTGTACTTATTCCGTTTAAGTGTACATTTGTAAAGTCATGAGTTTTTTTATTCTTGTTATTTTCCATGCAGCTAAAATAAGTGCAATGCGGCTTATTTCATATTGAAATAGTCCCACATCTGGCTGTTTTAATAACCAGCGTTTAGGCCCATATTGGGCTTATTTCACATCTAAATAAAGCCAATGCGAGCTTATTTCAGCCCTATGGAATAGGTTCAGTAGATATGAAGTTATTTCAGCGAGAACAGGCTGACATATGTACGCAATTTGGAAGGCGGTATAATATATGTTGACAAATACACGAACTATCGATATGCCGGTTTCATATGCTCTGAAAAATACTTTCCACAGTTTAAAAAAAGCCATATAAAAATGTTCGCACTGAACGTGCAATAAACGCTCTTTATTGCTACCATATCGGGGATAGACAGACACCGAACGCTCTTTTTTGTTCCATGCCGCGCGCGCAAATGGCTGTTTTAAGTTTGGGAAGCAGATACCATTAGGTGTTTGTTAACATTTTGATTTCCTTCGAATAACTCCAGTTTGGATTGTCTCAACCAAAGTTTGTATATGTTCTCAGCCAAAATAATAAAGGCCAAGTTCGATTAGTTTCTGTTTAATAGATTCTGAATGTTATGTGGCCCATTTACGACTTGCACATTGCCTAAATTTGATATTTTGGTTCACGATCATTAACTCTGGTTTGTTTTATTTGACAGGAACTGAATTCCTCTTGTTGACTACGGTATATACTGTTAATGTAAGCTTGTCGCTGTGCGCGATATCAGTTAAGCATAATATGCTTGGAGTTTGTCCTTTTAGTTTTTCTTTTCAAGCTAATTACCAATATGTTGAACAAGTGAAATTTGACAATTATTTGCTATGCCATGCGTGCCGACTGCGTGACTCTTCTCGACTAAATGGTACTGAAAGAGACATATGACCATTTGGATGTCACACGCGTGGTGTCTCGATGCTACCTATAAAGCATGTGGGGGAGTAGCTCCGCCTTGTAAATCTTAGAGATCCAACAACATAATGCTCGCTCATGGTTGACGAGGTAGTGGGGTCGAATAAAAGTTGGTATCGGCTCTTAAGGGCGCTTCCACATGTGTTATCGGTGGTTAAAGCAGGAACAAATTCTTTGAAAAACAGTTGACAGTAGGATTTCGTAATCAAAATCCTAACTAGATATAATTCTTCGCCCACTTACGCGAGGAATATGTTTTCACCCATCCATGCAGGTTATTGGCTTGATAGGAAATACATTAATAGTGGTTATGTTTTAGTATTTGATAATGGTGTACGATACTACAAGAGGGTGTCTTTGCCCATGTCGATTTATTATTAGGGCAATACGTTTCTTAGTTGGAAAAGAAGCAAATAAGTTAGACGAATGTTTTCAACACATCCCCGTCGTAATAGCTTCATAGTGGACCTAAATATTCACATGGGTTGATATTGGACTTATTTGATTCTGAACTAAGCCCACAGTGTACTTATTCCGTTTAAGTGTACATTTGTAAAGTCATGAGTTTTTTTATTCTTGTTATTTTCCATGCAGCTAAAATAAGTGCAATGCGGCTTATTTCATATTGAAATAGTCCCACATCTGGCTGTTTTAATAACCAGCGTTTAGGCCCATATTGGGCTTATTTCACATCTAAATAAAGCCAATGCGAGCTTATTTCAGCCCTATGGAATAGGTTCAGTAGATATGAAGTTATTTCAGCGAGAACAGGCTGACATATGTACGCAATTTGGAAGGCGGTATAATATATGTTGACAAATACACGAACTATCGATATGCCGGTTTCATATGCTCTGAAAAATACTTTCCACAGTTTAAAAAAAGCCATATAAAAATGTTCGCACTGAACGTGCAATAAACGCTCTTTATTGCTACCATATCGGGGATAGACAGACACCGAACGCTCTTTTTTGTTCCATGCCGCGCGCGCAAATGGCTGTTTTAAGTTTGGGAAGCAGATACCATTAGGTGTTTGTTAACATTTTGATTTCCTTCGAATAACTCCAGTTTGGATTGTCTCAACCAAAGTTTGTATATGTTCTCAGCCAAAATAATAAAGGCCAAGTTCGATTAGTTTCTGTTTAATAGATTCTGAATGTTATGTGGCCCATTTACGACTTGCACATTGCCTAAATTTGATATTTTGGTTCACGATCATTAACTCTGGTTTGTTTTATTTGACAGGAACTGAATTCCTCTTGTTGACTACGGTATATACTGTTAATGTAAGCTTGTCGCTGTGCGCGATATCAGTTAAGCATAATATGCTTGGAGTTTGTCCTTTTAGTTTTTCTTTTCAAGCTAATTACCAATATGTTGAACAAGTGAAATTTGACAATTATTTGCTATGCCATGCGTGCCGACTGCGTGACTCTTCTCGACTAAATGGTACTGAAAGAGACATATGACCATTTGGATGTCACACGCGTGGTGTCTCGATGCTACCTATAAAGCATGTGGGGGAGTAGCTCCGCCTTGTAAATCTTAGAGATCCAACAACATAATGCTCGCTCATGGTTGACGAGGTAGTGGGGTCGAATAAAAGTTGGTATCGGCTCTTAAGGGCGCTTCCACATGTGTTATCGGTGGTTAAAGCAGGAACAAATTCTTTGAAAAACAGTTGACAGTAGGATTTCGTAATCAAAATCCTAACTAGATATAATTCTTCGCCCACTTACGCGAGGAATATGTTTTCACCCATCCATGCAGGTTATTGGCTTGATAGGAAATACATTAATAGTGGTTATGTTTTAGTATTTGATAATGGTGTACGATACTACAAGAGGGTGTCTTTGCCCATGTCGATTTATTATTAGGGCAATACGTTTCTTAGTTGGAAAAGAAGCAAATAAGTTAGACGAATGTTTTCAACACATCCCCGTCGTAATAGCTTCATAGTGGACCTAAATATTCACATGGGTTGATATTGGACTTATTTGATTCTGAACTAAGCCCACAGTGTACTTATTCCGTTTAAGTGTACATTTGTAAAGTCATGAGTTTTTTTATTCTTGTTATTTTCCATGCAGCTAAAATAAGTGCAATGCGGCTTATTTCATATTGAAATAGTCCCACATCTGGCTGTTTTAATAACCAGCGTTTAGGCCCATATTGGGCTTATTTCACATCTAAATAAAGCCAATGCGAGCTTATTTCAGCCCTATGGAATAGGTTCAGTAGATATGAAGTTATTTCAGCGAGAACAGGCTGACATATGTACGCAATTTGGAAGGCGGTATAATATATGTTGACAAATACACGAACTATCGATATGCCGGTTTCATATGCTCTGAAAAATACTTTCCACAGTTTAAAAAAAGCCATATAAAAATGTTCGCACTGAACGTGCAATAAACGCTCTTTATTGCTACCATATCGGGGATAGACAGACACCGAACGCTCTTTTTTGTTCCATGCCGCGCGCGCAAATGGCTGTTTTAAGTTTGGGAAGCAGATACCATTAGGTGTTTGTTAACATTTTGATTTCCTTCGAATAACTCCAGTTTGGATTGTCTCAACCAAAGTTTGTATATGTTCTCAGCCAAAATAATAAAGGCCAAGTTCGATTAGTTTCTGTTTAATAGATTCTGAATGTTATGTGGCCCATTTACGACTTGCACATTGCCTAAATTTGATATTTTGGTTCACGATCATTAACTCTGGTTTGTTTTATTTGACAGGAACTGAATTCCTCTTGTTGACTACGGTATATACTGTTAATGTAAGCTTGTCGCTGTGCGCGATATCAGTTAAGCATAATATGCTTGGAGTTTGTCCTTTTAGTTTTTCTTTTCAAGCTAATTACCAATATGTTGAACAAGTGAAATTTGACAATTATTTGCTATGCCATGCGTGCCGACTGCGTGACTCTTCTCGACTAAATGGTACTGAAAGAGACATATGACCATTTGGATGTCACACGCGTGGTGTCTCGATGCTACCTATAAAGCATGTGGGGGAGTAGCTCCGCCTTGTAAATCTTAGAGATCCAACAACATAATGCTCGCTCATGGTTGACGAGGTAGTGGGGTCGAATAAAAGTTGGTATCGGCTCTTAAGGGCGCTTCCACATGTGTTATCGGTGGTTAAAGCAGGAACAAATTCTTTGAAAAACAGTTGACAGTAGGATTTCGTAATCAAAATCCTAACTAGATATAATTCTTCGCCCACTTACGCGAGGAATATGTTTTCACCCATCCATGCAGGTTATTGGCTTGATAGGAAATACATTAATAGTGGTTATGTTTTAGTATTTGATAATGGTGTACGATACTACAAGAGGGTGTCTTTGCCCATGTCGATTTATTATTAGGGCAATACGTTTCTTAGTTGGAAAAGAAGCAAATAAGTTAGACGAATGTTTTCAACACATCCCCGTCGTAATAGCTTCATAGTGGACCTAAATATTCACATGGGTTGATATTGGACTTATTTGATTCTGAACTAAGCCCACAGTGTACTTATTCCGTTTAAGTGTACATTTGTAAAGTCATGAGTTTTTTTATTCTTGTTATTTTCCATGCAGCTAAAATAAGTGCAATGCGGCTTATTTCATATTGAAATAGTCCCACATCTGGCTGTTTTAATAACCAGCGTTTAGGCCCATATTGGGCTTATTTCACATCTAAATAAAGCCAATGCGAGCTTATTTCAGCCCTATGGAATAGGTTCAGTAGATATGAAGTTATTTCAGCGAGAACAGGCTGACATATGTACGCAATTTGGAAGGCGGTATAATATATGTTGACAAATACACGAACTATCGATATGCCGGTTTCATATGCTCTGAAAAATACTTTCCACAGTTTAAAAAAAGCCATATAAAAATGTTCGCACTGAACGTGCAATAAACGCTCTTTATTGCTACCATATCGGGGATAGACAGACACCGAACGCTCTTTTTTGTTCCATGCCGCGCGCGCAAATGGCTGTTTTAAGTTTGGGAAGCAGATACCATTAGGTGTTTGTTAACATTTTGATTTCCTTCGAATAACTCCAGTTTGGATTGTCTCAACCAAAGTTTGTATATGTTCTCAGCCAAAATAATAAAGGCCAAGTTCGATTAGTTTCTGTTTAATAGATTCTGAATGTTATGTGGCCCATTTACGACTTGCACATTGCCTAAATTTGATATTTTGGTTCACGATCATTAACTCTGGTTTGTTTTATTTGACAGGAACTGAATTCCTCTTGTTGACTACGGTATATACTGTTAATGTAAGCTTGTCGCTGTGCGCGATATCAGTTAAGCATAATATGCTTGGAGTTTGTCCTTTTAGTTTTTCTTTTCAAGCTAATTACCAATATGTTGAACAAGTGAAATTTGACAATTATTTGCTATGCCATGCGTGCCGACTGCGTGACTCTTCTCGACTAAATGGTACTGAAAGAGACATATGACCATTTGGATGTCACACGCGTGGTGTCTCGATGCTACCTATAAAGCATGTGGGGGAGTAGCTCCGCCTTGTAAATCTTAGAGATCCAACAACATAATGCTCGCTCATGGTTGACGAGGTAGTGGGGTCGAATAAAAGTTGGTATCGGCTCTTAAGGGCGCTTCCACATGTGTTATCGGTGGTTAAAGCAGGAACAAATTCTTTGAAAAACAGTTGACAGTAGGATTTCGTAATCAAAATCCTAACTAGATATAATTCTTCGCCCACTTACGCGAGGAATATGTTTTCACCCATCCATGCAGGTTATTGGCTTGATAGGAAATACATTAATAGTGGTTATGTTTTAGTATTTGATAATGGTGTACGATACTACAAGAGGGTGTCTTTGCCCATGTCGATTTATTATTAGGGCAATACGTTTCTTAGTTGGAAAAGAAGCAAATAAGTTAGACGAATGTTTTCAACACATCCCCGTCGTAATAGCTTCATAGTGGACCTAAATATTCACATGGGTTGATATTGGACTTATTTGATTCTGAACTAAGCCCACAGTGTACTTATTCCGTTTAAGTGTACATTTGTAAAGTCATGAGTTTTTTTATTCTTGTTATTTTCCATGCAGCTAAAATAAGTGCAATGCGGCTTATTTCATATTGAAATAGTCCCACATCTGGCTGTTTTAATAACCAGCGTTTAGGCCCATATTGGGCTTATTTCACATCTAAATAAAGCCAATGCGAGCTTATTTCAGCCCTATGGAATAGGTTCAGTAGATATGAAGTTATTTCAGCGAGAACAGGCTGACATATGTACGCAATTTGGAAGGCGGTATAATATATGTTGACAAATACACGAACTATCGATATGCCGGTTTCATATGCTCTGAAAAATACTTTCCACAGTTTAAAAAAAGCCATATAAAAATGTTCGCACTGAACGTGCAATAAACGCTCTTTATTGCTACCATATCGGGGATAGACAGACACCGAACGCTCTTTTTTGTTCCATGCCGCGCGCGCAAATGGCTGTTTTAAGTTTGGGAAGCAGATACCATTAGGTGTTTGTTAACATTTTGATTTCCTTCGAATAACTCCAGTTTGGATTGTCTCAACCAAAGTTTGTATATGTTCTCAGCCAAAATAATAAAGGCCAAGTTCGATTAGTTTCTGTTTAATAGATTCTGAATGTTATGTGGCCCATTTACGACTTGCACATTGCCTAAATTTGATATTTTGGTTCACGATCATTAACTCTGGTTTGTTTTATTTGACAGGAACTGAATTCCTCTTGTTGACTACGGTATATACTGTTAATGTAAGCTTGTCGCTGTGCGCGATATCAGTTAAGCATAATATGCTTGGAGTTTGTCCTTTTAGTTTTTCTTTTCAAGCTAATTACCAATATGTTGAACAAGTGAAATTTGACAATTATTTGCTATGCCATGCGTGCCGACTGCGTGACTCTTCTCGACTAAATGGTACTGAAAGAGACATATGACCATTTGGATGTCACACGCGTGGTGTCTCGATGCTACCTATAAAGCATGTGGGGGAGTAGCTCCGCCTTGTAAATCTTAGAGATCCAACAACATAATGCTCGCTCATGGTTGACGAGGTAGTGGGGTCGAATAAAAGTTGGTATCGGCTCTTAAGGGCGCTTCCACATGTGTTATCGGTGGTTAAAGCAGGAACAAATTCTTTGAAAAACAGTTGACAGTAGGATTTCGTAATCAAAATCCTAACTAGATATAATTCTTCGCCCACTTACGCGAGGAATATGTTTTCACCCATCCATGCAGGTTATTGGCTTGATAGGAAATACATTAATAGTGGTTATGTTTTAGTATTTGATAATGGTGTACGATACTACAAGAGGGTGTCTTTGCCCATGTCGATTTATTATTAGGGCAATACGTTTCTTAGTTGGAAAAGAAGCAAATAAGTTAGACGAATGTTTTCAACACATCCCCGTCGTAATAGCTTCATAGTGGACCTAAATATTCACATGGGTTGATATTGGACTTATTTGATTCTGAACTAAGCCCACAGTGTACTTATTCCGTTTAAGTGTACATTTGTAAAGTCATGAGTTTTTGTATTCTTGTTATTTTCCATGCAGCTAAAATAAGTGCAATGCGGCTTATTTCATATTGAAATAGTCCCACATCTGGCTGTTTTAATAACCAGCGTTTAGGCCCATATTGGGCTTATTTCACATCTAAATAAAGCCAATGCGAGCTTATTTCAGCCCTATGGAATAGGTTCAGTAGATATGAAGTTATTTCAGCGAGAACAGGCTGACATATGTACGCAATTTGGAAGGCGGTATAATATATGTTGACAAATACACGAACTATCGATATGCCGGTTTCATATGCTCTGAAAAATACTTTCCACAGTTTAAAAAAAGCCATATAAAAATGTTCGCACTGAACGTGCAATAAACGCTCTTTATTGCTACCATATCGGGGATAGACAGACACCGAACGCTCTTTTTTGTTCCATGCCGCGCGCGCAAATGGCTGTTTTAAGTTTGGGAAGCAGATACCATTAGGTGTTTGTTAACATTTTGATTTCCTTCGAATAACTCCAGTTTGGATTGTCTCAACCAAAGTTTGTATATGTTCTCAGCCAAAATAATAAAGGCCAAGTTCGATTAGTTTCTGTTTAATAGATTCTGAATGTTATGTGGCCCATTTACGACTTGCACATTGCCTAAATTTGATATTTTGGTTCACGATCATTAACTCTGGTTTGTTTTATTTGACAGGAACTGAATTCCTCTTGTTGACTACGGTATATACTGTTAATGTAAGCTTGTCGCTGTGCGCGATATCAGTTAAGCATAATATGCTTGGAGTTTGTCCTTTTAGTTTTTCTTTTCAAGCTAATTACCAATATGTTGAACAAGTGAAATTTGACAATTATTTGCTATGCCATGCGTGCCGACTGCGTGACTCTTCTCGACTAAATGGTACTGAAAGAGACATATGACCATTTGGATGTCACACGCGTGGTGTCTCGATGCTACCTATAAAGCATGTGGGGGAGTAGCTCCGCCTTGTAAATCTTAGAGATCCAACAACATAATGCTCGCTCATGGTTGACGAGGTAGTGGGGTCGAATAAAAGTTGGTATCGGCTCTTAAGGGCGCTTCCACATGTGTTATCGGTGGTTAAAGCAGGAACAAATTCTTTGAAAAACAGTTGACAGTAGGATTTCGTAATCAAAATCCTAACTAGATATAATTCTTCGCCCACTTACGCGAGGAATATGTTTTCACCCATCCATGCAGGTTATTGGCTTGATAGGAAATACATTAATAGTGGTTATGTTTTAGTATTTGATAATGGTGTACGATACTACAAGAGGGTGTCTTTGCCCATGTCGATTTATTATTAGGGCAATACGTTTCTTAGTTGGAAAAGAAGCAAATAAGTTAGACGAATGTTTTCAACACATCCCCGTCGTAATAGCTTCATAGTGGACCTAAATATTCACATGGGTTGATATTGGACTTATTTGATTCTGAACTAAGCCCACAGTGTACTTATTCCGTTTAAGTGTACATTTGTAAAGTCATGAGTTTTTGTATTCTTGTTATTTTCCATGCAGCTAAAATAAGTGCAATGCGGCTTATTTCATATTGAAATAGTCCCACATCTGGCTGTTTTAATAACCAGCGTTTAGGCCCATATTGGGCTTATTTCACATCTAAATAAAGCCAATGCGAGCTTATTTCAGCCCTATGGAATAGGTTCAGTAGATATGAAGTTATTTCAGCGAGAACAGGCTGACATATGTACGCAATTTGGAAGGCGGTATAATATATGTTGACAAATACACGAACTATCGATATGCCGGTTTCATATGCTCTGAAAAATACTTTCCACAGTTTAAAAAAAGCCATATAAAAATGTTCGCACTGAACGTGCAATAAACGCTCTTTATTGCTACCATATCGGGGATAGACAGACACCGAACGCTCTTTTTTGTTCCATGCCGCGCGCGCAAATGGCTGTTTTAAGTTTGGGAAGCAGATACCATTAGGTGTTTGTTAACATTTTGATTTCCTTCGAATAACTCCAGTTTGGATTGTCTCAACCAAAGTTTGTATATGTTCTCAGCCAAAATAATAAAGGCCAAGTTCGATTAGTTTCTGTTTAATAGATTCTGAATGTTATGTGGCCCATTTACGACTTGCACATTGCCTAAATTTGATATTTTGGTTCACGATCATTAACTCTGGTTTGTTTTATTTGACAGGAACTGAATTCCTCTTGTTGACTACGGTATATACTGTTAATGTAAGCTTGTCGCTGTGCGCGATATCAGTTAAGCATAATATGCTTGGAGTTTGTCCTTTTAGTTTTTCTTTTCAAGCTAATTACCAATATGTTGAACAAGTGAAATTTGACAATTATTTGCTATGCCATGCGTGCCGACTGCGTGACTCTTCTCGACTAAATGGTACTGAAAGAGACATATGACCATTTGGATGTCACACGCGTGGTGTCTCGATGCTACCTATAAAGCATGTGGGGGAGTAGCTCCGCCTTGTAAATCTTAGAGATCCAACAACATAATGCTCGCTCATGGTTGACGAGGTAGTGGGGTCGAATAAAAGTTGGTATCGGCTCTTAAGGGCGCTTCCACATGTGTTATCGGTGGTTAAAGCAGGAACAAATTCTTTGAAAAACAGTTGACAGTAGGATTTCGTAATCAAAATCCTAACTAGATATAATTCTTCGCCCACTTACGCGAGGAATATGTTTTCACCCATCCATGCAGGTTATTGGCTTGATAGGAAATACATTAATAGTGGTTATGTTTTAGTATTTGATAATGGTGTACGATACTACAAGAGGGTGTCTTTGCCCATGTCGATTTATTATTAGGGCAATACGTTTCTTAGTTGGAAAAGAAGCAAATAAGTTAGACGAATGTTTTCAACACATCCCCGTCGTAATAGCTTCATAGTGGACCTAAATATTCACATGGGTTGATATTGGACTTATTTGATTCTGAACTAAGCCCACAGTGTACTTATTCCGTTTAAGTGTACATTTGTAAAGTCATGAGTTTTTTTATTCTTGTTATTTTCCATGCAGCTAAAATAAGTGCAATGCGGCTTATTTCATATTGAAATAGTCCCACATCTGGCTGTTTTAATAACCAGCGTTTAGGCCCATATTGGGCTTATTTCACATCTAAATAAAGCCAATGCGAGCTTATTTCAGCCCTATGGAATAGGTTCAGTAGATATGAAGTTATTTCAGCGAGAACAGGCTGACATATGTACGCAATTTGGAAGGCGGTATAATATATGTTGACAAATACACGAACTATCGATATGCCGGTTTCATATGCTCTGAAAAATACTTTCCACAGTTTAAAAAAAGCCATATAAAAATGTTCGCACTGAACGTGCAATAAACGCTCTTTATTGCTACCATATCGGGGATAGACAGACACCGAACGCTCTTTTTTGTTCCATGCCGCGCGCGCAAATGGCTGTTTTAAGTTTGGGAAGCAGATACCATTAGGTGTTTGTTAACATTTTGATTTCCTTCGAATAACTCCAGTTTGGATTGTCTCAACCAAAGTTTGTATATGTTCTCAGCCAAAATAATAAAGGCCAAGTTCGATTAGTTTCTGTTTAATAGATTCTGAATGTTATGTGGCCCATTTACGACTTGCACATTGCCTAAATTTGATATTTTGGTTCACGATCATTAACTCTGGTTTGTTTTATTTGACAGGAACTGAATTCCTCTTGTTGACTACGGTATATACTGTTAATGTAAGCTTGTCGCTGTGCGCGATATCAGTTAAGCATAATATGCTTGGAGTTTGTCCTTTTAGTTTTTCTTTTCAAGCTAATTACCAATATGTTGAACAAGTGAAATTTGACAATTATTTGCTATGCCATGCGTGCCGACTGCGTGACTCTTCTCGACTAAATGGTACTGAAAGAGACATATGACCATTTGGATGTCACACGCGTGGTGTCTCGATGCTACCTATAAAGCATGTGGGGGAGTAGCTCCGCCTTGTAAATCTTAGAGATCCAACAACATAATGCTCGCTCATGGTTGACGAGGTAGTGGGGTCGAATAAAAGTTGGTATCGGCTCTTAAGGGCGCTTCCACATGTGTTATCGGTGGTTAAAGCAGGAACAAATTCTTTGAAAAACAGTTGACAGTAGGATTTCGTAATCAAAATCCTAACTAGATATAATTCTTCGCCCACTTACGCGAGGAATATGTTTTCACCCATCCATGCAGGTTATTGGCTTGATAGGAAATACATTAATAGTGGTTATGTTTTAGTATTTGATAATGGTGTACGATACTACAAGAGGGTGTCTTTGCCCATGTCGATTTATTATTAGGGCAATACGTTTCTTAGTTGGAAAAGAAGCAAATAAGTTAGACGAATGTTTTCAACACATCCCCGTCGTAATAGCTTCATAGTGGACCTAAATATTCACATGGGTTGATATTGGACTTATTTGATTCTGAACTAAGCCCACAGTGTACTTATTCCGTTTAAGTGTACATTTGTAAAGTCATGAGTTTTTTTATTCTTGTTATTTTCCATGCAGCTAAAATAAGTGCAATGCGGCTTATTTCATATTGAAATAGTCCCACATCTGGCTGTTTTAATAACCAGCGTTTAGGCCCATATTGGGCTTATTTCACATCTAAATAAAGCCAATGCGAGCTTATTTCAGCCCTATGGAATAGGTTCAGTAGATATGAAGTTATTTCAGCGAGAACAGGCTGACATATGTACGCAATTTGGAAGGCGGTATAATATATGTTGACAAATACACGAACTATCGATATGCCGGTTTCATATGCTCTGAAAAATACTTTCCACAGTTTAAAAAAAGCCATATAAAAATGTTCGCACTGAACGTGCAATAAACGCTCTTTATTGCTACCATATCGGGGATAGACAGACACCGAACGCTCTTTTTTGTTCCATGCCGCGCGCGCAAATGGCTGTTTTAAGTTTGGGAAGCAGATACCATTAGGTGTTTGTTAACATTTTGATTTCCTTCGAATAACTCCAGTTTGGATTGTCTCAACCAAAGTTTGTATATGTTCTCAGCCAAAATAATAAAGGCCAAGTTCGATTAGTTTCTGTTTAATAGATTCTGAATGTTATGTGGCCCATTTACGACTTGCACATTGCCTAAATTTGATATTTTGGTTCACGATCATTAACTCTGGTTTGTTTTATTTGACAGGAACTGAATTCCTCTTGTTGACTACGGTATATACTGTTAATGTAAGCTTGTCGCTGTGCGCGATATCAGTTAAGCATAATATGCTTGGAGTTTGTCCTTTTAGTTTTTCTTTTCAAGCTAATTACCAATATGTTGAACAAGTGAAATTTGACAATTATTTGCTATGCCATGCGTGCCGACTGCGTGACTCTTCTCGACTAAATGGTACTGAAAGAGACATATGACCATTTGGATGTCACACGCGTGGTGTCTCGATGCTACCTATAAAGCATGTGGGGGAGTAGCTCCGCCTTGTAAATCTTAGAGATCCAACAACATAATGCTCGCTCATGGTTGACGAGGTAGTGGGGTCGAATAAAAGTTGGTATCGGCTCTTAAGGGCGCTTCCACATGTGTTATCGGTGGTTAAAGCAGGAACAAATTCTTTGAAAAACAGTTGACAGTAGGATTTCGTAATCAAAATCCTAACTAGATATAATTCTTCGCCCACTTACGCGAGGAATATGTTTTCACCCATCCATGCAGGTTATTGGCTTGATAGGAAATACATTAATAGTGGTTATGTTTTAGTATTTGATAATGGTGTACGATACTACAAGAGGGTGTCTTTGCCCATGTCGATTTATTATTAGGGCAATACGTTTCTTAGTTGGAAAAGAAGCAAATAAGTTAGACGAATGTTTTCAACACATCCCCGTCGTAATAGCTTCATAGTGGACCTAAATATTCACATGGGTTGATATTGGACTTATTTGATTCTGAACTAAGCCCACAGTGTACTTATTCCGTTTAAGTGTACATTTGTAAAGTCATGAGTTTTTTTATTCTTGTTATTTTCCATGCAGCTAAAATAAGTGCAATGCGGCTTATTTCATATTGAAATAGTCCCACATCTGGCTGTTTTAATAACCAGCGTTTAGGCCCATATTGGGCTTATTTCACATCTAAATAAAGCCAATGCGAGCTTATTTCAGCCCTATGGAATAGGTTCAGTAGATATGAAGTTATTTCAGCGAGAACAGGCTGACATATGTACGCAATTTGGAAGGCGGTATAATATATGTTGACAAATACACGAACTATCGATATGCCGGTTTCATATGCTCTGAAAAATACTTTCCACAGTTTAAAAAAAGCCATATAAAAATGTTCGCACTGAACGTGCAATAAACGCTCTTTATTGCTACCATATCGGGGATAGACAGACACCGAACGCTCTTTTTTGTTCCATGCCGCGCGCGCAAATGGCTGTTTTAAGTTTGGGAAGCAGATACCATTAGGTGTTTGTTAACATTTTGATTTCCTTCGAATAACTCCAGTTTGGATTGTCTCAACCAAAGTTTGTATATGTTCTCAGCCAAAATAATAAAGGCCAAGTTCGATTAGTTTCTGTTTAATAGATTCTGAATGTTATGTGGCCCATTTACGACTTGCACATTGCCTAAATTTGATATTTTGGTTCACGATCATTAACTCTGGTTTGTTTTATTTGACAGGAACTGAATTCCTCTTGTTGACTACGGTATATACTGTTAATGTAAGCTTGTCGCTGTGCGCGATATCAGTTAAGCATAATATGCTTGGAGTTTGTCCTTTTAGTTTTTCTTTTCAAGCTAATTACCAATATGTTGAACAAGTGAAATTTGACAATTATTTGCTATGCCATGCGTGCCGACTGCGTGACTCTTCTCGACTAAATGGTACTGAAAGAGACATATGACCATTTGGATGTCACACGCGTGGTGTCTCGATGCTACCTATAAAGCATGTGGGGGAGTAGCTCCGCCTTGTAAATCTTAGAGATCCAACAACATAATGCTCGCTCATGGTTGACGAGGTAGTGGGGTCGAATAAAAGTTGGTATCGGCTCTTAAGGGCGCTTCCACATGTGTTATCGGTGGTTAAAGCAGGAACAAATTCTTTGAAAAACAGTTGACAGTAGGATTTCGTAATCAAAATCCTAACTAGATATAATTCTTCGCCCACTTACGCGAGGAATATGTTTTCACCCATCCATGCAGGTTATTGGCTTGATAGGAAATACATTAATAGTGGTTATGTTTTAGTATTTGATAATGGTGTACGATACTACAAGAGGGTGTCTTTGCCCATGTCGATTTATTATTAGGGCAATACGTTTCTTAGTTGGAAAAGAAGCAAATAAGTTAGACGAATGTTTTCAACACATCCCCGTCGTAATAGCTTCATAGTGGACCTAAATATTCACATGGGTTGATATTGGACTTATTTGATTCTGAACTAAGCCCACAGTGTACTTATTCCGTTTAAGTGTACATTTGTAAAGTCATGAGTTTTTTTATTCTTGTTATTTTCCATGCAGCTAAAATAAGTGCAATGCGGCTTATTTCATATTGAAATAGTCCCACATCTGGCTGTTTTAATAACCAGCGTTTAGGCCCATATTGGGCTTATTTCACATCTAAATAAAGCCAATGCGAGCTTATTTCAGCCCTATGGAATAGGTTCAGTAGATATGAAGTTATTTCAGCGAGAACAGGCTGACATATGTACGCAATTTGGAAGGCGGTATAATATATGTTGACAAATACACGAACTATCGATATGCCGGTTTCATATGCTCTGAAAAATACTTTCCACAGTTTAAAAAAAGCCATATAAAAATGTTCGCACTGAACGTGCAATAAACGCTCTTTATTGCTACCATATCGGGGATAGACAGACACCGAACGCTCTTTTTTGTTCCATGCCGCGCGCGCAAATGGCTGTTTTAAGTTTGGGAAGCAGATACCATTAGGTGTTTGTTAACATTTTGATTTCCTTCGAATAACTCCAGTTTGGATTGTCTCAACCAAAGTTTGTATATGTTCTCAGCCAAAATAATAAAGGCCAAGTTCGATTAGTTTCTGTTTAATAGATTCTGAATGTTATGTGGCCCATTTACGACTTGCACATTGCCTAAATTTGATATTTTGGTTCACGATCATTAACTCTGGTTTGTTTTATTTGACAGGAACTGAATTCCTCTTGTTGACTACGGTATATACTGTTAATGTAAGCTTGTCGCTGTGCGCGATATCAGTTAAGCATAATATGCTTGGAGTTTGTCCTTTTAGTTTTTCTTTTCAAGCTAATTACCAATATGTTGAACAAGTGAAATTTGACAATTATTTGCTATGCCATGCGTGCCGACTGCGTGACTCTTCTCGACTAAATGGTACTGAAAGAGACATATGACCATTTGGATGTCACACGCGTGGTGTCTCGATGCTACCTATAAAGCATGTGGGGGAGTAGCTCCGCCTTGTAAATCTTAGAGATCCAACAACATAATGCTCGCTCATGGTTGACGAGGTAGTGGGGTCGAATAAAAGTTGGTATCGGCTCTTAAGGGCGCTTCCACATGTGTTATCGGTGGTTAAAGCAGGAACAAATTCTTTGAAAAACAGTTGACAGTAGGATTTCGTAATCAAAATCCTAACTAGATATAATTCTTCGCCCACTTACGCGAGGAATATGTTTTCACCCATCCATGCAGGTTATTGGCTTGATAGGAAATACATTAATAGTGGTTATGTTTTAGTATTTGATAATGGTGTACGATACTACAAGAGGGTGTCTTTGCCCATGTCGATTTATTATTAGGGCAATACGTTTCTTAGTTGGAAAAGAAGCAAATAAGTTAGACGAATGTTTTCAACACATCCCCGTCGTAATAGCTTCATAGTGGACCTAAATATTCACATGGGTTGATATTGGACTTATTTGATTCTGAACTAAGCCCACAGTGTACTTATTCCGTTTAAGTGTACATTTGTAAAGTCATGAGTTTTTTTATTCTTGTTATTTTCCATGCAGCTAAAATAAGTGCAATGCGGCTTATTTCATATTGAAATAGTCCCACATCTGGCTGTTTTAATAACCAGCGTTTAGGCCCATATTGGGCTTATTTCACATCTAAATAAAGCCAATGCGAGCTTATTTCAGCCCTATGGAATAGGTTCAGTAGATATGAAGTTATTTCAGCGAGAACAGGCTGACATATGTACGCAATTTGGAAGGCGGTATAATATATGTTGACAAATACACGAACTATCGATATGCCGGTTTCATATGCTCTGAAAAATACTTTCCACAGTTTAAAAAAAGCCATATAAAAATGTTCGCACTGAACGTGCAATAAACGCTCTTTATTGCTACCATATCGGGGATAGACAGACACCGAACGCTCTTTTTTGTTCCATGCCGCGCGCGCAAATGGCTGTTTTAAGTTTGGGAAGCAGATACCATTAGGTGTTTGTTAACATTTTGATTTCCTTCGAATAACTCCAGTTTGGATTGTCTCAACCAAAGTTTGTATATGTTCTCAGCCAAAATAATAAAGGCCAAGTTCGATTAGTTTCTGTTTAATAGATTCTGAATGTTATGTGGCCCATTTACGACTTGCACATTGCCTAAATTTGATATTTTGGTTCACGATCATTAACTCTGGTTTGTTTTATTTGACAGGAACTGAATTCCTCTTGTTGACTACGGTATATACTGTTAATGTAAGCTTGTCGCTGTGCGCGATATCAGTTAAGCATAATATGCTTGGAAGGAAAGTGAATTTTTCCAAAGGCAGCCATTGGTATTCGGGCGCTTATGTGTACTCTCTATAGTTCATACCCAACATAATATATAACGAAGAAGTAGTGTATACTACTGTATATACGCTCTAAATATTTATGGAGTTATATTTCTGTCCATATGTATGTTTTCAAATCGGCATTCGTGTTAATTCAGTCTTTGTGTATTTATTTAACTATATATTGTGTTGGGTATGAACTATAGAGAGTACACATACGCGCCCGAATACCAATGGCTGCCTTTGGAAAAATTCACTTTCCTTCCGGGTTTATGAAACTGAATTTTTCAATAAATACGAGAGATAAGATGCCGTGATGTAGCGTGATTGGTTTGGGTGGGTCAGTAAACAATTCCGCTGCTAGTGATGTATAATATATATATTCTACTAACCGTCGATTGTGTTTTTGAAGCCCAAGTTGGTGTAAAAATCGCACTTTTTTACCGAGTTTAGCGGACATCATGTCGAACGAGTGAAATTTTACAGTCGGTTTGCGTCAGACCTGTGCTCATAACCAGAGTTTTTCTTAACCAATTTTTACAGGGGATGCATCAAATTGAAGAGTAATAACATATCTTTCTAACTATATATGAGGCATTTATGTTACAAAAATTATTTTGGTGTATTTTAACCTGTATGTGGACATTGTAAAACTAATACAAAATTAGGCCGGACCAAGTTGGATACCTTTCTATAGGATTAAGTATTATTGGGGGTGTGGTCAATTTTTGTTCTGGGGACCTGTGTTTCAAACTAGACCAAGGTTGTATTAAGGGGGAGGTCAAGTGAACAATTTTGAATGGGGATTTCCATGCAAATGTTAGAGTTGCACGTACTTCTGATTGTGACTTGATGTGGTATTGGAAACAACAGGTATTTATCTGGCTTGGTAAATTATAAACTTTTGCAATAAATATATTTTTGAGAATTTTTTTTCTGGAATTCCCTCACTTTATCTACATTTGAAAAATCGATATAAAATTCAAAAATAAATACACCAACATTATAATGGAACATGTTCCAAGCGGACCTGCCAGATAAATGCCTGTTATTTTCACATCAAGTCACACTCAGAAGTATGTGCAACTCGGTAACTTTGCTCAGCAGATTTGCATGGAAATCCCCATTCAAAATTTGTCACTTGACCTCCCTCTTAAACTCAACATAAATATATTAGAAAGACATGCGGCGTAGTCTGGGTATTTATCAGACTGGTGACAGCTCATGTGCGTTCTACTGGTGAAACTCGTCTGTTGAACTTAACTAATTATTCAGCCTGTTCTCTCGAAACCTGCATATTATTTGCCTATATTAGAACTTGGTTTAGGTAGATAATCTGCTTAGAATCATCGATGTGCTCACATTATCGACTCACCGTGAGGCGATTTTAATAGTTTATAATGACACAAAAAAGCCAATTCACGACTGATCAGGTGTATGCTCTTTTACACGTGTTTTCACTGTGGTTCGCGCATAAAACGAAATATCGGGTATCAGTCCATTATCTGCGTATTTCAGAATTAAATAATCACATTATGTACATATTTCACATAGGTCGATTATATGCGTATTTCCGAGGGGATTTGTTAATTGTATATGTATAGCTCTTTTAGTTATCCCCAAATTGCGCTATATAATAATAATTAATCACGATTCAAGGTCATTACCATAATATTACGGTCAATACTCCAGGATGGGGATGTCGTTATACTTATGAGTGCGATATGGGTACCAATCGATTTAGTAACCATTTGCAGTATCTCTTGCGATTGCCTCTTTTTGAACAACGGGAGATAATTGGACCTCCTCGTGGATTCGTAGTCGCCATTTGCACCACATTTGAGCAATACTGAATTTTCCGAGTCAAGAAGGTCAAAAGTATTGTCCAACCCCCAAAAGATCTCAGATATAGGTGAGAATAAACCAAGTGTAGGTCTATTTATTAGATTGTTCATCAAGTTGTTATTGAACTTGTTGCCATCATATTTCATATCCTTGAACCAGTCATGAACCATGATCACGGCACGTGATTTAACTTTTTCACACATCTTCAAATTATGTCGTTAAATGTTTTATCAACAGTGTGGGAGTGATTTGTTCTATGCGAATGTTTGGTGTATACAAATTATGGGATTTTATTGCAAATTCCACATCTGAAATTGGCATTGCAAATGTTGAAATGAGCATTGAATTTGGAGTTTGGACTAATTCAATTTAATTGGAAGTTGGATAATTTGTGCTGATCTGGGATATTGGTCCCAGTGTTGATCCAGACATGCGTGTACTGTTTGACTTTAGTATCGAAGGAAGTCACTTCAAAATGTGACAAAACTCATTTTATTATATATTACTGGGATGATTACTAATAGTAATATTATGAATAAATTCATGTCACAAGATTTGTGTTTTACTAGCAGTGTTCATTATCACACTTGAACAATGCAGCTGAGAATTAGGATTAAGGGGGCCCATTTTTAGTACAATTTTGTTTGCCTCAGAAACTCAGCTTACAAGTTGCATGTATGTCATGATTTGACAAGCGGGCGCCCGGGTAGTAACCAATGTAACGCTCACTCAATGCATGACTCTTCTGGCATTACTAGTATTTTTCATAGGAAACCGCTGCAAAGATTGAGAAGCCGTTACTGTCACTTGATACACTCGACATGGAGAATGACAAACCTTAGGTTAGTTTTGTTATATTCTAAAATAAACTTACTTGCATTAACTCGGCGTTAGACTACATCGAAGTGAATCTTCTATGAGATCAGCGGCCGTATCGAAATTTATTTAATACATCTCATATTATGGACTCAGCATGCCACAACTGAAGCGAACATTCTGTGACATATCTGATATGCGGTCAGAGAGTTTTCTGGTGAGCTCGGGTATTAGCCTGTGAGTTGGTGGTAGATAAACTACCATCACTGTCACCATCTATTGGACGAAGTAACAAGAGTGGTACATGTGCTGACTCACGTCTTGTGAAGTGTGACAATGTCTCAGCTATTCAAACGAATTTCGGGTGATGAAACACAGAGATATGCCGAAACAAGAAACTGAAAAATGCCACCTCCTGAGAGTGTACTCCATTAAATATGAATTTGGATTGACAGAACTGACACCAAAACTGAAGACAAATCATGGGATTGAGATATAAAGCTTAGAGTAGAATTTGATAACTATAATTTGAAAAACTACAAACAAAATTATACTTTGTGTTTGATACAATTTCATGGTGATGAATTGGAAATCTGGTATGGTATTGTAGTGGATATAGAGTTCCAAAAAAGCAGTGTTTGATCAAATTTCTAAATGGTATCACGAAGAGCGGACCGGAACGATTTTATCGCTGCAGAGTTATAAATGAATGAGTTATCTATAGGAAACATGCCCCTGTTTTCTGTTAAATGTATTTATTTGAGACATGCTTGGGGCGATAATTATTGCACTACTTTCACTTCGTTGCATGCTGAAACAACAAAATTGTTTTTAAATCGTATTATAGGTAATATCTTAAAGGCACGAGTGGCGTTCGTTGCAGAAATATTCATATTTGTTCAAATAGCCATCAACGGAAGGAATATTAAAAAATATATAGATTTGTTCATATGCCAAACTTATTCAGCGCGTAAATAGTATATTGTCATCAAGTAGTGCAATAACGATGGCCCCAAGCATGTCTCAAATAAACACATTTAACAGAAAACAGGGGCATGTTTCCTATAAATAACTCATTCATGTATAACTCTGCAGCGATAAAATACTACTCCATTGCATGCTGAAACAACAAAATTGTTTTTAAATCGTATTATAGGTAATAGCTTAAAGGCACGGGTGGCGTTCGTTGCAGAAATATTCATATTTGTTCAAATAGCCATCAACGGAAGGAATATTAAAATATATATAGATTTGTTCATATGCCAAACTTATTCAGCGCGTAAATAGTATATTGCCATCAAGACGTACGTTGGTGTACGTAAACAAGAACCTTCTCGTGTTACTGAAGTTTTGCTTCTGTTTTCATAATACAGCGCATTTAAATTGGTTAATCACACACAAATGATATAAACGCTCTTTATTATTTCGATATCAGTAAAACAGTAAGAAATAAAGCTCTTTATGTTTACCATATCCTGATCTAAACAAAATCCAGGTTCTGTAACGTTTTTTGCTTTTGTTTACATAACAAGGGGGTGGGATTGACAATAACATACTGTTTATGCAATATTTATAATTGGTATAGAACAAAGTCTCTATTTTACTATTATTTCTGTTTTTGACTGAGGTGAATATTTTAACAACATACACACCGCCCGTATCTTTAAACACGTCTTCAGTTGGCTTAATTGCCGCAAATAATTAGTCCTACATTAAGTTTTATATAGTTTCTTGGGTATAACATAAGAAATATGAATCGCAGACCCCTGTCTGGAAAGTTCGCGCAATGTTTACTAATTTTTAGTCGAGTTTTTTTCCGGACGGGCGGGCGGTCGACGTGTTTTGCTTATAACTCAACCGTTTATTGACGGATTAAAAAAATTGTTGGTGTGTGATTACATATCCATGCACGTAAGCTGCAGACAAAAAATCGGGTTCGTCCGCACATTTATTACAGAGTTATGGCCCTTTGCCATTTTTCACTGATTTTAGGCTCGTTAGCGCAACAACTTCAACAAACATTATCTGGTTCGATTGAAATTTGGGATATAGGTGTCTCCCAAGAATATCTCGCATGAGTTCGAAAACCGGCCTGGTCCGATAAAATTTGATAGAGTTATGGCCCTTAATTAGTTATTTTTCACGAATTTTCAGCTCGTCGATAACTTCAACAAACGTTATCCGATTTGATTGAAATTTGGTATATAGGTGTCTCCCAAGAATATCTCATTCGAGTTCGAAAACCGGCCAGGTCCGATAAAATTTGATAGAGTTATGGCCCTTAATTAGTCATTTTTCACCTCGTTAGCGCGATAACTTCAACAAACGTTATCCGATTTGATTGAAATTTGGTAAATAGGTGTCTCCCAAGAATATCTCGGATGAGTTCGAAAACCGGCCTGGTCCGATAAAATTTGATAGAGTTATGGCCCTTAATTAGTCATGTTTCACGAATGTTCAGCTCGTTAGCGCGATAACTTCAACAAACGTTATCCGATTTGATTGAAATTTGGTATGTAGGTGTCTCCCAAGAATATCTCGGTCGAGTTCGAAAACCGGCCAGGTCCGATAAAATTTGATAGAGTTATGGCCCTTAATTAGTCATTTTTTCACAAATGTTCAGCTCGTTAGCGCGATAATTTAACAAACATCATCCTATTTGATTGAAATTTTGATATATAGGTGTCTCCCAAGAATACCTCGGACGAGTTAGAAAACCGGCCCGGTCCGATAAAATTTGATAGAGTTATGGTCCTTAAGTAGTCATTTTGTACGAATTTTGAGCTCGTTAGCGCGATAACTTCAACAAACGTCATCCGATTCAACTAAAATTTGGTATATAAGTGTCTTCCAATAATATCCTGGACGAGTTCGAGTTATGGCCCTTAATTAGTTATTTTTCGTGAATTTTTAGCTCGTTAGCGCGATAACTTCAACAAACGTCCTCCGATTTGTTTAAAATTTGGAATAGACATACTTGCCAAGAATATTTCGGAAGAGTTCGAAAACCAGCCTGGCCCGATAAAATTTGATGGAGTTATGGCCCTTAGTCATTTTTCGATTTTACCTATTAATTAGTCTACCGATACTGATGCACACCAATTGGCGGTAAGCCACCGAAAACGAGACACAGCATCTCTGATGCCACCTCTTGTATGAATACATATATTGTAAATCAATTTCGGATATTTTATCGCATTCTATAAGAAAATATTGATATAAAATAAATATTTATTGATAGAAGTATTTCTGGACAGATGTCTTCGACTCATGTATATAGTCTTGAATACCCCAGACAGTTGGCAGAAACTATATAAAATGTATTTATGAAGATTTAGACCATCTTCAAATACTATTTATGTACTGGTGATAAGAAAATGACTGTTTTACACATTTTATGTCAGGTTCTTCAAGGTAACAGACAAACAGTACACTAACTTATGATCATTCAATATCAGTTAGTGATTAGTGTTTATGATATCAAGTAGAATTTTAAAAAAGATACACATTTTAATAATGAGCTAATAAATGTTATCAAATGAAAATTTATGAGGCAATACATTTGTGCTAGTTTTCTTTCATTCCACAGGACCATTTACCCTTACACTTAAAGCCGTTTTCACCACCACGTTATCAGCGCTCACTTTGTTTCTTCTGAACAGGTACTGTATTGAGACTATTTTCTTGAATTGTAGACGAAGAGCGGTCATACATTAGCGTCAAAGCCTAATACATGTATATTGATGATGCCGTTATTTAAAATTCCTAATACTCAAATGTAGAAAGCTTGGATAAGTAGGTCATCAAATATTATTTGTTTTAATTTGTTTGCTATTGTTTCCAACGTGAATTGTGTCTAATAGATATCCCCCTTTATAAAAGAAAAATGTGTTAGGCCTAAATTTTGAACCGACGACCATACACATTTGATTGTGAATTTGGAAAACTAAAATAAGGACGTGAGGCCTGTGACATTTTATTTTAATTATACCCCATATAAAACGGGGTGTATACTGGATTAACTGCGTATGTCCGTCCGTCCGTCACACTTTCTCCCTCCGTCCGTCCGACCTCGTAACTCGAACAACTATGAACCGATTTCAATAATTGTGTGTATGCAATCTCCTTAGGACCGCCTCTCCGCATGATGCTAATTGCGGTGCGGTCCGCCTTTCTTTTTTTAAGTTACATGTACGCCTTACTTTTCGACTAATTTTGACTTAGAAAATTTCTGTCCGACTTGATAACTTTAACACATATGGACCGATTTCAATAATTTTTGGTATACATGCTTCTCACAACACCCTCTCTACATGATGCGGCTCAGGGTTGGCTCGGACTGTTGTTCCTAACAACTTAGAAAATTTTGGGATTTTTTTTTTGGATGCTATCAAGTTAGGATATTTTCCGGAAGTTTCTTCGAATATGGGTTCGGAATAATGATTTTTACCACAGTTTTGTGTCCGTACGTCTTTTTTTCTGTACAAGCTTCTTGCGACACCATATCGATATTATTAATCCAAATTTGCCTTTAAAGTTAAAAATCTGTTTTGTTGGGTTTACGGATAATGCGGGTTGAATTTGCCACGGTGGGGGGTATGATACCACGCGAGTGCACAACTCTTGTTTCATGTACCTTTTTTCAGAGGTTTGGAGAAACCCACCATTATATCAACCCTTGTCATAGATGATTGAACACCCTTAATCAGCTGTACTATTGTTGATATCGACTTTTCTGCTTTCTTCTCTATTGTCTTAACTTCTGCGAGCGTGCAGGCAATTTCACTGAAATTTGTTCCAATTTAACATTAATTATCTTGCAGAAGTTATAAACAAATGTATAACAAAAACTCACCAAGAACGCCAGATGCTGAAACTTAGCCCATTTTTAAGCTGATCGACACAACTAGTACTACTAGTAGTAACAATTTATCGACAATTCATGCGTTAATACCGATGTGCTATGTCAAGAAATAAAACATTGATATATATTGACCCACTGAGCAATGGAAATCGACATTTATTGTTGAATTTAAACTAAAACTATAGAAACGTTTACAGACCTTGTGACATTTACTCTTTTCTATTTAAAATTTTGGAAGAGTTTGTTTTCAATTGAAACTCGTTGTGTTCAAATGTTGAAAAGATCAGTTTATTTAGAAATACAGTAAATAACATCTTTAGATTGTTATTATTCCTTTCAGCGAACAGACATATCGGAGAATCAGAACAATGGAAGTTATATTGGCCGCAAAGAGCATGGAGATCATTCTATCTAAAGATAGGCTCTTTTAAAAAGTCAAAATAGTCTGCTGAATACACTTACTGTTGTATTGTAAACCACTCGGGTGCATAGAAGTAAGATATGTTATCGCCTTGCAATTGTCCGCATTTTGGATACATATATTTGTGAATGGATTTTTCTTCCGCAAAGGAAATTTTCCGAATTGTGGACGAATTTGTTTTGTCTAATTGGACTTGTCACTCCTTTTCCCACACATCAGACTAAATGTTCAAAACATTTTGTTCCCTGCCCACAGGTCTTCTCGTGGATTCTTATGATCCCATTTTACGTTGTTACATTCTCCTCAAGATTTGAAGAATTGACCGTAGTTGTTGTTTGTTAATATCCTTTTTACATTCTTCATCTTTTGTTATATACATCTTATTGATAATTTCACTGCAAACTAATTAATTTTGATAGATATACCTAATATGCTAAACAATTTTGTTTTGTCTAATTGGACTTCTCACTCCTTTTCCCACACGTCGAACTAAATTATCAAACATTCTTCAAAAGACGTTTGTAAATAAACAAACTAAAAACAAGAATTAAAATAAAAACTTGTGAGTTCCAAATTCACAATAAAATGTGTACACTCAGCAGTTAAAAATATGGTCGGTCTGATTAATTTTAGGCCTTATTCAATATTCAGTGGTTTATATGATCAGAAAAGTAATGCTCTTTAAATCTTTACACTTTGGCCTCAAAATTCTAAATAAATTGGGAGGTCACCTCTAGCTACTCTATACATTCTGTGATTGTTGTAGGCTCTTGTTAAAGATCTGATGTAAAGCAACTCATATATTTATGTCCAATTCAAATCGAGAGGAGGGAGAGGGGGTACTCATAATTGAGTCAGCACTTGTCCTCCAATCCCATTGTCTATATTAAAATGTATGTATCATTTCCTATATGTGTTATTGAAATCAGACAAATAAATATGTTTAAACCATTCAAATCGATCAATCTGCTACCAGAATTAGTCACCTGGTATGAGACTGACAATACCAGGTCACTAAACCGGAAGTTGTCCTAATATCTAGTCAACTGGAGACACTAACTGATACTATCACGGTGTTAGCGCGATAACTTCAACAAACGTCCTCCGATTTGTTTAAAATTTGGAAGACATACTTGCCAAGAATATTTCGGAAGAGTTCGAAAACCAGCCTGGCCCGATAAAATTTGATGGAGTTATGGCCCTTAGTCATTTTTCGATTTTACCTATTAATTAGTCTACCGATACTGATGCACACCAATTGGCGGTAAGCCACCGAAAACGAGACACAGCATCTCTGATGCCACCTCTTGTATGAATACATATATTGTAAATCAATTTCGGATATTTTATCGCATTCTATAAGAAAATATTGATATAAAATAAATATTTATTGATAGAAGTATTTCTGGACAGATGTCTTCGACTCATGTATATAGTCTTGAATACCCCAGACAGTTGGCAGAAACTATATAAAATGTATTTATGAAGATTTAGACCATCTTCAAATACTATTTATGTACTGGTGATAAGAAAATGACTGTTTTACACATTTTATGTCAGGTTCTTCAAGGTAACAGACAAACAGTACACTAACTTATGATCATTCAATATCAGTTAGTGATTAGTGTTTATGATATCAAGTAGAATTTTTAAAAAGATACACATTTTAATAATGAGCTAATAAATGTTATCAAATGAAAATTTATGAGGCAATACATTTGTGCTAGTTTTCTTTCATTCCACAGGACCATTTACCCTTACACTTAAAGCCGTTTTCACCACCACGTTATCAGCGCTCACTTTGTTTCTTCTGAACAGGTACTGTATTGAGACCATTTTCTTGAATTGTAGACGAAGAGCGGTCATACATTAGCGTCAAAGCCTAATACATGTATATTGATGATGCCGTTATTTAAAATTCCTAATACTCAAATGTAGAAAGCTTGGATAAGTAGGTCATCAAATATTATTTGTTTTAATTTGTTTGCTATTGTTTCCAACGTGAATTGTGTCTAATAGATATCCCCCTTTATAAAAGAAAAATGTGTTAGGCCTAAATTTTGAACCGACGACCATACACATTTGATTGTGAATTTGGAAAACTAAAATAAGGACGTGAGGCCTGTGACATTTTATTTTAATTATACCCCATATAAAACGGGGTGTATACTGGATTAACTGCGTATGTCCGCCCGTCCGTCACACTTTCTCCGTCCGTCCGTCCGTCCGACCTCGTAACTCGAACAACTATGAACCGATTTCAATAATTGTGTGTATGCAATCTCCTTAGGACCGCATGATGCTAATTGCGGTGCGGTCCGCCTTTCTTTTTTTAAGTTACATGTACGCCTTACTTTTCGACTAATTTTGACTTAGAAAATTTCTGTCCGACTTGATAACTTTAACACATATGGACCGATTTCAATAATGTTTTGTATACATGCTTCTCACAACACCCTCTCTACATGATGCGGCTCAGGGTTGGCTCGGACTGTTGTTCCTAACAACTTAGAAAATTTTGGGATTTTTTTTTTGGATGCTATCAAGTTAGGATATTTTCCGGAAGTTTCTTCGAATATGGGTTCGGAATAATGATTTTTACCACAGTTTTGGGTCCGTACGTCTTTTTTCCTGAACAAGCTTCTTGCGACACCATATCGATATTATTAATCCAAATTTGCCTTTAAAGTTAAAAATCTGTTTTGTTGGGTTTACGGATAATGCGGGTTGAATTTGCCACGGTGGGGGGTATGATACCACGCGAGTGCACAACTCTTGTTTCATGTACCTTTTTTCAGAGGTTTGGAGAAATCCACCATTATATCAACCCTTGTCATAGATGATTGAACACCCTTAATCAGCTGTACTATTGTTGATACCGACTTTTCTGCTTTCTTCTCTATTGTCTTAACTTCTGCGAGCGTGCAGGCAATTTCACTGAAATTTGTTCCAATTTAACATTAATTATCTTGCAGAAGTTATAAACAAATGTATAACAAAAACTCACCAAGAACGCCAGATGCTGAAACTTAGCCCATTTTTAAGCTGATCGACACAACTAGTACTACTAGTAGTAACAATTTATCGACAATTCATGCGTTAATACCGATGTGCTATGTCAAGAAATAAAACATTGATATATATTGACCCACTGAGCAATGGAAATCGACATTTATTGTTGAATTTAAACTAAAACTATAGAAACGTTTACAGACCTTGTGACATTTACTCTTTTCTATTTAAAATTTTGGAAGAGTTTGTTTTCAATTGAAACTCGTTGTGTTCAAATGTTGAAAAGATCAGTTTATTTAGAAATACAGTAAATAACATCTTTAGATTGTTATTATTCCTTTCAGCGAACAGACATATCGGAGAATCAGAACAATGGAAGTTATATTGGCCGCAAAGAGCATGGAGATCATTCTATCTAAAGATAGGCTCTTTTAAAAAGTCAAAATAGTCTGCTGAATACACTTACTGTTGTATTGTAAACCACTCGGGTGCATAGAAGTAAGATATGTTATCGCCTTGCAATTGTCCGCATTTTGGATACATATATTTGTGAATGGATTTTTCTTCCGCAAAGGAAATTTTCCGAATTGTGGACGAATTTGTTTTGTCTAATTGGACTTGTCACTCCTTTTCCCACACATCAGACTAAATGTTCAAAACATTTTGTTCCCTGCCCACAGGTCTTCTCGTGGATTCTTATTATCCCATTTTACGTTGTTACATTCTCCTCAAGATTTGAAGAATTGAACGTAGTTGTTGTTTGTTAATATCCTTTTTGCATTCTTCATCTTTTGTTATATACATCTTATTGATAATTTCACTGCAAATAATTAATTTTGATAGATATACCTAATATGCTAAACAATTTTTTTTTGTCTAATTGGACTTCTCACTCCTTTTCCCACACGTCGAACTAAATTATCAAACATTCTTCAAAAGACGTTTGTAAATAAACAAACTAAAAACAAGAATTAAAATAAAAACTTGTGAGTTTCAAATTCACAATAAAATGTGTACACTCGGCAGTTAAAAAATATGGTCGGTCTGATTAATGTTAGGCCTTATTCAATATTCAGTGGTTTATATGATCAGAAAAGTAATGCTCTTTAAATCTTTACACTTCGACCTCAAAATTCTAAATAAATTGGGAGGTCACCTCTAGCTACTCTATACATTCTGTGATAGTTGTAGGCTCTTGTTAAAGATCTGATGTAAAGCAACTCATATATTTATGTCCAATTCAAATCGATCGATCCGCTACCAGAATTAGTCACCTGGTATGAGACTGACAATACCAGGTCACTAAACCGGAAGTTGTCCTAATATCTAGTCAACTGGAGACACTAACTGATACTATCACGGTGTATTCAAATTTTAAGTGAATGATATTCGCCAAATTTGAAACTGTTTGTTACTTAAGTTAAATTTAATTAAAGTACTGGCCTGAAATTAATAGTGATTAGTAATTTAGTACTGTACATTTTTTTTAAATATTGTTTATGGTTGAGGGGTGAGAAACAGCACTATTTTTAAAGCCTTAGAAATATTCATAATATTAAATACCAAAACATATGTATTTTTTCTTTTGCAAGCAAACATGATCCATGGCCTTAATACAATGAACCACAATTATATTTGGGACAGCGCAATGGCAATGCACTTGGAACCTCCGAAATTGCATATACGATTGTTCATTGCTGGTACTGGCATATTAGAGAATATCATACGAGTCCAATTACTCAGTTTACAGTAGTGTACTAGAAACTAGAGTACAGTCCTTCTAGTAATACATATATTTTCACTGTAGTCACATATGATAAAGCCTTATAAGTTATAGGACCCTCTACTGCAGTAGAGGATTAACTGGCTCTACCACTACTCTAGACAGTCTTGCTAATAATGACAGTCTTAGCCTTTTTACGTTGTGATAGTATCAGTAAGAGTAGAGTAGATGATTTACTGGCTCTACCACTACTCTAGGCGAATGCTGGACGTTTCGGCCAACTTTGCCGTTCAGCACCTGGACGTTTCGGCACCTGCTAATTTTCGGACCAACGAAATTATGAGTGAAGACTAAATTTGTTTTATTCTTTATTTCAATAAAATGTGATAAACATGTAATATTGTAACAAAAACAAACACTTGTTGGAACGAATGGTAACGATGGTAAACATAAAAGAGCACAAGTTATCCAATGCTAAGGAACGAATACGGAACGGAATAGCACATTGTTATGAACATGCATGTAGCAATGTCTCTATGTGTGGATATACAAGCCGACAGAAGTCGCTGAAGTCGAGCATCTGCTGCGTTCAATATCGCATCTACTGGGCTGTGTAAACACGCTTATTATGTACTACCGATTCATAACAATACACGGCGAATATAAACGCAAAATCAAAGACAATACTATATATGAAAAGAACAGACAAAGAAACAAATGCCGAAACGTCTTCGATGAAGTGCCGAAACGTCCAAGCACTTGGGCCGAAACAATAGTGATACATTAATATTATAATAATATTAATCACACGTGACACGTATTGGAGCAACCACACGCGCTGTGTCCCGAATTTGCTTTTCATCGGCGACATAACGCTAAGAATAATTTATGTAACAGCATGCAATGGAGACGACATAACAAGTATTGTCATGATTTTGCACTCTTGTCTGGGTTCTGGTCCACACAGCCAACATGACGTAACTGACGTCATGAACCGTGCCATGACGTCGTCGATGTTTGCATTAAGCTGACTAACGAAATTGGTCTAAATGAAACTAATATGACTAAATCACAGGGGAATTTTTCGGAAGATGTCAAGTTGACAATTTTATTTTCATCTCATTGGTCCACCGCTGATTCCGCAATTTTACAATCTCCAGACAGTTGCTAACCGGAAGTCACGTGTCAATTTCACAAACAACTTATGACGCTTAACACTTTAAAATGCAAACCACTATATCAATTTATATATAAGATGTTACTGATTTGATTTCAATATTACTATACACAACTCACTGATTGGATCATCGATCAAAATATGTTTGATTAAGTTGCTTATTTCATAACAAGAATCTGGTTTTTCATTTTTGAGGATCAATTTGAATTGCTGAATCGTAGTCATAGTGCTAAGTCCAGTATAATCCAAATTCAGCTTCCTATAGAGTTCATTTCTCAAATTATCATAAGGGGCATTACATTATAAAGGGGCATTATATTATAAGGGGCATTACATTATAAAGGGGCATTACATTATAAGGGCATTACATTATAAAGGGGCTTACATTATAAATGGCATTACATTATAAGGGGCATTATTATAAGGGGCATTACATTATAAGTGGCATTACATTATAAAAAGGCATTACATTATAAAGGGGCATTATATTATAAAGCGAAATTCATCTTCGGTATGTATTATGGTTTATGCCATATGGCAAAGGGGATGTCAGATCTAGTAACCTCAAACGGGGTGGATAGCACCACACCGACCCCCCGGACTAGCAGGAAAATACTAGTATGAATGATCGACTGGTAACCGAGAGTGACCCCTCGGCTATCTACAAGTCAACAAAGGATACAGGATAGTAAAATGGCCGATCATTCTGCCGCCATATATGTAAAATGTTCACGTGATATGTGTATAAAATAGGTGTATGCATATACACATCTTACAATCCATACATATTCAATCCTGGAACTGGATTCAGTATATGACTATGTGATATCTAGGTGGTGGTAAACCACTTAACCAAGATTCCAAAATATGAATTTAGATGCGTCACATAGGGTAATGCATCTTCCTGTGAGATGTATGCAAGTTATAATGTACTTACCAACACCAGTACATTATTACCTTAGGATTTTGGAACATAGTGTAAAGGGGTAGCTTCTATACTTAGTATGCATGTAAGTGGGAATCAATTTGAATTGCTGAATCGTTGTCATAGTGCTAAATCCATTATAATCCAAATTCAGCTTCCTATTTCTCAAATAATCGTAAGGGGCATTACATTATAAAGCCAAATTCATCTTCAATGCGGTATTGTACGATCGGACAATGTACACATACTCGATCTTCAAATGATATCTTCGATTGGAAATGTCGCCCTAATCCTAAGTCTTGCGAAACGCATTCCATCCTCCAAACGTTTTACTCCAATAAGATAATTATCCATAGGATAGTTATATATCTTTAAATAGCCTATACGTACTTAATTTATTTTCACCACTTTTCGTGTTGTCATCAAATATGTCATTCTGATTAGTATCTGCTGCTATACAAGGAACAATGAATTCGGTGCTATGTGCCATATCTTGTTTCGATTTCGCAGCTATTTGCTTTCGCAAAGCAATAAAAGCAAACTTGATAGACAGTTGCTATACAAGGAACAATGAAGTCGCTGTTCTGTGCCATATCCTGTTTCGATTTCATAGATGTTTGCTTCTTAAAAGCATACTGAGACATGTGGAAACTCACTTCTAACCACTGTTATGTTAACATTGTATCATGACTATTATTCGTCTTGTAAATCTGAATAGTAACCTTGCATGTTTGGCATCTTGCGACATACAGTAATTAAATCTCAAACTACAACATTGTTCTGATCAGTTGCTATTTTCAATAAGGCGCCATCTTTTCTCGCTATTTTCCATAAGGCGCCATCTTGTTCTCGCTATTTTCCATAAGGTGTCATCTTTTTCAACACATTTCACAGAATTCCGATATCTGCTATCGAACCCATAGTTGTATTTCTCGAATGAGTATCCAAGTTTACGGTTAAAGGTACTCAATCCGAATTAGCGCTCGCAAATTACTATTTCCTTTGCTTCGTGGGTACAAAATATTTGATTCTAGTCGAGGAACCTAACCAAAGTTAGGAGTGATCAGATATCGATGTTTGAAATCTATTATTTTAATTTTAAGTGGTCCAGTAAACTGTCGATGAGAAGAACTTATGTGACTAGATAGCGGATGAAGATCGATAACTCTAAAATCAAATGGCTTTTTTGTGTCAGATATTTGACAACTGGCAAAATTTCGTTGAACAAAACGTTGATAAATAACAGGTTTTGGGCAATTTTATACTATAGTTAGTGGAAATAAAGTCCCACAAAATAAGGATTTAATCAAATTTCTACTGTCGAGTGCCTACTAGTCATATATACATCATTACATGTATGTTTGTTTTCCTGATGAAATTCACACCTACATGTAGTCAATCCTTATTTGGCCCTGTACATGCACGTTCAGGTTAATTTTCTGAGTGACGATCTAAAATTCTCATTTTGTTTGGGCATCTTGGGAAGGTCACCAGTGTTCCGAAAAATAAATGCATGTGTGCTGTGTGTACGAGTCACTCGGAACTAATAATGAAACATGGTATAAACTCCGTTAATTTGGTGACCGTAATGAATTGATCGCTGCAGAGTTGTAGATGAGTGAGCTTTATATGCATTTTGACAATACGACGAATGGGTACACAGGGTTTGCTATCAAAGCTTATATTTCACGAGAATCCAAATCTAGATCTCATAAATATTCTTGCAAATTACCCTGGATTCTCGTGAAAAAGTATGTATGGATTCTCACAAAATCAGATGCAATATATGCCCTGGCTATCAGTATTAACACAAAACTTTACTTCAAAGTTCTGCATTAACACAAATCTTTACTTCAAAGTTCTGTGTTCCTGACAGTTTGGTGCCCATCAGTAATTTGTTTTCAGTTCATTTGGTTAATAATTAGTCTCTAACAGAAATCATGCCAGAAGCAAAATCTAAACATCATTTGCAACGAGATTTCAAAACCTGTCTACCATTCAGCACATTTTCAAAAGCTACATACCCTTCAGTACTTTTTTGGTGAGAGTGACCCCATCAGTGGTAGTATGCCCACTGGAAGAATGTAACAGTATTGAGATAAGTATTGCGACAATATCCAACCATGCCCATGTCAACTGTTGTATACCATTTCAGAAAACAAGACTCATGAAACTTCAAAGACGCTAATATTTTAATATTTAGTTTTTCATTCAGACCAAATTATTCACTGATAAACAACTAGTAACTACTAGTAGTCATTTGAAATTTTACAGAAAAATAACTTTGAGTAAGATACGGTAGTACGGCACGAATTGTCTTAGACCAAAACAAAAAATGTCTTTGTGTCCGATACACTGTCTGGCTTAGATTTTCTTGCCTGCCTCAATTTTTTTGTTCAATTTTCTCCAGAAGGATAGTTTGTGGAACTTTACCTGTTAGAGTGTCAATGTGAATATTTATCATTTTTCCCCCAATCCCAAAAGCAAACATTATGTTCGTTATTAAGCTCAATGTTGGTAGCGATCTTACTGCAGAGTGAATTGCTTGGCTCAATTTCAATACACATTGATCTACCATATTACATGGGACTGAGACTACACTATTATATCGCTTACGTCTGAATTTGTTTTGTTTTTAAATTGTAACCAAAAACAAAATCCCTGTTTTCCTGTCTGGAAAATTATGGCAATGTTATCGGAAACAGAGAATTTATTTGTTTTTGCCATATAACTATTTTATACACCAGTTGTGCAAATACATGCACCATTTATTGTGTCAGGGTCCCACAGTCCCACTCTCATTGGTAATGCAATCCCAATCCCAGCAGTTGAATCAACGAATCAGAGCATCCATGAGCATGTCATCGAGTTGGAAAATGGTGCCTGTAATTCCACACATTATGTACTGGTATAATATACATGTACTATTCGTTTTATACCGGTAAGTGCTTATGTTTCTGTAAAATTTCCAAATACTGTGGATAAATACTAGTATATGGAAATCATGATTCCATCATCCAGACTGGTTGAATATTATTTATATATAACAATGGCATTATAAATTATACAGTATGTTGGTATTTTGGATATACTGGTACAATTTCTGAAATATCTGATGACTCCAGCAGATTGTTCCACATCACATTAAAAATTCATGGTACATGTATAAATGTATGTACATATTAAAAGTGGTTGCTTTCATCACATTTTGATTTTTGCTATCAGTAGAACTACCAGTAAAAAGTGCTTTACATGTAGTTGATAAAAGAAAAGATATTTCTTCTAGTCCTATTTAAATAGTTGCCCATTTCCCACCACAATGCACATGACAGGGCTTATATTTCGGCAAGAACCTAAATTTATATTCTAGTAAATATTCTTGCAAATCTCGATTCTCGCAAAATCAGGTCAAATTTATAATGACTGGTTATAATCATTTGTCAAATTGTTTGTTCTGATTAATTATTATTAATTGACTATTTGTCGTTAGTTTGGCGTTTTAAATCCTGATCAAACAGAGACAAGAGGCCTGGAATCACATTCCTCTCACTACCTGCAGCATATTCCTGTTTATTCACAGGAAATTGTAAGACACTTCACTGCCCTTCTGCCGTCCCTGTGTACATGTATACCAGCATATTGATAGTGTGGTAAAAAAAAAACTACAGATGTGCAGTGGATTATGTTACAAGCCCCAGCCCTGTGTGCATATATTACCGGTATGCATGCAGCCCTTTGTGGTTCCCATTATTCTCCAACATGTTTTGTGTGGGGGGGGTGGTTGGACGCTCTCAAAGTGAACCTCCAAATTTCGCCAATAGCCAATAAATCATTGGGTTTTTTTTGTATATGCCCATATACGGTATATGGGGAGGGGCTGAATTTATTGATCCACATGGGTAACTTGACGTGAAGTGTCATGACATAGGTGTTGTGGACCTTATGTGACTTAAAGTGACACTGACAATTAAATTAATCAAGTTTGTAACTAATCTTTATCCGAGCATGTACCCCAGTTAGTATTAGATAATTGAGGAGTTTTTAAGTCTACATGTGGCTTTAATATTTACCTGCTGGTAAACATGAAGAAATTATTTGCATAGTTGAATACTACACCTTAGGGGCTCTTTTAAAAGTTTGGAAGACTTTCATAGAACTTTTGCACAACATTGATAATAATTTCATTGCGGCCCACATTAGAAATTCAGAAGTCACATGAATTTTTCATTGAGTCTAAAAGACTATTAATTTTATGTTTAGAAGTACATGTAGCCGTACAATTTAGACTCAAGATAAAGCTATTAGGTGACATCGTAGTGGATCTGAGGGTTACACAATTTTCTGTTAAAAGCAAATCACAGAGAGAACATTATAATATAAGCAAACTTTGTTCAGAAATGTTCTTATATTCATCATGGCAATTTATGCACATGTACCATATATTGCCTCAAATCTCAACTTCTGGCAATTCTAGAATCATTGTGTTGTCAGCGATTTGTCAATATCTCGTAATTAGGATAACAATTATCAGTTTTATAAGAACAAAGTATGCTTATTTTATCATTTTCTCTCTGTTTGTTTTTGACATAAAACATTTTGACCCTCAGACCCACTGTGCAGGCAGCTACAGTAGTTGCTTTAAGACTGAATGTGGTTTTAATTGAAGAAATGATTCTCATCTTATTAATCTTTGCACATATTATAAAGTCAGCTATAGAGAGCTTAAAGGTGCATAATCGGAATTACATGTGTAAGGCCAAAAAATGGTTTTGGTTCTCAGGCCCCGCCGCATTGAATAAAAAGGGCCGCATGAGGCCTCTTTATTGCAATGCCTGATGTTATGACAAAAAAACTTACGAAACAATCAATTTAAAAAAACAAACTAACAAACATGAAGTAGATGACTACAATTAAGAAAATGATTAGCTGATCCTCATGCTCTTCTTACACTAATTGTAACTTTATACAATTGAAAGGCACAGGACTAAATTCAGGATCACATATTAGAATGGGGAGGTATCAGTTTTTAGACAACAGTAGTTAATGTCAGGGGCATTATATAATGTTAGGTAATCCCAGTCATACACTGGTAGTACAATGTCATTTTTATATAAGACTAAATGAGTTTATATGCGTAACAGTTCACTCTACATTTATGTTTATTACTAGCCAGAGGAAGGTATCTTTGTCCAAGCTTACTATGAGCAGAACAAAATAAAAAATATTTGCCCGAGAACCAAACCACTTTTATTTTGGCCTAATGCTCCCAAATTACTATTTATTTGGCTTCGTGGGTCAAAAATATTTCATTGGAACCGAGGAACCCACCCATCTAAGCTCGATCAGATATCAATTTTTGAAATTTGCTATTACCCGAGATGTGTACTTTTTAGTGGCCTGGTAAAAAAAACTCAATAAACCGACTGTCTTGGACCAAATTGCGGATGAAGATTGATAACACTAAAATCAAGTGGCTTTGTGTGTTCGAAATTTGACAATCCGGCCAAATTTTGTTGGACAAAATTCTAGAACTGAACCATGAAAGTATTAAAATTTCTCATTGCTAATTTGAATGGGAAATTTGTTGAAATAATCGAGATTTAACTTTCAGTAATCAAAACACCCTAAATCAAAATCGAATATGGCTTTTAGTTGAATACTCACATATGTAGATGTCAGATGTGAATCATAATTTCATTTCTATATTTCACTTAAAACGACTGCGATACTTCTGAATCAGTTCTTTCTTAGGTGGTGCCGGTGATGGTGCTATATTTCCTCCTCTCATTCTATTCTCAATTGGCAAAAATTTGTCTCTTCTGTTTTATAACTTCCTTCATCATTTGATTAACCCAGTTGTACTGTTTTGGCTCATACATTGGCTTAACTACCCACTGTGCTGATGCTTTGGTGTATACACTGTTTAACTGGAGTTCACCGTCAGGACCAACCTGCTATGGCCTACCAAGGTTTGTGTTATGGTCTATAGCGGCCAGCGCTATTCTTGTCCACATCTGATCATGATCAAACTCTTAATAGTTTTGGTGCATATTTGAGCAGCAAACTGGAAAACCTCCAGTCTGCCGGTATGACAGAACATTTTTAGCATTTTGATATCGTTGCATAGTCTTTTATTTTCTACAACTGCCTTGATAGCATTGTGTGGTTTTGAATCTTTTTTTAGCCATTTCTTTTTCTTTGCAATAACACTTGGAATTGGTTTATGGCCACACTTTTTGAATTTCTTCCCTTTAAATTTATGTGTGTTAATAATGTGATGTACAATACTACGCCAACTTTCTTCCAAAAGAACCTTGTCACCATTACAACATAAATGATTGACAGTGGCTTTGATCCACCATGTATATCCTCATTACCCTTCAATTTAGCTTTTTTTAGAAGTCTTTTTTTAATGTTTTTACTCATATGCCATGGGTCAAATTGATGATCAGTTTGATTGAACTCAGTGTTGATAATTTTCCTTATTGTTGTGTGTGTGTCAGTTACAAGTACACTATTGATAAGCCTTCATTTTGAAGTTGTACAAAGGAATATTTGAAGCCTTGGCTTCCAACTTAGGTGAACTTCCAGTTTCATTCACATTGGAATTTTTTGAAAGTGAATAAGTTTGTTTGTGTCTATATCCATCATAGAATAGGTGCAATGTTTGGCACTAAATCCCGGGGAATCACTTCGGCCGTCACCAGCGAGCCTTATTTGTTTTCCAGATTCCTTAATGTCATTTATGTTTTTTGCGCGCATATCTTCCCATGTTTTCTTCAACACTGGCATAACATTTGTCTCTCAAGTTTGTGGTGAGTTGTGCGAGATATATATTGTATATTGAAAAAGTCTGCAAATTGTGAGATATGGGAATATGTTTGTCCAGAGAATAGGGTTGTTGCAGCAGCAAGCAGATTGCCTGCTGGTAATTTCCCAATGAAAGGCTGAGCATTCCACTTTAAGATGGCATTCCCACCAGTACAAAAAGGAGATATTGTCAGACATGTTCCGGTCAATTCTTTTTTTGTATAATCCAAATCAGGGGGACATCCACACTCACTACACTTCAGAAAAGAAATAATTTCATTAAGACTGCTTTCAAAAATAATGAACTTTCTCTCATTCACTAGCTTGGAGTCTTCAAACACATTTTCACTCTGATTCGGTATTTGATTCTGAAGATTCACACACAAAATCCTTATCAGAAGACCTATCATCACATTCATATTCAGAAGATTAAATCTGATCAGAACCTGCTTGCAACAAAGGATGAGAAATACATGTACCGGTACTTGTAGGGTTAATATAACTTGTGGTACATGTAACAGGTGTGCTGGAGGCATTTGGAATTGACACACCACTCTTTCTGAGAACACTTCTCTTTTATATAGTAGCTGTGCTCTCGACTGATGAATATATTTTCTTTTTCACATTCCTTGCACACATGACCACAGAAGAGTAAACACTCGCTCGCTCTGGGTGCGGAATCTCTCATGTGATGAATGTCTTTCCTGTAGTATAAGGAGGGATAATTTAAGCATCATCATCTTTCATACATGAAGTTTGAAATTAAAGATATATGGGCATTTCATGATTGATACCGAGAGTGAAATTTTATCCCCATGTACTTGTGGTAAAACTTTAAAAAATAGAAATGATTTTGAAAATAGACTTTTGCCATTGATTATGTAAAATAAAAAAAATTGCATGCTATTGCTGGCTATTATTGCAGCTTTTCATACGGCAAACGCTGCTAAAATCCTGTTACTGCAGAGATAAATTAAAGTAACATTATGTGATCTCCAGTAGTATGTGCTTTAAGATTTTGTGTATATTTTCTCCTTTCTCAATTTTGTTAAGGTCAATAAATGACGCTATTCTCACAAATAACACATGTACGCTTTCAATGTGTATTTTTCCAGTTGATACCCAGGACTAATGCCCATATATCTTTCAATATGTAACTTGATATGTAAATATTGAATGTATTATGTCATAAAAAAATTATTTGAGGACAAAATGTTGGAACTTATAAAAAGGGGGGTATATTTTTATTTTATTTTTGAGACTGGGGTCCCATCACCCAGGAGTGCAATGTTTCCAGTTTCAAATTAGAAAATGCTCACCCATCCTGTTGATTGTGTGTTTTAGGGACCAAACAAATCGAGAAAATACAGTACAATAATGTACATTATTTAACTCTTTCACTGCCACTCAGCACCACAGACGGATTCCCCACTGCCAAGCATACAATACATGTATGCAATGTATAGAATACATTATGGGTGTATAATAAGTAACAGGGTATCTCAAGTATCGCTTGGAATAATGTGTTGAAACTTCATATGTGACTAGACATAGGCATCGCAAGTTCATAACAACTCACGCCACCACCATAGATGTCACGTGACAGTGGCGGCCATCTTGGTTTACACACTAATGGCTGTGTTTGATGCCTATTCATGCATATATGGGTATATATGTGTGCTATCGAATCAGAAATTGGTCATTCTCAACATTTATTTCTCACGTTGTCATCTTTCAGGGAGGGACCCATACCCGTACAAAATGTGCTATATATACCCAAATTTGAATAGGTCACGTGACCGTGGTGATTACCATGAACGTGAGTGGTCACATATACCATGTACACACATGTATAGGTGCGGGTATTGCATTAACATTTCAATATATCGTAAATGTCTTACTTCTGTTGTTGGACCATGTTGATATGTTGGAGCCACATAGGCCACCTCAAATTGGTCACGTGACCTTGGTGGCCATCTTGGATCTACATATAACACTAGTATGGCCGTATGTTTTGGGTATTTTCCGACTTCATCATGTTGTAAGCATTTGATGAACATATCATATTGGGTAGGTTGTTGTATTTGAGTTTCCATTTTATATTATTGGTAAAAATGTGATAGCTAGAGATACACACGTGACCATGACATCACCAAGTGCCCTTATATAACGGTTCGCGTTATATAGTCCTATATACAGAGAATGCCTCTTATCTGCACAATCTCACACGTTTCCTAGTGTTATAAAGTTTCATACTGTTATAAAGTCATGTATGTGCCCATCACTGGAACTCATATGCGTCATATTCACTGGACGGCCATATTTACACCACATGTACCCGTCCTGCTGTCAGCATGTACCCGATTTCGACTCAAGTCGCTATCGGCAATGTATGGGTAATTCGACTGTAGTCGCGATCGGCAGTGAAAGAGTTAAAGATGCTTAATCCGAATTAACGCTCCCAAATTACTACTTTAGCTTTGGGGGTAAATATTATTTGATTCAAGTCGATGAATCAACCCATCATAGCTCAGAGTAGTCTGACAGATATCGATTATTGATATCTGTTATTTCTCGAGATGAGTATTTTTTTGTAGCCTGGTAAAAAAAATTCCAAGGCGACTATCTCGGACCAAATTGCAGGTGAAGATGGCTAACTCTAAAATCAAGTGGCTCTGGCTGTTGAAAAGTTGACAATGCGGCCATATTTTGATGAACAAAATGTTGATAAATAACACGTTTTGGTCAATTTGATACTATACAGTAATGCCCTAAATAATCGACTCCATAACCATAGCATAATTATGGGTAATTTAGCAGGGGGCGTCAGGAAAAAAATCACGGATACAAGGTGGAAATTTTTTGTTTTTCAGTTTTGGGGACCCACCACCCCGGGAGCGTAAGTTTTTTCCACCCAGGAATGGGACACCCACTGGGACCGTAAGTTGTTTTCACCCAGGTCTGGGACACCCACCCCCAAAATTGATGAAAATCGCCATTTGGTTTTTAGGGAAACAAACTGTAGGCATTATATGTGAAATATCCTAGCTGGGTATATAGCAAGGCCGGGGATTGCGGGGAGCCCTTGGAATATATATATAGTAAAGGGACGTACAGTCCTGGGTATATAGTAAGGAGTGTGTCCTAGTTATTTTGTAAGCGGTGGGCTCTGGTATATATTAAGGGGAGTGTCCTGCAATAGACCAGCATATATAGTAAGGGGGAAATTGGGTAGTAAGGTGGTCATGTGTATATGGTAAAGGTGGTTGGTTGTATATATATATATATATATATATATATATATATATATATATATATATATATATATATTAAGCGGAGCATCATGGGCACCTATATAGAAAGGGGGTTTAAGTATATACTAAGAGACTATTCATGGGCATATAGAAAGACGAGGTCGTGGGTTAGTTAAGGGGATGGGTGGGTATGCAGTCAAGTTCGTTATAATAATATAGTGGACACAGTCACACTAATCTTACAATACATAATTTAGCTAACAATTTAGAACAATTGGCCAAATTAATCCAGATTTATTCATTATTCTCACAATCACCTTTATGAAATTAAAGTAAAAAACACAAAAAACAAATTAACCGCCCGCCACATCCCGCCCAATTCTGAAAAAAGTATGATAAACAACAAATCAATGTTGACCGCCTTACTGAATATGTTCAATCAATATTGACTGCAAGTAAAGTGCATACTTGACATGACATATGTCTATGTATAATAAGTTAAAAAAGCCATGATAAACTATGAGAATGGATATTTTTTCATTTCAATTTTTTTCCTCGACCAAAACCGGACCCATCCCATGGTTTCAACTGTTAAAAGGAGAAATTGTGGACAAACAATTAAAATATAGAGCCCCCCCCCCTCACTGTTATTTAGCATGCACTACTATATGAATCTGGTTGTTTCTATTCATTTTGAAGCTGTAATTTGTCTTAGAAATGATTTTGGGAAAAAATTGCGTGACATCAGATCAAATCTGCATTCCGGGCTCGGGGACACCCACCCACCCGATCCTTGTATCTTGTAATTTTTTTCCGAACCCACCCCCTGGATTTAGTCGGAAATATGGCTTGTTGACATTCATCGGAAAGCTCTCACAGAGGCATTTAAAAAAAATGTTGTTGGAATCTGATGATATGGGGACCATCGATTCGGATTGAGTACCTTTAATATCTAATAAATTAGTGCATGTATCCCAAGGAAGTGTCTTGGGATACTGTGACAGAGTAAGTGATGGTAGGCATTGCGATGAAACTTCACAGTACCCAAAGCCACTTTATTGAAATTGACATGACAGTGCATGATTGCGCACCAGCGTTTGTAAAGGTTTATATTTGTGTGTACTGGTGTGTGTATGCATGTGTGTATATACTTATCTATGTTTGTATACATGGATTTCGGTGCAAGCTGTTGAGTATGCATGTAGGCGCTTATATACATGCAGTACATGTAATGTTGCATGTTTTTTTCTTTTTTGTTCTAATTTTGTTGTTCATAAACCATATAATATACTCTCCAGAATTGGAGGCAATAAAGATATATATATATTATATTTTCACTTCGATAAAAGTAATCAATTATCTGCAAGTTTTATTGCAGATTTTTATTTCACTTTAAAGCTGCTGATAATTAATTACTAGTTTCAAGTTATATCAGACTTTATTGGTGTGTCACATACATGTAGTTACAGGCCTCAGACATTATACGTTCATCACATAATTAATCAACACATACATGTATATCATAATGTGAGAAATTATGTCATAAAGTGAGAAATTGGATTTTAAGTCCAAAAATTTGAGATTACCTTGGTGTTTAGTGGATAGTTAATAGTGATATACCTACATTGGGACTATGTTCAGTAATAAGAAAAAGTCAGGTTTGTATTATTTTATGTTACTCTTAAAGTGGCATATATGTGAACTATTTACATTTGTCCATAATCCACAAAGCAATGGTTCTTAGTTCCATATTTTAACTGTAAAGGACTTGAGTCTTTATTGCTTAGTTTCAGCATTTGTAAGTCTCATATTTGTGTTTGAGGCAATTACGCGTTTAAAAGTGACTTACATAAGGGCGGAACAGGTTTTGTTATACATACTACTAGTAGTATGATAGTAGTATCATATGTATACATATGTATATGGCAGAGTATCTTATTCTGTCAATTATTCGTGTCAGCATTGTATTAAAATTATCATAATTAAAATGTGTTTTATGGGACCAAAGAATTGTGTCAATGCAATTTGTGTATCAGGTACATGTATGTTGTATGTTTCATTGTTGCAAATAATATTAATCAATTTAATGGTAAATAAATCTTCTTTTTTTTATTTATTTAGTGAAAATAGTGTTCAATTCTATTTTTAATGCACGTATGCATATCGGTTAATTAGTTATGGACAAATTGAAGTAAGCCAGTAAACTTCAATAAAGCTTAAAGGCCCACTTAAAGGCACGGTTGGCCTTGATTGTCGAAAATATTCATATTTGTTCCAAACACCGTAAACAGAAAAACATTAAAACGCATACAGTTTCGTCCATATATACGATGACCATCGCGTAAACAGCATGTTATCATAATGACCTATATTTTACCTAAGCAAGAGCCTGACTGTGTTACAGAACACCGCACAATGCTACTGGCTAATCACACCCAAATGGCATAAACGCTCTTTATTAGCTCCCTATCAGGAATTCACCAACAAAGAACGCTCTTTATGTTTACCATCATAATATAAACAAACGCCAGAAAAGTTACTTTTTATGCTTTTGTTTACAAAACAATTGTCAAACATGACAATAACATACTGTTTATGCGATATTTCTTATTTGTATACGGACAAAGTCTATCTACATTTTGATTTTCTTTCTGTTTGTGGCGGTTTTTGACGTGTGGAATATTTTCACAGGATACCCACCACCAAGGCCAACGTACCTTTAATTATCGAATCACCAGATCACAATATATACAACAGTATATGCCATCTGAAAGAGGAAGCTCCCAACATTGTATTATCAACTGATCTGGTCAAATAAACTGGGGAAATGTTGTGTTCTGTGCTTCATTTTGATCCGGACTGCTCTAACGTCTATAATTCTCAATGGAAGAGGAATAACTCGATCTCTTAGTTTGAATTCTGGTGGAATATATATATTTTTGGTTCCTCTTCCAAATGGTATATAATATGGAATATGTTGTGTATAATGTTATCTGGGCATTCAAAAATTAAGTGGGTCTTTAAATAAAATAGTCGATTTTGGTACTTTAACAATAACAGTTTTTAAATATTCAATTTCATCTTTCATTTATCACTTCATTAGACATATTTTCGTAAATGCTCATTTCCATTATCAGACCATTCAAATCATTCCATCTTATTTTCATTTAAAATGTCCATGTAAAATTACTTAACCATACTCATTTATGTCTGTTAATATATTATCTATAGATTGTATTTAAAATAATTAATTTAAATTTATTCTCATTATTAGGATCACATGTATCCTGTTACCCACACATCAGCTGTTATAGGTTCAGCTAACCAAATACCTACCGGTGTCATATATTCTAATATTAAATTTTAAGAAGTACATCCACTCAGTTACTTCTCACTGTTGATGTGTTTGGTGGTATGTGTGACTTCATTCAGTGTTCTCCTCTCATTGATCTGGTAGGATTGTAGGGGGTGGTCCTAAGAGTAACCCATTTTGGGGCACTTTGTGACTTATTCCAAACCGTTGATTCTCTGAGTGGTAGGAACTGCATGTGATAAATTGTAATTGCATATACCACATGCGCGTTACATTATCATGCTTGTTGTCCATAAACCGGTTTGGCTTTAAGTATTTAAAGTGATGTTGAACACTGGTGGATCTTGATGTAAATCGAGCAATTATTTTAATGTGGCTTTACTCATACTAAATTTTGTTACGACCAGGTGAGAAATGTAGGCTGCAAGATAAATTGTTTAGGCACTGACAGAAAGCGGACACAACCCCATGACAATATAGCTCATCTTGACTTTGTCGATGAAATTGAGCTAAAATGAGAAAACACTTGGATATCTTACACACCTCACTCAAATAATCTGGTTTAGTATCAGACGATTTAGCTATTTTCGCCACAACACTTCCCTCACATTCAAACTCGGCTGTTTTCCGCTTCAAGGAATATCTCTTCACAGAGTCTTTCACTCGCTCACTCTCAACTCTCTCGCTCTCTCAAATTTTTACATATTAAATAACCATATTTTCTGATTGAAATATATATTGCTATTTATTGTGGGATTTGTTAGAAATCCTCCATTTAATTGTTTAGAACTGAACAAATAGGCAAATTGACATATTTATTTGAAATGTTGAATATGGGAGACCAAACTAGCTGGGGTACATATTTCTGCTTGGCGTGGGGGTACACGGTGCTGCTCGGGTAAAGAATGAGTAAATTATTAATTCCCATTCAAGTCATTTAACTTAATTATTAGTCACCTGAGGTAAGCATCACCTATTGTAAGACACTTTCCAGATAAAGTTACCTCTATCTTTTAAGTTGATAAAAAATGCTCTTTGTTGCTAATTATTAGTGCCTCTTAAGTACCACTTATTCCATGACACTCCCCATTTCAAATTACCTCAGTTTGCCCACATATCTTCTGACCTGACGAAAGCTTTTTTCAGTTAAATTAATAATTAACATCCTTCTAAAACATCTGATGTCAACGGTACCTATATCATGACACTCCCCTGGTCAATTGACCTATGCAAAAATGTTCAGCTCAAGAGGGTCCAGTCATTTGGCCACATATAGCCAAGATATATATAAACAATAATTAGTGACATTTTAACCCCATGTGAGACTCGTGTATATAAGAGAATGCACTGGTTCAGGATTTGTAATGCTGTACCAGCTCCCATCATGAAAAGGTAAAGACATCTGATGTCAACGGCACCTGTCCCACATCATTTCCGGGTTAATTGACATTTGTCATTTTCACCTCCGATGGTCTAGTTTGTTCGCCTATGGGTAAATATATATATATATATATATATATATATATATATATATATATATATATATATATATATTGCCCTTTTAAGACATCCGAGGTCAATGGGACCTATTTAAAAAGATACTCATAGTCCCATATGTACAATATTCAGCTCCAAGGGTCCAGCTGTTTTGTTGCCTATATAGCCCAGACAAAGGAACAAACAAAATTGTGTTTTATTAGTATAGATTGTACTGAAGCGCAATTCAATTTCACTGAAGCACAAATAATTGTACTGAAGCGCAATTAATTCAATTTAATCGCACTGAAGTTTTGATGATGAATTATAGAGCATACTGTTATGTAATAGTATAGAATATATAGTATATATTGGAATTATGGGTCACTCGCATTTATATAAGAGAATGCACTGACACAGGATCTAATGCTGCACCACCACAGCCTTGGTGTTAAATGGGCAAAGGTGACCTGGACATGGAACACTTGGGTTAAGAGAGTCCAATTTAAGTTTACAATGATAATGTATCAAATTCTACCAACAACAACCATCAAGATAAGATACCTCACTGACCCATTAATATCAATTATATAGCAGAGCTGTTGATGTTGAGGGCTGGCATCTATTAAACTTATAATGACCTCAGACCATCTGTAGAGTGATATACTCAGCTGTACAATGCAGCAGATGTTCTAGTCTACTGTTAATATCATGTGATGTGTATTGTTGAAACTTTTTTTTTAATTTGATACCATAGCTTTCTTTATCTGCACATTGGCATAAGAGACATCAGAAAAGAATATAGCCTTATCAATAGCTAAGTAGTCCAAAGGCATGGGGTGGAATTGGTGAATAGGGTTTAATGTCGCTCCAAACAAATTTACCAGTACATAATACAAGATTTTGGACCGATTTAAACCAAATTTGGTGTGGTGACTCAAATTATGTTAACTTTAAAAAAAAAAAAAATTATCATATATTTTTTAATTTATTGAAAAAGTGAATAATTTTTCGAAAAAGGGCCATAACTGTTAAAAATAGTCGGATCAAACCCATATTCAAACTGGACCTGTCTTTTGTGCTGAGAAATTCATATACAACATTTGGTTCCGATCAGATAGAAAATATTTGAGTTATCGCACCATGCGTAAAGTACCTACGGACGGACGACGAGTGGTCAATCCGTACATCGACACTATGTTTACCATACCATGGTATGGGTAAACATAAAAAGTAAAAGTGCAATTATTGACATATGTAATGTATAACCCCCTCCAGGTAATGTTAATATGTACGGCCTTGTGGCGCAGGCATATATTGGAGGGGGAGGAGTAGTGCCCATGTATTGTTGGGGTGGTGTGGAATATGAGTACTTTATGCTAAAAAAAAGGATGGGATCCCAGAGAGCCCGCTTTCATCCCGTTTCTTTAATATGTATGCACTTGTGGCACAGGCATAGGTGAAAGCTTATTCACTTGGGGTGGTTGGTAGGGCTCATGTATTGTTGGGGATGGGGTGGAATCCCAGTGTATCTAATGTTCAAAATAAGGATGGAATCCCGGAGAGCCCGCTTCCACCCCGTTTCTTTAATATGTACACCCTTGTGGTGCAGGCGTATCTGAAAGCTTATTCGTTGGAGGGGGGCTGGTATTGGTTGACAACTCCGTGCAACCTTGGAGTAAATTTGTGGTTACTCAATGTCACACCATACACATGTTAGCTGCTAACCTTAGTTACTGTGATATATTATCATAGTGTACTTTATGCTCAAAATAAGGATGGGATCCCAGAGAGCCCGCTTTCATCCCGTTTCTTTAATATGTACGCACTTATGGCGGAGGCGTAGGTGAAAGCTTATTCGTTGGAGGGGTGGGGTAGAAGAGCCCATGTATTGTTGGGGGTGGGGTGGAATTCCAGTGTACATAATGCTCTAAATAAGGATGGGATCCCACAGAGCCCGCTTTCATCCCGTTTCTTTAATATTTATGCAGGCGTAGGTGAAAGCTTATTCGTTGGAGGGGGTGGTTACTCAATGTCACAACATGCACATGTCAGCCGCTAGCCTTAGTTACAGTGATATACATGTATATTGTATACTGATATATTATCAGTCAGCTTGTACACAGTATTGCAATTTGGATACCAGCACAAAGGGTGAGGGGTATCTATTTTTTTTTTAAATAAAATTGTAATCGATGTTCCAGATACATTTATTTTATTAACTCAAGTGATGACATTAATGAAAAAAATATTATGTTTATATAAATTATATAAGTATCCAAATGCAAAAATATATACTGTACCGGTATGTTATTGTTACTTGTCCTAAGTTATTGTTAGATGTTTATTGTTAGAAACAAATATTAGTCCTAGTACCTCTTTATGGTATAAACTAGTGCTAATTTTTATTTATGGTGGCCAAGGAGAAGCTCAGAATGACACAGGCGTGTTACTGTGAGTGTTGTTACCAGTACTGACAATATGTCTGATATATTTATAATTCTTCTGAGAAAAATAGATTTACACCACCCCCCCCCCCCCACCGCCCTTTAGTTCTGTAACTAGTGTAATTTATATATCGGTTATTTCTGTATGGTATGTAACAGGAACAGTCAGTATGATTCTGTTTTAGTGTAAATCTATTCAAATTAGATCACTTAATGTGATTCATCCACTCAACTTAGAACCTTCCAAAAACAAAATTAATTTTTTTTTTTTTTTAAATAATAATTCTCACCCTGGCTTTGCTCAGCTTTTGTAACAACACAGTTGTATCACGTTTTTTCGGTGGAGCACATACTAAACTATTGACACTTTTTCCCCCAAATTTAAAAACATTCTGTTCACTGACAGTTACTGTAGGCCTACTACTAGTAGTGACAGTACTAGTAGTGTTGACACAAAATTTGCTTTCAGCAATTTACGTCCTTGGTCAAAGCCAAGGCTTTCTGATACAGAAAGATCCTGGAACGATTCAGAAGTGAAGTGGTCTTCGCACACAACGTACTTTTTATGCCACACAAATGTTTTTATGTCCAACTTGGCGTTCTTCAAATTTTCAATCCAAATTTTGTAAAGTTTTTTATTTTCAATTGATTTTGATGAATTTGGAAAAGTAAACATGCTTTTCGATTGCCCAGACTTTGTTGTGCAATTTATTACTTGACATTCCGGCATGATTATTTGATAGAACGTGCGCTTTCCCTATTAGAATTTAGAATAATGTTGTTGTTCGTCTGTTGTTCAACTTCAAGATCGCGATTAAACCGGAATTGACTGGAAGATCATCGTCTGCTTTACACATCTTCTCAACGTTACCAGCATTGTTTTATGGTGCACCTCCAGACACCTCTGCCAAAAAATCTGAGCTTTTACCGGAAGTGAGGCTCATACGTCATCATTTTCAAGGGAGATATTCGAAATGCTAATATGGCGGCCTCTGTTTTAAATTGAAGGAATCCCAATATCGATAGTTCCAATAGGCCGTATGTCAATATGCCAATGAATTCAGTTTAGAAATTTTCAACATCACAGAATACAATACTAAGTCACATGAATGCCAAAAAACGGTAGAATTTATTTCCCCTTTAATATGCCATAGATATCCATGTTGCCCGCTGAGTTTCCGCACAATGTGTCGACTGGACCAATTTAACCCATTGCGTTTCACCAAGGTTGAGCTCTGCTCATTACGTTTTGCTACATTGTATTCTCTGCGATATATATATAAGGCCCGTTTCAAACGACGAATTTTTGTCGACTCTAATCTAATTGTATTAAATCCGTCGGTGATGCAACTGCGGTCAATTTTGTTTCGGACGGACGTCTTCGTCGCGTCGAATCTAATACATCGGTCGATTTATCTAAAGGTACACTCCCGGTTACCGTCACAAAATGGTCACGCGTAGATATTGCTGCAATGTTAACACTACATTTGAAACTTCTGCAAGAAATATCGAACTTGTTCCAACAGTTCGATATTTCTTGCAGAAGTGTCAAATGTAGTGTTAACATTGTCCATTCGAACGCACTGTCCGTCCCACAAATTCAGGTGTTAGAAACTACATTAAATATTTCGATGTGCAGCTTTGGTAATTATTGTTATTAATTTATATTCATTAAGTATTCTTATACCATTTGTATGCGTTTTGTATTATGCTTGTACACTAGTAAGTTCTTGAATTTATGTTCCTGACTCCAAGTAGAATTATTTCCTCTTGGGTACTTTTATTTGTACATAACTCATTGTTGTAATCTAATCCACTGATTTATATAGAGTTGCTTCTCTTCGATCTTTTTTATACCTGATTCTGTTCTTGGTCGTGATATGGTCTAGCGGCTAAAACGACGTTAAAACCATCAATCGAAAAAGCTGGACGTGTATACAATTTGAGTTCAAAGCGAAAGCGCTCCGCTTAATATGTTGCCTGAATTGAAGTCTGCCCTTCCGTAATATAAGTGACTCGCCCACAAACTGATATATCTCTATCTGGTTGTCAACCGCTCTGGAAAATAGGTACATAATATGATTATTTGATTCTGAAATAACGGGTAAAAGACCACTATGGTCTTTTACCCGTTATTTCGTTGTACAGTGCGGGCCACAGTGAAACACATGTTAAAGAGCGAATACCTGAGTTGGCTCATTTCTGTAATTTGTGCCATTGTCCGCACTTAATCTGCTTAGAATGCCTCATTATGAGTCGATCATGTGACTAAAATGTTCTCATTTTCAGCACATTGTCGACTCAAAATGAGGCAATTCTAAGCAGATCATCTACCGAAAAACAAGTTATATTATAAGCAGATAATGTGCTGGTTTTCGGGAAAACCGGCTAAGGTGGCAATTTCAATAAAATGTCCTGATTCTGATCTCGGGAGTTTTGTCATTGATGTGGAGGAATTTGGTCGTGAAGGGGTGTAATACGGGTTTCGTCCCCGATTTGGTCCAACAACAGGACACTGTTTGCACAAAGAACTGCTATCGATAATACTTATGAATAGGGTACGTCACTAGAATTTGTGTAGGATTCTAGGAAAAATATAGGGCCCCATGATCCATAATATAATCATCAATATGTGTGTAGCAGAAGAATAATTAGATGTCAGAAATAAATTACCTTTGTTTTAGTAAAATTGAAAGAGATGCAACAATACTTGATGGTGTTCACAAATCGAACATTGTGCATTAAGTTTGCTATCTTCATAACACTGAGACGTATACATTTTAAACTACACTTTTCTGTGTTTGTTTATGTTTATTTGTACAATAAATAAGAAATAATAAGAAAGCAGTGATACATGAATTTATAGTATGGTACAGAAGCAGAATGACCAACTGGCCTGTTTCGCAACCAATCTAAGAGCAAGCCCCGGTGGGGTGGGGAGAAAAGACACCACGTCTAGGTTGTTCAATTCGTTCTTTCAACCTAGAACATAAATACATAATCATTACAATGATGCTGACCAATTTCTGACAAAATAGAAAAATCGCCAATACGCGTGCGACATGTATAAATGTCTAAACTCCAGGCCCACATGCGTGTGGTATAATCAAATTATACAGCAATACAAATTGAAGCCAAATTACAATCACAAAGAAAATTCGTCCATTAAAATATATGAACAATAAAGTTAGTGCTAAATTGACGGCGGAAACAGGGTAATCTGGTGCATTTTTATTGGCAACAATAGTTTCTTGACAATAGTTCCATTTTGACAATTTACGGACGCCGCCGTGCATGACACCTGGTGGAATGTTCAGGGTGATAACTCGACTGCATAGTTATATATAAGTTGCTTAACCCAAGTGATATGACGATTATCTACCGCAAATATAGCACGATTTTATTGTACATGCAGCCGAATATTTACCTAATTAGTTCAGTAGATAATAATTTTGTTCATACAAATTAAAGTTAAAACTTTTTAATTTGCATGAAGAACTACTATTGATAATAATTATGATTAGGGTACAACGTCACTGGAATTTGTGTTCTGACTTTGAATGACAAAGAACTGATCTCCAATGACCTGACTGAGCTTTGAAAGACCATGGATATATCACTCAATGCAAAATATGAAGCCGATTCACCGGGATATACATTACTCAAGTGTAACGATCCCTGTTATTGTTTAAAGATACGGATGACCTTCGCGGTGGGTAAAGCTATTAAAATATTCACCTCCGTCAAAAACCGCCATAAACAGAAATAATAGTAAAATATAGACAGAATTTGTGCTTATACCAATCAGAAATATGGCATAAACAGTATGTTATTGTCAAATGTTTTTCTTTTGTTATGTAAACAAAAGCAAAAAACATTACAGAATCGGGCTTTTGTTTAGATCCGGATATGGTAAACATAAAGAGCGTTATTTGTTACTGTTTTCCTGATATGGAAATAATAAAGAGCGTTTATATCATTTGTGTGTGATTAACCAATAGAATTGCGCTGTGTTATGTAAACAGAAGCAAAACGTATGTAACACGAGCAGGCTCTTGTTTACGTACACCATCGTACGTCTTGACGACAATATACTATTTACGCGCTGATTATGTTTGGCATATGGATCAAAACTATATATATTTTAATATTCCTTCTGTTGATGGCGATTTGAACAAATATGAATATTTCTGCAACGAACTCCGCCCGTGCCTTTAATAGACTTTAAATATCCATGCAAGTCACGAGATGGAGTAGTCTGGCATAAACTGAGAGTATTGGCCATCCTACCCGTGTCTTGACGGCCCTATATTTTTCCTAGAATCCTGACATGTAATATTCAATTTATATTTGACAGCTGATGAGTGCTGTTAATATAGCTACTTGACCAAAATAACTTCAGTTATAAATATTCACAACCGATGATATGAATTTGATCAGTTAATGGGGTAAATTGATTCGGTGACTCTGGTCTCAGCCAAATTATTTGTTGTGAAGACTTTTAAGCATTTTAAAATTTGAGCTACATCGCTTGGTGCGTTAATGGCAACATTGCATCAAAGTTAGACAAGCTGTCAACTGTTATATCATAAATGTAACTGGTTCCGCCAAGACCAAAATAAATAGCTTTTTACACAAAATGACCACAAAGTAATAGGAAAAAATGTTTCACTTGATCAAAACGAAACATAATTTCGCTATCTTAACTTATAACCCTTGATCTTTAAAAACAAAATAAAAAACCCAAACTTTTCTAATTCTACATGTATGACTAAACAAACAAGAGAAACCCTACATGCATGTGTGAAGCACTTCTCGAAACGAAATAACGGCTATGACTCCTTTTCAGAATCAAATCTCCATTATCTGCTTATTTCAGAATCAAATTATATACATATTTCACATTATTGGTCGATTATGTGCGTATTTGCGCGAGGATATGTTGGCTATAACTATGCAAATTAACATTAATATACTATTTATTTTTATTTATTGGTAGAACAGAGTCTTGGGCCACCATACCCGCATTCATCAAATGTAGCAGCAATGGGGTACTGGGCAAAGGGTGCAATTCTAAGAAAAGAATGATCATGAAACAGACTGGCCGGAAAGATACAGATTGAAATATTTCCAAAATGTGAGAACTGCAGTTGGGCGCCCCAAAGTCACACATCGGGATAAGGCTCGTCTCCTGATGTCAAATAGACTTCATCACCCCAACTCGTTAAACTGTCTACGCATTGTATGTTTCGGGATTGCTATTAAACTACTCTGTTCTGACTCCAACACCCACCACAGTTGAAGGTTGGATACCTGGTTGAAATTTGTGATATAATAAGTTTTTAATACAAGTTTTTTGTTCTGTAGAATTCGACTGAATTTCTATTAGTTTATTTCTTTCATTTCTGATTGGAATTGATGAACATGTATCGATACCTCTTCTGATTTGACACGCAATTGTGGTGGAATAAACACCGTATACCCTTATATATCCACTAAACCGCTTACCAACTGGCCATACATATGCATTGCTATATCCAACCGCATAGTATTAGAGTCATCTCTCTTTACCCAATCACAAATGTTTAGATGTGCGGATAATAAACTGTTGTCGATAGTACTCGTCTATTAAGATAAGATAAGTTTAATAGGCAAAACATCCTTATAAGGACAGTATGCAAACATATTAATATATAGTTGTACATTGAACAATACAATAAATGATATAATAATAGATGGTAATATATAACCATTTAAGTACAGCTGAATGTGCATAGGGTCGTCTCGTCTTCATTTATTCATTGCTTATGAGGCGAAGCTCATCGCGTGCGGAAAATAATTTTCGGATTATATGACATATTGAGGTGCATGAATTTGAAATATTGTTGGATAGGATTTTGACAAGCTGTTCAGTTTGTGTCATGTTTTCAAAGTCTGGGAACTGTGTCTTCATAAGAGTTATTAGTTCGAGCCGCGGTGTGCGGTAAGCACTACATTCCAAAAGAAAGTGTTTTTCATCTTCAATAGCATCATCGGAACAAAATATACATAGTCTTTGTTCCAATGCCGTCGGTGGTTGGGTGTGGCGTCCCTTTTCAATAGCCAGTTTATGATTACTTATACGCAGTCTAGTAAAAACGATTCTATTTTCTATTGATGGTGTGTGAAGAAGATAAGGTTCTATTTCGTACTTAAGTTTGAAAAGTCGGTATGTTCGTAATTTATTACTTCCCGTTTTTGAGCATTCATCAGTGAGACTCTGTCTGAAATATATATAATAATCTTCAATAAGATTTCTTTTGAATTGACTCAGAACTGGACCCGGATTGTTTAGGTATGCAATATTCCACCCCAGTGATTCTGCCGTTTTGAAGATTGATTTCTTAACCGATGCCACTTGTTGTTCCAACGCAGCATTACGGAGCAGATTACAGTCCGACCGTGAAATTATCTTAATTACATAAGATGAAAGTCTGCATGCCACGTCAATAAATAATGGATGGCTCCCTAACTCGGCGCGAACCGCGTTGTTCGAAGAAAATCTGCCGACTCCGAGTAACCGCTTACAATATTTTATGTGTACCTTCTCACATGGAAGGCGGTCGTGATTTTTAGTGGTTATTTCCACACCCCATATTTCGCTACCATATAACAATATCGGCTTAATTAATCTATCGAAGAGTTTTACAGAAGTCACTAGTGGAATCGGTGCGTCGTTTGTACATGCGTTAAATAAAGAATGCATTGCTTTGAGTCCTTTAGCACTCAATTCTTCCATTGCATGTGAGAATCTACCCGTATTACTAAATTTAATTCCAAGATAATTGTATTCATTAACAATTTCCAACTTTTGATTTCCAATGTGAAAGTCTGGTAAAGTTTTTGTTTTCCTACTTCTAAACACCACACATTTAGTTTTATCAGTGTTCACGGTGAGTTTATTGTTCTCAGTGTATCTATTTAGTCTGTTTAGACAGCACTGTAGCCCACTTGGAGTATCAGAAAGTAAAACCAGGTCGTCAGCGAATAAAATGTGATTAAGTGTATCATTGCCTAAATGGACAGCCTCGCAAGGACTGTCAAACTCTTTTTTAATGTCGTCAATAAAGATTTTGAACAGGTTTGGGGACAATATGCATCCCTGCCTAACACCTATCGTGGATAATCATGGAGGCCCCAACCCTTTGTTTGTTTTGGTGATATAGTAGCTATTGTCATATAGTGACTGTATTATCCGTAGTATGAGTCCCTTAATGCCCGCGCATTTTAATTTTTTAAAAAGTAATTGTCTGTTTACTGTATCGAACGCTTTTCTGAAATCTATGAATGCAGCATACAGGGGCTTTCCCAATCGTTTGTATTTTTGAATGGCCGCGTGCAGAACAAATGCTCCATCAATGGTGCTCTTCCCTTTCGAAAAACCAAATTGGTTTTCGCTGATAATATTGTTTACATGTAAGAAATCGATTAACCGACGATTAATTATTTTGTTAAACAATTTACCGACCGCCGATGATATTGCTATTGCCCTGTAGTTATTGGGATCACTTTTGTCTCCTTTTTTGTGAATTAAAGTGAGGGTAGATTCGCTCCAATCACTCGGATAATGTCCTGTCTCCAGAATTAAGTTAAACAATTTTACAATTTCATCAATTATCAATGGAACGAGTGACTTCAGCAATTCGTTCGAAATTTGGTCGGGTCCAATCGCCTTTCCGTTTTTTAGTTCTCTTGTAGCGCCAAGAACTTCCTCTGTCGTGATATCATCATTATTGATAGCTTGATTACAAGTTTGATATGTGTCCGAAGATAATCCACAATCTGGATTATCAGGTTTCGGACAATAAAGCTCAGTGAAAAAATCAACTGATCGATCAGCATCAAGTTCATTTTGTGAGAGCGGTCTCTGCCGCATTTTTGTTATGATTTCCCAATATTGTTTTGGGTTGGTTGTTTCTAAAGTATCTAGTTTACAATATATATCTGCGTAGAATGACTTACAATACGTCTATTATGACTTACAATACGTCGCCTACACTAAAGTACAGGTAGAAAGTATAGCACTCCAACCGCATGGTATTAGAGTAATCTCCCTTTACCCAATCACAAAAGTTTAGATGTATGGGTAATGAACTATTGTCGATAGAACTCGTCTCTTATGATTTACAATACATCGCCTGCACTATTGGGATCCACGTGTAACAGTGCTACTGGCAGTTGCCTTCAAATACATATATGATTGATTCTTGCGAGATAATTGCAATTTATTGCATGCTATGTATGCATGCGTAGTTATAGATTAGCTGTGCTACAGATTCATTTTATAGTCTTGTTTCCGTTCTAATTCTTGTACCACATCGTTTTCTACGACGAAATGCATGCAAACCATACCGTGCAAACATGTCAGTGTATGAACGTACCCTTAAAGTACAGGTAGAAAGTATAGCACTCGACACCTGCGCGGCTCAAATAAGCTCGCGATAACAATAAGTGTGTTCTATATTATAGGGCCCAGGAGTTATTACCCGGAAAAAAATATATCAGATTTGTATGCGCACATGCCCATAACTCTGGTAAAAATCGTCCGACAAATCTATTCAAACAGCCTGCATTTTTAAAGCTAATTCTAAGTTCTAAGTGTTCATAACCGGAGTTAATACTGGCGATCAGAAATTGAACTTTTGCTGCATTTGGTTATATTCGGGTCAGTGGATATGAAAGGTATTCGAAATCTGAACAATAAATGGACAGACCAATTACATAATATGTCCCGTTGTTTTTATAAAAATGGAAGTGCAGGTATAGGATAATTCACTGAATCGTCGACCACAATGTGTGGAATATGTATAAAATATATGTAATTGTTCTACCGCCGTTTTTAAAACGGGGCGTATTATATTTATCATCCACCCGTTCATGTTTCGTTTCTGGGGGATAACTCAAAGACGATGTATCTTTGGGGCCACAATTACAACATTATATTTATAAGACCAGATTTCATGACTATAAATACCTATTTCTGTGAATAATAATTCACGATTAGGTATATTTATTGTCTGTACAGGCATGATACATAGAGAATACCTACACTTTTTGTTTGAATACCGAAATATGGTATGAGTGTCTGGACAGAAATATCGATATTTTCACGAGCGGCTGCAAGCTGCGAGTGAAAATTCAACATGTCTTTCCAGACAGGAATGAGATGTTTCAGGTAATCAATCAAAGAACTGTTGTTATTCATCGTATCATATGCACCATATTAATGCTCAAAGTTTCTAATATATGCGGTATTTTTACATTTAATAGTACGGCAATTTGAACAATATACTTGAGAAGAATACCTCCTACTAATCAAAAGCGCACACTTACCTAGATGAAGCAACAAGACTCGTGCAAAGAAATGAAATCTAAACTAACAAGTCTCCGTGTGACCCCAGTCGAAATATATAAATTATATGTGCACCGGACACAGCTGCATTTTATGTGATAAGTACCGCAGCGTGTTCTCCAGAAAATCCGCACATTATCTGCTTATATTAGAACATGTTTTCGGTAGAAAATCTGCTTAGAATCGCCTTATTTTGAGTCGATAATTTGCTGAAAATGAGCGTTTTAATCACATTATCGACTCATAATATGGAGATTCTAAGCAGATTATGTGCGGACAATGACACACAAACTGAACTCTGAGCAAATTATGATTTTAATGCCCGCACTGCAGAACTGAGTGAATACGACGAGTTTTATACCGACAGAGATAATTTAGATACATGTAGTAATAATATATTGATACAGAAAGATATATCTAGACTAACCGAATTATGGTTTCTCACTGAAACGGAAAAACAGTGATAAAACGGTTAATAGCCACGGCAGGTTACTCATAGACATGCGTCGGAGATCTGATCTATTCATTGTAAATGGGAGATTCGGTGGGGATGCGAATATCGGTAATCTCACATGTAAAAATTCATCAGTAGTTGACTATGTAATTTTATTACACACTTAGCCGTGATTTATAAGGATTTCTTGATGAATTAAAAGTGATGTCACACCTGTGAATTACGTCACCGGTGAGAGCACGCGATTTTTGACAGTCGATCCCGCCCTACGCCGGAACTATTTTCACTTTCTACGGCTCAAACATGGTTGAAGTTGAACAGAACTGAACTGCCAACGATGATGCAGAAGCAGTTAATAAACCGGTAAAATGAAGAATCTTACCTATTATGGACTCCGATGATCCGGACGATGTCATATTCCAATCAAATGAACTATACAAAATTCCATGTGAACAATAAATTTATCCAGTTGCGAGCTGAATTTCCACGTGTTACTCTTCGAGTGTTTGTTTACGTCGATGATTAAAATATCGTCACTTCGAAACTTAGTTTTCTACTTTTAGCACGATTTCCTAACATTTCTTGTATGAACCAACATTATTTACACACACCATCATAATCTTCACAATATCCCGTTCCAAGTGCCATGACTGTTCGGCCAGAATAAACACAATTTTGACAGAAATTATCCTGTAATTTCCGAAACTTTAAAAATGAATCGCACCAAAGTGAATCAAAATAATGAGGTCAATCGGTATCGTTACGTCACAATTATTTAAATTATGTGTCCATCCTCGTAACTACACGCGCAACTGTACGTTGGGGGTCAAAATGCGAGAATCCGCTGATCTGGGCTTATTTTATCACATCTTCTCTTTAGATTTAGCAACTTTTAGTGGTTGAAAGTGTGTAAGAAACAGAATAATCAATTGGTTTCGATGATTACGTGACATAATTCACTCGGGTAGCCGGTCCTATTGGTAAAGCCCGGCTCCCTCGTGAATTATGTCACGTCATCATCGAAACCAAAATTGATTACTCTCTATGTAACACCGAATATCTGTGTTCGTTCAAAACGTTTGGAGTAAGCGAGTTCAGTTCATTGCGGTCAGATGCACATTGTGCATTAACATTTACATTAACATCGAAGCGAAAACCCCCAAAAGATAATGTAGAGAATAGAAATTCGGGAACACCGAAACCCGCACGATGGGACCATTCGCTTTGTAAGGAATACATCGGACATATAGATGATTCTAACATCGATTTAGCGATTCAAATGTTTGATGAAAGCATACAGTCTGAAAATCCTCCGAAAGAAAACGTGAATAACTTGACGGACAAAGTTATAGACATTTTAGTTGGTTCAGCCCTAAACACTTTCGGTAGGCGAAATAATTATTCCAAGAAAACCGATGATAAACAATACACAAAAACCGACAAACCCTTGCTAACCCCCGAATGCAACAGTGTGTGGAAAAATTAAGAATCTACCTTAATGGCCGCAGTGATAGTAACAGACCAGAACTCCGCCAGAGCGAGAAAGAATTGAAAAAGTGCCTGGATAAATCAATTAAAATATACGAAAATGAAATGCAGATTAATATGGACCATCTCTATAAACACGACCCGAAAGCTTTCTGGAAATCAGTAAAGGGGCGCGACACTGCGCGAGATATTGGCGTGAATATTGATGAACTCAGCAGTAAAGCTACCCTCACACCATAGCGATCACCAGTTGCGTATGGTTGCGAATAAAAAATAGTGGTCATAAGTTCCGAACGCAACTCACACGCAACTAATAAGTTTTATAGGTTTGAAGTACGCAACAAGCACGCAGGTGTTACGCCGAGTTATGTAGTAACTGACGAGTTTTGTGGTAGCTCACGAATTATGTAGTAACAATCGACGAGTTTTGTTGTAGCTCACGAGTTTTGTAGTAAAATCGACGAGTTATGTAGTAATTTCAGGCTACGAGTTTTGTAGTATAAAACATCGACGAGTTTTGTAGTAAAAAACAAGCTAACGAGTTTTGTAGGACTGACTGTCCACTATTACTGTCACATGAACTGTTCACGTTTTTTCTTTGATTTTTCAACTACATGTATTATAATTGAATATGCAGAGTCTTACTTTGTCAAATCACATGGGTATCCAGAAGAACGAATCAAGAACCAAGAGGTGGCGTAGAGTTGTCTATATTGCAAAAACAAAGTAAAACGAGTATTAGTAACAATAACTGTATGGTACGCATGCGTGGTTTTCTACCAAGATAGATAGTTTATTCTATTTCACCAATACAACATGATATTAAGAAATAGGACGCGACGTCTGACGTAATGGGGGCCAGGTTCAAGCTAAAAACATGGCCACAGTACTTTTAGGTACGAAATTTGGCTTAGATCTGATGAGAAACGACGCAGCAGTGACGAGGGACCAACATCAAGTTGAGCTACAATGTCATTAACGTCCACCACACAAACACTTACACAAAAAACATTGCATTTACTATATACGATTTTATTAAGTCCAAACCCGCCTTTGAAACTGACTAAATATTGTTGCTACAAAACTCGACGAGTATTACTACAAAGCTTGTTTTTTACTAAAAAACTCGTCGATATTTTACTAAAAAACTCGTCGATATTTTACTACAAAACTCGTAACCCAAATTACTACATAACTCGTCGATTTTACTACAAAACTCGTGAGCTACCACAAAACTCGTCGATTGTTACTACATAACTCGTGAGCTACCACAAAACTCGTCAGTTATTACATAACTCGGCGTAACACGCAGGTGATCGCAGATTAAGTTCGAAATTTTGAACATGTTCAATAATTCTCTGCGAATGCTTGCGGTCAATTTATACGCAACAGGGACGCAACAGGTACGCTAAGCACGCAACACGATCGCAACAGGTACGCAACTCATAAGTTATGAACGCAGGTGATCGCAGGTCCAAATTTGAGGTATCTGGCCAGGTTTTGTTACCGTACATGTTGCGAATGTGTTGCGTACCTGTTGCGATCGTGTTGCGTCCCTGTTGCGATCATTTTGCGATCGTGTTGCGTGCCTGTTGTGATCCTGTTGCGTGTGTAGCGTACCCCCAACCTATTGTGCTTATTCCCAGCGTATCCCCAACCTATGCCCTGCGTATCCAACATATTAGTTGCGTACTACATGCGTGTTGAGAAATGGTATAAATAGTGGGCCTTTTCTAGATCCGTGTCAGTTGTTGGTGGACCTCCGAGGTGACAACATGGAGCTACCTCTTGCTGTTATTGGACATCAGTTTAATCTGGTCGCAAATACCACGCAACTAGCACGCAGGTCAAACGCAACTTGTAAGTTTTGAACGCAACTCGTAAGTTCTGCACGCAACTCACACGCGACTCGCACGCAACTCGTATGCCGGCGATCGCAGATATTGGGGGATCATAAGTTCAGTTCGCAACCCACACGCAACCCACACGCAACCCATAGGTCGAATAGGTTATATACAGAATTGACAAAATTGTTGATTTCGGTTGCGTTTGGTGCGTATACAAATATTTATTACACGCAACTCATAGGTTTCAGCATACGCTATGGTGTGAGGGTAACTTAAGCAGCTAAATACACCATACGATCCCAATGATCCAGATATATCATTAGACCATGATAATGTGGTATCGACCGAAACTCCCACGGCTACAGTCTCGGACAGGTCTGATTTACTTTATACACCCATTACTGAGGGTGAAATCGTCACTTGTATAAGTCATTTAAAGTCAGACAAAGCATCATCCGATGACGGAATCCGCAACGAATACATAAAAGCTTCAGCGGGAGAACTCATGCCGTTACTGATAAAACTCTTTAACTACGTGCTCGATATAGGGTGTATCCCGGATTCATGGCTTTTGGGTTCTATTATCCCAATATATAAAAAGAAAGGAAGGAAGCAGGAACCAGGCAATTATATGGGTATAACATTACTGAGTTGTTTGGGGAAACTATTTACGTCAATTTTGAATGTTCAATGTAATTCACGAAAATCAGTCAGGATTTCGAAAAAAAACATTCTTCGACCGTTGCCAACATTTTTATAATTAATTCTTTACTTGAAATTGCTAGATATAAGAACAAGAAGATGTTCTGTGCATTCATAGATTCCGAGAAAGCTTTTTTACAGAGTTTGGAGAGAAGGTATGTGGTATAAACTCAGATTAAACCAAATCACTGGTAAAAGATATCTTGTAATCGTTAATATGTATGACAATTTTAAGTCGAAAGTATTAGCAAATGGCCAATAGTCAGAGCCGTTCCCTTCTGCAGTTGGTTTAAAACAGGGTGACAATGTCTCTCCTTTTCTTTTTTCCTTGCACATAAATGACCTGAGCGATTTCTTGGCCAGTGCAGACGTGGAGGGAATGGGAACAGTTTCTATTGAAATGGAGAGAAAAATAGCCTGTTATTTGAAATTGTGTGTCCTTTTTTACGCTGACGATAGCGTTTTATTCGCCGAATAAAATAAAAATCTGCAGTACCAGTTGAACTGTTTCGAAGACTACTGCCATATATGGAAACTAAAGGTTAACATTCCGAAAACCAAGGTAGTTTACTTCTCACGGGGGCGACAACCCAAACATCTTGGCCTTTCATTCAATAATATTAATCTAGAAGTAGCCAGCTCATTCAACGATTTGTGTATATCTTTCCAGAAATGGGTCCTTCACAGAAGCTAAACGCGTTGCAGTTATAAAGGCTACTCATTAAATCTATGAAGTCTTCAGAATCGGACGTGTACACAACCAATCGATCAATGCGCATTTGCGATTATTTGACACTGGTTTTACCCATTCTGATTTATGGTTCAGAAATATGGAGAGTTGAAGACAACTCCATCATAGAAATTATGCATTTGAAATTTTGTAAAATGTTGCTAAACTTGAGATCCACCACTCCCAGCTTCGTGGTATATGGTGAATTGGGACGATGCTTCCTCGATGTCACCATTAAGGTGGGGATAATTAGCTATTGGATCAAGCCTGTGAACGGATCAGTTAATTATCTCGCCCAAAAAGTGTATCAAACTGCCCTCATGATATCCGAAACTGACGGATTTTACACACATTGGCTGAGAAAAGTGAAGAACATTTTAAATGATTGTGGATTGGACAGAATCCCGCCATAGATTTAAATATAACCCTATCGCTGGTGAAACCGACACTGACTGATCAATCTATTCAACAGTGGTATGACTCGTGTAAACGCTCCAGTCGAGGAGAAATATACAGGATATTAATACCCGAATTTGGTCAGAAATATTGCATCTCCGAGTTTCGTGATGACATAAAATTTACCCTAGCTCGATTAAGAACAAACAACCAATCAATACCAATTGAAAAGGGTAGTACAACCCGCGATAATCGAATATGTAAACTATGTAACAACGGCCAAATCGGTGACGACATTCACTATATTTTTTACTGTCAATCATTATCAACAGAGCGAACAATCTGTTGCATAACTCATACTGCATGGAATTGCCCAAGTCCAATGAAACTAAAAATCTTGTTCTCCACGAGAAATCTATCGATAGCTAGGAGACTCTGTAAATTTGTCAAGATTATGGAGGGTCGACCAGCTACTTGATGAGGCCAGAGAGATGCCGCATACTATGCCTCCCCACGACTGTGTCCTAGAGTAGTATGGTGGGGTCCTTATTGGTCTTATCCAGTGACTGGTTTACCCTGCCCCTGATAAGTTACAACCAGAATAATATATCTTTATTGAATTGATATCTTCTTTAGTCTAACACTGCCTCTGATATTATGTATACATATGTAAACATGTTTTCTTTCAACCATTGATGTATGGTATAAGAAATAAATCTATCTATCTAATCTATCTATGAGGTAAACAATGTGTACATGTTTACGAACTCCATTCTAAACATAGATATTTTAAAGACAAAGTCCACACTGACCTGGCGACATATTGCAGACGAGAGCCAAAAAAATCGAATCAAAATTTTAAAATATATATATATTCCACATGGTGTGGCCGTGGTATGACACACATGACCGCTGCTAATTAAAATATATGTTTTATACGCTGAACTAGATGAGAGATGTATGAATCACTGAGAACATTTAGTCTTTTTTTATTTTGGGATGATAACTCGAACAGTTTCAGTATACTAAAATATTAAATTTCAAATAAAAGGCCGTCCGGCCACAGTGTCCCCCGAAAAGTGGTTTCATTGTGGCCATCAGCTTTTCTGAAAAAAATAACAAGGACCTTAAATCCGATACTAAATTTCAGAACAATCCAACCAGTGTCCCCTGAAATGGTGGATAAACTATCATACTAAATTTGATTCAGATTTGATCACACAAACTAAAATTGTCATCCAGAAATTGACAGGATTCTAAGTCGAAAAAGGGCCATAACTCTCGCAAAAATGGGCGGAGCAAACCCAAATTCGAACTTGACCTGTATTCTGGTCTGATAAACACACCTATGAAAATTGCTTTTGATCTAATAACCGAAATTAAAGTTATCATCCGGAAACCATTTTCGGACGGACGCGCGGACACCGGCTATTTTAATAGTCCTCCGAATATTTTATTTCGGGGGACAACAAACAAACTGGGGCGACCTATGCTACGCTAGGTGGTGCTATTCTGTATTAAAACTCCATAATTGTGACATTAATCTCGCATTATTTTAATCCTTCGGTGAAACGTGTCGAATGAAGTACATCTCCTTGGGTCACTGCCACACTGCTATACTTATTTTATAGTTCTATCCATGACGATATTATATGGCAAAGCGCCTTCGTTGTCGTCAATGCTGAATATAACGTAGACTCCGTGGTTTAAATATATAAAAAACTCAAGAGACACAAAGGATAGAGTCACGTTCATGAAAAATAATTACCGAATGTTAGCCATAAAGTTCAAACTAGGAATGTGATTTATTTCGGTTTTATGATCGATAATTTTGTTATGACAATACTCAAATATAAAGTCTACCCCGATCATAGTATCGAGCTCATTATACAAAGGTGCATTGTAAACTGTTTTATTGCACCTATGCAGTACTTGACAATTTGGGAATGGATATGTTACCACTTACAGGTATATATATATGTGTGCGTGCGTGTATGTGTACAATCGATAACGCTGATGTTGTCACTTTCGCATAATTCCGTTGATCAAGACTGCAAATAGTGTAACTGTCCTTTGCAGAATGAGGTCCACAGTGGTAAATTTAGTGATACTATCCCGCACAGTGGGCTAGCATCGCCAAATTCACCCTCTGTGGACCTCATACGGCTTATGCCTCGTCTTCTGGGAAGTATATAGTCTAAAATTAACATTGTTTTAGTTAATATTTCCCTTCTGTGAAGTTTCTATATCCCTATAGCATGCATAATATAGGTGACTAATGGGTGAACATCTCCACTTCAACTATAGAGAACTTCATTCTGATCCTAGGTCTCCCACAGCAGTTGAGGCCTAATCAGAATGAGGTTATATATCAGAGGGTGAATTTGGTGATGCTAGCCCGCCGTGTGGGATAGATTCACTTCATTTACCCTCTGGGAACCTCATCCAGTTCAATGACAGACACTATTTCTATATATGGCAGATTTTGGTGCATAACAAAAAAACGCATTTGTAAGAACGTGGTGGTAGTTTCGGCTAGTTAAAGATACGGGTCGTGTTGGTGGTGGGTCTGCTCTTAAAATATAAGAGAATGCATTGGCCATTTTTTAACACTTTTTACCATTTTTTATAATATTTTTCTACATTCTTTGACAATTTTATCATTTTGAATATGTGTTAACCAATGCATTCTCTTATATATGCGAGGCGACCTATGGTCGACTCGCATATATAAGAGAATGCATTGGCACAGGGCCGTTCTGTTGGGTAAAGGGTTAACAGAAAGAATAGTAAAATATAGACAGATTTTGTTCTTATACCAATCAGAAATATGGCATAAACAGTATGTTATTGTTAATTTTCTCCCTTTGTTATGTAAACAAAAGCAAAAAAACGTTACGTTACCTAGCTTTTGTTTAGATCCGGATATGGTAAACATAAAGAGCGCTATTTGTTACTGTTTTCCTGATATGGAAATAATAAAGAGCGTTTATATCATTTGTGAGTGATTAACCAATAGAATTGTGCTGTGTTATTATAAACAGAAGCACAACCTCTGTAACACGGACAGGCTCTTGTTTACGTACACCATCGTACGTCTTGACGACAATATACTATTTACGCGCTGATTATGTTTGGCATATGAACAAAACTATATATATATATTAATATTCCTTCTGTTGATGGCGATTTGAACAAATATGAATATGTCTGCAACGAACGCCGCCCGTGCCTTTAATATATAAGAATGACGATGTGTGTTGTCAATTTGTATTAATATTCGTAAAAGTAACTACTTTGAGCAAGAGTATTCTCCATTACTATATGACCACCCCTATCGGAGTGTTTCATGTCACTTTCTATACTAAATGCTCTTTGGCGAGAATATAGTTCCCTTAGAAACTGTTAAGTTTATAAACTCGACAAACGACCATAGGTCATTTTGTTTAATTTATTATCTGAACATTTCCCACCAATGAATATGAATCCTTAAGCTCTTGTTTTATCTGGTTTTCTATATGTCGTCTGCTTGTATTCCCTATCGCTCCTCCAAATGAATAATAGACCATTCCAATGTATACTTTTTAACTGAATGGGAAAATACACTTAGTCTAGAAAGGGTTAAAAGCTCGGGCGTCTAAGAATTCATTGTAACCCACGTATAACTGGTACATGTTTATAAATATATGTAACAAATGAAAATGTCCTAATGAAATATTGTACAATAAACGCATGTTTATCCCTGCATGCACATTTGCTACCACGTTTTATATTTGTATCTCTTTTTGGGAACCATGTGAATGTAACAGCATTTGTATGTTTTCATCCGTTGTAGTCAATTTGTTTGTACTTTTTCGAAGATGCACCATACTGGTATCAAAAAGTGTTCCATGTTATAATAACAATTAATAATCTTCATAATTGGCACATTACGCGTATAGAACAAACATGTTTCAGTATATTGAGAAATTATTTTTCATATCACAGTTCCCTAGTATTCCATTGGTCTGTCATAATGTAAGTCCACGTATAAATGCCATGAATACCATTTATTCACAAAATATACCAATAAGGGCGCGTACACATGGCCAGCAAGAAAATATCAGGTATGCCCCATGTGACTTACTTGACCAATGAAATAAATAATACCGGGAAATATCCGACGAAGGCAGCGCGCTGATATTTTATCGCCAATTGGTGATATGTGTTCACCTTGATAGGTGGCCATCGGTATCCGTTAACTAATCTCGCAGGGATATGATCGTAACAATTCAAGCACTCGAGATATGATCCATCAATAGTATCGTCTGTTTCAACATACTACGTATTTCCATTTTACATTGGTTGTCAGAACCACTGATGTATTATATATACATGTATATACGTGTATACAGAGACGTGGCGACAGGGGGGCTTGGTGTATCTCGATCACCCCCAACTTTGGTCAATAATTTCAACAGTTGGACATTTCATAACTGCCAAAACATTAGTTGGAAATTTCACACCAACAATAGGTTGAAAATGTTTGATTTTCAAAAAAATTCTTGGGGGAATTAATTGTTTTTGGACCAATATTTGCATATTTTCCTATTTTTGGTAAAACTTTTGGTCTGAAATGGTCATCAGTTGGAAACTTTCCAACCTAAGTGGGGTGACAGGTTGGAAATTTCCAACACTTTGAAAGCTTGTGTCCTGGTCCCTCCCCCGTGGCCAGCCTGAGTCAAAAGTCAAAAACTGCTAGTTAATTTAAGAAAACAATATTGTCATACATTTGGTCAACATTGTCATTGGAATTGTCATCAGATGTAAATTTTCCAACCTAAGTGGGGTGTCAGGTTTTAAATTTCCAACTCTAGTAATGATTGAGGCTAGTCTATATATGGTATGATTTTGCGATTTTCTTGTTCAGATTACAAACTTTTCGCACACCGGGCCGGGCCGAACCATGGTCTAATATTAGGCCTAAGAGCACTGATATAACTCTATGAATATTCGATATGGACTATAGGTTGTTTGTCCGCAGTAATTCACTTCAACAAACACGACTAACACTAGTCACATTGAGCTCAATCAACGTCAACTAACCCGCCGCTTTCTCACGGGCGTAATCTTAGCAGCAAGAAAATATCAAGAGTACAATTGTACCTGATATTTTCTTGCAGATATTTTCTTGCAGCTTCATGTGTACGCGCCCTAAACGCTGTATAATGCACCAAGTCTAACCATCACAAATCCGAAAGCTATCAGGAAGAGGCGCCCTAAACAGCCTGTATTAATCGACAACAGGTGAGTTTAACAGGTGCTGTCATATACTTTGGCCATTTTAGTGTCCCTCTTTCCCCAACATATTGTGAGTGAGTAGATGGGCGCGAAGCGCCCGGGATGGTCGAAAAGATCGAGTGATCTTCTCCTTCACCCCACTTTCCCCAAAAAATCATCCCTTGGAGTTTATAACACTATGTGGTCCATTGTCTCAAATGTGTACATAGTTTGATTTGATAGTGTTAACTAATTAGCTTATCTAGCACTTCCTAATCCCCTCATCATATTTCCATTTGTCACCTCTCTGGCTCAGCGTGACATTTCCAACCTTCATTATTTACTAATCCCAAAAGCCTTGACTTGAAACATATTGTATTTGTATAATATACAAAAGGGGATTGGGGCACAAATTTTACAACTTATGAAGCCTCTCTCCCGATACAATAATAACATACATGTAATCAAGATGACGGTATAAACGTATTTACGTGATGATCCGTTCTGAGATATATAATTTGTATTGCCTTCCAGAGGTTGCGGAGATTTGTGTTTAAAACAATGTGGCTACATTATGGAATATTTGGCACGATAAACGAGTGCTAATATAACCTATTGGTGTATGTTCGGAGGTTAGAAAGAAAAAAATAATAATAGACAGTCATGTACTCGGTTTTGTTTTTTTGTAGCGCTCTGGAAGACAGTACTGACAAATAATAAGAACGTGCATGTTTGTGGGGGAGGTTTGTCCATTTGTGAGATAACTGCCACATCAAAAATTGAAATTTCGGAAGCACCTTTAAGTGTATTCAAAAGTAATATACATATGTATATAAGTGTACATGTATACACATATACACCTTCATATGCACACACATACATATACACATACATACATATAATGTATAATCTTTTAGGGGTCGAAGCGCTTAGTCGCCGCAATATATTGCTGTGTGATGTAAAATAGTCTCATATTTTTTTGTGGACGAGATATTAGGTATTCCACATAGAGCGAAGCTTTCGCATTCTGTTCCTGTTATATTATTATATTGTGTCAACTTACATGAAACCAATACTCTTTGTGTTCAGAAAACTCAGAGTAACCCAAGACACATTCGATCGTCTTTGGCTTCACAAAAGGCACACAAATAACGTCCGGAATCAGGTGTTGATATCGCGAGTCGCTTTTACATTGTCCATACCTACACTTTTTCACCATCTTTGTTGAGAAAATTTAATGGATTCAACATCGTTGCAACGATATCTGCTATTTTTCATACAAAACAAAATAAAAGCGACATCGAGTAAGCCGGTAAAATGAGTCTTTTGTCTAACCGCCTCTTCGCAGAAGCAACCACTGCTCCAGGCTGTATAATGCAATTATCTCATTGTCTCACACATCTAATTGCGGTAGGGTCAATTGTCTGGGAGATATCTACCAACACAATGGGATGCCTTAATGGTCGGGTACACACCCGAATTTAGGACCCCCGTCAAGCCCAAACTGTTTATAAGTTCGTTAGGGGCCATTATTTGTGTCGTGCTGATTGTATTTCATCAATGCAAACGGGGTTGGTATTATCCTCTGAATGAATTTAGTGCTCCATAAAGCACGAAGCCGTCATAATAGAGCCGCTCATATAAGCAGTTTATATAAAATCGGGTTATTTGTAAAGCGACCATCGCATATGTGAAACCATTACATTATGGGTTGGTCCAAAGTGCTCGGATATTTTCGTAGAGGTACGTATCGATCTTAGTTTTTTACATCATTTCCGACCAGTTACATGCATATCAGGACCAGGAATATACAATAATGCCCTAAATAATCGACTCCTTAACCACAGCAGAATTATGGGTACTTTTTCAGGATTTATTCGGAAATATGGCTTGTTGTCATTCACCGGAAAGCGCTTGCTGAGAGCTTTCCTATGAATGGCAACAAGCCATATTTCCGACTAAATCTTGAAAAATTACCCATAATTCTGCTGTGGTTAAGGAGTCGATTATTTAGGGCATTACTGTAGGCCACAGATCAAGTCTCCAACCCAAAGCTGTGATGATTTTAAATTTGTATAACACGTTTGTCTTTTCCACAATATTCACCGGTGTTAAGGGGACGGGCGGCCTTCGTTGCAGAAATATTCATATTTGTTCAAATCGCCATCAACAGAAGGAATATTAAAATATATATACTTTTGTTCATATGCCAAACATAATCGGCGCGTAAATAGTATATTGTCATCAAGACGTACGACGGTTTACGTAAACAAGAGCCTGCTCGTGTTACAGAGGTTGTGCTTCTGTTTACATAACACATTGCAATTATATTGGTTAATCACACACAAATGATATAAACGCTCTTTATTATTTCCATATCAGGAAAACATTAACAAATAACGCTCTTTATGTTTATCATATCCGGACCTTAACAAAGGCCAGGTAACGTAACGTTTTTTGCTTTTGTTTACATAACAAAGGAAAAACATTGTCAATATTATACTTTTTATGCTGATTGGTATAAGAACAAAATCTGTCTAGATTTTACTATTCTTTTTGTTTATATATGGCGGTTTTTGACGGAGGTGAATATTTTAACAGCATACCCACCAACAACAACGCCCGTATCTTTACACTAATACCCATATTCCTTTCAAACTGTCTCCCTTTTAAGTTAGACTGTTCAAATTCCTTTTGAGAAAAAATAACCATAAAGGCCTATTTTTATACATGCGAACGAACTGCTCGTAGCTCAGGAAAAACATGCATATTAAATATAACATGCCAAGTTTATTGATGACCGTACAACCACACCAGGGTCTTATATAATAGAAAACAATTGCTGTAATATCGGCATTCCTTTGTGATAATAAGTTTTAATACAAATCGTGTGTTCTATAGGGGCCGCAAATTGTGTGTTCTATGGTATTCGATTGAATTTCTATCAGTTCATTTCCTTCATTGTTTGTTGGAACTCAACATAATTATGTCGATACCTCTTTTGCTTTAAAAATTGGTATAAAACACGTGTAACCGTTTGCACATTTTCGTTAGTACTGTTTGCGCTAGCTGGAACTAATCGTGCCTCGTGCATTCACCATTTTGATATAAACTGTATATAGTGGTATTAACAAGCAGCACTTCCCAGACAATCACGCTCTGGCGCGACAAATATATGTATGCACCTATATAGCATACTAATTGTGTACATGACTTCTCAGATCGTACCCATAATTACTTCATTATTGAGACAACGAAACCCGTGTATAAAATAAATAAAGCCACGTGGTGGTTTGCGCTCCAAAATACACATAATATTCGCTTTTGAATTTTTCTCAGTATCGAAATAGGTCGATAAATATATGAACTACCTTTCCACGAGAATTATGTAACCCAACAAGACGCATTGAAGTAATGAAAAATACAACTGTGAATACGATGATTAGGTCCCAAACTCAAAACAGCCATTTGCGCGACATGGAACAGAAAAGAGCGTTACGTGTTAGTCTACCCCTGATATGCATGGTAGCAATAAAGAGCGTTTATCTGACTTCTTGCGAAAAGTTGAAAACGGCTGAAAAATGACTGACTTTGGCAAATGTTTGCGGAGCATATGAAGCCAATATATCAATAGTTCGTATAGCTACCTACATATCGTATCCGTCGCTCCAAACTATACGTAGCAAAACATTTGGATGTTCGAATGAACCATGTCGGTTTAAGCATGAATAAACTGAACCTCACAAACTTAATTTGCTGCTTTCCCTCATACGTACAGTTCTCAGTTTTTATATAATTTAGAATGTATCTTGCAATTTTTGTTCTGTTTACTATTGGGGTTCGATGTTCTAGACCAGAGTTATTTCGGGACCCCGTCATTTCGTACATAAAGTTGTTTTAAACGGACATGGCTCATTCGGACATCCAAATTTTGTCTACGCAATTTGGAGGGACGGATACGATAAGTCGATAAATACACGAAATATTGATATGTCGGCTTCATGTGCTTTGGAAAAACACTTGCCAATGTCACAACATTTTTCCAGCCGTTTTCAATTTTTCGCCCAAAATCAGACAAACGCTCTTTATTGCTACCATATCAGGAATGGAATAACACGGAACGCTCTTTTCTGTTTCGTGTCTGCAAATGATTTGGGGGGACCCAAACACCTTGTTCATAGTTGCATATTTCATTATTTCTTTTTGGGTTAATGAATGCTCACAGAAAGGTAGTTAAGATATTTATCGACATATTTCGATGCCTGAAAAATTCAAAAGCGAATAATATTATTTGTATTTTGGAGCGCAAACCGTCATGTGGCTTTAAATCATTTAATGGACTCGCGACTGGATAAATGCCAATTTTGTATAAATTTGTATATCTTCCATATTTTTGTCCATATTTTCCGTTTCCAAATGGTGGCGGCAGGAAGACGACCCTATGGTCATGCCACCACCATATGACATATTATTGTTTATTATTTAATTATATATGTGTAACACATTTTATGATGATATGCCATAATAAAATATTTACTTACTTACTTACATTCGAAACTAAATCTAGTTTCCGAATGTCCAGTAGCTCGTCCATTAACCCTGACTTAATTGTGTGTCAGTAATTTTAACTTCGGCTGGTCCGTCTAATTTTAACTAGGGCAGATAACGGGTGAATGACGGTGAGTTCTTTGTGTCCACGTTTTCGGTGGGGGGGGGGGGGGTCACCATCGCCTAATCTCAGGTATAAATATCCCCAACACTCGTATCACATCGGGTGTACATGAAATTTCGATGTGGACACCCCTTTCATGTTAAAAAGTAACAACGTATTCGGACACAGGGACGTGACTGGAGAATGTACATGGGGTGTCCACCTCTATTTTTCCAACTGCACCCCTTGAAGAAAACCAAACACCCAGTTTTGCGAAATTCAGTTTGAACCCATCCCACATTGAGTTACCGCCAATGGTCTGGAGAATTTCCATCTGATGGTCACTTAGACCACTATTTTTACAAAAATGTCGAAATATATGTTAGTGATTTAGATTGATTGGTCTCAAAACAAATTTCCCACTAACTATATACTGGTTGTGAAATCAGACAATTAGAACAATGTCAGCCTGTATGTGGTGTAAACTTTTATGTATCTATCTGTCGGGTGTGAAAAAATGTGGAGGGACGGATACGATAGGTCGAAACATTTATATGCCGACTTCATGTGCTTTGAAAAACACTTGCTAAAAAGTCAAAAACACTTGCTAAAAAGTCAAGTCATTTTCCAGCAATTTTCATTTTTTTGCCCCAAGTTAGACAAACACTCTTTATTGCTACCATATCAGGAATAGAATAACACGGAACGGTCTATTCAGTTCCATGTCGTGCAAATGGCTGGTTTTTTTTTACCCAAACACTTTGTTCGTAGTTGTGTTTCATTACTTCAAAGCGTCTCGTTTGGTTACAGAATGCTCGTAGAAAGGTAGTTAAGATATTTATACTGGGAAAAATTAAAATTCAAAAGCCAACCGCCATGTGGCTTTAACTTAAACTATTTATAATATGCTGGTATACTCAGATGTTGGTGTACAAATAATAAGGCTCAATTATCGATGTTCTATATGAAACCACTGTGATATTTAACAGACATTTGTTCTTATCATTTGTATTTACTGGTATAAAAATATTCAGAGTATTGACCCCCTGTGTCCATAACAGAATCCATAACATATAAGATAAATATCCCTCTATTCGGTAAATGTACCCTTTGCATGGTGGGTGGAACGACATATATGTCGTTTGCAATAGTTTTATGATAGTCAAATAGCGTTGTCAAATCAGCCTACTAACCGAGAAACATTTGTTGATATATTTATAGGCGAATGTTCGTAGTGCAAAAATTTTACGCGATGTCGCTTTTATAATCTTACTTTCAAAATGACAACACGCATCAACTGGGAACAATCAGCGTGGTATGTGAAGTTGTTTGTGCACAATTTTTAACAACGCCATTATAAATTGACCAAAATGGCTGCGTCCATTTAAATAGTTCTGCATTGCATACTCAACACGAAAGGGAGAAACCGTTTAATATGCACGTCGTATATGGTACCACTAGCTGTTCGGATGTTTAGAATCATTTAGTTATTACTGCAGCATGCTGTTAATGTTAATGATATTATGAGCAAACATTGTAGAATGAGGTGAACCCCGTCTGTTCGGGGGACGATCGTCGAGTAGTATAGGGTCGCTGCGACGAGAGTTGAAGACTGATCTTGTAGTAGAAAATATTCAAACTAAAAAGAATTAACGTGGTATGTGAAGTTGTGTGTGCACACTGTTTAATAACGCCATTATAAATTGACCAAAATGGCTGCGTCCATTTAAGTAGAGCTGCATTACATACTCAACACGAACGGGAGAAACGGTTTAATGTGCACGTCGTATATGCTGATCGGATATTTAGAATAATTTAGAATAATTTAATTATTACTGCAGCATGCTGATAATGTTAATAATATTATGAGCAAACATTGTAGAATGGGGTGAATCCCGTCTGTTCGGGGGATGATCGTCGAGTAGTATAGGGTCGCTGATCGTGTTACATAAGTTTTGATTCTGTTTACATAGCACAGCGCAATTCTATTGGTTAATCACACACAAATGATATAAACGCTCTTTATTATTCCCATATCAGGAAAACAGTAACAAATAATGCTCTTTATGTTTACCATAACACAGCGCAATTATATTGGTTAATCACGCACAAATGATATAAACGCTCTTTAGTATTTCCATATCAGGAAAAAAGTAACAAATAACGCTCTTTATGTTTACCATATCCGGATCTAAACAAAAGCTGGGTAACGTAACGTTTTTGCTTTTGTTTACATAACAAAGGGGGGAAATTCGCAATGACATACTGTTTATGCCATATGTCAGATTGTTATAAGAACAAAATCTGTCTATATTTTACTATTCTTTCTGTTTATGGCGATTTTTGACGGAGGTGAATATTTTAACAGCATACCCACCGCCAACGCCGCCCGTATCTTTAATAGGGTGGGATTGGGAGGGGTATCACACACACACAACACAGCAATATCCATTTATAATACATATTAATATCATTTAGAATACATATTAATATCTATTTAGAGTACATATTAATATCCATACATAATACATAATCTCATGACACAGCAATATCCATTTATAATACATATTAATATCCATTTAGAATACATATTAATATCCATACATAATACATAATCTCATGAGTGATGATAACACATTGAATTTCCAGGAGTGGAAATTCAAATGTATTGTCATCACGAATGAGATTTAACCCATATCCACTGAAAAAGTGTGGATATTCTGTTTATTATTATACTTTAGGAACTTGCCTATGGCCCCCAATGAATGTCAATACATCAGAAATTTCAAGCTGATATCACTCACTAGTGGGATACCACTTATATCTCACTGCTAAAACCTTATAATTCATGGGCAAGTATATAATAAATATTAATATCCATTTCGAAAAAGCTGACGGGAAAAAATCATAAAAGTAGACTTGAAATCTTCACAGGACGAACATAACACACTCAAGTACACCGAATTAGTTTAGACAATAAGTCAAACATTTATTATCTAGAATGTTAAGACCAACTTTAAGTCCCCTTTGCGAATACGGAGTGTGGTCGTGTTATATTTCACTACACCAGTGTGATATTCATGTTCACGTTCGTGCAGTTTTACGTCTCATTTTTGAATATGATGCATGATATATTTGAAACACTATTTGCTCTTTAGTATTTTCAACCAATAAATATAACGTAAACATATAAAATGATGAACATATAAGTCGGTAATTCATGTGGTGGCTTCTGTATATTGAGCACACTGGAAGATCTTTATTTACAGTTATGTTATGGTTCTCGAATTATGACCGGTTGAGCGAAATCAAATGAATGCCGACGTTCAAAAACTTGACAATGTATTTCACTTAATGAAAGAAACATGTCTGGGTATATACGGGTAACGGGTACGCATTGATGAACAACGAATACGTTTAACAGGGCCATTATAGCGGTAATAATTATCACATGCACAATGTGGCATATATTGTAAGTGCGTAACGAAGGGTGACAGATGCAGTTAAGTTGTAGTTAAGTTGTTGCCGTTGAATACCATGGACCTAAACAAAACTCGCTCTGTGCGAAATGGTCGACATGATTTTGTCTTAGCGGTACGAAGGCCACATGAGGTCAGGGTTGTGTGTCGTTATATTGTAGGCAGAAACTACTGGCAAGTCAGGGGTTACGGAGGCGCCCCATTCGTGAATTTTCAAAAACATATCTCAATTTCAAACTAATAAATTGAAGGGGGAAATGTCAAACTCTTCAATGACCTGCCTTGAAAATTGTTGTTGTTATTTTGTTTAAACCACTTTTGTACATAATAGAACGAATTTCTCATAGTGTGAGATTGAACAGGTGTTGTTATAGTACGTTCGCATACTTTGGCTATAAAGGATAATAATTTTTTTCCCTTCAAATTGATAGTTTGACATTAAGACTTTTCTTAAAAGTGGCACTTTAATGCGGCCGCGGCCCCTGTCCGTCTATGGACGGGGTTTCTTTGTACAACCCCCCCCCCCCCGAACTGTTCTGGGCACTAAATTCACACATAGGCACTACAGATGCGGTCCGATCAGTTATCTTCATACGCCGCAAACATTCGTCGATGGCGGAATTTTGTGGGCGAATCTCGACGCTTTTGTGAGCGAGTCGCCCTTGTGTTTACGCGGATATGGTCGTCGGTAGTTTCCCTACACATATTTGCAGTTCTTAGCGCTCTTAGGGCTACATGAGGTCCTGACTGTGTGTAATTTTATTGCAGGTAGAAAATTGCAATTCTTGCAAGTAAGGAGTTAATACTTAAAGATATACAGAATCCGAATTATCGCTCCTAAATGACTATTTCTTTGGTTTTGGGTGGGTGGGTAAAATATTTCATTGGAGACGAGGAACCCACCCACCAAAGCGCCGAGTTATCAGATATCGATTTTTGAAATATGTTATCATTCACCACCTGGAAAATTTGGCGGCCTAGCAAATATTAGACGAGCCGACCGACATATACTCTCGATACCAAATCGCGTTGAACAAAATGTTGATATATAACAGGTTTTGGAACATTTTATACTAGAGTTGACAGTGGTTAGCATTATTTTTGGTAATTAACCGATATATTATAACCAAAGAGTATTTTGAAGAAATGTTGATGTTGTTGTTGGAAACTGATGATACGGGGACCCTTGAATCGGATTGTGACCATTATTAGCGGCACGTCTTTGCAGTCTGTGTATTGTTGGGTTTTCGTGAGACCCTCGTACTGATCTGGCCACTAAAATCACCACCAGACACAACAGCTCGATATGGGCGGTCCGGGTTGTGTTTAATCACACGCTGTCGGGAATAAGCCTTGTCACTGGTTCGCGATTTTCAAGATGGCCGATGGTTCCATATGGTCCGATTCCTAGCATTAAACCCAATCCACCGGTAAAAGGTCAAAGTTAAGGAGTAGCATCCATTTGTAAACATTCGACAGCTGAGTGCGAGCATTTTTTTATCAGCACTTTATGGCTTAATTTCAGTTATTCTGAGTGCAGCTACGGGTTTAAGAATTGTTTTGTGGCCATGTCATCCACAGAGTTAGGATCTGGTGACGATGCGGACATTCAGACGTTTAAACGATAGACGCCCTCTTTTGTCAACGAACTTCCCATAATTTACTGATAAATAGCGAGTATTTGCTATACTAAAAAATAACGCAAAAACATATACGTAATACACTCAATCCATCTACTGCGTGAAACCTACGGATTGTATGTATCCAGGGTGATTGTTTAATTAGTTTTATGAAGTTGTCGCACCTGCGATTCGGTAACGAACTGTTGCCATTTTATTTTGGGAATTCCCTGACTGGAGCCATATGCCAAAAATATATGCTACTTCTTAACTTTGACATCCGGAGACCAAATGGCGGATTCACCGCGAGTTAGTGATTTCACTTATTCGGCGAAATGCGATTAGGAGAAACTTATCCGTCACAGCGGAAGCACTTAATGCAACTTTTTAAATTATGTAAAATGTCAAATATTATTATGGCAACTCTATTGTCATTTTGAGTTCTTCTGGTACATTTGAAACACATACATCGTGTCAAATCTTCAAGTTGATGATCAGTATATGTTATTGCCGTCCACATCAATTAGTCATTGCTGTATATAAATAAATATACACCGTGTGAATTACCTTAAATTTGTAGTGCATACAAACAACTATCCCATAAAGATAACTCGCTAATTGAGCATCAGTTCATCGATTCGCATTATATTTCAAAGGAATATATAACAAAGAGCGCCACGATAATCGCAGAAGGTACAGTAATGCCCTAATTAATCGACTGCTTAACCACAGCAGAATTATGGGTAACTTTTCAGGATTTAGTCGGAAATATGGCTTGTTGCCATTCATCGGAAAGCTCTCCCCGAGATCTTTCCGATGAATGGCAACAAGCCATATTTCCGACTAAATCCTGAAAAGTTACCCATAATTCTGTTGTGGTTAATCAGTCGATTAATTGGGGCATTACTGTATACCTGCGGCTTATCTCATTCACCCATCTGACTCGGGTTTTCCATTAAGTCTTATTTTCCTGGATTTAACGATACATTAAATATCAGTTCCGCGATTCACATTATATATGTCAAAGAAATACAACCATGTAAGTGAAAACAACTAAGAGCTGTAAAAATCTACATGGCTGTAGTTTTACAGCTGCGGGCATTTAATTGTGTTTTATAAAGCCATAAAACACTGAATTGTATTAGTTAATCCAGTAAGTGGACACGCTAATCACCGTTTTAATCAGGAGTTCACGATAAACCGTTTAATGATACATAAACAGAATTAACGCTCCTAAATTACTATTTTTTTGGCTTCGTGGGGGGGGGGGGGTAAAAATATTTGAATCGGATCGAGGAACCCACCCATCAAAGCTCAAGAGTTAACAGATATCAGTTAAGGGATGGATAATTCAGGTATACATAATATCAATAATACACAACATGCAGACAAATAGTATACAGTTATTGCATTGTTTCGAGGTTGACACGAGGAATTGTCAACCCGAGGAAGTCAATCTTCACCAAGGCCGTAGTCCGAGGTGAATATTGACTTCCAAGGGCTGACCAAGAAACAATGCGATAACTGTTTTATTATATGAAACGCGCTTTGATTGGACAAGACGTTGTGACGTTGAACGTCGCTGGGAAAACCCTATCTAATTTCAGGTCTGATAATAAGTTATGTTAAACCCTGAATGTCGACGCTATGATGAAAATAATCGCGACGACAATTGATTACATGTGGTGATGTTGATGACAATGTTGACTATTATTTTGTGGATGAAATTGGTGATGATGACGGTGATGATGACAATGTTGATTATGACGCCCGAGAGGTCGTTGTATATTTTGTACATTCAAAATTTCTTCGTTTTATCTATTTTTTTTATATAATTTCGTTTTCTCATGTCAAATTTGATTAGAGAATAAAGCAATTAAGTATCTGGCGTCACTCAGAACTGTCATTAACCTTTTGTTTGATTAATGAGGTGAACATCATTAGATATCTCGATTTTTTCATGACGTTTTAACAAAGGAATTGGGAAAGAAACTTATGATAATATAATAAAGGCAATGGATGTACAATGCGGATCGGAGCACAAGCGATGTCAACTTAACAAACGCTCATATCACATGGAATAATGACACAAACTTAAATTTGGCGCCGATTGTTCAATATTGGTGTTATAAGTATACACTTAAATCTATTTTTATATCAGGTTGGTTTAAGAGAGAGGGTCACGTGTTGAAGCGGCGTACAATATCTGAAGTTAATATGTGATTGTGTATATAGAGGATCTACAACGAGTTCCCAGTTTATAGCGGAATTTACAAAACGAGTTCAGTAAATTAGGTATGGACCGAGCCTTTGGCGAGGTCCAGACCTAATTTACTGGACGAGTTTTGTAAATTCCGATATAAACTGGGGACTAGTTTTAGATTCTATTTATTACATGATCCAAAACCTAGACAAAACATACTTAAATCAACAAACGGGACGCGAAACAAACATCAGCATCTATAAACCATGCGATGACGTTTCACATAACTTTGCGTTGTTTGCCCGCGTAAAGAAATAGTCCCAGATAAATAAAGACTCTATGGCGTATTTAATGGCGTATATTTAATGGCTTAACTGCTCAAACTCTTCATTCATTATAGTTTGTTGGAAATATATTGGAACCATAGTATTTTGAGACTTAGCTTACGGAATGTAAATAGACGACAAACTGGAAGTCAAAGGTCATTTGGCACTATTTCCTGTTATTAAACGAACGTTTAATAACACAATTTATAGAATGGGTTTATTGAATGGAATAAGGATTGGATCATGTAATAAATACACAGAACGACACGGTGTGTAAATGGGTTTGTCGATACGGCACGAGTGATGTCACGGAAGGATAGAACGAGAGGCGCTTGCGCCTCGAGTTCTAACCCTCCGCGACAGCACGAGTGCCATATCGACAAACCCATTTACACATCGTGTCGTTCTGTGTTTATTACACGCTTCGCGTCCTAGAATCCGTGCATTAAAAATACATGATTAGAATGTTTATTTAGGCTCATACAGGGCGTGTTTGTCATGTGTGATGATTCTTTTATTTAAATAGTTCCAGTTTCACGGTTGAGGCGAGCGTCATGTACGTCATTTTACGTCAACGAGATATGTATGGAACGTACGTTCCATACGGATTTGTGAATATGGAACAGCAATAACACTGTACTTCTAGGAAAAAGCGTGTAAAAAATAATCATATGATATAGATGCACTATTCCAATGTATATTCTGATTACAAAATCGGCGCGACGATATAATATATTTCTGAACGGGTGTAAATAAGAGAGAATTTCTTCATCAGAGATTAATGGTGATCCGCAAAGTAAGTCTTCAGTGTGAATACTATGTAGTCTAGTGTCAGCTATTTGTTCTTCTGGTATAGTTATTTCTTGTAAACCTTTTGATGCTAAATACTCATTGACGAATAGTTCCCTTTGGAAATGTTCAGATACTAAGTTGAACAAACGACCCCACCAATTCATATGAATCCTTCAGTACTTGTATTATATTTTCGTCTGCTTGTCGTCTACTTTTATTACCAGAACACCCTACAAATGAAAAATATACCATCCATATCTATACTATTATAACTGAATGGGAGAATCCATTTAGTGTAGAAAAAGTTAAATAAAGAGGACACGTGATCAGCATCTTTGAATTTGAATCCAGATTTACACATAGTTTTTTTGTTAAATTATTTCGAATGTTGTTTCCTTTCAAACCTCTACATTTGTTTTTAATTTAAACATATTTTATTGTGATTTATCAATTTACGAGGGGATTGGGGTATATGCACGTTATGGTAACTTACATGAGACCCCTCTCCTTATATAAGGTTGGATTACAATATATGTGAACAAGATGACAGAGCATTTGAATTTTTTACATATAGACTGAAAAAGATAAGAATCTATAATGGTAAGAGTATATGCATATAATTATGGTGAGGTTTCCTGTTGTGTTTTATTTGCCAGCCATCTCTCTGGATACATATAATATGATATGAGGACGGGGCAACATTTGATTCGAAGTGCATAGTAAACTGTTGTCTCTTCTTCCTATACAGTAAGAATTTGCGGGTGTCATTATCTTCAGGGGGTTTACAATAATTGAAAATGTGGTGATCGGTCTACATTGTTGAGCTACCTTGTCTAGACTATTCCAGATCGAAACCATTGCAGGAAGGAAACTAGCATTCATATTTTGAGATCATGTGGTAAATTTACGAACATAAATGGGGTTTCTAAACTCATATCTATTGTTAATTATTTCTGCTGGTATTAAAGTGATGTGAAATACCCCGGTTGGGTGATCAAATAGAAATGGAGAACAATCTTGCTCAAAGTAGTTATTTATGTGTTGTTAATCAAAATTTACAACACACACCATCAGTTTTATATATTGATTAAATGCAATGAGTATCGATTGCGAAATCATTTGCGTTAGTTTATCGCCGATTCTTGCGTCCCGAATCGAGATGTACATATTTACAATTGAGCGTAGTTCAGACGGTGTTTTCTATCGAGTTGTATGGTCGATTTCTTTGAGATTTTTGGCGATGTTAGTAAAATGCTAAATCCCCTCAGGTGGCATAGCGCCTGAGTAGTAATTTATCAGTTTCACACACCCGAACTAGTACGTAATATGTCTTTAACCAATATACACTTATATTGAAGTGCGTTTCTTGTCATGATGCCATTCGGAACGGCTGTAGAGCGGAATTCGTGACGAATATCGACATACATGTACAGCATGTTTCCCCCATGGAGTGTTGTCCGACCTATTTCGTATACTGCGCTTAGAAAATAGCTACATTTTCTTAGAAAATAGCAAGAAACAGGCACCCCCATATACCAGTTTTCATACATTTGGTTATTACCAGAATAATTAAATTATTATAACCAGAATTATCACCAGAGTTAGTCTAACAAAACCTGCAATATATTAAATCCATAGAAAGATTTAGCAATGCCCTGTCTCTAAACTGAGCACAGGGCCATATTCAACGCTTGGGGTAGCAGCTTTTTTGACAGGAAGCGTTTTGAGTCAGGTCATCAGTGCATCAATGACGTAATTATATTAGCACTTGAGAGATTAGACGCATGTGCTTCTGTAAGCTGGCGAACGGCGTATGTGTAGAATCGCTCGATTTACCATATTCAAAAAGGGCAGATTTATTCTTAATTTACGCTCGAGTGCATCCATACAACACGAGTCACGAACCATAGTATGTTTGATTATGTAAAGATAATGGAAATATGTTCACCGTAACACAGTTAGTTACAGCATATACGGATTAAAGGATACGTACAGCTTAGGAACTAATCGCATAATGTGGCAGTATTAATTGGCAACTACTTTTTCGTAAAAATTTAGAGCATCTGATTCCTATATATGTTTCATTGATGAATGGGATAACCTGCTGTGCTACGTATTATACAGAGCGTTGATATGTAAGATGCTAATGTTCGGAGTTTACAAATACCGCACGTAGTTAGGTGCATACACCTAGTTCATTTTCTTTGGATTATAAACCATGTCAGATTCCCAAGGTAAGCAGTGTTACAAAACCATAATAATATTTCAATATAAGTTACTAGCATATTATAACGCCAGTAGATATGGTTTACAACTTATGTATTAAATATGAAACCGAATTAAATGGAGGAAATGTGTGTTGTTGCAACATGCGCGAATAAAGAGCGTTTCGTCATATCTTATTCCTTATATGGTGGACATGTATAATGAGCTCTTGTACCGTCTCACTTTTTGCGAAAAATTCAAACCAGATGGAATATGTCTGCCCTCTCGCGGGGTGGGGTGTCTTGAAAAAAACGCAGACACACTTAGGGTGGGGGAAATCCGCTACCTGACCATCCCCACCCTCAACCCTCTGTTATTTATTTTTTCCAGACAAATATTTGGGACCCACCCCCTAAAAATGAGAAAATAAGTCAGATTAAATAAAAAGAAAATATCAGTCTGGTATCTGTTAGCCTATTCCAATATGTTATTACAACCCCAACAACAGTGAAATTGTATTAACATTATCACAAGCAAGATCATAAATGGCCAAACTTAAACTGTGGCAATGAATTAACAGTGATATATCTGCCAACAATCGTATTGTTAAATCTGCTTTCACAGACCTGCATGCGGCTATCGGGTTAGGCGTAACGTTTAAATTTTCAAACATATGTCCATTGTGTTGCGGCTGACGCAGTTAAACACATCCGATTAAAAAAATAATTAATCTGTTGCTAGAATATGAACGACAAGATGCATTTTAAATGCATATTTCCCAAATCTAACGACATGAGAAGTTAAATGTCGATAGTTCCGCATTTAACGGTGATACTAACACATTGCCTTAAAATACTTGTATGATTGATTCTTGCGAGTTAGTTGGATGCTATTTACAGGCAAATTTCGATAACATCGCTACTAGTGCAACTACATTTTTTTTCTTCTATAGTGTAGTTAGCTGTGATACAGATGTATTTTATAAGCATTTCTTTATTCGGTTTCTGCCACATTGTAGCTTTCTACACCGAAATGCCTGCAAAAGATGCCTGGCAAATTTGTGACTTTGTGAACGTACCCTTAGTCGCTAATAGTAGCATAATCATAGTTAGAGAGTATATGCTGTAGTAAGCACAAATATCTTATGAGTTTTTCCAGACACAAGGCGCACGGGGTGGGTGGGTATTATGTCTGGGCCGAAACAAATACTAATGCAATTGTTTTCATACACTGAAACTTACTCATGTTTGTCCTCTGATAACCTTATATATCCACATAAATATATATGATTTAGAACACATTTTAGCTCTCTGTAGGTGGTCTATGTATGGTCTGTAAAATATTCAAATATATTGTTTGAGACCAAATTGTACTGCTATGGGTGACGACACAAACTGTTTTTCACACGAGTAATGGTAAAATAGTCATTAAAATTTATTGGAAATATTTATGTCAAATTTTAATTGATGCAAATTATAAAACTCTAAAAAAATATGGCCTTCCTGACTTGACAGATAACCATCTGACATAACAAAATAAAATATAACTAAACATATATGGAAACAACTCATGCTGCACCTTTATGGGATAAAAACTATGCTTTAATGTTCTGAAAGGTTGAGGTTGCATGCCATTGATGTGTGAACCAGGCTCGATATCGTGGTCAGCATTCATGGGAAGATTGCCGGGCAGATTGAATATTCAAATAAGAGCCATGCAATATGAGCGAAGATTTTTTTGGTAAGTTATATTTGTCGGCGAATGATGGGGTCTATTCCAGTGGATATTTTCATTACAAAATCGGTGTGACAATATCATATATTTCTGAACGGCTGTAAATAAGAGACAATTTTCTTCATTGGAGATTATTGGTGATCCGCAAAGTAAGTATTTAATGCATGTAAACAACATGTGGACCAATGACAGCTTTATTTGTTCGTCTAAAATAGTTGTTTCGTTTATAGCCACTTGGTGGTTTGCTCTCCAAAATATGCCTAATAATATTCGCTTTCGATTGTTTCCCCGTAACGAAATAAGTCGATAAATAACTCAATCACATTTCTACGAGCATTATAATGAATATATGTCCCAGAAAGACGCATTGAAGTCATAAAAAGACCAGTTTGAACGCGAAATTTGGGTCTCAATCATAAATAAAAGGTCGGCCGACCACAGTGTCCCCCGACAACGTGGCAAGTCGATGCCGCTTTGTTAAATAAATCAAAATAAATATTGAAATGTTCTAAGTCGAAAGGGTTAATAATTCTATATACATGTTGCACATCTCCAATATGTGGGTAACAATACTCTGAAGTTTCAAATATCTACGATCAAAACTGTAGGAGGAGTTGATTACACCATGAAGGTACCCTCATACAGAAAATTATAAAAAATGTTTTTCAAAGTCGAAAGGCCCATAACTCAGGGGAAAATTATTGGATCAAACTCAAATTCGAACTTGACCTGTATTTTGATATGAATGAGCCACCAAAAAAACAGTATTTCCAATTAAATAATCCAAACTTGAGTTATCATCCGGAAACCAAAGAAAAAACAAGAAAAATATTATTTTCTAAGTCGAAAAGCCCATAACTCTGAGAAAAATCATCGGATCAAACTCAAATTCGAACTTGACCTGTATTTTGATATTAGTGACTCATTGAAAAACGGAATTTTCAATTGAACAGTCCAAACTTGAGTTATCATCCGGAAACCAAAGAAAAAAGAAGGAAAATTGAATTTTCTAAGTCGAAAAAAGTCCATAACTCTTGGAAAAATCATCGGATCAAAATCAAATTCGAACTCAACCTGTATCTTGATATGACTGATCCACATTAAACGGTATTTACAATTAAAGGATCCAAACTTGAGATATCATCCGGAAACCGAAAAAGTGAGACATTTTCTAAGCAAAAAAAAAGTTGGGAAAAAAAGGAAATAACTCCATAAAAGAACATCGGATCAAACCCAGAATTGCAGAGCACCTGTGTTCTTGGTTGAGACACCTACATACCATTTCAATAAAATCGGATGATCATTACTGGAGTTATAACTCCGGACGCACGGGCGGGATGTCCGGACGGACGGGGCTGATTACAATAGTCCCCCAAAAATATTTTTTCCGGGGGACAATCAGCAATTTGCAAGGCACGGAACAGAAAAGAGCGTTCCGTGTTAGACTATTCCTGAAATGTTATAAATATAAAGAGCGTTTGTTTCACTTCAATGCGAACTTTTATTACATGAACACTCCTGTATACAACTGAATAATATATAGTCCATATGTATACCTTTATAACTGAATGGGAGAATCAGCATCTTTGAATTTGTATCCAGATTTACATTGAAATGTTTTTGTTAAATTTATTTCGGATTTTGTTTCCGTCCAAATTACTACATTTGTTTCGAAGTGCATAGTAAAATGATGTATCTGCTTACCCTTAAATCAACCCCGATTTTCAATCGAACCCGCGCCAACCTCGTCTAGCATAGCCTGCGATGATCTTATCTACGACCTAATCGCATCGGCTACCGTGTGGGGACATCCTTAAAAGGGAAGCGCACCAGTCTGAACATGGGTTCGATTATTGACACATAACGATTCTACGATTATGTTGGAACAGCACAATGCACTTCCTATCTGTGACCATACGATTACTACTATATACTGGCGTATTATAAACTGCAGTTTGTATGTTCAGAATGTGGGGTATAATAATACTATAATTACGATCATAACTGGGGTTTCTAAACTCTTATGTCAATTGTTAGTTATTTCACCGGCCATTTGAGGGATTTTATCCAATATATAAAGTGCGTTTCGTGTCATGATGTCATTTGGAATGATTATAGACCTGATTGCGTGACGAATATCGACGTATATACGTGTATGTACAACATGTTCCCCATGTAGTTCTGTCCGAGTTATTGCTTGTGCTTATAAAATAGCTATATACATTTTCTTAGGAAATGGCCAGATGTTTTATCCGTGGAAACAGACACCCCACACAACAGTTTGCACACATTGGTTATTACCAGAATAATGGGAGTTAGACTAAAGCAGCTGCAAAATATTTCCATATATAAGAACATTTAGCAATGCCCACTGTCTAAACTGAGCACAGGGCCGTATATATGCAACGCTTGGGGTAGCTAGCACCTGCTTTGACAGGACGCATTGAGTCGGGTAATCCGTGCGCCAATTGGGTATTTAAATTAGCCTTTGAGATTAGACGCATGGGCTAACCTGGCGTACGGCATACACAAATGTATGTACAGAATGTTGCAGTTTTAATTAGCAACTATTTTTCGTAACAAATTTAGAGCATTTGATTCCTACATGTTTCATTGATGAATGTGATAACCTTCTGTGCTACGTATTATTTATACAGAGCGTTGATATGCAAGGTGCTAATGTCCGGAGTTTACAGATACCACACGTAGTGAGGTGCATACACCTAGTTCATTTTTTTTGGATTATAAACCATGTCAGATTCCCAAGGTAAGCAGTGTTATAAAACCACACACAATACAATATAATTTACTAGCATATCTCCAGTACATGTGGTGTATACAACTTATGGATTAAAGATGAAACTGAATGAGATGGAGGAACGGTGTGTTGTTGCAACATGCGCGAATAAAGAGCGTTTCGTCCTATTCCTTATATGATGGACATATATAATGAGCTCTTGTACTGTCTCACTTTTTGTGAAAAATTAAAACCAGATGGAAAATGGCTGCCTTATGACGGGCAGACACACTCAGGGGGGGGGGGTCCGCTATCTGACCACCCCACCGTCAACTCTCTGCAGTTTATTTATTATTTCCAGACCCACCACCTAAAAATTAGAAAATAAATCAGATGAAATCTAAACAAAATTCATATCAGTCTGGTATCTGTTAGCATATTTCAATACATTATTACAACCCAAAAACAGAGAAATTGTAGTAACATGATCACAAGCAAGATCATAAATGTCAAAATAAAAATTGTGGATATGAATTAACACTGGTATAGCTGCCAACAATCGTATTGCTAAAGCTGCTTTCACAAACCTGCGGCTGACGCATGCGGCCATATCGGGTTACGTTTCAACGTTTTGAAATCGGTTGCATTTAACTGCGTCAGCCGCAACCCCAGTGATAATATATATATATATGGTTTGAAATGTTGCTCCTAACTCGATAGCCGCATGCGTCAGCCGCAACCCCAGTGATAATATATATATATTTGGTTTGAAATGTTGCTCCTAACCCGATAGCCGCATGCGTCAGCCGCAACCCCAGTGATAATATATATATATATATGGTTTGAAATGTTGCTCCTAACCCGATAGCCGCATGCGTTGGTCGCAGGTCTGTGAAAGCAGCTTAACTCTTTACCCAACAAAACGGCCAAAAACGCCCAAATAAAGCTTCAACAACCTAACATATCTTGGGTCTGTCTCAATAAAACAATACAAATATGGATATCATTGGAACCGGTTCATTGACTACATTGCGATGGTTACAGTTATGCCCTGTGCCAATGCATTCTCTTATATATGCGAGTCGACCATAGGTCGCCTCGCATATATAAGATAATGCATTGGCACAGAATCTCGAATTCTGCACCAGAGCAGCTCCCGTAGTGACAGGGTTAACACAACAACAACGCCTTGGTATTTTAGTTTGCTTCAGAAAATCGCTTCCGGAAGAGAAATGTGACACATTTATTCGCGTCTTTATTTTCGTATGTTTTTGTATATTTTGTATTTGAATATTAAATAATCAAATGTTAGCAGTTCTGTATTGTGATTACTTCATTTATTATGCCAGTTTGATACAGATGATGCACATTGTGTAACACGCCAATTTGATCTTGGACCTTGCAATTTGCAAATCAAAAGGTCAGGACAATCCGAAATGGGAAATGGAGGCAGGTATATAATGTACTAAACAGAATACAAAACAATAAATTGCGATACAATATAACGATTAGACCATGTTGATTCGCGTCGGGGACTATATCCCTCCCTTGGGGCACTATATTATAGTGGTCACTCCATGCCATGCTGTATTAATTAAATATATGATGGTACATTTGGTATCCATAGGAGCGTGAGGGAGGTCATTGCCCTGCAGGTTATAATATAGGTGAAGCCAAAACTATTATATCTGATAACAATTCGTCCGATAAGAACTAAGTAGATTAAAGATGCCCTATTATATTTGATACAATGAAACCAACAATGTGTACGCTTTCTATATAAAAGAAGAAAATTAGATCGGACGCATGAGTCCATTAATACAGGGGAGGGGTAATACACAATTTGCAGGAACTTGAAGGTATGGCGGGGTGGGTGGGTAGCTAGAGGGTTTACAAACGCAAGCCATTTTTTACTAAAGATCTTCTGTGCCCATATTTGACATTTGTAACAGTTTAAAGACACGGTTGGCCTTGGCGGTGGGTATCCTGTGAAAATATCTCCACCCGTCAAAAACCGCCACAAACAGAAAGAACATCAAAATTTATATAGACTTTGTCCGTATACAAATAAGAAATATCGTATAAACAGTATGTTATGGTCATATATTTGACCATTGTTATGTAAACAAAAGCATAAAAAGTTACTTTTCTGGTGTTTGTTTATATTATGACGGTAAACATAAAGAGCGTTCTTTGTTGGTGAATACCTGATATGGAACTAATAAAGAGCGTTTATGCCATTTGTGTGTGATTAGCCAGTAGCATTGTGCTGTCTTCTGTAACACAATCAGGCTCTTGCTTAGGTAAAATATAGTAGGTCTTTATGATAACACACTGTTTACGCGATGGTCATGGTATATATGAATGGAACTGTATGCGTTTTAATGTTTTCTGTTTACGGTGATTGGAACAAATATGAATATTTTCGACAATTAAGGCCGCACGTGCCTTTAAAACATATTATAATAATTTATAACAGCAAAAGCACCATATATATGTTCTGGAACCTCATATGGGCCTCAGCTTAGATGACATTAAGCTGTGGCAGGTTTCATATGGGACGGTGGGGTGAAAAAAATTCTCCCCGACACCCTTCGAAAAGAAGCTTCGAGAAATGTAAAACTGAAACAAATAAACTTGTCCTAGATCGTTGTGTGCATGGAGAAATAGGGAACAACTGTCACCCCTGATTAATATGAGGTTTTGATGAATACAAAAAAAACACACATCAGTTTTACGTTAAACCCCGAGTACAAAAGCGCGATAACGCTGTTTAGGTTACACTGGTGTAAATGATTTCCATAGGCCTCAGTGTTAACGTTTTAGCGTATAATGTTGGCAATATAAATGTTGGGTCCAAAACAAAAAATTGAATCTGAAAAATTGACATTTTGGAAAACTTTTTACAAAACAAAAATCATATCTGTCTAGCAGGGAATTCGCCTTTAAATCTTGTGTTTTCGTAACTAGTGTCAGAACCGCATAAAAAACAAAATATTTTAGACCACACCAAAAAATTCAAACTTCACTACAAAGGGTTAATTCCTGTGCCAATGGTTATTTTACCTATGGGAAATCATAGGGAAGAGGTGTGATGATTTTTTTAAGCGAAAAGCACACAAGGCTATAGACCAATCAGGGCCCAGTGTCTATTTTATTCTCTCGTATATATTCCTCCCGCATCCGCTAGATGTCACTCCTAACCCTATTTACACAATTGTAACATTTAGTATCTACTTAAAGATACGGACGGCGTTGGTGGTGGGTATGCTATTAAAATATTCACCTCCGTCAAAAACCGCCATAAACAGAAAGAATAGTAAAATATAGACAGACTTTGTTCTTATACCAATCAGAAATATGGCATAAACAGTATGTTACTCTCAATTTTTTTCCTTTGTTATGTAAACAAAGGCAAAAACGTTACGTTTTCTGGCTTTTGTTTAGATCCGGATATGGTAAACATAAAGAGCGTTATTTGTTACTGTTTTCCCGATAAGGAAATAATAAAGAGCGTTCATATAATTTGAGTGTGCTTAAGCAATAGAATTGCGCTGTGTTATGTAAACAGAAGCACAACTTCTGTAACACGAGCAGGTTCTTATTTACATACACCATCGTACATGTACGTCTTGACGACAATATACTATTTACGCGCTGATTATGTTTGGCATATGAACAAAGCTATATCTATTTTAATATTCCTTCTGTTGAAAGGCGATTTGAACAAATATGGATATTTCAGCAACGAACGCCGCCCGTGTCTTTAAGATATGGATGTTGATTTGCTTATATTACATGGAGTATGGATGCAAGTTACATGTAGTTCCACACATAAAATATCAAACCAACAAACCAACTTGAATCGATACTATATGGAACGAAACAAAATCAACACCCATTACTTATATTTACACTCAACTCATTTAGGGTACGTTCATACGATGGCAAGTTTGCACGGTATGTTCTGCAAGGCGTTTCATCATAGAAAACCACATGGTGCCATAATATGAAAGTAAACGTGCATATAATATGCATCTTTACCAAAGTGAACGACACGAGAAGTAAAAGTTCTGTAGATCCACTTGTAACGCCGCTACTGACATTTGCCTTCAAATATCTGTATGATTGATTCTTGCGAGATAATTGCAAGCTATTTACAGGCAAATTCCGGTAGCATGACTACAGGTGGAACTACTGGGATTTTACTTCGCATGTAGTTAGGTGTGGTACAGATGCATTTTATATCCTTGTTTCCATTCATATTATGGCACCATATCGTTTTCTACGACGAAATGCCTGCAAACCATACTGTGCAAACTTGCCACTGTATGAACGTACCCTTAGCGCTCATTTTCAACGTTATTCTCGTAGGTCGCTGCACACGTTGTGTCTACACAGTATTAAAGTAAGTGTGTGGGGGGATCAACATGTGACGTCGCTTAGCGTAAAATCGACCAACCAACATTCTGCATTCGTGTTCCACAACCATATAAATAGTTTTATTCCGGCATGCAATATGTGTTATCCGAAATGGATAATTCACGATCTAATTCATATACCTCTTTGAGAATACGATTCGTTGGAAGATTATGTTCAACCCATTGAAGTACTTTAATTATGTTCTGATGTAGATAACATATACATATCCTGGTTAGATGACGTCAAATCGGATGATGCACCTTTAAACTACTAGTTTTATGATAAACATCCATCCAAATGGAACGCGAGCAATGCCCCCGATAGATTCGATATACTGCAAAGTAAAGTATTCACAAAAACATAACTGACAGCTATAGTGATGTTCACAATGTATTGAAATGTTGTTATTCAAACCTCGCCGCACCCACTTCATCGTCGTACCAACGTAATTATAATTATAAATAAATATGTCCTGTAGGCTGTATCTGTTTGTTCGGGTCCAAAAGAATATTTCCACTTATGTCACGAAACATAACATAACATTATATTTAATAGCCAAAACTGTAATGTAAATTTTCTATCTTCTGTTATCAAAATGGAAAGTGGGCCAATGGTAACTACAAAGATACTTAATTAATAATGAAAGATGGATAATAATAACGGCGCGTACAGAATGTCACGACCTCCATCATCTGGGATTAAATCTTTATAGACTCAACACTCATTGACTACACAGTTTACTTAGGAAATATGTTAGGTTATTCGCAGTTCTACTTACTAAACGTTCAACCCGCTGACTGTAACATCGCGTCGCGCGCATATGAACGCGCAAAGTGTAACGCATTTAGAGACTGGCAGCGTCCCTGCTTTGTGATATGATAAACTTTACACATTAACTGTATATATGTTCATACGTGTTCATATTTTTCTCCTAAAATGGAGTTTGCAATAAATAATAATCATATGGGATTAACCCTTGCTATACTAAACACTCACTGACTACTCGGTTTCCATTGGAAATGTTCGGATAATATTAGTTGACCCTTTTATGATGGGAGCTGCGCTGGCGCAACATTAAAGACCCTGTGCCAATGCATTCTCTTATATATGCGAGCCGATGTAGGTCGCCTCGCATATATAAGAGAATGCATTGGCCTAACAATTTTTTATCATTTTCTTACATTCTTTAAAAAAATTTAACTTTTTATAATTTTTTCCTACATTCTTCAACAATTTTTATCATTTTTTTTATCATGAACTTTTTCTTACAGTCTATAACAATTTTATTATTTTTCTTATACTCTTTAACAATTTTATCATTTTTATTATTTATTATTACATTCTTTAACAATTTTATCATCATTTTTATCATTTTTTCTTACATTCTTTATCAAATTTTATCATTTGTTCTTACATCCTTTAAAAAAAATTATTATTTTGTTTTCATTTTTCTTACATTTTTTTAACAATTATAAAAAATAATATGAAATTTGTTAGGCCAATGCATTCTCTAATATAAGATAATGCATTGGCACAGGGTTTTCGCAAAAATTCAGGAAGTTCCGGTCATAAAAGGGTTACAAATTTCCCACCTACTAAATACGATCGAATCCTTCTTCACTTATATTATCTTTTCGTATGATTTTCTATGCTGCTATTAACTGAATACCCCCAAATAAATACTAAATAATTCCTATGTATACTTTTATAACTGATGGGTGAATCAATTTGGTAAACAAAGAGGGTTAAAGCGGTCTCACCCGATTTGATAACACAAATGACAAACTATTTTTCCTGTTCTATACCAGCAAATGAGATCGATTGAGTTTGTTTAGTGGAAGTTTTGTTGATCAGATATCAATTTCGAGAGAGTTTTATCGTGTTTTGAATTTTGGTCAAATATTATTATAAATATTATGCATGTGAACCGCGAGTATTAATGAAAGTGTCAATGACACTGTAGCTCAACTTTGGAATGAGTTAATTTTTTGCTGAGCAATGAGTAGAATGATAAACAAGTAGGAAAGTAAACGAGAGGTCACCCCGAAGAACCATATGCAGTTTGGTATTGATAGGATGAGGGATGTGGTCTGTAGGGTGCGCCAAATGATTTAGTCATACGAAGAGTAAATTCCCTGATGGCCGCTGCCGGCCATGATTTTCAACGAATTTCGGTCAAAATAGGAGGCTCCCGTCTAGACGTCACTTCGAAGATCCAAATGAAGTTTGGTGATCATCAGATTAGGGAAGTGGTCTGTATGGTGTGCAAAGGGATTTAGGCATGCAAAGAGTAAAATCCAAGATGGCTGCCGGCAGCCATGTTGTTCATAAAAAATTGTTCAAGTTTGATAGATACCATCTAGAGGTGATTCTAAACATGCCTGTAAAGTTTCAAATCAATTCTCCAATAAATGCGGGCTGCGGGGTGTGCCGATGGATTCAAATTTGAAAACAAAGATGGCTGTTGGAGGCCATGTATCTAACAAATTTCAGTCAAAATGGGAGGCTCCCATTTAGAGATTAACCCGAAAATCCATGTGAAGTTTGGTGGTGAACGGATGAGGGATGTGGTCTGTAGGGTGTGCTGAAGGATTTAGTCATGCAAAGAGTAAAATCCCAGATTGCTGCCGGCGGCCATGTTTTTCACCGAAAATCATTCAATTCGATAGTTCCCATTTACAGGTGATCACCATCGTGCCTGCAAAATTTAAAAAATGATCTGGCCATAAATACGTGATTGATTAAATATGCCGATTGATTAAAATTTGAAATCCAAGATGGCTGCTGGTGGCCATGTTTTCATCGAAATTCGGAAGAATTCGATAGCTCCCATTTATATGTCACCCTGAAGCTACATATGAAGTTTGGTGAAGATCGGATGAGGGATGCGGCCTGTAGGGCATGTTGAAGGAAATTGTTGACGCACGGACACACGCACGGACGACGGATACCAACCCATGACAATAGCTTAAATTTACAAAAAAAAGTTGAGCGAAAAAGCAATTTTTACACACAAAAAATATCTATTTTATTCTGCGTAGTACCACGTTAAAACGCATACAGGCTTATGGTCTAGTCAAATGTTATTTGCCTGCATTTAATCGAATACATGAACACATGGTACATATTACACACGGGGTTGGTGTGTATATAGATACAGCTTAACCAACGCGGGTCGTCAAGGTTTTCCTCCGTCCAATCGCCTCCGAATGTTACTTTTGTCAACATTCAGGAGACCGATCCATGTTAATTTGTTAATTTGTTTGGATGGATTCGTATATAATACAGTCCAAGGCGCGAATGTTATTTCGGGTTTTTTTTCACCATTTTGTCTTAATTCTGTATTAATACTATGTACATGTATACACAATAGAACATTCTGACATTTCATATACACTAAAAATACTGTCCTTTATATGGTATGGGGTGGGAGGGGGTTCTATTGGTTCACAATTCACACACTCATACCTTGCACTCATGCTATTGACATACATTTAGTTTAAACCGTTTTGTATTACATGAACTATTACAATATATGAGATATTACAAATATATGAAAAATGTATTGTTTTGTCATGCAGCGGATTCGACATCAAGCATTGTAGTTATATTAGTCATTTCCGAGAACATTATATCACCCCGTCCCGCAAGAATGTATAAAGTGAAATCGACGTTTGAAACTTTGAACCAGTCTTGCAAACGGCAATCCACCCCACCAGGAGACTTCCAAGCAAAGCACGACCGGTCAAGGAAACTAATATAGTTTTGTCTTTCTATCTATCTAAAAGAGTAGGATCTGTCTGTCGGTGCGTCTGTCTCCGGATATTTCTCTCAGACTGCTGGTCCGATTTCAACCAAATTTGGTGTTGATGACTCGGAGTACCCTGGTGGAGATTATAACGGCTATTTTTTTTTTCTTCAAAATTTTGATACGTTCATTATGGGCCTATTTCATCATCAGATGTACGCTCTTTATAGATGTGTTTTCACTGTGGCCCGGGCCATCCAACATAATAACGGGTATAAGTCCACTATGGGCTTATATCAGAACAAAATAAGTCCAATATGAACCAATATCAATATTTAGGTTCAATATTGACCTATTTGCTCGATGATATATTAAAGTAGCATAATAATATATCTGTCTGTCCGTCTGTCCGGATTTTTCTCCCACACTGCTGGTCCGATGTCAACTAAAGTTGGTGTGTGACTCGGGGTACCCTGGTGGAGGTTTTAACGGCGTAATTTTTCAAAATTTTAATTTTTTTTTTTCTTCAAATAAATAACAAAACAAAATCAATACGCTCATTATGGGCCTACTTCAGTAACAGATGTACGCAGGCCCCCCCCGACGCTGAATAAACGGTCCCGAAGGTATGTAATAACAGCGGTGCTATTGTCAGTACTGTCCTTCTAAATTGACAAACCTTTCACGTATATGTTGCACAGAATAACGGGAGATAGCGATACAATGATAGTTTCATTAAATTAAATATTTCGAACTTGTGCCTCTATTCGGACTGAAGGATATTTTGTTGTTTAATCTGGTCACCGATAAGTCTAGACACGACTGCATATATATCACCCGTTATAATGGTTCAAATTATGGCGATTGACAACGCGCGTCAAACACGTCAACGCAGTGCCAGGATAATCTGTAATATCACTATATGATGACCACGATAATCTGTAATATCACTCTATGATGACCACGATAATCTGTAATATCACTATATGATGACCAGGATAATCTGTAATATCACTCACTATATGATGACCAGGATACTCTGTAATATCACTATACATATAATGCTCTAAATTATCGACTACTTAACCACAGCAGAATTATGGGTAACTTTTCAGGATTTAGTCCGAAATATGGCTTGTTGCCATTCATCAGAAAGCTCTCAGTGCTTTGGTTAAGGAGTCGATTATTTAGAGCATTACTGCATATGATGACCAGAATAATAAATTGAATTGAGGAGACTTATAATCTAGCGCAATCGCAATTAGTTTACTAAATATAGTCGTCATTGATTAAAATGAATTTGTTTCAATTCTGTTCGATTTATTTAATGATTGATTGGGGTTATAATGCCGCTTTTATCAACTAATGCCATATCACGACATTGCCAGTTTTAGTGGTGGAGGAAATCAGCACACTTACGGCTAATCTAACAGTGATTTCAATGGCCGATAAACTCGTCGACCATGTGAGGCAAACCACCGGCCATCGTCGAGTAGCTGGCAACTCCACCAGATAAAGCTTTCGAGTTACAAAATCCACAATGGAAACATGTGGATTTGAACCCTCATCGCTATCGCTGGGGGAGAAACGGCTTGGAGTTGTATCCCTAACCGATTGAGCCACCGAGGTCCCCTCAAGGTATTAAATACTCTCATCGTATGACAATATATATTGAAAAGAAAGGTGTCATAATTCAGTGCAATTCACAATATGTATGACTATATCTCATATATATTTTGAAGACCTCTGTCTGTCTGTCTTGGTACGTGTGTGTAGTTTGACCAGGCGGTCGTCCTTGTCGTATTGGCGAGCCCGTGCGACGCCCGTGCAGCGCATGCGCAGACGAGATCTCGGAAACTGGTGGAGCTATCGACTTGAAATTTCCTATGTGAATGTATCTGCCCCGGATACGAATTGTATCGGGTCGCCGAGCCCGTGCGACACCAGCTTCGCGCATGCGCAGACGAGATCTCGGAAACGGGTGGAGCTATCATTTGGTTTTTGAATAGCCCGGACAACGTCGGGCTCATCGGCTAGTGGTATATAAAGCATATAGCGGTGATATTAATATATCATAATTATCTATATGAATAAATGGTATATCTGTGTATTCATAAACAAGGTTGGGGTATGTCGGCAGCCACGCGTGTAGACAATAGTATATACTATGATTTCTTATTTCGTCAGGGGGTGTGGGGGTAACACTTTTTAAGCACCAGGAGGGGTTTATCTCACGCTGGGTAGTTTTGATAAATATTGATAAATGTTTCGTAGCTTTCGTACCGCTAGAGTTAAATAGGTCATGGCAGTGTTAGAATGGTCATGGCATATTAGAATGGTTAGGGTATTGTTCAGAGTAACCCCATGGAACGTACACAATTTTGATGTATAAGAAAAAGGGAGATGTAATATCGATAAAAAGAGCATCTTGTGCAATTCCGTCTAGCTTTTTATGCGTGAATTAAATTACAATGACGAGAACGGTACCATGTTGAGTTGCGGGAATTCGAGCATGAAAACAGTTTGTGAACTCGTCGGCAAGTGCGTTTATCTCCTAATTGTATAATGGCGCATTCCTCGTGTGAGTTATTCCATACTGAACTACATCACCGCATCACTTTGTGCTACGAAATAAGAGCCACGAACCGTGGTGCATTCAGAATTAATATTTATATATGTGTCTGTTGCAGGTGACTTAAGGATTGACCACACAAACGATGAGCCCACAGGGATCAGATACATAAATAAAGATCACCATAACAACAGTGACACGAACGATAACTCTGGTCCAGCACCATACACCAATCAGGACCATCATGTCAACAGTGACTCAAATGTTGTCTTCAATGGTACTGGCAGCAGAGAAGACCCCGCGAGTAGCGAGCGAGATAACCACGCATTCGAAAGAGATAGTGGTTCTCCTTCAAGTCCACAGTTATCTGTGAACTCATGTAGTCCTCGACGGCGAGCGAACAGCAGTGGCGTTGATTCTGGTACAGAGAACTGCCAAGACGACGTAGAAGCAGCAGATGATGCCTGCAACGGTATCTCGCCCAAACGGGTCAGCAAAAGAAGTTTAGAAACCGACTTTAATCAGGCACAGTGTAGTCCGTCTTGCGTTGTTGTTGACATAGAACACTCTCGCCGAGGAAGTGTGGACATAGATCTAGAAGGGTAGGGGAAATACTCAATAACGCATGATTAAGTATGTGTACACTCACACACTTTTAATACGATTAATATAACGTAGTGTTGTGCTTAGCAATAAAATGGATGATAAATTTGAACAGAGTAGACGTATCTGATTACCACGCTGGTGGCACGACCAGTGACGATGTTGACACCATATTGGGCAAGGCCAACAAACTTCGTTTAAGTGCAAATTGTACAATTGACATGTAGATGGGAGCGAGTCATTTTGGGGTCATTCGGCAAAAAAAACATGGCCGCCAGCAGCCATCTTGGATTTCAAAATTAAATATATTAGCACGGTCTACAGGCGAGAGTGCTTGTCTGATCTTCATGAAATTTGTCGTGCATGTTAATATTGACATTAGATGGGAACGAGTCATTTTGGGGTCATTCTGCCATAAAACATGACCACCGGCAGCGTTCTTGGAGTTTACTCTTTGCATGACTAAATCCTTTGGCACACATGGCTGTTGACATTGACATACTTTTTGGGTCATTCGGCCATAAAACATGGCAGCCGACAGCCATCTTGGATTTTACTCTTTGCATGAATAAATCCTTTGGCACGCCAGCTGCCATCTTGGATTTCAAAATTCATTTATCATTTTAAGTGTTGAACACATCACAAACTGAGGGGATATATATTTCCTCAAGAATATACTAAAGTATAGTATAATGATAGTAGAAATTTGATATTATTCACACACACAAAACAAACTTTGTGTGAGCCGAACGTTTGCTTATATACAGCACATACAGAGTGTGCGATACGCAAACCACTCAATACCGTGGCGATATTTTTGAGAGATTGGTTAACGGTGTTCCATTCTACAACGAAATCTTGAGTGGCGCAGATTAGCGCGAGGGCTATACCGGTATGTTGTAAACAACATAGTAACAGTTTTAACCAAAGTTCACTTTTTGGGGTCTCCCCGGTGTTGAGTGTTTTGCTTATCGTTCACTATTTACGTACTGTTTATTTGCATAACACAGCACACAACTACACTAACATCCCATTTACACGAAAGAACACAAAATGTTTATATTTTAATATTCATTATGTTTATGGCAGTTATAACGGATGTGAATATCTTAACAGCAATACCCACCACCAACGCTCACCGTGTCTTTCATGGATATTTTTCTTATCGTTGCGTTCTTTTTCAGCAACGAGGACGAAGACTACATTGAACATACGAGAAGTCGCCTCACGAAACTTGCTGGACAGAAAAGTCAACTGACGAGAGCGACTTTCAAGAAGGTCCTCGGAATAAAGGAGGTACGTTGTTTCAATTGTTTCTATGATTTGTGGGAGACTTTCTGTGACATCTAAAGTCACTAATATGATTACGTCAGTACGTATGGACAACCCAAAACACGTATGTCCATCTATAAAATGGTAAATGTATGTTTCATGGGAGTGCCTGTATTTCCAGCCAACTTGGGATATATGATAACGTCAGTACGTATGGACAGCGACATGTCTCTATTCCGAATGTTCACTATTCCCAAGGTTTATTATACCGAAGGTTCGCTATTCCGATGGTTCTCTATTCCGAATATGTGAATACTAGCGTAATAGCGTTTTTCATTCCTCGTGTGGTTTTTGTGGGGGGGGGGGGGGTGGGGTTGCAAATTTGTATTATTTCTGGTTAAATACGCCCAGAATAGAAAACCTTAATAGAAAACCTTCAGAATAGCGAATCTTCGGAATAACGAACATTTGGAATAGAGAACCTTCGGAATAATGAACCTTCGGAATAATGAACCCGATCCTGTATGAACATCCCACGACACGTCCATCAATAAATGTATAAATGTTTCCTGGGACTGTTTATATATACATATAAGACTGGAGTAAAGTTGAGACCAACACATCTTTGTTAATTTTGGTGCCCGGATTTCAACGAAATTTGGTGTGGTGACTCTGGGTGCCCCGACAGAGTGTATAATGGCGTTAGTTTGTCTAAATTTTGATTTAAACAAATTTAAATGAATAACAAATATGAACCTATGTGAATATTTAGGTACAATATAAATCTATTTGCACAGAATATGTTGCAGCACCAGATATAGGGGAATGTGGGCCACAGTTAGACATGGGTCAGAGTGAGACATTGCCTCTAACATCTCTCTAATTTCCAGACCAATATCAATGGCGCCAGTCCAGAGATATTGGCCATATAACACATGTTACTATATTTGTTCAAAATGCTATCATCAGGTGAAGGTTGAATCTGACCCAGTGACCAATTTTCAAGGCAAAATCAATTAATTTAATTTTTGCAATTTTAAGGGGAAAATATCTTTATTGGATAAATTTACACATAATACTGAATACATTTTTGTGATGTGGAAAACGGGGATTTATTACATATTTCACATAGCCACATCTGATCTATTTATAGACGTTTATGTATGCTTGACTTTCAGCGAGTTACACGGGTGTGGGCACAATGACTCAATGGGACACAATGTCTGGCATGTGGTAGGATCCACCTTCAGTAGATGATAGGCACTTCAAAAATGAATGACATAATTTGCCAAATGACTATTGTTTTGGGGGTGGAGTGGATAAATAATTTAGATCAAACAAACTGATGTCATTGTGCAATAGTGGTATGTTCGGGGCGTTTCCTATACGATTACTACTAATTAATAAAACGTGCATATATGCACGTTTACTGAGTTCACCTTAAAAGACCATCGAACCACAAAAAATACTAGATCATGTAATGAATCTCTACACTAGATATGACCGCACTATAGACCATATTACACCAATTTCACTGTACAAAAACCTGGGAACTTTTTTATGTTCTGACAGCGAAATTTATAACAATGAATAAACAAGAAGGGAATATATTTCCCTTTATTGTTAATACTTGTTCCTCAATAATCTACTTCACAGTAGGGGTGGTTCCAGCTTGAGATTGCATGCTTGCTTGTGACTTTTGTGATATTTTACCGTACTCTCAGGTGTCCTATCATTGTGATGGTCAATAATATTGATAGTGGAGACTTAGACTGAAATTAATAATAGTGATGCAAATTTAATTCTATTTAATTCTATTTTAATTTAATTCTATATATGTCTCTATGCCAAATAATTTAATGATGGTTGAGAATTTTCTAATTTCCCGGGAGGAATTACATTAGTGTAAGGCACGCAAAGCAAAATCAACAACAAAGTCACTTAAATCTTGCAATTTCAAAGTTAGACCTTCACATTCTATGACACACATTATTAAGGAACAGGTATTTCATACCTTATTACCTGTACTGTTTTTTCATTGTTACAAACTTCCCTATCGCAACAGCAAAAACTTTGTCCTGGTGGAATATGTCATTCTCGACGGGCATAGATACATGGAGATTCATGGCATGGTCTATGACCATCTGCGATTTCCCCATGAGTCATGTAGAACTAGAAGGTCATGACAGTTCGAACAGCTTGGCCTGTAATTATTATGTAACGTTTGGCATACAGATTATTTTAATCCCAATTTGTCAAGTCGACAATAGCAAGTACGCAGGGTAATATTTAATAATTGTTCAACAAATATCCACTAGTATGTATGCTAGCCATGCTGATCGAGCTCCCGCTTAATGCTTAAGGTTTAAACCGAGAACACCGTGTTCAAATCATGAAATATTTAATATGTGAGAATGCTGAAACAAATCACCGTTAACTTAATGGCGTTATTAACGGTGCATTATAATTATTATATTTAACTTGATCTGTCCATCACAGGAAACAGAATTCATAGATGGAAAGTTGAAAGCATATCCTATCACCAGTCCACAGTTGTTGGAAACTTGTCAAAAAACCAGAAAAGAGATGTCACCACCACTACTTATTAATATAATTGACAAGTAGGGAAAGCTACTGAGCCCACCCATCTCCCATCAAACCATGTCACCGCTCGTTTCGTGTTCAATTGCATCAATAAAACATTAATTTCAGAAAAGTACCACATCCTAGTAATAAAACATATATTTCTTTTCATGTTTACCGTAAGTGCAGTAGAAAATTGTCACTTTATAATTACTTTTATCGTATACAACTTCCCAAACAAAAGCGGCTCGCTGATTCCACGAGTCGCCATCCGAGAGTCAAGCGCAGATAATAGCATTTGAAATTATCTGCCCTTGACTCTCGGATGGCGACTCGTGGAATCGGCAGCCCACAGTTGCACAGTTGTTTTCGGATGTTGTATACGATAAAAGTAATTATAAAGTGACAATTTTCGACTGCACTTACGGTAAACATGAAAATAAATATTTATTTTATTACTAGGATGTGGTACTTTTCTGAAATTAATGTTTTTATTGATGCAATTGAACACGAAACGAGCGGTGACATGGTTTGATGGGAGATGGGTGGGCTCAGTAGCTTTCCCTACTTGTCAATTATATTAATAAGTAAGGGTGGTAACATCTCTTTTCGGGTTTTTTGACAAGTTTCCAACAACTGTGCACCAGTCACTACACTCCGTAGTCTGCAGTGTGCCGAGACCAAATGGGAGATGTTCTTCTTTTCCTTCACTCGCCAAGTTAATTGACTCACTTTGTCAGTCACCAACTCACTGGGCTTCACGCGCCCATTTTGTAATGAAAATTAAGTTACCAATCGCAAACGTTGCAATGGGCCAGGGGACGTAATCTCAAACTGAAACGGTTCGGAATCTGACGAAGTTTGCCGAATGCTATGCGCCTATGTCAACTAAATCCACTTATTTAATTTTGAATAAGGTTGATTTTGTTTTTCAAATTTAAGTGTTGCTATGGGGAGGCTGATCGAAGAAGAAAATAAATTCGTTTTGTTAATTTGTCAAGGTTATTCCAACATGGCGGCCACCATAAAGGCCCCATAGGGCCGAATTGCCCGGATGTAAAAAACTATTTTTAGGTTGATAGAGTATAGAAATTAGTGACGTCACAACTATACTTGCGTCGCTTACGAACCGTAAAACAACCTTTTGGGTTGTGATAACAATATAATGTTTAACTGAATTAGTTATCAACATATATTCATGGCCCGGAGCCTACGTCACCATTCAAGTCTAACCCAAGGGGTATTTATTTTAGATTTGATTAAAACAAATAAACGGTTGTATGCCAATCGTAATCGTTAAAGGCATGGGTGGCGTTCGTTGCAGAAATTTTAATATTTGGTCAAATCGCCAACAACAGAAGGAATATTAAATATATATAGTTTTGTTCATATGTCAAACATAATCAGCGCGTCAACAGTATAATGTCGCCAAGACATGCGATGGTGTACGTAAACAAGAGCATGCTCGTATTACAGAAGTGTTGCTTCTGTTTACATAACACATCGCAATTCTATTGGTTAATCACACACAAATGATATAAACGCTCTTTATTATTTCCATATCAGGTACAAATAACGCTTTTTTTGTTTACCATATCCGGATCTAAACAAAAGCCAGGAAATGCAACGTTTTTTGCTTGTGTTTACATAACAAATGAAAAACATTTGACAATAACATACTGTTTATGCCATATTTCTGATTGGTATAGGAACAAAGTCTATCTATATATTGCTATTCCTTCTGTTGTGGCGGTTTTTGACGGAGGTGAATATTTTAACAGCATACCCACCGCCAACGCCTCTCGTATCTTTAAAAACGCATATTTATAACTGTAATTTACAAGGAAATTAGATATAGATTGTGACCTGATGTTTTACATCAAACACACCTCAAGTTATCCTTAACTCGACTGAATTGTTTTTTGAAAGTTATAAGGTTGTATATACGATAAATGTATTAATACCCATTTATATGCAATAAAACTACTTGACTTGACTTGAATAACTGAATGGGAGGAATCCATTTGTTATAGAACGGGTTAAGAGAAAAAGTCCTGGTATAACCAGGGGGGGGGGGTTCCGGGCACGTATGCCGGGGCGGGTTGGGTGGTCGATGGGACCAACAATTTTTTTTTTCCTCAACTCAAAATATTTTTTTCTGCAATCATTTTGGTTGTTTTTGCAATGAGTTTGGCTTAAAACACCTTAGAATAAGAGAAATAATGTAATTCTAACTACTAAACTGACTGCAGGCAGTTATCGTGTTGTATTTTGTTGCAAATTTTGAAATCCAAGATGGCCGCTGGTAGCCATGTTTTTTGGCCGAATGATCTCAAAATGACTCGTTCCTATTTACATGTCAATGTTAACATCCATGACAAATAATATGCACATAAATTCATATACAGCTGTTTACAGTGAATCCTGAATCTATGAATCCTGAATAACCACCAACAGCGCGGTGTTAATCCACTGCATACCGTCTACAAATGTCCTGAATAACTGCGTTGTGTGTGTGAAATGTGTGCACAGACTTATTGGGAATCCCTTCTACATTTCTTTTGCAGTCCTACTATTCAGAGCGATGGTTTTCAAACCTCGACGTAGAGCAAGATGGCTTTGTCGATGCAAAATGCGTTGCCCAGGAATTGGACAAACTGAAGCGGGCCTCACCCATCGGACGGCTGCGATTCCTATTCGATATTTATGATGAAAATCGTGAGTAATGGACCATCCCACAGTTGCCAATCAAAGAATTATTTTATCGATTCTGATAACTAAAGCGTATTTTGAAGAAATGTTTTGTTGTATATTGATGATATGGGGACCGTCTGATCGGATATAGTACCTGTTTAATGAAGCTGGTAATGTTTCTTACATATTTAAACAGGGTATTAGTGAAACGTTTATTTCCAAATCTGGGAAAACGGTAACTTTTTATTTGAAATGATTGACACTCAAGAATACAGATCAATAGGATGCTTAAATACAGTAATGCCCTAATTAATCTACTCCTTAACCACAGCAGAATTATGGATTTATTCGGAAATATGGATTGTTGCCATTTACCAGAAAGCTCTCATTAAATGCTTTCCGATGAATGACAACAAGCCATATTTTCGACTAAATCCTGAAAAGGAGTCGATTGTTTAGGGCATTATTGTATTTCAACAAATCACCAGTTCGGCTGTATCTACACGTTCCCGCTTACACATATATACATGCACATATCCGTCGGTCGATCGAAATGAAAGGACTGACACAGAGAGTCTGTTTCATTCACAATCACTTAGAAAATAAAGGTAGGAATTTTTGTATTCACCAAAATGAGGGTTTGGGTCGTCTTTGGTTGTATTTTATTTTTAATTTGAAAATGATCAAGTCAATGGGTGGCATATGCCGATGAAATTTCCTGAAGGTGAAATTCACCTACCGGAGTAAGTAGTTGGACGTGATCAATCCCAATCGAAACCCACTATACCTGTGCATGTAAGTATGACATCGTAACGTCACCGAGCTTGCGTGACTTTTCGCGCATTGCTATCAATTAAGGTTCACTGCATGGCGTACTCTACTCGCATGAGCGACGGCCATATGCCCTAGTTTTTAAAGCCCTTTCAATGACGACGATATAGTACCAGAGTTCACGATAGGATGCGCATGACTTCCTAACCATAGACGCAGTGCGCAACCCCCATAGTTTAATGATCACACGAACACTACAATTCCATACTTTGGGAATAATCGCCGAACCGTTTGCACCCATAGGCTGATTCAACAAATGCGACGTGTTACATATTTATTCTACGTATCACTTAGTAAAACCACAATTTGTCAAGGCCAATTGTATTTTGATAACGCTGATGGCGTTTAATTTGTCAGTTCTACTTTATTTTGTCACGATTCATATTTTAATGATCCGCATCCAAGTTCTCCCAGTGTCGGGATCCTATAATGGTCACATGCTCCTGGAGATATAAATACCAGATATACCAATATATACTATAACAGTGACAAGATTCACAAGTCCGATTTTCGGAGAAAAACACCATCTATCATATTCCTCATAGATTCTCAAAATCTTTCTTCTCAGTCACAATATATTTATTTCATTGTGTCTTAATGCCATTGAAGTTCCTTTCCTTTGATATAGAATCTTGCGAATTCCCCATGCGATATGTCGACTCGCTTAAATAGACTTCGTCAAGTTATATATCAAACGAAAGAGAATGATATGCAATATTTTTAGAATTAGTGAAGATATTAGGCGGACAGGGAGACTGACGACCAGTTTTACTCCCAAATTTCCAGTAGCTATATTGCAAGTTTTCAGTACGATGTCTCGACTTCCCTTCGTTTGGTATTATGGAATTATACACCAAAAGAAAGGAAATTTCATGGCCAATAAGATACACTGATATATATTGTGACTGATTTTGAACGATATTGAGAATCTATGAGCAATATGATAGGGTGTGTTTTTCCCAAAATCGGACTTGTGAACATTGTCACTTGTATAGTATATATCGGTATATCTGGTATCTTTCACCAGGGGCTTGTGCTAATGGTTATCGAGAAACTCAGTGAGACGACTGATAACACTGGTAAAGAGTGACCCAAATAAGAACCAGATACATGTATAGACATCTACGAAGTGTGTAACATCTAACCACCCACCAGACAGGTCAAAATGTGTTATCTATTATATATTTTTGGAACTTCTGTCTGTCTGTCTGTCTGCCTGTATCTGTGTCTTATAGACTCGAAAACTGCTCGACCGATCCGACTCAAATTTGGTATGTAGGCCTACTTTGATCCGGGAACAATATGGGCGGGTCCAAAATCACGTGCGACCGTATCCTTGACCTCGCTCATATACGTTCATATGGCCATGTTTCTGGACCTTGACATATTTGACTCAAATTTGGTATGTAGGCCTACTTTGATCCCGGGAACAATATGGACGGGTCCATTTTCACGTGCGACCGTGTCCATGACATTGACCTCGATCATATACGTTCATATGGCCATGTTTCTGGACCTTGACATATACGCTTAAATAATGTATAGGCATGTTTCTGAACTGATCGAACAATAGTTTTGTTTTCTTTTTCCTAATACTTTTCAACGTTGTTCGCTCAGTATTGTTCAACGTTGTCACTTTGAATTAGTAGATCAATCTCTCATTGTCAATAGTGTTTTGTATGGCCCCGGATGGTAGTACAAAACACGTTGTCTATAATGAGGCATTGAATTAGGCAATCATTTCAAACTCGCAATTCCCCATCAGACTCAATTTTTGCAACGTCTACTAACAAGTCCAGACGCTGTATATTCTGCCCAGACGGAGGCGATCACAAATAAATCCCTAAATAGCCCGGACGAAGTCGGGCACATCAACCCTTTACCCAACAAACCGGCCAAAACCGGCCAAATAAAGCTTCAACAGCCTAAAATATCTTCGGTCTGTCTCAATAGAACCATACAAATATGGATATCATTGGAATCGGCTCCTTGACCACATTGTGATAGTTACAGTTATGCCCTGTGCCAATGCATTCTCTTATATATGCGAGTCGACCATAGGTCGCCTCGCATATATAAGAGAATGCATTGGCCTAAAACAAATCTTTTTTTAACACTTTTTACCATTTTTTCTTACATTCTTTAACAATTTTATAATTTTTAATGTGTTAAGCCAATGCATTCTCTTATATATGCGAGGCGACCTATGGTCGACTCGCATATATAAGAGAATGCATTGGCACAGGGCCGTTCTGTTGGCTAAAGGGTTAAATAATATCATTTGTTTATAAAAATGATTTGAAAATTACCTCTCAACTATTCATAAACTGGAATAATCTATTGTATACCTAATATAACAATTACATGTGCTAACTTTTCGTGTACATACAATTCAACACCTATGTATATATTTCTGTAATATGTAATATGCTATGGCAATATTAAGTCTGAAATAAATTATAATAAGTTGTAAATAACATCAAAAGAACACAAAAAATGGAAACATGTAACCTTATTTTCACAATAATTCTAGCATTTCGTCAGGAGCTTTTTTTTATCAAACTTTTGACATTTAGGTAGAATTTGGGCTCATCAATCATCGTGGATCGGAAGTGCAGCGGCCCCTTTGTCTTGGAGAAAAATCGCGAACAAACAGTTAGAAGACATATCCTTCTCTTATATATATAGACTAGAAGGTGACCCGACTTCGTCCGGGCTTTGACCTTGAATTGTCTATTTTTAAGGCCAATGTCAAGTGGGGTCACGATTTGACCCGTCCAAAACACTGCCCGAACAAAAGTACCCGTCGAAATCCATCCGGTTTTACCCGATTTGACCTTTTAACCCGATTTGATTTCCACTCAAGTATATAAACGCGCCTCATATACACACGCTCATTAATTATCAAGTTTCAACGTAAAGATAAATTACCATCGGTGCCCGAGATATCGCCAAGACGTCTGAAACAGTCAAATGCATCGGCAGGTTAAGAGTTAACGTGATCTAACTTTATGACCTCTAACGACGTCATAGAAGTTACGCATTGTTTTTACCCTGATAGAAGATCGTACCACTTCTTCTTAATAATTGAGGCAGATAACTAAAACGGATACATACATATTATATATCGTTGGAAAGAGGAAACACGAAAGATTCTCATAGTGTCATTATTATGACTGGCATGTTATTATTCGCGCTGTTTCGAATCGATTTGTAAGCACCGAACTGAAATATATTAGCGCAAAACGGCGTAAAAACAGATTTGACCTCGGCACGTGAAAAGTTGACCTCGCACGGACAAATTAATAGGCCTATGTTAGTCCTGACCCGAAAATACCCCCACATACCAAGTTTCATCGAAATTGGCTCAGCCGTATTTGAGTCCATCGATTACTGACAGACAGACAGATACACACACAGATCTTTCAAAATATATAATAGATAATTAGCTTGATATGTTTATTATTATTATACGAATTTCTTGATATATTATATCATCGATGTTATCGATTATGTTTGCACGTGCGTGTGTTGGGATGATAAGGAGCTCTGTGAATGGCCATGCACGAGAGTATTTATATTACAGTAATTGTAATTTTTATTCTTTGATCCAGCGCATTGGGCCTCAATGGATAAAGCGCTTTATAAATGTTATACATTAGTATTAGTATTCAATGGTATGTCCATTCATTTAGGAAGTGGGACCATCGAGAAGGACGAAATGTTCAATATGCTGCAATCGTGCATGAAAGAAAGCTCCCTTCGACTGAGCGATGAAAATATAGAGGTTCTAACAGAAAAACTGTTTATCTCGGCGGATGGGAATCAGGATGGCCAGATATCGTTTGATGAACTGGCAGCAGAACTCAATAAACATTCGGGAATTATCAACAATCTCGAACTAGGGTAAGCCTGAGTTACATTAACCCTTTCAGTGCCAGGTCCGATTTTTGTATCAACCCATATACCCTGTGCCAATGCATTCTCTTATATGTGCGAGTCGACCATAGGTCGCCTCGCATATATAAGAGAATGCATTGGCCTAACAATTTTTCATCATTTGTTATTATTTTTTACAATTTTTTACAATTTTAATAATTTGTTCTTATATTCTTTAACATACTTATTTTGTAGGTTTAGTGCCAGGGAATCTTACGTTTTTCATGGGCATCAAAATTATTACTATGAATACTTGGTGATAGTTTTGAGTTATAACATGCCCCTAAGGTTTTATCCAGTTGTTTTTAAATTCGCTATAGCATGCTTAAGCATACCCAAAAAACATTCAATCCAAAAAAATCTAAAAAAAAAAAAACTTTTTAGGGCCGATTTTACAGACCGTAAAGTATGGCCGATGAGATCGGCCCCTGGCACTGAAAGGGTTAAAGATACGGGCGGCGTTGACGGTGGGTATGCCGTTAAAATATTCAGCTCCGTCAAAAACCACCATAAACAGAAAGAATAGTAAAATATAGATAGACCTTGTTCTTATACCAATCAGAAATATGGCATAAACAGTATGTTATTGTCAAATGTTTTTCCTTTGTTATGTAAACAAAAGCAAAAAACGTTACAGAACCTGGCTTTTGTTTAGATCCGGATATGGTAAACATAGAAGAGCGTTATTTGTTACTGTTTTCCTGATTATGGAAATAATAAAGAGCGTTTATATCAATCGTGTGTGATTAGCCAATAGAATTGCGATGTGTTATGTAAACAGAAGCAAAACTTCCGTAACACGAGCAGGTTCTTGTTTACGTACACCATCGTATGTCTTGATGACAATATGGTATTTACGCGCTGATTATGTTTGGTATATGAACAAAACTATATAACTTTTAATATTCCTTCTGCTGATGGCGATTTGAACAAATATGAATATTTCTGCAACAAACGCCGACCGTGCCTTTAACCCTTCCATGACTGGAGCTTACTTAAATGTTGCCGTATGACAATGCATTCTCCTATATGAGAGTATGGGATACTCGCATATATAAGAGAATGCGCTGGCACATGATCATCAATGCTGCACCAGCGCGGCTCCCGTCATGAAAGGGTTTTAACATAGTTTATTTTCCAACACAATTAATTATAGTAAATGACTCTCGTTCTGTTCCATTTGCATATGCTTATGTAAAATTGTATGTAAATCAAATTATGTAGGCACAGACTCAGTATGAGTGTTCATTGCTTCAAATGTGGTTGCTTCATTGAGCGTGATCAACTTCTCATTTCTTATCTAAATGACCTTATATCAACCAGAATGGCACATTCAACTCAACTTAACTCAACTCAAGCTTGAATGTCGGGGTACGAACCCACGCCAACCTCGACTTTGATGATCTTATCCACGACATAACCACCTCGACTACGGGGACATCCTTAAAAATGAAGCCATTTCACCGAGAGTTGGGAAGTGTATCAGTCTGAACATGGGTTCGAATATTTGTCTAAATTGTTGTCAAAACTCTCTCTGCAGGGCCGCCCATTTCATAAAAGGTGAATCCAAGAGACGGGAGGAGAAAGCAAGGAGTTGTTTCACTTGGACATATTTCATAAACAACAGGAGAAAGATCCTGTTCAAATATTTTTTCCTTCTTGTCTGTGCCGCGATGTTCTTCTGGGGAGCTTACAATTACAGATCTGCGTATGGATTCCTGGTTGCGGCTAGAGGCGGAGGGATGGCTCTTAACTTTACATGCATGTGGATTCTTGTAATGATGCTTCGCAAGTGTATATCGTTCATGAGGAGGACTCGATGCTTCAGGTTTCTACCTCTGGATCATCACATTACGTTCCATAAGTTGACTGCGTGGGCTATTGTCGTCTTCGCTGTCATCCACACTGGATCTCATATTGGGAATGCAGGTATCTGTTTAAAGATGCATAATCCGAAATAACGCTCGTAAATTACTATTTCCTTAACTTCGGGGTCAAAAATATTTGATTCGAGTCGAGGAACCCACCCATCAAAATTCAGAGTGATCAGATATCGATTTTTGAAATCAATTATTTTTCACCCCCGATAATTTTTCAGTGGCTCAGTAAAAGATCGACGAGAAGACGGTCTCGAACCAGATGAAGGTGGATAACTCTAAAATTAAGTGGCTTTTTTGTGTCAGTTATTTGACAAACCGGCAAAATTTCGTTGAACATAATGTTGATATATAAGTTTTGGGCACTTTTATATTTTAGTTGACTGTGCAGCTGCATGGTTAGCATTATTTTTTAGCAATTAATCGATCCTGATAACTGGACCGGCATTTAAAAAAAAATGTTGTCGTTTGAATCTGATGATATGGGGACCATCGAATCGGATTGAGTACCTTTAAAATCACTTTACTTGAATTGTTAAAGGCATAGATGGCCTTCCCGGTGGATATTGATGTTAAAATAAATAGTCACACCCGTTAAATCTGCCATAAACAGAAATATTAAAATATAGACATATTTTGTTCTGATACAAATCATAAATATCGCGTAAATAGTATGTTATTGTCAAGTTCGTACGCTGTGTTATGTATTCAAAAGCCAGGTTATCTTGGGCTACTTCATACGCTGGCAAGTTTGCACGGTATGTTTTTGCGGGCATTTCGTCATAGAAAACCACATGGTGCCAGAATATGAACGGAACCGTGAACATAACATGCATTTTTACCAAAGTGAACGACATGAGAAGTAACATTTATCTAATTCCACTTGTAACAGTGCTATTGGAATTTGCCTTCAAATACCTGTATGATTTATTTTTGCGAGATATTTGCATTATATTTACAGGCAGATTCCGATAGCATCGTTACTAGTGGAACTACATAAATTTTATATCGCACGTATAGTTAGCACTTTATGTGCTTGTTTCCGTTCATATTATGGCACCATATCGTTTTATACGACAACATGTCTGCAAACCATACCATGCAAACTTGCCAGTGTATGAACGTACCCTTAATGTTTTTACTTTTGTTTGCAGAACAACGTACCATATTGACAATAACGTACTATTTACGTGATATTTATGATTGGTATATAAGAACAAAATATGTCTGTATATTAATATTTTTTCTGTTTATGGCGGTTTCAACGGATGTGACTATTTTAACAGCAATATGTGTCACACCACAAATGTCATACGTGTCGTTAACACTTTCTTTCTATGGATTCTCCCATTCAGTTATAAACATATACATTGGAATGGTATATTCTTCATCTGGAGGGATGTTCAGGAAATATAAGCAGACGACAGATAATAGTTAAGATAAATACCAATTCAATTCAATTCAATTATTTATTCACTCAAATCGTCAAATATGACACAATAGAGCTCGGTGGAATACAGTGCATATAATTTATGTGCAAATTACAAAAGTGGTGCGCGTTGAAAATTACACATATTATAATAATACAGTTGACTGAGAACAGCCCATTGTTGTGCAAATGTCGGATTTTAATGTTATACGTATATAGTATGCCCCAGGAGTTTTTGAATAAAAGCAGGACCCGTCTAATGAAAAGAGATAGGTTTTTCAAGGTTGTACGTCGTTTACAGTTAAAAAGTTCACTTAATTTGATGGTATTTGGTCGACAATAATAATATTTGTGTATGTATTTGACTCGCAGGTCTTTTAAACACGGGCGTTGCAATATTACGTGGAATTCGTCCCCTATATTTGTACCGCATAGAATACATAGTCTATCGGAATAATCTGAGTTAATCCATGAACCACATTCGATTGGTAAGTGGTGGTTGCGGGTACGAAATTTCAGAAGTATGGACGGTGTCGTTTTTCACGAAAGAGAGGATTTTTTCTTTGGTGAAGTAGTGTTTTTATGTTTTGCAGACGGATTCCTATTCATTTGTGGGAATTGTTCCGATAATAAGTTCATCAAACGGCCGTTTTGTTGAAATTATTATCTGACTATTTACTAAAAATGAGTATTTAGTAAAGCAAGTGTTAAAGGGGTACTGTACACTAAATCCGTCCATGTATGGGTACATCTCGTGGTATACTTAACAGAATATATGCAACACATGAATGAATTTGAGCCATGGATTAGTGCAGAATACACTTGTTTGCTCTATGAATAATGCAAACAACATGGTATGTATAATGAAAATGAATTTATTACTCCAGCCATTTATTCATTTTCATTATAATTACCATGTTGTTTGCATCCTCGATAGCGCAACTTAGAGTATTTTGCACTAATCCATGGCTCAAATTCATTCATTTTTTTGCATATATTATGTTGAGTATAACAGGAGATGGTCCCATAAATGTCAGGATTTAGTGTACAGTGCCCCTTTTAATTATAGAATTTAGAAAAGTCGGGTCATTTTCTCCAGCATGAAATATTAAAGAGCGTTTGTTGTAAGTCTGTTCACGATATGGTATGAATAAAAAACGTTTGACTCACTCTTGTGCGAAAAAATCTAAAACTGGAAAATTCGTTTGTAAGTTTGGTTATATCGAAAGTCTATAATTATAACAACAGTTCGTGTTGTTATTGATCCCTATTTCCTCCACTATATGATAAAGTTATTATACATTGTTGTGTTCTGTATGTGTTTTTCTTGTACGAGTCCTGGTTGTGGTGAAAAGTCATACTTTTTCACCACAACCTGGACGAGTACAAGAAAAACTCGTACTGTACACAACATTGTATATCATTTTTATTTATCCAAATTTTGGGAATAAAACTTTTGTGGTTATGTTTGGTATATGTCGGCACTTAATTCTCTATAAAAACCTGTAATTGATCATCAGAAAGCATGATTTGGAACAGTAAACACGGAAGTGAAAAAAAAACTAAATGCGGAAGTGAAACGTCTGCTAAATCCACCAGTGTTGAGCGCGCATCACAATTTCACCGATTCATTTCGCAATAGAGTTAATTCGTGACGTCACAGAGAACCGATACAAAAGTCACATTGCACACATGGGAGTACAATATGACATTCGGGAGTCCAATATGACTTTTTCCCGGATTATCACGTGGCGGCTTTGCCCAATCAGAAATAGTGTTAGTTAAGGGATGGATAATAAACATTATATACTTAATTTTGTTGGTTAACCCTTTACCCAACAGAAGGGCCCTGTGCCAATGCATTCTCTTATATATGCGAGTCGACCATAGGTCGCCTCGCATATATAAGAGAATGCATTGGCTTAACACATTAAAAATTATAAAATTGTTAAAGAATGTAAGAAAAAATGGTAAAAAGTGTTAAAAAAAAGATTTTTTTAGGCCAATGCATTCTCTTATATATGCGAGACGACCTATGGTCGACTCGCATATATAAGAGAATGCATTGGCACAGGGCATAACTGTACCCATCTTGCTTGCTTGTTGTGGATTTCCCTCCTTTAAGTGAGGAGCACCCCATTATATTGGGTATATCAAATAATGGAAGTAAAAATAAGTCAAATAAAACCAGGTAAAACTGCAATAATGATAAAATAGTTGGTAAAATTGTGGAACTAGTGAGTTAAAAGATTTGTGTGTGCGTAAGTTACACTTAAGAACTTTTAAGTTGAGCTTTCATATGTACATATGTACATGTATATTTTTGTTTTGTTTTTAAGATTGGTATAGTTAAAATTGTCGTATTGACAAGAATATTTACAGGTAGTTGTTTTGCCTGTACAGCTCGGCTAGTTTGTCATTTTATATGTGCTTGTCTGCTTCTGTTTTTAAAGTGTTTACTCTATGCACATGAATTGAGTATAAGAAATTTCTTGCCAGTTTTTCAATTTATTCTTTTTCTATATCGGTAAGGTTCCAGGTTTCTAGTTTTGTGCAGTCTAAGGTTAACTGAGTTAAGAGTTCTGGTTGATCAATAATGTATTTGTCAGTGGTAGTTTTTGAGAGACATAGTTTGAGTTTTTGTATGTAACGATGTAGTTGGTTGCTAGTGTTCGTACATTGTGAAATGAAGTGTATTCTGTCCTCATCAGCTAGTTTGCATAGTGGACATATGGCAGAGGTCAGGTTTTGTCTAAATCTTTTTCTATTTATTTGTAGTAAATAAGTGTCTGTCATCGACCATGTTTTTATAATAGCCTTTTTTGTGGCAGCGGGCGAGTATTTTGATGAATCCCATACAAGATGACATTTGCTGCTGGAATTTTCTTGCAGTTTGATCATTGCTAATGTTGTTTTACTGGAGAACTCTTTGTCATTAATATCATGCCAATATTGGTATATAGCTTTTTTACATATTGTTTTCCATTTGTTGGCATCTTCCTTACTGTGGATGGTGTTTATGATATGCAGTGGGTCAGGAAGGGTATATTTGGAAAGTATGTCTCTGACATGTATAAACCAGCTATGGCTGTTGTCATTTTTCATGATAAGTTGTCTTATTGCAAGATCTCGCTCTGCAGAGTTGTGCGTTTTGGCTATATTAATATAGAATGTTGTAATTTTGAGATATATAGTGCCTTGGATGGGAATAGCACCAATAAGTGCATTTGTAGCAGCATTTGCTGTGCGTGTTGATAAACTCTGCAATTGTCTCATGGTTTTTCGTTGGAAACGTTCTAGTTCATCTATGTCTTTTTTTCTTCATATGTAGGATTTCTATACCATGCAGCATTCTGGGAATGACAAAAGTGTTCCACATTTGGTATGCTATTACTGGTGATATACCGTTTGTTCCAAGTAGCCCTGTACCCATCAGGAGTATAGGGTTCGTCTGCCCATTGTTATTCGTTTTGGGATATCTGGGGTATTTGTTGGATTACGCTCTACACCTAGGTGTTTGGTGGAGCCTACGATATTAACAGGAGTTCCACCTAGGACAGTTTTTATTTCACCATTCATTTTTTGTGTAGATGTTTTCATTTGGACAATTTCGCATTTAGTTGCGTTCATTGCGAATCGATCTTTACATGAGTTGTTGTTGTATACAATACTTGTGAGAGTTTGTAAATCAGATGTTGTTTTTGCTAAGATGGCTACATCATCTGCACAGGTGGGGGCTGTTATATCAATTGTGCCAATTTTAAACCCAGCTGCATTGTTACTTAGCTGATTTAGCATGTCGTTGTTAAATCTTTTATAGAGCATTGCTGATAAATAATCCCCTTGTCTTATTCCTTGGTGAAGTAGTATATCTGGGGAGTATGATCCACCCCATTTTACCTTTGTATTCGCCTCATTATGTAATGAATTTACAAGTAGCCATAGGTCGCTGTGTATCCCATCAATGAAAAGTTTTCTCAGTAGGCTTTTATGCCATACAACGTCAAATGCTTTTTCAGCATCCAGGGTTTCTAATATTAATTTCTCATTTATGTCTTTGCTTTCATTGAATGCTTCAGTGATTATAAGCCCAGCAACTAGGGGTGATGTGCCTTGAGTGAAGCCACGTTGCATTTTATTTTGCGATGGTAATAGTATGTTGTCTAGTTTGTCTTGCAGAGTTGCTTCTAGGATTTTACATATTATGGAGCTGATAGTTATGCCCCTGTAATTCCCTGGTTTTGTTGGGTCTTTGTCCTTTTTTGGTACAGGTGTTAATATGCCAATTTTTATTTCTTTTGGCACTTCTCGTTTTTCATATATAGTGTTTATGATGTTCATGATTATTGGGGCAGTTTCTTCTATGCTACATTTGATGTGTTCAGCCGTAATTCCAGCATAGTCAGCTGCTTTATTTAGTTTGAGCTTATTGACAATTGTTTTAATTTCATGCAGTGTGACTGGTTCTAAAGATGGTGTATTAGCACGACATATTAGTTCAATAGCTTCAATATCAGCCGAGACTTGTTTGTGGAATGTATCATCAAATCTATCGGCAGTTTTTGGTTCTGACAGTTTTTTGAAGTGTTTAAACCACCCATCCATCATCTGTTCGGCACCATATTGGTGTCCATCTATTTCAATATACTCAGTGACTACACTCTTGGTGAGCCTTTGTTTGTTTATAAGTTTATAGAATAGTACTTGATCATTAGATGCATTGGCTTGAGAGATTTCATCATATAGCTGGGTTCTCTCTGCAGCTATTTGTTGCCTTTGTGTACATCTTAACTTCTTTTTAGTGGCCATTTTTGCCATTTTAAGTAGATTATTTGTGTCAACTGGCCTACCTGCCGTTTTCCATTGATAATGGGCCTTTTTACTTTCTTGTATCGCACTGGCTATGCTGGGATTCCATTGTTTTTGACCATTGGAGCTTTTTTATGCCTTTTGGCAGGTGTGGCTTTCTCTGCTGCGCTTATTATCATTTGGCCAAACCTCACAATGGATTCTTCCAGATTATTGTGTATAGTGGTCTGTGTTAGGTGATTGGTTTTGTCTATATGCTGTCTGTAGAGGACTAAATCACATTTTTTCCAGTTTGTTCTTTTTTGTGAGATGTTTTCAAGACTATTTTGTATTTTTTCAAAGGGTGCTATTTTCATTTCGACTTTAATGAGCTCATGATCAGATACATTTGATGGAACATCGATAACTTGCATATTTGATAGAATTTTGTCATGTTTTGTGGATTCAATAAAATATTCTATGATGGATTGTGATTTCCCATTATGATGTCTAAATGTGAATTCCGGGACATATCCATTAGGTATGGTAAGCTCATGTCTATATAGAACTTTTTGAAGAGTTTGTCTTGCTCATTAGGTGGTTGTCTATCTAATGAAGCGTTCATATCCCCTGCTATTATTATTTTATGATCTGAGTATTTTATCATAATAGCATATATTTTTTCCAGTGTCTCATTGTATTCATCTTTATCTTTTTTATCAGCCAAGTGAGTGTTACTGGGCATGTATGCATTTATTAGGCATATATTTGTTGGGCTGCTTTTGATTGTAATACAGATAATTCTGTTGTCACCATCTTCTTTAGCGTCGATGATTTTATTGAGATTTTTGTTCCATAAGGTTGATACTCCCCCATAGCCCCTGATCCGCATGTTTGGTGGTAGTGGTTCATTCTGATCTACTGACTTACTGAAGTTGTTAAAGTTTTCGGCTAGTTCTTTTATTCGAGCAATTTGATATTGGAAAAGCCAGTGTTCTTGGATACATATGATGTCGTATGTTTCTATTGCATGTTGTAATACCACTTTGTTTGTGTTTATATTTTGGATGTTAATTGAAGCTATATTGAGTTTTTGTGTCTCAATTATATTTTCGATTCTTAACGGAGAATGTTGATTTATTACTGATGTTGTCTCCCATGAATATAGGTCACAGTTTCTAGGTTCATGTTCAGCTTCGGCAGTCGACTGCTTAGTCGAGGGTAGCATGAAACTATGTTTGGTGGAGGTTGTGTTGCTATATTGCTTGTCATTTGTGTTCTGACATGATGTAGTATAAGCTGATGGTTTCGCTTTTCTATTTTGTTTTTTCTCACAGTTTTCTGATCTGTCATAATTTTCTGTGGTATAGACTGGTAATGATTTGTTTGTATGGCCCTTTGGGTCGACCCCCTGCCATGCTCTAAAAAATGATGTTCAGGTTCTCGCTGGCAGTTGGTAGTTTTCTGTTTATCTGATGCGGTTATTACACGCTTTTGTTGTTGTAAGTTGTGATTATTCTGCATGTTATTGTTCCGAATATTTTCTACACGATAGTCTGATGTTGCTACCGGTATATGGTTGATTAAGTTGGTGTTTTCAATATAGCAGCGTTGGGGCACAGTATTTTGGTTAACACAGTTGTTTTGGTTTACCCGGATTTTGTTTGGGTTTGTTGCTTCTGTTTGTGTATACTGGCTCAGGTTCTGCTTTGCATGATGTACTTCGTTACGTCTAAGAATTGTTTCAATATTTCTTTCTGCTTCTGTTAGACGTAGTTTAATCTGATCGTGTTCTAGCTGTTGTAATCGTTGCATGATGTTTAGATGGTTATTCGTATTTGATGGTGGATACGTATCATTGGCTTGATGTATTGTGTTATTAGCCACTTCATTCCTTGTTCTCAGTATTTTAATTGTTTTTGCTTGTTCATTTATAGTATCCTCAAGCATTGCTATTTCATCTTGTAGGGCTGCCTTTTGCATTTCACAGTTATCTTTACAGCCTGTGTTACTACTATTCTTTTGTTTGGTTTTAGTAATTTTTGATTTTGCTATGGTTTTATTTTTATTACCCGTAAGCACAGTTTCATGACTGTCACCAGATGTGCTGTCTTGTTGGGCAGACATGTTGATTTTTTGAGTATGCTCTAGATCTTTCATATAACAAATCGAGCATATGTAATTATCGGTGTGTGATTGGATATTTTCCGCATTAGCTTGGTGTTCGCTTATGCCTTCACAGTTTGGGTGAAACCATTCATCACATTTTCCACAGTTTAAATAGATGTTATGTATTTCATTCATACAGATTGGACATATAGGTTTACTATTATCCTCGTCGAGTTTATGACAAGTTTCATTACTAGCATTTGGGCTAGTTTTAGTGATGTTATCTTGTGTTTGATGGTTTTTGTTGACCCTGGTGTTTTTTGCTATACTTTCCAGATTTTTATTTGTATAGTCATTGGTTGTGTTATCACTGATTATGTTTTTGTCAGTATTCAAGTCGTTATTAGATGTTATTTTTGTTTGCATATAGTCGTTTGATAAGTGTTGGTGATTTATCTCTGATTCAGCAGTTATGACACTTTTTTTGCAGTATACATTTTGTTTACATGCATAGCTTTCTTTGCTATTTGTTTATTTTTGGTTGAGCCATAGTTACTGATGATGTCAGTAGTTGTTAAGGATTGCTCAGTTATCTCGGGTTCAACAATTGGGTCATTTTTATTCTCGTTATTTGTTATAGATACGAGTTGTATTGGTGTTTGTGTATTGACAGCTGATTCTTTAATTCTGTCTGGAGATGTGGTTGATTCGTATTTACTGATTTTTTTGTTTGTTTGCGTTATTTGTTGTAGGTATGATATTTTCGGGTAGTAGTTTGTTGGCAGTTGAGTCGTTTATCCTGCCTGGAGATGGTACCTCTAGTTCAGATGGAGTATTATATGAGGGTTCTGATTGTATTTCGTTATCTGGGGATTTTATTGTTTCCAGAATAGCGGAACTGTGATTCGATAGTGTGATATTTACATGTTTAGCTGTCTTATTGCATGTTGGTATATCGGTGCTAACCATTTTTGTTAGCCTAGATGCAATGATTGTATGTATATTCAGCATATAATGGTCTTTGTTGTTGCCGTTAATCATAACTCTATAGGTCGTATGATAGCAGTTTACAGTGCAGCTTTGAGTAGCTTTGCTTCTGTTCTTTCTGCTTGTTTTTATTTTGATAAACGACGTCAGCCTGTGTACCACGTCGATCATTACTTGTTCGTATTGTAATGTCGAGCTCCTTGTTTTTTGTTGATTCTTCGTCCATCAGCTCTAGTAAAGCTTTTGTATATGCATTGTAAATATCAGATTGCATGGATAGTATGTAGTTTCCAGCTTTATCTTTATATACTATGTCTTCCCGTTGTTCTGCCAGAGTAGACTTTTTCTTTAGCTTTCCGGAGTTTAGATAGTAACCCTTGATGGTAGATTCATTTCTGCTGGGTGTATAGGTTTTCAGGGGTTGTCTGATTCTTGTTGTTCTCATTTGCTCAGGTTTGATAGTTCCGGTCATGGCTGGTGAAATGAATTTAGCAGCATTTCTGCCATTTGCGGTTAGCAGTGGCGATGAACCCATGGAACTTCTTATCGTGTTGATATTTTTCTTTGGTAGCCTTCTTTGCTTACCTGTGGAGTCGTGTTTTGTCGTCTCCGTGTTGTTATTTGATATTGGTGTTATATATTCACTCTTGTCTTTATCATGACAGTTACGAGGTGTGGACGTATATTCACAGCTTTTCGTATTGTGATTGTTGCTGGGTATGATTTCTTCCAGTCGTGTCATGCTGTCATCTCCTCTTGATATGATTGAATCTTCTTTCATCATTGTTGACGGAGAGCTATATTCGTGTAATGATGTATGGACATCTAGTTTGGGGGAGAGAACAGCTAGGTTATCCTGGCCAGTACTCACCCTCCTGCTAGACCTTGTCCCTTTCATCATTTATTTGTTGTTATAGTATATAGCAGAAGTCGTTGATTCTATGTTGGAGTCGCCTGTACCAGGTCTTGGCCAGTGTCTCGTCAGGATGCAGACCGTCTTTTAATAGCCTGAAGTTCCAGTAATTTCTCTGACCTTTTGTCACCCCGCCTCTATTTTGTAAGAGGTCTTGTGAGAACCTTGGTGAAGTGGTTCCGCTCCCTGTGAGCTCTTCGTTGATGGTTCTGATCTGTATGTTTAGGATATCGATTTGTTGGTACAATTTCAGATCTTCTTCAGCGTATTCTTCACTTTCTTTGTTTGCTTTAATTAGATTGTAACGCTGTATTGAGTATATTGGTATCTCAAGCAGTATTGGTTTGATAGTAGGGTAGCTTTTCACTATTTCCAGGAGACGTCGGTATTTTGCTGTGATAGTATTGACTACAGCATCGTCGTCGTGTGATTGGAGATGTATTGTTCTTTGTGATCTGTCGATTTTTGTTAGATCACATGTTCCAAGCCAGATTATGAGAGTGATATATTCATGTTTCCGTACCTTGTGTCTGAGGTTTATGTGTAGCCAAAAGATTTCATCGTCTAGATTCGCTCCGCTCTTGCACCAGAACTTGATTCCCTGCGGGTTGTTCGATTTGCATTGCAGTGCTATAGACACCAGGTATTTGCCTTTACTGTCAGCAAGCAGTACAAGTAGAGATGTTTGTTCGCTTTTTGAGCAGACAAAGGGTTTGTCAAGATATTTTAATAACTTTGATTCACTCATGTGTGACTATGGATATATTGGTCGTTTATATTCTATATAGTTAGCACATTGTGCACATTAAATATAGAAGATAGTACTCGAAAGTATATATATATATGTCAGCACTACTGCATTTTTGTGCAGCTTTATATTCGAAATAGTTGTCTTGAATTCTAAACAGAACAGCACGGTCTATGGGGAGGACCTGGTCTTTTTATGTGGCACGTACCTCAGCTAGGCTATCCTGGCCGGGGGCAGAGGCACCCTGCAGTCCTACCTTTCCGAATATTTATTATATTACCGTGCTGTTATTAATATGGATGAAAACTATCAGTCAGAATTTATGCCAAATGATCTAAATAGTCTATTTTAGCTTCGGTTAAATGTGTGTAGATTATACTTTGATATAATAGATGTAGTAAATAATTTGTGTAGTATTTGTTATTTCGGAAGAAAGCTGTATGCTTTAAGTTTTATTATTCAAGTTTGCCGAAATCTCAAAATGGCGGCGCTCAGAAATTCACGTGGTCGGTTTCTGAAGTCGAAAAAAACGTTATTTTTCTCAAGTTGTTTGCTAATAATGTATCACTACCGAGCTGTACGGCATCAACAAGTAATACTACACATTATAACAGTATTGGATAAGAAATAGTTGTTAAAAAGAGTCAAATAAATATTAAAATATCGTGCGAGAGAATATATTTCCAGGTGCTCCTCGTTCGGGTGCGTTCGATCTACTCACAATGTGGTCAATGAGCCGGTTCCAATGATATCCATATTTGTATGGTTTTATTGAGACAGACCCAAAATAATTTAGGCTCTTGCAGCTTTATTTGGCCGTTTTTGGCCGGTTTGTTGGGTAAAGGGTGAAATGTCCATGTCCGTTCTAACTACTGAAGGTGGTGTAGCTCTGACTTATTTTAACATTGCATGATGGCAATCAAACTAATATATCGAAACGATATAATAGAACACTTTTACTGATGAAATTGTTGGTCTCTTGTCAAGAGGAAGATGCTGTCAGCGCAATTGTATGCCTTTCATTCAAATACACTCTTCCTGTTTTTTTTTAAAATAATTGTTTTTTTTCACAAAATGATTCCACTTGAATCCCAGTTTAGATTTAACTTCCTGTGATTTCCATAATGATTTGCCTACAGTTATTTTTAATTTACTCTTCAGTCTTTAGAAATATAAGGTCAAACTGAAGTTTTCGTTTTACATACATGTACCAGGCGATGCAGTGCGTGTTACAGTCCCCGCTTGAAACTGAGTCGAGAGTTTGTCTTCAGTTCGTCATGCAATATGATAACCGCTTGAACGCACGCTTGGGGGACGGAGCTGTGGTCGTTGTGGGTACATTTAGTGAGAACCGTTTCGTTGTTCACACGATGTGCCCCAACGACCACACCACCATATCCACCAATAAAACACACACCCACTGCATTCATATTTTTAAATGTATCCTTAAATTCTGCAATACCGTCTCAAAGTTTTCAGTGAAAATCAATAAAATTCTGAGCATAAGTTAATGTATATTTCATATCGCTGTACACATGTGTATGATTTTCTCGTTACAGCGTATTTGGCTGATACTACGAACATGACCATGTACGACGTTCTGTGCACGAATACAGTAGAACACGGTCTGATCCCTGGTTCTGCGTTTATAACCGGCTGGATACTCTGTGCTATCCTCATAGTCATGGTCATATGTTCCCTGCCATTTGTCAGAAGAAGTGGCTACTTCGAGGTAAATTATGCGGGTGTATATCTTTATTTGTTTTGTTTACTTGAGAGCATAATGTAGGGGACATACAGTAATGCTCTAATTAATCGACCTCTTAACTACAGCAGAATTATGGGTAACTTTTCAGGATTTAGTCGGAAATATTGCTTGTTGCCATTCATCGGAAAGCTCTCGACGAGAGCTTTCCGATTAATGGCAACAAGCCATATTTCCGACTAAATTCTGAAAAGTTACCCATAATTCTGCTGTGGTTAAGAAGTCGATTACTTAGAGCATTACTGTACGTCTACTAGAAAACAGTTCTACGCAGAAAGTACCCGTTGGTTAAAGGGATAATGTACACAACGGTGCTTGTTGGTTTCTATAGTCTCTGACTCGCAGAATAAGGTAACCAGATTTCCATTATTTGAAAGTCTGTTGATTACGAAGTAATGCTACGGATGGCAGATTAGTCGGAATACGAAAATACATCGAGTATTTTTTGTACAGTTTTCAAGCAAATATATCAAATTAATGTTATTGGAAAAGATCAGCGCATTGACAAATATTGTGAGAATCATTTTCAGACTAATATATTTGAACCTGCTACACGATTAGCGATGTTTGCTAATAATTCAATCTAACAGTTTTGTTTACATAACTATGGTTTCAACACCGAAATTTCGTTGTTGGATAACTATCAGTAATTAATATAATTTTTTTTTTAACTAATTCCCCATTTTACTTCTTAGTGGTGACGTTTTTATAGACTGTTTTAACTATTATTTTGGGTAGGTTTAACAATTTGGCTGAGATAGTTTTCCGCATAGCCCCCCCCCCCCCCCTCTCAAGCGCCCAATATTTACCACTCTATTTTAAGTATTGGCCGCAGACACACGTACCACAGTAGCTACGGCATGGTATATGTGACAATTTATTATGGTGGAGTTTGGTGACAATTGGTCGTCATAATTAATATGCCATAGCTAGCCATGTCGCCCGCTGAACATTCGCACAATGAGTCTTCCAAAGTTCGTTATAATCAGCCTCTTTCTTGTTTTGGTCCTTGTATATATAGTTCGCTTTGTTTATTCCAGATACTTTCTCTCAGCTGCATTTCCTCCCACATTTCCAGCTTAATCGGCCCACACGATAATGTTAGCGGAAATATGCGTAGAACTAAATGTCGCAAAAAACAAATACAATTGGGGAACTGTCTTAATACGCATCCAATTAATATAAGTAGATAAACATGCATTGAAATCATATCAATAAAACGTACTACGTGCATGATATGAATGAGGGATTGCCACAGTCAAACATAATTCTGGACGATCGATCGTGCAATTATATATATATATATATCGCAGAGAATACCATGTAGCAAAACGTAATGAGTAGAGATCAACCTTGGTGAAATGCAATGGGTAAATTGGCCCAGTCGACTCATTGCGCGGAAACTCCGCGGACAACATGGCTAGCAATGGCACATAATTATGACGACCAATTGTCACCAAACTCCACCATAATAAATTGTCACACTTACTATGCCATCGCTACTGTGGTGCGTGTGTCCGCAGCCATTCTGGAAGAGAAAAATACTTCCTTGTAAATTTCACAAATTTGTCATATGTTCTCATTGCAGATATTTTACTGGACACATCTTCTCTATATTCCCTTCTGGATAGTGTGTATCATACATGCGCCCAATTTTTGGAAATGGTTTGTCGGACCAGCAGTAATATTCCTTATAGAGAAACTAATGGAATCGCAGCTGGTCAACTGGGCGCGCTTGGGTTCAACCAAAATACAAGAAGTTCATCTATTGCCTTCTGGGGTAAGAGCTTAGTAGGGGTATAGTAGGGGTATAGCAGTACATGCACGCTCTATAAGAGCTTAGTAGGGTATAGCAGTACATGCACGCTCTATAAGAGCTTAGTAGGGGTATAGTAGGGGTATAGCAGTACATGCACGCTCTATAAGAGCTTAGTAGGGGTATAGCAGTACATGCACGCTCTATAAGAGCTTAGTAGGGGTATAGCAGTTCATGCACGCTCTATAAGTGTGTTTCAGTTCCTAATTGTCCTGTGAATTAAAGGCGGCGATACATGAATTTGTCGCATTTTAATATATTTAGTTTGTTCGCCATTATGGAATATTTATATAGCATGTATGTTACAATAAATCATGTTTTGTGATTGGCTAACAGACAATTGGGTCATGCATTTCATATCCCAATAAAATACACCATAACACAATAGTCACATGTGTCGATCTGGATGATTAAAAGCGGTAAATTGGGCTAACTTAGAGTGTTGCCTGGCCTAATATCCAAACTGCAGATATATTTCAGAACAAAACATTCAGCTGAGTTTGTAGAAATAAATACGGGAAAGTTATATAAATATAACAAATGAATGTCGTTTGAGTGTGCTTTATTTATTGAAGGCGGGGTGCGATACCCTTCAATAAAACACACTCAAACTACATTCGTTTCTTGGTTGAATGTTTATTTAAATCAACGCCACAAGTTATTGTCGAATGCAGAGTAGTAACTATTATATATACACATTAATTTACAAAAAGGGGCCACTGTTGAATGGTTTGACATTTTTGCTTATGGCAGAGAGGTGCAAATGTGCATTATTATTATCGTCGTCATCGTCATCATCATCCTCATAATCATCATCGCCATCATCATCATCATCATCATCGCCACCACCATCATCATCATCGTCATCGTCATCATCGTCACCATCGACATACGTATCATCGTCGTCATCATTATCACCATGACTTTGTGTCGCGATAAACTTTGGCTGCAACATTCCTGACCAATTTGCCAGTGTGTGAACGGACCCTGAGGTTTATTTGTTTTACTTATGATTGCAGGTTACACATCTTGAAATATCAAAACCGAAAAACTTCAACTTCAGACCAGGGGACTATGTATTCCTTCAAATTAAAGAAATATCTCAACGTGAATGGCACCCGTTCACAATAAGCAGCGCCCCTGAACACAAAGGTGAGAACATCTATTAAAGGCCCACTTAATTTTCGACCCCCCCCCCCCAGATCACATTATATAAAATAATGTTGTTGGTAGATATCATAGTAATTTTACAAGTATGTCAAACGATCAGAAATTTAATCTTATAATGAAAAATGATAACCCTGAAATAAGCAGCAAAGTCAGCAACGTGGACCGGCGCTTCTTTGATAAGCGTTCTGAATGAATATTATGCTTGCTATGCTATGCTTTAATCTCTAAGACATGAGTTCACATGTAACTGGCGAGATGTGCAATATTTACAAGGTGCTTAGTGCGACATATATACATATACATAAAAGAACACAGAAAATGAAGAAGAAGCAGACAGAAAAAGAAGAAGAGGAAAAGAATGAGAGGGAAAGAAGAAGATAAGAAGAAGAATAAGATAGAAGAAGATAGAAGAAGATTGGTCGATAGATATGGCGGTAGTCTCTCTGTTAACCATCGTCAGTCCTCATTATCGTCGTTTTTATATTCATCTAATACGTATATTCTATCAGGATACTTTTCGAGGATGTCTTATATCAATACTAATATAATACTAACAACAACAACAACAACAGCCATAACATTTTGACTTGATATTTCAATAACATTAATAAAATGTATTCAGCTATAAATTTCTATTTCTATATTTGAACGCTAATTTCAGAAAAAGTGTTAATTTTCTCAAGTCAACGCGACCAGACTTTGTCAGTAGCTCGTAAAACTTTTTCTTAGAAGGTGGGTTCCAATAGTGTTCGGATATGTATTTTACCCGCAGGTGCCTCAAGTTGGCGCACTTCATAACAAAATGGTATTCATCACCCAGTTCATTTTTGCACAAGCTACATAAATCTCTTTTTGCTCCTCGCTTTCCCCATCTACTTGTTTCTACTTCCAATCGATGATTGCATGTACGTATTTTTATCAAATATTTTCTCAGACTGAAGGGGAAATCGATAATATAGTTTTCTAAGCGGAGGGTTGACTTCAGTTCTTTGTAAAATATTCCTCGTGATGACGATTCTATATCTAACCACCATTGTTGAGTAAACTGGTCAATCAAAGTTTTTGTTATGTCTTTTTTCTGGCTGTCTATTAACTGTGCCTGGTTCGACCATGCCACGCCGAAACCAGCTGAGTGTATTATTGTTTTAGTAATGTTAATATGTCTAAAGAGTTTACCGTCGTGTTCCATAAGACGAAACAAGATATCATATAGTTTCTTGGCCAGAACGGACCCCTCTCCCGTCATGAGTCTCGACCAGTAGCTTACTATTCTCTGCTTTGCCATTATGGCCAATGGGTATCTGCCCAGTTCCCCATACACCATGTAATTCGGAGTGCTGGTCTTCATGTGCATCAATATTTTGCAGAATTTTAAATGTACGCTCTCAATTTCTTTCATATTTTCGAACCCCCATATTTCGCAGCCATATAACAGAATTGGAACTACAGTCGAGTCGAACAATTTAAGAGCGACCTCAACTGATAAGTCTAGTTTCCTGACTTTACTCAGTAAGCCAAACATGGCTTTACAAGCGGTTTCTTTAATCATTTTGATTGCATTATGATATCGCCCGGTATAAAATAGTTTTACTCCCAAATAAGGAAACTCGTCCACAATATCTAATGGTTTGTCGCATAATTTGAATTCCACATCTGTCACCACCCTCTCCCTGCTGAAAATCATAACCTTGGTTTTACTAGTGTTCACGTTCAGTTTCCAAGATTCTGCAAAGTCGCTAAAAGCGTCAAGGGTACGTTGCATACTTACAAAATCTTCAGCGAACAGGACAGTATCATCGGCATAGAGTAAACATATAAGTTTCAAATAAATGCCTAATTTGTCGTGGGAAACATTGTTCAACTCGGTCAGGCCATCAACTACACAATCGTGCAGAAAATTTTCAAGATCGTTGATATAAATCGAAAAGAGGAAAGGGGAGAGCATTTCCCCCTGCCGTACTCCCACACTACAGGGGAAAAATTCGGATAGATGTTCATTTTGAGAAACACATGACTTCGTACATTCATACATACTTCTAATTATTCGGAAAACTTTACCATTTATACCTTGTTTTAAAAGTTTGACCCACAGACCTTGTCGCCAAACTGTGTCGAAGGCTTTCTGGAAATCAACAAATGTGCATACCAGTTTCTTATTGCTTTTTATGTACAACTCGATAATACTCTGCAATATGAATAATCCGTCTGTAGTTGAATGCCCTTGTCTGAATCCAATTTGATTATCATTTATGACACCGTTTTCTTGGGCGAAAGTAGAAAGCCTTTTATTCAATACACTCGTAAATAACTTGCCTATAGCACTCAAGAGTGTGATCCCTCTATAGGAGTTCGGGTCACGTTTGTCCCCCTTTTTCTTATATAGGGGCAGTATTACACCCAAACCCCATTCTTTCGGGTATATTCCTGTGTCAAGAATTAAGTTAAAAAGCTTAGTATAACATGGGACCAGCACGTATGCCGTGGCTTTAATATATTCGTTACAGATACGGTCGTAGCCAGGGGCTTTCTTATTTTTCAATAATTTTATTGCGGTCCACACTTCTGGTTCAGTTATCGGATCATCACAGTGCCCGTTGTCTTGAACCATGTCACTGATACATTCTGTCAGGTCAGTATCATTACTGTTAACTGTATTTAAATCTTTAAAATGTTTTAAAAGCGAATCAAGACAAACTAAATTATCGTTCTTCTGGTTTGGAATAAGATCGCATGAATAACGATTCAAGATCTGCCAAAAGTCACGAGAAGATGATTTGGAAGTTGTTAGCAAAGAGTTACACCTATCTTTCATCAGATTGCGTTTTAGATCCAATGTATTGCGGTAATTTTTACATGCCGCTTTCATTTTTGCTTTGTTCTCGATTGATTTCTGCGTGTACCATTGTCGTTTGCATTTACGGTATATTTTTTGTTTTAGCGCGCATTCCCGATCGAACCACGGCTTAGTTCTCCGCTTCGGCAAATTTCGTTTACCCAAGCTTTCCCCAAATACCATTGATGCTGCACCGCACATAATATCAGACAATTCTCTATTTATCTCATCAACTGATGTCTGCATGGAAAATGTCTCATTTCCACATGCATCGTTTATCGTGGCAAACTTAGCTGAAATGTGGAACAATCTGGAGTGGTCAATCGCTTGAATATATTCCTCATGTTTATCCGAATCCCATTGCTTCCATCACACAATAACATACATATAGCTAGCAGCTAGCCATACCATTTTCTCAAGTAATTGTTTATTAATTGTTTAATTATGAATTGTATTGTTAGCATACTGCCTTTATTTGTGTTTATGCAAATAAATCGTATTGTATCGTGTCGTATGCCATATTATATATCATTTGAAAGAGGAAGCTCCAAAACATTGTAATTTCAACTCATTCGATGTAAAAACTGTGAACATGTTGTTTTTGTTGAGATATCGACGTCTGTTCTGTCCTCAAGTTTCTGCACTTGGGTTATGTTCAATGGAAGGGAGATAACTCTATATATTCAGATATAGAGTCATTCCCCATCCATTGGAAATAAACTACAGTTTGAATTCTGTTGCATTCTGGGAGCCATAACGGGAGAAATGATTTTATGATTTTTATGATTACTATATGGGTATACCTTCTGAGACACAGACATTCCAAATGATGATGAATTATAGTATTTTAATCATATTTTATAGCAAAGTTTGTTATTAAAACCGTATATCATGGCACTATAAAACTAGTGAATATAAAATTAAGTGGGCCTTTAAAGTGATATAAGGCACTCGCGGTGGGTATATATATGCGACAAAACAAAACGTTTTGAAAACCCATCACACATAACAAATTAAACCTTCCCATACTAAATTAAACCTTCCCATACTAAATGGATTATCACAATCAGTTAAAACGTGTACATCCGAATAGCCTATTATGTTTGTGCATGGATGTACAGGTAATATGAGCAGACGACAGATAAATAAAAGTACATGAGTCATATCCTTTGAGGAAAAGGTTCAAATAACAAGTTCAACAAACGACCTATGACTGACACTGTAACAGTAATGTTTGTATTATAAAAGTTTTATGTTATAGATATCTCATCATTGGAGAGTTACCAATAATTAAAATATGTCCCCATCGAGTTTAGCAACTACTTGTACAACACTAAATGTGTTCTTTATATACAAGGTTAACATTGCTAAAGAGTGCTTTTGCGTTAAATTATCCATTTTCCATTTTAGGGACGTTTTCAGTTCACATCCGTTCGGCTGGCAACTGGACGACTAATGTGTATGAACACTTCGACTGCCTTATCGGTGACCAACGCGAAGACAAGAGCACAGATGGGGGTGCACAACTCAAGAACGGTATGAATCTCGCATTAACCCTTCTATTACTGGAACTTCCTGGAATTTTGCGAAAACCCTGTGCCAATGTATTCTCTTATATATGCGAGTCTCCCACGGGGAGCCTCGCATATATAAGCGAATACCTTGGCCTGACAATATTTACTTTGACTTTGAAAGATATATATGCGAGACGATCTATAGGATACTCGCATATATAAGATAATTCGCTGGCATATTATATTTAATGCTGCACCAGCGTAGATCCCATCATGAGAGGGTTAAAACTCTCAAAATCTTCAAACCTCAAATTGAAGTTGAGCTGTCCGATTTGACACAATAAAATCCACGACGTGTACGTTACGTGTTCTATACCAGAAAATAATGATATCGGACCCATGCACAATGAGCCCATAACTAGAAGGTTTTGATGGCCATATATCGACTTTCAACCACAACAACTCTACCATTTCGGAGAACACACCGTCTGAACTTCACACAAATACAATAAAGCCCTAAATAATAGAATCCTTAACGACAGCAGAATACTTATGGGTAACTTTTCAGGATTTAGTCGGAAATATGGCTTGTTGCCATTCATCGGAAAGCACTCAGTGAGAGCTTTCCGATGAATGGCAACAAGCCATATTTCGGACTAAATCCTGAAAAGTTACCCATAATTCTGCTGTCGTTAAGGAGTTGATTATTTATGCATTACTGTATGCACATTTACTTCTTTGTTCAGGACGAATCAATGGCCGATAAAGATACGACAATAACTATGTCAATGAGAGTCACTTCTGAACACCAAAAGCGGAGTGTTACCACGTCACTTTAAAATAAAAATTAAGCACAATAAATATTCCCTTCGTGTCATGCTCCGGTCATCCAAATAGGTCGATAAATAATGGCATACTGGGTTCACATTCGAATTCACAATAACGACTTACTAAAGTAAAGATATTCTGTCCGATTTGACATTAAAGATGCCCTGTCCGATTTGACACGAAATTAGTAAAAAGTTAATTGTTAAATGTTCTATACTTACCAGGCAAAAGAAAAATACGTGCAGTCACAATCATTCTCATGGCACAAGCATCGCGAAAATACACAACAGAATAAATCATTATACGTTGAAACTAGTACAAAAGGTCATAGTTGAGAACGCTCTTTATTATATACCGGTTTTGAGCGACGGAAGGATGGGTGCTCTTATAAGAGACGATCATTGGAATTTTTGCTAGGCTGACACAAATTTAAAAATGTGTTAAAATTTCTCATTTGAAGGTCAATATTTGTCCATTAAAACATATTAATGGGCTCGTGTGTCCGATCTGTTTATTTTATTGTAATTAAGACGTAAATGTGGTGCTTTTAGGGTGTCAATTCGGACAGGGCAACTTTAACAGTGACAGCTTCGTTCGACGTTCCCCCGCATAATTTAGACGAACGCTCTTTATGTTTACTTCTTAAATAGAAACTATCATATAACGCTCTTTGTTGTAACCAGATGGAGAAAAAAATCCCTCTCTGAGGCGATAATGTCTATCATTTAGACTTTAGATCCATATTTTCGGGGCATACATACTCCGTATATAAATATTGAATTACCATCGACCTATTTTGATCCCCGGAACATGGTAATTTGAGGCTTTTATCACGTTTTCTTTCGTTTGTTGTTGTATATTGTTTAGAAATTCTTTCACTTGAACAAGACATTCTGAGGAAAATAAAATTGAGACATTCTTATCTGTATAAATGTCTCGAAATATTTCTCTACCATTTCGGAGAACACACCGTCTGAACTTCACACAAATTTACCTATAGCTACCTGATGTTATAAATTAAACGATGCAGATGTACATATCATCCCTTATTTTCGTGTCATATTCCATGCAGTGCGAGGTAAAAGTATCTCCGTCAAACGTATCCAAGGTGGCGTCATCACCAGAAATTTTGGCAGCAAGATGTCAGTCAGAAAGAAACAATGTTCTGGAAAGAAGAAGTCACTAACTTTCACGAGAACCTTGGTGAGTTAACTCGTGTGACCAGGGACGTGGCGTGGGGGTGTATCGCCCATAATTTTGTCTGAAATTTTATCATCTCGACACAGGTTAACTAATTACCTCTCATGGCTTACTCGGCAAGTGTTCTGTTTTCAGTCATTACGAACGGATGACCACAATAGCTGAATTTGAGCTAGAGTCTGTCCGCTTGCATTTTGGTGAATATACTGTTCGACCCTTCATAGGAGATACACCCCTTCATGGGAGATGCACTTTGGAAATGTAATTAATCTTAACAGTAATAATTTCTTCGTACCTTTAACCTGTTCGTTGAGTGTTTTTTTCCACAACTATCCCATTTACTGCACAAAAATCAGCAGTATAAATATACACAGACCACTTGCGTAACTTGGGATCGCAACCATGCAGACCCTTCACGCATGGCCGCCTAAACAAAAATAATTTACGTAGGCTATGACTTTATGTCCCCCCCCCTTTAGGGAATTTTCCCTCAATGATTATCAACCAATCAGCAGCCATAATTTATGTTTTATGCTGACTCGAGTTTCCCAACACAAATTCAAGAAGCGTAACTCTATATAATTAATTGCTTGTAATCTCTATAGGAATCAGGGAGCTAAATGTGTTCTAGAGTCGGGGAGCGAGTACACCGTGGAATTGCTAAAGGTGAAGGTAACTGAAGAATGACCTTCACCTGATACATGCGACACGTTATTAAAGGATGACATCGCGTTTATTTGATTTGTACATAATATCTAAATAATTTAAACTGGTGAATGAATGGGGGAATGGATTTTTGTGAGCGGGAAATTTATTAAACTAGCTGCTGTAGTTCTGGGTTTTTCCAGATCAAATTTGGCTGTGAGATAGCCCTGTCGTAGACTTGGGGATTTATTTTTAAAAGTAAACACATGACCTATGATTTTTCTTGCATTTTCGTGATCAACTGGTGTCAATCTAGCTGTGTAAACATCAATGGTATGGCCTGCAGGCTTCAATTCAGTGAATTTGGCCGAAACGTTAACACTGTCGCCTATGGGAAACCATTTAGTTCAGTGATTCCTATAAGAAAATTAGAATTTTACGAAATTTCACGTCTCGCCATGATAAGTTGTTAATTCCATATTTTCTTATTTTCAAATGACAATGACCACATTTTGGACATATTTAAAGAAGAAACCTATGGATTCGCGTGTAGATAGTAAAGAAAGTGATAAATCTGGGAATTTTGCATGGACATCAGGTACCATCAGGGGGTCTAAAGCCCCCCTTTCCACACTTTTCAGGAGTGTTAGCCCCCCTCCCATTGGGAAAAGGTGACAATTGACCCAATTAAGCTTTTCTGGCACTCAGTAGTCTTATCGGGGACCGTAGCCCCACCCCAAGTCGGGGGAGGTGTGATGGCATCACCACTACAGTTACTGTCGTGCAAAATTGTCATGGCAGGTTTGTTAAACAGACAGTATGCCCTGCCATCTGGTAAAATTTCATGCCTGAGGCTGTGTCTGATGTTGTATCATTATGTTTAGATATTTAAATTGACTTATGGTTGCTTTATATTGCTATTAAAGTATTTTTTAATTTAATTTTCTGTTAATTTTGGTAAATGTTTATTATAAATTGCCAAATTCTGCATGAAAAGTGTTTAAAATTGGACAATATATCCCTCTCAAAATGTATATTAACATTTCCTCTTCAATTTAGTAATATTATGGTATATAAGGGCATACTTCAGTTATACGAGATGCATCAGCTAGTAAACAAAAATTTAAAAATCTAAATGTTTTGGCTTTATTTTGAGGATTGACACTAATTTTCAGGATGCCTCATATTTGAAAAATAAACCACTACCGCGCGATATAATCCATTTTTGATGTCAGTAAGGTCTATAGTTTGATAAAATACTATAAGAAACGCTGTGTTTCACACATATACATATATATAGGAATCAGGGAGCTAAATGTGTTCTAGAGTCGGGGAGCGAGTACACCGTGGAATTGCTAAAGGTGAAGGTAACTGAAGAATGACCTTCACCTGATACATGCGACACGTTATTAAAGGATGACATCGCGTTTATTTGATTTGTACATAATATCTAAATAATTTAAACTGGTGAATGAATGGGGGAATGGATTTTTGTGAGCGGGAAATTTATTAAACTAGCTGCTGTAGTTCTGGGTTTTTCCAGATCAAATTTGGCTGTGAGATAGCCTTGTCGTAGACTTGGGGATTTATTTTAAAAAGTAAACACATGACCTATGATTTTTCTTGCATTTTCGTGATCAACTGGTGTCAATCTAGCTGGGTAAACATCACTGGTATGGCCTGCAGGCTTCAATTCAGTGAATATGGCCGAAACGTTAACACTGTCGCCTATGGGAAACCATTTAGTTCAGTGATTCCTATATACACTCTATTTTCTTAATGGCCACTAGCAATGCATCATGGTGGTTTTGCGTTTCTCTTGCAGAGTAAAGAGAATTTCCGACTGAACAGACGTTATACTGTGAAGAAGAAATCACACATGAGCATGGAGGTATGGCCGTCATGATTTATTTCTTATCATATGAGGTCGGACCCTTTACCCAACAGAACGGCCCTGTGCCAATGCATTCTCTTATATATGCGAGTCGACCATAGGTCGCCTCGCATATATAAGAGAATGCATTGGCTTAACACATTAAAAATTATAAAATTGTTAAAGAATGTAAGAACAAATGGTAAAAAGTGTTTTTAGGCCAATGCATTCTCTTATATATGCGAGGCGACCTATGGTCGACTCGCATATATAAGAGAATGCATTGGCACAGGGCATAACTGTAACCATCACAATGTGGTCAATGAGCCGGTTCCAATGATATCCATATTTGTATGGTTCTATTGAGACAGACCGAAGATATTTTAGGCTGTTGAAGCTTTATTTGGCCGGGTTTGGCCGGTTTGTTGGGTAAAGGGTTAAGTTGGCGCTGAGGTGGCCAGATGGTCCACCTTAAAGTTTCGAATCACCAGATCATATTGTACACAACATATTCCAAAGTATGTACCAAACAAAGAAGAAGTTCCAAAACATTGTATAATCAACTTAACCGGTCGAAGGATAGGATATGATATGTTATTTCAATATACACATATTGATACATAGTACATTTGACAAATATGGTGTTGTATATTAGAGGGGTGGCAATTTTCAAGAATGGCAGGCAACAGTCAAAACCGTTTAATCACATATTTCGTGAATGTTAGAACATGGCTCCAAAAAACATATTAATTGTGAATATAATTATAAAGGTTTCCATTTCGTGTGCAGGTATTCGTTAAAGGTCCGTACGGTACGCCGACTAGAGAAATATTCGACACCGAGCACGCCATACTGATCGGTGCGGGGATAGGTGTGACGCCCTTTGCCTCAATCCTCCAGAGCATCATGTATAGATACAAAGCGTCGAAGCGCACGTGCCCCAAATGCGAGTACAGTTACTATGCAGACGTACCTGAAGTCACGATGAAATTGAAGAAGGTAAGTGCTCTTTGACATTTAACCCTCCATGGGCGGAGCTTCCTGGAATTTTGCGAAAAAATCTGTGCCAATGCATTTTCTCTCCCATGGGAGTCTCGCATATATAAGAGAATACATTGGTCTAACAATATTTACCTTGAGATATCTTTATAGACAATTACAATGTAAACATATACAATCTAAATGGTAGAAGCTATTCAGCTAAACCATTATTTACTAAATACTCATTGAAGAGTAGTTCCCTTAGGAAATGTCTTGATCATAATTTCAACAAACGACAAAACATATTATCAAGACATTCCCCACCTAACAATATGCATCATTCTACTCTTGTGTATTAACTCTTTCAGTGCCACGGGCCGATCTCATCTGCCCTAATATACGGTCTGTAGGTGCCCTTAGATTTTTTTTTTTTGGGTTGAATTTGTTTTGGGTATGCTTAAGCATGCTATAGCGAATTTAAAAATAAACTGGATAAAACATTAGGGGAATGTTTAAACTCAAAACTATCGCCAAATATTCATAGTAATAATTTTGATGCCCATGAAAAACGTAAGATTCCCTGGCACTAAACCTACACAATAAGTCTGGCACTGAAAGAGTTAAAGAATATAAGAAAACATTATTCAAATTGTGAAAAATTGTAAAAAATAATAGCAAATGATGAAAAATTGTTAGGCCAATGCATTCTCTTATATATGCGAGGCGACCTATGGTCGACTCGCATATATAAGAGAATGCATTGGCACAGGGTATATGGGTTGATACAAAAATCGGACCTGGCACTGAAAGGGTTAATAGTTGTTATGCCTGTCGTCTGGTTCTATTACCTTTTATATCACTCCAAATGAATAATAGATTATTCCAATGTATACTGTTATAACAGAATGGGAGAATGTATAGAAATGCTAACAAAGGGTTAAATACATATTATGTACTTGTTCGGGTGCGCGAAACTGATAAGTTAGTATTCAGGCACTATGCCAGTTGGAGCAATACAACATTTTACTAACTCCGCCGAAAATCTTAAGCATATCGACCGTACCACTCCATAGAAAACACCATCATCGAGAGTCACTGCATTTAATTAATACATAAGAATGACAGGGTGTGTGTTGTCAACTTAGATATAATATTTGTAAAAATAACTCTCATCACTTTAACTTTGATCCAACCAGGTCGATGTCGTTTGGGTGAACAGAACACAGAAGGAATTCGAGTGGTTTCTGTCTCTGCTCACTCAGTTGGAGAGAGAACAGAATGAGATGAAAGGATTCGATCGCATAATTGATCTTCATATGTTTATGACTGGCGCTGCTAAGAAGACGGACCTCAAGGGCGTGTTTCTTCAGATGGCGTTGGATATGTACCACGAACAAGAACATACAGACCTCATCACCGGCCTCAAAACCAAACTCCAGCCTGGGAGACCGAATTGGTCGAAGGTTTGTACCACATACACTCGTGTTCAAGGACGTGGACGTGGACTTTCAGGGACGTGGCTAGAGGGTCTCCGTTGGGGGTGTACGCCTTGAAAAAATCCCCACCGCACCAACCCCCTCTTGAACCAGATGAGACCCTCTTGGGTTAGAACTTTCTTACTGGCACCAAGTTTTCCAACTGTTGGAAATGTCCAACCGGACCTAAGGTTAGAACATTTCAAACTGATGGCTATTTCAGACCAAATGTAGAAAAATATGCTATTGTTGATCTAAAAACAACAAATTGCCCACTAATTACTGGTTGGATATTAAACCTCTGTATGGGACGAGGTCCCAACTCCAATGTCTAAATCGGTATCACCCACTTAACTGAAAATTAACAACTCTGATAAATATCATATCTTATTTGACCCCCCCCCCCCCTCTTCTGGCCTTGAAAAACTTTCATCTGGTATGCCACAATATTTGCTATAACTGGAATGTATATGTAATACCCCATTGTTGGAAGTTCCCGAGCTGATGGAAATTTTAATATATTCCACTATTTGTCTAAACCCATCACACTGGTTAGACATTTAAACTATATCTGAATAAAGTACAACTAATTTCCAGTCAGAAATGTCCATTGCTGTTGTTTCAGTCATGAGTTTGTCGTCCTTGTCTGTGACTCTGTGTACCCCCCCCCCCCCGCCCCAATAAAAACATTCCTGCTCATATATATTTTTATATTTATCTTCGTCTCTCTCCGTGATAAAATTGTATGAAGGACTCCTGGTCAATTTATATGAAACCTATGTATTATATATTCTTATTATTAAAGGTTATTGGTATGGAATGTCTTCGAAGTTGGTTCATGCGTTTTCATTAACATAAATTTTATAAAGTTTGTCAAACAACTGTCATTAACAAGTTCATGTAGAATTAGATCTACTTTATTCTGTGCAGATCGACCAATCGAATACGTCGAGGTTGACACCCGTAGTATACCCCTCTTGTTCGTCTACTTTCAGTTATTTGCGGACATCGCAATGAAGAATAAAGGGAAAGGGAAAGTGAAAGCCTTTTTCTGTGGGCCGCCTGTTTTGTCGAAGGCTATCAAAGAGGCGTGTGAAGGTGCTAACATCGACTTCTCAAAGGAATCATTCTAGCGCACCAGAAATGACTCAGAATTCGGAGAAGATACTAAGACTGAAGTGGTAAAAAAAGTGCTGAAGAGGTACACGTGGTTTGATATCGACACTAACGCAGTTACTTCAACTGTGTCCTGCGCCCACCAGCAGTTTGTTTTCAGTTTAATTTAAACGGACATAGCTCATTCGGACCTCCAAATTTTGTCTACGTAATTTGGAGGGACGGATGTATACGATAGGTCCACAAATACACGAAATATTAATATACCGGCTTCATATGCTTTGAAAAACACTTGACAAAGTCACAGCCATTTTCCAACCGTTTTCACCCCAAGTCTGACAAAAGCTCTTTATTGCTACCATATCAGGAATTTATTAGCGCGGAACGCTCTTTTCTGTTCAATGTCCTGCAAATGGCTGTGTTTTGTTTGGGACACAAACACCTTGTTCATTGTTGCATTTTTCATTACTTCAATGCGTCTTTTTGTGTTACATAATGCTCGTAGAGAGGTAGTTACGATATTTATCGACCTATTTCGATACCGGGAAAAATTCAAAAGCGAATAATATTATTTGTATTGTGGAGCGCAAACCGTCATGTGGCTTGAATTTTAATTTGAACGTAAACAATTATTCTCTAACAGAAATCATAGCAGACGCGATAACTAAACGGCATTTTGAACGAAATTTTCAAAACATGTGTACCCTTCGTCACATTTTTAAAACCTGTGTACCATTCAGCACTTTTTTGGTGAGAGTGACCCCTTCAGCTATATACTAAGACTACAGATGAGGGACGTGGCGACAGGGGTGTGTTGTCTTACCCGCACCCACAACTTCGGTCAAGATTTCCAACAGTTGGAAATTGCATGCATGACATGCATGACACAAGATCTGTTGGTAATTTTAGACCAAAAATTGCTTGAAATTATTCTGATAGTTTAATTTCTCCTGTGCGTATTGGCTGCGGATACACGTACCACAATGGCAATGGCATAGTAGGTGTGACAATTTATTATGGTGGAGTTTGGTGACAATTGTGTGACAATAATTATGTGCCATAGCAAGCCATGTTGCCCGCTGAGTTTCCGCACAATGAGTTGACTGGACCAATTAACCCATTGCGTTTCAACAAGGTTGCATGATCTCTGCTCATTACTTTTTGCTACATTGTATTATCTACGATATATTTAACTGCACGATCGATCGTCCAGAACTGTGTTTGACCGTGGCAATCCCTCAGTCACTCACATGTCATGCACGTATAGTATTTTATTGATATGCTCTCACTACTTATATTAATTTCATCCGTATTAAGACAGTAACTGTTCTCCAATTGCGTTTTTAATTTTGCGACGTTTAGTTCTACGCATAATTCCGCTAACATCATGTGGGCCGATGAAGCTGTGTCGGAACTGTTGGAGGAATTGCAGCTGAAAGAAAGTATCTGGAATAAACAAAGCGAACAATATACACAAGGACCAAAACGAGAAAAAGACTGATCATAACGAACTTTGGAAGACTCATTGTGCGAATATGCAGCGGGCGACATGGCTAGCTATGACATATTAATTGTGACGACCAATTGTCACCAAACTCCACCATAATAAATTGTCACACCTACTATGCTATAGGTATTGTGGTACGTGTGTCCGCAGCCATTCAGTGTGAAATTTATTATTTTTATACCAAAAGTCCTTAAATATTTTCCAAGCCTCGGTCAAAGTATTGGACGCTATATATAACGTTGGAAATTCCACAACCATAGTGATGTTATGTTTGAAATGTTCAACCGTCATAAACCTTGAGGTACCAAATGAAATTTTCATACCAAACGGCTGGTACAAATGGGATTTCCTGGACATGCTTGGAATATTTGGTCTGATTCAAGGGATACAGTTGGGAAATTTGAAGTTGATCGCTCCCAAATACAACGGAGATCACCATATATAGCTATGTCTCTGCATATAGACCACCACTTCCATATTGCAAAGAAGAAGAAGTCCGATATAAACATTCCGATGACGGGGTACAATTCGGCTGATGTCTTCCAAAACTTGAATGAAAATAAAATAAACTAATATAAATATATATGAAACACACGACTCTTCATGTTTATGCTCAGCAGCATGGGCCAATTGCGAAACGGCGAAAAATCTTACCAGGAAGAAGTATTTCAGTACTTTTAACAATAAAACGGCTGTCATCCCTTTGATTGTCAATAATATGATGGGATGTACTGTATTTTAAGTTGGATGTAGTAAAAAGTTTTTTTTCTGAAGTTGACTACAGTTTTCTGCAATATAGTAGCTGGGTGTTAAATCTTCAGACTCGTATATATATCTGGGACTATCTATCAGTTTGAAGTGTGTACTGTGAAACTTTAAATAACCCTTTCTATATGACGAGTAGTTATCCCATAGGAAATTTTCAAATAATAAGTTCAACAATCTACCATATCGTTCGTTGAACAAATTATCTGAACATTTCCCTCAATAAATAGGGCTGATTCTGCCCTTTTATTTACCTGTCGTCTACTTTTATCGCCTTACAATCCCTCTAAATCAAGAATAGACCATTTCGATGTAAACCTGGGAGAATATGTTTAGTATAGAAAGGGTTAATGCGACTATTAGGTACATGCACGTGTTAAAGATCCACTGTCAGATTTACGGCCAAATAATCCAGAATTTCATAATATAAGCCAATTTGCCGCTTATATATGAAAAATAGAATGAAACATATTTGTAATCACCATCATTCGTATCAAGCTCCATGCAGAGTTCAGTCCCCTGTAACGCAGGACTTACCACTGCCAGCACCTATACATAATGTGTAATCACTCATTTCATTATTTGAGACATTTGTAGGTTACAATTAATTCTGCATTATTCTGAGAAACTGAACTGTCCATATTCATTTGAAAATTGTCTAGCTCAAGCCAGAATGAATTGTAACTGACAAAACACTTCAACAAAAAATGTTAGATTTAATAAAGAAAATATACATGTCGGCTGCGATCATAACGTGGAGAGGGGACTGAACTATGTTTTGCAGCTAGCATTCGTATCACACAGGTGTTGCGAAAATCCACAAATCATCCACAAGTAATACGTAGAAAACTTATGACCGAGGACGCCATTCTAAGGATGACAGAATCACGGATGCTCTGGCTTTATAAGAAGCGATCGTTGGAATTTTTTGCTGACAGAAATTCAAAACGTGTTAAAACTTCCTCTTTTGAAGCTGGCCCTCGAAACTAATTGGTTCATGGGTCCGATATAATAATTTGCTGATATTGAAGACTTTTAAATGGTAATTGTATGTGGTGTCGATTCTGAAAGGGTATCTGTATGTGAAGCACCCACTACGAATAAGATTTTCACATAACTATAGTCCCTAAACCGGCCTCATATGGGTTAATAATATAAGGCGCTCGTGTATTATCGACACGCTCAGTGATGTAAGAACTTGACGCAATGATGTCGATGTCAATGCCGGAACTTTATTATTATGTTAATTAAAGTATAATATGATTTGTGTTGGGTTATTTGGTGTTGACTTTGAGATAAAATGGGTGAGTCCTCAGTCCCAACTTAGGCTGTGTTAAATGTACAACTGCTAGTGGTCCGGCTAGTCGTTTCACGATAATATAGTTCGCTTCAACCTGAAAATAGAATAATGAGATACTTGATAACAGCATATTATTTCAGAGTATAAGAGATATATCCGTGCGTCTATTTCTTTTGTATAGTTCACAACAAACTTTGGTATATAAGTACAGTCATTATAGTATAAGCATATTGAAATAAGCTATATGGTGGCTTATTTTCAAAGAATAATTTTACGCCAATGTAGAGCGTATTTTTCTCAAATAAGCTCAATATGGGCCCAAAACGCGACATTTAAGTGACAGCCTGTCTGTTTCAACATGCAGTATGCGTATCTAAACTGTTTACTTCTATCTTCTGGTTCTGTGAAATGATGAATTATAAGAAATAACTCCTGTTTCGATTGAAGTTATTACTTGTAAACGAACAATAGATGAAGATAAATGTACTATAACGTGCTATGCACATTCAATTTGTCTTCAAACTTTTTGGTTATAACTGTATAAATTTAATCGAAACAAGAGTAATTGCTTGAATTTTTTGATTGTGAAATATACCCAACAACCAAACAACAGATTAGTGGTCCGTGTTCCATGTCCCTACATCGCTCGGATAGTCATAATATAGATTGAGCATACGTTTCGAATCACTTTTCCACTATAGTATAATAGTGATAACGCGGAATTTCATCAGGGATCGGCGTGATAAATAGATGGGCATAATATATGCCTATTTTAAATGTGAATGGTCTGATTTGTCGAGGCCAGTAGCACCATTTCCATGGTCATGCACGATATGTGCCAATTTTATAATACAGCATATTACATGCCACTTTAATGATTATTCTGAGCCCGGAATTTATAGATTCCATCAATTTAGGTCGGGTGACTTGTCCTGCTAATTTATTAGAGCAATGGTATCAGTCATAGTTTGAACCAGCATAGTATATGCCTATTTTGTGCATTTTATATGCGGAATTATTTTGTATTTGCATATTATATGCAACTTTTGAGTGGCATGATCTGTCTGAGACAGCGCCTTCAAATGGAGACACGTTAAGTGTGAATTATATAAGTTTGCTACAGGCTTTATACACTGAGTGCACCCTGTAATCTGGAAAGAACCAGTTTATTCTGAATCTAATTGTTGCATGATAGATTCACACATGTGGCGCGACATGGTGTCCTGTGTAGCTTTAATGATGCGATATTTTATACTCTTGCTCTGTCGGAGTTGGTAATTAATCACTCTAAGTGATTTGATTGCAATGGTGTTCAATTGCATAATCTTCCACTGTGCTGTGGGAATAATTCGAGGTATTGCCTCTGTCCTTTGTGGAGAATATATCGCAGAGATTTCGAAATTTTGGCGAAGTTTTTATGTTTGTAGGTTGTGGGAATAGACCCAACAGTTCAATGGTTTTGTTTTTAGATGTTTTGACACATCGATCATATACATTGCATATATAGTGAATAACGTCAGATAAATTTGTGTATAGTACGCCAAATGTGTTGGCATCTGGTGATATATGTTCAATCCATGATAGCGTGATAGAGCATGGTACACACCTCTCTTCTCAGATATACATGTATGGGTTGAGATAATGATGCATGCTAGTTGATTGCATGTGTGTATAACCAACAAGACAGAGCATAATATCATATGATATTAGTAGGCCCTATGTGTCTTACATGTATGGCAGAGCATGGTACCCATTGACTTTCCCAAATAAATGGATTAATTCAATTTGAATATCAGTAGGCCCTCGTGTGCACACCCATTGCTAGTTGGGAATGTTTGCAATTCCATAGCTAGAGTAGTCCATAGAAACACTCCCACCCTCACCTCGGGTGGTTCTACCTGAGCGGGTGAAAATGGGGTATGGACCCCGGTGTGCGGGTGTGCGTGTTTCTATGGGGGGCATGTGGGGTGCGCCACCCACCGTTCACGAAAATGGCCCATACCCCATTTCACCCCCCCCCCCCCCCTCGGGTGGTACCGCCGGGTGAGGGTGTTTCTAGGGGGTATTTGGAGCTGGCTACCCACTCCTGACGTCATTGTCACCTCCTGGGGTGGTTCTCTCAGGGTTGAGGGGTGGGCTGTTTATATGGGACATTTGAGCGGGCCATCCACCCATGCCGTCAAATTGGCCGAAATCATTACCGGTCTCGAAAATGGTCCATATCACATGTTCACCCCCTCGGATGGTACCCCCCCCCACCCCGGATGTGAGGGTGGGGTCTTTCTGTGGGTTATTTGGGGCGGGTCACCCAACCATACCATCAAATACCATGGAAGTATATCTGATTCCATGGAATCTGACCTCTAGTTATATATGATATATATATTAAATATATATATAAGTGAGATATAAGAGGGTCTTTTGAGTCTATTTCTAAAGGAAATAATAATAATAACGCATGTTCGAAATGCTGCTTACAATGTTGATGGGAAGAGATAGATCATCAGTAATGGTAATGGTAATACGGTATAAGTCCAAGTTAAGAATAGGAAAGAGATGAGCTTAGAGTAGTAAATTGGGTTATGCCAGATAGGGTTTAGAGGTTTTAGAATGAGTTTTTAGTGTTTTTAAATGACTCGGTGACCTCGTACCAACGGACTGTATGGCATTGATACTCGCGCGAGTTATTGCTAAGTATTCATTCCATAAATTTGAAGTATACATGGGATTTATGAGGGATTTACGGGCACGTATTCTTCCACATTTACGCGGAAAGTATGTGTCCATAAAGCTCAAGTCTATGACAAATTTACGGAAATTTACGTGATCTGTATATGCAATAAATATAGACATGTAATGGATAATACAATAAGTTTAAATGAAATTAAATTTAAAATACAAGTGCAATGTATGCACCATTTATATTCGACTAACACATTTATGGATGATTTAGATTTCAAATATATGTGAAATTTACACCTAATGTCCATTCAGAATGAGCCTTTTTCGGATACATTTATATCCACATCTAAGTGCCTGTTATAATGCTATGCATCTTTAAAACCAACTTGATCCATATAATAGATAATAATAATAATAATAATATTTATATAGCGCCTATCCCCCGCAAGGGGCCCTAAGCGCTTTACACATTATATAAATACACAAGAAATGCACATGGAAAATAATCAATAGATATGTGGAATTATATATAATCAGATTTTGTTAGTTTTCTTTGTGTCGGGGTAGCGTCGTCGGAATATGTGAGTTTTTAAAGCAGATCGAAAATCGGTTAGCAAGCAAGATTGTCGCATTTCATTTGGTAGAGAGTTCCAAATGTCGGGACAGACTACAGAGAAAGCTCTGTCGCCGACGGTCAAAAGATTTGCACCTTGAGGGCAGAGAAGGGACGATTCACCAGAACGAAGTGTTCACCGGGGAGTGTATGGATATATCAGACTGTTAATATATTCGGGAAGGGATTCAGAGACAAACATCCGACGGAAACCAAATGTTGCTATTTTGAATTGTATCCGATCTTTGATAGGTAGCCAGTGAAGGTCGGCGTGCATGGTTGTTACGCTACAGCCTTTCCTTCTTCGGAGTACAATTCTGGCGGCGGTGTCCTGCAAGCGTTGAAGTCTGTTGATTTGCGAATCGGGGAGCCGGAATAATAATATGTTACAGTAGTCTAGACGACTCATAACAAACGAAGCAACAAGTTTTTTTGCTGCGTCAACAGTGAGATATTTGCGGACCTGGCCAAGGCGTCGCAGTTCCAAAAATATAGACTTGCAGAGGTGGTCGATATGTGTCTCCATAGACAGTGTTTGATCGAGATGGACTCCTAGATTTTTGACACACGAAGAGAAGATAATAGTGTCACGATCTGCTTGCAGTGATGTAATGCACAATTGGTTGACAATGGATGGTTTTGCAACCCACATGGCTTCAGTTTTGTCGTTGTTTAACATCAGTTTATTGGAGGTCATCCAGGTTTTAACAGAGGAAAGACAGCTCTCGATCCTATTCACTAGGTATGAGTCTCGATCGGGTCTGCCGGAAAGGTATAACTGTGTGTCGTCTGCATACATGTGTACACATATGCCTTGAGATCGTATAACAGCACCGATAGGTTTGGTGTAAAGCAGGTATAGAATTGGTCCTAGAACATAAGCCTGGGGCACGCCAAAATCAAGATTGTAATACTTTGATAACAGATTGCCAATTTGTATTCTCTGTTGACGACCAGTTAGGTAAGAAACGAACCACTGTAGAACAGTACCGGAAATGCCGAATGATCTTTCTAGTCGATGTAGCAGAATTTGGTGATCAATCGTGTCGAACGCATTATAGACAGCATTACCCACGTAACGCAAGCGCATAATCTTGGTGGTTAATGTAAGATATTGATATGAAAATAGAGGGAAATACGTAAAGTCGGTACGATAAAAACATAAAACTGTTCAACAATTGAAAAACTGCAAAGTGGATATTGCCTGGAAACTAGAAATAGAAAATAGATATTATAAACATATATACAAATTTCTACATTCGTAGAATTCGAAGACTGGGACTGTACATTGAAGTTGGTTGTCTTCGTACAAGTTTGCATAGTTGTAAAGCAGTGGGAAGCTCAAGTCTATTCAAATAATCTAACAGCCGCCAACAGCTAGAGACATGAGTTATGTAACACGTGCTGTGGTCAGTTATTGTGGTTAGCATGCTGTCCGTTATTAGAAATTGCTTTCTCCTCTTTGGATGCCAGATGTCCGCGTTTAATTGCATTTACTCGGAGTCAAACAAAGTTTAAAGGTTTTCCATATATTAAAATAAACGGGTCGTAAATATCATGTATATCCAATACATGGAAAATACATGATATCGACATATTTGTAAATCTCACTGTTCGTTTAGTGTTGGTAACCACCGTGTTTGGCCAAAACTGGCTTTAGCCGGGCAAATACTTTAAGATGCATAATCCGATTATCGAGAAATATCCTTAATGTGACTGTGACAACCAATTGATTCACGTATTCCGAGGGTTGATAGCTTATGATTGCATTATACTTTTATAACTAAATAGGAGATCCACTTATAATAGAAATATATAATTTGTCATCGTGACTTTCACAAATTTGATCGCTTCAAGTCATTTAGCATTATTGTACATGCATAACTAATTTGTAAGAGCTCATTGAAGTTTTGCATTATTCCGATATCGATATCCGATATTGAATCCAATATCGACCGTATCAACTACGATGGGAAACTATGTGTACTAATGGACCGGTGTGAACGGTTTATTGCTGATTGCAGGTCATGTCATAGCAACGGCCCAACAAAAAGTAATCGTCCAACGGCACGTTTAATTATATGATCATATAGTACTTGTATTCTTTCAGATTCAGAATCTGTCTTCTCTGATGTCTGGGTAGATGGGAACGATGAAGCTGTGGAGGGTAGCTGGGTCCTCTCGGACGAAAGAAGCCTCCCTTGGACCTCGTGGGCAGCAAGACAACCAGACAACGCCAAGAACAATGAGCACTGTATGAGTTTAAGAAATAGCCTTTTCTTCTACATGAACGACAATCGATGCACACGGAGAAGACCATACGTGTGCGAGATGAAGTTTGGAGCATGAGTGTGGAGATAATGTAACACATATGTAAAATAAAAATGGAACATCATGAAAATCGAGCGTTTATGATAATTGTCATTATGGGTGGTTGACCTCTTCTATACTAGATACTCAATGACGAGTATTTTCCTAATAAGGACTTATTGAAATAATAATATCAACAACCGGTCGTATAACATTCCCCATTAAGTAATATGTATGATTCTACACAAATGTTATCTAGTATTTGCTAGCTGCTTAGTTTTCTCTAACACCCCATTAAATACATTCTAGACTATTTCAAGCTACAGTTTATAACCGAATTATATTTAGGAAAGAAAGGGTTAAGTGTTATTTCTCATTATGAATGCAATGGTAATTGTAAAACAGCAAATCGCAATTAATGGTAATGCAGTAAATAACAATTAATGGTAAAGCGTACACTGCAGAAACTGTTACATCGGAAGTCGTTCCATCGCCGTTTTGTGATGGTTTGGGAATGATTTGTTACGGTTCTTTATGATCCATATTATACATTTTGTTTGTCCATAAATGCAGCGTCACACTGAGAAAATTAACGGGGATAATCCTGTCCCGTTTTGTTGCTTTATCAATAAGCCCTGTCACACTTCCGGAAGTCGCGCCGGAGATGAACACTACTTTGGGTGCACGTTTATCAACAAACACATCGCGACAGTTGCTTGCGCCAAGAACGATTAATTGAATGTTGAGAAGAGAAGTGAGTAGATGGGCGCGAAGCCCCCGGGATGGTCGAAAAGATCGAGTGATCTTCTCCTTCACCCCAAAATGGTGATCATTTGCACCGTTGTGTTTTGAGTCACAATCATTATTGTCGGCGTCTACCGTCATTCTGATTGGATCGCCTTTCCCCGGTAATCTCGTTTAGCAATCGTGTGACATTGAGCTCTGACATGTGCTCTAATCATGCAGACTGTACAAACAATAGCTTTATAACAGTAACGTGCTAAATGATTATAACCAAAAAAGCGGTAACACCGCCTTCTTGTTTGAGCGCATTTTTCGGTTGGAAGATGGGTGACGTCACAATATATGCAGTATTGTTTTGCTATGTCCGCAAATACTATGATTTCCCCTCTGATATCGATTTGGTTTGGAATTTCCTGAAAGTCAGAGATAATTGCTATATAGATATCTGGTTCCCGTCTGAACTTTTAGGCCCTCCAATGTACCCCGCTTGCAACTCCGTTCAACATTAGTTCCCATAGGATTTAAGTTCATTTATAATCAGATCGTCTGCTCAATTGATATGGCGTCTTTTATTGTCAACCTGGTGCTGCTATTTTCAGCATATCTGACGCCGATTCGTTTCCATTGCAACGAGTGGCTTCTAAAATGTAACATGTGCCGTTTTAATTTGAATTTTATGTTGCATATTAGGAATCTAAAACTTTAATGACGCTGGTCCTGAACGGCATGTTTGGACTGATTACAGAGGCAATACATACTGCCACGTTTATTGGCAATTTCATGAAATTTTGTTTTAAAATGTTAACAAAATTATTGTGTTTAATTTTCAAATGTTGTTTGTCATAAGTTACTGAAATGTGTTTCCGTATGTTCGCAAAAGCGAAAATGCAATTCATCAATTGCTTAGTGTTCATGTTTAAACGCTGTATGCTGTCATTAATTGTTGACGACTTGAAAGATATTTTATTTGCATATATATCCAAAAGGGATTGGGGCACAAGTTTTTGCAACTTATGAAGCCCCTCTCCCAACACAATATAACAACACACATGAAATCAAGATAACGCTACAAACGTATACACATGGTGATCAGTTTTGAAATTTGAGGTACTTAATATGTATTGCCTTCCAGAGTTTATCGTCTAGATCAAGGTTGGCTATTGGCCGAGGAATTTCCTATTTAAAGAATACCACTACATAATGGGTGTTTGGTACGATTGGCGCGAGTGCTAATATAATTAGCTATTATTAGTATTTGTAATTAAGGAGGTACAAGTAATGAAACATTTGTATTCGATTTTGGTTACTGTTGTGCGTTGGAAGCAATACAGATGATTAATCAGAACGAAATGTTCGAACGTGAGGTTTGTCCATATGTAAGGTGACTGCCACGTGACAAATTTTTATTCCGGAAGCAATTTTAAGTGGATTCGAAAGTTAAAAAATATGATCATTTAGGGATCGAAACGCTTAGTTGCTGCAATATATTGATGTGTGATGAGAAATAATTTCTTATTTGTTCGGGACGAGACATGGGGTATTCCACACATGAGTTCTGCAGAATCGCTTATTGTGATATTTTCACGGGTCAGTTTCTCAGACAATTCGGAGCGCTCTCTTTGGTACAATGGGCACATTGTGATAGGCGTCCTCATATCGATTTCCACAGGAACATGTGGGGCTATCAGCGATGTAATTGTTGAACATATAAGATCGGAGTTCACTACAGAAATTACGTATGCGACAATGAACTATGTTGTATTTTCTGCGTCCAGCGTAGAAATGCTGAGGGGGCTGAGCGTGGGATCTATCTGGTTCAAGTTGGTTTTAGAGGTAGAAAATTTGTCCGCGTCGGTTATTTTTTGGGAAGTTTATTCCATTCTAAGACTATCACTGGGAAACATGATTGTTTGAAGTGTTCAGTGTTGCTATAGTATGCATAACATTCACTGGGACGTCGCCAATTATAATCTGCAACTTCATGTGATCTGGGGGGAAGAATGGTGGATAGATAGGAAGGTGCTAAATTATTAATTATTTAATAGAGTGCATGCAATTTATGTAGTTGACGTCTTTGGTAGAGTGAAGGCCAACCAACTTCATGTAGTATCATATTGTCCGAAGCAGAACGGGTGAAACCACTGACTATACGTCCAGCATCGATATGAAGCCGGTGAAGCTTCTCTAACAAGTAATCCGAAGCATTGTCCCACACTGCATCTGAGTAATCAAATAGGGGTCAAATAGGGGTAAAATATTTGTAAATAATTTCAATGGTTTTCCTGCCAAGTTGATATTTAATACGTCGGAGTTGAGATAGGCGCGAGGCAATTCTTTTGACTGAGCCTTCAATATGGGCGTTCCATTTGAGATTTGATTGGAGTTCCAGACCTAAATGTTTATGCTTGTCTACGAAGTCAATTGAATTTCTTACAAAATTTAGGTTCGGTTTCTCTGTTGAGGGCGCAACTAATGAGAAGGACATGCCAACTGTTTTAATTGGGTTAAAGTTGACCAGCCAGTTTCTTGACCACGCTGTAATTTTGTCTACGTCGCTGTTCATAGTGTGTTCAAGTAGATTAGGATCAAAGTAACTGCTCGTGAAGCAGGTGTCATCTGCATACATTCTCGTTACAGACTCAATACCGTCGGCTAAATCATTTATAAGACGAGGAACAAAAATGGTCCCAGGATAAACCCCTGTGGCACTCCTGCTGGGATAATCTCATATTTTGAAAATGTACCATTGACTAGGACTCTTTGTGTCCGGTTTTCTAGATAGTCTTCTATCCAATGCAATATATTTCCTTCTAATCCATAAGCATTCAATTTATAAATCAGTCCCCTATGCCAAACCCTTTCAAAAGCTTTGGATATATCACAGAATATAGAACATGTAAAGAGTCCTTTATCAAAGGATTGGCCCAGGTTGTGATATAAGTCTAATAGCTGGAATGTTGTTCTGTGACCTGAGAGAAAACTGGATGGATGTAAATACAAGAGTTCATTTTCGGTGAAAAAGTTAGTAATCTGTTTCAGAACCATTTTTTCAAAACATTTCGGATTCTGTGAAATCCAAATCTGGCAAGGGTGTTTTCGCTGCCTTTCAGAAAATTAGGCAGATTATGATTCGCCTCATTAATGGTAGAATTCGCAATGAAGCCGTCGTTCAAAATGTTTGCCTTTTCGCTGTCATCGAGTGCATATGAGTTATTGTTCGCCGAGATAGTGCCGGATGAGCTGTATAGTGGGGGGATGTTTTTTGCTCGGTTCTTGTGTAACAGGTAATTTATTATTCGCAAAAAGTCTCGGGGGTTAGATGCTTCACTTATTCGTTTTTCTACATGTCCTTCAAATTTGATTTTGGGGTGCTTCATCATATTATTGACTTTGTTTCTTATGTTTTTGTATTTTCTCCAGACTTCGGGGTTTCCTGTTTTCATGGCTTTTTTCCTAACTCTGACACGTTTTCGTATTCAAAACGGATGTCCGAATTGAACCAAATTTTATCGGAGGTTCTTACTGTAACTTTCGATTGTGGGATTGTTTTCGCCATTATGGATAGAAATTCTAGTTTAATGTTATTGACAGCTGTGCTCACATCAGTAGCACGCGTTATGAGCTCATTCCAGTCAACATGGGCAAGTAGGCTATTAGCATAGGAAAAGTTACCTTTTCTGTAGTTCCACACATGTCTTAGAAAAGAGGCTGCTGTCTTGTTTTCAAATGTTAATGTAGCATAAACACCTACACTGTTATAAAAATACTGTCGGTTTGACAGTTTTGGACCGTCATAATCGACGGTCCCATACCGCTTCATCAGTTTTACGGTTTTTTACCGTTATTTTATGTGCCCATGAAAATTGTCTAAGTTAAACATTTTCGTGATTCAAAGTTCATATTTATCGGCTACCAAATTATATACGACAATGATTCCATGCAGTATGACCGAATCTGACTCTGCTGATATTTAATATGTATTATTAATCCGGCATTCATTCTGTGTTATGTGGGTCCGTCTTATCTTGAGTACGAATTAAGATAAGTTCCCTGCTTTAGCACTCACCTATTTTATATCGATCGCTATTTTGTGTAATTGATCGCAGTCGCTTTACAAACTATTGTTTTTTGGTAAAATGTTACCTTTCTGGTGTGGAAAGTTGTTAAGACGGTCTTATTTCGGTTCCTTTGTTAACCGGACAGGTTTCAATTCTGCGAAAACCGGCTTAATCATTGAAATTATCCACTAAATTGTGATAACTGGGCCATATACGATTTGGAGAAGAGATTCATGGCATGATCTGAGGTCGGTTGTAACCTGAAGTCATTGGACTCAGTGCTGGTGTTGAAATAGACAGTGCTGTGACTATCAAAACACTGGCACATTTACTAACACAAGAGGATGCAGGTACAATGAACACGAGCTTCGATATCAACCAATAGTGACAATAGTAACAACAACGAGCAGCTATTACTATTAGAATGTTGACAAGGAGCTGTTGTTCAATCCAGTTGACAGTGTTCTGATTGTTTCAAAGCACATGCATGTACATTTACAAGAGAGGATACACATGTACTGTACGCACCAGTGTAATTCACAAGAGCTTCAATGTCAACAACAACACTGTAAACAATGAACTGACACCGCGCAGTGACGGATGATCACATATCTACAATTCCAACTGACAAGTACAACTTTACAATTACACGGACCAATTCATCCTGTGTTCATCAATTTTCATTGAAACGTGTGGATATGAGACATTGTCATCATTCGCCATGTTATCGTCAAGTTATTACGACAATTTACCGTGAGTGCACTATTGGTTGGATGTTCTTATCAAACTATATTTGGCTGACTCACTGATATTGATACTAAGTGTCGTGATACCAGTACAGTGTATACAGTTTGATGCATCATGCTGTAAAATTTCATCGAAAAATGTGCGACTACAGGAGAACATTGTCGCCAAGTCATCGCGCACAGTTATTATGGGATCTGCTGTTGTCTTGAAGGTTTCAATCCCAACTAGCTGTTATTGACATACAGTACAATTAAAAAGAAGTGGTATATTAAGCGTACTATTTTTGCGCCCAATATCGCAATAATATTGCAAGTGGAAACGCTTATAAGCGTGTCGCTTGTGATATTATTGCAATATTTTGCGCTTAATATCCCAATATTATGCTCAAAATTGTGACATTTAAATCATATTATTGCTTCTTCTATATTGTTTATTTTATAAATAGAGACAATGTTTTAGATTTGTATATAATTATAGTTGTAAATGCTATATGTACACTATATGCATAGTTTTTATCTAATATAAATATAACACTATCGGGTCTGTATGAAATTTAGCGTGCTTAGTATCGCAATATTTTGCGTTCAATATAGCGCGACAGATTTTTTGTATTGTACTATAATCGCGCTCAATATCGAAGTAAAGGTGCGCCTAAAAATACCACTTCTTCTGACTGGTACTGTATTGTCATGATGTATGGATTCACCTGTTAAAACAAAAACTGTGTTTACAAGTGACTGGTTTCACGCCTTACATGTTACCAAAAAGTACGCCATTAAGATGTTTTACTTTTACATGTACATCAATTTGAGTTTTAACTGTGAAACATGTAGCTTAGTTCTTTTTATGTCTTAAAAGGGCATGCCGGTTCATGTTTTAGAATGGTCGAAATTAGTATTACTCGTAACTGAATAGTAATGGGTTGGCTTATCAGCTATTACTAGTATCGTTTTTTTTATTTACAGCCATATTTATACAGTAGTTGAAAGTAGTGAAAGGCGAACACATTACGCGTGCGCGGCCTTTTTCCGTATTAAATTCCACGAGGCAGATAACAAGTTTGATCCTCTGCAAACTGCAAAGTTTCATAAGTATTGTCTATCACTTTATGCATTGAAGATTTACATTTCATCAAAACTATAATCGTAATAGAAGAACTAAGATGTATTTTTCAGTTACGAATAATACTAGTTTCGTCCATTCAAAAAACATATGAATCGTAATGCCTACCGGGAAATCATATTGTCACCATGGGGACCTGGTAAATTAAGAGCAAAACATTGGTGTTGACCCATGAATAACACCATTGATCTTACCTTTATTAGTTACGTTCTTGATATTAATTAAACGGTGTTGAACCGTAAAAAAATACAAATGTCTGACAGTTACTGGTTACAGTCTGCCAGTTACTTAAACGGTTTTATACCGTGGAACATGCTACAGCCTGATCGTATGTTTAACGGTCAGAGGTTGGCAGCGATGTTGCGCGGTCTCAGACCGTTAAATCGACGGGCTTTTTTTTAACAGTTTAGGTGGACTGCAACTCCGAGATCTAGGACATCGGCGTCTATTACACTGAGAGTTTGATGTGATAATTGGGCCAAGCAATGTACTTGAGTTGGCGGTAACTCTCGCGGGGACCTTTAGAGCATTTTTAATGCTGAAACCATCCGTTATATTTTTCAATTTCGATGAAATTGGAGTTAAAATCTCCTGTGATGACTACATATTCGGAGATTTCGAGAGCGGTTGCAATTGAGGATTCCAGGATTGTCCGATAGTTTGAGAAATTTGTCCTTTAAGTACAGTGGGTATATTAAATCGATTTTTTTGGGGTCTCTGCCGCTCACATAAAGGTCAAACAAATGCAAATAACGTCAAATAACGTTGACATCAGACATCAAACATGATTGTGGTCAGTTAATAAGGTCAAATAATAGTGGGGAGGGTCAAGTTGGAAAATCCAAGGTGGACATCCCCAACCACCGCCTTCAGAGACCAGGATACATCTAGTCACGTCCCTGTATTACTTCGACCACCAGTCGCCATATTCAAACTTAGCCCCATAGCAATTGATTTCTAGGAAGGCCCGTTTAAATTAAATGTATTGGTCATCTGTGTTAATTCATAAATCCCATTCACAAAAACTTCGATTCATGCAAATAACGTGAAGCCAGCCGACGACGCGCTTCCAAATTTGGCTGACTAGACCTTACATTGGATGTATATCTCATCACGGAAACTTTCTTGAATGTGTGGGCGGGTTTTGTACACTTATGCTCACAAATAGCATTATTATTAAATACAAACTATCTTTCATATAATATTACTAGAATTTATGTAAGCACATTGTAAAAATAAAAATTATTCAAGTTTTCATAACAACTCGATTAGCGTCCTTGGAAACACTACGAATTGATAGTATGTTCTTGCCTCCAGTATTCATTAAGCGTTATAGCCCCACTGGCATAATCCCCCTTTAGCTGGCGTATTCTTGCCTCTAAGATTATTACGTCAGACATTAAATCGTATGGAAACATAGCAATTGTGTGGGCTGCGTGACGTGAATATGTATTGAGAAATAACATCATACGTAATGACATTAAATCTCAAGAAAACCGAGAAAACCCGCGAAAACAAAACAATATCACATTTATTGTTTTAATGTTTTAAGTTATTTTCTTCATAAAAAGAGTCCTCGTGATAATGATCCCTATCAATACTTTAGAATATAGAATTAACCTTAAAATAACAAAACATTCGGAATAGAGAATCTTCCGAATAGTGAACCGTCGGAATAGTGAATCTTCGGAATAGCGAACCTTCGGAATAGAGAACCTTCGGAATAGTGAACCTTCGGAATAGCGAACCTTCGGAATAGAGACTTGTCCCCGTATTGGGTGTCACAAAGTAAATATATTTGTTCATGTGAACATCTCTAAATGATAAAACATTCGTTTAATAAATACACTTTAAAGATACGGGCGGCGTTGGCGGTGTGTATGCTGTTAAAATATTCACCTCCGTCAAAAACCGACATAAACAGAAAGAATAGTAAAATATAGACAGACATTGTTCTTATACCAATCAGAAATAAGGCATAAATAGCATGTTATTGTCAATTTTGTTCCTTTGGTATGTAAACAAAAGCAAATAACGTTACGTTACCTGGCTTTTGTTTAGATCCTGATATGGTAACAAAAAGAGCGCTCTTTGTTACTGTTTTCCTGATATGGAAATAATAAAGAGCGTTTATATCATTTTTGTGTGATTAACCAATATAACTGCGTTGTATCATGTAAACAGAAGCACAACTTCTGTAACACGAGCAGGCTCTTGTTTACGCACACCATCGTACGTCTTGGCGACAATATACTATTTACGCGCTGATTATGTTTGGCATATGAACAAAACTATATATTTTTTAATATTCCTTCTGTTGGTGGCGATTTGAACAAATATGAATATTTCTGCAACGAACACCGCCCGTGCCTTTAAGTATTTTTTAAATTCCTTATCCCAATATTTGACAATTTGAGTAAATATAAGTTTTGTAATCAACTGGCGAACACTCTAGCTTCAGTCCGGCCACTCCGCTTTCGTTCTTTCGTGATAGGCAACGTTCAATGCCATAATTATGGTATTATCTGGCATAAAAATGCCATTAAACAGCATCTCTGGCGGTGAATGTAGCGGACGTGCGAATATACGCAATGAATGTATCGAATAACGACTAAGTAACCATGCAATACCACCTTGAGTAGCGTTAAATTAGTTTATATAATGTTCTTGTTAGAAGAGATATTTTTTCTTGTTAGAAGATAACGAAAAATCAGATATTCAAGTATTTCCCTCTGCATGTTTTGGAGAGAAGACCCGTTTTTTAATCAAATTTGGAGCAGTTCCCGGGAAGTAAGAAACATATATGAACGTGACCACCCAAAATAGAAAAGCATTGCATAATTATACCAAAAAAAACATCCGTATATCTGTGCGGATCGACCAATCGAATACGTCGAGGTTGACACCCGTAGTATACCCCTCTTGTTCGTCTACGTTCAGGTATTTGCTGACATCGTAATGAAGAATAGAGGGAAAGTGAAAGTCTTCTTCTGTGGGCCGCCTGTTTTGTCGAAGGCTATCAAAGACGCGTGCGAAGGTGCTAACTTTGACATATCAAAGGAATCGTTCTAGCACTCTAGAAATAACTAAGAATTCGGAGAAGATACTGAGACTGAAGGAGTACAAAAAAAATGCTGAAGGGGGTACAAACTAACGCTGTTACTTCAACTGTGTTCCTGATAGTCCTACGCCCATCAGCAGTTTATTTTAATTTTAAAGGTACTCAATACGATCAGACGCTTCTAAATTACTATTTCTTTGGCTTCGGGGGTAAAGACAATATTTGATTTGATTCGAGGAACCCATCCATCAAAGCTCAGAGTTATCATAAATCGATTTTTGAAGTTTGTTATTTCTCGAGATGTGTAATAATATGTGGCCCAGAAACACGTGGTCAAACGGGGGGTCTCGGACAAAATTGCAGATGAATATGGATAACACTAAAATCAAGTGGTAATACGGTCAAATTTCGTGATACATTAGTGATAATACGGCCATATTTTGTTGAACAAAATGTTGATAAATAATTTTTTGGGGGAAATTTGATACCATACGTTTTGTCGACTAACATACTCGCCTGTGATATCGGAATCAATCATTTTCTCAAGCAAATTGGTTTTATATATATTTGGCAATATCGCTATGGATTTTTAATACGGTTAGACAAATGCACAATAGTTATTTTTTTAGAATGAACATCACACCTTTTTGAAACGACTGACGAAATCGAAAGTGAAGGTCACAGGTGAGATTTCCGTAGTCTCGCATCGGTTCAAGTGACAGCAGTCGAACATAGTCCATGTGCGACCACCGTAATATTAGTAGTTATATAAATACAATAAAAAACATATTTAAAAACTTCAAAATGGCTAGTTTCGAAAAATTATAACTTGCTGAAAATCTCCCGATGAATCAGATATTACAAATTATTGGGCTGACTTGGATAAACAAAGTATAGGGCTAACGTGAAACCGGCCGCTATATTGGGCGTGTAACAGCTGTACCAAGGTGTACCAGTGATAAGCCAAGGTACGACAAATGGATATATAGTTTTCGATGCTCACGTTTCGTGCCATATATGCATGATACTAAGACTACAGATGAGGGACGTGTCGACAGGGGTGTGTTGTCTTACCCGCGCCCACAACTTCGGTCAAGATTTCCAACAGTTGGAAATGTCATGCCTGACATGCATGACACAAGATCTGTTGGTAATTTTAGACCAAAAAATGGCCTGAAATTATTCTGATAGTTTGATTTCTCCTGTGTGTATTCAATGTGAAGTTTATTATTTGTATACACAGTTTCACCCTTGCACATGCACCCCCACCCTAATGTTCATCTAAGTGCCGGCCTGTCCGAATGATAATTGGGATATTTTCAAGCAGAAACGGTCAAAATATGAAGTATATCATTCGTATCGTTGACATACCAGATCAGCGTTTGGCGACATCTCGATCTGCGGCGTTGATACCCGAAATTATGGTGGGTACCCACACATGGACGCATATAGAATTTTTGCGAACCGCTCTGCAGGCTCGACAATTTTATGGTTAATTAAGCATATATTTTTCTATAGATACACGCATTATCCGCCACCTATGACTGATAATTATGTTTCAAACGAACTACCTAACGTCAAAATGTGTCTACTATTTATGATAAAATCGGAAATGAGTCGGAATTTCTATTACATTTATCGGGGTGAGAGCAAGCTATGGTCGCTATCCCATTGAGGGAACATTCTGCTTTGCGAAATAATTTTTTGGATAGCGGATACCACCATTTAACTGGGAGATATACAGCTTCATCTGAGGAAAGATATGTTCATTTATCAAAACCGCAATTGTCGGGTTCGGTGATACCCTCGGGTTTTGCGATACCACATACACGAGGGTGATCAAGAGCCTTAACTCCGAAAAAAATAAATGGACGAACCCCATGTGGGTATCATTTTCCTCAAGCTATGCCAGAAAGAAAGAAAAGCAAATCTGATAATCCACCCCTGTTTACAAAGGGATACTTCAGACTGCGGATTCCGAGATAGGGAGCTAGGGACGCGCGGAGCCCTCGACTATATATATACACCGAAACCTCCACAGGGACTGGGAATAATAACAAGAATTGTTTGTGTGTGTGTGTGTGTGAAGCCATCATCACTCATCAACGATAATAGCGCTCAGAAATCAGAAACTCAAATGGATTAGAGTTTGCAATACTAGTATTTATTGGCGCATTGAAATTGTAAGATTGGATCCTCAGTCCAATGTAGGCTGCGTTACAGGTACACCTGCTAGTGTTCCGGCTATCCGTTTCACGATGATATTGTTCGCTTCAACCTGCAAATTGAATAATGAGATACTTGATAACAATATATCATTTTCGGATTATAAGAGATATATATATCTGTGCATCTATTTCTTTCGTATAGTTCACAACCAACTTTGGTATTATAAGTACAGTAATTAGTATAAGCGTTATATGGAATTGATGGATGCAGAGTTTTATAGAAATATGCACGTGCATGGTACACATAACACACATTTTCGTTCATTTTTATTATCATAAATACACATCGTTCGAACTTATGCCTCTATGGCTGGCACATCTGCCTCGTGGTCTGTGCACATCCGCCTATGTGACCAATCAACAGTTTTTTGTCTTCGCGAGGGTCCTATATGCATATGTATATGAATGAACAGGGATGTACATGTATGCCAAATAATGCATTCAATCTGTACTGTGATTATATATTTCACCACACCAGAGCGGTCTTCTGATTGGCCCAGAGATGTGTCCTATATTGTGTTGTGCTAAATTTAGCACACTACTATTATATAAATAGTGCACGGATTGGAGTCGACTATGCCAAAATAGTTATCCGAGGGAATTATTCCTCTACCGCGGACCCATAGTTTGTCATAGTCATTATATTATTAATGGTGTCCCAGATCCCAAAATGTCAAACAATTCACAATCAGATCATGTTAACTAGTGGACAGTTTAATACCTTTTTTGCCGGAAACAAACTTAAGATTTGTTTCAACTTAGGGAATTGACAAAAAATATATAAGCAATGTTGTGATCAGGGAATACAGGACCAGGATAAATCCTCACATCAAACATGTGGCAACAGTCACAAATAACATAAATATGACTTTCAAATTACCTCCCCCGGAATAGCATACATGGTAAAATATATTTCTGGAATTTCCCAGCGATAGTGGTTGTGTTAAAATTAGGAAGTGGACTATCGTGTTTGGGGCGGAACTATCGGAAATAATGAACGCCAATCAACAAAACACAAACGTGGATTTGGCTTAGCCAGTCACGTGAGATAAAATATATTTGTAAAACTTGCAAATATTTAGCACAACACTATACCAAACTCGCATGCAAAAAGAAATGAACAGAAGCCCCATATCTTGAGAAAATATATACGGAAATGTATCCACCAATTTACTGAGTCATTTGCAAATGAAATTAAAGCTTTACTGTGGAGATTTATTTTTCGCATGAACGACGTCAACTTGCGAAGTGACAACATTCGGTCGAATTCATATTATCTGTAGTCTGCTTTCATCACCTTAACATCCCTCAAATGAATTATAGACAATTTCCCGATATACACGTTTTAACTGACTGTGGGCATCCATTCAGTACAGAGAGGGTCAAAATCTCCTACATGAAGGGAATTGGAACAGTATAGCAGTTTGTGCTGGTGCTAACTTGGTGGGATACACTTATGTAGTAGTATGCATGATACAAGTTCTAATTTTTTTGGTGAAATATAATCATTGTGTGTTTTACTAAATGAGTTCTCCCGATTCAAATATAAAAGTAGACATATATAGGAAAGCTCTAGTATTACCCTGGAGGGATGTGCAGGTAATAAAAGCAGACAACAGATAATAAAAGTACAGAAGGAGACATATTTATCGGAGGGAAATATTCAGATATGTTCAACAAACATGGTCGGTTGTTGAACTTATTATCTTAACATTTCCTGAGGGATTACTACTTGTTAAAGGGACGGGCAGCCTTCGTTGTAGGTTATAATTTAGAAAAACATTTATCAAATTATGATACTTTCCTCAAGAATATACTAATAGTATAGCATAATGATGATATGAATGCGATATTATTCACATAACACGATTTGTGTCCGAGAACATTCAAGTCGAGTGTTGTTTAGTTTCTCGCAAAAAGCGCAGTGTATTGTTTATAAGCAGAGTCACGTCATTTCCTTATTTAGATTCGCGCGCATTATACGTCGGTTGTAAAACACCTATGTTGGTATGTCTACAACTTACAACTCACAGCACTCTCATGGTAAATTTCTTATTTGGTATGTATTACCATATATAGGTTAGGAGAAAATACTACAGTGCAACGGAATATTTGCATTGGACGATCCGGTAGTTCCAAATATTTGTCTATAAACAAACGATTCTGTAACGTTTTTGATGTTTGTTTACAAAACAAAGCATACAAACGTGACAATAACATGCAATGTACACGATATTTATGATTGGTATAAGAACAATATCTGTCTATTATATAATATTATTTCTGTTTATGGCGATTTTAGCGGATGCGACTATTTTAACAGCTACACCCACAGCGAAGACCGCCCGTATATTTAATGAGTATTTAATATAGAAAGTGTTAAAGTATACTATAAGTCAATTGATATAAATTCCCGGTAACATCAACGATCTAATATCGATAATATATATTAACTGTATGGCTCCATGCATAAACTAAGCTACGAATGTCCATGTGCAAGACGTAATCAAATTTAATTGCCGGATAGTGGGTTGGGGAACGCGTGGCACATGCACATCATATAAACAATTATGTCGATACGGGGCGTGAACTCAAGCCACTCATTTATTTGATAGATTTGCCTGAAAACTGTACAAAAATATCTCGATGACGAGCGGTCTATTTTTTTTGCATTCCGGCTTATCTGCCATCTGTAACATTACTCAGCAGACAAATAATGGAAATCTGGTTATCTTATTCTACGAAGCAGATAATGTAGAAATAAACAACCATATTTGAGTACAGTACCCATTTAAAGGCACGGGTGGTGTTCGTTGCAGAAATATTCATATTTGTTCAAATCGCCATCAAGATTTGTTCATATGCCAAACATATTCAGCGCGTAAATAGCATATTGTCGCCAAGACGTACGTTGGTGAACGTAAACAAGAACCTTCTCATGTTACTGAAGTTTTGCTTCTGTTTACATAACACAGTGCAATTATATTGGTTAATCACACACAAATGATATAAACACTCTGTATTATTTCCATATCAGGAAAACAGCAACAAATAACGCTCTTTATGTTTACCATATCCGGATCTAAACAAAAGCCAGGAAACGTAACGTTTTTGGTTTTGTTTAATTAACAAAGGAGAAACATTTGACAATAACATACTGTTTATGCCATATTTCTGATTGGTATAAGAACAAGGTATGTCTATATATTAGTATTCTATCTGTTTATGGCGGTTTTTGACGGAGTTGAGTATTTTAACAGCATACCTACCACCAATGCCGCCCGTATCTTTAATAAGTAAAAAAATAAACAATAACTTTGCCACATGACTGCATCTCACATAGACGAACGTGCATGTCACGAGGCGGATGTGTGTGCCACAAAGGCGGACGTGTATACCAGATATGCGGACATGCATGTAACACAAGGGAGGCAAACGTTCCAATGGTAAGTGTGACAAGGCACGTGCTTGAAATCAGTTCGGTTGTAAATATTACGCATATACATAGGGGGGGGGGGGGGGGTCAGGAAAAAAAATACGGATACAAGGTGAAAATTTTGTGTTTTTCAGTTTTGGTTACCCACCACCCCGGGAGCGTAAGTTTTTTCACCCATATCTGGGACACCCACACGGGACCGTAAGTTTTTTCCACCCAGGTCTGGGACACCCATCCCCAAAATTGATGAAAATCTTGTAAATTCTACTAAATAATGTGTTGTTGGCAGGGTAGGGGTCTCTAATTGTGTCTGCACCGGAACTGAGAGAACGCTGATCAAGTACACCCACAAAAAATAAACAAACAAAGCACATGGCTGAAAAATATGCCAACAAAACCAGTGACAAAACCTTTAAAAACCCAAATATTTATGGTTATAAAGGTAAAATACCCACTTTAACCGGATAGTTGTGTCCCTTATTAGCAATAGGTTAAAATATGTGCATGTGTAAAGTAAAACACCATCAATTTGATTAAATAAACACAGTTCCAGTCCTCTCCATGTGGGAAATCACTGGTGAGGAATGAGGAGCCCCCCGTAAAATAATTCTAGGCGAGTGGCGAGTCGCTCTCTTACAAAATGTCGAGGCGAGTAGTATCCCAGCAGGAGATGCCGAAGGCATCATCCGAAGGCCTGAGGGGAAGAGTACAGGAGGAGGTAAATGGGCCTCCCCCGGACATTTTTGAAAATTAGATGCTCTGAGATTGAATCTTGAGCCTTTTAATGCTCCAATTAGCTGCATGGCCACATTGCGAATAGTACACAAGCAAGTAAGTTGGTATATTTGAAATAAAGTTATCTGATATATTACGCACATTTGAAGCATGTGTATTCTGAGTTATCGACAGTATTTTATTGAACCACGTGGTCTCTCTGTTTGCTGTGCAGAAATTATATTGCCGATGTGAATCGGAATCAGTTCGATTTTGAATTAATTCCTCGATCTATTTTAGTAAATAGCGCATATAACAAAAAGAAAACCTTCGTGTTTTGAGTGAATACCAGAATTACCTCATTCGTGGTCATGGAGATACTGGAATCATCACTCGTGGCCTTTAACTCGTGGCCTAAAGGCCACTCGTGATGATTCCAGTATATCACTGTGACCACTCATGAGATACTTCCGGTATTCACTAAAAACACGCAGGTATCCTCTTTGTATAATAAGTTTAAAAAGCCATGATAAACTAAGAGAAAAGATGAGAATGGATTTTTTTTCATTGCAATTCCTCGACCAAAACCGGACCCACCCCATGGTTTCAACTGTTAAAGGGAGAAATTGTGGACAAAAAATTAAAATATAGAGCCCCCCTCACTTGTATAAGGCTATATATAGCATGTACTACTATATGAATCTGATAGTTCAATTCATTTTGAAGCTGTAATTTGTCTTAGAATTGATTTTGGAAAAAAATTGCATGAAATCAGAAAAAATCTGCATTCCGGGCTCGGGGACACCCACCCACCCGGTCCTTGTATCCTGTATTTTTTTTCCGACCCGCCCCCTTGCATGTACTCGATTCGGGACGCATCTATCGGCGACAAACTAACGAATACGATTTCGCCACCGAGAGTCACTGCATTTAATTCGTATATAAAAATGGCGGTGCGTGTTGTCAATAAGGATATAATATTTATAAAAAATAATTACTTTGAACAAGATGATTCCCCATTTCTATTTGATCACCATACCGGAATGCAGATTTTTTCTGATGTCATGCAATTTTTTTCCAGGGGGGGGGGGGGCTGATATACATGTAGGTAAACTGTATTATTTCAATCTCTACCAGAGCTCACCAGTCATAACTCTGTCACTGGCTGGGTACTAGTCTGTGGTTTGTATATTTAGCGTGGGGTTTTCCAGCCAAAATGGCGAAAACCGGTCGCTCCAAAGTCAGATTTTCTATGTGCTTTGAGAACAATTCCCGCACTAAAAATGTAATGACAGAATGGAGAATCAGAGCGGTAGCGATTTCGCAAGCTTCTCGTCGAAATTGCAGCAAATTAGAACTCTTGTGTTTGACTTTCTATGCGTGTTGTCGTGACAATGTCGTCCATGTGCGTTTAGACTTTTGTGGTGATAAAATAATCGGAGAACCAAATCTCACCGTTTCCCAATATAGTTCTTTGGTTCTAGTGGGACTTTCCAAACTTAAGGTACGAAATTACACAATTTGTAATCGATATTTTGTGTGCTTAATAAGGGCAGCATGTTGCTCTGTTCGCTTAGTATATATCTGAATATCGCGGAAGTCCACCAAATGTGGTTATAATGTCGCCAGTAGCAGCGTTTTTACCAAGTCATCAAAACCGTGCATGGAGTTTGGTATTATTTTAGTATGTATTCTCCCAAATTACATATACATAAAATCCAAGTTTAATTTTCGACCCCCCCCCCCCCCAGTACAGTTCGGAATTTTTCAACTGACACCCTAAACTTTCCAACTGTTGGGAATTTCCAACCCAACACCCCCATGGGGGTGAGGGGTTTTTTACTCATCTAAAATAAAAAAAATGCTCAAGCCTTTTACATCAAAATAAGTTTTCCATCAATCAATAAATAAAGTATTAAAAACTGCATACGTGGTCATGTAGAGGCTGCGTTTGGCAATAAAATCCAATGTTGGACACTTCAAATGGAGTCATATGAATGCACCACTATTTCTGATTTCCACAAGCCAAAATCGAGAACAGTCATAACTTTCACCAATAACTTGTCAATATAGTAGATTGTAGCACGTATACATAATCTTGTCCATAATCTTGCATACATGCATTACTGATATACACAATGCTACTACAGTTGTACCATGGTGATTATCATGGGTGTATAATTGGGATGGCAGATGGTTTGTATGGCCCATTAGCATTATTTCGCCCAATTTGGGCGGTTCTGTGATGGCTGTTTCTCATCTGACGTGTGTGTCAGGATAGAGCAGGTGGATGATTTGTGTAAATGTTAGCCCAAACTACATTTCCAAGTAACGATGGTTTGTTGTTTATTTTGAGGAATCATACCACATCAGATGAATTCAGCCCAAATATGTTAACAGTTGTCGTGTAAAACATTTGCAGTAGTTTAGCGTTATTTGGTATTTGCGGATGTGGTTTAACATGGGGGAAATTGACTACTACGTTTGAACGGCATGTGCATTTGTCGTTTTTTTAATTATAACAACATGATAATCAATAACAGAGGCAGTCTCTGTCAAATACAGTCGCTCTATTTACGATACTAATTGGGGAACTTTCTAAATTAAATTACGCGTAAACCAGCGTAAACGGATACCTTCTGCAAATTATAGAAGGTGCCGGAATCGACCTACTCGCCCCAGGGCTAACTCGCCCCAGTCGACGTGTGCCAACTCGGGACACACTAAAAAATGTATACCGAGACCGAGGCCGGCTCGGAATATGAGGTGTATACGGGGTGTTATATGGCGTTTGGTCAGTTGTTTCTCAATGAATATTATTGAAATTTGGTGTACATGTCCGGGCTGGGACATGGAATACAATAAAGTTTGAATTGTTTTTAAATTTACAAATTTGTTGATTTTATTCAACTTTTTCGTTCTGAAACACACTATACACGTCATGTCGATATCTAGTATTACTTAGAAATTTCAGCTTTCCAGATTCATAATCGCTCCATTGACTGTAACAGATTAAATTACCCCCCTCTTCGGATAGAGTGTCACTGAAACTTTATTTTGTTAGACTGCCTGTAGTCACTGATTATATGTGGAAATAATCTGTAATAAGATGCAGCACTGTTTTATTTTATATTTACATGTAGTGCTGTTTTTATACAACAATTCCACCCAGGCTTCTCAACGGTACGCAGTACCGGTACCGCGTACTCGGGCATTTTTTTGCGGTAACGGTACTGGTGTGCAGATCCGCCGGTACTCGGTACTGTGGTTGCATATATGCACGTTCGTAGATCAGCAGGTTGTTTGGCAAAATACAGTAGTATCAAGTTTCGCTCTTTAAACTACACGCGATGCACATCGATCATGATTGTATTCATTGCGCGAAAGGTCGGTCACGGAAGGGTGGTTCCTGGTTTTTATGTGTCTATTATAACTCTTCAAAGGTTGAATTCCAATTCACGGCTTTGTGATATTGTTTTAATCTTCAAAGATTATTTTGTGTTGGGAACTGTGATTGCAACTTATGTTTTTGCCTTTATTTTTGCCCAGTTGTGGCAATTATACACTAAACCCAGTTACAATTTATTATCATTTATTCACCAACGACCCCACCCACAAGTATGGCCCACACGTTTTGATTAATCACATACACACGTACCCGTTCACATGTCGTATCAGTTTGCATATATGAGGTAGACGATTTTGAATTGAAATGGGACTCATGGAACCTCCAGTTATATAATAAAATCGGGAACGAATATCCACGAACCGTGCACAATGTACATGTAATTTGCTGAATAGACATGATAGTTCATATTTGGTATAGGAACTCGTGGAGAGAAATTGTTGCCTAACTTGACTCATTATTGTTTAGATTTAAAATGGCCGACCGCGCGACTTTGCAAATACATTTATTCTGATTGAATATTGTGAAGTGAAAACCACCGAAGTGTGTCGCGTTACTTTCTATCAGTTTATCACACACAGAAGAACAATAAGTTAAAACCACAAAACATGTGCAACGAATAGTTCCATTTTGGTTGATTGAATTGTCTATGTTGTCATTTGCGCATCTCTAAACTCTACGGGAACGTTTGTTAGTATATTCCAAAATGTTATCTAATATCCCGAAATAGTTTCTTTATTCTGATATCAAATTATCATTAGTTCAAGTTAATAATAGAGTTCGTGGCTTGTGATTTTCAGCACCGTATTACCTCCAGATATACCTAGAACTATAAAATGGCTTGCCAGTACCGGTACCGGAACCGCGGTACCGGTAGTAGCAAAGTATCGATACCGGTACCGGCATGTGTGGTACCGGCGGTACTTTGAGAAGCCCGATTCCACCAAGATCATCATGTGATCGACCATACATGGGGTGTGATGACCTGGTTGAATTAAGAGCGGTTTGATGGATGACTTCTGTCTTCGAGCTAGATTATACTTATGCTATTTAATGGCATGTTTCTAACGTGGAAGGGTAGATATTATTGAGACCCCACTACTCTTCAATTCACACCAAGTTCTCAGCTGTCATGTTCGGATATTAGAACCCATAGCCATAATCTATGGTTTATTTTGTGTATACTAGTATAATATAGTTATTTTCAGTACCTTTATATACCAGTAGTGTGGATAACAATGCATATATATATATATGTGTATATGTATATTGATTCAACGGATTCAGTGGTTTTGTTCATTAGTCTATCAAATTTGCGGGGAAAACATGGCCACCAGCAGTACACCCTGCCAAATTTCAAAGTTGAATCAATTGTCGCACACTGCAGCCAGCATTTATTGGAGAACTGTTTCTCGTGTGGATATTTTGGGTCAAAACTAGATGGGAGCCATATTTTTTTCTCAAAATTTCCTTGTGAAAACATCACTGCCAGCGGTGATCTTGAGTTTTACTATTTTGATGGCTAAATAATAAAATAAATCCATTGTCCGATCGTCACCAGATTCCACAATGATCTTCTGGATAATCAGGATGAGAGTAATCTATTTTTTCCGAATTTCGTTAAAAACATGACCACAGACAGCAATTTTGTATCTTACTCTTTGTATGACTAAATTCTTTAGCACCTCTACAGACCACATCCCTCATCTGATAGTCACCAAACTTCATATTGATCTTCGGGGTGACCACTAGATGGGAGCTATCGAATGATTTGAATTTCTTTGGAAAACATGGTCGCCAGCAGCCATCTTCTATTTTGGTTTTTATATACATGTATATCTCTTCGTGTGGATAGCCAGTATTACTTGGGTAGTTCAACTTTCCACATTCCTGTCATCATTTGAAATATAAAAATTTACCTGATACATGAAGTCCAATGAAAATCAACAAGCGTCCATAAATTAAATTTACCTATGATACTATTATTCCTCACAATCACATGCACCCTTCAAAATTTTACGTATCTAATTTTTAATGACCCCTATGGTAATATTGATATAGATACATTTGTCAAACATTTGTTTGTACAATATACAGGTATATAGTTTGTAAATAAATCTAGAAATATATAATACTAGCTGATGTACTCGACTTCGTTCGGGCTATTTAGGGATTTCTTTGTGATCGCCTTCATCTGGGCAGTACTATTTTTCAATTGGTCCAGAAACATGCCTATATCAGCACGTTCGATGACATGGTCGCACGTGAAATTGGACACGTCCATATTGCACCCGGTATCGAAGTAGTCCTACAAACAAATTTTAGTCGGATCGGTCAAGGTCCAGAAACATGCCTATGAGCGAGGTCAGGTTGACACGTTAAATACCAAATTCGAGTCGGATCGGTCGAGCAGTGTTCGAGTCTATAACACACATAAATACATGCATTCGTACACTCCAAAAAGTATAATCGATAGCTACAATAATTCTATGATAAATAGTTCACGGGCGACCTGCATCTTAGTTTTCTTGTATATATATATTGTACGGAGTGTGGGGATTCTATGTGTGTATCCTTAACAACTGGGTACTACGTATATATTCATGTCTAACGGGTGGATGGGATGAGGCTAGACGTCATTAACCCTTTAGTGACGGGAGCTGCGCTGGTGCAGCATTAAGATCATGTAACAGTGCATTATCTTATATATGCGAATCTCCCATAGGGAGACTCGCACATATACGAGAATGCATGAACTTGACCTTTATAAGGGGCACGAGTATACAATATTGTGACTATTGTGATCCTATATATATTACTTATCCCTGAATATCTATTTACCTTAAAACTATTTGTCAATATCTTCTATAAGAAAAAACTGAATGGACGCAAACTTCTGTGATACATTGGAAGGCCATGCCAGTTATTAACGAAAATTCTTCCAAATATGGGGTGGTTGTCTAAAAATAATGCGCAAAAAACATTTGAAAACAAATAAAAGGGTGGGTACCCCGAAAACGTAAAAAAACTTAAAACAGTAGAAAGGGGTCCCGAAAGTGACCAATTTGAAGACATAGAGCCTACTTGTCTACCCCCACCCCTGACCTGATGACAATATCATTTCAGTATAAAACATTTGCGGTCTAAAAGGAACATATATTTCACACCAGATAGTGGTTAAGTGTCAGACGCACGTTTTGCCAAAAACATCCTGTCATTTCAAAATAGATTTTCTCTTAATCTGTCAGGAATTTCCTTGTGAAATTTGGTACAAGCGATTATTGTGTCAATATATCTAAGAACCATCAACCCATTATATTTACATACTAAGTGTTGTCATCACTAAATCCAGCATTCTGATTGGTCGGCGCCCACGTGGCTAGTTGCAGTTATTTCTCGGTGAATGCGCAACGGCCCATATAACACCAAGCTCATAACACCATCGATACGTTATTGGGTTTGGAAAGACGAACGCGTAATGTTTTGGGCGCATTTGGACTCGCGCAGGATTGACTTAATACATCATCGGGTTTCAATATGAAGAGAAATTGTTCCTATTAACTTTTGCCAAGGGTGCTATTGGGTATTTTGGGCTGTTTTTGTCACGATACACTTTTCGATTTAAATACATTTACAAAAGTTGCTTTTTCGCTAAATGTATATAAATATAAGGATTAACTGTCATGTGGACTATTTTTATGGAGATGTAACCGTGAGGTAAGTGGTCATAACTTGTATGTAAAACCCTTCGGGTTTTACACATGTTATGTCCACTTACCTCACGGTTACATCTCCATAAAAACAGTCCACATGACAGTTAACCATTATGTATATTATAACCTCGTTTACTTTTCTGTCTTCAGGTACCAAGAACTTCTGTAAAATATTATTTTTTTTCAAAAATACTGTTCATATATCCATAAGTAATTTTCTATATTTGAGAATGTTCTTGTTCATGTCATGTTCATGTCATGCTTGTTGGTCAATGAAAAATTGGGCTGAGATGAGTTATGGGTTCATAATCAAGTTAAAGATGCCCACCATATATGGCCTAATTCCAGTTGATTGCTCACTGCTTGGGTGGACCACACTGCATATATCAACATTTGTTTTCATCGGGATCGAATATTTGAGATTGCTTTATTCTTCATTCTAATATGGGGGTATGATGTTATATTATCCAAATACAAATCGAACTCAACATTATGATACAAATGAAGCTTCCTCTCATAGAGCAACTATAACACCCCTGGTCAAGTGGTCCTGCTAATCTGCTATGATGATGTTCGGGCAAACTGATGCTGTTCACAAAAAGTACCTTTATATTTTTTTAATTTCTCTTTTTCGCGGTGTACCGATAATCTGAACATATCCATGAAAAGCCATTATGCGTATGAAACATTCCAAAACATATCTATTGCGAAATATTTTTAATACTGGTTGTATTAGTTGTTGAAAGTAAACTATAATCAAGATGGTTATTCACGTCGTTTCAGAAACACCAGAGCAGCCATTATTATATATGTTTTAAATATATATGTTCTTGAATGTTTCATACACACACTGGTTTTTTCTCAAATCGCTCGGATTAGCCAAACACCGCGAAAATGACAACTTTAGGAACAATAACGGTACTTTTTCGTAACGGCATCAGTTTGCCATACCCGCATCATAGCAATTCAGTAGGACCATCAGCATCATAGCATATTAGCAGGACCGCTTTGCCAGGGGTGTATAAGAACAATTTGAACATAGTTTTTTCTGAAACTTCCAACTGATGTTGTTCCAGACGTTAAAGATACGGGCGGCGTTGGCGGTGGGTATGCTGTTAAAATATTCACCTCCGTCAAAAACCGCCATAAACAGAAATAATAGTAACACATAGACAGACTTTGTTCTTATACCAATCAGAAATATGGCATAACAGTATGTTAGTGTCAATTGTTTTTCCTTTGTTATGAAAACAAAAGCAAAAAACGTTACGTTACCTGGCTTTTATTTAGATCCGGATATGGTAAACTTAAAGAGCGTTATTTGTTACTGTTGTCCTGATATGGAAATAATAAAGAGCGTTTATATATTTTTTTGTGTGATTAACCAGGGGGGGGGGTCTGGAAAAAAATTGCACATATAGGGCCCAAAAAGTTTTATTCCGACCCCGAGGGACCCACCACCCCGTTTGTGCACAAACAAAAAAAATCCTCCAAAATATTGGGGACCCACCCCCTTTTCTCATGTTTTTATCAAAATTTCAGAGTTTTTTTTTAGCCGTTCTTCAATAACTGTGTTAACTGCCTTTCAATCCCATTCCACTATTCTTTGTTGGTACAAACTCTTGATGTGTATCATTAAGACTCAAGCAATAACATGCTTAATTGGTAAACACAGATCAGAAAAACGAAAAATAAACTGTATTTCCCGGTGTTTTCAGCATCTAACAACAATAATAAAGCATTTTGTAGGTACATTATATGTCACAAATCGCCCTAGACCCCATTATAGCATTAATATATCGAGTGTGTTGTGTCTGACAGAGAACACTGGCCAGTCTAAATAGTGGTAAACAGGTCAGGGGTTCCACAATTATTTGTGCAATACCAAAGAACTCTTATCCACCGGGGTAGGATGTGGGAGGGGAATTGTTTTTGGTTAGGTATACACATAGATATATGGTTGTTATACCCCCCGATATTAGTCGGCGGGTATATAGTTGACGTCTCGAGCCGCCCGTGCGTCCGTCCATACAAACATTTTGCATTATAACTCTAGAGTCGGTTGTCATATATATATATGTAGAATATGTATAATATCACGGGTTGTGACCATTAATGCCTACCAGAGTTATGGGCCCTGTTCGACTTTATGAAATTCATTCCGTACAAAGTTTTTGCAATATAAGTTAAGTGACGGTTGTCGAATTTTGATGTGGTTTGGTATGGTGATAGACCAGAATGATAGGGGAAGGATGTATGCACATATTACTGCATATCACATGTTTCGCCTGTCAATGCATACCAGAGTTACCGGCCTTGTTCAATCCGTAAACACATTTTGCATTATTATAACTGAACCATGGGTTAACAACTTGTGATGTTCTTTGGTACGGGTATAGACCAGCATGAGCGAACGAATATGCACATACACTGTATCACATGTAGCATCCAATTTGTGATACAGTCTTTTTGTTTTATTACTTTTATTCAGGTAATATATTAGTTTTGTTACTAAATATTTCTTCCTTTGATCATAAGTTTCCTGAACGCTATTACGGTGGTCCACTGTGAAGTGGCCCGGGGCCGGGATCCTGTGAAATCCAGAATGTTGCAAAATCTGAGGCTAAAGAGTCACTATAGCTGCCTATATAGCTCTATACCAACAAGCATGGTACTAACATGCTTACAAACAACATTACATGGTCAGTACTTGTAAATTTTTGAAGAAAACCCATTTTGGAACACCCCGGCCCTATATACGGAATTGTTTTGCAGACCCCCCCTGGATTAACCAATAGAATTGCGCTGTGTTATGTATGCAGAAGCACAACTTCTGTAACACGAGCAGGCTCTTGTTTACGTACACCATCGTACGTCTTGGCGACACTATACTATTTGCGCGCTTATTATGTTTGGCATATGAATAAAACTATATATATTTAAATTTTCCTTCTGTTAATGGCGATTTGAACAATATTAATATTTCTGCAACGAACGCCGCCCGTGCCTTTAAACTGTACCCTATCACCCCAACAAAGCGGTACTCACCTTTACAAAACACCCTGGACAGCATTGTCCTGGACGGAGGTTGTAGTCAGGTCCATTGGGACAGTTCGGCACTCCACATAATCGTGGGCTACACACCTTCCAGCCACGGTGACAGAAACAGCCCTCACATGCGTCCGGAATATCACTGCGATCACCGGGCATATCCGACCATTGTGGGTAAATCTGGCCATCTATCTCACAAGACGAAGGTGCCGCGGCGAGATCGTGTGTTGGATGCCCGCTCACACATGTTGATAATACTATTAGCGAAATACATGTAGCTGCCACCAACATTTCGATTTGCGTGCGTATTTGCAGTCAATGACTGTGATTTACTCTCTGAGTTACAAAGTCCGAACTGTCTGCGTTGATTTTGCTGCTGCATTACGCTTTATTCATGTTTTTTTTTCGTTCTAGTTTGTCATTGTCATGACAATTGGATATTTTGTTATTAACAGGAAAATTGGCAACGATTTTCGGATCGTGTATCTGTCACTTGCGGCTTTGGAGTTTAGCCACGATGTTCGATAAACATTTAATTGCACTATTTATTATCATATTTATGATGACACTCTTATCGGATGAGAGAACAATAAATGTCAGCCACATAAAAATTCCTTTATTGAAGTTCAACGAAGAATTATCTGGAGATAAGGCCTGTTTCAAACGACGGATTTTTGTCGACTCGGATCTAATTGTATTAATTAAATCAGTCGATGATGGGACTGCGGTAAATTTTGGTTCAGACGGACGCATCTTCGTCGCGTCGAATCTAGTACATCGGTCGATTTATTTAAAGGTGCACTCCCGGCTACAGTCACAAAATTGTCACGCGTATATTTAGAGCTCTATATAACCGGTATGTTATACATATACTAAAATACAGTACAACTTATGTATAGGTATAGGATAATACATGTAATATTTTGGATACACAATACGAAATAGGCGTGAAACACCTTGTTCTGGTCTCAAAAACATCAAAATACTGCATGATCGCCGAAAATCGAAAAACCAGCCTGACCACAACGTTGTTGCCATGAAAACCACAACGGCGTTGTCATTTTTTCGCTGCTGTTGACCAACTTCGATTGGGATTTTATTGAATATTTAGGCCATTGGAGAATTGGGGCCGTTACCAGCATGATCGGGGATAATTTTTCTTCCGTGGAGAATACCAGCGGGGTGTCAAATTGTGTTCAGGGGTGAGCAAATAAGGCTTTCATGTCGAGGAACCATTGTCAGAATGCCCACCCTGGCATTTTGTGTAGGCTATTTCTCAGCCGTACAAACAAACAGAGAGCCAGAGAAGCGCTCATTCGTTGGGTATAATATCCTTCTTCAGGGCGGTGGGGGTCTCATTATAATAAATATGCACATTAACTCTCCATCCCGATTTTGGTGATCAGCCCTCTCCTACCCGCTTGCGAATTTCGCCAAAAACACCGTACAACGGCGTTTCGCCACACCACAACGGCCAAACGCACACCACAACGGGGAAACGGTTGGTCAGTGTGAGATAGTGGTTAAGTGTCAGACGCACGTTTTGCCAAAAACATCCTGTCATTTCAAAATAGATTTTCTCTTAATCTGTCAGGAATTTCCTTGTGAAATTTGGTACAAGCGATTAGTGTGACAATATATATAAGAACCATCAACCCATTATATTTACATACTAAGTGTTGTCATCACTAAATCCAGCATTCTGATTGGTCGGCGCACACGTGGCTAGTTGCAGTTATTTCTCGGTGAATGCGCAACGGCTCATATAACACAAAGCTCATAACACCATCGATACGTCATTGGTTTTGGAAAGACGAACGCGTAATGTTTTGTGCGCATTTGGACTCGCGCAGGATTGACTTAATACATCATCGGGTTTCAATATGAAGAGAAATTGTTTCTATTATCTTTTGCCAAGGGTGCTATTGGGTATTTTGGGCTGTTTTTGTCACGATACACTTTTCGATTTAAATACATTTACAAAAAGTTGCTTTTTCGCTAAATGTATATAAATATAAGGATTATCTGTCATGTGGACTATTTTTATGGAGATCTAACCGTGAGGTAAGTGGTCATAACTTGTATGTAAAACACAAGTTATGTCCACTTACCTCACGGTTACATCTCCATAAAAACAGTCCACATGACAGTTAACCATTATGTATATTATAACCTCGTTTACTTTTCTGTCTTCAGGTACCAAGAACTTCTGTAAAATATTATTTTTTTTCAAAAATACTGTTCATATATCCATAAGTAATTTTCTATATTTGAGAATGTTCTTGTTCATGTCATGTTCATGTCATGCTTGTTGGTCAATGAAAAATTGGGCTGAGATGAGTTATGGGTTCATAATCAAGTTAAAGATGCCCACCATATATGGCCTAATTCCAGTTGATTGCTCCCTGCTTGGGTGGACCACACTGCATATATCAACATTTGTTTTCATCGGGATCGAATATTTGAGATTGCTTTATTCTTCATTCTAATATGGGGGTATGATGTTATATTATACAAATACAAATCGAACTCAACATTATGATACAAATGAAGCTTCCTCTCATAGAGCAACTATAACACCCCTGGTCAAGTGGTCCTGCTAATCTGCTATGATGCGGTTGGGTCCTGTTGAATTGCTATGATGATGTTAGGGCAAACTGATGCTGTTCACAAAAAGTACCTTTATAGTTTTTTAATTTCTCTTTTTCGCGGTGTACCGATAATCTGAACATATCCATGAAAAGCCATTATGCTTATGAAACATTCCAAAACATATTTATTGCGAAATATTTTTAATACTGGTTGTATTAGTTGTTGAAAATAAACATTAATCAAGATGGTTATTCACGTCGTTTCAGAAACACAAGCGCAGCCATTATTATATATGTTTTAAATATATATGTTCTTGAATGTTTCATACACACACTGGTTTTTTATCAAATCGCTCGGATTAGCCAAACACCGCGAAAATGACAACTTTAGGAAAATTAACGGTACTTTTTCGTAACGGCATCATAGCAATTCAGTAGGACCATCAGCATCATAGCATATTAGCAGGACCGCTTTGCCAGGGGTGTATAAGAACAATTTGAACATAGTTTTTTCTGAAACTTCCAACTGATGTTGTTCCAGACGTTAAAGATACGGGCGGCGTTGGCGGTGGGTATGCTGTTAAAATATTCACCTCCGTCAAAAACCGCCATAAACAGAAATAATAGTAACACATAGACATACTTTGTTCTTATACCAATCAGAAATATGGCATAACAGTATGTTAGTGTCAATTGTTTTTCCTTTGTTATGTAAACAAAAGCAAAAAACGTTACATTACCTGGCTTTTGTTTAGATCCGGATATGGTAAACTTAAAGAGCGAAATAATAAAGAGCGTTTATATAATTTTTTGTGTGATTAACCAGGGGGGTCTGGAAAACAATTGCACATTTAGGGCCCCGACCCCGAGGGACCCACCACCCCATTTGTGCAAAAAATAAAATCCTCCAAACTTTTGGGGACCCACCCCCCTTTCTCATGTTTTTATCAAAATTTCAGAGTTTTTTTAGCCGTTCTTCAATAACTGTGTTAACTGCCTTTCAATCACATTCCACTATTCTTTTTTGGTGCAAACTCTTGCTGTGTATCGTTAAGACTCAAGCAATAACATGCTTAATTGGTAAACACAGATCAGAAAAACGAAAAATAAACTGTATTTCCAGGTGTTTCCTGGTGTTTTCAGCATCTAACAACAATAATAAAGCATTTTGTAGGTACATTATATGTCACAAATCGCCCTAGACCCCATTATAGCATTCATATATCGAGTGTGTTGTGTCTGACAGAGAACACTGGCCAGTCTATATAGTGGTAAACAGGTCAGGGGTTCCACAATTATTTGTGCAAGACCAAAGAACTCTTATACACCGGGGTGGGGTGGGGGAGGGAAATTGTTTTTGGTTAGGTATACACATAGATATATGGTTGTTATACCCCCCGATATTAGTTGTCATATATATATATATATATATATATATATATATATATATATATATATATATATATATATATATGTGTAGAATATGTATAATATCACGGGTTGTGACCATCAATGCCTACCAGAGTTATGGGCCCTGTTCGACTTTATGAAATTCAGTCCGTACAAAGTTTTTGAAATATAAGTTAAGTGTCGGTTGTCGAATTTTGATGTGGTTTGGTATGGTGATAGACCAGAATGATAGGGGAAGGATGTATGCACATATTACTGCATATAACAGGTTTCGCCTGTCAATGCATACCAGAGTTACCGGCCTTGTTCAATCCGTAAACACATTTTGCATTATTATAACTGAACCATGGGTTAACAACTTGTGATGTTCTTTGGTACGGGTATAGACCAGCATGAGCGAACGAATATGCACATATCACATGTAGTATCCAATTTGTGATACAGTTTTTTGGTTTTATTACTTTTATTCAGGTAATATATTAGTTTTGTTACTAAATATTTCTTCCGTTGATCATAAGTTTCCTGAACGCTATTACGGTGGTCCACTGTGAAGTGACCCGGGGCCGGGATCCTGTGAAATCCAGAGGCTAAAGAGTCACTATAGCTGCCTATATAGCCCTATACCAACAAGCATGGTACTAACATGCTTACAAGCAACATTACATGGTCAGTACTTGTAAATTGTTTGAAGAAAACCCATTTTGGAAAAAAATTACAAGCACAATTTTTTCGGCCTCTGGACCACCCACCCACCCCGGCCCTATATACGGAATTGTTTTGCAGACCCCCCTGGATTAACCAATAGAATTGCGCTGTATTATGTAAGCAGAAGCACAACTTCTGTAACACGAGCAGGCTCTTGTTTACGTACACCATCGTACGTCTTGGCGACAATATACTATTTACGCGCTTATTATGTTTGGCATATGAATAAAACTATATATATTTTAATATTCATTCTGTTAATGGCGATTTGAACAAATATGAATATTTCTGCAACGAACGCCGCCCGTGCCTTTAAACTGTACCCTATCACCCCAACAAAGCGGTACTCACCTTTACAAACACCCTGGACAGCATTGTCCTGGACCGAAGGTGTAATAGTCAATTCCATTGGGACAGGCCGGCACTCCACATAATCGTGGGCTACACACCTTCCAGCCACGGTGACAAGGAGCTTTTAGTTTTGTTATGTAAAGTTTATTCTTAACTAAGGAGGAGTTAATGAGACCATTTGTCATCCAAGGTTGTTTCTTTATATATTTAGTTGGTGGTTTAGATCGGACCAATGGAAATGATTCATTAAACGCCCATATATAAATTGAAAGAAAATTATCATAAGCTTGGTTTGGCGAAGTACTATCGAAGACACATCGAAAATCTTGTTGTTGAAGTATTGATTTAAATTTGTCTGTGTTCTCTTTACTCATTATACGTTTCTCGGTAGAACTGCTCGCTTTTATATACTTATGATCGTGATATTCGGAATAAAATGTAGCAAAATGGTCTGACACATCTGAGAGGATTATCCCAGTATCGGCACGGGAAACATTGTTATTAGTAAAAATATTATCAATGAGTGTTGCCGAGTGGTCGGTTACACGTGTAGGTTTGGTAATTGCAGGTAAGAATCCATTTTCAAACATAGTTTCAATGAAGTTGTTAGTTTTCGTATGCGACTGAAAGTTAAGCAAGTCGATGTTGAAGTCTCCTATGAGATATGCCTTTGTCCCTGAATCATTTAATTGTTCGACCACACTTGAAATTTTATCTATAAATATATCGATATCTGCATGAGGGGCCGTATTTGGTCTGTAGATGGATGCCACAACACACGATGAGTGCCCCGAGTCAATTTCTATGAATATAGTCTCAATAACATGTGGGATGAATATCGTTAGGTCATCACGGATTTTATAAGAAAGTTTTTCATTTACGAAAATACCAACACCGCCACGTCCATCATCGTCATCTGGCCGTGATTTGAATTGGAATTGATGATACCCAGGAAGAGAATATTCTTCTCGTATTTTGAATATTTCCGTCAGAGCTAGTATATCGATAGGATGTTTAGAGTTAATTATATCTGTTAGGAGATTTATAAGTGGATCCCAGTTAGCATTCAGGCTTCGGCAATTTAGACCAAGAATTGAAAAATCAGATTTTTGAGACATCTATATTTTCCTGTAGTTGCAACGGTGAGTAATAATCACAAGAGTGGTTAGCAAAGCTGTATGGTGAGCACATGTTCTGATTATCATCGTCTGGTAATCCATGCAATAAGGTTTTGAGATTTAAAGAGTTACTTCCCTGAACATCGCCCAGTGAGAATCTACCTGTCATTAGTTTTAAAGATGGAGTTATCTTTCTTGTCCTGATTTAATCCAACCGAGCATTTATGTTGACGTGTATTCGAGAAACCCAACCGACCAAACATGCTTAATGTACAGATAACAGTTGATTCAAGTCCGTGATATAAAACATACAAACTACAAATATAATCAAATTGCATATAATATTAACAAGTTCAATATATGGTGGGAACTATAGAATAAGCGTGATACAAAACAGATGTGTGTCATAAAATTAGATTTGGTTTACAATCGTTTGGTATGTAGGTTGATTGATATCGTCAGCAGTATTGTCTAGGGTGGTGTATGTGGGGGGGGGGGGGGGTGTAGGTAGAATGGGTTTCTCTTCCCACCAAATCTGTTTACAACAACATTTATGTTAAATTGTCAACATTTCTGTTAAATTACCCGAAAGTGTTTAAATTTAGTAACATGTCCTGTCCCATTTTATGGAGCGACAAGATATATATATTTCGTGATGTCAGAAATTGTTGTTAATTGGATACAGAAAGTGTTGGAAGAGATAAGTCATCTTTGTCATGAGATTGTCGAGGGGGTGGCGGTCCAAACGATTGCAAACTAGTCCTGCTATATACATACATCTGGGCGAGTTTGATCTGACTGTGAAATTAATATCGTCTGCTCGTATATATCGCAGTGTGTGCAAGGACTGGGTAATGAGTTAATTGTTACAGGGGAGGGAATTTTGACTGGGATTATGTGGAAATGGTGACGCGGTCGGGGATTTTAATTGTGGGGGGGGGGGGTCCAAAAGGATGCAAACTAGTCATTGCAAGCGTACATATTATAGGCCAATATTTTACGAGGAATACACGTGATTACCCATGCGTGTCGGTGTATCCACGAAGTATGAGTTGAATCGGGGTCACGCAATCATGTTGATTCGATGCAATTACTATCGAATAGCTGATCTTGCAATACATGTTTCACGATTCGAGGAGAGGTTATACGGCTGAGTGTATGACACAGAATCGGTGTCGTGAGGTGTTTGTTGTGATCAAAGCATACTTTGCCAGTTATATTGTCTCAGCGTTGACACAACCTTATCCAGAATACCTTGGTGTGTCGTGAGTGTACGTTTTGAAGCTGTCACAATGTCACGTATATATTGTGATTAGGGATTTTATGTATGTAAGGGACTTATCAATAACTTCCTTGAAACATATGGTTCTGGAGTATGACACTGATGATTCGGTTTCCTTGAGGGATCAAGACAAGTGCGTAAGTTGAGTAACCTCAAATGGGAATCGCCATGCAAATTTCCAGAGCAATAATTTGTATAAAATAAATGGCAGAATATTTTTTACAATATGAGTATCCTCCACTCGGATATATTAGAATATGGCATCTAGTATATGTTCTATATTAATATTTATCGATAATATAATTTTTAGAGAATGATATCAGGAGTTAAGGTGTCAGTTTTAGATATTTTGTGATTGCATAGTGATGTTCATGTATATATACATAGTTAATGGTTGATAGAGCATATGTTCACACTGATGCATGTATACAAAGATTTTGTGTTGAGGGATAAGGGATGCATGCATGTCATACATATTAAAGAGGTATATTGGGTTCTAGACTGATTATGTCCAAATTTATACTACAGTTTGATATTGAGAGTGGATATTTGTAAAAGGGTTCAAGTGTTAGCATTTGGTTACCTTAAGTTACTATTCAGCTGCTTTTCATCAATAATAATTGTAAGAACATATAACTTGAGGGGTTGTCATACCCATACTTTTGGAAAAATATATATGCATATATATGAACATATAACAGAACCCATAATACCTGCATAATGAAAACTATAGAAATATATACTTATCTATGTATATACACTTACATAATGGCAATCATAGATCATAATGGTCATACCCATGCTTATATAGACATATTTACTGCTGTATGGATGCCTATGATACGATTTAAAGGTGCATATGTGATCCATACTGATTTTCTCTAATGTATACTAATGTTTGTGACTAAGAAATGGTAATTTACAATTTTATGTAAACTGTCCATTAAAAGTACCAGAAATATTTGGGATAAATGGACATTGAATTCCATGTCGTGCATATATTCGACCTTCAATGTTGTATTAGCTAATTATGTTATATTTATCCAATCAATTCATAATTTATTTCTTAAGCAATGTTATTTCATCTCAATTTTTAGACATCCAAATGAAAGAAAAATAGACTGTTCAGAGCATTATTATTATGGCCCATTCTCTTAACTACAACTTTGTAGAGAATATGATTTTAACTCTACATAAATATATAAACAACATAAATATATAAACAGTGCGGGTAAGACAACACACCCCTGTCGCCACGTCCCTCATATGTAGTCTTAGTATATAGCTGAAGGGGTCACTCTCACCAAAAAAGTGCTGAATGGTACACAGGTCTTAAAAATGTGACGAAGGGCACACATGTTTTGAAAATTTCGTTCAAAATGCCGTTTAGTTATCGCGTCTGCTATGATTTATGTTGGAGAATAATTGTTTACGTTCAAATTAAAATTCAAGCCACATGACGGTTTGCGCTCCAAAATACAAATAATATTCGCTTTTGAATTTTTCCCGGTATCGAAATAGGTCGATAAATATCGTAACTACCTCTCTACGAGCATTCTGTAACCCAAAAAGACGCATTGAAGTAATGAAAAATGCAACTATGAACAAGGTGTTTGGGTCCCAAACAAAACACAGCCATTTGCAGGACATTGAACAGAAAAGAGCGTTCCGCGCTATTAAATTCCTGATATGGTAGCAATAAAGAGCTTTTGTCAGACTTGGGGTGAAAACGGTTGGAAAATGGCTGTGACTTTGGCAAGTGTTTTTCAAAGCATATGAAGCCGGCATATTAATATTTCGTGTATTTGTGGACCAATCGTATCCGTCCCTCCAAATTACGTAGACAAAATTTGGAGGTCCGAATGAGCTATGTCCGTTTAAATTAAACTGAAAACAAACTGCTGGTGGGCGCAGGACACAGTTGAAGTAACTGCGTTAGTGCCGATGTCAAACCACGTGTACTCCTTCAGCACTTTTTTTTACCCCTTCAGTCTTAGTATCTTCTCCGAATTCTGAGTCGTTTCTGGAGCGCTAGAATGATTCCTTTGAGAAGTCGAAGTTAGCACCTTCGCACGCCTCTTTGATAGCCTTCGACAAAACAGGCGGCCCACAGAAAAAGGCTTTCACTTTCCCTTTATTCTTCATTGCGATGTCCGCAAATAACTGAAAGTAGACGAACAAGAGGGGTATACTACGGGTGTCAACCTCGACGTATTCGATTGGTCGATCTGCACAGAATAAAGTAGATCTAATTCTACATGTACTTGTTAATGACAGTTGTTTGACAAACTTTATAAAATTTATGTTAATGAAAACGCATGAACCCACTTCGCAGACATTCCATACCATTAATAATAAGAATATATAACACATAGGTTTCATATAAATAACCATTAATAATAAGAATATATAATACATAGGTTTCATATAAATAACCATTAATAATAAGAATATATAATACATAGGTTTCATATAAATAACCATTAATAAGAAGAATATATAATACATAGGTTTCATATAAATAACCATTACTAATAAGAATATATAATACATAGGTTTCATACCAATAACCATTAATAATAAGAATATATAATACATAGGTTTCATATAAATTGACCTGGAGTCCTTCATACAATTTTATCACGGAGAGAGACGAAGGTAAATATAAAAAAATATATGAGCAGGGATGTTTTTATTGGGGCGGGGGGGGGGGGGGCACAGGGTCACAGACAAGGACGACAAACTCATGACTGAAACAACAGCAATGGACATTTCTGACTGGAAATTAGTTGTACCTTATTCAGATATAGTTTAAATGTCTAACCAGTGTGATGGGTTTAGACAAATAGTGGCATATGTTAACATTTCCCTCAGCTCGGGAACTGCCAACAAAGGGGTATTACATGTACATTCCAGGTATAGCAAATATTGTGGCATATCAGATGAAAGTTCTTCAAGGCTAGAAGAGGGAGGGGGGGGGGGGGGGGTAAATGAGATATGATATTTACCAGAGTTGTAAATTTTCAGTTAAGTGGGTGATACAGATTTAGACATTGGAGTTGGGACCTCGTCACATACAGAGGTTTGGGTGGGTGTCTCATGGCTTAATATCCAACCAGTAATTAGTGGGCAATTTGTTGTTTTTAGATCAATAATAGCATATATTTCTACATTTGGTCTGAAATGGCAATCAGTTTGAAATGTTCTAACCTTAGGTCCGGTTGGATATTTCCAACAGTTGGAAAAACTTGAGATGCCAGTAGGAAAGTTCTAACCCAAGGGGGTCTCATCTGGTTCAAGAGGGGGTTGGTGCGGTGGGGATTTTTTCAAGGTGTACGCCCCCAACGGAGACCCTCTAGCCACGTCCCTGAAAGTCCACGTCCCTGAACACGAGTGTATGTGTTACAAACCTTCGACCAATTCGGTCTCCCAGGCTGGAGTTTGGTTTTGAGGCCGGTGATGAGGTCTGTATGTTCTTGTTCGTGGTACATATCCAACGCCATCTGAAGAAACACGCCCTTGAGGTCCGTCTTCTTAGCAGCGCCAGTCATAAACATATGAAGATCAATAATGCGATCGAATCCTTTCATCTCATTCTGTTCTCTCTCCAACTGAGTGAGCAGAGACAGAAACCACTCGAATTCCTTCTGTGTTCTGTTCACCCAAACGACATCGACCTGGTGGGATCAAAGTTAAAGTGATGTGAAACACGCCGGTAGGGTGATCAAATAGAAATGGAGAATAATCTTGTTCAAAGTAGTTATTTTTACAAATATCATATCTAAATTGACAACACACATCCTGTCATTCTTATGTATTAATTGAATGCAGTGACTCTCGATGGTGAAATCGTTTTCGTTAGTTTATTGCCAATAGATGCGTCCCGAATCGAGTAGTAAATATTTACAATTGAGCGCAGTTTAGACGATGTTTTCTATGGAGTGGTATGGTCGTTTTGCTTAAGATTTTCGGCGGTGTTAGTAGAATGTTGCATTCCTCCAATTGGCATAGTGCCTGAATACTAACTTATCAGTTTCACGCACCCGAACAAGTACATAATATGTATTTAACCCGTTGTTAGCCTTTCTATACTGAATGGATTCTCCCATTCTGTTATAACAGTATACATTGGAATAATCTACTATTCATTTGGAGGGATATAAAATGTAATAGAACCAGACGACAGGCAGAAAAACTATTAACCCTTTGAGTACCAAGTCTGATTTTCGTATCAACCCATATACCCTGTGCCAATGCATTCTCTTATATATGCGAGTCGACCATAGGTCGCTTCGCATATATAAGAGAATGCATTGGCCTAACAATTTTTCATTATTTTTTACAATTTTTTACAATTTTAATAATTGTTTCTTATATTCTTTAACTCTTTCAGTGCCAGACTTATTTTGTAGGTTTAGTGACAGGGAATCTTACGTTTTTCATGGGCATCAAAATTATTACTATGAATACTTGGTGATAGTTTTGAGTTATAACATGCCCCTAAGGTTTTATCCAGTTTGTTTTTAAATTCGCTATAGCATGCTTAAGCATACCCAAAACAAATTCAACCCAAAAAAAAAAAAAAAATACTAATTTTTTTTTTATATTTTTAATTTTTTTTTAGGGCCGATTTTATCAGCTCTGGCACTCTACAGACCGTAAATTAGGGCCGATGAGATCGGCCCGTGGCACTGAAAGAGTTAATACACAAGAGTAGAATGATGTATATTGTTAGGTGGGAAATGTCTTGATAATAAGTTTTGTCTTTTGTTGAAACTATGATCAAGACATTTCCTAAGGGAACTACTTTTCAATGAGTATTTAGTAAATAATGGTTTAGCTGAACGGCTTCTACTATTTAGATTGTATATGTTTACATTGTAATTGTCTATGCGCTGTTGCAGCACTACATGTCGTGTGTGCCAGTGCATTCTCTTATATATGCGAGTCTCCCACAGGGAGTCTCGCATATCTAAAAGAAAGAACTGGCTTAAGGTCAAGGTAAATATTGTTAGACCAATGTATTCTCTTATATATGCGAGACTCCCATGGGAGAGAAAATGCATTGGCACAGAATTCCAGGAAGCTCCGCCCATGGAGGGTTAAGTATCGAAGATCACTTACCTTCTTCAGTTTCATCGTGACTTCAGGTACGTCTGCATAGTAACAGTACTCGCATTTGGGGCACGTGCGCTTCGACGCTTTGTATCTATACATGATGCTCTGTAGGATTGAGGCAAAGGGTGTCACACCTATCCCAGCACCGATCAGTATGGCGTGCTCGGTGTCGAATATTTCTCTAGTCGGCGTACCGTACGGACCTTTAACGAATACCTGCACACGAAATGGAAACCATTATAGTATTCACAATTAATATGTTTTTTTTGGAGCCATGTTCTAACATTCACGAAATATGTGATTAAACGGTTTTGACTGTTGACTGCCATTCTTCAAAATTGCCACCCCTCTAATATACAACACAATATTTGTCAAATGTACTATGTATGTATCAATATGTGTATATTGAAATAACATATCATATCCTATCCTTCGACCGGTAAGTTGATTATACAATGTTTTGGAACTTCTTCTTTGAAATGGTACATACTATGGAATATGTTGTGTACAATGTGATCTGGTGATTCGAAACTTTAAGGTGGACCATCTGGCCACCTCAGCGCCAACTTAACCCTTTACCCAACAAACCGGCCAAAACCGGCCAAATAAAGCTTCAACAGCCTAAAATATCTTCGGTCTGTCTCAATAGAACCATACAAATATGGATATCATTGGAACCGGCTCATTGACCACACTGTGATGGTTACAGTTATGCCATGTGCCAATGCATTCTCTTATATATGAGAGTCGACCATAGGTCGCCTCGCATATATAAGAGAATGCATTGGCCTAAACAAATTCTTTTTTTAACACTTTTTACCATTTTTTCTTACATTCTTTAACAATTTTATAATTTTTAATGTGTTAAGCCAATGCATTCTCTTATATATGCGAGGCGACCTATGGTCGACTCGCATATATAAGAGAATGCATTGGCACAGGGCCGTTCTGTTGGGTAAAGGGTACGACCTCATATGATAAGAAATAAATCATGACGGCCATACCTCCATGCTCATGTGTGATATATTCGTCACAGTATAACGTCTGTTCAGTTGGAAATTCTCTTTACTCTGCAAGAGAAAGCAAAACCACCATGATGCATTGCTAGTGGCCATTAAGAAAATAGAGTGTAGATATAGATTACAAGCAATTCATTATATAGAGTTACGCTTCTTGAATTTGTGTAGGGAAACTCGAGTCAGCATAAAACATAAATTATGGCTGCTGATTGGTTGATAATCATTGAGGGAAAATTCCCTAAAGGGGGGGGGGGGGGACATAAAATCATAGCCTACGTAAATCATTTTTGTTTAGGTGGCCATGCATGAAGAGTCTGGTTGCGATCCCAAGTTACGCAAGTGGTCTGTGTATATTTATACTGCTGATTGTTGTGCAGTAACTGGGATAGTTGTGGAAAAAACACTCAACGAACAGGTTAAAAGTACGAAGAAATTATTACTGTTAAGATTAATTACATTTCCAAAGTGCATCTCCCACGAATGGGTGTATCTCCTATGAAGGGTGGAACAGTATATTCATCAAAACGCAAGCGGACAAACTCTAGCTCAAATTCAGCTATTGTGGTCATTCGTTTGTAATGACTGAAAACAGAACACTTGCCGAGTAAGCCATGAGTTAGTTAACCTGTGTCGAGATGATAAAATTTCAGACAAAAATTTATGGGCGATACACCCCAACACCCACCTCGCCACGTCCCTGGTCACACGAGTTAACTCACCAAGGTTCTCATGAAAGTTATTGACTTCTTCTTTCCAGTACTTTGTTTCTTTCTGACTGACATCTTGCTGCCAAAATTTCTGGTGATGACGCCACCTTGGATACTTTTGACGGAGATACTTTTACCTCGCACTGCATGGAATATGACACGAAAATAAGGGATGATATGTACGTTTAATTTATAACATCAGGTAGCTATAGGCACATGTACATTTTAGCAGTAGAATAGGTGCGCTAATCACAGAGTTCCTAACAGCGCATCTTGTTTTTGCCAAAATATTCTCCCAGCTTGTGGCTGATGAAATGTGAAAATGAAGCTTTATTTCTCATAATCTAAAGCGACGTATTGTTGTCTTCAAGCTTCAAATTGATGCTAGTTGTGGGTTTTGCTAAACAGAAATATTTCGAGACATTTATACAGATAAGAATGTCTCAATTTTATTTTCCTCAGAAAGTCTTGTTCAATTAAGTGAAAGAAATTTCTAAACAATATACAACAACAAACGAAAGAAAACGTGATAAAAGCCTCAAATTACCATGTTCCGGGGATCAAAATAGGTCGGTGGTATTTCAATATTTATATACGGAGTATGTATGCCCCGAAAATATGGATCTAAAGTCTAAATGATAGACATTATCGCCTCAGAGAGGGATTTTTTTCTCCATCTGGTTACAACAAAGAGCGTTATATGTTAGTTTCTATTTAAGCAGTAAACATAAAGAGCGTTCGTCTAAATTATGCGGGGAACGTCGAACGAAACTGTCACTGTTAAAGTTGCTCTATCCGAATTGACACCCTAAAAGTACCACATTTACGTCTTAATTACAATAAAATAAACAGATCGGACACATGAGCCCATTAATAGGTTTTAATGGACAAATATTGACCTTCAAATGAGAAATATTTTAACACATTTTGAAATTTGTGTCAGCCTAGCAAAAATTCCAATGACCGTCTCTTATAAAAGCACCCATCGTTCCGTCGCTCAAAACCGGTATATAATAAAGAGCGTTCTCAACGATGACCTTTTGTACTAGTTTCAACGTATAATGATTAATTCTGTTGTGTATTTTCGCGATGCTTGTGCCATGAGAATGATTATGACTGCACGTATTTTTCTTTTGCCTAGTAAGTATAGAACATTTAACAATTAACTTTTTACTAATTTCGTGTCAAATCGGACAGGGCATCTTTAATGTCAAATCGGACAGGATATCTTTAATTAATTTCGATTACTTTAGTAAGTCGTTATTGTGAATTCGAATGTGAACCCAGTATGCCATTATTTATCGACCTATTTGGATGACAGGAGCATGACAAGAAGGGAATATTTATTGTGCTTAATTTTTATTTTAAAGTGACGTGGTAACACTCCGCTTGTGGTGTTCAGAAGAGAAAAGAGATTATTCTTGGCCAAAATAGTTATTTCCGTATATTTGATATTCAAAAACGGATAAAAAAAACGCATCTTAATAAAGGAATTATATGCAGTGACTCTCATTGACAGAGTTATTGTCGTATCTTTATCGGCCATTGGTTCGTCCTGAACAAAGAAGTAAATGTGCATACAGTAATGCATAAATAATCGACTCCTTAACGACAGCAGAATTATGGGTAACTTTTCAGGATTTAGACCGAAATATGGCTTGTTGCCATTCATCGGAAAGCTCTCATTGAGTGCTTAGCCATATTTCCGACTAAATCCTGAAAAGTTACCCATAATTCTGCTGTGGTTAAGAATTCTATTATTTAGGGCTTTATTGTATTTGTGTGAAGTTCAGACGGTGTGTTCTCCGAAATGGTAGAGTTGTTGTGGTTGAAATTTTCAACAATCTTAATTGATTGATACATTACTCTAGTGAAGATTCATTCTGAATATGTCTTTAAAGATACACGGTCCGCTATGACACAAAATCTGTTAAAACTTTTTAGCTTACAAGGAACAAAAATTAAAAATAGCAGAAATCTTCCAATCGCCATTTTATGGCACACGCATTGTGACAATAGAAAAAAAAATATCCACTAATTTTAAAATTAATTAAGTTATAACGCTCTTTATTATCCACTGATTTTGTGAAACGAAAGCATGGACGCTGTTTAACCCTTTACCCAACATAGCGGCCAAAAACGCCCAAATAAAGCTTTAACAGCCTAAAATATCTTCGGTCTGTCTCAATAACACCATACACATATGGATATCATTGGAACCGGTTCATTGACCACATTGTGATGGTTACAGTTATGCCCTAGCTATGCCAATGCATTCTCTTATATATGCGAGTCGACCATGGGTCGCCTCGCATATATAAGAGAATGCATTGGCCTAAAAAAAAAACTTTTTACCTTTTTTTCTTACATTCTTTAACAATTTTATAATTTTTTCTTACATTTTTTAACAATTTTTATAACATTTTTATACATTCTTTGACAATTTTATCATTTTTAATATGTGTTAAGCCAATGCATTCTCTTATATATGCGAGGCGACCTATGGTCGACTCGCATATATAAGAGAATGCATTGGCACAGGGCCGCTCTGTTGGGTAAAGGGTTAACAGAAACGATCATTGGATTTTTTTCTAGGTTGATAAATACTCAAAATGTGATAAAACTCCATTTGAAAGTCGATATATGGCCATCAAAACCTTCTATTTATGGGCTCATTGTGCATGGGTCCGATATAATTATTTTCTGGTATAGAAAACGTAACGTACACATCGTGGATTTTATTGTGTCAAATCGGACAGCTCAACTTCAATTTGAGGTTTGAAGATTTTGAGAGTTTTAACCCTCTCATGGTAGGATCTACGCTGGTGCAGCATTAAATATAATATGCCAGCGCATTATCTTATATATGCGAGTATCATATAGAGCATCTCGCATATATAAGAGAATGCATTATCTTTCAAAGTCAAAGTAAATATTGTCAGGCCAAGGTATTCGCTTATATATGCGAGGCTCCCCGTGTGAGACTCGCATATATAAGAGAATACATTGGCACAGGGTTTTCGCAAAATTCCAGGAAGTTGCAGTAATAGAAGGGTTAATGCGAGATTCATACCCTTCTTGAGTTGTGCAACCCCATCGGTGCTCTTGTCTTCACGTTGGTCACCGATAAGGTAGTCGAAGTGTTCATACACTTTACTCGTCCAGTTGCCAGCCGAACGGATGTGAACTGAAAACGTCCCTAAAATGGAAAATGGATAATTTAACGCAAAAGCACTTTTTAGCAATGTTAACCTTGTATATAAAGAACACATTTAGTGTTGTACAAGTAGTTGCTAAACTCGATGGGGACATATTTTAATTATTGGTGACTCTCCAATGATGAGATATCTATAACATAAAACTTTTATAATACAAACATTACTGTTACAGTGTCAGTCATAGGTCGTTTATTGAACTTGTTATTTGAACCTTTTCCTCAAAGGATATGACTCATGTACTTATATTTATCTGTCGTCTGCTCACATTACCTGTACATCCATGCACAAAAATAATAGGCCATTCGGATGTACACGTTTTAACTGATTGTGAGAATCCATTTAGTATGGGAAGGTTTAATTTAGTATGGGAAGGTTTAATTTAGTATGTGAAGGTTTAATTTAGTATGGGAAGGTTTAATTTGTTATGTGTGATGGGTTTTCAAAACGTTTTGTTTTGTCGCATATATATACCCACCGCGAGTGCCTTATATCACTTTAAAGGCCCACTTAATTTTATATTCACTATTTTTATAGTGCCATGATATACGGTTTTAATAACAATCTTTGCCATAAAATATGATTAAAATACTATAATTCATCATCATTTGGAACGTCTGTGTCTCAGAAGGTACCCAAATAGTAATCATAAAAATCATAAAATCATTTCTCCCGTTATGGCTCCCAGAATGCAACATAATTCAAACTGTAGTTTATTTCCAATGGATGGGGAATAACTCTATATCTCATTGAACATAACCCAAGTGCAGAAACTTGAGGACAGAACAGACGTCGATATCTCAACAAAAACAACATGTTCTCAGTTTTTACATCGAATGAGTTGAAATTACAATGTTTTGGAGCTTCCTCTTTCAAATGGTATATAATATGGCATACGATACGATACGATTTATTTGCATAAACACAAATAAAGGCAGTATGCTAACAATACAATTCATAATTAAACAATTAATAAACAATTACTTGAGAAAATGGTATGGCTAGCTGCTAGCTATATGTATTGTATTGTGTGATGGAAGGATAATATTCATTCAGAACGTTTATCAAAGAAGCGCCGGACCACGTTGCTGACTTTGCTGCTTATTTCAGGGTTATCATTTTTCATTATAGGATTAAATTTCTGATCGTTTGACATACTTGTAAAATTACTATGATATCCACCAACAACATTATTTTATAACCTGGGGGGTTCGAAAATTAAGTGGGTCTTTAATAGATGTTCTCACCTTTGTGTTCAGGGGCGCTGCTTATTGTGAACGGGTGCCATTCACGTTGAGATATTTCTTTAATTTGAAGGAATACATAGTCCCCTGGTCTGAAGTTGAAGTTTTTCGGTTTTGATATTTCAAGATGTGTAACCTGCAATCATAAGTAAAACAAATAAACATCAGGGTCCGTTCACACACTGGCAAATTGGTCAGGAATGTTGCAGCCAAATTTATCGCGACACAAAGTGGTACCTCAGGTTTGAACATATACTTTGTTTATGTACGTGGCAGAATATTTGAGTTTAATTTCGAATGACGCGAATAAATCATCACTCGGATCAGGTGCTGACCGTTATTGTATATTAAATTTATGATAGTGGCGATGATGCTGATGATGATGATGATGGCGATGATAATAATGATGATCATGATGGCCATGGCGATAATGATGACGACGATGATACGTATGTCGATGATGACAATGATGCTGATGACGATGATGATGATGATGATGATGATGATGATAGTGGTGGCGATGATGATGATGATGGCGATGATGATGATGATGATGATGATAACGACGATAATAATAGTGCAACTTTGCACCTCTCTGCCATAAGAAAATGTCAAACCATACAACAGTGGCCCCTTTTTGTAAATGAATGTGTATATATAATACTTATTACTCTGCATTCGCCAATAAATTGTGGCGTTGAGTTAAATAAACATTCAACCAAGAAACGAATGTAGTTTGAGTGTGTTTTATTGAAGGGTATCGCACTCCGCCTTCAATAAATAAAGCACACTCAAACTACATTCATTTGTTATATTTATATAACTTTCCCGTATTATTTTTACAAACTCAGCTGAATGTTTTGTTCTGAAATATATCTGCAGTTTGGATATTATGCCAGGCAACACTCTAAGTTAGCCCAATGTTTTACCTATGAATTATCGACTGATTGGTAAGTGGCCGCACACTGAAAAAAACACGCATATTTATTCTATTTACCGCTTTTAATCATCCAGATCAACATATGTGACTATAGTGTTATGGTGTGTTTTATTGGGATATGAAATGCATGACGCAATTGTCTGTTAACCAATCACAAAACATGATTTATTGTAACATACATGCTATATAAATATTCCATAATGGCGAACAAACTAAATATATTAAAATGCGACAACTGCATGTATCGCCGCCTTTAATTTACAGGACAATTAGGAACTGAAACACACTTATAGAGCGTGAATGTACTGCTATACCCTTACTAAGCTCTTACCCCAGAAGGCAATAGATGAACTTCTTGTATTTTGGTTGAACCCAAGCGCGCCCAGTTGACCAGCTGCGATTCCATTAGTTTCTCTATAAGGAATATTACTGCTGGTCCGACAAACCATTTCCAAAAATTGGGCGCATGTATGATACACACTATCCAGAAGGGAATATAGAGAAGATGTGTCCAGTAAAATACCTGCAATGAGAACATATGACAAATATGTGAAATTTACAAGGAAGTATTTTTCTCTTCCAGAATGGCTGCGGACAGACGCACCACAGTGGCGATGGCATAGTAAGTGTGACAATTTATTATTGTGAAATTTTGTGACAATTGGTCGTCATAATTATGTGCCATTGCTAGCCATGTTGTCCGCGGAGTTTCCGCACAATGAGTCGACTGGACCAATTTACCATTTCGTTTCACCAAGGTTGCTCTCTACTCATTACGTTTTGCTACATTGTATTCTCTACGATATAGATATATAATTGCACGATCGATCGTCCAGAATTGTGTTTGACTGTGGCAATCCCTCATTCACTCACATATCATGCACGTAGTACGTTTTATTGATATGATCTCAATTATTAATTGCATGCGTATTAAGACAGTTCCCCAATTGCGTTTTTTATTTTGCGACGTTTAGTTCTACGCATATTTCCGCTAACATTATCATGTGGGCCGATGAAGCTGTATCGGAACTGTTTGAGGAAATGCAGCTGAGAGAAAGTATCTGGAATAAACAAAGCGAACTATATATACAAGGACCAAAAAAGAAGAAGAATGAGGCTGATTATAACGAACTTTTGAAGACTCATTGTGCGAATGGAGCGGGCGACATGGCTAGCTATGGCATATTAATTATGACGACCAACTGTCACCAAACTCCACCATAATAAATGGTCACACCTACCATGCCATAGTTACTGCGGTACGTGTGTCCGCAGCCACTATTTAAAATAATGTGGTAAATATGGAGAATTAGATAAAATTTGGTTTTATATTAATTGCTGATAGTTATCCAATAACGAAATTTCGGTGTTGAAACCATAGTTATGTAAACAAAACTGTTGCAGTGAATTATTAGCAAACATCGCTAATCGTGTAGCAGGTTCAAATCTATTTGTCTGAATATGATTTTCAGAATATTTGTCAATGCGTTGACCTTTTCCAATAACATTTATTTGATATGTTTGCTTGAAAACTTTACAAAAATTACTCGATGTATTTTCACATTCCGGCTAATCTGCCATCCGTCAACAGACTGTCAAATAATGGAAATCTGGTTACCTTATTCTGCGAGTCAGAGACTATAGAAACCAAGAAGAACCGTTGAGTACAGTATCCTTTTAACCAACGGGTACTTTCTGCGTAGAACTGTTTTCTAGAAGACGTACGTCCCCTACATTGTGCTCTCCAGTAAACAAAACAAATAAAGATACACTCGCATAATTTACCTCAAAGTAGCCACTTCTTCTGACAAATGGCTGGGAACATATGACCATGACTATGAGGATAGCACAGAGTATCCAGCCGGTTATAAACGCAGAACCAGGGATCAGACCGAGTTCTACTGTATTCGTGCACAGAACGTCGTACATGGTCATGTTCGTAGTATCCGCCAAATACGCTGTAACAAGAAAATCAAACACATGTATACAGCGATATGAAATATACATTAACTTATAGTCAGAATTTTTATTGATTTTCACTGAAAACTTGGAGAGAGTGTTGCCTGGTATGTCAGAAGGGTTCATTTCAAAACAAATGAATGTAGTGTGTGTGAGGGAGGTGTGTGTGTGAGGGTGAGAGGGTGTGTGTGTGAGGGAGGTGTGTGTGTATGTTATTGGGGGATACGGCGATGTGGTCGTTGGGCCACATTGTCCGAACCACAAAACTCACTCAATCTGCCCCAACGACCACAGCGCCGTTTCCCCCAAAAAACACACATACACCCACTGCATTAATTTCTTATATTTATATAGCTTTTTGATGATTTATTCCCATAAAAAAATGAATGTATTCTTATATATTTGCAAATAATTTTCCACATAGTTGAGACTAGCCCATGCAGCACATTAAGTCAGCCCAATATAAGATTCCCAAGCACTTAGCAACGATAACGTGATCGATATAAATAACCGGCTTTAGATACAATTCGACTGATCTTTGAAATGCACGCCCAAACATTCTGCTGGGACCCCTTTTAGTGATTAGCTCAGTGTAACACAGACGGACTATGTAAATATTATATACCAATTATTGTGAAACGGTACCGTCTATCAAAGCGTGCGTTCCAACGGTTATCATATTGCTTGCCGAACTGAAGACAAGCTGTCGACTCCTCATTCTCAAGCTGAAACTATAACACTCACTGCCTCGCCTGGTATATGTACTTCAGTTTGAACGTATATTTCTAAAGACTAAATTAAAAATAACTGCAGACGAATCATTATGGCAATCACAGCAAGCTAAATCTAAAAGTTGGACTCAAGTAGAATCATTTTATAAACAAAAATGTTTTTTTAAAGTAGGAAGAGTGGATTTGAATGATAGACATACAGTTTCTCTGACAGCATCTTCCTCTTGACAGTAGACCAACACTTTCATCAGCAAGTGTTCTGTTATATCATTTCGATATATTAGTTTGATTGCCATCATACAATTTTAAAACAAATCAGATATACACCACCTTCAGTAGATAGAACGGACATGGACATTTGAACCTAAACAATTATGTATATACGTAATATTTGATATATTAGAGGAAATAGGGATCAATAACTACACGAAATTACGTCATTTTTACCTTCGATATAACCAAACTTATAATGTATTTTCCAACTATTTTCAATTTGTTTTCGCACAAGAGTGAGTCGAACGCTTTTTATTCATACCATACAGTCAGACTTACAATAAACGCTCTTTAATATTTCAAGTTGAGAAAATGACCCGACTTTTCTAAATTATATTATTTAATACTTGCTTTACTAAATACTCCTTTACGAGTAGTTCCGTTAGTAACTGATAAGATAAAAGGATCAACAAAACGGCCTTGTGTTGAACTTATTGTCGGAACAATTCCCATCAATGAATAGGAATCCTTCTGCATTGGTATTATCTTAACTATTATTTGTCGTCTGCTGAACATCCCTCCAGACGAAGAATAGACCACTCCAATTATACACGTGTATAACTGAATGGGAGAATCTATCGTAAATAAAGGGTTAAAGGCACGGACGGCCTTCGTGGTGGGTATTGCTGTTAATTGTAGTCACATCCGTTGAAACCGTCACAAACAGAACGAATATTAATATACAAACATATTTTGTTCTTATATACCAATTATAAATATCGCGTAAATAGTACGTTATTGTCAATACGGTACGTTTTTCTGCAAACTAAAGTAAAAAAAGTAACATAACCTGGCCTTTGATTACATAACACAGCGTACGAACCTGACCATAACATACTATTTATGATTGGTATCAGAACAAAATATGTCTGTATTTTAATATTTCTGTTTATGGAAGATTTAACGGCTGTGACTATTTTAACAACAATATGCACCGCGAAGGCCATCCGTGCCTTTAACAATTCGTTTCAAGTACAGTGGTTTTAAACAGATACCTGCATTTCCGATATGAGATCCAGTGTGGATGACAGCGAAAACGACGATAGCCCACGCAGTCAACTTATGGAACTTAATGTGATGATCCAGAGGTAGAAACCTAAAGCATCGAGTCCTCCTCATGAACGATATACACTTGCGAAGCATCATCACAATGATCCACATGCATGTAAAGTTAAGAGCCATCCCTCCGCCTCTAGCCGCAACCAGGAATCCATACGCTGATTTGTAATTGTAAGCTCCCCAGAAGAACATCGCGGCACAGACAAGAAGGAAAAAACATTTGAACAGGATCTTTCGCCTGTTGTTTAGGAAATATGTCCAAGTAAAACAACTCTTTGATTTCTCCTTCCGTCTCTTGGTTTCACCTTTTATGAAATGGGCGGCCCTGCAGAGAGATGGTTGACAAAATATTAGACCTTTATATCAAAATGAACGGTTGGAATTTGACGATAAGTTAAACAGCGAACGCTTCATTATAACCGACATTGATCAGTTTTTTTTTTATCGGGATATGCTATATCTCAATCCCGGAAAATATAAGGTATTTCCAAATAGTGCAACAGTATATTGCTGCGACAAAACGCTTCGATTCATGACTGTCTGGCTGCTCTGACATTAAATGGCCACAATACAATGTCAATCACAAATCGATCAACATACACCAAACACAACCATTGCGATGACACCCTCCCCCATTCGGATAGCCACATCCACCATTTGTATACACATCGATAATTTCTTCCAGCGTAACTGTCAAGGGCGTCATCGGGACAGTCGCCAAATTCTCTACTGTACCAATTCAGATTAACCTTACAGTCAAATGTTTGAGACCGATAGCCTTGAAATCTATATTTCACATCTTCCTTAGATGTCCCAACAGACACAGATATACACAGTTTTATGTTCGCCCCAATGTTATGCTCGCCCAACTCGCCCCACAGACACATACGCTGAAATATGTTTTTCGACATATAATGCAAACACAAATTGTTCTCACCATGTACAATCGTTTCTGTTGTCGCCTTCTTGTCATTGTATAACAATGTATTGTCAATTTTGTACACGGGAGAACGGCTACCTAAGTTATAATAACTTGTGCCCCAATTCCCTTTTGTATATTTATATACGAATAAAATCTGTTTAAAGTAAAAATATTAGACAAATAATCGAACCCACGTTCGGACTGTTACACTTCCCAACTCTCGGTGAAACTCGGTCCCGATTTTAGCCCATGTCGGGGTTCGAACCCGCGCCAACATCGACTGTGATGATCTTATCCACGACCTAACCACCTCGGCGACAGGGACGTCGTTAAAAGGAAGTCCTTTCACGGTGAAAGGGCTTCCTTGTAACGATGTCCCTGTAGCCCATGTCGGGGTTCGAACCCGCGCCAACCTCGACTGTGATGATATTATCCACGACCTAACCACATCGGCGACAGGGACATCGTTAAAAGTAAGTCCTTTCACGGTGAAAGGACTTCCTTTTAACGACGTCCCTGTCGCCGAGGTGGTTAGGTCGTGGATAAGATCATCACAGTCGAGGTTGGCGCGGGTTCGAACCCCGACATTAGCTAAAATCGGGACCGATTTTCAAGCTTGTGAGTTGAGTTGAATGTGTCATTCTGATCGATATAAGGTCATTTAGATAAGAAATGAGAATGTGTTCACGCTCAATGAAGCAAGCACATTCGAAGCAAAGTACACTCATAATGAGTCTGAGCCTCCATAATTTGATTTACATAGAATTATACATATACAAATGAAACAGAGCGAAAGTCATTAACTATAATTGATACAGGTATATATAACACTAGCCGATGAGCCCGACGTTGTTCGGGCTATTCAAAAACCAAATTTCAAGTCGATAGCTATTCAAAAACCAAATTTCAAGTCGATAGCTATTCAAAAACCAAATTTCAAGTCGATAGCTCTACCCGTTTCCGAGATCTGGTCTGCGCATGCGCGAAGCTGGCGTCGCACGGGCTCGGCGACCCGATAAAATTCGTATACGGGGCAAGATACATTCACATAGCAAATTTCAAGTCGATAGATTCACCCGTTTCCGAGATCTCGTCTGCGCATGCGCGAAGCGGGCGCCGCACGGGCTCGCCAATACGACAACGACGACCGCCTGGTCAAACTACACTCACCTACCAAGTTTCGTCCCGATCGGTCGAGAATCGTAGATTTGTATAAATGACAGACAAACATACAGACAGACAGACAAACAGAGGTCTTCAAAATATATATGAGACTAGCTGATGTGCCCGACGTTGCCCGGGCTATTCAAAAACCAAATTTCAAGTCGATAGCTCTACCCACCCCGACGTTGTCCGGGCTATTCAAATACCAAATTTCAAGTCGATAGCTCTACCCGTTTCCGAGATCTGGTCTGCGCATGCGCGAAGCTGGCGTCGCACGGGCTCGGCGACCCGATAAAATTCGTATCCGGGGCAAGATACATTCACATACCAAATTTCAAGTCGATAGCTCCACCCGTTTCCCAGATCTCGTCTGCGCATGCGCGAAGCTGGCGTCGCAAGAGCTCGGCGACCAGATAAAATTCGTATCCGGGGCAAGATACATTCACATAGCAAATTTCAAGTCGATAGCTCTAACCGTTTCCGAGATCTCGTCTGCGCATGCGCTGCACGGGCGTCGCACGGGCTCGCCAATACGACAACGACGACCGCCTGGTCAAACTACACACACGTACCAAATTTCAAGTCGATAGCTCCACCCGTTTCCGAGATCTCGTCTGCGCATGCGCGAAGCGGGCGCCGCACGGGCTCGCCAATACGACAACGTCGACCGCCTGGTCAAACTACACACGCGTACCAAGTTTCGTCCCGATCGGTCGAGAATCGTAGATTTGTATAAATGACAGACAAACATACAGACAGACAAACAGAGGTCTTCAAAATATATATGAGATTTGTAAATTCACATGTAATGAATTGTGTTGGAAAATAAACTATGTTAAACCCCTTTCACGACGGGAGCCGCGCTGGTGCAGCATTAAAGATAATGTGCCAGTGCATTCTCTTATATATGCGAGCCTCACATAGGGAGCCTCACATATATAAGAGAATGCACTGGCCTACAAGGTCAAGGTAAATATTGTTAGGCCAATGTATTCTCTTATATAATTCGAAGCTCCCTACGGGATACTCTCACATAAGAGAATGCATTGGCACACAACAACATTTAATGATACGGGCGGCGTTGGCAGTGGATATGCTGTTAAAATATTCACCTCCGTCAAAAACCGCCATAAACAGAAAGAATAGTAAAATGTAGACAGACTTTGTTCTTAAACAATCAGAAATATGGCATAAACAGTATGTTATTGTCAATTTCTTTATTTTGTTATGTAAACAAAAGCAAAAAAAGTTACGTTACCTGGTTTTTGTTTAGATCCGGATATGGTAAACATAAAGAGCGTTACTTGTTACTGTTTACCTGATATGGAAATAATAAAGAGCGTTTATATAATTTGTGTGTGATCAACCAATAGAATTGCGCTGTGTTATGTAAACAGAAGCACCACCACTGTAACACGAGTATGCTCTTGTTTACGTACACCATCGTACAATATACTATATACAATATACTATTTACGCGCTGATTATGTTTGGCATATGAACAAAACTATATATATTTTAATATTCCATCTGTTGATGGCGATTTGAACAAATATGAATAGTTCTGCAACGAACGTCGCCCTTGCCTTTAAGGTAAATATTGTTAGGCCAATGTATTCTCTTTTATATGCGAGGCTCATGGGAAGATTAATGTAACTCAAGCTTACCCGAGTTCGAGATTGTTGATAATATCCGAATGTTTATTGAGTTCTGCTGCCAGTTCATCAAATGATATATGGCCATCCTGATTCTCGTCCGCCGAGATAAAAAGTTTTTCTGTTAGAACCTCTATATTTGCATCGCTCAGTCGAAGAGTGTTTTCCTTCATGCACGATTGCAACATGTTGAACATTTCGTCCCTCTCGATGGTCCCACTACCTATATGAATGGACATATAATTGAATACTAATAATAATGTACAGTAATGCCCAAAGTAATCGACTCCTTAACACAGTAGAATTATGGGTAACTTTTCAGGATTTAGTCGGAAATATGGCTTGTTGCCATTCACCAGGGAGAGCTTTCCGATGAATGGCAACAAGCTATATTTCCGACTAAATCCGGAAAAGTTACCCATAATTTTGCTGTGGTTAAAGCCCCGGTTCCATATCCCCGATTTTCCACCCCGAATGTTCCCGAATGACTCCCGAATCATAATTTTGCAAAAATCGTGGAGTAAGTTCGGGACGAGTCGGTACAGTGAATTTTTACCCCCGAACATGATCGGGGATATCGGTGCTATCGGGACCATTCTGGGCCCGCTCCCGACAATTTTGAAATGTTCAAAACTATCGGGAACCAAGCCGAATCGCTCCCGATTTGTCAATCATCGGGAGAAATTCGGCACCTATTCGGGAGTAGTCGGCAGTATTCGGCAGTATTCGGCAATATTCGGGTGGATATTCTGGAGTAGTCGGCAATATTCGGTAGCTTATTCCCGAATTCGCCATGTGTGGCTGCTTTTATATTGAGATCCGGTGTATCTGCAAATTTCGGCATCGATTCGGGACGTTCGGCAGCAATTGAATACCAATTCGGTATTTATTCGGCATCAATTCGGTACCAGTTCGGCATTGATTCGGGGTATTCGGCAACAAGTCGGTAGTAATCTGGGTAATTCGGCAGCTACTCGCACAAAATTTCGGTATCAGTTCGGGATAATTCTTTATCATTCGGGAAGAAATTCAGAAGCATTCTGGAATACTCGGCAATGTTCGGGACGATTAAATTCTGTCATCAGTTCGGCGGCTTTTGGAATAAAACTCGTCCAGAATTCTCTCGAATGCTGCCGATTTGGTCTGGTCCCGAATTGGTGCCGAATATACTAATTCGGGACAGAAAATCGGGAATATGGAACCGGGGCATAAGGAGTCTATTACTTAGGGAATTGCTGTATAAAAGTTATAAAGCGCTTTATCCCGTGAGGCCCATTGCGCTGGATAATACAATAACAATTACAAATACTCTCGTGCATGGCCATTCACAGAGCTCCTTCTCATCCCAACACGCGCACGTGCAAACATAATCGATAAGTTCGATGATATAATAAATCATGAATTTCGTATAAAAATAAAAATATCAATCTAATTATCTATATACAGATATATACTAGCAGGGTGACCCGACTTCGTCCGGGCTGTTTCACCTCTGCTTTCATCCGTCGAAAGGCGCGATTTGACCTTGAATTGACCATTTGAAGGTCAAGTCAGGTCGGGGTCACGATTTGACCCATCCAAAACACTCCCCGGACAAAAGTACCCCTAGGTATCAAATATCTATTTGTGTATTTGAACGCTAATTTCAGATAAAGTGTTAATTTTCTCAAGTCAACGCGACCAGACTTTGTCAGTAGCTCGTAAAACTTTTTCTTAGATGGTGGATTCCAATAGTGTTCGGATATGTATTTTACCCGCCGGTGCCTCAAGTTGGCGCACTTCGTAACAAAATGGTATTCATCACCCAGTTCATTTTGTGCACAAGCTACATAAATCTCTTTTTGCTCCTCGCTTTCCCCATCTACTTGTTTCTACTTCCAATCTATGATTGCATGTACGTATTTTTATCAAATATTTTGAGGGGGAAATCGGTAATATAGTTTTCTAAGCGGAGGGTTGACTTCAGTTCTTTGTAAAATATTCCTCGTGATGACGATTCTATATCTAACCACCATTGCTGAGTAAACTGGTCAATCAAAGTTTTGGTTATGTCTTTTTTCTTGCTGTCTATTAACTGTGCCTGGTTCGACCACGCCACGCCAAAACCAGCTGAGTGTATTATAGTTTTAGTAATGTTAATATGTCTAAAGAGTTTACCGTCGTGTTCCATAAGACGAAACAAGATATCATATAGTTTCTTGACCAGAACGGACCCATCTCCCGTCACGAGTATCGACCAGTAGCTTACTATTCTCTGCTTTGCCATTATGGCCAATGGGTATCTGCCCATTTCCCCATACACCATGTAATTCGGAGTGCTGGTCTTCATGTGCATCAATATTTTGCAGAATTTTGTACGCTCTCAATTTCTCCAGGGGCATGTGGCCATTATAGGATCCAGACACCTCGGAGAACTTGGATGCGGATCATTAAAATATGAATCGTGACAAAATAAAGTAGAACTGAAAAATTAAACGCCATCAACGTTATCAAAATATAATTGGCCTTGACAAATTGTGGTTTTACTAAGTGATGCGTGGAATAAACATGTAACACGTCCCATTTGTTGTATTAGCCTACGGGTGCAACAGTTTCGGCGATTATTCCCAAAGTATGGAATTGTAGTGTTCGTGTGATCATTAAACTATGGGGGTTGCGCATTGCGTCTATGGTTAGGAAGTCATGCGCGTCCTGTCGTGGACTCTGGTACTATATCGTTGTCATTGAAAGGGGTTTTAAAAAACTGGGGCATATGGCCGTCGCTCATGCGAGTCGAGTACATCATGCAGTGAACCTTAATTGATAGCAATGCGCGAAAAGTCACGTAGGCTCGGTGACGTTACGATGTCATACTTACATGCACAGGTATAGTGGGTTTCGATTGGGATTAATCACGTCCAACTACTTACTCCGGTAGGTGAATTTCACCTTCAGGAAATTTCATCGGTATATGCTCCCCATTGGTTAAAAATAAAAATACAACCAAAGACGACCCAAGCCCTCATTTTGGTGAATACAAAAAATCCTACATTTATTTTCTAAGTGATTGTGACTGAAACATACTCTCTGTGTCAGTCCTTTCATTTCGATCGACCGACGGATATGTGCATGTATATATGTATAAGCGGGAACGTGTAGATACAGCCGAACTGGTGATTTGTTGAAATACAATAATGCCCTAAATAATCGACTCCTTAACCACAGCATAATTATGGGTAATATTTCAGGATTTAGTCGGAAATATGGCTTGTTGTCATTCATCGGAAAGCATTCAATGAGAGCTTTCTGGTGAATGGCAACAATCCATATTTCCGAATAAATCCTGAAAAATTACCCATAATTCTGCTGTGGTTAAGGAGTAGATTAATTTGAGCATTACTGTAATTAAGCATCCTAATGATTTGTATTCTTGAGTGTCAATCATTTCAAATAAAAAGTTACCGTTTTTCCAGATTTGTAAAATAAACTTTTCACTAATACCCTGTTTAAAACTGTAATAAACATTACCAGCTTCATTAAACAGGTACTCAATCCGATCAGACGGTCCCCATATCATCAATATACAACAACAACATTTCTTCAAAATACGCTTTAGTTATCAGAATCGATTAATTGCACCAAAATAATGCTTTGATTGGCAACTGTGGGATGGTCCATTACTCACGATTTTCATCATAAATATCGAACAGGAATCGTAGCCGTCCGATGGGTGTGGCCCGCTTCAGTTTGTCCAATTCCTGGGCAACGCATTTTGCATCGACAAAGCCATCTTGCTCTACGTCGAGGTTTGAAAGCCATCGCTGTGAATAGTAGGACTGCAAAAGAAATGTAGAAGGGATTCCCAATAAATATGTGCACACATTTCACACACACAAGGCAGTTATTCAGGCCATTTGTAGACGGTATGCAGTGGATTCGCACCGCGCTGTTGGTGGTTATTCAGGATTCATAGATTCAGGATTCACTGTAAACAGCTGTATATGAATGTATGTGCATAGTATTTGTCATGGATGTCAACATTGACATGTAAATAGGAACGAGTCATTTTGAGATCATTCGGCCAAAAAAACATGGCTGCCAGCGGCCATCTTGGATTTCAAAATTTGCAACAAAATACAACACGATAACTGCCTGCAGTGAGTTTAGCAGTTAGAATTACATTAGTTCTCTTATTCTAAGGTGTTTTAGGCCAAACTCATTGCAAAAACAACCAAAAGAATTGCAGAAAAAACAATTTTGAGTTGCGGAATTTATTTTTTGATCCCATCGACCACCCAACTCACCCCGGCATACGTGCCCGGAAACCCCCTGGATATACCAGGACTTTTTTCTCTTAACCCGTTCTATAACAAATGGATTCTCCCATTCAGTTATTCAAGTCAAGTCAAGTAGTTTTATTGCATATAAATGGGTATTAATACATTTATCGTATGTACAACCTTATAACTTTCAAAAAAACAATTCAACCGAGTTAAGGATAACTTGAGGTGTGTTTGTTGTAAAACAGCAGATCACAATCTATATCTAATTTCCTTGTAAATTACAGTTATAAATATGTGTTTTTAAAGATACGAGAGGCGTTGGCGGTGGGTATGCTGTTAAAATATTCACCGCCATAAACAGAAGGAATAGCAAAATATAGACAAACCTTGTTCTTATACCAATCAGAAATATGGCATAAACAGTATGTTATTGTCAAATGTTTTTCATTTGTTATGTAAACACAAGCAAAAAAACGTTACATTTCCTGGTTTTTGTTTAGATCCGGGTATGGTAAACAAAAAGAGCGTTATTTGTTACTGTTTTCCTGATATGGAAATAATAAAGAGCGTTTATATAATTTGTGTGTGATTAACCAATATAATTGAGATGTGTTTTGTAAACAGAAGCAACACTTCTGTAATACGAGCAGGCTCTTGTTTACGTACACCATCGCACGTCTTGACGACATTATACTGTTTACACGCTGATTATGTTTGACATATGAACAAAACTATATCTATTTTAATGTTCCTTCTGTTGTTGGCGATTTGAACAAATATGAATATTTCTGCAACGAACGCCACCCATGCCGTTAACGATTACGATTGGCATACAACCGTTTATTGTTTTCAATCAAATCTAAAATTAAAAAAACCCTTGGGTTAGACTTGAATGGTGACGTAGGCTTCTGGCCATGAACATGGGCGTAGCCAGCATTTTTAAAAGGCGGGTTCGAATATTAACTTGTGGGGCACAGGACCGAGGTGAAAAGCTCCGACCGCGGCGCGTGTGAAGGTGCAGGAGGGGTGTCACTTTCCCGCAGTTTGGGGGTCCGAGGGGCCTCCCCCTGATGTTTTTTTTTAATTGAACCTATCGAGTGCGAATCTGGAGCATATTTGACGATTATTTGTGTAATATCTGCACGTATATCAGAGAGGTAATACTGTTTTGGATTTGATATACCGATTATGTGAGAACATATGACATAGCTGTGTTTGTCTTCATATATACATGATCAAGTTTTATGTACTGATGTTGTCTCCATGTATGCGACCGTGACCGCGTGTAGTATCGACTCGGGTAATAAGGAACGATGACAAAACCCAACCATCCCCATATTATATATCCCTTCGCGATATTATGAAGTTATTTTATGAAGGCCTACACTCAAAATTGTTATGTTATTGGCTTAAGTGGGCCATATACTATATGGAATTGAACGATAGTCAATCACTAATTGCCACCATTATCGTTAGATCTATATGCATGTAGAACATGATATGTAAAGCTTGGAATGTTCTGCGTATTTAGTTTCCTATACTATATACATTAGCAAACTGTATTTGACTTATTCTATATACATGTAATCTATAACCCCCGACCTTCTATATATACTTTCTGTGAAATTACGCATTTATGATCCAGAGTAACGTGCAGCTGCAAATAGTGGGCACATGCTTAAACAATATACGCTCTCTAAATTCGAATAATTATTTTCAAACCAATGTTTAGTTATCTTCATACTATCTGCTTAATACCATACAATTTCTATTCGAGAATTGTACCATACGAAAACTGAAAAGGAAAACTGCAAACAGCCAATCACCACCTACCACCATTCGCACGGCACAGCATCTCGATAAACAAAAACATCTACCTTACTCCTGTTTAAATTCGCGGTACTATATTTCGCTTGCAATTGGTTTTGAATTCGCGCGAATTCAAAACTGACAACAACATTTTCCTGAAAGATTTGGATTTATTATCAGAGATACTCAATTGAAATAGTTAAAGACAGCATTGGATTAAACTCGAAAGAAGTAAAACCACAGACACATACCAGTCAGTTGGCTTCAGAAAAAGCAACACTTGGCTGAGGGTTGTGCTGGCATAAATAATTCAGTCTGTTTGGTCATGGTGTCACTACATGCAGCGTTGACAACAGGTGCGTACTTTCGTGCGCCTTCGGCCTAGCACATGTATATTTCTTACAAGTATTTCAACACCGTCGATGTTACAATAATTTGTTGATTTGCATAATTATGAGTAATGATTTTTATGTTGGTCACCCGCATGTAATATATATCCGTATAAAACAGGTCTAGTTGCCTATATTCAGTCCAGCCTTCCGTAATCCCATATAAAAATGTACCTGGGTAAATCCACCCAGGTTTTTTGGGCCGAAACCCAGGTAAATCTATCTACCAAGATATCCACCAACCATCAAGACCCCCTGAAACCTGGGTTTTACCATGATTTACCCACCTGAAACTGGACAAAAAACCCTGGTATGGATAAACCTGGGTGTATTTACCCAGGTGACCACACCCAGGTGTACCCTACCTGGGTGTTTCCCACCCAGGTGTACCCTGGTGTTTCCTACCTGGGTGTTTCCCCCACCCAGGTGTACCATGGTGTTATTCACCCAGGTGTTTCCCCCACCCAGGTGTACCATGGTGTTATTCACCCAGGTGTACCCTGATGTTTCCTACCTGGGTGTTTCCCACCCAGGTGTACCTTGGTGTTATTCACCCAGGTGAATCCTGATGTTTCCTACCTGGGTGTTCCCCACCCAGGTGTACCTTGATGTTTCCAACCCAGATGTACCTTGGTGTTTTCTTACGCCGGTGTACCTTGGTGTTTTCTTACCCAGGTGGATTTCCCACTGAGATGCACCTGGTGTGAAAACACCAAGGTACACCCAGGTAAGGAAACACCAAGGTACACCTGGGCAGGAAAACACCAAGGTACACCTGGGTAAGAAAACACCAAGGTACACCTGGGTAAGAAAACACCAAGGTACAACTGGGTGGGAAACACCAAGGTACACATGGATAGGAAACACCAAGGAACACCTGGGTGAATAACACCAAGGTACACCTGGGTGGGGATCCAAAGTGAAATGATGAGGATGGCAATGAAGTAGATTTGGATGGGATGCAGGGGTATTGTTATCAATGGAGTTGTTTTAGAATAATAGAACATTAAGGAAACTGATTGTGCAGCAATACAATTTTATTCAAGGACAACAAACTAACTAAAGATAAAATACATGTATAGAAACACATGTAATACATAAATATATAAACTCATTAAACTGCATGGGTTAAAACTTACTGACAACAAGAGTTGGGTTAAATTTTTGATTAAAAAACACTTGCAAATTCCCTCTGCATACATGTATATGGTATGTTAGGCAAGTTACATGTACATGTAGTTGCAATGTATACCGGTACATGACATACCGGTGGACACAAAAATCATTATTTTAGTTCCAATGTCATTTACCAGTATACATGTACATGTTTTACCTTGCAGCTACCTCTACAGTGAGGTAGTTTTGTCTCATTTAAACTTTCTAAATGGGTTTCTCCCTTTGAATGACATAAACTAATGTGAGTATACACATGAGATGTGATGTGAAATATACACCAAAAAATTATTTTTTAGTCTAAGGACATGTTTCCTGTCATTATCTCACTGCTTACAAATATATATTTGTAATAGTGTGCTGTAATGCTCCAGAAATAGTCATATTTTGTCCTGGTTCATAAGAACACATTATTTATTAGTGTTAGAAGGACATGTTGTCTATTATTATTTGACTCATAAACCCCCAAATGTACATGTAAGCAGAACATTTGGGAAAGAGACACACCATCTTTATCCTTTTTTATATCAGTAGCAATTGATCAGATAGCAAAATATGCTATAAAAAATAGTTTTCAGATGGTAGAGATTAAACAATCACATTAATTGCACCAACTCGAAACAGTTAACATACCCTGTAGAATACAGACTATGATCAAGGAGGGTGTCACACACACCCCCACCCGCTTTGGCATGTGATATTCAGGCCATTTTCAGGTGGTATGCTATATACATACCCAATGTTATCTGGTACCAGGATTTCACACGGTAATATAACCGGCATTCATGATTCAGCAAAAAGGCTAGTATGCAGATATAATACCGGTAGCAGAAAATTATACAAATTTTGAGTATTTTCCAGCCTAAACAGACCCAAGTGATATATTTTTATCTAATTCAGTCTAATACCTCTTGATATGTTGATGTTTTGGATACTATTTCAGCAAATGTGAGAAAACTGTGATCTGGTATTCAGTATTCATGGGTGATAGGAGGGGTAACACCCTCATAAAGGCCACTCACAATTGAATACACCAGCATGGAAGGTGTCACCACCCCCACCTCCCTGGCCCCAATACCAGTTAATGTAAAAGGTTGAATCATGCGTACCAGTTACAAGTAAGGAAATATTGAATGAAAACTAATATTACACTAATAATATAGTTTTCATATACATGTACTAGTATTTGCTGAAGTTGTATCCATAACTTCTACATACCTATAGATAATAGATTGAATAAAAGGACGTCCGGCCGCAGTGTCCCCCGAAAAAGTGGCTTCATTGGGGCATCAGTTTGTCTGAAAAAAATATCAAGGACCCTAAATCTGATAATACATTTCAGAACAATCCAACCAGTGTACCATGAAATGGTGAATAATAAACTATCATACTAAATTTGATTCAGATATGATCACACAAACTAAAATTATGATCCGGAAACCAGAAATTAACACGATTCTAAGTCGAAAAAGGACCATAACTCTCGCAAATATGGGTAAACCCATATTCGAACTTGACCTGTTAATAGGGCTGATAAACTCACATACCAAATTTGGTTCAGATATGATCACACAAACTGAAGTTATCATCCGGAAACCAGAAAATTTAAAAATTCGAAGTAAAAAAAGGGCCACAACTCTCGCAAAAATGGGCAGAGCAAACCCATATTCGAACTTGATCTTTATTTTGGTCTGATAAACACACATACCAAATTTGCTTTTGATCTAATAACCGAAACTAAAGTTATCATCTGGAAACCATTTCCGGACAGACGGACGGACGGACACCGGCTATTTTAATAGTCCCCTGAAATTTTCGGGGGACAATTACATCATAAATGTCATTTGGGCTGGAAAATAGTAAAACAAAATTAATTTTGTGCTAGAAAAGCTGCGAACCAGCCTTTTTGTTGAATCCTGAATACCGGAATACCGGTTAAACTGCGCAAATGAATCCCGATTACCAAATTAGCAGAGGGGTATGAATCATGCATGCCACCTGAAAATTGTGCATCAATGTTTTCAATTTACTTCATTTACAAGTACATGTACCTGTACAAGTACATGTAGCTGATTCACCTAACAATTTTTTTTATTTTCAAATATGTGAGATCCAAGCGGAAATCATGAGTACTGTGCATTAGTAACCTGGGTGTTTGGTTATTATAGAGTGTACATTGTCTCAAAATTTGTAATCTTCATGCCCAGTTTATAGCGAGAGTCATGTTAGGTCTAATTATCTCCCCCAAAGCATCAGTACATGTATGCGTAAACTATAAATTGCATAAATATTGCATTAATTTGTGTATATTTTCATGGGTAATATATGTTATGTCTCGGGTAATTTATTTTGTATGAGGGTAATACTATTACCATACATGTACATGTATATAACTGACTAAATTAATGTGTTGTAAAACACAATCGATTCTTTCAAACCTATGTACCATCAATTGAACCTTGGACCATTTGAACCCTCAAACTATTGAACTTCCTGACAATCGAACCCATCGAACTACATGTACTAGTAATGAACACTCTGACTAATGCACTGTACATGATTGAGTTAATGGTTATGTGACCTCAGGAATTGGTCCAAGTAATTTTTCTGCTTTACTAGTAAATGTCCTTTAATTGTTCCAATTGTATCGACACTGATTTTTTGTTTTCATCCAAATTGCAACGAAGAACTACTAGTATAAACATGTACCGTCCAAGAGGCCCCCATTTGCAATGAGGCCGCAATAATAATAGTCTCCCAAGTTGTAATCTTCATGCCCAGTTTATAGTGACAGTTACATGTACAATTAGGTAACATACATGTAGTAGACACCCAATTATTCACAAAATATCTTCCCCAAAGCTATGGGAGGCCAAATTCACATTTAATAATGAATTGCGCTTAAGCGCAATTGATTGCGCTTAAGCGCAAATAATTGCGCTTAAGCACAATCAATTGCACTTAAGCGCAAATACCACATATTGTGCTTAAGCGCAAATACCACATATTGTGCTTAAGCGCAAATAGGGCATTTACGCTTAAGCGTAATTAATTGCGCTTAAGCGTAATTGTGACTACTATCTAACCTACCCATAAACTATTAGCATGACCTGGTGTATCACCTAGCAACACAAGATGAGCATTGGGCTAATTTTGACCTGTACTCAACAGTCAAACTGTGAGTATGTGTTCAACAAGGAGAATCCCCTAATTACATATTATCAGCATCCCTCTATCCAAAGAATTGATGTGGCCTTCCCGGAACTCTAGTAATGTTTTGTATGATGTTTTTAATGTATTTTTGCACAGATTTTAGCCTTATATCCTTTTAGCCTTTATCCTATACATGCATGCGGTGTCACTGCATGAGAGCTTTCTTATCTCATACAGTAATGCTCTATTTAATCGACTTCTTAACCACAGCAGAATTATGGGTAACTTTTCAGGATTTAGTCAGAAATATGGCTTGTTGCCATTCATCGAAAAGCTCTCGAGAGCTTTCCGATGAATGGCAACAAGCCATATTTCCGACTAAATCCTGAAAAGTTATCCATAATTCTGCTGTGGTTAAGGAGTCGATTAATTAGAGCATTACTGTATGGTTTACTTATTGACTTAAATCAGGGGGAAAAAACCCTATTTTCATATTATCAGCATCCCTGTCCAAAAAATGGTGTGTAATTACTGGAGCTTTGGTGTCTCAGTCCTGAAGCTCTAGTTTTACTTATTAAATCAGCAGCTCTTGCACAAATCTATAATATTTCCATGATCATATTGTGTGAATGTGGTGTCACCGAGGGCTTGCTTCCCTCATATGGTGTGCCTGTATACTCGAAAATTTAAGAAAATCAATGTTGCCCCAACTAATACAGAAAGTAATGCTATTGCAAGTAGCCTCAACTAATATATACCGAAGATAATATAATGCTATCACGAATCGCTCCAACTAAAACAGAAGGTGATACTATTGCGAGTCAGCCATTTTGATAAAGAAGTTCGGCTAGCTCTCTACCCATCCAAACCAATGAAACCAAGAAGTGACATGTCAATAGTAGTTAATGCTAAGTTATGGAGAAACCTATTTATTCACCAGGGGTGTTTTGTTACATATAACAATGAATTGCGCTTAAGCACAATTAATTATTAAATGTGAATTTGGCCTCCCATACAAAGCATCTATCAGTACATCTACATGTACATACACAGGCCCCTGGGGAAAAAGAATGAATTACCAATATAGACTATACAGTGAGTATACCAGTCACTGGTATAGTCCATATTGGTATTATTGTATTTTTCTCCAGGGGCTTGTGAGTAGATGTATTCATAAAATATCAATTGGATAAAACATTCATTGTATGGGAGGCCAAATTCACATTTAATAATTAATTGTGCTTAAGCGCAATCAATTTCGCTTAAGCGCAATTCATGGTTATATGTAACAAAACACCCCTGGTGAATAAATAGGTTTCTCCATAACTTAGCATTAACTCCTATTGACATGTCACTTCTTGGTTTCATTGGTTTGGATGGGTAGGGAGCTAGCCCAACTTCTTTATCAAAATGGCTGACTCACAATTGTATCACCTTCTGTTTTAGTTGGAGCGATTCGTGATAGCATTATATTATCTTCGGTATATATTAGTTGGGGCTACTTGCAATAGCATTACTTTCTGTATTAGTCGGGGCGACATTGATTTTCTTCAATTTTCGAGTATACAGGCACACCATATGAGGGAAGCAAGCCCTCGGTGACACCACATTCACACTATATGATCATGGAAATACTATAGATTTGTGCAAGAGCTGCTGATTTAATAAGAAAAACTAGAGCTTCAGGACTGAGACACCAAAGCTCCATTAATTACACACCATTTTTTGGACAGGGATGCTGATAATATTAAAATAGGGTTTTTCCCCCTGATTTAAGTCAATAAGTAAACCATACAGTAATGCTCTAATTAATCGACTCCTTAACCACAGCAGAATTATGGATAACTTTTCAGGATTTAGTTGGAAATATGGCTTGTTGACATTCATCGGAAAGCTCTCGAGAGCTTTTCGATGAATGGCAACAAGGCATATTTCCGACTAAATCCTGAAAAGTTACCCATAATTCTGCTGTGGTTAAGAAGTCGATTAAATAGAGCATTACTGTATGAGGTAAGAAAGCCCCCATGCAGTGACACCGCATGCATGTATAGGATATTAACATAGTAAAGGCTAAAATCTGTGCAAAAATACATTAAAAATATCATACAAAACATTACTAGAGTTCCGGGAAGGCGACATCAATTCTTTGGATAGAGGGATGCTGATAATATGTAATTAGGGGATTCTCCTTGTTGAACACATACTCACAGTTTGACTGTTGAGTACAGGTCAAAATTAGCCCAATGCTCATCTTGTGTTGCTAGGTGATACACCAGGTCATGCTAATAGTTTATGGGTAGGTTGATTAATTGCGCTTAAGCGTAAATGCCCTTATTGCGCTTAAGCACAATATGTGGTATTTGCGCTTAAACCCAATTGATTGCACTTAAGCGCAATAAATTGCGTTATTAAATGTGAATTTGGCCTCCCATATCATTGTGTACATGTATATCGACAATACATGTTATGTCTCAAGTAAATAACTTTGTACTACGTTACAGTAATTGATACTCTCAACGCGGTTACCATTGAACATTTGGACTATTGAACCCTCAAACTATTGAACTTCTTGACAATCGAACCCATCGGACTACTAGTAATGACCACTCGGTCTAACGCACTGTCATTGAATCATCATAAATATGATTGAGATACATGTAATAATGTACATAATTGCGGTAATGGTTATGTGACCCTATGAATTGCTCCAAGCTATATTTCTGCTTTAAATTTCAATCAAATTGTCCCTATTGTATGGACTTATCGAGTTTTGGTTTTCATCCAAAAAGCCAAATTGCACTGAGAAACTATACACATGTAAATGTATTAAGAGACCTCCATTTGCAATGAGTTAGGCAGTGATGCAGTGTGCAACTGCACCAATTCTATAAACTTAACCCACAAAGTGACATACTAGTATCATGGTCTATCCCCAAATAGAACATATGGTACATGTACATGGTGAGTACTGTAAAGAATGATCTGGCTGAAAGGCGGTCATGAGAAAAATTAATGCGGTTTACCGTGGTTGAAACACTGCAGTAATTCACTTGGTTACAACAAAAATATTACTGCAGTAAGATTTAATACCAGCAGATACTGCATTAGTATTGAAATGGCTTGGGTTTTTCATAGTTGACTAATCGACAGTAAAAAAATCAAGTCGAAGTAGACTAATCGACAACACAAATTTCCATGGAAAACTTCCAATTTACTATGTGGTTATTGAGTTAAAATCAATGAGAGATAACTGCAGTTCCCATTTTTTGTGGGACTGTAATGATTCATAGCGAATTCATGCATTATATTGGGATACACTATCAATGATACGCATATCATGATATCATGTGTATTGCGATACAGGAAATCAAATAATTTTTTAAGATGGGAATGTGTAAATTTAGAGCAAAACCTGCAATTTTCAAAGTTTAAATGTCTATTATGCGTGTAAATTCTTTGGGTTCATGAAATGGAAAAAAAGTTGTAGGAGGTGTTCGTAAACCGGACTTAAAAATTGGTGTCGCCTTATGTGTATTTAGCTCATATAGTTAACTATTAAAGGTGCTCAATCAGATTCGATGGTCCCCATATAATCAGATTCCAACAACATTTTTTTTAGAAATGCTGCTTCAGTTATCAGAATCGATTAATTGCCCAAAAATAATGCTAACCACTGTCAACTGCATATATAGTATAAAATTGCCCGATACATTATATTTATCAACATGCTGTTCGATGAAGTTTGGCCTTATTATCAACACAAAGCCTCTTGATTTTAGAGTTATCCATCTTCATCTGCAATTTGGTCTGAGACAGTCGGCTCGTCAAATTTGTCTGGGCCACTATTAAGTCTCGATGAACTGTATCCAGTATAAACATGTTAAACCTGATAATAATTAGAGCATGCAGTCCCTGTTGACATGCGGTATCCGCTAGTAATCTTACCACAGTAATATGTCTGTGATAACCAAGTTAATTGTTTTACCACAAAAATTCTGAATTCTATCTAGACATTTTGAAACAATAAAAACAAATTCTGGTGTGGTTACAATGTCAACTTTAAAAAAAAATTCATTTAAACATCGCATGAAAAATACAACCTAACTGCAAATGTGAGGTGGACCACATTCTGCAGCGGTATAACTGACTGCGGTTGATCACATGAACACGCCTGAATACTGCAGTAATACCCGATGGTCAACCTTTATAAGGCGAGTTGATTAATTATAGCATAGCTGTAATTTTACATGTATGTTCTATGGACTTTGTTGGGAAAGAGAATATAGCTGTGCGAAAATGGATGATATTTCCCCACCTCAGCCGGTGTCGATTACAGAAAAATATACCAAACATACCAGTAGTCTGTTAATCCTGATGTGCTAAGTTAGAAATTTTTCAATCGAAACCTCATAAAAAAAAATATAAATTCAGTTCTCAATTTTCAAACACTTCTAGGAAATTGTTAAAAAATATTGTTAAAAGATGCCCATTCGATTTGACACTGTAAATATACCCCTGTTCAAGTGTTCCTGCTAATGTGCTATGATATGCGGTTGGGTCCTGCTGAATTGCTATGAATTGCGCTACCCGCATCATAGCAATTCAGCAGGACCACCAGCATCATAGCATATTAGCAGGACCACTTGGCCAGTGGTAAAATAGTTTGTTTTCCATACGGATATGTGTTTTCAAATAATCATGTAATGATATCTAACATACATGTATATGATCCCATTTATAGGTTTTATTCATCACGGTCAGATAAACTTTGTATACAGACAGTTTTACCAAACTTAGAATTTTTATTAGGTGCCCAAACCAAAATATCCAAACATCACCTAACTCAGTGGTATTATAAAGAAGCTCAAACTGTATGCTTTCATTGTAGCTGTAATTACTAGTATTAAAAATGTGCTCAATAAAGTTTGTTTTATCATTTATGGTCATTTGGAATTTGGATGCTATTTAATTCTGTTTATCTATATAATTGGCTGCACTGCTAAATTTTGACTCATTTCAGTCATTGATGTCAGTACATGTAGTCCATCGAAATGGCGAACACAATCAAAGACAAATTACAAGAGGAAATACAACAAATCAATTTGATGTGCACTAAAACAGATACAGTAATGTCCTAAGTAATCGACCCCTTAACCACAGCAGAATTATGTGTAACTTTTCAGGATTTAGTCGGAAATATGGCTTGTTGTCATTCATCGGAAAGCTCTCCCCGAGTTACCCATAATTCTGCTGTGGTTAAGGAGTCGATTAATTAGAGCATTACTGTAGTTACAAATGTATGTCTAGCCTCTTGTGAAGTGTTGTGTCACTAATAAGATCTTTAATTCACATACATGTACTATATACCCGTTCAAGCGTTTACAAGTATCAGACATCGAGAAACCGACCAAAAGTTTTGGTAGTATATAGGCTAGCACTGCACCTGGGCTACATGTACATGTACTGTAAGTGATTATAATGTACTATTTTTTTATTCTGCTGTGAAAGTTTTGCTGAATGAAATTTAAGTTTACCCCGATATTCTAAGTCTGCTCGACTAAGATGGGGTTTTTCTCGAAAACTGATAGATATCTGAATATACATGTACGTCTTCCACTGGTTGGTATAACCTCTAAATTGACCAATTTTAATTAATTAAACTAACCCTGGTATGGAAAACTCTAATTTTTATAGCCCGATGAGCGGTTTACTGATGCCCGCCGGGGTTTATTGCCCACAGTGGTGATGATATGATGACCAGCGTTGTGCATGGCATATGTTTATCCAGGTACTAGTAAGAATGCTACCATACATTCCAAACATTCATTAAATATCTTATTAATAGTAACCCAAACTACACAAGAGACTAGTTTAACATAAATATAGCTTTGTTCTAATTAAATGACCCCACCCCACAACAAGATTGACCACCAGTATTTGACTGTTCAACCACATTCAATTACAATGCCGCTGACCGCAGGAATGCCTCATAGTATTTACGGTATTTTGATTAATCGACAACATCGCTGTTGCAAACATTACTCTTGAGTGCCTAATAAAAGTACAGGGTGGAATAATAGACTACATGTAGTACAGGTTGGAAAATGTCGCGTAACTGAATAATAGTACAGGGCGGAATAAACGTACAGACTGGAACTATTAGTACCATACATCCCAACAAAACGCACCATCTGACTGCCAGTGACTGGTTTATATACTGATGCCATGTGGCAGAAATAGTTTTGATTGATAGCCATGTCTGTGAATCTACAGTGTGCTGATCACTGTCAACAATCAGAGTTCATTTATCTATGAATAACACAATTTAAGATTGGTGAATTATTTATTTTGGTTAATTTAATAAACGTACAGGACCAAATAACGATCGTACAGGTGGGAATTTTACCTCGATTTTAATAATCGTACATGACTACATGTATGTTTATTAGGCACTCAAGAGTACATATTCAAGTATGTGGCATACCAAAACACCACATGATACATACATGTACATGTACTACATACCATCTATAAAAATTATTTGGTTAACCACAGTTGATGTTTTGCTCAGAGAATGACCACGTTGCATGTAACTTGGATCAACACTGGAACAGTATTGATGGTAATTTTCAACATGGTCTCACTGAGGACTGAGGTTCTATCACATATAAATACTAGTACGGTTGAGGGAGACAATTATTTTGAGAATATGTGAACCTGTGTTAACATGAGCATAAGGCGACACCAATTTTTAAGTCTGGTTTACGAACACCTCCTACAACTTTTTGTCCATTTCATGAAAAAAAATAAAAACTGTTTTCTCCCAAAATATTTTACATGCGTACTGATTTTCATGTGTTGTCGCATCCGGTTCTGCTTATGATCATTTACATATCCATACTTTCATGTATTTCATGACAAGATATGTCTTGTTTGGTTCAGAATTTTATTCAAAAACATTTTTTCACAATTTATGTGAAATTCCACGATTTACTTGATATAAATTGGGGGGGACAATCTTTTTAATTTGTTTCCCTCCTGCACTGTCCTGCATCTACTTTTTTTTATCCCCACATTATAGTAAACCAGACTTAAAAATTGGTGTCGCCTAAATATCATCTGGTGGAGTCAAAATCATTGAACCGTCACTTATGCATGCACATGTAGTCTTGATGTTGAGTCTGGGTTTCATCATTTTCATTAGTTTGCTGTTATCCACCAAAGGTTGAGGTGTTATGGAACTGTATGGCATCGTATACTGTTATCTTTTGAGTAAATATGGAGTCTCTAATTCTTTTATCAGTCACGCATCTACTCATCAAATTGACATTAGTATAATCCTTAAATATTTGTAAATTGTAACAATTGTCACCATGAACTTGTTGATAAATTTCTTTGTCGTGTAACAACTGTTGTACCAAGTTTCAATGCCGCGTCCTCCTGGTATGTAGGGATTACTGGTGCCTTTAATAGTGATGCATCATTGCCAGTTAATGTACATTAGAGTGGAACTGAATTAACAATGTCACATTGACACAGTAAGACCAGTAAAACAGCAAAAGTAGTATTATTGTAACAGCAGGCTTAACACTATCAGTACCGTATGAGTCTATGGCCACATGTACATGTACAGTAGTACAGACCCCTCACTATCGCAGATCAAACTTCTCAATTATCTTCTGGACAGGTGCATGATCAGGCCACTGCCACTGCATCATACTTGTACCGGTACCACAAATTCAATTTTGCGTATTGTCGTAGCGTGACAATTACAAATAATTACAATGTACTGTACATGTATTACTTTTCAATTCAATCCCAATGCACTATGTCCACTGTCAGTGGTTTTCATGTGATACAAATATTCCAGGTCATACAGATGTGTCAGCGGGAATATTCTGGTTATGGGCAGATGGCCGTTCAATACTATAGTTGATCCGTTTCGTTATCGTAGCTTAATTCTTACTGTTCCGGGAATTGAAATATTTTTTGTCACATGAAATTCAGTCTTTTTCGATATTTGCGCACATCCATGCAGACAAAATCGGCGAATCTTATATATAAGTCCACAGTTTATCCGTTTGTAGCGAATACACCATTTCCTTCTGTCATTCCGCGTTGATTCGCGACAAAATTAACTCAAAACACCACAAGGAATTATCGGCGCTTCTTTTCGAAGTAACGGTAACTAAAAGTTAAGATTGTAATTTGGCTGCAGAAACGAAACGAAACGAATTTTGAAACACAATAATTGTATTCACTAATATTTTCCTGTTGGTATATGCCTACTATATGGTCTACTATAGTATACGCAATCATTTATTTGAAATAATAAGTATCACTTAGAGAATAATTCTTACTGATAATTAGAAATATCTTTATTTTGTATCCCTTTAATATTAAATACCGGTAATGGCCCTGAAAATTGTCTGTCAGCTTAATGTTCACTAGTTATAGCTAGGCTGTTAGATAAAGTGTGATATTGCTTCATTTGTCCGGGGTAGTGTATTGTCATACTGTCATAATAAACTTCAAGTAATAAGGTAACTACTCGCCAATGATGCTTGAATACAGAAATGGTTAATAAGGTAACTACCTGTCAATGACCGACGTCTTAATATAGAAAGGGTTAATAAGGTAACTAACTACACGGCAATGATACTTAGTATAGAAAGGTTGTCAATGATGCTTCAATATAGAAAGGGTTAATAAGGTAACTACATGTCAATAATGCTTTAATAAAGAAAGGGTTAATAAGATAAAGTTCTACACGTCAATGATGCTTTAATATAGAAAGAGCTAATAGGGTAACTACACGACAATGATTTTTTAATATAGAAAGGGTTAATATGGTAATTACACGCCAATGGTGCTTTAATATAGAAAGGGTTAATATGGTAACTACCGTCAATGATGCTTTAATATAGAACTGGCTAATATGATAACTACATGTCAATGATGCTTTAATATAGAAAGGGTTAATAAGGTAACTACACGCCAATGATGCTTCAATACAAAAATGGTTAATAATGTAACTACCCATCAATTGTGCATTTATATAGAAAGGGTTAATAAGGTAACTACACGTCAATGATACTTAGTATATAACGGGTTAATAAGGTAACTAACCGCCAATGATACTTAGTATAGAAAGGGTTAATAAGGTAACTACACGACACTGATACTTACTAGTAGGTATATACAGGGTTAACTAGGCAACTACCCGTCAATGATACTTTAATATAGAAAGGGTTAACATGGTAACTACACGTAAATGATGTCTCAATATAGAAAGGGTTAATAAGGTAACTACACGTCAATAATTTTTTAATACAGAAATGGTTAAGGGTAACTTCATGTCAATGATGCTTTATTGTAGAAAGGGTTAATAATGTAACTAATCTCCAATGACACTTATTATAGAAAGGGTTAATAAGGTAACTAGGGCCTACCTGTCAATTATTGCTTCAATATAGAAAGGGTTAATAAGGTAATTACACGCCAATGATGCTTCAATACAAAAATGGTTAATAAGGTAACTACCCATCAATGGTGCTTTTATATAGAAAGGGTTAATAAGGTAACTACACGTCAATGATACTTAGTATAGAAAGGGTTAATAAGGTAACTACACGACACTGATACTTAGGTATATACATGGTTAATAAGGAAACTACCCGTCAATGATACTTTAATATAGAAAGGGTTAATAAGGTAACTACACGTCAATAATTCTTTAATACAGAAATGGTTAATAAGGTAACTTCATGTCAATGATGCTTTATTGTAGAAAGGGTTAATAATGTAACTAATCACCAATGACACTTATTATAGAAAGGGTTAATAAGGTAACTAGGGCCTGTCAATTATTGCTTCAACATAGAAAGGGTTAATAAGGTAATTACACGCCAATGGTACTTTAATATAGAAAGGGTTAATATGGTAACTATCCGTCAATGATGCTTTAATATAGAAAGGGTTATAATATGGTACTGCACGTCAACGATGCTTTGATACAAAAATGGTTAATACGGTAATTACCCGTCAATGGCGCTTTAGTTTAGAAATGGTTAATAATGTAACTACTCACCTATGATACTTAGTATAGAACGGGTTGTTTAAGGTAACTACCTGTCAATTAATGCTTTAATATAGAAATGGTTAATAAGGTAACTACATGCCAATGATACTTAGTATAGAAAGGGTTAATAAGGTAACTACACGTCAATGTATATGAAGGGTTAATAAGGTAACTACACGACAATGGTACTTTAGTATATACAGGGTTAATAAGGCAACTATCCGTCAATGGTGCTTTAATATTGAAAGGGTTAACATGGTAACCACACGTCAATGATGATTTAATATAGAAAGGGTTAATAAGGTAACTACACATCAATGGTGCTTTAATATAGAAAGGGTTAATAAGGTAACTTCACGTCAATGATGCTTTAATATAGAAAGGGTTAATATGGTAACTACTCACCAATGATAATTTTAAAGAACGGGTTAATAATGTAACTACCCGGCAATAATTCTTTAATATAGAAAAGGTTAATATGGTAATTACACGTCAATGATGCTTTAATATAGAAAGGGTTATAATAAGGTAACTACACGTCAATGATGCTTTAATACAAAAATTGTTAATAAGGTAACTACCCGTCAATGGCGATTTAATATAGAAAGGGTTAATAATGCAACTACTCACCAATAATATTAAGTATAGAAAGGGTTAATAAGGTAACTACCTGTCAATGAATGCTTTAATATAGAAAGGGTTAATAAGGTAACTACACGCCAATGGTACTTAGTATAGAAATGGATAAGGTAATTATACACGACAATGATAATTTTGTATATACAGAGTTAATAAGGCAACTACCCGTCAATGATGCTATAATATAGAAAGGGTTAACATGGTAACTACACATCAATTATGTTTTAATATAGAAAGGGTTAATAAGGTAACTACACGTCAATGATGCTTTAATACAGAAAGGGTTAATAAGGTAACTTCACGTCAATGATGCTTTAATATATAATGGGTTAATACTGTAACTACTCACCAATGTTACTTACTATAGAAAGGGTTAATAAGGTAACTACCTGTCAATTAATGCTTTAATATAGAACGGGTTAATACGGTAACTTCAAGTGCAGATTATACAGTTTAACAAAATACCACAGGTGTATATATCCGGGTGAACACTGTAGTAAATACCAGGGCGAAAACCTGGTGTAAATACCTGGGTGTAAATACTCCGGATAACCTGGGTCTAAATACCACCCGGGTGTGACAGCGTTTTTCTAAATTATATCCGTAAAAACCCGGGTAAACTGAGGTTTAACCTAACATATATAGAAAACACCAGGGTAATTCTTTATAAAGCCCTGATTTACCTGGGTGTAACCTGGGTGTAACCTGGGTGGAACCAGGGTAAAACCTACATGTACCGGGGTTCATCAGGGGTATACCTAGGTAAACACCAAGATTTACCCAGGTACATTTTTATATGGGATGTATGTAACTCATCAACATAATACATCGGCTTTCCCCTGTGGTTCGCTATAAACTCAGGAGTTGTACTATTTTTCGCTCAGTTTTAAATTCGCACATCGATGAGTGCGTGAAAAATAGCACTGCGCGAATTTAAATACGTTTAAGGTATAAGTTTTACGCTGAAAATAGGTACAAAACAATCCAACTGAGAACGCTCTTATAACCTAACACATTTGGTCGGCGAAAATTGTACGCTCTTTATAAGAGGCGATCATTGATTTTTTTTGCCAGGCTAACAATTAAATCCAAACGAGTTAAAACTTCATCTTTCGAAAGTCGGCATATGGCTATCAAAACCTCTCATCCATGGGATCTTGTGTCCGGTTTAATTTTTGTTGTGGTATGGTAAACAAACAGAGGATGGTTTTATGGTGTCAAATTTTACATTGCATCTTAGTGCATGTGTCCACAAGCAACAACATAAACTCGAGATAAAATTCAAAACCTTTATTTGCGCTGTAGACTGCTATCGGTATATAATTCCCCATAAGTTTAATTCCAATATATTATGCACCGAATCTGATAATCTCGGTGATAAAATGTACGAAATTGGACAAATTGCACTTACTCGTTTAACTACTACTAATGAATTATGACTCATTAATGGAATTACTTCATGCGCCCAGTTTCTGTTAAAAATAAATATAATAGTTTTACCTAGTGAATTAATTTGCGTTTGAGTGTGTATATTTCTAAAGAACATGCTTTGACATCTTTTAATTAGTCTGAGTGCTCCAAGCATGTGAAATCTATTAATGCAAATTTTCTAATAAATGTCAGTGTAATTATACTGCCATTATAATGAACAAAGCTCAACGCAGATGAAGGTGCAGTTTTAACATGTTCTTGATGTTTGTCAGGCAAGTCAAAATTGCAATGATCGTACCTGATAAAAATTGTCCATGATTTCGTTTCCCAAAAGCAGTGGACGATAAAGAGCTTCTCAATTAGGTTTCGTTCATTACATTGGCAAGTTTGCATGGAATTGTTTTCATGCATTTTCTCAGAATATGCCAGAATATGAACGGTAACATACGTATACATTGCATGTTTACCAAAGCTAACGACATGTGGAGTAAAAGTTTGGTAGTTCCACATGTAACGGTACTGTTAACACATTGCTTCAAAATACATGAATGATTTATTCTTTCGAGATAAGTGCATAATATTTACTACCAGTGGAACTATATAGTTTTTACTTCTCTTACTAGCCGTGGTATAGATGCATTGTATAAGCATTTATACATTCTGTTTCTGGAACATTGTATAGCTTTCTGCACCGCAATTCCTGCAAATGAATGCCTGGCAAATTTGCGAGTGTGTGAACGTACCCCTATGCTCGTTTGTTCTCGGTTGTTCTCGGGAAGCGTGACCACACGACCCAGGTTGTCCCATATTTTGAGTAAATATGTTTATATTATATATGGAATTGAACGACAGTCAATCACTCATTGCATATAGCCCATTATCGTTAGATCTATACGCTTGTATAACATGATATGTAAAGCTTGGAATGTCCTGCGTATTTATTTTCCAATAATATATACATGAATAAACTGTATTTGACTTATTCTATATAAATGTAATCTATAACCCGCGACCTATAACAAGCCAACTGGAATTTTTTATCAAAGTTGGGGAGACAAATCCTCATCGCCACGTCCCGCTAATGGACACTCGGGGTACTGAACCCTCGGACTGTCCCACACCGGAGTATCGTACCCTTGAACCATCGGACTATTGAATCCTCGGACCACTGAACCCTTTGACCATTGAACTCTGGGAGTGGATCGGTCTAGCGCTGTATGGCCTGTAATCGAACCATCTGTTCCCACCCTGGCGCTATATCGGATCTATCGAAAAGTTACTGGGTATATACAGTCCGACATGCACAACAATGTTTTAATTAACATCCCATCCGCCAACAGTAATGTGCTCCTTATTGGTTGATAGGAGTGGGACTTCAACTACAACCCTGTATTGGGGGGACTTCATGTCAAGAAACTATGTTCGAATCCTCGCAATGCAATCATCGTCCTCGATATATCACGTGACCACCCTATATATACATGTTCATGTAGTGTTGCATACACTGTGTATGTTCGTTCATAATTGGCAATGATTGACAAGTTTGACATGCACACATTCATACAGCGTCACTTTAAAGAAACTGAACACAATGCTGTCCACTTTAGACTAGCAACGTCATATGCCGACATGACATGGGACTATTGATTTGATTCACATTACAATCAAATTGTCGACCTGCGTATATATGTGGATTTCACTGAAACATTATACGGACCTCAATTTAATGTGAAATAATCTAGTATAGGCCGATCATGCTTTTGCTGACTGTACCCGCGTCGCCTGACTTCAAGGGTTCGACGGTTCGTTCACTCGGGCAACTTCGGGGGATCATGCATTAACTTAACGAACCACCGAAGTTGCCCAAGCCAACGACCGGTCGAACCCGGGAAGTCAGGCAACGAGGGCACCTCTGTTTTCAAGGGCGGGTTCGTCCGAACCCATCGAACCCTAGCTGGCTACGCCCATGGCCATGAATATATGTTGATAACTAATTCAGTTAAACATTATAATGTTATAGTGACTTTAGATGTCACAGAAAGTCTCCCACAAATCATAGAAACAATTGAAACAACGTATAGTAATGCCCTAAGTAATCGACTCCATAACCACAGCAGAATTATGGGTAACTTTTCAGGATTTAGTCGGAAATATGGCTCGTTGCCATTCATCGGAAAGCTCTCACTGAGAGCTTTCCTATGAATGGCAACAAGCCATATTTCGGACTAAATCCTGAAAAGTTACCCATAATTCTGCTGTGGTTAAAGGAGTCGATTACTTAGGGCATTAACGTACCTCCTTTATTCCGAGGACCTTCTTGAAATTCGCTCTCGTCAGTTGACTTTTCTGTCCAGCAAGTTTCGTGAGGCGACTTCTCGTATTTTCAATGTAGTCTTCGTCCTCGTTGCTGAAAAAGAACGCAACGATAATAAAAATATCCATGAAAGATACGGTGAGCGTTGGTGGTGGGTATTGCTGTTAAGATATTCACATCCGTTAAAACTGCCATAAACATAATGAATATTAAAATATAAACATATTGTGTTCTTTCGTGTAAATGGGATGTTAGTGTAGTTGTGAGCTGTGTTATGTAAATAAACAGTACGTAAATAGTGAACAATAAGCAAAACACTCAACACCGGGGAGACCCCAAAAAGTGAACTTTGGTTAAACTGTTACTATGTTGTTTACAACATACCGGTATAGCCCTCGCGCTAATCTGCGCCACTCAAGATTTCGTTGTAGAATGGGACACCGTTAACCAATCTCTCATAAATATCGCCACGGTGTTGAGTGGTTTGTGTATCGCACACTATGTATGTGCTGTATATAAGCAAACGTTCGGCTCACACAAAGTGTTTTTTGTGTGTGTGAATAATATCAAATTTCTACTATCATTATACTATATATATTCATGAGGAAATCTTCATAATTTTGTAACTTTTAATTTTAAATTATAACCTACAACGAAAGCCATCATCGCTTGTAGAACTGAGAGCATAAATCCCCTCAGTTCGTGATGTGTTCAACACTTAAATGATAAATGAATTTTGAAATCCAAGATGGCAGCTGGCGTGCCAAAGGATTTATTCATGCAAAGATTGAAATGACTCTTTCCCATCTAATGTCAATATTAACATGCACGACAAATTTCATGAAGATCAGACAAACACTCTGGCCTGTAGACCGTGATAATATATTTAATTTTGAAATCCAAGATGGCTGCTGGCGGCCATGTTTTTTGCCGAATGACCCCAAAATGACTCGCTCCCATCTACATGTCAATTGTACAATTTGCACTAAAACGAAGTTTGTTGGCCTTGCCCAATATGGGGTCAACATCGTCACTGGTCGTGCCACCAGCGTGGTAATCAGATGCCTCTACTCTGTTCAAATTTATCATCCATTTTATTGCTAAACACAACACTACGTTATATTAATCGTATTAAAAGTGTGTGATTGTACACATACTTAAGCATGTGTTATTGAGTATTGCTCCTACCCTTCTGGTTCTATGTCCACACTTTTTCGGCGACATTGTTCTATGTCAACAACAACGCAAGACGGACTACACTGTGTCTGATTAAAGTCGGTTTCTAAACTTCTTTTGCTGACCCGTTTGGGCGAGATACCGTTGCGGGCATCATCTGCTGCTTCTATGTCGTCATGACAGTTCTCGGAACCAGAATCAATGCCACTGCTGTCTGCTCGCCGTCGAGGACTACATGAGTTCACAGATAATTGTGGACTTGCAGGAGAACCACTATCTGTTTCGAATGCGTGGTTATCTCGCTCGCTACTCGCGGGGTCTTCTCTGCTGCCAGTACCATTGAAGACAACATTTGAGACACCGTTGACATGATGGTCCTGATCTTTATTTATGTATCTGATCCCTGTGGGCTCATCGTTTGTGTGGTCAATCCTTAAGTCACCTGCAACAGACACATATATAAATATCAATTTTGAATGCACCACGGTTCGTGGCTCTTATTTCGCAGCACAAAGTGATGCGGTGATGTAGTTCAGTATGGAATAACTCACATGAGGAATGCGCCATTTTACAATTAGGAGATAAACGCACTTGCCGACGAGTTCACAAACTGTTTTCATGCTCGAATTCCCGCAACTCAACATGGTACCGTTCTCGTCATTGTAATTTAATTCACGCACAAAAAGCTAGACGGAATTGCACAAGATGCTCTTTTTATCGATATTACATCTTCCTTTTTCGTATACATCAAAATTGTGTACGTTCCATCGGGTTACTCTGAACAATACCCTAACCATTCTAATATGCCCGCGGTTAAGAGATTTGATATTGAAATTATTATGTAAAACCGTACCACTGCATTTAGGTTACACAGGTGTAAATAAGGTTCGGAGAGACCTCTAGCGGATGCGGGAGGAATATATAGGAGAGAATAAAATAGACACTGGGCCCTGATTGGTCAATAGCCTTGTGTGCTTTTTGCATAAACAAATCATCACACCTCTTCCCTATGGTTTCCCACTGGTAAAATAGCCATTGGCACAGGAATTAACCCTCTGTAGTGAAGTTTGAATTGTTTGTTGTGGTCTAAAATATGACAGTATTATTTTATGCGGTTCTGACACTAGTTAGGAAAACACAAGATTTGAAGGCGAATTCCCTGCATGTCGTACCTGATTTTTTTGTGCAAAAAGTTTCCCAAAGTGTCAATTTGTCAGATTTAAAGAAAATATTTCACCCAATGTTTATATTGCCAATAGTATACGCTAAAACGTTAGCACTGAGGCCTATGGAAAACATTTACACCTGTGTAACCTGCAGTCGATCTAGCGCAATAACACTGCCACGACCTATTTAACTCTAGCGGTGTGACTAAACACCGCCCGGACCAGCCCGGACCAGCCCGGACGAGCCCGGACGAGCCCGGACGAGCCCGGACGAGCCCGGACCAGCCCGGACCCCCCATATGGACTATATGAGTGATTGTAAGGGCAATATAAGTGCAGGGGTGTCATGGAAACCCACTCAGGGTCGCTATTAACCCTCAAAATGCCGGCATCGGCGAAAATGTTCGCCGCGAAATGAAGCTAACAGCCCGGACCGCCCCTGCTGCGTCCAGGTGGGATTTTAGTATCCATACCTGTGCGGGGGTGTTAATGAAACCCAAATACGCACGGATAGTGGTCAAGGTCAAACGGAAGTGCCGCTTATTAACCCCTAAACTTCCCAGATTCAGCCAGAATTAAAAAATTGCGCCCCCAATAAACAAATTCACAGCCCGGACCCCCTTAATGTCCTCGTACTTCTAATAACTCCTTACATATGTGTTGTGGAACTACCCTCGACTAGACTCAAGAAGATTCAAGGGCGAGTCGCCCACGAATGCCTGGCAATTAACCCCCAAAATGCCGCCATCGCCGATTATGTTTACCCATAACGACGCTGACAGCCCGGACCATCCAAGTCCAGCCCGGACCCCCCATATGGACTATATGAGTGATTTTAATGGCAATATAAGTGCAGGGGTGTCATGGAAACCCACTCAGGGTTGCTATTAACCCTCAAAATGCCGGCATCGGCGAAAATGTTCGCCGCGAAATGAAGCTAACAGCCCGGACCGCCCCTGCTGCGTCCAGGTGGGATTTTAGTATCCATACCTGTGCGGGGTGTTAATGAAACCCAAATACGCACGGAGAGTGGTCAAGGTCAAACGGAAGTGCCGCTTATTAACCCCTAAACTTCCCAGATTCAGCCAGAATTAAAAAATTGCGCCCCCAATAAACAAATTCACAGCCCGGACCCCCTTAATGTCCTCGTACTTCTAATAACTCCTTACATATGTGTTGTGGAACTACCCTCGACTAGACTCAAGAAGATTCAAGGGCGAGTCGCCCACGAATGCCTGGCAATTAACCCCCAAAATGCCGCCATCGCCGATAATGTTTACCCATTTCGCCGATGCCGGCATTTTGAGGGTTAATAGCAACCCTGAGTGGGTTTCCATGACACCTCTGCACTTATATTGCCATTAAAATCACTCATATAGTCCATATGGGGGTCCGGGCTGGACTTGGATGGTCCGGGCTGTCAGCGTCGTTATGGGTAAACATAATCGGCGATGGCGGCATTTTGGGGGTTAATTGACAGGCATTCGTGGGCGACTCGCCCTTGAATCTTCTTGAGTCTAGTCGAGGGTAGTTCCACAACACATATGTAAGGAGTTATTAGAAGTACGAGGACATTAAGGGGGTCCGGGCTGTGAATTTGTTTATTGGGGGCGCAATTTTTTAATTCTGGCTGAATCTGGGAAGTTTAGGGGTTAATAAGCGGCACTTCCGTTTGACCTTGACCACTCTCCGTGCGTATTTGGGTTTCATTAACAACCCCGCACAGGTATGGATACTAAAATCCCACCTGGACGCAGCAGGGGCGGTCCGGGCTGTTAGCTTCATTTCGCGGCGAACATTTTCGCCGATGCCGGCATTTTGAGGGTTAATAGCGACCCTGAGTGGGTTTCCATGACACCCCTGCACTTATATTGCCCTTACAATCACTCATATAGTCCATATGGGGGGTCCGGGCTGGTCCGGGCTCGTCCGTGCTTGTCCGGGCTGGTCCGGGCTGGTCCGGGCTGGTCCGGGCGGTGTTTAGTCACACCCAACTCTAGCGGTACGAAAGCTACGAAACATTTATCAATATTTATCAAAACTACCCAGCGTGAGATAAACCACTGCTGGTGCTTAAAAAGTGTTACCCCCCACACCCCCTGACGAAATAAGAAATCATAGTATATACTATTGTCTACACGCGTGGCTGCCGACATACCCCAACCTTGTTTATGAATACACAGATATACCATTTATTCATATAGATAATTATGATATATTAATATCACCACTATATGCTTTATATACCACTAGCAGGGTTACCAGGCGTTGCCCAGGTTAATGCGATGTGAAACCATCTGTATGCTGTGGATATTTGTTGGGAATAGAGAACACTCTTGTTCAAAGTGTTATACGTTTTCTCATAAATTGTATATTCAAATAGCATCACAAAACATGATTATTACAGTCATGGAATATAAGTAGTGGCCCATCTTGTCAATTGTCATTCTGTTTATCGCGATTAATCCGTTCCACCAATAATGAAGTATTTATTTATTTACAACTTCGTATACGTCAGACGTTATACTATGATACATGGACATCATAAAGACATTAGTTCGCATAAATAAAAGATGACAATTTGGGTTTTACATATTGAGATGCATCAATCAATCTAGTGGGTTGGACTAAGATCTCGAGGATACCTGGCTATCATATCTCCATGAAGATACAGATGTTTTAAAGAAATTTCCAGGTGCTCCTCTGTTCATGGTGCTATATATTGGCTAAATATTCTCAGTTTCAACGAAATGTTGCTGCGCGGGCATATCAGCTACATTTGCCAGACACAGAGCGAGATTTTGAGTTGTTTATGTCAGTCGATGAGTCTGTTCTAAATCCCTTGTCAGATGTCAGTATTGGGAGGATCCTGAAAAGTCATGTGCTACTAACTGCATTTTATTGTATATCAGAATAAACTACATATGACTGCACACTGTGACCACTATTTTTGAACAGGCCTTCCATATATCCTGACAAATTGTAACTTTTTTTGTGGAAACTGTATTGAATGGAACAAACTCAATTTTGTTATAATATATATGCAATCCTCTGACGGTTCGAGGTCTCTCAGTTTATACGTTTAATGCTTCTTATATGTATCTCTTTTTGCTAGCTCATTGTGTGAATGTCCTGATTGCCATCCCCATATAAATATGACAATTAAGAAGATATAATTGTTCAAGTGACTTATAAGTGGGTTACCATTTGTCGGGATTGTGAAATGTGAACGCCCAGATCACCTTAAAATGATATGGAGATGGCCTGGGTGAATATATATAACTTATATGTGGATATCGGCGAATAGCAATCTTATCTATGAAAGTGCATATCCGCTCGCCATCCGTGACGCAAACGACACCAAATGTGATTTAATTCATGGTATATCATTAGATAAAAACATGTATGAATTTGTTGGAAATTAGTGCCAAATATATTTGTATCAGCTTTTGCCTCTTCGATTGTACCGCGTGAAGTTATATATATAACACACAGACAGACAGAAAGACAGACAGGCAGCACAATTTGATTTTTTGTATCATTTGAGAAGAACGTGTCTGAATTTAATGGTAATTGGTACTAAAAATATTTTGTATCAGTTTTGGTGACCCTCCCGTCCCTATTTCGGACTCAAGCTGCACACACTAAGACTCATTAGAGATTAGAGAGCATATATATGAAATTGGTGAAAATTGGCGAGTAGACAAATTCGTTCCCCATATCTCACCCATAGGGCACCAATTTGTTGTGTCTAACCCATACGATAAGATTCCTCGTATCACGGAGAAGAATATGTATCAATCTGGTGGAAATCGGCCACAAACATGTATATATATAATGTCCCTCTCATCTCTATACACCACTGACTCGAATGGCCCCACTTGTGACATCCTTAAACCACAAAATTACACTCCTGATATCATGTTGATGATTGTTTATAAGTTTGGGGATAATCGGCGACTAAACAGTGTTTTTTTAAAACAAATTTTGTGTCAATCCCTCACTCCCCATATCTCACCTAAACAGCACCACTATGGCGTCTTTAAATCACACAATCAGATTCCTCGTATCATGGATAAGAACGTGTATCAATTTGGTGGAAATTGGCGCCAAGATAAAAGGGCATCAATTTTGGTGCCCCTGTCCCTTTCAATACACCCCTGACTCGAATGAGGTCACACTTGACAGATATAAGCCACACTATTAGACTCCTCATACCATGGGGATGCTTTTATATAAGTGTGGTGGCAATCGGCGACTAAACCAATTATTATCAAATTTAGTGCCCACCCCGCCCAATCTCTCATCCAAACGACAACAATTTGGTGTTGTTAAATCGCACAATTAGATTCCTTGTATATATATCAATTTGGTGGAAATCGGCGCTAAAATTAGTTTTATCAATTTTGGTGCCCCTCTCCCCTTTCGTGCAAATCTGACTCGAACGACGCCACTTTTGACATATTTAAACCACACCGTTGGTTCTTCATATTATGGGGATGATTATATGTAAGTTTCGTGGCAATCGGCGACAGAAAAAAATTCTGCCCCTCCCACTTCCGGGCACCCCTTACGCGAACGGCGCGTCTTTGTCATATTTAAAACACACCATTAGATTCCTCATATTATGGGAATGATTATATATAAGTTTCGTGGCAATCGCCGACAATTTTTGTTCTGCCCCTCCCCCTTTTCTGCCCCTGACAACAACGGCGTCACTTTAGAAAATTATAACCCCGACCATTATCTTTCTCGTAAAAAGTTACTCCTAGTAGACCCCTTTGGCATCATCTAGATAGTCCCCTGTGAATTTCTATAGAACACAGACAGACAGACAGACAGACAGACAGACAGACAGACAGACATTCGCAAATATAGATATAGATATAGTCATACATATTGTGAATTGCACTGAATTATGACACCTTTCTTTTCAATATATATTGTCATACGATCAGGGGGGGGGGTCGGAAAAAAATTCCAGGCACGTATGATGGGGTGGGTGGGTGTCTCTTGGGTCCAAAAAACAGTTTTTTCCATATGCCAAATTTTTTTTCCATTCCTGCTAATGAGTCTTATTTTGATGTGTTTTGAACAGAAACAGGTCATATATAGTTAATACTAATACTATACTACATATAGAGGTTATCAGAAGTTGGATCAGTTGCACAATGGCCAACAATAACCCAAATTCAACTTGATAGAACTAGACACTGCGCTATTGGAAAAATAAAATTAAATCAGGATTCCATCTACTGCATGATACAACAAAATAAGAATAAATTTGTTGTACCGGTACCATGTCTTCTGTAGAATACTCAAATGTGATTATGTGACTAGATCATGTGACTATATATTATGAAAATGAATGTTAATAAAAACCTTGGCACTCTGCCTATATATCCCTAGAAATGTGATTATGTTGACACATTTCTTGATTAATGACACTTATATGATAAATTCAAATAGTATAGTTATCTCATTATGCACTGTTCTATTCAAATATCGCGCAATAAATTATGATAATACAGGATAATCAGCTATTTGGTTGCTCAATTGATAATTTTTCTCAAATTTAAGGGGGGTGGGTGTCCAAAACTGACCGGAAAAAAATTCCTGAAACGGAAAAATAAGGGTGGGTGTCCAAAATTGCCTGGAAAAAAAGGCCGGAAACGGAAGAAATTGGGTGGGTGGGTCCCCCGTGGCCGGAAAAATATTAAAATGATCATACGTGCCTGGAAATTTTTTCCGACCCCCCCCCCCCCCCCTGATACGATGAGAGTATTTAATACATTGAGGGGACCTCGGTGGCTCAATCGGTTAGGGATACAACTCCAAGCCGTTTCGCCCCCGCCCCCCCCCCCCCCAGCGATAGCGATGAGGGTTCAAGTCCACATGTTTCCATTGTGGATTTTGTAACTCGAAAGCTATATCTGGTGGAGTTGCCAGCTACTCGACGATGGCCGCTGGTTTGCCGCACATGGTCGACGAGTGTATCGGCCATTGAAATCACTGTTAGATTAGCTGTTAGTGTGCGGATTTCCTCCACCACTAAAACTGGCAATATCATGATATGGCATTAGTTGCTAAAACGACACTAAAACCAATCAATCAATCAATTATTTAATAAATCGAACATAATTGAAACAAATTCATTTTAATCAATGACCACTATATTTAGTAAAATAATTGCGATTGCGCTAGATTATAAGACTCCTCAATTCAATTTATTATTCTGGTCATCATATGCAGTAATGCTCTAAATAATCGACTCCTTAACCACATCATAATTATGTGAGAGCTTTCCGATGAATGGCCCAGGCCTACACCGATTGCAAACGATAATTACTGATGAACTTAAAACGTATGTAAAACTTTATTTAATGCTTTATGCTGATGATACTGTAATATTTGCGGAAAGTACAATTGATATGAAAAAATATTTGAGCATTTTTGACGACTATTGTTCATTTTGGAAATTAAATGTCAATACGTCGAAAACAAAGATTATGGTATTCGGAAAAGGGCGTACCCCAAGACGTAAGTTATACATTAATGGAACACATATTGAATATGTCACTCATTACAAATATCTTGGAATTATTTTTACTAAATTAAACACGTTTTCCAAAGCAAAAAATGACCTGATTACAAGAGCTACCCGATCTATGTATGGTCTTATCCATAAAATACGCCAATTGTCCTTGCCATTCGAATGTCAGTTAGACATGTTCAATAAAACTGTCAAACCTATCCTACTATATGGGACAGAAACATGGGGTTATGGATGTCTAGAATCCCTAGAAAAATTACAATTAAATGTTTTTAAATTTATCCTAAATGTAAAAACAAGTACAACATCGCTAATGGTATATGGCGAGACAGGAATGTTCCCATTAGAGCTGGATGTAAAATGTCGAATGGTATCATACTGGGCAAAATTAGTTAATTGTAATGATAGCAGAATGAGTAGGATGATGTACTCCATTCTGTTAAAATGGTATAGAAATGGTGAATATAAGCATCCATGGCTATCATATATCCATAAAATTCTAATTGAATCGGGGCTACCGTCTCTATGGTGGGACCAGGATAATATTACCATTGATGTTGTAAATATGAATAATATTGTCCAACAAACACTGAAGGACCAATACGTACTGCAATGGAAAATTAATATGGAACAATCAAGTAAATGTACCACATACAAAAAATTGAAAACAATATTTGGCCTTGAAGACTATCTGAAAATTTTGAATCGCAAGGATGCAATTATCCTTACTAGATTTCGAATGTCCAATCACAGACTTCCCATTGAAACTGGATCATGGAATGATACCAATCGGAAAGATAGAGTATGTACGAGATGTAATACAGGGTTACTTGGAGATGAATATCATTGTATTTTACAATGCTCTTCGCTTGATTATCTGAGAAAAAAATATATTCCCAAATTCTTTCGAAATTATCCGAATTTAGTTAATTTTACTAAATTGTTTAACTCCAAAAATAAGAATATATTGATTAAACTCTCCACATTTATACAAAACGCAAGAGTTAATTACGAATAATGCATGATATCTGCACTCAGTCACGATATCTCCAACAGTTTCGAGGAGATAGCGCGATTTAGTGATGCATGTCATCAAACAACATTGTGATGCCCTATATTATAATCTAAATATTTAATAGCCCCCCCCCCCTCACACTGAAAAACCATTTTCCACTGTTGCACACCATGTATTATATTGTATAATTATGTATTATCTTCTCATAATATCATGTAACATGATTTACTTGAGAAATAAACATTTGAACTTTGAACTTTGAACTTTGCAAGCCATATTTCCGACTAAATCCTGAAAAGTTACCCATAATTCTGCTGTGGTTAAGTAGTCGATTATTTAGAGCATTACATGTAGTGATATCACATATTATTCTGGCACTGCGTTGATGTGTTTGACACGCGTTGTCAATCGCATAAATTTGAACCTGTTTCAGTTATAACGAGGTATATATATGCAGTCGTGTCTAGACTTATGGGTGACCAGATTAAACAACAAAAGATACTGCAGGCCGAATAGAGGCAAAAGACTAAATATATGTCAATAGCATGAGTGCAAGAGCATGAGTGCAAGGTATGAGTGTGTGAATTGTGAACAAAGAGAATCCCCTCCCACCCATATCATAAAGGACAGTATTGCTTAGTGTATATGAAATGTCAGAATGTTCTATTGTGTATACATGTACATAGTATTAATACAGAATTAAGACAAAATGTTGAACAAAACCCCGAAATAACATTCGCGCCTTGGACTGTATTATATACGAATCCATCCAAACAAATTAACAAATTAACATGGACCGGTCTCCTGAATGTTGACAAAAGTAACATTCGGAGGCGATTGGACAGAGGAAAACCTTGACGTCCCGTGTTGGTTAAGCTGTAGCTGTATACACACCAACCCCGTGTGTAATATGTACCATGTGTTCATGTTTTAGATTAAATGTAGGCAAATAACATTTGACTAGACCACAAGCCTGTATGTGTTTTAACGTGGTACTACGCAGAATAAAATAGATATTTTTTGTGTGTAAAAATAGCTTTTTAGCTCCACTTTTTTGTAAATTGAGGCTATTGTCATGGGTTGGCATCCATGTATGTGTCCGTGCGTCAACAATTTCCTTCGACATGCCCTACAGGCCGCATCCCTCATCCGATCTTCACCAAACGTCATATGTAGCTTCAGGGTGACATATAAATGGGAGCTATCGAATTCTTCCGAATTTCGATGAAAACATGGCCACCAGCAGCAATCTTGGTTTTCAAATTTTAATCAATCGGCATACCCTACAGCCCGTATTTATGGCCAGATCATTTTTTAAATTTTGCAGGCACGATGGTGATCACCTGTAAATGGGAACTATCGAAATTGAATGATTTTCGGTGAAAAACATGGCCGCGGCAGCAATCTGGGATTTTACTCTTTGCATAACTAAATCCTTTGGCACACCCTACAGACCACATCCCTCATCCGATCATCACCAAACTTCATATGGATCTAGATAGGAGCCTCCTATTTTGACCGAAAATTGTTGAAAAACATGGCCGCCAGCGGCCATTTTAGAATTTACTCTTTGTGTGACTAAATAATTCGGCACATCATACAGACCACATCCCTCTTCCGTTCACCACCAAACTTCACATGGATTTTCGGGTTAATCTCTAAATGGGAGCCTCCCATTTTGACTGAAATTTGTTAGATACATGGCCGCCAACAGCCATCTTTGTTTTCAAATTTGAATCCATCGGCACACTACGCAGCCCGCATTTATTGGAGAATTGATTTGAAACTTTACATGCGTGTTTAGAATCACCTCTAGATGGTATCTATCAAATTTGAAAAAAAAATTGATGAAAAGCATGGCTGCCGGCAGCCATCTTAGATTTTACTCTTTGCAAGACTAAATCCCTTTGCACACCACACAGACAACTTCCCTTATCTGATGATCACCAAACTTCATTTGGATCTTCGAAGTGACGTCTAGACGGGAGCCTCCTATTTTGACCGTAAATTCGTTGAAAAACATGGCCGGCAGCGGCCATCAGGGAATTTACTCTTTGTATGACTAAATCATTTGGCGCACCAACAGACCACATCCTTCATCATATCAACACCAAACTGCATATGGTTCTTCGGAGTGACATCTCGTTTACTTTCCTTCTTCTTTATCATTCTATTCATTGCTCAGCAAAAAATTAACTCATTCCCAAGTTGAACTACAGTGTTATTGACACTTTCATTAATACTCGCGGTTCATATGCATAATATTTATAATAATATTTGAACAAAATTCAAAACCTGATAAAACTCTCTCGAAATTGATATCTGATCAACAAAACGTCCCCTAAACAAACCCAATCGATCTCTTTTGCTGGTATAGAACAGGAAAAAATAGTTTGTTATTTGTGTTATCAAATCGGGTGAGACAGCTTTAACCCTTTTTGTTTATCAAATTGATTCACCCATCAGTTATAAAAGTATTCATAGGAATTATTTATTATTTATTTGGGGGGATATTCAGTTAATAGCAGCATATAAAATCATACGAAAAGATAATAATATAAGTGAATTAAGAAGGATTCGTATTTAGTAGGTGGGAAATGTGTAACCCTTTTATGACCGGAACTTCCTGAATTTTTGCGAAAACCCTGTGCCAATGCATTATCTTATATTAGAGAATGCATTGGCCTAACAAATTTCATATTATTTTTTATAATTGTTAAAAAATGTAAGAAAAATTAAAACAAAATAATAATTTTTCTTAAACCATGTAAGGAACAAATGATAAAATTTGATAAAGAATGTAAGAAAAAATGATAAAAATGATGATAAAATTGTTAAAGAATGTAATAATAAATAATAAAAATGATAAAATTGTTAAAGAGTATAAGAAAAATAATAAAATTGTTAAAGAAAAAGTTCATGATATAAAAAATGATAAAAATTGTTGAAGAATGTAGGAAAAAATGATAAAAAGTATTTTTTTTTTAAAGAATGTAAGAAAATGATAAAAAATTGTTGGGCCAATGCATCTATCTATCTATATCTATATTCGCGAATGTCTGTCTGTCTGTCTGTCTGTCTGTGTTCTATAGAAATTCACAGGGGACCATCTAGATGATGCCAAAGGGGTCTACTAGGAGTAGCTTTTTACGAGAAAGATAATGGTCGGGGTTAGAATTTTCTAAAGTGACGCCGTTGTTGTCAGGGACAGAAAAGGGGGAGGGGCAGAAACAAAATTTGTCGCCGATTGCCACCAAACTTATATATAATCATCCCCATAATATGAGGAAGCTAATGGTGTGGTTTAAATATGGCAAAAGTCGCGCTGTTCGCGTCAGGGGTGTCCGGAAGGGGGAGGGGCAGATTTTTTTTCTGTCGCCGATTGACACGAAACTTACATATAATCATCCCCATGATATGAAGAATCCAACTGTGTGATTTAAATATGTCAAAATTGGCGTCGTTCGAGTCAGGGATGCACGGAAGGGGAGAGGGGCACCAAAATTGATAAAACTAATTTTAGCGGCGATTTCCACCAAATTGATATATATTCTTCTTCGTGATACAAGGAATCTAATTGTGCGATTTAACAACGCCAAATTGTTGTCTTTTGGATGAGATATTGGGAGGGGGTGGGCACTAAATTTGATAATAATTTGTTTAGTCGCCGATGGCCACCGCACTTATACAAAATCATCCCTATGGTATGAGGAGTCTAATGGTGTGGCTTATATCTGTCAAATGTGGCATCATTCGAGTCAGGTTTGCATTGAATGGGACAGGGGCACCAAAATTGATGCACAATTATTTTACCGCCAATTTCCACCAAATTGATACACGTTCTTATCCATGATACGAGGAATCTAATCGTGTGCTTTAAAGACGCCATAGTGGTGCTGTTTGGGTGAGAGACGGGGAGGGGACGGATTGGCACAAATTTTTATATACAAAATGGTTTAGTCGCCGATTATAACCAAACTTATAAACAATCATCTCCATGATATCAGGAGTGCAATCTTGTGGTTTAAGGATGTCACAAGTGGGTCCACTCGAGGCAGTGGTGTATAGAGATGAGAGGGACACAAAAAATGATATATATATATGTTTAGTGCCGATTTCCACCAAATTGATACATATTCTTCTCCGTGATACAAGGAATCTTATCGTGTGGTTTAGATACACCAATTTGATGCCCTATGGGTGAGAGATATGGGGGACCTTAAATTTTATACGAATTTGTATACTCGCCAATGTTCACCAATTTCATTTATATATGCATCTCTAATGAGTCTTAGTGTGTGCAGCTTGAGTCAGAAATAGGGACGGGAGGGTCACCAAAACTGATACAAAATATTTTTAGTACCAATTACCATCAAATTCAGACACGTTCTTTTCAAATGATACAAGAAATCAAATCGTGCTGTCTGTCCGTCTGTCTTTCTGTCAGTCTGTGTGCGTTCTATATATAACTTCACGCGGTACAATCGAGATGGCACCAAGGCGTTCTAAGAGAGGTAACTTTTTACAAGGAAGATAATGGTGCGGGTTAAAATTTTCTAAAATGACGCTGTTGGTGTCAGGGGAAGAAAAGGGGAAGGTCGGCAAAATTAAAAAAATATGGTGGGTGAAATAGTTTTGTCGCCGATTTCCACCAAACGAATACATAATCAGCTTCGCAATATGGCGTTGTTCGAGTCAGCGTTGCATCAACAATTGATTTAATAAACTATTTTTAGCCCAGATTTCCACCAAATTGATATATTATTCTTCTCTATGATACGAGGAATATGATCGTGTGAATTAAAGACGCCAAATTGCTGTCGTTTGGGTGAGAGACGTGGGGTCATAACTATTCCCAGAATTTGTTTAGTTGCTGATTACCACCAAACATATATATAATCATCGCCAGTATATCATGCATACACGAGTCTAATGGGCCTGGTTTAAGTATGTCAAAAGAGGCAAAAGCTGATACAAATATATTTGGCACCAATTTCCACTAAATTCATACACGTTTTTCTCTAATGATATACCATGAATTAAATCACATTTGGTGTCGTTTTCGTCACGGATAGCGAGCGGATATGCACGATGATTGATAAGATTGATATTCGCCGATATCCACATATAAGTTATATACAGTCACCCAGGCCATCTCCATATCTCTTTTATGTAGTTTTGGGCGTTCACATTTCACAATCCCGACAAATGGTGACCTACTTAAGTCACTTGAACAATTATATCTTCTTAACTTTCATTTATATGGGGATGACAATCAGAGCATTCACACAATGAGCTAGCAAAAAGAGATACATATAAGAAGCATTGAACGTATGTTTATCATTCTATTGAAGAGATACATATATTCGTGCAAACTGAGAGACCTCGAACCGTCAGAGGATTGCATATATATTATAACAAAAGTGAGTCTGTTCCATTCAATACAGTTTCCACAAAAAAGTTACAATTTGTCAAGAGATATGGAAGGCCTGTTCAAAAATAGTAGTCAGTGTGCAGTCAAATATAGTTTCTTCTGATATACAAGAAAATGCAGTTAGTTGCACAAGACTGTTCAGACTCATCGACTGACATAAACAACTCAAAATCTCGCTCTGGGCCTGGCACATGTAGCTGATATATCTGCGCAGCAACATTTCGTTTAAACTGAGAATATTTAGCCAGTATATAGCACCATGAACAGAGGAGCACCTGGAAATTTCTTTGAAACATCTGTATCTTCATGGAGATATGTTAGCCAGGTGTCCTCGAGATCTTAGTCCAACCCACTAGATTGATTGATACATCTCAATATGTAAAACCCAATTATCATGTTTTTATCGAACTAATGTGTTTATGATGTTCATGTATCATATTATAACGTCTAATGTATACGCAGTTGTAAATAAATAAATAGTTAATTATTGGTGGAGCGGAGTAATCGCGATAAACAGAATTACAATTGACAAGGTGCGCCACTACTTATATTCCATGACTGTAATGATCATGCTATTTGAATATACAATTTATGAGAAAACGTATAACACTTTAAGCAAGAGCATTTTCTATTACCAACAAATATCCACAGCATACAGATGGTTTCACATCGCATTAACCTGGGCAACGCCGGGTAACCCTGCTAGTTCTCTTATATATGCGAGGCGACCTACATCAACTCGCATATATAAGATAATGCATTGGCACAGATTATTATTTATTGCATACCTCCATTTTAGGAGAAGAATGTGAACACGTATGAACATATATACAGTTAATGTGTAAAGTTTATCATATCACAAAGCAGGGACGCTGCCAGTCTCTAAATGCGTTACACTTTGCGCGTTCATATGCGCGCGACGCGATGTTACAGTCAACGGGTTGAACGTTTAGTAAGTAGAACTGCGAATAACCTAACATATTTCCTAAGTAAACTGTGTAGTCAATGAGTGTTGAGTCTATACAGATTTAATCCCAGATGATGGAGGTCGTGACATTCTGTACGCGCCGTTATTATTATCCATCTTTCATTATTAAATAAGTATCTTTGTAGTTACCATTGGCCCACTTTTTGATTACAGAAGATAGAAAATTTACACTACAGTTTTGGCTATTAAATATAATGTTATGTTATGTTTCGTGACATAAGTGGAAATATTATTTTGGACCCGAACAAACACATACAGGATATATTTATTTATAATTATAATTACGTTGGCACGACGATGAAGTGGGGTGCGGCGGGGTTTGAATAACAACATTTCAATACACTGTGAACATCACGAGCTGTCAGATATGTTTTTGTCAATACTTTAATTTGTAATATATCGAATCTATCGGGGTCATTGCTCGCGTTCCGTTTTAATCATAAAACTAGTGGTTTAAAGGTGCATCATCCGATCTGACGTCATCTAACCAGGATATGTATACGTTATCTACATCAGAACATAATTAAAGTTCTTCAATGGGTTGAATATAATCTTCCAACGAATCGTATTCTCAAAGAGGTATATGAATTAGATCGTGCATGATCCATTTCGAATAACACATCTTGTATTCCGGAATTAAACTATTTATATGGTTGTGGAACACGAATACAGAATGTTGGTTGGTCGATTTTACACTAAGCGACGTCACATGTTGACCCCCCACTTACTTTAATACTGTGTAGACACAACGTGTGCAACGACCTACGAGGATAACGTTGAAAATGAGCGCTAAATGAGTTGAGTGTAAATATAAGTAATGGGTGTTGATTTTGTTTCGTTCCATATAGTATCGATGCAAGTTGGTTTGTTGGTATGATATTTTATGTGTGGAACTACATTTAACTTGCATCCATACTCCATGTAATTCAAGCAAATCAACATCCATATCTTAAAGGTACGAGCGGCGTTCGTTGCTGATATATCCATATGTTATTCAAATCGCCATCAACAGAAGAAATATTAAAATATATATAGCTTTGTTCATATGCCAAACATAATCAGCGCGTAACTAGTATATTGTCGTTAAGACGTACATGTACGATGGTGTACGTAAAACATAACACAGCGCAATTCTATTGCTTAATCACACACAAATTATACGAACGCTCTTTATTATTTCCTTATCGGGAAAACAGTAACAAATAACGCTCTTTATGTTTACCATATCCGGATTTTATTTTTTGTATTCATCAAAACCTCATATAAATCAGGGTTGACAGTTGCTCGCCATTTCTCCATGCACACAACGATCTAGGACAAGTTTATTTGTTTCAGTTTTACATTTCTCGAAGCTTCTTTTCGAAGGGTGTCGGGGAGAAATTTGTTCACCCCAACGTCCCATTTGCAACCTGCCATAGCTTAATGTCATCTCAGTTGAGGCCCATATGAGGTTCCAGTAACATATATATATGGTGTTTTTGCAGTTATAAACTCTTATAATATGTTTTAAACTGTTACAAATGTCAAATATGGGCACAAAAGATCTTTAGTGAAAAAATTGCACGAGGTTGTAAAAAAGGCGTTTTTAGCCCTCTAGCTACCCACCCACCCACCCCGCCATACCTTCCTGCAAATTGTTTATTACCCCCCCCCCCCCTGTATTAATGGGCTCATGCGTCCGATTTAATGTTCTTCTTTTATATAAAACGCCTACACATTGTTGGTTTCATTGTGTCAAATATAATAGGGCATCTTTAATCTACTTAGTTCTTATCGGACGAATTGTTATAAGATATAATAGTTTTGGCTTCATCTATATGATAAGCTGCAGGGCAATGGCCTCCCTCACGCTCCTATGGATACCAAATGTACCATCACATATTTAATTAATACAGCATGGTGGGGAGTGACCACTCTAATATATAGTGCCCCAAGGGAGGGATATAGTCCCCGACGCGAATCGACATGGTCTAATCGTTATATTGTATCGCAATTTATTGTGTTGTATTCTGTTTAGTACATTATGTACCTGCCTCCAGGATTGTTCTGACCTGTTGATTTGCAAATTGCAAGGTCCAACATCAAACTGGCGTGTTACATAATGTGCATCATCTGTATCAAACTGGCATAATAAATGAAGTAATCACAATACAGAACTGCTAACATTTGATTATTTAATATATAAATACAAACTATACAAAAACATACGAAAATAAAGATGCAAAATAAATGTGTCACATTTCTCTTCCGGAAGCGATTTTCTGAATCAAACTTAATACCAAGGCTTTGTTGTGGGACGTTTGTTAACACTGTCATGACGGGAGCTGCTCTGGTGCAGAATTCGAGACCATGTGCCAGTGCATTCTCTTATATGTGCGAGTCTATCATTTGGAGCCTCACATATATAAGAGAATGTACTGGCTTACAATGTCACCGTATATAAATCACAGTGGATCAACGGACACGAACCAAAACCGGAAGTCGTAGATTTCGAGGTGGAGAAATATCTGTCGACAAAGATTTGTTGACATTTTTTGACGGTTTTTTGGGAAAATAAACGCTTGGATAGCATATCTGACCAACTGAAGGTGGGTGAATATTTCTTCGCTGATGTTCGGACACCGACGATCAATTTAAGTCAGTTGTCATTGTTCGATCGCGGAAAAAATGTCATTTAATCATCGCCGCGAGACGATTTCTTCCCCAAAATATCCCAGAAAATCATACTTTTCACATTCATCGCAGACAGCTGTCGCAACAACCTATATACCGGTCGAAAGGCCCGTTTTCCCCCCACAAATGCATATTTTGAGTATTTTCACGGACTGTCTCAAAATTCCAAATTTCATCTTTTGATGCAGGTACCCACCTCGAAAATACTGTCCGGTTAGTCCTGTACACCCCGGAATCTAGTTGCAATCCACCAGACCCGGCGGACAGTTTTTGTTGTTCAACCAAGAGTCGAAATGGATTAGTTGATTGGCTGCCTTTCGTTAACAGTGGCACGTTTTGGGGCAACTGCTTTTCTGTTGCAACTGATCAAGTTTAGTTACCGAGTACAGTTTGCAATTTGTTCTCATATATTCGTTCAGATCGTGTCAGGTCATTAACCAAAGAATCATTTTTGGAAATATTGTTAGAACAAGAATATAACAATGCCCTCCATGACCAAGGCCGTAGCAACAGGATTGTTTTGATGGTGGGAGGTGTAGATGTATTTTCCAATAGTTTGATATTTCAGCCAGTATATAGCGTGAAATTTGATACTTAAAAAACAATTAAAATTCGATTAATTTCAGAAAAAACAAATCGGGACCCATGGCTGTTCTTTTTCATTATGGCCACTTTCGGGACTCACCACCCGAGTTTTGATTACGATTGTATAAAGTTTTAACTACATTTTTCGGGTATATATACACCCCTTTATTTTTATGTTTTAAACTACAGGCATCCACCCATATTTCGGAGAATTTTCGCTAATATTACATATTATAGCATAGGAATCAAATATGCAGATGTTTATTTCCATTTCTATGAGAGGCCAAATTCACTTTTCATAATTATTTGCGATTAAGCGCAATTCTTGGTTATACTGTGTGTAACTATGTACCCCTGGTGAATAAATAGGTGAATCTATAACTAAACCTGAACTCATATTGACATATCACCTCCTTGTTTTCATTGCTTTGGATAGTTGTGATTGTGAACTAGCCTAAATTCTTTATCAAAATGGGTGACTCGCGACAGTATTACCTTCTGTTTTAGTCGAGTCGAGGAACCAACCCATCAAAGCTCAAGTGTGATCAGATATCGATTATTGAAGTTTGTTATTTCAATTGATTGCTGCCCAGAAACACACCGTGAAAAGGGTGCTTTCGGTCAAAATTGCGGACGAAGATGAATAACTCTAAAACAAGTGGTATACGGTAAAATTTCGTAATTATACGGCCATATTTTGTTAAACAAAATGTTTATAAATCACACGTTTTTGGGAAATTTGATACCATATTTGACAGTGGTCAGCATTATTTTTTGCAGTCAATCGATTCTGATAACTAAAGCTTATTTTGAAGAAATATTGTTGTTGTTGTATCTTTATAATATGGGTCTTTCTGATCGGATTGAGGACCTTTAGTTTAAATTAGCCAAATGCAGATACACCCGGTCATGCTAATAGTTAGGTTATATGGGTAGTTACACTTACTCTCAAGCAACTCATAGCGCTTAATCGGAATTAATTGCACTTAAGCGCAATTCATTTCAATTATGCGCAAATGCCATATGTGTGCTTCAGCGCGATGTGTGGTATATGCGCTTAAGCGCAATTCATTATTAAATGTGAATTTGACCTCCCATACAGTTAATTTTTTGTATATATATATGAACGAGTAGGGTCTGTCTGCATGTCTTCTGTCCGCTTAAATTTGAATATATAAGCGACCATTTGCGTTAAAAACTTCCCAACCAAATTATCCAGTGTGTGAATCAATGTGGAAACAATTAATTATGGCGCGATTTGAATACAACAGGACAAAAATCACGTGCCTATATATTTAAAAAAGTAACTTGCATCTGGTTCCACATTCAGTTGTACGCTATAGATTGGAATTTTACCCGCTATATACATGTAGGAAACACAACACTTCTACATTTAATGGACAGCCAAGGTGGGATTAAGAATACAACAACTCGAAAGAACACTGGAGTTTTCCTGGTGATGTTTCGAACAGAAATTGAAGATGGCAGACCTCAGCAAAATCACGTATAAGCGGACAGATTTTTTACAACTAATGATTAAATTTTTCGGGACTAACCGGACAGTATTTTCGAGGTGGGTACCTACATCAAAAGATGAAATTTGGAATTTTGAGACAGTCCGTGAAAATACTCAAAATATGCATTTTTGGGGGGGAAACAGGCCTTTCGATCGGTGTATAGGTTGTTGCGACAGTTGTCTGCGATGAATGTGAAAAGTATGATTTTCTGGGATATTTTGGGGAAGAAATCGTCTCGCGGCGATGATTAAATGACATTTTTCCGCGATCGAACAATGGCAACTGCCTTAAATTGATCGTCGGTGTCCGAGCATTAGCGAAGAAATATTTACTCACCTTCAGATGGTCAGATATGGTATCCAAGCGTTTATTTTCCCAAAAAACCGTCAAAAAATGTCAACAAATATTTGTCGACAGATATTTCTCCACCTCGAAATCTACGACTTCCGGTTTTGGTTCGTGTCCGTTGATCCACTGTGTAAATATGGTTAGGCCGATGCATTCTCGTATATATGCGATACTCCCTATGGGAGACTAGCATATATAAGAGAATGCATTGGCGCAGGGTTTCGCAAAATTCCAGGAAGCTCCAGTCATGGAAGGGTTAATCGGCCGGAAATTTGGCTCCAGAGAATTCGTTGCTTCGCATACCGAACGGAACAATATACCTTGTCACTGAGTCGCGGCCATATTGGATATGAATATTCATGAATATTCAAAAGCTCCATCTATGGAATGCTACTCCAGAATTTTGAGCTGTAGCACTAAACAAACGGAACGGGGCTGGATGGATAAAATATGGCCGCGACGCAGTGACAATGCGTATACCCAAAAAATCGGACAAGTTGGTGAACTCCGCTAACTTCGTATAACGCAACAATATCGTAATTTCGAATGCATAAGTATCAAACACACTGTGACACTAGTCTTGTTGGACGGCAACCGAAAAGCCGCGACCGTGCTAAAGTTGTAGTGTCGAGCACCACACAAATGAAATCTATACGAAATTGGCTTTAAGCCAATCAGAATGCGATATAGTCACGTGATATTCAATATTCATATTTATTCCACGCCCATCGACGTGAGGCACATGCATGCATTCAACGGAATAGTGTAATACAAGCCGGAACTATTCTTGTTGACGTTGTTGCCAAGAAAGATGACGTACATTACGACAACGATTCGATTCGGGTGATGCCCCGAAAATTACTGGTTATTCATCAGAGTTAAAGGCACGTGAGGCCTTAGTTGTCGAAAATATTCATATTTGTTCCAATCACCGTAAACAGAAAAACATTAAAATGCATACAGTTTCGTTCATATATACCATGACTATCGCGTAAACAGCATGTTATCATAAAGACCTACTATATTTTACCTAAGCAAGAGCCTGATTGTGTTACAGAAGACAGCACAATGCTACTGGTTAATCACACAAAAATGGCATAAACGCTCTTTATTGGTTCCATATCAGGAATTCACCAACAAAGAACGCTTTTTATGTTTACCATCATAATATAAACAAACACCAAAAAAGTAACTTTTTATGCTTTTGTTTACATAACAATGGTCAAACAAATGACAATAACATACTGTTTATGCGATATTTCTTATTTGTATACGGACAAAGTCTGTCTACATTTTGATGTTATTTCTGTTTGTGGCGGTTTTTGACGGGTGGAAATATTTCTACATGATACCCACCGTCAAGGCCAATCGTACCTTTAAATTAAAATAAAGGTATTCATAGTATCAATGAAGGTGGCAGTAATTAATTAAATTTATGACATAACGGTGTATAATAAATACAGAACACAACTTGCATCATAATCTCGATTAAGATACGCGTTGTGTTCTGTCTATTTAGTTTACACCCGTTGTTGTATGCTCATCCCTGAATGCACTGATCCAAGAATGTGTGGTGATTATCGACTGTTTGCTCTATAAAGTGATCATGGATTCTGCCTGGAACAAGTAACATAATCACCCCGGTCAGGTGGCCCTGCTATACGTGCTATGATACTGGTGGTTCCCGCTGAATTGCTATGCTGATGATAAGGCAAATTGATGTCGTTACGAAGATGTGGCGTTATTGTTTCTAAAGTTGTCATTTTGCCGCCATTTTCACGCGTACCAACCCACCATGCCATTTCCAATATGGTGCCAGAAATTTGCCACAATCGAGCTTCCAAATTTTGTTTACATAACTTGGAAGGATGTATATATAAGATAGGTTGACATATACACGAAATATTGATATACCGGCCTCATATGCTCTGAAAAATGCAACACAGCAGTGGAATAGACGCTCTTTATTTATACCATATCAGTCCTGTAATAGACTATAACACGGAACGCTCTTTTCTGTTCCATGCCATATACATGTAAATGGCTGTTTTGTTTCTGGAACATATAATGCTCGTAGAAAGGTAGTTCAACTATTTATCAACCTTTTCGACACAGGACAAAATTCAAAAGCGAATATTATTAGGTGTATTTTTGAGCACAACACCGCCAAGTGGCTTTTACGAAATAACGGGCAAGTTAGAGTTATATTTCTAAGAAAAACTTACAATTTACACGATATTCCCATAGCGTTCATGTACGGGTATACTGTTATAAATTATAGTTTATGACTTTTTCTCAGATGAAATCCCTAAGCATAATTTATTAATTCATATCTTACAATCACTCAGAAGCATTTCAGTGTTAAATTAATTAAGCTGCTTTCACAGACCTGTGGCCAACGCATGCGGTTATCGGATTATGAGCAGCATTGCAAACCATGTATTATCACTGGGGTTGCGGCTGACGCAGTTAAATGCAACCGATTTCAAAACTTTTTTGAAATCGGATGCGTTTAACCCTTTACCCAACAGAACGGCCCTGTGCCAATGCATTCTCTTATATATGCGAGTCGACCATAGGTCGCCTCGCATATATAAGAGAATGCATTGGCTTAACACATTAAAAATTATAAAATTGTTAAAGAATGTAAGAAAAAATGGTAAAAAGTGTTAAAACAAGATTTTTTTAGGCCAATGCATTCTCTTATATATGCGAGGCGACCTATGGTCGACTCGCATATATAAGAGAATGCATTGGCACAGGGCATAACTGTAACTATCACAATGTGGTCAAGGAGCCGGTTCCAATGATATCCATATTTGTATGGTTCTATTGAGACAGACCGAAGATATTTTAGACTGTTGAAGCTTTATTTGGCCGGTTTTGGCCGGTTTGTTGGGTAAAGGGTTAACTGCTTCATCCGCAACTCCAGTGATATATGTATGGTTTGAAACTTAACCCGATAGCCGCATGCATTGACCGCTGCGTCAGTCGCAGGTTTGTGAAAGCAGCTTTAGCAATACGATTGTTGTCAGCTACCAGTGGTAATTCATGTCCACAATTTTTGTTTTGCCATTTATGATCTTTCTTGTGATCATGTTACTACAGTTTCTCTGTTTTTTGGGTTGTAATAATGTATTGGAATATGTTAACAGATACCAGACTGATATGAATTTTGTTTAGATTTAATCTTATTTATTTTCTAATTTTAAGGGGGTGGGTCTGGAAATAATAAATAAACTGCAGAGAGTTGGGGTGGGATGGTCAGAGAGCGGATCACCCACCCTGAGTGTGCCTGCATTTTTAAGACCCCCGCCCGTCACAAGGCAGCCATTTTCCATCTGGTTTTAATTGTTCGCAAAAAGTGAGACAGTACAAGAGCTCATTATATATGCCCACCATATAAGGAATGTGATAGGACGAAACGCTCTTTATTCGAGCATGTTGCTACAACACACCGTTCCTCCATCTCATTCGGTTTCATCTTGAATACATAAGTTGTATACACCACAAGTAGGCTATACTGGATATAATTATGCTTGTAAATTATATTGTATTTTGTGCGTTTTTATAATACTGCTTACCTTGTGAATCTGACATGATTTATAATCCAAACAAATGAACTAGGTGTATGCACCTCACTACGTGTGGTATCTGTAAACTCCGGACATTAGCACCTTGCATATCAACGCTCTGTATAAATAATACGTAGCACAGAAGGTTATCCTATTCATCAATGAAACATTATGAATCAAATGCTCTAAATTTGTTACGAAAAATAGTTGCTAATTAATACTGCAACATTAGTTCCAAAGTATCCTTTAATCCGTATGCTGTCATTTTCATTCTCATTACCTAATCAGACATACCATGGTTCGTGACTCGTGTTGTATGGATACACTCGAGCGTAAATCTGCCGCTTTTTGAATATGGTAAATAGAGCAATTCTCAGTCTGAGTAAACTCATACCTAAATATTCATTACAACATTGAATATTAGGTCTGACGGATAATTAGGGTGGATACACACATGCATGTAATGTCTGTATGTAAAATACATGTATTTTACATGGCCACACCAATAATTGACAAAATTAATCACCTCCGCGCGAGAGGTCAATTTCACCAGTGAGTAGTTATAAGCCATTATCAAACAAACTGCCATCAAGAAATTTCAGGCCAGTCATAAACATGTCTTCTTTCATGGATGCCGAAATGGGTAATTCTTGTCTGATATATGTTGCTGTTTTTCACGAGTTATAATTCATTTCGAAAAGTGGATTAGAGCCGGTCGATTTTATACTTGATTTGTTTCTGTCATTTCGTGGAAACAGGGTCATCCAAAACAAAAATAAAATATGCAGAATTATTTTATTGGATAATACCGGCTTGTTGAGATTTCTCTGATAATTTGAGAGCGAGCTCATGTGATAACATACTTCAATTGGGATTGCAAATATTCATTATAGCGCCAAAAAATAATGCAGGTACAGCGTTGAAATTAAAAAGAGTGACACCCCCCCCCCCCCACCATTTATATATATGTTTCTCAAGCCAAAGGTTGAACAAGCTCCTAACTGTCACAAGCTTGAATTATAACATTTTCGACCATAATCCATGATTGGGGGAGGGGCTGGTTCTCGAAAGCTTCCAATAACTAAGGGAGTTAATTGAATGTATCAGCCGGGATTATCTGGGCAAGAATTACAATATAATGTTTAACTTAAATATTCCATAGTTGTAAATTTTGTGTATACATGTATAACTGTATAACACAAGAGAGGAAAGGTGACGTAGTTGGGAACTCGTAGCTAGGCAACCCTTTCGCCGAATGAAGACAAACAGAAACACCGTGCATTCAAATTTAAAGCTGTGTAATATGTTCATAATTATATGAATAGCATAAATTGCTGCATATTAGATTAATCACTCGTAGAAAACAGACACGACAGACATGACTACGATATTTATAAAGCAGGGTGCCAGGACTCATGGTGCTGCATGCACACCCCCGTCGAGGAAATATGCAATTGTGAATTCGGTAGCTTCTGGGATAAAATAGCTCCCCGTGCATGTTGGGGGTCATAGCCCCCTGCGTTGGGGAAGAGGCCATCACTGGTATTAACATCAATAGCAGACTGGCAATGATTTAAACAGAACGTCGACCATTTGAGTTATCGCGCGAATAATTATTTTAAGCGACCTGACGACTTCGTCCAAGTCAACGGCTCTTCAGCGGTTCAGAGTTTAACTCACTGTGGTCAAACACAGTCGCAATGATTGGGTTGTCAGCGGACACATATTACACGGTGTGTATGATCCATGTAAAACGCCAAATACACGATATTTACAGAGATTACATGCATGTGTGTATCCACCCTAACATTCCAAGTCCTCGGGATTCCGTAATCTGATTGATTGCGTAAATTATTTTCCGTCCAATGAAACCGTATGGGTTAATAAACAAGTGTTAGTGGGCGGAGACTCCCATAATGTCACCTCTCAATATAGTAACAGAGCGGAATTTCGAGGCTTGCAAATACAACAGACAGAAAAAATGGCTTCGAAATTATATATTCGGTACGATTCCGATTAATTTGAAGGATGTGCTGGACCTGATAGATAGGCCTGCGTATGGTACCAACTTGGCCTCCCATAAATATAAATAGAACTTTACTCATGTTCGTGTATTTGATTTACTTTATTGTAACATGGTTTGCAAATCAAAATTATTTGCCGTAAAAAAGTCATCTGAAAGTCAAACACCGAGGAAATTATTAATTTTATGCTTTTAAATAGTTCTAAAGCATCATTTTTGATTACGACCTTATTGTTTGCTCTCGGGTGCAGCTTTCCCGTTGATGCAGCGAGTTCATCTCCCGAAAAAGAATAGTCGCACACACGACAAATATTATCTTCTGTAAGTTTATGTCGCGACACATGCCTTCTGTGGGTTGATGAGTCGGCGAAGCACAACAAATAACACGTGGGGACACCTGTCAATCATCGATGTATTTTTAAAAATCCGTGACGTCATTTTGTGGAAGCTCTTCGCTGAATAGAAATGGTTTTGGCGACATTAGCTCCAGACTCTATATTTCAAATATAGAGTCGACGTTCACCCATTCACCACACACAATTGGTCGGACCACCAGAGAGTTAGGATCGCCACCTCTCAGGATGACTACGCCACCGATAATCCCGAATGCTATCACAACCATGCTGGACTCCATGCATGTCGCGCCTTGTGTGAGCTGGTCACTCCATGCACACACAGGCGGATACCAGTTGGTTTTGGACCTCCAGTCTTGCCCGGCAAATCCCTCATCAGGGCTCTCTACCGGGAGAGGTCTGGAAACTACCAAACCAGCCAGGAAGAAGCGAAAGAAAAAGACTCCATCCAGGAAAAAGAGAGACACAGAGAGATTGGCTGCGTGGAAAAAGAGGAAATCGACTGATGCCACACCAGGCGACACCTCCCGCGCAGCCGAGATCGATGCACCGCCCGAAGTGGTAATGGACTCTCCATCGCCACGGATAGACGCGGATATCTCCTTTTTCAACCCGAAGACGCCGGATTACACCGAACCGGAGTCTGCACCTGCCTCTCCTACAGCAAACGAAGCACCAACATCCGCCCCGAAGATACATCCGACTCCGAAGACACATCTGACTCCGACTCCGAAGACACATCCGACTCCAACCCCGACGACACATCTGATTCCGACTCTGACTGCGACTCCGACGACACATCCGACTCCGAAAAAGAAGAAAGACAAAAGAACTTAATGGAAATTTTAGCGAGAGCACAAGAAGCATTAAGAAAATCCGAATTAGTACAAGCCGAAACCGAAAAGCTCATGAATCGTCCGACTCCAAGTTTGCAAACATCACCTTCCGAACCACCGCCAAAAAAGAGAAAGAGAAATAGACAGAAACAAAACAACCGCCGCTAAGACTCCTCCACCACGCTTTCGCCGACTTGCCTCCAACCACAACACCTACGACAGCCAACATGTTCGATTTTCATCGGAAAAAAACAAGGAAGGGTGAAGGGACTTGCACACTGCAGTCCGACCACCCTACCCGGCCTTCGGCCGGAAACGACTCAACAACGACGTTCACCCAGACAGAGCAATTCTGTACATACATTTGTGTTCGTCGTACGCCAGGTTAGCACATGCGTCTAATCTCAAAGGCTAATTTAAATACTCAATTGGCGCACGGATTACCCGACTCAATGCGTCCTGTCAAAACAGGTGCCAGCTACCCCAAACGCTGCATATATGCGGCCCTGTGCTCATTTAGAGAGTGGGCATTGCTAAATGTTCCTATAGATGATAATATTTTGCAGCTGCTTTAGTCTGACTCCCATTATTCTGGTAATAACCAATGTATGCAAACTGTTGTATGGGGTGTCTGTTTCCACGGATAAAACATCTTGCCATTTCCTAAGAAAATATATATAGCTATTTTATAAGCAAAAGCAATAACTCGGACAGCACTACATGGGGAAACATGTTGTACATACACGTATATACGTCGATATTCGTCACGCAATCAGCTCTATAATCATTCCAAATGACATCATGACACGAAACGCACTTTATGTATTGGATAAAATCCCTCCAATGGCCGGTGAAATAACTAACAATTGACATAAGAGTTTAGAAACCCCAGTTATGATCGTAATTATAGTATTATTATACCCCACATTCTCAACATACAAACTGCAGTTTATATAACGCCAATAGTAGTAATCGTATGGTCACATATAGGAAGTGCATTGTGCTGTTCCAACATAACGTAGATTCGTTTTGTGTCAATATTCGAACCCATGTTCAGACTGGTGCGCTTCCATTTTAAGGATGTCCCCACACGGTAGTCGAGGTGATATTTTATTTCCACTGATCGTTTTCTTTTCGGCATGATTTACATAATAGAATCGCATCAAATGTTCAGATTTCAGTTTATCCACCAAGGCGCGCTCTTGTATCCCTTGGAATCTCCGGCGGTCTGAAATATCGACGCCGTATTTTCCATATAATTTATTGTAGAATGAAATAGAAGGGTCTCTCAGTGATTCGATGTATGCATCATGTACCAAGCACCCACTTGAAAGGTTCGAAACTTTTTTCAAATATCTAAATTGTTGAGTAATCGCATCATGTATAACTGGGAATCTGCCCAATTCTGCGCGGACGGCATGATTAGTAGCATTTCGGTTAACACCTAATGTTATTTTGCAAAACCTCAGATGGACTTGTTCGCTTGGTATTGTATCTGAGTGAAGCATGTTTGTTTCTCCTGCCCATATCTCACATCCGTATATAACATTATCGGTTTTATTAATTTGTCGAATAATTTGCATTTAGTTGGAATAGATAGCTTCATCTTTGAAGGAACAGACTGGTTTAAAAAGAACATTGCTTTCGTGGCTTTCCCGCTTGTATGTTCTTGTGATTTTGCCATTCTACCAGTCGATGTGAATTTTATCCCGAGATATGGACACTCTGAAACTAATTCAAGCGATTTCGCATTTATATTGAAACTTGGTTCACGTTTAGTTCTCTTTGACCTAAAAACCACACATTTTGATTTACTTGCATTAACCACGAGACCAGTGTATTGTGTATATTTCTCTAACTTTTCAAGACAATTCTGTAGACCTTGTTCAGTTTCTGACAACAACACTAAATCGTCCGCAAATAAAAGATGACTGAGCGGACGATTATTAAGGAATATTGGATCGCAGCCGGATACATCAAGTGAACATTTGATGTCAACAATGAATATCTTGAACAGCGTAGGCGACAATGACAATATTATAGTATGCATCATCATGCAATACTACAGGAAATATGGACAGCTTTAAATATTCATACCATTTAAAGCACTAGAAGAATTAAATGAGCTGACATTTGCATCATAGAGGTAACCGAAGGTAAAAAAAAAATCCCTGAGATATGATGGAATTACTTGTTTTATCAGTGCCTTTTTTCCGTGTCAGAAGCCGGACCCAACCCGTGATATCTTCTTATAAAGAACAGCTATTGGCTGGGGACACACGTACCACAGTAGCGATGGCACAGTAAGTGCGACAATTTATTATGGTGGAGATTGGTGACAATTGGTCGTCAAAATTAATATGCCATAGCTAGCGATGTCTCCCGCTGCATATTCGCACAATGAGTCTTCCAAAGTGCGTTATAATCAGCCTTTTTCTCGTTTTGCATGGTCATTGTATATATAGTTCGCTTTGTTTATTCAAGATACTTTCTCTCAGCTGCAAATCCAGGCGCTATGTCAACTGGAGGAATGTACCATTCTACTAACATCGTCAAAAATCTGAAGCAAATCGACCGTACCACTCCATAGAAAACATCGTCTGAACTATGTAAATACCATGTAAATGCAAATATTTACTACTCGATTCGGGACGCATCTATCTGCGTAAACTAACGAAAACGATTTCGCCATCGAGAGTCGCTGCATTTAATTAATATATATGAATGACAGTGTGTGTTGTCAATTTGGATATAATATTTATAAACTTACTACTTTGAACAAGATTATGCTCAATTTATATTTGATCACCCTACCGGAGTGTTTCACATCACTTTAAATTTAACAGTATAATTTCAGTGTGAGCTATACATACAGCCAATTGCAATACGCACATGGTCTAATATATATTTTGGGACTTCTGTTTGTCTGTCTGTCTGTTAGCTATGGCCGGGAAAACGGCTGGACCGATTGAGCTCAAACATCCAATCTAAGGTTAAAAAAACCACGGGCAGTGTTTACCGCCGTTTTGGAGAAGCACCCCTTCTCCACACCCAGTCACCATAAATGACCGTCATTGGCACTGTGGGTTTAATCGCGTTGATAGTTAAAGAGCGTTCGTATCCGCAGTGTCGTTGATAAAGAGCGTATGCGTGTAGTGTGATTCGTATGTCTGGGGCCAGACGTGAGTGTGTCTGTGTCCAGACATCAGCGTGTTGTGTGATTCTTATGTCTGTCTTCGTACTTAGGGGTTCCAAGGAACGGGGGAGATTTTCATCGGGTAAGTTACTCCGCCCGATGTGATCTTCACCTTGAAACGGATACCCACTAACGTACCTCTTTTAGGGACGGGTATACCATCACGGGACGGGTACAATCATTTCTCTTGATTAAAAAGGCAGAATTAACTCAAATTAAATTAAAAAATTAACGGATTTCGACGAAATTTGATACTTAGGGATACTTTTGTCGGGGGAGTGTTTTGGACGGGTCAAATCGTTACCCCGACCTGACTTTGACCTTCACAATGGTCAATTCAAGGTCAAGGCCCGGACGAAGTCGGGTCACCTGCTAGTTATATATAAAACAATATCTAATCGAGGTTCCCGATTAGATCGATCGAGGTTCCCGATTAGATAGCGATTAGTACTCAAGCTGAGTAATACGTGCCACGCGATGTTATAATTATATTTATGGGATACCGGTGTGGTGATTTGTCATTTCGGAAAGGTACATGGCGAATATGCTGCTGCAAATTTAGTTAATCGGCGACGATAAAGCTATCAATGATTTACTCGAGAGTTGGGCAAAACGGGTCGAAATTTTATTAAATAATGTATTTTAGCGGAGCGTAAGCCTAATTCTAAGAGGACAATGCCTCATCTACAATCCGATATCACTGCTTTCAAAAACTGGGAGCTCTGTATGTACATTAATCAGGGGTGGCGCCAGGATTTCCCCGACGGAGGGGCTATGGTCCCCGACAGGGGGGCTAGACCGGTGACCGAAGGTCATCGGCGGCTGCCGAAGGCAGCCCCGGGGAGAGCGCGAGAGGGGTGTCCCCTCTCTTTACGGGGGGTTTGGGGGACCTGCCCCACGAAAATTTTGAAAATACATAGCCTGAGATCGATTCTGGAGTGTTCTGGTGTCAACATACACACTGTTCTAGGGGATCATAATTGTCACTTTTACTTGAGTATTTGGAAAAAAAAATCAGCATATACAATAGTAATGACAATATGGAATTGATCTTAAGTTAACTCACCGTAAATCTTTCGCCACAGGTAGTTGGATCAACTTACAAAGACGGATGAACCATGAGTCCGTGAACATCATTTAGGAGCGTATAATAGATATAAATTTGTTCAGGTAACATACGATGTGAAAAATTGATGCAGAAAGCTATTTGAAGGAGAGAACAAAGTTGGATGAGGATTATCCCATAATCCACTGAATTAAAATTCTATCCAGTCCACAATTTATGTTGTGTTATTATTCTTTAAATCCCTCAAGTAATAATCTATCCCGGGGAAGTACTAGTAAGCATGATATAATGCATGCAAGGCGAAACACTATCTTTTCAAAGAATAAAATTCATGATGTGACCTGAAATCATCTGATAATTAATTGTCAGTAACTGTTGACACATGCCACGTGTGTGAGCATTGCAACACTGATTACCAATCAGATCGCTTTGCTATTGTTGCCACACAATAGCGATCTGATTGGTACTCAGTGTTGCTCCTGCACGTGGCATGTGTCACTGACAATTAATTGAACTCGACTCAACTAACACACTGACATAAAGCCGTGCAAACATCAAAGTTCGGATATGGACTGTATATATATGGACACCCTGTCCTTTCGTAGACAGTAGACACCGTGGGCTAGCCACCCGAACCATTTAAGAGTTTTTAAAGTTCGGATAAGTTGCTATGACTGATACTTGCGTGACATAATTATTCGTGATAATGACAATAATTTGTCGGAACATTTTTAAATTGAGTTATCCCTCTTGTGGCACCATTGAAATATCAGATTGAAACTAATTTAACTAAATAATACATGTAATCTATACACCTTTCTACGCTAATTCCAATGGATTCACGTCACTCACGGTAGTCTCACGAGTGACTCGTGTCGAGTCTGTCGGACTAAAAATAGAACTCTGGTAATGTGATTCATTAACTCTGCACGCCCACGTCGATTTGTTAATCACCAGTGCACGTGTTTCGAGTCGCGGATTTTCCAATGTTTATCGTCTTTGCATAATTTTATCTCCCCGACGAATTTGGCAGATATCCCCGACGGGGGGGGGGCTGACCATCCCCGACGGGGGGGGGGGGCTGTAGCCCCCCCCCCTGACCCCCCCTTGGCGCCACCCCTGACATTAATCTCTCAAATTCAAGATGATGTTCAAATCCAATAATTGAGAAATACCTTTCTGAACTCTTTGAATCCGGGCCATCTTTGTTTGGACAGTGATGCTAAAATATTTGAAGTAACTTAAGATAATCAGGGTTTGATTTTCGGAGAATCAGTGGTTTAATCATCGTTGCTTAAAGATACGGGCGGCGTTGTTTTTTTGTATAAATAGGTTTATTGCAAATAAAATATGCAAAGAGTCAGACAACAGGTCCGAAGACCTATATAAGTCCGACTCAACAAAATATAAATTACAAAAAATATTCACGTGATCAACAAAACAAAACAAAAAACAATATTAAGTGCATATGGTGATACTGTACAGTTGATTCAGGAGTCCTTGGGTGGTAAGAAGCTACATATTCAATAATTTTCTAAATTTTAATCGATTTGAGGCTATGTGCATCGGTTTGGGTAATTGGCCAAATAGATCTTTTAGACACCAGAAAAAGCATATAGGATTACGCTTTATATAATATTATCTAATTGCATCCTCACCAAAAGAAAATGAAAGATTAATAATTCAACTTGTAACTATATCAATTTCTTCATATGAAGCACAAAAGTATGCATTTTTGAATCTGGATGTTGCTTCAACATAAATATGAACTGCTTTTACAATTTCTGAATTTATAGTGGTACTCAAGCGATTATCTCCATAAAGTAATAGATGAGTTTTGATATCAACTTCCAATAATCCCAATGCATTAAAGAGTTCGAATCACTCCAATACATATAGCGGACAGTACATAAAATAATGTTCTGTATCTTCATATATATTCCCACAAATACATTTTGGATCATCAGTCAGGAATCGCTCAAACTTATGTGCTTTTAAATCACTACAGCCAAGGCGCATTCTCGTATGTACTATCTGTGTCTCTCTTTTTCCTTCATAAAAGTAAACTGGAATAATTGGATCACCCCGTTTCAGAGTGTATTTCAACAACGAAATTGATTTTGATATCTTCTGTTCCTCTTCCAAACAGTTCCATAATCTAGGACCTGATTGAAAGAATGAATTCAAGAAACTTTTAATCGGATTTTGAGAGTATACATAGCTCAAATTAGTTGCTGTTCTCATTTCGTAGTCACTAATATCTGATACGCGTCTTGGAATTTGAAGGGAAATATAGTTGGGAGCCATTTTGTGGACTGCCTTATGAATCGTAACCACTTTCCTTCTAGACCTTCTATCAGCTAGTGGTATATACCCCGTTTCCTTGTAAAGTAAAATATGACGTGTCCCCCTGATCACACCACTGATGGACCTCAACGCGTCTAGTTGTAAATTTTCAATAAACCCTGCCTTACCTAAGGAACAGTTATCCCATATGACATCAGCATAGTCGAACAATGGCAAAATATAAGATTTATAAAGGGTGTCTAATGCTTTTCTATTTAGTCTATATTTTTTACTTCTCAGACAGTTTATCATGGGACTAATATTTTCTAATATAGTATCAATATAAAAATTGTGAAAATTTAGTCCCAAATGTTTATGATTATCAACTTCCTTTATTTTTTGACCATTAAGATATAAAGGGAAATACGAGGGTGGTTCATCACATCTACTAATCGTAAGAGTTTCTGTTTTCGGTGTACTAAATCTGACCTGCCATTTATCAGCCCATTTACCTATTTTACTTAAGTCTCTATTCAATATATCTGAAGCCATTTTATCATCTTCAACTGGAATGAAAAGTGACGTGTCATCAGCGTACAACCTTATATTTGCTTCTATGTCAACAACTATGTCGTTGATATAGACAAGAAATAGCAGGGGGCCTAATATGGACCCCTGGGGCACTCCAGCTTGTACCAGTTGAATTTTAGATGTCTGACCATTTATCACAGTCGATTGTGTCCTACCTGCTAAATAGTTTTGGAACCAAGACAAAAGTTTACCCCTAATACCAACATTGTACATTTTAAAGAGTAACCCCTTGTGCCATACTCTGTCGAATGCCTTGCTAATATCACAGAACACAAACCTCATCTTGTTCCTATCATTCAGTGCACGTTGAACTTCTGCATCAATGTCTATCAATTGGTAAATAGTGCCTCAAAGTGTCTTCTCGTATAACATGGTAACTTTCTGGCAAAGGTGCGTCAAATATAACATCAGAGCTCTGATTCGCAAAATGTTCATTTAATATATTTGCTATCTCTTCAGGGTCGTTCACCACACTGCCATTTTCATATAAAGGCGGAAATATTGAAGACGAGTTATGTTGTTGTTGGCTGAAATTTTTCATCAATTTCCACCAATGTCTAGATTTAAAATCACAACTAGATATTTTTTCACTCATACGCGCATCATAATCTTTTTTCGCTCTACGGACAATGCTGATAGCCTCATTTCTTTTCTGACGGAAAGCCTTCCATGACTGAGAACTATTATGCCTTACGGCTAATGTATGAGCTTTATCACGTTTTTTCATCATTTTCCTTACTGCTTGGGTCATCCATTGCTTGTATCTAAATCGGACTGTTATTAATTTGGATGGTATGAATTTGGTACATGCTTCTGTGATATTAGCAGACAAGTTATCTACAATCATGACAAAATCATTGTGTTCATTTTCTATCAAGCTATTCCAATCAACTCTCGCCAATGATTCCAAGAAACCCTCTCTTTCCATATGGTTATAATCCCAGATTACTCTTTTATATGACAATTTAGATGGAATTTTATCCTTTATGGTTATGTATGTACCATGATTATCACTACACGATGGCGCTATCACATTACAATTTATAATCGATTCAGGCCGGGACGAAAACATGTGATCAATTAAAGTAGAAGTAGTGTTAGTTACTCTTGTTGGTGAAATTACCATTTGTTTTAATTCATGTCCCAATTCAATTGCTTTTATTTTAGGATGTATGTACTGCAAACAATCTGCATTGAGGTCCCCCGCGATGATACAGTGAATAGACAAGTCGCTCCTTGCAATGCTAATTGAATCATGAATCAAGTCCCAATATGAGGCTTTTGCTTTAGGATGTCTATATATATCTCCAAAAAGTAAGACATTATTCGCATATCTAATTTCAGCCCTTATTACTTCTAGGCCTACGATATCACAATCTGACCTTTGTTTGTAAATTAATGTATCTTTAACATATAGAACAACCCCGCCACCATCTTCTAATCTGTCTTTTCTTAGTGGTGGATAATGAAACCCTGGTAACAATATTTCTGACGAATCAATCTTTGGGCTCAACCATGTTTCTGTTAAAGTAATTACATCATACTTTCCGAGTTCAGCGCTAACTATATTTATTTTATGACGCAAACTACGAACGTTCATGTGACAGATTGTAAGCCCATTACTGAGTGGCCCCGGATTCTAATGTATATCACCTCCAAGTATAATCATATAATAAATCATTATTAAATAACCTAAATAACCAAAATTACATATCAAACAAGTTAGTGCAATTGTTCTGACATCTGTACGGCATTTTATATGACCCCCACCGAAAGACCCAATCCTGAGCCGGTAGATTGCCAGTTCAATACCCATAACAATTCACTAAAGGACTAATCCTACCGGCACAGGATTGGACACCAACCATCGATATGTTAAATTCCCCCCCCCCCCCCCATGCGATTGCCGCTTCATCCAAGGACTCCATACTCCAACACAGGTTTTCAGTGCAAAATGTGGACAAAATGAAACAAATGCAACAAAAATACAATAAATGCCAATCTTGGCCATAAATTAAATAAACAGTAGGGTGGCGCCACCCAGAAGCACAACCCTGAGAAAAGGAAAAAAAATATTATTAACTTGCAACAAACCTATCATGCCATCTGTCAATTAACGAGAGGTTGCTCCAATGAGTATTAATAATAACAAAAACTAAGATAGCTGGACTCTTATTTTGAAAAACCAATGAGGCACTATTTATTAAAGAATTACATTATACATGTATGTAATTTAGGAAGAGAGACTGTTCTGTTTCAAGTTTGAGTCAGGAGATACAAGGATGTATTCCATGTGAACATATCTAGACGTCATAACTTTAATCCACCAGCATCAGGTAAGCACTTCCTGAGGACATTCATAAAAAAAAAAAAAAAAAAAAAATCCTTTATAAATTTTGTTTTCCAAATCTTCTTCTCCCCCCAATGATAGCATGATATAAAGTTATTGTTAAAGCATGAAATCCAGAATCTAAGACTTCTGGGGGAATAGGGAGAGCAGTGCTGTGTTCCGTATAGTCCCCGCGCATGTCATCAATGAACCCAATGTCCGCCATAACCAAACAGATTTATAACTTTACACAAAAATATATTCCTATTTATAACTTTACACAAAAATATATTCCTATTTAAGCCGTGTGTTACAAGAAAAGAATGCATATCAGCAATGAATCTCCACTCCGACCATCGCCCAACTACGGGCATCAGCCACAGCAGAGACCCATGGCATGATCCAGGTGGCCCCAATAGTACATGTCTTGAGAGAGATTACAATTTTCCATCAAGACCCATTCTGCAAGAATGTCCAAATGACCAGAAGTAAAAATTTCATGGCATGATCCAGGAGGCCCCAAGAGTACATGTCTCGAGAGGTTAAAATTTCCCATTGAAATCCAAACTGCAGGATCTCCAACTGACCAGAAGTAAGAATTTCATGAGGAACTAGTTATTATCACATGAGTAAAGTATTTCAAATTACATGTCTCAAATCAGGAATCAAGTGTTTAGTCCAATGATTATTCAAGGTTACATGTCTCATATCTAGAATCAAAATTATTAATCCATTCAGTTTCCTAAGTAAGAAAATTTCACACCTCATGAAGCAAAAACCTCACTTTACATCAATGAGATATGTGCACCAAACAAAACTTTATACTTTTACCAGTTATCAAAAGGGAAAAATCCCTTATCATGGAGCATTGCACCTGGCAGTCCCAATATATATATATATATATATATATATATATATATATATATATATATATATATATATATATATATGAAAATAAAATTTGAAAACAAATACAAAGAACGAGGGAAGTTCGAATCAGTACATTCTATCAAGGCATTACAATCAGTTGCCCATGACACATGCACTACAGGAAACCCCCTCCAGTCAACATCAATAGCATGTAATGATGAAAACTAACCACCAGTCAAACCATGATTACGTTCGCTAATAATTAAACCATATAATGAGTTTTAATGTCCAAATTTAATACTTTTCGGCAATTACAGTGGACACCTTTAACTTGAGATATTTTTCCGAGTCTGAAATTCTTCGAAACATTGTCAAGTTTAGAGTTTTCTGTCTATTCAACAATAAATACTTCATCGAAGTACATGGGAAAATTCAAGCACGGGTGGCGTTGGCGGTGAGTATGCCGTTAAAATATTCACCTCCGTCAAAAACCGCCATAAACAGAAATAATAGTGAAATATAGACAGATCTTGTTCTTATACCAATCAGAAATATGGCATACAAGTATGTTATTGTCAAATGTTTTTCCTTTGTTATGTAAACAAAAGCAAAAAACGTTACAGAAACTGGCTTTTGTTTAGATCCGGATGTGGTAAAGACAACGAGCGTTATTTGTTACTGTTTTCCTGATATGGAAATGATAAAGATCGTTTTTATCATTTGTGTGTAATTAACCAATAGAATTGCGCTGTGTTATGTAAACAGAAGCAAAACTTCTGTAACACGAGCAGGTTCTTGTTTGCGTACACCACGTACGTCTTGACGACAATATACTATTTACGCGCTGATTATGTTTAGCATATGAACAAAACTATATATATTTTAATATTCCTTCTGTTGATGGCGATTTGAAAAATAATTCGGGGAATCATTGTTGGATACTTCTGGTAGCCTATCGATTTTGATCGATTAATGTATATAGAGCTCCCAGTGTTTGAAAACGGCGATACCCTATTGAAGGGGGGACATTGTTCCTTTACAGTTATAGGCTTACGCTCACCTACGATACATTTTAAAATAATATTTCGACTTTCTTTTGCCCAACTCTCGAGTACATCGTGGGTAGCATCAGTATGATTTTGGCGAGGTTCCGAAGTTGCCAATTTGAATTAGTCCATGGAATGACCCTGCTCGTGTAGCAAAATTACATCCAAATCAAATAAAATTCCCGTAATCGAGTAACACCTTTCTGAACTTTTTAAATCCAACTTTTTTACACTGCATGGTGCTAAAATATCTTTCGGAAAATCAGGGTTTAAATCTGAGAATCAAAGTTTGGTCTTCGGAAAATCAGTGGTTTATTCAGTCGGAGAATCAGATAAACGATAATACTATTATTAGTTTATTAACCTCCAAAATGAAGAGCATACATGATACATTATAATGTGTAATAATTAGATGTCCACGAACACAGGTTCTATAAACATTTACATAATGCACTATATACATTCAGTCAGGATTCACGTATATTTGCCTGTAGACTGTGCTGTGTATCTGTATATGTCACATACGTGTGGATGTATCGGGTCAGTGGTATGCCCCGACTTCTGATGGTTCAGCTATTTTGTCGTACCAACTGAGAGCCAGTGTAGATGAAGGAGGATGAGGCAATGATAAATTGACTCCAAATGTCATCTGTAAACAATATAGTGTTGGCCTCCCCACCGAGTAGAAGCACGTGGAACACTACGAGTTGAAGCGAGTCCAACGCACTGAAAAATTGAACTCGAAAGTGGTCAATTATCACCATCCAATAAACGTAGCGTAGTCTATGCATCACAGACGAATTACAGGAGTTTGTTATATGTTCAATTTCATTTGTAAATGTTTGGCCACATGTATTATATTGGTTCCGGTTTTCAAACAACATCCTATTTAGTAGCCTTGCGAGGTTCTTCAGTTCACGACTCTTTGTCGGGTTCTCTGCAAGTAGCCTCCATATGCTCCAGATTGAGAGAGGGTCGTTGGCTATTCGTGTCAGAACACTAGAATGGACGTTCGCCCCCAACGATGAACGCCATGACTCGGAGTACTGAGATCTAACAGCCGTGTGAACGGTGTGAACAAGTCGCCTCCATATGGTATTTGCTGGAAAGAAGCCATACAATACAGAAATCAAATTGCGAATGTGGTTCAGTGAAACGTGAAAATTTCATAATAGACTACAGCACGTACAACGTCAAGACGCCAACAAAATGTTGACGTCAGATCTTCCGTAACCGGAACTTACCATGTTTACAATGCGGTGCATGTTTACAATGCGGTGCGGAGTGCAATATATCCGACCAACGACACGCTCTTAAATTGTGATATTCCTCACAAGCTTTTTGGACGGAATAGTTCCCACGGTTTCTCAATGTGAATTTATGGATTACCATTCTTTTATCTAAAAAAAAAATCCTGTTTGTTTATCAGTCTCATGTCAGGTGTAGCACAAATGGATTATCACAATCGTTTCAGGTAAGTGCAATTAAGAGTCCTATACTATTATATATGCTTACCGCGGCCGTATTATATATGTCCCAATTGTTTTTTTGTTGTTGGTGAAAATGAGATGTAGACGTGCGCCAAAATGTATAAACATGTCCGAGTCTATGCTTTATACGCATGCATACATAAGCTTAAGTTATGGGCCTAGTATATGCAGTTATACGCGTACGAACGTTACAATTTAAAGTTACAGTTTCAATTAGATGTACATGCATATACATATATGTATTTATCACATAATTTGGCCATAAAATCAGTTTCATAATTATCGGTAATAGACACGTTTAATATCAGCGCGTGCGATGACGTCACGGCGTTCTTCAAATAACTTGCGATCGCTGTAGTTTATGATTGTTGTTTTCGATGAATATTTCGCGTTGCTTCGGGTTTATTTGATCATGTGATAAAAGGTATCTCACACTCGTCCTATTTTATACGTAATTTATCAACCTCGTCCTCTAAATTCAATTTGAGCCTCGGTAAACCTCGGCTCAAATCGAATTTAGTGAACTCGGTTGATAAATTCCGTATAAAATAGAAACTCATGTGAGATCCTCTATATGCGATATACATCCTATGGCTTTAAAAGCACACCTAATACGCACATGATTAGTTAGAAAAAAGATATACTTAAACGGGGTTCACGATTAGATAGCGATTTATATTCAAACGGAGTAACATGTGGACCCGATTACGTATCTTTCGCTATCCAATCGTAGTGTATTAGCTGCTTAAGTCAGAGTCGATTTCCGGGTTATATGGGCTGCATTGTACTCATTCAGTTCAAATGATTTCTGGCCACATAGTCCAGGCACATTAGGTTTCACTAGTGCAAAAAATCCCGGAAAGCTGAATTTTTCAGGGATTAATACGAACATGTTTATGAACAACTTGGCAAAAGTCCCCTAGAATTGAGTTGAGCTTTTTGAGATATCATGATTTTTCGCAATGGTGCAATTTCTGACGAAATTCCATTAGACCATATGCGAATGCAATCATATGTAGGCTAATTTATGGACTCAATCTTCACACATACCCGTCCATCATAAAGCATGTGTCGATAGATATGCGTAATTGGTGCTAGAGCTTACTAACAGTCGATATTCCATAATTATGATGACATTTATTGGCGAAGAGAGCATATAACTCGCATATGATTCAAAATTTTCCTAACAAAAGAGGGCGAGTAAAGATATTCAGACGACAATGAGCTAAAATATGAACCATTATACTAGAAGAGTGGTTAGTTCAGAACAGGAAAGTGATGAGATATATCGAACCATCACCATCTTTAAGATTTTATAGCCGGAAACATAACACTACCCCCTAAAACGTACCCCATGGCTTTGAGTATCTGAAAGGGAAAATACCACATAATAGTCCTGGCGTTTGACGTAACAATTGTACAAATGGTGATAACACTATGAAACTTGGCACATAGGTTCCTTATACGCTATTAATCATTTTCAGATGTATAGACGTCGCGGCAGGTCCGTCCTTGACAACGGTTGCTAGGCAACTATCCCACATCGAAGAAATACAAATATGACTGATATTATGGCAGTTTTAACAATCTAACCTACGTCATGCAGCATTTTTATGGTAAAAGTAATATTAGTTGTTGTTAGATTAGATCTGGCTGGAAAATTACCATAGTTCTTACTTACAACGGTGGTAACGGTTGCTAGGGACATACCCGAAATCGAAAAATGCCGAGCTGACTGATATTATGATAGTTTTGACAAACTAATATAAACTATGTCATTATCATTTTATGGTGAAACAATTGAAATAGTTATTGTTAGTGTGGGTTCGACTTTAAAATTACTATATATTTCTGGTAACGGTTGATAGGGACATACCAGACATCGACAAATGCACACATGGCTGATATTATGGTAGTTTTAACCAACTAAACTACGTCATGTAACATTTTTATATTGAAAACAGTTATTATAATTGTTGTTAGAGTGAACATGGCAGTAAAGTTGCCGCATTCGTTACCTAACGGGTGTGTAGTGGTTGCTATGGACATACCCACATTTGAAAGCATACCATATGTATGAGTTTCTGGTAATTTAACTGATATAACTGTTTCATGATATGGTATGAGTTTTGGGAAATTTGCATGATATAATTGTTTCATAATATGCCATATTATGCTTATATTGACAATAATGCATAACTAAAGGTTGTTGTGTTGTGTACTGACGCATTCTCGTGTGGCAAATTGGTATTGAGGTTTCATTGTTGCTAGGTAACCACCTACCATTGACAAATCTTCTTTAAACTGACAGACTATTCAGTTATCTTATCAGAATCACATACCTGTGTGGAGTTTACTATTGTTTCTTCCATGATTCGATTGTTCGAATACATTTTGATGAGACATGTAAAAATATTGACCCACATTTATGTCGATACCACCTGAACCCCCCTCCATGGAATCCGACATTCGCACTACAGTTGACAATGGCATCCATGCAGAACACTCTATCACGGTGTGGTAGCATCCGCATACCAGTTGCTATACTGTATGAACTAACTGTATTTCTTTCATATCCATGCCATAACTACATATATGTCAATACATGGCCATGAGTCATTTACAAGTCTATAGGAGCTCGTACATGAGCGTGGCCTATATATTTCAGATTGAGATACCATGAACTACCCTTTGGAACCGGTGACCAATACCCATTTACATGGGCAGCCATGGGCCCATTACCAACCCACAGTTACTAAGGAACAGCATCCAATGACGTGTCTTAACTACTGTGTCCATGTCATAGAAAGGGGCCTGGGCCGATGATATACTATTTAGGGTTCGTTCTATTGATTTGCCTGGGTACATGTCATGTGTACATAACTATAGACACTTGTGTATTTGCACTACATGTGGTGTTCATATGGGTCCATAGCATATGCGTGGCTGTGGTTATAACCTAGATAGTCATGGCACATGTTCATTCATGGGATGTTCATGTTTTACATATAAATGTCTTGTAATAAAGTCATAACTAAATCAGCCTGGATACATGGTCTGTCCATAGTGGCCCGTCTCAATTTCCTACCTATATGAGCCAGGGTCCATAGCGAAGCTATGGTGGTGCACACGACCAATCGATAGGGACCTTCATGCTATAGGCCGTTGGTCGAATGGCTGAAAACGGACGTACGTATACGGTATTCATATAGTATAGAGACGTGGATCCATGCACATGCATGGACTTACCCGTAGGCATGGGGTCCATGTGTCTCCTATATATGTGGATCAGTCCATGGCCTACCATCATAAATGTGAATCTATGAAATGATTGATAACGCCGGTGCCGTAGCTTTTATTTAGGGACATGTGTCCATGTCCTACATATAGGCACCTGTATCACTGCATACATCATTATAGTCACTTGTGTATTAACACTATTTAAACTTGCCTGGGTCTTTGGTGTAGATATATCACGTACAAGGGGTGGGTCCATATCCTGCATATAGACAGACACCTGCTTATGCCTGGGTATAATTCAATATGGCATACATATATCGGCCTTGGTCCATGGCCTACACGTATGGATATGTGTCCATGGTCAACCTACAGTGCCAGATGTGTATGGGCTATTTATAAGGGCCCCCCATCCTTAACTTTCGTCTATGTGGCATCGGTCCAATATCTATATATAGGTTGGTCTGTCATAAAACTCTCACATGTTCATACCATATATAGGTTCCTGAATCCATGGTGCACTAATCTATTGTGCATTGGACTTGGTCTATGGTATCTTAGTACATGGTCTATCTGTGGGCACTTGGTTATTTGCACCATGTAACAGTGTCATGGTCATAGATATCATACATGTATGGTTATATGAAGCGGTCTGGTTCATGGACTATACATATCCTACGTACATAGCCTATATGTATGGACATGGGTCCTGTGAGTATATATGTGCCTGGGTTCCTAACCTAACTATTGTAGGCTAGGGCCATGGCTAACATATTGGTGGCTGACCCTAGCTATGTTTTTCATATATAGTAGAGTTGGTCCGTGACTTACATTATATAACTAGCTGTCTGGGTCTATGGCTTATATAACTATTATGGCCATGCCTCATATTAAATATAAGCAACAACTTTTCAACTCTCACTTTGAATTCCCGATATCTAAACTGATGGACCACAACGGATAAGTGTACCCATATTCTGGTTAGACTCACACTAACAACATTTATAATTGTTTTCACCATACAAACGTTAATACTACCATAATATCAGTCATATGTGCATGTTTGTATTTCGGGTATGACCCTGGCAACAGTTACCACTCATATAAGTAAGAATTATATGATATTTTTTTCAGCCATTGTTTTCACCATAAAAACGTTAATACTACCATAATATCAGTCATATGTGCATGTTTGTATTTCGGGTATGACCCTGGCAACAGTTACCACTCATATAAGTAAGAATTATATGGTATTTTTTTCAGCCATCTCAACACTAACAACAAGTATTCTAATTGCTTTCAACACAAAAGTGCTATTAGGTGTAGTTTAGTTTGTTAAAGCTACCATAATATCAGTCATATGTGCATTTTTAGAGTGTGTGTGCGTCCCTAGCAACCGCTACCCCTTGTAAGTAAGTAATATGGCAATTTGTCAGTCAGGTCAAAACTGACAACAAATATGTTCACCATAAACATGCTACACGACGTAGTTTAGTTTGTTAGAACACATATAATATCAGTCATATGCATTAATCCGATGCCGGGTAGTTGCCTAGCAACCGTTGCTAAGAAGAGCCTGTTGCAAATGACGCCACATGTGAAAATGAGCAGTAGCGTATAAGGAACATATGTGCCAAGTTTCATGCTTTTATCACCCTTTTCACAGTTGGTGTGTTTTCTACAACAAGCACTTGGACTAGCGGAAGGGAAAAATGTGACGAGATCCAGTTTAGGGTCATTATGCTATTTTATATCCATAAATTCCATATCTGCGGAATTCATTCAAATCCCCCCGTTGAATTTGTATCTCTGGTTCGAGAATTGTGTATTGAACAATATTGAGTACATTTGGTATATGTTTCGGCTGAAAAATTGTTATAACATCCCATTATTCCTATGATTGTGAAAAATATATAAGTTTTTATTTTTTTATGAAAAAAATTGGTTAACTCCGAAAGCTCAACTCCGATTTTAGGGGACTTTTCGTGACGCATCCGCGATGTTATGGCCTAAATAATATAAAAAAAACAGCTTTCCGGGATTTATTTCCTTACTTTTCCCCATTCACGCCTAATGTGCATGGACTAACAACATATATAGCTTCACTGCAATAGTGTCGGTACACACGACCCCGATTGTGCCCGGTTAAATCCGGCTGCCGTATAAATCGAGCCCGATAAAATCGGGGGGGGGGGGGGGTCAGCGTACACGAGTCGGATTTTCTCTCCGGTCATATGTATGCTATGATCACTGCAGTATTATAGCCAACTGGTGTGGTCAGCCTATCTAGCCATTTACTATATAGCTACTCATGGTAATTTATATTAATGTGTATTTCTAAAGACTACAGTAGTAGTAATATTTATTAATAATATTAATAAACTAAATTAATATATTAATAATAAATAATATAATGAGGTCACGAACAATAGCCGTAAATTGGCATAATAGACCTTTCCACAGCTGCCGCCCTCTTGTTGCGATGATTATACAGGCACTCATGACTCATTTTCTGCCCACATGCAGATCTGCCAGCCGTTGTTCCTTGTCGATCGATCAGAATTCTTTATTTAATTTCGAATAGCGGTCTCCGCTAACTATTCCGACATTTTGAATGAGGTTTTGGTCATGTGACAAACAAAACACGCGCATTGACAAAAAAACCGCTCCAAAGTTAGGCGCACACGTCCCGACTGTCCCAGATTTATCCGGCAGCCGGATTAATCGGAGATAATCGGGATCGTGTGCGCATACAATTTAATTTTCTAGGACGGGAGAGCACCAAATCGCGGTCCAAAGCAATTTCTGTCATTATTACCAATACCACACGGAGGAACCGATCCCGGGAAAACAAGGATATCCCGGGAAAACAAGGATGGCCAACGCGGCAACAAGTAAAATTTGTGTTTTCCGTGGCGGTGAAATTGAGATTTCGCCGCCAAAGTCCGTTTGTTATGACAATGGAACGGTACGTATCACCTATCATTGATTTATCCCAGTGAACTGGTTATTGTGAAGGGTGCTGGCAGTGGTTAAATGTCTGAGCAAACGATACACGCTGCTGTAGTGGTGCCACCAACTGGATACCCTTGGCCAAAATACCGGCATTGTTGACAAAACATCCATCATTTTTTTTCCAAAATATACACTTATCGGTGGGTGCGATTGAGCCGATTCGAAGCCAAACATCTCCCAAGCATTTCCACAAAATTTCAGTGCAAATGTCCCACAAATAAGCATTTTATTGAGCATAACGTGAAGGTGGTGCAACGATTATTTGACAACGCGGGTGACGAGGAAGTGCCATCTTAGGCATGACGACAACCGGCAAGATACCACGAAACTGCATGTCCCAGAGCAGACACGCCAAATTTCTCCGATTTTTCTTATGCACTGGTGAATGTGTATTCAAAACCGAAATCCATCTTCTGGTGTGGAATTTTGCAAGGAATCTAATGCCACCAAAATTATACAGAGATACCAAAGAAGCATCCTACAAAAAGCTATTTATTTGTCACAAAAACGTTGTCCCGTGATCAAGAATCATTACACTAACGCGAGCCTAAAATGTGTTGCCACGTTTCCCTTTGGTGTCAGTTGTATATCACATCTGTCGCAACGTGAACGGAAACTTCCATGTTAACAATAAACAAATATGTTTCCTGAATATTCGTGAAATTCGGAAGGAAATTAACATTTGAATCGCCGGATTTTGTACCGTATATTTATTCACCGTCATTACACTAACGCGGAACACTATAATACTATATGCATTGACTGAACATTAAACAGCTTTGATAAAAGCGTCTGAGGTAAGCGTGTTCATAAACTAGTTGATTGGTTTGGTTGTCGATATTCAAAATTTTTATCACATGATGAATGCGAAATCGTCATTACACTAACGCGTCATTACACTAACGCTGTTTGCGTTTATGTAATGACGCTGCTTTGGTGTAATAACGTGTTTTCATTAGTCCAGGCTCATGGTGTAACAATTGTGCAAAATGTGATACAATCATGAAACTTGGTATATATGTTCCTCGTGCACTACTCATCATTTTCAGATATGGAGGCAATGGCGGCAGGTCCTTCCTTAGCAACTGTTGCTATGCAACTGTCCAACTTCGAATAAAAGCACATATGACTAATATTATGGCAGTTTTAACAAACTAAATTACGCCAGGTATCATTTTATGGTGAAAACAATTACAATAGTTGTAGTCAGTGTGGATCTGACAGGAAAATTACCATATTTCTTACCGACAAGGGTGATAACGGTTGCTATGGACATACCCGAAATCGAAAAACGTACACATGACTGCTATTATGGCAATTTTAACAAACTAAACTGCACCATGTAGCATTGTTTCGATGAAAACAATTATTTTTCTTTCCACAAACGCATCGTCAACATACTTTTCTCGGTCCATGACGTAGATATATCATGTATACGGGCTGGGTCCATAAATGTCCTACGTATAGACATCTGCTCATTCTTGGGTACAATGTCATACCATACCTTTATAGACCTGTGTCCCATGACCTACATATATGACCCTCGGTCCATGGCCAGCCTGCAGCATGGTGGCATTGGTGCATGGAATATTCAAAGGGACCACCACCCATGATCTTGATATAGGGCATTGGACCAATATCTATATGTTTAGGTGGATACTTGGCATAACTATCCGATGTGTCCATAGCCTAAATGGACATCCTATGAATCCATGATATACTACATACAATGTGCATGATATACATATAGGCAGCTGATTCCACGGCCTAACTATGGGCACCTGGTATTTACACCATGTAACAGCGCCATGGTCCATCTGCGGTCAGAAAGAATTCGGGTTATTTGCTAATATACATAGTTCAAAGTTGTCATTTAAAATTCGAAAAAAGAGAAGAGTGTTGTTATTTTCATATAACACACATAATAATTCGATTGTATCTTCATAAGGTTTCTTGGACCAAAATATCCTGAGCTGTATCTGATTTCGCCCATCACTGTTTACGTGTGGAGAAGGCTAGCAAATGTTATGACAACCTATACCCTAGAAGATACATACATTTAACAATTTACTTGTGTTTGACGGGCATAAATGATGGGAAGGTTGGGGTGTCTCCGCGATTATGTATCTAGTTGTTCCCTTTCATCACCAGATTTATGTTGGAGAGGTGAGGGGTGGAAGCTCAAAGGATTTTTCAGCACTTTAAGGGAACAGGCAATCCGCATAAAGTAACTCTCGCGAACACTCATAAGTTTAGAACGTGAAACCCTGGTCTCCTTTAAACTACTATATTTTTCCTGAGTTATAAACTCGAAGTTGACGCTTCATATGGGGTCTGTAATCGCTGTCAGAGCATTGACATTTACAACAAAAATTTCAGTGAAGGCCCACACCGGGCCCCTTATTTCGCGCACCATTCACTGACGCAATTTGGCATCATTGACATCTTTAATTGATTCCATTTTCAATGAACTATAGAAAATCGAAATTGACACTGATGGGCTCCAGAATCATATCAAAGTAGTGAATTTTCACAAAGTTCCCCGATGGAGGCCGCCCAGGAATTTAGCTTCTATATTGGCACCTTAAACTGATCGTTGTTTTTCTCAATATTAGAGAATCTAAATTGAGGCCCAGAATCGCTCTCGGTTTACTGAGTATACACATATTTTCACAGGGACGCTGGGTGAGAGCACCGGACCCAATCCGCAGAATGGGGCCACACGCACAACCTCTTACTCTACACTACGCGCATTCGGCATCATATTCGTAACCGCCCACCATAAAAGCTGGCTAAGGAATAATCCAAAGCAAAGCCTTCTACTGATGGTAAATAGCGACCACTGACCACCAGTAGAAGGATTGGATTAGCTACGGGCTTGTTAAACATCTGACAGCAATATACCTCTTTATTCATCATAATGTCCGCACTTACCATCAAAATAATGTCCGCACTTACCCCAAAACATATCTATGGTTATAATAGGTATCGTATAATATGTACATTCACCACTGGTGTCGCATGGTCATTTCATCAGCCATCTACTGCCCAACAGGAGGATATAACGTCATTACACTAACGGTGCGTCATTACACTAACAAAATCGTCATTACACTAACGCTAAGGAATATCAGCTGAGTTATCCGAAATATATAACACAATGAATCTCTCATTCCACCGATTTATTCTTCGTGAGTGTTTAATATAATATGAATCATTATTCACCATGAAATTGGTTACGTCCGAGAATATTCAAGAAGTGTTCCGAAGAATGGGCGAAAAATTACACATGTTTGTGCCTCGAAAATTCAGATGAAGCTTCTATTTTCAGAACTAGAACCTCCCCTGCACTCCGAAAATTGCGAAGTTGCCAAGGAACGTGAATAACCATAATAAATGGCCATATCTTCGTAACTATACATGTGGTGCCTGCTTGAAATGATGATAAAGTGCGTTAGTGTAATGACGTTTCTGGTTTACACTAACGGTCTAAAACAGACAAAATGAGAAAATATTCAGCAAATAATTTTTACCAACCACATTTCTCTTATATTTCTGACTAACTACACATAATGTGACCTATCATACACCATAGAACGAAGTTTGTATTTCTGATGTACCGGGATACTCAAATTGCTCAGTTACCGTAGAATAACCCTGGCGTCGCACGGGATCGGCGACCCGATAATATTCGTATCCGGGGCAAGGTACATTCACATAGCAAATTTCAAGTCGATAGCTCAACCCGTTTCCGAGATCTCGTCTGCGCATGCGCGAAGCGGGCGCCGCACGGGCTCGCCAATACGACAACGTCGACCGCCTGGTCAAACTACACACACGTACCAAGTTTCGTCCCGATCGGTCGAGAATCGTAGATTTGTATAAATGACAGACAGACAAACAAACAGACAAACAGACAGACAGAAGTCTTCAAAATATATATGAGACTAGCCGATGAGCCCGACGTTGTCCGGGCTATTCAAAAACCAAATTTCAAGTCGATAGCTCTACCCAGCCCGACGTTGTCCGGGCTATTCAAAAACCAAATTTCAAGTCGATAGCTCCACCCGTTTCCGAGATCTGGTCTGCGCATGCGCGAAGCTGGCGTCGCACGGGCTCGGCGACCCGATAAAATTCGTATCCGGGGCAAGATGCATTCACATACCAAATTTCAAGACGATAGCTCCACCCGTTTCCGATATCTGGTCTGCGCATGCGCGAAGCTGGCGTCGCACGGGCTCGGCGACCCGATAAAATTCGTATCCGGGGCAAGATACATTCACATAGCAGATTTCAAGTCGATAGCTCCACCCGTTTCCGAGATCTGGTCTGCGCATGCGCGAAGCGGGCGCCGCACGGGCTCGCCAATACGACAACGACGACCGCCTGGTTAAACTACACACACGTACCAAGTTTCGTCCCGATCGGTCGAGAATCGTAGATTTGTATAAATGACATACATACATACAGACAGACAGACAGACAAACAAACAAACAGAGGTCTTCAAAATATATATGAGACTAGCTGGGTACCCGTCCTGACGGGGAGAGTCGGTGTGTTGTTTTTTTTTACACCAACACCCCAAAAATGGTGGAAATCGGCCCAGCGGATACCGAGATAGAGGTTCAAGGTCATTTGAAATGTCAAGGTCATGCCGCTACCCGTTGAAAATGTTTGGCTACCCGAACCATCCCTACCTACGAAATTTCATCCCGATCGTCCCATCGGATAGAGAGTCAACCTACACCAACACCCACATATCAAATTCGGTCCAAATCGGCCCAGCAGGAGCCGAGATACGGGTTGAAGGTCACCGGTTTGAAGGTTAAGGTCACGCCGCACGGACAAATGGACAGTCGTTTTGGTTTTGTTTTTACACCAACAACCCAAAAATGGTGGAAATCGGCCCTGCGGATACCGAGATACAGATTCAAGGTCATTTGAAAGGTCAATGTCACGCCGCTACCCGTTGAAAATGTTTGGCTACCCGAACCATCCCTACCTACGAAATTTCATCCGAATCGTCCCATCGGATCCCGAGATAGAGAGTCAAGGTCACTCGATGGTCAAGGTCACGCCGCACGGGCATCCGGGTGTGACGAAATTGCTCAGTGCCTCACACTACCCGTTTCCACATAATTCGGTGGAAATCGGCTCAGCGAGATATGAATTCAAGGTCACTCGAAGGTCAAGGTCACGCCGCACGGACAGACGGACATGCCCGCGTTACTCCGGGGTCAACCTACACCAACACTCCGAAAATGGGGGAAATCGGCCCAGCGGATCCCGAGATACGGGTTCAAGGTCATTTGAAAGGTCAAGGTCGCGCCGCACGGGCATCCGGGCGCGACGAAATGGCTCGGCGCCTCACACTGCCCCCACATACCAAATTCGGTCCAAATCGGCCCAGCAGGAGCCGAGATACGGGTTCAATGTCATTAGAAGGTCACGCCACACGGACAAACGGATGGACCTATGTTGGTTCCCGGGTGATACTACGTGCCCGTACCAAGTTTCGTCGAAATCGGTCGAGCCGTTTCGGAGTCCATCGCGGCCACACAGACAGACACACAGACACACAAACTTTCATCAAATATATAGTAGACTAGCTGGGTACCCGTCCTGACGGGGAGAGTCGTTGTGTTGTTTTTTTTATAAGGATTAACTGTCATGTGGACTGGTTTTATGGAGATGTAACCGTGAGGTAAGTGGACATAACTATAACATACCCATAGTATCTTATGCGCCGCAGGCGCTCGTATATAGGTAGTACCCACCCACCACCCCATCCCGCCACCCATAGTATCTTATGCGCCGCAGGCGCTCGTATATAGGTAGTACCCACCCACCACCCCATCCCGCCACCCATAGTATCTTATGCGCCGCAGGCGCTCGTATATAGGTAGTACCCACCCACCACCCCATCCCGCCACCCATAGTATCTTATGCGCCGCAGGCGCTCGTATATAGGTAGTACCCAATACCACCCCATCCCGCCACCCATAGTATCTTATGCGCCGTACCCAATACCACCCCATCCCGCCACCCATAGTATCTTATGCACCGTGCGGTGTGACCTTTCAAATTACCTTGAACCCGTATCTCGGGATCCGCTGAGCCGATTTCCCCAGGTACTACGCCTATCATTCGAACCCATGCCTCTCTGTGAGCAGCCACCATGTGCATATACCATACCTATATACGAGCGCCTGCGGCGCATAAGATACTATGGGTGGCGGGATGGGGTGGTGGGTGGGTACTACCTATATACGAGCGCCTGCGGCGCATAAGATACTATGGGTGGCGGGATGGGGTGGTGGGTGGGTACTACCTATATACGAGCGCCTGCGGCGCATAAGATACTATGGGTGGCGGGATGGGGTGGTGGGTGGGTACTACCTATATACGAGCGCCTGCGGCGCATAAGATACTATGGGTGGCGGGATGGGGTGGTGGTGGGTATTACCTATATACGAGCGCCTGTGGCGCATAAGATACTATGGGTGGCGGGATGGGGTGGTGGTGGGTATTACCTATATACGAGCGCCTGTGGCGCATAAGATACTATGGGTGGCGGGATGGGGTGGTGGGTGGGTACTACCTATATACGAGCGCCTGCGGCGCATAAGATACTATGGGTAGCGGGATGGGGTGGTGGGTGGGTACTACCTATATACGAAGGGTTTTACATACAAGTTATGTCCACTTACCTCACGGTTACATCTCCATAAAAATAGTCCACATGACAGTTAATCCTTATATTTATATACATTTAGCGAAAAAAACACTTTTGTAAATGTATTTAAATCTAAAAGTGTATCGTGACAAGAACAGCCCAAAATACCCAATAGCACCCTTGGCAAAAGTTAATAGGAACAATTTCTCTTCATATTGAAACCCGATGATGTATTAAGTCAATCCTGCGCGAGTCCAAATGGGCCCAAAACATTACGCGTTCATCTTTCCAAACCCAATGACGTATCGATGGTGTTATGAGCTTGGTGTTATGAGGCGTTGCGCATTCACCAAGAAATAACTGCAACTAGCCACGTGGGCGCCGACCGATCAGAATTCTGGATTTAGTGATGACAACACTTAGTGTGTAAATATATAGTTATGAAATGTATTGGCATCCCCATCTCCACCAACACCCCAAAATCGGACCAGCGGATACCGAGATACAGGTTCAAGGTCATTTGAAAGGTCAATGTCACGCCACACGGGCATCCGCGCCACAAACTACCCGTTTCCGCCAAATTTGGTACTCCCGCCGTTTACCCGGTACCCTCGCCGTTTACCTCGATGACTTGTTGGTACTCCCGCCGTTTACCCGGTACCCTTGACGTTTACCTCGATGACGTATTGGTACTACCGCCGTTTACCCGCGGATCCCGAGATATGACTTCAAGGTCATTCGAATGTCAAGGTCACGCCGCACGGATAAACGGATGGGCCTATGTTGGTTCCCGGGTGATACTACGTGCCCGTACCAAGTTTCGTCGAAATCGGTCAAGGCGTTTCGGAGTCCATCGCGGCCACACACACACACACACACCCTCACACAGACAAAATTTCCTCAAATATATATTAGATAAACAACCGTGTGTGAAATAATACCTTGTATATATGATCATACAGCAACAACAACAATAAACAGCTATTCAGAAGGAAGCTTCGTTTGTATCTGGTCCCAGCTGGGCCCGCATCGTCATCTCGTCAGCTTCCGGATATCCTCGTGGTTTTCCGGTCGTCGTCGAGCCCTTTCGTGAATATTGGAGATTAGAGTTATCCCTCTCTAGTTAGCTAATACTTCTGTGTTCTCATGTTAAAATCATATGTTCTCTAGATAGGAACGAAAATACGCAAGTTTACGCGATCGATAAACTTATAAAACCCATAAATATAATAACACGACACAAAAATTAAGCAGGCCGAAAAAATGGCACTTAAACAGAATGGCGTAAGCTTCGGCGAAAACCCTGTGCCAATGCATTCTCTTATAAATGCGAGTCGCCCATATGGCGCCTCGCATATATAAGAGAATGCATTGGCCTAACAATATTTACATTGATCTTGTAAGGCAGTGGATTATATTATTATGTGAGGCTTCATTTGGGGGACTCGCATATATAATAAATAGAATGCACTGACAGAGTGTCTTTAATGCTGCACCAGCGCTGCTCCCGTCATGTAGTCTCTACTTTGTGGTTTGGCACCTCGGACCAAATGGGCCGGTGAGTACTCTGCAAAAGTGTGGATAATGACACGAACCGTTATGACAAATTAATGTTCAGCAACTTACTGGACGGGGAATTGTCGGCCATTGGTTCCGTGTCCATTCATTATTATGAGGGCACCGTGCCTCCAAGTCTTGCACTCAAGTCGGAGTTTAGTGTGCCTGTCATTTGCAGAATGAGGTCCCAGAAGGTGAATTTAGTGACGCTATCCCGCATAGCGGGCTAGCTTCATTAAATTCACCCTCTGTGAACCTCATTCGATCTGCACGGCCTCATCTGATATGGGAGACATAGACTCAGATTGAGGTTCCCAAATGGTGAATATTGTTATGTACACCAATTGGGAACCTCGATTATGCAGTGTGTCGTCTGCCAATTTGGGGATATAGAAAAACTAAACTAAAAAAGAAATAGAATATATGTGAAGAAGTTTAGAAATGTGATAATAAAGAACATTTCCAGCGAAGATGAGGCCAAAGCACAATGAGGTTCCCAGAGGGTGAATTTAGTCATGCTAGCCCGCATAGCGGGATAGCGCTTGCACTAAATCTTTCACTCTTTGCTATGGCTTTAGGCTATATTCAGAGCTAACTTGGCGTGGCATGGGGTTACATGCAGAACTAAGTTGTTCTTCGCATGCATAATTATTTAAATGGGTTTAGCACCTCATAATGGTTTCTGTGACTTTTGAACTGAGACCTGCCTCCATATATATCAAACTCCATACAGCCCCCGCTACGTTATCACTGCGATATAGAATGTTGACCGGAAGATATCAAATTCATAAAATGGTACGAATCGAATGTCGCTATTTTGCAAAAACACAAGTTCGCACATGCGAACAAGTCTATTTTTAGCGCAGAAAATCGTCGGAACTATATTTAGTCACCTATTATCTTATTTTGACCACCAACAGTTTGCAATAATGGTAATTCTTTCGGTATTCATAAGAACAATATGAACTGAGTCAGACATAGACAATTGTGACCCTAAAACATAAGAACTCAAAACACGTAAGAAATCTTTACCAAAATGTCCTTATGGCAGTGGTATCTCAGCAGAGCGATGGGAGATAACTCTGCCTGGAGTTTGCATATATATGTTCCTCACGCATACATGCAATCAAACACTCAGGGGAGTCAACGTTATCTCAAATCATCAGTATTATGCTATTTATCCTACAGGTACGTGCAAAATATCCTGACAATCAGCCTCATCATTATTGAGATACAATATACAATATGCCTGGGGGAACTTACTTTGAAGTGTTCATACAACAGGAACACACTTTGGTATCTTTTGTTTGTCCACAATATCCAAACGGATGGCAAATACTCATGAACATGTTGTGTTTAGTCATTTATTGAATCATCTATATACAATGTTTACAAAATATACGTAACGTGCATATTGAACACATATGTGTAACTATATGAGAAGCAAAATTAGTCAATTATTGCGCATTGTTATATTCCATGAGTCTTGAACACCAGTTAACAGGGAGAGTTTGTATCAAGCGTACTGGTTAAGCAAATATCGAATACAAGTCATGGTTTATTCACACTGATCCCATGTATAACCAGAAAAATGGGGTGACACCCTCATGTTATGTATATTTATTACACTCTTATGCGCGATTTCCATTGAAAATGGTAATGTCACAAGTGAATTATGTCATTTCCCGTGACGTATTTTACGTTATGTCGCTTACTATTCCATACTGAATTTTCGATGGTTGATCTTTCTCCACATCGGGATTTCATGCATTATTACTGGGTGTTTTAGTCATATTTGGCGAACCAAATTGATGCAGAAGTGTAATAAATAGAGTAAATCAATTAGTTCCGAGAATTACGTTAAATAATTCACTCGAGGCGAGAGACGTTTAGGTAACAAACTCGTGAGCTAACGCACATACAGGGTTAAATAGTAACATAATAGAACGATGTCACGCGAGCAGCGGACTTTGTGTGTACCTTCTGCAACACATAGCAAGTACATCTCGAAATCAGAGTATCTATTTACATATATACTACACATGTACAACATCGGTCTCCTTGTCGCAAGTCTTTCCTCTTGACTTGTAACAGAATGTGGAATGAATACGACAAATGTGATCAAAGATAAAAACTGAAAACACAGGTAGTCAATCAGATCATCTGTTGTGGATTGGATCGATGTGCGAAGTATCTTGTGGAAAGGGGTACATTATACCAATATGAACATGCACGTCACGGGTGAAAGACTTCAAGTTCTGTTTTTGTATACAGTAATTAATGCTCTAAATAATCGACTCCTGAACCACAGCAGAATTATGGGTAACTTTTCAGGATTTAGTCGGCAATATGGCTTGTAGCCATTCATAGGAAAGCTCTCCTCGAGAGCTTTCCGATGAATGGCAACAAGCCATATTTCCGACTAAATCCTGAAAAGTTACCCATAATTCTGCTGTATTTAGTCGGAAATATGGCTTGTTGCCATTCATCGGAAAGATCTCAGTGATAGCTTTCCGATGAATGGCAACAAGCCATATTTCAGACTAAATACTGAAAAGTTACCCATATTTCTGCTGTGGTAAAGGGGTCGATTATTTAGAGCATTTGCTGTAGGTGGTGAACTTCTAGTCACTGAATGCTGCGCACAGCGTCTCTAATTCTCAACCTCCCAAACATTTTGAACATCTCCTCGTGGCTTGACCTGCAAATAAAGAAATACCCATGCCATCAAGCCTGCAAATAGCGTGTCTGTCATTTGCAGAATGAGGTCCCCAGAGGGTGAATTTAGTGACGATATACCGCATAGCGGGCTAGCATCACTAAATTCACCCTCTGTGAACCTCATTCTGCTTAGGCCCTCAACTGCTATGGTAGATCTAGGATCAGACTGAAGTTCCCCAGTTGAAGTTGGTGATGGTCACCCATTGGGCACTGCAAATTAGGGGATATAGAAACCTCCCAGATAGGAAAACGTAACTAAAAACAATGTTAATTTGATACTATAGATACTTCCCAGAACATGAGGCCTAAGCAGAATGAGGTCTCCAGAGGATGAATTTGGTGATACTAGCCCGCTGTATATATAACCTATTTAACTATAATGGGGAAATATGTCACATCAATACACTGCTTATAACATTCTGAAGTCGGTGACGTTCCGCCCTGATTGTTATTGTGGCATCAATTACTGTTTTTGGCTTAATTACAGACATGGGCGTTGCTATGCTGTTTCCGTTGAGGAAGGGGTATCCAATTTGGAATTTCCAAACAGCACCCCATTAACCCTTCGGCGAGTAGAACGACACATACGTCGCCGTACTGTTCGCGAGTGGAACGACAAAATTATATGTCGTTTCAGGAAGTGTCATTTTTATGTAGACATAACTTCAATTGAGTATAGATCTGATTTACAAATGATTTGTATAGGAGATATTTTTATTAATGTAATGTCCCAATGTATAAGTGCAATAGATTATGATAGCACACGTAAACAGAAAATACACATAAATTAAAACGAATTATTGGACCTTTTGACCCGAATGTGTAAATAATTATTGCTATGACGTTGACGTTAAACTCACACATGACGTCATGTATATGACATTATAGATACTCTCCAAAGGGTTAAAACCAGAATTCCCAAGTCTATTTGCACCCTTTCAATTGGTTGGAATTTCTCTAAAATGATATCTCAAACGTGCCAACCTACTTCAAACCGGCCATCCGATTACCAAATCAGTACAATAGTGTGACCGAAATTGGGAAAATAGCCGCTTTCAGCCACACGTACCTGTAACTGCTAACGTGTATTGCCATTGCCAACGAAAGTCGCATGAATCACGTAATCATTCCGCCTGCAAGTACACGGTCAACCCATCTGGAAATTTTGTGTCAAACGTGTAGCATTAAGAAACGTGTATTAAAGAGGAATCATCCAATCTTCTGAGTAGATCTTCTGCAATCAGAAGCCAACGCTATTCAGGCAGTAGTAATATCTTGGGGAATATAATGTGTCCGCACGGTTGTGTATGTTTTGAATGAAGCCAAATAAGCATATCGGTGGTCGCACTGTGGACATGTCGCTTGTCTCTACCACTGGATTATAGTTTACACGATCTTCTGCAAGTTTGACCGATATCATTGAATGCACACGACTTTTTCCCGCCAAATGCATATTCATACCAATATCATAGCAACACACGTTTACAAATTACACTTACACGTACATACATGTGACTGGTCCTTGCTAATAATTGACTTTTGAGAACTGTATACTAGTTGGAAAACAAAATCAGAAGAATCATTTTTGGTCTTCACATTTTCCAAGTTACATCAAATTTACAATGTGGTTTATAAACACATGTTTGTGTTACCATGGTTACTGCGCATGTGGATGCATTCGAGCGTTCACATACCTTCTGGTCCTTTTGTCAATAGTCTGGCCCTCTTCGTCACTACCATCATATCCGCTGTCGGGTGGGAAAAACCTCACTTGTTTTCTGACTTTAGCTCTGGAAAATTACAAGGAAACTATTAAACATGCATGATGGGGTTTTTCCATATAGATGTATAGTATTTTAACCCTTTATATACTAAATACTTATTGACGAGTAGTTCCCTTAGGAAATGTTCAGATAATAAGTTCAACAAACTAACTTATTATCTGAACATTGCCCACCAAGGAATATAAATGCTTTTGCATTTGTATTATATTTCCGTCTGAGTGTCGTCTGCTCGAGTACCTCCAACTGACTAATAAACCATTCCAATGTATAAATGTATAACTGAGTGGAAGAATCCATTTAGTATAGAAAGAGTTCAATGCCCACATAATGCCAGATTATACCATTTCCGGGTCATCAGTATCAGTACGGTTTTATTTATTAAGAGGGATGTAAAGTGGCAACATTTAAATTGGGTATTCGGGGTTAATTTTCAAGACAACAAGATTACTCAATATTTACAAACCGTAGAATAATACTACATGTCTTGTTGGAATGTTTGAACATATATCTGGTGATAACGCAAAGCAGATTCTTCATTTTATGTTTGGTTTTGCGACATTTGATGGACATATTATAAACAATGATAAACAATGGTGACCAACTTTATCACAATGTCCAATAATATCCAACCTGGGATGAAAATCAAAATTCCGCTTTAGACAAGTCTTCAAACTTTCCACAAAATTATGATATGGTCACCTGCGATTTGTTAGGTTTGATCACTCTTTCCCCATTCATATGTTGCCACTTTACCTCCCTCTTAACTCTGTCATAAAATAAGGGCAAACTATCTATAGCGTCAAGATATGAAACATATGTTGCATCAATGTGTTTATTAACCCTTCCATGAATGGAGCTTCGTGAACATTTGTAAATTTTATTCTTTTCAAAAGTGTAGTTCATATATCCATGATATCATATCTCAAGATCAAGAGAGGAGACTTAATTATATTCTTGATTCGTGAAATTTATCTACCAAATAATTTTCTATTTTGAGAATTGTCATGGCATGCCTGTTGAGGAATGAGGATGATGATATGAGAAACTCAAGATTTTTTGCCAGATAGATCCAGAGAAATGCTTTGAACATTGAAAATATCTTGCTGTTTTTGACTGGATTTATGCAAAACGTGTATCTCGCCCTTAACCCAGGTTTAGTTGCGCATTGAAAAATATGAAGGGTGTTCCATTTGTTTTTAGTCATTTCTGTGGTATTTGTACCGATATATGCGGAAAGTGGAACTGTGCATCATGAAATTTTACATACCCATTGTGACGTCGCCACGTTGATCGCTTCTGACGAACTTTCGCCACGTCTTCCTCTAGGAGATCGTAGTCAATCAGAATTTCTCCTTGCTCGAATCGCCGCATTATTTCTGTACAAAAAGGAGACTGTATCGGTTTAATATTAAACTTTGAGTCGCATCATTTTGAGCAACAGTAATACTTAGAATTGTATATGGAACATACTTGTGAACCTGTCATTTATTCTATAGAATTGACGAGTACATGAAATAAGCATTAATATAGTTTGTTGAGACCAGTGACCGAAATTCCAAATCAATATGAACTTATTCTGATCTGAAAACCAATACGATTCATTTAGAAACGTTATCAGAGAATATAGCTGCTTATGTGGGAACATTCATTGCGGATATATCGTGTAAAGGACATAGGTCGACTTATTTTTCTGACTATTTGTTTTCTGCCGTTCACATTTACAATCTCATGTCCAATTATCTTGGCAGAGAGAAGGCAATGGGCATGGGCTGAAGGGCTGAAATAGTATTGAGCATATCATGCTGACATTCTGCATGCTTGCGATATAGAAAGACCTGCTGAATTGCAGCAATCAATGGTGAGAATTCATATAGACGTTTGGAATATGAGTTGAAAATCGACGAAAATAAAACCTTAACCATTTCTATACGAAATACTTATTGACGAGTAGTTATCCCTTAGGAAATGTTCAGATAATACATTCAACACACATGTCGTTTGTTGAACTTATATATCTAAACATATCCCTCCAATAAATATCATTCCTTCTGCACTTGCTTTATCTGTCGTCTGCCTATTGTTCCTGGTCATTTAAAAGAATAATAGACTAGTCCAGTATAAATTTACCTTTATATCAGAGTGGGATAATCCATTTAGTATGGAAAGGGTTAGTTGTGATAAAAAATAAATTGAACAAGACAGGCGATTTTTTTCTTTGGCATGCCAAATTTGGGTCATTCTACCATTAGGTATCCCAAAATTGTAAAAAAAATGGCAAAATTTCAAACATGCTGAATAATCCTGGCACTTGATTCGTTCAAAAGTACAGATTTTCAGCTTTCCAAAATGGTATTAAACTATATTGTTGCCTACCTGTTTGTATATATTTGTTTTTTTTGAAATAGTAGTACCCAACTCTGTTATTTTTGCATAATTATCAGAGTGGCCACGTAAGCTGTGACATGAAGGTTATTGATAGTAAACATTAGAATTTTGCGGCAATACATTGTGTATATTTTTCCAATAAAAAAAAATGTAAAACATACCCACATTTTAAAAAATTTGAACATTTATTCATCAACATCTCCATGACTAATCATCTGTCACACGCATAACGATTTAACATTAAAGTTTTAATTTTTCAAAAACTACATGAAAATACATCGTAGTTTTCTATATTCTGTGACTCTATGGTTTGGGTGAAGCACTGATCATCATAAAATAAGATATTAATACTTTTTACGACATTTGCAGTGCTTCCGATATCTGTCACACGCGTAACGTTACGTGTGTGACATTATACAATCAACCATTACCAGTCACAAACCACTCAACTCAGGTTTCTTTTTGGCTTTATTTTATTGAAGAAACTTCTAAATATCAAGAAAATGTATTTTACACATGTTTTTATCTTAAATTCATTCATTTTATCATTCTGAAGTAATTGTGCGTAATAAGGGCACATTGAAGGGTCTTAAGCATAAGGCACTGTTTAGTTTAAACTCAATGCAGACATGACCAGGGTTAATAGTAACCCATTTAAAGCATCCATGGGGTCCTGGGTACTTAAATACAGTGTTTCTGCAATGTGAATGTCATTTAAACTATTATTGAGATGATGTGTTGGCTTTATATCTCAAAATTAAAAAGGTGTGAGAAGGAGAATTTAGCCCTTTTTATGACGCAAACACCCCCAGAATATGTTTTTACATCATTTGTTCCACCCCTTCCTACCTGATATATGCGGGTATGTTCTGTGGATTTCCACCTGGATCACTTATAAGTGAATTAGATGTACACGTTGATGAATATTAAGTTGATTGTCAAACTATAGAATCTTTTGATTATCAATAATTCGATAACCTATCCCATGCTCATAGTGCAAATTAATTGGATTACTAGTACCTTTACATGGTCCTGACGGCTGAGTTTGTAACTGCGGTCAATTGTACAATTTTAAACATTTGCATGACCATTTTTGTCCACTACTTAAAAAACTTTTAACATTACATAAATTTAAAACCCAGGATCTATCTAACCCAACTTAATGCCCTCTTTCACATGCACATGATCACACTACTCTTATTGGCCAAATTATATATGATTGAGGGTATTGAATTCCAATAATAGCAATTTCACAGCGTCACACACGTAACGTTTTTGTGTCACATACGTAACGCTGCCTCTTTGGTGGTTATAAGCCTTGGCATGGAAGGTGGTTTGGTGTTGACATTTTTTTTTTTGAATAGCTGAACATATTTCCATTCAAACGTGACATTTATTGTATATTCTAGACTTACTATTTCACAGGAATATAGACTCAAAAAGAGGACATGCAAAAAACTGATTTTTGTGCGTCACACACGTAACGCAACAAATAATGTCTTGCCAAAAATTTATGGTACACAATGAGTTTAAAATATGTCTCAATAGTCGTGGACTAGCCTTTGACAAATAAAATGCAGCATCCCTTGACTAAAATAATTTTATAAAATTAAAGTTATCTTGATTATAAAGGCTCTAAAAACCTCTAAATGTCACACACGTAACGATAGAATGACCCCATTGCGGATAGACACTGAGAAGTGATTATATACACGATCAATGTAAACAAAGCTACGGAAGGGGAATAACTCTATATATGCTGTTTGTGAATAGCATCTGCTGTTCATTGGAAATCAACCCACCTTCCTTCTCGTCACTTGTCCTTCGTATATCGTGTATTCTCGTTGAGATATCCCGACAGACTGTCTCGTCCACACCAGGAAACACGTGATCTATAGTTAATTCAGTTCCCAAGGCAACCTGCACTGCATCAGCAGGTTCAGAGTATAGCATCAGATCAGCTTCATTGTCTACAGTCAGTGGCTCGTCTAAATTCCAGTGATCAATAATTAAGTCAGTTTCCAAGACAAACTTGTCTACATCGTCATGCTCAGAGTATAGCATCGAATCAGCTTCTTTATCTACAACAGTGAGTGGCTCGTCTAATATCCAGTCGATTCCCTGATCATAATCCAGGACTGCCCCATCTAACGTTGAATCAGGATCCCAATCAGAGTCGTCAAAGTCGAGAGCATTTCCGTTGCGATTGAGACCATCTCCTGCCGATGTTCCATAGTAAGTAGGCACGTGTGCGCCGGTCGTCACGTGTGAGCTGCTGGTCACGTGTGAGTTGCTGGTCACGTGTGTGTTGGTTGTCATGCGTATGCTGGTGTGCACGCCTTGTCTCGGTATTTGACTGTGCGCCGTTGGAACTTTTCGCTTGATGAGACTTTTAGTTTGAGAGTCGTCTGAATGGTTGTCGTTCATATTTTTCTCCAGCTCGCTGATGCGTTTGTTTGAACTGATCAGCTCCGTACTGAGATATTGTGCTTGAAGCTGAAAGAAAGATTTATGTTGATAACCAAATGCCACATGCGGTCTGGATAGTTCTAGCTCATGTGCAAATCGGACTACACATAGTCCTTTTTGTGCAAATCGAGCTATCAGGGTTGGTATGAGATTTCCTGTTTCTAACAAATGTCTTTCGTTTTCAAATATAATTACCGGTAGTTATAATTCACTTATTCAAAACATTTGATACTGTATATTAAATGATTTGTTTTCAAAATAAAGTCATTTTATGAGGATTGGAGTAGGTTCCAAACGTTATAGCAAGGTGATCATCCATCTGTGGTTGAAATTATTCCCATATGATAACAGATGGGTAATCGCCTATAAAATTATCATAAAAATCGAACAATTGGTTACAAACAAAAAGGCACAACAACATAATTAGATAGTGAATTGGTAGGCACATTATACTCAAAACGGACTATGCCAGTTAGATTTGCACATGAATCTGACCCGTTGAAGCCCTGGATTTGCATTCTTGACTCTCGACATTTGACCTCTTAGGCAACACTCTCTGGTATAATTAGAACTCGTTTCGCGGATGAGTCTACCGAGATATGAAAGGAATGTGTCACAACTCTACGGCTATCGACGTACTGCGTTAAATAATCCTATTACTTGTATTGTTATTTGATGAATTATTCGATATAATAGTTATGCATAGTTCGTGTTCTATGATCACCAAATATCCGGAAACGTGAGCCAATCAGCCGATTTGAATGTCATTGATAGCACATATTCAAGTCGTCTGTTAGTATGGTCTGCTATGTTCATCTCATATATATCTATATCTTACTATGTCCTACACACCTGTTTAAGATCTTGGATCTAAAGTGTACGTAAATAGCCGGGAGGGTGTCCATTATAGATGGGATACGCCTCCATCCAGCTAATTATCACAAGAGTGTCCCATCTGAAGAGTTACCACAACTGATATATAAAATAACTTAACTTTACCAATGTTTGCTATATTTTCAATAAAAATAATAATCGTCTACACTCAAGTTCAAAGATAATATATTAACAAATTATAGTCCCTTCAGATGGCGCTAACGTGACCACCACTGCCCTGTTTCCTTCAAACAAATTGTAACCAACAGGAGCAGGTGCCTTCCCATTGCTATAGACATTTTTACCGCTATTGACTTATCCACCGCTATATACATGTCTGGATACAGGTGGTGACTAATATCTTCTGTAATATCTTCTAATATCCTGTAATATGTATTACAGGACGCGATAAGTGAGCTAGTAGCTAGCAAAAATGATAGATATCTCATTCGATAGCTATTTTGGTTGAGTTATTTATATATGCGAAGTAAACGAAGAATTATCTGCGAGTGGTGTTCAATGAACGGACAATTACTGCAGTTTACTGTGTACTGTCAGGTTGTTTTGGCGTGTATATTAGGAGATGTACTTTATATGGAGTTACCTCTCGTCGAAATAAATCTAGAATTACAATTCGGGTACATAGACACCAGTCGTGCAAGTGCATGCCATATTGTGTTAGCAATTATAAAATGATAAAACAGCTGATCAGTATCGAAGACTTTGTCAAGTTTTTAAAGAATAAGTATGCATATTAGTATATAGTGTCGGCTATTTTGATCATCGGGTCGTGCTGAAAGTTAGCAATGGATATCTATTTATTTATCCACACTTATTCATTAGTGACATTAGTGGGAGGAGCCTACGGTTGCTATGAGTCATTGGCTGCGGACACAGGTACCACAGTAGCGATGGCATAGTAGGTCTGACAATTTATTATGGTGGAGTTTGGTGACAATTGGTCCGTCATAATTCTGTGCCATAGCTATCCATGTCGCCCGTTGATTTTCCGCACAATGAGTCGACTGGACCAATTAACCATTGCTTTTCACCAAGGTTGATCTCTACTCATTACGTTTTGCTAAATTGTATTCACGACGAAATATATAATTGCACGATAGATCGTCCATAATTGTATTTGTCATTGACTCACATATCATTATTGTGGTACGTTTTTTGTATATGATCTCAATGCATGCATGTTTATCTACTTATATTAATTTCATTAGTAAGAACAATCACGGCTGTTGAGATGGGCTATTCATTAAGTTATCAAGTTGACTTGTGTATTAGCATGCAAAATATAACACTGCGTGTTGAGTACAGATCAACATCGACAAGACATTCAGGTATATACATCCTTGAGAGATCGACCGTCGCTGGTAGAGCTTGGTATCTCATTGTGCGAATTTGCAGAGGGCGACATGGCTTGCTATGGCATATTAATTATGACAACCAATTGTCACCAAACTCCACCATCATAAATTGTCACATCTACTATCCCATCGCTACTGTGGTACGTGTGTTCGCAGCCAATGCGTCTGCAGATATATTTTAATTAGTTTTACAGCGCCTGGTTGTATACTATAATACACCCGAGTGCATACATTTGTTTATATCTAAGTGGGAAACAGTATTTTAAATCATGGATGATTTTCTAACATCTCCATATATGTATAAATAAAACTGTCAGTTCATTATGATTTGATAACAATAAAAGTTATTTGCAAAGATAAGTAATTTAACACTGTTATGTTCGGATATCAAAATTAGGGTGAACAGTAAATATTCAATGCCCCAAGCAATCGGATCACTCGCTGATTTGTAGAAAATATCTGCTAATAATTATTTGATTGGCAGTTGTAGAAATGATCATTACTATATAAGTTTAATTTGCAGATACTATACAGACATGCATGGTAGTATTTTAGTATAACTCTCACCTCCAGTTGAGCAATGCGCTCGAGGAGTGCGCCGCTCGATTCGAGCTGACCAATCCGCTGTAACAGAGCCATGTTCATGTTCTTTGACAGCATGCATCTGTTGCAGGGATCGTCTGAAATTATATACATTTAAACTCTGTAAAAGATGCATCATCATACAGACCTCATACTGAAATGGTATAAATTTAACGCTGCTAACATTCTCGGGAACATACAGATATATCGAACAAGTGGTGTCTTGACTATTCAAGTAACTTAATTATGAGACGGTCAACGTTATCGGGGGGGGGTCGAAAAAATGCATCGACAAAATGATAATTTCATCCGTTCTCTGAGGTTTTCATTGTTGTTTTTTTTTTACCTTTAGCTATACATACGTTGTAAATCCTGTATTATTGTATGGTGCTCATTCTTGGGTAGATAGGTTTGGAACTTCTGGGATCTACTCATAAAATAAAAAGCTGCGTAATTGAACTGTTCAGTATTACAACACAATTCTCATCTTGTGAAGATATCGATAACAACTGAAGATTTCGGGAAAATTAAAACACAAAAATTTCAACCATTTATCCTATAATTATATCCTGACCCCCTCCCCCACTCAGGCTGACCCCCTCCCCCACTCATGCTGACCCCCTCCCCAACTCAGGCTGACCCCCTCCCCCACTCAGGCTGACCTATACCAATGGATATTGAATGTTGAATCTTTACTGTATGTTTCTGTGTCATTTGTTATCATTCTTCATTCGCATCATTATCAACTAATGTAAGAATAATCTATATATACGCAGCCCTGGGAATTAGCCTAGGCAATAGGCAATGCCTAGGTAAAAGCAGAGGCAAAATCATTTTGCCTAGGCAATTATATTGCCTAGGTAAAACAATTTCATTGGGTTACTAAAATTGATTTGTGTCTATGAGAAATAGAACCTCTTCAGCCAAAATGACTTCCTTAAATCACTCTTTACATATATTGTCCTAAAATTGTTTCCATGGCACTGGGCCATTAACTAGCTACCCATAAGGTCACTAGTTTTGGAGATGATTTGTGGAATGTATATATATGATGAGTAGTGGCCTGGAAATGTTCTCCAAAATAACTAAGCATTTCAGGTTATTATTGAATCATATTGATTTGAGATGGCAATATTGTTGCATAATTGCCAAGGTAAAATCAGTTTTTGCCTAGGCCGATTTCTTTCACCTAGGAAAAAATATTGCCTAGGCAAATTTTCCTCAATTCCCAGGGCTGTATACGATATCGGCATATATAATTCAGGGTTATCGCATAGCGGAATCTGTAACGCTGAATTCTCCAATTAAATAAATACACTAATCCAAACATTATGCTTAGAATAAAAATAAGAACAATTCATAGAACACTATACAGGTATATTTCGTCATAATAGATAAAGAGTTTAGATCGTTTTTTTCTTCTTCTCGGTTCTTATTCGCATTGCATGCTACTGCTAATTTATTTATAAATTAATTTTCTTTTTTAATTCATCTAATTTGAATGTCCCTGTCACAGCTCCTTGCCAATGTAATTGCAATAAATTTGTATATATCATATGTGAAAAAGAGAAGTTTCTTGAATCTTCATACATGATTTTTTTTTTTTTTTTTTTTTTTTTTTTTTAGTGATGCTTTCGTCTTTTATAGTTATACTGCATATGGCGTTATATTATCGAATTAAATATACAATACTCACCCATTATATAAAGACCAAAATACAATCGTATATAATCGTATATAACAGAATAATTCGTCAAAAATTAATAGAAATACTGAATAATCCTTAATGCAGTGATTGATTTTGCTTTTCAAACTTCTTATGAAATCGACGAGTTGATTGTTCTACGATGACGCTCGAATTGCTACGCGACTTGGGTCTGACGTCAACTCACTTCCGGTCCACCGTCCAGAGATTTTTCCAATTATAATTCAGCTGTTATCGTGGTCTTTTTATTCTTAAACGTCCAATAACAAGCAGTTTGCTTAATATGTATGCGTTTTAACACTATACCACGGCATTATATTATATAGAACAGCGTGCTCAGTATTGGTAATAATGACAGAAATTGCTTTGGACAGCGATTTGGTGCTCTCTCGTCCTAGAAAATTAAATTGTATGTGTCGGCGCACACGATCCCGATTGTCCCCGATTAATCCGGCTGCCGGATAAATCTGGGACAGTCGGGACCGTGTGCGCCTAACTTTGGAGCGGTTTTTGTCGGATCCGATTTAATCGGACCGATCAAACTGAGTTTGATTTCATCAGGACAATCCGGCTCGTGACGATGTCAACGCGCGTGTTTTGTTTGTCACATGACCGAATGTCACATGACCAAAACCTCATTCAAAATGTCGGAATAGTTAGCGGAGACCGCTATTCGAAATTAAATAAAGAATTCTGATCGATCGACAAGGAACAACGGCTGGCAGACCTGCATGTGGGCAGAAAATGAGTGCCTGTATAATCATCGCAACAAGAGGGCGGCAGCTGTGGAAAGGTCTATTATGCCAATTTACGGCTATTGTTCGTGACCTCATTATATTATTAATATATTAATTTAGTTTATTATTAATAAATATTACTACTACTATAGTCTTTAGAAATAGGCTGACCACACCAGTTGGCTATAATACTGCAGTGATCATAGCATGCATATGACCGGAGAGCAAATCCGACTCGTGTACGCTGACCCCCCGAAGGACCGATTTTATCGGGCTCGATTTATACGGCAGCCGGATTTAACCGGGCACAATCGGGACCGTGTGCGCCGACACTATTGCAGTGAAGCCATGTGGCCAGAAATCATTTGAACTGAATGAGTACAATGCAGCCCATAACCCGGAAATAGACTCTGACTTAACTAAGTCTTAAGCAGCCAATACACATACGATTGGATAACGAAAGATACGTAATCGGGTCCACATGTTACTCCGTTTTAATATAAATCGCTATCTAATCCTAAATCGTGAACCCCGTTTAAGTATATCTTTTTTTCTAACTAATCATGTGCGTATTAGGTGTGCTTTTAAAGGGGTACTGTACGCCACATGTTGTTGGTTTCTATAGTCTCCGAGTCGGAGAATAAGGTAACAATTTTTCCATTATTTGAAAGTCTGTTGAGTACGAAGTCATGTTACGGTTGACAAATTTACCGGAATGCAAAAATACAACTTGTCGTTGTCGAGTAATTTTTGTAAAGTTTTCAACCAAATGAATCAAATCAAAGTTATATTATATGCATACTAGTCCCATATAATCATTTAAGTTATTGTATCGTCGCTAGTCAGTGAGTGGCTTGAGTGTTCTCCCCGTATCATCATAATATTTTAAGCAATCGTGTGTGCGATCGGTTTAAAAATCCAGTATCCCTCAATTACTATTTTTGATTACGGTAATTCGTAATTTAATTGACGCCATTTTATGGCTCCAGTCATAAATTCAATTTATATCAAATTATTGACTTTTAAATTATTAAATTTTAAGATAGCCTATTAACCTGAGCGTTTACAGAATACATCTTCGACTCAAATTACTTATGTTTCTATATATTATCGATATTAGATCGTTGTTGTCACCGGAAATTTAATGAAAATGGCGTACAGTACCCCTTTAAAGCTATAGGATGTATATCACATATACATATATGTATATGCATGCACATCTAACTGCAACTGTAACTTTAAGTTGTAACGTCCGTGCGCGTATAACTGCATATACTAGGCCCATAACTTAAGCGTATCTATACATGCGTATAAAGCATATAGACTCGGACATGTCTATACATTTTGGCGCACGTCTACATCTCATTTTCACCATATATAATACGCCCGCGGTAAGCATATAGTAATAGTGTTAGTATAGGACTCTTGCACTTACCTGAAACGATTGTGATAATCCATTTGTGTCAATTGTGATACACCTGACATGAGACTAATAAACAAACAGGAGTTTTTTTTTTAGATAAAAGAATGGTAATCCATAAATTCACAAAGAGAAACCGTGGGAACTATTCCGTCCAAAAAGCTTGTGAGGAATATCACAATTTAACTTTTAAGGGCGTGTCGTTGGTCGGGTATATTGCACTCCGCACCGCATTGTAAACATGCACCGCGTTGTAAACATGGTAAGTTCCGGTTACGGAAGATCTGACGTCAACATTTGGCGTCTTGACGTTGTACGTGCTGTAGTCTATTATGAAATTTTCACGTTTCGCTGAACCACATTCGTAATTTGATTTCTGTATTGTGTGGCTTCTTTCCAGCAAAGACCATATGGAGGCGACTTGTTCACACCGTGTGAACAAGTCGCCTCCATATTTTTTCTTTTTGTGTCGTTGGTTATCATGCGGCATTCTTACTTCGCAGCATTATCAACTAGTGTAAGCATAAACTACACAGCATGCAGGGGAGGGTGTCAGCAAACATTTCGTAGCACGTATGAGGTGGTGGGTAGTCACAGGACCCACACAATATAATTTCCGCAGCTCAAAAAAAAAATGTCCTCCATCCTTTTAAACTATTTTTGGCCATAATACTTTGAGAGTACATGTAATTTTAACATTGAAACTGTCTTTAGACAGTATAGGCATAGATTGTTTCTTGTAAAATTACTAAATATCAGGTATATTTCCGTCTAGGTCACTCCGAAAATAAAATTAAAGGACACATTGCATAAGCAATCACTTCCATGCCAAACTGAGCTATTCACATACACCAACATGTAATAAATAGAGTGTCATGCAGTCAAAGAGGTGGTATATTAAGCGCGCTATTTTCGCGCCCACTATCGGAATAATCTTGCAAGTGGAAACGCTTATAATCGCGCCGCTTGCGATATTATTGCAATAGTTTGCGCTTAATATCGCAATATTTCGCGCTTAGTATTGCGATATCTTGCGCTCAAAATTGTGACATTTAAAGCAAATTATTGCTTCTTCTATACTGTTTATCGCACAAATAGAGAAAATGTTTTAGATTTGTATATAATTATAGATGTAAACGCTATATGTACACTATATGCACAGTATTTATCTAATATATATCGGGTCCGTATGACATTTTGCGCGCTTAATATCGCAATAGTTTGCGCTCAATATCGCAATAAAAAGCGCGGCAGATGTTTGCATGGTATTGCGCTATAATCGCGCCTTTGTCGAAATTGAGCGCGCTCAAAATCGCAATAATGGCGCGCCTCAATATACCACTTCTTCTGACTGGTACTGTAGATGATAGAAAACAGACAGTAAGTGGTGACAATTCTACCGAAAAAAAATTATTTCGTGTTTCTAGGCGTGGGTGTCGAAAAATGGTCGGAAAACAAACGCACAAAAATTATGGTCCCAAAAATGCCAAAGTTAAAAAAGTATCATGATTCATATGCGTGTCTGATTTTTTTTTATTCAGGGTTATCCCATTACGGAATTTGTCACGCGCTAATAATGAAATATCCAATTAAATACCTATCTAATCCATCCATTCTACAGAGAAAACATACAATCTTATTCATAGATCAGTATATTTCGTCAAAATTGTTTAGGTTTTTTCTTGTTTTTACCCGCATTGCTAGTATGTTTATTAATTTTTTAAGTCATTTAATTTTAATGTCCCTGTCAATCACAAGCATAACGCTCCTTGTCATTTTAATATGCCCTATCACTAACTCGCGGCCATATTGGATCTACCAGGTCCGGTTGGTTTTACTTAGCTTTCCATATATGTAAGTCATGAATAATTCAAAAGCTTCACATATGGAAATGCTACTCCAAAACTTTGACCTGTAGCACTAAAACCAGGGAACCGGGGCTGTGTGAATCTATGAAACCACGGAACCGGACCTGGGGGAATCCAATATGACCGCGAGTTAGTGACAGGGCGTATTGCAATAACTGTATGTCTATTATATGTGAAAGTGAGTAGTTTCTTGAATCTTGATACATGTATAAAAAGTATATTTTATGGGGATGCTTTCGCCATTTATACGGCATATATAATATTTTGCGTAAGGTTATCGAATTAAATATAAAATACTCACCCATTAGATATAGAACAAAATAGAATCGTACTTGTAGAACAGAATAATTCGTCAATAATTAATAGAAATACTGAATAATCCTTAATGCAGTGCTCAATAGAAATTGCCTTTCAACCTTCTTATGAAATCGCCGAGTTGATTGTTCTACGGTGACGCTCGAATTGCTACGCGACTTGGTCGATGTCAACTCACTTCCGGTCCAGCGTCCAGATATTTTCCTGTTAATTCAGCTGTTGTATCAAACAACAACAACAACGGCAACAACAACAACATTGTCTTGGTCTTTTGTGTTCTGAAAGGTACATTACCACCCCGTATGGTTAACACTTATTTATGCATATTAACTGTGCAACGACATTATATTATAAGAAAGTAACGCTAAGGTGGTATTGGTAATTATGACAGAAATTACCAATACCACCCGATTTGGCGTTCTTCCATCATAAAAAAATTCAATTGTATTTTTAAATGAAGCCATGTTTTTCTTCTTTTTATCCGCATTGCTAGTTTGTTTGTAAATTAATTTTTTTTAAATGTGAATGTCCCTGTCAACACTCCTTGCCAATTTAATTGCAATAAATTTATGTCTATTTTATGTGATAGTGAAAAGTTTCTTGAATCTTGATATGTGTTAACACAAATTTGAGTGATGATTTCGCCTTTAATATTCGGCATATAGCGTAATGTTATCGAATTAAATATCAAATACGTACCCATTATATCGAGACCAAAATACAATCGTACTCGTATAGAATAATTCGTCAAAAATAATAGAAATACTGAATAATCCTCAATGCAGTGATCAATAGAATTCGCCTTTCGATCTTCTCATGAAATCGCCGAGTTGATTGTTCTACGATGACGCTCGAATTGCTACGGGACTTGGTCGACGTCAACTCACTTCCGGTCCACCATCCAAAGATTTTCCTCTTATAATTATGATGTTACCGTGGGCTTTTTTCAATTCTTAAATGCCCAATAACAAGCAGTTTGCTTAATACTTATGCGTTTATACATGAATATAGAATCGGAAATGACTACATATTGGCGCACGTCTGCTTCTCTTGCAATTTCACCACCAACAAAAGAATGGTGCATATATACTACGGCCGCGGTGCAGGCATATAGACCTCTTGCGTGCCTATACATGAAACGGTTGTGAATACACGTGTATTGAGCCTGATACACCAAAACGATTTTTTTTTTTATAAAGTAATGTTAAACTTCAAATTCACAAAGAGAAATCGTGACACAGTATTCCGCCCAACAATCTTGTGAGGAATATCACAGCCTTAGGCACAGCAAGTTGGACTTATTTTGGAATTAGACACAGCTTCGCAATCGCTCGGAGTGGAGGGGGCTGGGTATGACTATACTATGCATTTTACAAACTAAACCAGGGCCTGAACGTTACTAGAAAGTCAATATGATTTATGCCGTTTTTAAAGAATAAAAAAACAAGTAAAAATTCAAGAGAAAAAATAGTTTATTTCATGCATAAGAAGTACGTCATAATCAGTGCCACGAGCATACGTAACAGTTTTGTTTCAGTTACCCAAAGCGGTTTTGATTTTTAATATGTGACCCGCCATATCAAATCCAGTCGGAAGTCGGGATTTGTTTACCCTGTGCCAATGCATTCTCTTATATATGCGAGTCGACCATAGGTCGCCTCGCATATATAAGAGAATGCATTGGCCTAACAATTTTTTACAATTTTAATAATTTTTTCTTGTATTCTTTAACAATTTTATAATTTCACCCATACAGAGCCCCAGACAAACATGAGCAGACGACACTCTTCTATATGCTTCTATATATGTGTGGGGCTCCCTGCAGGGTAATGGATGTTTTTTATTTTATGTCCTAAAAATTGTAAGAAACATTTATTTAAAAAAAATGATAAAAAATTGTTAGGCCAATGCATTCTCTTATATATGCGAGGCGACCTATGGTCGACTCGCATATATAAGAGAATGCATTGGCACAGGGTAAAAAAAACTTCCGACTGGATTTGATATGGCGGGTCACATATGTTTAAAGGGAGACTGTTAGCCAATTTCAATAAATGTCCGGTAAAAACAACGATCTAATATCGATATTAAATAGAACAATAAGTAATTTGAGTCGAAGATGTCTTTTATAAACGTTCAGGTTAATAGGTTATATCTTAAAATCAAAGTCAATAACTTTATATAAATTTAATTTATGGCTCGAGATTGTACAAGGCCTACAAATTAATCGACGGATAGTGGATTCGGCAACGTTAACACGTGGCACATATGATCGTGTAAAAAATATGTTGACACGATGCGTGAACTCAAGCTACTCACTGACTAGTGACTATACCTAAATGAGTGTCTGGGACTGGTGTGCATATAATATAACATATCTAATAGATACGTTTACTTGAAAAATGTACAAATATTACTCGATGACGATAGTTCTATTTTCGCATTCCGGTTAAATATACGGGCGGCGTTGTTATTGTCAAATGTTTTTCCTTTGTTATGTAAACAAAAGCAAAAAAACGTTACAGAACCTGGCTTTTGTTTAGATCCGGATATGGTAAACATAAAGAGCGTTATTTGTTACTGTTTTCCTGATATTGAAATAATAAAGAGCGTTTATATCATGTGTGTGTGATTAAACAATAGAATTGCGCTGTGTCATGTAAACAGAAGCAAAACTTCTGTAACACGAGCAGGCTCTTGTTTACGTACACCATCGTACGTATATACTATTTACGCGCTGATTATGTTTTGCATATGAACAAAATTATATATATTTTAATATTCCTTCCGTTGATGGCGATTTGAACAAATATGAATATTTCTGCAACGAACGCCGCCCGTGCCTTTAATATGCCACCCGTATGTCATTACTTCGTACTCAACAGACTTTGAAATAATGGAAATATGGTTACCTTATTCTACAAAGCAGAGACTGTAGAAACCAACAACAACATTTGAGTACAGTACTCCTTTAAACATATATAAACGCTTGTCTGGCTAGGCTAAATTAGTACATGAGCTGTGGAAATTCACAATGCACAATCAAAAATCAGTATTCATTTAACATGCAGTCATGTTTATAATTATTTTCCGCTCATATTCCCCGAGAACGTCAATAGAATACTGGTTTGCTTAACAAAATAACAACTTTTTTTTTCAGCTACAGTCCGAAACGTCAATAAAGAGAGCGTTGTGTATTTTGCCCGATTGCTGTCGAACCAATAATTACAATAACTACAATATTTACAATACGGTTGCAATATGGTTAAATTGTCTAATTTTATTGTTTTTGGTAAATTCAGACTATAAAATATTTAAAACTGCACATAGTGTTTGGAACATTGATTATGCAAACATTAAATACTACATATAATAAAATAATATCGCTGAAAGTGAATTCTAAAATTATTCTGAAAAAAAGACCAATTTATTGTTCTTATCAGCATTGTTGTGGCAAAAGAAAGCCCATTTTCGGGAAAAAATGGCGTCAATTTACTTTTAGCCTGAATACTCTTTGTAAAAATTATCTGAACACATTGTGTGCCTTTAAATATTTTCTAATTATATGTCACATGTTAGAAAGTAGGCCAGGGCAATGAAGAGTTTCGCTCTTCCATGCCTTGGATTGAGAGAATGAATGTGTGCATGCATTTTGTCTTTTCCTCCTTTGTCATTCTTTCTTCTAAATAAAAAAAAATAAAAAAATATTTATAACAGAAATTTACAAGGAAAAATATATTTATTGTGCCCCGATTTTGAACATCAAACACACCTCAACCATTTAACCAATGTTCGTAAAATGCACACAATCCCTTTCACTGGTAAGTACCACCATAACTCCTGCTATAAAATAACCATCTCGCCCACTGCGTGAACGTCTGAAGCGACTGTTTAGATATTGCATTATATAATTGATAGTGACGTAGGTTCAATAATATATGATGAAATCATTGAATATAAATAACATTATAAAAATAAAACAAATGCAAAGTTTCTTGTAAAATCATCACGACAACCAAATTATAACTACCATGAAACATGCGACAGACTGATGTGAAATTTGTGAATTGTGCTGTAGATAATATAAAACGCGTGCAATAGAAACAATCATTGAAAGAAGAATAGTTATCTGTGTTTTGTTCAATAAACGAAACAGTTTGCTGCGAATCACAGTCTGCGATTTGATATGAACTTTAATTAAAGGCATATATTACACGTTTTCGTGGGGCTTGTGTCACTTGCTCCAATCAACATTGTAAAATGCGACCAAAGTTTGAAAGCCCACACCCCCCCCCATTGTCGCCACGTCCCTACGCGCGACTTTACTAACTATATTATGGGACGATTCTTGTCTGGCAAATAACGAAACCGCTGTGGAATGCCTGCATGTACACCATCGCAGTCCGACTAGGCTGGCGAATGTTCAAACCCCGAAATGCATATTAGGCGAACATCGGGACCGAATCTCAAGCTTAATCCGAGTCGAGTCTGAGTCTGAGCCTGAGTCACAATATAGAGTAAAAGTGTTCATTTTAAATTGCTATCATCTTATATATACACATTGCTATAGTAGTGCTCAGTTTCAGTTTAGCACCATTATATATACATTTCTTACCAAGAAGATATTTTTGTGTTATATCGCTTGTTGAGATGGAGCATTTATTCAGCGTCGGAGGGGCCTGCTTCGCGCACATTTGGACCTAAATATTCACATAGGCTCAAATTCGACGTATTTGATTCTGAAATAAGTCCATAGTAAGCTTATTTTAACTTGTGTGTGTTTTTTTTTTATTTATTTAATTACATTTGGGTTTTTTTTAATTAAAATTTTGAAAAACTAACGTCGTTATTACCTCCCAGGTTACCCAGATTCACCACACCCAATTTGGTTGAAATCGGTCACGGGGTCTCCGGACAGACAGACGGACAGACAGACAGACAGATCCTACTCTTTTATATAGATTATGATGCTAGTACAGGGCCAGGAACCTGCGTCACCAATCAAGTCTCTAACCCAAAGCTGTTTTGATTTAAATTGTTTTAACACATCTATAAACTCTCGTCTGACGATATAAACTATAGTAATTAATGAAGTGTGGAACTTCACAACGCACAATTAAAAATCAATAATCGTTAAAAACTCATATTTATAACTGACATTTACAAGGAAAATATATATCGATTGTGCCATGATTTTGAACTCCTGCAATATAATAACCAGCTCATCCACAACGTGAGTTCCAGAATCCAGATAACAGCTATCCGACCGTCTGAATTATAGACACGGTTTAGAGATTGCATTAGTGACGTAGGTCCCTGAACGTGACAATAATGTATGATGCGAGTGATGAATATAAATAACACCCCAAATATTCCGAAGGTTCTTTATTCCGAAGGTTCTCTATTCCAAAGGTGCTATAGGGTGGATACACACATCATGCATGTAATTTCTGTATGTGAAATACACGTATTACATGTATTGTACATGGCCACACCAATAATTGACAACATTAATCACCAACCGCGCGAGCGGTTCATTGTTAACAGGCCAGACAAGTGAGTAGTTATAAGTTAAGTCAAAGTGTCTGCTATCATGACATTTAAGGTCAGTCCAAATCAGTCTTTACTTACGGATGCGGAAATTAGTCAAGTCTGTGTGATATCTGGCATTGTACTAAAGGGGTACTGTACACTAAATCCGGCCAGTTATGGGACCATCTCCTTTTATACTCAAAAGAATATAGGCAACAAATGAATGAATTTGAGCCATGGATTAGTAATTATAATGAAATGAATTTATGACTCCAGCCATTTATTCATTTTCATTATAATTACGATGTTGTTTGCATCGTTCATAGAGAAAATTCGTGTATTTTTCACTGATCCTTGGCTCAAATTCATTCATTTGTTGCATATATTCTTTTGAGTATAAAAGGAGATGGTCCCATAAATGGCCGGATTTAGTGTACAGTACCCCTTTAATGCACGACACGAACACCAGAAGCGACACGTCTGGCATATACAAGCTTGATATAGAACATTTTCGATCATAAAAGCTTCAAATCGCGAAGGGACTTAGTTGAATGTATCGGTCGGAATAATCTGGGCAAGAAGGTACAATATAATATGTTTTACTTAAAATAGTTCAGAGTTAGCCACCCCGTCTGGTAGCTTTCGGGATCATATATAGACCAAAGTCGAGGATCATATATAGCCCCAAGTCGGCGAAACTTGATCCACCACTGCTATAAATATCAAGAGAGGACTGGTAATTATTTAAATGTAACGTCCACCATATGGGTTATCCCACGAACAATTATTTTAACTAGCCTGGCGACTCGGACCAAAATAGCGGCTTCTCTACATTCCGACTTAATTGGAACTAGAACTCAGTGGGGTCAACACGTCGGCAATGATTGGGTTGTCAGTGGACACATATTACATTGTCTGTATGATCCATGTAAAACGCCAAATACACGATAATTACAGAGATTACATGCATGTGTGTATCCACCCTTATTCCGAAGGATGGCTATTCCGAAGGTTTTCTATTCTGGGCGTATTTATTCAGAAATGCATCAAAATGTACATGCCCCCCCCCCCCCAAACCACACATGGAATTAAATATACTATCACATATAGTATTGCCACAGTACATTAATACATCCCATTTTAATTTCCAAATTGTTCCAGATTTCTGTTATTCATAACAGGAAGACAATAACATTAAAGGCACGGGTGGCGTTCGTTGCAGAAATATTCATATTTGTTCAAATCGCTATCAACAGAAGGAATATTAAAATATATATAGTTTTGTTCATATACCAAACATAATCAGCGCGTAAACAAGAGCTTGTTCGACTGCTCGTGTTACAGAAGTCTTGCTTCTATTTACATAACACAGCGCAATTCTATTGGTTAATCACAAACAAATGATATAAACGCTCTTTGTTATTTCCACATAAGGAAAACAGTAACAAATAACGTTCTTTATGTTTACCATATCCGGATCTAAACAAAAGCCATGTTTTGTAACGTTTTTTGCCTTTGTTTACATAACAAAGGAAAAACATTTGACAATAACATACTGTTTATGCCATATTTCTGATTGGTATAAGAACAAAATATGTCTATATTTTCCTATTATTTCTGTTTATGGCGCGTTTTTGACGGAGGTGAATATTTTAACAACATACCCACCGCCAACGCCACCCGTAGCTTTAATAAGTTTATCGTTTATTATGGAAACAGTGTGAATGCATGAGAAACAAAATAAGGGCTGAAGTCCTGTCTTATGAAGAAACATCAAATGCAATACAATTCCACAATTCCATATGGGTTCATCTGGTCAGCGATATTCCACAATGCAGTATATATACAGTGGAGTTTTATTTATAATATCCTCGCATTGTTTGATACATACTACCGTTTATAGATGGATTAAGTCAGATTTTCGTGCTATTATTTCTACACGCAATTTGTTATCGATGGGTGCACGTGCACGTGTGGTCGACAAGGATAAATAGGGAATGATAGTAGTTTTGCGATGGGAACGTAATTCGCATTGGATGCGGGTGTCTTTGGTTTTGTGTTTCTGAAATAAATTGAGGTCGGAGCTAGTCATGAAAGCACTAATTCATCAATTGGGAATAATTATTGCTGGACTGTATATAAAATATAACAGCAAAACTCTCAAAATTATATTAAGACAAAACGAAAAATTGTGCTGAAAAATAAGGAAATGTCCGATATTGTGACCATGGGTCCTGGAAAGTAATCCAGGATACAAGGTTTTTATTTTTGGGTTTTTATTTTTTGGGACCAATTTACCAATTTTGAAGAGGATCTTATTTGGGAACCATGGGACAAACTGATTTGACTGGTACAGACAGAGACAAACACATTCCTAATGTTTTCATATTAAATATATTATTTACCTTTGATATTTCCTGTCCCAATAGAAAGGCCTGGGACAGACCGAGACAGAATTATTTTGAAGAGGATCTTATTTGGGAACCATGGGACAAACTGATTTGACAGGTACAGACCGTGACAAACACATTCCTAATGTTTTCATATTAAACATATTATTTACCTTTGATATTTCCTGTCCCAATAGAAAGGCCTGGGACAGACCGAGACAGAATTATTTTGAAGAGGATCTTATTTGGGAACCATGGGACAAACTGATTTGACTGGTACAGACCGAGACAAACACATTCCTAATGTTTTCATATTAAATATATTATTTACCTTTGATATTTCCTGTCCCAATAGAAAGGTCTGGGACAGACCGAGACAGAATAATTTTGAAGAGGATCTTATTTGGGAACCATGGGACAAACTGATTTGACTGGTACAGACCGAATATGAATTATTTCTGGTAAGGTCAATCACATGTTGACAATTTTCCCACGCACTGTCAAACACAGCTAACGTTGGAAAACTGAATACAGGCGTTATATCCATAATTCATTATTCTCATCGCAATATACATGTAGGAGACACCATATTCGAGTTTTTTTTTATACCATACTATTTACGCGCTGATTATGTTTGGCATATGAGCGGAACTGTATATATTTTGGTGTTCCTTCTGTTGCTGGCGATTTGAACACATCTAAATATTTCCGCAACGAACGCCGCCCGTGCCTTTAAGAGAACCACTGAAGTGACGTACGCTTGTGAATATCCGGATGTTATTTACGTCGAAAGCAGGTCAACATTTTTCTGAGTTCCCTTCTGAACTTTGTGCCGGTTAAGCAATACAGATAGAAGTTTGAAGCGCTGTTAAAACTCGCAAACAATGAGGAAACATCGCTTACTGCTGGTAGGATTGTGTTTTCCATAAGCTGGGGCCAAGTGATCTCGAGTCCTTCACATATGGTGGTAGGAAGGGTAAGGACAATATATGCAATGGTGAGAGCTGACAACAATTTAGTAAGCTGTTGTGGTCCGTGGTTTGCTGGTGTGTTGCTTGCTGTTGTTTCGCTGTTGGTGACCCTACTCATCTCGTGTTTAATTCTTCTCGCTTCCCGGATTATTACCGCGTTCCCAGACAAAAGACACGCGAACGGTAGAATGGAAAAGGTGGTCATATCTAGCCAAGGCCATATTTTATGCAAGAACTGGTCATAGTTCTTATCGTCAGACTTTACTGACCAACACATACCGTCGCTCGTTATCCGAAATCCATATAACACATGAGAAGTGAGTGCGATGAGAGATATCGCTAGCATGACAAGTACTAATGCTGCCTTCTTCTTTGTGAAATTTGCAGAAAGTGGAAATCGAATGGCGAGAGCTCTTTCAGTGGTGACTGCCACAAGAATCCACGCCGAATAATCGGTCAGAAAATATGTCATGAACATGATAGCTTTACATCCGATTTCTGAACTTATATACAAATTAATTCCGAAGACAGCGAGTATCCAGTTTGGAATAAGCATGATTACGAGTGACAGAGTGTCAACTGTCGCTAGAGTTATAACATAAACTGGCATTGTTCCTGTTGCCATTTTCTTCCGAGAGAACACAACAATCGAGAGAATGTTTCCAGTAATACCGAATATCAGAACCATAATAGGTACGATACTCCATATCCATTTTTTGACTACTTTCTCATATACATCGGAATTCTCCATGTCATAATCATATTCATGATCATAGTCATATTCATAGTCATAATCATAATCGTAATCGTAATCATAATCATAATCAGAATTGTTCCCAAAACTTGCCATATCTGTGATAGAATACCACTATAACTTGTATGTCCGATACGTGTTGAATATATGTCCTGCTGTGTACAGTGATTGCACCAAACTGACCACGAGCTGTTCCATTAAGATAACACCGATGGTTGGTATAAATACCCTCCAATGAATGTAATTCAGGTTCTTTTACGAATTCCTTGGGTAATACATTTTCAATCAGGTGTGTTCTAGCTCTTAAAGGTGGATCGAAACCCACTGGGTGCATATTATTGATGCCACCAAATGGACTGTAATGGAATGCAATCAAATTGGCTCTTCCAAATTGACAATAATCGAAGATTAAGTGATTAGTGTGCTACAATCGTTGCAATTTAATTGCCTTAGTCATTACTAGCAAAAAACAATTTGTGGAGCAACAACTTATAGCGATGTGAAGCATTAACTGTTGTGTTTTATTCACCCACACACCTCGGATGTGCAGATAAAGCCCAGCAGATAAACCACATCTCTGTCACTGTTGTGTTTTATCCACCCAGTCACCCACATGCACTCGCTGCTATGCAGATACATCCGATACACAACACCTCTAGTCATCTAATACGTGACTTACATGCGATCCCGACTGAGGCCACGTTCACGAACCGGGATACCCTGTCAGGGGAATACGTAGCATTTGAATTACATGTCAAAGATTTGCGAAATATGGAGTATAAACTAAGAGTATTATTTTCAGTCCTTGCCGTCTATTATATATTGGACAGTTTCGAAGCCTGGAAATATATATGCGCTCATGGAATTTTAGAGATTTCAGACATACAATATAATATAGTTTTAAGGGTCAACTGTGTAATCGGTATTTGTGTTTAGTATCTAAAATCATATGTTCTAATGCTAAAATAATATACATTAAGAATTCAAGATATATCCATCTTCATCCGTAATTTTGTCCGAGACCCTCCATTTGACCACGTGTTATGGGCCACATATTATTACAGATCTCGAGAAATAACAAACTTTAAAAAATCGATATCTTATCACTCTGAGCTTTGATGGGTGAGTTCCTCGACTCGAATCAAATATTGTTTACCCCGGAAGCCAAAGAAATAGTAATTTAGGTGCGTCTGATCGGATTGAGTACCTTTAATGGTCAGACGAACGTTTTTCCACAATTTCCTGGTATTTCAATATGGATTTTCTCAAAATATGCCAGGAATTTCTTTTTGAAATTTGGTAGAAGCGATTATTGAGACACAATATTTAAGAACCATCGACCAATTGGATATTATAACCTCATTTACTTTACTGTTATGGTATGAAAATTATTGAAAATCTCACTGTTTTCAGGTACCAAGAACTTCTGTAAAATATTTTTTTTTCAAAAGTACAGTTCATATATACATGTTATCATATCTCAAGATCATGAGATGAGACTTAATTATTCTTGATTCGTGAAATTTAATGATATTTTCATTTAGAAAGTCAACTACCCATACATAATTTTCTATATTTGATAATTTTCGTGTCATGCCTGTTGATCAATACAAAATTGGGCTGAGATGAGTTGTGGGTCATGTGTTCATAACCAAGTTAAAGCTGACCATCTTATATCTTAACACTAATTTCAGTTGATTGCTCCCCGCTTGAGTGGACCACGCTGCATATCAACATTTGTTTTCATTTGGGCTGGAATATGTGTGACTGCTTTATACGTTATGGAGTTCCAGTACTGATTTAGAGTTATAACGCTCCGTTATCATCTTCATTTAGTTTTCGTATTCTTTCCTAAACAATCCGGCACTTCTTACTCCGTCTTGGTGGTCGTTCAATATTTCGTTTTCGTGATAACATGATCAACAAGTTCATTACGTATGCCGTTATTTCTCAATACCTATTTACGTCAGCCCACACACGGGTCATAAACGTTAGTACGCCCATACTAAGATGGTGTATGTTTGTAACGCAGACGTCCAGGAGGAAATGTCCTCGTTTATAATAGATTTTTTTTTTTAACTTCAGAATAGCGAACCTTCGCAATAGCGAACCTTCGGAATAGAGAACCTTCGGAATATAGAATCTTCGGAATAGCGAACCTTCGCAATAGAGAACTTTCGGAATAGAGACATGACTCCATACAGAACGTATATATACGAGATAACTGAAATATCGATTTGTACTTTACGAGGTTTTTTAGAACCTCCTATTAGTGGCCGTCAAAATTAGTGACAAATGGTTATAAATTATTAAATGGTAGTTAAATTTGTGTCGTTTCGTACCTTTGTCGTGTGGAGAAATGTCAGATATTAAAATAACATAAAGTAACCTATCGTGATGCATATTTGATACATTTATATACCGTTTCCCCGATGTGCACTACACGTGTGCACTACTTGCACTGGTTTATAGCCAGTATGAGGGTATCACCCCCCCCCCCTTCGGTACGGGGATTCAGGGTGTTTTGAAGGCGTATACGCGGGATTCATACCCCCGAATTAACTGGTATTCGGGTTCAAGCAAAACATCTTGGACGCAGGTTTTGATGGCGCAAAATAATATTTTGTGCTAGTTATCTGTATGAATGAGTGGGTAGAATAGCTTCTTGGGCATATTCGACCACCATGCCATCATAAAGTATCATTAATCGTATCATAACGGCCTCAAAACGCCCTTAACGCGACCGGCGTCTCTTCGGTCGTTAACCGGAAAGCGTCCGGAAACTATATTTGATTTGTGTTCCAATTCCAAACTTTTAATTATCCGGTATATTAAAACAGTCAATTTGTATGTCATTTATCGCATATTATTTCTTAACATGTATTCAGGATTCACCCCCCCCCCCCCAAACAATTAACTGGTATTCAGGATTCAGGGGGAGGGGGTGATACCCTCCAGTATATACATACATGATACATCACCATGGACCATCTATATCTATATTTGCGAATGCCTGTATGTCTGTCTGTCTGTCTGTGTTCTATATAAATTCACAGGGGACCATCTAGATGATACCAAAGGAGTCTACTAGGGGTAACTTTTGACGAGAAAGATAATGGTGCGGGTTAGAATTCTCTAAAGTGACGCCGTTGTTAGGGGCAGAAAACGGGAGGGGCAAATTTTTTTGTCGCTGATTGCCACGACACTTACATAATAATCATCCCCATGATATGAAGAATCTAATGGTGTGGTTTAAACATGTCAAAAGTGGCCTCGTTCGAGTCAGGGATGCACGGAAGGGGAGAGGGGCGCCAAAATTTATAAAACTAATTTTAGCGCCGATTTCCACCAAATTGATATATATTCTTCTTCATGATACAAGGAATCGATTTAAAGACGCCAAATTGGTGTTGTTTGGATGAGAGATTGGGGGGTGTGCACTAAATTTGATAAGAATGGGTTTATTCGCCGATTGCCACCACACTTATACAAAATCATCCCCATGGTATGATTTATCTAATGGTTTGGCTTAAATCTGTCAAAGTGGCCTCACTCGAGTCAGGGGTGTACTGAAAGGGAGAGGGGCGCCGAAATTGATACACGATATTTTTAGTGCCAATTTCCGCCAAATTGATACACGTTCTTATCCATGATACGAGTAATCTTATCGTGTGATTTAAAGACGCCATATTGGTGCTGTTTGTGTGAGAGATGAGGAGGGGAGGGGCGGGCACATAATTTGATAAAAAATTGTTTAGTCGCCGATTAGCACCAACTTATAAATAATCATCTCCATGATATCAGGAGTGTAATTATGTGGTCTCAGGATGCCACAAGTGGAGCCATTCGAGTCAGTGGTGCATAGAGGTGAGAGGGACAACACAAATTTATAACAATGTCTTTAGCGCCAATTTCCACCAGATTGATACATATTCTTCTCCGTGACACGAGGACTCTAATCGTGTGGTTTAGATACATCAAATTGGTGCCGTTTGGGTGATAGATATGGGGACCTTAACTTTGATACGAATTGACTCGCCAATTTTCACCAATTTTATATATATATGCATTCCATAATGAGCTAAGTGTGTGGTTTAATGGTGACAAAAGTGGCGCAGCTAGAGTCAGAAATAGGGACGGGAGGGTCACCAAAACTGATGAAAAAATATTTTTAGTACCAATTACCATTCATACACGTTCTTCTCAAATAATACGAGGAATCAAATCGTGTTTTTTGTCTCTCTGTCTGCCTGTATGTGTTCTATATATAACTTCACGGGGTACAGTCAAGATTGCACCAATGCGGTCTAAGAGGGGGAACTTTTTACGAGGAAGGTAATGATGCGGGTTAAAATGTTCTAAAGTGACGCTGTTTGTGTCAGGGGAAGAAAAGGGGAAGGGCGGCAAAATTTAAAAAATATGGTGAAATAGTTTTGTCACCGATTTTCACCAAACGCATACATCATCACCTCCGCGATATGGCGCTGTTCGAGTCAATGTTGCAGGGGCATCAACAATTGATTTAATTAACTATTTTTAGCGCAGATTTCCACCAAATTGATATAACTATGATAAGAATTTGTTTAGTTGGTGATTACCTCCAAACCTATATATAATCATCTCCAGTATATCATGCATCCATGAGTGTAATGGACGTGGGTTTTTTTTTGGCAGTTGCACCCAAGTGATACAAATATATTTAAAATTCATACACGTTCTTCTCTAATGATAGGGTGAATTAAATCACATTTTTTGTCGTCTGCATGGGTAACGGATGTCGAGAGGATATGCAATATCATTGATAAGATTGCTATTCGCCGATATCCACCTATAACTTATATATAGTGACCCAGGCCATCTCCATATCGTTTTAAGGCGTTTTTGGCGTTCAAATTTCAAAATCTCGACAAATGGTCACCCAATTAAGTCACTTGAAAAACTATATCTTCTCAACTATCATATCTATATGGGGATGGGAATCAGCGCATTCACATAATGAGCTAACGAAAACAGATACATAGAAGAAGCATTAACAGTATATTTATAATTCTATTTAAGAGATACATATATTCCTGCAAACTGAGAGACCTCGAACCGTCAGAGAATTGCATAGTAGAATGGCTCATGTATATATTATAACACAATTGAGACTGTTCCATTCAATACAGTTTTCACAAAAAAAGTTACAATTTGTCAAGAGATATGGAAATGTATCGAAGGCCTGTTCAAAAATAGTGGTAACAATGTGCAGTCAACTATATTTTCTTCTGATATAAAATAAAACGCAGTGCGTAGCACATGCCTTTTCAGGATCCTCCAATACTGACACCTGACAAGGGTATATCTGCCCGATACAGCGGATGTTTTAGAACAGACTCATCGACTATGGAGATATGATAGCCAAGTGTCCTCAAGATCTTAGTCCAACCCACAAGATTGATTGTAACATCTGACGCGAAGGTTTATATATTACTTTAGTGACGTAGTTCCCAGGACCTGCTCTCCCCAGCACCAATTCCGTCAACAATTAAAGATACGGGCGGCGTTGGTGGTGGGTATGGTGTTAAATATTCACCTCCGTCAAAAACCGCCATAAACAGAAAGAATAGTAAAATATAGACATACCTTGTTCTTATACCAATCAGAAATGTGACATAAATAGTATGTTATTTTCCGTTTTATTTTCCTTTGTTATGTAAACAAAAGCAAAAAACGTTTCCTGGCTTTTGTTTAGATCCGGACATGGTAAACATAAAGAGCGTTATTTCAACTTATTTGTTATTGTTTTCCTGATATGGAAATAATAAAGAGCGTTTATATCATTTGTGTGTGATTAACCAATAGAATTGCCCTGTGTTATGTAAACAGAAGCACAACTTCTGTTACACGAGGAGGCTCTTGTTTACGTACACCATCGTACGTCTTGACGACAATATACTATTTAAGCGCTGATTATGTTTGGCATATGAACAAAACTATATATATTTTAATATTCCTTCTGTAGATGTCGAATTGAACAAATATGAATATTTCTGCAACGAACGCCGCTCGTACCTTTAATATAGAATATGCAGCTAGTGTCGTCAATTAAACGGTGTATGTACGTGAGGGGGGTTGAGCATCTATTGTGCGAGGCTCTGTCGAGTCCAATAGATGCCAAATCCTCCGAGCGGACATAAACCGTTTAAGCGACAGCATTAGCTACATATTTTATTTATCCATCGCGCCAAACTTGCCTTTTGTGTGGGAATTCTTTCATTTTCCTAAGTTTTCCATTCGTTACTTCGATAGCGCCATTACATTTATGAGGTCACGCAAACTAATTAGTATTCATGACGTGGGTATACCGAAGTGTATCTTAGAGCGAAATAGTTCGTTTACAGTTATTCTAAGCCGTCCTTGTTCTGATGATTTGTAAATGTATTTTTGAGATAAAACGTATCTTTTTTTTAATATTAATTTTGTATCAATAACAGTGGACGATAAAAACGTTCCAAAATCAAAATTTAGGCCGATTGACATCCCTAGTAACCTGCGCAATTTGTATTTAAAATTAGGTCATAAAAGTAATACTAACCTAATAACGCTACGTTGACCTAATAATGTTACCTTGACGAAATAAACGTAACGTTTATTAGGCAGGCTTTATGTAGGCACTAGAGGTAGTGAGCGGTGGATAAAAATATACAAACCTTCTTATGGATGCAAATTGAATTGCATTATTATTCACAGCCACACAAGAGAAACGTCTAGGGTTTAACATATATTTCACTTACAAGTGTTTTAAAAGATAGATTTCCAGTCAAACATACATACATCACATCTGAAGAGTGGAATGTTCTAAAAATAGCCACATTTTCTGTCCCAGTTTGTGGAGGGGGGTGGTATATATATATATATATATATATATATATATATATATATATATATATATATATATATATATATATATATATGGGCTAGACGAGGTTGGCGCGGGTTCGAACCCCGGCATGGGTGAAAATCGGGACCGGTTTTCAAGCTTGATATGGTTCGAGGAACATCTCAATGTACCATTCCGATCGACACATGGCCATTTCGATAAGAAATGAGAATTTGTTCACGCAAATATGAAGCAATGAACACTCATACTGAGTCCGTGCCTCCATAGCTCTGACATAATAAATATATATACGCCAGTACCAGTAATCGTATGGTCACAGAATGATGCAATTTCGGAGGAAGTGCATTGATATGTTTCCAGAATGGCATATCAAGAATTTCGAAGGTAGTGGGTTCGAACCCATGTTCAGACTGATACGCTTCCTAACTCTCGGTGAAAGGGCTTCCTTTCCAAGGATGTCCCCGTAGCCGAGGTGGTTAGGTCGTGGATAAGATCATCACAGTCTGGGCTAGACGAGGTTGGCGCGGGTTCGAACCCCGGCATGGGTGAAAATCGGGACCGGTTTTCAAGCTTGATATGGTTCGAGGAACATCTCAATGTACCATTCCGATCGACACATGGCCATTTCGATAAGAAATGAGAATTTGTTCACGCAAATATGAAGCAATGAACACTCATACTGAGTCCGTGCCTCCATAGCTCTGACATAATAAATATATATACGCCAGTACCAGTAATCGTATGGTCACAGAATGATGCAATTTCGGAGGAAGTGCATTGATATGTTTCCAGAATGGCATATCAAGAATTTCGAAGGTAGTGGGTTCGAACCCATGTTCAGACTGATACGCTTCCTAACTCTCGGTGAAAGGGCTTCCTTTCCAAGGATGTCCCCGTAGCCGAGGTGGTTAGGTCGTGGATAAGATCATCACAGTCTGGGCTAGACGAGGTTGGCGCGGGTTCGAACCCCGGCATGGGTGAAAATCGGGACCGGTTTTCAAGCTTGATATGGTTCGAGGAACATCTCAATGTACCATTCCGATCGACACATGGCCATTTCGATAAGAAATGAGAATTTGTTCACGCAAATATGAAGCAATGAACACTCATACTGAGTCCGTGGCTCCATAGCTCTGACATAATAAATATATATACGCCAGTACCAGTAATCGTATGGTCACAGAATGATGCAATTTCGGAGGAAGTGCATTGATATGTTTCCAGAATGGCATATCAAGAATTTCGAAGGTAGTGGGTTCGAACTCATGTTCAGACTGATACGCTTCCTAACTCTCGGTGAAAGGGCTTCCTTTCCAAGGATGTCCCCGTAGCCGAGGTGGTTAGGTCGTGGATAAGATCATCACAGTCTGGGCTAGACGAGGTTGGCGCGGGTTCGAACCCCGGCATGGGTGAAAATCGGGACCGGTTTTCAAGCTAGATATGGTTCGAGGAACATCTCAATGTACCATTCCGATCGACACATGGCCATTTCGATAAGAAATGAGAATTTGTTCACGCAAATATGAAGCAATGAACACTCATACTGAGTCCGTGCCTCCATAGCTCTGACATAATAAATATATATACGCCAGTACCAGTAATCGTATGGTCACAGAATGATGCAATTTCGGAGGAAGTGCATTGATATGTTTCCAGAATGGCATATCAAGAATTTCGAAGGTAGTGGGTTCGAACCCATGTTCAGACTGATACGCTTCCTAACTCTCGGTGAAAGGGCTTCCTTTCCAAGGATGTCCCCGTAGCCGAGGTGGTTAGGTCGTGGATAAGATCATCACAGTCTGGGCTAGACGAGGTTGGCGCGGGTTCGAACCCCGGCATGGGTGAAAATCGGGACCGGTTTTCAAGCTTGATATGGTTCGAGGAACATCTCAATGTACCATTCCGATCGACACATGGCCATTTCGATAAGAAATGAGAATTTGTTCACGCAAATATGAAGCAATGAACACTCATACTGAGTCCGTGCCTCCATAGCTCTGACATAATAAATATATATACGCCAGTACCAGTAATCGTATGGTCACAGAATGATGCAATTTCGGAGGAAGTGCATTGATATGTTTCCAGAATGGCATATCAAGAATTTCGAAGGTAGTGGGTTCGAACCCATGTTCAGACTGATACGCTTCCTAACTCTCGGTGAAAGGGCTTCCTTTCCAAGGATGTCCCCGTAGCCGAGGTGGTTAGGTCGTGGATAAGATCATCACAGTCTGGGCTAGACGAGGTTGGCGCGGGTTCGAACCCCGGCATGGGTGAAAATCGGGACCGGTTTTCAAGCTTGATATGGTTCGAGGAACATCTCAATGTACCATTCCGATCGACACATGGCCATTTCGATAAGAAATGAGAATTTGTTCACGCAAATATGAAGCAATGAACACTCATACTGAGTCCGTGGCTCCATAGCTCTGACATAATAAATATATATACGCCAGTACCAGTAATCGTATGGTCACAGAATGATGCAATTTCGGAGGAAGTGCATTGATATGTTTCCAGAATGGCATATCAAGAATTTCGAAGGTAGTGGGTTCGAACTCATGTTCAGACTGATACGCTTCCTAACTCTCGGTGAAAGGGCTTCCTTTCCAAGGATGTCCCCGTAGCCGAGGTGGTTAGGTCGTGGATAAGATCATCACAGTCTGGGCTAGACGAGGTTGGCGCGGGTTCGAACCCCGGCATGGGTGAAAATCGGGACCGGTTTTCAAGCTTGATATGGTTCGAGGAACATCTCAATGTACCATTCCGATCGACACATGGCCATTTCGATAAGAAATGAGAATTTGTTCACGCAAATATGAAGCAATGAACACTCATACTGAGTCCGTGCCTCCATAGCTCTGACATAATAAATATATATACGCCAGTACCAGTAATCGTATGGTCACAGAATGATGCAATTTCGGAGGAAGTGCATTGATATGTTTCCAGAATGGCATATCAAGAATTTCGAAGGTAGTGGGTTCGAACCCATGTTCAGACTGATACGCTTCCTAACTCTCGGTGAAAGGGCTTCCTTTCCAAGGATGTCCCCGTAGCCGAGGTGGTTAGGTCGTGGATAAGATCATCACAGTCTGGGCTAGACGAGGTTGGTGCGGGTTCGAACCCCGGCATGGGTGAAAATCGGGACCGGTTTTCAAGCTTGATATGGTTCGAGGAACATCTCAATGTACCATTCCGATCGACACATGGCCATTTCGATAAGAAATGAGAATTTGTTCACGCAAATATGAAGCAATGAACACTCATACTGAGTCCGTGCCTCCATAGCTCTGACATAATAAATATATATATATATATATATAGTCTGTTTAATGTACAGGGTACACATATAATTATGATATTATAGTGAATAAACACAATTCGTTCTATCTATAAACACTTTGATCATAAATTGAAACTTAATTGTTCATTGGGATCTACAATGACTGTATTAGTCTGAAAGTTAGATAACTCAGTTTAAAATGTATTTTTATGTCTTGCATGCATGTTCTCTCTTTGGGCATATCAAAACGTGAGCTTTGCGAATACCCCAATAGTAATTGCCAGTGCGATGCCGTCGTGTAAAACGAAGCATATGAAATCCATTTTCCTTGCCGTTTTTTTTCCTTTGGTCACTTCCTGTTCACTTGGACTCGGTGGTTTCGCAGATACTCGCCTTCTGGGTAACCAGCAACACGGTTTGGGTGTCCGTCCTTGTTCCTCTCTGCCATTCAACCATATAACTATGGTGGCCAGGAAAACCGACACAACACACATGATCAGCGTGAGGACGAGATATAGAAGGAAATAGCTGGTGGAACTCGCAGTACGTGGCGTGAGACCTGCTATGTACGTCACGTATACAGCATCCGTGAGAAAGATCGAAACGGCAAACGATAATTTCTCACCGGACTCTGCAGGAACCAAGAAAACCGTTGTTGCCAAAAATGTCAAGGCAATGGGCGGTATGATGTCAATCAAAGTATGCAATGTCAATTTCCTTTTCATGTGGAAGGTGAAGGCCATCCTTTCAGTTTGGTCTGATGGTGTCGATGAGAGTAAAGTTGTTTCATGTGACAAAAGCTCCCATAGTGTGTTATGTTCGTACTGCTCCATGGTAATATCTATTCTTAGCACAGACAGTTGTTTCTTGCTGTATGTTTCTATGTTCAGGAATAAGCCGCAGTTTTGTTTGTCATATGGATACACTGTTAGGTCTAACTTACATGAGAATAGGAACAGGTGTCGGACATGCATCTCAACGCTCCCAGATGAAAGGAAGTTTACGTAACTGCGTGTTGTGTCCAGTATAAAGTCCGAACTTCCCATATTATTCGTCACCGCCAATACTGGAGACCATATGTTTACTGCAGGTATTACGATACTATCCAATTCATTCACGCCATAACTGGAACCGTTGAACTTGAGTCGTTGATCGTTCCAACCGATTTTCAAACTGCCCAGTACTTCTATTTCGTGGCTTGTTTCGATGATACGCACAATCTGCCTGACGACGAACTCTATGGTGACTCTCGTGGCTGTGTCTGTAGGTGGCCTTACTCTGACGTCATAGCCGGACGTGTAGAGGAGGTCTTTCAGGAGAGCGGTTTCATCCGGCACAGAAGGCAGAGCTATAACTAAATATGAGCAATGAAACAAGGAAAAAGCTGTCAGCACATATGCAAACATCGTCTAACTTCAAGGTGTTATGTATAATTGAATTTTCAATACATGTATGCGGTCCTACTAAAAGCCGACCGCACCGTCTCTAGGAATGCGTTGGAATTACTCGCTCGGTTGATGATGACACCAATTCAGATTAGACAGACTATGGAAGTATCTGCGTTGCCGCACAATTATTGCACAGTGACGAAGAACGCATGCACTTTCCTAAAACACGATGAGTGTCGACAGCTTTATGATCGTCCACTCTTAGCACTAGTGTATTCCGTGTATCCCGTCTCTCGTAGAGATAACACAATGCGTGCTGGCGGGACATCAGCCAGTGTTGCAGTTGGCCGGTTACGCTAACGTCCTGCCTTCCGAACGACAAGGGTCGATAGTCAACTCTCAACTAATATGGCGCGCTTGTATTATGTTTGAACATCATTGATGAAAGAGGTTAGGAAACTCAATAAAGTAGTTCAGTTCCTTGCTTGTCCCAAGTTCCAGGCATGAGAATATGGTGCCGGACATTTGCAGATATTAGGTCCCCATTGGGTAAATTTAGTGATTCTACCCGCGCGGCTAGCATCACCAACTTAATCTTCTGGGGACCTCATTCTGCTATAGCTTTTAAGAGTCACACGCACGTTTTGCCAAAATGTCCTGGTATTTCAAAATGGATTTTCTCAAAATATGTCAGGAATTTCTTTGTGAAATTTGGTACAAGCGATTATTGTGACACAATATTTAAGAAGCATCGACCCGTTGAAAATTATAATAGTCCGTGGGCCAAAACAAAAACAGATCACGTTTGCTCCACTTTGACCAAACAAAGGTTTCCATATATCAAATTGAAGTTTATTATCTCCCGCATCGGAAAATACATGTTCCCAGGCTGGCAAAGTGTCCAAACATGGCGAAAATTACGGGAAATAACTCCTGCCCCTTTTAAAATATATGATTTTAACCAAGTATGATCTACCGCCCTTGGTGGCAGGCAATGAAGGACCATTGGTCTAAAATTTATCAAATTATGTCGTTCAAAATATGATAATCTACGAAACAATATATAATTTCCTGACATATGGCTACTCGTTTTCGGAAAAATCTCATTAAAATTGTAGATGATTGGTGAAAAAAAAAACAGCAAAATTAAAAACATCATATCACCGTTGACTACACTTTACGACGCTATAAGAGCCCAGAATATAAAGCGGTGATAAGTTTGAAATATCGAGTAAAACTTAACCCTACCACACCCCCCCCCCCCCCACAATACCCCCCCCCCCCCCCCGGGCCATCACGATTTTTAAAAAGGATTTTATGCTATTGTCTGACCCGCACATCTATGACATCAAATAGAGTCTGAATCGTTTTTTATGTGATCAAATTCACTCAGAATATAATTGTGTATACTGAAGGAAATATTATGTATTGCTTTTTGTTTTTTTTAAATCGGCCTTGAAATTGCCAAATTCGTAATAAAATTATGGAATTTCAATTGTTTCATAATTGATACAGAATGCAAAGTGATAAATACTCCGAGTATATCTACCATGCATGTATGCGGAATATTTAACAAAAAAACATAATGGAGGGATATTTAGGATAAAAACTAACTCCATGTCCACCCCATAAATTATATGCAACCCACACGCCATACTCCAATCACAATATGACACCATGCTAAATGTTCAATGAACAGTCGACTTTACTTTGACCAGCCAAGTCTGACAAACGTACGTATCACTTGCCGCATGTGCCGATGAAACCTTTTAAAATAAATTCACAAGTCGTGGATAACAGCATTTCATTAATGCAATACATGTATATACGCCAAATTAAGGCACACACCGTCTCGTCCTATACCAAATGAGACTGGGTATACAAATGGAAACACAGTTCAATGTTTCACTTGGGATATACTTTCTAACCATGTGTCATTTATTCGAAACGATGTGTCCACAATGAGTCTGCCTGACTTACACAATCACATTTAATGCGAAGTTTTGAAATCCGTGCGAAAAAACAATGAACATTTGAAATTTTAACTGAAAATAAAAGAAAATGGATTTTTTTCACTTCCGATCGTATTTGTCTTATATACAAACATATGTCCACTGCGACATATGTCTTGTGGGATCAATTACATTATAGCGAGCATCCCCATCAAGTAATTGGTTGATTTCAGCAAATCCGTGATCTAAAGACGGTTGAAATAATATGTCCTTGTTGACGTACTTTATACGACAACCTTGTCGTACGTAGTTGATACGACCAAATTCTTGTAAATCATGATCTACTTGGAAAGATTTATAATATAATTTGTCGATAAAACATATAGTAATAAGGATAACTTAGTCTTGAGTTGAAAACAATTCTTCGAATATAGAGAGCGTTTCTTGACTAATACTTTCACCCATTATTTGCTGATGTATGCGGCTCTTGTGTCATATATACACAATTTCACAGAAAATATGTTGACTATCTATCATTTTGAAACAAGCTGAACTAGATTATAAGTATAAAGGTCCAAGATGGCTGCCAAAATGGCAATGGGAATGTAAAAAAAAATAAATAGAAATCTTAATTTTCATACATATCTCTAACATTGGTTATAAAAACAGGGACATATATCACACATAAATCAAGTCAGATTTATATTCATAATCAGACTTATATTCAACATGTGATAACAGGATACGGTCCGAAAGCACATCAATCAATCAAATTGGTGATGTGCGTGTGTGGGTACACACGGAACGGCTGTGTGGTCATCTGTGGGGTGTAATGGTATACATGAAGGTGGTGCATGGTTATTATGGGTGCATGGGTATACTTGGAGTGGCTCTATTTCCATTGGTAGGTATATATGTATACATGTGTTGGCTGTGTGGTCATGGATAAAGAGGGAGTGACTGTATGGTCATGGTTCAAGTATATATGCATACACAGAGTAGCTAGATCATTGGCGGGCATATTGTTGTAGAGAGATAATCCTTGTTGTCAAGGGTTGGTGTATATGTGTATGTGGCGTGGCTGGCATCACTAAATTCACCCTCATTCTGCTAAGGCCTCAGTTTCTCTGGAAAGTATTTTATTATAAAATTAACAAGTTTGTTTTAGTTTCTTTGCCTTTTTCTTTTCTAGTTAAATTCCCTATATCCCCAAATTGGTAAACGACACATTGCATAATCGAGGTGCCCATATATGGGTGCACATCACCATCTTTGCCATATCTCAGTAAAATTCTCTTCAAAATAGTACATCGATCAAACGCATTTCAGAATACCTTGGGGACATATTTACTTATCCCTTCTCCCGGTTTACAATAATTTTATTCATACAAAATGGCGAACTTGGAAGAAGAAAAAAGAGTCAAAATCATATATAAGTTAAATATATAAATTTACATTTACAATGAGTGGGTTTGGTGGTTTGGGTGGGAGTTGCCAAAACCGATTCCCTGACTAATTTGTTTTTGATTCCCTTTTTTATTTTGTAAAATATTATAAAAGGCACGGGCGGCGTTCATTGCATAAATATTCATATTTGTTCAAATGGCCATCAACAGAAGGAATATTAAAAATATATAGATGTGTTCATATATGCCAACATAATCAGCGTAAACAAGAGCCTGCTCGTGTTACAGAAGTTGTGCTTCTTTTACATAACACAGCGCAATTCTATTGGTTAATCACACACAAATGATATAAACGCTCTTTATTATTTCCATATCAGGAAAACAGTAACAAATAACGCTCTTTATGTTTACCATATCTGGATCTAAACAAAAGCCAGGAAACGTAACGTTTTTTGCTTTTGTTTACATAACAAAGGAAAAATAATTGACAATAACATACTGTTTATGCCATATTTCTGATTGGGAAAGAACAAAGTCTGTCTATGTTTTACTATTCTTTCTGTTTATGGCGGTTTTTGACAGAGGTGAATATTTTAACAGCATAACCACCACCAACGCCACCCGTATCTTTAAAGTAAAAAGTAACCAAATCAACGATAATGATGCACTGTTCTCACAAAATAAACTAATTTTTACTTCATGCAAATATGGTTGTTTGCTCTGAGATGCTGAGAATGTATTCATGTGTCAATACCTCCACGTACAACAACACCGACAACATAGTTATGCTATTCAATGAAATTTAATGGTAGATTGGAATTGGCTTTTTCCCATATAACTATTGTTAGAAACTGTAGATGCCATAACATGCGGGCTAAATCATCTTGCCAGATTCAACGGATTCAGTCTAGCGTTTGTTCCATTGTTGATCCGTTGAATCTGGCCAGATGATTTAGCCTGCATGTTATGGCATCTGCCGTTTCTGACAATAGTTATGGGAAAAAGCCAATTCCAAACTACCATTAAATTTCATTGAATAGCATAACTAATTTGTGCATAAACATAATAAAAGGCCGTCCGGTCACAGTGTCCCCCGATAAAGTGGCTTCATTGGGGGCATCAGCTTTTCTGAAAAAAATAACAAGGACCCTAAATCTGAAAAACCAGACAAAAATGGGTGGATCGTACCCATATTCGAACTTGATCTGTATTTGGAGCTGATAAACTCATATACCAAATTTGATTCAGATATGATCACACAAACTAAAGTTATCATCCGGAAACCATAAATTGACAGGATTCTAAGTTGTAAAAGGGCCATAACTCTCACAAAAATGGGCAGAGCAAACCCATATTCGAACCTGACCTGTATTTTGGGCTGATAAACTATCATACTAAATTTGATTAAGATATGATCACACAAACTAAAGTTATCATCCGGAAACCATAAATTGACAGGATTCTAAGTTGAAAAAGGGCCATAACTCAAGCAAAAATGGGCGGATTGTACCCATATTCGAACGTGACCTGTATTTCGAGCTGATAAACGCGCATTCCAAATTTGTATCAGATATGATCACACAAACTGAAGTTATCATCCGGAAACCAGAAATTGACAGGATTTCAAGTCGAATAAAAGGTCGGTAGACCTCATGTCCGCCTCTAAGTGTCGGCTTGATACGACCGTTGTTTGCGCATAAAAACCTGTCTTTTGTGCTAGTAAACCTACATACCAAATTTAATTTCATTCAGTACACATTTACTAAAGTTATCACCCGGAAACTTCAAATTGGCAAAAATTCTAAGTAACGAGAGGCCGATCACGATCGGCAGATGTTTAACCCATACCTTGGCGATAGTGACTAGCCATAACTGATAATTTGTCAAAGATATGATCACAGGAATTAATCCATATATCAGTACCCAACTTGAAATCAAAAGCTCAAATAATTTGTCTTAAGAAAGGGTTAAAGTATTTGGGTTGGGGGAGGAGTAGTTTTAAATCTCATAACTCTGTCCCTATTCACACAAGGACCTCTCACTGTGAGATCCAATGGTTTAGTGATTTCGGAGGACATGTTTAGGAGTTTAAGTTAATTCATTGGAAGCAAAAGTGATAAATCCCTATCTTTGCCACTTTTGACATGCCAGATATTCAAAATTTATTATTCACTTCTAAAGAGAAATTATAATTGTTGACAAGCCAGACTGCTTAGAACGACATATATGTAGGGGATTCCATCTCGTATTTAAATGGTACTTTAATTACCCCCCCCCCCTTCCCGCATTCTCCCCAGTTATTTGTTTATCAAACATGGACAGATATAAGATCAGATCTGACCTGTGTATTAAATAAGATTAAGTGTTTCATAACAGGGGTGTATGTTTTTCAAAAATATATGTAGTTTATACAATTCAAAAGTATTATCTATATAATGTTATACAGACATAATATGATGGGGATGACCACTAAATCGTTTATATAAAAGAAAGTAAGTTAGCCCTCATTTGAATGGTTTCACACATTACAATGTTTTACAAGTAGCTTGGGCACTAAAGCCACAACCTTCAATGTTAATCTTCTAAGTGCTCTGTGGCCCCTAAAATTCAATCAACCATGAAAATGTGAACAAATGGGAAAATAAGGTTCCTGGAAATACTAACATCTACCATATTGATTTTCAAAACAAGTCATCACTTACAATAGTCATGTATATTTATCTGCCTGTTTCCCCATTGCATAGATAAATCAAATTGGCTATCAGCTGTTGTTTTAATTTTGAAAGCACGTGTCTGAAGGGTTAATATATTTTTCAAAAATCAATTAATCAGTCAATACCAAAATTGATAGAAGTGTGCAAAGATACCCAATATATATTAAGAGATATGAGGAAGAGTCCATGTACATTATAGCATGTGTCTATGGAAACCTTGGAAAGGGTTAATTATTTTTGAAGCAAATTAATGGAATTTAGAAGACACTTATATAGGTGAGGGGGCCCTTATCTCATCCTGTAATGAAATTTCAAGAATAGGAAAAACACCTGTCTTGTGCTGCCATTAATCAATTTGACAGTTAGAATAAACAAACAGCCAGCCACCAGTGTTGTTTATCTTGCTTGACCCACCAGAGCTCTGTATCATATGTCATCACTCATTTCATAACAGATTTCACTTGGAATGACAACATCTATAAAAATCCTCTGATATACTCTGGATGTTAGATTACATGGTAATTTATTGATATCATTATATTACATGAAACTATTGCAATAAAATCTTCATATTTTCAAAACAGGATATCACACGGATTCACACCTAATTAATCGTATAAAACTAAAATAAATGAAAGTGTCAATTTTTTTTTATTATTTAAAGGCACGTGAGGCCTTAATTGTCGAAAATATTCATATTTGTTCCAAACACTGTAAACAGAAACACATTAAAACGCATACAGTTTCGTTCATATATACCATGACCATCGCGTAAACAGCATGTTATCGTAAAGACCTACTATATTTTACCTAAGCCAGAGCCTGATTGTGTTACAGAAGACCGCACAGTGCTACTGGCTAATCACACACAAATGGCATAAACGCTCTTTATTAGTTCCATATCAGGAATTAACCAACACAGAACGCTCTTTATGTTTACCATCATAATATAAACAAATGCCATAAAAGTAACTTTTTATGCTTTTGTTTACATAACAATGGTCAAACATATGACAATAACATACTGTTTATGCGATATTTCTTATTTGTATACGGACAAAGTCTATCTACATTTTGATGTTCTTTCTGTTTGTAGCGGTTTTTGACGGGTGGAGATATTTTCACAGGATACCCACCGCCAAGGCCAACTGTACCTTTAAATTTTTTTTTTATTGTTATTAAAATTTAATATCTGTATATGCTAAATTTAGCAAGGAGCTAAATCTAAAAAAAATTATTATTTTTTTTAATTTTTTTTTCTCGAAAAAGGGTCATAACTCCTTTAAAATTAATCGGATCAAACCCATATTCGAACTCGATCTGTATTATGGGCTGTGAAACTAACATACCAAATTTGGTTCCAATCAGATAAAAAATGTTTGAGTTATGGCAGAATGCGTGAATTCTAAGTTGAAAAAGGGCCATAACTCTGTAACAAAATCTCGGATCAAACCCAAATTCGAACTCGATCTGTATTTTGGGCTGAGAAACCCATATACAAAATTTGGTTTCGATCGGATAAAAAATGTTTGAGTTATCGCATTACTCGTAAAGTGTCTACGGACAGACGGACAGACAGACAGACGGACCAACGACGAGTGGTCAATCCGGGCAACGACACTATGTTTACCATACTATGGTATGGGTAAACATAAAAAAGGGACATAACTCTGGTGAAAATTGGCGGGCGTAACCCGAATTCGAACTTGACCTGTGTTTTGCTGGGAGAAAGACACATGTCAACTTTGGTTCAGATCAAATAATCCAAACTGGAGTTATCGGTCGGAAACCAAAAATGTTAACAGACGGTAAAATTCTAAGTCGAAAAAGGGCCGTAACTCATGTAAAAATAATTGGACGGAACCCATATTCGAACTTGGCCTGTATCTTTAGCTGGGAAATACACATACCAACTTTGGTTCAGATCAAATAATCCAAACTGGAGTTATCGGTCGGAAACCAAAAATGTTAACAGACGGTCAAATTCTAAGTTGAAAAGGGGGCATAACTCTGGTGAAAATTGGCGGGCGGAACCAGAATTCGAACTTGACCTGTCTATTCTGATGGTAAACCCACATACCAAATAGCACAGGCTGATTATAATAGTCCTCCGAACCTGTTGGGTCGGCTGACAAAAAGGGCCACAACTCTCGCAAAAATGGGCGGAGCAAACCCATATTCGAACTTGACCTAAACTCTCGCAAATGGGCGGAGCAAACCCATATTCGAACTTGACCTGTATTTTAGTCTGATAAACTCACCAATTTGCTTTTGATCTAATAACCGAAACTAAAGTTATCATCCGGAAACCATTTCCGGACGGACAGACACTGGCTATTTTAATAGTCCCCCAAAAAAACATTTTCGGGGGACAACAAAGATGTACATGTACATGTATGACCTCACTGTCGGTTGTGGAAAGCGGCAGCCAAAATATACCTGTACAACCCACCCATGACCACAGTCACTCCATACATGCACAAATGACCATGCAACTACACTCTATTTATACACATACAGCTCATACATGACCACACAGCCACATCTGGTATATCTACATGTACACCCACACATGACCATACAGCCATGAGACCCCATGCAGGTACATTCAGTCAGGTATACTCATACACCCAGCTATGACTATTTAGTCACTGTATAGTGATTTATATCATTCTTCTAAAGTGATCGAAACTCTTTGTATTTCGTTAAAATCAAAACAAACAACAGTCTTGTGAATAAACTATATTTAACTACTAAAGCTTATGTAATAGTAATGATAACATTCAAAAATAGATATTTATCATTTGGGAAGCTTATGGTTATGCATGAAGATCAATTGGATGACTGCATGGCTCATGGAAGATATGGAATTTTTCAAAAAGGGTTTACTTGTGCAAATATGCAATGACATGGCACCTGCTCCAAGCACAGGGACGTGGCAACAGCAGGGATTTTGGGTGTCTAACCCCCCCCCCAACTTTGGTCTGAAATGGCCATCAGTTGGAAATTGTCCAATCTTATGGGGGTGTCAGGTTGGAAATTTCCAACAGATGGAGAGTTTCATCTACCAGTTTGGAAAGTTCCCACAGGCAGTGGGTAAAAATGGAATGCTATGAACCTGGCAGTTTGGTCTGATTCAAGGAGAGGGTGCAGTTGGAAATTTTAAGGTGGACACCCCCACCCTTAGCCACGTCCCTGTCCAGGCCTCATATAAATCTCATAAGACTCATACAATGGTGAAGGCAGATAGATTCAAGCCTGATTATATCGTGTCTGTCATTTGCAGAATGAGGCCCCCAGAGGGTAAATTTAGTGATGCTATCCCTGCTCAGGCCTCATCGTCTCTGGAAAGTTTTTTTATTATAAAATTTCTATAGAAACTTCGATTCTATCTCTTTTTTAGTTTAGTTTCTCTATATACCCAAATTGACAGATGACACAATCACATTATCAAGTTTCCCAATGGGTGTACATCACAATATTCACCATTTGGGAATTTCAATCTTGTCTAGGTCTCCCATAGAAGATGAGGCCTAAGCAGAATGAGGTCCCCAGAGGGTGAATTTAGTTATGCTAGCCCACTATGTGGGATAACGTCACTAAATTCACCCTCTGGGGACCTCATTCTGAAAATGACAGGCACACTAAACTCAGGCTTGGATAGATTTTGTGGACGCGTCTTTGACAAATAATATTGTGCCAAATATGTGGTGTAGGTTACAAGCAACCAAATCAATGGAATTACACTAAACCCTTTTTTAACTAAATGGATTCTCTCATCAGTTATAAAAAAATATACATTGGAACAATCTCTTATTCATAAGCATTAAAGATCTTGTGGCAGTGCATTCTCTTATATATGCGACTTGCATAATGCGAGCCTCCCATAGAGAGCCTTGCTTATATAAGAGAATTCACTGGCTTACAAGTTGAATGTAAATATTGTAAGCCCAAAGTATTCTCTTATATATATGTGAGGCTCACTATGGTAGACTCCCATATATAGGAGAATGCATTGGCACAGGGTTTTTGCAAATTTCAGGAAGCTCCAGTCATGGAAGGGTTAAAAACAGTCCATAATATAAATATAATCATTCTGGAATAATCCTTAAGTTATATGTTTGGCCAAATAAATAAAAATTGCATGTTCTCAGGCATCTCCCTCATCACTGAAATTTTCTTTTAAAAAGCCTTGTCCAACATTTTTTTCAACATTTTATGTTGGATTTGAACAATGAAAATATTGTTTTTGTTTTTTTGTTTGTTTTTGAGAAAAAAATAAAAATAAATAGCCTGCCTGCCTCATCTCAAATTTGACAACTACAGTAATGCCCTAAATAATCGACTCCTTAACCACAGCAGAATTATGGGTAACTTTCCAGGATTTAGTCAGAAATATGGCTAGTTGCCATTCATCGGAAAACTTTTAGTGAGAGCTTTCCAATGAATGGCAACAGGCCATATTTCCGACTAAATCCTGAAAAGTTACCCATAATTATGCTGTGGTTAAGGAGTCGATTATTTAGGGCATTACTGTAATTGCCTGAGAACAAAGTTTCTTTATTTTTATGGCCTTGTAGGTCTGTGAATTTTGACTGTTGATATAAGCACCTATAATATCATTATCAATGACTTAAGAAAATGAGCATGGAGGTGATTACAAATGTAAGTCTATGGCAACAGAATGACAAAACACATTACTTATTTCCAAAAAAAACTCGATGACAAATATGGTAATTGAAATGACATCACATAAAAGAGAACAAATTAGCTCTTAAGACAGAACAATTTGATTTGAAGAAAGATTTATGAAAGACTAGTAGAATAAGAATAGTTGAAAAACAGGATTTATGCATTAACAAAAACAGAGCATGCATAAATAGAGAATACCTAGGGTCTTTGTTTGAATACCACAATATCTCACGAGTGTCTGGAAAGAAATATAGAATATATTATATATGTTTCAGGTATTCAAACAAACACTGTAGGTGTTCTTTTTATTATATGCACCTTATTAATGCTCAAAGTTGCTAAATTATGCAGCATTCTCAAATTGAACAATACTCGGAAAGAAACAATTAGCTGGTTGACCTAAATTTCTAAAAAGCTACAGTGAAATAATTGAATGCTACAGTGAAAAAACGAAATTGTACTCTCTGCTCTGACTAACGCCTGTAGAGATCATATTCCACCAGTACAAAACCTTGGAACTTTTTAAGTTTTGATAGGGAACCTTATAGAGTCGAAAAAATAACGAGGGAAATATATATCTCAGTTATTATATGTTCCTTAATAATGTACTTCACTATAGACAAAGGTCCCAACTCAAAATTTCATGATTAAATTGACTCTGTGAGCGATTTTGCTTTGTGTCGCTTACAATTATGGAATTTCTCCTGGGTAATTAATTCAATGTTTGTTGCGATATCAGCTCACAAAAGTCAGAGAAAAGCATGCAATTTTGAGTTGGGACATTCATCTACAGTGAAATACATTATTAAGGAACAGATAGCAACCAAGAAATATATTCCCCGCATTGTTTTTTCGACTCTAAGATTCCCTGTCAAAACTGTACTGTGGAATATGATCTCTACAGGTGTTAGCCAGAGTAGAGATTAATGGCATGATCTACTATTTTATAGGCAAGCCTAACACCTTAATTTTTCAGGATGATCTGACAGTGGTATCATATTTACAATTACATAATTTCAAAGGATTACAAACTCATTTGACCTCATGAAGTGACCTCGGCTTTTCCCATCGTTCCTGGAATTAAAATTGAACCATGGTCGCCTTGAAAGAAATTATAACATGTAAATTGGAAAATACATACATCTTGAAGGGACCAGTGTAAGGAATGTTTAAAGTGATGCGGAATACTACCCTGAGGTACGGTAATGCCCTAAATAATCGACTCTACAAACTCAGCTAAAAATGTGTCAATGATACTTTATTGGATGATTTTTTTACGTAATAAATCACATGGAATCCATCAGCTAACTTTTATGGACATTACTAGTAGAGTAATGCCCTAAATAATCAACTCCTTAACCACAGCAGAATTATGGGTAACTTTTCAAGATTTAGTCGGAAATATGGCTTGTTGCCATTCATCAGAAAGCTCTCAGTGAGAGCTTTCCGATGAATGGTAACAAGCCATATTTCCGACTAAATCCTGAAAAATTACCCATAATTCTGCTGTGGTTAAGGAGTCGATTATTTAGGGCATTACTGTATTCAGAACAGAAAAGCGAATAGTACTGCTAAAATTATTTGTTTTCATAAATTTAATATCCAAGTGGGCAGAAAGCAGCATCATTGTTATAAAGGAATTTCACGCAGTGTCAGAATCATTGCAATATGTTTTTCACCCAATTATTCTTCCTGAATAAAATAGTAAACTATTTACATCTGTGCGTAGTTCAAACGTTGTGTTCTAATGAAATCGATGTGATTGAAATTTTCGACCATCTTAGTTTATTGCTGCCTTCTTCCAGCAGCGATGGTGTTTGGATAATAACTTATCGGTTTTATTAATTTAAATGACTCAAGTAATTAATATATAAGAATGATGGTGTGTGTTGTCAATTTGGATATATTATTTCTAAAATAACTACTTTGATTAAATTACTCTCCATTTCTATTTGATCACCCTGCTGGAGTGTTTCACATCACATTTAAATATCCACTTTTAATTTTAAAATTCATAAATAGTGGAACAAGAAGAACACTGCATGCTTCCACACTGCATGTTTCCACATGTTTGTTTACTGAGTCATTATTAGCTGTGTTTAATTACCACCAAGCCAAAATTGTTTTCAGGATAAAACTGAATGTATCGATTAGAATTCAGAACATGTCAGGTCTTTTTGCAAACATAATCTAACCATACAAAATAGGTGGTTACTTCTAAATATGCATGATATTCTATGTGTATTTTAACATAAAATTTATATTACAATACATCATTGTGACAGTGGTGTATCACTTTTTTCTGATAAATATACCGGTAGCACTATGTACTGATAAGTATAGTAATGCCCTAAATAATCGACTCATTAACCACAGCAGAATTATGGGTAACAAGAAGAACACTGAGAGCTTTCCAATGAATGGCAACAAGCCATATTTCCGACTAAATCCTGAAAAATAGTTAATCATAATTCTGCTGTGGTTAAGGAGTCGATTTTTAGGCTTTACTGTATGGGAATACATATTCACTGGCAGATGTTTCAGCTAATACATTTGATTTGCGCTAGGGGATGTGAAATGATAAATACAAAACAATACACATTAAATACTAACTACACAAATGACATGGGGTGTAACATAAACACATTCAAAACATTGTGTCTTGTATGTATTGAACAACTTATATAAATAGAAAATCAACATATAGTCAAAATAAATAAAAATATCCCAAAGAAAATTTCCAAATCTTATGGTAAACTTATTAAAGTGTCAAGATATATAAAAAGAACCCACACATGAGACTGGAACCAAACCAGGATGTATTAATTCAATGTTGTAAATTTACCTGCACCAAATTTAAGTCATTAAAAAAAAATTCAGATCTATCTCCCATTCTAATCACAAACTTTGTGATCGACATTTTCAGAAGATAACCACAAAACATTAAACAGACTTAGAGTATTCAGTCTACATTTCAACTGAAAAACAGAACTTCACCATTTAAACAGCACTATATTGAGGGTGTTATGGATAACACTTCAGCAAATGTGTGAAAACTATGATATTAGTGAAAAATTACAAAGTATGCACTCCATATTTTGGCAATATCATATGACTTCCCCGTCATCGTACAATGTGTTGAGTTTTTCAAAGATATATAACTCTAGTATGCCTGTTATTTAGTGAAAAATCACCTTTACTAAATAACGAGCACACCAAAAGAATCACACCCAAGAGAGACACATTTCAAGAACACTATAGGAAATAAACCTGGCAGGGTGAGTGGGTAAGGGGGAGGATGGTAGCACATTCTAACAAACTTTAGCCCAAAATTTACTCGAAGGGGAAGTCGTGTGAGATTGCCCATATTTTCTTAAATGGTACACAGGATTCACCCCTCTATGTTACCTGGTATTCATAATACAGGGGGTAGGCAGATAGGGGGTGACACCTATATTTGTTAGGTACAATTTGTTTGGCCTTAACACTAAATAGTCAAGAAAACGCAATTGCTTATATTTATGTTTTTCGAAGATTATAGTGCCTTCTTAATATATCTCAATTAATGGAAGAAAGACAACTGGTTTTAATTTCTTATTAACCCTTTCATGACTGGGTCTTCCTGAAATTTTGCGAAAACCCTGTGCCAATGCATTCTCTTATATATGCGGGTCTCCCATAGGAAGCCTAGCATTTATATAAGAGAATGCATTGGCCTAACAATATTTACCATCACAATGTAAGTCAGTGTATTCTCTGATAGATGTGAGGCTCCCTATGGGAGACTCGCATATATGACATAATGCACTGGCACAGGATCTTTATTTAATGCTGCACAAGCGCAACTCCCGTAATGAAAGGGTTAAAGGTCTGGTCCCAGGAATTTCAGAAACATTTCTTTTCACCCTCCATTGCAGAAATTTACTAAAATTTACTGTTATAAAGTTGACTATTTTCCCCAAGTTGCACAGTAACCTAAGGTGAATATGAGTATGGTGAATATGAGTGATACTTGAAGTGAATTTCAGTCTTGATAAAGCCACGATTCTATCTACAATGTATATCAATTAAGTCTGGTGACACTAGCAGATAAATTCATTTCAAACAGGAGGCAGATCGCTAATGAAAATTAGGGAATGATTAGGCAAAACAATTGTTCCTGCACAGAGATTCAAAATTATTCTCCCAACATGGCTAATTATATGTCACACTTAGTCCAAATAAATAAAAAAAATTCTGTGTCTCAGGCACCTACATCGTCACCAAAAGTTTGCTTAAAAAGGGCACAAACATTTTTTTTAACATTTTCTGTAAGAAATATTGTATTTGAGCAACAAATATTAATTTGCTTTCGTATGTTTTCCAGATTTTGAGAAAAAAATAAAAATAAATAACCTTCCTCTCTCATCTCAAAATTGAGAATACAGATTCTTTATTTTAACCCTTTCTATACAATAATGGATTCTCCCATTCAGTTATAAAAGTATACAATGGAATGGTCTATTATTCATGTGGAGGGTTGATCAGGTAATAAAACCAGATGACAGACGAATGAAAAGCTAATACATGAGCTGATAGATTGATTTTAGATAACATGTTCAACAAAGGACCTATGTGACCCGCCATATCAAATCCAGTCGGAAGTCGGGATTTTTTTACCCTGTGCCAATGCATTCTCTTATATATGCGAGTCGACCATAGGTCGCCTCGCATATATAAGAGAATGCATTGGCCTAACAATTTTTTACAATTTTAATAATTTGTTCTTGTATTCTTTATAATTTCACCCATACAGAGCCCCAGACAAACATGAGCAGACGACACTCTTCTATGTGCTTCTATATATGTGTGGGGCTCCCTGCAGGGTAATGTCCTAAAAATTGTAAGAAACATTTATTTAAAAAACATGATAAAAAATTGTTAAGCCAATGCATTCTCTTATATATGCGAGGCGATCTATGGTCGACTCGCATATATAAGAGAATGCATTGGCAAAGGGTAAAAAAATCCCGACTTCCGACTGGATTTGATATGGCGGGTCACCTATGGTCCTAAGGGAACTACTCGTCATAGGTCGTTTGTTCAACTTCTTATCTTAACACTTCCTACTGGAACTACTCGTCAATGAGTAGTCAGAGTAGTTAGCATAGAAATTGTTTATGACCTTAATGTGCAGAAGACTGGTAGAATGCTTTATGTTCATTTTCTTCATAATTTGAATATAGCTTTTGAATGAATCATGTATATAGTGAAGGGAATGCGCTCTGAGTTGGACGGAAATGGAATAGATGAAAAGGAGGCCACCCTTATAATCACAAATATTTGAAAATGCGTGTAATCTATCGTCCATCAAAATTTCAAAGCTTGCCTTATTAGGAAATGTGAATATCAACTCTTTCTTTACTATATGGATTCTCCCATTCAGTTATAAAAGTATATATTGTAATGGTCTATTATACATCAGAAGAGGTTTCAAAAAAATATGAGCAGATGAACGAAAAGCAAATACAAGTGCAGAAGGATTGATTTTCATTGGAGGGAAAGTTTTAGATAATAAGCTCAACCAACGATTGTTGAACTTCTTATCTTAACATGTCCTAATGGAAACTACTCGTCAATGAGTACTTAGCACAGAAATTGTTCATGGCCTTAAAGATGGATTATCTCTTCATATAATAATTTCAAAATAGTTTCGTGGGTATAAAATAATAAAATGAATTGAAGACCCATGTCTGGAAATGCTTCTATCAATTAATATTCATTTATTTTCGAATATTTTATTATAAAATGAGATGATTAAGTGCGAAACTTTATTGTTCTATATTTAGAACAGACCAACCAGGCGGTGCGATAGAGATCATTAGGGTGTTCCCATAGCTATACTCCGAATGTCCCAGATTGATTGTTTGTATTGTTTTATTACATAGATGTAAGCGATAATGAGACTAATTAACGTTTTATTTGTGACAAATTACACAACTATTCTTGTTGACGTTGTCGCCAAGAAAGATGACGCACATTACGTCGATCATCCGCTTCCGGTGATCCCCCCCCCCCCATAATTACTGGTTATTTGTCAGACTTAAATCACAATTAAGGTAGCTATAGTAACAATTGAGGTGAAATTCATGGCTTGAACTTATCTGACTGAACGGTGTAGAATAAATACAGACCACAACTTGCATCATAATCTCGAATTTTTTATCGAACTTGTTGCGGACGACGCAAAGTTACATTTCGGTCGAGCTATGCTCACGCGAAATATATCCTTGCGTCATCCGCAACTCATTCGATAAAAGAGTCTTGATTAAGATGCGCGTTGTGTTCTGTCTATGTAATGGTCTGTTATACATCTGGAGAGATGTTCAGAAAAAATGAGCAGATGACAGATGAAACGATAATTCAAAGCATTCAAACTTATTGGGTGGTAAAATTGAGATAATATGTTCAACGAATGGCAATCTCAACATTTCCTAAGGGAACTACTCATCAATGAGTATTCAGTAAAGAAAGTGTTAACAATGTCAAGGTAAATATTATTAGGCCAATGCATTCTCTTATATATGTGAGGCTCCCTATGGGAGACTCACATATATAAGAGAATGCATTGGCACAGGGTTTTCATTAAATTTCAAGAAGCTCTAGTCATTGGAAGACTCGCATATATAAGAGAATGCATTGGCACAGGGTTTTCGTTAAATTTCAAGAAGCTCTAGTCATTGGAAGACTCGCATATATAAGAGAATGCATTGGCACAGGGTTTTCCTTAAATTTCAGGAAGCTCTAGTCATCGGAAGACTCGCATATATAAGAGAATGCATTGGCACAGGGTTTTCCTTAAATTTCAGGAAGCTCTAGTCATCGGAAGACTCGCATATATAAGAGAATGCATTGGCACAGGGTTTTAATAAAATTTCAGGAAGCTCTAGTCATGTAAGTGTTAACAATATCATTTATAAATACTCATTGACGAGTAGTTCCCTTAGGAAGTGTTCAGATAATAAGATAAACAACCATAGGTCGTTTGTGGAACTTATTATCTGAAAATTTCTCTTAATAAATAGGACTCCTTCTGCACTTGTATTATCTGTTGTCTGCTTATTTTTCCTGAAAACCCCTCCACACGAATAATATATCATTCCAATCTATATGTTTATAACTGAGTAGGAGAATACATTTAATATAGAAAGGGTTAAGATAGTCGAGGATTTGTCAAGATTGAGTGAATTTGACAAGCCTGCAAACAGCGTGTCTGTCATTTGCAGAATGAGGTCCCCTGAGGGTGAATTTAGTTATGCTATCTCTCATGACAGGCTAGCATCACCAAACTCACCCTCAAGAACCTCATTCTGCTTAGGCCTCAACTGCTATGGGAGACCTAGGATCGGATTGTCCCCCATGCAGTTGAAGTTAGTGATGTTCACCCACTAGTCACCTCGATTATGCATATTATCTTCTGCATATTAGGGGGATATAGAAACTGAACAGAAGGGTAAAATAACTAAAAACAATGTTAATTTGAGACTATAGATACTTCCCAGAAGATGAAGCCTAAGCAGACTGAGGTCCCCAGAAGGTGAATTTGGTAACGTTATAGCCCACTGTGCTGGATAGCATCACTAAGTTCACCCTCTGGGGACCTCATTCTGCAAATGACAGACACACTATTTGCAGGCTTGGTATTTGAAATTCATAATAGCTATATATCTAACTGGAGGAGTCAAGGTACTTCTGTTGCTCATGGAAGAAATCTCTCATCTTTGGACAAACTGCATTTGAACACATCTGACAGCGTAATAACAACTGTTTACTGCATGCCTCTTTCTTCTGTAAATGCTTCTTCACAATCTGCGCAAGATCCTGAAAATCAGACAGAAGAAAAAAATCAGTTTTTTTGTTTTGTTTTAATGTTTGTATTTGTTTTACATATCATTCAAGTAATAATCATCATAAGTTTTGGAATGAAAATCATTCTTGCGTATATTATATGTCGCGTTTTAACAAATACTATAATATACATATATCTATCAGTTTATATATATAAAGAAGGAATATTCATTTAACTTCTGACAGTTCACATGGAAAGCATGGTGTAAAAATCCATAAATATCCTGTTACCAGTTGTTAACACTAGGGACAGAGTTTATAGTTGTATAATTCGTAAACTGATTAGTAGAATAGTTTTCAACTCTCAGTAAGTGTCACACCCATAATTTATACTAATATATGCATATCTTGAATGTGATGAAGATTTCTCTGCCAAAAAAATAAGTATACTGAGAACTATCTTTGTATCCAGCCGAGGTGGTGTACACCCAATGTGCAAAATGTCTAAATAGTGAACAAGGAATTATGTGTGTGATCTGCAATAGAGTAACACTATATGGATTAATACTTGCAAAGTAACGAGAATCAGAATCACGATTCTTAGGTTACTCTCGTATAAACAGCTCATTCACTGTAGAAATGCTATATTTTGGATTATCTCAAAATTCTACAGAATATATAAGGCCTGAAAAATCAAATGACTGGTCTAGACAATTCCGTGGAACCCTGTCGGGACAGGAATTGAGGTGAGAGATGGCGGCGACTGAAACTTAGGCATTATGGCACTGGGCCAGGATCCTGATGGATCCTTGTGGAGTTCCGAGGTCCAGTGGTTAGCGTGTTGGAATTGTATTCACTGTATTTCACAACGATATGGGTTCGCAGCATGTCACTGCTCTATTGTGAGTCTTCACACAGCAGTGGCTTGGTCACTTTGAGCAGATAATACAAATTCATGTTTAGATAAAAATGGTTGTTTGCTGAAATTATTATCTGAACCATTTCCTAAGGGAACTTACTACTTATCTATTAATGATGTGTCAAGCAGTGGGAATTCCCTTCATTCCAGAAATAGACAATAAAGCCAGTGTGTCAATGATCAACCGATTAACAATTTCTTTACTAAATACTCATTGACGAGTAGTTCCCTTAGGAAATGTTCAGATATCAAGTTCAACAAATGAGATCTGGTATATAAACGATTCAGACATGGTGCTCACATAAACCAAGCCATGTAAAGGAGCCGAGGAGAAGAGGTTGGAGGCTGGACCACCAAATTATCTTGTAGGACAGAAAGCAAAAAGTTTGCAAACAGTGGCATGTATAGAGGGCCTGGGGCATGGGTCAGGTTGCATTTCATATATTACCACATGTATTTGTTAACAGGAAAGTCCAAAGTAAATCAGGTGTAATTTATTGATCTATGAATCAGTATTAAAAAAATGTGTTAGCTCTCAGACTAGTAACCCTTTCATGATGGGCGCTTCCACAATTCTTGCGAAAACCCTGTGCCAATGCATTCCTTTATATATGCGAGTCGACCATAGGTCACCTCGCATATATAAGAGAATGCATTGGCCTAACAAATTTTATATTATTTTTTATAATTAAAAAATAGAGAAAAAAATGGAATAAATGATAAAAAATTGTTAAAGAATGGAAGAAATAATGAGAAAAAATTATGAAAATTGTTAAAGAATGTAAGAAAAAATTATAAAAAATTATAAAAATTGTTGAACAATATAAGAAAAAATTATAAAAATTGATAAAGAATGCAAGAAAAAAGTTATCAAAAAATGATAAAATTGTTAAAGAATAGAAGAATGATAAAAAAAATTATAGAATGGAAGAAGAAATTATAATTGTTAAAGAATGTAAGAAAAATGATAAAACATTGTTTGGCCATTCTCTTATATATGCGAGGCGTCCAATGGTCACATAGGCACTCACCTCTATGAAATCTGGATTAACATTAAGTGAAGCAGCTCTTCGGATATTTTTAGCACCAACCTGTGAAATAAAAAATTCAATGCAGTTATACAGCATATTAGAAAAATAACACTTATAATCTTCAGATAGTTTTGTTACCATCCTGTGCAACAAAGAATATTTCAATGTAGTACAGTTTGTATTCTTGTTTAAACTAAAATAATATGAAACATTATTACCTAAAATGACATTACCAATGACAATTAAAGGGACTCAAAGCACGCGCAGTGGGTAAATGTGCAAAAAATATAAAACTCTCTTTATTAAAAAACATCAGCACTAAGAAGAACATGGAGAAATAGATAAACTGTGTTCTTATATTCAATACTGATATTTCTTCAATAAAAAATTTTTGTGTGTTGAAACCATTGATGTGTAAACAAAACTGTTACAGTAATTTGTTAACAAACAGGGCTAATTGTGTATCAATAGTAAGTTGAAATATTTTTGTCTGAATAAGATTATTTGAATATTTTTCAATGGTTTGATCTTTTCCAAAGTTTACCATTAATTTTTTATTAAACTTTGGTTTGTTTTTGGACTAATGGACGTTTATCGGTAATTCCACTGTAACAGTACTGTTTACATAACAATGGTTTCATTATGTGAGTTCTTGTTATTGGAGAGTTAATAAAATGAAGATAAGAAGGAAAACGATCCATTCTTCATGTACTAATTAGACTTTTATTGGCAACAGGCTGTGCCGATGGATTCAAAATTGAAATCCAAGATGGCTGCCGGTGGCCATATTTAAAACAAAAACGAAAATTGGAAAATTTGATGGCTCCCATCTAATGGTCACCCAAAATATTCATATGAAGTTTGGTGACGAACGGATGAGGGATGGTCTGTAAGGGTGTGCAAAAGGATTTAGTCATGCAAAAAGTAAAATCCAAGATAGCTGGGAAATTTACAAAACATTTCTTTGATATATGCTAGCTGCAGGGTGTGCCGATGGATTCAAATTTGAAATCAAAGATGGCTGCACTGAGACAGAAGGACAGATGGACTGATAAAATAATACGACCTTTTTTCAAAAGGGTGTAATAAAATTGTACAGGAGCCTCAAAACACAGTTTATCTCTGAAAATAGAATTGACATCTGCCAATACCTTTGCATGATAATCCTTTTTATTATATGCTCAACGGTGAATTATAGAAAAAAACGCGTTTAGATAAACATCGATATCACACAGAAGGGGATATAGAATAATATACTTTCACACTAGCTCGCACGTGTGACCCGATTCGCTTGCGTATACCAATACTGTTTCTGGTTTGTACTGTTAAGGGACAAAGTGAAAGAACCCATTGTGATATTCTAATTTACATTATATTCACTGCATATATATCCAGGGTTTCCGCTAGGGAAAAATAAATGGGTCCGGTCCTGGGTGGGGGGGGGGGGACACAGTTCGGCGGGAGCGACCATGGTACGCACATGCATAAGAAAATGTTCCGTTTTACAACAGCGACGGACACGCCAGTTCCATGCATCTGAGACACGGAGAAATACACATGCACGCGCCATCAGCATGTCACATCTAATCGGCTAACGATGGACGATAGCAAAGTTTTCCTACCGACACAATCACGATGGCAGACGGTGCCTTCAGAAACGAAAGAAGATGTCAACCAGTGTCCTTCTGTAAACGGTGCTCGCAAAAATGTGCATTCTGGGACTAAGCACCCAGCGTTTTTTTAAAGGTGATTTACTGAAATCTTAGGAATGTGGACAGACATGAAATCTTTGGTGCAATGTGGAGGCCAGTACAAAGGTCAAACTGGGATCAGAGTGCTACATCGCTAGTCTCCCCAAGCTGCAAAACAGGGTGGCGGGTAACATCGCAAGAGCTATACTCTGACCTTCACTCCAGAATGGCAGCCACGTTATATTAAACTAATTAAGGATCTCTTTCTGGTGGTTTTTAGAACACCAAAGTGGGTGGAACATCCTGATATATAAGTAAAATTGTACATGCGGGTGGGTGGAGTCGACTTGTGAGTATAGATGCGCGCCATACAAGTATACAGTTAACCAAGGTCAAGGACGAGTATAGCTCTTCCGACGTTACCACTCTTCCATAAAACAATTTTGTCCCCTTGCTGAGCTAGCAGGGGACTAAACTCGGACTTTCAGCTTGAGTCTCCCCTTGCGTAATTGGAAATTCTAATTTATAATGATCTTACAATCTCTCTATTGGGCAACTATTCGTGACTTTTTCCCCCATGGTTTGAAGGGAATCAAAGGTTTTCCGGATGGGGTTGGAAAATGTATTTTAATATTCAAGAATTAACTCCACAGAACGCGAATTTGGTGACACTAGCAGACTAGCGCCACTAAATTCAGTTTCCGAGGACCATTCGTAAAATTTTCGAACAGTCATTAACAAAACTTGTTGATGTCAACAACAATCGGAACCATTGTCTACGGCCATATTATTGCAACATGCTCAGCAATAATTATGTGGTTTCCTGGAAAATCATTAGGCCCAGAAAAGTCTGCAGCTGACGCACGTGAACTCGAGCAATTCGGCATACCGTACAGAGTCCTGCTCAACTTATTCTGATGGCATTGATGTTTTCCGCCTTTGATGTTTGCTATTCTTATTGTTTTTTTGGGAGATGGACTGTGTCGATTTCATTTGGTCAATATTAATGAAATTAAGTGTTGATATATAGCCTGTCGACACGGACAAGACTGAATAAGTTTTTAATAACGTCATTTATTTGTGTATGAGCGGGATTTCATGCAACGACAGATGGGGGGAATGGGTCCGTGGGCCAGACCCGCAGCCGGCCTGGCGGAAACCCTGATATAACACAGTTATAATTAAAATCTATTTTATGTTGAAATTCGACATATTTATGGGGGGAAATAAAGGGAAGACTACGGGAACTATATTTTTATATTCTGCGGATGGTGAAGTAGCATTGCATGAACAGGCAGCGATCAGCTGATGGCTTCAAAAATGATGCATCGATTGAAGACGATTCTGAGATCATTTATCATCGTAAATGGTGAATTTCTTTGGAAATGCATATAATATAAAGAATATCTAGAGTTTTTTGAGTGGATACCGAAAAAATATGTCATTCTGGACCTAGACATATGTTTATTATCACTCGCGACAAGCCGCTGGCGAAAATAAAAAAAATTCTCACTCACTCATGACATATTTTTCGGCATATATTGTACATATACTGCAACATTCTCAATCATTTGTATATATCTTCTACTTGTATCTCAATATCATTTTGATAAGAGAATAAACGTATTCACTGAAAAACACTAGATATCCTCTATGTATCACATTTTATATTCATATATCTCCTAGTTGATGATAAAAATGTATACAACATTTTAGAACTAAAAATTAGTAAGTCGTGAGATACGACATTTAGGTTTGACAATTTCCGCAGGTTCGAATTAGTCTTTGTCACTCAGGATAAAGAGGAAACAACCTCTGGCCCTTCCTCTTCAAACAATACAATCAGAATTATCCTACCAAGAATGGTATCCGAAATAGAAAGACAACATTTTATAATTAATAAAATTTCGTGGGAAACCCTGAATCCTGATACGACATATTCAAACACGATTTTCACCAAAAAATGGCATTTATACTTGAAAAATTTACAAGTTCCTTGAGGAACTTATGTTATCATATCTGTAGTTGTGGTTATGTTTATATAATTACAACTACTTTCGTTTTCGTCGAAATGCGGGCATTTGATTGGTCGAGAGACTACCGCGTGACCTGCGTCTATCAGTGCATAGACTTTGTAGTAGACGAGTCACATCGCATAGTGACACTTTAAGAAAATTGACCGAGTCTATAACCGTCGCCCCACACGACGTCCCCGGATGACGCGAAAGCGCGGAACGAGAATTCCATTAGAATTTCAGTGAAAAAACAACTCAAAAACTCAATTTGAACAAGTAGTCTATGTCTATATTCCATGTCTCTGCTTCTTATCTACACTATACTATACTTATGTCTGTTCATTTCAGCCGTATTCATGTTTTTGTAAAGCTCGATTGAACACTCAAAGTTCGTGCCGCGGTTTTTATTTGTCCAATTTTCGAAAAAGCGTCTATGACAACGTGTATGTGGTTATGTTTATGAGGATCCTAAGCACTACATAGTCTTTTGCCCATTATTTTATAGACAACGTGAATTCTTAGTATCAACATTGAAAGAACTAAATTGTGAAATTTGTATAAAAGAATTTCTTAGTGCAGCATCCCATGTTGTTTCTAATATGAATTCAGCAATATGTAATGCACTTCATGTTTACTTTGAATCTACTGAGAGACTGTGATTGCATATCAACTGTAGTATATCCTTTCTGCCTTAGTTTAACTTGCAGATTGATACAAGTGGCTGTGTCACATCATTCAAATCCATATGGTTATTATATATTCAACTTTAATTGAATATTGAAACATTTTAAACTCTAAATTCTTACTCATTGCCATCAATAGTATTTTCAGGATAACCTTGTTTTATTTAGTGCATTCAGTGACTTCATACTTAATGATTATTAGGAATTTCCATGATACAAGATATATACACCATTAAATTGTCATGTGTCCTTGTTTGTCTATTTTGTATTTTTCTGTTTGGACCCAATAAAATAGGCTGTGTCTGAGTTTTGGCTCCAATTCATTCAAGAGTTAATGAATAAATGTATTAAAAAAAAAAAAAATCATATCTGTAGATTCTAAATATGAAAAAAGTTCTTTAGCACCAAAATGCTATTTACGACAATTTAGAAGCCCACTAACGATATCCAGAATACATGAGAAAATTGATGAGGAATGTATAACATTACTTACCTCAGATCCCAGTTCGTGTGCATATTCTAAGTCTAGCTCATGTAATGTTTCTATGTGATCACTTGTGAAGGCTATTGGAACCAATAGGATGTTCTTTTTGCCTCGTTTGACCAGTCCTTTGATTGAGTCATCCGTCTGCGGACTCAACCAAGGTAATGGACCAACCTGAAATCATAGAGAAAAGGTTAGGTAGAAGACAACATTCAAACAAGAGCACTGCCACGGTGGCATAATAAGCCCATTGGCTCGTTTCAAATTGCATTTCAAAAAGATTCGACAACTTATCAGCTATATAAGTCTGTAAAACATCCCCATTAAGAACAACATGGAGAAATACACTTTGTTCTTATATTAACTCTTTCACCCTGAATATACAGATATAGATGTCCCAGAACCCTGGATTATCAGCTTGCCTAAGAAAAATTATGTGTCCCTGATATATTGCTGCAACACTACCTTTAGAGTGATGTCGGGTATGGCAAACTGAATGTTTTATGATCGTTAACAGGTGACCTTCAATTTATGTTATATACCAATTGGGGGCGTCACATCTAAATGATATATCAGGTGTGTGCAGGTGAGAACCGAGAAGGGACATTGAATCCCAACATATGCTATAGGGGCATGTATCACCTGTATCTGGGATATCAACTTAGCATATCAATGTTTTCCACAAATACATACATGTATGTGTCATTCTTTGCAAGTGTGGTGTATACACTTGGTTGTGATGCCACCGTGCATGGTTTCAAATGTTTTACCAATAAGTTAGTATGTCAGAAAGACGCTATTTGATCGAAACGGACATATACTCCCACATCTAGCAACTTTAGACCCAGGGATTTACTTGTCCGTATGCTGAGGAATTATGAGTAACATTCCAAATAAAACAACTGCCAATAGACGGATACCACAAATAAAACATCGTTACAAAGGTCAACATTATCTTCTTTATTTCATAAACATAATAATAATAATTGTATTGGTAAGTTTTTGTGATAAACAATAAACCAAAATCGAAACGTGACTCAAAACACCATGCACACCTGTCGGTAGTATTGCGTCATCGATTTTTAGGAAAACCCAAAATAGTAATCGTGACGTCATACAGCTGCTGCCTATATTTATAGGCCCGGTATGTCTCTTAATCGTGCACATGCTAGGTATTCGTGCGCACAGATAAATTAGATTTGATGCCGAATATCACCCAAAGGATATACAAGTCGCTAACCAATAAAATAATTTGCATATCTCTGGAAATATTGTATTATTCCGACAATTTCGCTCTGCCCGCTAAAGCGGGCTGCCGGGATGAACGTAAATTACGTCGTGCCCGCTTTAGCGGGCTGCCGGGTTGAAAGAGTTAATAATTCATAGTTCTCCAATAATGAAATGCATGTGTTGAAAAAATTGTTATGTACACAAAACTGTCAGAGTGATTTGTCAACAAACATTGCTAAACGTGTAGTAAGTTCAAATATTTTAGTCTGAATATGATTTTCTATTTTTCAATGCTTTGACCTTTTCCAATGATTACCATCAAGGTTTGATTAAACTTTGGTTTGTTTTTGGACTAATTGGACTTTTATAGTTAATTCCACTGTAACAGTACTGTTCACATAACAATGGTTTTGATATGCGAAATCTTGTTATTGGAGAGTTAATAATGATGAAAATAAGAAGGAAATTGATGCAAAAAATCTCATTATTGGAGAGCTATTAATAATAATAATTAGAACAAAGTCAATCTATTTTTTCATGTACTTGTTGATGATAGTTGTTTTACAGACTTTTGTGTTATTTCATCATGAACTAACTGTGAAGGCCTTTAGTCCCTTTAACTTGAATTGAGGGTGTGTGCTAAACAATTTAGATAGTGTCTGGTTGGTTGTCATGGTAACATAACTATACTAAAATTTGACTACCAGACAAGCCTGTATGCGCTATAATGCCCTGCTTGGTTATCATGGTAACATGTAGTGGTGGGACAATATGACAATACGATGCTTATCGCGATATGAAAGCCACGATATGATACATACACATTATCGGTACAGTGAAGTGATATGGGCTGCAGTATCACGCCGAGTTGACGATGTCAGATCGCTGTATCAAACTCCAGCGAGTTTGATGCGGCGATCTGACATCGTCAACGAAACGTGATACTGCAGCCCATATCACTTCACTGTACCGTTAAAGCGTTTATTATATGACACATTTTTGGTTCATCCCATGTCACAAAGGGCAAAAAATCACCATGAACATCACCAACACCCAGCAGCATTTTTTCTATTGCCTAGGAGCTCAAATTATCAAGAAAGTCATCGTGTTCCATCACTTGTCGTTGAATTTATAATTACAGTTAAAGCAGACGAATATTTGACGTACGCCAAATGGTTCCGCACAGTGTCCGGCACACAAAAAGTTATTTCCGGTTGTCAGTTTATACGATAATGCGCATGCGCAGTTGGTCAGGATACACGAGCGACAATAGAACAGATCCGTTTACGCTTCAAACGAACAGACCTGATAAATAGTTCCCAACTTCCGGCGACCTAATTTCACGGGATACTGATACTGAATTCAAAGGATACTGATACGGAATTCATAGAATACCGATACGACTCACGACCAGACAAGCGTTTTCCGACTGCTCGGAATTTATCGCCAAACAATAGTGGTATTTGTAAGGGATTAGTGGTAGTCATATAATAAATATCTAGATACAGTACTTTCCTATGCTACAAGATGATGAAGATGGATAGATCAGTTTGTTAGGCTACCATGGCATGGGAAATTTGATATTCAAGAGAGACCACCCAACAGAGAGACAGTGAGACACCCATGTTTCCAATTTCAAGAGGAAATATTTAAATATCAACTTCAATTAAAGGGGTACTGTATGCCATTTTCAATAAATTCCCGGTGATAACAACGATCGAATATCGATAATATATAGAAAACTAAGTAATTGGAGTCAGAGATGTATTCTGTAAATGTTCAGGTTAATATGTTATCTTAAAATCAAAGTTAATAATTTGATATAAATTTAATTTATGGCAGGAGCCATAAATTAAATTACGAATTTCCGTGTATAAGACGTAATCAAAATAATTCACGGATAGTGGATAGGGCAACGCGTGGCACACATGATCATGTAAAAAACTATGTTGATACGGGGCGTAAACTCAAGCCACTCACTGACTAGTGACTATACAATGACTTAAATGAGTATATGGGACCAGTATGCATATACTATAACATTTATTTGATACATTTGCTTGAAAACTGTCCAAAAATTACTCGATAATGACAATTGGTAATTTCGCATTTCGGCTTATCTGACATCCGTAACATTACTTCGTACTCAACAGACTTTCAAATAATGGAAATTTGGTTACCTTATTCTATGACTCAGACTATAGAAACCAACAACAACATTTGAGTACAGTATCCCTTTAAGAATAACCAGAGTCCCTGAACAATTTATGGAATGCCGTTATATTTATTTCTCCTTTTGCATAATATACAAACAGTTGATGTCTTATCTATCTTCCGAACCCCATCAACAATTTCCCCAACCCAAAGTTTTTCAATTATCTTTGAACAGTAGTTATTTGCTGGGGTCGGGTCATTATAATGCAGTTTCCGTCGTTTTTGATTGTACTAAGTGTACTTGATTTATGTGTTTCGTTATTTCCAAAAGTCTGCAATTGAAAACAGAAAGGTTCAGGTGTTTTGTTTGATTATTGACATGAATAATCAGTGATATATTTGATTTTAGCTAATTGCATTCTCAGTTCACTACATTAATTCATCTTTTTGTCTGTAATTAAACTTAAGTATGGCCTGTATTGGGACCAACTGTATTCATTATATAATACACACAAGGGATTCGTGATCGTATCGCAGTACTACGATAGTTGCAGCTCCCTATCGGTAAGCATATCTCGGGTGACGTACTACGATACATCGTCGTACCTGAATATCGTCACAGGCCTAGCAACATGGGCTATACTAACCTTTGACTGCCAGACAAGCCTGTAAGCATGTGAATGCCCTAATTCATCCATGACCGCCTGTACTGTAGCGGCTACTTCTGCTGGGTAGGCGTCTCCTCTGTTTACAACCTGCAAAGAGGCATATGTGTTAACCCTTTCTTTACTAAATGGATTCTCCTGTTCAGTAATGAAGTGTACACTGGAATGGTCTATTATCATCTGAAGGGGTGTTCAAGAAATATAAGTGACGACAGACAGATGGACAGATAATATAATTGCAAAAAATACTTCTATTCATTGGAGGGAACTGTTCAGATACAGTAAGTTCAACAAACAGTTCAATGAGTATTAGTTAAGAAAGGGAGCTGCACTGGTGTAGCATTAAAGATTCTGTGCCAGTACATTCTCTTCCATTATATTATATGTGAGGCTCCACCTCGCATATATAAGAGACTGCACTGGCTTACAAGGTTAATGTATATATTGTTAGGCCAATGTATTCTCTTATACAAAAAAGTGGTCGGGTACCCCTACCCATGGTAGAACAAGTTGAAATAAATTTTTATTAAGGAGAAAATGTTAGTGAAAAATAATGGAATTGGTGGTGGCTATTGATAAATCGAAGGATACCCACCAGTAGTAAGGTTAAAGTGGTAGGGTTAAAGTGATATGAAACACTCAACACCAATAATAAACGGAATTTATTTTCACAGTTTATGTATAAAAATTGGCAACATGAATGGTCATTTAGAGCTGCAATGATACATTCCTGCTATGATACAATATGTGTTGATGTTCTTGCTCACATTACAATTATGTGTATTACCCCAGACTTAAAGGGGTACTGTACTCAAATGATATTGCTGGTTTCTATATTCTCTGCTTCATAGAATAAGGTTTTCTATTATTTGACTGTCTGCTGAGTACGAAGTATCCAGCGAGAATGTTACTAGAGCTGAAACGGTTGACCCATTCTTCTAACCGGTTAACCATCGGGGTTAACCGGATTTCAACCGGTTAACCGATACATTTCTAGCGGACTTCTCTCACACTAATTATGTCGACATTATGCCATGCTCCAGGGACAAACCTAGGTGAGAAGTAGTATCTGAAATAAAGACCTTATTCACGGCATTTAACGATATTCAAAAACACGCATTCACTGTTCTTTTGCTGGCTCTCCTGATGGGGAATGAGCAAGTGAAATTTGTGAATGGCAGGGGAGATCGCTTATTTGCCGTGATCAGCATATGTTTGGGCATTTGTAAAACGAGAAAAATAGTATGGGTATTGGTAAAACGAGTAACAAAACTATATATTAAAGATCTGTAATATATCATTATCATCATTGGTATATCATCCAATGCATTATATATAAAGACAAGAAAGTAATAACTAGAGAACAAAAAGGAAGGTCAGTTAGGTCAGACTCGCAGTCCTATTCAGTATTCGAGCTATTCGTCGGTTTCATGATAGCGGACACTGGTGTTGGGAGGTTATATAATTTACGTTTCGGTTTTGGTTTTAGTATGCAATCACTTAACATATAGCAATTACTGCCAAATTGAGTGTTAATTAGTCCCACAGGCACAACCAGTTACAGAGTAGCATGGAGCATCAATTTCCTTGATAAAAGGGAAGATTATTGAAGAAGTTTTGGGTTGCTTCAGCTACGATGTCTGTTTGGTCACTCAATTGAATTGATCATATTAAATCACAACAGGGAGGAAGAACGGGAAGAGTGAAGACATTGTGCAGCTGATCTCAATCTTCAAACTTTGTTGACTTACCGGTACATAGTTTTTATAAACCCCACTGTAAAACAGTTTTATATATAGTATGTCGTGGTGTGATTCCAATTTGAATCCATGTTGCTTCGTGCAGTATTAACTACTAAGTTACGAAAGCACGCATTGCCACACAACGCCACTTTTACATTGTCACTTCCTTGTGTGCATTCAGACTTGATACACAGTGACTGCACACGTGCTTTTGTCGGAAGAAAACTTCAAAGGGTCGGAATTGATTGAAGGTCGCCGACACTTCCAGACAGTTCGAGAATTGCTACTAAGTATCTGGTACTACCGCGTGTACCAATTAATGCTTGCATTGCACTCTACTATCGGTGACACAGGATTTAGTATTAGTTTTGCATAATTTAACCTAATATTTTGAGGATTATTCACGTTCACGTTCAACTGACAACGGGATGCGGTTACGTCCGGTTCATTTTTTTCTAACCGGTTACGTCGCTAACCGGATGCTAACCGGTTAACCGTCTAACCGTTTCAGCTCTAAATGTTACATATGGCAGATAAGCTGGAATGCATTAATATATTTTTGTACATTTTCAGACAGATGTTAGCATACTAAATTCACCCTCTGGTGACACTATATTCAGGCTTGAAAACCATGCAAGCGGTTGGCAAGTGATTAACTAGAGGTCACCCTGAACATCCATATGAAGTCTGGTGACAATTGGATGAATGATGCAATAGCTCAAAGTTGACTTTGTTAAGTTCGGCTAAAAATTGCGAGCCCAATATTTACAGGCCTGAAATGATTATGATTTACACCCTGCACATTTTTTTTGGGACTGCACATTTATATGGAACTAGTGTAATAGCGTACCTTGAGTGGAAGAGAATGAGCTGAGAACAAAATAATAATATCATCTCTCTCTTCCTCTGGAAATCGAAGAATCTCAGCCTTTATATTATCTGCGAAAGCCTAAAAAATATTAAGAAAAAGAAATTACACACAAATACTATAAAATAAAAGGTCGGTAGACCTCATGTCCGCCTCCAAGTGTCAGCTTGATACGACCGTTGTTTGCGCATAAAAACCTGTCTTTAGTGCTAGTAAACCTACATACCAAATTTAATTTCATTCAGTACACATTTACTAAAGTTATCATCCGGAAACCTCAAATTGGCAAAAATTCAAGTCAAAAAGGGACATAACTCTGGTGAAAATTGGCGGGCGGAACCCGAGTTCGAACCTGACCTGTGTTTTGCTGGGAGAAAGACACATACCAACTTTGGTTCAGATCAAATAATCCAAACTGGAGTTATCGGTCGGAAACCAAAAATGTTAACAGACGGTCAAATTCTAAGTCGAAAAAGGGCCGTAACTCATGTAAAAATAATTGGACGGAACCCATATTCGAACTTGTCCTGTATCTTTAGCTGGAAAATACACATACCAACTTTGGTTCAGATCAAATAATCCAAACTGGAGTTATCGGTCGGAAACCAAAAAGTCGAAAAGGGGGCATAAACTCTGGTGAAAATTGGCGGACGGAACCAGCCATAATTCGAACTTCACCTGTCTTTTCTGCTAGTAAACCCACATACCAAATTTAATTTAATTTGGTTCACTCTCACTAAAGTTATGATCCGGAAAACTCGGACGGATGGACAGACGCACGCACGCACGCACAGGCTGATTATAATAGTCCTCCGAACCCGTTGGGTCGGCGGACAAAAAGGGCCGTAACTCATGTAAAAATAATTGGACGGAACCCATATTCGAACTTGGCCTGTATCTTTAGCTGGGAAATGCACATACCAACTTTGGTTCAGATCAAATAATCCAAACTGGAGTTATCAGTCGGAAAACCAAAAATGTTAACAGACGGTCAAATTCTAAGTTGAAAACGGGGCATAACTCTGGTGAAAATTGGCGGACGGAACCAGAATTTGAACTTGACCTGTCTTTTCTGCTAGTAAACCCACATACCAAATTTAATTTAATTTGATTCACTCTAACTAAAGTTATCATCCGGAAACCTCGGACGCACGCACGCACACACGGACGCACAGGCTGATTATAATAGTCCTCCGAACCCGTTGGGTCGGCGGACAATAATGTCAAACATCCAATATAACATTTCGTTCTATATGACTAACGTTAATACAGTAAGGACAAATAAATAACAATTCTGTATTCTCAGGTACCTCCCTCGTCACTGAAATGTTCTCGTTGTGAATCAAATTTATCAAACAGGTTTCATGAAATCTTATATCCCTACATAACTGGTTGGTGATCCTCTATATATTTACTTATTTATGGCAGATCAGTGAGAGAGCAGGTTTTCTGGGGATGAGCCGTTCCATGAGAAACGAACTATTTGGTTTATCTTGCCTTAATAGGGGATGAACATAGGTCCTTCAATGAATTTTACGAATTTCACCTTTACTAGTCCTGTTGACGTGGGCCACCTGTCAATGACACTCCAAATCATCTCGCTGGACACACCTCTTTTGGCATAATGTCTGTAGATGGCATTTAAACTGCTACCTGTTGTTGAACAGCTGTACTGTGGATACTGAGTAAACGCTACTGCTCTCTCTAGTCCATCACTGAAACAAGGTCATGTCAGTCCTTATTATATGTAATAATAATAGTAACTAGAGGTGTGACTGTCCCAATGGGACTACGGATACCCCCCTTTTTAAAAAATACTAAGATGTTTGACATGTCAGTAAACATTTAGTTAAAATAATAAAATAACAGTTCCCATTGCAGGTGTACAACCATAACCCTAATCTTAAACCTAATGACCGAAAATTGTAGGAAAAAAAAGCTTGGACAAAATTATGTAAGTTGCGAAAAAAATTCTAAGTCGAAAAAGGGGAATAACTCCACAAAAAAAATGTCGGACAGACGTCATAATTGCAGGTGCACAGGTTCCCATGGTACTAAATATCAGTGCCAAGATTAAAAAACATTGACCGAAAAATGTAGGAATAAAAGCTCGGACAAAATTATGCATGTTGCAAAAAAAGTTTCTAAGTTGAAAAAGGGGGATAACTCCACCAAATAATGTCGGACAGATGTCATAATCGCAGATGCACAAGTTCCAATGGTACTAAATATCTGTGCCACGTTTTAAAAAAATTGACCAAAAAATGTAGGAATAAAAGCTCGGACAAAAGTATACATGCTGCGAAAATTTTCTAAGTCAAAAAAGGGGGGGATAACTCCAAAAAATAAAGTCCGACAGACGTCATAATCGCAGGTGCACAGGTTCCCATGGTGGTTGATGTCTGTGCCAAGTTTCACGGAAATTGATCAAAAAACGACTGAGAAAAACTCCGGACAAATTTGTGTCCACGGACGGACGACGGACGGACTGACGACGGACGGACGGACAAGCTGACTCCAGTATACCCCCCCTAACTTCGTTGCGGGGGGGGTATAATAATAATAATAATCTGAGTAAAAGCTAGTGCTGAAACGGATATCCGGATATCCGGTTGATAACCGGCTACCGTCGGCAACTGGTTGAACTACGATCAACCGGTTAACCGCTATGTATTACACACATGCAATGCCACTGATAAAAACTAACGTATTCAGGTCCTTAATCGGCATAGACTGATAACAGTAGCTTTTAAACAAGGGTACTTTATCAATTTTGCTAAAACGTTATCACTCAGGGGGTATACATTCGAAATTACACATATTAAAAGTCAAAATCTGGTGCCAGATCAAGTCTTCCATGAATGGCAGATTACATAGTCTGGCATTGGCCGGTAAACATCAAAGATGCATGACGTCATCTTTGATGTTCCGATGTCTGGTAAAATATAATATTTATAAATAATATTACTTTTTCCTTAAGGGAAGCCCGAAACTGAACTATATGGATTACGTCTCCGGCCTTGTGTCAATCAGGAGGGTTAAAATTTTATTGCTGTGCCGACCCCACTCACATCCGTGTCCAGATTAGTCTCGCATGAATACACCCGCATTCTATCTATTGTCTAGTCTGTTTTTTATTTCCGACTTAATCATGAGATTTGCGAGTCGCGGGGTTGGGAATGGCACCACCATGGGAGGGATCTATGATAGTTCAGTTTCGGGCTTCCCTTAAGGAAAAAGTAATATTATTTATAAATATTATATTTTTCCGCCAAGGAGAAGCCCTCAACTGAACTATATGGATTAGAATGCAAGCCCAGGAGGAGGCACGAGCAATAAAGTTAATTAATATCCAAATTCGATGGGAATGTACTCTTCCGAAACATGATTCATGTAAATGTGATTTAGTCATGAATCAGATATGATTATGTTACGTGAAAGAGCTCCCAATTCAGATTACGACATTGCTCAAATGTGTACCGTCCGCCCCCCTTGTTTTTGGAATAAACATCCCAGGTAGTGCCATATAATTCATGCTAGCGAGACAACCGAGCAAGTATAACTTTGCTGCATCCTATTCTCTGTGTTATCTTCTTCGCTCTCTCGACAGTTCACATTATGAACTGATGTCACATGCAGCCATTGTGTAGGCCATAAGATATCAGAATGCTTATGATACACCAGGGAGCAAATTAACTGGAATCGCATCGCGATTTGCCACTGAAATGTGGATACCGGTAATAGCGAGAAATTTCTTTATACATGTATGATGTTATAAAAATGCTATCTAATCATGTCAATGTGAGATTATTTGCTAATCAGATATCGAAAGTAAATTGCTCCCTGTGATACACAAACCAGATATAAAAATGATATGCTGCAGATATCATAGCGAGGTATGAGGTTTCATTATATCATGCCACACATCTGTACTCCAGCCTCGTATAATGTAGAGAGCAGGGAACGCCATCATGATCCAAGGTATCATTGCATACCAGTATATATGGGATTAGAGAACACCACTGCGGACTTGATGAACAAGCATAGAAGCATCAGTGATCTATGATGGCGCACATAACGAGTGTCGGGTACATTTCGAAATGATCAAATGTAGCAGAATGATCAAAATTGCAAAATGACCGGTGAAGGAGTGGCCTGGAGGTATCCCGAAGGTATTACGATTCCAGGAGATTGGACCCCATCGTGTGGAGATGTGGGCCACTGCACCGTGGGGAAGAGATAGAAGGCTGGTTGGTGCAGCTCTTGGAGGCACGCAACAAGACTTCCCCACCCAGATCATTCAGCCTTTCTTTCCTACCGGTGAAGGAGTGGCCTGGAGGTATCCCTAAGGTATTACGATTCCAGGGGATTGGACCCCATCTTGTGGAGATGTGGGCCCCTGCACCATGGGGAAGAGTTAGAAGGTTGGTTGGTGCAGCACTTGGAGGCACGCAACAACAAGTCTTCCCCACCCAGATCATTCAGCCTTTCTGTCCTACCGGTGAAGGAGTGGCCTGGATGTATCCCGAAGGTATTACGATTCCAGGGGATCGACTGGACCCCATCTTGTAATGATGTGGGCCACTGCACCATGGGGAAGAGTCAGAAGGCCATTTGGCTGGTGCGCTATGTCTAGACTATGAGAGCAAGAGCGTCACGTGACAACGAGTCTACCCCACCCATTTTTCTTTTCTTCTTCTTTTTCTTTTTTCTTCTTTTTAGAATCCTCGTCCGACAGTGTGCCTGACGACCCACTGTCGACCCGCGATTCTTGCTCATCGTCGTCAAACCTGCCGACGCCACGCGATGCAGAGAAGCATGTCAAGATCGACGCCAGCCAACAGAATTGGCTGCATCAGGTTGGGATACCAGACTGTGGAAGAGGCCTACTCTGAAATGGTTCGACGCAAGACAAATGCTCTTGCATTTGGGATAAGTAGCTATGGCCTGTCCAAGGTCACCCCCTCAAATTCTGGGGCATCATCAAGCTGCGCCCCCAAGGCCAGAGGGAATAAGTTCTGATGAGCCATTTGATCAGAGGAAGCCCCTTCCATGGAATCCCCCAAATGCAGGTGGTCCTGACCAAACTGGAATAAATGTCGATGACATACCACTATGATCGCATGACGGCGGAGGAGCAGGCCCGGATGTATCCCGAAGGTATTACGATTCCAGGGGATCGACTGGACCCCATCTTGTAATGATGTGGGCCACTGCACCATGGGGAAGAGTCAGAAGGCCATTTGGCTGGTGCGCTATGTCTATGAGAGCATATGCGTCACGTGACAACGAGTCTTCCCCACCCAGAACAGCCGCCAAAGGCTACTCCCAGGTGCCCAATAAACAGATCTTCGTGGCAGGAATCCAGGCCGAAATCAAAATACTGATGGAAATTTCACTCTATGTGGAATAATAGTAAATCGATGTGAATTTTTTCGAAATTTAATAATCGTATTGCCACTACCATTAGGCACCTGAGAGAAAGGTGCCGGAGCAATCGCCCGTGAAGATTGGTTTCCCGAATCAACCACTTGCAGCACCCGCCTACCATTGGTTCATACTGCCGTAGCAGGACCTGGGGGGCCAGAACTGGTCCTGCCCGAGGTAAAGACTGGTACGGTTGCTCAAAGTAGGAAATCATTGACTAATATGCCCTTACCCAACTATAACAAGTAATACACCTGTGAATGAGCAACCTGCACGGTGTGTGGCCATCAAATTCGAATCATGTTCGACCGCAAGACATGCTGTTAGTTATAACAAAGCAAGGTTAATATACATAACACAATACAACCTAGGTTATTGAGTATAAAGTAAGGTTAATATAAAATCACGTTATACCCCTGGCCACGTGATCTTACCTGCTATGACAGGTAAGATACTGTCTTTTCTCGTATATGAGGACGATGAGTTCCGAATGCACATAGGCAAGAACTAGGCGGTTTCCGTTAGGAAAGTGCGCTGACAGCGGACGTGAAGATACGAATGCCTTCATTTTCGGCATGATTGTATCGAATCGTTTTGTCACATATTAGTGGATATGTGACAATAGACGAAGAGCCATGTCTTGGCCGGTTTCGGAAATATATTGGCAGTAGATGTGGCAATATAAACGCTGCGCATGTAAGCTCGCTTTAGACATGTAACAATACAAATGCAGTCCTTTCTGATATTCTGCGCAATATAAATGTGTTGCATGTAACTGCGCATCATACACGAGTGAAAGCTATTTGGCAGAATATCGTTTTGATATATGTGGAAATAGAAGTTAGTGAGCCAAGTGATGGTCTCTACTGGAAAGACTATTGGCAGTGAATCTGGAGCACGTGACAATATGTATTCTTTCTATTTCGCTGTTTGCCGTTATCATTCACTGATGAAACTGCAAAGTATGTCAGTATTGGGATGAAAACTGTTCACCATATGTAAGCATACTAGTAGTCAGTTCTGACAGCATACATGAGGCCCTGATACGATATGATTGTCATGTACAATGTATGGAACTATTACGGCGTGCAATACATTATTGCAAGCTCGCCCACGCCGAGGCATATTAGAGCCTACGGTAAGATGGCTTAGTGTCAGGCCACAAAGTTTTCACTTCATTGCAGTTGGTGAACAATAGTTCGTAGGAACCCAAACTGTACATACATGGATGTAAAGAATGCAACACAATATTTAGAACGTCAGACAACACATCAATTCGAAGTGTGGTTATATATGTGATAACGAATACCATCCCCCTGTTACGGAGTGTTAGTAACTATTGTACTGATGATACAATGAGTTATATGATATTTAATCGTGATAGACAAGGTAGAATTTTCTAAATACCTTGAAGTCGATGTAATGTGTTGTTACATTTGTCATGTGTCTAACAAGACCACGCGCTCATACATACTGGCGGGCGTAGATTCGCAGGTATTGATCGTTAAAACAATATTACAGATCGCTCAGTCGAAAGAAATGTGAATTGTCATCTGATAGTGATAACAAGTACTATCTTTCGTATTTATTCATGTAAATTATTACAAAGGAGGATATGGCTGTCCTGTGCAACTTTCTGCGAATTAACAGAGCAGTGCCATGTATGATTTGGCAGTATACATTAGGATACAAAGCAACGGAACTTACGAAATAACCGAAGCGAGTCGACGGAAACTTATGTAAAGTGAAACACGTGTAGCACGAAATTAGGAGACATCGCATACCGTACTACATTGCGTCCTCAATTGTAAGTCATGATAGTCATCACGCCGTATGTGTGGCACAATATGCACTATGTGGTTTTGCCACAAGTAAGCTATGTGCTTCTTTAGTCATTGTCAAGATGGCCATCTTAATTCCAATTGTTGGAAGATAAAGCCGTCTTGAGGAAAACAGAAAACACGGAAACAAATTACGGATACAGTGAAACGAAAAAAGTTCCCGTTTCGGATGTGAGAAATATTAATTAACAATCGGGTACAATAAATTGCAAGTTTGTAATATCAACAATAAATATTGAGTCGATAAACTCGCAACACAGAAAGATACAACCTTGAGAAAATAGAAACGATCCTGTCCTGGCGAGGAGGAATAAAAACTGACTAGACAATAGATAGAATGCGGGTGTATTCATGCGAGACTAATCTGGACACGGATGTGAGTGGGGTCGGCACAGCAATAAAATTTTAACCCTCCTGATTGACACAAGGCCGGAGACGTAATCCATATAGTTCAGTTGAGGGCTTCTCCTTGGCGGAAAAACATGTGCACTGACGCCACTGGGTCATCGGCAAAGATCAATACAATCGTTTTCACTGCAGTATACGGCGTGGTCATTTGACATCTACTCTCCGACTGACTACTTGTAGATAGTATCATGGATACCCAAGAAATTAGTAAATCAGATGTCTGGGCACATTTCAAAGAGAAAATGGCAGAATGCAAACTCTGAGAACCAACCCTATTTATATACGCTCGGTCTATACTTCTAACATTACTGAGTTTGAGTAATCTCAGTCGATGAAGATCAAATGAACTCGAATCAAAATGGTGTTCTCCTGCAGTCGGACTTATTTGCATCCTAATGACTAATTCTCAGCATTTGATTGTCTTCTAACAGAAAACAGTGTTTTTAGCAGGTTTTCAGCTGTTTTTTTTAATTTTCATTTGTTAACTACATAAAGTTCACAAACTTCATAATTGTGTTTATCGGTCGTCAGTCATCCTATCCATCTCAAATCGCCAAAGAACACCCAGCGGTTAGAATACCTGAGTCACATGACTTAATAATCGGCCAGTCCCGCAATCGCTATAATGGCAATACAAAACTGTCGATATTTGCATGTATGAACATGTATATAGGTCACACAATATTCTTCCCAAAATGAGAACGATAACAAGTCAGGTAACAATCGCAACTGCAGTACAAATAGGTCAAGCATGACCCGTCTATTTATAAACGCTGCGAGTTTTAGTTCACTGTGTCATCTGCCAAGTTGTCAACACGTGGCTTTGTGACGTTCGTGTTTTGTGATTTACATTCGTTTAATACAAGCTCTGTCTGTGTAAACATTACGCGAGTTTGCCATAAGTTAATAAATCAAATTATGCTGATATATTGGTACAAATTATAGTATAAATAATCAGTATAAAGTCATAGGTTGAAAATAGCGGATAGCCGGTTATGATCCGGTTACACGTCGCGGTTAACCGGCTACAAAAATAGGTCAACCGTTTCAGCACTAGTAAAAGCTACAGCTCTCTCTAGTCCATCACTGAAACAAGGTCATGTCAGTCCTTATTATATGTAATAATAATAATAATAATAATAACTAGAGGTGTGACTGTCCCAATGGGACTACGGATACCCCCCTGTTTTTAAAATACTAAGATGTTTCACATGTCAGTAAACATTTAGTTAAAATAATAAAATAACAGTTCCCATTGCAGGTGTACAACCATAACCCTAATCTTAAACCTATTGACCGAAAAATGTAGGAATATAAGCTTGGACCAAATAATGTATGTTGTGAAAACATTTCTAAGTTGTAAAAGGGGAATAACTCCACCAAAAAATGTCGGACAGACGTCATAATCGCAGGTGCACAGGTTCCCATGGTACTAAATATCAATGCCAAGATTAAAAAACATTGACCGAAAAATGTAGGAATAAAAGCTCGGACAAAATTATGAATGTTGCAAAAAAAGTTTCTAAATAAAAAAAGGGGGATAACTCCACCAAAAAATGTCGGACAGACGTCATAATCGCAAGTGCACAAGTTCCCATGGTACTAAATATCTGTGCCACGTTTAAAAAAAATTGACTTAAAAATGTAGGAATAAAAGCTCGGACAAAAGTATACATGTTGTGAAAATTTTCTAAGTCGAAAAAGGGGGGATAACTCAACTAAAAAAAGTCCAACAGACGTCATAATCGCAGGTGCACAGGTTCCCATGGTGGTTGATGTCTGTGCCAAGTTTCACGGAAATTGATCAAAAAACGACTGAGAAAAACTCCGGACAAATTTGTGTCCACGGACGGACGACGCCGACGGACGGACGACACCGACGGACGGACGCCGACGGACGGACGGACAAGCTGACTCCAGTATACCCCCCTAACTTCGTTGCGGGGGCTATAATAATATGAGTAAACTCTACAGCTCTCTTTAGTCAGTCACTGAAACAAGGTCATGTCATTCCTTATTATATGTAATAATAATAATAATAATAAAAGGTCGGTAGACCTCATGTCCGCCTCTAAGTGTCAGCTTGATACGACCGTTGTTTGCGCATAAAACCCTGTCTTTATTGCTAGTAAACCTACATACCAAAGTTAATTTCATTCAGTACACATTTACAAAAGTTATCATCTGGAAACCTCAAATTGGCAAAAATTCTAAGTCAAAAAGGGACATAACTCTGGTGAAAATTGGCGGGCGGAACCCGAATTCGATCTTGACTTGTGTTTTGCTGGGAGAAAGACACATACCAACTTTGGTTCAGATCAAATAATCCAAACTGGAGTTATCGGTCGGAAACCAAAAATTTTAACAGACGGTCAAATTCTAAGTCGAAAAAAGGCCGTAACTTATGTAAAAATAATTGGACGGAACTCATATTCGAACTTGGCCTGTATCTTTAGCTGGGAAATGATATTTTTAAAAATATAATATATATTTCCTTAAAGAAAGCCTGAACACTGAACTATATGGATAGATGTCCTGCGTTTGTAAACCATAGCAGAAAAGGGGTTAACTTTTTGGTCGCCTACGGTCATTCACGGTCTGTACTTTTCAGTGGCTTGCCTCGGAATCAGTCACGCATGCGCAGTCCCAATATAATTCACTGTACAGATTGAATTAGCCAGTTTATTTTCAACTCAATCAGAAGATTGGCGAGTCGCGGGGTTGGGAATGGCACCGCCATGGGAGGGCACTATGATAGTTCAGTGTTCAGGCTTTCTTTAAGGAAATATATATTATATTTTTAAAAATATCATATTTCCGCCAAAGGAAGCCCTCACACTGAACTATATGGATTAGAATGCAAGCCCAGGAGGAGGCACGAGCAATAAAGTTAATAGCCAAATTTTGAGTAAAGGTACTCTTCTAAAACAGATTGTACCATATATGAACACTTTAATGAATCTGTTAGGATTATTTACGTGAAATAACTCATATAGTTAGAGTGCTATATTGCTCAAATGTGTACCGCCCCCCTTGTTTTGAAACAAACATCCCATGAGGTGCCATCCAATGCATAGTTGCGAGCGAACCGAGCAAGTATAACGTTAGAAGAAACTCTTCGTTCTTCTCTGTGTCGTCGTCTTCAGCTGTCTGTTCTAAGGTCCCACCCGTCAAGGTCCCATGATGCAGGATCATGAAGGAAGGAGACTAACTCACTCTCCGCCTTAGCGACAGAACGACCTGCACAGACGGAGGCCCACTCCGCCGATGGCGAGACAACCAAAGTTAACTAACTGCTATTCGCCAAAGAAAAAGCCAGAGAACCTGATGCCAAATTTGTGGCACAGGGATGGAGTTGAGAACCCATTAGGCCAAACAGGTTGTACAACGATAATGGAGTCAAGCCATCTGAACAGAGGGAGCCCCCACCCACGCATCTTGCAAGGTGGTCATGCCCCCTGTCGTTCTTAGAACAGCTTCCTTGTTTTTCTTCTACTGTTCACATGTCTCTGAGGTACCTATGCATCACAAGATATCCGACAGAAACCCTGTGATACAAATCTTACGAGTATATATTATAAATATATAAAAATGATATAAAAAATATATATCAAGGTGATCTATAAGTCACAATGAGATCATTGCAGAAGGCCCTTTGGCTCTTTGACAACTGAAATCAGTTCAAATGATGTACAATGTAATCAGATGATAACCACGGGTAAATTGTCACCATACGGAATATTCAGTTCTGAGCCTCTGCCCAGAACATCATGTCACTTTCCCCCCCAAACATGCAGCAGAACGACCTAGGTGTGTGATATGTTAGTGTGAGGCATGCAGCAAACTAGGGGAAGACCCCCTCCAAAATGGCTCGCTGAAGGAAACAAATGAAAAATTTTATCCTCCTAGTAAAGGACACACATCCCTTTATAATGTTGTTACTTATTGAATTTTAAGAGCCATGATGGAGAGGAGTTCCCCCGACCTAAGTGGTCCTGTTGGAGGCATGTTTAAGGAAAATAGGACAAATCCAGCATAGACCGAAGCGAGCAGAGTTGTCAGCATGGTCTCAGGCCCTTATGATTGGGTGGCTGGTGCCATGTGGTTGGGATCCCCTCATATGGGTTGGTCCCTGCCTGCAAGGAAAGGTTTGATGGCTAGTCAATGAGCTTCCTCGAAAGCTGAGCTGGACAGCGCAAACGTCTTTGCCTGTTTTATTGTCGAATGTTGATAGGACAAATCCAGCATATACCGAAGCACGCAGAGTTGGCAGCATGGTTTCAGGCCCTTATGATCGGGTGCCATGGGGTTGGGATCCACTCGGACTGGGTGGTCCCCTGCCTGCAAGGAAAGGTCTATAACGCTAGTCAATGAGCTTCCTAGAAAGCTGAGATGGACAGTGCAAACGTCTTTGCCCGCGTTATTGTCTATTGTCTATAGGCGTGCAGTGCCCTGTTAATTTTATTACCCTGTGCCAGATAATCAAATTGATATTGGTAATAGGAGTATGAAGAGCCATGAGATGTACTCTGTCGGCCAGGCCATTGGCAGGGTCGTTGTGGCACGTGACAAGAGAAATGCTTTCCATGGAAATGTGCTTCATTCATGTGTGAAGTCTATTGACCAGTGTGTCAGTCGCGGGTCGTGTACCTTACCTATGAAATGTATATCACAGGTAAGATAGATCGAGTTCTCGATGCATTTTGAAGACGGTGGTACGATTGCGCAGGGCGTGCCAGGAGGGCTTGAGAGTTCATAGTTCAGTAGGAAGAAGCCTATAGATGAGATAATCCGTGGATAGGAAATCACGATCCGCAGCTTCTGCCTTACCGATGCCAGACTGTGACGACCGAAAAGACCCACAGTCTGACGTATTGTGCGCAGACGGGTCGTCATCGAAAGCCTCAGACGCCTTGGGGTGTAAGAATAGCATGTCGCTCTCTGCCCTAGCGTCGGAACGACCTGCAATAATGGACGACAAAACACTAGAGGGAGGCCCATTCCGGCGATGGCTCAATCGAGGTGTAAATACCTCCCATGGAATTTTAAGCTACGGCCAACTGTTTGAGCAAAAGGCTGATAAACTGAGTTCCAATTTTGGAGTCCAGTGTCGAAATGAAGAATCCCATAGCCAAAACTGGTTTCTTCTGATAACCGGAAGGAGGTGGAGCCATCGGACCGGGGTGAGCCCCCCTCCAAATGCAGGTGGTCCCGACCAAGCTGAATGTCCTGTCCAAGCAGAACGATGGGTAGAGGCCATTGCAGCAGAAACCCCAAGACGGCTGAGAGGCAGGCAAGGCCGTGTCTTTATATAGATCGTGACCAAGGGGACCGGGCTTGCTACCTCATGGGTAGGGCCACTGCCCTATGCCGAAGTCGCCGTAGTCGCGATTTTGGCAACTTCAGCACACAGAACCGCTTGCGCCGGTGTGGGACCGAATGTCCTGGGGGTCCCAAGTACCCCTGCATCGCCACCGGTCGCCTCCCCACTAATTGATTTAATGCCGAGGCATAATCGGGGGAGCGTGAACTGTTCCTGCCCGAGAAGAGATCCGACCGAGAAATACTACCTGGGGAGGATCCAGAGATGGTGCAAATAAAGGCTCTATATCTTATCCGATTTTCATGTTTAGTTGTTGAATTATAGAAAAATTCGTTGAAATAATGGAGAACCAACTTGAATAATTACTATCCCCAGGGTCTCCAGAGTTTGAGCGCCCAAACCTGTAACAGGTAGAAAAACATCCCTGGATCCTTCTCAGAAATTTACAAGCCCACCGGTTCAGACCGGCTTGCTGAACCGGCTGGTGTATAATCGCAGCTACCGCTATACTTAAAGTAATTGACCACCAATAACGTGGTGTCACCCCGTTAATATGGCGGTACTATACCGCGGTATCCTCCAATACCGCGGTACTGATACCGCTTGTTAACGCGAACAAGTATTGTGAGTAAATACCTCCCCTCAAAGAGTTCCATGAAAATCACTGCGGTATTCAACAAAATTAATGCGGTGCCCGCTAAAAGACCGCGGTATCATTATCGCCCAATACCGTAACTCCACCGCCATGACCGTCTCGATACCGCTACCATTTATTACCGGTATCACCGCGGTCATGACCGGGGTATCACCTTGTTTTTCTGGTCAATCACCTTGAGAATAGCGGTATTGTTCATTAGACCTATATACAAGGTACTAGTAGCTATTAATCGACATACATCTATGACATGGCTGAGATTTTATTCGTAGCACTACGGTACTACTGTCATATGAAGTTATTGTTATGCATGTGACATTGATAAACCAAGATCTAATCAACTGTCAGTATTCTTGACCTTGTGTAGATTGTAATCAACTTCAAGGTCAAACGTGATTAACACATCTGGATCATTTGTATTGAAACATAAAACAACATAGTATTATGTGAAAGCACGTTGTTCATAACATGACGAGAGATAGCGTCAGTAGCGATGGAATTATTGCTAAATAAATTTCCACGCATTAAAACGTCAAAATAATTCCCACGAAATTAGGATACTTCCGACGGTACTACTGTCATATGAAGTTATTGTTATGCATATGACATTGATAAACCAAGATCTAATCAACTGTCAGTATTCTTGTGTAGATTGTAATCAACTTCAAGGTCAAACGTGATTAACACATCTGGATCATTTGTATTGAAACATAAAACAACATAGTATTATGTGAAAGCACTTCGTTCATAACATGACGAGAGATAGCGTCAGTAGCGATGGAATTATTGCTAAATAAATTTCCACGCATTAAAACGTCAAAATAATTCCCACGAAATTAGGATACTTCCGGCGGTGAATCACGTGGCATTTTTGATATCTGACAAATTCTATCATACCTTATAGGTGCTATAATAATTCCATAGATGTATTTCTCACAATAATCTGTGCGCCTCGTAAGGCCTTGAAATTGCGGCTAATTATGGCGAAATGCTGATTTTCATATTCGATAAATTGTTTTTAAGTTCGCCGCCTGTTCGAAAAACACGAACCATTATATGTTTGAAGCGAAACGGTCCGTGAATTCGAAACAATAATTATAAAAACGAACGCGTAGGCGACCAGTAATTATTGTATCGATAAATTGAATTTGTCGCTATTGTTAAACGACAAATTCGGAAAAATACTCCCTTAGATCCGTCTGGTTGGTAGCAGAAAAATAAACTGGCTAATTCAATCTGTACAGTGAATTATATTGGGACTGCGCATGCGTGACTGATTCCGAGGCAAGCCACTGAAAAGTACAGACCGTGAATGACCGTAGGCGACCAAAAAGTTAACCCCTTTTCTGCTATGGTTTACAAACGCAGGACATCTATCCATATAGTTCAGTGTGAGGGCTTCCTTTGGCTGAAATATACACATACCAACTTTGGTTCAGATCAAATAATCCAAACTGGAGTTATCGGTCGGAAACCAAAAATTTTAACAGACGGTAAAATTCTAAGTCGAAAAAGGGGCATAACTCAGGTGAGAATTGGCGGACGGAACCAGAATTCGAACTTGACCTGTCTTTTCTGCTAGTAAACCCACATACCAAATTTAATTTAATTTGGTTCACTCTAACTAAAGTTATCATCCGGAAACCTCGGACGCACACACGCACGCACGGACGCACAGACTGATTATAATAGTCCTCCGAACCCGTTGGGTCGGCGGACAATAATAATATGGGTAAATGCTACTGCTCCCTCTAGTCCGTCACTGAAACAAGATCATGTCAGTCCCTTTTATATGTATAGTAAAACCTCTACAAACCAAACACCCTTTGGACCAGCCCTTCTGTTCGGTTTAGAGAGGTGTTCGATTTATAGAAACTTGCACTACAATCAGACTGTATTGATGTTGTTACAATGAGTTGTCGAATCACAATAAAAAGATGGTATAATAAGAATTAAAAACATGGTATATTAAGGCATAATACATGTATAGATAAGACAGGGAACATGGAAACTTTTTTTTTACTGTAATTGGCGATTTTTTTAAACGTCGCTGACAAAATTTAAGTAACTCAGGTATAGTAGTTTCGTATTCTTGAATATGCGTACCAATTTAATTAGCGGTCTTTTGTTTGGCGATTAATTTGAACCGGATTATAACTGCAGGTGTCTGAATAGATAACTGTATGCTTATTTCACACATTGAGTGAACAATGGTGACTTCATGAAGAATAGATCACTGACACTTTGTTTTTACAACAATCATTTCGCTGAGTTGGACTCTTATTTTTACGACCACTGTCCACACTAAACACCAATTCGCTAAAAGTACACGATGGTTGTGTATTGTCATCAATACAGTTTCAATCAACCTGTCACACTGAAAACGACCGCTCAGAGTTGAATGTAGGCCAGAAATTTAAACTTATAAAGGATCCCTAGTATCCACAAGACCCAACAAGATGTGCGTTCAGTTGGTATTGCTTTCCGCATTCGTATTTCAGAGGTAAAAAGTAAGTTAATCGTTCACTTATGGACTAGAAAAGCCGTTCAATGTTCGCAATAGAGAGGTTCCAGTTTTTAGAGCTAATTTTTTAGTGAAATTGCACTTGGATGAATTCGGGACCGGACAATTTGTTCGGTATGGATGATCCAGTTTGGAGAGGTTTTACTGTAATAATAATAATAATCTTAGTAAAAACGAGTGTCTCTTGATAGATGTATCAATACCATCGAATAGAAATATAGAAAAACTCTCCAAATACAAGGATCCAGAAATCAACATATATACAGTAACGCTCTAAATAATCGACCCCATAACCACAGCAGAATTATGGGTAACTTTTCAGGACTTAAGGCATTACTGTAGAATGTGGAAACTGAAAGTGGCTACTATACCGATAATCTAGGGACCTTTGGATCTTGTTAGGAAATCTTACGATTGGTTCAAGAAGGTTCCCGGGAAGATTGTACTGATGGGCACTGCACATATACCAGTATTGCGTAGGGATCTATCAATTTCAGCAATGTATAGGTTTCCAAGACAGTTAGGCTGAGTTAGCACATGAGGGGAATTCTGTATATATGCGAGTCTCATATTAGGGAGCCTCACATATATGAGAGAATGCACTGGCTTGCAAGGTCAAGGTAAATATTGTTAGGCCAAATTATTCTATATGGAAGCAGAAGTGAAAACAAAATTGCCAACATGGAGGTGTTGGAACTGGCAACAAAAATTAAATTGGCAGAATGCTGAAGTTTCAAAAATATATGTCACCGAGTGCACTATGGTCACTTATTTTCTTGTGAAGGGCACTGGATCTGAGCGCAAGTTTTCAACCTTTTGTAATTATGTTATGCCCCCCCCCAATACAACAATGCCATCTATGGTATAGTTGTCATACCGAAATGCCATACACAGGAACAAGGGTCATGAATTTAAAATCTCAATTGTGATATTAAAATGTACTCTGTTTGTCCCTATTTAAGTCGTCGGGAATGAAATATAAAAAAAAAGTAAAAAAAAGTAAACCCTTTCATGATGGGAGCCACGCTGGTGCAGCATTAAATATCCTGTGCCAGTGCATTCTGTGATATATGCGAGTCTCCCATAGGGAGCCTCACATATATAAGATAATGCACTGGCTTACAAGGTCAAGGTAAATATTGATAGGCCAACATATTATCTTATATATGCAAGGCTCCCTATGGGAGACTCACATATATAAGAGAATGCATTGGCACAGGGTTTTTGCAAAATTTCAGGAAGATCCAGTCATGGAAGATTAAACACTGCATCATAAATGACAAATTATGAACACCCTGCCTAACTCCTATTGCATTATATTACAAACCTCTCCATCTCTTCAATGGCGTCCTCTGTGAGAGGACTGGCATATCGGAAACCAATGTAAAACTTGTGTGGGGCTGAAGTGAAAAAAAAAGTAAAAAATATTAAAGTGAGAGATATTGATTCAGTTTCAGACAAATGAGATTAAAACGTGAGACACATTTTAAACATAACAAGTAATGTCAGGAAAAATATGCAGACAAGCCTTGAAATAGTGTGTCTGTCATTTGCAGAATGAGGTCCCCAGAGGGTGAATTTAGTGATGCTACCCTGCATAGCGGGCTAGCATCACCAAATTCACCCTCTGGGGACCTCATTCTGCTTACACCTCAGCAGAATGAGGTCCCAAGAGGGTGAATTTGGTGATGCTAGCCCACTATGCGGGGTAGCATCACTAAATTCACCATCTGGGGACCTCATTCTGCAAATGACAGACACACTATTTCAAGGCTTGTATGCAGACAACATGTTTCAATTGAAACTGGTATTTCGAAGTGGATCGAAGAAGGCAGAAAGATCAAGTAATCAAAAGTGGAAATGACGGAGAAAACCAAAACCGTTATTCATCAATCCTGTGAAGTTTGATGTGCAATGCAATGTCAACGGGCCAACGGCCTGTAATACCTTGGTTCAACTTGTATTTCTTAATGCGAGTTATGCATATCAAAAATCAAATTGGCCTTCACAAATTCATTTTGATGGCTCAGGTTATTTCTCTTTGAAATATGGGACTATGTTTTCATGAACCAGGAAACATTTCCAGGAGGAGGTGACATGGACTGTTTACGAAAACTGTCAGCCATGCAGTTCAACAACTACATTTGGCAGAATATTTCGCCTATATAATTTCTGGTCGGTCCATGAGAATTAGAGTGCGGATAAACATGATGTGTTGTGTGATTTTGTGTTGTTTATCAGTGGGTTTTCCATTAAAAATATCTGTTTTACTGTGCTCCTTGACTCACCGGTAAAACAACATTTTGATCATAAAAACCACCGATAAAAGTACCAAAATCACACCAGACAGCATGATATCCCAGAATTCTACCACATCATCAGAAATGTTCAAGTTATTGTCTCAGTTCACCAAGCCTAGAAATAGTGTGTCTGTCATTTGCAGAATGAGGTCCCCAGAGGGTGAATTTAGATACGCTGCCCCACACAATGGGCTAGCATCACTAAATTCACCCTCTGGGGACCTCATTCTGCTTGGGCCTCATCTTCTGGAAAGTATCTATAGTCTCAAATTAACATTGTTTATAGTTACTTTTTCCCTTCTGTTCAATTTCTATATCCATTAATTTGCAGAAGATAAATTGCATAATCAAGGTGATATAGGAGTGAACATCATGACAAACTTCAACTGGGGAAATTCAATGTGATCCTAGGTCTCCCATAAAAGTTGAGGCCTCAGCAGTATGTGGTCCCCAGAGGGTGAATTTAGTGCGCGATAGTGTCACTAAATTCACCCTCTGGGGGCCTCATTCTGCAAATGACAGGCACACTATTTCAATGTCTGCAGTTCACTGAGGGTAATATTCATGTCATTATTGTTTATTGTTAAACACTTTCTTTACTGAGTGGAATTTCGCATCAGTTATAAAAGTATACATTGGAATGGCCTACTATTCATCTGGAGGGGAGCATCTGGAGGGGAGTTCAACAAATATGAGCAGATGAAAGACAAATGAACAGATAATACAAGCGCAGAAGGAGTTCTCTTCATTGATGGGAATAGGCCGTTTCTATAACTTATTATCTAATAATTTCCTACGGGAACTACTCATCAGAGTATTATGAGTATAGAAATGGTTATAAATGACAAGATTTTTGGTTTCAAATTCTAATAAAAGTCACCTGTTTCCGGGCTTATCTTGTCAAGTATTTCCACCATTCCTTCCCCTTGTAGCCGAGTCCATTTCTTGATTGGGGATCCCCCACCTATCTTTCTGTACTGCTCCTGTATCTTTGGTGTTCTTCTCTTAGCTATTGCAGGAGCTAAGCGGCTAAAAAAAAAGAAAATAATACAAAATTTCTATTTCAATTCAGTTATTCAAATCTTTAATGGTAGTTGGTTTGAGAATAAATGAAATCCTATAATGATATTCCATTGAGCATAAACTGAAATATTTTATTGAATTGAATCTGAACCCTTCACTTGGTATACAGTAATGTCCTAAATAATTGACTCCTTAACCACAGCAAAATCACACCCATAATTCTGCTGTGATTAAGGAGTCGATTATTTAGGGCATTACTGTATGTGGAAAACACAACAAAACATAGTTGCCAACTCCAATTCATCAAAAAGCCAACACATATTATTTGTGTTATAAAGACATATTGATTATGGACTTGTTTGGGTGCGTGAAACAGATAAGTTAGTACTCAGGCGCTGTACTAACTGGGAAAATGTAGAATTCTATTAACATCGCCGAAAATGTCAAAGAAATCGACCACTCAACTTCATAGAAAACATTGTCTGAACTACACGCCATTGTAAATATTTACTTCTAAATTCGAGATGCAACCATCGGCAATAAACCAACATAAATGATTTTACCATCAGGAGTCATTGAATTTAATTAACCTATAAGAATGATGGTGTGTTGTAATTTGGATTAATATTCAGAAAAATAACCATTTTGAATAAGATTATTCTCCACTTCTATTTAGTGTAAACATATTTTTATTTCCAAATACCAACAAATAACATAATATACAGATGACATACATGTAAATATACAAAAATATAGGAGTTAAGTATGGAAATGAGGATCAGACAACAAGCTCGAGGGCTTATATGAAGTCTTCTCCTCTTTGGCGACATGTCCCTTCCCCATTAAGTGAGGGAGGGGTATCGATCAGACGGGGAGGGATTAAAATAATGGTTTTAAGTGAGATATATAACTAAATTTGAGTTAGGGATGTAAGAAGATAGTGTTAGGGGTAGAGATAGAGATAGAGAGAGAGAGAGAGAGAGAGAGAGAGAGAGAGAGAGAGAGAGAGAGAGAGAGATAGAGAGTAGAGGACAGGAGGGTTACAGATGAATCGTGAAATGATGACAGTGGTGTGGAGTTTTCAATAATTGATTTGATCACCCTGCCAGAGTGTTTCACATCTAGTACAGACGATCTAGCCGAAAAATGGGGTCAACCCAAAACTAATTGCAACACTAATGCCTTTTAGTTTACTGGACAGCTGAATATGTACTGCATTAGAATATATTTTTTATACATGCCTATTGGGACAAATTTGATAAATTTGTGTTTCCATGGCAACGATGGCTAATAATCAGATATTTGGAATTTAATATTAAATTGTGCGTATCGTGAATAATTGAACAACAACCTAGAAGTTTACATTGGTTTATGGAAACACTTATATTGGCCGACATTTCTACATATCCACGGTGACCTTGAAATGTCAAGGTCACATATAAAGGTCAAGGTCATTGATAAAAATCAGGATTTTTATCATTTAGCAGTCATATTTTCGACGAACCTGGTTATAATCTATAACCAATAGCGATCACCAACAATATTTTATAAACTTCGGAATTCAGACTTCACGGGAAGGTCAATTTGAATGGATATCGATATCTGCTTTAGAAACTACAGCAGTTTTAAATATGTGCTGACAACATTTTTATGTACAACGAGACATAAATTGTGATATTTCTATAGTCGATTGTAGAAACAACAAATCGCAACATAACTTGTTATATCAAAATGTCAGTTAATATGAACTGGTTGCAACACAGACTTCATTTGGTACATTGGTAGGCGAATGTATACTGCGTTAGAATTTCTTTTATTTAGGAAAATCCAATTGGGACAAATTTGATAAATTTGAGTTTCCATGGCAACGATGGCTAATAATAAGATATTTGGAATTTTATATTAAATTGTGCGTATCGTGAATAATTTATCAACTACCTAAAACTTTACATCGGTTTATGGAAACACTTATATTGGCCGACATTTCCACATATACACGGTGACCTTGAAATGTCAAGGTCACATATAAAGGTTAAGGTCATTGTTAAAAATCAGGATTTTTATCATTTAGCAGTCATATTTTCGACAAACCTGGTTATGATCTATAACCAATAGCGATCACCAACAATATTTTATAAACTTCGGAATTCAGACTCCACGGGAAGGTCAATTTGAATGGATATCGATGGCTGCTTTAGAAAATGAAGCAGTTTGAAATATGTGCTGACAACATTTTTATGTACAACGAGACATAAATTGAGATATTTATATAGTCGATTGTAGAAACAAAAAAATCGCAACATAACTTGTTATATGCAAACTGTCAGTTAATATGAACTGGTTGCAACACAGACGTTGTTTGGTACACTGGTAGTTAAATGTATACTTCGTTGGAATATCTTTTATTTAGGAAAATCCAATTGGGACAAATTTGATAAATTTGAGTTTCCATGGTAACGATGGCTAATGATGGGTTATTTGGAGATTTGACATTAAATTCCTCTTTATACAGAAAACAATTGAAAAAATATTTCAACATTAGCACTGGGTTATGAAAGAACCAATAGAGGTCCACATGGCCACATATGTTGTGGGCCATTTTAAGGCCAAGGTCACACTAATTACATGTACAAGGTCAAGGTCCCACTCAAAGGTCAAAGTAATTAAACAAAATTATCGTTTAACCAACATATTTTCGACTGATGTGGTTAAAAAGTACTGTATAATGGGAAAAAAATATTATTTCTGACTTTCCAGCATTCGCCCGTAATGGAACGCTCCATCTTTATATGGTTAATTAAATGAACTAAAAGGTACGGATGGCCTTCTTAACGGGTATTGCTGTTAAAATAGTTACATCCGTTAAATCAACCATGAACAGAAGGAATGTTAAAATATAGACATATCTTGTTCTTATACCAATCATAAATAAATCGCGTAAATATCATGTTATTCTCAAGATCATATGCTGCATTAGTAAACAAAATCCAAATTATGTTACAATGAGTACAGTACGTAAAGGGTGTGCGATAAGCAAAACACTCATCACCGGGGAGACCACACTAATTGGACTTTGACTAAAATAGCCACCATGTTGTTTACAACATACAGGTATGGCTCTCGCTAATCCTCTCCACTCAATATTTCGGTGTTGAATTGTTCACAATGGATCACTCTCCTTAAAACATCGCCACGGCTTTGAGTGCTTTGCTTATCGCACACTCTTTACTTTCTGTATATAAACTAATGCTCGGCTTACGCAAAGTGTTTTTGTGGATAACATCGCATTCATACTATCATTATACTATACTATTAGTATAATCTTCTATATATATCTTGAGGAAATTTTCATAATTTGTTTACTTATTTCTAAATTATAATCGACCATCATGGCCGTCCGTGCCGTTAAGTTCAGAGCCTAGACAAAAACTGTTCTGCATTGATAAGATTCAACTGCATATTATAGTTATTGCGATCATATAAATACTTCTTAAATATGTTCTATTTCTCCCTTTAACAAGTTTTATATAGTTTCCTGGATATAAAATAAGAAAAATAAATAAATCGAAGACCCCTGTCCAGAAACGCTTCTATAAATTAATATTTATTTTATTTCAAATTTTATGGTATAATACATGGAATCTACTGGAACATCTAGAAGCGTAGCAAGTGGTAAAACTCTATATCTATCTGAGATTGAATGAACAATTCTTTAAGGTATGTTCTATAAATAGTAATAAATAGAGGATCTCACATGAGTTTCAATTTTATACGGAGTTTATCAACCGAGTTCACTAAATTCGATTTGAGCCGAGGTTTACCGAGGCTCAAATAGAGTTTAGTGGACGATGTTGATAAATTACGTATAAAATAGGACGAATGTGAGATACCTTTTATCACATGATCAAATAAATCCGAAGCAACGCGAAATATTCATCGAAAACAACAATCATATACTACAGCGATCGCAAGTTATTTGAAGAACGTTGTAACGTCATCGCACACGCTGATATTAAACATGTCTCTTACCGATAATTATGAAACTTCTTTTATGGCCAAATTATGTGATAAAAACATGTCCCAATCATGATTATATAAGAACATATGGATATAAAATCATTATTAATTGATATAAGGTGTTTCTGGACAGTCATGTCTGCGGTCATATATATTACTGTATACCCTGGAAAAGATATAAACGTGTTTAGGAAGAGATAATCAATCTTTAATCAGAAATAATGGCTCGAAAATTGAGGTAATGCAATATGATCCACAGAATCCAGGCAGAGTCAGTCTGTAGAGTCTTCCTCATCATAGTCAATTACAAATTTAGTGTTCGTACAATCTCGGCCACTGTAATTTGTACATGCCACAGAGCACTGTAGCCCGTATCTTCGACAACCACATCTAACACCACAAGGTTGGCCTACATCTAGTTTGCATGTGCATGCAACATTTCCATGCAGCTACTTAGTCAATATGTGTGGTCAGTTAGTCATTATATGCAGCTACTTAGTCAATATATGTGGTCAGTTAGTCATTATATGCAGCTACTTAGTCAATGTAGATGTATATATTGTCTAACTAACCGCATTTATTATGTGTATAAGTGTATACACATAATGACTAACCTTTCACACATACTGACTAAGTAGCTGCATATAATGAATAACGAACCGCATATATTGACTAAGTAGCTGCATAAAATGACTATCTAACCGCATATATTGACAAAGTAGCTGCATATAATGACTAACTAACCACATATATTGACTAAGCAGCTGCATATACTGACTAACTAATCATATATATATATTAATAAAGTAGCTGGATATATTTCCAATGCAATTGCAAATTTTGACAAAGTTGATGTATATATTGACTAACTTACCACATTTATTGACAAAGAAACTGCATATATTGACTAAATTGCCACATTTATTGACAAAGAAACTGCATATAATGACTAACTAACCGCCGCATATATTGACTAATTAGCTACATATATTGTATCTCACGTGACTTTGTTATTGAAATCAAGCTTTCCGATTGGTTGGCTACTCGACTCTATTAGTCGTAGTTGTATACTACGCCTTCAAGTCTCTCCCATCGTGCACTATGCATATGTAGTTTTGACTACTAAAAATAGTAACGAACACTACATCAAACTTTGTTCTGAAACTACTTGTTATTTCGCCGCTGATCCAAATAAAAGCTTCAGTAAGGCGAACATCAATTGTCTGAACTTAGTAAAAGTTGAAAATTTCTGCATTTGTTCGATACAATATAATAATTAGAGCATGACTTGTCGTGAAAATACGCCGATATAGTGCATAGTGCGGTTGTGTAGTTCACTCCGCTTCGCGTCGTGAACTACACAACCTCACTATGCACTATATCGGCGTATTTCACTCCAAGCCATGCTCTATTTATTAAATATTGACTAACTAACCACATATATTGACAAATAATCTGCATACATTGAATAACTAACCAAATTAATGGACAGAGTATTGACCAACTAACCACATATATTGGAAACATAGCTGCATATATTGACAAATTAGCTGGATACATTGACTATCTAACCTCCAATATTGACAAAGTAGCCAAATACAATTGCAAAGAGGCTGCATCTATTGACTAACTAACCACATATATTGATATATTAACCGGATCTATTGCCTAAGCTTGACATAAGGCAGCTATGGCATACCATATCACCGCATTTGCATAGCAATCCTCACTATTATTACACTGCCTGACCCATTTTAATCATGCGGGTCTACATTTGACCCAAAGGGGTTCGGGTGTGATATATTCCAGGAACTTGTTATGCCGTTATTCTGAGTAAGTACAGGTAATTACTATTGAGGGATGTAGCTTATAATCATCAGCTATTTGCTTTCAAATCAGTTTCATAATTCCCAGACAGCGAATCTTTTAAAATTTGATCATAGCATTTTCCAGATACGTGGTGTTGGCTTTTAAACATACCTGTAATTTTTCACACAATTTCCAATAATAAAAAATATTGTGCAAAACACATCACTATTTAGACAATTTTCGTCTAGATCCACAGAAACAGCTGAGAAATTGGGAATAAAATGATAAAAACACGTGGACTCTGAGTCTGATGAGTATCATGTCAGGGTGCGTTCACATAATGGTAAATTTGTCTGGCAAACCTGCAGGAAAGTCGTCAGGGGCAATTAAAATAAAATATCTGTGTTCTCAGGCAATCACATGTAGAACTAAATTTTTAGATGCGGAAGGGAGGCATTTTTATTTTGTTCTCAAAATCTGGAAAACATACCCAGAAACAAACAAGAAATCATTATCGTTGTTCAAATCCAATATTTCTCTTCATAAAACATTGTTAAAACTTTTTGACAAGGCTATTTAAAATAAAATCTCAGTGATGAAGGAGGTGCCTGAAAACACTGATTTTGTTTTTTTATTTGGTCTAACTATTGAATGAACTAGTTAATGGGATTAGGTTTATTCTTTGTAGAGGTAGCAGCCCTTGAAACTAGCAAATTTCTTCTACAGCATTGCTTTAAAATTGCATGAAATTATAAATTGGCTTCTACATCAAATATCAAAATTGGAGGTAAAGTAATAAATAATAATAACCCTTTCATGAAGGGAGCTGTGCTGGTGCAGCATTAAAGACACTGTACCAGTGCTTTCTCTTTATATGCAAGTCATGCATAGGGAGCATCGCATATATAAGAAAATGCACTGGCTTACAAGATCAAGGTAAATATTGTTAGGCCAATGAATTGGCACAGTGTTTTCGCCAAATTTCAGGAAGCTCCAGTCATGAAAGTGTTAATAGAAGCATTTATACAGGTCATTCCACAGTAAACTAGAGTTCATGCTACTGAGGCAATTGGATTAGGTTTACCTTAAGGCTTAACCCTTTAAAGACAGGACCTACACTGGTGCAGCATTAAAGATCCTGTGCCAGTGCATTCTCTTATATATGCGCATAGGGAGCCTCGCAAATATAAGATAATTCACTGGCTTACAAAGTCAAGGTAAATATTGTTAGACCAATGCATTCTCTTAAATATATGTGAGGCTCACTATGGGAGACTCTCATATTAAGAGACTGGTACTTAAGAGAAAACACTGGCAGCGGATTTTCACAAAAATTCATGAAGCTCCAATAGCCCTCCTAGATTTGCCTAGGAGGGCTACAGCCCTCCTCAACTATTACAGTTTTGATATTTTACCTGAGTTAATACTCAGGCTTGGCAGTTTGATAATTGCAGGAGGACTGAAAATAGCCCTCTTGGGTTGCCTTAGAAGGGCTAATAGCCCACCTAGACTTCCCCTCTTCTCTTGAATTCATGTTATCTGTGCAGTGGATATTTCTAGTGGCATTGAACACTGTCTGGTTCTTTGTTGCTGAGAACATACCAGAAGATGTCAGAGATTAGCAGAAAGTTTTTGTTATATGTCCTAACAGGTTAGTTTCACAAAGTGAATTTCATGTTGGCGAGATTTTACCAGCTTTAGGTGGGGGCTGAAAATAGCCCTCCTGGAGTCAATTTTGAGAGGGCTGTAGGAGGGCTATCAAATAGCCCTCCTCAGATTTCCAGGCCTGTGACTAGTAGAGGTAGGATAATGATATTACTGAGGTTTATCTTTGTAGAGATTGCTGGACCATATTACCTTTGTAGAGTAAAGGAAATGAAGTTTACCTTTGTAGAGGTAAGGAAATTAGTTTAAACATATGTTATTGCCAAAGATGTACAATACACAAATGACAAAGGGATTGGGGCACAAATGCTGGCCACTTAGGATCACCCAGTTCCCCGTAGGGAAATTAAAGTTTACCTTTGAAGAGGTTGGGAAATACAGTTTACATTTCTAGAGGTAGCCAGATCAGATTTACCTTTGAAAAGGTAGGGGAATGAGGTCTTTGTCTGAAAATAATCTCAGAAGGAAGTCATGTACATCATCTGTTTTCTCTGGGCCGCCGAGATTCAACATCATTATGCCTGTCTTCGGTTTTGGGCTAGAAATATAATTAGAACAAATTAGATATCAGCTTCTGGTGGTTTATTGTATTTGTCCACTACATTGATGCATTAGAATTTCCATTTAGCAGTGTCAAATTTGACCACCCAGGTAGACCAAGCATACACTCATCACACACTCACCAGGAATCTCCAATGCATATATGTGGTAGACAAAGGCCTGTCAGCCAGTATTTGAAAAAAATCTTCATATTTGCCTGTATTAACAATTTTTTCAATTAAGACAGCTTCTGACACAGGTTAAACTGTAATTTGTACTAAAGAAGATAGTTTCCCAGTCATACGAGTGATATCAGTAGGATTTTATGCGGTTTTAGACCTAAACTAGTGAAAGTTGGAGGGCGGTTGACAAAAAATCTATTTTTTGCAGGTTTGGGAGTGGTGGGTCCCCGAAAATGCCAGATACCAAAAAAAAAACGGCATACCTTCCTCCAAATGTTTTACTATGCCCCCCTCTCCCTGTAGACAGATTGGTGGCTCCTGAGTTATAATCATGCGTGAAGCATGTGCACATGGTATAACATGGCGATTATGTACTAAATAGTTTTTGATGGATAATAATTGCTATCAATTTTTCTTTGAGATTTCCCATTGGTCATGCCTATTGTCTTAGTAATGCCCCCCCCCACTCACATTGGCTGTTAATGAAGATAGTTCTGTTCATGAATGTACTAATTCATTTTATCAAAGCATAACACATCACGTGATGTCACATGATACGCGCTCGATGCTAAACTATGTTTAAAGCTTTCTTGAAGTCTGTTTCGTGTACACTTTAGATTGAACCAATAACTATAACCACATCAGACAAATTGAAAGATGATACTAGTATACAGTAATAATTTTGTTTTACACTGTTCTGTTTTGCATGCAATATGTCGGCTGTAGTACTTACGTTTTTATCACATTGCACTTAGAAATTTTAACCGATTTTTTTTTGGCAATCAGCAAAAGCCAAAGGTCAAATTATTATTCGATTATTATTGACTGATGAGTAATTCCAGTTATTGGAACAACACTAATGGCTATGTAGTTTTTCAGAGCAGATCTGTATTTCAAATATTTATCGCCATAATTTGGAGGTTTAAATGAGTCATATCTATTTGAGCTGTTTGATCAGATTGACTTTCACAATGGCAGAATTGTTTCTATACTCTTCCTAGATACTTTTCCTATTAACCTTAATCTTGTAAGGTGCAAAATTTCCCAATGGAAAGAACCCTGGAGCCCTTTCCCAAAAAGGAGCAACATAAGACCTTACAGTGTATAACAGTTAAATTGATAATAACTTATAAATGGTGTCTTACCTTGATGAATATTTCCTGTTGCTTCCACCACTGGTGGCAGCTGGTACCAATGATCGAGCGAATTCTTGTAAATCTGCATGGCAACATTTAAGTTGCACTCGTGAACAAAATCTCAACATTGTTGTCTCCTTTTGAAATCCTGAAAATAATTGGTAAATACCAGAGTTAATAATAACGAAGTTAGCATTTCTACAATTAAATAGATACATCTGCAAGACAAAACATTATTTTATGTTTACAAGTCGAAAACTATGACCAAAAGCATGCTTGATGTTTTGGCATAAAAGCAATACATTTCTAGTGATGAACAGATTAACTGAAATGGCACATGGGGTCTATATTTTTGTTTGTCTCTTTATGATCGGCATCGAAAACAAATCCTGCAGTTCCGATAGTGCTTCCGATTATTTCCACATTTCTAGCAAAGTGAAAAAACGGTAAATCAACGTTCAAATGAACAGTTGTTTTATGTCTTCTGTGGTAAGTAATGGTAAGTGGCCACTCTATTATATTTAAAAGAATATATGGTCATTAATACGGTGAATATGTTTTACAACAGAACCACATATTGGAAGACTTGGAGATAAATTGAAGTACATGTAGGTACGGTACCAAAAATTGTTAACTGACTTTGCTGTATTTCAGAAAGACCGTTTTCAGTAAAATTGTAAATTGCATAAAAGGTCGCAGACCACATGTCCCCCGACTCGAGTGGTAAACTTCATGATTGGATTTGTTTGTAGGATACTATTTGCAACAATGTTATACAGTATATAGATGTTGCAAACCACCGCAAAATTTCTTGGACAAAACAACCCGATGAACAAATGCATGCAAACACGAAAAAAATGATATTTTTGTATTAGCTATATAGATGTTGCAAATCACCAACATGTTAGGAACAATATCCCAGAGTTTCAAATCTCTACATTTAAAACTGTAGGAGGAGTTGATTACACCATGAAGGTACCCAATCTCATCCAAAAGGCAAAAATGTTCAAAATTTTCTAAGTCGAAAACCCCCCAAAAATATGGAAAAAATGATATTTTTGATTAGCTATATAGATGTTGCAAATCACCAACATGTTAGGAACAATATCCCAGAGTTTCAAATCTCTACATTTAAAACTGTAGGAGGAGTTGATTACACCATGAAGGTACCCAATCTCATCCAAAAGGCAAAAATGTTCCAAATTTTCTAAGTCGAAAACCCCCCCAAAAATATGGAAAAAATTATATTTTTGATTAGCTTTATAGATGTTGCAAATCACCAACATGTTAGGAACAATATCCCAGAGTTTCAAATCTCTACGTTTAAAACTGTAGGAGGAGTTGATTACACCATGAAGGTACCCAATCTCGGACGCACGGACGGACGGACGCACGGACGCACGGACGAGGGTCATTTCTATAGTCCTCCGACGGAAACGTCGGGGGACAAAAATTGGCAATAGACTCCCGGCCACGAACGTGGTCGAACGGCCGACATATTATTGATACTAATGCAAATACTCCCTGTATTCTAACTTTTATACTATTTAGATCACCATTTAAGCACCTTAGTCTCATCAACAATTTTCAATTCAATTTTACTCTTTTCATTTCAATTTCACCATTTTACCCACCACCCCCCCCCCCCCTTTCAGTTATTTTCTTAATGTTATCATTTCCAACTTACCAGTAACTTTTAAATAATTTATTGATTTTATGCGCTTCTGTATTTTTTGTATCGTTTCACTTATATTTCTACTGTTTTTGTTGATGTCCATATGTCTTATGTTCGCAATTGTATTTTATGTTCAACATGTCAAGCGTTTTAGAGCACTTCGGTGGATTTTACACTATACAAAAGTGTTATTTATTTATTTATTATTTTTATTGATACGGAAAACCAAAACCTTTTACTCTCAGGTGCCTAATAATCGTGATGGCCTAATTAGTGATGGATGGTGATTTATGCTGAAAATAATAATAGTGATGGCAATTTCACTAAATGTCTCAATGCCAAATAATAGTGATTCAGTTGTTTGGAATTTTCTCCAAAATTAATAAGCGTGCCGGCACTATTATTAGGCACCTGAGAGTATATACATTATTTGATGAGGAGGACCTTGCATGGGGAAGATTTTGTCATGATAAATGAATGAAAAAGAGCACGAAGTCAAATATTAAAAACTCAATAATAAAGTTTAAAACTAATTTTACTGTGGGTTATAATATAAACTAATAGGCTATTTAATAGGGCTGCAATGATACACTTGGTCATGATACGATACAAATCACGATACATGATCGATGATACGATACATATCATGATACACTAAATTGGTGTTTCCAAATGAATATTGGCCGAATTATCAGAAACAACAAGTTTATAACTGGAGGTACAGTTCATTTTAAACTAAAATGGAGTTTAATTGTTGGCTAGATTAGTCAAATTACTCAAATATACATAGTATACATGTATAAGCTTGAGAGATTATTGCAGGTTTTGCTTTTCTACACTAGCCCATATTCAGACATTACTTGATTTCCTGTATCAGATACACATGACACAATGCGATATGTGTGAAAGCGTATTGTGATACATTGAATTGACGATGAATTGTTGCAGCTCCTACTATTTAATAATATTGAGGAATAATCTGGAATCAGGGCAATGTCTTCCTTGTTTGATCTTAAATGTTCAATGTAATATCAACTAAATGCATTACTAATTTATTTTCGCTTTATATTCAGTAACTGTGACTATACCGTGCGGTTAATAAATGTACTGCTTATATAACATTTATGGTGACTGTGTGTACTACATGTATATGGCCTACATATTTTCCCAAATCTGTTCATCACTACAAATTTCCATTAAATAGGCCTACACTTGTAGGAATACTCATACAGGAGAACAAATTCAACATGTTAGGCATAAACTTTCCAATTGTTGAAACTATAGGCCTACTGGACAACCCACCAACTAGCTTTCTTTACAGTATGGCTCTGCATGTGGCTCCAATCAGTTAACATTATGTAGCACTTACTACATATGTCAGCAAAAATCATTCACTCTGTAGAATGATAAGTATAGTTCCCATAATATCAATGAAAATCAACCTGCTACTACATGTATGTGGTCTGGAACAATGAAACTGAGAAATCAGTTTGGTGCGGCCTGAATAAATTATGTAAATTTTCGTGTTTTCACAGATTTCTGATCTAATACACATACGCGTATGCGGAGAGTTTGAATTTGGTCGCCGTTGTAGTGCAAAGACGAAATTTGGAATTAATAGTGAAACAATTTTATGCTATTTAGTTCGGTCCTACTAAACAACGAACACAAACGAACACAAACGAACACAAACGAACACAAACGAACATAAACGAACATAAACGAACAAAGGTCTAAAAAGCGGAATAGAAGGGTGAAATATGGTTTGTGTGTGCGTGTGTGTGCATTATATGTGTAGGTGGTGTTATTTCCAACTTTGATGACTTATTTTTCGAGTTATTAGCATTATTTTAATGCAAAGCTACTAAACAACGAACACAAACGAACATAAGATTAGACGTATTGCAAAGGTGTTAATAAAGGTGTTAATTAACTACGGCCTTCTCTATGGCTTATACTCTGTCTCTTTGTCCCCGAGTTGTTTTTACTTATTATGACTTCGCTTAACTTCCCTGACATCACACTACTCTTTCAGTAGAGCTTCAGGTAGAATCAAAGTTTGTTTTATATACAATCGAATATTTATATATTATTTTTCATTAGAGGCAGCAAACTCAGCCCTCGGTGGAACGATGGGCAGAGCTTGTTCTCATTGAAGTCAGTGGATGCATGAAAATGGCTCCAGCAAAATATTTCATTATTTAAATCAAGTAATGCACTTACTTGATATGAATCCAAGAAGTCTATATGCTATTTTATATTTGCATACTATATGCTAACTTTCCGTCGTTTATTGATGATCGTCTTAAGAAGTCTTCGCATTCGTCTGTCTCGTTGTTCGGCCGTCATATTTGTCCAAATTTCGTTCTCACTTTCAAAGATGATGCAATTATGTCTGATAATGTAAAACCCCCTCCACCGTGGAGGGATCCTCGAATGTCACGCAGTTGGTCAGTCACTGTTTCATTTAAATTGTCTGTAAATTCCGTAATTTGTTTGTTAATTATATTATTAAAGGGAGGCCTTAGTTGTCGAAAATATTCATATTTGTTCCAATCACCGTAAACAGAAAAACATTAAAACGCATAGTTTCGTTCATCGTGTAAACACCATACTATCACTGATAAAGACCTAATATATTTTACCTAAGTGAGAGCCTGATTGTGTGACAGAGGACAGCACAGTGTTACTGGCTGATCACACACAAATTATATAAACGCTCTTTATTAGTTCCATATCAGGAATTCAACAACAAAGAACGCTCTTTATGTTACCATCATAATATAAACAAACACCGGGAAAGTAACTTTTTATGCTTTTGTTTACACAGCAATGGTCAAACATATGACAATAAGATACTGTTTATGCGATATTTCTCATTGGTATACTGACAAAGTCTTCTATATTTTTCTGTTTGTGGCGGCTTTTGACCGTTGGAAATATTTGCACAGCATACCAACCGCCAAGAATCGCCAAGGCCTCCCGTACCTTTAAGGCTTTCACAATTGTTATTTGTCCAACATTCCGGAGTTGTTTAATTTTGTTTTCTAGCATTGAAAACTTTCGTCTTTAGTCTTTCCATAAACGATGTAAGGTATCGTCTGTTGTCACATAGATTTGTCAATTGTGTCTGTCTTTATTTCGTCATAAATCATTTTGTTTTATATTGTAACCAAGCCGCTCTCGTTATTGACTACTTTTCCATCTTATTGACAGTTTGATCACTGTCTACGATTGAGATTTTCCTTAAGATGCCTGGTACAAAGCGTATGCGTGTATCGGGAAAGCAAGCATAAATAGCATTTACCAAAGTGATCTCCGAGACAATATATGTAGTCATCACTCAAATGTTCTGTTATATAGCTATGCATTAAAACGCCGACCTCCGATGTTTCCCGTCTTTTTATTGCCATCAGTAATAAAATTGAAAATCACCTTGCAGTAAAACAAGGAGACAGAGTAATCCGTAGTTAATTAACACCTGCATGGTTGCTTTTGCACTGTCGCTAATCTTATATGTTCGTTTGTGTTCGTTGTTTACTAGCTTTGTATTCAAATAATGCTAATAACTCAAAAAATAAGTCATCAAAGTTGGAAATAACACCACATACACATATAATGGACACACACGCACCCACAAACCAAATTTCACCCTTCTACTCCGCCTTTTGGACCTGTGTTCCTTTATCTTCGTTTGTGTTCGTTGTTTAGTAGGACCCATTTAGTTATTTGATATTTATATGATATTTTACATTCAAAAAAAAGGTATGTTTTTTATATAGAGTTTTATCTGTGTCATTAGATGTTAACAATGCAATTTAAAGGGCTATGTCCTATCTGACAAAATATGCAGGTTTTAACAATGCTAGTTTTCATGTCCAGTATTAGACCATGATGATTAACTCATTGAGCGCCGGCGACGAGATATCTCGTCGCCCGGAAAAACACCATCTGAGCGCCGGCGACGAGATATCTCGTCGCCCAACACACACCGCTTGTAACATTCTGCCTTCTAATCCAATCTCACAATTTCAATCTGTTTGCACATGATTAGAACCCTGCATACTACAAGTCACATTTTGGGAGAAGCGTTTGTTTAATTTTCAAGTGGGGGGGGTTTGTATATACGCGCATGCGCAGATTCAACATGTACATCGGGGTATAGCCCAGCATGTCTCCGTTCAAATGACGCATCGGGCAGCTCCGCACGTCGAGGCGTTTATGAGATACAGTCGTATGAAAACAGGTGGTGAAAATTGATGTGATCTGTGGGCGTGACTTAGACTTGCAGAGTTCAAACTCTCTAAGAGGTCAACGGATACAGGCGTACATATCTGTTAATTGGAAACCGATTTTAATTGCGTAAATGTCGATTCCTATAAAGTCGGGCATGCCCTGATCCATCGTAAACTTGGTTTGACACCAAACGACACAGGAACGCTGATGTCGACAACGTACACAATATGTCAATCAAACTCTGTACCTTAAGGGGTTCGCCAAATTACAATGAGAATTTCTATAGAAAAAATTTGTTAGTATATTGCTCTTACATTATTTACGATATCGAACTGAAATTTGGTATGGAAGGGGGGGGGGGGGGGAGGTCGATGCGCTGAATCGGATATAATCGTCACCGGGTTAATCCGATGTACTAATATGTGGCATTGTCACCTAGATACAGTACAAACTGGAAATACGTTCCCACCGCGGCAAGTGCGAATATTATAGGCCAAAAAGAACGAAACAATGCATTCCCAAATAGTTTTCAATTTAATAATCTGCTTTTCTCGGAGAGTGTTCATTGTAAACGTCATCCCATTCACAAAATTCGTTTAGTCACACCGATTACCCCCCCCCCCCCAATCCTATCTAAATTACTATGTTATTCCACCAGCAAAATTAATGTCTAAAACTACACTGAATAAATTATTTAGATGGCCACACAAAACAACAACTTTGTGATTTCAGTCAATCGGTGTCAATTTTAAGTCCTCGTTGCCATGGCAACATGAAATTTTTGACCTATGATGACCCCCGAGTACCGGACATGGAGTTTAAAAAGCAGGTCATGGATAGGGCCTATACTAGCAATGCCTGCTGTCAATTCGATTCTGTCCTATATTGAATAGTCAAACTAAATATGTAGTTAGTGTGAATAATGTTCTTTTTCCCCAGGAGACCTGGCGTACAGATATCGATTCCCCTCAGGAGACCTGGCACTCAATGAGTTAAGGCTTACAGTTTTTGGGAATTCAATCGGGCACAACTCCGGACTGAGTTGGAAATTGTCAATTCCGTAAACAGATATCTTATATATTTGCTGCGCTCTTCAAGTTGACACTAATTTCACAGCATATACCTTAATTTGAAATTTTCCGAGAAAATGTCTCCTTAACTCATTGAACGCCGGCGACGAGATATATCGTCGCCCGAAAAAACACCATCTGAGTGCCGGCGACGAGATATCTCGTCGCCCAACACACACCGTTTGTAACATTCTGCCTTCTAATCCAATCTCACAATTTCAATCTGTTTGCACATGATTAGAACCCTGCATACTACAAGTCACATTTTGGGAGAAGCGTTTGTTTAATTTTCAAGTGGGGGGGGGGGGGTCTGTATATACGCGCATGCGCAGATTCAACATGTACATCGGGGGTATAGCCCAGCATGTCTCCGTTCAAATGACGCATCGGGCAGCTCCGCACGTCGAGGCGTTTATGAGATACAGTCGTATGAAAACAGGTGGTGAAAATTGATGTGATCTGTGGGCGTGACTTAGACTTGCAGAGTTCAAACTCTCTAAGAGGTCAACGGATACAGGCGTACATATCTGTTAATTGGAAACCGATTTTAATAGCGTAAATGTCGATTCCTATAAAGTCGGGCATGCCCTGATCCATTGTAAACTTGGTTTGACACCAAACGACACAGGAACGCTGATGTCGACAACGTACACAATATGTCAATCAAACTCTGTACCTTAAGGGGTTCGCCAAATTACAATGAGAATTTCTATAGAAAAAATTTGTTAGTATATTGCTCTTACATTATTTACGATATCGAACTGAAATTTGGTATGGAAGGGGGGGGGGGGGGGGGGGGGGGGGGGGGGGGGGGGGGGGTCGATGCGCTGAATCGGATATAATCGTCACCGGGTTAATCCAATGTACTAATATGTGGCATTGTCACCTAGATACAGTACAAACTGGAAATACGTCCCACCGCGGCAAGTGCGAATATTATAGGCCAAAAAGAACGAAACAATGCATTTCCAAATAGTTTTCCATTTAATAATCTGCTTTTCTCGGAGAGTGTTCATTGTAAACGTCATCCCATTCACAAAATTCGTTTAGTCACACCGATTACCCCCCCCCCCCCCCCCCCAATCCTATCTAAATTACTATGTTATTCCACCAGCAAAATTAATGTCTAAAACTACACTGAATAAATTATTTAGATGGCCACACAAAACAACAACTTTGTGATTTCAGTCAATCGGTGTCAATTTTAAGTCCTCGTTGCCATGGCAACATGAAATTTTTGACCTATGATGACCCCCGAGTACCGGACATGGAGTTTAAAAGCAGGTCATGGATAGGGCCTATACTAGCAATGCCTGCTGTCAATTCGATTCTGTCCTATATTGAATAGTCAAACTAAATATGTAGTTAGTGTGAATAATGTTCTTTTTCCCCAGGAGACCTGGCGTACAGATATCGATTCCCCTCAGGAGACCTGGCACTCAATGAGTTAAGAGACTCGTAAATGTCCAAATATTAAAATATCTTCTGGAAGCATCAATCTGGGAAAGCAGTCATGTTGACCTACACGTAATATAAACAAATGTCACATTTATTTATTTGAGACTTTTGTAGGTTACAAATAAAATACATTCTGCATTATTCTGAGAAACTGAACTGTCCATATTCATTTGAAAACTGTCTAGATAAAGTCAGAATGAATTGTAACTGACAAAACACTTCGATACAAAATGTTATATTTAATTAAGAAAATACACATGCCGGCAGCGTTCAGACATAGCGTAGCGAGGGAACTAAGCTCTGTTTTGCAGCTTGAATTCACCCAGATCTGGTGACGTCCCTTAAAATGTACGAAAATAGGAAACTTCTTTGAAATCAAATGCTTAACGTCAACGTCAGCAGTTAATAATACACAACATACTATCAATAACAGATTACAGTTCCTATTGGATCAAGAGCACACACTTAGATGCAGTTAATGTTGCATTTGGACTCGAGATTTTCTGCACGTAGCCGGCTTCACGACAATTGCTGAAGTTTGACGAACATTGCCGACATACTAGCAAAAATAGAATTCTTCGGCCGCTAAGATCCCCCGATGATTCCCGAACATCACTCGGTGCTAAGATCCCCCGAAGATTCCCGAACATCACTACCGAACCTGCGACGGAGATTCTTGGCACAAACACACTGTGCATGTAACACGTTATAACACGTTATCTACCATTCGTGTGACAGAATCCACCATACCGATTTCATTTTAAAAGTGTTTTTAAAGCCAAAATCGTTGGATTTGTGTCCGACGATTAGTTTTCTTGAGTAAATTGTCCCAACCTGCAAGTTTATTTGTGTCACACAATTAACTCGATTTGCTAAATTCTCCTAACCTGCAATGGCACGCGCATAATTATGTCTAACGAAATTTAAATTCAATAGACAAAATCTCCCACACCTGTGTTTTTTATATAACTAAATACTCAACATATATATATATATATTAGGTACTTTCTGATATGTTTTAGCATATTATCTACTATGGCAGGCAATCAAATAATGATACAAACTAGGAAATATTTTGTTATAGTGCGCATGAATATACGTTGGAATGTTTGCACGCGATTCCATGTGACGTCACAGTTCATTCATAAATGTTGTTTTGAAGCGCTCACATTGCGAATTTCAATTTCAGTCACTATCACTACCAGTCTCTATTACTGCAATTCGTCTCCGTTTTCTCTATGTTGGTTGATCGGATTGAGGATTATAGTTATTAATGTATTGTACTGTGCAATCTCATTTGATGTGAAACACGTGTCGAGGAAATGTTAAAACAATTTCAAAACTGCAGCGGCAATTTTTGTTGTTGTGTATTTCCGAAACATACCGAATGGCCTCGGGAATAATCGGGGGATCTTAGCGCCCGAAGAATTCTACTCTTGCACATTACTATTGTAACAGATGGCTGCCAAAATGGCCGTAATTTCCGTAAAATTTATGCTAACATTTTGAAATATTTGTTTGGAACGACCCCGATATAATGTGTTAAGGCATCGAATACTATAATACGTCGATTGTTAAGGAAAATACCCTTACGAATGATCGTGTAAATATACATTTAACCAAATAGCCTATCCGCACTGTTAACAATATCTTAGTCAATATGTCTTTATTTCATAACTTTTACACTAACTGCAACCCTGTGATAAACCATATGAATTTACATATTCCCAAACATGCAATATAATTTATCAGATCATTATTAGAATCTGCCATTTGGGAAATTTGATTGAAAATTTCTCCTTTCTATGGGCCAATTTGGTCGCTGAATCCAGATATAACATCTGATTTAGTTTTCGAATTAATTTAATTCCATCTAGATTCTGATAAGTTCCCTTGTTCCAATTTCCGTTTACAATGACTTATCAGTAAAAGTGACTAAGTTATGCTAAGTCAAAATGACCAAGTTGTGTTAGTTAAAACGAGTTTAGTTAATATAAGGATAAGGATTTGACTAACGAAAGTTGTTTATATATAGCAGCAGTCTGATAATTATCCAGACCCTGTCTCATTACTTTCATCTACGTCTGATTATACGGGATTCTATCTGATTTCAGAGATGAAGGGGGGATTCCCATTTTTGTGAAAACTCATTAAAATTCATAAGGCAGTGTTTATCCTTGCGATACACACACATATCTACACAGATGACCACCGAAACGACACCAAATCAGGAAGCATAAATGACCGCTGAATTCCGACGTCGCACTTAGGACACTATATGCACGTTTTAAGGTCTCTATTGTGTGTGTATATATAGCAGATATGGCAAAGTAGTATGTTATATATACGTCTCCGAAACATGCCGAGCGTTGCTCTTTGAACATATCTGGGACTATAAAACACACAAGGTGCATATTTTTAGAAGCAAATGTAATTCTTTGAGACGGTGCAAATTTTGGGGGGGGATGCGATTTGTTGGAATTCGAACCCGGCCCATGACGGTGAGCGCGCGTTGTGACTCAAAGTCCGACGTCAATGCCACACGGCCACCGAAGCGTCCCAAAAAAGGAAGCTAAAATGGCCGCTGTATTCCGACGTCGCACTTAGGACACTATATGCACATTTTAAGATCTATATTGTGTTTATATATATGATATGGCACAGTAGTATTTTATATATACGTCTCCGAAACACGCCGAGCGTTGCTCTTTGAACATGTCTGGGACTAAACAACACTTAAGGTACCTATTTTTAGAAGCAAATGTAATTTTTTGAAAGTTATTTAGTCACTGTGACTAAGCAATTTCTTCCAGTGCACATTCATACCATAAGTTCCGCCCGATACAGACACATATCGGATAAGTTACCGATAGGCCTTATATGAATGTCCATTGATTAATATAGTAATGACAGCATCTCTGCGTATATATAGGTTTAGTCTATTGAGACGAAATCAGTTGTCTGGAAGCGACATGTGCAATCTTTTCTTTATGCGCTATGTCTAATGTGGTCATTAAGTTTGTTTAAGAGAAGACCTCGCAAACAAAAGTGCATTTCTGACTCAGTTCGGATCTTATTAATCATGTTACAAGTTACACGCAACGTCGTTATAATAGCAGAGGATCGACAAACACTCCTTAAGCCTCTGAAACTTCATCTTTGTAAACGGTCGCCTTTGTCATTTTCCGTGGTCATAGTATATATACACGATAATATAAAATACACGAATTACTGATAAGCAGACTGACCAGAAGAGAACACCACCAATGTAGTGTTTCCCGGTATCACATCCCGGTCTTCTTTCTGTCATGTAAGGCTTCTCTCGTGTGTGCCAACCGTTTACGTTCCCAGGGAACAGTTTGGTTTTTTTTGGAGATGGTTCGATCACGTTGAATTTCGCTGGAACTTCTGGTAATACGCTGGCTTTATCGTTCCACACTGCAGAGGAGAAATCGATAGGTTTATTCTTGTCAACAGGCCTCCTTCTGATCCGATGCACGTTATATTTGCATATCGTTCTATCAAAATAGTATGCCCATTTCTTGTCGCGTGAACCCTGTTAGCATTCGTTTTGGTGTTTTCTTCACGAAATTCGAAGATTCCATGAAAATCAAATTATATATCAAGCAGTGACATCTTAAATCGATCATATTATTTGCCAATTTATTGACAGAACGATTGAGTTTCTCTAGCAACTCGTTTATAGTCTGATGTCTTCAGTTGTTTCTATCTGAAATCATGCAATTGACCATTGTATCATTTATCCATTGCCAATTGTTGGTTTGACAGACACTCCATGTATATCACTCAGGAACTTATTAACCATTTCATGACGAAAGATTGGGGTTTATGACGGGAGCTGCGCTTGTGCAGCATTAACATATTATGCCAGTGCATGCTCTTATATATGCGAGTCTCCCACAGGGAGCCTCGCATATATAAGAGTTTGCACTGATGTACAAGGTCGATGTAAATAATGTTAGGCCAATGTAAACTCGTATATATGCGAGGTTCCTTATGGGAGACTCGCATATATAAGAGAATACATCAGCACATAATTTTTTCAGAAATCTCCAGTCATGGAAGGGTTAACCATCGACTCAATGCTATGATATCACATTTGATTTGAACTTCCTTCACGGTGGATTCCATACTGTGCAGCATACCAGTCATGAGCTCAAGCTTCTTGTCGGTGGGTTTCAAGGAAGCAACCTACTCTACATTGAGGTTCATGATAAATTGTTAGAATTTGGATTATCCCTTCTAATGTAACCGATTAGCCTATAGGTAACTGCTGTTGTTGTTTTTGTTGTTGTTGTTGTTGTTTTTGTTGTTGTTGCTGCTGCTGCTGATGTTGTTAGCGATGTCTTTACCTGTTGACGACATACCATTCGATGAAAATATAATCTCTGTCGTCGCTCTATATGTTTTTAATAATAATAATAATAATCTATACATATATATTACACGCTTTCTACAGGTACCCCGTTCCAATGCGTGGGACTCTCATATTTCCAACTGTGAATTCAGACGAATTATGTATTTGAGCGAAATATAATCAGAGCTCCATCAGTGTTGACGAAAGCCCGCAAACACGCAACATCAACGAAGTTCTTTTTTTCGGAATACCGTATATCTCGCCGCAAAGTATAATTAAGAAGCTGTTTGACATATTTCAAAAATACAATACATGTATATTTAAACACCCTAGCGTTTCGATAACTGACTCAAAAATATCTAGCTCACAAGTAAGGACTGAAATTTTATTTAATATAATCTACTGTTGGTAGGTAATCTATACCGACTCACGTACCACATGTGGACCTACTTCTCCACTCAACAATCGTTTCTTTATTATTGATATACCGTGTTTATATTGCCTCCTTGCATGAGCAGTAGTCGAACAAAATTATTGCATATCAAATATGATGAAACTACCCCCTATCCACGAGATCGCTGTATTTTTTGAACTACATGTATGATTCAATGTCAGTTGATATGAAACGAACAACAACACAAACTCCTTCAAATCCTGGCTAGCAAATCAACCGTAACCCATAACATTGAGCTTTGGGGGAAGGCATTACACAAATCTACACAAAGTACCATACTATCACAAATCATGCACGTAAATATACTCGGCTATATGTGTTTAAATTGAGAGAGGATCCGAAGACATTGACAAAGCATGTTCCTTAATCTCTGTTGTATTATTATACAAATAAAATATGTTTCAAGTCAAGTTCTGCGTTGACATTCCCACTCTTTCCATGACATCATTGCAGTGGTTTGTATATTGTGGGTAGCTGGAAGTTAACGTAAACGAAATCCTTGTATGTGCATCGTATGTATAATCCACAACCATTCAATAATCGTTGAAATAATATAACTCTGAGAATATCACACAGAGTGTTAACATGCCCGGAATATTTAGGAAATATACAAGCTCTATTAAGTCTTGGTTCATGAACAAAAATTCCTATGATATTTCAACACACAAACTTTCCGCGATGTCGTATAGTTTAACTCAGAGATTCACTACCGAGTTGTTTCGACGTCCTTGGTCCTGAATTCCATGTTGCAAGCATGATTATTATACCCTTAAAGGATTACTATCCTCATGAAACAACAAAACTCTATCGGAAAGCCACCCCTATTGTGATCACAATGATCCAAGTCCCATAAAAATCGCGTAATAAATAAGCCGAGAAATAAATAAATAATACCACCACCGCTTGTCGGCTATCTCCGTCGCAAAACCTCGCATGACGTCAAGCGAGGTAAACTAATTAAAAACAGGGAATCGGAGTCGGAGTTAATTATGTCTACCTATATAGCGATGGAAAATCCGGAATCGACATCAGCGCGTGAGTGTAATGGAATTACTGCGGGGCATATCAATAGCATTGTGTACACATGGTGAATTGTCGGTGAGTTATATTCACTTGTGATTTGTCTTAAGTGCTGTTTGGAAAGTTACGGTATTGTTTTGACAAAAAATATAGAGGGACGATTGAGCGGGGTAGATAACACTTTCGTATAAAGCTTATAAAAACACGAGCCGGCATGTGAACTTTATTCGGGTGCGTGTTCGCGATGTTGTTTTAATTTTCCGTATATATGCCCCGAGTGTCCCGTATTTACAATCATTCATTCATTCTAGTGACTCTCAGTTAGGCATATGCTGTATTCATTTCCAAACGATGTTCGTTTACGTGACATTTGGCAGGATTTCTGTGGGAAACCCGTTGCGCACAATCAGAAACCGATTACATATACCAAATAAAGAGCGTTTAATTTGACACGATGACAACTATTCTAAGTCGAGTCCCCATTTCCTTCACCATGGCTCAATAAAGAGCGTTCCATGTTAAGAGTTTTCCTAATATGGTACAAATAAAAAGAGTTTAATAAAGCGGAAATTGTTCAAAGTCGAGTCCCTTTACCTTGACGCAATAAAGAGCGTTCACTATTACGATATATTGCGAATAAAGAGCACTTGAATATGTGATTCCATATTAAACCGGATTATTATCCCTCCTTCAAAAAGTGTTATATATGATTGGATGTTTAAACGAACCACGGCGAACATTTATATATTTTATAACCCTATTGTTATGCGTAATTGACACATAGAGGTCGATTTATGACCTGGATATTCAATAGACCGCATCGCTAGAGTGCTAATTTTATAGGCCAATAACCATGCATAGATGCAGTGAATTTCCATCAGTGACAGTCGGCTAGATTGTTTTGGGTGGGGGAAGCAATATTCCGAAATATATATAAACACCATATTGCCCAAATATATACATGATTCATAACCAAGGAAAAATGAACTTATCATATCATATTGGTAATGAATGACTTGATTATAATTGATTAAATCCGACAGCAATAAACCAATTTTGTGTTGTTTTACCGCGTTACGATAAATTAAAACGAAACGCTCTTTATTGACACACGACTAATGGCATCTGGAAATTGGAATGTTTACGAGATGATAATTGCCTAATAACTGTGCAAGTCTTCGCGTATATATGCAATCTTGATATGCATATATAATATAACTTGGACTATTCCGGTAACGAAAAAATATATATAAACACGAGCACGCGTTTATATAGATAAATGCGCGCAAAACTGAATAATATACGGGCATGGCGATACATATAATAATAGTAATAATAACACGATAAAGACATTTAATTACGAGAAAGGCGATGTTTTCGGCGATGTTTTGCATTCGCAGTGTGACAACGCGGCAATCTTCAAAGGCCGCGATCGACTACATGCAACTTAAAATACCGCCGTCGCGTATCTATGCGTTGTCAATGAGTTACCACGTGCTATGCTTCTGTTTACATGTGACAATCACGTGATCGGGCTGATGATCACGTGACTTTGTCTACCACAAAATCTTCGGCTAACTTCGGATTTTTTTTTAATCGTTATAAAAATAAAGATTGGCGGCCGAATATTAGATTATATGCGCCCAATGGACATTATATATATATATTATAGGTATATTGAAAGAAAATAATATTGTTTTTTCAGGACCGTATTCCTTTAACATGCATTATGTTATCACGCGGAAGAATATTTGTTTTATCCAGAAACAGTCAGTATAAAACAATTTCTGATTCAGAAATAAATGGCTGTAAAACGTTAATTCTACCCGTCGTCGCCTCGGTGTTAAAATGTTCTATATTCATGTTGACGGGAAAATGAGATAACGGTACCGTTCTATTCGGCGAGGTATTTTCTGTCCCCAAAAAAACCACAACATATTGAGTATAGCATATACCAGATATGAATGAGAGGTTATGGAGATATGTTCCATATCCCGAATTAGTTTTTACATCAGTGCTGTAATGTTCTATCTCCACTGTGGACCACTGAATTGATTTATTTTGTAACACGTGGTCGCATATAACTTTCAGTGCTATAATGTTCTATTATCTCGAACCGACAATCATGGTAAGCAATGGTAACTAATGGCCGTCATTATGCCTGACTGGAAATAGTGCTTTCGTTCTCTTATATAATGAAAATCTTAATTCTAGCTGAATTCTTTGGTTAAAGTAGCACTGGAAATGACATATAATGTGCGAGTTTTGTACTTTGGAATCATTTAGAAACCTAAAAATCACTTTAGCACTCACAAAAAAACAAACAAATTATTCAGCAAAGGACTTCGACGCCCTCGGTTTCTTGCGACAAGATACGAAAACTCATTCCTGTAAAACTATGGAATAGGCGCCTTCCACCAGAAGCGAACATGTTGCAGTTGTGACTCTGTTTCAGATTTCAAGAGATATATCTACAAAGATCGCAATACTACATGTGCACAGTCCTATCGATATACAACATTTACAAGACACAGTCAAATTTACCGCTGTCGTCTGAGAACCTATTTCAGTAACCTGAGATATGACTTGTTTTGCAATTACCTAAATAGTAATCCATTCTGCGATTGTGGGGAACCGGAGACCGCCGAATATGTTTTACTTCATTGCCCGCTCTTCAAAAAAAGAGAGATATAACTCTTTTGTTGGTATCGCTGTAACATTGAATGTGAACTGATGACCTTAAACGTTGTGATGCTTTAGAACAAATTGTAGTTTGTTTGAATTGAGATAGAATTAGACCCATTTAGGAGTAGTTTACTGCTGTTGGTTCTATGAATATGAGACATTCATTCCTGATTTGATTGTATCTAATTGGGCAGAATAAAAGAAAGTGATCCAGAGTGATCTGCACTTTTTATGACACTACATATTTTTAGCGATATACGTACACGTAGCACGTAATTGAGTACTTATTGCATATTTGATAGGCAACATCACCTTAAAAGTTGATTTATTCAGTTTTCCTCTGAATGTGAATCGGTTTATAATTACTGTGTTATCACCCACGGTATGGGATATCTGTACAAGAAACACATGCATCATAATTCACAAGTTAGATATAAAGTTATTCCCCTTCCATTGAGAATAATAAACTAGCAGTACAGACCAGATCGAAATTAAGCACAGAACACACATCGGCACCTTGACAAAAACAACATGTTCACAGTTTATTCGATCGGTTAAGTTGATAATACAATGTTTTGGAGCTTCCTCTTTCAAATGGTATATAATGTGGAATGTGTTGTATACTCTGTGATATGGAGATTCGAACATAAAATTGACCTTTACGGTATCAAAGAATTTCTATAATAATAGGACCAAATAGCTAACTAAATGCCAAGGCTCTATACAGTGGACCTTAAACTTCGTATAAAATTTTAAAATACGTTTAACTATATATATATATATCATCATGTCTGGCTATGTTGTGGGCAACTCTGCAGCGACAAGAAACCCCAAACCCATTGAAGTTATATCCATAGATTCTGCCAAACACAAAAATAGAAACTAGTCTTAAGCACTTAACAGTGTTGAAAATGGGGGTGATGGCAATATTTTATCGACCAAGATGGACTTATGTTCTGGACATGAACTGTAAAGAGCGTGTTGAGAATAATTCTCCGTGGAGATACATGCATCAAAGCATTCACAACCATATAGTAGTACCTGATTATATTATAACCGTATTTAATTACGATGCATTGGTCATTGTTGCATGGTATCATGCATAAAAGACACCCAGGATCTCCCAAATATACAGCACAACACACAGGATCTCCCAGATGTGCAAAACGCCACCCAGCATCTTCAAGTCTCGTTCGTCTGCGACAGTTGAACTCAACGTGGGTGAAATACCCATTCAAATTCCGTTGAAATTTTACTAGAAAATCGGAATCATTATTGTAAAAACAATTATCATGCGACTAATTTAAATTCGATTTGTTTTATGAAACACTTGAAATGCTGGGTGACTTTTTGCACATTTTGGGAGATCCTGCAGGGTTATATTTTTGCACGTCCCGAGAGCTCCTGATGTCTTTTCGCACCTTTGTGAGATCCTGGGGTTTTTTTTTCACGTTTAGGAGAACCTGTGTGTCTTTTTGCACGAAACCAATTCAGTCTTACTTACTGCACCAAAACAATTTTTATTTTGCTCTCCAATGTCTGGGCCACGACATTAAAAATAATTTATCCAGGCAATTCCCATCCTTCCCTGACCACCAAATTTGGTTAAGTTTATCATCACTCAAAATGTGTGAAGGAACTTTTTAGGGATCTTGTGGGCCCCAATATTGTGGATGAAATGTGTCCAGTCTTGAGAATTGTCTCGTATTCAATCACATTGGAAGGATCGTACTTTCTAAATGCATAGCATGTATGCGCACGCTTAATATTCTAGTTAACCCCTTCTATACTAAATGGATTTTCCCACTAAGTAACAAAAGTATACATTAGAATGGTCTATTATTCATGTTGATCCTTTTTTGAGGGGTGTTCATGTTATAAAAGCAGACAACATACAGAAAAACATATAACACCACAGCAGAATGAGTCATATTCATTGATGGGAAATGTTCAGATAATAAAGGAGCCTGTGATCGTTTGTTGAACGTATTATCTGAACATGTCATATAGGAACTACTCGTCAATGAGTACTTAGTATAGAAAGGGTTAATATGACAAAATAATTTAAGCCATATTGTTTTTGAATCTTTATTGACATTATTTACACGGAAATAATCAAATATTTGTATACACAGTGACCACAACGTTCTTTGCGCGATACTTTCAGTCATATATACACCGAAACAAATGTGTGTGAATTCCACCCATAAAGAGTAATGATTTATCCACTCCTTATTTGTGTATAAATTCTACACAATATGTGTTACATTTAATCTTAAACAACATTGTGTAGAAATGACACATGGCATATGCGTCGGTATAATTTTCTCAACATTGAATATGAGTGAATATGTGAGGGTATCATAGTTATTAGATGAGATATGTTCTATTTGAGATAAAAATCTCGTAAAAGCTGCCATATTAAAAATCTGACAGCAGCTTAAACACTTAAACACTTAGAACACACCTCATGTAATAACTATACGATACACTCACATATTCACTCATATTCAACGTTGAGGAAATTCCACCGACTTAATAATTGTGTCATTGCTAAACAATTTTGTTTAAGATAAAATGTAACACATATTGTGTAGAATTTATACACATTTTTTTCTAAGAGTGTTGTGAACCTTAACAATATATGTAGGTCATGTGCTCAGCCCTGAGATAAATATGGAAAATATCTATCCACACGAATGATTGATAATCAACCAAATATTCCATGCCAAAAACCCCGCACTTCAATATTCTCTGGTGGTTCTTGGTGCTTTTCCATTTCTACACGAATATAAGAATGGAGCTTTTCACTGTAACTGCTGTCAATCAAATAATTATTAGCAGATACATTCTACCAATCAGTGACTGAGCCGATCGCTTGCTGCATTGAGAATACTTTGTTCACCACAATTGCGATATCGGCGCGTACGTTCAGTGTTAAATTACATAATATCAAACAAATGTTTTGTCGTCAAATCATAATGGACTGAAATTTCGAGTTGCGCCATGATGTTGGAAATTCACCCATGATTATAACACTCTTTTTCATTTTGCACGACACTTGTCATAATTTTCACATTTAAACGGGAAAATGATGTATGATCCCCAGGTTTACTATATCATTAGGATCAAAAGAGCAAGCACTGTGAGACTAATTAAACTATTTCTGCAGAGACCGTTTCTCATAGCAGCCGTAAGCTCCTCCCACTAGTTAATATGTGTGAAACATTAAGCTCCATTTGGATAAAACTTACTCTTTCCAACACTTTCTTTTTCCATTGTTATAGTTATTGGCGATTTACAGCTGAGTACATCCCGGGTTATTATCCTATCGAAGATCCACGGGGGGGGGGGGGGGGGGGGGGGTCAGTAGTAACACATGTATTTTGTACGATACACATTTCTAATAAAGTTAGTGTCTTTTATGCCTGTTTTGTCATGGATTTTCTTGAGTTTAAGATGGATATTCGCATGCTGCGTGGTCGCCTATGTGTCCCAGAGCGAAAACAAAATAGAGACCGTTCGCATCCTCACGTTTACGATTACGAATACGGATAGCTATTCGTAGTCGTGAGTCTATCCGTATGGCCAAAAAGTCCTTTCGCAAAACGATTACGCGTAAGAGTTTTGACGAACACGTACGATCATTATTTCGTACCATTTTTACAACCCAAAGCGTGTGTTTGGTATACAGTCCCTTAATACTTCACTTATCGTCTCATTTGCAACAATGCGATAATCATGACCTGCTAATATTGTCAATAATTCGACCAGTCACAACGTACGACCCGGGATTCTCGTGATATATTGTGGCAATACAGGTAGGTATAAATGCCAGGTCATATATGTGGTGGAAATTCAGTTCGTTGTTAGCATGGATGACCGGATAGACGTTATGCTGATGGGGAAGAGGGGTTCCTGAATTTGGACCTCACATCAACCACGACGCCATCGTTCAAGCCCCTTCAAGTCCGCGAGTTGATTTCAATGCGATTTCGGCTTCACCTCTTTGGGTTTAGGAAATCCGACATAAGGTTGGTGAGCTCTTCTGATGTGTTAATACCAAATCGAAACAAAGTCGATACGGTAGAAGCGATGTGCATCAAGTTGCTTTTTTGTCAGATATATGACAAACCGGCAAAATTTTGTTGAACAAAATGTTGATAAATAACAGGTTTTGGGCAATTTTATAATATAGTTGACTGTGGTTAGCATTCATTTTGAGCAATTACTCGATTCTGATAACAGAAGCGGCATTTCAAACTAAAATTGTTGTTGGAATCTGATGATATGGGGACATCTAATCGGATTGAGTACCTTTAAATGGCGCATTTGTGCGTGTTCTTTAAATTAAAAATAAACGCAAAGAACAAACCTGACAGAGACTGTTGAGCTCTGGTGATGTCGGTGGGTGTGCCAAATATTCTTTTAGTTACGGTTCAGGCGCAGAAATCACTACTTACCAGTTGAATCGGGATCCAGGGTAGGTTCAGATTACTCAAACAGAGTACTTTATGTAACTTAGAACTCGGTTATGAATTCCATGTAATTTTAAAATCGGTTATGAATTCCATGTAATTTTAAAATGCCCTGCATTACAGACTCTACGAGAGAGATATATAAAACCCAACTTCTACCGAAAACCGAATATTATTAAATTGAATGAACTATTCAATTCTGGAAAGGGGAAGAGAACACAAAATCTTTCACTATTCATTAATAGGGTTATGCCATTCTTTAGGCTCTCCTGTGGCATTCTATAACTGCATACGCTAGGACACCACCATGGGTTGTTGAATTAAATAATTGTTGAATTTCACTATATATTGTGTACTATCTTGCACATAATAATCACTCAAAACTCCTCATGCATCGCTCACTATATACTGTATTTTTGGCGACTGGTTTCATAGTGCACTCCTCTTACTGTAAAGTTTTCTGTCGCAGCCATACCTTTATTAAGGGAGTGAGAAATAAATGAATTGAAATTGATTGAATTGGCTATCCGTTGTGAATAGCGATCTTATTTCGCGGGAAGCTCGTGATTCACGACGACGAGTACAGTGATTGGCAATCTAAACAGCATATCGAGGTCGTAGCTCAATAGAAATGGATGGTTTACATGATATACATATACAGTCTCGAACGGAGTAAAGTGATATATTGCAGAAAATAAATTTCAGGTGTTATTTGAGCTTATTAGAAACCATGAAATCGTAACCGTCATTACGGATAGTAAAATACGAAAACGATTAGAAAGTACACAAAGGTTGGTGACGTATATACCCTATCCGTATCCGTAATCGTAAACGTGAGTTTTGCGAACGGTCTCTATTGTCCCGAAAGATACGTCAATTGCATGTCACTATTAATGCGTTATCTGTGAATCAAAATTCAACTTCAGTTGATTCCAGTATGTTCCTCATTTCTGTCAGTTCTTGTTGGAACACTTCGTCATTCGTCCTCATGCGGGTTGTCTTCCTCTTCATTTTCGAGTATTGTTTTCACCGCCATGAACATCTGCTTGATTTCCTCCGTCCCGCGTCGTTCAGCGTACCTCTGAGCCGTGCGTCCAAACATGTCAGGTCGTGTAAACTCAGCCTTATTGTCCAGTAAGAATCTCACAACGGCTGCTTCATTCGAACACACCGCCTATAAAACAAGACCGTTGGTGAAAATATGAACATGAACGACAACATGTATGCATGACAGGCCAAATTCACATTTATTAGTGTAATTCATTACAATTAAGCGAATGTCATTAATTACGTTTAGCTAAATTTCGATTTCCATTACGCTTGGTGTGAAGAACGCTTAAGCGCAATTGCATCATGCTTAAAATGCCAGCTAAAAAAAATCCCTTTTTAACTGATGCTTGTAATACTTCAAGAGCAAATATGTTCGGCTCCGTCCACACTATTTACCTTATATATTGATGATACTATTATATGTAAAGTAAAAAGGCCATGAAAACGTGATTGAGTAGTAAGTGAAGTGTAATGACATTAAGCTTTAGCGAATATGATTAATCGTAATTAGCTAATACATGTGAATTTGGCCTACCATAAACCTGACATATAAGTGTGAGAATGCATGGGGTAGTACAAGAGAAAGATGTTTCAGTTGGTAGATACAGTAACAAATATGTGAACATGTATATAGAGCTAATGCTTGAAGATGAGTATATCGCCACATACGTTGATTGTTGATTGTAATGTTCAAAGAATTTTCTATATAGGGTAAAATCCCTAAAGTTCGAAGTGCGAGGAACTACAATTTGTTATCATATATACGGAATATTAGCTTTTTCTGGCTATAATATGCTAATATAAGACATAGCAGCTCGCGACTAGCATTATATTATTTGTGTGTCAAGCCATGTTAGCGCTGAATGTGAACCTGGTTAGTTATCTTACCACATGTAGTGCAGTTCTGCCGTCGTAGTCACTGCGGTTTATATCGGCGCCTGCTGCTATCCATGCCTGAATACTCTCGACCTCACCTTGAGCAGCAAATCTATGAATGAAATTCCAAATTAATACTCAGAAGTAGTGATTTATCTGCCATATTAATTTATGTGTATAATACATACATCGGGATTGAAGAACAAGTTCAGTCACATATATACCAGAATAGCTATACACTATATAGAGGGAAACAAACAGCATGGTATTAAAACAACGGATGAGGTCTCGCATATCGATAAAGGTGGACATTTATCCAAATACCAAACAAATATACATGGCGATGGATTAAATTAGGTGACTGTATGTAGATAACAGTGACTGGCGTTGAAGGTTAGGAGTTTCCTTTCTAAACATGTCAACTGACGAAACCTCTATTGCATATAATATACAGTATACATGTAGACGAACCTGCACAACTCCATCGCCATTTTAACAGGGTGCAGCACCATTGTAGCTCCGGTCTGGGCAATGAGGTTGATTATCATCATGTTACGCCCTTTAACCGCGTCCATTAGGGGCGTGTCTCCGTTGCTGTCAATCACATTTACCGAAGCGCCGTGGTGGAGGAGGTACTGCACGACGTTTAGATTCCCCGACCTAGCAGCAATGTGCATAGCAGTCCGACCATCCTGGTTAGGTGCCGAAATGTTTCCTCCCTTCAATGATACATGCAATAGGTACTCAGAGCCTTGGATTAAGCGTTCATGTGTTCTTCTGTTGAATAATGTACACATTAGATATACATAGTGATCAATGCAATTACCACATTCGCACCACACAGGCATCGGGGGTGGGAAGCCAATACGTCGAATTAGTCACAAATAGTCCAAGAGATATTTGGTCGACCTTTGCAGCCCACCCCCCCCCCCCCCCCCCCGATGACTGAACTTCGCCCCACTAATCTTCTTCCTGAATGTTTCCTTTAATTGTTTCTCGTTTGTTAACAAGACAAAAAGTGGCCGTAGAGACTCCAGACAAGATGGTGTCCATCATGGCGGCCATTTTGCTTGATATGCACCAGGTCTCTTTGGTCGCCATTATAGTAAACATAATAGCACATGCGGTTTTATTTTCAACTCCATTCGTTATGCTGATATATATACCACGCTTACAAACTAGTCAAAAAATCCGACACCAAAGTCCAAGATGGCGGCCAAAATGTGAAAATTTGCTAAATTGTCGACATTTCACTACCTATCGTTTGTCTCTGTGGGAAAATAAGGCATATTGGTGTGATATTATGCATTTATATTATAGAAGAATCATTAGAGCACGCAATGCGATCATGATATGCATTCCTGGCTGGATATTGTTGCCCGACATCACGTTTTCCAAATACCGGTATAATCCAATCAACGCTAATGACGTAATGTCTGCTTCGAATGTTATTGCTATTATAACTCCACCCATGCAAATATACGTGTAAGAAATACCACGGCTAGGATTCCTCTTATACCAGCTGAGTTGAGAAAAATTCACTCAAATCCAAGATGGCGGCTAAAATGGCGACCAGAAATTGAAAATCACTAAAAATGGCTGATTTTCACATCAGTGAGCGTTATTATCATGATAATTCCATGAGTACTTTCCTAAATATCTCATCCGATAATAATCCCCCCCCCAATCCAAAATGACGCCCAAAATGGTGGACAATTTGTAAAATCACCGAAAACCCCCCATATTCACTTTAGTCGGCGTTATTTTAATACAACTCCATCCACACGTACAGTTGAGCTTGGAATACTGAGGCGTGGTAATTACCTTACATCTCATCCAAGAAATTGTTTCCAAATTCAAGATGGCGGCTAAAATGGTGACACAAATTCTAAATTACGCCTGTATTCCTTTACTTGGGCAATGTGCGCTATTGTTACGCGAATTCTACATACAGTACATGTGGGTAGGGAAACCTAGATCGAATCTCGACGAGTGTGGATTTATGTTTCACTTGCTGGCAACACGATTCGTGTATCTGGGCAAGTTTGTCACACTGGTGGGCGTGATTTTTCCCGCGTGAAATTAACCTTCTGCAGCGCCTTTCCTCCACGCATGGAACTTACAAGTTACAATGTCGTGATAGGCATCGGCATTGTGTCTAAAAGGTCCATAACCACAATAGTACAACTATAAACATGGCTATTACCGCCTACAGAAAATGGCGAACATGGACGTGTAAATCTGACTCACTGTTTGGCGCAATTTCTCCAGAGCAGAAAGGTCATTAGTCCCTGCCGCGGCACACATCAAACTAGGATAAAGAGCGTCTCTGACCTTTTGGATATCCTGTAAAAATGTAAAGTCTTAAAAATGTATTTTATGCGCGTGAAATTCGTGAAACAAAACAGCTTTGAACGAATTTAAATAGAACTTTCTCACTGTATTTATGCTATCATTTCACGTAGGAAGGGGAATTTTATCCTTATTGCATTATCACATCGGTGACTGGCTGGGTTATACACTCAAGACGTATAACGTTAGAAATATATGAACCACAAGAGCGATGAATTTAGCAACTGAAACGCACTATTTCATCAGCTCTTATGCAGTATGATAGAGTATACTACTGAAAGGGTGCCTGAGAAATGGTTTAGCCCAATCGTGGGATACATATTATACTAATTATCACAGAGTGCATGCCAATTAAAGAGGCATACTCCGAATTATCGGTCCCAAATTACTATTTCTTTGGTTTCGGGAGTGACGGATGTTTTATTCGAGTCGAAGAACCCACCCATCAAAGCTCAGATTGATCCGATATCGATTTTTTCCCGAGATATGTAATTTTTGGGGGCATGGCAAATATTCGTCAAGTCGACGGTCTCGGACCAAATTGCGGATGAAGATGGATAACACTAAAATCAAGTGACTTTGGGTGTTTGATATTTGACAATCCGTTGAATTTCGTTGAATTGATCAAAATTTGTTGAATTGATCAACATTTTGTTTTAAATTTTAGAGTGTATATAATTCAGGACCAGGAACCTACGTCACTAATGTAATCTCTAAACCTTCGTTCAGACGGTCAGGAACCAACCCATGTACGTCAATAATGTAATCTCTAAACCCTCGTTCAGTCTATCGGGAACTTGTGCCGTGGATGATCTGAGCTAGATATTTGTTGCATGAGTTATTGTACTTAAGAGTGAAATGGATTATGTGCATATTACGAACATCTATTAAATGCTTGAGATGTGTATGGAGTTCAAAATCGGGCACAATCGATTCGTATCTTCCTTGTAAATTTCAGTTATAAATACGAATGGTTATCGATTACTGATTGTTTAAGGTGCATTGTGAATTTCCGCAGCTCATGTACTAGTTTGTCTCGTCAGACAAATGGTTTATACACATTTAAAAGCAATTCCGCTTTGGGTTAGAGAGACTTGATTGGTGACGTAGGTTCCCGACATGTAATTGAGAGGCCTGGTTTAATTTTACTGACCTCTTTACCACTCATGCTGAGGGTATTCGCTACACTCTCAATGAGATCTAAATCCATTATATTTATCTCCTCTTTCATCACAACCTTCATCTCCCCTCTCAGGTTTCTTCTCAACATCTGTGTGGTATGAAAATTAAAGTCAGAATGAATGAGACCAATTTGACAACAACACAATTCTCTACATTAAAGACGCGTCATGCAATTTTAGGCTAATCAATACTCTTTGTACCTGCTCTTTGGCCAAATTTTTGGAAGTAAATATTCACCACGGTCTATATGGCCTATAGGTGAAGTCCATTCGGGGCATCTTTAACACACACCTCATAGTATCATAGCTCAACCGAAATGTTTTTTTTTATCGGGGGACTTTAGATTCCATGTTGGAGTAAATAATCCCCCAGAGTACCGCATAGATGACGTGCACCAAAATACCAGAGACTTTATATGACCACTCACTGGCTGAATAAAGGGGATTAAAGTAAGTAGATAATAAGCCACAATGTGACAACATGCATGTACATATAGAAAAAAACTTAATAAAACTCCACTGGTTGCTATACGCCATGATTATGCATATGACATAAGGCATAAGGTACTCGCAGTGGATGGATGTGAAAAATCTAAATGTATTTTAAAACCATCATCATAAAGATGAACATGGACAAATAGATAGACTTTGTTCTTATTTTATTATAGGTATCTTTCCAATGATGAGATCTCTCAGGTTCAATACATTGTTATGTAAACATTGCTGTTACAGTACCAATCATTTAGTCAACAAACATCGCCAATTGCAAATCCAGTGGCCTAATTGAACATTTCTGGAATATTATATTTCCATGCTCTTCTCAGTGATAACGGTTTAAAATTTTGTTTTATTTTTCACATTTACACAGCATGCGACTTCCTTATGTTCCTTTAACCCTTACCAGTGGGCGTCACCGCGGTACGGATCACTAGGTTTCGCAATCAACCAATTTATGACAAATTCTAAGACAGGAGTTGTGGCGACGCTCATAAGATTTTATATGTAGAACGAGCGACCAATCATTTTAACCCACCCATGACTGGAGCTTCCTGAAATTTTGCGAAAACACCATAACAATGCATTCTCTTATATATGCGAGTTTCCCACAAGGAGCCTCGCATATATTATAAGAGAATGCATTGGCCTAACAATATTTGCATTGGCCTTGTAAGCCAGTGCATTATTTTACATATGCGAGGCTCCCGTACTGAAAGGGTTAATAGCAATTATCATTTTTTTGTACTTTTGACATTGATCAACTCAAATCATATAGATTTTGTTGACGATGGCTGGCACTTAACCCTTTCAGTGCCAAGTCCGATTTTTGTATCAACCCATATACCCTGTGCCAATGCATTCTCTTATATATGCGAGTCGACCATAGGTCGCCTCGCATATATGAGAGAATGCATTGGCCTAACAATTTTTCATCATTTGTTATTATTTTTTACAATTTTTTACAATTTTAATAATTTTTTCTTATTACTTTAACAGACTTATTTTGTAGGTTTAGTGCCAGGGAATCTTACGTTTTTCATGGGCATCAAAATTATTACTATGAATACTTGGTGATAGTTTTTTTTTATTTTATTTTTTTAATTTATTTTAGGGCCACTCTACAGACCGTAAATTAGGGCCGATGCGATCGGTCCCGGGCACTGAAAGAGTTAAACAGTAATGTTTACATAGCAAAGGTTTTAACGATGTCTCGTCATTGAGGAGTTACCAATATCATAAAGTACAAAAGTGTATCCAGTTTCTCGAGTCATCTTATTAAAGACATATTATGGACTAGTTTTGGTGCGTGAAAATGATAAATTAGAACTCATGAATGCGCCATCACAACTGGGGAATGTAGCATTCTGCTAACATCACCGAAAATTTCAAAGAAATCGACCATACCACTCCATAGATACATCGTCTGAACTATGCTCAATTGTAAATATTTACATCTTGATTCGGGATGCAACTATCGGCGATAAACTAACTCAAGTGATTTCGCCACCGATAGTCATTGCATTTAATTATTATATAAGAATGCCGGTGTGTCTCGACAGTTTGGATTAATATTCGTAAAAAAATAAACACTTTGATCAAAATCATTCTCAATTCCTCCCACTCCTACTGGAGTGTTTCACATCACTTTACCTGTTATGCTTTTTACATTAAAGGCCCACTTAATTTTCGAGACACTGATTATTTTTTTATAGTGCCTTAATATGCGGTTTTAATAACAATCTATGGCATAAAATATGATTAAAATATTATAAATCATCACCATTTGAAACGTCTGTGTCTCCGAAGATGCCCATAGATAAATAGAAAACAGCTGATAGCATAGAAAGATTACCCCCGTTTGGCTCCCAGAATGAAACAGAATTCAAACTAAAAATGTATTTTCAATGGTAGGGGAATAACTCTATCATTAAGATTTGGAGTTAATCCCCCTCCATTGAAAAGAATACAATTTGAACTACAATCCAGATATAAACAAAAATCGTCAGTAACAAAAACAAAAACAACATCGTCACACACAGTTTATTACACCGAATAAGTTGATAATACAATGTTTTGGAGCTTCCTCTTTCAAATGGTATATAATATGGCATATATTTAATATATGTGATCTGGGGGTTCAAAATTTAAGTGGGCTTTTAAGTTACCAACAGCTGGTAGCTAATCGTATTGTGCTTCTCGTTATTTCCCCATACGTCCCTATTATTTATATCTCCACATAAATCGGCTTACCTTCTGTTTCTTCTCCAGACTCCAATCTTCCTTTGCCAACACATAGCTGAGTTTGGCGAGCGCGGCTTCTGGAGTCATGTCACTTCCTGGTATAACACCCGCATCCAGCAACGCCTGTCGATAACATACGCATTTAATCCTGATGTACATGGAGTTTTGTATGGCAGTCTCTAGTAAAACCATCGTATTGTGTAACGAAAACAGAGTTAATTAATTCCAGGCTCGATGCACGATAAACTATGAGTTTGTGATTTAGTATAATGTACTTTCAGACTTACCCCGGGTAGGATCATATAAGCTGTATCGTTTGGAGAGAACAGTATTGTATCCACACTGTCCCGGTAAAATGTACTTGTAGCAATTCAACATTAAGATAGATCCAGAGAAATTCTTATACTGTTTGCATGGATTTATGCAAAATGACCCTTAATACGGACTATACTTTCACCAGGACGACTTCCTAAACTTGCTTCAAATCCGGAAGTAAGGAAGTCCGACAATAAATAGACTCTTGCAATGGGCTATGTTAATTTCCCAAGTAGCAAGGGTTCGTTGTGCCAATATTGAGTTATCGTTGGGTACCGTATATATGCGACCATCGCCAACAGGTGTGTGTCATTGAACATCAGTTGTATTCACCATGAAGGTATAGTGTTATATTTACACTCAAAACGTCCAACCTTCCATCACGGTTGGCCCAATTTCATACGATATTTAGATTCGCAATCAGATTATTTAGTTTCAGGAATGATGAGTCTATGACGGTAGATGATAATGATGGGATACTCAGGCAAATGCCTACTCAGTTTGAACCGAACAAGAAAGTGTGTCAAAATATTAAAATTATGACAAAACTTGGACGCGTATCGTCCCGGTGCTCAATGTGAACAGTCAATACTAACTTAATTCGGGTAATGTCTGTACCATTTCCATTGCTAACCAATCAACAGCGAGCGACTGCAATCTATGTATTTTTTTTAGATTTCACATTTATGTGCCACTCCTGCGCAGAACTAGTCTTATAGTTGTGAACATTGCGGTGTTCTGAGTGAATGTGGAACGTTCTTTCTAGACTAGACGCTGGCTAAATATAGGTTAGAAAGAACTAAATAGGTATAATTCCGCCCCTTTCGTTTTTACAGGGTATCTCGATTGCGAGTTAAAAACAATTCTGGCACGCGATTGGCGCGTATAATATTTCAAATAAATTTACAAATTCAAGAAATATAATACCCAGGCCATGTAAAGATGTGGGTTTTCCCTAGTTTGAAATGCGCTCGTGTCCAAACAATGGCGGGAGATTGTAGCTGAGTACTGGCTTTCATCAGCCTTTCAAATTTTGTGCAGAACGTGGGGTAGTGTGGAAACGTATGTTGCCAATTTATAAAAAGGCACAAGACGTCGGAAGGGTTGGTTTTCACGAATAGAACTTATGTATCGTGCACGTCGGAACTCGCGAATTTAGCGTGGGCGTGGCCAAACATTAACACTGATGCATATGTAAAACATTTAGTTCCATGTAACCTCTATGATGATCCGATGCTCTGCTGTCTAACCTGTGTTCGCCGCCATGACGTCGTGCGGAGTGGAACGACGTAATATGCCAATCTCTACTAGAGCGCACCAGTCATTCTAACCGAGTCACCAAGGGAGGTAAACCCTGCATGGCGTTTGGTAATATGCTTCATATAGCCAGTGTCTAGTCAACGTTCGTTCTTTTTTTGCATTCAGAGACGACCAGGAGGGGAGGTGTTAGGAAGGTCTCATCCCCAACATTGGGACTTCGCTCCTCAAATTAGATGAAAATGTTTGCCGAATCATAGCTTTTGTAAACTTTCTACACGAACGCTCGTTATTTCTACCATATTAGGAAGCAACTACATGACACTTAACGCTCTTTAAATATGCGGGCGGCGTTGGCGGTGGGTATGCCGTTAAAATATATTCACCTCCGTCAAAAACCGCCATAAACATAAAGAATAGTAAAATATAGACAGACCTTGTTCTTATACCAATCAGAAATATGGCATAAACAGTATGTTATTGTCAAATGTTTTTCCTTTATTGTGTAAACAAATGCAAAAAAGGTTACAGAACCTGGCTTTTGTTTAGATCCGGATATGGTAAACATAAAGAGCGTCATTTGTTACTGTTTTCCTGATATGGAAATAATAAAGAGCGTTAAGATCATTTGTGTGTGATTAACCAAAAGAATTGCGATGTGTTATGTAAACAGAAGCAAAACTTCTGTAACACGAGCAGGCTCTTGTTTACGTATACACCATCGTGCGTCTTGACGACACTATACTATTTACGTGCTGATTATGTTTGTCATATGAACAAAACTATATATTTGTTGATATTCCTTCTGTTGATGGCGATTTGAACAAATATGAATATTTCTGCAACGAACGCCGCCCGTGCCTTTAAAATACAGCCTGTTTTTGTTAACTGCCGCTAGCCTATTTAGAAGAAGTGGGACTGACTACTGGGTCACCGTTTCTGAAGAATTTAACAAAAGTCCACGAAGCACAGATACGCCGGTTGACCAGAATACTGGATTACCCCTCTTCGTTATAGGTTTCGCAATGCTACACATTTGGCACACAACTTCTAAAGGTTTGACCGTGTAACGGACTGATCACCTGAGTCATGTGACTTTTTTCTGGCACGGCAACACACGTGACAAGTTATACGAACGTGTGACTGAAACTGTCTAATATGCCAGGGACGTCGTTGTGACTATGTGCACCAATGGTATACTATAACTTAATGCCCTAAATAATCGACTCCTTAACCACAGCATAATTGTGGGTAACTTTTCAGGATTTAGTCAGAAATATGGCTTGTTGCCATTCATCGGAAAGTTCCCAATGATAGATTTCCGATGAATGCATCAAGCCATATTTCCGACTAAATCCTGAAAAGTTACCCACAATTCCGCTGTGGTTAAGGAGTCGATTATTTAGGGCATTACTATACCTTCCCTGGAGAATATGTGGGATCAACGTAGCCTTTGACACACTGCGTGATGTTGATTATAAGTACACCCATGTTTGCCGCATCCATAATCACTTTCATCAGATCGCTCCTGTTATCTGGTGCATTGCCGACGCCATATGTTTCCAGGACCACGCCCTGCATTGGCGGTTGCAGAAAAGACCTCACCTGATAAGTACAAAATACATGCTACCATGCCAGTCATCATAACTATAAGGACGACTCGTGTATTCCGGAGGTACCTTGATTTCAGAAATTCAGTTCGAAATTCAACCTCTATTTCTATTGTCTTAAGTTCGTTGTTGTTGGTAATTCGTGCTCCCCAATTCGATGTTTGGGTCAATTGTTTTATTTTTCACTTTTTCTAAGAAACAGGTGGAAAATTTCGCGTTCAATATGTAAGGAAGTGATGATGTTGAAGGGAGGTGCCATCGTTTATGGCTAGATCGTGCTGAAACTTGGTATTTCTGATACTTTCCATAAAGTTATAACAGCATACGACCGCTCACCATCCAGAAATTCCTCGTTCAAAATGCTGAATTTAAATCTGAATTTCAATCTATATATGCGAATTTCGAACGGGATTGAAATTCGATATTAGGACGACATTAGTACATGCAGGACGACAGTATCATGTGCAATATATATGCATACATGTACATGGGTGCGCTATACTATCGTACACCTCTACCTGCCATTACTGATATTGAATTAATACAAAGACAAGTAAAATAGCAACAACTTTACAACAAAAAAACATCTGACATAAAAATATATTGCATCCAGTTGCATCGATAGAATTAAAATATAAACACCTCCAACAAAAAGTAAGCTCCCCTCCTGCATGATATTTTCGAGTTTTATGTTGGACTAATGGACCCCACTGTAAAACCATTACAAAATTGCTATACGGATCGTAGAAAGCTTAACGTTATCCATGCCAAGTTTTGGTACAAATGCAGTGACCTACGTTATGATATGTTTGGACACATTGGACGATCGATATAATACATGTATAGCTTGTGAGCCATGTGCTTTCTCGCAAAATAAAGACTTAAAAAGTTCATAAACTATTATTTAATTGTTATAATGTTAACTCATTTGTTTTAATATATTCTTATCATTAAATTATGTATACATTAATTTTCTCGCATCATTTCAGAATAAAACAATAGGGACTATTTCTTATGGCGGATATGCTCGATATGTGTCCGGCATTCAGTGGTGAGCAAATCAATTGATGGAATGTAAACAAAATGCAAATGTCGAAGCTTTCTAACAATTTGAAGTGAACTGTAGGACAAAACTAACAGTTTTGGGGCGGTTTATAACGTAGCGCATATAATAAAAAGAACACCTACGGGTTTTGGTTGAATACCCGGATTATCTCATTTGTGGGTAAAATGAAATACTTCGTGGACTTTTGATAAATACATTCTGTATTTCCTTGTACCCACACATGAGATAATCCGGGTATTCAAACAAAACGCGTAGGTATTCTCTATATATTACATGTGTATTGGTTTTGCGATACAAATAGGAATAGACTTTGGTATCTTATTAGATTAATGGACATTTGTCAGTAGTTGCAATGGTTTCAACATAATTGGAGTGATCAATAATAAACAACCCAAAATAATTCGATCTATTTTTTCATGTTCTTCTCATCGATGATTGTTAAAAGGTACTCAATCCGATCAGAGGGTCCCCATCTCAACATATTCCAACAACAACAAAATTTTATCAAAGGTCACTTTAGTTATCAGAATCGATTAATTATCCAAAAATAATGCTAACGACTGTGAACTATCGTTTATAATTGCCCAAAATGTGTTGTATAGCAACATTTTGTTCAATGTAATTTAGTATCGAGAGTATGTCGGTCGGGTTTTTCGGTAAACTTCTGGGACAGAAAGTATTCCCGATAATGAAAAATAATAGATTTCTAAAATCGATATCTAATAAATCTGAGCTTTGATGGGTGGCTTCCTCGACTCGAATCAAATATTTTTGACCCCCGAAGCCATTGAAATAGTAATTGAGAGGAGTTTCATCGGATTGAGTACCTTTAACAAGCCTTTTTTATTTCTCACAATTAACAACGCATGAGAGCTATATGTCCTTTTAATAACGATTTCACATGTTATAGACCAAAAACAAAAACAACAACTACATAATTAAAAGAGAAATGCCAACTTTTAGGGTGCATTTACACTGGTATAGAACTGTATACAGATCTGTATGAAGTCACGTGTCGCGCATTACTGTGATCACAATATGAGTACTAATAGTGAACGCGCGCTGATCAGTACTCTGGTAATTGACAATTCACTACGAGTCGTTTCAGTTTAGGCCAGACATAAAAATGTATCAACTATCATCAGACAACAGCTATTTGGTATGTGCCACATGTAGTTAAAGTGTATCCTTATACAACTTGATAATGGTTCGAAGAAAGAATGAAAATCTCATAGGAATGCACAACAAACAACCGTGCGCACAAATAAAGAGGCTGGAGAGCACCCATATAGCTTTAGATGGCGATTCCACCAATATTTAGGATTTCAGGTGATCATCTATATATCTATATGTCTCCTGTTTGACACCATCTGGGCGGTGGCAATTTTGGATCTGTGTGGAATGGGTATCCACCCTACAACACCCTCCATTTGACCAAATGTAGTAAAAATTCCAACTGATGACAATTCCAATGGCAATGTTGACCCAATGTAGGACAATATTATTTTTTTTAATTAACTAGCAGTTTTTGACTGGCCACGGGGAGGGACCAGGAAACAATATTTCCAAGTGTTGGAAATTTCCAACCTGACACCCGCCCCCATAAGGTTGGAAAACTTCCAGCTGATGGCCATTCCAGCCCAAAAAATTGATAAAAAGTAGGAAATTATGCAAATATTGGTCCGAAAACAATACCCCCCCCCCCAATATAATGTTTGAAAATCAAACTACAAGATCATTTTCAACCTATTGTTGGTTTGGAAATTACAACTAATGTTGTGTCAGGTATGAAATTTCCAACTGTTGAAAATTTTGACCAAAGTTGCCACGTCCCTGTCCGTGTTCAATATTCGAAATACACGGGTTGAAATGACAACGAACGCTAAAACACATTCGCCAAGCCCGAGCAACAATTAATCAAAACAGATTTGCCTGGCACAATGCTTCGGCGTTGACCGTGACGTATGGCGGGCATGTTTTTTGCTCACACGAACTAATACCGTTTTCTTTCTGTGTGCATTTCTATATCAACCCGTTTACACTAGTCTGCGTGTAGATCTGTGTACAGTTCTATAGCAATGTAAATGCACCCTTACGCAGTCTATTTCTGCATTAGCTGCATTCAGTGGGTCGAAATTTCGACTGTTGTAAAGTGTGAACACTGTGCTTCACATTATAATTTACACGTGAAATCTACTAAATACATGTACATGTATATATAGATCTTGACTGACCATTTGTTTGGTGATTCCAGGAAACATGCGCAGCACGCCCACATTAGGGCACATTTCTGATTGGACTCTGAACTTGTCAATCTCCCCGCAGCGAAAGACATTCTCCCAGGCAACTGAAGTGAGGTGAAACGCGAATATAAGACATTGGTACATCAGAATCACTATATAAGTGTATACATTCAGCTCAACCCATGGCTCCTGCTACAATCGGCGACATCTGGTTAGGGGGTGTTTCGTGGGACCGCCTGACCCCTGTCCCATAATAAAGCTCGTGGACCCTACCCCCACTCACCTGCCTCTTCCAGGCAATACTATATATTGTGCTCGTTAAAGTTCCATGGTCCGATTTGACACCAACTAATTAAAGACATACTATGAACATACTTCAATGAATAAAACCGATAAACCGATCCAAATACTTCTACATCATTGGAAGAATGTAACAATCTACTAAGATTATCTAAAATTCCAACCGCACCTACAGTACCAGAGAATACAGCGTTATAACTACGCACAAATATAAATAGTTACTGCTTTATTTGGGACGAGTTCTTGGGCCTAAATATTACGGCAATGATTCAGCTAACAATAGTCACTACAAGTAATTCGTTCATAACAATGACGCCCTTTTCAGCTTATTTTAATATAACATTTATGAAAATAGCTTATTTTGGCATGATTTTTTGTTATTCCTTTCTGAACACCTCAGCGGGGTGTTTCACATTACTTTAAGAATTTCCCAAGCCAGTATTCCGCTAACCATGCAGGCAAAATAAAATGAAAGACTTATAATCACTAAAATCCGTACCACACAGTCACCATACGTTTCACAAAGACATCATCCGTATCCCAAAGACATCTCAAAATCTTCCATACATGTAAGTAATACACCAGCAACGATCACAAAAGCTCATAATTGAAAACAGTCTCTTTGTTATATACCGGTTTTAGGCGACGAAAGCATGGACGCATTTTATAAGAGGCGAGCATTGGAATTTTTGCTAATCTGACGAAAATTTAAAATGTGCTGAAACTTCCTCTTTTGAAATTCGGTATCTGGCCATCAATGCCTCCTAGGTGTATAAATGGGCTCATATAATTATGTTGTGATATAGAACACGTACATATTGTGGTTTTATGGTGTCGAATAGGACAGGGCATCTTTAACTCTAAACTGTATCAACAAATCGAGGGGTGAAGTAACAAATCGAGGGGTGAAGTAACATATCGGGGGGTGAAGTAACAAATCGAGGGGTGATGAATCAAATCGATGGATGAAGTAACACATCAATGGATGAAGTAACAAATCGAGGGGTGAAGTAACAAATCGAGGGGTGAAGAATCAAATCGATGGATGAAGTAACAAATCGATGGATGAAGTAACAAATCGAGGGGTGAAGTAACAAATCGAGGGGTGAAGTAACAAATCGAGGGGTGATGAATCAAATCGATGGTGAGGTAACAAATCGAGGGGTGAAGTAACAAATCGAGGGGTGAAGTAACAATTCGAGGGGTGAAGTAACAAATCGAGGGGTGAAGGAACAAATCGATGGATGAAGTAACAAATCGAGGGGTGAAGTAACAAATCGAGGGGTGAAGTAACAAATCGAGGGGTGAAGTAACATATTGAGGGGTGATGAATCAAATCGATGGATGAAGTAACAAATCGATGGATGAAGTAACAAATCGAGGGGTGAAGTAACAAATCGAGGGGTGAAGTAACAATTCGAGGGGTGAAGTAACAAATCGAGGGGTGAAGTAACAAACGATGGGTGAAGTAACTAATCGAGGGGTGAAGTAACAAATCGAGTGGTGAAGAATCAAATCGAGGGGTGAAGTAACAAATCGAGGGGTGAAGTAACAAATCGAGGGGTGAATTTAAGTAACAAATCGATGGGCGAAGGAACAAATCGATGGATGAAGGAACAAATCGAGGGGGGGGGGTGAAGGAACAAATCGAGGGGTGAAGGAAAGGGTCATTCGACACCTCACTATACTCTTGCATACATGTCTGTACATGTAAAGTGCGTAATACTTGCTGAGCACATCGATCGGCGAACTCTGCAGAGGTCGTATAGATAAATAGCCATTTCATCTTTGAATAAGTCATTTCCTTGTTGGCGAATATGCAACTTATGCTGCATTTTCGTGATGGCTGCTGTCTATTGCGGGCTACGCTGTTTGCAAATGTTCATGTTTTACTCGTGAAGGAAAGTATTGGCTTAGGAAATTTGACCAGTTTGTTTAATCGGGTGCGGCATTTTTAGAATGCAAATTTTGTTCCAACTATACATGTATATTCACAACACACCAAAGCGACTTCATTGTTGAATGTACAACAACCTACCTGTGACATTTATTTCCAGTCTCGCGATTGGTGGAAGATTCGGCGAGTCGAATGCCTCGAAGCTCCCCGAGTCGATTTTTCTGGACCGATTTCCCCTGAAAACCTTGTTGTTGAAACTGATCATCACCTGCGGAATCAAATCGATCATATTAACTCACATATCATAATCAGGGCCAGTAACCTACGTCAATTCAATTAGCTTTTTCTCTTTATATAAGTTCGTGAGTATTGAGACAGAACATATTTACAAATGAGAATAGGAGAACATTGTTAACAATGTCTTAAACAATCGCTTCACACGTTCGGATAGCTGCAATCTGGATCTGGTGGATTGTGTGTGAGCTAAATATTTGTCGCATGAGTTGTTATCGTATAAGTCAAAGGGAGTATGTGCAATTTATAAACATCTATTAAATGGTTGAGGTGAGTCTGATGTTCAAATTCGGGACACAATCGATTCCTATTTTCCTTGTAAATTTCAGTTATAAATACGAACTGTTAACAATAATTAACTTGCTCTCATAAGCCAGTGCATTATCTTATATATGACAATGATGGGAGACTCGCATATATAAGATAATGTACTGGCACGGGGTCTTTAATGCTGCACCAGCGCATCTCCCATCATGAAGTGGTTAACAAATTGAATTGGATTGCCGTTGAGATGGCTACAGAAAGCCTTGTGAATGTACAAAACTTAGTTTCCCCATGTGTGTATAGTTGGGCTCTCTTCCGTTTCTACCAAATAATGTACAGTAATGACCTAAATAATCGATCCCTTAACCACAGCAGAATTATGGGTAACTTTTCAGGATTTATCCGAAAATATGGCAACAAGCCATATTTCCGACAAAATCTTGAACAGTTACCCATAATTCTGCTGTGGTTAAGGAGTCGATTATTTAGGGCGTAACTGTAAATGGTAACTTTACCTCTGGTATATCATAGTTGCCTGCTATATAAAGTGCTGAGAGAAAATTGTCCCTGCCGTCACTTCTTGTCTCAAATATCGGTATCTGAAAATAGTGACGTCACTGCGAGCTGATAATGTTTTATAAATACAATCAAAAGTATTTCTTAAGAACAACCGAAACAAAACATACATAGTACAGTCACAGGAAATGTGCATCACTCCATTAGAATTACAAATTCGAACTTGACCTGTACTTTCTCAAATGAAGACCATGTAGTATTGGTCCAACATTCTAGCCTGTTCTCCCGAAAAGATGCACATTATCTGCTTATAAATAACTTGTTTTAGGTAGGAAATCTGTTTAGAATCGACTTAGTTTAAGTCTATAATGTGCTGAAAATGAGTCTAAGCAGAGTCTCGACTCTAAGCAGATTATGTGCGCAATAACACAAATAAGCCAACCCAATACTTTTCAGTTGAACGCTCTTTAAAGGTACGGTTGGCCTTGGCGGTGGGTATCCCGTGAAAATATTTACACCCGTCAAAAACCGCCACAAACAGAAAGAACATCAAAATGTAGACAGACTTTGTCCGTCTACAAATAAGACATATCGCATAAACAGTATGTTATTGTCATCTGTTTGACCATTGTTATGTAAACTAAAGCATAAGAAGTTACTTTTCTGGTGTTTGTTTATATTATTATGGTAAACATAAAGAGCGTTTTTTGTTGGTGAATTCCTGATATGGAACTAATAAAGAGCGTTTATGCCAATTGTGTGTGATCAGCCAGTAGCATTGTGCTGTATACTGTAACACAATCAGGCTCTTGCTCGGGTAAAATATAGTAGGTATTTATGATAACATGCTGTTTACGCGATGGTCATGGTATGTATGAACGAAACTGTATGCGTTTTATTGTTTTTCTGTTTACGGTGATTGGAACAAATATGAATATTTTCGACAACTAAGGCCTCACGTGCCTTTAATATGTGTTTTCACTGTGGCCCGCGCTACAAAACGAAATAACTACTATGACTCCATTATCTGCCATTTCAGAATAAAATAATCATATTAATTACCTGTTTCATATTACAGGTCGATTATGCGCGTTTTTGCGCGAGGATATGTTGCTCATTCAATAGGTGCTGTCGAATATTAATCCAGTGGCGGATAAAACATATTTCACCGCTCATTTCTCTAGTCTATATTTGTTTTCACGAAACGACGAATTCCTGGAATTCGCCTGGGAATTATAGTAGAATGGCGATCATTCTGTAATTAGTGTATTTTAGTTATGAGTCATCGTCATAAAGTCGTGGGATATTATACATTTAGTGCTTTGTAACGAGGTTGACATGTGGATTTATCAACCCGAAGAAGTTAATATCATCGAGGCTGCAGGCCGAGGTTTATATTAACTTCCAAGGATTTACAAATCCTCATGTCAACCTCGAAACAATGCAATATATATTGTATTAGATAATCTTCCAATGTTATCAAACCCATTAGGCCTGAAATACCCTACTGATCCGTGTATATATGTACATGGATCCATCGAAAGTCAAAATTTAAAATATAGGGATTGTTGTCGGAAATAACGAGTTTGACCCACATTAATGATCGGAACTGACGTTGAATATGGTCACTCTCGCCGGTTTTTGTGTGATAAAGTTACCCAGCTTGGCTAATTTGATACAGTTACCCAAGTTAATAAAAAATTCATGTAAAACAACCTGATATTTATTTTTTGTCTACCAAAACGACCCCCTCCAGTACTAATTATATTTCTTAATTTATGCTGAATGAGGGCTATCACTTGCCAAAGTTGAACAGTATTTTCTCCATTCGCTTTAAATAAAATTCATATTGTGAGATTTGCTTAACCTGGATAACTTTATCACAATTTCGGGAACCTAAATATCTTTGTCACACACGAAAAACGATGAGAGTAACCAATTCAGTGGAACTGACAGTGCAAATGGCATTCATGTAACCTCGAAGTTCCACTTGCCCATGTACCCCCGATATTCCGAGCACATTCTCTTCAATCCCGCAGTCAAGGGTGATGGTGACTTGGTGATTTGATCGAGACATTGTAGTCCAACATATTGCTCGTTACTTTACTGGATGTGGGGATAATCGCATTTAAAACGGATCGTCATCAGGAAAGAGCGAAAATTTACAAATATTGATCTAGTTTTCTTCCGTATACAAACTGACTTAACAGCCCGTTTCCCCAAATATCCGCACATTATCTGCTTATAATAGAACTCATTTTAGGTAGGTAATCCTGGGTAATCTGCTAATAATTGTCTCATTTTGAGTCGATAATGAGAATCAAATAATCACTTTATGTACATATTTCATATTATAGGTCGATTATGTGCGTATATGAGCGAGGATATGATGGCAATTGTGAAGTTATATCTGAGGATGTGCCATCTGGGTAACGTACACATACACCTACCTGTGATCCGATGACGTACACATGCACATACACCTACCTGTGATCCGGTGACGATGACAGGTTTCCGTAGATTCTCACACATGAAGGATAATGCAGATTCGGTGTATGCCATAGTATCCATTCCATGCAATATCACGAACCCACCTACCTGTGATCCGGTGACGATGACAGGTTTCCGTAGATTCTCACACATGAAGGATAATGCAGATGCGGTGTATGCCATAGTATCCGTTCCATGTAATATCACGAATCCGTCGTACCTATCGTAGTATTTCTGAAAAAAGAACACCGTTTCGTTAAAGATGGTCTATCTGTTCCTATAACAAGTTTTATATAGTTTTCTGGGTATAAAATAATATTATGAATCGAAGACTCCTGTCTGGAAACGCTTCAATCTTATTTCGATTGTTCTCGTATAATATATATACATACAATCAGTTTGGGACATTTTACGGGAAAATATCCCACTTGATTATCGCATTATATAGGAAAATATCAATAATTATTAATTGATTGAAGCATTTCCGCACATGTGTCTTCGACTCATATCTATAATTATATACACAGGAAACTACATGTATATAAAATGCATTTAGGAATGATAGTCCATCTTTAACATATATGTCTTGGTACTAAATTCCATTCGACAGGTATATCTGCTCTAGGTTAGCACTTTGATTACTGATGCTGTTCTCTCATTTATAAACTGTAACAGGGGACAAATAACCAAATGACGCGTTCCCAAAATACTGACGACGGTGACGACGATGATTAAGTACTGAAGTCTGGAATAGCCCATTATTAGTTTGTAGGAATATTCAATTACCACAAACAGGCGACAAGCAAAAAAATATTCTGAGGATCATTTTCTCGTGATGTTCAGACATATGTACTAACTTTCAACAGCCAGCCGTCTGAGTCTGTTTGTTGAATTTATTAGCTCAACATCCCGGAAAATATAACTAATCAATGACAATCAAGTAATATGTTACCAATGGGTTAAAATAGTAAAATAGCCAACAACTATAAACTGACAATTGAATGTAATGCTTTATTGAATAATCTTCACAGAATGTAACATGCAAGTATAACCTATTTTACCATTTTTTAAATTTTGTCTTACAGTTTTTAACAATTATAAAAATAGTATAAAATATGTTAGGCTACCGCATTCTCTTATATATGCGAGGCGATCTATAGTCGACTCGCATATAGAAGAGAATGCATTGGCACAGGGCTTTCAAAAAAAATTCAGGAAGCTCCCGTCATGAAAGGGTTAAATCTATTTTCGGTTTTAGAATTCAATTTGATGTTCTAGTTGTGTCCGACATGCCATTTTCAACTGTTGAAAATTTTGACCGTGGTTAGACACGAGTACCAGTTACTTGAAATAGTAAAATAGCACAATTGAATGTGATGCTTTATTGACTCATCTTCACAGAATGTAACATGTACGTGTAACCTATTTAACGGTCATTCGCACTAAGCATTTTTGAGACAGTTTTAAGTGGTACAGATTAATATGGAATAGGTAACGCAGACTGAAGTGGCTAATGCTATATAATGGAACAAAAAACTTCGTAAAACGTCGGTTCTTATTTTGTATTACCATATCAAAGAACTACAATACGAATTCGGTCACCGCAACACTTTGCTTCAGGCTAGGTGGATTGGAAATTTGAGTCGATAATTTAATTTGATTTTTGTCTACTCAGTCCCCCTCGCGACAAACATGATATCAATTTCAAGACAATGTCAATGAACTACAATACGAATACGGTCACCGCAACCCTTTGCTTCAGGCTAGGTGGATTGGAAATTTGAATCTACAATTTAACATGATTTTCGTATACCCAGTCCGCACTCGTGACAAACATGATACCAATTTGAAGACAAGACGCCATGCTAAGTGAAAGATAGGAGCTTGGTAGATTGACAAAGGAGAAATTAAAACATCCAGCTCCTTGGCATTCCTTACTGTATTTGAAGCTCCGTTTGGGAACAAAGAACTTAGCCAAATAGTTTACATAAACTAAATAGTTTCCCCAAAGGCGACAGTGTTAGATTTTAGCAATCCCCACGACTCATTTCGGTACTAAGCCAAACTTGAGATATTATGGCAATTAGAACTCTACGTCGGACATAAGTTGTTAAAACAGAAATGGTGGCAAACCATAATTATTCCTGGAAATCAATTAGTAGTTGCACAACTACACCTTTTTGGCACACAATTCCAGTATAGAAAAATGCCCCTCACTAACCCAGTTTGGCGACCAACGTAGATGCTTGACGGACAATCCCACACAAATGGCTGAGGATTTAAAATAACCAATGAATTTTTTTTTCGTTGATATTGAACAACCGAAGATAGTTTTCACCTTTCAGCTGCCATAATTGTTTTATGCTTACTCGAGTTTCCCTACACACATTAAACATATATATAATTTCAATGATTTAGTTGCTTCTATACCAATATGCCAGTACATATAGCGAGTCACTGTTTAACGATGCATAATCCGAATTAACGCTCGCAAATTACTATTTCCTTGGCTTCGGGGGTAAAAAAAATATTTGATTCCAGTCGAGGAACCCACCCATCAAAGAGTGATCAGATAACGATGTTTGAAATCTATTATTTTTCACCACCGATAATTATTTAGTGACCCAGTAAGCAGTGCACGAGAAGACGGTCTCAGACCAAATTGCAGATGTAGATGGATAACTCTAAAATCAAGTGGCTTTTTTGCGTCAGATATTTGACAAACCGGCAAAATTTCGTTGAAAAAAATGTTGATAATTACAGGTTTTGGGCAATTTTATACTATAGTTGACTTTGGTTAGCATTATTTTTGGGCAATTACTCATTCGGAAAACTGAAGTGGCAATTCAATAAATGTTGTTGTTGTTGTTGGAATCTGGTGATATGGTGACCATCGAATCAGATTGAGTAACTTTAAAGTGCATGTGCTGACGATTCAAAAGGACTCAAGGCCTAAGAAGTGTGTACTTGCGAAATAACATACAAGTCTATAAAATCATCATCACGAAGAAGAACTATACGATACGATATTGTTTATTGTCAATTAAGACGCATTGTAGGGCAGAACAATTTACAATATAAATATAAACATATAGTCGAACACAAAGATAACATGATTGTGTTTGATTTGAACGAAATAATAGGTTTGTAAAATTCAATCCCCATCATTCCTCCTTACATAATGCATATGTGAGTTATCTCAATAATTACATAAAAAAACCTATCAAATGTAGGAATATGAAAAATATACTTTCGTTCATTGGATTTTTAAATGAAATTATATGTGCCCTATACACATTGTTATCATTTGGAATGTGTGTTGTTTTAATCAAACTGTCATATTTTTATCAAGTACCTAATAACCTAACTATGTATCTCTCTTGGATAAACTGCTAAAAAGTGACATGCCATGTTAGTAATATGAACATTGTTAATGGTTAGTTCGATTGAGGTGGGATGTTATATATTTTATTATATGGAAGAACGGGAACAATAGATATACGATATTCTTATTTCCATCATAAATAATCGACCAATAACGAACGAGATATTGAAACCATTGTTATGTAAACATCAACTAATACAGTAAATTCCAGTCATGAGCGGTATGCTTTTTTCGAAGACCACTAGCGTTTTCATATAAGACCATTAAATCATGAAATGAACACTGGAAAAGGTCAAAGAGTCGAAATATATTGAAAATTAACATACTGCTTACCAAATGTTTTCAACGAAATATTTGGATCACAATTTCCATTGACCAGTGATGTTTGTTGACAACACTTTAAAAATTATTGTTTACATAGCTATAGTTTCAACACGCAGACTCTCGTTGTCGGACAATTATTAACCCTTCCATGACTGGAGCGTCCTGAAAGTTTGCGAAAACCATGTGCCAATACATTTTCTAATATATGTGAGTCTCCCATAGGGAGCCTCGCATATATAAGAGAATGCATTGACCTCACAATATTTACCTTGACCTTGTAAGCCAGTGCATGCTCTTATATATGCACAGCTCCATATGGGAGACTCGCATATATCAGAGAATGCACTGGCACAGGGTCTTTAATACTGCATCAGCGCAGCTCCCGTCATGAAAGAGTTAACAATGAAAATAAGAACAAAGTTTGTCGATTTTTTTCAAGTTATTCTTGTTAAGGATGATTTTACAGAGTTATATGACTTTTCACAGGTACCCATTGCATATAGATCATGCCACGAATCTCTACTCTGGCAAACGCCCGTAGAGATCATATTCCACCAGTTCAAAACCTGGGAATTTTTTGAAGTTTAGACAGGGAACCTTATAAAGTCGATAAATAACGCAGGGACCATATCTCTTAGTTATTACCTGTTCCTTAATGATGTACTTCATTGTTGGTGACGGTCCCAACTCGAAATTCAATGCTTTTCTGAGGCGATATCGCAATAAACATTGAATTAATTATACCCAGGAGAAATTCCATAATTGTAAGCGACGCAAAGAAATGTCGCTTGCAAAGTCACTTAAATTGTGAAATTTTGAGTTGGGACCTTCACATACAAGGGAAGTACATTACCAAGGAACGGATAATAACTAAGAAATATATTCCGTGCGTTATTTTTCGACTTTATAAGGTTCCCTGCATGTCAAAACTTCAAAAAAAGTTCCCAGGTTTTGTACTGTGGAATAGGATCTCTAAAGGCGTTCGCCAGAGTAGAGAATCGTGGCGTGCTCTATATACATTGCAAAGACATTGAGACCATTTCAATGTATCAATCCCATCAGATAACATCTGTATACATTATATACGGCGCCTCGTCATGTCTTTGAATTTCCAGCTGTGAAGAACTGATCTTTTTGTGAGGGTGGAAAAATTGGTCACTTCAGTGCAATCTTGGTGTTAAAGTGATGTGAAGCACTCCGGTAGGGTGAACAAATAGAAATGGATGATAATCTTGCTCAAAGTAGTTATTTTACAAATATTAAATCCAATCTGACAACACAAACCGTCATTATATATTAATTAAATTCAGTGACTATCGAAGGCGAAATTATTTTCCTCAATTTATCGCCGATAGTTGCGTCCCGAGTCGAGAAGTAAATATTTACGTAGTTCAAATGAATGAAATGATGTTTTCTGTGGAGTGATACGGTCGATTTGATTGATATTTTCGGCGATGTACATGTACTAGAATGCAACATTCCTCCAGTCAGCGATGTATATATTTACGTCCATGCTCCAGTTGGCATACTGCCTGAATACTAACTTAACAGCTTAACGCAAGTCCATATATGTCTTTAACATTATTTTGTATCCCAGATTTATACAATAATTTACAAGATGATCTACAAATGAGAGAGTAGACGATTTGACATCAGGCGCTTATATGGAGCCATCTCCTCAGTGCCATTTTAATAATGTATGATTGGGGAGGGGTATACACTTGTAAATAAGACGCCAGTGTCCTCTCACCAATAAATCCTCTGCTATACTCGACCAATCTTTCATCGACATATTAGCGGAATCAACCAATGGTTCGTATTCGATTACTTCGTAGACGATCCTTCCCGACTCCCTAAATAGAAATGAAATGCGGAATGAGGTTCACAAATAGCACAGTTACATCATTTAAGCTATATGTAGACATCCTGAAGTTCGTCGTTTTTCAAATTAGCCCTTTCTATACTAAATTGATTCTCCCACATGTTATGAAAGTGTATATTGGAATTGTCTACTATTCATTTGGATTGATCTTCAGGTGACAAAAGCAGACGAAAATGTTGCAGAATGATTCATTTATAGGGTGGGAAATGTTCAGATAATAAGTTCAACAACGTTTGTTAAACTTGTTAGCTGAACATTTCCAAGGGAAATACTCGGCAATGATTATTTAGTAAAGAAAGGGTCACTTCATCATGACCCCGGAGTATGCTTTATTCTCTCATCCAAATAAACACATGACAATTACATGTAGGGGTGTCTCATATTTGGGGGAACCAATATTCACTTATTGACACGAAGTGCATTCTCAATGATTAAGATATCAGTTTATACAAGGGTGGCACATCGATATATCACTTTCCAGAAAGGGCACGTTTTATTCCTTGATTAAGACAGAATTAACTTTCGAAAACTACCTAAATTCTAGTAATCAAAATAACATATTCACTTTGGCTAGATTCAGTTCTAACCAGAAATCATAAACTGCCAGTAGAATCGGGAAGTTGGAATAACGTTCCGAAAGAGCAGCGTGTATGTACCTTGTGCAATCTGAATGCAATCGGCGATGAAATACACTACCTGATTGATTGCCTAATCTTCTCCGATTTGAGGGAATCATTATTTCCTGTCTTTTCGAAAAGTACATACAGTCTTGGTAAACTGAAAATGCTTTTAAGGAGCACACGGCCATCTGTTTTAAATAAAACGTGCAAAATGATCAAAAATATTCAAACTTCCGTAGCTACCGGTTTAACCAGGTTAAATCCGGTGGCTTCCACGTCACAGGGCGGCAGCATTTAAACTGCCATAACACATTTTCTATTCTTATTTGTCAAACCCCGTGTCACGTCCTGATGGCAAAATTAACTAATTACGTTAACCATCGACCATCCGCACTTGACACGGGGTAGGTATTGTTTTATGTATCCCGTTGTCTCCGTACCATGTACATTGGCTGGGAGAATAAAGTATATATGAGGGATATTGAGAAACAGATAGCTATATACAATAATGCAGAAGACTGGTATGACTTGTACACCACACCTCACAGGATGCACCACGTGGCGAACAGTATGCCACATTAGGGGATTCTTACCATTCACGGTGGGGCAGTAGGCCTATACTACCTCGGGCCCACGCGGGGGTACAAGTAACTTTAATTCTAACCTTTTTGATAGCTCATCAAAGCTGAAAGATAGATTCGGTACAACATTAAAAACGTCAAAACAGCCCCTATCAAATCCACAGATACTTCGAGTACACTGCTGGACCGATCGTAACCCATCTTAACAAAAGAGCTCACAGAACCTTTTGCTGCCGATGTCATATAGCTATTTAGTGATTTGTGTGCGTTTTGGACATCATAATCAGTGTATAGGTGTCATATGATAAATAGAATATGTAATTCGTGTTTCTCTCATATGATATTTATGAAACTCGTCGCGAATTTTCAGTTTTCTCTCGCCGGAGGCTCGAGAAAACTGAAAATTCTTAGACTCGTTTCATAAATATCATATGAGAGAAACACTCATTTCATATCCTCTATATATGTTTAAAGATATCCTGTCCTATTTTATGCTATAAAACCACCATCTCTACGTTTTCTTTACCTGCAAACAACCAGGTTTGCTCCATGAGCACACTAATGGGAGGTTTTGATGACAGATAGAGACTTTAGATAGGCTCTAGTATTTACCAGTCAAAGATAACTACAGACCCGCATGTTGTTGTAGTGGATCTGAAGACCTGTCGTAGACGTTCTGTTTCCAGAACCGCGGGATTCCACGTCATAACTCATTATTATTAGCCCCAAGATAAAAGTGTCTAATCAAAGTGATTAACGCAACGCAGGAAATGACGTTCGACGAGACTGCAATATACTCAGTATATGTCGGCATGACTCGAGTGTATGCTTACAGACTGAGTATATTCTAAGTGCTGGCTTGAATTCAACAGTCAGTCTCGCTTCGAAAAATTAATTATATATTTCGTAGAAAGTTAACTTGCCTTGTATCGTCCATCCGCATAACATCCGGGCACTTCTTGGCATCTTTTCTGAAAACGTTAAATACAATGTAGGAGATAGTGACGTTTCGCAACTGACGAACAGTGTTACGACTACGTTTAGCTATTCGTAAAATTCAAAACGGGCAAACAAATCCGTTTCGCAAATATAACGACAACGTTTAGGATTACTGAATGCCCAGTATGACATTAGCACCCTCGTAGTCCAATGTTAATGTTTTCAAAATGAGAGATAACTCTAAGATGCCCCTTATTTCGTTAAATATATTTTTTTTTAAGAAATAACGGACATGTCTAAAGATTCACACCACAAAGAGACAAACTTCTGGAACAATATAATAAAATATACTTGAAATCTCGTGCGCGGTGAGATTTTCGCTTGCACGATCTACCAATTTAAGCACAACGCGTTCAATAATATAATAACTAAAAAAAACACAATAATATTATATTCAATGTTGTTGCATGAGGTCTATGTCCGCTGGCAAGTTTAAAGCCACATGGCGGTTTGCGCTCCAAAATAATAATAATATTATTCGCTTTTGAATGTTTCTCAGTATCGAAATAGGTCGATAAATATCTGAACCTTTCAACGAGCATTATGTAACCCAAAAAAGACGCATTGAAGTAATGAAAAATACAACTGTGAATATGAAACACTGAACAACCATTTGTACGACATGGGACAGAAAAGAGCGTTCCGTTGTAGTCTGTTCCTTATCTGGTAGCAATGAAGAGCGTTTGTCTGACTTCTGGCAACAAGTTGAAAACGGCTGAAAAATGGCTGTGACTTTGGCAAGTGTTTTTCAGAGCATATGAGGCCGGTATATAACTAGTTCATTTATATATCGACCTATCGTATCCGTCGCTCCAAACTACGTAAAAAAACATCTGGAGGTTCGAAGAGGGTGTATAATGTTTGGTGGACACAACACGAAGAGCAATTACTGGTATATTCGTAAAACCAACATTTGCGGGTAAGGGGGTATATGTCCAAACAATCTTTAACATTTCACAATCCCGAGTAAAGTGGAGGGAAGAACGTTTGAACTGTTTGCTTCCACATGCATAAATGTATCAAATGGGTGATAAAAGAGGACGACGGAGGCAGACAAAAAAGATTGAGAGAGAGAGAGGAGAGAGAGAGAGAGGAGAGAGAGAGAGAGAGAGAGAGAGAGAGAGAGAGAGAGAGAGAGAGAGAGAGAGAGAGAGAGAGAGAGAGAGAGAGAGAGTCCAGCTAGACTACGGGAGCCCCGGTCAAGAGGTATCGATACTACTGCTGGAGATGACGCGACGTTTTCAATAACAAAAAAACTTTGGCCAAATTAAATCGTCCTTTTTTTGTCTCATAATTAATGAGTAGTTTTCTTTTATTTAACATCTAACATTCTATATAATTATGTCCATATCTTCAAATACCGTTTATAGACTACTTTAATCCCACCATTCTTACTTGAAAATATACAACTACAGACCAATATCACAGTGTTCTGTCATCCCCCATTCAGCCTTATGACAATCAAAGGATTCATTAGTGTTATTCCTCATTACTGTTTTATTACGCGCGCCGCGTGTATACTAATGTACAAATTCTTGTTTGGCCTGGGCGCTGACACAGCGGTGGGGGGTTATATTTATATAATGTTAATTATTGGGACACATTAAAAGTTGTAGTGCGACCCCGAGACCGAGCTGTAGTGCGACCCCGAGGCCGACCCCGGTAAAAGGTGTGTTGCGAATTTCAATTTCGTTTATTGGCGTTTACATTATGTCAATAATGTTGATTTTTGGTTTGTTATAAGCTATGCCAATTACAAATAACAGAAATGAAAAAGAATCTATAATTACAATCATGGGTATATAATATATGATCTTGAGCGCGTTACCATTTCTGACTATGGTTTTCTTGTTGTTGTTGTCGTACATATATTAAAGTCATCATATATTCATTAGTTATATAAAGTGTACGTTATGTATCGCCGACGACGGACGTTGTCATGACAGCAGTAGTAGCGAGGAGCTCATGTTTTCATCCTTGGAATTTTGTTTACCCTGTCATTTAAATGTGTGAATAACATGCCAGGTTATACTTCCGGGGACTTATATTCATGGACAAAAAAACATCCCCACCGGCTTATACATGTATGTATGGAGCATAATGGGTTGCTTTGTCATTGTAACGGTATTGTTAGTACGCGCGCTCTGCGTGTATATTATACTGATGTAGAGTTTCTTGTTTCGCCTGGGCGCATGGGTGTTTATTTAGAGAATGGGAATTTTTGGGAGGATTAAAAGTCGAACTGCGACCGGAGGCCGAGTCCGGTAAAAGGTGTAGTTGGCAATTTCAATTTCGTTTATTGTCGTTAATATTATGTCAATTATGTGATTTTTGGTTTGTGATAAGCTATGCCAATTACAAATAAAAGAAATGAAAAAGATAATTTGTAAGACTTATATTTCAACTTTTATAGACATTTTTCGTTCTGCAGCCCACTGGGTGTTGTGTTCGGAGACGGCCGAGTCGGCTGCCGGTTCGTTAATTAGGTGCTGGATGTTATTGTTATTTTAACGGAATTCTGAGTTGGTCATTCGCAAAACCAATATATTCTATATTCTATAATTACAAACATGGGTATATAATATATGATCTTGAGCGCGTTACCATTTCTGACTATGGTTTTCTTGTTACATTTGGTGGCCCATTGTTTGATAGTGCACTGTCATGAGTACATTTTGTTACAAATTAAGCTGTATCATATAATCAATTGGCAGATGCTCATAGTATAAAGTTTATTCCATAAATTTTATTATCATGTCGCCCTCGTTAGAAAATCGATATGGTTTTTGAATTAGATTTCGGATTTTGGAGTAAACAAAACTTAGGCCAAAATGATTTTTTTAGGGTCATTTTTATTTTCGTTTGAGAAAACAAATTTGCCCATGACAGCGTGTACCCTCTGCTATTTCTCCCAAATATCCATTGTACGAAAACTACTCGGGAGTAATTTTACTTACGGCAAAACGAGATACTTTTTCATTTCGTCCTCTGTTAAGTTCTCCTCAGCATACTTCGAGTCGTGAAATATCAACAGTTTCCGCAATTCTGATTCCATGTAGTTGTTTTCTGGTACATACACTGCAAATTAAAATTTAACACATTTGATGCATAGACTGTCCAACGGTGATCCATTATTATAGTTGACTGTTTGATAGCCTATATGCCTTAGAGGGCTGACAATGACATTATTTAAACAAAACTTTCACATGAAACCTAACTGCGAAAAGAACATTACGAACAACAAATAAAGACATTACCCGTGAATGCCAAAGATTGGGATATGGCTGATATAAGTGCACACTTTGTTCTCTCCTGTGCATGATTTAGCAGCATGTTCCTCCGAAAATACGCACATTATCAGCTTATAATACAACTTATGTTAGTTATATTATCCGCCTCATTTTGAGTCGATAATGTGCTGAAAGTGATTTAGTCACACTATCGACTCATAATGAGGCGATTCTAATCATATTATGTGCGGACAATAACACAAATAAGCCAAATCACGACATTTCAGGTGTGCGCTCATTGACATTGGTTACATTATGGTGCACGCCATTAAACGAAACAACGGATATGAATCCATTGTCTGCGTATTTCAGAATCAAATAATCACATTATGTACCAATTTAACATTATAGGTCGATTATGTGCGTATTTGTGCGAGGATATGTTTGATTTAGAGAAAATAAATCTGTTTACACCAAATTAATATAACATACAGTCCATTGTCGCTGCGTCTGTATTCGTGAAATCAGACGTTACGTATACCCATATGATGGCCAGTCAACATAAACTTTTAATTACTGAATAGATACTCCCTTAATTAATTCAGTTATAAAATATACAATGTAATGGTCTACTATACCTATGAAGGGTTTGATAATATAATAGGATAGTCAGCCATTTGGAGAAAATATCAAGTTCAGATAATAAGTTAAATAAATGACCCGAGTGTACATAAATAATGACAAAGTACTGCGTACGACAGACAAACGAACACATAATACAAATGCAGACGGATTTATATTAATTGGTAGGAAATGTTCAGATAATTAGTTGAACAAACGGTTTGTTGAACTTATTATCTAATACAATCCGTGTGTTGAACTTATCTGAACATTACCTTTGGAAAATACTCGGCAATGAGTACATAGTAATGAAAGGGTTAAATATGTTGCCCTCGATTTGACACAAAATTAATCACAATTACCTTAGTCAATGTTCGGCTTTCCAACATGTCCTCGCGCAAATACGCATATAATCGACTTATAATGCGAAATAGGTACATAATGTGATTATTTGATTCCGAAATAAGCAGATAGTGGACTCACAACCCGTTATTTCGTGTTTTGGCGCGGGCCACAGTGAGAACACAAGTTAAAGAGCGTACATCTGAAAAGTCGTGAGTTGGCTTACTTGTGTCTTTGTCCGCAAATAATCTGCTTAGAATCGCCTCATTATGAGTCGATAATGTGACTAAAATGCTCTAATTTTCAGCACATTATCGACTCAAAATGAGGCGGATTTTCGGGAGAACAGGCTGCGCTATCAGACAAAAAATTAAAACACCTAAATTCACCACCATTCCATTTCACGCAGGAATCCACTGACAAGTTTAAGTGTCCATAAATAACACATGCACGTCGAACATGAATGCAAAAGCTCATAGCGCTATTTATATTGTGCCGCTTTTGGACAACGAAACCATGGACGCTCTTTACTAGAAGTCATCGGACTTTTTGCTTTTCCCGACAAATAGTCAAAACCTGTTCAAACGTTCTCTTTGGAAAATCGACATCTGACCGCATAACTTTCAATTAATGGGTTCATATTTTAACTATTGTATGCTATAGACGCCATCTACATTGTGGTTGCACGTTGTCACGTCGAGAGAGGTACGTGTATCTATAAATATTCATCTGACTTGACATTCAGGTTATCCGTTCAACAGGCGGTCAGCTAGTGAAACAGGGTGTTACCAATAATGTTAGTTGGAAGTATTGTGTCACATCGGATGGCGAACCTAAATGTTCTTTGAGGGGGACGATTGTGTGAGTTTTATGGCGAGGTAAAAACATTGAATGTAAAATTGAATGCCTGACAATGTAATTAAACAATTATCGTTGTTATTATCCCACACCTTCCCTCGCAAACGAAGTTTGGCGGGGTGTAGAAATGGGTTCCGGCTGCTCGTACCAAGATAGAGCTCACATTCTCAGTCGTTATAAATCGGATTTGAATTATATTCAGTATGCTAATGAATAATCATGGTTGAGGGATATCCTCACAGAACGGGTCGGTGTGTATTGCGAATAAAGTGAAAATGCCGTTGCCAAATTTCGTTCTTTATATTTCAGTTATCGTATATAGGCCATGTTCGAATGATCTCCGGTATGCTAATGTCCTCATGAGACAGCATGAAGAATAATTGTAACAGATCCTGTCCGTTAATTTGTTTCTCAAGTTATGGTCCTTAGAGATTAAAATACGCCCATCGCTGTATCTCCGTCAAAACGTACAGATGACCACGATTCAATCGTAAAGGGGAAAATGTTCGCCGTGGGTAGTAACCCGTAGTTGGACTGCGCATGCTCACGACAATATCTTGAGTACAAAATGAATATCAAGCCCTGTTTGATTCCAGCTGCGAAATCGTTGTGTATCATTGGTTACCCCCACTTGCGACGGAATCACAGTCGTGTGTACGTAAAAATCGAAGACGGAAAGCTCGTAGGTAGTCAACCATGGCTTACAATATTCTCACATGCTACGAAACCGCAATAGTGTGAACAGACTATCCACGATTTTATCGGGCCCGATTCCTCAACTTACGATTCACTTATAGAGCGATCTCAGAATGATCTTGTGAGATAGTCTTGAACCACAATGGGATCTGATGAATGATATCCACTTGCGATGGATTTTGTCCAGTCATCACAGACCGAATTAAGACACCTCAGAAAACTATTAACCTCAGCGAAAAGCCACCGTTGTTACCTTTACCTGTGCAGTGCAGTGCACATAAAACGTGCAGCAAATAAGTCCATTGTGTCAGATAAGATTGGTGATTCAGCAGCCTGTTCTCGCGAAATCTAGCACATTATCTGCTTATAATTTTGTTTTGGGTAGATAATCTGCTTAGAACGCCCCCCCCCCCCCTCATTTTGAGTTGATAATATGCTGAAAATGGGAACATTTTAGTCAAAATATCGACTCATAATTATCTGCGGACAATGACACCAATAAGCCAACTCACGACTTACTTTTCTGGTGTACGTTCTTTAATAGGTGTTTTCACTGTGGCCCGAGCCATAAAACGAAATAACTGGTAAAAACCATTATCTGCTTATTTCGGAATCAATTAATCACATTATGTACCTATTTCACATTATATGTCGATTATGTGAGATTTCTGCGAGGATATGTTGGATTCAGGGTTCCGTGCTGTTTTTTTTACGAAAGAGCTTTTGCTTTTCATTTAGATTATATGGTATAACATAACACGTTCGGAACGAGGAGTACCACCCACAGTATGTAAAGAGTGTGTGGTAAGCAAAACACTCAACACCGCGACGATCCCACCAGGCGCACGGTGGTTCATCAGGATTCAGTGATTTTTCGCCGTGATCCACGATGAAATTGCGTGGAGCTACATGTAGATAGATAGATATATTTATTTCATCAAGATAATGGCACAGAGCAGCCGAATACAAAAACAATACATTTTAAACTACCGGTCAACATTTTGAGAAGGAACAACATACACATTAATCCTTTACCCAACAGAACGGCCCTGTGCCAATGCATTCTCTTATATATGCGAGTCGACCATAGGTCGCCTCGCATATATAAGAGAATGCATTGGCTTAACACATTAAAAATTATAAAATTGTTAAAGAATGTAAGAAAAAATGGTAAAAAGTGTTAAAAAAAGATTTTTTAGACCTATGGTCGACTCGCATATATAAGAGAATGCATTGGCACAGGGCATAACTGTAACTATCACAATGTGGTCAAGGAGCCGGTTCCAATGATATCCATATTTGTATGGTTCTATTGAGACAGACCGAAGATATTTTAGGCTGTTGAAGCTTTATTTGGCCGGTTTTGGCCGGTTTGTTGGGTAAAGGGTTAAAGGTACTCAATCCGATTCGATGGTCCCCATATACATGTAATCAGATTCAAACAACAACATTTTTAGAAATACCGCTTCAGTTATCAGAATCGATTAATTGCCAAAACATAATGCTAACCATGTGCACAGTCAACTATAGTATCAAATTTGGCGTTATTATTAACAGAAAGCCTCTTGATTTTAGAGTTATCCATCTTCATCCGCAAGTCGGCCCGAGACCATCGGCTCGTCGACTGTTTACTGGGCCACTATTAATTATCGATGGTGAAAAATTATAGATTTCAAAAATCGATATATAATAACTCTGAGCTTTTATAGGTGGGCTCCTCGACTCGAATCAAATATGTTTTACCCCAGAATCCATATAAATAGTAACTGAGGGGCGCTTAATCGGGTCATGCATCTGTAATATATACAATTAGATGAAAAATAACATGAGTTAGTTATGCGGATATGAGCGGCTTAATATGTATCAACGGAAATCCTGGAGACCACCGAGAATCGCCGACAAACACCGACAACTACTTTGAATAGTTTACACTATTTTGTTTTATTTTATAACAGTATTAAATAATATTGACAATGCGATCGGATTTTGAATTTCAATGTGAAACCCGTCAAGTCAATCTGATCGCAATCATCGAGCTTTGTTTCAAGAAACAGAGTATGTCGTGTATTACATAACTCAACAAACTCAGGCGATTTCTCAAACCACAAACGTTAAGAGTTAATATGCGTAACCAGGTTGGTAACTCGTCAGTCGTATTTGTATCCAATTTGTGGAAACTGTAGATCTATGAAATGCGACCACCACAACCATCACGGGGTAGGAACCTCTTCCGATCTTCGGTCCAGTTCTTATCCGATCTGGTCAAGGTCACTGGGAATGTTCCCATGGTAAAAAACGCAAGTTTTACGCAACAGAGATATATATGCACTTCATTTGTTGTATATACCTTGCCAGCTGCCTCAACTATCAAGACATACTAGTTGGAAATTGTTAAGTAAATGTGGAATAGTAGAATTTATCCATTTTAAGAAATGTTCCAGTTCACTAGTGATGGGTCCCAGTTCACCATTGATAAGATCCGTTCACTACCCGAAGATCTATATATGCAACAGATTTTTGGTAAAATAAGTGTGCACATATGTTTGAACTAAAACTTCACGCTGGACTCACTTTTGTTTGAATTTAATCGCTAATGGTTATTGCGATACGGTAGTTTGGTACATGGTGTAAAGCACGTCTGTTTTGGACCAAGTACAAAAAACTCGCAAGTGAACTGGACACGGATCGATAGTGAACTGGACCGAGAATCACAAGAGGATCTTTTCTCGTGGAGCAGATCCTACCCCGTGACCATGTTGATTACACAATAACATTCGCCACTCAAGCTCTCTGTGTTTAGTGGGTCGCCGCGAATCAGTCTCCCATAAAAATTTGTTTTGCTTATCGCATACTCTTTACGTGCTGTTAAAAGACACCATCTTGTTTTATATTGATTATTCTATCGTAGTTTTACGTAATTTCAATGATTTATGGGGAAATTATTAAATATTTTTGTCAATTTTTCAATAACAAAATTATATCCTCTAGCCGGTATTTAGAAGGCTAGATTTTATGCTACAGTCGGGTTTCAACATTTTTTTTTTCGAAGGTCGAATTATGTTGTTAGATTTTAAATGTTGATTTAACTGGATAACTGGAGCCATGCCTTGAAAAAGTGTCTGTCAATTGCGGAATGAAGTCGCCAGAGGGTGAATTTACTAACGCTACCCCGCACAACAGGCTCGCATCATTAAATTCACCATAAGGCCTCATCTTCTGGGAAGTATCTATAGTCTCAAATCAACATTATTTTAGTTACTGTTTCCCTTCTGTTCAGTTTATGTATCCCCTAATTTGCAGAGGATAAAATGCGCAATTGATTTGACTAATGGGTGAACACCACCAACTTCAACTAGGGAACTTCAGACTGATCCTAGGTCTCCCGTAGCAGTTGAGACCTCAGCAGAATGTGGTTCCCAGACGGTGGATTTGGTGATGCTAGCCCGCCATGCAGGATAGCATCACTAAATTTACCCTCTGGGGACCTCATTATGTAAATGACGGACACACTATTTCAAGGCTTGACTTGAACCCTATAACAACATCTTTAAAGATGCATAATCCGATTAAGCGCCCCTCAATTACTATTTATTTGGATTCGGGGGTAAACAAAAATAGTTGATTCGAGTCGAGGAACACACCTATCAAAGCTCAGAGTTATTAGATATCGATTTTTGAAATCTATTATTTTTCACCATCGATTATTATTAGTGGCCAAGTAAACAGTTAACGAGCCGACGGTCTCGGACCAAATTGCGTATGAAGATGGATAACTCTAAAATCAAGAGGATTTCTGTTAATAATAAGTCCAAATTTCGTCGAGCAACATGCTGATAAATAAATAACACGTTTCGGGCAATTTTATACTAAAGTTGACAGTGGTTAGCATTATTTTTTGGTTATTAATCGATTCTGATAACTGAAGCGGCATTTCTAAAAATGTTGTTGTTGGAACTGATTATATGGGGACCATCCAATCGGATTGAGTGCATTTACCTTCGGCGCTATTATAAAATGACATTCATATAAGCACGCGATCACTGACCTCCTTGATGATTGGTTTTCATGCCGATTGTTCCCCCTGTGTAGATGACCAGTAGATCTGTTCTTGGTCCCGTCAGTTCGGAGACCAACAGACTTTCAAGGTTTGGCTCAAAACTCTCCAGATCTACGCTGAGCTTTCTACCTGGCCTCATTGATTCTGGCGAGGGAGTACACCCATTCACTCTCTTTTCTGTGGGATTTTTGTTCAATGTAGAATCAGAATGGTTTGGCGGTGAGAATCCGAACTGAATCTTGTGCCCCTTCAATTCATCGGCAATATTGACCATCTTCTCGGAGTACATGATATCTGCAGAAGCTGAAAAGATTCGTAGGAAAGGCTATATAATCTGTATTTCCTCCTCCATACCGACTAGACGGTACTGTTTATTACGCCCCCGGTGTATACTAATCTAGATATTCTAGATAGCTATGGTTCGCTGGGCGTTTTATTTATAGATAATGGGTTTTTCCGGTTGTTTTGGGACGCATTAAAAGTTGAAGTGATATTATTTGCAATGTTTGTTTACAAATATATGTATCGTCATTCGATATTTACTTGTGAGTCACTTGAACATATTACTTGTCGTCGAACTCGTATTTTATATAATAGAAGAATGAGTCTATGTATATTTTGAATTGATCGAGTGTTGGAGCCTCAACAGCTAAGTCTGGCAGAGAATGAGTCTATGTATATTTTGAATTGATCGAGTGTTGGAGCCTCAACAGCGAAATCTGGCAGAGAGTTCCAGCTATTTACCACCCTCTGCGTGAAGAAATATTTCCTACGGCCTTGTTAACAATGGGCATATGTAGCTTTTTATTATGTCCTCTTGTTCTTCTTGATGAATGTCTTTCTAATAGGTCACAGGCATTGATATTGTAATGACCATTCAACAGTTTATATACCTCGATTAGATCTCCTCTAAATCTTCGATATTTTAAAGACATCAGATTGAGTCTTATCATTCGGTCTCGGTAGCATAGAGTTTTGATTTGACGAACTAGTTTCGTTGCGTTTCTTTGTATTTCTCTAACACAATGCTTTGATATTTGTGATGTGGGCTCCATGCAGAGTTACAGTATTCGATGATAGGTCTGACCATGCTTATGCAGAGCGATTAGAAAGTGTCGATGTCCATAGCGATGGGATATCTCGCAGGACAACACATTTCGGGTTTTCGTGGGGGTGTGTTCGCTGGATGTCTTATAGTTGCAGTATGTAACTATAATGACCGCGTTAACCCTTTACCCAACAGAACGGCCCTGTGCCAATGCATTCTCTTATATATGCGAGTCGACCATAGGTCGCCTCGCATATATAAGAGAATGCATTGGCTTAACACATTAAAAATTATAAAATTGTTAAAGAATGTAAGAAAAAATGGTAAAAAGTGTTAAAAAAAAGATTTTTTTAGGCCAATGCATTCTCTTATATATGCGAGGCGACCTATGGTCGACTCGCATATATAAGAGAATGCGTTGGCACAGGGCATAACTGTAACCATCACAATGTACAATGAGCCGGTTCCAATGAGATCCATATTTGTATGGTTTTATTGAGACAGACCCAAGATAATTTAGGCTGTTGAAGCTTTATTTGGCCGGTTTTGGCCGGTTTGTTGGGTAAAGGGTTAATTGCTTTCGGTGTTTATGTATGAACAATGGCTGGGCATGCACTCTTGAAGATTTTATGGCGGGAACACAATGCCTCCGATTTTTATCCGCATTTAGAAGCTTTCTGGTGTGGCTAATAATATGATCTTGAGGGCGTTACCATTTCTGAGTATGCTATGTACCATATAATGATCTAGTTTCGAACTAAATGTTCCCATTCAAACAACTATCGACATTCGCGGGAAACACAGTCAGCGTGATGTACGTCACTAGATTTAGTGATATATAAGTCACAAAATTTATCCTGGCGTCCGAATCGACTTTATGGCAGGTTTCAAACGTGTAACATTTATGCCCAAAATACCACTTTATAAAATAGCTATGTTGGAATTATGGAACTTGTGTCGGTCTTAAATATTGTATCAATTGAGCACACGTAAGCTTTAGCATATAACGCACGCTATTAATGTCACTTTGCAAGTTGTTTTTGTGCGAGGCGATGGTCGCATAAAGAAGACTTATGGAATATCGAAATTATACTCAACAAATACAACCATGAGTCACACCGACATACCAAGGATAACCGTGCGAACATTCCATATGCTCGGTGGGGAATCGCGTGGGTTCGAGTGGATGAGTATCAAGCATTCATAATGGCCGAGGCGATCGCAAACGTTATTCTAGTTTTCAAACAAGTTGATACCTTATATGTGTCCAAACTCACAGTTGTTTGCTCTAACATTCTTACCAAAGGTGCAAGTCGAAGGATTCACCTAGATGTATGGACTGGTGTATTACACGAACCTCCGACTGGTACCTTTGGTCAGAATGTTATAGACAACTACTGAGTCTTTCGGAACAAATAAGGTATCAACTGATTTTTTAAATAATCTAGCATTTTCTCGTAACAGTCATGCTACGTTTTGTGTCAGTTCCTCATATAAGGAAAAAAAACATAAGTTATGTTTTTTTTGTACGTTTGCGCTCGCCTCGGCAATTTTCCATGCGTGGTACTCACCAACCTCAAAACCACGTGATTCCCACCGTGATATGTGGAACGCGAATAATTCAAGACAAGAAATTTACCAATATTTAGTTAATGCTGTTATCAAATAAATTGAAATGACGTAAACTATTCTAAATATAGTCCGTGTTATAATCTTCGTGGTGATTCTTGGTGAGCCCTGGTCAGTCTCCAGGATAATTGTCGATTCTTATTAAAGGGACGGGCGGTCTTAGTTGTAGGTTATAATTCAGAAATAAAATTAAAAAAATTCTGATAATTTCCTCAAAAATATACCAATAGTATAGCATAATGATGATATGAATGCGATATTATTCACAAAACACGCCTTGTGTCCGAGAAAATACAGATCGAGTGTTGTTCAGTTTCAAAAAGCGCAGTTGATTCTTTGTAAGCAACAGGAACATTTCCATTGGACGATCCGCAGTTCCAATTGTTTTTTCTATAAACAAACGGTTCTGTAATGTTTTTGATGTTTGTTTACACAACAAAGCGTACAAACGTGACAATAACATGCGATGGACGCGATATTTATGACTGGTATAAGAACAACATATATGTCTATTATATAATATTGTTTCTGTTTATGGTGGTTTTAGCGGACGTGACTATTTTAACCCTTTACCCAACAGAACGGCCCTGTGCCAATGCATTCTCTTATATATATGCGAGTCGACCATAGGTCGCCTCGCATATATAAGAGAATGCATTGGCTTAACACATATTAAAAATGATAAAATTGTCAAAGAATGTAGAAAAATATTATAAAAATGTTAAAAAATGTAAGAACAAATTAAAAAATTGTTAAAGAATGTAAGAAAAAATGGTAAAAAGTGTTAAAAAAGTTTTTTTTTAGGCCAATGCATTCTCTTATATATGCGAGGCGACCTATGGTCGACTCGCATATATAAGAGAATGCATTGGCACGGGGCATAACTGTAACCATCACAATGTGGTCAATGAACCGGTTCCAATGATATCCATATTTGTATGGTGTTATTGAGACAGACCGAAGATATTTTAGGCCGTTGAAGCTTTATTTGGGCGTTTTTGGCCGCTTTGTTGGGTAAAGGGTTAACAGATATACCCACCGAAGGCCGCCGTATCTTTAAGTTTGGATCACCGTTAAAAAAAAAATCACATTGACTCCTGTTAAATAAGTGTGTCAACCAGCCTGTTCTCCCGAAAAACATGCACATTATCTGCTTATAATATCTTAATTTAGGTAGATAATCTGCATAGAATCAGTTCATTTTGAGTCGATAGTATGTGCTGAAAATGTGAACGTTTTTGTCACATTATCGACTCATAATGAGGCGATTCTAAGCAGATTATGTGCGGGCATTGACACAATTAAGTCAACTCACGACTTTTCTCGTGTAAGCTCTTTAACATGTGTTTTCACTTTGGCCTGTGCCATAAAACGAAATAACGGATATGACTCCATTATCTGTTTTTTGTTTGTTTGGGTGAAGGAGAAGACCACTCGATCTTTTCGACCATCCCGGGCGCTTCGCGCCTACCACTCTCTCTCTCTCTCTCTCTCTCTCTCTCTCTCTCTCTCTCTCTCTCTCTCTCTCTCTCTCTCTCTCTCTCTCTCTTATCTGCTATTTTCAGAATCAACTAATCACATTATGTACCTATTTCACATTATAGGTCGATTAAGTGCGTATTTGCGCGAGGATATGTTGTTCAACAGTTTACTTTTTACGGTATTTGCTGGAAAAAGTCATGTGAATGAGTATTGTTTTCTTTTGTTTTAATAACTAGAGGTGTGCTGCCCTAATGGGACTAAGAATATCCCATGTGGCAGTCGAGAAAAACTGCGAACAAAATTGCTCAATCAGCATCTGTACCAAGTTTTAAAAAAGGACCCAAAAATGTAGGAATACAAGCTCGGACAAAGTTCTGCATGTCGAAAGAGGGGATAGTACCACAAAAAAGTCAGACGGACCTCATAATCGCAGGTGCACAGGTTCCCTTAGCCCTAAATATATGTACCAAGTTAAAACAAATTGACAGAAAAATGTATGAATAAAAGCTCGGACAAAGGTCGAAAAAGGGGGATGATAACTCCACACAAAAAAGTCGGAAATACCTCATAATCGCAGGTGCACAGGTTCCAATCCAATGGTATTAAATATATGTGTAAAGCTAAAAACAAATTACCGAAAAATGTAGGAATAAAATATCAGACAAAATTGTGTCCACGGAAGGACAGCCCCCCCCCCCCCCCCGAGTTGTGTGGGTATAATAAGACAATATAGAGTGTTTTAGTGGCAGCCATTGCTGCTGTAAATAATGTTAAGAGGGAATGTGTGGTGCCTGATCATAATCAACGCTGTTTGTATTTTAGAGCTAGCTTTCGTTATGGAAGACATAATAATGGTGTGCTGTTACAGTAAATGTTTACAAGCAATGCCTTCAACGTGTGGAATCACGTCACTGTAGGATTTTTGATAAGGAAGATAAGAATAAATTCCTAGTATTTTACATATACTTCTTGGTAATAATGGTTTAACAAAGTTTGCATCGTGTGTGGGGCATTATTCTGTATGTATGCAACAAGATAGTGTTGCGCAATGTTGCATGAGATCAGATAATCAGTTCGATTTTGTTGCAGCCAATCAAGTAACATCATTCAATCATGTGATTGTATGCTAATTTCAGATCTGCGTTTTTCCAGAACTTGATCGAGACGGACACTTTTGAAGAAGTGTATTGCCTGACAATAACAAGAGCATCGATATGGCGTGGTAAAATACGCCCTTAAGTTCATCGATATGGCGTGGTAAAATACGCCCTTAAGTTCATCGATATGGCGTGGTAAAATACGCCCTTAAGTTCATCGATATGGCGTGGTAAAATACGCCCTTAAGTTCATCGATATGGCGTGGTAAAATACGCCCTTAAGTTCATCGATATGGCGTGGTAAAATACGCCCTTAAGTTCATCGATATGGCGTGGTAAAATACGCCCTTAAGTTCATCGATATGGCGTGGTAAAATACGCCCTTAAGTTCATCGATATGGCGTGGTAAAATACGCCCTTAAGTTCATCGATATGGCGTGGTAAAATACGCCCTTAAGTTCATCGATATGGCGTGGTAAAATACGCCCTTAAGTTCATCGATATGGCGTGGTAAAATACGCCCTTAAGTTCATCGATATGGCGTGGTAAAATACGCCCTTAAGTTCCAGTCCATATTTTGTTATTTTTAGCAATTTTACACCGACGTAAATCGCGCCATGCACAGAACCGGTAGAATGGGTAGATACTGCCATTCAAATTTGGTGAATTCATCTAACAGCTGGTTTGTCAGCTGTATTTTAATTAAATTAATTATATACAATACACAAAGGTTGTAACTTGATAAATAAAATATTTCAAGCGGAATTTGTGCGATTCTGTCAATGTCTGCGTTTTGTTGCATCGTGTGCGTTCGCCTTTAATTTATAGAGCCGACTGATAAATGCAACTTATCTATGCTGTATACCGTATAGATGGTGGCATCTAATGTTTAATTGTGGAGTATATATGATACTTCCACACTTAGCCACACTCCTGTTGAGTCGTGGTCATTAAATAATTGGTCCCAAGAAAAACGAATGAAACCGCAGATTTATTATCATGTATACAATGCACAACACTATATATTATGGTACGTAATCTATTGTTGAAACTAACAGTTTTAGACATATAAACAGCAAAGTTGCCACCCATTGTTCGGGTGTCGTTTTAAACTATCGGTTTAATTAAAACAGAATTTAATTCAACCCAAAATTTCAATACACCGGGTCCGATTTCGCACAAAATTAGTCAGAATTTCCTAAGCCTGCGCTTGCCTGGCAATGGAAAATACTTGCTGGGGCATCGCGGTAATCATCAAAATCATCCACATAAATAATATGTCGAAAACTATCACAAACCCTCATAACTGAGAACGCTCTTTATTATCTACCGCTTTGTTTGCGACGGGATATAGACGCTCTTTGTGAGAGGCGATCCTTGTAATTATTGCTTGGCTGACAAAAACCTCTTTTGAAAGTCGATATCTGTTCAACAAAACCTCCTAAAACTGAAGTAGCCTCATGGGTCCGATCTGATTATTTTCTGAAATTAAATTAATAATCGCTGCTTTCAATTTTACGCCAAAAATATTTTCAATTTTCCGCAAAAAAAAAAAATCATAATCGCCCTTTATTTTTTTCCAAATCCGGAATTGAAACGACTTGAATGTGCATTTGAAATGTGTATAACAATACTTATTACTTATTTATCAACATATTCAGATCCCCGAAAAGGTACTGAAATATGAAAAAACTAACATTATCAGGAATAATTTTAACGCCTAGCTTATATTTTATCGACTACATGTATCATCATGTGAAATACAGGAGTGCAGGAGATAACAAAATTATTGATTGTGTACACCTTAAATTTTGTAAACTCCTTCTGCACTTGAAACTCACCACGACAAGTTTACACGATGTGTGGCGAACTGGTCGATACGCATTGGCATTGGAAATTAAGGCAAGAGCAATCGCATATTGGACTAGTGAATGGAATCGGTAGTTCATTATGCAGCAACACATATAAGCTAGCCTTTTCGTTATATGAAGACTCGCCGATTAAATCGTCATGGGTATATAAACACAGTCAAAAAGCACCTTGATGACGTGGGTATGACGTTTATATGGCATATACAACAACGCGGTATTGACAAAAATAAATTGTTATATAATTATAGAAGAAATTCTAGAGATCAATTTGACCAAGATTGGCATTCCAATATGAGAAACTAAGGAAAAGGAAAAACATATAGGATTCTAAAGTCAACATTTCGAATGGAATAATTTGTTTCACATGCCTCTAACAAAGATGCACGAACTCTAATACGATTTAGAACGGCGGACCATTTTTTGTTTATAAAGACCGGGCGATGGAACAAACCTCCACAGTCTGAGCGCAAATGCATGTTTTGTGAATTGACTGTTATTGGTGATGAATACCACGTATCACTTGAATGTCCAGAACTCGCCCATAACAGAAAGCGGTACATCAAGAAATTTAATTGGAACTTCCATAATCATAGAACATTTACCATTCTTCTTTCATATAGCAAACCAAATATAATTCGAGAATTGTGTAAATGTATTTGCCACATCGATGAAAGAGCGAATTGCTCTCCTGTGTAATTATTGTCTGTGTAATTATTATCTGTGTAATTATTATCTCATCTTGGTCGTCTGAGGTTGCGAGCAATGATATGTTTGATTCTATGTTTATGCATATTTATAAATATTCGTAAAACCATCTATTTGGTGGAAGAATAAAAATGAATCTGAATCTTGTTAAATATATTAATGATATTTACTTAATTTGACGTTCCGGTACTCCCTGCACTCCATGTTGATGTGTCCAATTAGAATGATATGTTTGCGAATAGCCTTTTATTGTATCATCATCTACCTGATGTTATCGAATTTCATGTCGACCTTGTAATGAAGCGTTAACAAAACACCATATATTAAAACATCGACAGACTGATTCACATACATTTGGCATGTGGCGACAATCATTGTCGTAGTCAGCTGTGGTTTTATGAGTTCGGACGAACTTAGCTAATATTATTGGTTGCGGACACACGTGCCACAATAGTGATAGGATAGTAAGTGTGACAATTTATTATAGTTGAGTTTGGTGACAACAGGTCGCCATAATTACTATGACATAGCTAGCCATATCGATCGCTGCATATTCGCACGAGTCTACCAAGTTCTACCAGCATCGCGGTCGAGCTCTCAAGGATGTATCTACCTGAATGTCTTGTCTCTGTTAATCTTTACTGAACACGCAGTGTTATATTTTGCATGCTAACACACAAGTCCACTTGATAACTTAATAAATAACCAATTTCTGTCAACAGTCATGATTGTTCTTACCAAGAACAAATCGCCCGTGTAGTTGCTCAGCAAATATAAGTGAGTCAAACCTTGGGATCAGTTGTATGTAATTGTTATGTCGCCTTCAAATGTACGGTCGAATGACGATGACACAGCTTCATCGGCCCACGTGAATTATGCTTAGAACTAAACGTCGCAAAATATAAAAAAAACGCAATTGGGGAATTGTCTTAGTACGCATGAAATTAATATGAATAGATAGACATGCATTGGGATCATATCAATAAAACGTACTACGTGATATGTGAGTGAATGATGGGTTGCGAAGGTTAAACACAATTCTGGACGATCGATCGTGCAATTATATATATATCGTAGAGAATGCAATACAACCTTGGTGAAACGCAATGAGTTAATTTTGCCAGTCGACTGGTTGTGCGGAAACTCAGCGGGAAACATAGATATCTATGGCATAGTAATTATGACGACCAATTGTCACCAAACTTCACCATAATACATTGTCACATCTACTATTCCAACGCTATTGTGGTACGTGTGCCCGCAGCCAGTACTCAGCCTTCGTTGGCCTTTGATGATTTCCGACTTGGCGGTCTCCTTTCAACTGATCAGTTTAGCGTCCAAAACGAGTCGCGCAAACCGACCGAAAAGCTGTCGGATTGAAGTCGATGAAAAATACGGAATAGTAGAAGGAAAACTTACTTCGAGTTCGATGCCGGAATGGAAGATCGGGGGGGGGGGGGGGGGGGGGTGTGAAAAAAATCAAACACATAATTGAAAAATACGTGTTTTCAACATATATGAATGAAATTTTTCATCTACGGAATAGTAGAAGGAAAACTTACTTCGAGTTCTATGCCGGAATGGAAGATCGGGGGGGGGGGGGGGTGAAAAAAAAATCAAACATATAATTGAAAAATACGTGTTTTCAACATATATGAATGAAAATGAAATTTTTCCCAAGTCGATATCGCTTTTTATTACATGATCCTACCCTTGTTCCATTCAATAAACACATTCTATAAATTGTGATATTAAACGTTCGTTTAATAACATGAAATAGTGCCAGGTGACCTTCATTCCGGATTGTCGTCTGTTTACATTCCGTACGCTTCGTCTCAAAATACTATGGCTTCCTATAATTTTCCAACAAACTATAATGCAAGAAGAGTTTGAAAATTTATGTCATTAAATATACGCCATTAAATACGCCAAAGAGTCTTTATTTATCTGGGACTATTTCTTTACGCGGGCAAACAACTCATAGTTACGTGAAACGTCATCGCATGCCTTATAGAAGCCGATGTTAGTTTCGCGTCCCATTTGCTGATTTAAGTATGTGTTGTCGAGGTTTTGGATTATGTAATAAATAGAATCTACAACTCGCCCCCAGTTTATAGCAGAATTTTCAAAACTCGTCCAGTAAATTAGATCTGGACCGAGCCTTTACCTAATTTACTGGACTCGTTTTGTAAATTCCGATATAAACTGGGAACTCGTTGTAGATCCTCTATATATGGTGTATGGAGAACTGGGTCCGTATACCCATTGGGATTGGAAATTAAGGCAAGAGCGATCGCATATTGGACACGACTACCTTACTCGTATTTATATTCGCGCAGTAATATTTTTCGCTCAGTTTTGAATTCGCGCACTTTAAATTCGCGCACCTAGCTGCGCGAATTTAAAACTGATAAAAAATATTTTCGTCATAGTTCCGTGATATTTTCGTATATCTTGAAGCTGATGAAGTTTCGGTTCTTAATCATTGCTGGAGAGAGTGCTGTATGTGTATATTAAATACAATCGCGGGCGGATTTATATCGTGTTGACAATAACCCATGGTAACTACATACATCATAATTTTATGGCGACCTGGAATATTAGTATTTCTTATACAATCATTTCAACAATGTCTATGTTAACATGATTTGTCGCTTGGCATTGTGAGCAATGGTTTTGATAGCGGTTGGCCGAATGCAAATATATGCATACATGTATCTATAGGCGTATGTGTCTATTCACCGTTCATAATATATGTAAATTCAGCAACATAGCCCTCTTGCATGTATTTCATATGGACTGTGGTTTAGATTAAACATGGTGCCGTACTATTTTTCGTTCAGTGGGTGCGTGAAAAATAGTACTGCGCGAATATAAATACGAGTATGGTAGTGAATGGAATCTGGAGTTCATTATGTAGTAACATATGCATATAAGCTAGCCTTTTCGTTATATGAAGAATCGCCGATTAAATCGTCATGGGTAAACACAGTCAAAAATAAATTGTTGAATAATTACAGAGGATATTCTTGAAATCAATTTGACCAAGATTGGCATTCCACTATGAGTAACTCAGGAAAAGGAAAACCATATAGGGTTCTAAAGTCAACATTTCGAATGGAATCATTTGTTTCACATGCCTCTAACAAAGCTATAAGAACTCTAACCCGATTTAGAAAGGCGAACCATTTTTTTGCCAATATATACCGGGTGATGGAACAAAACTCCACAGTCTGAGCGCAAATGTGAAATGAATGTTATTGGTGATGAATACCACGTATTACTTGAATGTCCAGAACTAGCCCATAACAGAAAAAGATACACCGAGAAATCTTATTGGAACTTCCATAATCAGAGAAAAATTACCATTCTTCTTTCAAATCCAAACCAAATATAATCCGAAACTTGTGTAAATTTATTTGCCACATCAATGAAAGAGCGAATTGCTCTCCTGTGTATTTATTATCTGTGTAATTATTATCTCATCTTGATCGTCTGGTGTTGCGAGCAATGCTATGTTTTGACTCCATGGTTATGCATATCTATATATACATGTATATATTCTTAAAACAATGTATTTGGTAGAAGAATTAAAATGAATCTGAATCTGAAGGGTTAAATATATTAATGATATTTACTTAATTTGACGTTCCGGTACTCCCTGCACTCCATGTTGATGTGTCAAATTAGAATGATATGTTTTCGAATAGCCTTTTTATTGTGTCATCTACCTGATGTTACCGAATTCCATGTCGACCTTGTATAGTGACGCGTTAACATAACACCGGGTATTAAAACATCAACAGTTGGCACGTGACGACAATCATTATCGTAGTCAGCTGTAGTTTTATGGGTTCGGGGGAACTTAGAAAATATTGGCTGCGGACACAAGTACCACAGTAGCGATGGCATAGTAGGTGTGACTATTTATTATGGTGGAATTTGGCCGCCATAATTGTTATGTCATAGATAACCATGTTGCCCGCTTAGTTTCCGCGCAATGAGTAGACTGGACCAATTAACCCATTGCGTTTCACCAAGAATGATCTCTACTCATTACGTTTTGCTACATTGCATTGTCTACGGTATATATAATTGTACGATCGATCGTCCAGAATTGTGTTTGATCGTGGCAATCCATCATTCATTCTCATATCATGCACGTAGTACATTATATTGATATGATCTCAATGCATGTTTATCTACTTATATTAAGTTTTCATGCGAATTAAGACAGTTCCCAATTGCGTTTTTTGTTGTTGCGACGTTTAGTTCTACGCATAATTCCTCTAACATTATCATGTGGGCCGTTGAAGCTGTGTCATCATCATTCGACCGTACATGTGAACGCGACATAACAATTACATAAAACTGATCGCAAGGTTTGACTCACTTATATTTGCTGAGAAATTTCACGGGTGATTTGTTCTTGGTAAGAACAATCATGACTGTTGACATAAATGGGTTATTCATTAAGTTATTAAGTGGACCTGTGTGTTAGTTAGCATGCAAAATATAACACTGCGTGTTGAGTAAAGATCAACAGCGACAAGTCATTAAAGTAGATACATCCTTGAGAGATCGACAGCGACGCTGGTAGAGCTTTGTAGACTCTGCTACATTGCATTCTCTACGATCGTCCATAATTGTGTTTGACCGTGGCAATCCATCGGTCAAAGGCCAACTGTTGGCTGAGTATTAGCTGGAGTGAACTCACTTTTGAAATATTGTGCCTCGCAGCATGGGTCAGTATTCACTCATACATTGCTACAAGTAGTATATATTGAGCTGTGTCACCCCCAAGCGAGGTGCAACCGCGCAACCAATGTTTACATAACACGTTGCTATGTTGTGTTGTTAAGGGGGTATTTAAATTTAAAGGTAGACAATGGGTTTAAAGGGACAACAATTGAATTTAAATGGATGCTATTGATGAAGGTTTTAAAGGGAAAGATAGAAGAATGAATCGGGTCATTGAATTTAATGAGTGTGTTGAATTGGTTGTAATTGATAGAGTATACAAGAATGAATCGGGTCATTGAAACTGTTTCGAGTGAGATCGGGTCAGTGATTTATCTAGCGGTAGGTTTTGATATATAAGAATTTGCTTTGTGCGAACCCATAGCTGAATTAGATAGGATATGGCATGGGATAAGAACTTGATGTAATTGATAGAGTATACAATACGGGCATAATTGGAATGATATGTGGAAGCAACCGATCAGTAAGTATTAGTCAAATGAACGAGTTTTATATATGTGACTATTTGGCAAGATCAGTCTTCATCAGATGCCAGTGGGTACGAAGCGGACGATGGCAAATGAATACAGCGAAAAGAAAAAACTCGGGATTCTTTTGAACCCCCAACTATCAATTAATATGAGTTATATTCCATAATCCCTCTGTTGATTTAGTTGGTTAGGACTCCAAGCAGATATTTCGTCCCAGATCGAGCAAGTCGTGGGTTCAAACAGAGTGATAGTAGTCGACAAGTTTGAACATAACCTCTGGGCGCCGCATATATCACGTGGTTTCCGCCACCAAGGTAGAGTTTATCCATATAGCAGAAGGTGATCGTATATGATCGAAAACGGGTATAAATATTATATAGTATAGGTTACATATTCGGGTAGATGGTTTGACTGCCTAAGCCCTAGACTCCTCAACCTCAGCCACCAGGGGTGAGAGGTCACGTCGCGGTGTGTTATCACTAATGGAATAGGATATCGGGGTGATAAACGATCGCGTTAACCCTATTGCGTATCGCCTACAATATGAAAGAAAATAGGGGGCGTGTACTTGGGTGGAGGTTATGCGGATATCGCAGATAAGAAGATACCGTTGATATATATTGGTACTATAAAAGGAATATATAACGCTGTTATATTACGAACACCAATATTATATGGAACAATGAAGACAAATAAACACTATAGTGTATCAACATTTGCTTTATTCGACACCAAGAATAATAGGTTTATTGCAGTTAATCATCGATTGTCATCGTCGTCATCTTGCTCAGAGTCTTGAGAGGAGTCCATCTGATTATCGTTTTTGTCCTCACTTTTATTTCTCATGTACTCCATCAGGAGGGGTTTATATGTCCTCAAAGAAATCCGAACAGCAGGGAGTATATCATAGCTATCATCTAGCATCTTATACACACGATCCATGATCTTGTTATGAGTTTTCCCACCACTAACTTCAAGTAAATTTCGTATAAATGCAGCGTATATGTTTAAGAAACGCCTTTCATACTCGGGACGTATCTTCACTTTCGATTTTTCTTCAGCCTCGTCTTCCGTCAATCCTTTCTTCATATAACGTTCAACTAATTCATCTAATTCTGCTTTATTGTCATATTGGGCCTGTAACCACACCTCTTCGAAATATTCGTTTTCTTTTTCAGTCGGAAGTTTTAATATTAGTCTGTCCTGGTCCGGAATTAATTCTATTTTATTCGTGTCAGTTTTCTGTTTTTTATTATTCACCCGTGCATTTTCAATTGATTCTCTTTTCTTCCTATCAGAACACCAATTTTTAATGTGCCTTTGTACATCATGCTGGGTCTCAAATACGACACCACAATCGTCACAGCTTGGCATGATGTTGTCTTCGCTTTCAGAGTCGTATTCCTGCTGTGACAATAGCCCAGGGTATGTAGTTTCACTGATGTTATCTTTCTTTTGATGCGTTATCACATCGACGGGCTCATCAACACTACTGTTATTTGACAATATGCTTTCTTGTTTTATACTAGTCTTTGTCAGCACATTACTACGAAGTCGCAAATTTTCTGGAGTATTCGTTTTTAAGTCAACTACGAGATAACCAAATGGTTGATTGGTAGCTTCATTGAAATGGGACATAAAGTGTTGTGTTTTCTCTGGATACATTTGACGAGCTAGAGTCATTACCTGCATTTTATCTATAGGGTTGTTGAATAGAATCAAGTAGTGGCAATTTCTCCGTTGGGTAGGGTCCTTGTTATAGTAGAGAGATTGATTAATCGCAACCACTGATATACCCAAATGGTGACTGCCTTCCGTGAATAATTCAGTAACCCGCGAATCCTTGGATGCCGTAGACATAAGGTCATCAAGTACAATCAGACATTTTTTTCCAGAATGAATGAGGGTGTCCAAGTTAGTCGGAAGACCTTGTATAAACTGGACAGATGGCGCGACTGTGTCCTTGATTTCATCGTATAATGGCTGCCAGTACTTATAGAACCAAATTATTTTCTCGGGTGAAGGCTGTATACTCGCTGAACAATTTTGAAGTATACTTTTAAGCAAGTGTGTTTTGCCGCAAGAAGTGGGTCCCGAAATCCACGCGGTAAATGGATGCCTGAATTTGAAGTCATCCTGTCGCGCGCCACCACTGCTTTCTCTATAAGGTTGTTGTTGTTGTCGTCGTTGTTGTTGTTGTTGTTGTCGTTGTTGTTGTTGTAGTTGTTGTAGTTGTTGTTGGTGTTGTTGTCGAGAGTGTTTGAACTTTATATGCCGTTTTAAACTGTCTGGCCATACATATTCAATTGAACATGTTTCACACTGATGCTTCATCCTTGACCGATCTGAGGGCACTGAGTATTTTCCAGATAAAAGAGATATTGTTCTTCCTGTCATAAAAGGCTCTCTTTTATCTGGAAAAGACTCAGTGCCCTCAGATCGGTCAAGGATGAAGCATCAGTGTGAAACATGTTCAATTGAATATGTATGGCCAGACAGTTTAAAACGGCATATAAAGTTCAAACACTCTCGACAACAACACCAACAACAACTACAACAACTACAACAACAACAACGACAACAACAACAACAACAACGACGACAACAACAACAACCTTATAGAGAAAGCAGTGGTGGCGCGCGACAGGGTGACTTCAAATTCAGGCATCCATTTACCGCGTGGATTTCGGGACCCACTTCTTGCGGCAAAACACACTTGCTTAAAAGTATACTTCAAAATTGTTCAGCGAGTATACAGCCTTCACCCGAGAAAATAATTTGGTTCTATAAGTACTGGCAGCCATTATACGATGAAATCAAGGACACAGTCGCGCCATCTGTCCAGTTTATACAAGGTCTTCCGACTAACTTGGACACCCTCATTCATTCTGGAAAAAAATGTCTGATTGTACTTGATGACCTTATGTCTACGGCATCCAAGGATTCGCGGGTTACTGAATTATTCACGGAAGGCAGTCACCATTTGGGTATATCAGTGGTTGCGATTAATCAATCTCTCTACTATAACAAGGACCCTACCCAACGGAGAAATTGCCACTACTTGATTCTATTCAACAACCCTATAGATAAAATGCAGGTAATGACTCTAGCTCGTCAAATGTATCCAGAGAAAACACAACACTTTATGTCCCATTTCAATGAAGCTACCAATCAACCATTTGGTTATCTCGTAGTTGACTTAAAAACGAATACTCCAGAAAATTTGCGACTTCGTAGTAATGTGCTGACAAAGACTAGTATAAAACAAGAAAGCATATTGTCAAATAACAGTAGTGTTGATGAGCCCGTCGATGTGATAACGCATCAAAAGAAAGATAACATCAGTGAAACTACATACCCTGGGCTATTGTCACAGCAGGAATACGACTCTGAAAGCGAAGACAACATCATGCCAAGCTGTGACGATTGTGGTGTCGTATTTGAGACCCAGCATGATGTACAAAGGCACATTAAAAATTGGTGTTCTGATAGGAAGAAAAGAGAATCAATTGAAAATGCACGGGTGAATAATAAAAAACAGAAAACTGACACGAATAAAATAGAATTAATTCCGGACCAGGACAGACTAATATTAAAACTTCCGACTGAAAAAGAAAACGAATATTTCGAAGAGGTGTGGTTACAGGCCCAAGATGACAATAAAGCAGAATTAGATGAATTAGTTGAACGTTATATGAAGAAAGGATTGACGGAAGACGAGGCTGAAGACAAATCGAAAGTGAAGATACGTCCCGAGTATGAAAGGCGTTTCTTAAACATATACGCTGCATTTATACGAAATTTACTTGAAGTTAGTGGTGGGAAAACTCATAACAAGATCATGGATCGTGTGTATAAGATGCTAGATGATAGCTATGATATACTCCCTGCTGTTCGGATTTCTTTGAGGACATATAAACCCCTCCTGATGGAGTACATGAGAAATAAAAGTGAGGACAAAAACGATAATCAGATGGACTCCTCTCAAGACTCTGAGCAAGATGACGACGATGACAATCGATGATTAACTGCAATAAACCTATTATTCTTGGTGTCGAATAAAGCAAATGTTGATACACTATAGTGTTTATTTGTCTTCATTGTTCCATATAATATTGGTGTTCGTAATATAACAGCGTTATATATTCCTTTTATAGTACCAATATATATCAACGGTATCTTCTTATCTGCGATATCCGCATAACCTCCACCCAAGTACACGCCCCCTATTTTCTTTCATATTGTAGGCGATACGCAATAGGGTTAACGCGATCGTTTATCACCCCGATATCCTATTCCATTAGTGATAACACACCGCGACGTGACCTCTCACCCCTGGTGGCTGAGGTTGAGGAGTCTAGGGCTTAGGCAGTCAAACCATCTACCCGAATATGTAACCTATACTATATAATATTTATACCCGTTTTCGATCATATACGATCACCTTCTGCTATATGGATAAACTCTACCTTGGTGGCGGAAACCACGTGATATATGCGGCGCCCAGAGGTTATGTTCAAACTTGTCGACTACTATCACTCTGTTTGAACCCACGACTTGCTCGATCTGGGACGAAATATCTGCTTGGAGTCCTAACCAACTAAATCAACAGAGGGATTATGGAATATAACTCATATTAATTGATAGTTGGGGGTTCAAAAGAATCCCGAGTTTTTTCTTTTCGCTGTATTCATTTGCCATCGTCCGCTTCGTACCCACTGGCATCTGATGAAGACTGATCTTGCCAAATAGTCACATATATAAAACTCGTTCATTTGACTAATACTTACTGATCGGTTGCTTCCACATATCATTCCAATTATGCCCGTATTGTATACTCTATCAATTACATCAAGTTCTTATCCCATGCCATATCCTATCTAATTCAGCTATGGGTTCGCACAAAGCAAATTCTTATATATCAAAACCTACCGCTAGATAAATCACTGACCCGATCTCACTCGAAACAGTTTCAATGACCCGATTCATTCTTGTATACTCTATCAATTACAACCAATTCAACACACTCATTAAATTCAATGACCCGATTCATTCTTCTATCTTTCCCTTTAAAACCTTCATCAATAGCATCCATTTAAATTCAATTGTTGTCCCTTTAAACCCATTGTCTACCTTTAAATTTAAATACCCCCTTAACAACACAACATAGCAACGTGTTATGTAAACATTGGTTGCGCCTCGCTTGGGGGTGACACAGCTCAATATATACTACTGCTACAGTTGTGTAACACCTCTCCCGCCTTCTCTATGTGGTACCCATAGTAACGATAGCCAATAATTGGCTCTTATAACGGATACGGCTCATTCGAGCTTCCAAATTAGGTGTTAGATAGGTTGATATGTGCATAAAATATTTATATGTCGGCTTCATATGCTCTGAAAAATAATTTCCATGGTAACGGCCATTTTCCAGCTGTTGTCACTTCTTCGCACAGAAGTGAAACAGACGCTCTTTATGTCTACGCTATTTTCTGTTCCACGCCGTTGTATTTTTGTATGACTTCAGTGCGTCTTCCTTGGACAAATAATGCTTGCAGTAAGGTAATTCCAAGTATTTATCGACCAACTTCGATACCGGGAAAAAATCGAAAGCGAATATTATTGGCTGTATTTTGGATCGTAAACCACAAAGTGGTTTTAAGCTATCAAATATATTGTCTACTGGTTAATAGCGCTTTCTCACTACTATTATGCATATAACCATGGAACGACTTTCTGATAATGAAACATTCTAAAGTTGAAAAATATCACAGCCAATAATTAACTCTCAATGACGTTGCTTAATCATTTCATGACTGGATCTTCCTGAAATTTTGCGAAATCCCTGCGCCATCGCATTCTCTTAGATATATATGCGACTCTCCCATAGGGAGCCTAGCATTTAAAAGAGAATTCACTGTCCTAACAATATTTATCTTGACCTTATAGGCCAGTGCATTATCTAATATATGCGAGGCTCCCTATGGGAACTTCGCATATATACGACAATGCACTGGCACGTGATCTGTAATGCTGCGAAATGAAATATTTGTCAAACTTCCTTGTGAGTTTAGATCGTGGTAACACAATGTATCATAGAATACAGCATAATTTAATTTCATGCTAAAGTGAACTGTAAAAATTTAGGTCCACATGTATTATTCTCCCAATCGGTAAAGATGCACGATACGATTGTGACATCAAATAAGTAAAGCAAATCTACAAATTACCCATTAGTCATACGATGAAAACAATTGCTACATGTTACCATTGAAAAAGCTCTTTAACATCCACCTCTTTTGCCACACAAAACCATGGACGCTCATTCCAGATGTCTTTGTTAGTAATTATTTACCCGACCACCAAAACCTCCCATTAATTAATCAAATTATTTCCTGGTAGGACAGGTCGGACACGTCGTACAGATACTGGTGCATATGGATGCGAAAATCTTTTTTAACACTTTCTACACTAAATTGATTTAAATTATCAGGCGACAGATAAAAAAGTGCAGAATGGGTCCTATTTATTGGAGGGAAATGTTCAGGCAATAAGGCAGTTCTGATTAAAACCATTTTTGGACTATGGTTTTAATCAGAACTGGCAATAAGGTCGTTTGCATCTGAATATATCGCAAGGGAACTACTAATCAGTGTGCATTTTGTATAGACAGGGTTATATATTTAATTGCATATTGTTATAGAATTAAAGGTAAATTATAAAATATTTCATTAGTCACACAGGAATTGTGTAAGCATAGTTGGGAGTACGTGTTAATTCATCTCCTCCATGTACAATACAGTTGCCTCGATGGAGCGGTCGTGACAGAATGCGCGCTTCACATACAGGTACAACCTATATAGCACCCACGTTACCGTGTATGCACTGAAAATCGTGTTGACTAAAATATCTACTCAATACGCTGAGCGAGTTGTATTCAACGGTTGAGAAACCAGCACTCAACAATGACAACTCGGAATATCTGTTTCGTATTTAATCAACACGTTGATTAATAGTACTTGTAACATTAACTCTATATAAAACAGTGTGCATATATAATGGTAGTCATTTGGAGATGTTAATCTACGTTTTAACATTATTTTTGGATCTATTAATGCAACATTGGGATGGGAGGAGATGGCCGATAGGTATGTCGGAACTTCGTAAGTTCATCGCTTCAGGTAAACATTTTGATGCCGGGGATATAATTTAATGGACACCAGACATATGAACCATACGAATCAAAATTATATCACAGAAAAATTTAATATCTCCCAACAGACCATTATCGGATACTATAGCGGGAATTTCATAGTTCCCCATTTTATACTTCCAATTGTTTAATCTTGGGACTAAAACCGCATAAAACCCTACTAATATCACTCATTTGACTGGGAATTTAACTCCTTTAGTTCAAATGACAGTTTAAGCTGTTTCAGAAATAGCATGCTTTTAATACAGTCAAGTATGAAGATTTTGTCCACATACTGGCTAATATGCCTTTATTTTGTCTGCCACATGTATAAATGCATTGTAGTTTCCACGTGAGTGCGTGGTGAGAGTATGCTAGATCTCCCTGGGTGGTCAAATTCGACAATGCTAAATGGAAGCTCTAATGCATCAATGTTGTGGACAAATACAGTAACCCACCAGAAGCTGATAGGTGCACACAAAACACTGATATAACTTACTGTATAATGTATATGCATCCAATTTTCCAACAAACAAAAAACAAATTATAAATTTCCTAGCATATCTCCTGCATATCCAGTGAGATATAATTTCCTCTGCAAGCTGTTACATGAGCCAAACATGTGTTCTGGTTATTTTGGCTGTAATACATTTTAAGCTGACAACATCTCGGGACAGTGAACTAAATCTTCACTTTCGAGTCACTGTTGACATTTTGTAGACATATCCATGACATATCAGTTGTTGAGCTCCAATTCAACTAGAGTTGACATATTTTAACTTTATTACATAGAGATGATATATACCAGGCTGCATTTGGAAATATTGTCTTATAAATTGATGATATCTTCAAACCTAGGTCATTGTGCATGATACACACAATTCCATAAGTTCTAACTATTTCCGGATTAGTTGGTCAATCAGCCAATTATCTAGCATTATTCCATACACATTTTGTTAGTCTAGTAGAGCAATTTCTGTTATACTAAATGACAAGCAATCGCTATGCCAGCCTTGGATAATTTAGGTGTTGTGAGAGTAACAGATGATCTCTCAGATCATCTGTTGATACACATGCAAATAATTTACCGGTTAGTTTGATGCACTACTGACAGTTATTTTCTTTAGCCATTCATACTCACATTAATGTTTGGGATATTTGCTCGCACTTGTTATATGCACACAATGATCTAGGCTTAAATTTCTTAGTTACATCAGGACAAGTCTATTTTTTCAATTTCTCTCGAAGCTTCTTTCCAATGATTTCCTGATCGCCCCATATGCAATATGCCATAGCTTAATGACATCTCCACTAAGTCCCATATGAGGTCCCAATAACATAAATATGGTGTTTTAGACTTGTTTTGCATGAGGTTATAAAAAATGCGTTTTTTTGCCTCTCGGATCACCCACCCACCCCGGCATACCTTTCTGCAATTTTTTATTAGTTTAAACATATGTTATTTGCTCAATGCATATAGTATTAACATACGCATAGGCAAAAGGGGTGGGATAACAAGTGCTTCACTTACAGTGGTTTCAGCTCAGGATTTGCGAACTTTATCTGTTTTTTTAAATCCTCTAGACGAGAGTTTCTGCAATAGGGTTCTAGGGCGTTCCATTCTGCGAGACATTTTGGGAAAAAAGATGAATCCATTCTTTAGTGTCGCGGCGGAGAGGGGTAAAGTCAGTTGCATTTCTGAGGTCATAATCAGTTATATCGGTAAAACGGGGTGGAAGCAGAGAGACCAGATAATTAGCAGATTTCTTGTTTACGATGTTATGTAGAACCGACATTCGTTTAGTATATCATCTGCTTTCTATGGTATCCCGGCCAATTTCTAACATAAGGCGTTCGTGAGGCACAGATCGTGCACAACCGCTGACTATCCTCGCTGCGTCGTACTGAACATCTAATTTATCAAGTAGGTGTAAGGGGGCACCAGACCAAACTCGGCTCGCGTACTCAAGTAAGGGTCGTATGTATGACAGGTAAAGTGCTTCCTAGAGAGTTACGATTAAGGATATATTTTAATTTTCGTCTAGAATTGGCACGATTACAAACATTTTCAATGTGAGTATTCCACGAAAAATCCTCATGCAGATCTAGTCCCAAATGCTTATGCGTTTCAGTATACACTAAAGTATCTTGACCCAGTGTGATAATTGGCCTCGCTTGGTCACTGTTTTTTAGCGAAAAACATAAGTTTTGGATGAATTAAATGTGAAAAGCCAATTATTAGCCAACTCGTTAATTGTAAGCATGTCCTGATTAAGAGTTCGTTCCAATAGTTGCAAGTCTTTATGGCTTTGACATAGACAGGTGTCGTCGGCGTAAAGGCCTGTTTTGGAGGAAACTATCCCAAATATCGTTGATCAAAAATAACACAGGCCCCAGTATAGTCCTTGATGAATGCCAGCCGCAATCCTTTCGAATTGGGATGTTTCAGAATTTAATCGAACTCTTTGTGATCGACCACAATGGTAGCTTTGAAATTTTGTATTACCCCCACCCAACCCCCTGGATAGGTGCATTATTTCGTCATGGCGGATTAGAATAATTTTCATTTTTATAGTTGTATATTCAAAAATGGAGGGCGGATCTAGGTTATAACTTGTGCCCCAACCCCAACTGTATATATAAATGATACAACAATATGTCTAAACTAACCCCAATGCCCTTTATAAATCGAAACTTTTGTGACTCTCGATTTCCATATTATTTCAGTCCCATTCACGTGACCGTATATCAAGCAACCATGTATGTGTGGTTGGTTGATTGATTGCTTTGGGGTTTACCTGTTGACTGACTTTGTGTTTACACCCCGTAGTAGTGTTCCAAATCGTTTTATGCTTTGTATTCATGTTGTGTCAAATAAAAACATGAACGATTCATTGATGGGTGAGCGCCGATATCGTTTGAACACTTCTTTGGTTCTGAGCAATTATTGTGTTCATGACTTGGAACACGCATTTCTTCTTTACTCTCGTTGTGCTCGCGTGGTCGTGCATATTGCACTTTACTGCACCACATATGTGTGGTACAAATATAATTGGCCGTTTAGTCACTAAATTTAGCAGCCTATCGGAACCTCCGGCCAATGATGCGACGCCCCTAGTGCACCACTACACCAACGTCTCTCATCGAAGGATGCGTCCCATGGAAAACATGGTGCCACATTAGGGGATGCACACCTATCGCAGTGGGGCTCAAAGGGTCACGTTACTTACTACATGTTTAGATATTTGCAGTTTTCGACCAAGAACCAGTCTATTCAACAAGAGACATTAATAGAGTGCGCGCAAATAAACAGACACGAACGTCGCAAAAACAATGACAGACGACGGCTAGATAGCAATTTGCATTCATTAAGCAGTTATGTCAACTTTGAGACGAAAATCATTTATTTTACTTCCATGAAAGTTGTCGAATTTCGCGCGATAGACCGGTCCTTGTCTTTGTTCGCCGAAAAGTTGAAAACGTGGTAACCTGACCCTCTCTGCCTCAGTGGGCGGTGGATATATCCTACAGCAGGCCCACACGGGAATAGGCGTTGTATTCAATAGCCATTGTTATCGACGGAGAACTGATGCCAGGCTGGTTTTGGTGGATGCGATAATCAGCTGAATCTCAATTGGTCTTCGCTTTGTCATACAAATTTCTTTTACCCAGAAAACCATCGCACGATCAAATAGACTGCACATGGCACGCATGGAATGTTAATATATATTTTCACTCTAATGAATTGACTTTTCATATATCTCCTTTCCTGGTGTTAAATCTATATACCTGGTATTAGCAATCGCACCAACCCTGTTAAAGGGGTGAATGTTTTCCCGTTGCCTTTTAGGAAATCTGGTTTATGTATGCATTGGCGTTGTTTCATTTAAGGAATGACTTGAAGATCGATTGGGGTTATCGGATTTTAACCGGCAGATTAATTAAACAAAGTGTTGGATTCACACGAACTTTGCATAATTACTCTGCCGGTCATACCAAAGGACATAAATCGATCTTCAAGTCATTATAATCATACACCAGTACATTTGAGTAGAACATTAATGACATGAACAAAGTTTTAAAACTACCAAAAACAATTGTAAGTAACATATTGTTTAAATTCCAATAACAGTCTCCAAATAAACAACACGCAGCGAGCGCGTGTACATGACTGACTTGAAGTGACGTAGCTGGGTGTAGGTGGTTCATCGTATTTTATGACGTGGTGGCTGCAGTTATTGGTTGATGAACATCGGAAACGTTACTGTAAACCGTATGGCGATTTATACTGATTTTTACGGGTGAATGTAGAGGGTGTGTGATTATAGTGGAATATACCCTCACGCTGTCTCTAATCCACGAACCAACAAAGAACGAGGTGATATGGCCTATATGTGACACGCCATATCAAATCCAGTCGTAAAGTCGGGATATTTTTACCCTGTGCCAATGCATTCTCTTATATATGCGAGTCGACCATAGATCGCCTCGCATATATTATATAAGAGAATGCATTGGCCTAACAATTTTTTATCATTTTTTAAAAATAAATGTTTCTTACAATTTTTAGGACATAAAATAAAAAACATCCATTACCCAGCAGGGAGCCCCACACATTTATAGAAGCATATAGAAGAGTGTCGTCTGCTCATGTTTGTCTGGGGCTCTGTATGGGTGAAATTATAAAATTGTTAAAGAATACAAGAAAAAATTATTAAAATTGTAAAAAACGGTTAGGCCAATGCATTCTCTTATATATGCGAGGCGACCTATGGTCGACTCGCATATATAAGAGAATGCATTGGCACAGGGTAAAAAAAATCCCGATTTACGACTGGATTTGATATGGCGGGTCACATGTGTTGAAACGACACGAAGCCCAAACGAACATCATTCGGGTATCGTCACAAGGGTTAAAACAGTACTTATACTGATGTGTACTCACTCAACTGTTGTTTGCTTCGCGTAATCCGCGGTCCGACGCCAACTATAGCCCATCTGTCCTTTTCCATTCAAATGGAACCGGGTTTCATCTCAAACGCACAATTTCAAATCGTGTTGTACATGTACATGTATCTTCGATACTTGAAATAATTAGACAATGTAGTTACGGCACTTCCTCAACGGCATTGTGACTCAAGTTATGTTCTATTTGCTATAGTCTGATTTGCATTGGCGCTTAATTATCAACGGAGACACACAGTGTACCGGTCTAGTATTTCGTGTGTACAGTATGTAAAGGGTGTGCGGAAAGCAAAACACTCTACATCGGTGGGACCCCGATATGGATCACCAGCATTCACGGTGATCCGCGGTGAACCTGCGTTGAGCGTATTAATATGAATCAAAAGAAATCCTGGACCAGTGCTCACATAGAATCAGGGCGAAGCAGCGAGAATCATCGCAAAAATACCGACAACTATTCCACGCAATTTCGATTTATTTTCAGTTCATATTTAACTTATTTAAAAAAACACAATTGCGCCCATATCGACAGTATTTGAATCTGAATTACGCTCTATATGAACCGAAATCGACTATCCCGATGTACGCCCTTTATAATTTGTTTTCACTCTGGTCCGCGCCATAAAACGGAACAAGTCCACTATGGGCTTATTTCAGAGTCAAATAATTACAACATCAACATTTGTGAATATTTAAACATATCCTCTTGCAAAAAGGTTCATTCTGGACTTATATGATTCTGAATTAAGCCAATAGCGGACTTGTCCCTTCATTGCGTGTTATGGCATCGGCCATAGTGAAAACACATTATAAAGAGCATACATCTGGCAAGTCAGCCAAAACATTCTGAACACATGAATGAAAATAAATCCACTTTGTCGGGGACCCACCGCCCCCTGCATGCAACAATTTTTTTTCTCTGACAAATTTGGGACCCAACCCCATTTCCTTTTTTTGGCTTATTTTTTATAAAAAAAAAAATCCAATTTGTGTATCATTGGAACTTTGGGTTCATCTATTGAAATGCATAGTGGTTGTCACATTTGATGACCAAGATGTTTTGAGTAAGCTAACATGGAACTATATTTTTTTAACGATCTCATAACAGTTCTTAAGCTACTTTACTGATAGCTATTGAATACGTCTGATTATACCCGGCTTCAGCTTGTTATTAGTATTCATACATAATCTGATTTAACGCCCCTAAATTTCTATTTCTTTGGCTTCGGGAGGGGTCGTGATAAAAATATTTTATTCGTGTCGAGTAACCCACCTCAATTATCTATTTTTGAAATATGTTATTTTTCACCACCTGGAATATGAGTACGCAGATGGTAAATTGTGTTAGTTACTCCACACAATACATTGAATAGTAGCATAGCTGTGTTGCGAACCTGCGATATACATGTAGCTGATTCTTCGGAATCAGAAATACTGGCGGAGTTGGCATGACAGGGAGTTACAGAAGTCCGTATATTTACAAAGACTGTTGATGGACTAAAAGTTCCAAAGTTCCTCCTAATAGTTATCTTCTTCCCTTCAACCGGTGCGAACATCCACCGACATTGAAGGTTGGGTATATGAAGATGGATTTAAACACATTTGTTCCAAACCCATTGAGATATTTTAAATATCGGGGGTATGGCAATGACCAGGAACATTGTAAAAGTAAAGAAACCATATGTGCACGATGTTCTATCCAACACTCATGTATAGACTTGAGACACCTGGTTCAACCTAACCGAGGCCAATTAAAGAACATGTGGCAACATATATGAAGTAAACCGCATACCGAGAGGGTATTAATTAGACTGCTGAGCAACAGAGGAGTCTCAATGTTTGTCAATAATTCGAATAAAACCCATCGGGAAACAATTTGCAAGCACCGGAATGTTTGTTTATGTTGGTCCGTACCACCAACCTACATCGGCCCTGTTGGTGGAATTTTTCGTGAGAATCCCCCTCCCCCCGCTGACTTTTGAGTGTTATGATGGAGTAGTTGGGCGCGAAGCGCCCGGGATGGTCGAAAATATCTTGTTTTGAGGATATATTGAACATACAAAATCATCATGCCTGACCGCGGCAAAGTTGATGGGGTTCGAGTCCGCGAATATTACTACGGGGTGTGGGGTGTCCCTTTGAGTTGGATCTTGTAGGTGCTGACATAGCCGTGAGTGTTATGTTCATCGCACACTCATTACATACTGTACTGTACACAATAGTCGACCATATATATGAACTGTTACGTGCTGTGCAGAACTATTCCGTCACCGGTGTAAATAATAACGTATTCGTGTTAAAGCATTTCTGATCAGCGTGATCAGGATTCGTAGCCGTTTATTAGGTAACGTGCTCATGTTACAAGGGGTGTCATTAGAAGGTACAGTCGGAATTATATAATGAGTATACTAATTAATGCACCTTTCAGTCAATTAACTACATTGCGCTTCCGACATTCTTCTATAGCGGTAGTCAGGTACTATTCGAATTGTACGCGATAGGGAGAAGTATGCATGCATATTCATCCCCTGCATCCGGATATGTATATAGCAGTGGGCATGTCTATAGTAATGGGAAGGCGACTGACTGTTACCAATTAGTCTGAAAGAAACATGGAAGTGGTGGTCACATTAGCGCCATCTGAAGAGACGATAATTTGTTTATACATCGATTATCTTTGAACTTGGAGTGTAGATGAATGTTATTTTTATTGAAATAAATAAAAATAATTGCTAACAAAAGTCAAGTTATTTTATATATCAGGATATGTTGTGGTAACTCTTCAGATGGGGCACTCTGGTTATACTTAGCTGGATGGGCGTGTATACCATTTATATAATGGAGCCCTTTCCGTAACCGCTATTTATTAAACTTAATCAAGTGTGTTGGTCATATCAGGGTATAATAATAGCAACCACCAAGGGTGCTTTTTACCTAAATGCATGTGAATTATGACGTCATATAATTTTTATATAATTTTTATATAATTTTTATATATTTCTATATACCATGAGAGAAAGTACCGGGTACGTTTATTTGTGAATTTAACACGTGACTTCCGGGTGGTGACTACAGGGTGCTCCGATTTAACGGAGGAATATGCAGACAACAACAACAACTGATCAAATTCATTCCCAGATTCTAGAATGTACCCGACTTTCAAGTTTACCCTATTCAGTTCTTTCTGAGGATTAATTACAGCCTTTTCATCTGATACAAATAATTGGTACCGTATATCATTAGCTGATTTAGCATAATAATTAATTAACCCCAGTCAAGCGACCGTCCTGTCAGTGTCATCCGGCTTACGGCAGTTACTTGATCGGAAATTACTTCCGTATATCCCATAGACCGATAAGGCCTTCACCTTCGCTTCATGGCAAACAATTTTCACAAATGTACGAGTGTACGTAGATTAATTAATCGCTTGATTTCGTGACAATCGACAGTTACTGAGTTAGGCTTCACTGTAAACTGTTACAGACAATATTGATCAAGATTCCAGAATCATTCAATCAACCAAAAAGTTCGAAGTTCAAAGAAAGATAAAAAAAATGAAAGTACGAATTCTGTGTTACCCTGGTTACGTGTAAATTGTGATACTAAAATTGTAGTATGTTTCCTAGTTACCATCTTCAACTTCAACTTAAGTTCAAGGAATTGATATCTGATGAGGATTCTGGTGGTGTTGTGAACACAACAGCACAATGCGTGCTCCTGGAGGCATTTTTCTCCTTTTAAAGGTAGGTCTGTTTGCTTTAAATTAAAAATTAAATTTTGATTATTATTTCATTTAATCATTTTTCATCATTTGACAATTTGTCGTGGTCATTCGTTGGCCATCAGTGTCACAGTCAGTGTGTTTGTCGTCATTCGTGTTTTGTTGTCGTCTGTCGTTTTTCGTCCTTGGTAGTTTGTCGTCGTGTTTATTGTTGGTCGTTTGTTTTCATCCTTTGTTCATTTGTCGTCAGTCGTGGTTTTTGTGGCAAGTACACCGCAGCCCAAATGTAGTTAGCCAGTGGAGCCGCGGTGTACAATGTAGTGCATTTCGGCCGCAGTGGCAATGCTAACTGCGCCGTGGTCAAGTGGAAACTTGTTTTGTCCAGCAGGGTACATTATATCCCGTATATTTGGACTAGTGGCAATGCTAACTGCACCGTGGTCAAGTGGAAACTTGTTTTGTCCAGCAGGGTACATTATATCCCGTAGATTTGGACTAGGATTACCAGGCGAAAAAAAAATACATGTACTGTAGGTTACACATAATTTTGAAACCTGCAGGCCTAGGTCGATGTGTTTGTCATCAAGACATTTTTCGTCGTCGATCATTCGACATCGTGTTCATCTATGGCTGTTTGTTTTTCGTCATCAGTAATTTTTCGTCATCGATTGTTCGACATCGTGTTAGTCGTTGGCCATTTGTTTTTCGTCATCATTTTTCGTCGGTATTTTACTTCGTTGTTGTTTGATGCCATTTACCATCGTCATCCTCGTCATTTATCTGTCATTTGCCACCATTCGTCAGCCGGTGTGTTTTTTCGTTGTTTTTCATCATCGGTCATTTGTTCATCGGTTGTTTTTCGGAAATTCTGTCTGTGTGTGGGACCACTTAATTGCGGTGTGGTTAACATTGCCACCGCGGCTGAAATGCAACTACACCGCGGCGCCACCGGCTAACTACAGTTGGGTCGTGATGTAATTGCCATTCGGCATGGTGTATTTGCCACGGTGTACTTTCATCAAACTGAAAAAAGACAATACAAACCAGAAATCTAACCACGGTGTATATGCCATTCGACCGTGAGGGTAGTTGCCTTTCGGCCGTAGTGAACTTGCCGTTTGGCCGCAGTGTACTTGCCGTTCGGCTGCGGTGCTCAACTGCAGTTACAAACTCTGACACCGCAGCCGAACAGCAAATACACTGCGGTGCCAATGGATACTTGTTTTGTCCAGCGGGGGTACTAGTACATGTATTGTATGTCTACTTTGATCCCGGAAATGTGCGGGTCCAATTTCATGAGTAACCATGTAGGTATATGCTCATTTCGGCCAATTTGGCCGGTTACTTCATGTGAGTTTTTCATCTGACGTGTGTGTCGGAATAATGATATGGAGGATTTATGTAAATGTTAGCCCAAACTACATTTCCAAGTAACGATGGTTTTGTTGTTTATTTTGAGGAATAATACCGCGTCAGATGAATTCAGCCCAAATATGTTAACAGTTGTCGTGTAAAACATTCGGCAGTAAGTTAGCGTTATTTAGTATTTGTGGATGTCCTTTAACATGGGGAAAATAGACTACTGCGCTTGAACGAGCATGTGAATTGTCGTTTTTAATGTATAGCAACTTTATAATCAATAACAGAGGCATTCTCTGTCAAATAAGGTCGCTCTATTTACGATACCAATTGGGGAACTTTGTAAATTAAATTACGCGTAAACTTAACCTGCTGCAAATAGAAAAGGTGTCGGAATCGGCGTACTCGCCCCATGGGCTAACTCGCCCAATCGGCGCGTGCCAACTCGGAATAAAAGGCCAACTCGGAATAAAAGATGCATACGGGGTGTTATATGGCGTTTGGTCCGTTGTTTCTCAATGAATATTATTGAAATTTGGTGTATATGTCCGGGCTGGGACATGGAATACAACAACGTTTGAATTGTTTTTAAATTTACAAATTTGTTGATTTTATTCATTTTGTTTTCGTTCTGAAACACACTATAAAGTGTATATAATATAATAACGAACACGAGACATACATAATTTATGAACTGTTAACAAAAGATATCAAATTCAATACATGACAAAGATGACTCAGTGGAGTTTATAAAGTGAACATAAAAACATTGAGGTAAGAATCTTTTTAAGGAATTCAACTTTATTTAATGATAATAAACACATAAATTAAAATAACAAACATGAGACATACATGATTTATAAACTGTTAACAACAGATATCAAACTCAATACATGACAAAGATGACTCAGTGAAGTTTATAAAGTGAACATAAAAATATTAAGGTAAAAATCTTTTTAAGCATTACTAAACCGTTTAGCACAGTCCACTTCACTCATCCGATCATCACTAAACTTCATATTTATCTTGATATTGATCTATCAGATGAGAGCTATCAAATATTTTTTTAATTTTATAGGAAAAAATGGTCGCCAGCGGCCATATTGCATTTACGTTATATGTTATCGCGTCATGTCGATGTCTAGTATTACTTAGAAATTTCACCTTTCCAGATTCATAATTGCTCCATTGACTGTAACAGATGGAATTATTCCCCTCTTCGGATAGAGTGTCACTGAAACTTTATTTTGTCAGACTGTCTGTATAGTCACTGATTATATATGGCAATAATCTGTAATAAGATGTAGCACTATTTTATTTTATATTTACATGCAGTGCTGTTTTTATACAACAATTCTAATCCCCCCTAGATCATCATGTGATCGACCATACATCGCGCGAGGACCTGGTTGAATTAAGGGGGGTTTTTATGGATAACTTCTGTCCTCAAGCTAGATTATACTTATGACATTTAATGGCATGTTTCTAACATGGAGGGTTAGATATGCGTGAGACACCACCACTCTTCAATTCACACCAAGTTATCAGCTGTCATATTCGGATATTAGAACCCATAGCCATGATATATGGTTTATTTTGTGTATACTAGTAATATTGTTATTTTCAGTACCTTTATATACCAGTACTGTGTATAACAATGCATATACATCAATCCATGTATACATGTATATTGATTCAACGGATTCAGTGGTTTTGTCCATCAGTCTATCAAATTTGCGGGGAAAACATGGCCACAAGCAGTACACCCTGTTAAATTTCGAATTTGAATCTATTGGCGCACCCTGCAGCCAGCTTTTATTGGAGAACTTTTTCTCATGTGGATAGTTTGGGTCACCGCTAGATGTGAGCCATGTTTTGTTCTCAAGCTGTCCTTGTGAAGACATCACTGCCAGCGGTGATCTTGAATTTTACTATTTTTATGGCTAAATAATTTGGTTGATCCTACAGACGACACCCCTTGTCCGATCGTCACCAGATTCCACAATGATCTTCTGGATAACCAGGGGGAGAGTAATCTAATTTTCCCGAATTTCGTTAAAAAACATTACCACAGGCAGCAATTTGATATCTTACTGTTTGATCCTCTTTTGCGTGACTGAATTGTTTAGCAACTGTACAGTCATATCCCTCATCTGATAGTCACCACACTTTATATTGATCTTCGGGCTGACAACTAGATGGGAGCTATCGAATGCTTTGAATTTTTTTGGAAAACATTGTCGCCAGCAGTCATCTTCTATTTTGGTTTTTATATACATGTATATCTCTTCATTCGGATAGCCAGTATTACGTAGGTACTTCAACTTTCCGCATTCCTGTCATCATTTGAAATATAAAAATTTACCTGATACCATGCACCCTTCAAAATTTGTTTCGTCGTATCTATTTTAATGACCCGTATGGTAATATTGATACAGATATATTTGTCAAACATTTCTTTGTACAATATACAGGTATTTAGTTTGTAACTAAATCTAGAAATATATAATAGTAGCTGGTGGACCCTACTTCGTCCGGGATGTTCCCCTCTGATTTTCGGAGAATTGCGCGATTTAACCTTGAATTGACCATTTTAAAGGTGAACGTCATGTCGGGTCACGATTTGACCCGCCCAAAACACTCCCCGGACAAAAGTCACGACAAAAGTACCCGTCGAAATCCGCCCGGCTTTACCCGATTTGACAATTTTGAATGTCAAGATCAGGTCAGGGTCATAATTTGACCCACCCGAAAAAAACTTTAGCCAAAAGTTTAGCCAAATGAAAATTTTATTAGCCAAATGAAAAAAACTTTAGCCAAATGTTTTTTGGCCAAATTAAAAAGAACTTTGGCCAAATTAAATCATCGTTTTCTGGTCGGTTCACAATTAATTACTAAAACGTAAAATCTAACAGACACAGGTAAAATACACAATATTTTAAATAATTTTGATGAACTAGAAGTATTTTTATATATATCATTTATTAAAAATGTATTAATATTTATGTGAAAGAGTGATTGGGGGGGGGGGGGGGGGGGGGGGGTAACCCGGGAATGTCCTTCTTAATGCCATTATTTTTTTGTTTTATATCAATATCTTTTTTTAAATCATTTATCCTTGCGAAAATATCTAAGTGATATCTGTAAACTAATAACTTAATATTGTTACGCCATTATCAAATTAAAATATGTCATAAAAGCATGCATATTATTTTGACTGTATCGGTATTGACGACAAATAGCCACAAAATATCTGTCGTGATTCACATTTGGCTTATTAAGCTATTGTCTTACACTTGGTGCTCATAAACCTCGACCGTCATAAATACAATGTCATCATAAACATGCATTGTGCGGGAGCCCTGTGAGTGACAGACAGACAATTGGGGATTATGGGATTAAATGTAAAATAATGAGCTTTTGCTGTTTCGTGCAGAGTGACGTACTCTTTCTCCAGATTAAAACAGCCTGTTGCGATCAAATTGCTTATATACCGGCGTCAATGCACACTTTGATTGCATATCACTTTGTGATCGCTTGGTTGATAGAGTTGTAGATCGGGTTTCCCTTTGTACTGTCCGCGATCGGGTTTCCCTTTGTACAGTCGGCGATATATTCATACTTTCGATGTTTTCGGACTAGAACGTTTACATCACATAATTGAAAACCATTGGCAAATTTGGCAAGTGGCAGCGCAGTGTCTGTATATTATGTTAGATTTGGAAATAAAATATGTTTACACTAAATGTTAGAGCTTACATTTTGCTGTTACTTAAGGAACGATATTTCATAAGTACGAAAATAATGAAATACTTTCGTACGTCACCTAACTTCGTCACCTAGCTTTCTGACTCCATTCTTTCAGTCTCCATTTGGGGTAAAAAAAAGTTTAGCCAAAAGTTTAGCCAAATGAAATTTTTATTAGCCAAATTCTAAAAATATTAGCCATTGGCTAATTTGGCTACCGACAGCGCGAACACTGGGTATTATATTTCGTTGAAATACTTCGTTTTACCAGATTTGACCTTGAATTGATCTTTTTGAATGTCAAAGTCAGGTCGGGATCAAGATTTGACCCGTCCAAATAGTCCAGAAACATGCCTACATCAGCACGTTCGAGAACATGGTCCCACGTGAAATTGGACCCGTCAATATTGCTCCCGGGATCGAAGTAGTCATACACACAAATTTTTAGTCGGATCGGTCAAGGTCCAGAAACATGCCTATGAGCGAGGTCAAGTTGACACGTTAAATACCAAATCCGAGTCGGATCAGTCGAGCAGTGTTAGAGTCTATAACACATACACACATGCATTCATGCATACACACATACATACAGACAGGTGTTCCAAAATGTATAATCGATAGCTACAACAATTCTATGGTAGATAGTTCACGGCCGACCTGATGCATGCATCTTAGTTTTCTTGTATACTATAGGCATGTGTCTGGACCTCAACCAATCGATTGGTACATGTACATTGTATGCACTGTAGGCTTCTTTCATCCTGGAAACAATATGGGAGGTCTAATTTCACATGCAACTGTCCTTGACATTGACCTACCGGTAGCGCACATATACACTCATCGGTTTCTGGACCTCGACTGATCGTTTTTCCACTGACCAGATGCTGTATATTTTGTCCAAACGGAGGCGATCATAGAGAAATCCCTAAATAGCGCGGACGAAGTCAGGTACATCATTTGGTCTATTATGTTATATTTTAGAACTTCTGTCTCTGTGTGTTATAGACTTGAAAACTGCACGACTGATCGGACTTAAATTTGGTATTAATGTACCAAAGGCCTACTTTGATCCCGGGAACTATATGGGTGGGTCCAATTTCATATGCGACTGTGTCCTTGACTGCGACCTCGATATATACTCATACATTGTACATGTATACCGGTTGGCAACGTTGTTCCCTAAAGAGCCCGGATGAAGTCAGGCACATCAGCTACCGGTAAGTGTACCGGTACAGACTTTCATTTTTGAGGCGCGCGATCGCTCTTGAACACCATCGCACGGCTAAAACTGAAAACCAGCGAGCGATCGATTGCGCACCTAGGCCAAATACAGAGAGCGAACCTGATAACGCTATTATTAGTGTCTACCCAGACGACGTCACACGGTGTGACGTGTCAAATGTACTATCTGTCTGAGACTGAATGAATCGAAGCTAAAAATACATTTCTATGTACCGGTATGGCTTATGACGTCACATAAATTCCTCGAAAATCAAAGCGAGACCACGTGGCCGGGAGATGTTGATATTTATTCTGTCAGCTTGGAATCTGAGTATTAAATTGATTCCTTATTAATAATTATGAATTACATTTAATATAGGAGCATGTAGAATATAAAACATAGTGTGTAACATTCACTTGTGCTTATGGATAGTGGATTAAGCAGTGTTAAACCATCAAAGAGATTCACTGGACATCGATCGTGAGTAAACAAATTCAATTTACGTGGCATTTATGAATGTATTTCCGCTGTTTATTTTATCTTGATAGAAACCGCGCGCCTGGCCAAAACCCAGCGAGCGGGACTCTGCGCGCCTACATTTTCTAAAAATGAAAGTCTGCCGGTACATGTGTACATGTACATTTGTACATGTAATAAGTAATAATTTAGAAATAACAGTTACCAAATTATGAAAATTTCCTCAAAAATAACCTAATAGTATACCGTACATGTTGAATAATGAAATATATTAAGAATGCGTTATTTTCCGCAAAACACTTTGTGTGAGCGGAGCGTTTGTATATATACAGCATGTAAATAGTGAGCGATAAGCAAAACACTGTGGCGATTGATTAGGTTGAGAGTGATTCATGGTGACCCATTCAACACCAAAATCTGAGATTTAGCTTATTAAATGGCTATACCGGTATGCGGTATGTTGTAAATAAGTTCATGATTCCACTGAATTGTAGGGGCTATGAATCATTGCTGCCTTATCGTAGCGAAAATTTGATATAACCCTTTCTTTACTAAATGGATTCTCCCACCAAGTAAAAAAGAATTTATTTGAATGATCTATTATTCATTCAGAGGGTTGTTCAGGAAATGCAAGCAGATGACAACAGATAAGACATACATGTACATGTGTAGAAGGATATCTATTAATTGGTTGGAAATGTTCAGAAAAGATCAACAAACGACTTTATCTGAACACTTCCCACAACATCTACCGTACTTGTCAATAAGCATTTAGTAAAGGAAGGGTTAATATATGATTCTCAATAGAACTAGAGGTGGGCCGTCCCCAAGTCTGAATTTAGTGTGGCTGACATTTGCGGAATGAGGTCCCCAGAGGGCTAGCATCACCAAATTCACCCTCTGGGAACCTCGTTCAGCTTAGGCCTCTCTGTATGGGAGGCATTGGATCAGATTCCACAGTTAAAGATGGTGATGTTCAGTCATTAATTACTTTGATTATGCGATTTAACTTGGATTAAATTAAATTTTAATTGGAAATACCCATGATCAGTGTGTTGGTGAACTGCTTGGTGAAGTTTCAAGCACCATAGATCTATAAAATGGCTTTGTTGATGTCAAATGATCCAATATTCCCAATATTCAATAAATTGTTACCTACAAAACTTGAAAATATAAGGGTACATGTAACATAACTTGCTGAATGCTGATATAAGCCCAAGTTGCCAGGAAATGATATGGGGGCCATTGGTTCATTTCTTTCACCTTTCATATGCTTCAGAACAACCAGACAGCCCCCATTTTAGGTTTACTTTAAAAAGTACCCCCAATAGTCACAAAGGGGTACCCCCCCCCCCCCTCACTCAAACCTATCACATCTGTTCCCCAAAATGTCCCCAAATTAGCCTAATCTAAAGGCGTGAAATAACGGTGGCATTTCTAACAAAATTTCATATACATGTATATGCAGTGGGGGTCTACTCGGTGTTGAGTGTTTTGCTTATCGCATACTCTTTACATACATGTACATGTACTGTTTGTTTACATAAGATGACGTTTGCTTACATACAATGTAACACAAAGTACTAACATGACAACATGCTGAAATTAATGTGATACATGTATTTATGATTGGTATAAGAACAAAGTTTGTTTATAATATTAATTCTGTTTATGGCGGTTTTAACGGATGTGACTGTTTTAACAGCTATACCCAGCGCCAACACTTACCCAATCTTTAAAAAGATCCTCATGGACATATATCATAATTTTCTTCAACATCTGGTGTGACAACCCGCTAATACCTGTAGGGCTGTAGACCGTGTATCATAACCTAACGGCATGTATCGTAACTCCACCGCAGTGACCGTTTCCATACTGCTGTCATTGCCAATTCATTAAAAGCGACACATCACATATTCATTATTAGCTCAACGACGTCCATGTGTGCGTGTGTGTGTCCGTCAACAATTTTCTTTGGTGCGGGCTACAGGTCGTACCTTTGGTCTGATCTTTATAAAATTTGTCATGAATGTTGACATTGACATGTAGATGGGAACAAGTCATTTTGGGGTCATTGGCCAAAAAACATGGCGGCTGACAGCCATCTTGTATTTCAAAATTAAATCGATTGGTGCGGTCTACATGTCTTACTGTTTATCTGATCATCATGAAATTTGTCATGGATATTAACGAGTCATTTTGGGGTCGTTCCACCAAAAAACATGGCCGCCAGCAGCCATCTTTGATTTTACTCTTTGCATGACTAAATCCTTTGGCGCCGCTACAGGTCGTAGCGGTGGTAGGATCTTCATGAAATTTGTCATGGATGTTAACAATAACATGTAGATTGGAAAGAATCCTTTTGGGGTCATTCAGCCAAAAATCATGGCCGCCAGCAGCCATCTTGGATTTCACTCTTTGTATGACTAAATCCTTTGGCACAGGCTACAGGTCGTACCTTTGGTCAGATCATTATGAAATTCGTCATGAATGTTGACATTGACATGTAGATGGGAAACGAGTCATTTTGGGGTCATTCGGCCAAAAAACATGGCCACTGGCAGCCATCTTGGATTTCAAAATTAAATCGATTCGCGTGGTCTACAGGTCATACTGATTGTCTGATTATCATGAAATTTGTCATGGATGTTAATAATGACAGGCAGATGGGAACGAGCCATTTTGCGGTCGTTCGGCCAAAAAACATGGCCGCCATCAGCCATATTGGATTTTACTCTTTGCATGACTAAATCCTCTGGCGCGGGCTACAGGTCGTAGCTTTGGTCGAATCTTCATGAAATTTGTCATTGGTGTTAACAATGACATGTAGATGGGAACGAGCTGTTTTGCGGTCATTCGGCCAAAATACATCTTGGATTTTACTCTTTGCTTGACTAAATCCTTCAGCACAGGCTCTAGGTTGTACATTTGGTCAGATTATTATGATATTTGTCATGGCTATTGACATTGACATGTAGATGTGAACGAGTCATTTTGGGGTAGTTTGACCAAAAAACATGGCCACCAGCAGCCATCTTGGATTTTACTCTTTGCATGACTAAATCCTTTGGCGCTGGCTACAGGTCGTACCTTTGGTTTGATCTTTATGAAAATTGTCCTGAATGTTGACATTGACATGTAGATGGGAACGAGTCATTTTGGGGTCATTCGGCAAAAAAAACATGGCTGCCAGCAGCCATCTTGGATTTCAAAATCCAATCCATTTGCATGGGCTACAGGTCGTACTGCTTGTCTGATCATCATGCAATTTTGCATGGATGTTAATATTGACATGTAGATGGGAACGAATCATTCTGGGGTTGTTATGGCCGCCAGCAGCCATCTTAGATTTTACTCTTTGCATGACTAAATCCTTTGGCGCGGGCTACAGGTCGTGGCTTTGGTCAGATCTTCATGAAATTTGTTATGGATGTTAATAATGACATGTAGATGGGAACGAGTCATCATGGGGTCATTCGGCAAAAAAACATGGCCGCCAGCAGCCATCTTGGATTTTACTCTTTGCATGACTAAATCCTTTGGCGCGGGCTACAGGTCGTAGCTTTGGTCAGATCTTCATGAAATTTGTTATGGATGTTAATAATGACATGTAGATGGGAATGAGTAGTTTTGGGGTCATTCGGCAAAAAAACATGGCTGCCAGCGGCCATCTTGGATTTCAAAATTCAATCCATTGGCACGGGCTACAGGTCGTACTGCTTGTCTGATCATCATGAAATTTTGCATGGATGTTAATATTGACATGTACATGGGATGGGAACGGGTCATTCTGGGGTCGTTCGGCCAAAAAACATGGCAGCCAGCAGCCATCTTGGATTTTACTCTTTGCATGACTAAATCCTTTGGCGCGGGTTACAGGTCGAGGCTTTGGTCAGATCTTCATGAAATTTGTCATGGATGTTAACAATGACATGTAGATGGGAACAAGTCGTTTTGGCCAAAAAACATTGCCGCCCAGCTGCCAATTTGGATTTTACTCTTTGCATGACTAAATCCTTTGGCACAGGCTACAGGTCCTTACTTTGGTCAGATCATTATGAAATTTGTCATGAATGTTGACATTGACATGTAGATGGGAATGAGTCATTTTGAGGTCATTTGGCCAAAAAACATGGCCGCTGGCAGCCATCTTTGATTTCAAAATTAAATCGATTGGCGCGGTCAACAGGTCGTACTGTTCGTCTGATTAATATGAAATTTGTCATGGATCTTAATAATGACAGGCAGATGGGAACGAGTCATTTTGGGGTAGTTTGGTAAAAAAAACATGGCTGTCATGGGCATCTTGGATTTTACTCTTTGCATGACTAAATCCTTTGGCGCTGGCTGCAGGTCGTAGCTTTGGTCGTATCTTAATGAAATTTGTCATGGCTGTTGACCTTGACATGCAAATGGGAATGAGTCCTTTTGGGGTCATTCGGCCAAAAGACATGACCGCCAGCAGCCATCTTGGATTTTACTCTTTGCATAACTAAATCCTTTGGCACAGGCTACATGTCCTTACTTTGGTCAGATCATTATGAAATTTGTCACGAATGTTGACATGTGGATGGGAGTGAGTCATTTTGGGGTCATTTGGCCAGAAAACATGGCCGCTGGCAGCCATCTTTGTCTCTTTGATTTCAAAATTAAATCGATTGTCGCGGTCTACATGTCGTACTGTTCGTCTGATTATCATGAAATTTGTCATGGATGTTAATAATGACAGGTTGATGGGAATGAGTCATTTTGGGGTAGTTCGACCAAAAAACATGGCCGTCATGAGGATCTTGGATTTTACTCTTTGCATGACTAAATCCTTCGGCACAGGCTCTAGGTCGTACCTTTGGTCAGATCATTATGATATTTGTCATGGCTATTGACATGTACAATGTAGATGGGAACGAGTCATTTTGGGGTCGTTTGACCCAAAAACATGGCCGTCAGCGGTCATCTTGGATTTCAAAATTCAATCATTAGCACGGGCCACAGGTCGTATCTTTTGTCGGATCATTATTAAATTTGTCATGGATGTTAAAATTGACATGTAGATGGGAAATGAGTAAGTTTGGGGTTGTTCGGCCAAAAACATGGCCGCCAGCAGCCATCTTGGATTATACACTTTGCATGACTAAATTCTTTGTCAAGGGCTATTGTCGAATCTTTGGTCCAATCATCATGAGATTTGTCATGGATGTTAACAATTACATGTAGATGGGAAAAGATTCATTTTGAATTGAACCAAGAAACCTGGTCGCCAGCAGCCATCTTGTATTTTACTCTTTACACGACTAAATCCTTTGACACGGGCTACAGGTCGTATCTTTTGTCGGATCATCATGAAATTTGTGAAGGATGTTAACAATGACATGTCAATAGGAAGGAGTCTTTTTTGGGTCATTTGGCTAAAAAACGATGGCTGTCGCGGCCATCTTGGATTTTAATCTTTGCATAACTAGGCCTTTCAACTTTCCACATTCCTAATCGCTCCATTAACTGTAACACATGAAATTATTCCCTTTCCTCGTTGAGCTACAGTGTCATTGACACTTTCATAATTACATTTCAGTCAATTCACATTTTCAGCTGCATATACATGTATACCGGTATGTGAACCAATTTCATCATTACAGACATTGCAAATTCATCGTTGATTCCATCATCTCAACATTTCATTAAAGTGAGACTTTATGTTCACACATCTATTCATTCAGGCAACATTTTTTTTCCATTTCTACACTGGTCATTGCATTGATCGTCTTCAATGGGGATAATCTATAATTATATATGTATATCATCGTTAACTATTAAAGTGACATTTCCCTTCCTCCCAATCGATATTGCATTAAAATGACGCTTCATATTCATTACACTTCATTCAATAATTTCTGTTTCTACATCACTTATTGCATTGATTGCCTTCAGGTAAGGTAAGCTATGTCCGACTCAAATATTAAAGTGACGCATCATATTCACTACACTTTATTCAATAATTTCTTTTTCTACATAGTTTACATGTATTGCATTGATTGCCTGCAGCTAAGGTAATCTATGTCCGACTCAAATAATACAAATATTAGAGGCATTCCATTTCCATCCATTAATTCTAAGGAAACTTCTGCTGTGATATATATATATATGTATATATACATACAGGGTACTACATGTGCTACACCACTCGGAGAAATGTCTGTGTCATCACACTAAAATACCATGTTAGAACTTGAATTGATATATTCGTAATCGTATATAGTCACCAATAGCCGGGTTACTACCGTAGTACCTGACATTGCCCATCTAGTGAACTATTCAAACCCAACAGGCCTGGTTGATTTCGCTGTGGGATGATGGTTCACTTCCATCCTCAAGCTACGGTACTTATGCCATTTCATGGCATAATTCTGTTCTGACGTGCAGGGGTAGATATGCTTGAGGCCCCACCACAGTTCAATTCGCACCAGGTTCTCAGCTATTATTATCTTATGTTCGAACTTTACTCATATGTTTGGACTGATCATTACCATGATTTTAATGCTGGGTTTTAATAGTTCACTAGATTCACAATGTCCGTTACTACGGTAGTAACCGGGCTATTGGTGACTATATACGATTACGAATATATTAATCCAAGTTCTAGCATGGTATTTGTGTGACGACACAGACATTTATCCGAGTGGTGTAGCACATGTAGTACCCTGTATGGTACATCCTATAATTATTGTAACATTGAACTTAATGATCAACTTGGTGGTTGCTCCATTACGTGTCACGTACGACCATATTAGTCATACAGCAGGTGCTATAGACATATACTAAACTGATAGAGGACTATCATTATTTCCCAGTATGATCGCTATAGACATCCGGATGCAGGGGGGTGATATTGACAAAGCAGATAGCAAGTTATTATTGTATCCAGTCTGGCTTAACCTATAGACTACCTGCGTGTGGTGTATATGCAGGTGAAAACACATTATAACGAGCGTAATCTGGTAAGTCGATTCAGGTTTATATAGAGCGTAATTCAGATTCAAATAATGCTGATATGGGCTTATTCGAGCTTTTGAAATAAGTTAAATATGAACTTATTTTCAGAAAAAAAACAGGATGATATGTATTATACCGAGTCCGTGCGTCAATAAATCTGATATACAGTAATGCTCTAATTAATCGACTCCTTAACCACAGCAGAATTATGGGTAACTTTTCAGGATTTAGTCGGAAATATGGCTTGTTGCCATATTTTCGACTAAATCCTGAAAAGTTACCCATAATTCTGCTGTGGTTACGGGGTCGATTATTTAGGGCATTACTGTATATTTACGCCTATATACCAGTAATCGTATGGTCCGTAACATTTTCGGAGGAAGTTCATTGTGCTGTTCGAATATAGTGGTAGATCGTTCGGTATTAATATTCGAACCCGACTGACACACTTCCAAACTCTCTGCGAAAGGGCTTCCTTTTGCAAGCATCCGTAGCCGAGGTAGTTATGTCGTGGATAAGTTCATCGCAGTCTGGTATAGCCGAGGTTGGCACGGTTCGAACCTCATCATGGGCGAAAAATGGGAACCGATTTCCAAGCAAAATCTGAGTCGAGATGTGCCATTCCGATCGATATACATGGCCATTTCGATTAGAAATGTGAATGTGTTCATGTCCAATGATGCAATGAACACTGGCATGTGGTGATATCCAGCTTGTTCTCGCGGAAATATGCTAATAGTGATCTTATTTAATTGAGCTGATATAAGCTCATATTGGCATTATTTATCTGTGAAATAATCCCTTTAACGATTAAATTCAAATAAGTTCATATTGAACATACTTGATCCCCTTGTTCTACAATAATAAATCGACTTACCAGATGTACGCTCTTTATAATGTGTTTTCACTGTGGCCCGCGCCACAGAACGGAATAAGTCCAATATGTGCTTATTTCAGAAACAGATAAGTCCAATATGAACCTATGTGAATATTTAGGTCCAATATGCACCTATTTTCACGATATGTCGTCTTATCGTACCTTGTTGTGAGGAATCCATGTTCATTGTAGATAGTCCGTCTGAGTTTCTTAATCTGTTGTGTGTCGTTTGAAACTAAGCGGAGGACACATCAGATATCGTATTGATACTGTAATATGTCAGTCAAGTTTCTCACCTAGTTCTTCACATTGCCGAGCGAAATTAGCAATGTGAAGGAGAAACGAAACCCTCCATTAAGAAGAAAGTAACCTTAATTCGGTAATTGGTCTGTCGTGTCAATTTCGTCTAAGCGCATTTTTTCTCTCTCAGAGAGTAACCTATCAACCCATTGAGACACCTTTCGTTTGAATCACCACCGATATATATATCAGAAAGGGCAATGTTGTCTATACCACATCATTCTGTCACTCTATAATTCACCGCATTCAATATTAACTGGTCTTTATAAATTGCTATGATAGTGGTCGCTCATGCTGGTTTAATTATGCAGCGTCCGACGGTGGTGGAGTAATGCACAATTATGTCTTTAGAGGCACGGATGGCCTTCGCGATAGGTGGTGCTGTTATAGTCACATCAGTTATAACCGCCATGAACAGAACGAATATTAAAATACGGAACTTGTTCTTATACCGATCATAAATATCGCGTAAATAGTATGTGATTGCCAAGTTCGTACGCTTTGTTGTGTAAACAAAGACTATAATGTTGCAAAACCTGGTGTCTATTAACACAACACAGCGTACGAACTTGTCAATAACAAACTATTTCCGCGATAGGTAATAACATACTATTTACGCGATAGGTAATAACAAACTATTTACGTGATAGGTAATAACATACTATTTACGCGATAGGTAATAACAAACTATTTCCGCGATAGGTAATAACATACTATTTACGCGATAGGTAATAACAAACTATTTACGTGATAGGTAATAACATACTATTTACGCGATAGGTAATAACAAACTATTTCCGCGATAGGTAATAACATACTATTTACGTGATAAGTAATAACATACTATTTACGCGATAGGTAATAACAAACTATTTACGTGATAGGTAATAACATACTATTTACGCGATAGGTAATAACAAACTATTTCCGCGATAGGTAATAACATACTATTTACGTGATAGGTAATAACAAACTATTTACGCGATAGGTATGAGAACAGAATATGTCTATATTTCAATATTCTTTCTGTTTATGACAGTTTTAACGGGTGTGACTATTTTAACAGTATACCCAACGCGAAGGTCATCAGTGCCTTTAAATGTGCAATTATATTTCTCAAATTAGAGTGCCATTCTCATGGTTTTTTGATAATCTCAGTTTCGCAAGAGCATTTTCTTCTGGTATAATTGAAGTACAAAGGTTTCTGGTTTTGCAATAATAAACTCAGCCATTGATAATGCCCATTAATATCAAAATATTTTTAAAAATATATTATTGAAATGTCCATACAGACAATGGTATTTCTTCGAACCGTTCGGATTTCCCATCGGAAAACCGTGAAAGTGCACAATTTGAGACAATTAATTGCGCTTTGCCCTCAGCACCATCGCTTTTCACCACCATTATAGCGAAATGACCAGGACACCAAACATGATAGCAGTAGGCCTATAGTTTAGTACGATACATGTTGCGAAATTAGTGATGCTATTGGCTCTCCAGTCAACTGACGCAACGTGTGGTAAACTCTACCTTTAGTTAAAGATACGGGCGGCGTTGGCGGTGGGTACATATATGCTGTTAGAATATTCAACTCCGTCAAAAACGGCCATAAACAGAAAGAATTGTAAAACATAGACAGACATTGTTCTCATACCAATCAGAAATATGGCATAAACATATGTTTTTGTCAAATGTTTTTCCTTTGTTATGTAAACAAAAGCAAGAACACGTTAGTGCCATTTTTTTTCTAAAAGTATCAAAAAATCTCCATTGCACGGATCGACAACTATGAAATTAGTGTTTTTAGAGGTAAATTTCGGAAAATTTTGGGTGGCCCTGAAAAGGGCCGATTTTGTGCGAGCTTTCAGATCATGATGTATCCTAGCTGCAGAGGATCTTGTTCAGCTACGTACATAGTGTTGAGGAAAAAATACATGACGCTTTGTGAGATGGGTATCCTGTTTCATAAATAATACAGCGACCCAACATATTTCCAACCTCCTGTGACTTTATCTCTGTTACTGGTGTACTGGTAAGGACACCGGTTGTAAACATATTGGTCGACGTCTACTGCATGCATCAGTTATCCACGAACGTTCATCTGTATAAAGAGCTTTACTATATGTCTTGTAAAATCTCTCGACCCATGGTTGCCTTTGACGACGAATCACTTCTTCGGCAACTTTTCTGTTTAACGGAGAACGCGAGGATCGAAACTGGCAACGTCAGATTACTTCATTTGAGTTGTCATGTTCGATCCTCGCAATGCTGATTTCTTTTACCGAAACCGAGTTGACTTTGAGTTGATGTGTTTGTTTTCAATTAGATTGAAAACATTTTCCCCATTCTAACCCATGGTAACGACAAGTAATTTTGTTGTTAACATAATTTTTATTCACAATGATTATTTTACAAAAAAATTGTGAACGTTATTTTACAACAAATTTGTGAACATATTTACAATAGTGAACATTTCAAGAACAGTTTCTGTCAACGTATTTACAATTCAACAACAATTTGTGAACATATTTTGAATGATCATACATTTCAACAAAAATGTCAACTTAGCATGGGCTTTCAACTTTTTCAAAGAAAAAACAAATCATATTTATTTTGTTGTTGAAACAACGGCTCAGATCAACTCCAAAATAATTTTGCATATGAATGAATACGTGAACGGCATACCGGACATGTATCTACATTGGTTGAACACATCGCACACATAATAACATGTCCACATGGAAGTAATAAGACATTCCTACTATTTTTCAAACATCAAACATTTATCAGTATCACTTGTCACAGTAACTGTTTCATCTGCCATATCTGGTACATCTTCCATATCTGGTAAATCGTCTTCTGTAGATGATTCAAATGTCCCCAGCGATAACATTCTGTCTATCTCTTCTTCTGTGTATGATTCTGCAAGTGAGTCTAGCGGTTCTGGTGTGAACGTGGAGGCAAGTTCTCGAGGGTTTATGTTCGTGTGATATTGTTCGTAACGACGGTCTGGCATGCAACGGTGTAGGTAGTCCATGTAGCTACACTCTGGGAACCATTTCAAATGTTCAGTGCGTGGGTCATCGTCTACTTTCCACTGCCACAAATTACATCCGTAACAATAACAAGTAGTACGATCTTCACATCCTCGGTAAAAGAATCCTGCATGCGCCATATCCTCTGCATCTGCTTGCTTGTTCCAATTGTCATCGAATGAATCAATACGAGCTTTCAGTGTCCTGTATTGAGGGTAACATGGTTTCCACACAGCAGTAATTCCGTGACGCTTCAGTATCTCATGTTGATTCCAAAATGTTTTTGTCACCACAGTTGTTGTGTATGGTGGTATATCCATTGTTCACATGTGCAACGTTGCTTCTTCGTAAACACATCTGTAATGTCGATAGAACCACCGGGATACAATTCTATCGTTTTTGTAGAAGTCTCTGCTACTGAAATTAATGCAGAGTGTATGCTTCAAATTGCGACCTCTCATCAGATGCACTGCATGAAAAGCGAGATTTATAAAATATAAATGTCGCATAAATTTAGGACCCTAAATTTATGCATGCATTTATGCATATTAAATTCGTCTTTATACAAAAATATAAATCTCGCATTTATATTTTTAAATCTCGCATAAATGTCGCATTATTTTCGCTCATTACTGTAACCAACAGCGGTTTTAAGTCTTGGCCCATAATTTAATTACTACCATGTGGATATGTGAGACATATCGTATAACAGAAGCTAACTGCCGATACCGATGTCTTTGTCTGCCAACACAACTGCTGCGAAGACGTGCGTGAATTAGGTGGGTACTCTTAATTATAAGGCGAGTTTATATACAAATACGTTTGTTTTCTGGTTTCGCATTTTCTGTCTAAACTAGAAGGCATATTTGCAATGGTAGATTAACGCTGTGGACTGTAATGTAGCCATGCACACAGTAGGGACCAAGGTGGTAGGATGGGGTGTTCGTGTGTGGGTGGGTGGGAGGGGTATTGGTGGTGGTATATTTGCTTGGGTTAGAACATGATCGCCACATCATTTCATTTTTAAATTCCCTTTCAATTCGCAGCGTGATCGACACATGTCAAAATTAATATTTGATTATACAGAGACGTCGGAATAAGGTTATTCTATCTCGTGAAAATGTGGTTTTGTGAGAGTGATTCCACCCTTAGCCAGATCACAAATAAAAAATGCCGTACATTACAATTCTTATTTTAGTTTTAATATGTTATCGTTTATACTTATTTCCCATGCGATCATTTAATTATTTAATTTTTATTCTTTATTGCAGAGACTACGAAAATTGATGATGGCAAGTGCAATGTCGAAGTAGTTCATATTATATTTGTGACTGGTATAACCAACAATAGGGCAGCATTTTGTTGGCAAATTACTACATGCACATGGAGATACCAGAATCAGGGCGACACATGTGTATATGTATAGTTAGATATACACATCCGTGTCGCCTTATATGCTGGTTACAAGCCAAATGTCACCATAAAGTAGATTTCACAAATATATATGGATATATATGTTCAAATCCAAATAATTTATACGGGGTATAAATGTGCATAAACTGGAGTTTATAACCAGAATAAATGTAGCTATATGTATATTTATGCAGCTTTATTCAGTGAATAAATTTGCATTTATGCATAAACAGGTCGATAATAAATGTGCATAAACGTACGAATAAATGCCGAGTTTATTCTGTTGAATAAACGTGGGTTTATTCAGTGAATAAATTGTGTATAAATGTCGGCCTTTATTCATGAATAAATTGTGAATAAATGTGCATAAATTTCCGGATTTATGCACATTTATTCAGTGAATAAATTTCTGATTTATCCAGATTTATGCACATTTATCCGGAATTTATGCAATGAATAAATTCCAGTTTTCATGCAGTGATGGTGAAGTGCGAATATGCAGTACACCCCGGCCGCACACGGTAGATCCATGATGTTGGAATATTCGTGTATTAATAAACCATGTTGATGAATTTCGTGTTGTGAAGAATGTTAAGATGTGCGTTCTCGGCGGTGGTAATCCGAATGAGTCAAAGTATATGGCTGTATTATCTCTGAAGAAAATTACAACCCAATGTTATTCAGGTTGGTTGGAAGAATGAGTGTTCACAATGTACGCTTTGGTATCATTCGATTTCCTTCTTGGTAAGTGATTCCTTGCACACACAGTTCCATTGAGTGTTGCGAACGATTTGTCCAGAACATATTGTAGGTCCAATGTCTCCATCCTTTTTTACTCAATGAGGCTTTCAATTCAATCCATAGTTTATATGCCTCATATGTTTCTTTTGGGTGTAGTTCCAACTCGTAGAGTCTCGGGTACCATCTCTCCATAACTTTGTGAATGGCCAACTTGAGTAACGCCTAGTCTATGAATTGATCCGTCCATTCGTATTTGAAGCCAGTTCCATCGTTAATAGTCAACAACCTCAGCATATACCAACACGTTCACCCTCGCCGCTAGTTGTTCTTCAAACCGTAGTTCTAGCCTGAGGTTTCCGGTCTTTATTTTATAGGATGTAGATGTCCTCCTTCACTACCTTGGTCGGGTGTCAAATCATAACCCCACAAACAATAACCGTTCATATATTGTTCTAAATCCAAACCAATTGATTCGTTAATACCAAACATTCATAAAGATTGATACAACGACAGATATGAGACATTGTTTAGATTCAAAGTCTGGTTCAATCGGACGGTTATGTATGGTGTGTCCATCTTGACTTGCTTCCAACTTACTCAATTTAGAATATTGGAAGTTGAATGGATTTCAAACAATAATTCCATTCATATCTTCGTTTTAACCATACGAATGAGAATTCTTTTTTGGGAGTTGCCCTTTGAATCTTTAATCTAAGACCAGCACCCATTGTGAACGTTTTTATTTCAACTCTTCTGATGTAAATTTCATATTGCCGTGAACAATAGCTTGAATCAATTTATTTGAAATTACTTGTAAAAGCTGGCCAGTTCTAACATTGAAAGTTGCTGTCTCAAAAAAAAATTCCTTCGGTGCCAATTAAACAAAATGCTCTGTTCATTCTTATACGAATTTCAATTCCATTGGGTAAATATTTTTCTTGAAAAAATAAATCTGTGTGTAAACGTCTACACAATTCAAATGAAATACTTTCTGCCGTGAGCTTTTGACATTCCTTAAGTCCAGTATTTTCACCTGCTTTAGTATTGTCAGTTAAATGTTTTGCTGTATCTGGATACCACATTTCTAAGCCAGCTAACTGATTATTTTTACATTCGGTAGAATATGCAAGGTTTTTCCAGATATGCACGATATGGATATGTATCGAATTGAATGTTATGAGTTTATTGTTCAGATAAATATCAATACTACTGAACATGCTATGAAAAAAATATTTATAGGAGCTAATTCTGTATCGTCAGCCAAATCTGTACCATCTGGCTTTGTAATTTTAATTTGAGGTAAAGATACTGATTTTCATCTGTCCATTTGTCTGTTTGTGCAGAAATGACAAATTCAATCGGTGCCGAACTGTTCAGAGATGAAATTGGATGATGTTCTGTCCATTGAGATTCCAACATTGTTGGTGGTACTGCAGAAACGTCAAGCTCTGACTTATTACATTCACATGAATCACTTTGCATCATCATGATTAATCAAATATATCAATTGATCTTGCTTTCTGTTTTTGCGACTTATCCCTATCTCGTTTACGAGACGAGTGATTAATTTTTTTAGTTGCACGTCTTTTATAACTTTATTTGAGTTCTTGAAAACTTTCTTTTGCCAAATGATTTGACTGTAATTTTGTTTTCAGTCAAATGATTTTTTCCATGATTCAATATATTGTCTGCAGCAATTAATCCATGTTTTATAGCTTGCTTTTTTGCAACATTCAAAGCTGTATTACCAATTGGTTTCAAAAATGCTATTACAGTTTTCAATGCAGACTTAAAATTGAACTGATTCCTCCAACATACTGTCTCGGTACACCCTTGTCAACTGGAAACATTTTATATATTTAATTCACTTCTCTGTCGTAAATGCAGCTTCGCCAGAGACTTACCGCCAACGAATTGAATTGGTTCGCCAGTATCAACTCTTATATTTACATGTATCGTATTTTTGATACTGGTACATAATGTAATATAGTAAATTCCTGACGAACATGAGTTTCATCGTGATCTTTTTTAAAAGATTTTTTTAATATCCCCAACTATGTTATAATCTGCAATGTCAGAATAAATCAATAAACAGCTGGTTGTGTCCAAATCTACTCCATATGAAAAGTAACATCTGCCAGAAAAAACGCTTCATATCTATTATTAGTTCTGTAACCAAGTTTTTCTAGAAGAACCTGAGGGAAATCGATTCCTAATTTTGCTACACTTTGAAATTTTATAAACCAACAACAAACGCCAGTTGTGATTGAATCCTCAATAACTGCTTGAATTGTTGCAGTCAAATGTGCTGGACACGAATAAAATCCCTCGGGTATTCGTAATTCCACACCCACCGTCCCATCTGGTTTAAGAAATCTTTTTACAAAGTATTTATCTGTCACTCTCTTTAAATTGATTGAAATTCTTGCATTCTGAGTAACTAACATAAATTTACACGAATCTCCAGTTACATTGTATCTTTGAGATGGTAAAATTATTTCTACAAGAGCAACTTCCCAATTTTCTTTGTCAATATAAATCAGTTTCGGAAGTTTGACAGTGAAGCAACACTGTGTGTTATCAGAGTATATTTCTGATGAACTGTCACTCAACAGTGTAATGTAGAAAGAATTCATTTCTTTTCTTGTGACGGAGGATTTTTCAAATATTTCAAAGCTGGTGTTGGTAGAATGTACCCTAGTGAACTGCTTTCATAAAATTTACAGTTGGGTACCCAGCTTTATAAAATATCGCCAATGTTATACGTGACCTTCAATTCAACATGGCCGACAACGTGTATAGCTTTTCCGTGCCCCAGGATGGTTTGGATAAGCGATTAAGTGGTATTGAGTTTTTTCGTTTGGCTCGTATGGTGAGCAAGGGCAGGGAGTTAAAGAAGCGGCTGGTCCGGGTTGAGAACAACCAAATTGCGCGCGTGGAACCGCTGGTCGGTTACCAGTAGCTGTTCGCCCACAATGGGTGGCTAAGGACACATTGTTTTGTTCAGGGCAGATGATTGTCAACGTAGCTGTGGCGGTCACGGCCGTTGTACAGAAGGTGGGTTAAGAATCTAAATATAAATCCTTGCTTTTGCTGATAGGTGGCGCAAACAGTTGGATTCTCCGTTAGCTGGGCTTCCCCGATATAATTGTTAATCAGTTCTGTGTTCGCGGTTCAATTTATTTGTTTCTTGTTCTTGTTTCTTATTTTGAATATGTGACGGTTACACGGATCGATATACATACATACATATGGTTGTAATAGTGAATCGGATTCTTTTATTGATATATAAAACTCAAAATTGGATGTACACCAATATGAACAAAGAGTTTCAAAGAGCAAATCATTCGATTCATTGTCACACAAGTTGGAATCACTGACTTTTGCTAAGTTTGAGGCAACCTTTTACTTTTTAGACATTATCCAGGGGAGCTATTCTTATATTTTAGGATGTAAACCCTAATCTATATTAACTCCCCAAGATCTCTAAAACGTAGCTGAAAGTTATTCTCGCTGCCGCGGAAATCAGATAACCTTTAGGTTATCAAGCCTAAGGCTAGCTGTTTTCAGCTATCCAAGAATTTCATAATATATAGCTGAATTCAGCTAGGATAGCTAGCTGATTTAAACTATTGTAGCTGAATTTTTTTTATATTTCCCAGACCTGATCAACGTCAACAACTTTTTCTGAGCAGTGACATTTTACAATCATCTGAGCTTGATCTGACAGAAATGTTTACAGGTCTGGTATTCAAGTCGATATACATATAGTGCTTTCAGAGATTCATGATGACGATTTATCATCTTGTTATGACATAGCCTACCTTACTCGTATACTACCTTACTTCGCGCAGTAGGCCTACTATTTTTCGCTCAGTTTAAAATTTGCGCACTTTAAATTTGCCATCTATCTACGCGAATTCAAAACTGACCAATCTATTTTCATAAAATAAAAAGTCTTGTATCTGATGAAAGTTTCAGTTCTTAGTCATTTCTGAAGACACTTGTGTATTTGAAACATGATCATGGCAGATTTACAACATGTAGACCATAATTGTATCATCATGTTGTTGCGTTGATGGGTGTTAATAAGCTCCAAATAATTATTATATTGAAATAGTTATGAACTGGACATCAATGAAATAAACTTGAAAACAGAAAACCACAACCGCGAAGGCAACTTACTTCAGAAAAATTAACACTTAGCTGCAGGTTGTGATGACATAACTATCTCAGACTGCATGGTCACGATGTCAATCCAGGTTGCTGGATATGACGATGTACATTCATGCACATTTAACTCTATATGTAATTTATACATCGCTTATCATTTACAATGGTTTTGAATGTTTTATATTGGTTGATCTAATGTAAGTATAGGTCTATGTGTATAGGTCCCATTGTCTATTCAGTGTGCAACCGTTCGTAATGTGTGTAACTCATCAGCATAACCATCGTTCTTGTTTTCCCTGTAGTTTATAGTCAGGAGTCCACTGAGGAGTCGTATTATTTTTCGCTTAGTTTTAAATTTGCGCACACATGGGTGCACGAAAACTAGTACTGCACGAATTTAAATACGAGTAAGGTAAACAGTTTACTTTTACATAATGCTTTTCTCAGAGCTCTGTGAAAAAAGCAATGGTATCAAATATGTTGAATTTTTACTTCATCTGAAATTCTAAATTCAGCACATGAATAGTCTTTTCGTGGTACTAAACTTCATATTCTTTCCAGGACATTACTAATGTTACAATACCGTGATTAGTACCCAGAGGACAAGCACCTGATGTTTCACACCGGCACCTGAGCTATTAGTCAACGAAACAGTGACGAAAGAAGCTAACACAATATTTTCTCATGGGCTCAATCTTCTTCAAACTTTTGATTTGCTATCGTTAGATAACCTCAAAACAAAACTTTGTGTGGTGAAGGAGATCACTCTATATTTTCGAACATCCCGGTCACATTGAGCCCATTACTAGTAATCTCTCAACATCATTTTTCTGTACTACATTTTTAGCTCAACTTAGTTGTAAAGTTTGTGCTATTGCCATGGGTAGTAATTATTTTATATTTATTACATGACCCTGCTCTTATTCCATTCAATAAACCCATTCTATAAATTGTGATATTAAACGTTCGTTTAATAACAGGAAATAGTGCCAGGTGACATTTGACTTCCGGTTTGTCGTAAGTTTACATTCCGTACGCTACGTCTTAAAATACTATGGCTTCCAAGAATTTTCCAACAAACTATAATGAATGAAGAGTTTGGTCATTAAATATACGCTATTAAATACGCCAAAGAGTCTTTATTTATCTGGGACTATTTCTTTACACGGACAAATAACGCATAGTACAATGAAACGTCATCGTATGCCTTATAGAAGCTGATCTTAGTTTCGCGTCGTACTTGTTGATTTAAGTATGTTTTGTCGAGGTTTTGGTACATGTAATAAATAGAATCTAGAACTCGTCTCCAGTTTATAGCGGAATTTACAAAACTCGTCCAGTACTGGACTCGTCAGAGCTGAAAATCTGTAAATATGGTTAATTCGACCCTGGGAATATTATTAGTTAGGTCCTGTTGACCTCAGTTGTATTAAAGGGCACTAATAATAAATTTAACTAATTAATTATATAACCATAATGATTGCAATAAATTGAAACAGGAATAAATTGACGCATATAATGTCATGAGATAGATGCCATTGACCTCAGATGACTTAAAGGGGCAAATGTGAGCAATAAAGATTGTTCCTTATCAGCTTAGAATTTGCAGGAACATTGGTGCAGATCGGTGACCGACCAGGTGAATGTCATGGTATAGGTGTCTTTAACATCGGATGACTTAAAAGGGGGCTAATAAATTATTTTATTAATTAGCTATAGGCCAGGGGGGGGGGTCGCGGAAAAAATTTACATATATAGGGCGAAAAAAATTGGGGACCCACCACCCCTCTACCTGCAATTTTTTTCCGCCCAATTTTTGGGACCCACCCCCAAAATCTTACAAAAAACATAAAATATAAACCAAATCATAGCCTAGCAAAGAATTGTTCCGTTTCTTATTATTTAATACTATTCCCAGCATTTTAATAAACCTCTAAACTGCTCTAAAGGGAGATAATTATATTAGTATAAAATGTGGAAATGCTGAATGCATGCACTTAAAAACATTGGGCATAATGCCATAAAACATAATAATTATGAGGTAATACATATCCCGATCTCCTCAATAACTTCATATTCTTTTATATAACAATAGTATAAGATGTTTTATAGCCAAGTCCCAATAGTAATACTGTAGTAATAGGGGTAGAACAAATTTCATCTCCCCTATTTCTGTGATATATATCTGCACATGGGTATGATGGGACCCAAGGAAAGTCACACTCACAGCAGCTCAGTCTAAATACATGTATGTTTGTCATGTTGGTGTGCAGATTGACATATACTTATATTAGTGAAGAATTGGTAGTATTATTAACTTATTATCAGAGTATAAAGCCAGCGGAGATATCACATGGAAACCCATTATAAGAACAAGCATCCTGGATCAGACTGTCCAGTTAAGATATGTGACTCTGAGAAAGTTCGCATGAAGAGAGTTGCATAGATTACCTGTGCAGTTTGATCCAGATTAGTATGATTTATAATTAGTTTCAAGAACAAAGTTCATATTAGTCATGTTTATATTCTAGCTTTATGTTGCATATGGAATAAGTTGAGACTTCAATACCAAAAGCTACTTTTATAGTTACATTGCTCTCTCTATATATATCCTGCTATATCCAAAATTGAATATCAAAGCAACCAATAATGAACAAGCAACTAATAATTACAATACCATATGTATTGGCAGTCAAATAACTGGAACTCCAAGATTTACTACCTTACTACATGTATCTGTACAGTATGTAACTGCTTAGACTTGTGAATAATAACTGTGGTTGAATTAATATCACAAAAGGCTAAGCTTTCATATTGTTATCCAAATAGTATGAACGTTTTGTATGAGTTATTTTGTTTTATAGTTTTAAACCAGTGGAATATAGTGGAATTGTTATTTTTGTTTGTATCATCAAGTTTATCATGATAACAAATAATATCCATTATGTGGATTAAGAACAGAAGATGGTAATCGTTTCATAATTATGGTTATATGCAAGCATTGTCGACTGATCGTGACTGAGCATATAATTATGTTATAACAGTAAACAAATTTGTCAAAAGTAATTGAAAAATTCATCACAGAATTCATCAATATAAACTCAGCTTTATATTTTGTTTAAACCCTTAAAGGGATACACATGTGTGTATATATATATAGCTATAACATACACTTTGACATCCAATTGAAAGGCTATCTTGGATATGCATATTATAAATGTTAGTTCTTGTGTTTTAATGTTTGTTATATGATTTGTTTATATATATATATAATATATCTTTCATCCTTCGAAATCTGGTACATTAATTTTGACATACATCAGCATACATACACCCCTAAATGGTAGTTAGTTCTGGTTAGTATGTTTTAAATAGCCTAGTGTGTCACATGGTTGATATTAACAGATTACATGAGCACAAAAACAGTGATTTTAAGTGGAGGAAAAAATTAGCATTTTTGGTCATTTACGCATTTTTTCCGGGTCCAAATGACCCACCCACCCCCGCCCTATATATGGAATTTTTGTGCGCGACCCCCCCCTGTATAGGCCGCAATAAGTAGGACGCTGTCAGTGTCATAAGTAACAAAAAGTCGGCCAATAAGTAGAAAACGTGGCCAATAAGTCAAGGTGACGTAATTAGTAACAAAAAGTCGGCCAATAAGTAGAAAACGCGGCCAATAAGTCAAGGTGACGTAAATGACGTCATACGTAATTAGCTCGATCGGCAAAGAATATTGGGTTGACGGAAGATAGATTGCAGTTGATTTCGGACAGTCACTCTTTTTGGGAGAAAATATACATGTACGTGTATGAACTACATGTATCCGTATCAATATCATTCCCAGTGGAAACTGACAGTACTGTGAAATCTCTGTAAGTTCTTCACAAAGTTCACAAGAATAATTGTTAATTTAACATTATGGTATATCTATGTTAATATATTCATCCTGTGAAACAATTATTACATTGTTGCTAATTAATAAAATACTTATTAATTGGTTGTTTCCACATTGACCGAGTTATGAGGCTGTGGTTACTAGTAGATAAATTTAAATCAGGTGACGTCAATATAAAAAAAAATACTAGATTATCATCCCCTCCAGCATGTATTTTGTGCCCCACCTCAAATCAATTTATTATAAAAATTTTGTTGCAATTATTATGAAGATAAAATATGAAATCTGCTCAATTTTCCCAAATTATACCCTAAATTAAGTGTTTGTCAAATAATTTTGAAATTTATCCAAAAGAAATTTCATTTGGCTAACAATTTGGCAAGAGAAAATTATGGTCCAGCACCAACCCTGATTGGCACATGACAATGACACCCCCTATGAATTACTGATCTAATCAGTTGATATATGTGACACCTATTATTTGACACATGAAAGTGTTATTTTAAATTGCCTGAGATTATTTGCTAGAAGATTTTCCAAGTCCATGTCCATCTTAACCCTTAGCTACCCTCTGTCTTTATGCCGGCTGGTCTGCATAACATAACGAACAAGGTAGACTGTGTTGTATCATGCAGTTAGAAAATTTTAATAGCAACCACAACGCGCCGCAGGCGCGTTGTTGCTTTTCAAGTTTAGGCGTGAATGACGTCATTAATTTTTACAATACCATGAAACAGAATTTCGACGCGATGAAAAACGGCGCACAAAAATGGGTTAAAAATCACGTGACTTCCGCTCCGCTTTCGCATTATAGCATCCTGGGAACAACAATTTCCCAAAAGAAATGGTGAAATCACAGAATCGGAAGTGGACCAACGGGATGGTTATGAAATTACCAACTTCAGTTTTTCTGAACAATTCCTATGTGATTTAGGCCTATAGATTAGTTTCATTTTGACCAATTTCGTTGGTTAGATGAACGAAAACCAGCGAAGACATCATGACATGGTCCATGACGTCATTTACGTCATTTGGCTTTGTGGGCCAGAATCCAGACACATTTGGTCTCTACCGGAAACACTGATTTCACATCACTAGACTATAGACGCAATTATATATACGAAGTGGCTTTAGCACTGAGGGCTCAAGAACGGCATGCCGCTCTTTAGCGATGAGGGCTAAGGAGCGGTATACGGCTCTTTATAGTCGGACACTGGAGATCGAGCAGTACGGATGATATTGTAAGACCGTTCTTTATCGCGCCAGGACCATGTAGGGCCTATAGCTAAATATTGGTATATACCGATGTACACCACTCCTGTCCCCCGTTCTTTGACGTTTGTCACTGAGTAGCAGTATACCGTTCTTTAGTGGCAGCGCTGAAGAGCGGTGGGCCCATACCGTTCCTTGGTACCAACCGCTAAAGGGCGGTATAGCCTACCGTTCTGAAGCGTATCAGACCCATAAAGATGAAGAGTGGTATATACCACTCTTTAGCGTATATAATGTATATTTGACTTTGATAAGTCTTTTAGTCACCAGTACGCAAATCAAACCTTTACTACAACGACACAAATTAATGAGTAACACGCATAACACATATACAACTTTTTATATACAATATGCACACAATAAATATGGGATCCTGGATCCCTCCCTACAAACGTGTTGTTTGTTTGTTTGGTTTTCATTGTTCCTTTTTTGTTTGTTCTTCTTTTGACCTAGTGTGTATATATAAGATTGTATTCTTCATCATGTTTTCAAATGTCCTTTTGACTATCAGTTTGAATTTTTGACCTGCAGGCATGAGCTAATTCAGCTGCCTTCCACAATGTATACACTTAAATGCAATAAGAGACGTCTCTAAACACCATTTTCTAGAAAAAATACAGACTGGATTCAAACGAGGGATGTTTTCTATTGACAAGAGCCCATGAAACTGTTCGTGCGAAAGATTTGCCCAGTGATATTTTGGGATAATGCGCTCATGTAGTCATTTATATTTGTCATAGCTAAACGTGGGAAATTGCTAGGTTTAGTTTGGCATGGAGGTGTATGAGTTGCTGTAACGAGAGATGTGGTGGCAGGGTGGTTGTACTGTATGGTGTTCCGCGGAATCCGCCTGATGGTTCTTGATATGAAGATGTTTTAAGAATTACAATGGATGGACAAGTTATGTCCCTGTCTCCCTATGGTAGGCTCGCATATATAAGAGACTGCACTGTTACATGATATTTAATGCTGCACCAGCGGATCTCCCTTCATGAAAGGGTTTATAAATAATGGACTAACTGTCAGATTCACACTATTAAAGGCTTTGGATTTAGTTTGTTATCATAAGCCACAGGTAATTTATATACAACTCTCTACCAAGCAGATAGCTCTAGGGCATCAATCAACAAAGCTGTCAATCCAAGCAGATTTTGTTAATAATGCCATCTCATTAATCTCCTTAGCCAGCACAATGTGACTTCTATATGGTGTTAAGTAAACATTCTGTCTTCTCAAGAACCCTCCTCATATCTCATTTAGATCTAAGTATCCCTGTTGGCATGTTCTCGATTTTAGACTGATTTAAATAAAATTTGGTGTGGTCAACCTGGTGGCTGTTATAATGGTGTTAGTTTTTTTTTTAAATAAGTTTTTAAAAAAAATTAAATGTGAGCAAGGAATTAAATCTAAATTAAAATTAAATTTTTTTTTTATTTGAAACAAAAATATAAAACAAATATAAATTTTAATTTATTATTTTTTTTTAAAGAGTTATGTCCCTGGCTCTGCCTGTATATGACCCAGTGACCCCATTTGCACAAATCTGAACCCGAGTCACACAAGGACCCTCCATATCAAATATAAGCTAAATAGGCCCAATAGTTCTTGAGAAGAAGACGTTTTAAGAATTACTATAGAGGGATAGTGTTACGGCCCTAGCTTCGCAACTATTTGACCCAGTGACCTCATTTGAACAAATCTGAATGTGAGTCACCTATGGAACATCCACGCCAAATATGAACCCATTCGGTGAGATGGTTCCAGAGAAGAAGAAGTTTAAAGAATTGTTGACGGACGGATGGACGGACGACGAGTGATTACTATAGCTCCACCGGAGAGTCATAGCTCCACCGGAGACTTCGTCTCAGGTGAGCTAATAAGAGAATGTACTGACATGATATCTTGTTATAAAATAATAACTATTGGGTAAATATTAAAACTAGGAGCTCCCTTCTTTTGATATATGTATATGTAATTGGTATAGTGCCTACAAACATATGCAAATAGTATCCAACCCACACATATAGTACCCCCAAACCATGCATCCCAAACACCAAATGATGTCTCATTCCACCCGATTATAGTGGCCCAAACAATTCAATGAATATTCCAAACCACACTGGTAGTGCCACAAACTATACAACTGGTGTTCCAAGCCACACAGGTTGTGTCCTAAACCACCCAACCTTTATCTCAAAGTACCCAAATGTGTGTCCCTAACCATCCAATTAGTGCTCCAAATCATACAACATGCACACAACGGTACAAAATGGTAGTGATGATATATGTTCGGATGTTACAAGAATCGTTTCAATTTTATCTGATGACTCTTAAAAAAGCCAGAATTGCATAATTTGGAGCAAAATGATATATATATATATTCGATAAGATGATTCGGTTTCATTGTCGCGTAACGGTCTACTCGAGTGGCAACGAGTCATAAAGTCTGAAAAATAAACATGATTATAACAAATCGTTGATACGCCGTAGCGTGTCGTCCGGCATGTGTGGTCTATATACAAACTCCAAGCATGTTAATAGTAAACGAATATCCGATTAGCTGCATGCATGCGAACGGCAGCATTCACGTGCGTGTGATGAAGGCATCGCGTTACCATTCATTCACGTTATTGAGATCGCAAATCTGAATGCTGAGATGGATGTTCAATTAATTTCAATTGAAATACATTCATAATATAATATGCACACATTATTTCGAATATGTTATGGATTCATATTTCAGTTGACATTCGCAGTCCAATTGATCAGTCTCAGATACACATAAAAACACTCGAAAACTCATCAGAACTCCTTAAGTAATACGCATATTTACTGCACAGAAACTCGCGTTTGGTGCATCTTCATCTGTGCCGTTCGCATCTTTCTGGACCGACAGTGGTCCCTTCATATCGCGCGGATATTGAGAACGACAAGGATTTATTAAACACTGTCAAATCCTATGCTTCATTGACAGATTCAACTATATACCGGCATTTGTTTTGGAAGCGTGGAAGTCCAGGAACTATACTAGTGAATGGTTGTTCTCGAAAATTTGAGTGAGCAAAAGCAAAAACACCATTGAAACAATTCGCCAAAAAAAAAATAATGGTCTGATCTGGGAAAACTGATTGACAACTGGTGGATAAATAAATACTCATGCTTCGTGTGGACATACACATACGATGCTCGATGTCTGTATTACGGTGAGAAACAAACATATCCCCATATCATATACGTGAAAATGACTTTCCCATATTCTCGGTTTTGGCGATACCCTCGGTTTTGGCGATACCACGTACACGGGGGTGATTATATTGAAAGGGACATTCAGGGGTGGTTTGAGACACTAGTTGAATATTGTTAGACACTCCTGTTGATTTGAGGCAATCTTCATGCGGCTTGGGACACTTACTGGAAGATTATGGACTCATTGATTGGTTTGGGACACCCATTGGGGTACTCAACTGATGGTTGGTTTGAGACACTCATCATGTGGTTTGGGACACCATGGTTTGGAACACACATTTGGCGGGTTTTGACAGGACCCCAGTTTGGTTTGGTTTGGTTTGGTCTGGGACCCCAGTTGGGTTGATAGGGATACATGTTAGGTGGTTTGTGACACAATTTGGCTGATTTTGGGATGCCAGTTCTATGGACTGGAGCACCCGTCGGTTGGTTTGGTATACTATTAAGAACGTTTTTAGACACCCGTTAGCCTGATTAGACGAAACTTGATCGTGCTATGAATTTCTATTCTGTCTAACACACGCGTAGAGATCACATTCCACCAGTAAAAACCCCGGGCACCTTTTGATGTTGTGACAGGGAAGTGTATACCATTGAAAACACATGGGTACACATATATACCGTACGCAAATATTGTTGTTGATTTCTATATTCTCGATTTCGTAGAATAAGTTTACCAGAATTCGATTATTTGACTATCTGATGAGTACGAAGTAATGTTATAGATGGCCGATAAACCGGAATTAAAAAAAATAGTAGTCGAGATATTTTGGGGCAGTTTTCAGGCAAATAATATATTTCTTAGTTATTACATGTTCCTTCATAATGTATTTCACTGTAGGTGAAGGTGCTAACCCCAAATTACACGTTGTGAGTGACCTTGTGACCGATTTTGCTTTGCATCGCATAAAATAGTACGGAATTTCTCTAGGATTATTATTTGCAATGTTTAATACGATATCGGCTCACAAAAGTAAAAGCAAAAAATGCATTCAATGTCGAGCTTGGACCACCCCCTAATGTGAAGTAGATTATTGAGGAACATGTATTGACAAAGAATATACATGTATTTCCCGTCATGTTTGTTCAATGTTATAAAGTTTCCCCGTCAGAACGGGTCAGAACATCAAAAAGTTTCCAGGTTTTGTACTGGTGGAATATGATATCTACGGGCGTTAGCCATTGTATAGATTCATCTTTTTAGTCCCAGGTATCTACAAAGAGCAATTTCCCGGATATTTTTTTTAGTCCCAGGTATACACAAAGGGCAACGCTCGAAAAGTCTCGGAGACAAGTATATATAACATGCTACTGTGCTCTACATCTACCAAATATCAATATATCCATATAATTTCAATATTTATGAAAAATGAGAGGGGTACAAATTGGGAAGCTATGACTGGTGGCGCAAACGGAATTTCTTACGTGGGAAGTTGGGAAACCCCTCCAAATTCAGGACACCTTCGCCACACCCCTGCCGACGAACTAAGTTGCATTATGGGTCCGCTATTATGTAGATCGGTTAACTATGTGGTATGTATCCTATGTTTGTTACATATATTAAAATATATGCAAAATTGTGTATATTTCGGCCGGATTACATGAAAAACGATCCTGAAATTACCAGAATTTATCCGCGAACCGCCGAATCGCCCCGCCGAATCGCCATACAAATTGCCCGATTTTTACGTAATTTTCCCGAAAATTTCCAAATTTCAAACTTGCAAAATGTCTTGGGAGGGATACAGTCATCCCAGCCCATGGCACGTACGGATAATTTATAATTATGCAGATGTCAATCATACTGTACATGTATACATGCTGATATTATATAAATATATACGTTAGTAATAGCAACCACAACGCGCCGCAGGCGCGTTGTTGCTTTTCAAGTTTAGGCGTGAATGACGTCATTAATTTTTACAATACCATGAAACAGAATTTCGACGCGATGAAAAACGGCGCACAAAAATGGGTTAAAAATCACGTGACTTCCGCTCCGCTTTCGCATTATAGCATCCTGGGAACAACAATTTCCCAAAAGAAATGGTGAAATCACAGAATCGGAAGTGGACCAACGGGATGGTTATGAAATTACCAACTTCAGTTTTTCTGAACAATTCCTATGTGATTTAGGCCTATAGATTAGTTTCATTTTGACCAATTTCGTTGGTTAGCTGAACGAAAACCAGCGAAGACATCATGACATGGTCCATGACGTCATTTACGTCATTTGGCTTTGTGGGCCAGAATCCAGACACATTTGGTCTCTACCGGAAACACTGATTTCACATCACTAGACTATAGACGCAATTATATATACGAAGTGGCTTTAGCACTGAGGGCTCAAGAACGGCATGCCGCTCTTTAGCGATGAGGGCTAAGGAGCGGTATACGGCTCTTTATAGTCGGACACTGGAGATCGAGCAGTACGGATGATATTGTAAGACCGTTCTTTATCGCGCCAGGACCATGTAGGGCCTATAGCTAAATATTGGTATATACCGATGTACACCACTCCTGTCCCCCGTTCTTTGACGTTTGTCACTGAGTAGCAGTATACCGTTCTTTAGTGGCAACGCTGAAGAGCGGTGGGCCCATACCGTTCCTTGGTACCAACCGCTAAAGGGCGGTATAGCCTACCGTTCTGAAGCGTATCAGACCCATAAAGATGAAGAGTGGTATATACCACTCTTTAGCGTATATAATGTATATTTGACTTTGATAAGTCTTTTAGTCACCAGTACGCAAATCAAACCTTTACTACAACGACACAAATTAATGAGTAACACGCATAACACATATACAACTTTTTCTATACAATATGCACACAATAAATATGGGATCCTGGATCCCTCCCTACAAACGTGTTGTTTGTTTGTTTGGTTTTCATTGTTCCTTTTTTGTTTGTTCTTCTTTTGACCTAGTGTGTATATATAAGATTGTATTCTTCATCATGTTTTCAAATGTCCTTTTGACTATCAGTTTGAATTTTTGACCTGCAGGCATGAGCTAATTCAGCTGCCTTCCACAATGTATACACTTAAATGCAATAAGAGACGTCTCTAAACACCATTTTCTAGACAAAATACAGACTGGATTCAAACGAGGGATGTTTTCTATTGACAAGAGCCCATGAAACTGTTCGTGCGAAAGATTTGCCCAGTGATATTTTGGGATAATGCGCTCATGTAGTCATTTATATTTGTCATAGCTAAACGTGGGAAATTGCTAGGTTTAGTTTGGCATGGAGGTGTATGAGTTGCTGTAACGAGAGATGTGGTGGCAGGGTGGTTGTACTGTATGGTGTTCCGCGGAATCCAACTTTGGTGAAAATATTCAACATTTTGAAATCCCATGCCGTGACACAGCAACAGTTGGAAACTACGTGTATATATTGAAATTGTTATAACATGTACTTCAGGTAAACCTTCTCAATTCACAATTTCAGATTGTGATAAGAAAAACATCAAACGAGGAAAGTTCGGCCACTTTTGCCTATTCAAGGTTGAAATGAAAATGTTTAGCGGGGCCATTGGCACCTGGGAGGTTACTATGTCGGGCCAACATACAACAAATTATATGTGGGACGTGCCGCCAAGGAATATCCTTGAAGATATTTCTGTGAGTATATACATGTACTAGTATCTCTATAGAGAATCACACTTGTGGATTAGTTAAGAATTACTAACACGACCTGGGTGTTACAAGGATAACACGAGAGGCAAACAACTGGAGTGGTATCATTGTACAACCTTCTTGAGTGCAGCAATTTCTAGCTAACCTCAATATCATTTGTTTCATCATATTTAGAATCGCTGTCTGTGGAAGAGAATTATTTACATTTATGTATCGCACTAACTAGTGGCATGTGTCGAAACAATCACCTTACAAATTGAAAACTGGGATAATAAACAAATATGGTGTAGATGCTTAATAAATACTGAAGTTGAATATAAAACTAGCATTAAAACTCAAAGTCATTATTAAATCATTTAATAATATATGTTAAAGGGGGAGTATACAGCAAAATCCAGCCATTTATGGGACCATCTCCTATTAGACTCAATTGTTGCATATATTATGTTGGGTATAATAGGAGATGGCCCCACAAATGTCTGGATTTAGTGTACAGTCCCCCTTTAAGAATATATGAACTAAATTTTATCACAATATGCTGGTAGTACTGCTATATACTGGTGTAAGAAATAACACAAGATAAATGTAAGTTGACATAAACTAGCAGTCCAGCATATTTTCCAGATTGCAGAGCGTGATGTGCGACTGTCATCTAGATACTAATTGCTCGAAATATGTTTTAGGTCCAAGAACAGGTCTGTCAAGAGATAAGGGATCAAGATGGGAAACACGGCCGTGTATCTCACAAGAGACTATTGAGTTTATTCAAGCCTGAGGAGCGGCCCACTTTAAATCAGATGCGCTTCTTCGTTGAACAGCACCGAAGCAAGAAGGTAGATGCACGTTCCTTTTACAAATAGTCGGAACCATACACTTTAGCCGTTCTCTTTCTACCATATTTAGATTCGCCATCTGGAAATGAAATATATAGAGGTTATAGAAACACTTATTATACCCACATTCTCGAAGATAATTAAGGCTATACTGGAATGTGTCAAGTCATTTAGTGAAATCTGTTAAATTACCACACGGTTGAAGAGCGGTGATTGGAAGTAGAATATCCAATGTGCATACAATTCTGGAAGCTCGGAATCCAGATGTTTACATGCATATACGAGATCCCAGTGTATATAAAGCTAAGATTGGCTATCGCGCATGGGTGTGTACGGTTCTGGTACACAAACAAAGCCATCAAACGACAATAGTATCACCCAGAAAGGTCATATAGTACGTAGGCACCCTCTGGGAAGAGAAACGAGACTAAACGATACTCTCTAATCACGGGAGCAATTTGTGGCCGAGAGACGTGCCGGTAAGTGTAGAGATCACCTGTCCCAAGACCGTGAAACTAAAATTGCAAGGGTGGGGTAGATATTGCAGGTCAATTGCCTTCCCAGTATTGGTTTAAGTTTGAATATGGAGACTAGTGAGAGAAAACGGCCATGTTTTCCCCGGAGGGAACAACCCGTCGTTTGATGTTTCAAAGCTGGGTTTAGCTGGGAAACACACATACCAGCTTTGGTTCAAACCAAATAATCCAAACAGGAGTTATCGGTGGGGGAAACCTAAATGTTATGAAATGAGTCATATTCTAAGTCGAAAAAGTGCCGTAACTAATGTCAAAATGATTGGACAGAACCCATATTCGAACTTGGCCTGTATTTTTAGCTGGGAAATACACATACCAACTTGGTTCAGATCAAATTATCCAATCTAGAGTTATCGATCGGAAACCAAAAATGTTAACAGACGGTCAAATTCTAAGTCGAAAAAGGGCCTTAACTCACGTAAAAATAATTGGACGGAACCCATATTCGAACTTGGCCTGAATTTTTAGCTGGAAAATTCACATACCAGTTACCAACTGGTTCAGATCAAAATAATCCAAACTACAGTTGTCAATCGAAAACCAAAAATAGTCACGGACGGACGGACATACCGACTACATAATAAGACCTTTTTTTCTTCAAAAAGCGCATAGAAAATTGTTTGCTCACCAATCACATGTTACTGGTGGCAAAACTGACAATCAGTGTCATCCAACACATAAGAACGAAATGCGGGCTTACATATAAATGAACATCACCCATTACCTCGGCTAGAGGTTTACTGGTCGACCGCTTATATTTTAATGGCATATATAAAAAATCATGCCCATATGCAGATTTAGAAAGCTCCAACAATACTTCCACCTCGAGGATAACACAAGATGGTGACGTAGAACGCCAATGTGCATAGCAAGGTTTACATGTTTGTGTGTGTGATATCAGTGTAGATGAAGCTACGACTGGCCTCAATGGTATGACTACCCTGAAGCAGTATATACCCCCAAAATAACAACAAAAATGGGACATAAAGTATTGCAGATTCTAAAGGCTATTCTAGACTAACAACTATATACGAGGGGAAACAGGGCTCTCCATCCCAATATAATTTGTTTTGAGTTTTTGATTGATTGATTGATTAGGGTTTAACGTCGTTTTAGCAACAAAGCCATATATCACAACAAAGAGAAACAGGTTATCAAAATCGAGAGAAGGAACTGTGATTGGAAACTAGTGAATTAGTCTAAAACGACAAAATTAATACAAATAAAAACACCAAAATCAGAGCGAGATTTGGATCGGAGCCATTAAGAAACCGGCCGTTGTGCAAATACACATAAAACAGAATATCAAAACAGATAGCAATACTGCTTTGAAAACAGCAAACATATAAAACCTGCATAAAATGTTTTCAGCAAAAAAATTATTAAGACATTCGCATATCGAAATATTTTAAGTAGCTGACAACCCCGCCTCCTGGATGATTGATAAGATAATCAATTCGTTAAGTTGACAATCGGGTGGCTTACACAGTAGGCTATTCCTTGTCCAAAAGTATGAGCAATACAGCGATTCCTTCCCCAAAAGCAACCAATATGCACAAGGGTCCACATTCTAAGATGACCCTTTCTCTCCAAGAATCGTATCGAACTTTGAAAACTCAAAGCTCAATCTATGCTTCTGAGAGTCAAGACTTGACAGATTTTTGTTTTTTTTGAACAGGATCAACTTGCATATACTGTTTTGGAGGAAATGTCTCAACGGCAAAAGCTGTATTTTCATGTACCCATCCTTCAATGTCGGTGGATGTTCCCACCGATTGAAGGTAAGAAGACAACTATTCAGAGGAACTTTTAGTCCACCAACAGTCTTTGTAAATCTACGGACTCCCTGTTATGCCAACTCCGCCAATATTTCTGATTCCGAAGAATCAGCTATATCGCAAGACAGCTCTGCGACTATTCAATGTCGTGTGAGTAACCAACACTGGTGTCTGTGCAATAATTGTTAACTGCAGCAGAGCATCAGATTGAACTTTCTTTGAACATTCAATCAAGAGATAGCCACTTATTAGTCCTGATATTTCAATTGTCAAGCAATGCTTTGTAGTGTTTTATCAATGACAAAGATAGAGGGTCTTATGACATTTGGGTCAAAGCGAAGAACCAAGAACTGAGGAATACCACAACATCGTTGGAACATGGCGAGTCATCATTCTTACGAGCAATACGTTTTTTTTATGAGTTGCCATAGGAAAAGCAAAAAAAATTAGCAACTATCCCAGCAGCCGCCATGGACTACCCTTCGAATTCTGGTCGGGCCTAATGCTGGTAAATAGCGGTGACCCGTTTAGCAACTGCATATAGTAGCCTCTCGGTACCTCTCCAGTGAGACAGACGTGAACAATACAGGATTCAACACTCAACGATCAGCAGGACGAACACAAAGAGACTGTAGAGAACAGAAACATTATTCTTGAAAAAAAAATAGAAAACAATATACTTCAAGCATCAGACGAGCAATACAACATTTTATAATTATTTCAATAGCATTTCGCTTATGAATGAGTTATCACGCATGGGTGTGTATGGCTCTGGTACAGTGCGAGCTTCACACATGTGCTTGCCAAATATCCAAAACAAGCCATGACCAAAACAATTATAAGAGGCGACACTATTGTCTACCAGAATGGTGATACAATAGGAATCCGCTGGAAGGACAAACGAGAAGTAACATTGCTCTCTAATCAATGTGTGGCCGAAAGACGTTCCCGTAAGTTTCACGATTTACTTAACTCGTTATACATGGCTATACAGTTATAAACATAACATGTAAGTACGAAGTTTACCAATTACCGTTCCTTGATGTTTTGGTGAGAAAAAAAACTCACTACATATATATTCTACAAGGTCACCGATACTCATCAATACCTTGATTTCAAATCGTGTTATCCATCACACGCGAAACGGAATATACCGTACTATTTGGCTAGACGAGTCTTTACCATTGTGGATGACACGGTACGAAGGAATGTTTCACTTGGTGAACTGTCAGCCTTCCTAAGGAAACAGTATTACCCCAACAAACTCATCAAAAGCGGAATACGGGAAGGTTTTCTTTGTTGTCATCACACCAAAGAGATTAGTGAGTGTATTAGGGAAGTCCAATTATGTATAAGTATGCATGTGATGGAGAGCTTGGTATAAGCACGGTTGAGTTTACTGATAATGTGCGACAAAACTATATTAGTCCTGCCCCTGAGCAGTCGCTGTTACTGATGAGGACCATGCTACTGTTTCTGCTGTTCTCCTTCCTCAACCAGTGTGCGATCTTGCTGAGAAAATAGATGGATTACTGACCGAAGTATCTGGACCTGATCATGCACCATGTACAACAAATATAAGAGGTGAAATTGTTGTACCTTGACCATCTTGACCCAATGTTCCTGTTTCAGAATTCACTACTGTGAATTTCTTCACCTTTGCATTTCCTTACGGTCATGGGGATTTCTACAGCTCGAGACCGACGACTTGCAAATCAATGAGTGATTGGGCACAACATTTGCGTTGGTTTAATGATGGTAGATTTGCACGTCATCATTTTTTCAAGTTTGTGATCCATAATATGATTATAAGGAAACAAATACTGGAATGTAGTAAATTTGTTGTTAATTGAAAACTTGGTGATCCCCATCTCACTATCGATGACTTGCATACGATGCTTCGTGAGGGCAGATGATATTGCTGTTGCTAAAAAAAATTCTCTATTTTTCTTCTAATGTAAGGGGCACCAATCAGTATTGGAATCAGCGCTATCTTGATCTCCGAGCACTCGTCCAGTATAAAATTGATTGTGATGGACTTCCTTCTCCCATCAAACCTCTCCATCGTCTTTTGAGTGAATATATACTGCAGACAACCGGAAAATCTGTTGATATCACTGTTAGAAATGTATTATTTAAAGCAATTCAGGACAATTCGCACATTGTTGGGCATTACCTTGATCTAAGAACAACTTGCTATGTAAAGGAAGTCATGAAAACCAGTTTTGATATCAATACCTTCTGGATTCGATACGAATTTGCTAAGTCTTGGGGAATGGTTCACTGGCATGGGCTTACATGGCGGGGTGATAACAGCCTTATTCTTTATTATTTGATGCATTAAAAAATGATCAGTCTGAGGATGAAATTGCAGAAATCCTTTCAAATTGGGCATGACAGCTCGTCATCCTGCTGGGAAGGATGTCAATGGAACCCCCTAAAGGATCTTTGGCCATCACCTGAAGGTACTGCTCCTCCCGAAGAGTCAATTCCGCTGGTTAAACGTTTATCTTATGTTGCATGTAATCAAGATTCTCTTCTTGAAGACTATCTGTTACTGACAAATCGTGTCAATATTCATCGGTGTTCCGATTATTGATTGCGACCCCTCCCCCCTCGTAAATGGTCTCGAAGGGGAATGGTATGCCGGATGGAGTTTGGATCAGAATCCAATCCTGCTCTAATTAAGGATTGAAATGTGTGCAAACGTTTAGAAATTCAACAGGATCACCCTTTTCTGGTCCAAATCTCTAAATTTCACACACAGGGTTAGCGTGCTCATGGCGATGTCATCGGCATATAATGGTATGTATGCGGATATGCATGTAAAGGTAATGAGGGTACCGGATCACTTGTTTGTGTCTTTCGCGACATGGCAAATACCACTGAGGATTCCATGGCGAAGTCTCTGCTCTAAGTTTCTGATGAATAAAGTGAAGAGGGATGTATCTGCTGTGGATAGGACTGTAGTCATCAGTTTACTATTGTCAGTCTTTCAGCACTTTGGAGAAAAAAGGCCACACACTTACTAAAGCTAAATATCTGGACAAATATTTACCCAGAGATCGAGATGATATTTTTTCTTTTTATCAATTTATTCAGAGAACTGGTAAAGTTCCGGTTGTCAGTGGCTGTAATGTTAGAGCTTCGTGGCATCCCCATGATGATTATTGCCGCTCGATGCTTTTACTTCACTGACCGAATTTGGTTTAAAATTGCAGATATTAAGATTGAAAATATGAGTTGGACAGGTATTTTTCTCCAATTTCTCAACAGTGATGCATGTCCAATTATTGTAAAGACTGATATTGAAAAGATCAAAAAGTAAAATATCACCTGAGCCGTTGGAAGAGAATAATTCTGGCCCTGATGATGAAAATCAACCTGATTGGATGGAGACTCTTCAGCCTCATGCATTGTTTGATGATTTCACAGACGACTTTGATTATGATGATGGTGGTCCTTGTCAGGATTGGTCTACAAACAGTTATAGCTACCCTACTGACTTAGGTGTTTCGTGGCTGGAGAACACTCTTTATTCTGATTCATCTGTATCTGATGAGTTGACGATTCCTGAGGTTGATTTTGAATTCATTGAATTCTGACGAGAGATTTGCATTTAATTTGGTTGTGCAGACTCTAATTAATCACAAAAATAATAATCCGTATGAACCACTTAAGCTCATTGTTTCTGGTGCAGCAGGTTCTGGGAAATCTTAATTGATTAAATGTCCTCTAGAAGGAATGTCACCAATTGGCTCTTTTTAATGAATCATATTTCGAAACCATGTCAGAGCAAACAAATTAAAAATAACTGTTTCTGGTGGCAAATCTGACACAATCAATGGCATCCAAATCATAATGAAATGCGTGCTTACACCTAAATGAACATCATGGGGATACTGTCATATACACCAATTACCTCGTCTAGAAGGTTACTGGTCGACCGCTTACATGTTAAGGGCATATCAAAAATCATGCCCATATGCAGATTTAGGAAGCTCCAACAATACTTCCACCTCGAGGATAATACGAGTGATGATTGAAGTAGAACGCCAAGGTGCATACCAAGGTTTACATGCTTATGTGTGATATCAGTGTAGATGAAGCTATGATTGGCTTCAATTGTACTGAAGCAGTATATGCTCCCCAAAACCAAGAAAATGGGGCATAAATGAGCGCAGATTCTAAAGGCTATTATCGGAAAACAGCTATATACGAGGGGAAACAGGACTCTCCTCCATCCGAATATAATTTGTGCGAGATTGTTGTTTTGAGGTTTTCTAAGAATTTGGTTGATTATGTTTAACGTCGTTTTAGCAACAAAGCCATATCACAAGAAAGAGGTTATCAAAATCGAGTGATTAGAAACTAGTGAATTAGACTAAAATGAAACAAAATATATAAATGAAACAAAATATATATATATAAAACACCAAATCAGAGTGAGATTGTTCGAATGGGATCGGAGCCATTAATTAAGAAACCGACCATTGTGCAAATACATATAAAACAGAATATCAAAACAAATAGCAATACTGCTTTGAAAACAGCAAACATAAAACCTGCATGAAATGTTTTCAGCAAATATAAATAATTTATTAAGACTTTCGCATATCGAAATATTTGAAATAGCTGACAGCCCCGCCTCCTGGCTGATTGATAAAATATTTATGATATCTAATGAATTTGGCGTGAGTCTTAATCAATTCGTAAAGTTGGTAATCGGGTGGCTGACCCAGTAGGCGATTTCTGCCCAAAAGCATGGGCATTGTGGCTATTCCTTGCCCAAATGCAACCATTTGGATGGGGGTCCACATTCTAAGATCACCCTTTATCTCCAAGCATCGTATCGAATTTTGAAAACTCAACCCCCTGCTTCTGAGAGTCAAAAGACTTGACAGACTTTGGAGATTTTTGTTTTGGAACAATAGGATCAACTTGCATATACCTTTTTGGAGGAAATGTCCCAACAGCAGAAGATGTATCCATTACCTGTGATGCAGGTTCTGTAACAGGAATAATATCAGTCTCAAATGATTGTGTTGCTAGCGATATACTGACGAGTCTGGTTTGACTGTCTGAGTGCTGGCATCAACACACTTTTTTGTAGACACGATTGCTGAGTAAGTGACCTGTGGAATGGATGGTCAAGGACCAACTATTTTCCTAGCATATGACAGATGCTTCTCAGCTTTACGTCGTTGAATCTTAAATTCAGTCTCAAATGGGAGATGAACTATCCATTGCAACATGTGAACCTTGACAGTTTGAACATTTCTTAAGATTCGTGCAATCCTTAAGATCGTGGCCAGAAACAACAGCGTGTACAAATGTTTTCTTTACTTTTGCAATGTTCCTAGCCATGATCATAGCCTGGCATTTAAAACATGGTAATGAATTTGGAACACATGTACTCATATCTACTGTAAAGTTCCGGCCATTACTGGACATACAGTTTATATTTACAAACATCACTTCGTAAAATTTCGGGTGCTATCTTGCATCATAACTTTTATATTTCAAATAGCAATTTGCTATTACTTAGTATTACTGTGCATTATTATAGTAACTTACTTCTAGCTAAAATTTAACTTCCAGTGTTACGTAGTAAACTTTTACTAGCTTAAATTAATCCAAAAGCTTTCGAAGTTTAAACATTAACAGCTTTAATTTGCATACAAATGGGATCAAACTTTGAATAAATGAAAAAAATAAACATAGGAGAAATATATATAATGTGCTTTTTACTTTTTCGAAGTATGCAACTATTTTGCTCTGCAGAAAATTATTGATTGGTTCGTATTTATCTTTCTCTGCGAGACATCGTATGCATGGTCTGCAGAATTCTCTATTATCTGCAAGCTATTTCATTGGTTTGCAGAATTGTTGCAATTTTCTAGTATATAAGATTCAACAAAATTAGAATCACTGTTCTGCATCATTTTAGATTTCTAAATTGCTGGGAATTCTGGTGTTTTGTTAGGATTTCGTTAGGATAATCTTTCTGTCCTAGGTATAGTTTATCAAACATTTTGTGGTATATTCTATTTACTAGTTAATGATTAGTAGGGGAAAATTGCTAAATTTTAAATAAATATATATATAATTATTCTAAATAATTATTTGAACTTATACGTAAAATCCACAAGTATCAACATGGTAGCTCTATTCCCGGCACGATGTCAGAAGTGACTAAGTCGGAGAAGTCCGGGCCAGGAATAGAGCCTATTTGAGGTCAAACTGTGTCCCATTCTCCAGAAGGTAATTTAGTAGAAGTGACAAGACTTACACTTTCAGGATGAGTGCTTACAGAAGCCAGTATGCTGAAGGACTTGCAATTATTTATTAAAAATTATAAAGTAATTTATATAGTACGGTAAAAATTAAACCTGATGCAGAACCCTGGAATGACAGTCTCCTGCTAGCAAGGATGTCTTATTCCAGTATTAGTAATTATTTAAATTCAGTTTTGCAGAGTAAACATGTACATTATTTAGTAGCTAATGACGGAGTTAGCGAGCGCAAGCTATTAAAACTTCACAGTACCCAAAAAACATTTTTATTGGAATATCACAATACCATGTTTTCATAAAGTTTTTCACTTCAGTAAAAGTAGTCAAATATATCTGCCAGTCTAGTGCAGATTATTTTCATTTCACTTTAATAGTTCTATACGCAGCTAATTAATATCTGCAAGTGTTTGCATACTTTACTTGTGTCGCACAAAAGTAGTTGAAGGCCGGTTAGACATATTAAAAGTGTTATATGTTCATTACAAAATTGTTTCGCACATAGTATGACGTGAGATTACCTTGGTTTGGTGGTCTATGTGCTCATAAGTTCATGGTGTTGCATTTTATCATTTTTCCATATTAAATGCAACGATTTTAAATCGCATAGTTTTGTATATCATTGTTTGTATATCATTTATACTCACGTTGGGATTTGTTCAGAAATAAGAATAAGTCAGGTTGTATTATTTCAGTATACTCTTTAAAGTAACAAATATTTATACTACTTATTAAAATGTTTAGCAAAGCTATTATTCAAAATGAATTTGTGTTTTATTAGTAAATTCTTTCGGGTGGTATTTTAATTCATGTGTACATAATCCATAAAGCACCGGTGTTGGTTCATGTGTTGACTGTAATGGGCCCCAGTCTTCATTAATAAGTTCCTCAGTAATGGGGGCCCTTAGTGTCAACATTCGTAAGTCTCATATTTGTGTTCTAGGCAATTACACTCTTAAAAGCGACATGCACAAGAGCGGAATAGGTTTTATTAGACATCACAGATATGTTCTGCTTCTATCAGCATTTCATGTCAGCATTTTATTAAAATTATCATACCACTTAGAAATAATTAAAATATGTTTTATGTGACCAAAGTTTTGTATCAATGTTTCTTGTGTCTTTAGTTCGTAATGTTTCAAATCATAAATGGTAATTCAAATCAACCATTTATCCAGTTTCCATTGGTTGGGTGCAAATAGTGTTAAATTCTATTTTATGCATTTCTGCATATTACTCAACTATTTCAGTAAAACTATAAGTAAAACAATTGTTCACATAAATCTCTATTTAATTGGAAAAAAAATTATGTTTCCAAAACTTGGTTTTAATAAAATGTGATAAATGTTTCAAGTCACTTTAAAATTTTATTTAACTTAAAAAATATTATTTATAAAAATTTCTTCTTTCATTTATCACTTCATAACAAACTATCATAAATAGTCATTCCGTCAGATCATTCGACTTGTAACACATCTTATTTTCATTTTCACATACAATTACTTAACATTCCGTCAAACAAATTAATGTCTGTTAAAATATTATCTAAATTTATTGTCATCATTAGGATCACGAATCCTGTTACTCACCCATCAACTATTGTATGTCTAGCTAACTACATACTGGTGTCAGATATGTTATTGTTACTTTTAAAAGGTACACCAACTTTGTTATTTCTGACAATAGCTGTATCTGGTGACATGTGGGACTGCATGTAGTTTTCTTCTCTTGGTGGATCAGGTGGGGAGTGGTCGCAGAGTAACCCAACTTGGGGGATTTTGTGAGTTATTCCTAACCGTCGATTCTCTGAGGTGGGAACTGTATTTATAGCGGTTCTATGTAGCAGCCTTGAACCCCAGTTGACCTTCCGGTATGACGTCATGGTAGTAACAACCAAATGACGTCACATGTAAACATACCGCGCTTTTTCGAAATTCGCCGTACGACAAATTGTATTATGAATGCGGCAACGTAATTTGATGGACTTCTACCGGGTATTTAATTATCTGAGAAGATATAGGTAAAGACGGCGCTACAATATTCATATTAAATTGTTCACTGAAATAAAGACTGCTTCGGTTAAATATGGACAGTCCCACACAATCAGTCAATTTTGACAATACGATACTCAATAGACTAGTCATACTCATAGACTGAATAGTCAATACTCAATAGCCTGAAACTTGTGAAAGGCTGAATTATATACAGAATACTACTTGTGCGTTACACTACCTTCATGTACCCAACCTTCAATGTCGGTGGATGTTCGCATCGACTGAAGGTCAGAAGATAATATTCAGAGGTACTTTTAGTCCGTCCATCAACAGTCTTTATAAATCTGCGGACTTCTGTAACTCCCTGTGGTGCCAACTCCGCCCATATTTCTGATTCCGAAGAATCAGCTACATGTATATCGCAACACAGCACTGCTACCATTCAAAGTATTGTGAGTAGTCAACACTGGTGTCTGTGCAATAGTTGTTAACCAGAGCATGAGATTGAACTTTCTTTGAACATTCAATCAATAGAGAGCCACTTGTTTGCCCAGTCCTGATTGGTTTAACATTTCAATTGTCAAGCAATTGTAGCGTTTTGTCAATGACAAAGACGTCTTTTCACATTTGGGTCAAAGCCAAGAACCAAGTACTGAGGGAATACCACAGCATCACTGGAACTTAGTGAGTCATCGTTCTTATGAGCAATACGTTGTTCTTTTATTTGAGTTGCCATACGAAAAGCAAAAAAATCGACAACTAGCCCAGCAGCCGCCGTGGACTACCCTTCGAATTCTACGCGGGCCAAAGACTGGTAGTGACCCGTTTAGCAACTGCATATAGCAGCCTCCCGGTACCGCTCTACGGTGAGACAGACGTGAACAATACAGTATTCAAGAGTACAGTATATAAGACAATAGAGAACAGAAACATACGTAAACAAAGAGAAAAAATACTTCAAACATCAGACGAGCAATACAACATATAACAAACATTGAATATCTGAAACACTGGAGAGGCGTGAGTAGCCGATTGATTGAGCCGGATCAAGTCAACCACCCGTCTCTAAGAGATGTGGGACCATGAGCTAAGCCGTGTACGCAGCCCTAGTTACTCCAGGACTCCTACACCACAAATCACGGGATGCACCCCACGGCAAACAGTATGCCACATTAGGGAGTTTTTACCCCTCGCAGTGGTGTGGTGTGACTATTCTACCCCGGGCCCTAATAATTTGATGTCCACGTATTACCATCTATGCTTTGATAACTATTTCAATAGCATTTCGCTTATGAATGAGTTATCACGCATGGGTGCGTATGGCTCTGGTGCAGTGCGAACATCACATATGTGCTTACTAAAAATCCAAAACAAGCCATGAACAAAAATGATAAGAGGCGACACTATGTCTACCACAAGGGTGATACAATAGGAACCCGCTGGAAGGACAAACGAGAAGTAACGTTGCTCTCTAATCACGGGAGCAATGTGTGACCGAGAGACGTTCTGCTAAGTTTCGTGATATACTCAACTCATTATACCTAGCTATAAACATGACATGTGAGCACGATGTTTACCAATTACCGTTCATTGATGTTTTAATGGGGAAAAAAGAATACAAAAATCACTACATATATATTCTACAAGGACACCGATAGTCATCAATACCTTGATTTCAAATCGTGTCATCCACCACACACGAAACGGAATATACCGTAGTCTGGGTAGACGAGTCTGTACCATTGTGGATATCTCGGAACGAAGGGTTGTTCGACTTGATGAACTGTCAGCCTTCCCAAGGAAACAGTATTACCCAACAAACTCATCAAAAGCGGAATTCGGGAAGCGAAGAAAATTCCTGTTGTAATATTAAGAACTGACAAAGAAAAAGTTGTGAACCATGACTAGATCCCCTTCGTGATAACTCACAACCTAATGGATCCTAACATGGTACAAGTAGCATGAGCATTAATTCGTCTTACACCAAACCACAACAAGAGCATCGATAGGACGTGGCAAAATACGTCCTTTAGTCATTTTGAATTGTACTATGGGAAAATAAAATAATATTTTGAGCTTACAAAGATTATCTTATACCCCCCAAATTTCACTGCCAAAATGCTGTGAAATTTCAAAATCGGAAAATGGCCTTAACTCATCTGAAAATAATTGGACAGAACCTATGGTCTGTAGTTTTAGGTGGAAAACACACATACCAGCTTTGGTTCAGATAAAATAATCCAAACTGGAGTTATCGGTCAGAAACCGCAATGTTATGAAATTGGTCAAATTCTAAGTAAAAAACGAGAGGCCGATCACGATCGGCAGATGTTAACCCATCCCTTGGCGATAGTAAATTACTATGATCGGAATCATAAATGAGAGTTTTGGTGTAGAATTATAGAGTATACTGTTATGTACTATGATAGACAAATGTACATAACACAAATTATTGGAATTTATGGGTCACTCGCATTTATAAAAGAGAATGCACTGGTACATCTAAACCACCACAGCCTTGGGTTAAATGTGAAAGGTGGCCTGGACATGGAATACTTGGGTTAAGATAGTCCAATTTAAGTTTACAATAATAATCTATCAAATTCTACCAACAATATAGTATACAGATAAGCCACCTCACTGTTGACCCATTAATATCAATTATATAGCAGAGCTGTCAACAAATCACAAGAATTGTTTATGTTGAACACTGACGTCTCTATTAAACCAATAACAATTATGACCTCAGACCATCTGAAGATATCACTCTACAGCTAGGGTTTCCGCTATAGCGACAGGGGATGCCTTTTTGGGCCCTATTCCCAGCCAATTTTTCCCCTTGTCATACCACAGGACATATTCCATATGTATACAGGTATAAAGATGTTTACTTCTCAATTTCGTTGGGACAGTACTAAGAAATTTAAATAGTTGACAACTTTATTTGATTTCTAGCGAGAATACACACTCGGACCGATCTAACACTAACTGAGGAAATGATCAAATTCGACATCGCTAGAACACATGCTTTGGAGTCCGCTGGTTACATTGCTGCGGTTAGGTTACGAAAAATGACAGCCGATCATGTTATATCCAGATAGTTATGCATCCGACCTTACTGCCGAGTCTTGAATAGTGGTCGTTTAACTTAACGGGCGTGTTTCCGTATGCAGCAATTAATTGTTATCTAATAAAGTTTATGTTTTAAAGTTATTGCGGTTGATAGCATAATAACTTAGGTAGAAACTGGATGCAAAAAGATCAGCAAAACTAACGTTTCTTCTATTGGCCGATACAACACAAGTAGGTCCACTAGTGTTTCCACGACATTGAAAACATTGACTGCATTTTCCCCTCGGCGGATACAGGACCTGTTCCCCAAAACCTAGCGGAAAGCCTGATACAGCACATATGTCCGAGTCTACTGTTGATACCATGTGATGTTTATTGTTGAATCTTTATACCATAGCTTTCTTTATCAGAGTATTTGCACATCAATTGGCATAAGAGACATCAGAAAATAATATAGCCTTATCAATAGCTAAGTAGTCCAAAGGCATGGGATGGAATTGATGAATTGGGTTTCAAGTCGCTCCAAACAAATTTACCAGTACATAACACAAGATTAAGGACCAATTTAAACCAAATTTGGTGTGGTGACTCGGGGTACCCTTGGCAGAGTTATAATTTTTTTTTTTTTTGAGTGAATATATTTTTTCGAAAAAATAACTCAGTTAAATGTAGTCGGATCAAACCCATATTTGAACTCGATCTGCATTTTGGGCTGAGAAACTCACATACCAAATTTGGTTGCGATCAGATAGAAAATATTTGAGTTATCGCACCATGCGTAAAGTGTCTACAGACAGACGGACGCACTCACGACGAGTGGTCAATCCGGACGACACTATGTTTACCATACTATGGTATGGGTAACCATAAAAAGCATTTAACTCATGTAAAAACAAGCAGTCGCAGACGGCGGTATCTCCCGCCGATATGTGCAGTCGGGGAAGTGCATTCTCAATAATGTTTGCGTTCTCCGCCGAAATGTGCAGTTGGGGGAAGTGCATTCTCAAAAAGAGGTGGGATTTTGTCAAAAAGCCTGGCTTGCAAACTCATTTTAGGACTGACATTTGTGGAAATTAGCCATGTGACATCATCCATTTGCACTAAAAATAATAAACAAAGTCCAATAACTCTGCTGAAAATATCCGGCCGGACCTGGTTTGCGAACAAGTTGTAGATACTGGTCATGTGAACTCATATACCAAAAATGTGTGAAATCTTTTGACATTTGTGGAAATGAGCCCTGTGACGTCGTCCATTTGCAAACAAACAAAATAAACAAAGTCCAATAACTCTGCTGAAAATGTCCGGCCGGACCTGGTTTGCGAACTCGATCTAGATACTGGTCATGTGAACTTATATACCAAAAATCTTTGAAATCCGTTGAAATTTGTGGAAATGAGCCCCGTGACGTCTATTAACAAAAATAATAAACAAAGTCCAATAACTCCTGTAAAAATAACCGGCCGGACCTGCCTTGCGAACTCATTCTAGGTAATGGTCAGGTGAACTCATATACCACAAATCTTTGAAATCCGTTCACAATTGTTCAAGTTATGACTCTTACAATTTCGGGACATACGGACGGTACGACGGACGGACGGAACCATTGCTATATCCCCCGCAAATTTTCAATTTGGCGGGGGATAATAATTAGACAAAAACAATATTCGACCTTGGCTCTATCTTTAACTGGGAAATACACATACCAACTTTAAATCTTTGAAATCCGTTGACATTTGTGGAAATGAGCCCTGTGACGTCGTTCATTTGCACAAAAAAAAATATAAAGTCCAATAACTCTGCTGAAAATATCCGGCCGGACTTTGTTCGCGAACTCGTTCTAGATACTAGTCATGTGAACTCATATACCAAATATCTTTGAAATCCGTTGACATTTGTGGAAATGAGCCCTGTGACGTCGTTCATTTGCACACACAAAAATCAACAAAGTCCAATAACTCTGCTGAAAATATCCGGCCAGACCTGGTTTGCGAACTCGTTCTAGATACTGGTCATGTGAACTCATATACCAAAAATCTTTGAAATCCGTTGACATTTGTGGAACTGAGCCCTGTGACGTCGTCTATTTGGTAAATTCAACAAAAATAATCAAGTCCAATAACTCCGGTAAAAATAACCGGCCGGACCTGGCTTGCGAACTCATTCTATGTAATGGTCAGGTGAACTCATATACCACAAATCTTTGAAATCCGTTGACATTTGTTCAAGTTATGACTCTTACAAATTCGGGACGGACGGAGACGGAACCCATTCCTATATCCCCCGCAAATTTTCAATTTGGCGGGGGATAATAAGAGCGCTCACAGAGTGTGCTCACCAATTGCAAATGTCTAGCTTTTGTATTCAGTTGTTGCAATATATATTTCAGGAAATAGATGACACATGTAAAAACCTGAATATAAGCACCATAAATGCGACAGTCAACAGGCATCGGATGGCGTCAGCCTTTGACAATGTGGAAACGACTGCAACAGAAAGGAAACGATTCGCTGACTACATGGGTCATAGCGAGTCCATGGAGCAACGAGTTTACATATGTCCGCCAGCGCTGCAGTCGTTGAGGACAATTGGGCCCGTCATCGAGTCCATTAACCAGCTGGTAAGTATCAATAACTCAGAATTGACTAAAATAGAAAGTCCTTCAGAACGTTCATGGGGAAAATGTATGAACAAGTTGCACAACACTGGAATAACACAATTTGGCGCTCCTGTGCAATTAATATTGTAAGACTGATAATTTGGATATATTTGACATTATTCTTGAAACACAAACTCTTGTGTGCCAAATAGTACGGTGAAAATATATATTGCAAGGCGAAATAGAAGTGTGTGGTGGAAACAAACAAATAGCATGAACAATTATTTGTGTAGACTTGAGTATTTATAAACTTACAGCAAGTTTTCACAATTGATGTACTTCAAATTGATAAATTGGGGGTGGGGGTGTGACTCCAGTATGTCTGTCTACATAGCCTGTGTGTACATCTTGATGGAAAAATAAATATTTTCTTATAATTCCACTCTTTGTATAGCATTTACTAATCAAATTTAGAACAGAACCATACATTTTTTAAACAAGACAGTCAATGATTGGAGTCAGTCAGCAGATCGTAAAGATGGAGAAAACTGGGACTGAAGACTACAATAGTCGGTACAAGTTTGTCAAATCAATTTAAAACAAGCAGTTCTAATATGTGACACGGGTAAAGGGTCTTCTTAGGCCACTGTTTTTTGATTAGTTGGTTAGCGGAATTTTTTTCTGGAAAGTTGGGTCGGTCGGTCGAAAAAAAATGAGAAAGATGGAAAACACTCAAATATTCAAATAAAAGGAAAATGGTCTGAAAATTACTTTGTATCATATCTATTATCTTACATCTGTTATTGGCATCTCAATATACAGCAAGATACTTGATCTGACTAGAAAAAAGGTTGATATACATGCATGTTTGTAATCACTTTTAATACTCTTTAAACATAACATAGCGAAAACAAAAACACAATTTCAGACGTTTTTTTACATCATCAGTTTATATATACCGGTTTCAAGAAAGACAAATTGAGTTACATCATCGCCAATCGTAACGATACTGTGGCGTAATTGACATATCGGAAAGCGACAGTCCTTCATTGTAACATACATTCAATATAAACAGACAGATTCTTGTGTTTTATATAAGTAGATCGAGGGGTGATATTTGATCGAAGATGCCAATGACTGGACACAAGACACCCATATAAAGGCATATTTACTACTACTATATATTCAGTTAATCTAAAATATAAATACAATGGATGATTTTGCCTTTTTTGTTCTCAATTTAATAAATTTTAATATTAACCTGCACTGGCACTTCAACAATAGCCCTGCTCCCAGCGAACATGTACTTGTATCCAAATGAACCGAGGGCCGACACCGGAACGTCGGTTTCCTCGATTTCGATGACCCCCTCAGTAAATTTTTCGGTAAGACCACCAAAGTAGCCATGACGAAGCAATGCATCGTCCTCGACAAACGAGAACAGCCATCGAACTGTTATTTCAGGATAAACACATTTCAACTGTTTTCTTGTTTTCCGAAATGACAACTGCACACAGATATACTTTCGCCCTTTCGGAAAAAACGAAAGTAGCCTAACGTTATTACTATATATAGTAGCGGAAGTGATGCAGAAAACACGGATGCGAAACGTCGCCAAAACAAACGGTACACAAAGCGATTTTTTAAAATAAACTACTAAAATTTTGAGTGTGGAAAAAACGGGTCGGCGGCAATAAAAAAAAGTTCGGAAAACAATTGTATTTTTTTCTAAAAACCAAAAAAAAAAAAAAAAGACTCTAGGATCCGCGAACCAACTAATCAAAAAACAGTGGCCCTAGAATAGTGGGACGGGATATATGGGGTGGCCACCTTCACATTTCAAACTGCACACCCTCCCCTCCCCAATAGACCATTGCCTATTACCTCCCAACTGGACCAAACTAAATTAAAACTGGTACTTCAAGATCTTCAACTGTCGGAAATTTATCAAAGCCTTACTGATAATACCGGTTTATAAAATTTATCACATGTATTATAGGAATTGATATAAACATACCAAACATGAATTCATACATGTAGCATAGATAATGTGGGTGAGGGAGTGTTAAATCTCCTTTCTGCCCATATTTGAACCAAATCATCAACAAGGCACCTCTGATTATTGTTCCTGGAAATCACCAATAAGACACATCATTTAATATCACAGATGAAAAGGAGTTAATAACCTATATCATAACATAATATTGCTTAACACCTGCATGTACAATGGCATAGAACACAACACATGGGAATATATATACATGTATTCTATTCACTATGAATTTTTGAAGCGCAAGCCAGTGTGAAAATCTGACTCTTTGACCCAGTTTAGAAGACATGTTCTCGAACAAGTGAAATTTTACAGCTGGTTTGCGTCAGACCTGTGCTCATAACCGGAGTTTTTCGTAACTCATTTTTACACAGGATACAATAAATTGAAAAGTAATAAAATATCTGTTTTCCTATATACACGTGTGAGACATTTACGTAACAAATATTGTTTTTGTGTATTTTGAACCTATTTGTGGACTAAATTTTTTTGGCCAAGTTGAATACCTTTCTATAGGATTGAGTACTATTGGGGAGGGGTCAATTTGTTCTGGGACCTATGATCATCAATGCTACTGTAAATTAGTCTGTAACTACTAATAGCCAAACAATTTTATGATAATTGTCATTTATCAAAATCGATAGATTATAATATCCGAAGTAAAAATTAACATGCATGCTAAAAGTTAGTATGATTTAGATTAATTCTCGCTTCTTGAAATTTTTAATTCCAGAAAACCACACAAGAATTTGACTTCGAGGAATGTTGTCATTAAACTCACTGGTACCTGTATCACATCAGAAATAGTATAAAATGATACACAAATTTTACCTAAATATAAGACTGAGTCAACACCGGCATAAAATAAGCCACTGTGGGTAATGTTTTTAAATTTTGTTAAGTATGTTCTCTTAAATGACTTAAGTATTAACTTGATCACAACAATATAAAATACTACCCCACAAGAGAATCCAAATATTAGAAAACAAGACAGTCAATGACTGTTGAGATGATCATCTGACTGTATACACTGAGAAGACTGGGACTTTGGTGACCACAGCAGTCAATACTTTTCAAAATCACTTTCAATTTTTAACCCTCAAGGATGTGTCTACGGCCCTCACATGTAATGGCAATGTAGACAACATGGCGTAATTAGTGACAAATTTGTTGCGTTTGTTTATTGATAATTTCACTAGCTATGTTATTACCTCAAATTTCTCGAACACCACCAAAATTGGTAAAATTTCAATGTAAATTTTATTGTTATTCCACAACTTATTACCAGCTAAATTGTTGATTGGGAGAATAACACATATATAACAATGCTGATGGATCTTATATTATGCAGGAATGGAGAAAATACCAATTTTATTAAAGGCACGTGAGGCCTTAATTGTCGAAAATATTCATATTTGTTCCAAACACTGTAAACAGAAACACATACAGTTTCGTTCATATATACCATGACCATCGCGTAAACAGCATGGTATCGTAAAGACCTACTATATTTTACCTAAGCCATGGCGAGCCTGATTGTGTTACAGAAGACAGCACAATGCTACTGGCTAATCACACACAAATGGCATAAACGCTCTTTATTAGTTCCATATCAGGAATTAACCAACACAGAACGCTCTTTATGTTTACCATCATAATATAAACAAATGCCATACGGACAAAGTCTATCTACATTTTGATGTTCTTTCTGTTTGTAGCGGTTTTTGACGGGTGGAGATATTTTCACAGGATACCCACCGCCAAGGCCAACCGTACCTTTAATACCAAACTTTGTCAGAAAATTTGCAGAAAATATTCTAAGGTTATCATTTTCCGGGTTATTTACTTTTACATCCAAACTGATTAAAAATATATAGGACTGATAAAAATGTGTACATTGCATCCAAACCCCCACTCCATATAGATGTATTATGTACACAGTATATTTCAACCCATGCTCTATTTATTAAATATCTCTGCATTTAGGAAGAGTACAACTGCTCCAATACATGTATCTGGTAGAAGCTAACAAGAAAGCAAAGAGAGTGGCAGAGTAAGATGGGGAAAAGTTAAAGAAAGGGAGCTCAGAGAGAAATATATGAAATACATATCTGGAACTATAAAGCACCATCTACCATGTAAGTATACTTTAAAAAAATTCAATGAAAGTATGTTATAGTGACCGAATAAATGTTTTTCTTTAGCCCACATACAGGTCTCGTGGACTATTTTAAACTATCTTTCACAATTTTACATACAAATGTACCTCCTCTAAATGTTCAATTATTTGCCATAGTGAAAAATAGCTTCCACAAAACATTATGGTATAGCCTAGAGGGTGATTTCATGTTAAAGACGTGAAATTGCTCGGGTACACGACACTGATAAGTTACCAATGAGATGCCCCAACTGAGGAATGTAGCATTTTACTAACATTTTCGAAAATCTGAAGCAAATCGACCATACCACAGTCCTTCCCACGAGGAAAACATAGCGAGAGCATACATTTGCTCCCGTAAATCAGAAGATGGCTGTAATATTGCACCCATACTATAATTGTAAGTTGGGTTTTTCTCAAACAAAGACATTGTGGAATCATAGACATACATGTACAAACTGAGATGGTAAAGAATCTAAATATACCTTAAAGTAGTTCACTAATGAAACAGCAATTAGTCTCCATTAGTATTTTGAAAAGAGGAACAAGTGCGAATTTTAGCACACGTGAATAGAAAATTCCGAGTGCCTACTGATGTGAGAGCAATCACTCCAGTCTTCTGGGAATGACTGTACCACTCCATAGAAAACATCGTCCGAACTATGCTCAAATGTAAATATTTACTTCTCGAACAGGGATGCAACTATCGACTATAAACTTAAGACAATTATTTTGCCATCATATCGTGACTTTCATTAATATATAAGAATGGTAGCATGTGTTATCAATTTGGATATAATAATTGTAAAAAAAATAACTACTTTGAGGAAGATGCTTCACCATCCGGAGTGCTTCACATCCTTTAAAGGTTGCTTTTTGCCTGCACAGAATACAATGAATATATATACCAATGTTGAAATCTCATCCAATTGTGAGTTCGGTTATCAGGCAAGCTGCATAGACTATATCGGGCAGCTGGTCCATCAATTTTCTATATTTTCAAAATGTATGTCCGATTTTTAGGTTTTTCCTCCGGTTAGGGCTGGACGATATGAACAAAATTGAAAGTGTCAATGACGCTGTAGCTCAACTGGAGAAGATTATTTCATGTGTAAGAGTCAATGGAGCGTTTTGGAACTCAGAAAGTTAAATGTCTAACTATTAAATACATTAAGTAATGAGTGATGTCGCCTGTAGGGTGTAGTCATCTTTCAATTACTATCAAAAGTAAATCAGGTACAAAACCCCAATTCGAATTTGACCTGTATTGTGAGGTAAAAAGCTTTTCTGCCAAAGGATCCAAGAACATTCATCAGAACGTAAACTGAATATCACATTGAATCACTCGGTGGTGGTAGGTATCATCTCTTCTGTACCATTTCAGGGAACACAACTAGGCACAAATGTAAATATCTACTACTTTATTTGGTACGATTTATTGCGCATAAACATTACGGCAATGAGTGTGCCTACAATAACCACTGCGTGTAATTCATTTATAACAATAACAATGTTTTCTGACTATTTGGATATCACATTTATGAAAATAACTTATATTGGTATCATTATTTGTTATTGCATTTGGGAACACCTTAGTTGAGTTTCACATCACTTTAAACATATTTTATTGTAACCAATAGTGTACATTATTCAAGGTATGGTGTAAAGGATGAATGGTTATAACATGATTTAGCAGTAAGCATAGTTCTGATCATTAGCCATCACATACATATGAAATAATGAATCGTAACTGGTTCATGATGAGAATGAAAATGTGACTAATTATGTGACATATTAATCTTTTTTGATGATGATTCTCGTCCGCTGAGGAACGGATTTTCAACAGAAATATCCCAAGTGACATTATATGCATACTTTTCGTGTGGCATAACAAATACGTTGTTCAACTGTGCCAAAATCCATTAACGATACTATTGCTGCAAACATTTAGTATATCTTGGGTGTTTATATTTCTAAATACAATTGTAAAATATGTTGTACTTGTCTATAAACTTTAAATAAGTGCTGACTTCAAATATATGGCTGTTAATAAATTCAAATCAAAAGGAACACTATGTGTAGGATATGGGACAAAGGTTATTGACAAAAAACGAAAGATTTCAACACCTAAATCAGTTAGTCATTGTTGATGCAAGAGCTGGCCATAGAATAATTAAAGTTGGTGTCACCCGAGCTCAACCACAATCGAAGAGGCAAACGGTTGTGGATCAGCTGATCAACTGTCGAAAAGTTGAATATGCGGGCGTCACGTGGAGACAGTGGGTCTACCACAATGTCACAACCAGCTGCAACAAAGCAGCTGTTCACTAGTAATGAGCAGTTATTCTGCAGCGGGTGAGAAACTCATTGAATTTGTTTTATTTATTGTAAAAGCATGTGTTATGCAAGCTATCAACGACTTAAATGGAACACAACATAGTGTTGGTGTTACCCCAAAACATGAGATTAATTAATGGTTAAGCTGGTACACCACACGAAGGACTCTTATCTGAAGACCGCATCAATCATATTATATAAGAATAAAAATGTCATAAAAGATGACTAGTCAGTTTTAGAAGGAAAGATTTAGGGACAGCCTCTTCATTGAGTATACAAATTAAGTAGAAATGAATAACTGTCATAAAAAGCACATGTGAACTAGCGAAAGGGTCTGATGGCAATTTAAAGGTACGGTTGGCCTTGACGGTGGGTATCCTGTAAAAATATTTCCACCCGTCAAAAACCGCCAAACAGAAAGAACATCAAAATGTAGACAGACTTTGTCCGTATACAAATAAGAAATATCGCATAAACAGTATGGTGTTGTCATTTGTTTGACCATTGTTATGTAAACAAAAGCATACAAAGTTACTTTTCTGGTGTTTGTTTATATTATGATGGTAAACATAAATAGCGTTCTTTGTTGGTGAATTCCTGATATGGAACAAATAAAGAGCGTTTATGCCATTTTTGTGTGATTAGCCAGTAGCATTGTGCTGTCTTCTGTAACACAGCCAGGCTCTTGCTTAGGTAAAATATAGGTCTTTATGATAACACGCTGTTTACGCGATAGCCATGGTATATATGAACGAAACTGTATGCATTTTATTGTTTACGGTGATTGGAACAAATATGAACGTGCCTTTAATTGAGTTCAATACTGCTCCAAAAATTATGTTAGGTATCTGACAAGACAATTGTGAGAACCATGTAGCACCTATATTATGAGAGGAATCACATTTTTTATTTAACATTAGTGTTGGTCACAATTCATTCTACACTATTCTAAGAAACTGAACTGTTCGTCTTCAATTGGAAATTGCCCGGGTCAGATCAACTTAGTCGGAATTTGTCCGATATAGTAGCGCAAAATAGTCCGCTGAAAAAATTATACGCTGACCTTTCCCCGGAAGTAAATACAAACACATGTTTCAAAACACGATTTCAAAACATGCTGCATTCTTGCCAAGGAGCAGGTTAATTTCAAATATGATTTCAAGGGGCAACTAAATGCACTGGAGTATGTTTTTAAAGGAAATTATGTAATCGTCAATCTGCCAGTTGGGTATGGGAAGAGTGTCATCTATTTTATTGTTCCAAAGTTATTAAAATTACAAAATATTTACGAAAATCAACAGTATTAATAGTCAGTCCATTGAATGCGGTACACCAAGATTAGCTAACGAAGATCTTCTCAACATTGAACTTGAATATTAGAGCCTGCCTATGGACATGAAAGCGAACACAACTGACAGTGCCAATAGACGTACACCTGCGTCTTTGGCTGATGTTGCAAAGCGGGATTTTGACATTATCATAACTCATTATGTGGCATCACTGAACTCGTCCGTTGGTTTAGCTTGATATGTAATGACAGCTATAACGTCATATACATGACGTCATATGTGAGTTTATCGTCAACGTCATAGCAATAATTATTAACAGATTCGGATCAAAAGGTCCAATAATTCATTTTAATTTATGTGTATTTTCTGTTTACCTGTGCTATCATAATATATTGCACTCATACATTATGACATTATATTAGTCTACATACAAATGACACTTAAGTCATATATGTCGTTCCACTCGCGAACCACACGGCGACATAATTGTCGTTCTACTCGCCAAAGGGTTAAAGACAGTTACTGCTGTTGTGGTGGATGAGTGCCAAATTGTTGAAACATGGTAAGATATTGATCTCATTGCATTAGGTGATGTAATAATTCACAGTGAACTCAGTATTGCGTGCTTCCAAATTAGTATGTACCGGTAGTACAATACTGGGTCCATATTGATTTAGTGATATAGCTACCGTACCTTAGGCCTACTCTTATTTAAATTCATACAATACTATTTTTGGTGCGAAAATTCAAATCTGAGCAAAAAATACTACTGCTGCTCGAATTTAAATATGCAAGGTAGTAGGAACACGAGTACCGTAGTTAGGCTACATAAGTTGTAATATATTCTTGAAGATGTATTAAAATGAAGAAGAAAAAAGAAGAGCAATTTGTTGAATTTAAGTGTCAACATATTCATTCATCAAAACATTATATAAGAAAGGAAACAGACATGATCCAAACAATTACAGGCCGATTGCCCTGAGTAGTAATGTGGGAAAACTGTTCAATAAAATTATTAATCATAGATTCGACAACTTTTTAGAAACAAACAAACTTATAAGCGATAATCAATTAGGATTCAGAAAAAATCGCAGTACAATCAACAGTGCGCCTACGTTGGTGAATAAGAAAAAAAGAGCAGAAGCGACCTCTATATACTGCTTTTGTAGACTTCAAGAAAGCATTCGATTCCGTTGATAGATCTATTTTATTTACAAAACTTCAAGGTATTGTTGTTAACGGGTCGGTATTCTCGATTATAGTCCATTTATAAGTCGAGTTTTTATTCCGTTGAAACGTCGACAGGATTCGGTCCCCCCTTTCTATCGAAAATAGGAGTAAGACAATTATCTTCGTTGTCGCCCACCCTTTTCAAAATATTCACTGACGATTTTGGCAGACAATTAAATACCATGGGCCATATGTGAGTAGTAGTAATGGGGGCCACTATGGCCCAGTACCCCCCCAGTGGGGGCCACTATGGCCCAGTACGGGCCACTATGGCCCAGTACCCCCCAGTGGGGGCCACTATGGCCCAGTACCCCCCCAGTGGGGGCCACTATGGCCCAGTATCGAATACTGGACCATCTAGGACCATAGATGGTCCAGTATTCGATACTGGGCCATGGTGGCCCCCACTGGGGGGTACTGGGCCATAGTGGCCCCCACTGGGGGGTAATGGGCCATAGTGGCCCCCACTGGGGGGTACTGGGCCATAGTGGCCCCCACTGGGAGTACTGGGCCATAGTGGCCCCCACTGGGGGGTACTGGGCCATAGTGGCCCCCACTGGGGGGTACTGGGCCATAGTTACCCCCTGAGGATAGATGTTCCTGTCATTGATGTGACATTTCTGATCGAAAAAATGAAAATGGACTTAGAATTATTTTTTTCAAAAGGAAAATCTCACTTTGGAAAATATCAATTAGCTATCAAGAGTATCTTTTCGATCATTTGGTGGCCCTGAAAAGGGCCGTTTTATTTTTGTTATAGTTTAGAATCCGCCACATTGAACTTCTTTGTTCGCCAAAACTTCAATTGATTTGGCTCCTCTCATCCATATTTCGCATTCACAATAATGCTCATGGCAAACGTGGGGGATCCACACTAGAGGTATTGATGACTTGAATCTTGGTGTTGATTTGTAGCCGCCTTTGGTAGCATCAAACATGACGATAGGTCGCTGTATAACAGTCGCCGCTAATTCAACCATCAATCTTGATTCGGCCAAAAGTGGTGTGCGCCGTAAATCTTGTGCCGACGCCCCAAGTTCGTCACTCTCTGTGTAGTACAGGTCAACTGCCGCATCTCTCAGAATCATCCATCCATCGGTCGTCCCGTAAATCCCAAGGCTGAGTGCCCTCCAAAATAGCGATATTTCTTCACCGTACACTGCTTTACAGTATACCCCACCGCCCATTATCTCGTCAAGATCTGTTATGTTTACAGCAGTCATCTTTGAATGCAGAATAAAATTGTTCGCTGCCGTGCTTGAATATATATCACGATTGCGCGGGCGACAATGAAATCACATAATACTTTGACGTTAAAAATGACAAATGTTTCCTGACGCTGTGTTTCTTTTCAGTGCATTATCTGTTAGTTTCACCATTTTGATATGTTATAGATTAAATTCATGATAGTATATACAATTAATTAAGATGTTTTAACATATGAATTCATCTTCGTTCATAAACGATGACCAAGTAAAGTTATCAAATGCAATGATCAAGAAAAATGTTCAGTATGTTTCTTGTGTTCAGTTTTTTATGTATAAAATATGTACAATTCCAAAACCAAAAACTAGAAAAACATTCCATATTTGCCTAACGAGGTAATAAATATATCAATCATGTGTACCAAATAATAGATAATGATCTAACGAAATTAAAAACATTTGTTTGATCGCTATGCAATAATGATCAAGAAAAATATGCATGTTGATCCGGTTCTGAAAAAACACAACGTCAGGAAATATTTGTCAATTTTAACGCCAAAGTATTATGTGATTTCATTGTCGCCCGTGTCAAATGTATACAAATATTTTCGAATTTGATCAACCTTACATTGCATTGCTATCAAGAGATGGATCCGTTAACAGAATTTCTTCAGAGTGAGATATACAGTAGTCCTGTTGCACAGAATACATATGCTGCGCCAGTCATCAGTCCAAGCTAATACGACAATGACTATAGGTGGATATACACTCATTTTAAAAGCGATTTTAGATGAACTGAGATGCCTTCGCAGGGATATTGACGTGAAAACGCAAGTAACGCATCAAGAAGTGAAAGTGAATCTTCGTTTCGTTGCAGAACAGATAGATATCCCAATCAGGGTTCATGATGTTGAGAGATCGAAAGAGCAGAAACAGATCAAAAACGGAAAATTATCGGCGACGAAAGAAAAACAAACTAAGAGTATCATGAAGGCTTCTACTGAGACAAAAGTAAGATTTCATCTTCCTTGTAAAGAATCTAGAGATACAGAGAAAAGTGATGAATTTGCAAAAGCTCTTGGTTCTTATGGGAAAGATATGTCAAGATATAAGAAAAACACAAAACGGTGTTAAAGTCAGATGATAATTTTAAAACGGCCCTTTTCAGGGCCACACACATGTCCCAAAAGGTTACTCTTTCATAGCTGAAAAAAACAAAACACGATTGTTCAATTCATAATTTATTCAACAACAAATATTTGCAAGTATATTTTGTTTTTAAATTATTCGTGGCGTGATTTTTTCAAAACGAAACATAGGGTACAAGGAACATTATTAGTTCTTAAGCAATACTAAAAGTTTTTCTTTTTGAAAAAATTGGTTGGTCCTGAAAAGGACCGTTTTTGTTTTGGCCCTGAAAAGGGCCGTTTTGTACGCCATCAAAATTCACTCCCCATTTTTCTCAGAGTGCGAATTTTGCTTTTGTCCCCCCGCTGTTCTTTTTTGCACGATCAGCTTTGAACGCGCGGTCACTTCTCTTGCGTGCCTGTCCCACATTATCTGCGGTGTTAGCCCCCTACTTCCTCTCAGTATCGCCATCAAGGGTTCGGGTATTGCAGTCATCTTTGAATGTAGAATAAGTCTGAAGATCCGTCTTGAACTTGTATCACGATTGCGCGGGCGACAATGAAATCACATAATACTTTGGCGTTAAAATTGACAAATATTTCCTGACGTTGTGTTTCTTTTCAGTGCATTATCTGTTAGTTTCACCATTTCGATATGTTATAGATTAAATTCATGATAGTATATACAATTAATTAAGATGTTTTAACATATGAATTCATCTTCGTTCATAAACGATGACCAAGTAAAGTTATCAAATGCAATGATCAAGAAAAATGTTCAGTATGTTTCTTGTGTTCGGTTTTGATGTATAAAATATGTACAATTCCAAAACCAAAAACTAGAAAAACATTCCATATTTGCCTAACGAGGTAATAAATATATCAATCATGTGTACCAAATAATAGATAATGATCTAACGAAATTAAAAACATTTGTTTGATCGCTATGCAATAATGATTAAGAAAAATATGCATGGTGATCCGGTTCTGAAAAAACACAACGTCAGGAAATATTTGTCAATTTTAACGCCAAAGTATTATGTGATTTCATTGTCGCCCGTGTCAAATGTATACAAATATTTTCACTTTTTCAGTGAACTTCATTCATTATGCCGTCTTTAAAGAAATTTATCAAGAAGTTGTGGAGGAAGAGAGATTCGTCAGAGGAGACGGAAATAAAAAGATATAGGAAATGACAGGATTCTCCTGAACAAAAGATAGTTCAGAAGCAGATGCTAAGAGATTTTTTGGCTCGCCGGCGACCATTACCTAAAGTATGTGATCAAGAATCAAGCAATCTTGATCTCGTGGAGATCTTGTCACAGATCAAGAAGAAAGATCTGTGCAATGCAGCGATTGACAGCTTTGCCCAGGCTGGTGCGGCGCACAGATCAAATCCTACTTGGTCTGTGACAATTAATCCCAACGGGATATATCCTGATTTGTCAGAATTCATATGAATCCTGGAAAAGAGAAAACGGCCCTTTTCAGGGCCACCCACATTTCCCAAAAGGTTACTCTTTCATAGCTGAAAAAACAAAACACGATTGTTCAATTCATAATTTATTCACACAACATAATTTTCAATTGTTTGTGTCGATTCGTTTATCTGTTTTTGGAATGTAGAATGGTCTCAGCTTCTTTTTCTTGGAAGTTTTCTTGGAATTTTCAATTTCTGGATGTTTATCTTCAGATTTGTTCTGTGAATCATTCGTAGGATCAACAGGTCGGTTTTTGTTTGGAAAAATCTGATGTTGTAGGCATCTCTTCAGTTTTGATATCTGCATTTGTTCTTGTATTGTTACTACTTGTAGACTTTTGTATAGTTTTCACATTTTTTTTGTCGCCGAAATCTGTTTTACAATGGAAGGACCAATGGGATTCTTGTCCGCATTTGTAACAGTAACCATATGGCGGTTTCCAATTTTTATCAGCTTTTTTTTCTCTTGTTTCTCTTGCCATTGCATTTTGTTACAAAGTTTAAACAAATTGGTAGAGATCTGTCTCATTTCGACAAGATTATCTTGAATTTTTCTAGTCTGTGGTTGTGTAGATTTTTTTGAATCTTCTTTATGTAGCTCTCTTCAATAACTGCAGGCCTTGGTCTTTTTCTAACAATATCTTCTTCGCTGGTGGCGTCGTCTGAAACAGGTCTTTTAATTCTCTTAAACATTTTTGTCTTGACTTTTGTCAGCAAAAAATATTGCGACTGGCTTCTTCGGAGTTGAAGTGTAAAGTGTAGAATTACACCTGCTTTTATAGCATTTTCATCGCGAATGCTATAAAAGCTATAAAAGCAGGTGTAATTCTACACTTTACACTTCAACTCCGAAGAAGCCAGTCACAATATTTTTTGCTGACAAAACTCAAGACAAAAATGTTTAAGAGAATTAAAAGACCTGTTTCAGACGACGCCACCAGCGAAGAAGATATTGTTAGAAAAAAGACCAAGGCCTGCAGTTATTGAAGAGAGCGATATGGAAACTGATAAGGCAGAAAGTGAAGAGAGCGATATGGAAACTGATGAGGCAGAAAGTGAAGAGAGCGATATGGAAACTGATGAGGCAGAAAGTGAAGAGAGCGATATGGAAACTGATGGGGGAGAAAGTGAAGAAAGTTCGAGTGATGGGCAGATTGGACGCGGTCGAAGACAGAATAGAGAAATTGGTGGGAAGAGAAAGAGAAGTCTGGCTAGAGAGCGTGTTGTGTTCAATCCAACAAAATATTTCAAATTGGAGCTGAACTCGGAGAAATTTTCCAGAAAATTTAAATCAGCATCAAGACAATTTGGTGTGAAATTCGAGAAATTTACAGATCCAATCGAGAACATTACAGAGATATTTGAGAAGTTGACAGAAGAATTGAAACAGAAATGTTCAGCAAATGAGAAGACAAGAATCAGAGTTACGATAAATCATCCAGGACTTGATATGAGCATTTTCATTCCATTCACAAAAGCCAGTGAATTTAATGGAGGGGCACTCATGGATAATATTCAAAATGTGGTTCAATCAAATGCAGACTTTACAATTCATGACGGTGCACTCAATTTCGAAATCTTCGTTACAGATATTCCGGAAGGTGGCACACGACACTCACTACATTATGGACCATTTGCAGACAAGAACAAGCTGACAAAAGTAAAAAGAAGTATTGTCCGGATTGAAAATGCTGATGATGTTATGTGTATGGCAAGATCTATTGTCGTCGGAATGTGTAAGGCAGATAGTGATGGATCTGCGTGCTGGTCAAAGAAATGGAAAAGGATAAGGCAATCAATATACACAGCACAAACAGATGCAGCAAAAAATCTACTCAACCGTGCTGGCATTCCACACGATACAGTTTGCAGTATCAATGAGTTCCACAAGATTCACGAAATATTGTATCCAGAATATGTTGTGAAAATTCACAATGAATTTGCTGGCGCTGGATTTCTATTTGAACCTGCAGAAATGTGTTCGGAGAGCAAATGTGTACACATCTACTACAACAACAATCACTTCGACACCATAACATCAATCAAAGGATTTCTAGGCACCAACTACTACTGTGAATTCTGTGACATTGGATTCAAAAGTCGTGGCGATCATCGATGCAGATTTGTTTGTGCATGCTGGTCATTGACACAGTGTAATTTCACAAATTTGGTGAAGTGTAGAACGTGTCGACGATCATTCAGAAGTAAATCTTGTTTCGACAACCATTTGAAGACGGAAGGAAAACAGAAAAGAAAAATATGTGATTTGGTTCAACTATGCAACAAATGTGATGAAGAAATTCTCATCAATAAATCAAACAGACATATATGTGCGGGGTTGAAGAAATGCAAACATTGCAAAGAAATCGTTGAAGCAGATCACAGGTGCTACATTCCAAAATATGAATCACCGGAAAAGAAACCTGCAAAGATTCCATATGTATTCTTTGACTTTGAATGCAGACAAGACACAGGTGTTCATATTCCAAACTTCTGCGTTGCACATACCGCTTGTGGAGATTGCATGTGCAAACCAATCGAAGAAAAATGTGAAACATGCGGACCGGATTCCAGAGAGTTTGTATTCAAGGGTGACAACGTTTTAACAGACTTCACAAACTGGTTATTCCACCAAGATCACAAAGGATGTGTTGCAATAGCACATAATGCTCAGGGATACGATGCACAGTTTCTACTTCAAGCACTCATACAAAGTGGAATTCATAAACCAGAACTGATCATGAATGGAAACAAAATTCTCAGTTTAAAATGCAACAGTGTGAAAGTTATTGATTCTCTGAGTTTTCTGATGATGCCGCTTTCAAAGTTTCCACAAACTTTTCAGCTGAATGAGATGGCGAAAGGACACTTTCCACATTGGGCGAATTCACCAAAGTTTCAAAATTACATTGGACCTTACTTGTCTTCTGATTACTACAAACCAGACATGATGAGCGTGGAAAATCGAGAGAAATTCTTTGAATGGTACAATGAGAAAATAGAAAATTACGTGATATTCAACTTCCAAGAAGAGATGGAGAAGTACTGCAAATCAGACGTGGATATTCTTCGCCGTGGATGTGGAAATTTCAGGAAATACATATTGGAAACAGAACAGATTGACCCGTTCATTGAGTCAATAACATTGGCGCAAGTTTGCAATTTGGCATGGAGGAAGAATTCAATGCCAGAGAAAACAATTGGAATCATTCCAGATGGTGGATACCCATGTGCTAAAAACTATTCCATGAAAGCGATACGTTGGCTTCAACATCTATCATTGTCACGTATGATAACAATCAAGCATGCTTTGAATGGAGGAGAAATCAATATTGGCGGACACTACGTCGATGGATATGAGGAAGCCACAAGAACAGTTTTTGAAATGAATGGATGTCTGTTTCATGGATGTCCAAAATGTTACAACAGACAATACAAGAATCCCTATACGATGCTCACCATGGAATAATTATATACAAGAACTCAACAGAAGAAAGATGAACTGGAAAGTCTTGGTTACAGAGTTGAATCAATTTGGGAGCATCAGATCGACGAAAGAATGAAATCGGATGTGAAATTCAAACAACAAATGGAATCTTTCTACAAACATCGAGACCCCATTTTGCCAAGAGAAGCATTGTTTGGTGGACGTACAAATGCCATCAAATTGTACGAGGAAATTGATCAAGATTCCACAAAAGAAATCAAGTTCATCGATGTGTGTTCGTTGTATCCATATTGCAACAAATATAAATTCTACCCTGTTGGACATCCAGAAATTTTGAGCCAAGAGCAGATCGATCAAGAACACATTAGAGACTATGCAGGCCTTGTTAAATGTACAATTTTACCACCATCGAAATTGTATATTCCAGTTCTACCGATTCATTGTAACAAGAAAATGGTTTTTACTTTGTGCAACACTTGTGCCGTCAATGAGGACGAGACATGTAACCATTCAGAAGAAGATCGAGCTATAACCGGAGTGTGGACCACGCCAGAATTATTCAAAGCAATGGATGTTGGCTACAAAATACTTGATGTGTACCAAATTTGGCATTGGACAGATTGGACAGATGAAATATACAAATCCTATATCGACAAACATCTAAAGATCAAACAGGAATGTAGTGGTTATCCATTTGGTGTTGAGACAGAAGAACAGAAGCAAAAGTTTGTACAGGATTATTATGCAGCTGAGGGTATAAAATTGGAGAACATCGAGAAGAATCCAGGAAAACGCCAAATATATAAAATTATGATTAATTGTATATGGGGTAAGAATGCACAAAGAAATCTTATGTCAAAAACAGAGTATGTGGATAAGCCATCACGTTATTTTGAATTGCTTACTAGTAACAATATAATTGTTCAAAATGTTACACTTCTTGATGGTGACAAATTCATTCTGTCGTTGCTTCTTTTGTTACAGCGTATGCAAGATTACAATTGTATAAAGTTTTAAAAAAACTTGGAGATAGAGTGTTGTATTTTGATACAGACAGCTGTATGTATGTCAGTGATCCATCAAAGAAGAACATCAAAACTATCGAAGGAAGATTGGGGAAATGGAGCGACGAACATCCAGATGCAAAGATTGTCAAATTTGTTGGACTTGGGCCAAAGAACTACGGATATGAATACATCAAAGATGGGAGAAGATACACCAAATGTAAGGTAAAAGGTATCACTCTTGATTACAGCACAAGTCAAAAAGTTAATTTTGAAACAATGGTACAATGTGTTAATGATCGTGAAAATTTCAAAACGGTTGTTGAGTATCCTTCCAGAATTAAAAGACAAAAGAACCATCAACTGATTAGTGAGTGTCAAACCAAAACTTTCAGATCGGTGTACACAAAACGAAAACTCGTCAATGGTATTCACACATATCCATACGGATGGAGATGTTGAGTCATTTCATGTCAAGATGTTGACAGGCGTAGTACCTCCAGAAATTGCTGAGAAGATTTATGGATATTTGGTGGCACAGTCAACACTTATTCCAGAGATAAAGAAGGAATTACAAGAAGTCTGGTTTGAAAGAGAAAAGAAAGCAATACTACGATGATGTGATGTCGACGAATGTTTACAGAGATTGGACTATCTTGAGACAAGTATATTTTCTCATTTCTCTCAAAAATATATTAAATCATTTATTAAATTCAAAACATTTTTTCTCATTGAAAGAATATCTGATTTTTGGATATTTGGTGGTGATGAACACCATTTAGATTTAGACACTTTTGATGAACATGACTATATTCATTATACAAAGTATGAAGATAATTATCCTCTTGCTAGTGGAACCTTTAAATCAGTTCCTAGGATCTATGGGTATTTGTTAACAAAAAAAATGTCAACATATGCAAAAATTAAAAACATTATAGGAAATGATTTTTTTATTTACAGAACAAACAGAAGAATAGAAGACTATAATACTTGGATTATTGAAATGTTTGGAAATATTTACAGCTTTGGAGATTTCTCTTTAAAAACTAAATTCACACGTCGTTAAGTTCACTCTCTGATTAGGCATCAAAGTGACAACATGGAAGAATCTTTACTTTTCCAACATCCGTGTAATTTCTTTATCAGCGGACCTAGTGGATCAGGTAAAACAGAATTTGTTAAAAAAGTTATTGAATTTAAACACGATTTATTCCAAACACCACCAAAGAAAATAGTTTGGTGTTACAAAGAATGGCAAGACACATACAATCGTATAAAAGAAATTGATAACGTTGAGTTTATCGATGGCATTCCAGACGATGATGAGGAAATTGTATCAGATAAATCATTTCCTCATCTTGTTGTTTTCGATGACATGATGGGGGAACAAGATGAAGACAAAATAATGCTTTGGTTTACTAGAAAAGGTCACCATTGAAATGCTTCAATAATTTACATTACTCAAAACATGTTCCAAAAATCAAAAAGTAGCAGAACTATAAGTTTGAATGCACACTACATGGTTTTATTTCAAAGCGTTCGAGATAAAAATCAAATAAAAGTTTTGGCTCATCAAATGCAAACCAATCATTTGAAACAAGCATACGAAGATGCAACTTCAATAAATCATGGATATATTTTAGTAGATTTTCATCCTAGAACAGAAAATTATTTGCGAATTAGAACTGATATTTTCCATAAATGGTTGACAGCTAATGACCGAGGTCCTGTCATTTATTCAAAAGTATAAATTCAGTTGTTGTTACTTTTTTCATTTTAGAACCATGTCGTCCACCGAGATGTTTAGTCATGATGAACTGTCACAAATTATAAATTTCTTCACTTTTGCAGCTGAATTATTTCTTGAAAATGATTGGAAATTACCATCACAGACAAAAAAGTTTTTTCAGAGAAATAAAAATGTTCTTAAAAAAATCTCTGATCGATCAACTGATATGGAAACAAAACGCAAATTAATTTTACAACGAGGTGGTAGTGGGTTCCTTGGAGGTGTTTTAATTAGAAGTCTTTTGAAAAATTCATATGAACAAACTGGTAGACAATCTAAAAGTAAATCAAAGGTTTCTCCAAAACGTTCAAAGATTACACGGATGCAAACACAACAAAGGGGTAGTCAAAAAGAATCTAAACGTAAAACAAAACTTTCTCTAAATCATTCAAAGTTTACACCGATGCAAACTCAACATTCTAAATTTACACCTATACCTTCTCAGCAGAACCCTCAACATCAACCGTTACAAAAAAAACCAGTTATTGATCTTGAATTTTCAAAATTTATGACGTTGTCTGATGCATCGAAATCTGCATTCGAAGCTTTAGAATGGTTCAATCAGAAAAGATAAAAGATGAAACATATAATTTTTCTGCTCATTTTGAGACAACTACTTAGACTGTGAAGATGCCTTCAAAAACTAAGAGCAGGAAAGCACCGCTGATAAAAAAATATGGTGAGTTGATTGTTGCAATGAGTAAAGTTCCATCTGCATATAAAAAGAAAATGATCAACGATGCTCCGAAACAAGTGATGGATTGCATTTCAGAATGTTGTCAAAATCTTTTAAAAGGTAATGTAAAACTGAATGAAGCTCAGAACCGCAAGTTACATTCGAAGCGTAAACATATCAGATATCTTGCAGACAAGAACAAACCTTTGCAACAAAAGAAGAAAATTTTGAATCAAAAAGGTGGCTTTTTACCATTATTATTTCTTGCTCCATTGATTAGCAAAACATTAGGTGCAGTTGTTAACAATATTTTGTAAAAACTAAATCTCAAATAAATATGAAGAAAATGGTTATTGTACCATTCAGAATGTTGGAAGATTTCAAACAATGGAAAATGTCAGAAATGAATAAACCTCAATTACCTCCTGATCCTGCAATTTCAAATGTTTCAGATTCTTACAAAGAATTGAAATCAGTTTATGATAAAAATATTTCTGAATCAGAAAAGTGACAGTTATTTGGAGTGTACAAATTGAAAACTTCACAAAAATCTTTAAATTCAAAATTCAGTTTACCTGAACAAAAGTTATCTGAAAACTTTGGGAACATGAGTGAACATATATTGGAAAGTGTGCCATCTAAACTTCGTGGTAAAGCACAACAAATTTTAACATTGTTGTCAACTAATCCTAAACTTAGATGGGATGATCGTGGACAATTAATTTATGGAACAGAAACAGTTACTGGATCAAATATAATTGATTTGATAAACGATGTTGTTCGTCACCGAAAAGGTTTTGACCCAGTTGGTTATGAAACATTCCTACGTGGATTGGGAGAACTTAATGTACCACAAGATTATGTAGGTAACAGGAATCGATGGTTGTGGATACAAAGACATTTAAAAGAAGGTCACACTGGTGATGAGTTTCATACACCTCATGCAACTCCTAGCAGTGGCAAGTCAAGAAAACGTTCAGTTGATATTTTCACACCTCAAAGTTTTCCTAAAACCAGAAAATCGATTTTGAAAGAATGGTCCCCACTTACATAAAATTTGACAAACTTCTAACTGAAATTTACTACAATCCAAAAGAAGTTGGTGGTTTCAGTGGAGCAAATCAACTTTTTAAAAATGCGAAAGAAACAAATAACAAAATTAAACTTTCAGATGTTAAAAAATGGTTACAATGGCAAAAAACATATACTTTGCACAAACCAATTGTTCGGAAATTTCGCAGACGTAAAACTATTGTTGCAGGAATTGATATTCAGTGGCAAGCTGATTTGGCAGATTTGCAAACTTTGCAAAAGCACAATGACAATTACAGATATTTACTTTGTGTTATTGATGTTTTCTCAAAATTTGCATGGGTTGAAAAAATTTAAGACAAAACTGGTAAAACTTTAGTTAAAACATTTCAGAAAATTCTCAAATCATCAAAACGAAAACCTGTTTCATTTCAATCTGACAAAGGTTCAGAATTCAAAAATAAATTATTTTTACAATTTTTGAAATCTAAGAAAATTCATTTTTTCACAACAGAGAATCCAGAGACAAAAGCAAGTATAGTTGAACGTTTTCAACGGACATTGAAAACAAAGATGTGGAAATATTATTTTTTTTTTTTTTTTTTTTTTTTTTATATATCTTTATTTACATATTAACTTCAAGATACAAAAACAAATAGCAATGCGTTCACAAAGTATATTGACACATGTGTTAACATGATAATATCAATCAGAACTATAAATCAGAAATATAAAGATGGGGTTGGGTGGGTGGGGGGGGGGGGGGTGCTCATTAGTTTTCACAATAGATTCGTATATGTGGTATGCTCTTTTAACAGTTAACTTAGTGGACTATTCTCATGCGTTGCCTCTAATGACATGAAGTAAAATAAATCAAGAAGTAAGTTGAAGTAAAATACGGTTAGTTTGATAGATAAATATATAGATTAATAATTCGTATCACTGTATCATGTTCATTTTGTATGCAAACAAAAATCTAGCGGGAGACATTGGCTCATTCGTACACTATTCATATGATTACTACATTTCGTTGACTGCTATCATAACTGGATACCACTCATGGTCGAATTCGTGGATTTGATCGTTGTTAAGAGCTATAATCCGTTCAATTCTATATCTATTCTTAATTTCCAAAATAAGTGAATTTAAAGACATGACATCCGGGTTGAACTTTGTTTTATAAATATAATACTTCAATAGTGTGATCAGTGTGGTAGTTATTTTGTTTTTGTTGCCTGCTGTGGGTGGTAGGAGCAAACTTTCCTTTGATGTGGAAATAATTATACCGGATTTTGCGAACCAAGCTTCAACATCTTTTTAAAAAGATTTTACCATGGGACAATCGTAGAAAATGTGAATAATAGTTTCGTCGTTTGCATGACATCTCTGACATGATCCATCTGTTACTATGCGCATGTTTTTCAGTAGTTTATTCGTTCCGATGATCCTAGTTATTATACGGTATTGGAACCAGCGGAATTTAATATCTGGTAGTAGTTTGAAAGGGTTCGATAGTATTTGCTTTCATGGGAGGTTCATGTTCAAATCATTTTTCCATTTACGAATGAATGACGGTGAGGGGTTTATATTTTCCATGATGAATGTGTCATAGAAGTACCTTCCTCCCCGGTTTTGGCGAATCAGTAATGAAATATTATTTGGAATTATCGGGCCATAAATTTTTCTTAAAGGCAGATTTAAACCACGAGAAAGAGCCATTACTTGTCTTTTAAGTCCTAGTAGTGTAACAAAGTTTGTCGATACACCAAAATTCGATCTCAGTGATTCCACTGAATGAAATTGGTCATCAGCTATGCAAAGATCGTTAATAAAAATGACCCCTTTCTCTCTCCACTCGTTCACATTTATCGTGTTTTTGTTGATTGTTAAATTATTATTGTTCCATATAGTCTGAGTCATAATGCCCATGGGCTCTTGTTTATTAGTAATTTCGAGAAACTTCCGCCAAGCGGTTAAAACGTCGCGCCAGAAATGGTTCTTAATTGACCTTTCATAATTATAAATGTACTTGGAGCCGTACGCCGCGAATAATGGGTCCTCAGATATCTCTGTTGGAGCAAGTGGAAGCCATGGGGCAGATTTGGAGATACACCTTCTCATCCATGTTATTTTTATTGCATCTATAAAAGAGTAGATATTTAACATTCGCAGGCCCCCATTTTCATAATTTTGAAAGAGTTGTGTTCGTTTTATTCTGTCTCGTTTCCCATCCCAGACGAATTTGAATAGTAGTGTATTTAGGTCGTCTAACACTTTTTTGTTGGGATTTGGCAGAGCTGAAATTAAGTGTACCAGTTTCGGGATAAGTTGGGATTTAATTACCACAATTCGTCCAAGGGGCGTCAATGATCTGTTTTTCCATTTATTGATAGACTGTCTGATTTCTTCAATCTTATTTGTGTAGTTTAGAACTATGATATCCGGCAGGTGAGAACTGAAGTTTATGCCTAATGCAGTGAAAGTTTTTGAGACTTTAATTTGGCATTCTGGGACAGGTGTGGAAATACAATTCTTTTTTGTTCCCAACCATACTATTTGGCATTTGTCTATATTGACTTTTAATCCTGAAATTTTTGCGAAATTGTCAAGTTCAGCCAATGCCTCCCGAAGACTAGTTTGGTCGCCGTCAAGAATGAGAGTAGTGTCGTCAGCATATTGGTTTATTTTATATTCCGTCTTGCCTAGGGTTATACCAGATATTTTTGTGTTTTGACGTATCATTGAAGCAAATATTTCTGCGCAGATTAAAAAAATATAAGGTGAGAGAGGATCTCCCTGCCTGCAGCCACGCGATGGTTTAAAGAAACTCGAGATGCAACCATTAACCAGTACAGCTGATTGTATGTTATTATAGAAGGCTTTCACCCATCTTTTCACAGAATCACCAAAGTTAAATTTCGACAAGCACTGGTGTATAAACGACCATGATACTGTGTCAAAGGCCTTCTCAAAATCGATTAAAAGTAGCATTCCTGATTTTTTATGAACATCTATTTCGTGAATAAGGTCGTATATAAGTCGAGTATTATCACCTATAAATCTGCCTGGAAGGAAACCTGATTGATCCTGGTCTATGATATGTGGAAGAACTGTTTTGAATCTATTCGCAATACAGGATGTCGCAAGTTTGTATGATATATTTAAAAGTGTAATAGGTCGCCAGTTTTTCAGGTATTGTCTTGATTTATCTTTTTTGGGTATCATTGTAATGATGCCCTGTTTCTGCGTAATTGACATCTCTTGCTTATCGTATACTCATTGATAGAATTCAGTAAGAAATTACCTATATCTTTCCAGAAAAATTTGAAGAATTCAGTGGTATAGCCATCCGGTCCTGGAGATTTTCCATTTTTAAATTTGTAAAGTGCGTTTGAAAGCTCCTGGTATGTAATTTGGCCCTCTATATAATCTGACTGTGGCGGTGTTAAGGTTTTGGTGATCAAGGTGTCTGGGATTGTATGGGGTGTTGTGCTAAGAATTGAGTGGCATTTTTCGGAATAAAGGTTCTCATAAAATGTTTTAGTTGTATTAATTATTTCTTCTGGATCGTCGATTCTCCTATTCGAATTATCGATCAGTTCTGTTATAGACTTAGAGATAAAATTTCGTTTCTCCATGTTAAGGAAGTATTTGGTTGGTTTTTCACCGTCTTCGATAAATTTTGCCTTTGTTCGGACTATGAGTCCTGCGATTTTCTCTTTGCGTTTTGTTGCGAGTTGGAAATCTATTTGCACGTGTTCCTCTGTGAGTTTGTTGTCGATATCCGGGTTGTCCCCGTTTGAAATAATCCGTTCGATTTCATTCTTTCTATTTATTAATCGTTTTTCTTCGTTGTCCGATTGTTTTTTTATGCGTGAAGAGAACTGAATTGTTTTACCACGGATATCTAGAAGAAGTGCGTCTAAAAACATGGCATCAGATATTTTAAACCCATTTGTGGAACCGCTCTGGCTCCCTGTATTTTCGTAACGTTTTACATTTTCTTGAATGCATTCTTTTACAATATTTGGGTACTCTTTTCTAAACAATAATGAATTGTTAAATTTCCAGAAACCCCGGCCTTGTTTGACGTTGTTTATTCGCATTGTTATGGAAATCATTGAGTGGTCGGTCCTGTAACCAGAATGTATGTCGGGACTATCAGATGTGAGACTTAGAATGTCATGTGAAATAAAAAAATAATCTAATCGCGCCATTTTCAAAGGACGTCTACGACGCCAAGTGAATCGTTTAGAGCTAGGATTATTTACACGCCAAGGATCGATTAGTTCGAGACTGCTCGTGAGTTTGTTAACGGCCAACTTAGCTCTTGGGTTGTTTACATTTATGTAATATTTGGTGTCGAGGTTCTGATTTTGAACGAGGTTCCAATCTCCACACAGAACGATTTGTGTATTTTCTAAGATTTTTATATGACTGTGTAGCTTCTCGTAAAATTTCGGCTTGTCTTCATTTGGACCATACACAGTACCAAGTGTCAACCTTATATCTTCTATAGTTAGATCGAGTAGACAGAAGTTGCCCTCTTCGTCGTTAATAGAGTTATGTACCGTGAATTGAAATGTATTTTTGAAGAGTATAGCAACACCTCTCGATTGAGAGTTGAACGACGAAAAAGCACATTCATATCCCCATTCAGATCTTATTATTTTATGTTGATCATCCGTGAAATGTGTGTCCTGGAGACAATAAATACTTCCATTTTGTGATTTGAGGTAGTCAAATACATCTCGCCTTTTTTCGCTATTGTTTAACCCTCGGCAATTGACGGAAATAATTTTAACCGACGACATAGCAGAGTTGACGACACTGACTAACACTCTCTGACGAAGAATAAAATGCATACAACATAGATTTGCAAAATGTACAAGTATCAATGATATGTATGTCAAAGTTTGATTCTATTAATAATGCATAATACAGAAACGTATTCATAAATAATATTGAGCTGTTTAGAAATACAGATATGAGCAAGCAGACTTTCAAATGTGGGTATGGGGAAGGGGGTAGTAAAAACTGTGGGGTGTGTGTACACCCTATTTCCGGTGAATTCCTCCTCATGCCGCAGTGCTTCTCCCGTGTGCGCGGTCGCTAATGTATGGGGTGCTACGATACCTTGCATGTGAGCTTCGATATTTGAGAAACTAAAACCGTGTGGAAATTTTCTAGGATTCATTATCTTGACAATCCTTACCAGAAAAAATAATGTCGGGAGCATTTTGCATATCATCTTGAAATTTCAAAGTTCTTTAGAGGTAGACAATTTTGTGTGCATGTTAACATGCTAATAAATTCTTTGTTCATGTTGAAATACAGTAAAGTCAATATACACATACATATATACCAGACGACGCACAATGTGACAAGCATGTAGAATGAGAGGATTTAAACATAGGGTAAGTTCAAAATAAACTAAGTGTATATGTCGCATGCCCGTGGTTTACAACCAAATGTTATAAATATCAAAAATACTATTCAAGAAGATACCCGTATACATTATGTCGGCAACATGGGTATATATAGAGGTACTCCCTGTGTGCGATATCATATTAATTGTTGTCAAAACATCTCGCACACATATGGATTAAGAGACTCTGCAACTTTAACTAATACCTAATCTCGCTTGTGTGTGGCATTAATACGATTATATATGAAATCTACGATGTCCATGCATATGTCACATGCGTGTGAATTATTAACTATATGTGATGTAAAATAACTTTTAATTAAAGGTCAGATTATATTTCGTATGCGTGTGATCTGGAACCGAGCAGTAAACATATCCTTAATGTGCTTTAATACAATGTTATTGTGAAACAGAGGTGCGATATCATATTGATTGGTATCAAAAACATCTCGCACGCATGTGAATTAAGAGACTGTGCAACTTTAACTAAAAGCTAACCATGCCGAGTGTATATCTCACGTGTGTGTGGCATTACTACGATGGTATGACATCTACTATTTCCATACTTATGTCACAAGCGTGTGAATTATTAACTCTACTTGACGTAAATTAAATTTAAATTATAGATCAGTCTATATCTCGCATGTGTGTGGTCTGGGACCAAACAGCAAAAATATCCTTAAAGTGATTCAATACAATGTTACATAATAAACCTCTTAATTCGGGCATGCACATAACAATAATATATATATATATTTTATTTTTTTTATGTGATTCAACTGTCTTTGGTGTGCATGAATACTCTAATCGGTACCATAGCATACTGTGAAACAAACACAAAATAGAAGATCAAAACTGCTAACTGACATATTAAAAAAGTCAAAATAGAAAAACAAACCTGCTAGAACTCGAAGGTAAATAGTATCTCACGTGCATATGGCTTACAACCGAAAAAGTTATGTCTGTAATTTTGAATTACTACTAAACGTATATGTCACATGCGTGTTGTTTACAAACGCAGCCCAACTACTTTTAAAAGATAAATCAAGACAAATTTAATTACAATATGTCAAAGAAATACAGTCGAGTGTCAGTGAAATTAGTATGGTTTAAAGTTTGGCATATGTCCAGTATGGTATAGCACAGTACATTATAGTATATCATAGCATAGCACATTATAGTAAAGTATAATAGTAAAATATATTACAGTACAACACAGCATAATACAGTATAGTATAGTATAGCATGGCTTAGCACAGTATAGTATACTACAGTATAGCACCGCACAACAGAGTATATTTTAGTACATTATGACAATGTGACAATGCTATCCGATTGCGTACATATTATGCGTTATTTCTAAAATTCTAAATATAATTTAACCGACATATTATGTTTCGATCTTGGTAACTTCATATTTAATTTTATTAAAAAATTATGTATGGTTCCAATTTTGAGAGCCAGCCTAAGTTTTTAACAAATGTGCACGGGTGAACACAGTTCATGGAATTTATGTCGGTCGGCTGATTAGTAACGACTGAGAGAGTGGAAGAGACCTTCGATTATAACTCAATTATATGATTTCCATGGACCGGTCGATCACTGAATGTCTACATTGACACACAAATTTAATTAGGTTATCAGAAATTGTATGCTTTTAGTGGTTGTTTCGGCTGACCAATGCATTTGTACACACTTTCGGATAACAGGCGTCGATTGACAGTGAATCTAATTAATAGCGACTACAGTCGGTTGATTATATCTGTAAACAGTGGCTTGTTCTGTGTTTATGAACAGTGGCCAATTATACTGACTCCCAACTTGTGACAGTTTCGTGGACGAACATTCACAATTTGGTGTAGTTTCGCTGATCACACATTCCGCACTATGAATGCCCGTTAGTGAGCGGGTTCATCGAGGATTAGGAGGTTTACCATCTTTCAACAGGATCGCGTGATATGCCAGAATGTCGTCAAGTTGTACTTCTGTTCTGAATGGAATAATTTGTCCGGTGAAAGCTTTCACAAATAGTTTGGCATTAGACAGCCAGGATGATGTAATTCCAGGGGCTTTGTATGCCTTATTCAACATATATGCATTGTATCGTGTGATATCTTCTGTTATGATGCGTTTGAATGGTTTCCTTTTCTCCTTGAGTTCCTTTTTCTTGCTGAGTACCTCGAGTTTTGTGTCCCTAGTTGTAAATTTAACTATTATCGGTCGTGGTATCGCTGTCTGTTCTGCGGATGTCGCTGTAGCTGATGTTGCATTCGCGGCTTCGTCTTGGGAAGGTTTCAATGCTGGATCCTGTTCCATAGAATTATACACAGATTTTTTCACTTTCATTTCATTATTCTGTTGTTTTCCTATGCGGTGTGCAATCGATATGTCTTTGGTTGTCAGGTTCGTGTTTAATTCCTTGTTCAGAATGTCAATGGAAATATTTTACACATAATCAAACTTTGAAATACAATGATGTTTTGCACGATTTTGTGAATTCTTACAACAAAAGTTTTCATAGAAGTATTAAGATGGCACCAGTTTTAGTAACTCGAGAAAATGAAATTGAAGTTTCCAGAAATCTTTATGGAAAGTTAAAAACGAAAAAAGATAAGATCTTGAAAGTTGGAGATTTTGTTAGAATAAATAAAACAAAGAGAACTTTTGATAAAGGATATCTTCCAAATTGGACAAAAGAAATTTTCAAAATTAGTAGAGTTTGTAAAAGTACACCATTAACTTACAAATTACTAGATTTAGATGGTGAAAACATCGCAGGATCATTTTATGGTAATGAAATTCAACATATAAAAGATAATAAAGTTTACGAAATTGAATCAGTTGTTGGTAAACGTTCAAGAAAAGTTGCTGGTAAATCAGTTAGAGAAATTAAAGTTCATTGGGCTGGTTATCCTAAAAAATTTGACAGTTGGATTCCTGCCACAAATTTGGTATAAAACTTTTAACATGTCTCAAAATGGTTCAGTTGTTCTGGATGCTCCATCACAATTTCAAATCTGTGGAGAAAAAATTGCAAAAAATCAAGTAACATATTTTACACAAATTATTATAATTGTTGGTATAATCGCTACAGCAATTGTTCATTTAAGTTTACAAAGTGAAAATAACGAACTGTGGTTAATTTTACTCAGTAGTTCTTTGGGATACATTTTACCAACACCGCGTTTGAAATATTTGAAAAATCAGTCGGCAGAAATTTTGAAAGTATGAATTCTTTCTACATTACAATTCCGAGCGACAGTTCAATGGTAATGTATCCAAACAATACTCAATGTTGTTTTACTGTACAATTACCAAAACCAATTCAAATTGATAAAGACAAATGGGAAGTTGCATTAGTCGAACTGATAACACCTTCAGAAACATACAATGTTACAGGGGATTCGTGTAAATTCAATTTGATTACAACTGATGCCATAATACTGTCTGTTCTTAAAAATCGTTTTGAAGAAAAGATATTTACGAGACCTGATGGCGTTCATGCACTTGAAATACAGATACGAAAAGGTTCGTATACCTCTGCGGCAGATTTACTTGATACAATGCAAGATGTAATTGATGAAACACTTGGAGAAGCAATGCAAAACGAATACGGATTTAACATCAAGTACTCAAAAGTTACAAAACGTGTGAAAATTATTCGCAAGAGTTTAAGTAACACAAAACTAGGAATTGAATTACCACAATGTCTTTTGCACAAGTTGGGTTACAAAACTGAAAACGCTTCTGAAGATTTTTATTCAAATAATAGATTTCCGTTTGGTGTAGATATGAATGTTGGTCATAATCTAATGTTTGTTTATTCTGATATTGCCGATTTCACAATTGTTGGAAATGTTGAAGTACAAATTTTACGAGTTGTTTCTTTCAGAATTAAAAGAGATATCGACGGATTACATGTAAAACATGAATTTTTAAATTTACATTATGTTCCAGTTTCAAAGTCTTACTTTGACAAAATTAGTGTAAATATAAGTGGCGACACAGGAAAATCAATTCAGTTTATTGGTGGTAAGTCTTTGGCGAAGTTGCATTTCAGAAAACGAGAGGAATTCTAAAAACAATGTTCCCCGTGTATAGAGGTGTACCACGGCAATATGGTAACGGTATTGGTTCAATTTTCAAATCACTTATGAGATCTGCTGTACCATTTCTAAAACCGATTGGTCGGACAGCTTTACAACTTGCGAAAAAACACACTTTTGGTGTTGCAGATGAAATTATTAATCAAGGTAAAAGTCCGAAAGAAGCGTTGATGTCTGAAGGTAAAAAAGCTTTAAAATCTTTTGGCACACAAGCTAAAAATCAAATTTTGAACTCGAGACAAAAACCTAGAAAAAGAGTAGCGAATTCAAAAATGAATCATTCAGCTGTCAAACGCCGAAAAGGTCAGTCGAAAAAACATCCTAGCAGTCGAGCTCTTGATATTTTTGATTAATCATGGCACAAATGGTAAATGGATCATGCGAATGCAATAAATCGGAACTTGAAATAACACATGTTCCACCAACGGTGGCTACAATGTCAGAATCGCAGTGGATCGAAAATCATCCGATTGCACCGCTGAATAATTCTGCTCCGATAGAGTTTGTCATACCATCTCAAACCGAAAAGTGGACAGATATTAATCAATCTTATCTTTATGTGAAATTCAAAATTACAAATAAAGATGGAACTAATTTGGATGCTGGTACGGAATTAGCACCAGTTAACAATTTCTTTCATAGTATGTTCAGCAGTATCGATGTTTACTTGAACAACAAATTGATAACTTCGAATTCTGACACTTACCCATACCGAGCATATTTCGAAAATCTGTTGGGATACTCTCCAGAATATAAAGATAATCAATTAGCAAATTTAGAAATGTGGTATGGCGATACAGCAGAACATTTTGAAGAGAGTACCAAAGGTGGTACTAATGCTGGATTAACTTCTAGAGAAAGTTTGATCGGTGGTAGTAAAATTGTTGAACTATGTGGACGCTTACACACTGATCTGTTTCTTCAAGAAAAATATTTACCAAACGGAATTTCAAATTCGTATCAGATTAAACAGATCACCATCAAAATTTTGCCTCATTGGCGCCGAGGATGGACAAATTGTTTTCGAATCAGCAGTGTTCCATGTCAGAACAGTTAGTCTCTTTCCAGCGGTCTCAAATAAATTAAATCAAGAAATTGTCCAGTCAAAAATGAAAATACCTATCAGACGAGTAGAAATAAAAACTTTCACAATTAGTACTGGACTTAGATCAAAAATTGAAGACCACTTATTTCAAGGACAATTACCAAAGAGAGTTTTTATTGCGTTGGTCGAAAATAAAGATATGAATGGAGATTTGGGTACCAATCCATTCCACTTCAAACATTTCAGTTTGAATAAATTGGAAGTTAGTCAAGACGGTCATACAATACATAACCGTCCATTTGAACCAAACTTCGCAACAAAACAATGTCTCAGATCATATTTATCTTTGTATCAATCTTTAGGAATGTTTGGTGTTAACAAATCAACATTGGCATTAATTTAAAAGAATATATGAATGGTTATTGTTTGTGGGGTTTCGACTTGACACCGGACCAAGGAAGCGACGAGGGACATCTACATCCTATAAAGACAGGGAACCTGCGTTTGGAGCTTCAATTCTTGACAGCTCTCACTACAGCCGTCAACGTTTTGGTGTATGCTGAATTTGACAGTGAAATAGAGATCACAGCTTTGAGAGAAGTGCTTACTGACTATTAGGATGGAGTTCACATCACAGCTATGGAACTACTATGAAGAATACCAACGTTCACAAAACTTTGCTCCGAGATGGAACCTGATCTTGGACACACTCAACAACGCTATGATTGAAAAACTACAAGAACTTATTCACAAAGAAGTGTCAGCAAACTGTGAAGGATGTAAAATAGAACATCCTAGTCAACGTGAACATGTTCTGTGTTTGTTCTCTACAACTGATGATTGGACAAACCAGTTTATCGACTTAGCGCTGATTAAACTTGACATATACAATGTTATGGAAAGATGGTTCCCGAAGCTGATATGGTTAAACCCACACTGCAAGGAGAAGTTCGAAGCATTCATCATGTGGGATCATCTGAGAAACAGTTTGGAGCTCAACCGCAAAAAATTCGACGCAGAGTGGACTCTGATGTGGTCACAGCGAGTCAAAGAGAATTACAACGATGCAGACAGCTGAACTTCAATATATTCTGGACAATTCCTGGTTGTGTAAACTTAACACACATGTTTGTGCTAGAGATCTGTTACCAGAGAAGAAACCACAGCATATTCAAGCATATATTGTGAACACGCACTCATCGGATCAGCCAGGAGAACACTGGACATTGATGTTATTCAAGGGAAGATCAGCTGTATACTTCGACTCATTTGGACTACCACCACCGAGACGATATATGTTACCATTCATAAAAAGGAACTCATCAGCATGGACTATGAATACAACACGATATCAACATCGTGCGACAAATGTGTGTGGATTATATTGTATATTCGCACTCCACCACATGATGAAAGGAAAGAGGATGAAAAGATTATTCAATTCTCGGGATTTCTTCAAGAATGACAGAACAATAGTTCGATGGTTTGGAAAGTACTATGGTCGATTATACAGAAAAGCAAATTTGCTGTTGAATTAAACTTCACCAGGACATCGACGGCTGATATACATACAACGCAAAGAAGACGACGACCAGATAACAACGAATGTGTCAACAACTCCACAAAATAGACTCTTTTGTTATTGATTCAGCGTAGGATGTTGTAGGATGTTCAATTAAGTTTCTTCAAATCTGAGACCTTGTTTTGTACATAAATTATTGTTCTTTGTTAATATTATTGATGTATAATAATATATTATTGTTCATTGTTCTTGTTCTTGTTTTTGAAAAATAAATGATAAATTTCAACAAAATCGTTTTCACTGTAGGATCCCCACCAATTGATTCTGTTCGTGTCGATGTGTCATCTCTGGTCAGAATTATACAAACTTTAAAATAGTAATGAAAAAATGTCTAAGTCCATTTTCATTTTTTCGATCAGAAATGTCACATCAATGACAGGAACATCTATCCTCAGGGGGTGACTATGGCCCAGTACCCCCCAGTGGGGGCCACTATGGCCCAGTATCCCCAGTGGGGGCCACTATGGCCCAGTACCCCCCAGTGGGGGCCACTATGGCCCAGTATCGAATACTGGACCATCTATGGTCCTAGATGGTCCAGTATTCGATACTGGGCCATAGTGGCCCCCACTGGGGGGGTGCTGGGCCATAGTGGCCCCCACTGGGGGGTACTGGGCCATAGTGGCCCCCACTGGGGGGTGCTGGGCCATAGTGGCCCCCACTGGGGGGTACTGGGCCATAGTGGCCCCCACTGGGCCATAGTGGCCCCCACTGGGGGGTACTGGGCCATAGTGGCCTCCATTACTACTTATGTGCTACATGTACATTAAAGGTACGGTTGGCCTTGGCGGTGGGTATCCTGTGAAAATATATCCACCCGTCAAAAACCGCTACAAACAGAAAGAACATCAAAATGTAGATAGACTTGTATACAAATAAGAAATATCGCATAAACAGTATGTTATTGTCACATGTTTGACCATTGTTATGTAAACAAAAGCATAAAAAGTTACTTTTCTGGCGTTTGTTTATATTATGATGGTAAGCATAAAGAGCGTTCTTTGTTGGTGAATTCCTGATATGGAACTAATAAAGAGCGTTTATACCATTTGTGTGTGATTAACCAGTAGCATTGTGCGGTCTTCTGTAACACAATCAGGCTCTTTCTTAGGTAAAATATAGTAGGTCTTTACGATAACATGCTGTTTACGCGATGGTCATGGTATATATGAACGAAACTGTATGCGTTTTAATGTTTTTCTGTTTACAGTGCTTGGAACAAATATGAATATTTTCGACAATTAAGGCCTCACGTGCCTTTAACAATCGCCAGAATAATCACTTGCTTTTTGCTGATGATCTCGTTTTACTGTCTGAAACAGCCGATGGTTAGCAAAATTCTTTGAATGAGTTGCAAAAATATACTTATACTAATAGTCTAACGGTTAATTCAGACAAAACAAAATGCATGATATTTAAGCCAAATAAACGGAAGTTTCATATGGATAATAAATTTTATATCAATGGTGAGTCATTAGAAGTAGTCGAAGAATATAAATGCTTTGGTCTCATGTTCAGTTTTGACGGTGAAATGGAGAGAGCTTATGAAAACTTGAGCGGGCGAGCTTCAAAGGCTATGTCTGAGTTCACGACGAATTCAAACATAATTGTCTCTTAGTACTAAATGTAAATTGTTTGACAAATTAATAATGCCTATCCTGTTGTATGGTTGTGAAATATGGGCTGCGGAGTTGAAATTTTCGTTTGTTGATAACTACTCTCTTCAGCAGACATTTAAAGTTCTATACAAATTTAATTCAACTCAACAGAAAAGCGTCAAATCATGCTTCGAGGGCTGAACTAGGTCGATTCCCCATAGCAATTAATGTCATCGGGAATATGGTCAAATATTTAAATAAACTTCGTTTTGCACAACCGGGAAATATAGCACATGATTCTATTACATAATCTCTAGTGTGTAATCTTCCAACGTGGGGCACACATCTTTCGAAAAGCGGTATCAATATATCACAGTCTAATACAATGATATGATTCACCGACAAACTTATAATTGATAGACTAAAATCAGAACATGTTAGTCATTTCAAAAAAGATATTTTCGCGATGACGACAAAAAGAATGGTGCTAATAAAATGTTAGCATGTTTAGCAATCATATATTTATTAGCTATAGAAAAAGGCCGACACACACAGTTTATTAAAAGACAGAATTTGTCTCATGTGTGATGGGGAAAAAAGTTGAAACTGAAAAATATTTAATAATGGAATGCAGTGCGTACACTGACATCCGGAAAGAATTTTTAGATGTTGCCAACACGAATAACATACACTTTACAAAGATGAACGATGGTGATAAATTCGTTTCTGTAATGAAAAATGAAGACAAGTAATTATCAGTTCCGTGTGCAACATTATCCGGTCATTCTTCCAAAGGAGAACAAATATAAATATGGGGAAATGAAAATTATAATTTACATGTTCTTTATGTTATTTGCAACTGCCTGCACTGGTGTATCGCAATAAACTATATTATCTTATCTTATTAAGCAGAGCCTGGTTGAACCACATGATGGATTGCTTCCATCCTCAAGCTTTGACACCATTTAAAGGTGCTTCATTTCTTAACTTTATGTACGTATATGGATGGAACGTGAAATAATATATTAGAATCAAGAGATTTCTTTTACTAAAAATTAATTTGATTCTTCAATTATTAAAGAACAAGGACAGAATTTTTTTTTTTATAACATTGCAAGACGTTTGGTTAGTAATATATCTTCATTACACCAATGAAATTGTGATTACGCAAAATATTTACGAATATACGATGTGTTGTACACTTTTTTTCAGAATGTACATGGTTATTTTCATTCTGGTGAATTCTGAACTATAAATAATTTAAAAGACTTTGTTTTTGTTTGAGAACATTGCCATTTGATTTTCACAGGTCCGATGTCTGAACATGGAACATTATTGAATCATGACTTATATTTTGTTAATTGCCAACAAATCACCCCAATGTTCCATAAATCCGCGTACACATGTGTCAACGGGAATTACTCTTCGAAATTACCAAATTGTAGGTTGTTTGTATCAAAACTGACATAAATTTACCCAAAAATAAAATGTCGACCGGCAAAGATAAATACAACAAGAACAAAGTCTGTTTTGAGATGCGTGCATGTTATATCAACTCGTGAAGGATTTATTACCAATTTATTATTGATCCTTCGCATTGTCCGTCTTCTTAACATTATGCCGGGTCGTTCTATATGCTAAGCTTACTGGTCAGTCAGAATTTCTGCCATGTACGGTATAAATCCGTGAAGATGCTATTGTGACAACCTTTCTACGCGAATTAAATGTCCCAGAAAGACGCATTAAGAAAAAACAATCCGACTTTGAACACGATGTTTAGATCCCCGAAAAATAAAACATTTGCACGCCGTGGTAAATATAGAGCGTTCTGCGTTAGTCTATTCCTGATATGGTAGAAATAAAGAGCCTTTATTTTCTTCTGTGCGAAAATTGAAAATTGCTATGACCATATGAGCACATGAAGCCAGTATATATTTTTTTTATCAATAATTCGTATTGAAGAGATAACTCAAACTCAAAAGATAACTTCGCCCTTAAGCTATATATCTATCCACAAATCATTTCATTACATGTATATACGCTTTTGTCAAAATCATTATACATGTTGATTGAGTTGTAAATAAATATTGTTTAAACGGACATGGCTCATTCGAACCTCCAAATTTTTGTTCTACGTAATTTGGAGCGACGGATACGAAAGGTCGATATATAAAATAAAAATTGATAGTCAGGCTTCATATTCTCTGAAAAACGCATGCCAAAGTCACAGCCATTTTTCAGCAGTTTTCAACCTTTTCGCCAGAACTAAAAAAAAAACGCTCTTTATTGCTACCATATCAGGAATAGACTACAACGTAACGGTCTTTTCTGTTCCATGTCGTGCTAATGGCTGTTTTGTGTTGGGGACCCAAACACCGTATTTCCAGTTGTATTTTTCGTTACTTCAATGCGTCTTTTGTGGTTACATAATGCTCATATAAAGGTAGTTCAGACATGTATCGACCTATTCGATACTGAGAAAAATTCAAAAGCGAATAATATGTGTATTTTGGAGCGCAAACCGCCATGTGGCTTTAATTCGTATATTTTGTTATATTTCGCAACCTATCTTATACCTCCTTCCAAATTTAGTAGACATAATTTGGAAGCTCGAATGATATTGTTCGATCATGCAGGTTTATTTATGCGGCATCATAGGGTGATGGAACAAAGCGATTGTTTTAACAGTAGTTTTTGCTTCACAACTTAGTTTTACAACACGTGCAAGAAATTTGCAACATGAACACAAACTTCATAGCACTTCCGTTCGTTTTGCAACGACAAACTAGGCCATCACTAATGCCCATTATCAAAAATACCTTAAAAGTTATGACTTAGAATGTTTCATTGAGACAATGGCTTTTCCTGGAACCGTTCGAAGAAAAGTGTGTGAAAATTACAATAGTTTTTAACCACCATCGTATTGTAGTTTGCATTTTTTGTTTACATTTTTGTCGGAGTTAGTTTGTTCTTCTAAGTTCTATTATATATATACTTGTAGACCCGATCGGGTTATCAGATAATCTACAGTCTATTGTGTATATTTATCGGTTAGCACACCTCGGTACTTACAAGGCATTAAAAATACCGGAATCAAATTTGACAACGTTCTACACTGAGAGAAAGTAGACGAACGCTCTTTATGATTACCATATCAGGAATAACTGGTATGAAACGCTCTTTATTGACATTGTTACGTGCAGGGATTTTCCATCACTTTCAGCTCACTAGTCGTCACTTCCAATATAGAAATTTGGAATAGTAGTCGTGTGTACAGCGGAATGAACATGATCTATATGAACTTCTCCTGTTTCAGCTTGACCTTGCTCGTCTATATAGTGAGATTGTAAATTCGACATCATTCACTCACATCTTAGGTGGGAAGCTGTAAGCCGAATGTTTTGATTGATTGATGTACCGTATTTATTTCAGACTCAATTGTCCATATAGTCTAAGTATATTGCGCTACAATATTTTGCAAGTTTCATACCGATAAGCATTGTTCTAACACAGTCTATATATATATTTTTCAACCGTTTTCAACTTCTGCTAGAAGTCAGCGAAACGCTCTTTATTGCTACCATATCAGGAATAGACTAGCACGTAATGCTCTTCACTGTTCCATGTCGCGCAAATGGCTGTTTTGTGTTTGGGACCCAAACAACGTATTCAAAGTTGTATTTTTCAATGCGTCTTTTTGTGTTATATAATGCTCGTAGATATGTAGTTCAGATATTTATCGACTATTTTGATACTGAAAAACATTCAAAAGCGAATACTATTGTGTATTCAGGAGCGCAAACCGCCATGTGGCTTTAACATTGGAGCTGAGGGGTTAGATAGTCTTTACGAAAGGACAATACATAGGCTGACATTGTCTGCAAAGATAGCAGAAGGGTCACTGCCAGCGATACATCTACCAGCAGACAAATTAATTGATTAAAGGTGACTAAATTTGACGAATTTGATTCTAATTAATCTAAAAACTTGGTGGAAGAACAGGAAACAAATAATCTGAATTACTAGGAGTTAAAGCCACTTCGCAGTTTGAGCTCCGAAATACACATAGGGCATAATAATATTCGCTTTTGAATGTTCTCCGGTGTCGAAATGGGTCGATAAATACCTGAACTACCTTTCTGCGAGCAGTACTGTCACAAAAAGACGCATTGAAGTGATTCAAAATACAACTTTGAACACGCTGTTTGTGTCCCCCAAAAAAACCCCAGCTATTTGCAGGACATGGAACAGAACAGAGCGTTTCGTGTTAACTAGTCAATAAAGAGCGTTTCTTTCAATTATTTGCGAAAAATGGAAAACAGCTGTAAAATGGCTGTGAACATGGCATGTATTTTTCAGAGCATATGAAGACGATACGGTATATCAATATTTCGTGTATTTGTCAACAGCGTATACCTCCTTACAAATTACGTAGACAAAATTCGGAGCTTGGATGTCCATTTTCAGCAAAATGGTGCATGCGTGTCGCCGGCAGCCAGACATAAAAATACCAATGGTGAATGCTATTCCAGATGTGTTGCGTTATGGAGAACGATATCACAATGCTTAAAGATTACCATATGACTTACAGTTTCATTGTTCTGTTGTTGGGGGCGAGTCAACTAGATGTGCGCCAGACTAACATACGTTACCGTCGCCGGAGCGGGATTGCCGGTTATCTACTGTTATCCTTATCCAATATTTTGCAAATCTCGAAATTATAAGTGTTTTTGTCAATTGAAAATGTCATATTGCGTGAATTTTACAATGTAAAATGCACACTGCGTTTGAATATAGAACGTATTAGTGCCACAAGTGAGGGTCGCCGGATTTGCGTCAAATTGGTCATCTCGAATTCGAAGTGACTATTTAGTGTAAACAATATTTTATTCTCAATAGCAAGTGTGTACATACATATACAATTTTAATTACAACACATATATTTATTACAAAATGTTTACACGTGTGTCCCAGCATATAAGAGATGAGAAAAGTGACTATTTGTAAGCGTATGTGTCACAAAGCAACCAAAATCATACTTTATATGATTTTCCGTCATCACCCAATATCCTGCCGGATACTATTCGACTCCAAGTCACAATGATTTGCGTTGTGATCAAACGGCATGGTTTTTTTAACGTTCGTTATCATACATTCTGAAGCTAACGGATATGCTATTAAGTGGGCAGCAGTGCGGCATTGGGAAAAGGGAATAGATATATGATCTCGAATTGTCTTGAGTTATTTAGTTTGAAATGCAGTAATGTAACTAACGTACATTCCTGTAACATACGTTACCATGGGATGCATATACTCGCCCGATAATACTACTAGAGCCAATTACAGGAAAAGTGAGTATTACATAATGTTGGAATCGGCAAACATGTACTTCCTGCTGACCGCATTTAGACGTTTGCGCCAATTACAACGCAGATATGAAGTAATAACTTATCGATTCAAAGCTCATTTTAACCCAAAATCTGATGCCGATAATGTCACACACACTGTTATGTGCAACAGATTAAATAATTGATCGCCCAAAAATCGCAGCCTTGAAATTAAGTGTTGTACTTTATATATAGGTGTTATAATATATCCGCAGTTTGAAAACGTGTGATATAGCGCATTGTAATCCTCACAAGGAAGGTGCCGATCTTAGCATGGAAGTATTTTCAGAAGTAATGTCCTATCTCAAACTATAAGCCACTTATAATGTTAGAGTGTGCTATGTCCACATAATCCGAAAAGCGAAGGAACGTAACTATGTTTTTGATTAAATTCAACATAAATTTTGATGTACCAATTGGAAAGTTCCAAACCAAAGGGTTTTTCGCGAACATGAGAGTTTGGTCTAGTTAAAATGGGATGGGTTAGTCCAAGTTTCCTTCGACGCAAACCAGCGGTTGGGAAAATGTTTTATGTCGAAGTCCCTGTGTATAAAGAATTTCTTAACTCATTGCAACCATGCGGATTCATGCGAACTCTACCGCTTAGTGGTAATTGAGCCTATGATCGCCAAGACTAGCCCACTGCAGAACAATGGCGAGTAGAGAAAACACGTTCTATAATCGAGTAACATACATGATTTTATCATGCATACTTAATTTATCAGGATAAATCAGAACACTCAAAACCAACTCAGAACAGTCTAATTCTGGCATCACGGAATGTCCGGTCAAATGGATGTTCAAATGGAACGATCACAGAGGAAAGGAACATCATAATCACAGTCCACAAAACCACATAGCACAGTCCCTGCACTGCACCCAGTCCTTTGTAATTCTTCCACCTATTACTGCATTCACCACAAATATCACTTCTGTTCCAGATGTTCCACGGACAGTGACTGCTTTGTGTCTTCATTCTGGGTTCCTTTGCACGCGCATCGGCGACAAACATGTCTCCAGCAGCCAGCTACACAAGGAGTACAATAACATAAACCAGTACTGTTACTAGTTGGCCAGAGCTATTTGTAGTTACTGAATTTTTGGCCAATGTCCCTTTAGTTGGAATCGATGATGATGATGGTTTATTTGTATAATAAAACAAAATTATTTTATACAGGAGCGACATGGTCCAGATGGGCCGTCTTCCTGTCGCCCCTGTCAATACATCATGGCGAACTTTAAAGATTCTTATATGATTCTCTCTTTTGGTATAAAGAATTTCAAACACATTCCTGTCTTGAGTGACCACCAGAGAAAATCACTGGTGTCTTGAATTTGAACTTTTCCACAACGAGCGCTCTTTTTTTTTAAATATTTTTTTTTCAAATCATAATGCTCAAACGACAAAAGGTGCGTGGTTGGCCTACATGGGTCATTGACTTGGTATCAAAATGCTTAATACTGCACATCAAACGAGTAAGATTATAGACCCAAAATTGTGTAACATACGTCCATTTCACTACCTGATGTGTATATAATCCAAGTGCATGAGCCGACATAACGCGGGCGCATATTGTATTATAAATGTGAAACCGCTATACACCTCTATTCATTTATGTGAAACCATATAGGCCTAGGTGATTTACATGACTATTTTAGTGATATCACTATACGCCATAATGGGCACAGATATGAAACAAATTGTGGAGTCGGTTATCCCTGTCTATCTGGGTAAACTTCACTTCGGCAGGCCTTCCTTTGTTATATAACAGACAAAATCCCTAGGATCTCATTTGTCATTTGTATAGCGCATTTTGTTGAATTGTGGACATTTTCTTCCACACAACCCCTGTCAAACAAGGAGCCATTGCCATTTTCACTCTCGCACTGTTTTAGTACTGACATGACATTGTCATAATTGTATCAAGTGGATGCATGTGGCAATTTAATACCTCTCGATCGTCTGCTTGCTAGCCTCATAATTCACCTGACGAAAACCCTCCTGATGTTATGTTGAAACGCTCTGGTTCGGCAAGGAATTCACTGTCATTCCCACTCGAGTACATAGTGGCAACATCTTCCCCGATGGACTCCAACATGTTCAAAGTGTGGTTAGTTACCTGGGAGGCATCGGTAGCCATTTGACACGTTTGATCCTCTAAAAGATTGACATATCAGCGGCCAGAATAATGTCACCTGATAGGTCGGTCAGTCTATTATATTAATTTAATTAAATATACAGGGTATTATGCTAGGGGGGGTATACTTTTTTGAGGTGTTTAGCTTATATGGTTTTAGCATATCCTATCTTTGAATGCCAAGACATATTTAGGCTTAACACCGTTCGTGACGATGTCACCTGATCCGGAGAAACATCCATATTATAAGTAACCATTTATTTACTAAATACTTACTGATGAGTAGTTCATGTAGAGCATGTTCAAGTGGTTGTGGTATCTAATATTAGTTAATATATATTAATAATCATGCCCCTAAATATCCATGTAGTAATATGGCCAGTGACACTTAACAACCGCTGATATCCCACAGTAAACCGATCACCGCGCGATTTGGGTGAGCGTCAAAGTTGAAAATGATTTTGTTTAAATGGCAAATTTTCCAATCAAGGACATTAAAAAGGTTACAAAACCATAAGGATTGTTCACTTTCACGATGAGCTACATTTACCGAAACTCATTTTATTCAGGATATTTTATGAAGGGAACTTACTTTAGAGGTGTTTAGCTTATATATGGTTTCCGCATCTCCCGTCTTTATAGGCCAAGAAATATTTAGGCTCGATGACTCCATCTACACCTTTCTTGACGATGTCACCTAAATCGGTTTCCCAGAATTCAATACCATCTGTAAAGAAACGTCTATATTTTTAGTAACCATTTCTTTACCAAATACTAACTGATGAGAAGTTCCTATAGGGCATGTTCAAGTGTCTGTGGAATCTATTAGTATAATCATTCATTGAAACATCAGTAATGGACTACTGGCAGTGAGGGTGTCACTCCTCCATTTATATAATGTGGAATTCATGTGTTTTTGGAGTGGCACGCAGGATTCTTACCACTATGCTAACTTGTAGTCGGGATTCATATGCCCATTTAATTGGTGTTTTCAACATGGCTGGTATGCAGATTTAATGCATTCAACTAGACCAATTTTGATTATTTCTTAGCCAAATTGAAAGTTATTCAGCAAATGATATTTTCTTAACACATTGAGTAAAAGTTACCTGTTGAGGATTCCTTGATTTCCAAATTGGTCAAGATATTGCATTCTGATATTGTCTGAACAAGAATGAAATAAAAAAGCATCAATGTAAGTCGTAGCACTGTTTAGTTACATTGTAATATGTTTCCAAAGAGACATATTTTTCACGTTTTGGTTGATGATTTGTTTCAATGTTGTGTCACATGTGGGACAGCTTGTACTTTTTCTGGGAATAATAATCAAGTGTGCATACATTCTCACCAAACTGATCCTCCATGATAAACACATTATATTTAAGTTGATTGTCAACAAAAACATCACAACTCCGCTACTACGTTATTAGATTTTGCAAACACTTGTTTCACAATGATAAGAATACATGCAATAAATGTTTACCTTTTTCCTGGCCCCATCTGTTGAGGTGAATATGCGTCATCCCTTGCCTCTTTTATTCCTGTAAAATGTTGGTGAAAAATTAAATTATTCTGGTATGTGTGATTGTTCAGCAACGTGTGCTACTTTGTGATAAATTATTAGTTTTATACCCACCTCAGTAATGAAGTTATAAGGTATATATATAGGAATCAGCTTGTCCGTCTGTCTTTGTCCGAGATTTTAGGTAGGGTCGTAACTAAATGTCAACTGTTATGTCATATCTGAACCTACATTTTTCAGTAATATTTTTATAAACTTGGCACATATATGTATTCTATGTATATTTCTCTCCTCTCTTTGAGTTTTCATATGTATTCTATGTATTTTTCTCTCCTCTCTTGGAGTTTTCCTAGACAGTGGGAATATGTTCCATGGAAGAGTTTTTATTTTCTGAATGACTGCATTCCACAATCTGGCTCTTCGATCTTTAAAGAACAGTTTGAATATATCGGAGAGTACCACTGTAAATCTGTCAAAAGCACGTACAACATATATCATTCAATAATTGGAGTTAGCAGAACATAATTTGACAAGAGTTTATACAAAAATTGATGTATAATTAAAAGGCAATGAGGGCTGCTTCTGATTTTCAATTATCTAAAATTAGTGAAATTAGACTTGCATACATTTTGAAGAAATAATACTGTGCAAATGATGCATAAAAATTGTCAAATTTTTCAAAAGTTGGAAAGTCAATTGACGGCCATAAATTTAATTGATCGAAATTTAAAATTATTTTTGATAGCATGACAGACAACATAATATTCATTAATTGGATGTAACAGAAAGATTATCTCACATTTGACAAGAGCTTACACAAAATTTTATGCATAATTCAAAGACAATGAGAGATGGTTGTCTGATTTTAAAATTATCTATAAATTAGTGAGATTAGACATGCATTCATTTTGAAGAAATACTATTATGCAAATGATGCACAAAATTGTCAAATGTGATTCAAAAGTTGAAAAATAGTAAGTCAATTGATGGCCAAAAATGTTATTAATCTACATTTCACTTCGAGAAAAAAAAACCTCTACTAATCTCAGTGTATTTCAAACCTACTCCTCAATGAGTTTTGATGGACACTGCGCCATACACCTGGAACAACACATGCACCAACTACAGATACATGCGTCTTTGCATAACACGCTGTACTTGTCATTGGTAGCGCTGGTTCCTGTAGCTGTAATAGGTACCAGCAAACCAGACAAGATTATTTCTAATGCATTTGAACCCATCAATCAACCATACCGCTTGAACTTATACTTCGTTTATAAGCATTAAGTAATAGCGGCAGTATTGCCGTTGTCGCGTCCAGTTCTCCCGATTTCATGGGGGTAATTAAATGGACAACTGTTGCATTGTCATATCGCAACCTATATTATTAATTATTCCTTGAGACCATTTATGGTATAAAATTATTGATCTTCTCACATCGACCTGACATGAGCTCCAGTTTTTGTTGTCTTACATGCCAACTAATAGTAAAATGTTCCATCGGTTAAAGTGCTCACGGTTCAGCTTGTGGCCAATTCTCGGCATCTTTAATACATGGCAATGAATTCTTGCATTTTGTTCAGTGATAGTCTCTTAAAGTGTCATAAATAGGAATAAAGACGAATATGAGTTATGTATCAGAAACATCATCCTGGGTGCCATGGCCATGCGTTGCTCCGACCCAGAGCTTCCCCATCCCTGGAGAATACCTCCGTATTTTGTTTGACTTGTCTTATCACGCTTGGACGGAGTGGTTCAATATTGAAATGAGTAACCAGAAGATGTGCTTAGCGTTATGTTTATTAAGATTATTGTTGAGAACATATACCATTCAATATCTGGATTTAAAGGCACGGTTGGCCTTAGTTGTCGAAAATATTCATATTTGTTCCAAACACCGTAAACAGACAAACATTAAAACGCATACAGTTTCGTTCATATATACCACGACCATCGCGTAAACAGCATGCTATCATAAAGACTTACTATATTTTACATAATCAAGAGCCTGATTGTGTTACAGAAGACAACACAGTGTCACTGGCTAATCACACAAATGATATAAACGCTCTTTAGTAGTTCCATATCAGGAATTCAGCAACAAAGAACGCTCTTTATGTTTACCATCATAATATAAACAAACACCAGAAAAGTTACTTTTTATGCCTTTGTTTACATAACAATGGTCAAACAAATGACAATAACATACTGTTTATGCGATATTTCTTATTTGTATACGGACAAGGTCTGTCTACATTTTGATGTTCTTTCTGTTTGTGGCGGTTTTTGATGGGTGGAAATATTTTCACAGGATACCCACCGCCAAGGCCAACCGTGTCTTTAACAGAAAGATTATTTGCCATGAGCTTATGAAAAATTTGAAGACAATCAGAGATGATTATCTGATTTTCAATGATCTATAAATTGGTGAGATTAGACATGCATACATTTTGCAGAATATATAATTATGTTGCAAGGAATCTGTTTATTTCAACAGTTTTGTCACAGAACTTACTCAGACGATTGTACAGCAGTGAACGAGATGTTCAGACATCTCAAAATAAGACATATCCGATGGTCCGACTTATTTTGAACGTAGATAGACATAGCCGATAATTGAGTCAACCTTCAGGTAATCCCCTTGTCGATGTTAAGCATATGAGGGCTATAACTGTTAGTTTGGCCTATGGTATTTATGGGAGTAGTGTTTAATTATTATACAAAGGTACCATAGTTTTCAAAATGGGTTGCTGTTTGAATACAAAGTGTCAGTGGGTCGACCATATATGTGACAGAAAGATGCAGTGAAGTCATAATTACAACATCATGCACTCCTTTCTCTTTAGCTTGTTTATCAAAATCATGTAGTACCATACAAATTGCATAGCGAAGACAACTCTAGATTTTTCTCCCATGGTTTTACACAACCGCTGATAAAATAAATCTACCAAACAAAGAAAAACTGCAATGCATGGAAAACCCATTGAGATATCCTTTTCCGGTGATTACTGGGCATGTTCCAAGGGGTGACTCGCCCATTTGCGGTTTAACTTGATTGATGCGCAATGAACCTTTTAACGCATGTTTCACCTACTAACCCATTAAAGAGATCAACCGCAAGATTTGCTGTTAGTATAACCCCTTACATAGATGTAGTCGTGACAAGTCCTCCAGAGTTATTTGAATTTGCTGACTTTGTATGTTGTAAAAGCATCAATGTCAGCAATGGAGTGATGTTTATTCATTTAAAGTATCTTCAATTTATTATTCTCCCATTCTCCTCTGGAAAGGGAAGACGTACAAACCTTTCTCTGTGACTTGAGTATTGGGTATGTTCCATGTGGTGACTCGCCCATTAGCGGTTTAACTTGATCGTGATACTCTTGGCTGCTGATGAATCTTTTTACACCTGTTTCACCTACTAGCCCATTAAAGATACCATGTTCAACAGTTAAATGTGCTGTTATATTCGTGATAAGTCCGCCATAGTTATTTGAATTTGCTGACTTAGCATGCAATCCTGTTGTCAAATCTTCAGTTTTAGCAATGAAGTGATGTTTATTCATTTGAAGTATCGTACATACTCCCATTCACCTTTGCGGGAAGGGAAGACATGCAAACTTTGCTCTGTGACTTGGGAGATGAATTCTTATCCAAGTGTTTTTTCACATCATGCCACTGAAATGCTGTATGCCAATTAGCATGCTCCTCAGTATTTGAACAATCTCTCAATGAGATTATTCAAGTTTTGATTTGGGTTCGATCAGCATCTTGTCGGACAATGTCACGAATCACAGCACATGTGAATCTGATATAACTATCATGCTTTTGTCAGTTTTTCAAGGAAATCATGTAAAAAGGAGTTTTATAAAAACTATGGGGTTTCCTGCTTTAGCATAGCCGTTGAAGAGTCTTTACATATCGGAAAATGCCATTTGTTTTATTGAAAAAAAGTTCAAGTTCAATCATATAATATTCTTAACATGTATTGTTGCATACAGAGCGTTCGGTGTGTTTACATAATTTCTTTGTGCATAACCTCCGGCATACTGACTTCGCAAGTGGTAACCTTCGTGAAGTATTTTGCTCTGTGACAACAGATACGGATTGCAGCAGCTTCGCAACCAGCTTGCGGACGATTATTATGAGAAGTGTCTACAGAAACATCAATGTTATGGTTATCATTAAGAAGATTTCGCGCATTTGCAGGAATATCTAATTATGTTGCAAGGAATCTGTTTATTTCAACAGTTTTGTCACAGAACTTACTCAGACGGCTGTCCTGTCTGTATTTTCCAGAGCGGCAAGAATTTGTAAACCATGCTCCCTGAGAAAATCACAATAGATCGCTGCACTAAGGTTGCCGCGGGACGCATCATCAGTCTTGACGCTCCCGGCAATCTGCTGTATTCGAACCACCTTGGTGGTAATCCGAAAACCCGATCTGTGTGATCTGTCATCAGCATAACGGTATATCTGTAGATATCGAAGAATTTATCTACAGTACCCGTTGTCGCTAAGCTCAAAGACTTCCAGATCATCTGTGCTTCACCCCCAATGCCAGAGTATTTTTTACGATAATTTAGGTGGCCCTGAAAAGTGCCGTTTAATTTTTTTGCTGAGTCAATACAAATCAGGATAAAGTCCTCCCTTGTTTTATGTGGGCCCCCAGTGCGTATACCGCTGCCTCAGACGGCTGTCCTGTCTGTATTCTCCAGAGCGGCAAGAATTCGTAAACCCTGTGCCCTGAGAAAATCCCGATAGAACGCTGCAGTAAGGTAGCCGCGAGACACATCATCAGTCTTGACGCTCCCAGCAATCTGGTGTATCCGAACCACCGTGGTGGTAATCCGAAAACCCGATCTCTGTCATCTGTCATCAGCATAACGGTATAGCTGTAGATATCTAAGAAGTTGGATGAAAAGTACGTACATGTAGCTATACATATTATAAGGTGTGTTTGGTATATCGTTACATGTAACTTTCTTTGAAAAAAGTTAATGGTCTATAGAGTTTTATATCTATAAAATGGGTTCCTAGTGTGCTATTATATCTATAAAATGAGTTCCTAGTGTGCTAATTTCAAACTCAAATGGTATATATTATATGGGTAAAATTCCCGAAGGGTCTGAACTATTCGTTGTTTATTATAAGACTCTAATTAAAATTATAACTCTATCCATATATCTGAGAAATTCTACAATGGAGTGGTTTATATCTGAATTTTGGTACATGTGATTTTCTGACGAGCAAAATAATGCTTGCGGATAAGCCAACCCTTTTTGCAGGAAGAATCTATCAAACCCAATATGAAAATATCCATACTTTGTAATATAGAGGGAATGAAAGCTCTCTCATTATATATATGTATATATTGATTGAAGAAATTAAACATGGTCCGAGAATCCATCCGAGAACCAAACTGAGAATGTGTTCTTAAGCACAATTTAGACAATTTCTGCTTGCCAACAGGACTTATAATTGGTCCCGAAAACTATCTACATTTCATGTACAGAAGCTATAAACCATCTGCTACTGTGTCTCCAATCGGATGCGAATGGCAATGTATTGTTTCGCACCTGTTTAGCGGCAAGATAAGCAACATTCATGGTTAGGGGACAATTTTGAGCTTCCCGTTTCAGAGAGGGAGCTTCGAGAAGCGTACATTTTGCCTCGATGCTTTGGTATATACCAAAGTTAACTGCTGCAATCTTGTTCATCTCTGAGAGATCCAATCTCCTTGTCGCTGCGCCGTACAAGCTTGCATTTACTCCAAACTTCCATCGATTTGCCAATAAATCCGAGTGCAACGCTTCCAACGCCATCTCCTCTGCTTCGCAGTGCTCCACTAGCATGCCGTATATCGTCCTTGCGTCTCGCCATCCGGCAGCCATGGCAAAGACAGCCGCTGTACTTGCCGCAGGTACAGGCACTCGGAGAACCAGCGATGGACCACACATCGAATTGTGAGCGAGGGTTAACCAAAAGCTGTCCAGAACAAGTTGGTAGATCGCATGTAATCCAATGGTAACAAGGTCGGCAAATTGTGCGGAAAAAAGGCCTTGGTTTTTGCATACCTTACTCCACAATTTCTGATACCCATCGTTGTAATCCGGTAGATAGTGATGTCCCTTTGCACGGAACATATATGCCATTGTGCAGACCAGATTGCCAAAAGCTTTGGTGATGGATTCAAATTTTTCTCGATAATCGTTCAAAACACCTGCGACCAAAGTGAGATGGGCATGATGTCGAGCATTGTGCATGTATGTTCCATTAGTAGTAGGATAAGATACTTCCAACTCCCCATAACGCACCTCCAGTGCCGCTAGGTCTTGAAAAGCGACAACGAGCCGGCGTGTGTAGGCAAGATACCTTACGAAGCAGATTTCGACAAGTGCCAAATCAGGAACACGGCCAACATCTATCGCACACCCGTTTCGAAGATACCAGGTCTGATCGGACACGAATGTTAGGAGATTTGGCGCAGTGAACTGTATAATATATATATATATATATATCGGAAAATGCCATTTGTTTTATTGAATAAAAGTTCAAGTTCAATCATATAATATTCTTAACATGCATACAGAGCGTTCGGTGTGTTTACATAATTTCTTTATGCATAACCTCCTCCACACTGACATCGCAAGTGGTAATTTTCGTGAAGTATTTTGCTCTGTGAGAACAGATACGGACTGTAGCAGCTTCGCAAACAGCTTGCGGACGATTATTATGAGAAGTGTCTACAGTAACATCAATGTTATGGTTATCATTCAGAAGATTTCGCGCATTTGCAGAAATATCTAATTATGTTGCAAGGAATCTGTTTATTTCAACAGTTTTGTCACAGAACTTACTCAGACGGCTGTCCTGTCTGTATTTTCCAGAGCGGCAAGAATTCGTAAACCCTGCGCCCTGAGAAAATCACAATAGATCGCTGCAGTAAGGTTGCCGCGGGACGGATCATCAGTCTTGACGCTCCCAGCAATCTGGTGTATCCGAACCACCTGGGTGGTAATCCGAAAACCCGATCTCTGTGATCTGTCATCAGCATAATTGTATATCAGTAGATATCGAAAAAGTTAGCTACAGTACCCGTTGTCGCTAAGCTCAAAGACTTCCATATCATCTGTGCTTCATCCCCAATGCCAGAGTATTCTTTACGACAACTTGGGTGGCTCTGAAAAGTGACGTTTAAATTTTTTGCTGAGTCTATACAATTCAGACAAATCACGATAAAGTCTTCCCTTGTGTTATGTGGGCCTCCAGTATGGATCCCGCACGTATTCCGCTGCCTCAGACGGCTGTCCTGTCTATTCTCCAGAGCTGCAAGAATTTGTAAACCCTGCGCCTTGAGAAAATCCTGATAGAACGCTGCTGTAAGGTAGCCGCGAGAGACGCACCATCAGAAAACCCGATCTCTGTGATCTGTCATCAGCATAACGGTATATCTGCAGATATCGAAGAAGTTGGATGAAAAGTGTACGTACATGTAGTTATACATGTTATAAGGTGTGTTTGTTATATTGTTACATGTAACTTTCTTTGAAAACATTTAATGGTCTGTAGAGTTTTATATCTATAAAATGGGTTCCTAGTGTGCTATTATATCTATAAAATGGGTTCCTAGTGTGCTAATTTCAAACTCAAATGGTATATGTTATATGGGTAAAATTCCCAAAGGGTCTGAACTATTCGTGGTATATTATAAGACTCTAATTAAAATTATAACTCTATCCATATATTCCGAGAAATTCTACAATGGAGTGGTTTATATCTGAATTTTGGTACATGTGATTTTCTGACGAGCAAAATAATGCTTGCCGGATAAGCCAACCCTTTTTGCAGGAAGAATCTATCAAACCCAATATGAAAATATCCATACTTTGTAATATAGAGGGAATGAAAGCTCTCTCATTATATATATGTTTATATATATATATACATCGACGTTAAGCATTTCTTGTATCAACTGAAAACAATTAAAGACATCTTTGTTTCTTATATTGGTATATAATTATGAAGAATCATAGCTAAGGAACAAGTGTTTATGTATGTCTGTAGGCGTGACTAATATATCTTGGAACCGTATTATAGCCGCTGAAGAGTCTTTACAATCGGAAAATGCCATTTGTTTTATTGAAAAAAAGATCTAGTTCAATCTTATAATGTTCTTAACATGCATTGTTGCATACAGAGCGTTCTGTGTGTTTACATAATTTCTTTGTGTATAACCTCCTGCATACTGACATCGCAAATGGTAACTTTCGTGATGTATTTTGCTCTGTGACAACAGACACGGACGGTAAGTAGTAATGGGGGGCACTATGGCCCAGTACCCCCCAGACATGGGCACTATGGCCCAGTACCCCCCAGACATGGGCACTATGGCCCAGTACCCCCCAGACATGGGCACTATGGCCCAGTACCCCCCCAGACATGGGCAATATGGCCCACTGGGCCATAGTGCCCATGTCTGGGGGGTTACTGGGCCATAGTGCCCATGTCTGGGGGGGGGTACTGGGCCATAGTGCCCATGTCTGGGGGGATACTGGGCCATAGTGCCCATGTCTGGGGGGGAATGGGCCATAGTCCCCATGTCTGGGGGGTACTGGGCCATAGTTCCCCCCTGAGGATAGATGTTCCTGTCATTGATGTGACATTTCTGATCGAAAATCTCACTTTTTGGAAAATATCAATTAGCTATCAAGAGTTTCTTTTCGATCAGTTGGTGGCCCTGAAAAGGGCCGTTTTATTTTTGTTATAGTTTAGAATCCGCCACATTGAACTTCTTTGTTCGACAAAACTTCAATTGATTTGTCTCCTCTCCTCGTCCATATTTCGCATTCACAATAATGCTCGTGGCAAGCGTGGGGGATCCACACTAGAGGTATTGATGACTTGAATCTTGGTGTTGATTTGTAGCCGCCTTTGGTAGCATCAAACATGACGATAGGTCGCTGTATAACAGTCGCCGCTAATTCAACCATCAATCTTGATTCGGCCAAAAGTGGTGAGTGCCGTAAGTCTTGTGCCGACGCACCAAGTTCGTCCCTCTCTGTGTAGTACAGGTCAACTACCGCATCTCTCAGAACCATCCATCCATCGGTCGTCCCGTAAACCCCAATGCTGAGTGCCCTCCAAAATAGAGATATTTCTTCGCCGTACACTGCTTTACAGTATACCCCACGGACCATCATCTCGTCAAGATCGGTTATGTTTACAGCAGTCATCTTTGAATGCAGAATAAATTGTTCGCTGCCGTGCTTGAACATATATCATGATTGCGCTGGCGGTAGAGAAAGCACATAATGCTTTGACGTTAAAAATGACAAATGTTTCCTGACGTTGTGTTTCTTTTCAGTGCATTATCTGTTAGTTTCACCATTTCGATATGTTATAGATTAAATTCATGATAGTATATGCAATTAATTAAGATGTTTTAACATATGAATTCATCTTCGTTCATAAACGATGACCAAGTAAAGTTATCAAATGCAATGATCAAGAAAAATGTGATACTTACACTCTTGCGAATAATTTTCACACGTTTTGTAACTTTTGAGTACTTGATGTGAAATCCGAATTCGTTTTGTATTGCTTCTCCAAGTGTTTCATCAATTACATCTTGCATTGTATCAAGTAAATCTGCCGCAGAGGAATACGAACCTTCTCGTATCTGCATTTTAATTGCACGAACGCCATCAGGTCTCGTAAATATCTTTTCTTCAAAACGATTTTGAATAACAGACAGTATTATTGCATCAGTTGTAATCAATTTGAATTTACACGAATCCCCTGTAACATTGTATGTTTCTGAAGGTATTATCAGTTCGACTAATGCAACTTCCCTTTTTTCTTTATCAATTTGAATTGGTTTTGGTAATTGTACAGTAAAACAACATTGAGAATTGTTTGGATACATTACCATTGAACTGTCGCTCGGAATTGTAATGTAGAGAGAATTCATACTTTCAAAATTTCTGCCGACTGATTTTTCAAATATTTCAAACGCGGTGTTGGTAAAATGTATCCCAAAGAACTACTGAGTAAAATTAACCACAGTTCGTTATTTTCACTTTGTAAACTTAAATGAACAATTGCTGTAGCGATTATACCAACAATTATAATAATTTGTGTAAAATATGTTACTTGATTTTTTGCAATTTTTTCTCCACAGAATTGAAATTGTGATGGAGCATCCAGACCAACTGAACCATTTTGAGACATGTTAAAAGTTTTATACCAAATTTGTGGCAGGAATCCAACTGTCAAATTTTTTAGGATAACCAGCCCAATGAACTTTAATTTCTCTAACTGATTTACCAGCAACTTTTCTTGAACGTTTACCAACAACTGATTCAATTTCGTAAACTTTATTATCTTTTATATGTTGAATTTCTTTACCTTAAAATGATCCTGCGATGTTTTCACCATCTAAATCTACTAATGTGTAAGTTAATGGTGTACTTTTACAAACTCTACTAATTTTGAAAATTTCTTTTGTCCAATTTGGAAGATATCCTTTATCAAAAGTTCTCTTTGTTTTATTTATTCTAACAAAATCTCCAACTTTCAAGATCTTATCTTTTTTCGTTTTTAACTTTCCATAAAGATTTCTGGAAACTTCAATTTCATTTTCTCGAGTTACTAAAACTGGTGCCATCTTAATACTTCTATGAAAACTTTTGTTGTAAGAATTCACAAAATCGTGCAAAACATCGTATTTCAAAGTTTGATTATGTGTAAAATATTTCCACATCTTTGTTTTCAATGTCCGTTGAAAACGTTCAACTATACTTGCTTTTGTCTCTGGATTCTCTGTTGTGAAAAAATGAATTTTCTTAGATTTCAAAAATTGTAAAAATAATTTATTTTTGAATTCTGAACCTTTGTCAGATTGAAATGAAACTGGTTTTCGTTTTGATGATTTGAGAATTTTCTGAAATGTTTTAACTAAAGTTTTACCAGTTTTGTCTTTAATTTTTTCAACCCATGCAAATTTTGAGAACACATCAATAACACAAAGTAAATATCTGTAATTGTCATTGTGCTTTTGCAAAGTTTGCAAATCTGCCAAATCAGCTTGCCACTGAATATCAATTCCTGCAACAATAGTTTTACGTCTGCGAAATTTCCGAACAATTGGTTTGTGCAAAGTGTATGTTTTTTGCCATTGTAACCATTTTTTAACATCTGAAAGTTTAATTTTGTTATTTGTTTCTTTCGCATTTTTAAAAAGTTGATTTGCTCCACTGAAACCACCAACTTCTTTTGGATTGTAGTAAATTTCAGTTAGAAGTTTGTAAAATTTTATGTAAGTGGGGCCCATCCTTTCAAAATAGATTTTCTGGTTTTAGGAAAACTTTGAGGTGTGAAAATATCAACTGAACGTTTTCTTGACTTGTCACTGCTAGGAGTTGCATGAGGTGTATGAAACTCATCACCAGTGTGACCTTCTTTTAACTGTCTTTGTATCCACAACCATCGATTCCTGTTACCTACATAATCTTGTGGTACAAATTGGTTGGTCCTGAAAAGGACCGTTTTTGTTTTGGCCCTGAAAAGGGCCGTTTTGTACGACATCAAATTCACTTCCCAATTTTCTCAGAGTGAGAATTTTGCTTTTGTTGTCCCGCCTCAGATAAAATAGGACAGCTAGGCTCGGCTGGTATGGTTGCTGTTCTTTTTTGCATGATCAGCTTTGAACGGGCGGTCACTTCTCTTGCGTACCTGTCCCACATTATCTGCGGTGTCATCCCCATAGTTCCTCTCAGTATCGCCATCAAGGGTTTGGGGATTGCAGATATGTTGAGAACAATAGAATAAGTCTGAAGATCCGTCTTGAACTTGTATCACGATTGCGCGGGCAATATTTCCACATCTTTGTTTTCAATGTCCGTTGAAAACGTTCAACTATACTTGCTGAATATCAATTCCTGCAACAATAGTTTTACGTCAAAGTTTGATTATGTGTAAAATATTTCCACATCTTTGTTTTCAATGTCCGTTGAAAACGTTCAACTATACTTGCTTTTGTCTCTGGATTCTCTGTTGTGAAAAAATGAATTTTCTTAGATTTCAAAAATTGTAAAAATAATTTATTTTTGAATTCTGAACCTTTGTCAGATTGAAATGAAACTGGTTTTCGTTTTGATGATTTGAGAATTTTCTGAAATGTTTTAACTAAAGTTTTACCAGTTTTGTCGTTAATTTTTTCAACCCATGCAAATTTTGAGAACACATCAATAACACAAAGTAAATATCTGTAATTGTCATTGTGCTTTTGCAAAGTTTGCAAATCTGCCAAATCAGCTTGCCACTGAATATCAATTCCTGCAACAATAGTTTTACGTCTGCGAAATTTCCGAACAATTGGTTTGTGCAAAGTGTATGTTTTTTGCCATTGTAACCATTTTTTAACATCTGAAAGTTTAATTTTGTTATTTGTTTCTTTCGCATTTTTAAAAAGTTGATTTGCTCCACTGAAACCACCAACTTCTTTTGGATTGTAGTAAATTTCAGTTAGAAGTTTGTCAAATTTTATGTAAGTGGGCCCATCCTTTCAAAATAGATTTTCTGGTTTTAGGAAAACTTTGAGGTGTGAAAATATCAACTGAACGTTTTCTTGACTTGTCACTGCTAGGAGTTGCATGAGGTGTATGAAACTCATCACCAGTGTGACCTTCTTTTAAATGTCTTTGTATCCACAACCATCGATTCCTGTTACCTACATAATCTTGTGGTACAAATTGGTTGGTCCTGAAAAGGACCGTTTTTGTTTTGGCCCTGAAAAGGGCCGTTTTGTACAACATCAAATTCACTTCCCAATTTTCTCAGAGTGAGAATTTTGCTTTTGTTGTCCCGCCTCAGATAAAATAGGACAGCTAGGCTCGGCTGGTATGGTTGCTGTTCTTTTTTGCATGATCAGCTTTGAACGGGCGGTCACTTCTCTTGCGTACCTGTCCCACATTATCTGCGGTGTCATCCCCATAGTTCCTCTCAGTATCGCCATCAAGGGTTCGGGGATTGCAGATATGTTGAGAACAATAGAATAAGTCTGAAGATCCGTCTTGAACTTGTATCACGATTGCGCGGGCAATATTTCCACATCTTTGTTTTCAATGTCCGTTGAAAACGTTCAACTATACTTGCTGAATATCAATTCCTGCAACAATAGTTTTACGTCAAAGTTTGATTATGTGTAAAATATTTCCACATCTTTGTTTTCAATGTCCGTTGAAAACGTTCAACTATACTTGCTTTTGTCTCTGGATTCTCTGTTGTGAAAAAATGAATTTTCTTAGATTTCAAAAATTGTAAAAATAATTTATTTTTGAATTCTGAACCTTTGTCAAATTGAAATGAAACTGGTTTTCGTTTTGATGATTTGAGAATTTTCTGAAATGTTTTAACTAAAGTTTTACCAGTTTTGTCTTTAATTTGTTCAACCCATGCAAATTTTGAGAACACATCAATAACACAAAGTAAATATCTGTCATTGTGCTTTTGCAAAGTTTGCAAATCTGCCAAATCAGCTTGCCACTGAATATCAATTCCTGCAACAAAAGTTTTACGTCTGCGAAATTTCCGAACAATTGGTTTGTGCAAAGTGTATGTTTTTTGCCATTGTAACCATTTTTTAACATCTGAAAGTTTAATTTTGTTATTTGTTTTTTTCGCATTTAAAAAAAATTGATTTGCTCCACTGAAACCACCAACTTCTTTTGGATTGTAGTAAATTTCAGTTAGAAGTTTGTCAAATTTTATGTAAGTGGGGCCCATCCTTTCAAAATAGATTTTCTGGTTTTAGGAAAACTTTGAGGTGTGAAAATATCAACAACGTTTTCTTGACTTGTCACTGCTAGGAGTTGCATGAGGTGTATGAAACTCATCACCAGTGTGACCTTCTTTTAAATGTCTTTGTATCCACAAACATCGATTCCTGTTACCTACATAATCTTGTGGTACATTAAGTTCCCCCAATCCACGTAGGAATGTTTCATAACCAACTGGGTCAAAACCTTTTCGGTGACGAACAACATCGTTTATCAAATCAATTATATTTGATCCAGTAACTGTTTCTGTTCCATAAATTAATTGTCCACGATCATCCCATCTAAGTTTAGGATTAGTTGACAACAATGTTAAAATTTGTTGTGCTTTACCACGAAGTTTAGATGGCACACTTTCCAATATATGTTCACTCATTTTCCCAAAGTTTTCAGATAACTTTTGTTCAGGTAAACTGAATTTTGAATTTAAAGATTTTTGTGAAGTTTTCAATTTGTACAAATTTTCTCCAAATAACTGACTTTTCTGATTCAGAAATATTTTTATCATAAACTGATTTCAATTCTTTGTAAGAATCTGAAACATTTGAAATTGCAGGATCAGGAGGTAGTTGAGGTTTATTCATTTCTGACATTTTCCATTGTTTGAAATCTTCCAACATTCTGAATGGTACAATAACCATTTTCTTCATATTTATTTGAGATTTAGTTTTTCAAAATATTGTTAACAACTGCACCTAATGTTTTGCTAATCAATGGAGCAAGAAATAATAATGGTAAAAAGCCACCTTTTTGATTCAAAATTTTCTTCTTTTGTTGCAAAGGTTTGTTCTTGTCTGCAAGATATCTGATATGTTTACGCTTCGAATGTAACTTGCGGTTCTGAGCTTCATTCAGTTTTACATTACCTTTTAAAAGATTTTGACAACATTCTGAAATGCAATCCATCACTTGTTTCGGAGCATCGTTGATCATTTTCTTTTTATATGCAGATGGAACTTTGCAACAATCAACTCACCATATTTTTTTATCAGCGGTGCTTTCCTGCTCTTAGTTTTTGAAGGCATCTTCACAGTCGAAGTAGTTGTCTCAAAATGAGCAGAAAAATTATAAACAAAGCTGATAAAAATTGGAAACCGCCATATGGTTACTGTTACAAATGCGGACAAGACTCCCATTGGTCCTTCCATTGTAAAGCAGATTTCGGCGACAAAATAAATGTGAAAACTATACAAAAGTCTACAAGCAGTAACAATACAAGAACAAATGCAGATATCAAAACTGAAGAGATGTCTACAACATCAGATGTTTCCAAACAAGACCGACCTGTTGATCCTACGAATGATTTACAGAACAAATCTGAAGATAAACATCCAGAAATTGAAAATTCCAAGAAAAAGAAGCTGAGACCATTCTACATTCCAAAAACAGATAAACGAATCGACACAAACAATTGAAAATTATGTTGTGTGAATAAATTATGAATTGAACAATCGTGTTTTGTTTTTTTCAGCTATGAAAGAGTAACCTTTTGGGAAATGTGTGTGGCCCTGAAAAGGGCCGTTTTCTCTTTTCCAGGATTCATAAGAATTCTGACAAATCAGGATATATCCCGTTGGGATTAATTGTCACAGACCAAATAGGATTTGATCTGTGCGCCGCACCAACCTGAGCAAAGCTGTCAATCGCTGCATTGCACAGATCTTTCTTCTTGATCTGTGACAAGATTGCTTGATTCTTGAACATCACATACTTTAGGCAATGGTCGTCGGCGAGCCAAAAAATCTCTTATCATCTGCTTCTGAACCCTACTTTGTTTAGGAGAATCCTGCCATTTCTTATATCTTCTTATTTCCGTCTCCTCTGACGAATCTCTCTTCCTCCACAACTTCTTGAGAAATTTCTTTAAAGACGGCATAATGAATATTTTTCTTGATCATTATTGCATAGCGATCAAACAAATGTTTTTAATTTCGTTAGATCATTATCTATTATTTGGTACACATGATTGATATATTTGTTACCTCGTTAGGAAAAATATGGAATGTTTTTCTAGTTTTTGTTTTGGAATTGTACATATTTTATACATAAAAAACTGAACACAAGATTGTTACACGGGCGTCAATGAAAACACAACGCATTGAACTTAAAAATTGACAAGTATTTCCTCAAGTTTTGTTTTTTCAGAGACGGATCAACATGCATATTTTTCTTGATCATTATTGTATAGCGATCAAACAAATGTTTTTAATTTCGTTAGATCATTATCTATTATTTGGTACACATGATTTGATATATTTGTTACCTCGTTAGGAAAATATGGAATGTTTTTCTAGTTTTGGAATTGTACATATTTTATACATAAAAAACTGAACACAAGAAACATACTGAACATTTTTCTTGATCATTGCATTTGATAACTTTACTTGGTCATCGTTTATGAACGAAGATGAATTCATATGTTAAAACATCTTAATTAATTGCATATACTATCATGAATTTAATCTATAACATATCGAAATGGTGAAACTAACAGATAATGCACTGAAAAGAAACACAACGTCAGGAAACATTTGTCATTTTTAACGTCCAAGCATTATGTGCTTTCTCTACCGCCCGCGCAATCATGATATATGTTCAAGCACGGCAGCGAACAATTTATTCTGCATTCAAAGATGACTGCTGTAAACATAACCGATCTTGACGACATGATGGTCCGTGGGCTATACTGTAAAGCAGTGTACGGCGAAGAAATATCTCTATTTTGGAGGGCACTCAGCATTGGGGTTTACGGGACGACCGATGGATGGATGGTTTTGAGAGATGCGGTAGTTGACCTGTACTACTACACAGAGACGGACGAACTTGGTGCGTCGGCACAAGACTTACGGCACTCACCACTTTTGGCCGAATCAAGATTGATGGTTGAATTAGCGGCGACTGTTATACAGCGACCTATCGTCATGTTTGATGCTACCAAAGGCGGCTACAAATCAACACCAAGATTCAAGTCATCAATACCTCTAGTGTGGATCCCCCACGCTTGCCACGAGCATTATTGTGAATGCGAAATATGGATGAGGAGAGGAGACAAATCAATTGAAGTTTTGTCGAACAAAGAAGTTCAATGTGGCGGATTCTAAACTATAACAAAAATAAAACGGCCCTTTTCAGGGCCACCAACTGATCGAAAAGAAACTCTTGATAGCTAATTGATATTTTCCAAAGTGAGATTTTTCATTTTTTCGATCAGAAATGTCACATCAATGACAGGAACATCTATCCTCGGGGGGGGGAACTATGGCCCAGTACCCCTCAGACATGGGGACTATGGCCCAGTACCCCCCAGACGTGGGCACTATGGCCCAGTACCCCCCCAGACATGGGCACTATGGCCCAGTATCCCCCCAGACATGGGCACTATGGCCCCCCAGATGTGGGCCATAGTGCCCATGTCTGGGGGGTACTGGGCCATAGTGCCCATGTCTGGGGGGTACTGGGCCATAGTTCCCATGTCTGGGGGGTACTGGGCCATAGTGCCCCCCATTACTACTACTGTAGCAGCTTCGCAACCAGCTTGCGGACGATTATGAGCAGTGTCTACAGAAACATCAATGATATGGTTATCATTCAGAATAGTTCGCGCATTTGCAGGAATATCTAATTATGTTGCAAGGAATCTGTTTATTTCAACAGTTTTGTCTCAGAACTTAGACGGCTGTCCTGTCTGTATTCTCCAGAGCGGCAAGAATTTGTAAACCTTGCGCCCTGAGAACATCATGATAGAACGCTGCAGTAAGGTAGCCGCGGGACGCACCATCAGTCTTGACGCTCCCAGCAATCTGGTGTATCCGAACCACCGTGGTGGTAATCCGAAAACCCGATCTCTGTGATCGTGTCATCAGCATAATTGTATATCTGTAGATATCGAAAAAGTTATCTATAGTAACCGTTCTCGCTAAGCTCAAAGACTTCCATATCATCTGTGCTTCATCCCCAATGCCAGATTATTCTTTACGATAACTTTGGTGGCCCTGAAAAGTGCCGTTTAAATTTTTTGCTGAGTCAATACAATTCAGACAAATCACGAAAAAGTCCTCCCTTGTTTTATGTGGGCCTTCAGTATGGATCCCGCACGTATTCCACTGCCTCAGACGGCTGTCCTGTCTATTCTCCATCCTGCGTCTAGAGAAAATCCCGATAGAACGCTGCAGTAAGGTAGCCGCGAGACGCACATCAGTCTTGACGCTCCCAGCAATCTGGTGTATCCGAACCACCGTGGTGGTAATCCGAAAACCCGATCTCTGTGATCTGTCATCAGGATAATTGTATATCTGTAGATATCGAAGAAGTTATCTACAGTACCCGTTGTCGCTAAGCTCAAAGACGTCCAGATCATCTGTGCTTCATCCCCAATGCCAGAGTATTCTTTACGATAATTTGCGTGGCCCTGAAAAGTGCCGTTTAATTTTTTTGCTGAGTCAATACAAATCAGGATAAAGTCCTCCCATGTTTTATGTGGGCCTCCAGTGCGTATTCCGCTGCCTCATACTTACTCAGACGGCAGTCCTGTCTGTATTCTACAGAGCGGTAAGAATTCGTAAACCCTGTGCCCTGAGAAAATCCCGATAGAACGCTGCAGTAAGGTAGCCGCGAGACGCACATCAGTCTTGACGCTCCCAGCAATCTGGTGTATCCGAACCACCGTGGTGGTAATCCGAGATCCCGATCTCTGATCTGTCATCAGCATAATTGTATATCTGTAGATATCGAAACAGTTATCAACAGTACCCGTTGTCGCTAAGCTCAAAGACTTCCATATCACAGAGTATTCTTTACGATAACTTGGGTGGCCCTGAAAAGTGACGTTTAAATTTTTTGCTTAGTCAATACAATTCAGACAAATCACGATAAAGTCCTCCCTTGTTTTATGTGGGCCTCCGGTATGGATCTCGCACGTATTCCGCTGCCTCAGACGGCTGTCCTGTCTATTATCCAGAGCTGCAAGAATTTGTAAACCCTGCGCCTTGAGAAAATCCCGATAGAACGCTGCAGTAAGGGAGACGCACCATCAACATTAAGGGAGACGCACCATCAATCTTGACGCTCCCAGCAATCTGGTGTATCCGAACCACCGTGGTGGTAATCCGAAAACCCGATCTCTGTGATCTGTCATCAGCATAATTGTATATCTGTAGATATCGAAAAAGTTATCTATAGTACCCGTTCTCGCTAAGCTCAAAGACTTCCATATCATCTGTGCTTCATCCCCAATGCCAGAGTATTCTTTACAATAAACTTGGGTGGCCCTGAAAAGTGACGTTTAAATGTTTTGCTGAGTCAATACAATTCAGACAAATCACGATAAAGTCCTCCCTTGTTTTATGTGGGCCTCCAGTATGGAGCCCGCACGTATTCCGCTGCCTTAGATGGCTGTCCTGTCTATTCTCCAGAGCTGCAAGAATTTGTAAACCCTGCGCCTTGAGAAAATCATGATAGAACGCTGCTGTAAGGTTGCCGCGAGAGACGCACCATCAGTCTTTGGCGCTCCCAGCAATCTGGTGTATCCGAACCACCGTGGTGGTAATCCGAAAACCAGATCTCTGTGATCTGTCATCAGCATAACGGTATATCTGTAGATATCGAAGAAGTTGGATGAAAAGTGTACGTACATGTAGCTATACATATTATAAGGTGTGTTTGGTATATCGTTACATGTAACTTTCTTTGAAAAAATTTAATGGTCTGTAGAGTTTTATATCTATAAAATGGGTTCCTAGTGTGCTATTATATCTATAAAATGGGTTCCTAGTGTGCTAATTTCAAACTCAAATGGTATATATTATATGGGTAAAATTCCCAAAGGGTCTGAACTATTCGTGGTATATTATAAGACTCTATATAAAATTATAACTCTATCCATATATTCTGAGAAATTATACAATGGAGTGGTTTATATCTGAATTTTGGTACATGTGATTTTCTGACGAGCAAAATAATGCTTGCCGGATAAGCCAACCCTTTTTGCAGGACGAATATTTCAAACCCAATATGAAAATATCCATACTTTGTAATATAGAGGGAATGAAAGCTCTCTCATTATATATATGTTTTATATATATATATATATATATATATATATATATATATACATCGACGTTAAGCATTTCTTGTATCGACTGAAAACAATTAAAGACATCTTTGTTTCTTATATTGGTATATAATTATGAAGAATCATAGCTAAGGAACAAGTGTTTATGTATGTCTGTAGGCATGACTAATATCTTGGAACCGTATTATAGCCGCTGAAGAGTCTTTACAATCGGAAAATGCCATTTGTTTTATTGAAAAAAAGTTCAAGTTAAATCATGTAATGTTCTTAACATGCATTGTTGCATACAGAGCGTTCTGTGTGTTTACATAATTTCTTTGTGTATAACCTCCTGCATACTGACGTCGCAAATGGTAACTTTCGTGATGTATTTTGCTCTGTGACAACAGATACGGACTGTAGCAGCTTCGCAACCAGCTTGCGGACGATTATGAGTAGTGTCTACAGAAACATCAATGTTATGGTTATCATTCAGAATAGTTCGCGCATTTGCAGGAATATCTAATTATGTTGCAAGGAATCTGTTTATTTCAACAGTTTTGTCTCAGACGCTGTCCTGTCTGTATTCTCCAGAGCGGCAATAATTCGTAAACCTTGCGCCCTGAGAAAATCCCGATAGAACGCTGCAGTAAGGTAGCCGCGGGACGCACCATCAGTCTTGACGCTCCCAGCAATCTGGTGTATCCGAACCACCGTGGTGGTAATCCGAAAACCCGATCTCTGTGATCTGTCATCAGCATAATTGTATATCTGTAGATATCGAAAAAGTTATCTATAGTACCCGTTCTCGCTAAGCTCAAAGACTTCCATATCATCTGTGCTTCATCCCCAATGCCAGAGTATTCTTTACAATAAACTTGGGTGGCCCTGAAAAGTGACGTTTAAATGTTTTGCTGAGTCAATACAATTCAGACAAATCACGATAAAGTCCTCCCTTGTTTTATGTGGGCCTCCAGTATGGAGCCCGCACGTATTCCGCTGCCTCAGATGGCTGTCCTGTCTATTCTCCAGAGCTGCAAGAATTTGTAAACCCTGCGCCTTGAGAAAATCATGATAGAACGCTGCTGTAAGGTTGCCGCGAGAGACGCACCATCAGTCTTTGGCGCTCCCAGCAATCTGGTGTATCCGAACCACCGTGGTGGTAATCCGAAAACCCGATCTCTGTGATCTGTCATCAGCATAACGGTATATCTGTAGATATCGAAGAAGTTGGATGAAAAGTGTACGTACATGTAGCTATACATAATATAAGGTGTGTTTGGTATATCGTTACATGTAACTTTCTTTGAAAAAATTTAATGGTCTGTAGAGTTTTATATCTATAAAATGGGTTCCTAGTGTGCTATTATATCTATAAAATGGGTTCCTAGTGTGCTAATTTCAAACTCAAATGGTATATATTATATGGGTAAAATTCCCAAAGGGTCTGAACTATTCGTGGTATATTATAAGACTCTATATAAAATTATAACTCTATCCATATATTCTGAGAAATTCTACAATGGAGTGGTTTATATCTTAATTTTGGTACATGTGATTTTCTGACGAGCAAAATAATGCTTGCCGGATAAGCCAACCCTTTTTGCAGGACGAATCTATCAAACCCAATATGAAAATATCTATATATATATATATATATACATCGACGTTAAGCATTTCTTGTATCGACTGAAAACAATTAAAGACATCTTTGTTTCTTATATTGGTATATAATTATGAAGAATCATAGCTAAGGAACAAGTGTTTATGTATGTCTGTAGGCGTGACTAATATCTTGGAACCGTATTATAGCCGTTGAAGAGTCTTTACAATCGGAAAATGCCATTTGTTTTATTGAAAAAAAGTTCAAGTTCAATCATGTAATGTTCTTAACATGCATTGTTGCATACAGAGCGTTCTGTGTGTTTACATAATTTCTTTGTGTATAACCTCCTGCATACTGACGTCGCAAATGGTAACTTTCGTGATGTATTTTGCTCTGTGACAACAGATACGGACTGTAGCAGCTTCGCAACCAGCTTGCGGACGATTATGAGCAGTGTCTACAGAAACATCAATGTTATGGTTATCATTCAGAATAGTTCGCGCATTTGCAGGAATATCTAATTATGTTGCAAGGAATCTGTTTATTTCAACAGTTTTGTCTCAGACGCTGTCCTGTCTATTCTCCAGAGCGGCAAGAATTCGTAAACCTTGCGCCCTGAAAAAATCCCGATAGAACGCTGCAGTAAGGTAGCCGCGGGACGCACCATCAGTCTTGACGCTCCCAGCAATCTGGTGTATCCGAACCACCGTGGTGGTAATCCGAAAACCCGATCTCTGTGATCTGTCATCAGCATAATTGTATATCTGTAGATATCGAAAAAGTTATCTATAGTACCCGTTCTTGCTAAGCTCAAAGACTTCCATATCATCTGTGCTTCATCCCCAATGCCAGAGAAAATATCCATACTTTGTAATATAGAGGGAATGAAAGCTCTCATTATATATATGTTTGTGTATATATATATACATCGACGTTAAGCATTTCTTGTATCAACTGAAAACAATTAAAGACATCTCTGTTTCTTATATTTGTATATAATTATGAAGAATCATAGCTAAGGAACAAGTGTTTATGTATGTCTGTAGGCGTGACTAATATCTTGAAACCGTATTATAGCTGCTGAAGAGTCTTTACAATCGGAAAATGCCATTTGTTTTATTGAAAAAAAGTTCAAGTTCAATCATAATAATATTCTTAACATGCATTGTTGCATACAGAGCGTTCGGTATGTTTACATAATTTCTGTGTGCATACTGACATCGCAAGTGGTAACTTTCGTGAAGTATTTTGTTCTGTGACAACAGATACGGACTGTAGCAGCTTCGCAACCAGCTTGCGGACGATTATGAGCAGTGTCTACAGAAACATCAATGTTATGGTTATCTTTCAGAAGATTTCGCGCATTTGCAGGAATATCTAATTATGTTGCAAGGAATCTGTTTATTTCAACAGTTTTGTCACAGAACTTACACAGACGGCTGTCCTGTCTGTATTCTCCAGAGCGGCAAGAATTCGTAAACCTTGCGCCCTGAGAAAATCACGATAGAACGCTGCAGTAACGTATCCGCGGGACGCACCACCAGTCTTGACGCTCCCAGCAATCTGGTGTATCCGAACCACCGTGGTGGTAATCCGAAAACCCGATCTCTGTGATCTTTCATCAGCATAACGGTATATCTGTAGATATCGAAAAAGTTATCTATAGTACCCGTTGTCGCTAAGCTCAAAGAATTCCATATCATCTGTGCTTCATCCCCAATGCCAGAGTATTCTTTACGATAATTTGTGTGGCCCTGAAAAGTGCCGTTTAATTTTTTTGCCGAGTCAATACAATTCAGACAAATCAGGATAAAGTCCTCCCTTGTTTTATGTGGGCCTCCAGTACGTATTCCGCTGCCTCAGACGGCAGTCCTGTCTATTCTCCAGAGCGGCAATAATTCGTAAACCCTGTGCCCTGAGAAAATCCCGATAGAACGCTGCAGTAAGGTAGCCGCGAGACGCACCATCAGTCTTGACGCTCCCAGCAATATGGTGTATCCGAACCACCGTGGTGGTAATCCGAGATCCCGATGTCTGTGATCTGTCATCAGCATAATTGTATATCTGTAGATATCGAAACAGTTATCTACAGTACCCGTTGTCGCTAAGCTCAAAGACTTCCATATCACAGAGTATTCTTTACGATAACTTGGGTGGCCCTGAAAAGTGACGTTTAAATTTTTTGCTGAGTCAATACAATTCAGACAAATCACGATAAAGTCCTCCCTTGTTTTATGTGGGCCTCCAGTATGGATCCCGCGCGTATTCCGCTGCCTCAGACGGCTGTCCTGTCTATTCTCCAGAGCTGCAAGAATTTGTAAACCCTGCGCCTTGAGAAAATCCCGATAGAACGCTGCTGTAAGGTAGCCGCGAGAGACGCACCATCAGTCTGACGCTCCCAGCAATCTGGTGTATCCGAACCACCGTGGTGGTAATCCGAAAACCCGAACGCTGTGATCTGTCATCAGCATAACGGTATATCTGTAGATATCGAAGAAGTTGGATGAAAAGTGTACGTACATGTAGCTATACATATTATAAGGTGTGTTTGGTAAAAAGTTAATGGTCTATAGAGTTTTATATCTATAAAATGGGTTCCTAGTGTGCTATTATATCTATAAAATGGGTTCCTAGTGTGCTAATTTCAAACTCAAATGGTATATGTTATATGGGTAAAATTCCCGAAGGGTCTGAACTATTCGTAGTATATTATAAGACTCTAATCAAAATTATAACTCTATCCATATATTCTGAGCGATTCTACAATGGAGAGGTTTATATCTGAATTTTGGTACATGTGATTTTCTGACGAGCAAAATAATGCTTGCCGGATAAGCCAACCCTTTTTGCAGTAAGAATCTATCAAACCCAATATGAAAATATCCATACTTTGTAATATAGAGGGAATGAAAGCTCTCTCATTATATATATGTTTATACATATATACATCGACGTTAAAGGGGTACTGTACGCCATTTTCAATAAATTTCCGGTGATAACAACGATCTATTATCGATACTATATAGAAACATAAGTAATTTGAGTCGAAGATGTATTCTGTAAACGCTCAGATTAATAGGCTATCTTAAAATTTAATAATTTAAAAGTTAATAATTTGATATAAATTTAATTTATTGCTGGAGCCATAAAATGGCGTAAATTAAAATACGAATTTCCGTGTACAAAACGTAATCAAATTATAATTGAGGGATACTGGATTAGTAAACCTATTGCACACACGATCGTTTGAAACATTATGCTTATACGGGGAGAAAACTCAAGCCACTCATTGACTATAGTGACGATACAATAACTTAAATGAGTATATGGGACTACTACATATAATGTAATTTGTATTTTATTCATTTGGTTGAAAACTGTACAAAAATTACTCGACAACGACAATTTGTATTTTTGCTTTCCGGTAAATTTGCCATCCGTAACACTACTTCGTACTCAACAGACTTTCAAAGAATGGAAAAGTTATTACCTTATTCTCCGACTCAGGGATTATAGAAACCAACAACAACATCTTGGGTACAGTATCCCTTTAAATATTTCTTGTATCAACTGAAAACAATTAAAGACATCTTTGTTTCTTATATTGGTATATAATTATGAAGAATCATAGCTAAGGAACAAGTGTTTATGTATGTCTGTAGGCGTGACTAATATCTTGGAACCGTATTATAGCCGCTGAAGAGTCTTTACATATCGGAAAATGCCATTTGTTTTATTGAAAAAAAGTTCAAGTTCAATCATATGATATTCTTAACATGCATTGTTGCATACAGAGCGTTCGGTGTGTTTACATAATTTCTTTGTGCATAACCTCCTGCATACTGACATCGCAAGTGGTAACTTTCGTGAAGTATTTTGCTCTGTGACAACAGATACGGATTGTAGCAGCTTCGCAACCAGCTTGCGGACGACTATGAGCAGTGTCTACAGACACATCAATGTTATGGTTATCATTCAGAAGATTTCGCGCATTTGCAGGAATATCTAATTATGTTGCAAGGAATCTGTTTATTTCAACAGTTTTGTCACAAAACTTACTCAGACGGCTGTCCTGTCTGTATTCTCCAGAGCGGCAAGAATTCGTAAACCTTTCGCCCTGAGAAAATCACAATAGAACGCTGCAGTAAGGTAGCCGCGGGACGCAACATCAGTCTTGACGCTCCCAGCAATATGGTGTATCCGAACCACCGTGGTGGTAATCCGAAAACCCGATCTCTGTGATCTGTCATCAGCATAACGGTATATATGTAGATATCGAAGAAGTTATCTACAGTACCCGTTGCCACTAAACTCAAAGACTTCCAGATCATCTGTGCTTCATCCCCAATGCCAGAGAATTCTTTACGATAATTTGTGTTGCCCTGAAAAGAGCTGTTTAATTTTTTTGCTGAGTCAATACAATTCAGACAAATCAGGATAAAGTCCTCCCTTGTTTTATGTGGGCATCCAGTACGTATTCCGCTGCCTCAGACGGCATTCCTGTGTGTATTCTCCAGAGCGGCAATAATTCGTAAACCCTGTGCCCTGAGAAAATCCCGATAGAACGCTGCAGTAAGGTAGCCGCGAGACGCACCATCAGTCTTGACGCTCCCAGCAATCTGGTGTATCCGAACCACCGTGGTGTTAATCCGAAATCCCGATCTCTGTGATCTGTCATCAGCATAATTGTATATCTGTAGATATTGAAAAAGTTATCTACAGTACCCGTTGTCGCTAAGCTCAAAGACTTCCATATCATCTGTGCTTCATCCCCAATGCCAGAGTATTCTTTACGATAACTTGGGTGGCCCTGAAAAGTGACGTTTAAATTTTTTGCTGAGTCAATACAATTCAGACAAATGGGATCGGCTAGACCTCGTGCGTTACTTAAATAGTCGCATTAGTGCAAGTCCTATTAGAAGTGTGTTGGAACATAGAAAATGCAGACGTGATTTTACAGATTCTAAGAGAGGGTTGTGCAGTGCTAGTGGCAATGTTGAGATGTCATCGACAAAAAAACTCAGATCTAGCCTGTTACCTTTCAATTACAAAGATGACTGCTTGATATGTGGACAACATGCCCATTTCGATAAAAACAATCCTCTTAGAACACAAGTTCGAAGTGTCACCACACTTCCACTGCGCAACAAGTTATTAGAGTGTTGCGCGAAAAGGGCGATTCGTTTATCTTTTTGTCCAAACAAAACATCATGGTTGTATTGATCTGGTTGCGGCTGAAGTTGTCTCAATCGTTTCATGTTGAAAAAATATATCACAGTAACAACGGATCGAAAGCCGCAGTCCGGTCGGAAAATAGACTATAAAATGCAGCAATGGTTTCAAATTGTCTGTGAGTGGATTGAGTAAGAATCTGGTGCCGAATTATACACTCTCTATGAACTTCATAGTAAGATGGTAGAATTCTCTGGTGGGTCCGAAGTATATTCCATAAAATGAAAAATGAAGGAGAAGTTACTTGACCACTATGGGACCTACATAGTTTTTGCTGAGGTGGATGGTCGAATCAACGTTATTTGTTTCAGAAATATGGCCAATTTCATAATCAATGATAAGTGGTACGCCGAGAAAAAAATGACATTGAGGAAGAAGCCGAGAGGATAGTAATGGCAGCTGCCAAGATTATCAGAGCTCAATTGAGTGAGATGGAGTACAGTGTACATCCTTACCCTAACATGGATGACATTTCTGATGTTGAGCGAGGTAAATGCTTGATTACAGCCCATCTGCTAACTCTGTTGAAAGTTCTGGTTCCTTTAGAATTGAAGCAAATCAGTATTGGTCAGTCTATTATTCAAGCAGCACGACCACGATCAGTGGTATTACCGATTTTAATCGGCCTTGGTGTCGAGCTGGACCATATATTTGGGTCAAATTTGGCTTGTAACGGAACTATCGCGATTAGGCTTCTCGATTAATTACTATGAAGTTGAGTTGTACAAGCAGTCAGTAATCCAGGCCGAAGATGACGACAGAGTTCGTGCTTCATATTTCCCAGGGACGTTTACACAGTGGGTTGCAGATAACGTGAACCATAATGTTGCAACACTAGATGGTCACGGGAAATTTCATGGAATGGAAATAATTGCTGTATGTACTCCACGCGATTATTCCCCACTACAGCCAAGACAAGTTAGTCATAAGACAACAAAGATCCAAGGTTGATGATATTGTGAAAGGCAAAGGAGTGCCTTATATTCACCAATACATGAGTTGTCCCGCAAAGTGACTTTCAATAGTCACATACAAGCCTCTGCTCCAACTACAGTTCGTACATACATTGCCCCACATATATCAATTCAGATTTGTTCTTGCATGCAGGGCGGCTTTCCAGTAAGCGAGCACACCTTTACCCAATTGTCGGGTCTATATGGAACATATATTCTCCGAGTGCCCAAATGGCCCGTCCAATAAATCAGAAGTGTTTTTGCCTATCATTGATTTGAATCCGTCTGACGAGTCCTGTATTTATTCGACATTGCTTTTCATACAGAATCAGACTATTAAACAAAGCATTTCAACCCCATGCTTGACATTTGATCAGCCACTGTGGTTAAAGGCAGTAGGGGGATTCAACGTCATGATGTGCTGTCTTGGACGCATTGGTTCCATGATGAAGGGATCTGGTTTGGAAGAGGCAATGGAAACAATATATGGTCCTAATGCAGTACAACATATGATAAGTGGAAAGGCAATCTCAGCATCTATTCGTGGCCACATACTAGTAGAGGTATCTCTTTATAACAAGTTAACATCGGCTGTCGTCGAATAACCCGATATAGTACTGTCTGACATAACGGATACAGAATCAGCGGGCGAAATTGTCAACGCTGTAGATAACGAAACTGGTCTTCTGTCTGACACTGACAACGTTTTGGAAACACTTGATCCACATGTTGGACAGATATCAAAACTGACAATATCAGACACCAGATGGGAAAGAGGCAATTGTGGCGGCCGATGGCACTGATTTGTTAGTCCTGCTCGTGTACCATTGGAATGAAGACATGGCAGATATATACTTCCTTTCAAATGCATGGAAGACAGTCAAGTGTGGTGTAGCTATCTGGAAAATCCAAGATATTGTGCAGAAAGACGACCAACATTCTCTTTATTCATACCTGGACAAAACTCGTTGGCGATGTTGGTGTGAAATTGTTCAAGATGATTTATGCTGGCAAAAAGGATGACACTCGGAATGATTTGAGGAAATTCTTGGAAATGATTTCCTTGGCCAGAGGATTATTGGATCCGCAGAAATTACCACAGACGGAACGGGCAGCATATTTCCATAGCCTATTAAAGGCACGTGAGGCCTTAGTTACAAGAGTCCTATTAATTGAGCGAAATGTTTAGTTAATTGTTAAACTTATTATATGAACATTATTTCCTATGGGATAACTACTCGTCATTGATGCTTTAGTATAGAAAGGGTTAAATTCCGTGATTTTGATTGGTGATGAGGTTGAATTTGTCTTATGTTTTCGTTATACAGATTCCATGCATTTGGATGTAACCAACAAGCATTGCATCAAAAGGAAATGCAGTCATGATCCAAAACAAAATCCAGTGAAGAAAAATCTTTGCTATGCCACTTAAAGGCACGTGAGGCCTTAGTTGTCGAAAATATTCATATTTGTTCCAATCACCGTAAACAGAAAAACATTAAAACGCATACAGTTTCGTTCATATATACCATGACCATCGCCTAAACTACATGTTATCATAAAGACCTACTACCTTTTACCTAAGCATGAGCCTGATTGTGTTACGGAAGACAGCACAATGCGACTGGCTAATCACACAAATGGCATAAACGCTCTTTATTAGTTCCATATCAGGAATTCACCAACAAAGAACGCTCTTTATGTTTACCATCATAATATAAACAAACGCCAGAAAAGTAACTTTGTATGCTTTTGTTTACATAACAATGGTGAAACATATGACCATAACATACTGTTTATGCGATATTTCTTATTTGTATACGAACAAAGTCTGTCTACATCTTGGTGTTCTTTCTGTTTGTGGCGGTTTTTGACGGGTGGAAATATTTTCACAGGATACCGACCGCCAAGGCCAACCGTATCTTTAAAGGTACGGTTGGCCTTGGCGGTGGGTATCCTGTGAAAATATTTCCACCCGTCAAAAACCGCCACAAACAGAAAGAACATCAAAATGTAGACAGACTTTGTCCGTATACAAATAAGAAATATCGCATAAACAGTATGTTATTGTCATATGTTTGACCATTGTTATGTAAACAAAAGCATAAAAAGTAACTTTTCTGGTGTTTGTTTATATTATGATGGTAAACATAAAGAGCGTTCTTTGTTGGTGAATTCCTGATATGGAACTAATAAAGAGCGTTTATGCCATTTGTGTGTGATTAGCCAGTAGCATTGTGCTGTATTCTGTAACACAATCAGGCTCTTGCTTAGGTAAAATATAGTAGGTCTTTATGATAACATGCTGTTTACTCGATGGTCATGGTATATATGAACGAAACTGTATGCGTTTTAATGTTTTTCTGTTTACGGTGATTGGAACAAATATGAATATTTTCGACAACTAAGGCCTCACGTGCCTTTAAGTGGCATAGCAAAGATTTTTCTTCACTGGATTTTGTTTTGGATCATGACTGCATTTCCTTTTGATGCAATGCTTGTTGGTTACATCCAAATGCATGGAATCTGTATAACGAAAACATAAGACAAATTCAACCTCATCACCAATCAAAATCACGGAATTTAACCCTTTCTATACTAAAGCATCAATGACGAGTAGTTATCCCATAGGAAATAATGTTCATATAATAAGTTTAACAATTAACTAAACATTTCGCTCAATTAATAGGACTCTTGTAATTATTCGTCGCCTGCTTATATTACCTGTAAATCAATAATAGACCATTCACATAAAGGATAGTTATAAACGTGTACGTATTATGTACCTGGCTTGTTTTCTTCGTCGCCAAGCTCTGATGCATCCAACACGTCACCATATTCGGTGATATCTTCTGTAAAGTCGTCCGTTTTCTCATTGGCCACGACATCAGTTTCAACAGGAAACAATCAGAATTTAAGGAAAAATACATCTGAGATCATTGAACCTTGTTTTTCCTTTTTACAATATTTTTTTATAAAAAAAAACTCAGATGACTAGAATAAAATAAAAACAAGGCTCATAATGCAACATTGAGGACAGTGTCATATTTCCACTTCTAATGCAAAACGAGTTACCAACAGATTGAAATACTGGTGTTATCACTGAATTAACAATCAAGTGGATAACAAAGAAACCAGTTGCTTCTTTAACATGAGAACACGAGAAACAACGTGTTAACTGATCCTTAAAGCCCAATGTTTCGACAAGTGCAATTCAGAATATAAAATATCAAGTTTTGCATTTAGAAGGATTGGTAAATGATTTATTTGCAAACGAGTTAGTTAAATCTACTAAGTAACCGATCTTGATAAATAACAATGGATACCATGTATGTAACAAATGGCGTGGCTTTCAATGTATAAATAAGAACAATTATTCTTTCAAAAAATATGTCAATAAGATTTAATCTTTGGAATAATTATCATTTTTGAAACAAATATAAATGAGTCTGTACAAATTATATGTCTGAGCCTAAGATAATGGAAAAAGCAAAACAGTATCCATCATCAATCAAGTATATTTTCTGTTCTGATTTCTTCTTTTCGATGATAATCTAAAAACAAAAAAACTGGCTTACAAGTGACAACAAATTTAACATCGATACAAACAAATTTACTGATAACTATGTTGGATGTCCTACACTTCATATCAGCAAAGTTATTCAAATGAAGAAATGTGCATGGTTTCTCACTACCCCTTGGATAATGTGGCCATTTACTTTTTAATTTGATGGTGGCTTTGTGGAAGTAACCAGTTAAAGAGCTGCACTATTGGCTGCATTTACCATGATCTTAATATGTTAAAAATTTCAATACGATCGGATGAATTATATTATTATAAATTTTCCCATCTGTGTACTGGCATCAGTGGTTATCAGTTTATTGAGCGCACAGCAAGGATAGCTGGCGTTGAAATGTCAGCTGATTAATTAAGCCTGGTGTGCAAAGACTGAGATTGTGGCTTTATATTAAGGCGTGATAATATGTGCATATCGGACCGACAAGTTTTTGTGTTTAACATTGCTTGACACATTCGGTCATTCAAGCTACCTTTGGCGGGTCCACTTTTCCTATTCATGGCTCTTACTTGCGAGGAAAGGGTGCGAACAGATCCTTAGAACTCACAAAATCTACATGTGAGCGCTGCAGAAAAGCACAAATCCTGGCGCACAATAACTGTCATCTTGGTTATCAAATTCACACAGGAAATGCCATGTTCATTGTAGAAAGTACCATGTTCCTTTTATATGCGTCCAGTTGTGTATGCAATTCTCCCAACCCCGTGGATGTTTTCTCCACTATTACTTTATCTTTTCTCGATCTTTACAAGTGTCGTATCGCCCATCCGTCCGTAACATGTATTGTGTTCCCGCATTACAACCGTCAAGAGTGGCCCAGCCATTGCCTGTTCACACCTAAATATCGAAAGCAATTAACGTGGTCATAAAAGTTACATACTGCAACAATGAGACATCCGCGGAGATACATCCTGCAATAAGTCTAACCAGTACGTTATTAAACAAAGTTACATCATAGCTCCTATTTTTGTTTTATTTTAAATTTTATTCGTAAAAAATAACACAAGTAACAAATATATAAACCGAAAACAGTTCATAAAAATACATTTATTATATAAGTTACTATTTGATTATATATTATTATACGGTATATATCATATGTGCAACGTCAGACATTGTTGATTAATCCTTTCTTATCGATGTTGTTTCCGTTACATGTTTACCATCGTTCCGCTTTTTTGATTTGGCGGATAAAACAGTTGTATGTTTACCTAAATTAAATTTCATATTTTGCAAAATGGGTAATTACATAGCCCAATATTTTATATAAGGAAACATCGACTGAGGATACGGACATCTAGAGTATAGGATACACTGATGTGTTAGGATTGTGAGTTATACATGTAGGGTACATTTATCAAGTGAGAATCAAACTAAGTAGTCCCTTGAAGCACACGGTTTGATACTACATCTACTAGCATGTGGAAGTCCATCTACACCGAAATGTCTACTCACGTCACATATTTCAACTGAATTTCTCGATGCCTAGTAACAATCATAACATCATCTACTCCGTAAAACATATCTTTTTACCTTCAATTTAAACATATTTGCAGCATGGACCAACGCATTTCGGTCACTCCGCATACCAAGTGGCATGTTAGAAGCAACACCGTGGAAGAGATTACCACCGGTTTTTTTTTATATTTTAAGAGAATAAATCGTGATCACGCCTCAACTGTAAACTTTCTGACAAGTGCCCATTTCAGACTGGAATACAAAACGATATTTGCACAAATTGACCCATAATCTGATATACATATGATCACCAATCGTTACTGGTCAAAATGAAATCGAATACAAGTATGAGTAATTGATATAAGGCTAGTCGCCACATAATTTACAACACACATATCCATTTGAATAATTCATCTCTTCCACATCTTGGATTTTCTATTCCGTTTTCTACTCCAAGGCTTGTACACAGTGGAGATTACTTTTAAAGAAATAGGTATTGTATTGGACAAAATATTGTTGACACAAAGTGTATATAAATAATATAACATGCAGCATGTCATAACAGTCGGTTCCGTTTCTCGGGCTATACAGTAATGCTCTAAGTAATCGACTTCTTAACCACAGCAGAATTATGGGTAACTTTTCAGGATTTAGTCGGAAATATGACTTGTTGCCATTCACCGGAAAGCTCTCGGAGATTGCGTAACAAATGCAGTAGCCTACGTTCCGATATGTTCCAAAATTATATCTCTGACAGCCCACAATGCCATTGTGGAAATCCATGCGAAGATACTTACCATTACCTCTGGGCGTGTCCCCTATTTCACACCGAACGAATGGAAATGTGTCAAAAATTATACCAAGAAGGACTGGAAATTACACATATCAATGATTTACTTCTCGGAATTCCCGATATCTCAAATAGAAGAAACAAAATTCTCTTCAAAATAGTCCATCGATATATAACAGCGACTAAACGATTCGAAGTCGGATAATCAAACGCATTTCAGAATAGCCACAAAAAGCAAATTAGTCACAAATCGGTTTTGGCACCTCCCACCCCAAACCCCGAACCCACTCATTTGTAAATGTAAATATGTTTAACCTATATATGATTTTGAATTTTTCCTTTACCATTTTGTATGAATAATATTATTGTAAACAGGGAGAGGGGCAAAGTAAGTTTTGTAACTTGTCCCCAATCCCTTTTGCATTATTCGATATACAAATAAAATATGTTTAAAGTAAAGTATTCTGCTGTGGTTAAGAAGTCGATTACTTAGAGCATTACTGTATGGCTAATGCATTAGGGGAGCTCACTTTTGTGAGATGTTTATATTGGGTGTTATGATCATTCAGGCTGCGATGAGTATGGAATGGCCTACTACAGCTCACCGGAAGTCATCAAGAACATCAACGAAGAAACGCAGTCGGGCCACACTCTAAGGGCCACACTCTAAACTCGTGTGCTTCCAAATGCTTGAATGCATTGTATGCGTGCGTGTTCATCGAATTCCGCGTTGATGGGATGTGTCACACATGTCTTGTGGGGAAAACTGAACGTGGAAGCAAATCCGGGTGATTGGTCCATCGGGTCTGGATGGACAAGATACCACATAAACTGTTTCTACATTACCAAATGGATACCAGATAGAGATTAATACGGGGACGTGGTGACAGGGTGTGCCTCACATTGTTGGAACGTACAGACCAAATAGATTGAAATTGTTCGGATAGTATGACTTTGCAAAAAGTATTTAATGTGAAATTTCTTGGTGTTTTAGAAAACAATTAGACAATGTTCCTACTTTCGGTCCGAAATTACCATCAATTGGAAATTTTCCATCCATATGTAACTTAGGTTAACCAAGTAAATCATGGAAAAGTCAGGATAACATTGCCCTTGTAAATTCCAAGTAAATCATGGTAAAGTCAGGTTAACAATTATAAACCCTGGTAAAAGCCATGTACATCCATGTAAAAATAAGTCATACCCTTGTAAATTCCATGCAAGTAAAGACATGGTGTACCCCGCTTTATTCCATGTAAATCAGAACACATTGTAGTAAATCACTTCTGCTGTCTCTTGTGTGAGAATAAAATCATAATTTGTTCGTTAATCAGTGGGAAATATATACCGGGTGTCATACTCAAAAAGTTAACAGAATGGGACAAAATTATTCTTATAAAATAAGTAGGCTAAATCCAGAAGAGTTTAACACCGTACATGTATGTTAACACGTGTGTGATTCATATAGCCTTCGGCCAATCTGTTATCTCAAATGCTAAAGCTTCTGAAAGCGCACCTTGGTACTATACCGTTGTAACTTTACCCTAATATCGAGATATTTTACCCTGGTAGAATCCAACATGCATACTAACATCCCGATAAAATAGAGACATTTCGCAAAATCACGAATACCATCACGGATATGCAAATATACTGCCAGTATACGGCTAAAATTCGATCTTCACTCTCGGAGGTTCTTATGTGAGACGAAATATACCCCACGAATTAAGTTTAATTATGTTCAGATGTGTCAAGAATGTGTCACCGGTCCTGCTTGGGTCGCTCTAACATATATGTGTGGTATAGTACAGGCGGATAAGAACATGAGATCTGAAAGAGACACACATTATTTTTTCCATCAAATGTATGTATAACTGAATATAGTGGGGCATATGCCGTCTCACTAATTAGCCACCGTATGTAAATTGTGATTGTGTCAAACGTACTAGGATAATATATCCTATCCGTAATCGTAATATTTGCGAAAGGTCTCTAATACCTTGATGAAACACATGGGTGGGAACATTTTACTACTATACACGCATGGGTGGATGTAAATATGTGCGTATATATACTATGGCGACAATTCACTAGATGAATTTTACCAGAGTAAAATACCTGGTTCCAATCACCCTTATAGAATACCACAGAATATCAGAGTGTTTTACCATGGTTTTCCTTAGTGTTTTTGTTTAAATAAGGGGAGCTTACCGTTACCGTTGTGCTATATATTTATGGATGATAAAAGCCTTTTATGTCGATCGTCTGGCGCCGCAGCCGTGGAGTTCTAAGAGAACTCGATAAAGCTGGCTCATCATGGCTCATACATGTACTCAACCGTTAACTGGAACGGAATGACATCGCGACAATTTATATCGAACGCCAAGGTGGTTTTTTTTAACGAATCATAGAGTACGTATTAGTGGGGAGAAATTGCTGAGTTATTGCACTGTGTTTGTGTGTTATATATATTCTTGCAAAAAAGTAGCAGGCGGGCGACAAAAAAAATGTCACCCTGGTCAGCGGGCGACAGTGTAATTTGTCACCCCACACGTGACAAGTCTGTAGGACCAATCAGAAGCGGGTAAATTGGTGAGGAGGGTAACAATGGGTTTAGTTTATACAGTCTCGTTGAAACTAGGCCTTGATTTCATGTCATTCAACACACGTTGATAGAAATATATATATAAATAGATATTTATCAAACTGTGTTTTATATATCAGATTTATGGAGGCACTGCATGACTCAGTACGGATGTTCGTTGCTTCAATGAGCGTGAATATATAGAGGATCTTCAAAGAGTTATGTTGGGATATAAGATATTTTATGAAACGAGTTTGATCAATTTGATTCACAATGAGTCGTAGACGAGTTGTGAATGTAATATATAAAACGTGTTTCATAAAATCTTATCCCAACATAACGAGTTGAAGATCTTGTATATCACATGAAAAAAACTAGAGCTTTATACCTTTTTAACAAAACAAAATCCTTAAAAGAAGCTTAAAAATGCATTTACATTGTTGGCTGAGATGCTTCACATATACGGTTGAAAGATGGATATTGGTCATGAGATCACCACATTAGTGTTAAATTTCCTTTGAGTTATGCGACAAAGCTGGCCATAAACACGAAGTCATCCTCGATCTTACTGTTTGTCTTGTGGCCCACGAGGAATCAATAAAGGGCTGAGGCACCCGGGAATAACGATTCACATAATCATTAAATGCTTGACATATGAATGATTCGCGGCGAAGGAATAGGTTGGGTATGATATTTTTATGGGAGTGGCTTCACGTCGTGTTATACTATTGACAAGCATGCAATATAGGTATATCTTTAATTGTAACGCTACACACAGATGTATTGACATCGGGGCAAGATGGAAGGAAAAACATTGTCGACAATGGCGTTGTAATTTCTGTTTCTTGTCATCACTTTGACCGAAGGCCAAGTTCCAAAAGGGACCTACTATTTTCTTAGTGACAATGGTGGATCACAATTTGTTAATGAAACTGTCAAACCATCTCATTCGATGATAGAATGCGCGGGGGCCAGTGACCAGCGACCTTGGTGTGACATTTTCTCTCACAATGAGGAGTCACAGACGTGCTTACTCTCATCAAGTAACCTCAACGCGGCGACAAGTGGATCAACAGTCTATCGGAAACTGGGAACACCCTTCACAGGGGTGGCAGAAGGTATCTAATTTATATTAATTGAATTTATTTATTGGGATACATCACCGTTTCAGTCACTGTAGAGCATATCATAACGTTTGTAAGTTTTATTGGTTGGGGAAAGTCCGCATGGAAGGAGGGCTAATTTAAATTAATTCGTTCTCTGTCGTGAAAGATCTGACGACGTAGATGAAATGTTGCAAGAATGACATTGGCTAATTTGGCTACCTGATAGATATAATTATTTATGGTGTGTATTTAATTATATTTCCGTATGTTATTACTTCGAATTAGATATCTTTATTTGTGTGAGTTTTTATGTTATCAGTCCGTCCGTCCGTCTATCCGTCTGTCTGTCCGTCCGTCCGTTAACATTTTTGGTTACCGATCGATATGGGTTACGTCCAATTATTTTTACATGAGTTACTGCCCTTTTTCGACTTAGAATTTGACCATCTGTTAACATTTTTGGTTTCCGACCGGTAACTCCAGTTTGGATTATTTGATCTGAACCAAAGTTGGTATGTGAATTTCCCAGTTAAAGATACAGACCAAGTTCGAATATGGGTTCCGTCCAATTATTTTTACATGAGTTACGGCCCTTTTTCGACATAGAATTTGACCGTCTGTTAACATTTTTGGTTTCCGACCGATAACTCCAGTTTGGATTATTTGATCTGAACCAAAGTTCGTATGTGTATTTCCCAGTTAAAGATACAGGCCAAGGTCGAATATGGGTTCCGTCCAATTATTTTTACATGAGTTACGGCCCTTTTTCAACTTAGAATTTGACCAATTTCATAACATTTCGGTTTCCGACCGATAACTCCAGTTTTGATTATTTGATCTGAACCAAAGCTGGTATGTGTATTTCCCAGCTAAAACTACAGGCCAAGTTCAAATATAGGTTCTGTCTAATTATTTTTACATGAGTTACGGCCATTTTTCGACTTAGAATTTGACAGCATTTCGGCATTGAAATTAGGGGTATATCAGTTTTTCTTCAAATGTAAGCTCAAATATTATTTTATTTTGCGGTAGTACAATTCGAAATGGCTAAAGGGCGTATTTTGCCACGCCCTAGCGATGCTCTTGTTCCTACTTTATTTATCTCTATTATTTTTAAACTTTTGTTGACATTATGTATGATGATATGTATGTCTACCTCCAGTTCCACATATTAGTGGACGGAGACAATAAAGAAATTGAAAAGAATTAAATTGCGACATATGCATATCAAGCAATCCATGCTTGACTCTCAAGCTCTTCCAGCATTCTTCTGGGATACCACTTTTCCGTATGTCCGACGCTGATCACTAACGCTCAGATGTCAAACTTCTTTTGAAACTATCTGGTGCTAATTTGATTTGATCACGGTTGGCTATACTTAAAAAAGTCACTAAAAACTTACATGTCCGCTGAAAATGACTGATATGTATATATATATATATGCATATATGTCAAGCGTTTATGACCCGCTTATTGGAGATAAGCGATATATATATAAAATAGTCGTATAAGAGCGACGTATTTTATACCAAAGGGTTCACCAGATGCTTGAACTTGAACCAAAATTGTGTACAGACGCAATAATGTTTGGTAGCGAGATCTTTCACTGGCATAGGTCACTACACCATAACGCATGACATTTCAGATAAGTAAGCTATACGCTGATGTTGCGAAGTACTTAGACGAAATTAAAACATAATTATAAAGTACAGGTATTTTGGCAGTAATGCGATTTAGTTTGCGAATTGGCGAATTGGAATAATTCGCAGAGGAATAATTCGCAGAGCAGAATCGTGGGAACTATATATTTTGCCGGAAGGGAAGCGCGAAGCGGTTATGTTAACTTTCTTTCCAATAAATTTATCGGCGAAGCCAGTCGCTTATTTTGAAAACCTTCCCTCTCTCCCCGTTTTTTGTTTGTTTTGGGAATACACATTCGATTGATGTCTGCCCTTTTGGCCTACGTCTACATGCGATTATTGTGTCTCAAAAACATTGTCACCCACATGTTTGTATTTGTTACCACTACATTTCTTTTACTGTATCGGCTTCCTGTAAATAATTATATTTTTCTAAACAGGTAGGTATTAACGCATTCCAGTTGTTTTCTTTCACTCTAACCCTGTGGGATAAATATATCTATATATATTCCGCCGGGAATCCGCCCGTTTGACGTCATATTACGTGTTCAACTTTCGTGCATATCGATCAATGAATATATCTTCTTGAGATGTCCTATTGATAGTATCCCGTGTGAACATTTTGTAGAATGAAAACACAGTGAATTTCCCATGTCCACAATCGTCCAGATGTGCACTTAAGGGAATGTTTCTGCATTCCTTCTGCCTTATTTACTGACGATTAATGCGAATCCGTTCGCAAAGTTTATTTCCGGTCTGCCCAATATAATTTTATGAATATGTCGTGTTTTGCAGGACATGTCAGCATTAGGAAACAAATGTTTTCCATTTTTTAGTTTCAGGATTGTCCCAGTTGATATATGCCTACATGTTTCACATCTAGAATCCCCACATTTTCAGGTTGTCTTCTGCTTGCCAGTATATCGCCATGCTTAACCAGTGATCTCATTTTTGAACTTTTGTCTAGAATTGGTACTAGTTCTTTCGCGATCTGTGGCATATTTTGGTGGCGTGGGTTATGTGTTGTTAGAAACAGTATTGAGTCATCGGTTGTTTTTTTCATTCTTGGCACGCGAAGTTCCTCTAATGGGATGAGTTTCGCTCTCTCAATACCGTTTTACTCAGTTTTTGTGGATAGTTTTGTTTTTAGTTAGAAATTCATGAAGTTCTTTAAGTCGGTCATTTCTTCTGGATTCCTCGCTAACAATTGTGCATACCCGTCTTGCCAGATTGTATGGTATGTTTCTTTTGATGTGTGATGGGTGGCACGAGCGGAAATCTAGGTATTGGTGGGTGTCTGTTAGTTTGTAGAACATATCTGTCTCGATGTTATTTTCAAATTTGGAGTTATTCCCCGTAGGCCTTGTGACGTCATCATACAGATGGAGATAAGTTACAAACAGTGAAATTCTTGTTTATATAATGTCTACTTATGTAGACAACAAGTTTAATAGAGGATATCGACACTTTTTGGTTGGATATGGGAACTATCTCATGAGTGATGACCAAAAAAATCAAATTCATTTTCTTTTTGTCATCACGAATGAGATAATTACCATATATCCAACCAAAAAGTGTAGATGTTCTGTTTATTATATGCTCCGCTCAGTTGGATCATAACTCAACTCGAAAGAAGAGTAAAAAGAGAAAATTGTATACCCATGATAATGAGCTTGTGCATATAAAAATAGTTCCATTTTTCAGACAGATTGGTTGAGGGATAAACAACATAATTTAATTGATCATATATCACAATTGTTTCAACCTGAACGCTCGGGGACTTTTAGCTTAGTCTTCCGTCAAGAAACCTAATCACTTTTAATTTAGCGCGGATGGATACGAGTGAGATATCGATATCTCAGTAGACGGATAACGATTTGTATCTGATGCAAAACTACTCTTATTTGATAGCTTAGCATATAATAAGATAGATATTTTTACATCATGTTTCTCATTACTTGAACTTATATTTTCAACCACGTCCTAATAAATAGCATATATACACGCTTACAAAAACTGACGTTCAATTAAGACACGCGCGCACATGTAAACAAATCCAGACAGGCAAGCACAAGCTCGCGGACACTCACGCAGTTACCCCCAATCTGACGTACAGTGCGGATACAGACACGTTTATGTTACATGCAAGATCATGAAGATAAACTATAATATTCCATAATCACACCTAATTTGAATTTGCGCATGAATTACAGGTTGAGCGCGGATCACACGAAAATCGCACTGCACATTTTTATGGCTATATGTAGTTTGATCACTGTTTTGATCGCCATTCTCGCTTTCATACGAAATGAATATTTTTGAATTTATTTAGGAACAATCATGCATGTGTTGCGCATGTACATTCTTGCACTCCTGGCAAGGAAGATAAGAAATCGTCAAGTTGGGGATCCGAGGTCGGGAATACATACAGTGTATTTATGCACAGTGTAACATCAGTGGATGTATGGTTGTTTCAGTTGAAAGAACTTATGCTCATCCTTCAACCCACGTTGGTAATTGTAGAGGGGTCACGAAATTGTTAGACATTTAACATGACATGAACAGGAATGAAAATGATCTAGACATAAATTATGATGAATTAGTTTTTTCTCTTTTTGAAATATGAACATCATAAGAGTAATTAAGAGAGATTTCTAACATTTTATAATAAGTTCACTTTAGGTACCGAGAACTTTTATCTACTTTCACTTTCATCGTTAAACTGTGGTGACAGATGTAGTATCATATATGTTTTCCATGAGAGGAGCCGTCTTTCTGCAGAAGAAGGAACACCACTCTAATAAATGAAGTCAAATTATGAGTACCCTATTCTGAAAAATGGCAATTATAAACCAGACATTTGCAATTGGAACTATTTAGAAATGTATGGAGGACAGAATGGACAAATAACAAATCAATTGAACTTGTAAAAAAAAGCCAACAGTCTGTATATTTTGATATTAAATGGAAACAATCATAATACAATAATAAAATGATATATGTATCAATTTATTATTATTAATTAATAATTAATTTAATAATTAATTATTAGTTATTATTTAATTTTCAAATTATTTTTACTTTTTTCTGAACTCTCAAAATATAGTACTCTCATTCAGCTTTTCAATGCATAATATCTCTCAATATATGATAGATTGTCATTGATATCATACTGAACTGAACATATCAATACACATGAATAAATCATAAATTTTGCTTCTGACATTCTGTGGTTTTATCCCAGGACTGAGGTATCCCAATGATGCAAAGTATTCCCACTATATCAAAGTAATCAATCTCACTATGCCATTGAATATTGGTGATAAGTCTGTTGAAATGCAGTTTATATTGACCTCAAATGTGTCACTTTCTGTAAGGTAATGTATTTGTCATAATATGGACCATGGATAATGGGTTATACCAAAAATCGCACATAACTGTTGTGCAGTATTGACGCTAAATTAAATTACATACAAGCTCATCTGCTCATTGTAGCACCACTCTTCCCAGCAAGGCAACCTCAAAGTTAGTCGGCATTGTCAATGATTACAAATGGCAAGGATTCCATTTCTTTGATTCCATGTTATTTCAATCACCTATAAGAGACAGACAAATTTTAATTTTCTTAATTTTAAATTTGGCACCACCAATGTATAACAGCATTAGCTTTCTGTGGGGTTGCCACCGACACCACGTTTACACAAATAAAATAACAAAAGCTCTCTCGGGGTAAATTCGCGTTAGACACCACATATTACACAAATTAAAACGTATGTAGATGAAGCGTTGAATGGTCAATATCAATTCCTTGTAAAAAGCTTTATGGAGGGGACTACAAATTAGATTTAACGAACAGCTCAAATGGGTTCCAGCAACTGTTGGATGTTTCATTTAATTACTTGATAGTTGGATGTTTATCTGAATCGCCCTATACTGGTACTAATTGAAATATTTGGATAAAAACTAACATATAACTATGGTTTTGTTTTCATACAAGCTCAACTTAGATTTCATTATTTTAAAATTCATATAAAATGTCAGAGATCCTGAATGTGTCTTACTGTCTTTGCTATTGGATGGCAGCGACACGATAAAATAAAACAAAACATATTTTGATAATACACATGTATTTTAGATTGAACTTAACAAAGACCCCAGTTCACGTGACAAATCCTGTGGTTCATTAACTCTGGTGCGAGCATAACAGAGATATACTACAGGTACAGAGGTGGGCACAATCGCAACTGTTATTTAGTGCTATTAACTGTGATGAGATGTTCAAAACATTTGTTTCCAGCTAATTGTGGTAGCTGACTTAATGAATTGAAATTATCCATCTCAACCTACTTGTAAATGTTGACAGTTACAGGTAATCAGGAATTAACCTCTCATTGCCCTTCTCCTACCAGGAACAGGACAACCCCAACCTCTCATTGCACTTCTCCTATCAGGTACATGACAACCCCATGGCAATCCAATGTGTTAGTGTTCAGTCAACTGTAATAAAGACAAAACATTTTGCAGGTTAACAAATCCAAAAGCAATATTTTATGAAAAATAAGATAACAATGAGTGAGTTAAAATATTTCTTGAGGGTTAAGTTGCACAATATTATAATATTCCACATGTGGAAAATCATATTGCTGCATATTAATTACTAACATAATGCACAGATGTAATTAATTAGTACCATGTAACCAGTACACCCAGCTAGATGATCTCTGTTGAGGGTGGGATGTCCACTGTCTGCAATTTCCAAAAGCACCGCCCCTTGACACAGACCAAGTTAACTCCCTCCCAGTCCCAAGTTTGCAGAATATAATTTGCACCCCTCTACGTTGGGTTATAATTTTCTTTCAAATTCTCCACTAATTACTGGTTGCAAAATTAAAACTATAAGAACAATTTCTACATATTATTGTTGTGATTTTTCCAACTATTAATATTTCGTGAGACTTAATACATTTATTTCTAACTGTTTGGACCAAATTTGTTTTGTGGGGGGTGGTACATAATATTCCAGCATTATATATACCAGTCAATAAATGGTAGCTCTTTCACTACCTGTTCCAAAAATGTTGATCATATACACAAGCTGAGTAACTGTAACATGATAACCATGTTTGACTAAATATAAATAGTTAAATGTGACGATATCGAACCAGTTTTCTTCCCATATATGCACAAGTTATGAGATCCTTGAAAATGCAGCCACATTGAAGGGTAATAATATTAATATAGTAAATGAACAGGCTTTATATATAATTTGATTCATGCAGTATGAATCATTTGTGTGGTGTTAGATCATGCCATGAATCTCTAACCGGGCTATGCCCATACGTAGCGATTCATGGCATGATCTAGTAAGTCACATATATGGTATTTATTGTTGGATTACTAGTATTTCCCTTGTTTTTATTTGAAGATCCATGAAACCGAAATCAGACATATACATATTCAACTAGTATAGTTGAGTTACTATCAAGGTCATTCGGGTGCCTGGTAATAGTGCGAACAACATGATTATTAATTTGGAGAACATTCCCAATGATCCCTTGAATTATTTGGCATTGAGACAGAGTGAAATTGCATGTGATCTGACACTATTAATATTATAAATATTAATTTCACTTTCAGCCTAAACCCCATCCATCACTAAAGTAACGACACGATTATTAGACACTTGATAGTATTATAAATTCAACTATTATAATTGATTACAACTAAAATAGGACAAAATATCTGGACGTTGGTCCTCCAAATTGTAAAAAAAAAATTGTGGTGTGGCGACTCTGGTCAGCAATACAAAATAGCATGTGACCAGAACTTGGCAACATGATTCATTTTTTTATGCGAAATAGCCCAAGAAAAAATACATGGCAACCATGATTATTATGATAAAAATAACATATATATGACTAGCGTTTCAAACGTTGTGTGTTGTACGTTTTTTGTTAAAAAATATAAGAGTGTTTGAAATTGACGTCGGTCAGCCATTTTGTAAACAAATATTACAAGTCATCGAAAATATATCAAACTTACACCAAAGTACAAAATCATTCATGCGATCGTTGGTACCACCAGTGCTCACACGTTATCAATTACTTAAATGTGGGTCGTCATTGAGAGCGATCGGACATTATGCAATGCGTAATTTCATAAATTCGAAGAGAAAATCAAATTTCTGTTTTCACTTCCCCAAATTACCGGAAATGGTTTCATAACTCACTTTAGTATGCCGCAATATAAAGTTCCCCGTATTTTACACAGAAAACGTATATTTTCGTATTATGTGGGAAAACTAATGTAATTAACATAAATATTACTCACTATGTGCAATTTTGATACTTTTAAGAGATAAGTTATATCGTTTTAATATTGTCGCAATGATATCAAGCTTATTTTCGATAGATGGGCGAAATTTAATTTTTTACTTTAAATTTCCATCAAATGTATTCTTTTTTTTCTTCAATAAAGGTAGCTAGAATGGATGTCAGTAATGTCAATATGACTTCTCCTGATAGTTATACAGATAACCCATTGGAGATCGGGTGCTGATCGGGTACGCATATTGTGATATTTGCCTTTTTAGTCCGCAAACGAACAGCATAAATTTTGACTTACGTTTTGCAATGGCGGCCATTGATAGAGCAGATTGTCGTCATCTTGAAATCCGTCTCTGATGGCGAACCAGCTCATGGTATGAACAAAATATGGCTCCTTTCGTGTAAACCAGATACCGTACCATAGCATACCATGGTCAATTCTTTGGTCCAATATTTTTCCCAAATATTTCCCACATTTGTCAAACCAAAGTGCTTTTTAAAGGAAACCACACGTCCAGCATACTATAACAATTCACCAACACATTCTATGTATAAAGTATATGAAATCTGGTTGCTATGCATTTTCCTTTTTTTCCATTGTTGTTTTTGGCTCATACAACAGAGATGTTTTCAATGATTTTAGCCATATTTTGGGCAAACGTGCATCTTACCCTTAATGTGTGCGGTCTCACATTGTCAAGCTATAAAGACTAGAATGTAATATACATATATTATATATATATTATATTATATATTAGTTGTATTTGATCGTGTTATTGGGGATTTGGAGGTGACATTTAGCACCGGCGGACCCACGAATTTATGAACTCACGAAAAAGTCATAAATGGTTGAACCACGAAAATTGATACCAACGTATTTACAGCCATTCACAATATTTGTTTTTGTTCCTGTTTTTATTAATTCATTCCGCAGTTCCTCTGATGATAATGTTAACTTCATGGGTAGCATTTTACCCTCCATTGTCTTCTCAAGACTGGATTTGTTCTGGCGTTCCCTTTCCATTTTATAACTGAATGTGAGAATCCATTCAGAATAGCACGGGTTAACGTAGCGTATTTCAAGATGCACAATATTTACTCATATATCTACATGTGGCCGTTCTACCAAGAGCCTGATGCTGCGGCGTCGATGTGAAAATTATGTTGGTCAATTGGCTACGTCAAATTATGATAGCTCTCCGAACAGACAACATTGTCTGTTCGCCATATATAAGAGGGTCATCAATACTGATATTGCTAAGATCCTCACATACTGCACGAGGGGAGAAGCTGGACGTCCAGACACTTCTATCACGAGTCTGGTGGTGTGGTGTTGATTTGAAAATTCCGTTGTCGATTCACTACGTCATACTATCATAGCCCTGTCTGTTATCGATATATAAGAGGTCCATCAACACCTGATATACTCACATACTGCACCCGAGTGAGGCGCTTAAAGTCCAGACCCTAAAATCAAGGGGCTGTTGATGTAGTGTCGATGTGAGAATCAAATTGGTCGATAGCGCCTACGTCATAACATGATAGCTCTCTAAACAGACCGTCCGATCTATTCGCGATATATAAGAGGGACATCATGCAATAACGATATTTCTTTAAGATTGCGCCACAGAAATAGTGCAGCGGCCAAACGCCAAAAGTGGCTGGTTACTCCTATACCCACGGTTAAACAAGTCGAACCAATTTATATACCAGGTCCAATATTTCTGGTAATGTCAGTGGTGACAATAGTAATACTTAACCATTGTGCATCAGACATGTTAGCATGTAGGCGATGCAGGACACGCTTGGTCAATATCTACAATTTTTCGATATTTTGGCAGCCATTTGAGCCAAAGTAACAATTTTGGTTCTAATGAGTTGGAATATTCATAGGTAATGATATGCCTTACTTACATTACAAAGTTCTGTTAATTTCTTGTTGAAATGTGACTAGAATCCCAATTGTGATTTTTTGGTGAAATTTTATACCGCATTCTGTAAAATCGATTTTTTTAGGTATCGGAAGGGGCTAGGACCCCAACATTTGCACATTTCATTGCCCCAATGATCAGTTAATATAAAAAATACAAAATCAAGTCACATTTCTTAAATAGTTCCAAACAGCATAAACTGATTTAGAAGATTGTAAAAAAAAAAGAGTCATATTTTCAACTTCCGGCTGCCACTTTGGCGGCCATCTTGGATGGGGAGTTTCAATTTTGCCCTATAAAAGTGGCAATATGTCTTAGCTTCACGAAAATATATACATTTGTGTATATCTAGATTGTCCTGCCATGATTTGCATCAAACTGACTTAGGGACAAGTCTGAAAAACGGCGGCCATGGTGGACGCCATTTTGTCTGGAGTTTACACGGTCACATTTAGTTCGTGTTAACATTGTTTAAAAGTCGAAGGACATAATAAGAAACAAAATGAGTGGGTTAAGTTCAAGGTGGTGCAAGGTTACCGTTATTAGCTCCCGGACTATTTCGATTGCTCGGTTTATTTCAATTCGACTGAATTATATATCGTCATGGAGGGGAGTACAATTTCTGGGAGGAAGTTATATGGATTGTTTGTAAAATGTCAATAATGTCCAGTGCAGCAACTCTTTGGTAGATAATCATGTCTATAGCTACATTTGGCTAGTTGTGTGATTTAGAATGTCGATAAACATGCTGTATGCATGCAGTGATTTGGGACGTTTATCGGTGTGTTTTCTGATGGAATATATCCGTTTTACTGGCTCCACACAGCGCCGGTAAAAATGCATTGTCCATCTCAAAACGTCCTAAATCACACCAGACAAGTTGAGACTACATGTGTGTCCTCTACATATTTGACGCTCTTTGTATCAGGAATAGACTAACAAGAACGCTCTTTATTGTTCTTTGCTCTGAGAAAAATCTGCACCCAACTTATCTATGACTTGACCAACATATATGCGTCGATTTCCAGGCTATTAGTGCGGAACCATATTGATATAATGGCTCCAGGAGCATCATTAATGATCTCCAGACTTTGCTCAACTATAGTTTTCGTGTTCAATCCTGAAAACTAATGAGAACATTTTAATGAGAATTTACGCCGCCAGATACCGACCTTTGTGACTTTTCGATGCTGACAATTTGTGAAATGTCATCGAGGTGTTTAGAGCGTATATGCTCCCGTTGCCCGATGCGGATGTAAATTAAACGGCCATGGCTCGTTCATACTTCCATATATTTGGAAGGAGGCAAAGATGGGTCGCTAATTACACGAATTGCGGATCGAAAAAATATGTATAAATGTATACCCTGAACGATCTGTCCAAAGTAATATCAATTAGCAGCTGCTTTCAATCGTCGACATATAAAATAAACGCTCTTTATTATACCAAAATAAACGCTCTTTATTTTACCACATCAGATCAACAATCACCCATTATATTAAATTTATTATATTGTTATGACATTGATTGTTATTAATGTGGGACCACGCTCTTTACTCTTCCATGCTTCTCTGAAGAAACATCGGCTCAAACTAATCGGTGACTTGAGTAAATATTTCTGTTAGTCCAAGTTTCCTTCGACGTAAACCAGCTAGTGAAAACGGTTGGGATAACGCTGGTTTACGTCGAATATTTTTTTACCCTGTGCCAATGCATTCTCTTATATATGCGAGTCGACCATATGCCGCCTCGCATATATAAGAGAATGCATTGGCCTAACTATTTTTTATCATTTTTTTTAAATAAATGTTTCTTAAAATATTTAGGACATAGAATAAAAAACATCCATTACCCTGTAGGGAGCCCCACACATATATAGAAGCATATAGAAGAGTGTCGTCTGCTCATGTTTTTCTGGGGCTCTGTGTGGGTGAAATTATAAAATTGTTAAAGAATACAAGAAAAAATTATTAAAATTGTAAACAATTGTTAGGCCAATGCATTCTCTTATATATGCGAGGCGACCTATGGTCGACTCGCATATATAAGAGAATGCATTGGCACAGGGTATATCTTGATATTTTCTATATCAGACTTTGCGCCCAGATCCGTTGTGGGATGTCTTGTCACTTAAATATATTTTTCATATTGGTGGTTAAATACACAAAATGCCGACAATCTTAGTATACTCTAAAATGTCATGCAAAAAGTAGTTGCAATTTTCCAGCTGTTTTCAAACGTTGATATATGACATACACACTGTTCATTTTTGACTATATCATTAATAGATATACTCTTTATTGTTTCATATATTCTGAAGAAAATCGCACCGAACTTGGTTGTGACTTCCTGAAACATGTGAAGTCAGTAATACTCAGTATACAATTAACCCTTTACCCAACAAAACGGCCAAAACCGGCCAAATAAATCTTCAACAGCCTAAAATATCTTCGGTCTGTCTCAATAGAACCATACAAATATGGATATCATTGGAACCGGCTCCTTGACCACATTGTGATAGTTACAGTTATGCCCTGTGCCAATGCATTCTCTTATATATGCGAGTCGACCATAGGTCGCCTCGCATATATAAGAGAATGCAATGGCCTAAAAAAATCTTTTTTTAACACTTTTTACCATTTTTTCTTACATTCTTTTATAATTTTTAATGTGTTAAGCCAATGCATTCTCTTATATATGCGAGGCGACATATGGTCGACTCGCATATATAAGATAATGCATTGGCACAGGGCTGTTCTGTTGGGTAAAGGGTTAAATGACCAAGATCCGATGAAGATATACGTCAATTTCAATGTTATTAGTGCGGACCCCTATTGAGATAATGATTCCAGAAGCACCGTTAAAGATGTCATACCTGACATGACTACACTACTGTTTTCGTTTTCGATGCTGAATACTAATGATCACATTTTAATGAGTTATTTACGACGCAAGATATCGACATTTGTGACTCTTCGATGCTGAAAATAATGAGAAATGTCCGTTATATGTTTAGAGCGTGTATGCACTCCGTTACCAAATATATGCACACATTAAACTGGATTAAAATATGATACGATATCGGCTTCGGTCATATTTTAGATCCCGATTGTTCCATGTGGCAAGAAGACTCATATACGTGGAATGATTCAGACATTGCCAATATTGAAATAGAACAAGATGGAACTAAGAAATTATATCCACTTGAGTTATAGACCACTATGGTTCCAGTCCCCAATTTGCATGAAAGCAAATGGAACAAGTCAGTTCTCAACACAACTCACTTTCGCGTACTTCTGACAACAGGTATTAGGCACAAATTTATTTATTTTTAATTTAATAAAAATCTCGGAAAGGTATCTATCTCATTTTTGATAGAGGTCAGTATTTTTCTCTACAAAAGCAACATTTTTTTTTTATTGATCTGTAATTGCAGCACTATGTGACCAAATAATCATAGTTTTCAAAAAAGTTTGGTTCGCCGTCGTATTTGAGATTAGTGAACATAGAAAAACATTTAAAGTTGATAAATCAAATTTATTTGGTTGGTACCCGAAACGTCCGTCCAATGAAAAATTAAAAAATCAAACAATCCAACCCCTAAATCACCTAAATCTATACTCTAATCATCAAACTAAAAGACGTTGTTTCACGAAGGACAGCTAATTTGGGTGTGGTAGTCAACATACATCGAGTTTAATAACGATTTTTGTCTTTTTTCCCCGTCAGTTTTACAGATTTCTTTTCGCGGGAGGCCATTTTTAAAGTGCGAAACAAACTCGAGAATCGCTGCAGTAAATTACTCCAAACTAAAATAATTTTACATCGATAAAAAAAATGTTCTATCTAATTCCTTATCTAGTGGTATTATATATCCACCGCATGATTTTTGTCATTAAGAATGCCGGATATCAATTAAAAGAGAGATATTAAAATTAATTTTAAAAAGTTCAAGTTAGTTTCGCTTTCAGTTTTGCAAAATGGCCTCCCGCGAAAAGAAATCTGTAAAACTGACCAAAAAAAGGACATAAATCGTTATTAAACTCGATGTATGTTGAGCACCAACCCCAAATTAGCTGTACTTCGTGAAACAACGTCTGTTTGACAATAGGGCTATTTAGTTTGATGATAATAGTATAGATTTCGGTGATTTAGCGGTTGGATTTTTTTATTTTTCATTGGACGGACGTTTCGGGTACCAAAAAATAAATTTCATTGACATCTTCGAATGATTTTCTATGCTCACTTGTTTAAAGTACGACGGAAAGCTAAACTTTAATTGGACGGACGTTTCGGGTACCAAAAAATAAATTTCATTGACATCTTCGAATGATTTTCTATGCTCACTTGTTTAAAGTACGACGGAAAGCTAAACTTTAACCAAAAATATGATTACTTGGGCACATAATGCTAGAATTCCAGATCAATTTGATAAAAAAAATTTGCTTTTGTGAGGATGATTTTTGACCTCCTATTTTCACTATCAGTCTTGATACTTACCTTTATATATTTTTATTTTTTTTATTTTTTTGCCAAATACCTGTGCTCCCTGGTGCTTCTGACAATAAATAACCCTGTTTTACGGCGTTATTGTTCAATATATCGCTTTGGTTTTGCGACCATCTTGTAGAGAATTTAATTCCGGTTCCAACGGTTCCCCAGCGGACGTTTCGTGCCACTACGGTACTTAGGACAGATTGGAACTCAGGTCGCGAGTTATATATCTATGAATATACCAACCAATATTGATAATTTGGATTTGAACAAATTAGTTATCATACACCATTCTGAACATTCAACAGGGCTGTCACAACCAGCAGACTTAATATCAATTAAAGCTGCTATTCATTGTTTTGTTCACACTGGAGAATCATTGACATTGGAATCTCATATGATGAAAACTGCGGCTGTAAAATGTCACAAAGGATTTGGTTGTGCAAAGAGTAAAAGAGTAATGTTTTTGTTCAAAAATCATTCAAATTCGATAACGTCCATCTAAACATGACTGTAAGAAGATTTCTCTAATAAATGTTGGCTGCATGCAGAGTGTGCTGATGGATTCAAATGTGAAAATCAAAATGGCTGTCATATTTTAAAACTAATTTCGGGGGGGGGGGGGGAAATATTATTGCTCCCATCCAGAGCTCACCACGAATACCCACATAGAGTATGTTGATGATCATCAGATGAGGGAAGTGGTCTGTAGGTGCAAGTTGAGATAAAAAGAGGGGATGGTGGGGATTGTTAAAAATAAGCAGGAAGGTATGCCAGAGTTGTTGGGGATGTTTTTTAAATCTTTCAAATCACAAATATGATATCTATCAGTTGCCATAATTGTAAAAATGGTAAAACTCCCATATATTTGTGATATTAGAACCATGGAGACTTTTATTGGAGGCCATTCACCCCAGACATGTTGTACATTGTATCATAAGGTATTACAATCTATGATTCTCAGACCTTGTCAAAAAAGGTAATAAAATAGTTGGCTGGAATCATTTGATAAAATGTTTATTTGGGACAAGTTATTCTTCAATAAAATGCGTACATATTTCGCGACCTGAGTTCCAAGTTGTCCGATGTGCAGTTTTTATGTTTTCAAGATAATGGATTTTTAAAGTTTGGAAAGCAAATGCTACCACACCGGAAGGAATTCAAAGGTCACGCTTATACCTGCATGTAGATAAATATATATTCTTTCGCGCAGTGTTACTGCAACTGTTGCCGAGTTGACGGTATTTCGTCTATTTATAAGATTGTGACTGTGGGGTATGAATTTTCGCACTTGGAACAATGTGGGACCAAACTGACACATGACGTTTTTTTGAAACATTTGTGCTTTTAAAGTATTTTTCAGGGTTAAACTGTTATAAGTGACGCATAGAACATATTGTAACTGAATATATATACGTTATTGAGATAATATAAAATGACACTCAGAAATATATTATGGTCATATTGTCCCAGATACACATATTTTTCAATCAGTATTCACTTGGAACGCTTGGATTCTTTTTACTTCATTACTGAGGCTGGCTTTAATACGCCCAGCCACCAACTAGCGGCCATATGGCGACAGGATCCACATGGTCCGGTTCCGCAGTTTCCGAGATTAATCAGCCCTGGTTCCGTGGTTTTAGTGCTACAGCTATCGGTGAAACTTCTGGGGTACCATTTCATGCATATACGGAGCTTTTGAGTATTCATGACTTTCATATATATATGGATATGCTACTCCAGAACTTTGAAATGTAGCACTAAAACAACTAAAATGGACGGGAGTTATAGTGACATGGCGTATTACATTGATATCGACCCAAAGCAGTACATCCTTCGATCTGAAGACAGCGGTCGAAATTTGTATACCAACTAAGTAAAATTGCAACTGAAGTTATATAGTATGCGCGACTCTCGAACTGTCGAACATTCCTGTAAACTGTATCCTAGGCAGTATTGTTAGAACGACGAGGAGCACGCAACATGTGGCCGCTATAGGTCGCCACCCCTCATTGACGTTTTACGAGACGAATTACTCCGATGAACATGTATTCAAACAACACTACATGTAAATGTATGCATGTTTACACCTAATCGGATATTGACAACACGGGGCTGTCAACCGGGATGAAACACATAATGATCATATACCTGGTCAAATATTTACAATATATAATAAAAAATCCCGCTAATGTCATAAATAGATGGACAGATCAGAGAGTAGACAATAATTATATGGATACTATTTTGAGTGTTGCATTGTGCTTGAAAAAATACACAACCAACGATCGATAATTGGCTGGAGTCACGCATGAATTTACTATGGGAGATATAGAGTGGGTCTATAAAACTTATTCATTGTTGTTTATACGTATTTCCTAGCGATAGTTTAGACAATATAACGGGGACATATCCTCTACAAGACTATCACAAAACTTTTTGAAATCCCTCCCCCACATTTATTTGATCGAGAAAATTGCAGAAAATTACGCAAATTCCAAGATGTTGGTGGTCCATTAATAACTCCAATAAAAATGGTTCTATTTGGGAACTTTTCAAGAGAGAAAATACCGCTAAAAGAATATCGCAAAACGATTGCCGTATACGTTGACATTAATTAACCCACAGACATGGGCGTAACCAGTTTTTTCCTAAGGCGGGTTCGTCAGCAGACTGCAACGCCATAATTGATGCGGGGAGTGCACTGGATGGGGCGATAACAGCACAACACCTCGCATGACCTGCATGCTGACGGACTCATATAACACAACAAAACGTCAGCCTTCTTGAATCATTAACTTTAATTTCTCTTCCATATAAGCTGTAATCGAATTTTTACCACTGCACGGGTGGTTGGTGTACGACATAATTATGCATATACAATGCAAGTATTGTCTAAGTAGATTAGCGCCATTAGCTCAGTACGAACGTTTCTGGACGCCTGCTGATTATTCAGTTCGAAAACCAAACAAAATATTTAAAATAGCGGGATTCCCTACTAAGTGTAAGCGTCATAAAAGTAGGCTCCAACTATATCGAACTGGGATAATATTGTGTCCATTAATTCAGTTCGAAAGGTTCTGGACCCTGCCGATTCTTCAGTTCGAGAAACAAACATAATATTTCAAATAGCGCGACCCCTACTAAGCGCAAAAGTCATAAGATTAGACCCCAACTGGTTATATAACTTAGTTTATTTTTATCCAACAGTTCAGTACGAAAGGTTCTGAACGGCTACCGATTCTTCAGCGCGATTTCCTACTAAGCGGAAGCGTCCTAAGAGTAGACTCCAACAGCTTCGAACTTGGATGTTTTGTCCCTTCTGTAAATCGAAAATGTGTCACTAGAACGGGTAGGGTTCTCTATTCCGAAGGTTCATTATTCCGAGTGTTCGCTATTCCGAAGGTTTTCTATTCTGGGTGTATATAATCAGAAATGAATCAAAATGTGCACCCCCCCCCCCCCCCCCCCACAAAAACCAAACGAGGAATGAAAAATAATGTTACGCAGTATTCAAATATAGTACATTTATACACCCCATGCTAATGCCCAAATTGTCCCAGATGTCGGTTATTAATAGCAAGAAGACAGTATCAGTTTATCGTTTATTATGGAAAGTTGAAAACACGATGACTGCATGCATGACTGAAATAAACTAAACGTCAGAGATACAGTCTGTCCGAACTGGCAATCTGTATTTGAAAGAAACATCAACATTAAATGCCCACTTAATTTTCGAACCCCCAGAGCAGATATATAAACTAATAGCAGGGTTACCCGGCGTTTCCCAGTTACAGTGATGTGAAACCCTCTGCATGATGTGGATATTTGTTGGGTATAAAGAATAATCTTGATCAAAGTGTTACACGTATTCTCATAAGTTCTATATTCAAATAGCATCACATAACACGATTCTTACGCAGTCATGGAATATAAGTAGTGGATCACCTTGTCGATTGTCATTTTGTTTATCGCGATTAATCCGTTTCACAATAATGAAGTATTTATTTATTACAACTGCGTATACTTCAGACGTTATAATATGATACATGATCATCATAAACACATTAGTTCGCAAAAATAAAAGACGACAATTGGGTTTTACATATAGAGATGTATCAATCAATCTAGTGGGTTGGACTAAGACACCTGGCTAACATTTCCATGAAGATACAGATGTTTCAAAGAAATTTACAGGTGCTCCTCAGTTCATGGTGCTATATATTGGCTAAATATTCTCAGTTTAAAAGAATTGTTGCTGCGCTTGTATATCAGCTACATGTGCCAGACACAGAGCGAGATTTGGATATGTTTATGTCAGTCGATGAGTCAGATGTCAGTATTGGAGGATCCTGAAAAGTCATGTGCTACTGACTGCGTTTTCTAATTATGTCAGAAGAAAATATATATACCACTATTTTTGAACAGGCCTTCTCTTGACAAATTGTAACTTTTTTGTGGAAACTGTATTGAATGTAACAGACTCAATTGTGTTATAATATATATGCAATCCTCTGACGGTTCGAGGTCTCTCAGTTTGCAAGAATATATATATATCTTTAAAAATAGAATGATAAATATACGTTTAATGCTTATTCTATGTATCTATTTTTGCTATCTCATTATGTGAATGCCCTGATTGTCATCCCCATCTAAATATGACAGTTGAGAAGATAAAATTGTTCAAGTGACTTAATTGGGTCATCATTTGTCGAGATTGTGAAATGTGAACGCCCAAAACTCATTAAAATGATATGGAGATGGCCTGTGTGACTATATATAAACTTATATAGGTGGATATTGGCGAATAGCAATCTTATCAATGATAGTGCATATCCTCTCGCCATCCGTGACCCAAACGACACCAAATGTGATTTAAATCATCGTATCATTAGAGAAGAACGTGTATGAATTTGATGGAAATTAGTGCTAAATATATTTGTATCCGCTTTGGTGCAACTGCCATCCTCATGCATGACTTTAACGGTGCCACTTTTGACATATTTAAACAACGTCCATTAGACTCATGGATGCACGATATACTGGAGATGATTATATATAGGTGTGGTGGTAATCAGCAACTAAACAAATTCTTAGAATAGTTATCCCCCCATCTCTCCCCCCAAACGGCAGCAATTTGGCGTCTTTAAATCACACGATATTATAGAGAAGAATAATATATCAATTTGGTGGAAATCTGCGCTAAAATAGTTTATTAAATCAATTGTTGATGACCCCTGCAACGCTGACTCGAACAGTACCATATCGCGGAGGTGATTATGTATGCGTTTGTTGGAAATCGGCGATAGAACTATTTCACCATATTTTTTAAGTTTTGATGACCTCCCCGTTTTCTTCCCCTGACACCAACAGCGTTACTTTAGATAATTGTAACCTGCACCATTATCTTCCTCGTAAAAAGTTATCACCCTTAGAACGCCTTGGTGCCATCTCGATTGTACCCCGTGAAGTTATATATAGAACGCATACAGACATACAGAAAGACAGACAGCACGATTTGATTTCTCGTATCATTTGAGAAGAACGTGTCTGAATTTGATGGTAATTGGTACTAAAAATATTTTTTATCAGTTTTGGTGACCCTCAAGCGGTGCCACTTTTGTCACTTTTGTCAGGAATCTTGTATGAGAATCTTGTATGAGTTTTGTCACCGTTAAACCACACACTTAGACTCATTAGAGATGCATATATATAAAATTGGTGAATATTGGCGAGAATACAAATTCGTATCAAATGTAAGGTCCCAATATCTCTCACCGAGAGGGCACCAATTTGGTGTATCTAAACCAACACAATAAGATTCCTCGTATCACGGAGAAGAATATGTATCAATCTGGTGGAAATCGGCGCTAAAGATAGTTTTATAATTGTCTTGTTCCCTCGATCGCACCTCTATACACCACTGACTCGAATGGCCCCACTTGTGACATCCTTGAACCACACAATTACACTCGTGATATCACGGAGATGATTATTTAAAGTTTGGTGCTAATCGGCGACTAAACAATTTTTTATCAAATTTGGTGTCCACCCCTCCCTTCCCCATTTGTCACCCAAACAGTACCAATATGGCGCCTTTAAATCACACGATTAGATTCCTCGTATCATGGATAAGAACGTGCATCAATTTGGCGGAAATTGGCGCTAAACATATTGTGTATCAATGTTGGTGCCCCTCTCCCTTTCAGTGCACCCCGGACTCGAATGAGGCCACATTTGACATATTTAAGTCATACAATTAGACTCCTCATACCATGGGGATGATTTTGTATAAATGTGGTGGCAATCGGTGACAAAACCCATTCTTACCAAATTTAGTGCCCACCCCCCCCCCCCCCCCCAATCTCTCATCCAAACGACAACAATTTGGCGTTGTTAAATCGCACAGTTAGGTTACCTGTATCATGAAGAAGAATATATATCAATTTGGTGGAAATCGGCGCTACAATTAGTTTTATCAATTTTGGTGCCCCTCTCCCCTGACTCGAACGACGCCACTTTCGACATATTTAAACCACACCATTAGATTCTTCATCTGCCCCTGACAACAACGGCGCCACTTTAGAAAATTCTAACCCCCACCATTATCTTTCTCGTAAAAAGTTACCCCTAGCATAACCTTTGGTATCATCTAGATGGTCCCCTGTGAATTTCTATATACCACAGAAAGACAGACATACATTCGCAAATATAGATATAGATATGCCATATTATATACCATATGAAATAGGAAACTCTCTAACAATGTATTATCAAGTTATCCGGTGCAATAAAATGTGAACATGTTGTCTGTGTTGAGTTGCCGATGTGTTCTTGTGCTTAAGTATCATCTGGTTTTGTTGCGCAAAGTGTATTATTTTCAATGGAGCAGGTGGGCGGACAATTTTTTTTCCCGACACGCAGGCTGGGGGTGGTGGGTGTCAAAATAGGCCCAAAGCAATTTTTTCCGCGACAAAATAAAAAAATTTCCGTCACACCTTTTATTGGATTTTAACTAGTTTGTACTGGTTTGTAACACTAAGAAATCAATAATAAGGAACTGCAGCAACACTAAACACACTAGGGCCATTGGATGTTGGTTTGTGCATCATTAGGACAAGGGAAAGTATTCTTAATGCAGCTGAATCGCCCATGCAGTATTCTATGTAATTAACATCAAATAAGGATAACTTTAAAGAAATAAATTTAATGCCAAATCTGGTCAAAAATGGACATTAAACACTGATGTATAAAGAAAAAAACATGTAACATACTAGTACCTAGACTTGTGAGTGGATAACACAATTATCTCATATGTGACAAAAGAGATAGAAATGGTAATAATTCACAATCTCATGAATAAGTTAATACAGGTTTTTACTAAAAGTGTAGGTTTGTTTTTTATTATATGCTTTACTCTCACATGCTACACTTGAGCAGTCCAATAGAAATAATGCCTTTTCTGAACTCATACAAGATTCCTGAATTCATACAAGATAAACTGTGAACGTTATAAAATTCCTAATCAATCCTGACCAATCTGAATCAATTGGAATCAATCATAACGTTAACTTTCTTTGATTTCCTATTGGTGCTCCTGTGTGCTCTAGTGTATTGCTATATGTGCGATAAACATGTTTTAGTAATGTCTAATGACTGGGTGGCACGTAGCATATACTAATTTAACCTATCTGATATAATACAATCACCTATCTGGTGTAAAAAATATCACCTATCTGGTGTAAAACAAAATCACCTATCTGGTGTAGAGCAATATCACCTACCTGGTGTATAGACATAATATTTTTTTTAATTTCCATAAAAAAAAGTAGCAAAAAATAAAAAGGTCTCTAAAAGAAATATGATATTTAACAAAAACGATTAATGGTCACATATCTTGGGAGGCCGTCAAAAACTGCAGTGTGGTCTACTGGGTCAGAGTCTGTCTGACCGAACTGCCATGTTATCTGCAACCTTTACATCTGTAAGTGTTTGACTCATGTTTCTAGGGACAAAATCCACTGCAGTCAAGAATAAACTGCTAGAGACCAGTCCTGCTGTTCATTACTAGATTCACTGAATCTCAATGTAGGAGCTTTGGTCCTGGTTTTCTCTGTATGTTTGTGTTTTGCGTTCCACAAGGGGGTGGGGTGTCAAAACATGGCTGGAAAAAACTCTATGAAATGGGAAAGAAATTGGGGTCGGGGGTGGGTGGGTCCAAAAAGTGGTCATTGGCAAAAAAGGTAGCATACGTGTCTGGAATTTGTTTCCGACCCCCCCCCCCCCCTGAATGGAGGGGGAATAACTCTACATGTTAAAGATAGAGTTATCTATGGGCATCTTCTGAGACACAGACGTTTCAAATGGTGATAAATTATATAGTATTTTACTCATATTTTATGGCACAGATTGTTATTAAAACCGTATACAAAGGCACTATAAAAACATAATCGGTTAATCGAAAATTAGGTGGGCCTTTAAAGTCAATACAAAGTCTCAATGGCAGTTAGGTTCATCTCATACCATTCTATTCATCGATATTCTGCCACGCAGTATGAATCCATTACGCGTTATAGCTCCACTGTTATAATCCACCTGGAGCTGGCGTATTCTTGCCTCTAAGATTATTGAGATATAACGTCGCACGTAATGTCATTAAATCGTAATAGCAATTGTGTGGACTGCGTGACGTGAATATGTATTGAGAAATAACGTCATACGTAATGACATAAATATCAAGGAAACCAGCGAAAACAAAACAAAAATCACATTTATCATTTTTGTTTTAAGTTATTTCCTTCATAAAAAGAGTTTTCGTGATAAGGAACCCTCTCAATACTTTAGAATACAGAATTAACCTTTAAAATAACAAAAACCTTCGGAATAGAGAACCTTCGGAATAGTGAACCTTCCGAATAGCGAACCTTCGGAATAGAGAACCTTCGGAATAATGAACCTTCGGAACAGCGAACATTCGGAATAGAGACATGTCCCCCACTAGAACACGCTGGTCCAGTGATTCGCAGCCCGTCGGTGGTTTATTGTGAGTTTTCACACAACAGAGGCTTGGCAGATTTGAGCGACGTTAAAGGTTGCTCGTACTGTGGCGACTTCACACATTCACGCGTTAAACCAGTACCAGTACCACTCAGATTGCCATACTGGTGAGTATCAGATCTCGTTCTGATCAAACTAGAGCAGCGCATGTACATTAATATAATGGTTGCAGCCGATTCATTGGTTGGCTTGTACACCATGACTGGGACAATAGTGCAATGTTTAAAAGCTTCTTAGAACAAGGGTAAGCGCCATAAACAGCCATTATTATTTGCTACTTTTTTCGAATATGGCAGATATTAATGTAATCTTGGTAACACTCAATGTCATTAATTTTTGGAGAACGTGCATATTGTAGACAGTGCATGGTCGGACAGGACAGTAGAGCATTGTCCTTCCCAGGGCGGGTTCGTCCGAACCCATCGAACCCTAGCCAGTTACGCCCATGCCCACAGACAACCAAAATATGTTGATAGTAAATTCGCTCTTCACACATTTTGTCTCGTTATGACATTTAACAAACAGGACAGGGAACATACCTCTCAGTTAATACTTTTTCCTCAACAATCTACTTCACGGTAGGGGTGGTCCCAGTTCGAGATTGCATTTTTTGTGACAGTTGTGAGCTGAATACTCGCTTAAGATTTGAAAGGCAGTAGTTTTAACTATGGCTTATTGAGTAATCACTTTAAAACGTCACATCTCTGTCGTTGTGGCAACATAGAAACAGCACACCATTACTTAGGGTCCTAGGACTGTTCTCGAAAAATAGAAAATTCGCCTTTCATATTTGCCATGCAGCCGCGTTGTTTATAGTGCCACACTATTTCTGGAACCAACCCATCCATAAACATTGTGTATTTCCTTATATAACTATCCTTTGTACAAACCCTCAGTTAATATTGAACTCATATTCTTCCAGTTCGTGATGTGTTCAAGACTTATCATAGTGTAGGGGGACCTCAAACCATAGAACATATATGTACTAACGCTTGCCACCTTGATCAGAATAGTTTATGAGATATACAATACATTATCCATTCTTTCTATATTTTTGTCGATTTGGAGGAACTCTAACAATCACTATGGCAGCAACAATGATTTTGTTTTGTATATGTTAGTTTTTATTATATATGTCATTTAGAACAAATACTTTAGTTCTACAAAGTCGCAATATATTAATATAAAATTACATGTTATAAACAACATGTGTTGTTGTAACTGGTGGTTTGGAAGCCTGGTGACACCTTTAACCACGCTTGCTGTGTCAACGGATCCGGTTTTCATCATATGAATCATGATTTGGTCCCCATTAGAATCATCTAGACATGTTTGTGTTGTCGCCATCACAAATAAAACGTGTTATGGGGAGCGGTTGCTGCGAAAATCCAATATTGGCAAACCGTTCACAATTTCTGTCAAATTCGTTCTACATGTGATGTCCAGATAACTACTGAGCCATGTGAATTATATAGTTGGTCATGTGTTGTTTATAACAAATATTTTAATATTATACAATCGACGTTAATTTATGCATAATTACATGTTATCAATAAAATATGTTGTTGTAACTGGGAGTCTGGAAGCCTGAACAAATCTGTAATCAACTAAACGGTATTTCTGGACAACACGCTCAGTACAAGATTTTTGTTGGGTCCCATTAAGATCAATTAGAAAATGTTTGTAGGGTTGTTAACAAAATTATGTAATTTTCGACAAAAACGTGTTTGGGGAGGGGTAGCTAAAATCCAGTATCTCACAAACCGTTCAAAACCTAAATTAACCAGCCAGTTCCACTTTGTCCTATGTGACGTAACGTGTAGTTATTCGGACCTCATTTATTCCACGTGACATAAATGACGTAGAATCAACGGATGGAACAAATTGGAACTAAATTAGTATGGCAAAAACATTCAGTTCTTTAAACGCGTGTCATATAATTCGGTTCCATATTGTCCCAAGTGAGTAAATTTCGATTTTTCAACACATGGAACAACCTGTAACTGAATTATGGGCAAAAAGTGAGTAAGGACAAAATAGAAACAACAATTATAACTGATTTCACAAACTAGAAACAACGGTGGCTAACATGTGAATTCCGTTTTCCAATTTTAAGTAATGAATGTCATTCGCATGGCCATAAATTTCAGAGTTTTATATCTGAGCTACGGTCATAGAGTAATGGAATATTCTTAATCATATTTTCATGATAGGTGTTTGTCCAATTCAGCTAGTGATAATAATATGGTGGCTATCTCAAAGAAATCCCTAACTAGCCCGGACGAAGTCGGGCTCATCAACTAGTATTTTATATATATTTTGGAACTTCTGTCTGTGTATGTATGTGTGTATAGAGTCGAAAACTGCTCGACCAATCCGACTCGAATTTGGTATGTAGGCCTACTTTCATCCCGGGAACAATATATATATTTATTTCTATCCTCCATCATATGAAGAGTTACACAAATACATAAAATACATATAGAACAAAGCACAATTCAGTAGAAAAGAACATATTTACACATTTGTCACGCGACCACCGAGATGGCCCCACTTCCCCAGCCTAGACCTACAAAACATGCACCATAGATAAAATGTCACTTAGACATTGACATGCCTTGATCTACAAGTATGCAATAGAGATCAGAGTTTGAGGGTCCATGCTGTGAATCCACTCATTGACTCTGGCTGTGCGAGCAGCGACCCAGGCGACAAAGCAATTAGCTGTCCTCCGGGACAGACGCCCGCACAGACCAAGAGTCCCTCAGAAGATCCACAGCACAAAACCGCAAACTGTGGCGCAAGTTTGAACCCTGTATATGACAATCAGGGCTGTCTGGTTATGATTTATTGAGAATTCAAATTAGGCATTTTCATAGATATTGTACAGCTGAAATTTATTAGGTATAAGTGATAAGATCTTGGGATGACCGTGAAAGATACATATTCCACAAGGAATTTGTTGATTTTGCAAAGAATCTAATCCATTGATGAGAATGTAAGCCAGGTGGAAGGAAATCTGGCTTTTTCCCTAGAAATAATAGTAGCTGTTGGTCAGGTTGAAGATTATCAATGTGTACAAAGCAATCGATACCGAAACAATCAATAAATGTGTACCATATTCTATTTCGTACAGTGGCCAGCTCTGGGCACTCGATAATAATGTGAGCTATCAAATCATGGCATCTTGTTTTACATAGAGTGCACACACCTTTAGACAAACTGGGCAGAGTACAGATAATCTGAGCTACTAAGATAAATGATCTTTTCTCAGCAGGATATTTCGCACAAGTTTTCCATAGGTCGGACATAGAATATCTATCATGAACCAGCATGAATCTGCTTAACTCGGAATTTGAAGTAACACGAGAAGTCCACTCATTTTTGTAATGGAAGATGGAGGCTTGTTTGCAGGCTTGCTTCCATGCTAGTTTCTCTGGAAAATGAGAAGTGTGAATAAAGGTTTCGGTGTAATGAGAGAGCTGTCGATCGCTAATAATTTGAATTAATTCAGAAGAATATGAAGTTGCGTTCGAGCCACCGAAAGTAGCATCTAACAAACGCATCACGAAAATTTCCCGGACTGTTTTTTGCAAGGTGAGACTGCATAACGATCGAAACATTGAAAGTTTTCTCTTTTCGATGTACGCCATAAGAGGTGGGATACCAACTAAAGAAAGTGCCATATCGGTTTTGGTCCTGGTTGGAAGTCCTTGAATATTTTTTATGCACATTCTATGAACACGCTCAAGGCGAACAACATTGTCAGAGCTAATATTGAACAGTAATTCTGCACCGTACAAACCACGGGGAAGGACAATGCATTCATAAATTTTGACCGAACTAATAGGTGATATCCCTCCTGCGTAGAGGCCAGCATTACTGAGCATAAAGTACGTCGATCGGATTTTTTCTATTATGATGTCAACAAAGTGATTACTGAAATTTTGGGAGCTCAATGGTATACCAAGATGGGTAACTCTATCTGTTTCGGAAATCGATTCGTTACCAAGTTTCCATGTTCTGGTCGCGTTGTGAGCTGCGTGTAAAGTCTCATTGAACACAACAACATTTGTTTTCATTACATTGAATCTATATCTCAATTTTGTACTGTAACGATAACATATATCAATTAATGATTGAAGCCCACACCTAGTGAGAGAAAGCAGCATCATATCGTCGGCATGCGCCAAGCAGGCACAATCTATGTTGTAAACGCGCAGGCCACATTTCGACTCGACAAGTTGCTGAAGTAAATCGTCAACGAATATATTGTAAAGGAACGGTGAGACAGTACCTCCCTGCCGGGTACCGTGACATACTTCGAACCACACAGAAGCTGTATTCTGATACAGTACACTACATGATATACCTGTTAATAACATGTTGAATAGTCGCAATGTTCTACCTCTAATATGGCGCTCGTACAGTTTCATGAGTAGACCATTTATCCAGACGGTATCGAACGCTTTCCATACACCCAAGAAGCAGGCATATAATCTGCTTTGCCTCTCGGATGTATAGGAAATACATTCTGACACCAAATACGACGACATCATGCAACTGACATTTTTTTGAAAGCCATTCTGCAAGGAATGAACTTTGAGAGATTTGGGAGAATTTGTTTGAAGTCGCGACAATAGGACTTTTTCGAAAAGTTTGTATATATTAGGCAAAAGCGTAATGGCCCTATAACTATCAAACGAGTTACGTCTCTTACCATTACCTTTATAGAGCGAAAATATTATCCCTCGCTTGGCATTGTTTGGAATGTGTTCCAGTTCGATCATATGCGTAAAGAGGCCAGCAATACAATTAGCAAGGGAGTCACCACCAAATACAATGTGTTCATAATTCACACCGTCCCAACCACTGGCCTTGTTAAGAGGAAGAGTGTTTATTATACTGATTAATTCAGAACCCGTAACCGTGTATGTGATCAGAGCATCTATACTCGATACGTTATCTTTGTCCAACTCAGAATTCATAAAGGAGTTGGTTGAACAATAGTGGTTGGAGTCAAAATTATCGTCGCCTAGTGGAGTGGAAAAAATAGATTTGTAGTACGACGCCCAGCCGTCGACTATGTCATGAGGATTCCGGAGAGTGCGATTTTCGTATATGAAAGTGGAACAGGCATTAGAACCATTGGATTTGCGCTTCGCATTGAATAATTTGAAAAATCTGTCTTGGTCCACTTCGGCTGACCTATCAATTTCATCGTTAAAAGATGACATATATTGTTTTGCGGTGTTTGTCGGGAACAATATGATATAGGCATGTTTCTGGACCGATCGGACAATAGTTTGTCCAGACGCTGTATATTCTGCCCAGACGGAGGCGATCACAAAGAAATCTCTAAATAGCACGGACGAAGTCGGGCACACGGGCACACCAGCTAGTATTCTATATTTCTGAACGAAATTAAGATAGTAGTAATACAGCAAAAAGTTCACTAAAATGATAATTTGGACAGAATTTGTGCTAATGGCTGCTATGGAAACTAGATTATATTCTATACACGTCCACCTTTTTGTTGCGAAGTGAATGAACGTCTCATATATCACCAGTTGTTAAAATTAATTCTGGACAAACTTGGGGAAAGTATTAGAAAATATAATCATTTTCAATCGAAAATGTCCTTTTTGCAGCAATTACGATTACAGTTGCCAATGTAACAAGATCTTTTTTTATCAGGAAAATTATAACCCAACCTAAAAAATATAATAATAAAACACATTCGCTTTGTATGCATTGGTATATGGCTATTTAAATGTTTTGTTCATAAGAATAAACTTAAAGGCACGTGCGGCCTTAAAGGCACGTGCGGCCTTAATTGTCGAAAATATTCAAACATTAAAACGCATACAGTTCCGTTAATATATACCATGACCATCGCGTAAACAGCATGTTATCATAGAGACATACTATATTTTACCTAAGAAAGAGCCTGATTGTGTTACAGAAGACAGCACAATGCTACTGGCTAATCACACACAAATGGCATAAACGCTCTTTATTAGTTCCATATCAGGTATTCACAAACAAAGAACGCTCTTTATGTTTACCATCATAATATAAACAAACACCAGAAAAGTAACTTTTTATGATTTTGTTTACATAACAATGGTCAAACAAATGACCACAACATACTGTTTATGCGATATTTCTTATCTGTATACGGACAAAGTCTATCTACATTTTGATGTTCTTTCTGTTTGTGGCGGTTTTTGACGGGTGGAGATATTTTCACAGGATACCCACCGCCAAGGCCAACCGTATCTTTAATTGTCGAAAATATTCAAACATTAAAACGCATACAGTTCCGTTAATATATACCATGACCATCGCGTAAACAGCATGTTATCATAGAGACATACTATATTTTACCTAAGAAAGAGCCTGATTGTGTTACAGAAGACAGCACAATGCTACTGGCTAATCACACACAAATGGCATAAACGCTCTTTATTAGTTCCATATCAGGTATTCACAAACAAAGAACGCTCTTTATGTTTACCATCATAATATAAACAAACACCAGAAAAGTAACTTTTTATGATTTTGTTTACATAACAATGGTCAAACAAATGACCACAACATACTGTTTATGCGATATTTCTTATCTGTATACGGACAAAGTCTATCTACATTTTGATGTTCTTTCTGTTTGTGGCGGTTTTTGACGGGTGGAGATATTTTCACAGGATACCCACCGCCAAGGCCAACCGTATCTTTAATTGTCGAAAATATTCAAACATTAAAACGCATACAGTTCCGTTAATATATACCATGACCATCGCGTAAACAGCATGTTATCATAGAGACATACTATATTTTACCTAAGAAAGAGCCTGATTGTGTTACAGAAGACAGCACAATGCTACTGGCTAATCACACACAAATGGCATAAACGCTCTTTATTAGTTCCATATCAGGTATTCACAAACAAAGAACGCTCTTTATGTTTACCATCATAATATAAACAAACACCAGAAAAGTAACTTTTTATGATTTTGTTTACATAACAATGGTCAAACAAATGACCACAACATACTGTTTATGCGATATTTCTTATCTGTATACGGACAAAGTCTATCTACATTTTGATGTTCTTTCTGTTTGTGGCGGTTTTTGACGGGTGGAGATATTTTCACAGGATACCCACCGCCAAGGCCAACCGTATCTTTAACAATCATCTGATTTATATTTAACGAATTATGCGGGCCGTTTTGCCGCATAGACCATAAACAAGTAGTACTTTAATTATATTTTTGGGAAGAAATAAATATTGCTTAACCCTTTCAGTGCCAAGTCCGATTTTTGTATCAACCCATATTTCCTTGATCATTTTTCAAATTTTTAAACAAAAAATGTAGTACTTAAAATGTAATTATATAAATTATTTTGTCAAATGTAGACAGTATCCATCTTCAATCAAGTGTGTGATATATTGAAAGCGATGATGGTGCCCTAATTGGTGTGCATTATAAGCGAGATCACTGAGTCGCTACCATAGTGGATCCATCCAACCGCCATTCCGCAGTTTAAGTGCTACATGTCAAAGTTTGGAGTAGCATTCCATATATGGAGTTTTGAATATTCATGAATTCCATATATGGAATTCATAAATATTCAAAAGCTCTATATATGGAATCTACTCCAGAACTTTGACATGTAGCACTGAATGCACGGAATGGGGCTGGTTGGATCAACTATGGTAGAGACTCAGTGGTCTAGCTTATTGTGGGATTGCATTCGGGACTAACGCACTAGGTTTGGCGGAATATGAGACAATTCATATAAAACAGACCAATATATTGAATTTTTGTCCCAATGACATTGACCTTAGCAATAATTGACCTTTATCATATATATCCTAGTGGCCCAGTTCGTTTGATGGGCCATTGGTGTCACTATGAGTTCACTTCATTTATTCAAACACACGGCTCATCGGGTTGCCAACAGTGGGCTTTTTCAACATTTCTCCAAATATTTGGTGCCATTGCCATGGAAACCATATCATATAATTTATATCCAGAAACATAACCCCTCATTCGGACACCCCTATCCACTAAAATTAAGCTACAGGTATGTGAAGTATCGAGCTTTAGTTACTAAAGTCACAAAATTGTGTTTATTTTGGTCTGATGGTATATTGGCGGTAATGTATCTTGACTTATGGTATTGCCATAAATGTTACAAAAATTAGTGCTTAAATGTGATTATGTATAAATTTAATGTTGTGACGTTTTGACATTGATCATCTTATATCAAGTGTGTCATGTATCAAATTGAACGTTGGGCTCTAATTTGTATGCGTTATGATGGGATTCTTTTTATGCCTAGGGTAGCGAAATGTGACATATGGTCTAACAACAAATGTTATGCTAAATTATAGTTGGAATATAAAACTACCAGAACAATTTCAACATACCTTTGGTCTGAAATTCCAACTGATGTTGTATCAGGCATGACATTTCCAACTTTTTCAAAATTTGGCCAATCACTGCATGGAGCCTCCGAAACCGAGGATACTACCAGATGGAAACATAGCCCAGATGAAAACATAGCCCGAGACATGTTGATTTTGGAACATCTTTCTATGCAATGGCTTGTTTCTTATCGTAATAGGGATCATGACGTGTCCAACCAATCTCGGCTACAGGTTCGAAATGACGCTCAACGTTTGCTACAAAATCAACAAGACGGCGGGAGGATGGGATGACCACAAGGAATGTTGCTTAAGTGAGGGAGATCACCTGTTGGAGGTAAAAAATCAAGCGACACAGGACTGGCTAGTTTCCGAACTGGCAAAACCAGGTATGTCTCTGCAGTTACTTGATTGATTGTTCGATTTATTTATTCAAATGGCAATTGCATCGTGACACTATTCATAAATTGTGAACCTTTGTGACTTTCTCATCTTCGGAATGACTGAGGGCTGTACCATATTTCTGCTCACTATATTCGTGAATAGTGTACCTTGTGACTTTCTCGTCTTTGGAATGACTGAGGGCTGTACCCATTGTTCTTCCCTCGGAGGGTATCCATTCGGATGGTGGACACTATACGCCCGCGGGCACTATACATGCGTGAGGTCCCGACTTTTTTCCCAGCTGTCCGGTGAACACGCGTGCTTCATGTTCATGTTTATGCCTTCCAAAGTACGATATTCAAATCATATTTTTGCTTTATTCGAAGTAACTTGAGTTAAATTAATCGTCATAATTTCTGGTTTTGTTGATTAGTTGGGAGTAAGGATATTTCCGGTAATTCCGGACTGCCCAATAAACAATGTGTTACATGATCGCTTCCACATTTTAGTGTGCCTCAGATATTCGCGCTTCCGCTCACGAAATTAAAAAAAAATGTTGCATTGTATATTGTTCGTTTCGTTTTTAACTTAAAGGTAGTCAATCCGATTTAACACCCCTAAATTACTATTTCTTTGGCTTCTGGGGTAAAAAATATTTGAATCGAGCCGAGGAACCCACCCATCAAAGCTCACAGTGATCAGATATCGATTTTTGAAGTTTGTTATTTCATTTGTATGTGGCCCATAAACAAGCCGTAAAATGGATGGTCTCGGTCAAAATTACGGATGAAGATGGATAACTCTAAAATAAGTGATAATACGGCCATATTTCGCTAAACAAAATGCTGATAAATAACACGTTTTGGGAAATTTGATACCATAGTTGACAGTGGTTAGCATTAGTTTGTTGCAATTAATCGATTCTGATAATTAAAGCGTATTTTGAAGAAATGTTGTTGTTGTATCTTGATATCTTGATCGGATTGAGTACCTTTAATGGTAAGCAAATCAACTGTCATTATTTTTTGTTGTGATTACTCCGTCTATGCCAGTTTGAAATACATATTGGTTTAATAAACACTGTGGATCTTGCCAATTGTATCCCATGGACACGTTGCAAAGCAAATAATTTTGTATTTCCTGTTGTCTTTTCGAACAGGTCAGGGGAAATCATGAAATTGTGGCACTTGAAGGTAAAGTGGACACTATTCGATACAATGTAGTGAATAGAACACATACTGCCGTTGACAACAGCAATTTAGTGCCAATCGGTAGTGCATATACACATGTTTGTCCCTCCGCTCTGTGTCGGGAACTGCACCACTCCCTCTCAGGTTACTAATATTTGGCATAGTCAACTCCAATGCATGCATTCTCTATTTATTAAATATATCATATGCAGCTGGTGGTGTAAATTAAAATAAAAAAAATTGACACACCCGGTCATGCAGGACTATGCGTGACTCTTTGTCGAGTCAAGTTATACATAATTTTAATCTCGTCTTAGAAAAATATCTCGTTGAACTTCCTGAATAATTGGCATTCCAAATTGTGAAAATACACAAAGCCGACCACAAACTGAATCTTCGAGGTGAAAGAAAAATAATTAAAACAAATTTAGCGATCTGGAATGTTCAAGATGTGAACTTAGATTGGGAGACGAATTTCAGTTTGTGAAGACTTGCAGGAATTCCGCCGAAAATTTATTAGGCGGTATTATTATGACAGTTCAACGAGAGATATATTTTTTTTAATTATTGAAAACCGAAAATATCGACATATCGAAAGACTTAGTGGCATTTATAAATTTAGTACGAATAAATGGAAACCCTTCCTAAGGGTGCATTTACATTGCTATAGAAATGTACACAGATCTACACGCAGACTAGTGTAAACGGGTTGATATAGAAATGCACACAGAAAGAAAACGGTATTAGTTCGTGTGAGCAAAAATCGTGACCGCTACACGTCACGGTCAACGCCCATATATTGCGACAGCCAAATCAGTTTTGATTAATTGTTACTCGGGCTTGGCGAATGTTTTCGTTGTCATTTCAACCCGTGTATTTCGAATATTGAACACGGATAGGGACGTGGCAACTTGTTCAACGGTTGGATATTTCATACCTGACACAACATTAGTTGTAATTTCCAAACCAACAATAGATTAAAAATGATCTTGTAGTTTGATTTTCAAACACTTTATTTGGGGGGGGGTATTGTTTTCGGACCAATATTTGCATAATTTCCTACTTTTTTTTCAAAATTTTGGACTGGAATGGCCATCAGCTGGAAATTTTCCAACCCTATCATAGGGGCGGATGTAATGTTGGAAATGTCCAACACTTGGAAAGATTGTGTCCTGGTCCCCCCCCCCCCCCCCGTGGCCAGTCATCATCATCATATTTATTGTCTAACAGCTATATATAAAAACTGCATGTAATTTAAGAAAACAATATTGTCCTACATTGGTTAACATTGTCATTGGAATTGTTATCAGTTGAAAATTTTACTACATTTGGTCAAATAAAGGGTGTTGTAGGGTAACTGCATGATTTTCATTCTTTCTTCGAACCATTATCAAGTGGTATAAGGATACACTTTAAATACATGCGGCACATACCAAATCGCTGTTATCTGCTGATAGTTGATACATTTTTATGTCTGGCCTAAACTGACACGACTCGCAGTGAATTGTCAATTACCAGAGTACTGATCTGCGCGCGTTCACTATTAGTAATCATGTTGTGATCACAGTAATGCGCGACACGTGACTTCATACAGATCTGTATACATTTCTATGGCAATGTAAATGCACCCTAAGATAAGACAAATTGACAAATATAACGACGCTGACATGACCCTACTTCTTGGTAAAACCCACAGCCTCAACTAACCTATGTACATATGTTCACATCATAATTATGTTTCATGCTTATGCGTATTATTGATTAAAGCATTCGGTCAATAAAAATAATTGGCATTAAAGTCACACATACTGCTCAGTTCTTTATTCGGCGATGTCGCATCAGTTCAACAATTTGTTATATAGACCTCGCAGATCAAAATAAGAAATATTATGCCATCTGAGGTAAGTTCTCCCGACTTGCAATTGAATCAATTTCCTCTGGAAAGAAACGGTGATCCACATAGTAGTCGGATTCCTTATGTCGAAAAAAATGGTCGCGCATTTTCGGAATGTTAAAAGCGATATCACAACGGTTTCTATACCACCAGTGATGTGTCTATTTTAAGAATCTACCTGTTTCCAGCTTGATATTGTAGTGGAAACAGGTTTGTGTGAGGCTTTTGTGAGACTTTTTCCATTTTGGCTAAGGGTGCATTTACATTGCCATAGAAATGTAAACAGATCTGTATGAAGTCACGTGTCGAGCATTACTGTGATCACAACATGATTACTAATAGTGAACGCGCGCTCATCAGTACTCTGGTAATTGACAATTCACTGCGAGTCGAGTCAGTTTAGGCCAGACATAAAAATGTATCAACTATCAACAGATAACAGCGATTTGGTATGTGCCGCATGTATTTAAAGTGTATCCTTGTACCACTTGATAATGGTTCGAAGAAAGAATGAAAATCATGCAGTTACCCTACAACACCCTTTATTTGACCAAATGTAGTAAAATTTTCAACTGATGACAATTCCAATGACAATGTTGACCAGTGTAAGACAATATTGTTTTCTTAAATTACATGCAGTTTTTATATATAGCTGTTAGACAATAAATATGATGATAATGACTGGCCACGGGGAGGGACCAGGTCACAATCTTTCCAAGTGTTGGACATTTCCAACATTACACCCGCCCCTATATGATAAGGTTGGAAAATTTCCAGCTGATGGCCATTCCAGCTCAAAAGTTTGATAAAAAGTATGAAATTATGCAAATATTGTTCCGAAAACAATACCCCCCCCCCCCAAATAAAATGTTTGAAAATCAAACTACAAGATCATTTTCAATCTATTGCTGGTTTGGAAATTACAACTAATGTTGTGTCAGGTATGAAATATCCAACCGTTGAACAAGTTGCCACGTCCCTATCCGTGTTCAATATTCGAAATACACGGGTTGAAATGACAACGAAAACTAAAACACATTCGCCAAGCCCGAGTAACAATTAATCAAAACTGATTTGCCTGTCGCAATGCTTCGGCGTTGACCGTGACGTATAGCGGACACGATTTTTGCTCACACGAACTAATACCGTTTTCTTTCTGTGTGCATTTCTATATCAACCCGTTTACACTAGTCTGCGTGTAGATCTATGTACATTTCTATAGCAATGTAAATGCACCCTTAGTCCTGTCTTAGTGAAAATAACGGAATCGGTGGTGGCTATTGTCAAATCGACAATGAACGATACCCACGAGTGACTTTTTCCAGAAATTAACAACTTTGGAAAAGCGAGCTTTGTGGCTAAGTCTTAACTTAAAGTGATGTGAAACACTCCGGTAGGGTGATCAAATAGATATGGAGAATAGTCATGCTTAAAGGTACTCAATCCGATAAAACTCCTCTCAATTACTATTTCAATGGCTTCGGGGGTCAAAAATATTTGATTCGAGTCGAGGAAGCACCCATCAAAGCTCAGATTTGTTAGATATCGATTTTAGAAATCTATTATTTTTCATTATCGGGAATACTTTCTGGCCCAGCTCTCAGGCAAAATTGCGTTAATATTACCACTTGATTTTAGAGTTATCCATCCTTGTCTGTTTGAATAGAGTTTTGGTATTAAATCTCGAGCAGGATACGAAAATGACGGCAATTATTAGTACTCATCTCGAGAACATAACAAATTTCAAAAATCAATATCTGATAACTCTGAGCTTTGTTTGATGGGTTCCTCGACTAGAATCAAATATTTTTTACCCCCAAAGCCAAAGAAATAGTAATATAGGACCCTCAGATCGGATTGTTGTTGTTGGAATCTGTTGAGATGGGGACCCTCTTTACGGATTGAGTACCTTTAAAGTAGTTATTTTTTTTACGAATATTAATCCAAATTGACAACACACACCGTCATTCTTATATATTAATTAAATGCAATGACTCTAGATGGCGAAATTGTTTGCGTTAGTTTATCGCCGATTGTTGCGTCCCGAATTGAGGTGTTAATATTTACAATTGAGCGTAGTTCAGTCGATGTTTTCTATTGACTGGTATGGTCGATTCATTTGAAATTTTCGGTGACCTTAGTAGAATGATACATTCCCCAGGTTGGCATATAGTGCAGCGGCCAAATCGAAAAAGAGCTCTAGTTTTCGAGATACCCCTACCCACGGTAGAACAAGTTAAAACTAACTTTTTTTAAAGGAGAAATATATACTCTTTGCGAAAATGATAGTGAAAAATAACGGAATTGGTGGTGGCTATTCTCAAATTGACGATGAACGATACCCACTAGTGACTTTTCCCAGAAATTAACGATTTTGGTAAAGTGAGCCCTGCGGCTATGTCCTAAGTTATTTGCCCACATTGTTGGTGTTAAAATGACTACAGCATACAATATTTGTACCTGATATGCAAGAAGTGTTGGTTAATTTGGATTTTCGTGCCATTTGGAGCCGAAACATTTATTTTTTGTTGAAAAATCGCTCTTTTTCAAAAATATTATATTTTTCGAACATTATCATCAAACGTATATTGCAATAATATTGAAATATTTAGTTCACATGGTGTAGCAGTTATATGACAAGTATATGAAGAAAGAGGTTAAAAAAAAATTTGAACTGTTTGCGAGATATTGGATTTTAGCTACCCCTCTCCCAAGCACGTTTTTGGTCGAAAAAAATACATAATTCTGATAATGACATTACAAACATTTTCGAATTGATCTGAATGGGACCCAATATGAATCTTGTACTGAAAGTGTTGTCCAGAGATGCCGTTTAATCGATTACAGATGTGTTCAAGATTTCAGACCCCCAGTTACAACAACAACAATTATTTTATTGATAACAGGTAATTTTGCATGCATTAACATCGATGTTAAGTACTAAAACCTTTGTTATAAACAACACGTGACCAACTATATAACTCATATGGCTCAGTAGTTATCTGGACATCACAAGTGGAAAGAATTTGACAGAAATTGAAAAATAACGGAATAGGTGGTGGCTATTGTCAAATCGACGATGAGCGATACCCTCCAGTGACTTTTTCCAGAAATTTTGGTAAAGCGAGCCCTGTGGCTATATCCTAGCCTATTTGCCCATAATGTTGGGGTTAAAATTAATACATCATACCATACCTCTACCTGATATGAAAAAATGTTGGTTAATTTAGATTTTCCTGCCATTTGGAGCCAAAACATTTATTTTTTGCTGAAAAATCGCACTTTTTCACACAAATATTATTTTTCGAACATTATCATTCAAATTGATATTGTTATAGTGCCCAAATATTTAATTCTTATGGTGATGCAGTTATCTGCCAATCATATGCAGAAAGAAGTTAACAGAAATTTAAAATAATTTGCGAAATAATGGATTTTACCTACACCTCCCCCAAACACGTTTTTGGTCGAAAAATTACATATTTTTGTTCAGAACTTTACCAAATTTCCCAATTGATCATACTGGGACCCAACATAATTCTTTTGCTGAAAATTGAGTCCGGGGACATTGCTTAAGTGATTAAAGACGTGTTCAGGCTTCCAGACCCCAAATTACAACAACAACGCATTTTATTTGCTATTACATACAATAAGTGTCGCATATCAATCAACCAATCAATAGTTTATTCTCAAAAAAACAATAATGGTATACAGAGATTACAATAATTGGACAGCTGGGAAACCCAGCATGTCCGACGTATAAATGCACAAGTACTCCATTCGCGTTTAAGATTGAAATGCAGTAGTTTGAACTATGGCCAATTGAGTAATCACATTAAAACGTCCCCTCTCTGTCATTGTGGCAAACAGAAAAAGCATATCATTACTTTTTGGAATACAGTGGTCCTAAGACTGAACTTCTATGCGCCATACTGAATGTAATTTTATCAGAAATACTCTTTTTATGTACAGCAACTCAGTCATCGCGAACATATTAAAATAGTTGACGGGGTTCAGACATTTATCTCGAAAACAAAGCGATTTCCATAACGCTGCCATTTGTTAAAACTTCGTGAAAAGCATTGAAACCCTGCTGAGTGCGAAATTTACCACCACCAGATCGTCTGCAATCTCACGGCGACGGGCGTATCAATGACGAAAATAACATTATATGTGTAGCATTGCGTCCAATCAGCTCCAACGAAACTATGTGTATATAATTGTATCCAATCAGTTCCAACTGGATTACATCCTAATTTTCCCCATACAATCTCTCTCCCAGATAAATTGTTTCCCTCCGGATAGAACTACCACATACTTATATATCGCATAGTTTCGGCCACAATATATGTTGATATTGAATTCATAATCCCTTCAGTACATGATGTGTTCAAGACTTCAAATAGGGTAGGGGTACATACAACAGTGAACATTTGCCAGCCGCTTGTTGTGGAGTGCCACATGATGCAGACTTTCGGGAACCAACACATATGTATATTCTGATAGAAACTAACCTTTGGTCAAGCCCTCAATTAACATTGGGGTCATATCATTTCACCATGTGGTGTCTTCCAAGACTTCAAATAAAGTAGGGGTCCTCAAAATTTTGCCTTTCTTATTTTCCAGTCACTTTTCGTTAAGTGCTCATTCTTTCATATCCCAAGTCCATCTATTTACATTGTTTACGTCCATGTACAATTAACTCGCCATTGTCCATACACGCAGTCAATGATGATATCGTTCCAGTCCGTGGTGTGTTCTAATCTTCAAATTGGGAAGGGGGTAATACAATCATTGAAAAATCGCATTATTTATTTTTCAGTCACTTTTTGTAAAGTGTCCCTGACTGTCGGGTATTAACCAATCTATAAAACTTGTGTATTTCTTTATCGAATAGCCATTTGTCCAGATCGTCGTTTGACCCTGATGGCACATCCATTCAGTTCGTTGTAGGTTCAGTGGTTTACATGGGGTAGGGGTCGCTTAAAATTCGCCTACATCGTTTGCCATCCGCTTTGTGTAAGGTGCCACGGTGTTCTCGCGAACGGCGGGATCGCGAGACCATTGCATCTTTTCTGACAGAACAGCCATTCGGCCACAATCTCGGATAATATGGATAGCTTATGCCTTGAGCTAGTGGTGTGTTCAAGACTTCAAATAGGGATGGAGTCCCATGAGAGTAAAATTTTGCCATTCCATTTGCTGACGTGCCATAGGCTTTCGGGAACCATCTCATCCATAACAGATTCGTATTGCCAGAAAATAATCCCATTTGTCCACAACTTCAGTTAACATTGAGAGCATATCATTTTGTTAAGACTTCAAGTTGGATAGTGGGGTCCTCAAGATATAGAAAATTCGCCTTCTTGTTTGCCAGCCGCTTTTTGTAAAGTGTTCCAGGATTTCGGGGGAACCAAATCACCCATATATCAATTAATAATTCCATGATAGCAATACCTTTCGATCACACACTCAGCTAAGTATGAGAGAATATAACTTCAGTTCATGCTATGATCAAGATATTAAATGGGTTAATGCCCCCCCCCCAAACAGTGAGTGTTCGCCTTTCTTTTTAATCAACAACTTTTTGTAAAGTGGCCCAGACATTCAAGACCCTGGTATACTATACTCTTTATATAGCGTCCATTTATCTACACACGCAGTTAATAATGGGAGCACATCCTTTCGGTTCATTGTGTTTCCCATGACTGCAAATGGGGTAGTGTGGCCTAACACATTACATTTCGTATTTGCCAGCCGCCTTTTGTAAAGTGTTCCAGGATTTCGAGAACAAAACACCCATACAAATTGTAAATAATACATGAGAGCATATAGATTCGGTTCAGTGTGTGCTAAAGAGTTTAGAAGGGTTATGGGTACCCAAAACAGTGAGATTTCGCCTTCTCTTTGCTAGGCACTTTTTTGTAAAGTGTCCCAGACATTGGGAAGCCAGCCAACCCACCCATCGTGCAACGAAGAGGTATATTTCCTGAATTACATACCATTTGTCCACACCCAGTTAATATTGAGAACATGTCCATCCATTAGTGTGTTTAAGACTTTTTAAATGGGGTAGGGTGCTCAAAGAAAATATTCAGCTTTGGTTTTTGCCAGCCGCCTTTTGTAAAGTACCCTAGGATTTTGGGAACCAAACTACCCATATAACATGTATATTCCCTGATAGCAATACCTTCCGTTCACACTGTGATTTAATAATAAAAGCATGAATATTCGGCGCATTGTGTTTTCAAGAGTTTAAATGGGCATATAAAGGGGTCCCACAAAACAAAAAATATTCGCCTTTGGAGTTTGCCATCCGATTTTCGTAAAGTGCTAAAGGCTTTCGGGATACAACCAACCCATCCATCAACACCATGTATGCGCCCCGATATTACTATTTTTTGCCCACATCCTCAGTTAATATTTACAGCAATCATTTCAGTTCGTGAGTTGTTCAACTTTAACACTTCAATTGTGTAGGGGGCCTAAAACAACAAATTCGTCTTTCTTATTTATCAACCACTTTGTGTAAAGCGACACATGCACAACCCATCCATACAAATTATGTATTCTCTGATAGAACTACATTCCCGTCACACTCTCGGTTATTATAGAGAATTAGAGATCATATAGCTGAATTTCGTATTGCGTTGAAGTCTTTAAATTGGGTAGAGTGTTCTTGAAAAATATAGCAAATTCGCCCTTCATATTTGCCAAGCAAAGTGCCACACTGTTTCGGGAACAAACCCATCCATAAACATTGTATATTTCCTTATGTAACTGTCCTTTATAATTACATGATTGTTAATATTGAGATCGTATTTTTTCAGTTCGTGGTGTGTTCAGGACGTCTAATAGGGCGGGGGAGCAAAATGATTTTGTTCTGTATGAGTATGGTAGTCTATATTATGTGTCGTTTAGAACAAATACTTCAGTTGCTCAAAGTCGATATGTGTTAATATAAAATTACATGTCATAAATAAAATATTGTGTTGTTGTGGTTGTTGTAACTGGGGGTTTAATTGGAAACCTGAGGTCATCTAAAACCAGGCTCGCGGTGTCTACGGATCAGGTTTTCATCACACGAATAATGATCATTAGAATAATTTAGAAAGGTCTGTCTTGTTATCATAAATATATAGTTTTTCTACCAAATCGCATCCGGGGGAGCGGTACCTAATTCCAATAGCTTGAATACCGTTGACAATTTCTGTCAAAATCTTTCTACTTGTGATGTCCAGATAACTACTGAGCCATATGAATTATATAGTTGGTCACGTATTGTTTATAACAAATGTTTTAGTACTTAACATCGATGTCAATGCATGCAAAATTACCTATTTTCAATAAAATAATTGTTGTTGTTGTAACTGGGGGTCTGAAAGCCTGAACACATCTGTAATCGATTAAGCGGCATCTCTGGACAACACTTTCAGTACAAGATTCATATTGGGTCCCATTCAGATCAATTCGAAAATGTTTGTAATGTCATTATTAAAAATATGTATTTTTTTTCGACCAAAAACGTGTTTGGGGGAGGGGTAGCTAAAATCCAATATCTCGCAAACCGTTCAAATTTTTTGTTAACCTCTTTCTTCATATGCTTGTCAGATAACTACTACACCATATGGACTAAATATTTCAATATTATTGCAATATCCGTTTGAATGATAATGTTCGAAAAATATAAAAATTTTGAAAAAGAGCGATTTTTCAACAAAAAATAAATGTTTCGGCTCCAAATGGCACGAAAATCCAAATGAACCAACACTTCTTGCATATCAGGTACATATATGGTATGCTGAAGTCATTTTAACGCCTACAATGTGGGCTATTAACTTAGGACATAGCCGCAGGGCCCACTTTACCAAAATCGTTAATTTCTGGGAAAAGTCACTGGTGGGTATCTTTCATCGTCGATTTGAGAATAGCCACCACCAATTCCGTTATTTTTCACTATCATTTTCGTCTACAGTATATATTTCTCCTTCAAAAAAAGTTGGTTTTAACTTATTCTACCGTGGGTAGGGGTACCCGACCACTTTTGGCGTTTGGCCGCTGTACTAATAGCGCCTGAGTACTAACTTATAAGTTTATCGTATTAGAACAATATTCGGATTTCTTATGTCGAAAAAAGATGGTCGCGCATTTTCGGAATGTTAAAAGCGATATGACAACGGTTTCTATACCACCAGTGTGTCTATTTTCATAATCTACCTGTTTCCAGCTTGATATTTTAGTGGAAACAGGTTTGTGTGATGCTTTTGTTTGTGTACCCCTCTATGTTTCCCCGTCCACCTGGTAATAAAAACATGCTATTACGCATAGCAAGTTCGGTAAGTGGCTTTCTTTGTTGTTGGAAATCGAAAAACAGGGAGAGATCTTGCCACAAATTGCATAATTACATATCTTAATGTGGAATATTGTCATAAAATCATCAGATGAATTGTATTTATGACTGCATTTTTTCTATTTTCTTTCCCAATTATTAAGGTATTGTATATTCTTAAAATCAGCTACATCACAAATAGACGAACATGGACAATCTACAAGGATGTCTTGATATGGTAAAGATATCGCAGAAAAGCTAACCCTACCCCCCACCATCGCTGATTTCTTGGTCGAAAAAAAAAACTGTTGCGGAATGTCAAACACGACATGCGAACGGTTTATTTATCAATAGCGTGTCTACTCCCGATTCTAAAATGTTTCCAGTTGAAATTTTATTGGAAAAAGTGTTTTTGGACTCTTTTAAGAATTTAAGGAGCGTTTACTTATTATACAAATATTAATCCTCCTAACTAACATTCTGGTAGACTGTGCGAGTTGAATTTAACAAAAGTATCAATTATGGCGGTCTGCCTGTTTCCAGTCTGACATTTTAGTGAATTGTTTGGACGGTTTTAAGAGTTTAAAGAGCGTTTCCTGGTTATAAAATATATTAACTAGCACGATTAGCCTTATCATGAATTGTGCGGGTTGAAATTATGCATTTATATCAAGTATGACTCTGAAATGTATTTTTGAGAATATTGGTTTCGTCAGATAAGTCTCCGCGGTACAGTACTACAGTTGCGATCAAACTTTAACGTTGAACCCAATAGAGAGTTTGACAATTTACTCAAATGTTCACAGTGATGGAACTTAATATCTATCATATATGCATGGCTCTTATATGTAATCTACAGTTACTATATGTGATTTTACAAAATTAACTTGCAATATTGTCAGGCCACCCGATACAGTAATTGATAAAAAATGTGGTTCACATCAATTATATACATCACAATCACGTGCTTCGGTGATAATGTCCACTATTATACAACTGTAATGTTTATCAAGACTAAAGTTTCAGGATGTCGTTTTAAATTGATTGATGGTGTTTTTTCATCAATTGACAAAATTAATGTTTATTGCCAGGACGAATTTAAGTACCGCATAATACGGAGTTGTGTGGTAAAAAATCTGCAAGTCATATTTATGTAAGTGTCAGTCACTATTTGTTAATATTGTTCGGTCATGTCGAATTTTTTATATTTTCATGCCAAGCTGTGGTGCTTATGGATCATTCTGTTTTAGTAATAAATGTGGAGAAACCCGACCAACATCAATGTAACAATTACAACAACTCACATGCCAATAATATGTTTAGTCATACATGTGAATAGGGTGGTAATTGTTATCATGTCCATATGTATTGCTAAAATTGCTGGGTATAGATTAGTTGTTGTTCTATAAATCCTGGTCGGGTTTATCCAAATTGGGAGTTGAAATTATGTTAATCTGATGATAAAGAAGACACTTTCTCCGTCCACTCAATACATCCCCCGGGATACATGTTTCACATACTAAATTAACACCTTAGTCAAAATAACAAATCACTCCCTCAAATCCTTTGCCACAAGAATAAAAATAAATTGTCAGTATAAATAGGCAAGGTATCTCTGGACACTTTCTAAGAGAGAATTTATGTATAAGGAGAAATATAAGTATATGTGCATTATGTGCTTGGTCTTATATATACATTAAGATGCAAGTGACACAGTGCGTTGACAAAGCTAAAAAGACTTGCATATGAATCACGATTAATGGGATAGAATAATGACACGTGTTGTCAATTTCACCATGTCTACTACAAAATTAAAAGTAATAAATTATATATTTATGTCATGTGTGAGAACTGTGGGTTCTAACAAAAACAATGACTTTGTTGTATTATTATATGGTGATAAAGTTTACTATAATGCTCTCATTTTGCGACAAGTATACGTGCCTTTACTGGACGGACAATTGTCGATATTGTGGATTGTACAGCATTGTTTATATTGTGAGGAGTGGGTTCAAGATATCTTAGGCTGATATGATAATGGTGCGGCAAGATCGCGAAGAGACAAGAAGTTGTGCATGGTGGTGGTTTCGTGAATACCTCTTATTGATACTAGCAAAGTTGAAGAACATAGTTGAGGGGACCCTTCCACCATCCTTCATAATGTACAATGACTCCATCTGTTGTGAACATCGACTTAGCTTAAAGATACGGTTGGCCTTGGCGGTGGGTATCCTGTGAAAATATCTCCACCCGTCAAAAACCGCCACAAACAGAAAGAACATCAAAATGTAGATAGACTTTGTCCGTATACAAATAAGATATATCGCATAAACAGTATGTTATGGTCATTTGTTTGACCATTGTTATGTAAACAAAATCATAAAAAGTTACTTTTCTGGTGTTTGTTTATATTATGATGGTAAACATAAACAGCGTTCTTTGTTTGTGAATACCTGATATGGAACTAATAAAGAGCGTTTATGCCATTTGTGTGTGATTAGCCAGTATAACACAATCAGGCTCTTTCTTAGGTAAAATATAGTAGGTCTCTATGATAACATGCTGTTTACGCGATGGTCATGGTATATATTAACGGAACTGTATGCGTTTTAATGTTTTTCTGTTTACGGTGTTTGGAACAAATTTGAATATTTTCGACAATTAAGGCCGCACGTGCCTTTAATGGCTCGTTCTATACTTGGGCTTTCAACCGTGACGTTCCATGGCGGCGGATCAACCCTCTGGGTCGTGGTATTTTCCCGTAAATTAGATAGTGTCTAGAGTCGGGTGATATTGGTTATGTTCAAATGGTGACACAGGTATGAACCTGTACAGGTCTGTGCCCCATGGGTCATTGGTCATTATAAGATCGAGAAACTTATCCTATATAGACAACTACCGGGAATTGACTGGAAATTGCAATTATAGCTTATATCGTCGTAATTCAACGCCAGTGTTTGCATTTCCGATGCAGTTGATACCCAAATGTGACATATGAGATATACCTGACCATCAGAGTGAACCAAATGTCTTATTTAAGGTTATCAACAGTGGCTAATCAAATACCACAATGGTGTAATAATCATTCATTGGTATTTTTGCTTAATTTAGTTAGTGTCTAATCACATGGTGCTGGTTTTGTTCCAAGTTGGGCACATGTATGTCAAAAACTGTGCAGGCATGTTCTGCATAGGCCACTGATCATTATAAGATCGGGAAACTTTGCCCCCGATAGCTCCTTAGTAACGGTTTTACTAAGCACCTACTCGGAATTTGCAGGAAAATGCAATTATAGTTGATATCTATTTAATCATTAAGCTCTACTTTAGTGGAAATTCGAATTTACTTGATTGTCACAGCTATACATGAAGCGTGAAGATTAATTGTGGTTAGAATATTGATGGTGAATGTTGGGTTTCAGTCGCTGTACTGAAGTTCGCCAAATGTAACTGGCGTGGGAACTGTGAAAGCAAAGCCTATACCGCTATAGTAAAGATCACAGCTGCGCTGAAATGTCCATTTGTCAGTATCACAAATCCTGCGAAAACACAGAATCTCCCAGTGTATGTGGGATAGACTCCGATGACAACGATGGAGTTAATGACTATGAACAACTAACATCTATACCTGTGTATTTGTGACACTACATCCCATTATGATCAACGATGACGGACAAGTATCAAGTAAAACAATAATTTAATATGTAATAACACAAACTTCAGTCTTGTTGGGAATATTTTCGTTTGACTCAACATACTGCATATTATCGAAATTAAAAAACCATTCGACACTTAATTTTGCCCATTACTGTATCTTGAGGCATAACTATATCATATATTGCAACTATTAAATCATGGAGAGTTATTGCAACTATTAATTCACGGATAGTTACAGTGGGTCAAACACGAGTGTTAATCTTCATATATAGGTGCACGTGATCGCCAATAAGTGATACTACAATCAACGTTTGAGCATAACACGAAATTCTCCATAGGTTGTGTTAAATTTTGATCGCAACTGTAGCCAGAAAGAATCACCTGATCACATCCAATCTTTTTAAAACTATGTCTGTGTTTCATACTTAGTATTTTTTTAGGAATATCAGTACGCGCATATCAGTCAGATCATCATACGCAAAATGGCGCCAGTTATCCAAAATACTAGAATCTCCATATGGCTCAGTGTTAAATTTTGATCGCAACTGTAGCCATCACAATTTTCAAAAGCACACGTAAGGGTCATACCTAGTCATACCATACGCCAGATGGCACCATCTATCGTTTTCTACAAATACGAAACGTTCTCTAAATTATGTTGACCCCGATTTAGGCCGACCCGCAAAATTCAAGAATGGAAACAAGTCAATCCTAAAAACACACCTTCTAGGCATACATAATCCGTTTTCAGATCGCTTTAACAAACCAAAAATGCAAAATGATATAAGGAATCCGACTACAAGTCCATAATATGTCTTTAAGTTTGTTTCACTTCTGTGCGAAACATTAAATACAGCTGGAAAATGGCTGTGACCATGGCAAGTATTTTTCGGAGCACACGAAGCCGGTATATCAATATGTCGTGTATTTGTCAACCTATCATATACCTCATTAAAATTACATAGACAAAATTTGTAAGCTCGAATGATCCATATCCATTTAAAGGCACGGGCGGCGTTCGTTGAAGAAATATTCATATTTGTTCAAATCGCCATCAACAGAAGGAATATTAATATATATATAGTTTTGTTCATATGCCAAACATAATCAGCGCGTAAATATTATATTGTCGTCAAGACGTACGATGGTGTACGTAAACAAGAGCCTGCTTGTGTTACAGAAGTTTTGCTTCTGTTTATATGACACAGCTCAATTCTATTGGTTAATCACAGACAAATGATATAAACGCTCTTTATTATTTCCATATCAGGAAAACAGTAACAAATAACGCTCTTTATGTTTACCATATCCCGATCTAAACAAAAGCCAGGTTCTGTAAAGTTTTTTTGCTTTTGTTTACATAACAAAGGAAAAACATTTGACAATAACATACATGTACTGTTTATTCCATATTTCTGATTGGTACAAGAACAAAATCTGTCTATATTTTACTATTCTTTCTGTTTATGGCGGTTTTTGACGGAGGTGAATATTTTAACAGCATACCCACCGAACACAATTTCTATAAAACCCAATTTCAAGACTATACAAATAGCATTTTGTCACAGAGTGAAATAAAAGGCCGTCCGGCCAGTGTCCCCCGAAAAAGTAGCTTCATTAATTGGGGGCATCAGCTTTTCTGAAAAAAATAACAAGGACCCTAAATCCGAAGCAACCAGACAAAAATGGGTGGATCGTACACATATTCGAACTTGATCTGTATAAACTCATATACCAAATTTGATTCAGATATGATCACACAAACTAAAGTTATCATCCGGAAACCAGAAATTGACAGGATTTTAAGTCGTAAAAGGGCCATAACTCTCACAAAAATGGGCAGAGCAAACCCATATTCGAACCTGACCTGTATTTTGGGCTGATACCCTATCATACTAAATTTGATTCAGATATGATCACACATACTGAAGTTATCATCCGGAAACCAGAGAATTACAAGATTCTAAGTAAAACAAGGGCCATAACTCTCGCAAAAATGGGCGGAGCAAACCCATATTCGAACTTGACCTGTATTTTTGGTCTGATAAACTCACCTATGAAATTTGCTTTTGATCTAATAACCGAAACTAAAGTTATCATCCGGAAACCATTTCCGGATGGACGCACGGACGGCTCGACGGACGAACGGACGGGCAGACACCGGCTATTTTAATAGTCCCCCGAATTTTTTTTTTTTCGGGGGACAAATACAAATAACAGATTGTGTACGCAAACCGAGCATAACTCGCTGTGAAATATGATGTTAGTTGAAATGAAATATATGCCTTGATTGCGGGTACGTGCTAATTAATGAGATCGACCCTTCTCCTTTCATGCTCCGAACGCCCTAGGAGATCGGTTGAAATTTTTATAAAAATAGCGTGCACAACTCTCCCGAAAGGTTGCATGCATTATGCCAGAAAAATCGAATTAAAATCAATATTAATTGATAGAAGCGTTTCGTGACCAATGTCTTCAATTCATATTTATTATTGTATACCCTGGAAACCATATGGACATTGTTATGAATAGATACACTATTAATATATAAGTACAGGAACTCTATATTTTTATTTCAGAGAACCTTGGGCCGATTGATTGGGCGATTGATGGAACAGATGTTGTGGCGGAGGGAGTATGGAGACTCCATGATGGCAGATTGATGACGTGGATGGCATGGGCTGTTGGGGAGCCCAGCAACCGCTCGACAGAACACTGTAACACAATAAGTCTCGAGCTCGGGTACTTGTGGAATGACCTGTACTGTCATGACTCCGGGGCTAACATTGGATTCATCTGTCAAATAGATTTGTGAAGAACTCTATCGGTAATACTGTTTGAATTAATGAATTTGCTCTGTCTTTCCTGATACCACTTTCTACAGCAACAAACTTTCTAGGAAACTCGTTTTGCAGTCACTTTAGCACTGCTGTTCCCAAACAAACACAAAGGAAACATCTGGTCTTACAAATATTTCACATAGATGTGTTTTAAAAGAAAAAATTTCAATAAAAATTTAGAAATGTTCTAAAAATAGCCGCATAACTGTCCCGATTTATAAAACATAACTCATCGAAATCTTAATTTTCTATTGACAAGAAGCTCCAGTTGGCTGGTTTCCCTGACTCATTATTTTACACCCCAAATCTATGCAAAAAGTTCAGGGAGGAGATAAATACACAGAACGACACGATGTGTAAATGGGTTTGTCGATACGACACGAGTGTTGTTGCGGAAGGATAGAACGAGAGGCGACAGAACGAGTGTCGTATCGACAAACCCATTTACACATCGTGTCGTTCTGTGTTTATTACACACTTCGCGTCCTAGAATCCGTGCATTAAAAATACAGGATTTGAAGGTTTTTTTTTAGGCTCATACAGGGCATGTTTGATTTATTTAAATAGTTCCAGTTTCATGGTTGAGGCGAACGTCATGTACGTCAACGATATACGGATTTGTAAATATGGAACAGCAATAATAACACTGTACTTCTAGGAACAAGCGTGTAATAAACCATGTTTAAGGAATAATATCAGTGTCCTAATGAAATTACACAGTTGAAAGGCATCATGTCGAATAACAAAGTCATGAAGTGGTTTATGAACATGGTGTATTACGACATGATGCCTGCAAAATGGAATTATATAGGATACCCAGATTATTAGTTATAATTACATCTAAAGTGAAAAATGTCGATGTGAAATTGCATTTTTATTTGGAAATGTCCTTAAATATTGGCAAATTTATATAGTGACTTTTCTGTGACGACTGTGTGAGCCAATAAATTGAAGCAGAACAAGTTATTTAATTGCAGAAACCTCAAGCTGAAAACTGTACAAATTAGCTGTATATATTTCAGAGATGGAATTGAATCATAAATAGAAGAAATAAATTCTAATTACTGGATTTAATATATATTTATAAAAAAATACCGGAGTTGCACTCATCAACTCTTCTTGTGTGTAAATAGTATTTAATTTAATTTTTTATCTTACATCATTTGACACTCTTTGTTATTTATTTGTACAATTAAACATTGTTTATGCCACTGCATATGTGTAATGAAATGCTTCTTAATTTAAAGCGTATCGTGGCATTTTGCGGTGTGTCTGGGGGTTGGGTTTTTTTTTGTCAATATCCATTTATGTATTAACCCTTTACCCAACAGAAGGGCCCTGTGCCAATGCATTCTCTTATATATGCGAGTCGACCATAGGTCGCCTCGCATATATAAGAGAATGCATTGGCTTAACACATTAAAAATTATAAAATTGTTAAAGAATGTAAGAAAAAATGGTAAAAAGTGTTAAAAAAAGAAGATTTTTTTTAGGCCAATGTATTCTCTTATATATGCGAGGCGACCTATGGTCGACTCACATATATAAGGGAATGCATTGGCACAGGGCATAACTATAACCATCACAATGTGGTCAATGAACCGGTTCCAATGATATCCATATTTGTATGGTTCTATTGAGACAGACCGAAGATATTTTAGGCTGTTGAAGCTTTATTTGGCCGTTTTGTTGGGTAAAGGGTTAACGCATATCAGGGGTGGACATGCTTTGTTTTTTGTTTTGTTTTAGTTAGGTATATTATCATGTCCTCCCCGTTAGTTTTTTTGGCATTGTTTGGGGAGGGGGTGTTCGACTGTCACACTCACTGCGAGTGCCGCTATGTACACTGTGATCAATCATTCACCCAAGCACTGTGAGATGGAAACAATTTAGCCTTGAAATAGGGTGTCTGTCATTTGCAGAACGAGGTCCCCAGAGGGTGAATTTAGTGATGATAGCGGGGTAGCATCACCAAATTCACCCTCTGGGGACCTCATTCTGCTTACACCTCAGCAGAATGAGGTTCCAAGAGGGTGAATTTGGTGATGCTAGCCCACTATGCGGGGTAGCATCACTAAATTTACCCTCTGGGGACCTCATTCTGCAAAAGACAGACACACTATTTCAAGGCTTGCATTTGAAATGTATCTTTATCTGAAGTTCTAAAAAAATAAGGATTTTGAAACTCCCACAGTGTGTCTAAACATACATGTAATTATTTTAAAAGGCTTTTCTGAGGCAGATAAATTCTTGCTCCCAACTTCTAAATGGGCGAATTAAGTTTAGTTTGTATTGCAATTGAAGATCTATGGTTATATTCACCATGATTACCCTGCTTACAAACTTGATGCGGTGGTGGACACAAATGAAATGTGCCAGGTTCATTTACGCAAGTTCATTTTTCTTTAAAATATTAGCCGTCAACGCAATTTACTTACAATTTATCAATGACATTATTGAGACTAGTTGGTGAGTTCTAGTACTACTAGCGAGTAAACAGACTTTAAAATTCAATATCAATTCTCGATGTGTCATATTAATCATCTCGGCACCTATCTTCGTTATTGCAGTCTGATATTACTCATCTCAGGTGAACATATGTTATCTTTACTTTGAAATTACATGCAGCCACTCAATCTAGGGGTCAATACTATGAATAATTTTATACCTATAAATACAAATAGTATATATTATTTATTAATTTGTAAGAACAAATTTGTGTTAACTATCACAGTGGTATCATAGTATAGGAAAATTGAGCCTTATTATTTGTACACTAAATTATGAAAATACAAACATCTAATTAATAAATATTTCAATAGTTAAGTTTTATCGTCTCATATGGGCCCTATGATGTGTTGTTTTATGTTTGGTCTTGGCAATTAACTCATGGAACCATAGATCGTGGATTTTCTTTATTGGAACATAGCAAGGTGATATAAGATAACCAGTGCTGGCTTCTTTGGGAACAGTTGGCTATCAACAGAGCAGCATCATATTGGAACTTAGACGACTGAACGATGAGTGAAAAATACCCAATGCTTATATTGGAAAATGGTGACCTGTTTTTCCAAAATCATGTGACAATATTTACTGGCCAGGATTGTAAAGGCTTGTCACCAAGTTAGTTTTCATATAGCATGACCAGTGCAGTGTACCAAAACAAACTATATATCACCGCAGTGGTCTGACTGAGTGTTTTCCTGAGAATCAGCATCAGATGATCTCGTCAGAATGCTAAGTACGACTGATCGACAAACAAATCATGCCTGCCTTTCGTGCATCGCATGATGAAATAATTCTGATACAATAGTACAGCCAGGGATGTGGCATAGTCATGGGCACACATCGTTCTGTTACAATAAATCAGGGACATGTTTCTATAGGGGAAAACACAAAAGACAGCAGATGAAGCTTGTAAGCATTTATTTCATACAAAGCTACAAAATTGCTGAAATATCGACCGACCATTAAGGCGCATGTCTCAGGCACATTATCATGGGGGATAACTCTGATGAACAGAGAAAACACTGAACCACAAATGATACACAACAGATATCATACACACACTGAAAAGACATCACTGCTACCAATCCAGGGTCATCAACACACCTTATGTTTAATTAACATGGTCATCATCAGACCTATGTGATATTCAATATACTGTTCATAGGAACTGTTCTATGAAGTTTCGTATGTGGATACAGAATTATGGGTAATTTTTTAGGTTTTAGTCAGAAATATGGCTTGTTGCCATTCATCGGAAAGCACCTCGCATGTATAAGAGAATGCATTGGCCTAACAATATTTACCTTGATCTTGTAAGCCAGTGCATTCTCTTATATAAGCGAGGCTCCCTATAGGAGACTCGCATATATAAGAGAATGAACTGGCACATGGTCTTCAATGCTCCCGTCATGAAATGGTTAACATGTAAAAACACCCAATTTACATACAAAAAATTACCAAAATGATAAAAGAAAGTAGTTGCTCTGTTCCTAAAGTGTGTCAATGACCCTGAAGCTCCCACTAATGGTAGTCTAACTATAATATCACAATGATCTATCCCATATAGAAACCCCAAAGAAGATAATATGGAAAATCTCTGAATGCCGAACCTTCGAATTGTCTGACAGATTATAAATTAAAGATGGTCTATCTCTTACAGGCCACAATTACAACAACAACATAATTTTTATAAATCCTGATTTCAAAACTACAAATACCTATTTTCTGAATAAAATAAGATAAAACTGAAGATTGGGTATATTATTAATCAAAAAGGCATAATAAAGTGGTTTATTATATAACTGTCATTATTTTCACTAAATACCACTATTGTTTGGTGATGGTTTTCCGATAAATCGGATCATGATAATATCATGATCCCATTCCAGATCATGCGTGTCTGAATCAGAACGAGACTCCTGGACTATTTTCAATTGAGAAATTTAATCTTAAAATTGTTGTTGATTAAATTGTTGTGATCTGTTAACTAAATTTGAATTCAACAGATCCCCTTTTATAAAATAAATTCAGAGGTTGTTAGTAATAATTAAGGTTGATAACCATATTATTACTACAGTGAAGTGATCTGAGTCTCCACATCATGTCAATTGGAGAAGGTGTGAACCTGGCCTCATGAGTGGGTCGTCATGCTTGTTGTTTGTATGTTAGGTATGGTAAGAGTATTGGAGGGAGGATGATTATTGGTCAGTTTTAACAATTTTTATATTTTTCTACATTCTTTTTACAATTTTATCATTTTTAATATGTTAAGCCAATGCATTCTCTTATATATGCGAGGCGACCTATGGTCGACTCGCATATATAAGAGAATGCATTGGCACAGGGCCGTTCTGTTGGGTAAAGGGTTAATGGAAAACATTAGATCGATGGGGGATAGCGGCAGCTCGTCTGATCCGGGATCTCACCTTCTTGAGATATGGAGACTCAGATCACTTCACTGTAGTGATAATCTCTATTTATTTCGATTGTAATGTCGTGGTGAAAATAAAATTTGCCGTGATTGAGGGTGTAAACAAGATAGAGTTCTCCTTCTATGTACTCTTTTGGTACATATTTTCATATGGACATTATTTGCCTAGGAAACATGTATCGAAGACAGATAGACATTCGCAAATATATATATATATTTGTCTTACCTGACATACAGAGATAAACCATACTCTTTCAGTGGGATTTCTACTATTGCACAGACTAACTATTATGCCAATAACAGACATAGTGTGAGAAACTATCAAAGAAAAAATCAACAAATAAAAAACAGCAAATATTAATATACAGCACTAGTTATTAAAGGCCCATTAATTTTTGAGTCATGATTATTTGTTTTATAGTGCCTTGATATATGGTTTTAAAGGTACTCAATCCGATAAAACTCCTCTCAATTACTATTTCAATGGCTTCGGGGGTCAAAAATATTTGATTCGAGTCGAGGAAGTCACCCATCAAAGCTCAGATTTGTTAGATATCGATTTTAGAAATCTATTATTTTTCATTATCGGGAATACTATCTGGCCCAGAACTCAGTCAAAATTGCGTTAAAATTACAACTTGATTTTAGAGTTATCCATCCTTGTCTGTTTGAATAGATTTGGAGTACACATCCAGAGCAGATTACGGCAGTTATTAGTACTCATCTCGAGTTAATAACAAATTTCAAAAATCAATATCTAATAACTCTGAGCTTTGTTTGATGGGTTCCTCGACTCGAATCAAATATTTTGTACCCCCAAAGCCAAAGAAATAGTAATATAGGACCCTCTGATCGGATTGTTGTTGTTGGAATCTGTTGAGATGGGGACCCTCTTTACGGATTGAGTACCTTTAACAACAATCTATGACATAAAATATGATTAAACTACTATAATTCATCTCCATTTGGAACGTCTGTGTCTCAGAAGGTGCCCATAGAATAATAGAAAATAGCTGAAATCAGAAACATTTCCCCTGTCTCACTCCCAGAAGGCAACAGAATTCAAACAAAGAAAATACAATTTACATTACAATCCAGATGAAACTTAATCACAAAAAATATTTCGGTACCTCAATAAAAGCAACATGTTCACAGTTTATTACACCAGATAAGTTGATAACACAATGTTTTGAAGCTTCCTCTTTCAAATGGCATATATTTTATATAACGTGATCTGGGGTTCGAAAATTATGAGGGCCTATAATATTAGTTAGTTATTGCCTGGGTTTACAGTTAGTGACAGTTAAAAAGTGAAAGAAATAAACAAAGACGATAACAATGACAGGAAAATTAATGTTGTGTCAAAATCAGATAGTTTTGCAGCACTGTATGTGTAACAATTAATGTGCAGTATATGTATCCTTGTTTTATATCTTTTATGACCATAGTGGCCATGTCTTTTCTGGGCCAAAACTGCCAAATAGGAGAGATTGTCCCAGTGAGACTAAGGTTACTCTCAATAGTGCAATCGGGCTACATTCAGGGTTGCCATATTTATAAAAAATATTTGTTTTTAGAAAAACAAAAAACACAAGGAAAATATATCCATAGGGAGCCTCGCATATATAAAAGAATGCACTGGCTCACAAGGTCAATGTCAATATTGTTAGATCAATATATTCTGTTATATATGCGAGGCTCCCTGTAGGAGACTCGCATATATAAGAGAATGCATTTGGCACAGGGTTTTCGCAAAATTTCAGGAAGCTCCAGTCATGGAAGGGTTAACCCGACTCATAGGCTACAGTACTGCTCTAATTAATCGACTCCTTAACTACAGCAGAATTATGGGTGACTTTTCAGGATTTAGTAGGAAATATGGCTTGTTGTCATTCATCGGAAAGCTTTCGGCGAGAGCTTTCGGATGAATGGCAACAAGCCATATTTCCGACTAAATCCTGAAAAGTTACCCATAATTCTGCTCTGGTTAAGAAGTCGATTAATTAGAGCATTACTATATGTGATATTCCAAATATAAGATGGCAATTTTCATAATGGCACTAAAATTCTCAGAACATAAACTATGGTCAAAGATGAGCACAAAGATAGATAAAATAAATATTATTTCTATAACACAAGAATTATTGAGTAAAGAATAGAAAAAATTATGGATGAAATATAAAAAAGAAATGAGAAATGATTTTTGAGTTTATCATTTGGAATGAGCAAAGCGAAAATTAACCCTTTCTTTACTAAATAGATTCTTCCAATCAGTTATAAAAGTATACATTGGAATGGTCTATTATTCATATGGTGGGGTGTTCAGAAAAACATGAGCAGTTGACAAACAGACAAGTGCACGAGGATTAAAACGGTTGAACTTATTATCTGAACATTTCCTAAAGGAACTACTCGTCAATGAGTATTTAGTATAGAAAGGGTTAATGATTACAATCAGGTGATCAACTGTCAAAGATAGACCTGTGTTGTGTATATATCAGTCAAAGATAGACCTGTGTTCAGTGTGTTGTATATATATCACGGTCAAAGATAGACCTATGTTGTATATATATCGCTGTCAAATAAAGGCCTGTGTTATATATATATATCACTGTCAAATATAGGCCTGTGTTGTATATATCACTGTTAAGGATAGATCTGTGGTGTATATATATCAGTCAAAGATAGACCTGTCAGTGTTGTATATATATATCACAGCCAAAGTTAGTCCTGTGTTGTATATATATCACTGTCAAATATAGGCCTGTGTTGTATATATATCACTGTCAAATATAGGCCTGTGTTGTATATATATCAGTCAAATATAGGCCTGAGTTGTATATATATCACTGTTAAGGATAGATCTGTATTGTATATATATCACTGTCAAATATAGGCCTGTGTTGTATATATATCACTGTTGAGGATAGACCTTGTTGTATATATATCAGTTGAGGATAGACCTTGTTGTATATATATCACTGTCAAATATAGGCCTGTGTTGTATATATATCACTGTCAAATATAGGCCTGTGTTGTATATATATATCACTGTCAAATATAGGCCTGTGTTGTATATATCACTGTTAAGGATAGATCTGTGTTGTATATATATCACTGTCAAATATAGGCCTGTGTTGTATATATCACTGTTAAGGATAGATCTGTGGTGTATATATATCAGTCAAAGATAGACCTGTCACAGTGTTGTATATATATATCACAGCCAAAGTTAGTCCTGTGTTGTATATATATCACTGTCAATGATAGACCTGTGTTGTATATATATCACTGTCAAAGATAGACCTGTGTTGTATATATCACTGTTAAGTATAGACATATCAATATTTTGTATCTGCAGCCCAGTATATCTGGCCTCAGTCACAGGTATATGATATTCCATTTATATGAGTTCTGCCTTTTTACATGGTTGGTGAGCCAATATAAATCATGGCATTATTGCTTCAGAGAAGATAACCAGTTTATTATAGTTAGATTTAACTACTATAGGTGAATATGCATATTGCCGTTTTGTGAATTAGATTAACCCTTTGAGTGCCAGGGCCGATCTCATCGGCCCTAAACCTACAATATAAGTCTGTTAAAGAATATAAGAATAAATTATTAAAATTGTAAAAAAAAAAAAAGAAGAATTGTTAGGCCAATGCATTCTCTTATATATGCGAGGCGACCTATAGTCGACTCGCATATATAAGAGAATGCATTGGCACAGGGTATATGGGTTGATACAAAAATACAAAAAGAGGGAAAATCCAAAGTACCATGTCTGTTTATTGTGACCAAATAACAGGTCTTGATCCATGCCAATGATTATATCATGATGGTACATGATAAGAAAGTCAACTATCATTCAATTGGTCCATATATTGTTAGGATGGGGCGATTGTGTCATCAAAATCCTGTGCCATTGGGAGCCTTGCATATATAAGAGAATGCACTGACTGTCAAGGTAAATATTGTTAGGCCAATGTATTCTCTTATATATGTGACATTCCCTATTGGAGACTCACATATATAAGAGAATGTATTGGGACAGGGTTTTCTGAAAATATAAGTAAGCTCCAGTCATCGAAGTGTTAAAAGAGACTGAAAGAAGATCACCATACACCTGATTTTTACCTCAATTCTTGACATTCTAACCAACAAAAATAGTTAATATAAAAAGACTTAATAAAAAAAAATGTATGTATCTTTAGAGATCAGTATGAATTACACATTTAAATTAAACATGTAAATTGTATTAGGAAGTATTATTTAAAGTTGATCACTACATTTTTCATCACTTATGCCAGAAGCGATAGTTGGGGGTTAAAATATTTAAATTAGTTCTGTATTTCCCCACATGACTGTTTTATATCGCATCGCGAGGAGTGTGTGTTTTCCGTGAATGCCGTTGGCCGTTTGAAAGGAAACATGTAGTTCGCAAAATGTCTAGCTACAAGTGCATGTTGAGTAGGATAGTGCCAGGCATGTGTGTCACAGTATTTTGTTCGTTTTGATATCGAGACAATTCATATTGGTATTACAGCAGGTTTCAGATATGTAACCTTTGTGACATAATGCCAGTTTATCAAGTTGGTATGTGGGGAAATATGGAACTGGTGTGTCTTAAATTTTAACTATTGTATTACTTGAGCACACCCCAGCTTTGGCATTTGGTCCGCACTAATGTTTCGGACAGATTTATATTGTGCGAAGCGATTCTAATGCGATTGTTGCACAATGAAAATGTACTAACAATCTCTGGGAGGGCGATATATATGAATAATAGACTAGCAAACAAGCAAGAGAAAATATCACTAAATCACGTAACAAAAATACAAACTTCCATCAGTTTTTGAAGGATTGGCCCGTTCCACAGCTGTCAATCAAATAATTATTAGCAGATATTTTCTATCAATCAGCGACTTACTGTAATGCCCTAATTAATTGACTCCTTAACCACAGCAGAATTATGGGTAACTTTTCGGGATTTAGTCGGAAATATGGCTTGTTGCCATTCATCAGAAAGCTCTCAGTGAGAGCTTTCCGATGAATGGCAACAAGCCATATTTCCGACTAAATCCTGAAAAGTTACCCATAATTCTGCTGTGGTTAAGGAGTTGATTATTTAGTGCATTACTGTATGACCTTGTGCAAAATCACAAATGTTTGATGGTTTGTATCTGAGCCTGAATTTATGTCGGACAGCATTTTTGTGAGTTTTGCCAGAAATATGGTCACAAGTTTGATCGGTATGCTTCTCATAGACAATAAACTTGAAAAATTAATCAAGAAAATTATACTTTAGTCAAACATAATATGCAGGAAGTGTTAAAATAATTGGATTTTCCCATATTATAAGAAGAAACAGATTATACCAGTGAGAGCTTTCCGATGAATGGCAACAAGCCATAAATCCGACTAAATCCTGAAAAGTTACCCATAATTCTGCTGTGGTTAAGGAGTCGATTAATTAGGGCATTACTGTAGGCAGTCACTTGCTGCATTGAATATTCGTTGTTCACTCTAATTTTGATATCCATGCATACTTTATTGTACTGAAATTTCAATTTATGCAAATATGTTGGCAACTCATCCATAATTATAATAGTTTTTCATTTTTCGTGACCTATTCAGAAATAAATTCTTCTAGGTAAAAATTAAGCTCCATTGAATTGCATTATAGAAAAGGACTTTTTATAGAATGTTATTACATATACGTTAAAAAATGAATAATATTAGCAATGCTTCTTTATATCAGAATGGGAAAAAAGTTGATTTTTATTTGACATATCTCTGCTATCTCCCTGTTGCCATGGTTACATTGGTAAGTTTCTCACAAATAGATAAATATAAACACTCTAGCACCAAGTTCGCCCAAGATTCAAGGTAATTCACACAACATAAGGAATAATAATAATAATAATAAATAGTAATAAAACAATTTGTTATAGCTATTAATCGTTTTTACAATTTAGTTCGGAACATTCTGTGTACAGTTGAGCAATATCTTCTTATCTGGTCATAGCCTCCATTATCTTATCATGGACCCACTGAAATTAAATAGAAAGAAACATAATTTATTATACGATCAATAATAGATTATAGAAGAAAATCGCTAACAGATAATAATCGTTATCCACTGCTCGCAGTGAAGATATAGAAAATTATACTTTCATTGTAGCTTTGATGTTACGGACGTCTTTGACGTAACTGCATGAATTTCTTGAATAACTATCATTGAATTGCAAAATGTTACCATATATAGTAGAATTTATAGTATAATTCTATTATGAAGTTTATATTTGAATGTGACCCGATTATAATGGGTAAAATTTAATGGATGGCCATGCATGGGACCATAATTTGATTGTGGTGTATTTGAAATGATAAGTGATAATTGACAGCAATCAGCTCTTTCGTGGCTCGAATCAAGGGTAAATGAAGCTGGGTCGTCTTTACAAATGACAAATTCATATGCACAGCACGCGTATAATAAAAAGTAAAATGAACATTGCAAAAAATAGACATTTGTCTCGGGTCACGAATGAGATAATTTTGGGTATCCACTCCAAAAACACTAGATATGCTCTATTATATTTTCATAAATTTTTTACGTCAAAATATCAATCATATAGAAGACCGAACGTGTTATCCTATGCTCAAGATGTTATCCTACTCTCAGCAGCGTGTCATGCCGTAAATTTTTGCATCATTCGGTATCCTTGCGTGTTAATTTAACAGAAATGACTGGTGCTACTGTAGCTTTAAGTATACATTCTTAAAGCTACAATAAAGTTTCATTTGTGGTTTGGGTCGTAACAAACTGGTATAGAAAATACAATTAACACAACAGTCAACTGTTAGCGCCTCATAAAAATAATCCTCCGCATCTCACTCTAGGAGAAAAACCACATGCTACTCATAACAGTTAACTGTTGTCTATATATCCATAATTATTTTTACAACCGATCAAAAATATTTCAGTTCATCATACAAAACGTTTGATAGCATTAACCCTTTCTTTACTGAATAGATATATTGGAATGGTCCATTATTCATTTGGAGGGGATTTAAAGAAAAAAAGAGCCAACAAAATGTAAAAGATTAAGTGCAGAATGGTTCCTATTCATCGGTGGGAAATGTCCAGATAATGATTTCAACAAATGGCCTATCAGAACATTTCCTAATGTAACTACTCGTCGATGAGTATTTAGTGAAGAAAGGGTTAATAGGCAGCTTCAACATCGGATTCATTTAAAGATGCATACTCCAAATTAATGCTCCCAAATTTATATTTCCTCGGCTTCGAGGGTAAAAAGTATTTGATTCGAGTCCAGGAACCCACCCATCAAATCTCAGTGATCAGATATAGATTTATGAAATTATTTCTCGAGATGTGTACATATTTGTGGCCTGGAAAAAAGTCATCAAACCGATTGTCTCGGACAAAATTGCAGATGAAGATGGATAACTCTAAAATCAAGTGGTAATACGGCCAAATTTTGTGATACTCAAGTGATAATACAGCCATATTTCGTTGAACAACATGGTGATAAATAATACGATTTGGGGAAATTTTATACCATTTTGTTGTAAATACTCGATTCTGATAACAAAAGCGTATTTTGAAGAAATGTTGTTGTTGTTGTAACTTGATGATATGGGGACCATCTGATTGGATTGAGTACCTTTCATATAAAATTTCCACTTCGTGAAAGTGAATGTAAGGGATAAAATTTATATAAAATTTGCATCAAAAAAATTCCGATTGGCTTTTGGCAATTGATCTCCATAGGGCAAATAATAAAGCTTGCAGTCAATCGGTCCGAAACAAAACAAACATTGCTAATTGGGTCCTAATTGAAAGTGTATAATGGATTCACGGCTTATGTCATATCAACTTTTTTCATCACTGAAATGAATGGATTTCAAATTTCTACTCAATTATAACACAGCGGGCTCCAATATGTCAAACATTAGTCAAACAAAGGGTTTCCTGAGTCTATCTTGTTAGAAAGCTGTGTTTTGATAGTGGGTGTAAGATAAATTATCATAAATATTTGCCCTTTATATCTCAGATTTCACAAACAGCAAATATGACATTTTTTTTGGAAATACTCAATTAAAAAGTGGCACCAAAATATATGGGTCTAAAAGAAAATGAAATATGGATAAAAAAAATTATGCAATTGGCAAGTATTGGCAACTGGGAATTTTCGGCCAGCGCGAACCCTAGTGAATGTTAAAAACAGATATTTTGTTGTAAAAAGATTACCTCTTTGAGTTTCGGATCAGCGATAGCAACTTCTTTCTTTGCAGTGTTACTTCCAAAAAACTTCTTTTTCTCTTTCTCCTAAGTAAGAAATTATGACAAGTTAGTTAAAGAATAAGTTCATAAAATAGACAATTACAAAAATTAGCGTGCTAGCATCACTAAGTTAACCCCCTTTGAACCTCATTCCGCATGGCCTCATCTGCTATGGGAGTCCTATACTCAGATTTAAGTTCCCAGATGGTGAAGATGGTGATGTGCACCCATTGGGCACCTTGATTATGCATTGTGACATCTGCCAATTTGGGGATACAGAGAAACAAACTAAAAAGGAAAAAGAATCTTTCTAAAGAAACTAAAAAACTTGTTAATTTGATGATAATAAAGACTTCCAGAGAAGATGAGGCCTAAGCTGAAGGAGGTCCACAGAGGGTGAACTTGGTGATGCTAGCCCACTGTGCGGGATAGTGCCACTAAATTCACCCTCTGAGGGACCTCATTCTGCAAAAATCCAGCGGAATATTTTGAGGCCTGATTACGAAATGTTCCTACAAAAGTACATTGCAACAAGATAACAGCTCAGCCATGGCATAATATCAATGTTTATAGTAACCACCAGCGCGCTGGTAAGAGGTATCTTAAAACATACGCATAAAATTTCTGAACAAATTTGTTGATATAGCGCTGAAAATAAGAGTTTTGTTCTTATATTTTTAGATAAATTTGAGATTGTTTCGTTTCTGTCGGTTCGAATATTTTAATCAACAGTCGCGTAAAAATTACACATGCAGACCATGGGAATAACATCTGCAGCTGTCTTCGCTCTAAAACATTTATGGTACAAGTACTACACCATTTTGATGACTAAAATAAAGGGAAAACAGTGTGTGAAGATTAAGATTTGTTTCATGCTAACCCTTTCAGAATGGAGCTTCATGAAACTTTGTGAAAACACCAATGCATTCTCTTATATATGCGAGTCGCCCATAGGGCGCCTCGCATATATAAAAGAATGCATTGGCCTAACAATATTTACCTTGTAAGCCTGTGCATTCTCTTATATGGGAGACTCGCATATATAAGGGAATGTACTGGCACAGGGTCTTTAATGCTGCACCAGCGCAGCTCCCGTCATGAAAGGGTTAAGATAACACAAAATAACATAGCAATGGAGGCCTAAGCAGAATGAGGTTTCAAGAGGGTGAATATGGTTATGCTAGTCCATTGTGGAGGGTAACATCACCAAATTCATCCTCTTGGGACCTCATTCTGCAAATGTCAGACATACTATATCCAGACTTGAATGAAACCACTACCTTTAGGAGTAGTTCAATGCCCTTTACTGAAGTTTTGACATCCTTGATATCGATCCATTGAAGCACCCAATCACATGTCCAGGAACCAAACAACTCCCCTCTCACTGACAAGAACACCCGCCTGAAACACAAAACAACTTATATTTACTGTGAATGGCTTAGATTTCGTTGGCCTCAATTTTCGTGGTTTCTCATAATGAGAGGCTGATCACGATGCTTAACCCCAGTCTGACGTAACCTACAGTAATGCCCTAAGTAATCGACCCCTTAACCTGACCCCTTAGGTTAAGGGGTCGATTACTTAGGGCATTACTGTACATACCCACATATAAAATAGTGGGTCTGATGACCTTTCGTAGAATTTTCATTTCCCAATCCCGGGATTCCACATGTCACTTTTTATGTCCCTATCAGCAACTAAGACCATATCACGACATTGCCAGTTTTAGTGGTGGAGGAAATCCGCACACTTACAGCTAATCTAACAGTGATTTCAATGGCTGATAAACTCGTCGACCATGTGCAGCAACCCACCGGCGAGTAACTGGCAACTAGACCAGATAACGATTTCGAGTTACAAAGTCCACGCTGGAAACATGTGGATGTGAACCCTTATCACCAGCGCTGGAGGGCGAAAGGGCTTGGAGTTGTACCCCTAACCGATTGAGCCACCGAGGCCCCACTATTAAATTTGAATCTGTTAAAAATTTAAGTTAATATTTACAAAACCATAATTATTAGTTTTATTAAATTAATGGTTTGTTATTTTGGATAATTCGTAAAATAAAAACAGTTGTGCGCACAGAACTGTCAGGAAACAAACAAAAACGGGCCCGAAATTCACCTGGAATCGCTTTAAATTACCTTTGAAAGCTCCGTCAGAATATTGCTAAAAATCAGATATTCCTAGTGATGACAACAGCTCACAAATACCTTTGGTGTGTTAAGTTAAAAACTCACTCGCTGCTGTCTGAGCCATTGTGAGACAAGGTTATATGGATATTAAGCACAGAGTTCCTAAAACTTACTTATCTGTGACGACAAAGATCTGTTTCTGGTCTTTAGTGATAACAGCATGCGTAATGTACTCATCAGATTCATGATATTTACCCTTCTCAGTATCCTAAAAATGGAAGCAGTTACAGTAATGCCCTAAATAATCGACTCCTTAACCACGGCAGAATTATGGGTAATTTTTCAGGATTTAGTTGGAAATATGGCTCAGTGAGAGCTTTCCGATGAATGGCAACAAGCCATATTTCCGATTAAATCCTGAAAAATTACCCATAATTCTGTTGTGGTTAAGTAGTTGATTATTTAGGACATTACTGTATATCAGAACATGTATAATGCAGAATAAAAAATTTCTCGTGCTAGAAGCTACTTAACCCTTTCCCCTTTCTTTGCTGAATAGATTCTTCTGTCAATTATAAAAGTATATGTACATTGGAACGGTCTATTATTCATCTCGAGGGGTGTTCAGGAAGTTTAAGCAAACGTCAGGCAGATGAACAGATAATACAAGGGCTGAAGAATTCTTATTCATTTCGATAATAACCATAGCCATTTGTTGATCTTAGTCTCTGAACATTTCCTAAAGGAACTACTCGCCAATGAGTATCTAGTAAAGAAAGAGATAACTTTTAAAGCAGTCGATTTGATTTCAAAGCCTCAGAAACCTTTTTTACAGAAAATAACGTTAATTTACACATTGCATTTAAGAAATTTCATAGCTGTATAATTCCATTGCAAGTTCACCTGTCTCTGTGACACCGAAGCTTCTATACTAAATGTATTTTCCCAAAAATGTATACATCGGATTAGTCTATTATTCATTTGGAGGGGTTTTTAGGAAAAATAAGTACAGACGACAGATAAAAAAAATTACAGAAGGAATCCTATTAATTGCAGGGAAGTGTTCAGATAATAAGTTCAACAAATGACCATTCAGGCGTGAACAGGAGGAACAGCATCAAATTTAACCCATTCTTTATTAAATGGGTTCTCCCACCCTGTTATAAAAGTTTATATTGGAATGGTCTATTATCCATTGGTAGGCGTGTTCAGGTAATAAGTCCAGCTGACAGAAAGATAAAAAGCTAATACAAGTGAAGAAGGATTCATATTCTTTGGCGAAAATTTTTCACATAATAAGTTCAACAAATCAACCGTTTGTTGAACAAATTATCCGAACATTTCCTAAGGGAACTATTTGTCAATGAGTAAAATGTTAATGAAACATGAAGTACCTTCTCATCTTAACCCTTTACCCAACAGAACGGCCCTGTGCCAATGCATTCTCTTATATATGCGAGTCGACCATAGGTCGCCTCGCATATATAAGAGAATGCATTGGCTTAACACATATTAAAAATGATAAAATTGTCAAAGAATGTAGAAATGCATTCTCTTATATATGCGAGGCGACCTATGGTCGACTCGCATATATAAGAGAATGCATTGGCACAGGGCATAACTGTAACCATCACAATGTGGTCAATGAACCGGTTCCAATGATATCCATATTTGTATGGTGTTATTGAGACAGACCAAAGATATTTTAGGGCTGTTGAAGCTTTATTTGGGCGTTTTTGGCCGGTTTGTTGGGTAAAGGGTTAACTCGAATATCATTGATCACCAATCCTTGTGAGCATTACATAGTATCGATATTCTATACTTTGTGATCAATTCTCCCATGAGACTTTGCCACTCTCCACATCCCTGATAAATGTCAAGGTCACTCACCCTGAGGACAGCAAAACCTTCCGCCTCCTTTAGTTTATATGGCCTGATAATTCTGTCCTTGTAGAATCGCCTTGGAGGGCGCAGTATATGCACCTCATCACCAACCTCAGCTATCCTATAAGCGGAAATAAAAACTGATAAGAAGGGAAAAGAAGTGAATGCAGATTGCATTAAAGATGGTCTATCTCTTCTGGGCCACAATTACAACAACAACATTATTTTTATAATTCCTGGTTTCACGACTACAAATAGCTATTTTGTGAATGAAATACAGATAAAAGTGAAAATGTGGTATATTATTTGTCTATAAAAGCATAATAAATATAGAATATGTAGCTAGTGTCGTCGCTTAAATTGTTTATGTCCATGAGGGGGATTTGAGCATCTATTGGGCGAGGCTCTGCCAAGTCCAATAGATGCCAAATCCTCCGAGTGGACATAAACAGTTTAAGCGATGACATTAGCTACATATTTTATTTATCCATCGCACAAAACTTGCCTTTTGTGAGGTAAATCTGTCATTTTCCTCAGTTTTACATTCGTTACTTCGATGACGCCATTACATTTATTAGGTCAAGCAAACCAATTAGTATTCATGATGTGTGAAAACCGGAGTGCAGCTTAGAGCGAAATAGTTCATTTGCATTTTTACATTTATTATAAGCAGACCTTGTTCTGATGATTTATAGATGTTTTAGAGCTAAAATATGTATCATTTTACGAATTATTTTAGTGAATTATACACGATAAGAACGTTCTGAAATCACAATGACGTCATTAAGGCCGGTTGACATCCCTAGTTACCTGCGCAATTTGCATATCGAATTACGTCATAAAAGTAGTACTAACCTAATAAAGCTACGTTGACCTAATAAAGCTACCTTGACGTAATAAACGTAACGTTTTTTAGGCAGGCTTTATGTAGGCAATAGAGGTAGTGAGCGGTGGATAAAGTGGTTTATTTTGATGGTAATTCGTAGTAAATCTTTTAGCTGATCTGCAATTTTCCTTGATTGAGGGTGCTAACAAGATAGAGTGGTGTCTCTTGGTATACTCTGAATGTTTTCGCAATGATTTTGGTTCTAAAAATACCCCGAAAAACTGTCCCATGAATGTCATAAGAAATTCTAACTAAAATTTATATTAATTGATGGAAACATTTTCCAGACAGGTGTCCACGATTCATATCTATTATTTTATACCCCAAAATCTATATAAAACTTTCTGGGTGTGCTTGATTCACATCTATTATTTATACCCCGGAAACTATATAAAACTTTCTGGGAAGAGATAGACCATTTTAAATTCTTTATAAAATTTGTATATTGATATGTTATACACATAACCACAAAACAAATCCATTGACATGTATATGCTACTCCAGCATTACTTACTAGTAGTAACTGAAGTTGAGTTTATGAAACTGTCTATTTACAGGTTCTGTAATTGTACTCAATTTTATATCGGGTTTTCACAACAACAGGATGGCATTTGTTTAAAAGGACTCTATGGCAATACAAGAATTTCTTGTTTCTGTTATAAATACCTTCTAATACCCTCAAATCCACTGCTGGCAAAATCAACAACTCCACTTGTGGGTCGAGTTACGACACCCACCAGACCTGTACCAACACCTGAAACAATGAACAACCTCAAGGTCAACATATGTCAAATTTTCAGCTTCTAGAGAAATATCTTTCCGAGGCACTTGAACCAGGTAACAATATTTCCAAGTTGAAATTTCAAAATTAAAAACAAAGAAACATTTTATGGCAGTGAAATGCCACTTAAATTTTTCAGATATAATCAACTACTGTACAATGTATCATGTACCTTTCATGACACGAGCTGAGTTGGTGGAACATTAGACCCTGCGCAAGTGCATTCTCTTATATATATGCGAGGCTCCTGATAAGAGAATGCACTGGCTTACAAGGTCAAGGTAAATATTGTTAGGCCAATGTATTCTCTAATATATGCAAGGCTCCATGTTGGAGACTAGCATATATAAGTAAACAGCTGGATATAAAAAAGCAAAAACAATTAAAATTCACATGTAACAGCATTTAAAGCCTTAACCTCTTCGCTGCTAAATGACTTTATGATGTCATGTGCTGGGCTGTTGACATTATTGCCATTTTCCAGTGGAAAAATATAACGGGAATATCACAAGAACCATAAAACTGACTCTGTTGAAAGGTTATTGTCGTTCACAATCATGGAACATCACACACTGTTTGTAACTCGAGCTACAGTTATTCCGATGCACCAATCTCGTGAGTTCCAGTTATGAATAATGGCCTACTGCTCGTGCTGAATAGGTCCAATAGGTACTACGGACCATATAGCACAAGACATGCCCTTTTAACGTCAGTAATAGTTATGGACGTCATACGTCATAGCAGCGAAGAGGTTAAAAGTAGTAGCAGATACAGAAAGACAAGAAAACAGTGAACATACCTTTAACAAAACCCTTGAAACCTTCTTTCTTTGCACCTTCAACTGGTTTTCTTACAATTCCAGTAACTCCATCAAATACTCCCTACAAACAAGATAAATATGTTATGATATATTATATTTCACGCTACTTTCTCGTGTTCTGATTGGATACTATTCTATATTCGGATAATATCCTAGTACGATTCATACTCATCTACTAGTCAATTTTCTATTTATAGTAAGACTCAATTGACACCTGAGGACACTGTCAATCTGAAACTATACATTGTATATCTTACTTGTTGCAATACGGGCACATCATTAGACTTATTGATTAATTTTAATGATCTTACAAGTGCCCTAGTTTGTCAGTTTAATTATCTGGACACTAGCCAATCAAAAATGTTGAAATAATGACGCCACTTGAACAATCGATAATTGGAGATATGAGTGACAGCATGTCTGTTTCAACTTAATGTGTCTTTTTCTTCAGATATAATTTTTCACTAGATTTACTTTTGCTTTCTAGTTATGGTTGTTCATCATGCGAAATAACAGACTAAATTATAAGAAATAACACTTGTTTCGATTAAGGTTATGAGTTATAACTGAAAAATTTGAAGGCAAATTTACTATAACACCTTCCTGTGAATAATCCATGGGAAATCCAAATATTCAGCATATTCTACATCAAGAAGAGGCAAGTCCATCAAACATGTTTTTTTTCTCGGGTGGATGGACATCGCTAATGTCTATGCCTGAATATTTAATGTATACAGGATCACATTTGCAATAGAAAAAGATATATTCCCTCGACTCCATTTTAAGAGACTTTAAAGCAATGAAGAACCTGATACTTTACATACTTTGCTCCAATTCACAAAAGGGCAATGCTAAAACAACCCTTATTAATTATTTTAAAAAGTTGGTACTTATGTCTTTCCAGTGAGTTATGAATCACAGTCCATATAGAGAACATACAGAGCAACATACTAACCATCACAAGACCTTTACCGCCTCTGGCTAATCCTTCTCTAGCCGTCGCTGGCTTCTTGTTCATCTGTTCTCGTCTCTTTTTCTGATAATCTTCATCAAGCGTGAGAGCAGCTAAACCTTTACCAAAAGTACCAGTGATCCTACCTACAGCACCGGCAGCACCGCCTGCAAGCATTAAATATATAAGGCTATGTTACGCCTCCAGTATGAAACAGCATCTTTGATTGGTCTGAGAGCGACACAAAATATCCAATGTTTATTTTTGCACACTTCTCAGCAAAATGGCAGCCAATTAGAACTGTTGTGTTTGATTTGACTGATGTTTTCCCAGCATGTTGTTGTCCATGTGCATTCAAATATTTGTGTTGTAAAAGAAATGGAGAACCAAAGCACTACATTATCCGATATAGTTCTTTGGTTCTAGTGGGACTTTCCGAACATAATAAACAAAACCAGAGGTGTGACTGTCCCAATGGGACTAAGGATACCCCCCGTGTTTTTAAAATACTAAGATGTTTCACATGTCAGTCAACATTTAGTTAAAATAATAAAATAACAGTTCCCATTGCAGGTGCACAACCCTAACCCTAATCTTAAACCTATTGACCGAAAAATGTAGGAATAAAAGCTCGGACAAAATTATGCATGTTGCGAAAATGTCCTTAACCCTTTACCCAACAGAAGGGCCCTGTGCCAATGCATTCTCTTATATATGCGAGTCGACCATAGGTCGCCTCGCATATATAAGAGAATGCATTGGCTTAACACATTAAAAATTATAAAATTGTTAAAGAATGTAAGAATTTTTTTTTTTAGGCCAATGCATTCTCTTATATATGCGAGGCGACCTATGGTCGACTCGCATATATAAGAGAATGCATTGGCACAGGGCATAACTGTAACTATCACAATGTGGTCAAGGAGCCGGTTCCAATGATATCCATATTTGTATGGTTCTATTGAGACAGACCGAAGATATTTTAGGCTGTTGAAGCTTTATTTGGCCGGTTTTGGCCGGTTTGTTGGGTAAAGGGTTAAGTCGAAAAAGGGGAATAACTCCACAAAAAAAGTCGGACAGACATCATAATCGCAGGTGCACAGGTTCCCATGGTACTAAATATCTGTGTCAAGATTCAAAAACATTGACCTAAAAATGTAGGAATAAAAGCTCGGACAAAATTATACATGTTGTGAACATTTTCTAAGTCGAACAAGAGCTACGCTGGGCGTGCAATATACGCCCTCTCTTGGGTCGGCGGAAACTGGTAAAAAAGGGGCATAACTCTGGTAAAAATTGGCGGACGGAACTCAAATTTGAACTTGACCTGTGTTTTGGTGGGAGAAAGTAATATACCAAATTATCATTGAATCCGATAAGCTCTAGTAAAGTTATCATCCGGACAACAAATTTCAGGGATTTTCTAAGTCAAATTACGTCAAATAAGGGGCATAACTCCGGTGAAAATTGGCGGACAGAACCCAAATTCGAACTTGAGCTGTCTTTTCTCCTAATAAACCCACATACCAAATTTGATTGAAATCAGTTCACTCTAACTAAAGTTATCATCCGGACAACAAATTTCAGGGATTTTCTAAGTCAAATTACGTCAAAAAAGGGGCCATAACTCTCGCAAAAATTATCGGATTAAAACGAAATTCGGACTTGAGCTGTATTTCATTATATGTAATCCACAAAAAAAACGGGTTTTGCGTATAAACATTCCAAAATCGAGTTATCAACCGGAAACCAAAAAACATAAGAAAAACTGAGTCGAAAAAGGGGCATAACTCTGCCAAAAATGGTCGGACAGAACCCAAGTTTGAACTTGACCTGTGTTTTGGTGGGAGAAAGTAATATACCAAATTTGGATTCATTCCGATAAACTGTACTAAAGTTATCATCCGGACAACAAATTTCAAGGATTTTCTAAGTCAAAAAACGTCAAATAAGGGGCATAACTCCGGTGAAAATTGGCGGGCGGAACCCAAATTCGAACTTGAACTTACTTTTCGGCTAATAAACCCACATACCAAATTTTATTAAATTTGGTTCACTCTAACTAAAGTTATCATCCGGACAACAGGATAACGGACGGACGCCCGGACGGACAGACCAATACTATAATACGGCCTTTTTTTCAAAAGGGCGTATAAAAAGGGGGGATAACTCCACCAAAAAAAGTCTGACAGACGTCATAATCGCAGGTGCACAGGTTCCCATGGCCACGGCCCGACGGACAAGCTGATTCCAGTATACCCCCCTAACTTCGTTGCGGGGTGTATAATTATACAAACTACAGTAATGCTCTAAATAATCGACTCCTTAACCACAGCAGAATTATGGGTAATTTTCCAGGATTTAGTCGTAAATATGGCTTGTTGCCATATTTCCAGAGTCGATTATTTAGAGCATTACTGTATGATAGATATTTTGTGTGGTTGTTCAGGGCAACATGTGGCTCTGTTCGCTTAATATATATATCAATATCACAGAAGTACACAAGATAGCAGCGGTCTTCCAGAGTCATCAAGGGAAATAAACCCTGCATGGAGTTTAACACTCACCTACAGCGTGACCAAACAAGCTCCGAACTCCGAGAGCCAAACCCTCAGCAAATTCTTCAGGCCCTTGAATCAATCCCTGAAAGTAAAAACATAATAACCCTTTCTATACTGAATGGATTCTCCCACTCAGTTACACAACACACAAAAGTATACATTGGAATAGTCTACTATTCATTTAGAGGTTTTTTTTTACAATAAATAAGCAGACGACAGACAGAAAATCAGATAACACAAGAGCAGAATGATTCATAGTCATAGGTAGGAAATATTCAGGTAATAAGAAACGTGAAACGTCATCGCATGCTTTATAGAAGTCGGTGTTAGTTTCGCGTCCCATTTGTTGATTTACTTATGTTTTGTCGAGATTTTTGATCATGTAATATATAGAATCTATAACTCGTTCGCAGTTTATAGCGGAATTTACAAAACTTGTCCAGTAAATTAGGTCTGGACTTCGCCAAAGGCTCAGTCCAGACCTAAGTTACTGGATTCGCTTTGTAAATTCTGCTATAAACTGGGAACGAGTTGTAGATCCTCTATAAATTAAATGCTTAACAATGCCATGGTAACTGGAGGTAGAGGATGATCAAAACTTTAAAAATATAACATCCAGTTTAATTATTACAAGAAACCAGTTTCTAAGAGAAACTGATGGTCAAGTAAGTTTTACCTGATAAGGTTCATAGAACAGGTCCTCCACTCCCTCTCCAAGGCCACGAAGTAACCCAAATGGATTTCCTAAGACATCCAAGCCTAGCACCAACACATACATCTGTTTTAATGCCTAAAAGATAAAATGTGTTCATTGTTACTATACAAAGCCATACATTATCAGAAATAATTTAAATTGGGAATGATTTTATCATGGTAAGAATGATATAAATTTATTTTACCACAGTCTTATCTTGAATTAAAACAAACTTTGAACATAGTGAACTACAGTGTAATGCCAAAGAATCTAAGTCGATTGATGTTAAGTCTACAATCAGTTTTTACAATAAATAAAAAGTCATCATACATTTATTCTTTTTGCTAGTCAACACAAATGTTTTTATTAACTGTTTCTTTATTATTAAAATAGATTCTCCCATTCAGTTATAAAAGTATAGGTGGAATGGTCTATTATTCATCTGGAAGGGTTTTCTGAAAAAATATGCAGACAACAGATAATACGAGTACAGAATAAGTCCTATTTACTAGAGGGAAATGTTCAGATAATAAATTTGTTGAAATTATTATCTGAACATTTCCTAAGAAAACTACTCTTCAGGGAGTATTTAGTATAGAAAGGGTTAACCCCGAGAATGAATTTCAAATGATGCTTACTACAGTAATGCCCTAAATAATCGACTCCTCAACCACAGCAGAATTATGGGTAATTTTTTAGGATTTAGTCGGAAATATGGCTATATGTTATTCATAATTCTGCTAGGGTAAAGGAGTCGATTATTTGGGGCATTACTGTATGTCTATTCAAATGAACAAAGCTATTGAAAGATGTAACAGGTATATAAAAATTGGGCTGACTCTGAAACAGGCTAAGCTGGTTTTATTGAAAAAAAAAAGAATAATAAAAGTTAATGACCATTGGTGTGTACATATCACAACTTGATGCTTGATTTGAACAATATGCTCTTCCATCAACAATAGAAATCAAAATACTTGAAAATGCACAAAACAAACATCGGTTTGTTACTTAGACATACCTGTGAAGCATAGTGACTTCCCAATTCTCCATTAAGCTGGTTCGATGTGTAAAACTTGTGCTTTCTTTCAAAATATCCCAATCTGAAAGAGAAAGAAATAAAATAAAAAAAATGTAGACATCATTTGGATGCACTGATTGCTATATCCAACAGCCATATTTTTCGCACTGAAATGACTTGAGCACAGTGGCGACTAGAAATGCCAGAATGTATATCTTACTTTGAATAAACAAGGGTCAAATCAGGCAAAGTCTTAAGCAGTGTTAAGATGAGTATGTTGCGCTGGCATGTATGTTGTGTCGAAATGATACGTTGTCTGCATTAAACCGTTCATAGTGCATACGTTGCATTATAACTCAGAGTTTCCGATTAATAATTGCAGCTAATAAGTTCGATATTGGAATAAAATGCAAAATTGCACATCAATTTATCTGTAATAAATAATTTCGACGATAATTTCAAACCTGTCAAATCCCAACAACTTGTGCCTTGAAATAGTGTGTCTGTCGTTTGCAGAATGAGGTCCCCAGAGGGTGAATTTAGTGATGCTACCCCGCATAGTGGGCTAGCATCACCAAATTCACCCTCTGGGGACCTCATTCTGCTTACACCTCAGCAGATGCTACCCCGCATAGCGGGCTAGCATCACCAAATTCACCCTCTGGGAACCTCATTCTGCTGAGGTGTAAGCAGAATGAGGTCCCCCAGAGGGTGAATTTGGTGATGCTAGCCCGCTATGCGGGGTAGCATCACTAAATTCACCCTCTGGGGACCTCATTCTGCAAATGACAGACACATTATTTCAAGGCTTGCCAACAACTTAAACTTTATTGACAGAAATACAAGTAAATTTTCCTACACTTCGAAGACAGCTGCCATCTTTCATTGATTGAAAACAAGATACGCCATATAAGTTATGCATTGTGTTTTATGTTGTGTTGAAAATAAGATCACTCTCCATTGGGTGCATTAATATATACAACATAACAGACGTATCGCAGCCATCTGCAACATACGCAAACACTTTAATATATATAAAGGTGTATTACTCATGGACAGCATTAATAGCAGAATAGACTAGTTCTTACTTGAACACGACATCTTGAATATCTGTTAGCACGACACCGACACTCTGGAGGAAGACGTTAAGGACATCCGACTGGAGAGCTGTAGGCTTGCCATTATCACCGGCAGGGCCACCTTGTAGTGAGAAACTAAGATGGACCTGGAAAGATAACAATCAAAAAGCATCTTTAGAACCAGGCCTCTAAATATGGTGCTGCAATTCCAGAATGAGGTCCCCAGAGGGTGAATTTAGTGACACAACCCGGCACAGCGTGCTTGATTCAATAAATTCAGCCTCTGTGGGACCTCATTCTGCTAAGGCCTCATCTTCTCTGGAAAGTATCTTTATTATAAAATTATAATTTTATGGTGGCAACAGGAAGATGACTAGCTAGGTCATGTTGCCTACATGTGACATTTCATTTCTTTTCTTGAAGACTTTGTAATAAACTATTTAGGAATTGATTTGTCATGAAATAAATCAGAATTATTAACCAACCTGAGTAATATCACAGGTGATCAAACTTTACCAATAGTATTTCAACAGAGCACATGCTAAACTTATCGGACCAGAATTGGATCACCAATTGTCAGAAGTGACAAAGATATCAGCAAAGTGAAAATAAGGATTGATCTTTAACTTGACTGGCATATTTGACCATTAACCAGTGAAAACCAACATGCTATTTAACCCTTTACCCAACAAACCGGCCAAATAAAGCTTCAACAGCCTAAAATATCTTCGGTCTGTCTCAATAGAACCATACAAATATGGATATCATTGGAACCGGCTCATTGACCACATTGTGATGGTTACAGTTATGCCCTGTGCCAATGCATTCTCTTATATATGCGAGTCGACCATAGGTCGCCTCGCATATATAAGAGAATGCATTGGCCTAAAAAAAAATCTTTTTTTAACACTTTTTACCATTTTTTCTTACATTCTTTAACAATTTTATAATTTTTAATGTGTTAAGCCAATGCATTCTCTTATATATGCGAGGCGACCTATGGTCGACTCGCATATATAAGAGAATGCATTGGCACAGGGCCCTTCTGTTGGGTAAAGGGTTAAGTGTATTGAGGTTCGAAATTTTGCCTCTGGCAATGAAATAATTACACAACTAACCTTGATTGGAGAGAAATGAAGCTTATCATAGAAATTCTTTGTTCCTTGTGCAACAAGAACTCCTGCATTGTCCAATAGAGAAGTTTGAGTTTCTTTACAGTCATTGTCAAAATCAATTGTCTGTAAAAGAAAGAAAAGATAATGATATATATAATTTTTTTATTTCTTGATGTTCCTTGTGTATTCTTTTTGATATATAAAATGTGGTGACTATAAAATCAAAGTTCAATCCGTATTCAACATGTTATTCATATGAAGTAGCCATATTGGGCACTGTCAACAAATCATCCATATTAGTCTGACCAAACTCCAAATTGCAGGTGCACAGGTTGCCATGATGATAACCCCTGTAGCAAATTTGATTTAAATTGAACAAGAGGTGTGCACTCAAGTGCTAGCATACCCCCACCGTGGCAAATTCAACCCGCATTATCCGTAAACCCAACAAAAAAGATTTTTAACTTTAAAGAAAAATTCGGACTAATAATATCGATATGGTGTCACAAGAAGCTTGTACAGAAAAAATTATTCAAATTGGTTCATATTTGTAAAAGTTATTAAGTCGGACAGAATTTTCTAAGTCAAAATAAGTCGAAAATGAAGTGTAATATTACGAAAAACAGTCTGAGCCAATCCCTAGCCGCATCATGTAGAGAGGGTATTGTGAGAAGCATGTATACCAAAAATTATTGAAATCGGTTCATATTTGTTAAAGTTATTAAGTCGGACAGAAGTTTCTAAGTCAAAATAAGTCGAAAATGAGGCGTAACTTTAAAAAAAAAAGTTAGACCAAACCGCAATTAGCATCATGCGGAGAGGCAGTCCTAAGGAGATTGCATACAAAAATTTATTGAAATCGGTTGATAGTTGTTCGAGTTATGAGGTCGGATGGACGGACGGACGGACGGACTGACGGACGGACGAACAAATGGGTAGATATGTGGCTCCGACCTATGTGGCTAGAAATGGTAATGTGGCTTTAGTTTTTATGTGGCTTCTCAAGTAGCCATAAAATTTTATGTGGCTATCAAGTAGTAGATAGTGATAAAACTCCAGATTATGGATTCATAACCTGTTGGAATTATAGCAGAAGAAGCTGATTAAAACTCAAAAACTTGCACACAGCAACTGGGACAGTGGAATAGGAGAAACTGACAGGTCCGTGATTGGGTGGCTAGCCACATAAATGTCAGTCAGTGTCCGACATCTCCTATTGACAGGTCATGGATGTCTAAATCGATGGACTTTTTGTTTCCAAATTTTGAGTGACTACAAAATTAAATAAGCTGATTAGGCTAAATAGATCATTTTTAAACGTCCATCTGAAAGCTGTTACGTGGCTAGCCACGCAACGGAAGTTATGCACATAAATATCCATTTTACACAATCTTAGCCACATAAGTAGTCATTAGTAAACACGGAGGGAGAAAGCGTGACGGACGGACAGACGCAGTCAATTCAGTATACCCCCATTTTCTTCGAAAGTGGGGGTATAACAAGAAAATTCGGAGAAAACATCCAGATCAAAAAATGTCAAATCTGAAGAATTCTAAGCCGAAAAATGGTCATAACTCAGTCAAAAATGTTTGGACGGAACTCCAAATCACAGGTGCACAGGTTCCCATGATGATTGACCCCTGTAGGAGCACAGGTTCCCATGATGATTGACCCCTGTAGGAGCACAGGTTCCCATGATGATTCACCCATGTAGCAAATTGGATTCAAATTGAACAAGAAAAATTCTGAGAAAACTCCAAAAAAAAATTGTGGAAGTGTATATCTGAATATTAAAAGCGAAAAAAGTTGAATAACTCGGCCAATATGATACTGACAGAACAAGCCCGTAGCCAAGGGGGCGAACGTGTCATGTGCAGCAGTTGACCAAACGGCAATTGCTGAGCAGGACCTCCCTTCGAACGAACGACGTATATACGTATATATAAATATAGTCATATACTACATGCAGGCTTAGTCTGCATAGAGACTGGTGCACCCAAATTTAATAAATATAGACCGCCAACCCATGTCCATATAAAGCTGCATTGCTGATGTATGCTGCGGCTATCGGGTTATATAGGCGCAACGTTTCAAACCATGCATATATCACTGGGGTTGAGGCCGACAAAGTTTAGCGCAACTTTTCAAAATCGTATGCATTTAACTACATCAGCCGCAACCCCAGTGATATATATGAATAGTTGGAAACATCCGATAGCCCCGTGCATTGGCCGCTTTTCTGTGAAAGCAGCTTAAGGCTCCGGAATTCATCCTGCATGTGATTCAACAACATTTAACCAACTAAAAGTAGCCTGACGGAATCACTGGATATAAAGACCCATGCATACAGCGAAAGGGTGTCATGTAAAGCACATCCCTTCGAATATCATATATCACCCTATAGCCGAGGCAGAGACCCGTTCACACAAATACTACAGAGTGCCAATTAAGCTATGTCCCTCAAGCTTGGTCAAAATGTTCAACTGTTCGAAATATCATGTCCCACACAACAATAGCTGGAAATTTCACACGAAACAATAGGTTGAAATCATTTTCGTTGATCGATTTTCCAACAATCTATATTAGTGGGGAATATTTTGTTTTAGACCATCATTTGCATATTTGCCTACTTTTGGTCCAAATTTTGAACCGAAATGACCATCAGTTGGAAATTTTCCAACCTTATAGGATGTATCAGGTTTGAAGTTTATAACACTTGGAAACATTGAGGTTACTCAATTGGTGCTAGGATTTTGCAATTTGTATGTTCAGATATCAAAATTATCTCACACTGGGCCGAACCATGGTCATCCCAGTGTGTCCTGGTCCCTCCCATATGGTCAGTTAAAACTTATAATTAAATTCAGAAAAACGAATCAGGGGGGCATTCCCTCTACAGATAGACTACTATAGATATTACGATTTAGCAATATTCAGGTTCAGGTCACAAACTTCTCTGATACTAGTTCGAACCCTGGTCGGCCCAGTGGATTTTGTTTGCCCCCACAAAACAATTGGTTCATTCAGAATAACTACGCTATTTTGATACAATTCAATTCCAGGCATGTGAGAGAAAACTTGGAAAAATCAAAGCTCAACTGTTTGTGTCACGGCGGATCTAAATCACGCCGTTTGCATCGTATTTTTCCAAAATTTCCCCCGGGTGAGAAACCCCGAACCCCCCTCAATGCGATAGGGGGACACCCCCTCTCGTCGCTTCGCAGCTTGTGTCCAATGCCCTCATTATATATGACAACTGTCTGCCTACAGACTTGCAGAAGTCCAAATCATTGGTGAATAGGTTCCCATGACGATTAACCCCTGTAGCAAATTTGATTTAAATTGAACAAGAAAATTCTGAGAAAACTGCCAGACAAAATTGTGTCCATGGACAGAGGAATGGACATGCTGATTCCAGTATATACCCACACAACTCGTTGCGGGGGGTATAGATACAAGCCATAGGACATTCATGGTTTTTCACAAGGTCCTATGATAGGCAGTTAAGGTCTTTATGGACCCAATTTTTCCAAAATTTGATAGAGACCAAATAAAGGATTCTGTTCATGTATATTAGTAATCATAGAAACCATGCCTATTGATGCAACATTGTAAGAGAATACTTCATGGTGGATTATGTTAGAAATACAAAATGTGAACTTTATTGAGATTTAAAAAAATTTAAATTTACAGGCAATAGTCCAAGAAAAACAAGGTCCATATCTAAGCATCAAATATGGGAATATGTACTGAAGACTGTGATGAATGATGTACTATAAAAAAAATATATTTCTTGAGTGTTCTTTGAAAAAATTAATTTGAACCAGTTGTTGAAAAATGATATATACTTGCTTAAACATTGGCTGTGTGGATGCGAGCAGGTATGGGTTAGCAGTGACCAGTGTAACCGCTGTGAACTCTGTTGGACAATAGAACGCTAAGCCTCAATCAAACCCTACCAGACCATCACACTATTTCTAGTAAGTAGGTCACCACTCACAGGATAATCACTCATGTGGAAGTTGACACCAGCTAAAAGCCATTCACACCAGACTGGACATAAGCCATGAAAAGGTGACCCATAAACTGCTGGCTCTCAGTCAACCATATTGTGAAGTTAGTATATCATTTGTCAACAACTGGTTCAAAGTAATTTTTTCAAAGAACGCTCAAGAAATATAATATTTTTTTTGTAGTACATCATTCATCACAGTGTTCAGTACATATTCCCATATTTAATTCTTAGATATGGACTTGGTTTTTCTTGGATCATTGCCTATAAACTTTATTTTTTTAAATCTCAATAAAGTTCACATTAATGGGCATGGTTTCTGTGATTACTAATATACATGAACAGAATCCTTTATTTGGACTCTATCAAATTTTGGAAAACTTAAATCAGGTATGTTTACACCAATATTCCAACAATACGCACACAGGTTTAAATTACCCACTGACCTCCTGAGTTCTTGACTTGGGTTTGTCGGATGTGAAGAGTTCTAACACAGAGTTGAGGAAACCTTGATCAACCTTCAGGGCCATTTCTTGAATGAGCACTTGGGAGTATCTGTAAATTTGATACAATAATTAGTCAGTAAGGGAACACTTTGTTTGTGATCAATTTCAAAGAAAATTAACTCTTTCGTAACGGGAGCTGCGCTGGTGCAGCATTATAAATCCTGTGCCAGTGCATTCTCTTATTTATGTGAGTCTCCAATAGGGAGCCTTCCATATATCAAAGAATGCACTGGCTTATAACTTCAAGGTAAATATTGTTAGGCCATTGTATTCTCTTATATATGCAAGGCTCCCTATGGGAGACTGCGCATATAAGAGAATGCATTGGCACAGGGTTTTCACAAACTTTCAATAAGCTCCAGTCATGGAAAGGTTCAAAAGGTGGTCTTTCATTTCAAAACTTTGTTATATACATTCAGTGATATAAAATAATATTTTTGAGTCAGAGACACCTGCCCACATAAGTTTTGTCAACAGAAATTGATTTTTGTTCATACGCAATGCGATGTGAACAATCTCTCCACTACTGGTCATAAATCGAGTCAGAAACATTGCAACTTGTATTTGATATTCCCTTTGTTATTTCTGATAAAACTAAGTTTTATTTTTGCTTTGTTTAAACTGTATATACTTGCGTTGTACTGTTACATTGAAATTCTATTAACACTTAATCATGAAACGTTAGTTTTAACACTAACAATGTTTTGATAATTTGTGAGTAAACACTCAAAAACCTGCCTGCTGGGAAACTTTGGTCATAAAATGTGGAAATATAAACCTGCCTGCTTTACCATCCATTTTGAAAAAAAAGTGTCTGAGACAATAAACTTTGTGGGCCTTAAAGATGGTCTATCTCTTCCTTAACAAGGTTCATATAGTTTCCTGGGTATAAAATAATAAATATAAATAAAAGACCCCTGTCTGGAATGCTTCTATCAATTAAAAATGATTTTATTTCAAATTTTCTGGTGTAATATACATACCATAAATTTTAGACATTTTACAGCTCACGTTCGTTTGGAGCATAGCATGCGAGATAACTCTATCTAAAAATAGGAACGAAAAATTGTACCAATTGATTATCGCATTAAATAATAAAATATCGATATAAAATCAATATTAATTGATAGAAGCATTTCTGGACAGGTGTCTTCGACTCATATCTATTATTTTATACCCAGGAATCTATATAAAAAGTATTTAGAAAGAGATAGACCATCTTTAAGTCTCTCTTTGATGATAATTTTGATACAGTTCTGGATAGACTTACTTAAATTGAACCATACGGCTGTGCTCATGCTTTCTTTGAACGACGGACGCCTCAATAAATGGCTTTGGTACTGAAAAGATAAATATACTCATAAAGATTAATATGATCATACGCAATCAATGTTACTTTCATCGACATTAAGGAACAAGATCACCGTCATGGTGGCATAATACACCCATTGGCTTGTTTAAAATTGCATTTCAAAAGGATTCCATAGCTTGGGGTTATCAGCTGAAAAGGAATAAAGGGGCCATAAGCAAGCCTTGAAATAACTAGTGTGTCTGTCATTTGCAGAATGAGGTCCCCAGAGGGTGAATTTAGTGATGCTACCCCACATAGCGGGCTAGCATCACCAAATTCACCCTCTGGGAACCTCATTCTGCTGAGGTGTAAGCAGAATGAGGTCCCCAGAGGGTGAATTTGGTGATGCTAGCCCGCTATGCGGGGTAGCATCACTAAATTCACCCTCTGGGGACCTCATTCTGCAAATGACAGACACACTATTTCAAGGCTTGGCCACAAGTCTGGTGGAAAACATTGGACAAATCCCTGATTCAAGCTATTTGTATTTAAATAAATAAATAATAGTGCTTATATAGCGCTTATACTCAGGATGGGCCCCAAGCGTTTAAAGACATATTATGGACTTGTTTGGGTGCGTGAAACTGATAAGTTAGTACTCAGGCGCTATGCCAACTGTGGGAATGTAGCATTCTACTACCATCGCCGAAATCTCAAAGAAATCGACAATATCACTCCATAGATATCATCGTCTGAACTACGCATAATTGTAAATATTTACATCTCGATTCGGGACGTAACAATCGGCAATAAACTAACGCAAATTACTTCACCACCGAGAGTTACTGCATTTAGTTAAAATATAAGAACGACTGTATTTGTGCGGGAAATTTGGATTAATATTCGTAAAAATAACTACTTTGAGCAAGATTATTCTCCATTTCTATTTTATCACCCAACCGGAGTGTTTCACATCACTTTAACATGAAAATAAACATAAAAACATGAAATACACAACAAATCTGGGGTGAGTCATTAGACATCTGATATCATTCGAACAAGAGATAGTGTGCTCATAGGGTATCGTAGTTGGAATACATGAGTGTTCACTGAGGTCCTAAATCCATCTAATAATCCTGTACTATGTAAAGACTCTGGGAGGCTAATCCAGAGATTGGGACAGGCGACATGGAAACCTCTATGTGCCATAAATCAGCTGAAAATTGGCAAGCGGAACCCAAATTTGAACTTGAAGTTATCATCCGCAAACGAAAATTAAGTGCAATTCCAACAAAAAGGGCTGTAACTCTGGTGAAAATTGGCGAGTGGAACCCAAATTCGAACTTGACCTGTATTTTGTGCTAGTTAACCCACATACCAAATATCATTTCAGTTTAGTCTCACTAAAGTTATCATCTGGCAATGAAAAAAAGTGGACGGATGGACAGACAGACAGACCAATAACATAATAAGTCATTTTTTTTCAAAACGGACATATAAAAATAGATTGACTTTGTTCCTATTTTCATTATTGATAACTCTAATGAGATTTTGCTTGTCAAAACAATTGTTATATAAACAGTTGAATTACAGATAAAAAACCAATTAGTCCAATGAGATGCCAATGTCCAATCAAACTTGACCATAAACATTGGAAATGATCAAAGCATAGAAAATTTATCTGAAAATCATACTCAGAACTAAAATATTTGAACTTACTGGCGATTGGCGACATTGTTGACAAATCACTGTCACAGTTTTGTTTACATGTTAAACAATAATAAGAATGATCTATTTATCCATGTTCTTCTTAGTTGTGATGTTTTTACAGAGTTATATATTTTTTGCACATTTACCCACTGAGAAGGTCCTTTAACCCTTTAAAGAATACATTGGCCTAATAACATTAAAGATACGGGCGGCGTTGGCGGTGGGTATGCTGTTAAAATATTCACCTCCGTCAAAAACCGCCATAAATAGAAATACCATAAAACATAGACAGAAATATGGCATAAACAGTATGTTATTGTCAAATGTTTTTCCTTTGTTATGTAAACAAAAGCAAAACACATTACAGAACCTGGCTTTTGTTTAAATCCAGATATGGTAAACATAAAGAGCATTATTTGTTACTGTTTTCCTAATATGGAAATAATAAAGAGCATTTATATCATTTGTCTGTGATTAACAAATAGAATTGCACTGTGTTATGTAAACAGAAGCAAAACTTCTGTAACATGAGCAGGCTCTTGTTTACGTACACCATCGTATGTCTTGACGACAATATACTATTTACGCGTTGATTATGTTTGGCATATGAACAAAACTATATATATTTTAATATTCCTTCTGTTGATGGCGATTTGAACAAATATGAATATTTCTGCAACGAACGCCGCCCATGCCTTTAACCTTGTCCTTGTAAGCCAGTGCATTCTCTTATATATGCGAGGCTCCCTGTGGCAGACTCAAATATATAAGAGAAAGCATTGGCACAGGGTTTTAGCAACATTTCAGGAAACTCAAGTCATGGAGGGGTTAACAGAGTTGAAACTTGAGACGAAGACACTCACCACTTTCTGCTGCGACAGATTTAGGAGGTGGGATTGGCGATAGGACTGTTGGGAAAATAGCACCTCTCAACTGGTTGTCCATCTGAAAAGGAGAACATACCAATAATGAGTCTCAGTCATATATTAACCCATCTATAGTATTGGTCTAAATAATCAACTCCTTAAACACAGCAGAATTATGGGTAATTTTTCAGGATTTAGTCGGAAATATGGCTTGTTGCCATTCAAAGAATACTATCATCTCACTGAGAGCTTTTCGATGAATGGCAACAAGCCATATTTCCGACTAAATCCTGAAAAATTACCCATAATTCTGCTGTGGTTAAGGAGTAGATTATTTAGGGCATTACTGTATGCTATTAGCGATGAGAAATTGAATTATCATTATACCAGGCCACCATTCCTCACTGCCGTTTAAATGTTTCCATTGCGATACCTGAGCAAAATTATGCATATCGTATCATAGCAGGGGTGTATCATCACAGCACTGATATTCAGATTGTGTGTTGCCAGTCTACAGTTCTCAAACATCGAAGAATCTGGATTTGAATACACCACTGGGGTAAACAATTATGAAGGAATTAACTGTAACAGCCTCCCTTTGAGAGCTTTTATTCAGGGGTGCAGGCCCGTTAAACAATTTGATTTAAATTTTTTTTATTTATTAACCATTTAAACAATTTTTTTTAGATTGAACTCATTGCTCAATTTAAAGGCCCACTTAATTTTTCATTCACCGATTATTATTTTTGTAGTGCATTGATATTCAGTTTTAATAACACTATATGCCATAAAATATGATTAAAATGCTATAATTCACCACCATGTGGAACGTCTGTGTCTCAGGAGGTGCCCATGGAGTAACAGAAAATAGATGAAATCATAAAATAATTTCTCCCGTTATGGCTCCCAGACTGCAACAGAATTCAAACTATAGTTTATTTTCAATGGAAGGGGAACAACTCTATATCTAAATATGTAGAGTTATTCCCCTTTCATTGATAAATATATACTTTTTGCAGAAAGTTGAGCCAGAACAGACATCTGTATCTCAACAAAAACAACATGTTCACAGTTTATTACATCAAATAAGTTGAAAATACAATGTTTTAGAGCTTCCTCTTTCAAATGGTATATAATATGGCATATATTTTATATAGTGTGATCTGGGGATTCGAAAATTGAGTGGGCCTTTAACAAACAAAATAATTTTTGTTTCAATAAAAATTGTGAAAAACTAACAAACAGATCCTACTCTTTTATATATATATAGATAAGCAACTTGATGAGTAGGTCGGGTACCTGTATCCTGTTAATTTTAGCGTGTAACTGGAGCTGATGTGCAGATGTTTTATATGCCAGCCAGATACCGTCCTGGAAGCTCCGCCTTATTTGTCGTTTGTTTGGCTTTATCATCTTCATTTGTTGGAAGTCAACCTGTAATTGATCAAGACATTTCATGAATCTGCTGAACTAAACATTTATCTTTTGATATTGTCTCTTATATCATAATTCAAAATGTTAGGAAAAAATAATAAATAATGTTATATCTCCATCAAATAGAAAAGAGGGAGAAGTGGAATTGAGGAAGAGATCACCTTCGTCTCCTTCTAGGCTCATATCTGAAACCAGCCTTGGTATGTATATACAGTAAAACCTCTCCAAACCGAACACCCTTCTGTTGGGATTAGAGAGGTGTTCGGTTTATAGAAAATCGCACTACGATCGGAATGTATTGACGTCGTTGTTGAAGCACACCCGACTCATTGTTGATTAATTAAAATTTATTCAATAAAGTACCAAATCAAATAATTAGCTAAATGTACACGATGGTAGTGTATTGTCACCAATACAGTTTTAATTAGCCTGTCACAGTGAATGAGCTGTCACGAAAATGGCCACTCAGAGTAGAATGTATTGACTAGAAATTTAAACTTATCAAGAATTCCCCGTCTGTACACCAGAGCCAACAATAGTTCAGCATCAGGTATGTCAAATCTATCGCATGCTGCTGATGTGCATTCAGTTGGTATCGCTTTCCGCGTTCTGATTTCAGAGGTAAAAATTAATGTATTCATTCACTTTTGGACTAGAAAATGATGTTCGGAATAGAGAATTTCCGGATTACAGAGGTAATTTTTAGTGAGAATGCACTTGGGTGAATTTGGGACTGGACAATTTGGTCGGTATGGAGAGGGATTCGGTTTATAGAGAGGGTGCAGTTTGGAGACGTTTTACTGTAATATCAATGCATGTATATAGAAGGCTAGGCTCATCTCTAGAATCAGCCTTGGTATGGATATAATATCATTAACCCTTTCATAACGGGAGCTGTGCTGGTGCAGCATTAAAGATCCTGTGCCAGTGCATTTTCTTATATATGCGAGTCTCCCACAGGGAGCCTCTCATATATAAGGGTATGCACTGGCTTACAAGGTCATGATTGTTAGGCCAATGTTTTCTCTTATATAAGTGAGGCTCTCTATGGGAGACTAGCATATATAAGAAAATGCATTGTCACAGGGTTTTTGCAAAATTTCAGGAAGCTCCAGTCAAGGAATGTATATAGAGTAGGGTGTACTTCAGATATAATTTGTTGAAAACAGGTTATAAAAGTTGTCCGAGACGAAAGCTTGTGATCATGAATGTAAATACTTTAATTTGGGAGACAATCGCCATGCATACACCGTACACAGTAAACCACATGAACTATAACGCAACATGAATCTAGTGGATGTATGGTGGGGAATCAAAAGCTTTTATTCATTTTGTGCAAGACAACATAATGACGTTCACTAATTATTTCATTGTTGAATCTAAACAATTTCCACCTCCCACCCCAGAAATCAAGACTCCACCAAATCAACTTTGTCAATATGATCAAGCCTTGAAATAGTGTGTCTGTCATTTGCAGAATGAGGTCCCCAGAGGGTGAATTTAGTGATGCTACCCCGCATAGTGGGCTAGCATCACCAAATTCACCCTCTGGGAACCTCATTCTGCTGAGGTGTAAGCAGAATGAGGTCCCCAGATGCGGGGTAGCATCACTAAATTCACCCTCTGGGGACCTCATTCTGCAAATGACAGACACACTATTTGAAGGCTTGAATATGATTCTGGCAAAATACTTTTCAGAGAGACATGTTAGGTACAGTAATGCCCTAATTAATCGACTGCTTAACCACAGCAGAATTATGGGTAACTTTTCAGGATTTAGTCGGAAATATGGCTTGTTGCCATTCATCGGAAAGCTCTCGGGGAGACAAGCCATATTTCCGACTAAATCCTGAAAAGTTACCCATAATTCTGCTGTGGTTAGTAAGCAGTCGATTAATTATGGCATTACTGTACCTTTCTTTTCCAATCGTCCATCAGGGCTCATGCCTCATACTCTTACCTGGGAAGCAATTTTAAGCACTTTTTGAGGACTGGGTATTGAGTTTCTAAGGACTATTTTTGCTATCGTAACATACAATAAACACATCATCAACATCAGTTTACAGTGTTCAAAATGATGAAATGAAGTCCAGAACTCACATCTATATACAGTAATGCCCTAAATAGAGTCTATCTACAGTAATTTCCTAAAAAGTTGATTATTTAGGACATTACTGAATGTATACAATTGATGTTGTTCATTAAACCGTATAAGAGCGACGTATTTTATCCCAAAGGGTTAACCAGATGCTTAATTTAAACAAAATTGTGTACCAACGCAAACATGTTTGGTAGCAAAATCGTTCACTGGCATAGATCACTACACCATAATGCATGACATTTCAGATAAGTAAGCTTATACACTGATGTTGCGAAGTACTTAGACGAAATTAAAACATAACTATAAAGTACAAGTATTTTGGCAGTAATGCTATTTAGTTTGGGAATTGGAATAATTCGCCGAGCAGAATTGTGGGAACTATATTTTTTGCCGGAAGGGATGCACGAAGCGGTTGTGTTAACTTTCTTTCCAATAAATTGACCGGTGAAGCCGGTTGCTAATTTTGAAAACCCTCTCTCCCTCCCCTTTTTTTGTTTTTGTTTTGTTTGTTCAGGAATAAATTCTCGATTGATGACTGTTCTTTTGCCCTACATCTATATGCGGTTATTGTGCCTCAAAAAATTGTCACTCACATGTTTGTATTTGTTACTACTACATTTATTGTATCGGCTTCCTGTAAATAATTATGTTTTTTTAAACAGGTAGCTATTTAACGCATTCCAGTTGTTTTTTTCACTCTAACCCTGTGGGATAAAGATGTGTTATACTTACCTCTAATTTATTTTCTAATATAACATGAGAATTTGGAGCCTTGCCAGCTACCATATCATTATGATATTTCTTGTACGCCGTCTCCAGTATCCCACAATTCTTTGTGATATACTTACCTCTAATTTATTTTCCAATATAACATGATGATTTGGAGCCTTGCCAGCCAGCATATCATTATGATATTTCTCATACGCCGTCTCCAGTATCCCACAATTCTTTGTGCTCAAAGCCTTGAACTTCTTTTTCTTCTCTTCCCATATTATACCAGAGCTGTTTAAAGTAAGAAAAAGTTTGGTGACGATCGGATGAGGGATGTGGTCTGGAGGGTGTGCCAAAGGATTTAGTCATGCAAAGAGTAAAATGCAAGACGGATGCTGGTGGCAATATTTTTCATAAAAAAAAATTCAAATTTGGTAGCCCCCAATAAGCCTGAATAAGCATGCAAATTATGGCTCCCATCTAGAGAACATGTGCCAGTGCATTCTCTTATATATTTGAGTCTCCCATAGGGAGCCTCGCATATATAAGAGAATGCATTGGCTTACAAGATCAAGGTAAATATTGTCAGGCCAATGTATTCTGTTAAATATGCGAGGCTCCCTATGGGAGACTCACATATATAAGAGAATGCATTGGCACAGGATTTTCGCAAAATGTTAGGAAGCTCCAGTCATGAAAGCGTTACTGGAAATTGGATGTTGTTTCCTAGTCTGTCATGTCACACAGAATGTTTGCTTGGATAGTCTTCTCACCTTGTAACACCCAAATAAGCTACTTCTGTCATATTGTAGTTGTTAACCAGGGATAATCCAAAACCCTGCATGTTCACAAGAATCTCCTGGTCTAGCCTCTCAAGTTCACCAGCCTGGAAAATGTTTCAAAAGATCAAATGTTAACCCTTAATCCGTGAGCTGTGCTGGTGCAGCATTAAAGATCATATGCCAGTGCATTCTCTTATATATGCAAGTCTCCCGTAGGGAGCCTCGCATATATAAGAGAATGCATTGGCTTACAAGGTCAAGGTAAATGTTGTTAGGCCAATGTATTCTCTTATATATGTGAGGCTCCCTACGTAAGACTTGCATATATAAGAGAATGCATTGGCACAGGGTTTTTGCTAAATTTCAGGAAGCTCCAGTCATGGAAGGGTTAAAACACGATCCAGAAGGTTTCCAAAGAATATACTGATAAAAAACAGATTCAGTATATGCCAACAAGAGCATTGCTAGAAGGTGGCAAAATCCACCCATGGTAATTCCAACAAAGGGCCATAACCCTGCTGAAGATTTGGAGAGGAACCCAAATTCGAACTTGACCTGTATTTTGGGATAGCTAACTCACATACCAAATTTCATTCCATTCAATTAAGATTTACTATAGTTATCATACGGAAATGAAAAAAATGAATTGACATATGGACAGACCAATATACATAACTCATCAGTATTTTTATTCATTTGATGAGGCCTCGTTTTGTTGATGAGGGAGGTGCCTGAGAACACAGTATTTTTATTTGTTTGATGAGGCCCTCGTTTTGGTGATGAGGGAGGTGCCGGGGAACACAGTATTTTTATTTATTTGATGAGGCCCTCTTTTGGGTGATGAGGGAGGTGCCGGGGAACACAGTATTATTATTTGTTTGATGAGGCCCTCTTTTTGGTGATGAGGGAGGTGCCGGTGAACACAGTATTTTTATTTATTTGATGAGGCCCTCGTTTTGGGTGATGAGGGAGGTGCCGGGGAACACAGTATTTTTATTTGTTTGATGAGGCCCTCTTATGGTGATGAGGGAGGTGCCTGAGAACACAGTATTTTTATTTGTTTGATGAGGCCCTCTTATGGTGATGAGGGAGGTGCCGGGGAACACAGTATTTTTATTTGTTTGATGAGGCCCTCTTATGGTGATGAGGGAGGTGCCGGGGAACACAGTATTTTATTTGTTTGATGAGGCCCTCGTTTTGGTGATGAGGGAGGTGCCTGAGAACACAGTATTTTTATTTATTTGATGAGGCCCTCTTATGGTGATGAGGGAGGTGCCTGAGAACACAGTATTTTTATTTGTTTGATGAGGCCCTCTTATGGTGATGAGGGAGGTGCCGGGGAACACAGTATTTTTATTTGTTTGATGAGGCCCTCTTATGGTGATGAGGGAGGTGCCTGAGAACACAGTATTTTATTTATTTGATGAGGCCCTCTTATGGTGATGAGGGAGGTGCCGGTGAACACAGTATTTTATTTATTTGATGAGGCCCTCGTTTTGGGTGATGAGGGAGGTGCCGGGGAACACAGTATTTTATTTGTTTGATGAGGCCCTCTTATGGTGATGAGGGAGGTGCCGGGGAACACAGTATTTTTATTTGTTTGATGAGGCCCTCTTATGGTGATGAGGGAGGTGCCGGTGAACACAGTATTTTTATTTATTTGATGAGGCCCTCTTATGGTGATGAGGGAGGTGCCGGTGAACACAGTATTTTATTTATTTGATGAGGCCCTCTTATGGTGATGAGGGAGGTGCCGGGGAACACAGTATTTTTATTTATTTGATGAGGCCCTCTTTTGGGTGATGAGGGAGGTGCCGGGGAACACAGTATTTTTATTTATTTGATGAGGCCCTCTTTTGGGTGATAAGGGAGGTGCCGGGGAACTCAGTATTTTTATTTGTTTGATGAGGCCCTCTTATGGTGATGAGGGGGGTGCCTGAGAACACAGTATTTTATTTATTTGATGAGGCCCTCTTATGGTGATGAGGGAGGTGCCGGTGAACACAGTATTTTATTTATTTGATGAGGCCCTCTTATGGTGATGAGGGAGGTGCCGGGGAACACAGTATTTTTATTTATTTGATGAGGCCCTCTTTTGGGTGATGAGGGAGGTGCCGGGGAACTCAGTATTTTTATTTGTTTGATGAGGCCCTCTTATGGTGATGAGGGGGGTGCCTGAGAACACAGTATTTTTATTTATTTGATGAGGCCCTCTTATGGTGATGAGGGGGGTGCCTGAGAACACAGTATTTTTATTTGTTTGATGAGGCCCTCTTATGGTGATGAGGGAGGTGCCTGAGAACACAGTATTTTATTTATTTGATGAGGCCCTCTTATGGTGATGAGGGAGGTGCCTGAGAACACAGTATTTTATTTATTTGATGAGGCCCTCTTATGGTGATGAGGGAGGTGCCTGAGAACACAGTATTTTATTTATTTGATGAGGCCCTCTTATGGTGATGAGGGAGGTGCCTGAGAACACAGTATTTTATTTATTTGATGAGGCCCTCTTATGGTGATGAGGGAGGTGCCGGGGAACACAGTATTTTATTTATTTGATGAGGCCCTCTTATGGTGATGAGGGGGGTGCCTGAGAACACAGTATTTTTATTTGTTTGATGAGGCCCTCTTATGGTGATGAGGGAGGTGCCGGGGAACACAGTATTTTTATTTATTTGATGAGGCCCTCTTATGGTGATGAGGGAGGTGCCGGGGAACACAGTATTTTATTTATTTGATGAGGCCCTCTTATGGTGATGAGGGGGGTGCCTGAGAACACAGTATTTTTATTTGTTTGATGAGGCCCTCTTATGGTGATGAGGGAGGTGCCGGGGAACACAGTATTTTTATTTATTTGATGAGGCCCTCTTATGGTGATGAGGGAGGTGCCGGTGAACACAGTATTTTTATTTATTTGATGAGGCCCTCTTATGGTGATGAGGGAGGTGCCTGAGAACACAGTATTTTTATTTGTTTGATGAGGCCCTCTTATGGTGATGAGGGAGGTGCCGGGGAACACAGTATTTTTATTTATTTGATGAGGCCCTCTTATGGTGATGAGGGAGGTGCCTGAGAACACAGTATTTTTATTTGTTTGATGAGGCCCTCTTATGGTGATGAGGGAGGTGCCGGGGAACACAGTATTTTTATTTGTTTGATGAGGCCCTCTTATGGTGATGAGGGAGGTGCCTGAAAACAAAGTATTTTTATTTATTTGGCCCAAACTTACTTCTTGAGCGACTGTTGCCAGAGCGATGTCCTGTGTGAAGAGAAGGATACGCTGCATTCCATCAAGGAATGAAACCCAGTAGATCTTAGTGTCCGAATCGGCAAAGAATTCTGATATTCCATCCTGTAACACAAACAAACATCGAAGAATGAAACAGAGTATATTTTAGTGTCCGAATCAGCATAAAAATCTGATAATTCATTCTATAAAATAATCAAATGTCGAAGAATGAAACCCAGTACATCTTAGTGTAAGAATCGGCAAACAAATAAGAAATGCCGTCCTGTAAAACAAAACTCATACATCAACATTAGTTGGTAGCCATGATTACAAAACAAGGTTACTCAATCCCTTGGTTGATATATTATTAATAAGAACAAAATATAACATATTTTGTCGCGTCAAAACTAAATTGTTCTATCTCCATATTTTCATTTTTGTGGGAAATTGAGTTTAAAGTTTTGACCCCCCCAGTTCACATGTTCTCATTCTGTTTTGGAAGATAGTACACAGCTGGTATGATAGCTGGTGTAAAAATACTATTATATGACAAGTTTCGAGACAAAACATATTATATATTGGGTGTAATCATGAAAAAACACATGATAGAACAATTTGCGTAAAATTTTCAGTTTTTTTTTCCGTGCTATAGTGGTTTTTGTATTTTTCAAGATTGAGAAAGTTCAAAGCCGAGCAACACATTTGGTACCCAGCTTGCATACAGTAATGCCCTAAATAATCGACTCATTAACCACAGCAGAATTATGGGTATCTATTAAAGGATTTAGTCGGAAATATGGCTTGTTGCCATTCATCGGAAAGCTCTCAGTGAGAGCCATATTTCCGACTAAATCCTGAAAAGTTACCCATAATTTTGCTGTGGTTAAGGAGTCGATTATTTAGGGCATTACTGTAAGTACAGCTACACCCATTGGTTAATCATATTAAGTCTGCCTACTGTAAAATACAGGCTTCTGCATGCAGATATGATTGATATATACAAATATTTACGTGGGCATTACAACTTGAGTGAAGAGAAACTTTTGAGACTAAATCAATTGACTGACACAAGGGGTCACCCATGGACGCTGATGATTTCCTTTCGGTCAAAAGATGTGAGGAAATATTTATTCTCACACCGGGTGTGCTCAGAGTGGAATGGACTTTCAGAATATGTCGTAGAAACACCGACACTGTTACATTTCACCGAATCTTCCAGAGCAGATTTATATCAGATCTCTGAGACTGAATAAAAAACATCCAGATCAATCCTGAGATAAGATTAAGAAATAATTTTGAAATGATACACTAATGTGTTTAACATGTATTTGGGACCAAACGTCTGATAAGGATTTATTCCATTAAATATTATATCTATCTATAGCATACAGTAATTCCCTAAATAATCGACTCCTCAACCACAGCAGAATTATGGGTAACTTTTCAGGATTTAGTTGGAAATATGGCTTGTTGCCATTCATCGGAAAGCTCTCAGTGAGAGCTTTCCGATGAATGGCAACAAGCCATATTTCCGAATAAATCCTGAAAAGTTGCCCATAATTCTGCTGTGGTTAAGGAGTCAATTATTTAGGGCATTACTGTAAGTAAAGCTACACCCATTGGTTAATCATATTAAGTCTGCCTACTGTAAAATACAGGCTTCTGCATGCAGATATGATTGAGACATACAAATATTTACGTGGGCATTACAAGTTGAGTGAAGAGAAACTTTTGAGACTTAATCAATTGACTGCCACAAGTGGTCACCCACGGACACTGACGATTTCCTCTCGGGCAAAAGATGTGAGCAAATATTTATTCTCACACCGCGTGTGCTCAGAGTGGAATGGACTTCCAGTTTATGTCATAAAAACACCGACACTGTTACATTTCACCGAATCTTCAAGAGGAGATTCATATCAGATCTCCGAGACTGAATAAAAAACATCCAGTTCGATCCTGAGATTAGATTAAGAAATAATTTTAAAATGATATAATGTGCTTTACATGTATTTGGGACCAAACGTCTGATCAGCATTTGTTCCATTAAATATTCTATCTATCTATCTATAGCATTTATGATATTTTACCTCTGTACTCAAGTGTAGGAATATAAGAGTGAAGAGGTTAACTTACTTCCGTCATTGAGGTTTTAACAGCTTTCTTCTCCCCACACGTCCATGACATTTCCCGATCTCCCAGGGTATCCTCCCATGTGTATAACTTTGTAGACTCTGCTGGAACAGTGTACACAGTCTTCAGCCCCCTAAAATATCAAGAATCAATTGAGAATTGAATAAATAGAGAATAATCACTTGATTGAACTGGTGACATAATAATTCATGAGAGACAGGGATGTTGTACAAACAGGAGAGCCCATTGTACTCAAGTGTTTTACAAAATAATCCCTGCCTTGAATGAATTATTTCACATCACCAGATCAATCAAGTGATTATTCTGTTTATTATATTCCACTATAAACATCTGATTTACCAGTTATCCGAATAATACCGCCATTACATCCATGACGCATACATATTGATAGCGCATATGAATAGATAACGCGCTAGTTAATATGACATAATTCACTAGTGAAATGTTTCGTTTATAATCACTCGAGAAATCAAGGTAAATCCCACATAGGAACGTAATAAACCACAAAAATTTGTGGCTAGAGTATAAAGACATATCATTTAACTCTTTCTATACTGAATGGATTCACTTACCAAGTTAAAAAATATACTTTTGAATGGTCTATTATTCATTTGGAGGGATGTTCAGGTAATAAAAGCAGACAAAAAGATAAGTGCTATATAAGCACTAATATGATTATTATTGATGAGACGAAGTCATTAAAATATTCTTCCTGAAATAAGTTATTTTACTTAGGCCAGGGACATCATTAAGTGTATATTACATGCAGATGTATATATAGGGGATCTCTAATGAGTCACAATTCTATACAAAATTTATTAACCGAGTAAACTAAAATCGATTCGAGACGAGTTTAGCGACAAAAGTTCATGTCGACAAAATTGTTCAACCACACTTATCACCCGTGTTTATCTCACAGTCAACACTAAATAATCCAACACAAATTGAATATCATAATTATATTCTAATGAACAAAATAACATTGATCAATATCATTGCGCTAAGCTATTACATCACTGCACGTCCCGATAATACACGTGTGTCTTACTAAAAAATATGAGGCCAAGTTATACCACTATATATCTGTGATATACCACTACATGTATTCATATATTTTTTATATTCCATTGTATATCACTAAAAAAAATAATCAAATAATTCCATAGAACAAAATCAGGTGGCATTCTTACTTTTGATGGAATGTCACGCTCCATTTCGATGTGTTATTGACGATTTGTACAGTAGCTAGGCCTGACTTGTATCCTGATAGTGTGGTGACTATAGCAGATTCGGTCGCCTGGCAGTCAACATTTATACCTCCAAGCTGAAAGTGATCAGTAGTTAAAGTAATGTGAAACACTCCGTTGAGGTGTTCAAAACGGAATAACAAAATAATCAAGCAAAATAAGTTATATTCATAAATTTGATATCCAAATAGGCAGAAAACACAGTGTCATTGTTATAAATGAATTACATGCAGTGACAATTGTTGGCAGATTGATTGCCGTAATGTTTATGCCCAATAATTTGTCCTGAATAAAGTAGAAAATATTTATATTTGTGCGTAGTTCAAATGTTGCGTCCTCTGAAATGGAGCAGTGGACGTGGTTGGAATTTTTAACAATCACAGTTGAGTGCTACATTCTTCGGGTGGAGATATCGTTTGAATACTAACTTTCATTCACTGAATTAAGTCCATAATATGTCTTTAAATATTAAAATAACAGCCAGACCTTTTTCAAATGAAATTGTTGAGGCCATGTAACTTCAGAAGTTAACTACCTATATGGAATTAGTTTTATTCATAGTAAAAAAAAACAGGCTTCAAAATATGGTGCCGGTCATTTGCAGAATGAGGTCCACAGAGGGTGAATTTAGTGACGATACACTGCACAGTGGGCTAGCTCACTAAATTCACTCTATGGTGACCCCATTCTGCTTAGGTCTCATCTCCTCTGGAAAGTATCTTTTACAAGTTTTTTAGTTTACTTCGAAATTTCTTGTATAGAAAGTTTCTTTTTCTTTTTTTACTAGTTTTAATAGTCGGAAATATGGCTTGTTGCCATTCAATGGACAGCTCTCAGAAAGAGGTTTCCGATGAATGGCAACTAGCCATATTTCTGACTAAATCCTGAACAATTACCCAAAATTCTGATGTGGTTAAGGAGTCGATTATTTAGGGCATTACTGTATCTTTTAAAACACTCTTGATGTTTCTCATGTGTAAGTATGGGAACAGCAGTGCTTTGGTGCCTTCAAAACAAGTTTTCAAAAAGTATTGTGCCAGGAAACGATATAGCATCTTTAACTCATAAAACTATTGATACATTCATTAATTTCTGAAATAAATAAGGATAAAAAATCCTCCCATCCAGTTTTTTATATATATAATTGACTGAGAACACAAGTAATTATTTTTATTGGTTTTACTAATTAAATTATCATATACACTCACCGATCCTTCTAGTTTAAGCAGCGTACTGTGTGCCTTATTGATGAGGAATGGAGAAGTTTCGCAGTTCGTGTCCTTGAACTTGGCCTTGAGTTTTATTTCTTTTCCAGTCTGAGTTGGCCAGAATGGCAGACACTGGAAATAACATATTTGATAGTGGTCAACATACTAAACATAAACACCTCACACGTATTTAAATTAATGCAGTATTATTTTTCGCACACCCAGATCTGCACAAATTTAAAACTGAGCAAAACATAGTACTATTCAAAAAGTTTAAAATAGCGAATCCACGGGATAAATAACAGCTTATATGTAATGAGTTGTATGTATTGCTAAATTATAAACTACTTTTTGTCTTCTGAAATCAGAACCCATTTCACACGGCTGTTGTGGTCACTTTTAAATATCATATTCATGTCAAAGATGACTATTTAAATTTATCATTGGACCAAGAATAGCATACATAACAATCATAACAACCATATGACAAACAGTTATCAATTAGTCATTGAACATTAACATCGAGTTGGTCTTCATAGAAACCTTCAGGAGTAATTAACCCATTTCTTGATGGGAACTGCGCTGGTGCAGCATTAAAGATCCTGTGCCAGTGCATTCTCTTATATATGCGAGTCTTCCATAGGAAGCCTCGCATACCAGATCAAGGTAAATATTGTTAGGCCAATGTATTCTCTTAAAAACTCACATATATAAGAGAATGCACTTGCACATGATGTTTAATGCTGCACCAGCACAGCTCCCATCATGAAAGGGTTAAAAGTAGGGGTATAATCTTCAGAGATATTTAAATACCTGTTGTGGCTTAACTTCAGCCCATAAATTCTGATCATCAACTTCAGAACACATGATGTGATCCTGAAAAGAAATATAAACAACTGATTTAAATTGCAGATCATAGAAGCCTGATTATAAGCCTTGGGAAGTGGACATTTTAAGTGACCTATTCGATTAAGTTGGTACAGGACAACACGACTGAAGTGTTTTCCTCTAGACTGGGCAATATGATGAAGGGATAACAGGTTGAGCTATCAATATTTAGCTATTAAAGACATATTATGGACTTGTTCGGGTGTGCTCAACTATTAAGTTAGTCGAGTCGGGAAGCAACTACTGGTGATATAGTAAAGAAAACGATTTCGCTATCGAGGCCCATTGAATTTAATTAATATATAATAATGACGGTGTGTGTTGTCAGTTTGGATTTAATATTTGTAAAAATAACAAATTTGAGCAAGATTATCCTCCATTTCTATTTGATCACCCCTACCGGAGTGTTTCACATCACTTTAAATAGCAAGTTCACCAATGTATTCAACATCAAAGAGATTTCTCTTTAACCTCTTGGCTGCTATAAGTCAGTACTGAGTACAGACGTAAAATGTCACGCTGTGTGCTATATGTCCGTACTGAGTATGGACCTACTTCAGCACACAAGCAGTCAGTCATTATTCATAATTGGTGCATCGGAACAATTGTATCTCGTAGTTTCAAACAGTGTATGATGTTCCATGATTGTCAGTGATAATAACATTTCAACCGAGTCAGTTTTATGGTTTTCATGATTTTCCCGTTATATTTTGCCATTGGAAAATGGCAATAACATCAACGGCCCAGCACTCTATGTCATAACGTCATTAGCAGTGAAGATGTTAAAGAATAAACAATGTCATTGGCAGTATAACGGTATACGGACAATTGTCAGATGCCAAATTAAAATTTGTATAGGTTGTCAGGCCCTGCTTTGAAACTGTCTGACATAATGTCAAGTTGAAATATTGATTTTAAGGAAAATATCACTGGTAATGTGATATTTTGCAAAATAAATTGATATACTGTGCTGTTAAATGAAAATTATTCTATTGGAGAGTAGTTTTTAATTATTTGTTTTGCCAAAATCTGGGTTTTTCAGATGTATGATTATTAGAACTTCGATGCCTACAAAATATTGGAATTGGAAAATTATTGGAACATTTATGGAACAAGTTTTTCCTCCTGGTCGAGTTATAACATACCGTTACAACTGTCTTGCATTCTATACAGTCATATATTCATAACGACAGGCCTACCCTTACATGGTACTAGTAACATCGCCAGGATCAGACCAATTGAAGATTTCTATAACCTTAGAATTAAGTGTGAAATTGGCAAGCATGTTTGATTTTGTGGCCAGGGTGGGCAGATTTGCATTATATATAGTAAAAAAGTGACAATTGAGAAGAGGAACATAATTGTGGATAATACATCATTATTAGTTTCACTTGGCATTATTTCGGGTGATAAAAAAGACATGTCAGACCTCATTTTGAAATGTCAGACCATGTCTGTTTGGTGCCTGACAAATTTGTCAGACAGTGAAATCAAATTTATTTTAAGGCTTGGGTATAACCTATACTACTGTCATGATTGCGAACCATTTCGTCTACTTCTCAGTCCTTAAGAAGGTTATGGACAGAAATTCCACATATAGAGGCCCACATATGACTGCTGTACAGTCAACACACAAAAACAACACATATAAAGTGACAAATTTTATTTAAATTTTGATTGTAGCTTCCTACTATTTTGAGCTACACAATTTCAGAATGACTTACCAAATCATAATTGTTTAGGTTATATTGAACTGAACCCTTTGGAAAATTATAATAAGAATTGAATCAATACCTGAGATACACTAACAATTAACATCAATTGATACCAAGTTGAAAAGAGAGAAGTGGTATATAAATTGTGAAAAAATAAAATCTACAATATCTCAAAGAGGAAACAGCATCATTTCGCTCAACACGGCGATCGGTTCACTTAAAATCACCGACATCAGATTCAAGGCAATGATTTTGAGTGGAGAGGATTAATATTCAACACACATAGCTAATGTTCGTCATGGCGCTTTAATGTAAAATGTACACTATTCAACTTCATCAAACAATAGGCGAAGTTTTTGAGATGTGAGAGAAATCTTTAATGTAACATTTCACATAGCATTCGATAAGTAAAGCACTCACTTCAGATGTATTCATGAACATGTAGAATGGCGTGAATGTGACGATCTTTGTGAGAGCAGGGCTGGATAGAACGATTTTCACACCAACCTGAAAATACAGAATATAAGATATCTATTAGTTTGAATCATCAATGCATTAAATATATATATGGTTCCAACAACCCTCATTAATATTGGTTCGAGAATCAATATTACTGGTTTATTCAGGCACAGACAGGGCTTGTATTGTCATGTCTGATGATGATTTTATGTTATACAGTAATGCTCTAATTAATCGACCCCTTAACCACAGCAGAATTATGGGTAACTTTTCAGGATTTAGTCGGAAATATGGCTTGTTGCCATTCATCGGAAAGCTCTCCCTGAGAGCTTTCTGATGAATGGCAACAAGCCATATTTCCGACTAAATCCTGAAAATTTACCCATAATTCTGCTGTGGTTAAGGGGTCGATTAATTAGAGCATTACTGTAGTCCCGGTTTCATGGTTGAGGCAAACATCATTTACGTTGAGTGATGTCAACGGTATGCTTATGGCACATGTGCGGCATACTGATTTGTAAATATGGCACAGCACGAACACTGTAATTCTATAAACAAACATGTAATAAATGAAATTCAGATTGAAACTGAAAGCATATTGTTTTTCAATCAAATTGCAATAGTTAATCCTGAATATTAGTGACTTTTAACAAATTAAGTTATCTTGTGCTAAAAACAACCCTTCTTCTCTCATGCTTATATTTCAAACAATTTGATTACCATCATGTCAACTAAAGTACTAAACAATGAATCCAAAATGTGCTTATTGTAACTTCCCACAAAATAGTAATGTTAATTATAGTGTTAGAAAAACTGTCCGAACACTACATGTGTATGTCCCTTTAAAACAATTGTTAAAAAGCATCAAACAAAATTATAACATCAAGAGAGACCCCAATCCTCAAAATATGATGATGGACATTTGCAGCTTAAGGTTGTGTCACCAAATTCATCCTCTGAGCACCTCATTCTGCATGGCTGTATCTGCTATGGGAGACCTAGACACAGATTTAAGTTCCCAGATGGTGAAGATGGTGATGTACACCCATTGGACACCTCGATTATGTACATGTATTGTGTTGTCTGCCATATCGGTGATACAATGAAATTAAAATAAAAAAAGGAAAAGAACTTTATTGAGAAGTTTCTAAAAAAAACTTGTTAACTTAATAATAAAGATAAGGCCTGAGCAGAATGAGGTCGCCATAGGGTGAATTTAGTGATGCTAGCCTGCTGCGACCCTCTGGGGACCTCATTCTGCATATTGTCCACCTCCATATTTTGAGGCCCAAAAGAGAGAGGTATATTGAGAGTGAGAGTGAGAGTGAGAGAGAGAGAGAGAGAGAGAGAGAGAAAGAGAAATATAATATATACATGTTCTTCAGAAATTATTACTAATTCTTTGTTTAAGTAATAAGTTGTGATTTAAGCTCATTGCAAATCATATCTGAAGCCCGAGTCTTTAAATTTATAATACAATGAATATCTGCATCTTAATTAATGGACCTTTCCACAGCTGTCAATCAAATAATTATTAGCAGATATTTTCTATCAATCAGTGACTGAGCCATTCGCTTGCTGCAATAAAAATTCTTTGTTCACCCAATTTTGATATCTGGGTACTTAAATTTTTGTTGTCAAGTCATAATGTACTGAAATTTTTATTTGAGTCCTGATAATGGAAATTCAACCATGATTATAACACTGTTCTTCATTTTTCGTGACAATTGTTATAATTTTCACAATTAAAGGCGAAGAATGTATATTCTCCGGTGTATTATAGCATAAGGGCCAGCACTCATAAACTAATTAAACTATTTCGGCAGACACCTTGTCTCCTAGCAACCTTAAGTTCCTCTCACAAGCGAATATGTATGTAAAGCTCCATTGTGGTATTCTGTCTCTGTTATACTGTAGCTGAAAATATGCTATACAAGTGCCTTTCATAGGATGTGTGATTCAGAAAGATGAATCATTGATGTTGGGGTTAGGGGTGTAGGTGCAAATAACAGCAACTGTGTGGAGTAAGATTTGCCAGGGGAAGGATTTTTAAGTTCCATATCATACTTTAAAGACATACTATGGACTTGTTCTGGGGCGTGAAATTGATAAGTTACTACTCAGGTGCTATGCTAACCTGGGGAATCTCCGAATGTTGCATTCTGCTAACATCACCGAAAATTTCAATGAAATCGACAATACCACTCCACAGAAAACATCCTCTGAACTACACCCAATAGTATTTACATCTCGGGATGCAACTATCAGCAATAATCTAACAGAAATGATTTCGTCAATGAGAGTCATTGCATTTAATTAATATATGAGAATGACGGTGTGTATCATCGGATTAATATTGTAACAAATAACTACTTTGATCAAGATTATTCTCAATTTCTATTTGATAATTCCTACAAGAGTGTTTCACATCACTTTACAAGCAAACTTAGTGTTACAATTCTGTAACAAAAAATTTCAATTTGGACCTGGGGGAATTTTGAAAATTAAGCCAACACCATCCTTAGAACTACCAATAGTTTATTGTATAATTGTATATTGAACATGCAGCGGAAAACAAGCAATTACCCATTGGAACAAGCGGCACCAGTGAATTAGGACGAGGGTGTATTACAGTTCAGTATAAGTTATTTACTTTTATCCCTTTGTTAACCCTTTTTATACTAAATACTCATTGATCAGTAGTCAACCCTCAGGTAATGTTCAGATAATAAGTTCAACAAATGATAGGTCGTTTGTTGAACATATTATCTAAACATTTCCCTCCAATATATAGGACTCCTTCTACACTTTTATTATCTGTCATCTGCTATTTTTTGTGAACACCCAACCAAATGAATAATAGACCATTCCAATGTATACTCTTATAATTGAGTGGGAGTATCCATTTAGCAATAAAAGGGTTAACTTTACACAGACACATGCTATTTCATTGGTTATTACTGATATCTTCTTGTAAGCATGGACATATGTTATTTCCCGTATAACACGATATCAACAGAAGAAGCTGAGGGTTATATCACCAGCAGCGACCGAGGGTTATACCATGACATCAACCATCACGATAACATAACCAATCATAAAATACTAGTTCTTTTGGACATTTCGTCCCTAAAATTATCTTTTTGATGGTATACAGTAATGCTCTAAGTAATCGACTTCTTAACCACAGGAGAATTATGGGTAACTTTTCAGGATTTAGTCGGAAATATGGCTTGTTGCCATTCATCGGGGAGAGCTTTCCGATGAATGGCAACAAGCCATATTTCCGACTAAATCTGACTAAATCCTGAAAAGTTACCCATAATTCTCCTGTGATTAAGAAGTCGATTACTTAGAGCAGTACTGTATCTAAGTGAACCAACCTCTAATAATACAAAAAAATTGCAAATTACGACAAATATCACAGATGTATCATTCCTATATTTTATCATCACCCTGAGAAAAATGTCCAACTTCTATAGTATCAATGATGGGGACAAATGGGATATTCGTAGATAGGTCTTGGAAATTCGCAGATCCCCACTTTTAGAAATGCACGGAAACCTCAATTCAGCAATGTACAAACGAGATAAGTAATACATATGCAACCCACCCAACACACACATCTAAATAAACCTTCAGTATTTATGCAAATCAAGGATTCAATGGTTTAGGAAAGCATGTGATGATTGACTCTCTGGCTGCATGTGTATTGGTTTTGATCTATTGTAAACCATTTACCTGACGAGTGCTGAATCCATCCTACAATTATAGTTTCTAAAGAATATTAGAGCCGTGGTATATAAGTGATTATAAGTGAGTATCTAAAGTGATGCTGTAAAAAGATGAAACGGAAATCATATATTTTTGAGAATTTTAAAAGCGTTGGTTTGACAAGTTTACAAACAAATGGCTTAATCTTGTTTAACCCTTTCAGTGCCAAGTCTGATTTTTGTATCAACCCATATTTCCTTGATCATTTTTCAAATTTATTGATTATAATAATGTATCACATTATAATAATCAATAAATTTGAAAAATGATCAAGGAAATATGGGTTGATACAAAAATTGGACTTGGCACTGAAAGGGTTAAATGAGAATTTAGGAAGTAAATTTTTCAAAATGTTTTTTTTTTTTTTTTTTTTAATGTTTTATTTAGCAGAAAGAATGACAAAGGAAGAAAGACACAAATTCACAGACATTCATTCTCTCAATCCAAGGCTTGGAAGAGTGAGACTCTACCATGCCCTGGCCTACTTTCTTACATATAATTCTAAAATATTTAAAGGCACACAGTGTGTTTGGATAATTTTAACAAAGAGTGTTCAGGTTAAAAGTGAATTTTAGGCTATGCTGGCAGACGCTGGTATATTTTATTTTTCTCCAAAAAATTGGCTCTATTTTGCTACAACCATGCTGATAACATAATTTTTTTTTTTTTTTTTTTTTTTTTCTTCAAAATATTTGGTTACATGTAGTATTTAAAGTTTGTATAATCAAAGTTCCAAACACTATGTGCAGTTTTAAATATTTTTACATTCTGAATTTACCAAAAAAACAATATAAATAGACAATCTAACATATTGCAACTGTATTGCAAATATTGTAGTTGTTGTAATTATTGGTTCGACAGCACTCGGGGAAAATACACAACGCTCTCTTGATGTTTCGGACTGTAGCTGAACAAAAATTGTGGTATTGTTAAGCAAACCGGCATATCTATTGACGTTCTCGGGAAATATGATTGGAAAGTAAAAATGATCGGTGTACTGAAATTGTAGATATTGTATAAGTGTCTTCCGTTCGGGTACCAGGTAATTGATTTCTTTTGTGTGTTGTCCAGTCATTGTTAAGCTCGGGGTGTACTTTGTGTCGGAAAAATCTTGTTTTCAATTACACTATTATTTAATTTGTAAGGCATTTCGAAGTGTCAGCCATTGGTTATCGAATTCATAGTCCATGTTACATTTTGCGTTGTATCTCTCGCATTCATACCTAAATTGAAGATCACAAAGGAACGGTCGAAGTGATAGTTGTGTGGGCGTGAATTTTGTTCTATATATATATTGTTTCAGCACTAGTAGGAACAGATTACTTTTTGAATTTTTGTATTCATGATCTATGCCAATAATTATATTCTTTTTTGTTAGATCAATGGGAAATTGGTTGTTTCTTGCCCATGTTTCAATTTCTATCATAAAGGTTTTGACGTGGGGACAGTCCCAGAAAATGTGAGAAATGGTTTCCTGTACGCTATGACAACGATTGCAAAAATCGTCGACTCGATGGTTAGCCACCTTCAGAAATTTATTGGTACTAATAATTCGTGTGTTTATTCTGAATTGGAGCCACTGTAATTTCGTATCCGTTGTCGTTTTAAAGGGCATGCTCAAATATTCTTCCCAATTTTCTATTTTCTCGCCAAATTTGGATTCCCATTTTTGACATGCATTCGGCATGGTTTTCTCATTTGATAGAATTTTATAAAATAATTGACAGCCTTTTACACAACGGAGTATCGGAATGAGATTGTTTGGTATACATGGGTAGGGTATACGGATTAAGGGTTGGTTAAGAGAACTTGCCAATGACATAATCTGATGCTTCATGCTGTTGATTGTTATGAAATCAACGCGGATGTTGAAAGTTGCATAAAGTGTGCGTGGGGTATGGAATGTATTATCTGATTGGAATAGATCATTTATAAAATATATTCCGGCATCTCTCCACGATTTAAAGTTGATCGACAAACCTCCGATTTTTATTTTCGGATTATTCCATACAGTTGAGGCCATAATACTATTATTTGAATTATTTAATCGCATAAATTTACACCATGCTGAGAAAACATCTCTCCAGAATGGATTTGCGAACTTGTCTGTTTGCTTTACAATATAATTTGGGTGATAAGTGAGAAAGAGTGGGTCTTTTAAAAAAGAATTGCCATAGCATAGTGAGGCCCATTTCGATTGTTTGCAAACCAAGCGTCTAATCCAGCTAATTTTCATGGCGCTATCAAAGTTTTCAACATTAATCATCTTCAAACCTCCGTACATATATTCGGTACATAATTGTTTTCTTTTTATTCTATCGCGTTTGGAATTCCAGATGAAATTATATAGAATGGTATTTACGGTCTTCAAAAATGCTTTATCTGGACTTGGGAGGGTTATAAATAGGTGTGTCAATTTTGGTAAGATAAGGGATTTGACAACTGTTATTCTACCTAACGGGGTCAGGAGTCTGTGTTTCCAAATTTTTTTGATCTTTTCTATATCTTCGAGTTTATAATTGTAGTTTATATTCATGTTTGTTAATTTAGTGTCGAAATGTATCCCTAGAAAATTAAAAGTGTTTACAGTAGACAGGTTTAATTCATTAAGAACTTGTCTTATTTTAGTATGTGACCCTATCCCTATCCATGATGCTTGACACTTTTCAGGATTTATGCGCAGACCCGATACCCGAGCAAATTCGTCCAGTGTTAAGTACGATTCGCGTAGACTATTTTCAGAACCATCAAGAATGAGCGTCGTGTCGTCCGCATATTGTGTTATTTTGTACTCTGAAACCACCGAATAATATCCCTTTAATTGTATTGTTTTGGCGTTTAATCAGCGCCAAAACTTCAGCACAGAGGAGAAAGATATACGGTGATATTGGGTCACCCTGGCAGTGTTGATTATATATGTTGTTCAATGTTTGAAACAATATCAGGAAAATACAAACAAAGGAATGTAGTTTGAAATATAGTGTTCAGTTATTCAAGGAAGGATGGACAAGCCGATTCCAGTATGCCCTCCCTTTCATTGTACAGTAATGCTCTAAGTAATTGACCCCTTAACCACAGCAGAATTATGGGTAACTTTTCAGGATTTAGTCGGAAATATGGCTTGTTGCCATTCATTGGAAAGCTCTCGCCAAGATCTTTCCAATGAATGGCAACAAGCCATATTTCCGACTAAATCCTGAAAAGTTACCCATAATTCTGCTGTGGTTAAGGGGTCGATTACTTAGAGAATTACTGTAGTTGGATTAGTCTATGACACCTGAACGCCTTTCGCATAATGATCTACTCCTGGTAATAATTACGAATAGGGTACCACGTCACTCGAATTTGTGTTCTTTCTATCAGTTTGGTTTTGAGAAGCCAAGCAATGAAACGCAAGCTTTGCATTCAATCATCGAGCCTACCACTGACAATAACATTATTACATACAGAATAAACACGACAAACAGAACCTAATCACTTTAATTACTACGAGTGGCAAGAAGCTTGAACAGCACCATTTTCTCACAAATGGACTCGTAGTCGTCAATTCTGCGAAATGGTTTTTGGAGAGTCCGCAAAATTAGGACTGGTATTAGCTATTAGGTTTTGTGCATAAATCTCCCCAGGATATGCATAAAGTCACACAGGCTCTCCCCAAAAAAAACAAAACAAGAATTAACATTAACGTGATTTTAAATTAGTCGTCGATTATTTATTTTTATAATTATTATTTGCTCATTGTTTTCAAGATAAATTTCAATGGAATTTGAATGGATATTCCGTCGACTTTGAATTTTACTGTCGCAGTTCCATACGCTGTTGAGATGCTGAGTTTATACGCATTTTGGAGATCATGGGTGACTTTCTGCATGTTTAGGATATCCTGGTTAGCATTATGCACGAAATCATCAAGGGGACCCTATTTTTGGTCTAGGTACAACAAAGCGAGCTCAGTACAAGTGACTTTTTCCAAGGGTCACAACTTGGCATGAGCTTTTAACAGTGCATGACCCAACATCACATGTCAATAATCCGACCAAGCTACTGTTGTGAGAACTAAAGAGTCCACCGGCGGGCTGTGAACTCATCTCGATGTGTTAACAGCAAAGACAAGTCTGACATTCTAACGACGGAACTCCACATCCCAAGGAGCTCCACAATATGCACATCTTAAGGCCTTACCTTTCCACGACTGGAGCTTCCTGAAATTTTGTGAAAACCCTGAACAAATGCATTCTCTAATATATGCGAGTCCAATGGGAGCCTCGCATATATAACAGAATAGATTGGCCTAATAATGTTCACACTGACCTTGTAAGCCAGTGCATTCTCTTATATATGCGAGGCTCCCTATGAGAGACTCGCATATACAATGCATTGGCACAGGATCTTTAATGCTGCACCAGCAGAGCTCCCATCATGAAAGGGTTAATTCCATGAATCATACCGATACGTTAGTACTCAAGACTGTCCCCAATGGAATAATTCAACAATCATTTAAGAATGTCGAAAATTCCTACCACATCAACAGCACAATTTCTGGAACAAAATATCTACTAACAAATGTAATTATTTACTCCTTTAATCAGGATGAACTACTGATGGTCGATAAACATAGGATATAATTCTGCCAACGATGGTCACTGCATATAATTCATGTTTACAAATGATGCTGAGTTCTGCCTATTTCAACATAAATTTTATGAAAACAACTGCAACGCCAAGTGTAGCATATGTCCCCGACACTTAGTTTTGAGAGTGGGCAATTTGCAATACTAAATATTTGTAAAAATGGAATTTTTGTAATTTTCTAAATCTAAGAAGTAGGGATCCTTTCCCCCTAAACTGGGCTATCAACACACCAAAAGCATAACCAAATCCGATGATCCATGCCCAAATTACGAGCTGAAGTTTTCATAAGGTCACAAAATTCAGAAATTCCCATGTCAAACAAGAGCAGTAACTCTGGTAAAAATGAATGTACGAAACCCTTAGTATGTGGGTATCTTTTACCACATACTGGGCTATAAACATACAGTAATGCTCTAATTAATCGACCCCTTAACCACAGCAGAATTATGGGTAACTTTTAAGGATTTATTCGGAAAGAGCTTTCCGATGAATGGCAACACGCCATATTTCCGACTAAATCCTGAAAAGTTACCCATAATTCTGCTGTGTTTAAGGAGTCGATTACTTTGGGCATTACTGTACCAAAACACAACCGAATCTGATTATCCATGCCCGTATTACAAGCTGAAATGTTTGTTCAGAGACAAAATTCACAAATTTGTAAGTCATCAACTCTGGTTAATATCTGTCACTTAGAAAACATACCTCATCAAGAAATAACTGACTTGAACAAAACGCCAAACAGCAAAAATCAGTCGCATCATCGATATCCACCGCCCACAAAAGATAATTAAACATTTTTTAACACAAATTAAACAAAAGAAATAAATTCAGATAATTTTTTAAATAAAACAATTAATTTTGACAAACCTCACGTATAATGTCAATAAGTCTGTCGCAGCATATCTATCAACGAAGATGATACTCAATCTTGTGTTCAAATACATAGAAAAAATTTGTCCCTCAAATTGTTGATGTAAGTTGCTTGGCGTTTACAAACACTACTTATTCCAAATAACACATGAATTTACAAGATGTATGTGATATATATGTGGAATAGGTCTCAAGGGAAGAAGAGGACTTGTCATTAAGTGCAGGGTGCTTATATGGAGCCATCTCCTCAGAAAAAAAAAAACAGAATTTAAATTAGGAAGATAGGGAACAAGGCGTGGAAGTTGCTTACGTTTTACTGTTAAAAAAAATTATTGCCACGTTTTACACATGGTTACAATTCACAGTAATGAATTGGAAATTTGAATTGGTGAAACGGGTCTCAGCTCAGCACAGTTACAGCATATTGTTTACAAACATTTGTTTCAGCATACAGATTCTTGTCACTGGACAAATTTGATCTATTTGTTCATATCCTCCTTGGTAATAATGGTTTAACATACTATGTATGATTTTTCAGCTGTACTCAATAAGAACGCTTCCCGTAGATTTAAGTCACAACAGATCGAAGATTAAAGGGACCTTTTTGATCCAAGTTGGCAGGTTGTACAGTGACAATCTGTGCTGATGTTCAGTGAACCAAACTCAATGAAATTGAACATAGAAAATCTGATGACTATAAACTTAGAAAATCATCAAAGATGACACAACTAAATGCTGTTGGTAGTAATTTTCTAACTTTAATAATAAAATATTTTATGAAAGAATTAACATCTCATTACATTTCTGGTTAGTTATCAATAAGAACTTAATTAACACAAAAATTTACCCAGATATACAGGATCTGAAATTCAAAGGTCAGCGATTTGTTTATTACCAGGCTTGTTTTTTTTTCCTTTCGCACGAGGACATATACAGTAATGGCCTAAATAATCAACTCCTTAACCTCAGCAGAATTATGGGTAATTTTTCAGGATTTAGTCGGAAATATGGCTTGTTTCCATTCACTCACTGAGAGCTTTCCGATGAATGGAAACAAGCCATATCTCCGACTAAATCCTGAAAAATTACCAATAATTTTGCTGTGGTTAAGGAATCGATTATTTAGGGCATTGCTGTATCAAATTAAAAAAAAAAAATTATTTCCAACAAGACTTGAAATACTAAATATGTAATTTGCAGATTGAGGTCCCCAGAGGGTGAATTTAGTGACACTATGACGCACAGTGAGCTAGCATTCTGCTTAGGCCTCAGCTGTGAGAGCTTTTCAATGAATGACAACAAGCCATATTTCCGACTAAATTCTGAAAAATTTCCCATAATTCTGCTGTGGTTAAAGGCCATATACTTCGGGCATTACTGTATCTGACCAATTTCTAAAAAATATTTATCTCCAATGGTGCTGGTGCAGATAGAGCAGTGAAACTTGTGAAGCTATGAAAGTCAGAAGCAAAATGTGTCACAATGTACGTTATCTTAAGCAATAATCAGAGGTACATGGAGATTTTATGCATGGGTTTTCAATTTTTAACACCGAGGTGGAGTCGGGGGTATCAAATCTCCATTTAACCTATGATATTGACAGAGATAACAATTCTGTCCCCACAACAATAGACATATAAACTCAAGTTCGGTGCAGATTTCAGCGAATCTTCACATCTGTAAGAATTCATTAGGCGACCAAGCGATCGGGTGTATAATGATGTCAGACACGACATGATAGAACAACCTCATGACTGGTTAAAAATGTCAGAGCAAAAGTCATACATATACCACCATTATTTCACGAGATCTTATATCCCCGATGTTTCTCGCTCTCTCTTTCCCTCCCTCCCTCTCCCTCTCTCCCCTGCCCCCCGGACACAGATGATATGGTGTTTTGAATGTGGTGTTACAGCCAATCAGATTGCTCGTTATAACAGGATATGGGACAATGTAACATATCATTTTTCTAAGTGAATGCCTAATGCAAAATGTATGAATCTCTACAAGAATAATTATAATAGTATTCAAAAAGTATGATTTTCTACATGGCTAATTATCAAGCCTTGAAATAAGTGTTTGTCATTTGCAGAATGACTTCCCCAGAGGGTGAATTTAGTGATGTTATCCCGAACAGTGGGCTAGCATCACCAATTTCACCCTCTGGGGACCTCATTCTGCTGAAGCCTCAACTGCTATGGGAGACCTATGATCAGATCGAAGTTCCCCAGTTAAAGTTGGTGATATTCACCCACAAGTCACCTCGATTATGCATTTTATCTTCTGCAGATTAGGGGATATAGATACTGAACAGATGGGTACGAGTAACTAAAAATAATGTTAAATTGAGACTATAGATACTTCCCAGAAAATGAGCTCCCCAGATGGTGAATTTAGTGATGCTATCCCACTGTGCAGGATAGCGTCACTAAATTTACCCTCTGGGGACGTCATTCTGCAAATGACAGACACACTATTTCAATGCTAATTATAATAGTATTCAAAAAGTATGATTTTCTACATGGCTAATTATCGTAATCACAATGTATGAATCTCTAGATGGCGAAATCTCATAGTATCCTACTGGTGATTGCCTTACCTTGATTTTTAGTCTGCCCTAATGAAATAACTTAAAATTTAATTTTTATTGTAAACTTGATGGCAAGGTACCAAGGAGCATGCTTTAGTTATAGTAACATCACATTTGGCTTAAATAAAACAGATATGTTGGTGGAGGGGGAGGAAGTGGGGTTAGAACAGGACCTCCCACCCCGGGGCAACCCACCTCATTGATAGTTTTGGTCACAGGAATGTGTTTGATGAGATGACAAACATAAATAGATACCTTAATCGTATTTAAATTTGTGAATTACTATTTTTCGCTCAGTTTTGAATTTATGCACTTTGAATTTGTGAACGACGCTGCGCAAATTCAAAACTGACGAAAATAATTTTGTAAAATTGTTGTATCTGATAACAGTTTAAGTTCATAATCGATAAATGTCAAATATTGTGACCATCACAACAACAATTTTCATCAAGTAGAATATAACTGCATTATCGTTTCTTGTCAAAATGGGTAATTATATAATTCAAATAGTCATTCTGAAATTCAAATATTTACGGCCATCATTGAAATGAACTTGAAATAAGTAAAACCACAACCGCATAGGCTGCTGACTTCAGAAAACAATCAACATACTGCTGTTTGTATTCTATATATAGTTGGGTTGAGATAATTAACGGTGTTACTCCAGCGTTGTTAATAAGAAGACATGCTTTGGTGCACCTTCAGTGTAAAATACTGTACTGCCCCAAGTACAGTAATGCCCTAAGTAATCGACTCTTTAACTACAGCAGAATGATGGGTAACTTTTCAGGATTTAGTCGGAAATATGGCTTGTTGCCATTCATCGGAAAGCACTCGGGGAGAGCTTTCCGATGAATGGCAACAAGCCATATTTCCGACTAAATCCTGAAAAGTTACCCATAATTCTGCTGTAGTTAAAGAGTCGATTACTTAGGGCATTACAAGTAATTGACCCATTAACTGGGGTTATTATGTGTTTGCAATAGTGTTCAAAATATAATTGCACAGCAGTTAACAGTTCTGTGACAGCTGTGGCACTGCAATTAATTGTGGTAAGGAAAACCTGGTTATATTCCTTGACTGCCAATACACTGTAGCTAACTGCTGACTTTTCATTTCTATGATATAAATATATTTGCTGGAGCCGCAATTGTATTGGAAGTTACTGTTTCATACCAGTTGATGATTACATGCGTTTTAACGACACAATCCTCTGTTGTCTTGCGGTTAATAACTTTGTTTAACCCTTTGGGTGCCAGGTCCGATTTTTGTATCGACCCATATACCCTGTGCCAATGCATTCTCTTATATATGCGAGTCGACCATAGGTCGCCTCGCATATATAAGAGAATGCATTGGCCTAACCCAAAAAAAAAAATTCAAAAAAAAATAATCATTTTTTTCTTTTTTTAGGGCACTCTACAGACCATAAATTAGGGCCGATTTGGCACTAAAATGGTTAAATTCGATCTGAAATGCGGTCTAACTGAGGTGCCACCACGGTTTGATGAGTCATTACTTACGGCAGTATGGTATGTGTATTTCTTACAAGCATTTTGAAGAATTGGGATGAAGTTTAAGCACTTTTCATTTAGCGTATAAACCCTGGTATTGTATTCATTTCAAGTGGGTTGTCTCCAGGGTGGGTGGTTATGGGTCTGGGAAAACATCACAGTATGCCGATATATGATAATATATTAACATATCACATAAAATCATGCATGCACATGAAAGAAGCCCTCACCAGCAAAGACCAATCATATTAATAAACAGCTACATCTGGCTACATGGGACAACATGCATGTGAGACACAATATTGAGTGAAAATCCATTGTTCCAATCATGCTAACAGTAATAGTTCATATTATTTCAACACATTGCAGTGATAATCCTATTTATGAAGAAAAAAATATCATGTACCAATTTTTGGCACAAGCCCTTTTTTATATTCTCAGTATATATATATTTGCTGATAATTGTCTTTATAAATTGGTTTTGGTGATTGTTATTTTCCCAGAGATACACAGCATTTTATTTTTTTTGCATTTATAAGGGTAAGGTAACTTGAATTGCAGCAGTTTATTATGACACAATTGCTGCAAAGCAATGGATGTACATGGAAATACCTATATATAAGATAGCTTTTGCTTTAAAACTTTAAATATTTGGATCAATTAATAAATATAGATCATCACATGTGTCAGAATTTGTTAACATTTACGAAGCTCAAGGAGTTTGATTGACCCATTCATGGCGGGAGCTGCGCTGGTGAAGCATTAATGACCCTGTGCCAATGCATTCTCTTATATGTATGAGTCTCCCATAGGGAGATCAATGTAAATATTATTAGACCAATGCACTCTCTTATATATGTGAGGCGCCCTATGGGCGACTCACATATATAAGAGAATGCATTGGCACAGTGTTTTCGCAAACATTCAGGAAGCTCCAGTCATGTAAGGGTTAATCTGAACACAAACCGAATGATTGGAGCTTCCCGAAATTTTGTGAAAACCTTGTGCCAATGCATTCTCTTATATACAAGAGAATACATTGGCCTAACAATATTTACCTTGAACTTGTAAGCCAGTACATTCTCTTATATATGTGAAGCTCCCTATGGGAGATCACATATCTATGACAATGCTCTGGCACAGTTTATTTAATGCTGCACCAGCGCAGCTACCATCATGAAAGGGTTAAAGGAAATTGAAATTAATCACCATGCAACACATAGTCACTGTAGTCAACCTAACTTCAGGGATTTTCAAAAACAGAATACTTTGACAATGGTAAGTATGCTCCAAATTTAGATCAACCTTTTCTTTACTTTTAAACAAGCCTTGAAATAGTGTGTCTGTCATTTGCAGAATGAGGTCCCCAGAGGGTGAATTTAGTGATGCTACCCTGCATAGCGGGCTAGCATCACCAAATTCACCCTCTGGGAACCTCATTCTGCTTACACCTCAGCAGAATGAGGTCCCCAGAGGGTGAATTTGGTGATGCTAGCCCGCTATGCAGGGTAGCATCACTAAATTCACCCTCTGGGGACCTCATTCTGCAAATGACAGACCATTGTTTGTTGAACTTATTATCTAAACATTTCTCACTAATGATTAGGATTCCTTCTGCACTTTCTATTATCTGACATCTGTTTATTTTTCCTGAACATCCCTCCAGATGAATAATAGACCATTCCACTGTATACTTTATAACTGGGTGGGAGAATCCATTTAGTAAAGAAAGTGTTATAAGCATATTTCTTTCGAAATAACTATAAAAGTTTTCAAATGGTTTTCTTCTGATACCAAAAACAGAAGTGAACACTATTAATTAATAAAACTTGTGCTCATTAATTAATTCAAATTCTTCGTCTTAGATAAAGCTGCATCAAGGTGAAGTGCCTGCCAAAGATATTTTACCCCAAATTAATAAAATCACCAGTTTAGATTGCCCATGTGATGTGTAAGCCTTAACCCTTTAATGACGGGAGCTGTGTTGGTGCAGCATTAAAAATCCTGTACCAGTGCATTCTCTTATATATGTGAGTCTCCCATAGGGAGTCTCGCATATATAACAGAATGCACTGGCTTACAAGGTCAAGGTAAATATTTTTTAGGCCAATGCTTTCTCTTATACATGCGAGGCTGCCTATGGGAGACAAGCACATAAAAGAGAATGCATTGGCACAGGGCTTTCGCAAATTTCAGGAAACTCCAGTCATGGTAGGGTTAAATTTATCTATATCATGACAGGTTCAAATTAACTTCATCCTTCAGATTATGTTCAGATTAGTTAAACAATACAGAACTTCAATTTTCATAAGCATCAAGAAAGCCAAACACTCCTGTTTTATGACGATTTCTCATTTTTTGATAAATTTGGAATAGTTTTGAAGATCACTAGGTCTGGTTCTGGCATCTCTGAAATTAATCATCAGTAAAATTAAACCATAATTACAGATTTAAAAAAAATCTCAGCTGGATAATCTGATTTTCAGAAGAGTTCTATCTGTCAATAACCAAAGCTTGGTGATTCACATGCAGTAATGCCCTAAATAATTGACTCCTTAACCACAGCAGAATTATGGGTAATTTTTCAGGATTTAGTCGGAAATATGGCTTGTTGCCATTCATCGGAAATCTCTCATTGAGAGCTTTCCAATGAATGGCAATAAGCCATATTTCCGACTAAATCCTGAAAAATTACCCATAATTCTGCTGTGGTTAAGGAGTCAATTATTTAGGGCATTACATATTAGAATATTAGTAGACTGTGTAAATTATTACCTCTAGGTTCGATTTCTTGGTTTTACATTGCACCGATCCCGCACTGCCAACAACATCGAGAGAGAAGTTGTCTGACCAATCTGTGTCACCAATCTTCATCTGTGCCTGTACAAAGTGATTGAAAATAGAAAACATTCATTTAAAATTTTATCTAACAACTTAGGTTTTCCATCTAACTTTGAATTAACCCCTTCATGAAGGGAGCTGCGCTGATGCTGCATTAAAGATCCTTTGCCAGTGCATTCTCTCATATATGCGGGTCTCCCGGAATTGACTGGCTTACAAGCTCAAGGTAAATATTGTTTGGCCAATACATTCTCTTATATATGCAAGCTTCCCTATGGGAGACTCGCATATATAAGAGAATGCACTGGCACAGTGTTTTTGCAAAATTTCAGGAAGCTCCAGTCATAGAAGGGTTAAAAAAGTTCGTAAACAGCCAAGTGGCTTAAAGTGATGTGAAACACTGCGGTAGGGTGATCAAATAGAAATGGAGAATAATCTTGCCAAAAGTAGTTATTTTTACAAATATTTTATCCAAATTGGCAACACACATCGTCATTCTTATATATTAATTAATTGCAGTGATTCTCGAAGGTGAAATCGTTTTTGTTAGTTTATCGCATATAGTTGCGTCCCGAATTGGAAAGTAAATATTTACAATTGAGGGTAATTCAGACGATAATTTCTGTGGAGTGGTACGGTTGATTTGCTAGAAATTTTTGGAGATGTTACTAAAATGCTACATTCCTCCAGTTGACATAGCACCTGAATGCTAACTTATCAGTTTCACATACCCAAACAAGTACATAATATGTCTTTAAATTAACAGACCTTTTTCTTGACACCGAACAGGCCACCTTTGGATCGGTATGCAAACAGAACTATATCTTCAGCACTCGGAGGATGATCGATTACATTACCAGCGTCGGCTCCCTGTAAATAGAAAACAAGTCGAGACTGTTTCAAATGGTAGAAACTGGTCATAATTATTAACATAAAGAGAAGAATATGCCAATAGCCTTTCTTGTTCCTGTCTTGTGGTTGGGGGACAGTATGAAGTAGAACACATCCATATTTATAATTTAAAACCTTTCTGCACTTAAGCCTGCAAATAGTGTGTCTGTCATTTGCAGAATGAGGTCCCCAGAGGGTGAATTTAGTGACGCTATCCCACATAGCGGGCTAGCATCACTAAATTCACCCTCTGGGGACCTCATTCTGCTTAGGCCCTCAACTGCTATGGTAGATCTAGGATCAGATTGAAGTTCCCCAGTTGAAGTTGGGAATGATCACCCATTGGGCACCTCAATTATGGATTTTACCTTCAGCAAATTAGGGGATATAGAAACTTCCCAAATGGGAAAACGTAACTAAAAACAATATTAATTTGATACTATATATACTTCCCGGAAGATGGGGCCTAAGCAGAATGAGGTCTCCAGAGGGTGAATTTGGTCACTAAATTCACCCTCTGGGGACCTAATTCTGCAAATGACCGACACACTATTTGCAGGCTTGTCTGCACTTACCGCAATCAGTAAAGAACTAAATTTATCACATAATTAGCCCCAAAATCTGGCCCCATATTATTAGTAAGACTCGTGTATTATCGGCACGCACAGTGACATTAGAGCTTAGGCAATGATATCGATGTTAATGCTGGAACTTTATTATGTTAATTAGAATATAATTATGATATTCAATATGTGTTGGCTTATTTAGTGTTGACTGTGAGATAAACATTGGTGATAAGGGTGGTTGAATAATTTTGTCAACATGAAAAAATACATTTAAAATGGAACTATATTTTTTCTTGGAGGTGTCTTTACTTCCTCTTTGGTTGGGATAAGGAAATCAATAATGATTTGTTTTAATCCCAGCCATTTCGAGATCGATTTACCTTGCAAAATATGTTTTGTGATAAAATGGATCTCAAATTTGTGGCAATTTTATACAAAATTATTAACATCACCCTCTAAATTTGATTCAAGCCTTGCTAAAGCTCTGCTAGAATCAAATTTAGTGCATTCGGTTGATAAATTTCGTATAGAATTGCGACTCATTAGGAATCCTCTATATACTATCAACATTCTTTTCCTTCAGTGAATGGGTCACCTCATACTGAATAATTTGCATAGATTTTAAAGGTACGGAAGGCGTTTGTGGTCGGTACAGCTGGAAAAATATATAAATTCTGTTAAATCATGGTATAATCAAGGAGAATATAAATAAATAGAAGGAATTGTTCTTATTTTTATTATCAATAACCCTCCAGTTATGAGATGCCACATGTTAAAGCCATTGTTTACGCACAGGGAAGCCTGTGTTGTGTTTTCAGCAACGGACTATAACTCTACAATACAAGTGCACCGCTGGGCGGAGGTAACGCCCCCGACTGTACAATCAAGAGAGGATTTTTCTTATTTTTGTGCAAATACTTATTAAATGGCACATGAAAATTGAACTGCTTAAGGTAGGTTTAAACCAAGATATTAATGAATATACAATGAATATAGATTTTGATGAAAATTGGAACAGCTTAAGGTCAGAGAACCTGGTAAGTGTTTATATACAATGATGGTTTAAACCAAGGTATTAATGAATATAGATTTGGATGAAAATTGAACAGCTTAGGTCAGAGAATGTACCAAGAATGTAGCCTACCAGGTAACATTTTGACCAAACTTGAGGCCTGGTCAGAACTTTCTTTTCTGAGCACAGAAACTTTCTGGTTAAGCGCTATAAAAATGCCACATGTTGTTCTATATTAGCTTCAAATTTGGTCTGGTGCCACAAAAATAGAAGGAAAACTGAATTTTCTAAAAAAAAAACTGAATTTTTTAAGTCGAAAAAGGGTCATAACTCTCACAATTTTTTTTTACCTTGACCTGTATTGCGATATTGGTAATACACAAAAAAACGGGTTTTGCAAATAAACAATCCAAAATCAAGTTATCATCTGGAAACCAAAAAAAGTAGCAGAAAACCTGAATTTTCTAAGTCCAAAAAGGGGCGTAACTCTGGAAAAAATGGGCGGACGAAACCACGGCTATGGGGAAATCTTGTCCCCCCGGCTGATCTATTGGCATACCAAAGATCAACTGAATTGAATTAGCGAAACCAAAGTTATGAGTTGAAATGTTTGTATGCCACAGAAAACTGAATTTTCTAAGTCCAAAAAGGGGCGTAACTCTGGAAAAAATGGGCGGACGAAACCGCAGTTATGGGGAAATCTTGTCCCCCCCCCCCGGCTGGTCTATTAGCATACCAAAGATCAACTGAATTGAGTTAGCGAAACCAAAGTTATGAGTTGAAACGTTCGTACGGACGGAAGGACGGACAGAAGGACGGACGGAGGGCTCCACTATATACCCCCAAATCACAATCAGTTGTGGTGTGCTGCGTATTTCCTTACTACATTCATTGAAAAAGCAGTTGCGGCACTTAATTAAGTCGTCTGATATTAAATTCTTGGTATTAACACATTAAGTCTGCTCCCATTCAATTATATGAAAAAAGTAGTTGGCACACAATGTGTTTAAACACAACAAAACATTAGTACTTTACCTAAATATTCTAGTAAATATCGTAATGAGTAAAATTTGGACACCTCAAGATATACAGTAATTCCCTAATTAATCGACAGCAGAATTATGGGTAACTGTTCAGGATTTAGTCGGAAATATGGCTTGTTGCCATTCATTGGAAAGCTCTCGGCGAGAGCTTTCCGATGAATGGCAACAAGCCATATTTCCGACTAAATCCTGAAAAGTTACCCATAATTCTGCTGTGGTTAAGCAGTCGATTAATTAGGGCATTACTGTAGGTATGATTTTAGATGATATCATTGGGACAAGTTGTTATTTGTTAATTGAGAGGCGAAATTCCAATAACTTGATATTGACATTGTGAACGCCTTGCAGGGCTTTAAATAATGAGGTTATGCAATACGTACCTTGTAGCAGAGTTGTTGGCCCGTTTTATTGATCATCCAGTAAGGACTGTAGATAGAGAGGTCCAGAGATCCACTGCTGCACTTACAATGTACCCCCAATTCCTAAAATCATTATAATGTATATATAAGGCCAAATAAAAAATATTATAGAGATTATATAAGAAAATGATTAGCTGATCATCATAGTCTGGTGTATTAACTTTAACTCCAGAACAAATTAAATACACTGGAGGAAATTTAGGATCACATGTTATATTGTAGAGGTAATAACAATAACAATTGTGAATAGTCAGGGGCATTAGAAAATTATGAGTAATCCCTATGTAATACAGGTATACTAGTAGCACAATGTAATTTTTATATCAGATTAAATGCAAAATAAAGTTCCCTCTATTTTCTGACTATTACTAGACAAGGGAAGCCATCATGAACCATGATGTGCACACAAAACAAACAAAAACAAAAAAACAAAAAAAGTCCTCCCTCCCTCATTGATTCAGAAACAAAATTGTCTGAGAGTAAAATAATCTTTTGTTTGGGCCTAATGGTTATAATGTACCCCCAAATGCAAAAACCACAAGAATTTAGTTTATTTTATCATGTTACAATGTACCCCTTTCTTGTTCCTCTCTTGCAGTTGTTGAGCGGAAAACATCCATATTTATAATTTAATTTTTTTTTTCTTCTTCAGGGAATGAACACCTCATACTGAATACAGATAGTTTTTAACTCTAACATTAGAGCTGGAGTAACTAAACCCTTTCTTTACTGAATTTGCCCCTCAGTTATAAAAGTATGCATTGGATTGGTTTATTATTCATTTGGGGGGATGTCGGGTAAAATTAGCAGACAACAGACTGGGAATAGATCAAATAATTGCTGAAGGATTCATATTCAGTCACGGCGATAGGAAATATTCAAATAATAAGTTCAACAAATGACCTACAAGGTCAAAGTAAATATTGTCAGGCCAATGCGTTCTCTTATATATGTGAGGCTCCCTATGGGAGACTCGCAAATATTAGAGAATGCATTAAATGGCACAAGGTGTTCACAAAATTTCAGGAGGCTCCAGTCATGGAAGGGTTAATTAACTTACCATTGTACTCGTCTCCCCTCCATCGACTGATGTAAATTCTAGCTGAGATAACTCCAGCATGTTTTTCTGTAACTGTTTCTTGGCTGTCCAAGATTTGCCTCGATAATCTGGTATCTGAAAGCCAGACAAACAAGTTAGGAGAAATTTCTGAATACAAAATTGTCAATAGAATTGCCTTTGACAAATTTTAAACAAGCAATTCGAAGGTATCACACAGTACTTAGAATGAGGTCCACAGGGGGTGAATTTAGTGACCCTACCTCGCACAGCGGGCTAGAAACACTAAATTCCCCCTCTGGGGACCTCATTATGCTTAGACCTCATCTTCTCTGGGAAGTATTTTTATTATCAACTTAAAAATTTCTTTAGAAACTTCTTCACAAAGATTCTTTTTCTTTTCTAGTTTAGTTTCTCTATATCCCCAAATTGGCAAATTGCCCAATGGGTGCACATCACAATAATCAAATCTCTTATGACATTCATTTTGGAACAAAAATCTGCTCTAAACCATTTGGAGAATACCAAGAGAGAGCACTCTATCTTGTTAGCACCCTCAATGATGGAAAGTTGCAGATCAGCTAACAGATTTACTGCAAATTACAATCAAAATAAACCACTTTATTATGCTTTTATAGACAAATAATATACCCCATCTTCAGTTTTATCTGTATTCTATTCACAGATTTGCATTTCTAGTCTAGAAATTGGGATTTATAAAAAATATGTTGTTGTTGTAATTGTGGCCCAGAAGAGATAGATCATCTTTAAGATATTTACATTGATTTCTAATGTAGATTTTTCCATGGCAGCATTATCCAGAGACTTGTTCTCTCCTTCTCCTAATCCAACTTCATCGGCAGTCCCCTAAAACAAGCAAATCAAATACAAAGTTAAAGGCAGTCCCCTAAAAAACAAACAAATCAAATACAAAGTTAAAAGGACATAAGGCCTTCGAGTGGATGTGAGAAATCATAAAAAGCTGTAAATTGATCATCACTAAGAATATGATAAAATAAATCAGACTTTGTTCTCATAATGACTATATATAATTCTCCAATAACAGTATTTCCTGTGTTGAAACAATTTTTATATAAACATTGCTATAACAGCGATTTGTCAACAAACATCGCACAGGTAATTCAAATATTTAAACCTAAATATGTTTTTCAGAATATTTTTCAAGGCTTTGACATTTTCCAATGATTACCTTTAAGTTTTTTATTGGACTAATGGGACTTTCCACAGCTGCCAATCAAATAAGTATTAACAGATATTTTCTATCAATCAGCTACTGAGCCGATCACTTGCTGAATTGAAAATTCTTTGTTCACCATAAATTTTGATATCCTTCCATACTTTCAGTGTAAAATTGCCTATATTCAAACAACCTTTTTGTAATCACAATGTTCTGAAATTTCAATGCTAAAATGCGGTAAATTTCTATTTACGCCATGATGTTGGAAATTCATTCATGATTCATTTTGCATAAAACTTGTCATAAGTTTCACAATTAAAGGCGAAAATAATGTATGTTCTGCATTCCACGGAGAAAGTCTAGTTTTACCTTTGGAACTACTAATATTTGAGTCAACAGCTTCTTTGTCAGTGACATAATTTTCACAGCATGAAAATTGTAATTACAGAAGAACCGATCAGTTGGTGCTTGGTCTCCTATGTAAGCTAAAATTTAGTTGGATAGCCAAATATAACTTGTAGCGGTATCCCTGAAGGATGGTATAGAATGGGATAACCTGTAGTAGCCAGCACTCAATATATTAAAAACATTTACGATATAAATGAACACAAGTTCAGCTAAACAATCCATCAAGATCCAAATTGCCAATTTTTTTGGCACGTATAGCAGTATATTAACTCTTTCATGATGGGAGCAGCGCTGGTGCAGCATTAAAGATCCTGAGTCAGTTCATTCTCTTATAAATGTGAGTCTCCCATTGGGAGCCTCGCATAAATAAGAGAATGCACTGGCTCACAAGGTCAAGGTAAATATTGTTAGTCCAATGTATTCTCTTATATATGTGAGACTCCCTATGTGAGACTCGCATATATAATAGAATGCATTGGCACAGGGTTTTGCAAAATTTCTTGAAGCTCCAGTCATGGAAGGGTTAAAGGGGTTTTGTATTTTGATTGTATCTTATTTTTTCAGGTAAATAAGCTGAAATTGAAATCTTGTTGGAAGCCTGAGAACATCTGTAAACCTTTCTACACTGTCGAATACCTGTTTAGGTTTGTACGTTTCAAGATGGCGGTGCCCAGTGGTCAGGATAAACGGTAGGTGTATATATTGTCTTCAAGCATCAATCAACGATATCTTTTGGAGATACACATTAGAATAGTTATGTAGAAATGGGTATACCCAACACCTAAAAACATACCTTTCGTATGACACACATTTGAAATGTTGCATTTGGCATGTCGAGTCATCATAATATTTCAAAATTTTCTCGAGGTGGTGAAAATGTTCGCTTTTTCATAATTGTTTGGCCCTAGGCTCATGGATCCGCAAATCTATGTATTCTCATGGGTAGATTGGGTTACCACACGTTATCGGAATGCAAAACCGGCAATATTTTTATTGTCTAACTCCGAAAAATGTTCAGGTTCAGATTTGCAATATTTCCAATGATTTTGTTCAGGTTCAGACACAATTTTCATTCAGGTTCGGACCTAAATGGGTATCCGACAGTGTTCTATACTAAATGGATGTTCTCACTCAGTTATAAAAGTATACAATGGTATGCTCTATTGTTCATCTGCAGCAGTTTTCAGGAAAAATTAGCAGAGGACAGATAACACAGGTGCAGAAGGAGTCCTATTTATTGGAGATGAAATGTTCAGATAATAAGTTCAACAAATGACCTATGTCATTTGTTGAACTTATTATCTGAACATTTCCTATGGGATAACTACTCATCAATGAGTATTTAGTATAGAAATGTTAAATAAAAGGCGTGGACATTTTTAAAAATAACCATACCTCGAGAAGGAAACCAATTGGGAATGGCAGAAGATTGTGTACGATAACGGTAGGGAAGAGTTGTAGACAGAAGCTTTTAGCCGTCATCTCATCGCCGGTCTCGAAATAAATACTTTCTATCTTAGAAACCACCTGAAAAAGCAAGAGCACATTAATTATAATCATACAATCAGTCAAGATTTAATTCATGTGTTATAGCCATCTGCGTTAACATACACTCAAGATTCAATAATACGTCTCATTATGTACTTATATTATGTGATTCCTCTCGTTATGTGATTACGTTAATTCTTCTCATTATGTTCTTACGTTATGCATGGTTCCTCTCATTATGTTATTACGTTATGCATGGTTCAGTGATTCCTCTCATTATGTTTTTACGTTATGCATGGTTCCGCTCATTATGTTCTTACATTATGCATGGTTCCTCTCATTATGTTATTACATTATGCATGGTTCAGTGATTCCTCTCATTATGCACTTAAATTGAAGTAGTATGCATCAATGATTCCTCTCATTATGTTCTTACGTTGAAGTAGTATGGATCAATGTTTCCTCTCATTATGTACTTACGTTATGCATGGTTCAGTGATTCCTCTTGTTATGTACTTACGTTGAAGTAGTAAGGTGATGAGCCGTCCAGACTGTAACATGAGATCTGCGAGATAGGGTTGTTTTCAGCTGCCTTCCAAACAACTGGATCCGTCGACATATCGTAACTGAAAATATAAACAACATTGATGTATGGGTAATTTTATGGTCAAAACTCCTACAATTTCCCAAGTAAGTATAGGTTATAACCCGCTTGGGTATCTGTACAAGAAATATTGACCAAGGCGCTTTAGCGCTGTGGTCTGTATTTCTTGTACAGATACCCAAGCGGATTATGACATATTTATGAACGGATTCACACCGATAGGAAAGAGGAATTGAGCCACATTCAGAATGATGATTACCTATCAATTACCATTCAATCAAAGGTTAATAGAATGGTTTGTGGTGTTACATATTACATATTAGTAAAATGGTCATTGACAATCAGATCACTTACATCAGCATTATTTATCCACATTGATAAACCATTTTGTCTCTGAATTTTAAAACATTTTTATACTGACGACATGTTTCTGGATAAAACAGATTCTAATCTACCTTGTGACAATAAACTGTTTCGGCTGTTGAGTTTATTTTTCGTCTTGTTGTCATAATGGAATTATCGTTCTGAACACAGGAGGCAATGTCCCGGAAATGTTCGGATTCCGAAGTGAAACTATTCCACATTGCATGAAGTTTGTGTGATGAAATATCACCAGAATTCATAACAAAAGATTTAACCAAACCTGTATTTTCTGCATACATGCATGTATATGTGAACAGTTTGTAGAATGTTCTCATTCCAAAGATCATTGTGTGGTTGTTGTGGATTATACATTCCAAACAGGTTTGGATTTCATTCAGTTTACTTCCAATTACCCGCCCCTTCCGACAAACCAAACAATATTCAATCGAAAGTGTTGGGCACCCACCCATGTAGACCACCCCTCATATATGACCGCTACTAATGGTACCAGTATGATCCGTGTTTTAACTTCCCGAGTTACTGGTGCAATCAATATCATGTCGTATTGTTCAAATTTCACACCTTCTTCTCCGATCTCCTTTTGAGCTTATTATCCAAATATTGTCAATTTCTGTGTGATATTAACTCATGTCTATATTTTGGCCCCGTCGAAATAGATTCATACAAGAAATATTTTTCATGAATTGGAGCAATTTGATTGAATCGGTTTATAATAAATAGAATCTATCCTCCAATGCATTTTGGCCATTGTGTCTTCAACAGAAACCTATCTAAATATCTAATTGTGAGTAATTTTGAGAACTTATTTTGAAGTCTTGGGTAATTCTTGATAAAATTGTAAATACGGCATTCTTTTTGGTGATGAGAAGCTCCTGATGGCTAAACATCCATATACAATTTCATTCAGATCCAATAAACCATGGATGACAATCTGTTCTGATTTCCCAATCAGAAGACTAACTCTAGAATGGAAAACGGGAACGTCATTGTCCCTCTTTTGAAAGGTAAACTGAGTCAACTGCAGTAAAATATATCTTTACAACAACGACTGCAACAGCACCGACTTTGTCACCACTAACTACACTTCTTAGCATATGTCATGATGAGAGAGAGTTGGCCTATTATGAATTATATTTATATCACCACCTCCAATATCCCCACCCACACTGCCCTTTGTCAACACTAATTAAGCATGTTTACTAACCTCCTGGCGTACGGTTTGAAGAAGAGTTGGCCTGCTAATGAATACACTGCAGCTAGCGGTAACCCGATCGTTTCTCCCACTTCAGCCACACCAAGGCTCATCATCTTAGTATCTCCTTTATAGAAAAGCTCCATTGGAATGGCCAGATTGTTTGTCACCTGTAAGGATAGAGTGCATAACATTTTGAGATTCAACTTCACCATTTCTATACTAAATGGATTCTCCCACCAAGCTAAACTAGAGGTGTGACTGTCATAATGGGACTACGGATACCCCCCTGTTTTTAAAATACTAAGATGTTTCACATGTCAGTAAACATTTAGTTAAAATAATAAACTAACAGTTCCCATTGCAGGTGTACAACCATAACCCTAATCTTAAACCTATTGACCGACAATGTAGGAATAAAAGCTTGGACAAAATTATGTATGTTGCGAAAAAAATTCTAAGTCGAAAAAGGGGAATAACTCCACACAAAAAATGTCGGACAGACGTCATAATCGCAGGTGCACAGGTTCCCATGGTACTAAATATCAGTGCCAAGATTAAAAAACATTGACCGAAAAATGTAGGAATAAAAGCTCGGACAAAAGTATACATGTTGCGAAAAATTTCTAAGTCGAAAAAGGGGGGATAACTCCACCAAAAAAAGTCTGACAGACGTCATAATCGCAGGTGCACAGGTTCCCATGGTGGTTGATGTCTGTGCCAAGTTTCACGGAAATTGATCAAAAAACGACTGAGAAAAACTCCGGACAAATTTGTGTCCACGGACGACGGACGGACGGACGAGCTGACTCCAGTATACCCCCCCCTAACTTCGTTGCGGGGGGTATAAAAAATGGATTCTCCCACCAAGCTAAAAAAGTATACATTGGAATGGATATTATTGATATGGTGGGACGTACAGGTAGTAAAAGTATACATTGGAATGGTATATTATTGATTTGGTGGGACGTATAGGTAATATAAGCAGACGACAGATAACACAAATGCAGAAGGAATTCTATTCATCGGTGGGAAATGTTCAGGTAACAAGTTGAACAAACGACCTATGTTGAACTTTTTACTTGAACATTTCCTAAGGGAGTATTTAGTATAGAAATGGTTAACCTTCATGCAGGTTATGTGGTTTGTTTGAATCTTTAACCCATTGTTCGGTCATCAGGAGAAAATGGGATAAACCCAATTTATTGGGCCAAGTTCCACCTTCCATTTTCAGATTCGCATTCAATGTTTCAATGAATCCAATTATTGACGAAGGCGTCTATGTTTCATTAGTGCAGACGAGAATGCTTGGCCAGCTTTGTCATGTTAACCCATCAATCGTTCGTGTGACTTTTATTTTGTGTAACCCATACGCGAACAATCCGATCGTTCGCCTGAAATTTTATGCACCGAGGACGGGGTATATAACTTGACCCTTTCATTACTGAAGGTAATCACTTACCAGTACTGTAAATGGCTTTAATTTTGTTGGTATCAATTTTCGTGGGGCTTAGCAACTTATGACTTTTTCGTAAATTTGTGAGTCCACCACTACTAATTGTTACCTACAAACTCCCAACAATCAAGTCCAAGAAACAATAGTGTAGCTGGCAAAAGTTTTGTTAACAAATATTTTTCGTGGTGTCTTTAATTTTGTGGTTTTCAGGACCAAGAAAACCATGAAAATTTGACCAAAGCGAATAATTGTGCTGTCTTCAAATCAAATTGTTCTTTCTTAATCCTTTCATGATGGGAGCTGCGCTGATGCAGAATTAAAGATCATGTGCCAGTGCATTCTGTTATATATGCAAGTCTCCCGTAGGGAGCCTCGCATATATAACAGAATGCACTCACTAACAAGGTCAAGGTAAATATTGTTGGGCCAATGCAATTGGCACAGGATTTTCACAAATTTCAGAAAGCTCCTGTCAAGGAAGGGTTAAACTAATTAAAGTAGTTATGTCACTTTTCACTAACCTCCAATATAGATCCAAGAGTGACAGTCTTCTGGCCGATAGCAGACTCAACATTACAGACAACAGCCCATGTATCCCCCGTGTGGCTTTGCTGGTTAATCTGGAACAATCGCTTCTCTGCTCTCTTTATCGTTAGTGATCTGGTGGCCTGGAACTTCTCAATCTGTCAATATAGAGACAAAAATTAAATAATGTGATTTGTTAAATGAATTGGTACATAAAATATTTTGCTACAGGAACCAAGCCTTGAAATAGGGTGTCTGTCATTTGCAGAATGATGTCCCCGGAGGGTGAATTTAGTGATGCTACCCCGCATAGCGGGCTAGCATCACCAAATTCACCCTCTGGGGACCTCATTCTGTTTACACATCAGCAGAATGAGGTTCCCAGAGGGTGAATTTGGTGATGCTAGCCCGCTATGCGGGGTAGCATCACTAAATGCACCCTCTGGAGACCTCATTCTGCAAATGACAGACACACTATTTCAGGGCTTGACAGGAACATTCATTCTTGACCTGCTATAGTTCCAAGTTTCAATCGACTTAAACCAGCTAGTGAAATTGGTAGGGATATTACTGATTTACGTCAAGGTACAGTTGTCTTAATCTTCTATAGCGGACTTTATGCCCAGATCCAGTGGCGGGATTTTCGTCAATTTTAATCGACTTTATCATACAAATCAACAAAAAATACTACATTTAATGGAAAAGTAACATCAGAGTCATAATGATGTACTATAATCTAACTGTTGCATTAAATTATGCACAGACTAACATCAGAGTCATAATGATGTACTATAATCTAACTGTTGCATTAAATTATGCACAGACTATGTCGTATAATTAGCAAATAACTTGTTTGCGAGTTTGCGTGGTCAGTTTGTATTCTTTAGTAATTATGTAAACATTGTAATACAATATATTTTTCACATTATATCAGGGGGGGGGGGGGGGTGAAAGCCACCAACAAGCAATTTTTTCCGCAACTAAAAAAATTTCCTGCTTGTTTTTTAGTGTTTTGGCAATGAGTTGGGCTTCAAAACCACTTTGAATGAGAGAAATAATGTAATTCTAACTTGTAAACTGACTGCAGGCAGTTATCGTGTTGTATTTTGTTGCAAATTTTGAAATCCAAGATGGCCGCTGGCAGCCATGTTTTTTTGGCTGATGACCTCAAAATGACTCATTCCTATTTACATGTCCATGTTAACATCCATGATAAATAGTATGCACAGAAATTCATATACAGCTGTTTACAGTGAATTTCCCCCCGAAAATCTCTGTTTTAGTGTTAAAAGGGGGGGGGTGGGTGTCAAAAAATGGTTGGAAAAAACTGCCGAAAACGGAACAAAAATTGGCGGTGGGGGTGGGTGGTTACAAAAAATGATCGAAAGGGAAAAAATGCCATACGTGCCTGAATTTTTTTTTCGACCCCCCCCCCCCCCCCCCCCCCCCCTGATTATATTACTAATTTCAGGTTACTTTCACAATTGTGGCATTTATACTAGCATTGTTGATTTTAGATGATCAGGTAATTTATGCTTGAAGTCCGCTATAGTACGGCACTCGTACTTCAACCAATATTTTCCCTAATAATTTCACTAGCTTCGAAGGAAACTTTATTTACGAAGAGAATATCTATTAGATCTCAAATCTGCCATACTTTTTTTAATCTTTAATGAATATACAACCTTTCAGAATTCTGAATTGTTTTAATCATTTCAGCAAATGTCTCCAGCCAAGTAAAAAACCATAATAAAGCTGAGCTCAACAATCTTAACCTCTTGGCTGCTATGCGTCTGTACAGAGAACGAACTGTAAAATGTCATGCTGTTTGCTATAAGTCCGTACTGAGAACAGACCTACATCAACACACTAGCAATTGGCCATTATTCAAAGATGGCATCAAAATTGTCAATGCAGCAAACAACCGGCTCAGTAGATGATTGGTCGATTATATCTGCTAATAATTATTTGATCAACAATTACGGAAAGCACCACTGCAGTCTATAGATTGAGGTGAGTTATTTATACTAGAAGGCCATAAACATACCTGGAATATGATGGTCCGCTCTTCTGATTCCTGAGTGGCTTTGATTAGCGATGCCTTTCTCACTAACATCGGACCTCGTCTCTTGAACAGCGCCAACTTACAGTCCTTGCCGAGACTCACACGGCCACTCTGAGCATCCTTTGGCATCTAAAGTTATACATTCATATAAAAGGAGACTCTAGTTAAATACATAGATGATCTTCTAAAATTTCTCATAAACAAAGAGAATAAATTTAGTCAGTAATGGATGAAAAAACACAACCATTTACACAATGTATCTACATATAATAACACAGTCATTATAATGAAAATGAATAAAAGGCATTTGACAATGGAACAATTTTTCGATTTGTCAAAAAGTTTCTATTTGAATGAACTATTTAGATAAAATTCCCTGAACTAGATGACAACTTAGTAATTTTTCAATTTCAATGTCGCAGTTGTGTTTATGTGTATATATATAGATACAGATTATAGATATTTTAACCCTATCATGATGGGAGCTGCGCTGGTGCAGCATTAAAGGCCATGTGCCAGTGCAATCGCTTATATATGTGAGTCTCTTTTATATAAAAGAATGCAGTGGCTAATAAGATCAAGGTAAATATTATTAGGCCAATGCATTCTCTTATATATGCGAGGTGACCTACGGGCAAATCGCTTATATAAAAGAATGCATTGGCACATTGTTTTCACAAAATTTCAGGAAGCTCCAGTAACGGAAGGGTTAATTCAAGATAATCTTTAAATTTATTTCCAAATACACACAAGCAATTTTGTCTGTTGAGTTGGTTTAGGTACCAAGATCTGTACTGATGGATGGATGGACGGAGAGCATACGGAGTGAATGAGAATGAGAATAAAATGAAAGTGTCAATGACACTGTAGCTCAACTTGGAGAGGGCTTAAATATCATAAGGAATGCAGTTATGTTTAAATGTTTAAGTAATACTAGCGGTCAACCCGGAGAGCCGTATGAAGTTTGGGGTAAATCGGATGGGAAATGATTCAAATTTATAGCTCACATCTAAAGGTGATCCTAAACATGGCTATAAATTTTCAAAACATTTCTCCAATAAATGTGGGCTGTATGATTGATTTAAATATGAAATTCAAGATGGCTGCTGACGGCGATGTTTTTCATCGAAATGAGGAGAAATTTAACAGCTCCCATCTAGACGTCACCTTGAAGATTCATATGAAGTTTGCGAAGAATCAGATGAAAAAGGTTGGTTGTAAGGCATGCCAAAAAGTCAGTTATGCAAAGAGTGAAATCCAAGATGGCTGTTGACATGTTTTTGATCGAATCGTTCAAATTTGATATCTCTGGTCTAAAGGTCACCCCGAAGATCACAATGACGTTTGGGATCAATTGGATGGAAAATGTTGGTTTTAGGGCATGACAAAGGATTTAGTCATGCAAAGAGTAAAATATAAGATGGCTGCGGTGGCGATTTTTTTGAATGAAAATCGTTCAAATTTGATAGTTACAATCTAGAGGTGATCCTAATCATGCCTGTACATTTTCAAAATATTTCTTCATAATGGGGGGGGGGGGGGGGGGCAACAAATTCAAATGTGAAATGGCATGTTTTTTTTTTAACAAACATCATTCAATTCAATTATCTCCCATCTAGAGTTCAGTCTGAAGATCCATGTGAAGTTTGGAAACAATCAGATGCACAAGAGGCCGATCGTGATCAGCTGTTTAACCCATACATTCAACCATACCAACTCAAAATCAGTGATCTAGAACTGAATATACCTATACACAAAATGTGGAGATAATTGGAAGGACACATTAGGGGCCTGATGGCTCTTGAGAAGAAGATGTATTGAGAATTACAATGGAGGAAAGAGTTGTGTCCCTGGCCTCGCCCCTATTTGATACAATGACCCTATTGAACAAATATGAATCTTAGTCAATAAAGGACCCTCCATATTAAATAAAACTAGAGGTGTGACTGTCCCAATGGGACTACGGATACCCCCCTTTTTTAAAAATACTAAGATGTTTGACATGTCAGTAAACATTTAGTTAAAATAATGAAATAACAGTTCCCATTGCAGGTGTACAACCATAACCCTAATCTTAAACCTATTGACCGAAAATTGTAGGAATAAAAGCTTGGACAAAATTATGTATGTTGCGAAATAAATTCTAAGTCGAAAATGGGGAATAACTCCACACAAAAAATGTCGGACAGACGTCATAATTGCAGGTGCACAGGTTCCCATGGTGGTTGATGTCTGTGCCAAGTTTCACGGAAATTGATCAAAAAACGACTGAGAAAAACTCCGGACAAATTTGTGTCCACGGACGGACGGACGACGGACGGACGACGGACGGACGACGGACGGACAAGCTGACTCCAGTATACCCCCCCTAACTTCGTTGCGGGGGGTATAACTAAACAGACCTGATGATACTTGCAAAGATGACGTTTTAACAATAATGATAAATGGGAAAGAGTTATGTCCCTGGTCTCACTCCTATTTGACCCAGTGACCCAATTTGAATAAATATGAATCCCAGTCACCAAAGTAACCTTCCTACTAAATATCAGCTAAATAGACCTGGTTCTTGCAAATGAAAGTGTCAATGACACTGTTGCTTAACTTGGAGAGGGAACAATGTCATATATTACAGTGAATGGAACATTATTAAGGAATGCGGAAAGTTTAAATGTTTAAAGTATTTAGTGATGCAAAGCGTAAGATCCAAGGTGACAGCCAGCAGCCATGTTTTTTAATAAATGTCGTTCAAAATTGATAGCTCCCATATTTCTTCGATAAATGGGGGATGCAGGGAAGAGTTATGTCCCTGGCTTGGCCCCTTTTTGACCGGCGACCCCCATTTGAAAAGATCTAAATCCCAGTCACCGTGCCAAATATGAACCCATATGGTCTTATGGTTCTGGATAAGATGTTAAAGAATTGAGGACGGATGGACGCCCCAAGGGACGGATGGACAGAGGGATGGTCAAACGACAAGCAAGAAGTGATGACTATAGCTATACCGGAGACTTCGTCTCAGGTGAGCTAAAAATTGAGATGATGATTCAATAGTTACATACAAAGGTCAAAGGTGTATAAAATTTGTTGTACTTACATCGAATTCATATTGCTCCTGTACGCATGCAATGTAAGGTAAGGAATTATTAGTATGATGAAGGTTTAATATGCACTATTCACATTTAAAAAATAAAATAAAATTCAAACATGCATAAAGGATTAAAGCACCTATTTCAACAAATTATAACAAATTTAACCCTTTCATGATGGGAGCTCTGCTGGTACAGCATTAAAGATCATGTGCCAGTGCATTCTCTTATATATGTGAGTTTCCCATTGGAAGCCTTCCATATATAAGAGATTGCATTGGCTTACAAGGTCAAGTTAAATATTGTTAGGCCAATGTATTCTCTTACATATGCGACGCTCCCTACGGGAGACTCTGATATGTTTTCGCTAAATGCATTGGCAAAGGGTAATTGCAAAATTTCAGGAAGCTCCAGTGATGAAAGGGTTTATATATTCACACACATATAGACTGTTTTCTACTTCATATATATTTGCTTCTAGATCACAGATTAATATATAATACAACAAGGTTGCACCTTGGGTTCTGGCATACCCCCACTGTGGCAAATTGAAACTTGGGCACGACGAAACCCAAATTTAAAATAAAACGTTATTGAAATCGGTTCATATTTGTTTCAGATTTTATCAAGACGGGCGGACAAAAATTGCGATAAATTGACAAACTAAGGTTGGAACATACATGGTTTGCTCACTGATTTGAGATACTGTGGCAAGCAACTTGTATACCAAATATTAAAATCAGTTAGTATTTGTTTGAATTATAAAGACGGACAGATGAACTCTCTTCACGAGTGGGGTATAGTTAATAGTTCTTGTTATTATAAAACTTATGTTATGGACGGAAAACATCCTATTCATTAACATTCAACTACCGATATCACGGAACAAATCAGAAATCACATTAACCCTTTCTATACTAAATACTCATCGACGAGTAGTTCCCTTAGGGAAAGTTCAGATAAAAAATACTTTGACAATGGTAAGTATGCTCCAAATTTAGATCAACCTTTTCTTTACTAAATACTCATTAGGAAATGATCAGATAATAAGTTCAACAAACAACCATTGTTTGTTGAACTTATTATCTGAACATTTCCCACCAATGAATAGTATGTTTTCTGCAATTTATATTGTCTGACGTCAGCTCATTTATCCTGAACACCCCTCCAAATGAATATAGATCATTCCAATATATACTTTTATAACTGAATGGGAAAATCCATTTAGTATAGAAAGGGTTAAAGATGTATCCAAGGTTCAAGGAAAATGTTTAAGAAACCTATTTAACTTTTTATTCATATTCTAGGGTATAAAAAAATATTCTTGGAATTAGACGTCCAACCTGAAGGACACTATCTTGTTTGATACTGAATTTTCTGTCCATTTATTTTGAACAATTTCAATGGTTTATTGGAACAGAAATTACAATTTTGTTACTTTTGGTTAGTTTTTAACCCTTTCATGACGGGAGCTGCACTGGTGCTGCATTATAGATCCTGTGCCAGGTCATTCTCTTATATATGCTTCCCGTAGGGAGACTTGCATATATAAGAGAATGCACTGGCTTAAATGGTAAAGGTAAATAATGTTAGGACAATGTATTCTCTTTTATATGTGAGGCTCCCTATGGGAGACTTGCACATATAAGAGAATGAACTGGCACAAGGTTTTCGCAAAATTTCAGGAAACTCCAGTCATGGAAGGTTATCTGGTAATGTTTTCAACAGTACAAAGCAAACAACTGTTTTAATTTAATTTTGTATGTTGTTGTAACTGGAGATCTGGATACATCTTCAACAATATTAGTTCAAAATCAAATATTTACACATGCATCATACAGTAATGCCCAAAGTATATGACCCTTTAACCACAGCAGAATTATGGGAAATTTTTCAGGAGTTAGTCGGAAATATGGCTTGTTGCCATTCATCGGAAAGTTCTCACCGAGAGCTTTCCGATGCGAGAGCTTTCCGATGAATGGCAGCAAGCCATATTTCCGACTAAATCCTGTAAAAATTCCCATAATTCTGCTGTGGTTTAGGGGTCGATTATTTAGGACATTACTGTACAACATAAACCTAAAGTTCACGCAAAACTCAACAAAATTATAACATTTCAATATTTCGGCTGTGATAATAGAAAAAAGAATGTATATACATAATTTAAACAAGAAATATGGTCATCGTTATGATATATTAAAAAATTTAAACTGAAAGAGAATAACTCAAGAAGGCAATAATATTAAAATAAAGGTTTGCGAATCAATTGTAACAAAAAGGTTTACCTTTTCTTTACTAAATACCCATTGACAAGTTATTCCTTAGGAAATGTTCAGATGCTAAGTTCAACAAACCATTTGGTGAACTTATTATCTGAACATTTCCCACCAATTAATAGAAATCATTCTGTGCTTGTAATATTTGTTCATTGTCTGTCGTCTACTCATTTTTTCCTGATCAACCATCTGAATGAATAATAGACCATTCCAATTTATACCATTTAACCTGAATAGGAGAATCCATTTAGTAAAGAATGGGTTAATCAATAGCTTGATCATAAATGATGAAAAAGTGTGTCACAAAATTAAAAACCATAAGGTATCAGCCAATGTCATATTTCAGTAGGTCAGATTTAGTGTTGTGGAGGGGGGGGGGGGGGGGGGGGACAACATGCATGAGTTAAGATATCTCTCTTTTTAACATGCACATTTTCTCAACATGCCATCAAAAGCATCAGTTGCCAAATCAAATAAGTAATATAGTGGATAAATAACATTCTTTATTACACTCCTATTTCCATTAAAAATGCTGTTAATTAAAAATGGTAATGTCACTAGTGAATTATGTCATTTCTCGTGGCGTCATTGACGTTATGTCGCTTACTTGACTGAAATTTAGGTGGATAATCTTTCTCCACATGGGACTTTCTTGCATTAATTCTGTGTGTTTTAATCAAATTTGGTGAACCAAATTGATGCAGAAGTGTAATAAACAGAGTAATCAATTAGTTCTGAGAATTAAGTTAAATAATTCACTCTAACGCACACTCGTTTCTTACCGATGTCTCGCACCTCTAGTGAATTATTTAACGTAATTCTCGGAACCAATTTATTACTCTCTATATAATCGATACCAAAAATTTATATCCTTCCTAAAGAGGTAAATACTTTGTTTCAAAAAAAAATTCTCCCCAAAACACTACTACAGGACTATAGCATGCTGTAAGTCATACACATTTAAAACAAATTAATTTCTGACATTTACAGACTCAAATATATTAACAGAATGATACCAGGCAGATCCATAGGTGTATAAATTATTCTGGTTGTACAAAATTGGGAATTTCAAAAATGGAAATAAAAATGGAAATGTTCTTTGAGTAATATTGTCAAAAATATAATAAGAAAAACATTACTTTGGATACTTTGGGGTTGAGATGTAAATTGACTTAAATTATCCTGATGTTAAACCCAAAATAGATGTGAAGTTCAATTCAAATTGAAAATGTGTATAAATTGCAGAATCCTAGTGCAGATATCATCAATGTGTAATTTCTTTATTGTTGAAGTATATGTTCCCATTGCTGTATTAACAGGTAGCTAAAACTCATAGTACCTCAAAAGTATTATCCAGTTTTAGAAGTAGCTCCATGCCAGTCTGATTCTTTATCATATACGGAGCGACAACTTCTCCAGCTTTTTCCGTCGGCTCTACTAACATATAAGCATCGCCAAACGCCTGAAATAAGATAGAGTAACAGTTTGTATAATGATAAACGAAATGTGGCTCAACCAATATATAAACCTTTCATGACAGGAGCTGCACTGGCATAACATTAAAGACAATGATTGTGCCAATGCATTCTCTTATATATAGATCGCCTTTCAAATATAAGAGAAAGCATTGGCCTAACAATATTTTATCATTTTTTCTTACATTCTTAAACAATTTTTATCATTTTTTATTATTTTCTTACATTATATCACAATTTTTATCATTTTTTCTTATATTCTTTAACAATTTGATAATTTTTTCTTACATTCTTTAACAATTTTATCTTTTTTGATAATTTTTTTCTTACATTCTTTAACAATTTTTATCATTTTTTAGCATTATTTCTTACATTCTTTAACAATTTTGTTATCATTTTTTAAATAAAAAAATAATTCTTTAACAATTATAAAAAATAGTATAAAATTTGTTAGGCCAATGCATTCTCTTATAAATGCGAGGCGACCTATGGTCGACTCGAATATATAAGAGAATGCATTGGCACAGGGTTTTCGTAAATATTATGAAAGCTCCATGAAAGGGATAAGCGGATAGTGTATTGCGCAGAAGACGCATTAATATGGTTAGATAATATAAATTCCATTGATGATAACTTATTAAAGAGATTTTCATGATGGGAGCTGCGCTGGTGCAGCTATAAAGATCCTGTGAAAGGCATTCTCTTATATATGCACGTCTCCCATCGGGAGCCTCACATATATAAGTAAATGCACTGGCTTACAAGGTCAATGTAAATATTGTTAGGCCAATGTATTCTCTTATATATGCGAGGATCCCTGTGGGAGACTCGTATATAGAAGTGAATGCATTGGCAACGGGTTTTCGAAAACTTTCTGTAAATTCCAGCCATAAATAATAATGTACATCATTTGTAAAGCGCCTTTCCCATGAGGCCCAAGGCACTCAATGTAGTACAATTATTAACCAGGGTGATGTACGAGAGTATGCCAGGATACCATGTGGCTAGCATACTGACAAGATCTTTCACTGCTCATTCTCAGGTACCTTTATAATGCATGGGTGATGCAAAGTAGACAGAGTACTGGCGACCTTGCACAAGGGTCACAACATAGCACGATATTCAAACAGTGTACAATCCTACAATTGCTCAAAGCGGCCAAGCCACTGTTGTGTGAAAACTCACAATAGACCACCAGCCGGCTGCGAACTCGCCTCGCTGTGTTGACATCGAAGACAAGTCCAACACACTAACCACTGAACTCCACATGGACCACGGAGCTCCCCATTGAGCTATGAAAGGGTTAAGAAGACTGTCTTATACATACAAGCCTTGAAATAGGGTGTCTGTCATTTGCAGAATGAGGTCCCCAGAGGGTGAATTTAGTGATGCTACCCCGCATAGCGGGCTAGCATCACCAAATTCACCCTCTGGGAACCTCATTCGCTGAGGTGTAAGCAGAATGAGGTCCCCAGAGGGTGAATTTGGTGATGCTAGCCCACTATGCAGGGTAGCATCACTAAATTCACCCTCTGGGGACCTCAATCTGCAAATGACAGACACACTATTTCAAGGCTTTTATACATACCTTTCCTAGGTTGTTGAATACCTCCAGCGCTGATTTGGTGACAACCATTTGTAGCATGTCTTGGGATTCAACGCTAATCGACATCTTTGGCAATGGCATGACAATATTTTCTGAATCTAGGTCATCATCTGTGATTGGTGGTAGATCTTCATTCTGTACCACCTGGGAACAAAATTAAGAATCATTCAATGAACTGTCTAGAGTAGGCTTCATCATTGAAGACATGAAGAGCAATGTTCACGCAGGGCCGAAAAATCTTTTGACAGACGAAGGATTCATTAGTGTTAATCATCATTACTGTTTTATTACACTCTTATATGGTGCACTGCCATGAGTGACTATTGTTACCCATTAATCTGTATCACCTAATCAATTAGCAGATTATCATACAGTAAATTTGATTCTCATGTTGCTCCCATTACAAAATCAATTTGTGTTTTGAATCACATTTATAACTGAATGGGAGAATCCATTTAGTATAGAATGGGTTAAAAAATATTTACCTTTGCTCCAAGTTCCCATTTCCTGGATTTCCCGGAATGTCGGTCGATAACAGGTTCTAACAATGGCTCCCATATAGCCAACTTCTCATTATAGTAAGCTATCTCCACTGATAATGTACTATCTACGCAAAGCTGCAAGGGAAATAACAGTTAATTAATGCTTTACCGTACTGACCCGCGTTTAGGCCCAGGGGGCCTTTGTTTTATTTGAGCTAAAAAATCCAAGTGGGCTTAAACTCGGATATGGCCCTTTGCAGACCAAAACTCCTAAGAAATCGGGACATTAAAACTTATGAAAGCCGATCTAACGCCGATTATTTGGGAAATATACCGGCTTCCAGATTAAGTAAAGGTAAGTATTTATAAGTTACTTTGAGAAAGTAATTTTTCAATTAAATGTGAATATTAAAATATATGATAACACTTGTAGTTTTATTGCCCAAAATTCCCATGTTAAAATGACACTATTATGTAAGCGGCAGCGTGGGTTATGGGTAAATCCCTTATCTTATAGTCTATAAGACGTCTATAGTTTATATCAATGTTCAGACTTAATCCGATTAGGAAAACAATAAACCCGGCGCTTTATTCGTGATCCATTGTCCACATAGAGGATGTTACAATAGCGACTAATTGCATGTTTAACAAAAGCCAGTGAGTGTAATTATTTAACAGTACTGACAAAAGGCTTGTATTTCTGCTAAAACGTATAAAAAAAGCACCATTCTGAACTCCTCGACCTGTGACCTCTGGGTGTGACGGAATCTGACGAGGTTTGCCGAATGAAAAAAGCACGTGTTTGAATATTTAGTGTTATTGTTCCTGAATTGTTTCTACTGTAAAACGTGAACAAAATGCAGTTTGATGTCGAGTGAATAACGTTGACATAGTTTGGAAGACATTGGAATGACAAGTTCCCCCTTCTGTTCCATTATTATACCCACTGTGTGTCTACATAACCAAGAAGCCAGTTCTTTGTGTTTGGTCACATGCAGGAACATACCTACGGTGCGTTGTCACTGAACACGAAAAATATGTTTTTACAGTACTGTAGTTGAACAGGTGCGCTTTGATTAAAGTATTGCACGCGCATAGCCGCACATGGTTTTTAAAGCTATACGCTGTTAGCGAGTGAGTTCTTTTGTATTTGGTTTCCCCCGGGAAGTATAACTGAATAAACAAATGAGAATTTAAGATTCATTTTATTTTATTTCATTTAATATTATCACTTACCTACGAAGTATAACTTTCCATTTTTCGTGGCATTCTTGCCGTCACCGATCGTTTGCGAATATACTTCCCGTTTATATATTGGAATTATTTATTTGGGGAGTATCATTAGCAAATACTTACTTACCACTGCTGAAATTGACCAAAATTTGGGGTGGGCTTAAACACGAATATACCCCTGTGCATGGAATTTGGCCAAAAGATATGGGTGGGCTTAAACACGGGCATGGGCTTTGAACCGGGTCAGTACGGTAATAACATATTCTAATAGTGGCTCCCATATAGCTAACTTCTTGTTATAGCAAGCTATCTCCATCGATAACGTAATATATACGCAAAGCTGCAAGGGAGATAACAGTTAATTTATCCTTTAATAACAGGTTTTATTCTACACTCATCAACGTGAATACACCTCTAGTGGAATACAAGCCAGAACTATTCTTGTTGACAGTGTTGCTAAGAGAGATGATGTACATTACATCAAAGATCCGATTTGGGTAATGCCCCGCGAAAATTAATGGTAATTCATAAGAGTTAAATCACAACAAAGGTATTGTATGTCTGACACAATGTTGTAGAATAAATACAGAACACAACTTGCATCATAATCTCGAATCTTTTATCGAACTCGACGGCACATAATTACATTACATGCTATGCTCTCACAAAATATATCCTTGCGCCATCCACAACTCATTTGATAAAAAATTCTTGATTAAGATGCGTTTTGTGTTCAGTCTATATAATAGATAACTTCTCACTGTAGTAAGCTATCTCCACCGATAACGTACTATCTATGCCAAGCTGCAATGGTGAAAACAGTTAATTAATCCTTTAATAACAGGTTATAATAGTGTCTCCCATATAGTTAACTTCTAGTTATAGTAAGCTATCTCCACTGATATCGTACTATCTACACACAGCTGGGAGGGAGATAACTGTTAACGAGAGAATTAATCCTTTAATAACAGTTAATAAATCCTAACAGCGGCTCACAGCTTCTTGTTATAATAAGCTATTTCCACCGATAACATACTATCTACATAAAACTGCACTTGAGGGAGATATCTAAAATTGTACAATAATGCAACTGACCTTTGAACTCCAGTCTCTGACTTCCCCTTGGAATGATGATTCCAGGAGTATTAACGGAAGAGTTCTCTTTCCCACTCCACCTTCAAGCTTCAGGATAATAATCGGGATTTTAACGATCATCTGTCAATAAAAATAGCATGTTTGAAATTTGCACAAAATGAACACTAAATGATCATGAGCTTTAGAATGTAGGAAAGATAAGCAACAACATCCTACTGTCTATAGACATTCAAGATTGGATATAGTGTGTCTGACCATTGCAGAACTAGATCTAGTTTATTTCAGGAAGCTCCAGTCATGAAAGAGTTTACCCTTTCAGTGCCAGGGGCCAATCTCATCGGCCCTAATTCACGGTCTGTAAAATCGGCCCTAAAAAAATTGATTTTTTTTTGGGTATGCTTAAGCATGCTATAGCGAATTTAAAAACAAACTGGATAAAACCTTAGGGGCATGTTATAACTCAAAACTATCACCAAGTATTCATAGTAATAATTTTGATGCCCATGAAAAACGTAAGATTCCCTGGCATTAAACCTACAAAATAAGTCTGTTAAAGAATATAAGAAAAAGTTATTAAAATTGTAATAAAATTGAAAAAAATAATAACAAATGATGAAAAATTGTTAGGCCAATGCATTCTCTTATATATGCGAGGCGACATATGGTCGATTCGCATATATAAGAGAATGCATTGGCACAGGGTATATGGGTTTGATACAAAAATCGGACTTGGCACTGAAAGGGTAAAGACATATTATGAGCTTATTTCAGTGTACCAATCTGATAAATGGGTAGCCAGGCACATTTCCCACTGAAAATTTAGTGACGCTATCCTGCATGGTGGGCTAGCATGTCCAATTTCAACATATGGGAACCTCATTCTGCTTAGTCCCCAACTTCTATTGGAGACCTAGGATCAGGTTGAAGTGCCCCAGTTGAAGTTGATGATGGTCACCCATAGTCATCTAGATTATGCATTTTAACTTCCGCAAATTAGGGGATATAGAAACTGGACAGAAGGGAAAAAATAACTGTAAACAATATAAATTTGACACTCGTATAGATACTTCCCAGAAGAGGAGGCCTTAAGCAGAATGAGTCCCCAGAGGGTGAATTCGGTGATGCTAGCCCACTGTGTGGGAGGCTTGGGAGAATTTGAACACTAAACAGAATCAAACAAATACATTGTTTAGTATTCTCATTGGCTTCTTGAGTGAATTAAGCTACAGTAATGCCCTAAGTAATCGACTCCTTAAACACAGCAGAATTATGGGTAACTTTTCAGGATTTAGTTGGAAATATGGCTTGTTGGCATTTATCTGAACTGAGAGCTTTCCGATGAATGGCAACAAGCCATATTTCCAACTAAATCCTGAAAAGTTACCCATAATTCTGCTGTGTTTAAGGAGTCGATTAATTAGGGCATTACTGTATGGTGCCGACTAAATTTGCTATAGATACATGTGAAGGATTTGCATTCTTACAGTGAGTGGAATAGAGACTCAAACTTACCAGACAGGGCTTGAAATCTCGAGATAAACAGAATCATTATTCTTAGTTTGATTCTTTTAAAAAGCAGCTGATTCCCTGTAGAAATGCTATAATTTGATACTAAGTTTATGGATTTTAAGGCCTGCCAGACATAAATTCAGACCCCAAGCTCTCATCTGCCTGTAAGAACTGTTATCTGAGATTCATAACTAAATATCTCCATGTACAAACTGGAGTATTTGAAACCTAAACAGAATCAAACAAATACATTGTTTAGTTTTCTCATATGCGATGTAAGCTATGGTGTTGACTAAATTTGCTACAGATACATGTGAAGGATTTCTATCATATCAAATATTTTTTTTAAATAGTCTTATGGTGAAACCAATATTGTCAGTGATAAAATTAAAACAAAAGTTAGCAAATATTTCAAAACTACATGTATGTCAACACTTATGAAACAAGGATAATAAAATACATGTATATGCATGGAAAGAGGTATTGAGCCATATAAAGGTATGTTGATGGTTAAATTCACGAACCAGTCAATTTGAAAAAAAAATCTTTTGTATGTTTTACTTGGACACCATGGATGTGCCTGAACATAACAAGTGAAAAAACTATGACTACAAAAGGAATTAAAAACCTGAAAACAACTGGTTAGGTATTAATTCATTATTTGAGGCCAAAAAGTTGGCAGATAATGGGTTAAACTTGTTTGTGTATAACTAGTGGCCACAATAATTTACTCACCTGTGCAAAGCATTAACCCTTCCATGACAGGAGCTTCCTGAAATTTTCCAACCTGTGCCAATGAATTCTCTTTTATATGTGAGTCTCCCATAGTGAGCCTCGCATATATAAGAGAATACATTGGCTTAACAATATTTACCTTGACCTTGTAAGCCAGTGCATCCCTTATATATGCAAGGCTCCCAATGGGAGACTCGCATATATAAAAGAGTGCACTGGCACATGATCTTTAATGCTGCACCAGCGCAGCTTCCGTCATGAAAGGATTAATGTATATTAGAACCCCAACAATGATTAAATACGATGGGGCCAAATTTTGACATGTTGACAAGCAGATTGTTAATTTATTTTCTGAGCTAAGGCAAAGTAAAGTAAATTTCCCGATTCTCAGGCGATGCAATCATGGCCCCGAAACCCTGTGTGTGCAACCTTTTTATTCAAATTTTATATGTCAGAAAAAATTATAATCGGGTTATTTTGGGAATTACAATCTCAAAATTCTTAATCTTACTGGAATTTTAGGAACGATTTGTTTTGGTTTCCGACATTTTGAAGAAGTTTCCTAAGGCCTTCGAGAACCTCCAATTTGATTGGTTCCTTGACCACCGTATTATCCAATCGCGGCCACACAGGCATTGCGCAAATCACTAGTAGGACGCTTCCCATTGGTTCAGAGTTTGACAGTCGTAAAAATAGGTTAATTAGGGTATATTTTTTCTTGACAATTCATTTGAAATTTGACATTTGATCGCGACTAAGCTCGTTTTTTGACCCACCCACCCAAATTCCCATTTCCAGAAATCTCTAATCCATTATCTCGAAATTTGTAGAATTTTTTATTAGCAGATTTGCCAAAAAATTCATGGATTGTAATATTAATATTATAGTACCATACTCAGAAGTCAGGTATTGCCGGCAATATTACTATGTTACTCATTCCTATATACTGTAAGTTGAATTGATAGGTTATACATATAATACATCCCATCTGACATGTGTGTAACCTTCAATTTATTACTTAGTTATTCACTAACTGTGACTAAGTACTGTTAATTATAACTGCATTGTCAATGTTACGAATTGTGAATTGTAATTCATCGGGGAGCATGGCTCCCCACAATTTTGGCAATAAATATAATTAACTATGCAAGAGTTCTTCTTTCTAGTGGGATTGGTACGAATTAATTGCAGTATGTTTTTATACAAACTTGCTCTGAACTGAAGTCAGGATGCAAATTTCCGATTCACACAAGGTCGTCATGATGAATTGCAAACTCAGTAAAAATTGAGTGAAAAGTCCAACCAAAAGGGAGATAATTCAAGTGAAAATTAGCAGGCAGAACCCAAATTTGAATTTGACCTGTATCTTGTGCTAGTAAACCCACATACCAAATTTCATTCCACTCAGAGGAGACTATCTAAAGTTATCATCCAGAAACCTAAACGGATGCCCCAATGGACAGACAGATCAATAACATACATGTATATTCCTTTTTTTTAAACGAGCATATAAAAATTAAAACCCGCGCTCTCGCACGCTTTTCAAATATATTTGGCCTGAGATACCGGTAACGGAAAATTAACTGTGCATGGTCTAATAATAATACCAACCTCAAAACCAGCACACTGGTATAAGTAAACAATATACATGACCACATCAGATAAAAAGACGATGATGAAAAAATTGTTAATTATTTTCACACCGAAGTTCATAAACTATGAGACAATATTGCAAATGGTCTCTATCAGTAGGGCTGTAATGATTCATCGTAAATTCAATGTATCGTGAGAAACTTTCAAATGATATACATATCGTATCATGTCAGGTGTTTCCCGATACAGGAAATCAAATTATTTCTGAAAATGTGCATAATAGCAACACCTGCAATGTTCTCTCAAGTATACTTGTTAATTATGTGTGTTTGACTAATCTAACTATTTATAAAACTGCATTTTAGGTTAACATGTACTCCATCTCCAATTACAAACATGTTAGTTCTGATAATTCAGGTCGAATTCATTTGAAAACACTAATTTAATGTTATCATGATATGTATCGTATCATTTATCAAGTATCGTGATTCGTATCATATCGTGACCCAAGTATATCGTTACAGCCCTATAGACTATCAGTCAAGCCTGGGTAAATGTGTCTTGACATTCGCAGAATAAGGTCCCCAGAGGTGAATATAGTGATGATATCCTGGGCTAGCATCACCAAATTCACCCTCGGGGAACCTCATTCTGCTTAGGCCTCAACTGCTATGGGAGACCAAGCTAGGATCAGATTAATTATATTCCCCATTTGAAGTTTATCATGTTCACCCATTAGTCACCTTGATTATGCATATTATCTTTTGCAAATTGGGGGATATAGAAACTGAATAGAAGAGAAAAAGTAACTAAAAAAAATGATAATTTGAGGCTATAGATACTACCACGAAAATTAGGCCTAAGCAGAATGAGGTCCCCAGGGTGTGAATTTGGTGATACTAGCCTTCTGTGAGGGGTAGCATAATTAATTCACGCTCTGGGGACCTCATTCTGCAAATGACAGACACTATATCCAGGCTTAGTATCAGTACAGCATTTGTATTCTCTTGTTTTCAAATTAGTTGTGTTAAGCAAAGCAGCTGCTAGAGCATCGCAAAAAATAATTAATTTCAACACATGAGATTCAAACCAGAATACATACACTCGGGAGCAACATTGGTTTCTATAAGTATACCAAGTTTAAGAACTCTCAGTTCAAAACAAGTTAAGATATCATCAGATGTAAATATTTGTTTTAATAATGACACCGAACATGAACACAGGTGGAACAAAGGATAGTCTATCTGGACATCGACAGTATCGGTGCCAAATTTAGTTATTATTCTCATCCAACTTTTTTGGAAAATTGGGGCCGGCAGGTAAATTACAGTATTGCCCTAAATAATCGACTCCTTAACCAGAGCAGAAATATAGGGTATTTTTTTAGGATTTAATAGGAAATATGGCTTGTTGCCATTCATCTGAAAGCTCTCAGTGATTCTTAACCCTTTCTATACTGAAATACTCATTGATGAGTAGTAGTTACCTTAGGAAATGTCAGATAATAAGTTCAAGAAACTTATTATAACATTTCCCACCAATGTATAAGAATCCTTCTGTATTTGCATTATCCTTTGGTCTATCTGTCGTCTGCTCATTTTCCATAAGTACCTCTCCAGATGAATAATAGACCCTTCCAAGGTATCTTTTTAAATGGTCATGATCAGATCCACACGACACTATGTGATTCAAATTGCCCAAGTTGATTGAAAAAGACTTATTATTGGGTCGTTGCAATTTACTTTGAAGGTCATGGCATGAAAAAAAAAACTTTACCTCAAAATTATAAAAATAAAAACATTTGATGAGGGCACCAAAAATAGGAATGGAATGGGATGAGAATCAAGCGATATTATTATATTGCTGTTACCTGTTCTCCACGAGGAACCACATCGGTATCAGAAGTGGTGCTTGCCAAGTCTTTATCATCTGCCTCAGCTGCAAATAATGATGGTGAAAGATACAAACTTTGGTAAGAAATAAATATTTGGTCTGTCTAATTATTACTATAGGAAAATCAGTATCCAGTTTAAGAATGTTTGTGAAATATACAGTAAAGCCCAAAGTATATGACACTTTAACCACAGCAGAATTATGGGAAATTATTCAGGATTTAGTCTGAAATATGGCTTGTTGCATTTCATCGGAAAGCTCTCACCGAGAGCTTTCAGATGAATGGCAACAAGCCATATTTCCGACTAAATCCTGAAAAATTTCCCATAATTCTGCTGTGGTTTAGGGGTTGATTTTTTAGGACATTACTGCACTTGTGCAAGTATTCTTCTAGAACAAGAAAAATAAGACCAACGAAATTATTAACATCCTGTCCAGCAGAAAGAAATATAATATTGACATAAGCCTTGATTAATGTTTTTGACATGGGTAGTGTGTATATTTTCCAAAACTATGAGAGTCTTATAGGCATATTATGCCCTTATTTCAGTGATTCCAACTGATATTTCTGTACTCAGGCAGCCCTCTTAATTAGTGTTGGCCCTCTTAATTATTGTCCTGTTATTAGTGTCGGCCCTGTTAATTAGCATCGGCTATCGGCTGAGCTGAGGAAAAACTAAATATTGTTTACAGATTTGCCACTATTTTATGAAAAATTGGACCAAATTGATATGGGTGTTGCAATTGTAGTTACGCATTTTGTCAAGTGTGCAAACAACATGAAATAGAGGATTGTTGAATATTTAGAATTAAAAACAAGGACCAAATAACGAAGACTATTGTATATTTGGCTACCGATCTTTCAAAGTAACATGCGCAAATGCATGGAACCCTCTGCCATTGAACATAAAAGAGTCACCATCTCTTGACGACTTTAAAAAGTCATTGAAAACTTACTTGTTTGCACGGCGTTTCAGAAAATGACTTTGATATTGTGTATATTTATATTTCATGTTTATGTCAAGCGCTTAGGGCCCGCTTATTGGGGATAAGCGCTATACAAATATTATTATTATTATTATTATTATTAGAAATCAACTATTTTAAACCAGACTCAAAACACAGTCTGTGGTGATATAGGGCCAAGCTCCAAAACTATAAACTGAAGTCTATATATGACATTTGTATATGAATATCCAGAGGCATGACACATGCGGATCCTACAAGCTTTTTAGCTCAGGTAAAACTTCTGGCCTTGTCAAATTCCTGCTAATTAACAGGGCTGCTCGGGCAATCTGCATGCTTGAACAAGGAAACAATCAACCATTATTGCTGAAATCTCGAAAGACATCAGTTGTATGATGACAGTATACAAATAATATAAATAGTTTCAAACTAAAGGTATCTTACAAATTGCTACATTTACTAACTGTTAATAACAAACTTGTGATACTCATAGATATTGGACTGGATCTAATTATAAAAGGAAGTGGCCAGGAAATGGATTCTTAACCCTTTCATGATGGGAGCATTAAAGATCATGTGCCAGTGCATTCTCTGATATATGCGAGTCTCCCATGGGGAGCCTCGCATATATAGGAAAATGCACTGGCTTACAAGGTCAAGGTATATATTGTTAGGCCAATGTATTCTCTTATATATATGTGAGGCTCCCTATGGAAGACTCGCATATATACGAGAACACATTGGCACAGGATTTTCCCAAATATTTCAGGAAGCTCCAGTCATGAAAGGGTTAAAGACTTATTATGAGCTTATTTCAGTGTACCAAACTGATAAGTGGGTAGTCAGGCATATTTCCCACTGAAAGAATGTAGCATTCAGCTAATATAACCTAAAATTCAAGCCATGCTGATCATATTATTCTATTAAAACCCAACGTCTGAACTCTGCACAAATTAAAATATTTACTCTTAAATTCAGTACAAATTTTCGCTGAAAAACGAACGACATGATTCTACCAAACAGACTTGCTGCATAATTCATACATAACAATGACGTTTCATGTTGCTAATTATGGTATAAAATTTATGAACATAACTAGTTTTTTCGTGTTCCCATTAATCTGATTAGATCACCCCAATGAAGTGTTCCACAACACTTTAATTATAATAATCTAGTTCACAGTTAGACATAGAAGTGACATTAGTTGAAATAAATGCTGCAAATTATGAAAAGTTAAACGATTTCTGGTCATTAATGTATTATGTATATCTCGACCAATGTTATTGACCATAAAATATCGCCACTAAAATTTTCTTTTAAAAATCCTCCACAAACATTTTTTTCAATGTTTTCTGTTAGAAATATTGAATTTGAACGACGAAAATGTACTATTTTTTTGTTTCTGGAGTATGTGTTCCAGATTTGGAGAAAAAAATAAAAATAAATAGCTTCCTTCCCTCATCTCAAAATTGAGATCTAATTGCCTGAGAACACATATTTTATAGTTTATTACATTCCTGTCAATCCTGTGTTTGATTTACCTTGATTTCTCAAGTGATGATGAAGGACAATTTCACTAGTAAATCATGTCACTTTAACTAACGTGTTATGTATTCATACAAGCTATCAAAATTGATGAGTCATGTGTATAATTGCTGTATTATTCGGTTATCTGGTAAATAAGATGTTTATAGTGGAATATAATAAACAGAATAATAACTGATTGAACTGGTGACGTGAAATAATTCAATTGAGGCACTCTCATATTTTTACAATGTCCTTGCCTTTCATGAATTATTTCACTGCACTCCTTGATGGCAATCGATGGCATGACTTGTCGGACCGAGCATATTCATGTGCATATGTCTCCTCTACTTCTCTATCTACATTTCTACCTCCATCTCTATCTTTCATTTTCTTACTAGTATCTCTTAAGCAACATGACAGTCCTGTTGAGGGAGGAGGGTGTGATAGCACGGGTCGATTATCATGTTTTTATATAAGGTATGAATATTTATTTAGTAGCTGATACAAAGCTGGGTTAATTCACTATCTTGTCCCTCTGAAGAACTGTCAAGCTGCATTCCTGTTATATTTTTATATCTGTACTATATGAATGTCACACTCTGCATTGCTCTTTTGGATATATGCTTATGCTCACCTGTTTACTTGTTATGCATCTAGTAGCCATTAAAAATTATCTATCTATCCACGTAACCAGTTCAATAAAGTGATTACTCTCTAATTAATAGCCTAAATTCAAGTAAAATTCATACTAATATTATGAAAAAAACCTGCTTATACTAACTACTACGGTTGTAATACTAAAATACAAGTGTTCTATAAATAAAAAGCCAAGCGAGCTACATGTATATAGAGAATTAAGAGAAGAATGATTTTTTCTCATAGGTGCATTAGACAGCTTGTCATAGGCAACCTGTAAATAGTGTGTCTGTCATTTGCAGAATGAGGTCCTCAGAGAATGAATTCAATGATGCTATCCCGCACAGCAACACCAAATTCACCCTCGGAGAACATAATTCTGCTTAATTCGGCCTAAGACAATAATCAGCAGGATTGTGTTTTAGACAACCATTTTTTTCCCCACATCTGATTGTAACTTGCAATTTGATAGGCTACAACGCCATGTTCAAATCACCTTGTCCCCTTCACCCTTGACAGCAAGGTTTTAGAGAATATGCGCGAAACATTGGAGGTAAATGAGCATGTGAAACATCGAGGGTATATAAATGGCCCTTGAACTGGCAGTTTCCAACAATCTTCTAGCATGCCGAGTTTGAAGTCTCCTGACGCCGGATCCATAGGTCGGATAACTGTATTATTCTTATTGGTGTGAATTAATGTGAGAATCTATGAAAACCACACTTGTATTTAATATGGCCATAGGCTAATGTTGTGGAGACAAAATCTTTATCTCCGGCAACATCGGATGTAACATGGAGATTTTATACCTTGATATCTCTTATTTAACCCTTCAGCTCTGACCAGCGGTTAAAACGGACATCCAGATATTAATCTCTATGTACCCCTTTTGAAAGCTAAATCTGTATCACCAACTAGGTTGATAATGTGATACTGCATTCCAACAGTGCTCTGTGTTTCAAAAGGCATAATCTATTACATACAGTAATGCACTAAATAATCAACTCCTTAACCACAGCAGAATTATGGGTAACTTTTCAGGATTTAGTCCTTAAGGAGTTGATTATTTAAGGCATTACTGTACATTCCAATAGTGCTCTGTGTTTCAAAAGGCATAATCTATTACATATATCCACAACTTTTTCTTTTGAAGAATATAATACAAGTTCATTTGATAACATGCAACCGTCCTAGATGTTATTTGTTTAACATTTTATATCGTCACACCAATATGATATTCATTCATAATCTTGCATGCACGGAATTTATACTTTATATATATATATGTTATATATAATTTAATAAATTATAATTTTATATAGGTGCAGACATTATCATATAAAGTATTGAAGATTCATAATTGTTGAGGAACTATACTTAGAAATAAAATGTCAGGGAAAGAATTTAACAGTTACAGATGCTCAACAGAGATAGGCACTACCAACAGAAAACTTGAAGATTAAGAAGATAAATCAATAAATAACAATATCACCCTTGGTTAAAGTGTCCTCCTAATGTGCTATACTACTGGTGAGTCCTGCTAAATTGCTATGATGCTGTCAGGGTAAACTGATGCTGTTAAGAAAAAGTACCATTATTTTTTCTAAAGTTGTAATTTTCGCGATGATTGGATAATCTGAACATATCCAGAAAAAGCTATTATGTGTATTAAACATTGAAAAATCACGATTATAAAAATAATCAATTGTATGATCAAAGTAATTGATTAAATTAGATTGTGGGTTTTCCCCCATGTTGCAATGATGTAATATTATGTACATGTACATGCACAGTATTAAGATTACACCATTTTGATCTTGCATTGAGAAAATACTTTTTTTTTTTTTTTAATAAACAGAAGTCCAAAATATCTTTGATTACAAAGATTCATTTCCATTTCACACTAATTAGTTTTCTTAAAGTTCACAACTTCTTATTATACCTGAGATCATTATAATTAATAACAATATGTTATTGATGCTAGATATGTTTATTGATCATAAGTTACATATTATAAAGTGGGAGAGGCGGTTATTGCCCTCCACTTTCTTAACAATATATTTTGTTAACGCTGACTATTGGTTGTTTACATTTATAATAATAAACAGCCCATTTGAATCTGAGCTATAGCGTTTGTTGTCAATGGACAAGCTTATCCTTTGAGTGCCCCTCTTGTCCTTGTGTATAGCCATACTTAAGATACTGAAGAACATAAAATATATTTTGCGAAATATTTTAATACTGTTGTATTAGTTGTTGCAAATCGACTATAATCAAGATGGCTATTCAATTTGTTTTGCAAACACCAGTGCAGCCATTATTAAATTTTTCAAAAATATATATATGTTCTTGAATGTTTCATACAGGCGCTGGCTTTTTCTCAAATCGCTTGGATTAGCCAAACACCACGAAAATAACAAATTTTAAAGGTACTTTTTCATAACAGCATCAGTTTGCCCTACCAACATCATAGCAATTCAGCAGTAACCCCAACATCATAACAAATTAGCAGGACTACTTGACCAGGGGTGAATATGATAAGGGTATTTATGCTGATCAAACATTAGTCAAGCAGGGGTGGATGAGTTGAAATGACTATAAAATTAGAGGGGGACTGTACCTGAATCCAACCATTTATAAGACTAATATATTCAACAGTAAATATGTGATTAATAATTAATTTGAGTGGAGGATGTATGCTAACTACATACAAATATATAAAGAACTGCAGATAATAATATGATAATTAGACCTAAAATAGTATTTAACTGCAGTAATTTACTATAGGTTACGTTTCCCGAGAAGTTTCCGTGTAAGAGACGTAACCACAATTAATAGATGTGGATTTGGTTACATTTAGCACATTTCGTGTAAAAATCTATGTCGTCCAAGACGGGGAGCCAACTCAAGACACCAGCTGACTATAGAATAATAATTAATAAATTTCTGGGACAAGTATGCAAATAATGTAATATTTAATTTTATATATTTGCCTGAAAATTGTATGAGAATATCTAGATGATGAGCGTTCTATTCATTGCATTCCAATTTTGCTACCATCAGTAAAATATTATTATTCCCGTCGGGTCGTACTCAGATAGTGAAAGTTGGCAGATCTTCGTTGATTAACATATTTTATTCCAGATCGATGTCCATTTCCATTGTTACTCACGCTTGGCATATTCGTAAAGTTCTTGCTATTAATTACTTCAGGCTACTCAAATCCCTCAAATAATAGTCCCCCTTTAACCAATACTTTTTTTTTTAATTCACTATTATGTGTCTGATGCAAGTACTGTCCAAATAATCTTCAATACTTTCATACTCACAATGCTTTTATATAAATATCTGTGATTTCAAGCATATAATTCAAACTTTCGTTGCAGATTATATATTGACTACCAAGATCCATCAATATGACATCAGCAATGCATAATTCTATATATTTACATAGCCCATCTCCTGTTCGGTGATTGGTCAACTGTTAATGGGGTCACTTGTTTCATAACCCAATAAAACAGACAGTAACAGGACCACCAAGTTTCAAATAGTTCACCTGATCACTAAAAGCTGTTGGCAGAATATTTTGTCATGCTTTTAAAAGTTCAGCTGAATTGCATCTGAAGCCAGTTATCTATATCGATCACATGATCGTTGCTAAGTGCTTGAAAGTCTTTAATTGGGCTGACTTTAATAAAGTGCTGCCTGTGCTAATCTAAAATTCTCGGCAGATTTTTAAAAAATAAAAAAGAGTACATTCAGCTTTTTTTATGGGAATAAATCATCAACATGCTATATAAATATAAGGAATGAATGTAGTGGTTGTGTTTTTTATTGAGGGATACGGCACTGTGGTAGTTGAGGCACATTTAGTGCGAACCGCTTCAAGTTCACACAATGTACCCCAACGACCACAGAGCCATATCCCTCAATAACACACACGCCCACTACATTCATTTCGTAAATGAAACAAACTCAATAGAATTCTAAGAAATACCATATCGTAGTAATTTCTCCACAAAAGTTAGAGTATGTTGTTCTATATCTGTACAAAATAAAGATTACAGTTTTAATAGTTTTGATTAGTTTTTTTTTACCTGGAGAAGTTGCTGGATGATACCTTTGGTGAGACATAGTCACTGGAAATCTTTATCAAATTGATGTACAATTATGAAAGAAACCATTTTCATTATGAGTCAGAAGTCTTAAAGGTACACAATCTGATTTGATGGTCCCCGTATCATCAGATTCCAACAACAACATTCAAATGACGTCTTAGTTATCAGAAACGATTAATTACCAAAAAATAATGCTGACCACTGTCAACTCTGGTATAAAATTTTCCAAAACATATATATCAACATTTTGTTCAACACAATTTGGTATTGAGAGTATGTCGTTGGCTTGTCAAATATTTTCTAGGCAGCCAAATATTTCAGGTGGTGAAAAATAACAGATTTAAAAAATTGATATCTGATAACTCTAAGCTCTGATGGGTGGGTTCCATTGACTCGAATAAAATATTTTTTACCACTGAAGCCAAAGAAATATTAATTTAGGAATGTGAATTCAGATTATGTATCCTTAATTAATAAAGGCTGTTACAACTTTCGTAATATGAGCAATACTGGTTTATTCTACAAATAAGGCCACGCAAATTCAATTTCCCATTTCTCAGGCCAATGCGCATGATCCGAAGCACCGAGCGTGTGGGGAAAAAATTATATTGGGTACGAAATAATTTTGAGTTTTTATACAAACTAGTTCCGAACTGAGATCAAACACAGTTTCCATATTGAAATTTCCAATTCACATATGACCGTCGTGATGAATTGTGTCTGCAAACTCCATAAAAAATGTGTCAATTATACTTGATTACATGATTTTGTTTACGAAAAAAATAACACGATTCTATGAACTAACTTTTATGGACATTATGTTTCGGTAATAATGAACAGACTCACATGCATCAGAAATTAAAACCTAAGCTAGCCGATACAGGGATGGAATACTTCGTTGACGTATGTCCCAGATATAAAAAATATTAATTAAACTTAATTAAAAATGCACATTTGTGTGCTTTTCATAATATTTTGGCCATTTGTGTGCTTTTCATAATATTTTGGCCTGAGACATGGGAAATTAACTTTGCATGACCTAAACATAATTCAATAAAAGTTTCCTGTGACTATATGATGAGAGATGAAGGGAACAACATTATTAAAGAAAACACAAGAAGTCTCTCTGAGGGCATTAGTTTGGGTCGTCGAAATAGGTCAACAGTTAGTGAATACTACCACATGAGACCACACATCTACTTACTCTCCAATCGCTTTATACGTTTACCAGCTGCAATATCCCAAATTTATAATAAAACAGTCATAATTACCACTCATGGGTATACCACGACATTAAATACAAATTGTACAATTCAATCTGATAAAAAGTAAGGCTCAATCTGATATACAGTAATGCCCTAAATAATCGACTCCTTGACCACATCAGAATTATGGGTTATTTTTCAGGATTTAGTCGGAAATATGGCTTGTTGCCATTCATTGGATAGCTCTCAGTGAGAGCTTTCCGATGAATGGCAACAAGCCATATTTCCAGCTAAATCCTGAAAAATTACCCATAATTCTGCTGTGGTTAAGGAGTCGATTATTTAAGGCATTACTGTATTATTTACAGGCCTGAGAAATTGGTGATGGACATTTGCAGAATGAGGTCCCCAGAGGGTGAATTTAGTTATGCTATCCTGCACAGCGGGCTAGCATAGCTAAATTCACCCTCTGGGAACATCATTCTGCTTAGGCCTCATCTTGTATGGAAAGTAGCTTTATCATAAAATTAAAAAGTTCTTTAGTTTCTTTAGAAACATCTTTTTTATTTAGTTTAGCTTTTCTATTCCCCAGATTGACAGACGACACATTGTATAATTGAGGTGTACAATGGGTGCACATCACATCTGGGAATTTAAACCTGAGTCTAGGTCTCCCATAGAAGATGAAGCCAGACCAGTTTCAGCCTCTCCAAACCTCAATAGCTTAGACCTCAACTGCTATGGGAGGCCTAGGATCAGATTGAAGTTCCCCAGTTGAAGTTGGTGATGTTCACCCATTAGTCACCTCGGTTATGTGTTTTATCTTCTGCAAATTAGGGCATATAGTAACTGAACAGATGGGAAAAAGTTACTAAAAACAATGTTAATTTGAGACTATAGATACTTCCCAAAAGATGAGGCCTAAGAAGAATGAGGTCCCCAGAGGGTGAAGTTGGTGAGCCCACTGTGCAGGGTAGCATCAATAAATTCACCCTCTGGGGACCTCATTCTGCAAATGTCAGAAAGCTATTTCCAAACTTGAACACAGACTTTTGTTTTATTAGCATGTACCTGAAATCATTAATACACCTTTCATGACAGGAGCTGCGCTGGTGCAGCATTAAAGATCATGTGCCAGTGCATTTTCCTATATATACGATTCTCCAATAGGGAGCCTCACATATATAAGAGAATGCACTGGCTTACCAGGTCAAGGTAAATATTGCCAGGCCAAATTATTCTCTTATATATGCGAGGCTCCCTATGGGAGACTTGCATATATAAGAGAATGTATTGGCATACGGTTTTTGCAAAATTTTCAGGAAGCTCCAGTCATGGAAGGGCTAACGACCTGAAAAGAAGAAGCATGAGAAGCAAATAATATTATGCACTACAATTTAGCCTGAGTTTCTCGCAAACTAATAACCAGGTGAGTCTCAGTAATGCCCTAAATAATCGACTCCTTAACCACAGCAGAAATATGGGTAATTTTTCAGGATTTGGTCGGAAATATGGCTTGTTGCCATTCATCGGAAAGCTCTCAGCGAGAGCTTTCCGATGAATGGCAACAAGCCATATTTCCGACTAAATCCTGAAAAATTACCCATAATTATGCTGTGGTTAAGGAGCCAATTAATTAGGGCATTACTGTATTAACACCCAGTGGGAGAAGCATTTAACTTTACACATTTTAATAATAGTTATTTAGGTCTGTAGAATTCGGTCTTCAAATTTCTAGACTCAACTGTCATACATTCGCTTCAACTACTTGATATAGAAAATAAAATAGTAAAAAAAAGCAGTTGTTCACTTGTGAATATGGTGAAGTGTTAAGGTAAAACAAAATATATAATATTTGATTCTCCAAAGTTGTTTCCCGTATTTATAACATAGGAAGCTCGGGAGACACCATAACCGTTGATCATCGTTTATATACGTTCAGATATGGAAGAAACACGTGCTCATATATCAATTTCATACAATCCAATGTGGGAGTTAAAATATACCATTAGTAAGGTATCATAATATCTGATGATGGGGGACGTACATTTAATGGTATTTTGGTGGTATTTTGTGTGTTTAATAGGTTCCTTCAAGTATGATTCTTTATATATTGATCTGCATTTTTTTATATGAATTCTGTGATATTGCAATAAACAGATGCAATCGATACGGCTGTAAACAATCATCCATATGTGCTGGCAGCAAATATTTAATAAACTGGTTTGAGAACTCAAAATAGTGCTCTGGCATGTAAAACTTGGCACTCTGGTTGACTCGGAGCTGGAATTATATAATCACATCCCTGGTCATCACAAATAAAAAATAAAAATAAAACCTCCCTCCCTTATTGCTTCAGAAAAAAAATTTGTCTGAGAATAAAATAATTTGTTTTTAGCCTAACATGCCATGCTCACAAAATTAACACATTATTTCAAAATATCTTCTGATTTCAGGAATTTTCACAGAGAATGTGACCTAATAAAGAAGCAAGAGTTCTTTATCTTTATCAAGATGGTACACTCTACCTAGATTGTTAACCCTTTCAGTGCCAAGTCCGATTTTTGTATCAACACATATTTCCTTGATCATTTTAAAAATTTATTGTTTATAATAATGTGATACATTGATGGAAAGAGCTCTTAAAATCGTACTTGGCACTGAAAGGGTTAAAGAAATTCAGGCTAATTGATATCTACTGTTATGTACAATTTATAGCACATATAGATTTATATACAATAATTACATAGCTGTTAATTGTTGGTTGATACGAAAAGAGCAATATAAATATCACATTCCAAAACATAAATTTTCATGATATGTGCCACACAGAACACAGAAATAATCTTAAGTGCTACAGACCATCCAGTTACAGTAACAATATACTTTTTAAATACAAATAAATAAACTAATTTTAAATCACTATCAGTTTCATGCCACTGACAACAGTTGTTAGAAACAAATGTGGACCAAACTGAGCTTATATATGCCATACAAGTCCTGTTTCCAATGAATGTGGTAATTATCGAACAAGTTTATGAGTTTATAGAATAATTAACTAAGTTATTGATAGTCATTAATTATGCAAATGTCATAAGAGAAAACCACGATACCAACTCAGTCTGATTATCATTTTGCTTCGTTCATGAAACTTGATTTATCATCTAACAAGAGCATTGGTAGGGCCTGGCAAAATACGCCCATGGTAATTCCAACAAAGGGCCATAACACTGGTGAAAGTTGGCGGGCGGAACTCAATTCATCACTTGGCCTGTATTCTGGAGTATTAAATGCATATACCAAATTTCATTCCATGCAGTTGAGACTAGCTACAGTTATCATCTGGAAATGAAAATATAGTGCAAATTCCAACAAAAAGGGCAATAACTCTGGTGAAAATTGGTGGGCGGAACCCGAATTTGAACTTAACCTGTTATGTGCTTGTAAAGCCACATACCAAATGTTATTCCATTCAGAAATCAGAAGTGAACAGATTCCGTTTTTATAAAACGGGCATATAAAATCAAGCAGGCTGGTAAATAATAGGCAAGTGGACAACTTCACAAAATTTCACAATTTTTCAATAGGTGTATGGAAATTCAAAGGCAAATGTGTTGGCATTCCACAAGCTTCCACTCAATATACACGATCTGTCTGTACCACTAACATTCAAATTAGCACAACAGCAATTGACACCATAGCCCAAAAGAAATAAGGCCAAGAAAAGAAATAATAGCAAAGTGTGGGTTTAGTATACTTAGCAAGAACCTTGCATTAAAAGATTGCATAAATGTGTGACCCCTACCAACCTTTGGACCCTTTTTTGTCTTGCTTATCATCATGCCCTTTAGTAAAAATGAAACAGTATAAACTTCATAAAACATTTTTATTTGGCATTCAACAAATTTGAGAATTGCCAGAAATTTATAATACCTTCTTCATAAAATATGTATGATGAAGAGACTGCTGCCAGTAATTTAAATGTTTATAAGCTTATATTAAGCATGAAGTTGACTTCGGACCTGGCATATCCCCACAATGCCAAACTGAAATAAGGTCAAGACAGAACCCAAATTTTAAATAAAAAAAGGAGGATAACTCTAGCATGGAAACTGCAAAAAAACATTGTTGGGACTCCTTTGAAAACATTCATGATGGTGAACCTCCATACCAGATTTTATTCAGATCAGATAACCCAATACTGAGATATCTGCATGGACAAACAAAAATAATAAACGAAGAAGGATAACATGTCAATGGGAAAAGCGAGCAATGTCATTGACCCCATTTGAAAGCAGTCATAATGATGAACATCCATACCAAATTTAATTGAGATCTAATAACCCATGGCTGAGATATATGCAAAGATGGACAGAGAGACAGACAGAAAAAGTCAATACAGTATATCCCCAATTTTTCTCCGAAAAGTGGGTGTATAATTTCAACAACAGTAAACGAGAAATAATAGAATAAGAAATATAACAGGGGTAACATTAAAATAAATTAATTTTAAATGTAAATATTCTCAATTATGAACAAAGAAATTTGAGGGGAAAAAAAATATGCCAAATACCAGATCAAATACAACAAATAAAGATTACAAATCCACAAACCAATATTATCTATAAAAGAAGGCATGCTGGGACATTTTCTGTCATATAACACTGTAATAGATCTCATAGACCTGATGCTTTAATTCAATAAATCATTTCAACATTGATGCTTACCTGTTAGTTTTCAATTTAGGAGATAAACAAAATCTGTCGAGTTGGATTTTCGCCAATTCCGAGCATGAAAACAATTTGTGAACGACCCGATTTGGCAGCGAGTTCACAAACTGTTTTCATGCTCAAATCCCAGAATATCCAACAAAACAGTGTACATTTATCTTCATTTTAATTGAGACCACCGAAAAAATCTAATGAAATTACTGAAATTTGCAAAAAGCCCTGTGCCAATGCATTGTCTTATATATGCGAGTCTCCCACAGGGAGCCTCGCATATATAAAAGAATATGTTGGCCTAACAATATTTACCATGACCTTGTAAGCCAGTGCATTCTCTTATGTATGGAAGGCTCCCTGTGAGAGACTCACATATATAAGAGAATGCAGTGGCAAATGGTCTTTAATGCTGCACCACGCAACTCCCGTCATAAAAGGGTTAAGCAACAAATATTCAACTTGAATTACAACAGAAATTACTGCATGTTCATTTAACCCTTTCATGACGGGAGCTACGCTGGTGCAGCATCAAAGACCCTGTGCAAGTGCATTCTCTTATATATGCGAGTCTCCCATAGGAAGCCTCTCATATATAAGAGAATGCCTGGCTTACATGGTCAAGGTAAATATTGTTAGGCCAATGCATTCTCTAATATATGCGAGGCTCCCTATGGGCAACTCGCTTATATAGGAGAATGCATTGGCACAGGGTTCTTAAAAAAATTCTGGAAGCTTCAGTCATGAAAGGGTTAAGAGAGAATTTCATAAATATCATAATTTTTATATTCTTTTAACAAGATTAGATTTCACTTTTAACTTTGAATTTAAAAGGCCATTCCACTGATAAAAAAATCTCACAAATAATAAATATTCCTGAAAGTGCAAAACAAATATGCGTGCCTTTTTTGTGAAAAAATTATTCAAAACTAAATAAAAATAAAATTCTCCTTCCCAATTAACATGACAGCACATGTATGCTTACTAGACTAGTAAGTGTTATAGCAGGCCGACACCTACCTAGTTTGAGGAACCAGAAGTCACAATCCGACAACTTCTTAACATCCCACAGATCAGCAGGGATCTCATCACGCTTAACTTCCGCAGCACTCTAAAATTAACGAAGGTATGTCGTCCGAGTTAATACAGAACACATGGTTCACATGCATACAGTTACATGTGAGTCAGGCTCAGTCTAGACAATGGACACCCTCCAATTTCACATTGGCGTCATACCTTACCTTACTTTAAATTCGCGCAGTACTATTTTTTGCTCAGTTTTGGAATTCGCGCACTTTAAATTCGCGCACCTAGCTATGCGAATTCAAAATTGACAAAAATATTTTCGTGATATTTTCATATATCTTGAAGCTGATGTAAGTTTCGGTTCTAATTCATTGCTGCAGATAGTATATTAAACACAATCGCGGCGGATTTACATCGTGTTGACAATAAACTTGTAACTACATACATCATAATTCTGTGGCGACCTTGAATATTAGTAGTTCTTATACAAGCATTTCAGCAATGTCTATGTTACCATGATTTCTCGCTTGGCATTGTGGGCAATGGTCTTGATAGTGGTTGGCCGAATGTAAATATATGTATACATGATTACATGTATAATAGGCGTAATTGTCTATTCAACCGTTCATAATATAAATTCAGCAACATAGTCCTCTTGTATTTCATATATACTACGGTTTAGATTAAACTTGGGAGTCGTACTATTTTTTCGCTCAGTTTTAAAAATAGTACTGCGCGAATTTAAATACGAGTAAGGTAGTGATAATTTGCGTTTAGCATCAAAAGAGTTAAAGGTGTATTGTACACTAAATCCGGCCATTAGTGGGACCATCTCATTTTATACTCAACAGAATAGTTGCAACAAATGAATGAATTTGAGCCATGGATTAGTGCAAAATACACACATGTGCTCTATGAACGATGCAAACAACATGATAATTATAATGAAAATGAGATTATGACTCGAGTCAAAACTTGTTAATTTAATTTGAATAGTGTCACTAAATATACCCTCTGGGGACTTCATTCGGCCAATGACAAACACACTATTTCACTAAGCATATACCTGTTCTGGAGTCATGCCACTAAGGATTGCCGTTATTGTTCTAATCGTTCCCGGAGACACATTCAGCACGATGTCGGTCATATTAAGGTCCATGTGGTGATCCTTCCCGTGGGGGGCTGAACTGTGGAATGCTATCTCACAAGGCGTCAATATCTGTAACAGAACATAATTATCCAATGTAAATCATGTCTATACAAAAGGGATTCATCTCGAGGGCAGTTCAGGAAGAATAAGCAGAAGGCAGATAAGAAAAGTTCAGAAGGGCACTGGACCAAAATTTATTTTGCCAAATGAAAATATTTTTTGCCGAGAATTTGCCAAATGCTATCCCTGATAGTATAATTTTCCACAACATTGAATCTTATTTCGTGGCTTATCATACAACAATAAACCAATCACCGAACAATAAAATTGTAGAAGGGTTGCTTCATCAGAAGAGCACATTACAAGAGGATTAGCTATGTAAACACCACCACCACACTAAATACGGGTAATCATCACCCTTCGTTACTAATGCTATCAGATTAACTGCATCTTAATAAAGGTATTAACTTTTCTAGATCTTATAAAACACCACTAATATAATTATATTGTGAGAGCTTCCTGAAATGAATGGTATTGATTGACCAATATTTTTGCAACTTTCTTGAGGAATTAAAAAGTGACTTGCCAAATGAAAATATTTTTTAACAAATGTGAATTATTTTTGCCATTGGCAAATTTGGCAAGTGGCTGTGTGAACCCTGAGAAGGAGTCCTATATATTGGAGGAAAATGTTCATATAATAAGTCAAACAAATCACCTATTATCTGATCTCTTCTATGGGATAACTACTCATCAATGAATATTTAGTATAGGAAGTGTTAGCTTAGTGATTTCTCCAATGTTAAGGAACCTAGCCCTGTGTGACCACAGTCAATGTCAAACACAGCTGTTGACTTTCTGGTGATGTTGATTCACAACTTATATTCTGAAATGGTACATTTGATGTGGTTGGAATTTTAGTTGATTGCTACATTCTTCCAGTGGAGATAGTGTTTGGTTTTATTGACTTGTCAGTTTTAATCATTGAAGTAAGTCCATAATATGTCTTTAAAGAACACAGTAAACTCCATACGTTAATTAGTGATAACCTTAACGAACAAGACATTGCTATTTAATATTTAACTACGGCCAACTCCTGTTTTTCACCATTACCTGAGCTCCTGTAGCCTCTCTGTTGTCAAATTTACACGTAACAATCTGGATGTCCCTGACTGCTGCGGACATTTTCTGAACTTCTGGTGTTGTTACCATGGAGAAGTTAATGTCAGTCTACAAAAGCCAAAAAAAAGTGGAAAACAATGAAACAATTTAATCATTTAATAATTGGTTAAGAAAGCAGCAATAATTGATATAAAATACATTCCATACTACAGTAATGCCCTAAATAATCGACTCCTTAACCACAGTAGAATTATGAGTAACTTTTCAGGATTTAGTCGGAAATATGGCTTGTTGTCATTCATCGGAAAGCTCTCACCGATGAATGGCAACAAGCTATATTTCTGAATAAATCCTGAAAAATTACCCATAATTCTTCTGTGGTTAAGGAGTCGATTATTTAGGGCATTACTGTATATTAATTCTTCCATAACTGGAGCTTTCAGAAATCTGTAATGCTGCACCAGAGCTGATCTCATCATGAAAGGGTCAAGAGAGTATATATCCTAATGGTTTATTATTCATCTAATAGCAGACAACAAATAATACAAATGCAGAAGGATTCCTATTAATTGGTGAGAAATGTTCATATAATAAGTTCAAAGGCCTATTGCATTTATTGAACTTATTATCTGAACATTTCCTCATTTCCTAAGGAACTACTCGCCAATGAATATTTAGCCCTTTCATGACAAGAGCTGCACTGGTGCAGCATTAAAAACCATGTGCCTTTATATAAGAGAATGCTCTGGCTTAAAAGTTCGAGGTAAAAACTGTTAGGCCAATGTATTCTCTTATATATGTGAGGCTCCCTATGGGAGACTTGCATATATAAGAGAATGCATTGGCACAGGGTTTTCGCAAAATTTCAGAAACTCCAGTCACAGAAGGGTTAGTAAACAAACAGTTAACCATGTGTAGTAAAACATACATCAAGAATGAGAGCATTGGTAGCCGGGTTACTTTGGTCTTCAATGAGGATAATTTCTGGTTTGGCCATCGTAAAACAAATCGCCATGTCGCTTGCGGGAGGTTCTGGTGAAGCTGCTGGGGCTTTCGATGCTACAAAGAAAGAAATAATATTTAATATTAAATTCTTTACAGTAAAATAGCTACTAAACAGCCGATAAAATAAACGGTGTATCAATAAAATTTGGTTATTTTCTTTTTGTATTTACCTTCATAGCGTTACTACCAGCGAATCACAGTCACACGCTCTAACTAAAAGAATACACCATGAAGTCACCAGACTATTTCATTTCATAAAAATGTTATTTAAAGGGGGACTGATAATGAATCTTTATTCTCTGTGTTGTTAATTGTATTAAACTTGGCAAACATTAATGGGGAGGGAAAAAGGGACTATTTTGTTATTCTTTCATTGAAGGTAGTCTGTTGGCAATCATTCTATTTAGCAAAACAAACACCTAAGAGACAAAATTGTAAATTGAAATAACAAAAACGCATATAATAAAAATGAAACCTGTGGCTTTTGACTGTATATGAAAATTATTATTCGTGGGTACAAGCAAATATAAATTTTCCACTCGCAGCTATTTGCTTGTCACTCATGATAATTCTCGTATTCAGTCAAAAGCTGTAGGTATACTCTTTTTATTATTACTTATAAGACCATAAGAATTAGTTTAAATTTCCTTTACAACAGTTTACTAATGACTTTAACATCACAAATAAACAAACCATACATAATCCACATACATTTAATTCTAGATAATAGAGTGTTTGGAGGAATGAACACAACTGAAGATCGTATGTGTTGATATATGATTTCCAGCCTCTGACAAATAAGGTATAAAAGTCACTTCCTTATCCAAATCTTATGATAAAATTGCCTGAAAAACACATTTTTAGTTGGTTTAATTCATAAAACAGTAAAATTTCACATATTACGAAATAAGTCAGAAATAAATAAATGAACATTGAAATCACTTACATTAATGCCCTAAATAATTGACTCCTTAACCACATCAGAATTGTGGGTAATTTTTCAGGATTTAGTCGGAAATATGGCTTGTTGCCATTTATTGGAAAGCTCTCAGTGAGAGCTTTCCGCTGAATGGCAACAAGCCATATTCCAACTAAATCCTGAAAAGTTACCCATAATTCTGCTGTGGTTAAGGAGTCGATTATTTAGGGCATTACTGTATTTAGATGAGAGCCAAAGTTAGTGAGACAAACAGTAAACTAACTCTCAGAAGCTGATTTCCTCGGTGTGCTGGGCGGAGATATTGGAGGTTTCTTCTCTGTGGGTGGAGCTTGTGGCATTCCTTTAGAGAAGAAATCTGCGAGCGTCATCAAAAACTCCAAATAGACCGTGATATGCAGGCAGTTTACACTGACATCAACTGTAAAAAGAGAAACATGAATCTTACAGTAAGGTGAAAACTCACTTAACCTTTTCATGATGGGAGCTGCGCTGGGCCAGCATTAAAGATCCTGTGCCAGTGCATTCTCTGATATATGCGAGTCTCCCATTGGGAGCCTCACATATATAAGAGAATGCACTGGCTTACAAGGTGAAGGTAAATGTTGTTAGGCCATTTTATTCTCTTATATATGCGAGGCTTCCTATGGTAGACTTGCATATATAAGAGAATTCATTGGCACATGGTTTTTCGCAATATTTCAGGAAGTTCCAGTCATGAAAGGATTAAAATTAAATCAGCTATTTGAGTAGGTATATATTATGGGGAACTGTGTCAAAAAAGTATAAAAAAATTCTCTCTGCAAAGATATATCAGCAAAACAAGCAATTATAAAGATATCAGCAAAATTTCGGTTTTGTGTTGAATAATTTTGTGGTAGATAATAACATGAGCATCACTAGGGTGTGGCAAAATACGCCCATGGTAATATCAACAAAGTGGCCATAACTCTGGTGAAAGTTTGCAGGCAGAACCCAAATTCGAACTTGACCTGTATTTTGAGCTAGTGACTCACATACCAAATTTCATTCCATTCAGTTCAGACTTACTAAAATCATCATCCGGAAATGAATATTGAATGCAAATTCCAACAAAAAGTGACTGTCTAACATTATCATCCGGAAACGAAAAAAGCAAACGAACGGCAAGAAATATGTCTCGTTTAAAAAAAAAAAAAACGAGTGTATATTAAACAAATAGATATTTAAAACTGGGAGCAGGAATGAATATAATAGGATGAAGATAGAATGCTAAAACGTTTTTGGAATAGGAATATTAGAAAATTTAAGACAATCTGGCAAAAACTCACTTTTCTTGTCCTGTTTAGAGTTCTGTTCAAAGCTGACATCAAACATGTTCTTGCTCGCTACTGTCTTATGATCTGCTCTGTAGATCATCCTGTTAAATAAATATAAATGTACCTTTAAACTACATGCAACAAACATTGCTAAAATTATTACTTAACCAATTTTTATTAGATTGCATCCAGTAAGAACCCATTTCTTGGACAAAACAATTTCCATGTATGGGTGTACAATGTGAACCACAGCTTTGATGTTGCGATTAGCTGAAACAGGCTCCCTTTGGGAGCCTTCATTCAGAGTTGGAGGGGCATCGCTTTGTGTGCTTCACGCACATTTTGATCTTAGACAGAGCTTTTATTCAGTTGTGCACTTGATCGTTTAAACATTTTGATATTTAAAGAAATTATTTGAAGTAATACTATGATAATGAGCGATAACTCTATTTAACAATAGCACATTACATAATCTCTAATTTTGTAAACACTGCGTGAAATTATTAAAATAACAAAGAATATATTGTACTATTTTTAGCTATGTGGCAAATTCTGACAATCACATGATTGGCTTCATCATTAAATGTTGTGATTGGCTGACATACTGCTTTGTGGAGTTAATAAAATTCCCCCACTATTTTGTTTCGACTCTGTAACGTGTAGCTTGTTTAAGAGTAACATTTTTATTAGAATTGAGCTGAGACTGGAATTAACATTTCACCTTGTGATGCCTTCTTGTTTCGCCGGTCTGAGATCGTCGAGATTTATGTCTGTGAGCATGACCTTGACATCCATACCGTTATCAGACATCATCTGACCATTCAAACCAAACAGCTTCAGCTCCAGCTTCCCCAGCGACTTGCTGTTGTCTCTAGCTATGGTACCATTCGACTGATATGTAGAAACAACAAAAGACATATAAAAAAGAATTACGAAAAAGAACATAAAAATATGTAAATGTCATCACAAAATCATTAGATAATGGGAATGAGATAAAAGTTTAAACAATCCTTATTCCTAATTTGTTCGAAATTTATTTTGAACCTTCGACCAGATGAGACAAAATTGGATTTGACAAGAAAATTGCAGAGACCAGGGACGTGACTGAGAAATGTTATTTATTAGGTCTTACTGGTAACAAAATTATCTTCATGCCAAAGAAGGGACCAAATAACCCGTGTATGACACGCTGGTGCAGCATTAAAGATCCTGTGCCAGTGCATTCTCTTATTTATGCGAGTCTCCCATAGGAAACCTCACATATTTTAGAAAATGCACTGGCTTTACAAGGTCAAGATAAATATTGTTAGGCCTATGGGAGACTCGCATATATATGAGAATGCATTGTCACAGGGTTTTCGCAAAAAAGCTCCAGTCATGGAAGTGTTAACCAGGACTGAAATTAACATGAACATATTACTACTCACCAAATTACTATCACCATAATAGAGTGTTGTAGAAACAGATTTTAACTGGAAGTTAAACTTCATTTTACACCAGACTGCTGTGGTAGCTGGTTCAGGGTCGACCTTTTTTGGTGCTGAAACAGAAATAAATACATATAACCTCCGGTTCTCGTTTTACCATCGAGTCACAACAAACTTGTGCAATAATGTTAATCAGTTCACACACTGTGTCATTCTATCTATGAACATGATATTACTTACTGACAGTTGTACTGGATTTTTTGGCTGGCGTTGACGTTTGACTCTCAGTCTTAGACTTCTTGGATAACTGGAGAGTTTCTTCAGACGGACTATCCTCTATCGCCAGTACATCTGCTGCAGGTTTCTGTCCTTCCGTTAGATTTTCATTCAACATGTTCATAATAACTGTAAAGTCTCCTTGGCTCATTTTCACCTACATCGAAAGAATAAAATACTGATTAAAGAGGGTCTATTTCTTCCCACAAAGTTTTATATAGATTCTAGGGTATAAAATAAAAGATCTGAATCAAGGACACCTGTCCGGAAAAGTTTCTATCAATTAATATAAATGTTAATTAGAATTTCTCATCACATCAGTGGGACAGTTATAGGAGCTGTTTTAAGCACAGAAATCTGCATGAAAATGTTCAGAGCATACCAAAAGTGAAAAAGCCTGATTATAGCATGTGTGTCATTTGCATAATGAGGTCCCCAGAGGGTGAATTTAGTGACGCCATCCTGCATAGTGGGCTAGCATCACTAAATTCACCCTCTGGGGACCTCATTCTCCTTAGGCGTCATCTTCTCTTGAAAGTTTCTTTATTAACAAATTATACAGAAACTTAGATTCTATTATCTTTTTTAGTTTAGTTTCTCTATATCGCCAAATAGTCAGAAGACACATTGCATGATTGAGGTTCCCAATGGGTGTATTTCACAATATTCACACTTTTGGGAACTTCAATCTGCGTCAATGTCTCCCAAATAAGATGAAGCCACAGAGGGTGAATTTGGTGATGCTAGCCCGCTATGCGGGATAGCGTCACTAAATTCACCCTCTGGGGACCTCATTCTGCAAATGACAGGCACACTAAAACAAAATGGACAACTCCATCTTATTAGCAGCATCAATCATGGCAAACTGCATTTAAACTATAGATTCCACAATGATCTTACAATCGAAATAAACCACTTTATTATGACTTTGTAATCCCAATCTTCAGTTTAATCTGCATTTTATTCACAAACTAGCTATTTGTGGTCTTAAAATCAGGATATATAACAATTATGTTGTTGTTGTTATTGTGGCCCAGAAGAGACACATCTTTAATGGCAATATTTCACACTGCTTACATGTAAGTGTTATCTTCACTTGCACAAGAAATTATTCAATTACCAAGCTGATAACTAGTTTAAAATCACAAAGACTGAGATGCTGGCTAGCTAAGACTTTCATTTAATTTGTTATAATTATGAGCAGGGAGTATGTAAGAACAAAAAAAAAATTTGTTCTCATACTGACGATGAATTTGTTTTGGATCATATTATGTAGAATTTATTCATACTGATGATGAATTTGTTTTGGATCATATAATGTAGAATTTACTCATACTGACGATGAATTTGTCTTGGATCATATTATGTAGAATTTATTCATACTGATGATGAATTTGTCTTGGATCATATTATGTAGAATTTACTCATACTGACGATGAATTTGTCTTGGATCATATTATGTAGAATTTATTCATACTGATGAATTTGTTTTGGATCATATAATGTAGAATTTACTCATACTGACGATGAATTTGTCTTGGATCATATTATGTAGAATTTACTCATACTGATGATGAATTTGTTTTGGATCATATTACGCAGAGCTATAATCACATTAGGTTTTTTTCTCTTGTCTTTTCAGTTTGATCAAGATGTGAATATACAGTTCATTTATTCTGTGAACTGAGACCCCCTCATTCAAAGATTCAAGATATTAACCTTTTCTTTACTAAATGGAATATCCCATTCAGTTATAAAAGTATACATTAAAATGATCTTATATTGATCTGGGGGAATGTTCAGAAAATATAAGAAGATGTTAAACATCTGAACATATACAGTAATGCCCATAATAATCAACTCCTTAACCACAGCAGAATTATGGGTAATTTGTCAGGATTTAGTCGGAAATATGGCTTGTTGTCATTCATCGGAAAGCTCTCAGTGAGAGCTTTCCGATGGATCGCAACAAGCCATATTTCTGACTAAATCCTGAAAAATTACCCATAATTCTGCTGTGGTTAAGGAGTCGATTATTTAGGGCATTACTGTAGGAGCTGTTTTACACTTACACTGATAGCATCCAGGTTTCCAGAGATATCCACATCTGGGACGTCATGGAACCACCCTGCCGATAGATTCCGACCAATGTTGATCGATATTGTTATCGGCTCTAAAATCTGTACATCTGAAGCCATTTGACCAGCTGTGGTAACAACACCCCTAGGAAGAGAAAAAAAACATTTTAAATAGCCAATAATTCTTTAATAACATTCAACAATTTAGCCATGTCTATTGCACAAAGCAAAATTTCCGTTCAGCATCAAAACAAGCATTTAAAGACATATTATGGACTTGTTCGGGCGCATGAAATTGATAAGTTAGTATTCAGGTGCTATGCCAACATGGGAAATGTAGCATTCTACTAACATCACCGAAAATTTCAAAGAAATCGACCATTCCACTCAATAGAAAACATCGTCTGAACTATGGGTGGAGGGATTACTCGTCTCTAGTGTGGTGGTGTTTACATAGCTAACCCTCTTGTGGTCGTTCAAACTGCATGTGTTGAAACATAAGACTTAATGTTGCAGAAAATGGTACTATCAGGGATAGCATTTGGCAAATTCTAAAAGAATATGGCAAAAAATATTTTCATTTGGCATATTATTTGGCAAAAGTAAATTTTGGTCCAGCGCGGACCCTACTGACGGGTGTATACAGAGAATAATTTCAGGAAGTTTAGTTGAATTACCTGACAAATTTCAGTGAGGTTAGCACTATCTTCATCCTCTCCACCACAGCGGGTAAACCTTTGGGTGACGATTTACCTCCGAGCTCGAATTTGTTGTTAATGTCTAGATGACCAAGATCGACCATAAGAACGTTACGCGAGATGGAACTCTGGGGAATGATGATGACGGGGGCCTTGAGCTCGATTTTGAGGCCTATCCTAGACGCACTCTCCTGTATGTTCTGTGCCGCCTCCGCCCCGGCCTCTGCTACGGCTTCTCCAGCTTCCGCTAGTTTATCTTTAGCAGCTTGGAAGTTATCTAAAAAGCCCTGTGGAAAGATGGTTCACCTTTTACCCCTTTCTATACTAAATGGATTCTCCCCCTCAGTTATAAAAGTATACATTGGAAGGGTCTATTATACATTTGGAGGGATGTTCAGGTAATAAAAGCAGACGACAGACAGATCAAAAGCTAATACAGGTGCAGAAGGATTTACATTCTTTGGTGGGAAATGTTCAGATAATAAGTTCAATAAATGACCTATGGTAATTTGTTGAACTTGTCGTCTGAACATCTCCAAAAGGATAACTACTCATCAATGAGTATCTAGTTTATCTTTAGCAGCTTGGAAGTTATCTAAAAAAGTCCTAGGGAAAGATTGTCCACCTTTTAATCCTTTCTATACTAACTTGACTTAATTAATTTGAATAACCGAATGATAAGATCACTTCTGTTTTGGTATGTTTTATATAGCCATTAACATAACAAGAAAACAATTTGAAAACTTGTATAGTAATGTTGATTTAAACTAGAAAGGAAAACTGGAAAAAAACGAATGAACACTCATCAAAACACTCAATTGATTGCCCTCATAGTAGTGAACATCCGTACCAAATTTCATTGAGATTCATCAACCGGTGGTGGAGATATCTGCTCGGACGGACAAAAATACAACATTTCCAGATAAACAAAGATGAATAACTCTAGAACGGAAAATCTTGAAAAACAATTGAACACTCCGTTGAATGCCCTCATAGTAGTGAACATCCATACCAAATTTCATTCAGATCTGACAACTAGTGTTTGAGATATCTGCCTGGACAGATGGACAGACTGACGGACAGACGAAAAACTGAGGGATAGATGTCCGGACGGACGATGTCAATCCAGTATACCCCCCCCCCCCATTCTCTTCGAGAGTGGGGGTATAACAATAGTTTACAATTACAAATATGATGAACAATATTTTGATGAAACTGACACGAGTAGAATAGATAAGGGGGAAGAGGTTATAGCAGCAAGCAGATATCAGCTTTTGTTGAGCTATCTCCTCCAAAAGTAATGTTGAAAGAAATATGCTTATAACCCTATCTTTACTGAATAGAATCTCCCACTCAGTTAAAAACGTATACATTGGAAAGGTCTATTACTCATCTGGAAGAATGTTCAGGAACTATAAGCAGACAACAGACAATAAATAATAAAGTAACTACTCATCAGTGAATATTCAGTTTTCAAAGAATTTAAGGGCAGGCCCAGATTGAATAATTAAGCCATTTCATATCTCATTCAGCAGTAATTTACACCATTCTCCATCTTCTGAGGGGGATGTAATCTGAGCGGTAGCATACATCCATGTACATCAGGATTAAAGGGGTACTCTACTCAAATGTTGTTGTTAGTTTCTATAGTCTCTGTGCCATAGAATAATGTAACCAGATTCCCATTATTTAAAAGTCTGTTGATTACGAAGTAATGTTACGGATGGCAGATTAGCCGGAATGTTAAAATACAAATTGTCATTGTCAAGTAATTTTTGTACAATTTTCAAGCAAATGTATCAAATAATTGTTATGTTATATGCATTCTAGTCGTATAATCTCATTTAAGTTATTGTATAGTCATTAGTCAGTGAGTGGCTTGTGTTTACGCCTCGTATCAATAGAATTTTTGACACGATCATGTGCCACGCGTTGCCCATTCCACTATCCGTCAATGAATTTGATTACGTCTTGTACACGGAAATTTGTAATTTAATTTATGGCTCCAGCCATAAATTAAATTATATCAAATTATTATCTTTGATTTTAAGATAACCTATTAACCTGAATGTTTACAGAATACATCTTCGACCAAATTACTTATTTTTCTACATATTATCGATATTAGATCGTTGTTATTACCAGCAATTTATTAGAAATGGCGTACAGTACCCCTTTAACATACTGATAATATTCAACAATTCCCAACCAGGTGCATTAATTATACGACCAAAGTCTCTTATCAAAGGGAATACCACCAATATTTTAAACACAACTAAACCATAAAATGTGTTAAACACTACAATCAATGTTAGGTGGATTTCAATATACACAGCATTTTTCTTAATTCCCAAGACTGAATAAATTAAACACAGTGCTTTAACACGTTGACTGCCGACTATGAATTATCTCGTAACTTTTGCATGTAACTGAATGGGAGTCGGCAGCAAAGTTTTAATGAGAAATTTGAGGAAAAAGACAAATTATAGTTGACAATATGTCAACAGAACAACGATATTCAAAATATTTTTCATTGCTATTTACGATAATTTGAATTAAAAAATTATATACTTACCACCAATTCATTGACAAATTTATTAAGGAATGTTATCTTGATGCAACCGATAGCCACATCGACTCCTGTGTCAACACATGACATATTAGAAAACTTATCTCCTTCTGTACCTCCGTTGTATATGGAGAGATCCAATTTGAGCACCTCAGATCCTTCTATAGCAAGAATCTACAACAGAAAGTCACATATTTAACCCTTTCTGTACTAAGCCCTGTGGAAAGATGGTTCACCTTTTACCCCTTTCTATACTAAATGGATTCTCCCACTCGGTTATAAAACTATAAATTGGAATGGTCTATTATTCATCCGAAGGGGTGTTCAGGAAATTCAATCTGACGGCAGATAATAAAAGCGCAGAATGAGCAGGAATGAGTTCTATTTATTGCAGTGAAATGTTCAGATAATAAGTTCAACAAACGACCTTTGGATGTTGTAATGGTCGTTTGTTGAAATTATTATCTGAATATTTCCTAAGGGATAATTACTCATCAATGAGTATTTAGTACAGAGAGGGTTAAAGATAAACTTTGTTTGTTTCAAGCTCTGTATCAGTGTTTGTACCAGATAAATGTGACTGGAAAAACAGTATTTAACCTGCCGGCGGCCTTTTACACAAAACAAATATGAAATGCCCGAAAAATATTGCCGAAGAATCACTAAATATGGACAAACTAAGGAAATATAACTCAGGTACATAAAACAAATTGGACAAATTAGTTTTTCAAAATCAATCGATATATATTGTTGTGAAAGATACATATACCAATTTGGGGTGAATCGGTGGACGTTTGTTCAAGTCATGACGCTAATGGCAATAAAATTGCTAAAAATAGACAAACTAAGGACTATTAGTCAGGTAAAACAAATTAGACAAACCTGGTTTTCGAACTCGATCGAGATATTGTTTGTGAATTATAATATGACGTTCTTTTAATAAGGTTGTAGTTCATTGTCAGGTCCTAAAGTTTGTATTGGAAAAAAAATTTGGTTACACGTGCACAGACCTGTGGGGATAAAAGAGGTACTGGCTAATCTACAGTCTTTTTGGATTTCATAGAGGCGCAGATTGTTCTGCTCAAAATCATATCAATCTGGGTTGTTTAGGCCCAAAACAATTAATGATTTGTATCACGGGCCCCTCTGTACTGGATTTTAAACCCTGCGTTGAATGTTTTTTTTGGCATCGCATAAAAAAAACTCCAAACTCACACTATAAACATAATAATAAAAATAATAATGATGGAGCTAATATATAGCGCCTATCCCCAAGAGGGCCCTAAGCACGTCACATTATTACCCCAGCTGTTGAGTAATGTCAAGTCTTCTGCATGCTCCCATGGTGGCGCTTCACAAGATTGATCTAGCCTTACACATACCCAACAACCAGGTCCCTATTTCTCATCTGGGTACGACGAAGCGATCACAGTACAAGTGACCTTGCCCAAGGGTCACAACCTGGCGCGAGATTTGAAACAGCGTGTAGCTATATATAGCATACGCACGCACCGCTTAATTCGGCCAAGCCACTGTTGCAGAGACGATAGTCCACCGACCGGGCGCAAACTCACGCAAGTGCATTAACACCATTACAAGTCTAACACTCTAACCACTGGGCTACCACTTCCACAACATATATTGAAAATAGACAACAAAATACCTAAATTGGAGCATCTTGTTTGATTGTAATTTTGAGCATTGTTTTCCATCTACGTTTGCTCTTTTGATGCAACTGCATTTTGGTCAAGGTCAGAACATAAATTAGGCTTGTTGAGCCCGAAAATCAGTTCTATATAGTCTGGTTGGAAAAGTAAATTAAAAAGTCGGAATCCTAAATACGGATCTATTTGTATGTGAACGAAGAAAAATTAAAGATCAGATCTCTTTAGGAAGTTTATTAAGCAGCAAAACAAATGTAATAGGTACAGTAATGCCCTAAATAATTGATTCCTTAACCGCAGCAGAATTATGGGTAACTTTTCAGGATTTAGTCGGAAATATGGTTTGTTGCCATTCATCGGAAAGCTCTCACTGAGAGCTTTCCGATGAATGGCAACAAGCCATATTTCCAACTAAATCCTGAACAGTTACCCATAATTCTACTGTGATTAAGGAGTTGATTATTTAGGGCATTACTCTACAAGATGTTCACTCACCATTGGATACAAAGCATCCTCAGTCGGGTCCTTCACAGTCATGTTCTTAAGGACTGCTGACACTGCTGTTTTAGCTTGCTGTATTGTCACTTCTGCCTCCAAACCTGTGACAAATGAACAAACATTAAGAAAAATGGTAACAGAAACCAAATTCTTGAAATATGGAACTATAACTGTTTTGACATATCTGTTTAAGGGTTTCCTTTTCAGGAACCAACATAATACAAGGTCCCAATTAACTTTGTTTGTAAAAAATACATAATTCTTCACAAAAAAAATCATTTCTTGTGTTTTTTCTATGACTTTTTAGCCAAATTTATCTTGCTTTATTGATGAAAGTGTACAATATATAATATTAACTCTTTCTATATAATAGATTCTCCCATTCAGTCATAAAAGTATATATTGGAACAGTCTATTATTCATTTGGATGGGATGTTCAGGAAAAATGAGCAGATGACAGATATGCAAAAAGATAATACGAGTGAAGAAGGAAATATTTTACTTGGTGGGAAATGTTAAGATAATAAGTTCAACAAATGACCTGAGTTATTGAACTTATTATCTGAACATTTTCTAAGGTAACTACTCGTCAATGAGCATTTACTATAAAAAGGATTAAATTGGTAATAAAATGAACAACATGTCATAAAAAATCAATTCAGTGGTGTCTGAGAAACAATAATTTAATATTAGAAGGCCTGACATGATGCAAAATCAGAACATTAGTAATCTGTGTTGAATGAATGCTTACCACTTATTCTGGTTTCAGCTATACATTTGGAATCAGTGCAAACCCCAACATAAATCCCTGTCATATGAGCTGACACATGGATGTCCACTATATTTGGATCTTTGGGCTTCACTTTCCCTAGAATATAAATATTAATCATCAATACTTACCCCAACTACAAAATTCAATTAATGGAGCCGTCAATCAAATAATTATTAGATATATTCTACCAATCAGCAACTGAGAAGGTTGCTTGCGGCATTGAGAATTCTATGTTCACCCTCGAACTCGTAGCTGTTATTCTAATGTCTCTTTTTAATTCCGTCCCAAGATATATTAGCGACATGTTTAGAACAGACCACATCAGACCTGTTAAGTTTCGAAAATGGTCATCCGTGAGATTTTTGCTGGAGGAATGCCCAAATATGTTCATGTTAAAAAAATAATGTTTTAAAATTAATTCAGTAATTGATTTTAATCTTTAATTCCTTTTAATTATGAAGAAGATTATAGAATTTTATGAGTTTCTATTTGTTTTTATGTTATATATATATATATATAACTTATTAAAACAGTAATAAAACTACAGCTACTGTGAGATAGATTCATGTTATATGAAATAATACAATGTGTTGAACAGCTGACAAAGGTCATATTCATCTAAGCTATACCAATTGCGCATTTCCTGTTAAAATAAAGTTTTCCCCTTCAATTGTCCACAATTGACAAACAATGAACAGACATTCATTTTCACTCAACTGCTGCACTTGTGAAGTGTCATTGTTTATACAGAATTTTCACACATCATGGTTTTGGGAGAGTGTGAAAATCGACAAAAATCAGAAGTAATTATTGGGCCGAATGCGGGAGTAATGTATGGACTTCCGTATTTTGGGCGTTTTTTCGTATGGCAATCCGGGAATCTAACAGACAATCCGTGAAACTTAACAGCTCTGGACCACATTGACGACTCTTTTATTGAGCTAATTTCATTTCCTGGACAACTAGCAAAAATTTGATGCTTTTATACAAAGACAACGATTCATATACAGGTTTATTCCACACCCATTGACGTGAGGCACATGTATTCAACGGAATCCCAGCCATTAATTACATATCAGTGTATACCTCTAGTGGAATACAAGCCGGAACTATTCTTGTTGATGTTGTCGCCAAGAAAGATGACGTACATTATGTCGATCATCCGCTTCCTGTGATCCCCCCATAATTACTGGTTATTTGTCAGATTTAAATCACAATAAAGGTAGCTATAGTAACAATGGAGGTGACATTCATGGATTGAACTTATCTGACTGAACGGTGTAGAATAAATACAAAATACAACTTGCATCATATTCTCGAATCTTTTATCGAACTCGTTGCGGGCGGCGCAAAGTTATATTTCGCCATCCACAACTCATTCGATAAAAGAGTCTCGATTAAGATGCGCGTTGTGTTCTGTCTATGAATTACACACTAGACATATCAACATATAAGAATACAAAATATATTAACCCGAATATCTCCAAATTGTTTAAGATTAAAATGAAATTTTCTACTTTATATTCTCTTAATATCATCACTGAGGATAGTCCACATGTGTCTGACCAAACCATGTACATACTTATACTATTAAGCATGACATATAGGCCCTATGGGCCGGGTGCTAATTGTCATTGCAATTTATATATATTGATGATTTATGTATTACACATGTCAACGTTAATAAATGATTAACTCTTTCTATTCTACAAATAATTTATGTTTGTTCGATTGAAACAAATTAAATAAAAGGTCAGCAGACCACAGTGTCCCCCAAAAACGTGGCAAGTCGATGCCGCTTTGTTAAAGAAATTACAAAAAATTTTGAACATCTCCAATATGTGGGTAACAATACTCTGAAGTTTCAAATATCTACGATCAAAACTGTAGGAGGAGTTGATTACACCATGAAGGTACCCTCATACAGAAAATTATAAAAAATGTTGAAATTTTCTAAGTCGAAAAGGGTTAATAACTCTGTCAAAAAATAATTTTTCTGTCATCTATATACATGTTACATATCTTCAATATGTGGGTAACAATACTCTGAAGTTTCAAATATCTACTATCAAAACTGTAGGAGGAGTTGATTACACCATGAAGGCACCCTCATACAGAAAATTATAAAAAATGTTGAAATGTTTTAAGTCGAAAAGGGTTAATAACTCTGCCAAAAAAAAAAAATTCCGTCATCTATATACATGTTGCACATCTCCAATATGTGGGTAACAATACTCTGAAGTTTCAAATATCCACAAACAAAACTGTAGGAGGAGTTGATTACACCATGAAGGTACCCTCATACAGAAAATTAAAAAAATGTTGAATTTTTTTTAAGTCGAATAGGGTTAATAACTGTCAAAAAAAAAAAAATCCGTCATCTATATACATGTTGCACATCTCCAATATGTGGGTAACAATACTCTGAAGTTTCAAATATCTACAATCAAAACTGTAGGAGGAGTTGATTACACCATGAAGGTACTCAAAAGTGTGACAGACAAACGGATGGACAGACGGACGGATGGAGCCCATTTCTATAGTCCCCAAAAATAAATTTTTCGGGGGACAAACATAATTTCAGTGTACAGCTGCTTACTTTTTCTAGGTACAGGCTTCTCTTCTTTCTCCTTTTCATCTTTGTCGCCCTCTGTATGTTTTTCGACAACGGCGGAGATTGCTTTCACTGGTGGAGGAGTTGGAGGCTGGAGTTTCTGTACATACTCTAACACACTAATAATAGCACTTTGATGAAGAATAAGATCTATTGCGGAGAAGTTAATATTTATATCCTGTTCTCTGTATTTGTATGTTTTTGCAAATTCTGGGTTCTCTGGTTTTGCCTGGAATGAATATCCAATAATGAGAGGCCGATCAAGATGGTCGGATGATTAAAACATACTTTCAACCATACCATCAACAACATTCGAAATCACAAAATCTAGAACAGAATACCACTGACTTGCTGGACATCGCTTTTATAACGAAAGGGCTGTCACATGATCTGGCGAAAGTTGAACCTAATCGGGTTTGACCGTACGCGTACTTTAGGTACTTTGTACCAATTCTTTTCTAGGATCTTGCAAGCAAGAAATGTATAACCATTAGTTCATTCGGTGTCCAAGATAACTTTGCCGGAGATATGGCCATATTATCACTTGAGTATCACGAAATTTGGCCATATTACCACCTGATTTTAGGGTTATCCATCTTCATCCGCAATTTTTTTTTTTGTCGATTTGACAACTCTTTTCTGGGCCACAAATAATTACACATTTCGAAGAATAACAAATTTCAAAAATCAATATCTGATCACTCTGAGCTTTGATGGGTGAGTTCCTTGACTCAAATCAGATATCTTTTACACCTGAAGCCAAAGAAATAGTAATTTGGAAGCATTGTTTTGAATTATACATCTTTAAATAATCAACATACCTTGATGTACTCAACACTAAGTAGATTAACAGGATTATCATCTTGTTTAGGAGTATTCAGTATGTTAATAACAGGTCCTGTATTCAGAGCTGAAAGACAATTAAATGTGGTTATCAAATAGAAACTCACATTAACAAACAGTAACTCACCTTAACCCTTTCTTGACGTGAGCTGCGCTGGTGCAGCATTAAAGATCATGTGCCAGTGCATTCTCTTATATATATGCGAGTCTTCCATTTATATATATAAGAGAATGCATTGGCTTACAAGGTCAATGTCAATATTGTTAGGCCAATGTATTCTCTTATATATGTGAAACTCCCCATGGGAGACTCCCATATATTAGAGAATGCATTGGCACAGGGTTTTCGCAAAATTTTATGAAGCTCCAGTCATGGAAGGGTTAAAAGAGCCATGGGTCATTTTATCTATTATATATTTTGGAACTTCTGTATGTATGTATGTGTGTATGTATGTATGTTTGTTATAGACTCGAAAACTGCTCAACCGATCCGACTCAAATTTGGTATGTCAGCCTACTTTGATCCCGGGAACAATATGGGCATGTCCAATTTCACATGTGACTGTGTCCTTGCTGATATACACTCATACAGGCATGTTTATAGACTGATCGAACAACAGTTATTTTCTTTCTCCTAATACAGACGGAGGCGATCACAAAGAAATCACTAAATAGCCTGGACGAAGTTGGGTACATCAGCTAGTAATATATATTTTCTTACAAGTTTACAAATATTCATTACAATTCATATAAATATTGCATATAAATACTGATTTGAACAGGGGGGGGGGTGAAAAAAATCCGGCACATATGCCGGGGTGGGTCAAAGCCACCAAACAAGCAATTTTTTCCGCAACTAACAAAATTTCCTGCTTCTTTTGTTAGTGTTTTGGCAATGAGTTGGGCTTCAAAACCACTTTGAATGAGAGAAATAATGTAATTCTAACTGGTAAACTGACTGCAGACAGTTATCCAGTTGTATTTTTTATAAATGGGTGTTAGTCCATGGGAAATTCGAACGTGATCCTGCATGAGCGATTTTTAAAAAGCAAAGTCTGCTTTTGATGTTAAACCGAGCTAATCAAATATACACACTTGTAATAAAATATACTGACATTAGACTTATTCAGTTTTGTATTACAGGAGGGTGCAGCTGATAAGTTCTATCTTATACACTGAATAGCACTAGGGGAATTGTCATATAAACAACAACCATTCTCATAACAAAATTATCTTGTTTTAGCATAATCTGCATATAAAACAAACACAAACTAGAGGTGTGACTGTCCCAATGGGACTACGGATACCCCCCTGTTTTTAAAATACTAAGATGTTTCACAAGTCAGTAAATATTAGTTAAAATAATAAAATAACAGTTCCAATTGCAGGTGTACAACCATAACCCTAATCTTAAACCTATTGACCAAAAATGTAGGAATAAAAGCTTGGACAAAATTATGTATGTTGCGAAAAAATTTCTAAGTAAAAAAAGGGGAATAACTCCACACAAAAAATGTCGGACAGACGTCATAATCGCAGGTGCACAGGTTCCCATGGTACTAAATATCTGTGCCACGTTTTTAAAAAATTGACCGAAAAATGTAGGAATAAAAGCTCGGACAAAAGTATACATGTTGCGAAAGTTTTCTAAGTCGTAAAAGGGGAGATAACTCCACCAAAAAAAGTCTGACAGACGTCATAATCGCAGGTGCACAGGTTCCCATGGTGGTTGATGTCTGTGCCAAGTTTCACGGAAATTTATCAAAAAACGACTGAGAAAAACTCCGGACAAATTTGTATCCACGGACGGACGACGGATGACGGACGGACAAGCTGACTCCAGTATACCCCCCCTAACTTCATTGCGGGGGGTATAATAACATTTAGCAAGTGGAAAAATAAGTGGAATGCTCATCACTATAAAACTATGAAACAGCAACTGAGCTCAGCTGGGCTGATTAAAAATAAAACTATAAAATAAAAAAGTAAACACTGTGATAACAGGACATAGATTATTTGGCATCACTATTAGACTAGATATCTTCGTTTGATAAAACATAACAATAAGCCATGTAAAACTTCCTTTGATTGTCAACTTTTACCAAGTTTGGTTTTCAAAGTTTGATTATACCAATAAGACTTCACTATAGTCATTCTGCCTATATAACTGAACTTGTCATAATTCAAAAAAAGTATTAATGGCGACATTATTTCATGTGAATCTATGGCTTGTTTTATCACAATCTAGACATTGATCTAAACACAATTAAATGTGCAAATAAAACAAATGAAAAACAAATCTGGACGGCTTGTCAGTAAAACAACCTTTGTTATAAAACAACCTTTGTCATAACAATGTAAAAATAGAAGTGGATTTCTCATCACATAAAGTTGGCACATGATAATATTGAGCTAGGACTGAACGTTACAGACTTATACAACTAAAAACATAAAACAAAAAAGTAAATACCAAAACATTCTCATCTATAGACTACTGTAACCTTGTTCCTCAACTTAACAATTGTTCAAATTAACAACTGTTTCCGCCGGTTTTCGCATCTTTATTACTGTTTTAGTGTTTTAAGGGGGGTGGGTGTCCAAAAATGGTCAGAAAAAACTGTTGAAAACGGAAAAAAATTTGGTGTGGGGGTGGGTGGGTACAAAAAATTACCGAAAGGGAAAAAATGCCATACGTGCCTGAATTTTTTTTCCGACCCCCCCCCCCCCTGATTTGAATAGAATAAAAGGCTCTATTTCCGAAATATCAACAGTTATTTTTAGAATTATATGTAAAGAAGAGAACTCAAGGAGAAAAACATGAGTGATCTTCGATGTGTTACATAAGTTTATACACAAATTTAAAAGATTTAAATGAAAAACATTACTTAAACTGCGTTTACACTAAATGTTGGGGAAAACATGAGCAAAGACAGTATAGGCAACATCGCAAATGACAATTGAGGCTTTGACACAACCAAAGCTTGAGTATGCTTTTGGCATATGTTTTGTCTAAAACAACATAGCAATGATTAACCCTTTCAGTGCCAGGTCCAATTTTTGTATCAACCCATATACACTGTGCCAATGCATTCTCTTATATATGCGAGTCGACCATAGGTCACCTCGCATATATAAGAGAATGCATTGGCCTAACAATTTTTCATCATTTGTTATTATTTTTTACAATTTTAATAATTTTTTCTTATATTCTTTAACAGACTTATTTTGTAGGTTTAGTGCCAGGGAATCTTACGTTTTTCATGGGCATCAAAATTATTACTATGAATACTTGGTGATAGTTTTGAGTTATAACATGCCCCTAAGGTTTTACCCAGTTTGTTTTTAAATTCGCTATAGCATGCTTAAGCATACCCAAAAAAACTAATATTTTTATTTTTTTAGGGCCGATTTTACAGACCGTAAATTAGGGCCGATGAGATCGGCCCCTGGCACTGAAAGGGTTAAAGATATGAGTTGTTAACATAAATGTTTGAACATGATGTGTGGTTTTAATAATAAATGTAATACATTTAAAGGCCCATTTAATTTCTGAGTCACTGATTATTTATTTTATAGTGTCTTCATATATGGTTTTAATAACAATCTATGCCATAAAATATGATTAAAAAACTATAATTCATCACCATTTGAACTTCTGTGACTCAGAAGATGCCCATAGAGAAATAGAATATAGCTGAAATCATTGAAAGATTTCCCCCATTATGGCTCCCAGAATGCAGCTAATAATGTATTTTAAATGGAAGGGGAATAACACTATATTTTAAGATATTGAGTTATTCCCCTTCCATTGAAAATAATGAAACTAGATCACAGAACCCAAGTCAATATCTCAACAAAAACAACATGTTCAAAGTGTATTACACCGAACATAGTACAATGTTTTAGCGCTTCCTCTTTTAAATGGTATATATATGGCATATATTTTATATAAAATTATCTGGAGGTTTTGAAAATTAAGTGGGCTTTAAAATTTATTCTCCCATTCATTTCTAACAGTATGTATTGGAGTAGTTATTCAACTGTTGGGATGTTCAAATATATTGAACAGACAACAGGTAGATAAACATAAGGATTCCTCCAAATGAATCAATGGGAATTAAGTAACTACTCATCTGCTTTCAGTTATCCAAAGGTTATTAACACACTGTTGATATAAAATTGAAAGTAACCTTTGAACTTTTGGTGTTGTAGAAACATTCCTCCCACATGAGCCTCCACAAACATATCGAATGACCTCATTTTCAGCTCTGTTCCGATTGACTTAACAACAAGGTTCAGAACTGGGACATCCAAATTCTTCATTCTCTGCTGCAGCGTCACAATTACCTGGAAATTTTGTTCAAGTTATCACTAAGTGAATGTTTCTCTAGAATACATTGATTCCTGGTTCCTAAAGAAGTTTCCTATAGTGTTCAAAAGGACAAATGATAAATCAGTTTTACGCTAAAAGTCATTGGGTTAATACTCTACTATGAATATACATGTGTATAAATGTACCTACAATTTTGCAACAGTTGCAACAAATTGTCAATCATGCCTTTATCTACATTAAATTATTAAGACTGATTTTTTTTTAAGATGTCATGACTTAAATTTTCTACTAGATTGCAGTGAAGGTTTTGACTCCATAAAATTCTCTTTCAATACACAATTTTCATTGTTTTGAATATATTTATACTTCCATAATAACACAAGAAAACAAGTTCTTATTCGTATGGCCTTAGAATCAACAACTTATATCATAAAATCTTAATCAAGTACCCGAGCTCCACTCATATTTCTCTTTTCCAATTTTTAACAGAGTAAAATCAACAGAAATAAACAAAAAATTAAACATTATAACATACCTCCTTGATTTCAAACTTGAGTAACATATCCGTAGCATTTGTGAATTCTTGGGATGTTGAACGAACCAGTGGCTTTGGCTGGAAAATATTCAAATGCTGATGTTATAGGTATTCATACATTGCAATGCGCTGGTCAATACAACAAAATATTTAGAAGTATTTCATCAAAAAAAGCCAATTAAAAAGACCTTATTTGACCTTAAAATTCAATTATATAGAAGATGAATAATGTTATATTGTTGACTTAAATCCGCAACTTTTCAATACTGATATAAATGTATAATTTCATTTGAGTATTATTCAAACCTCCTCCTATGATCAGGTGTCGCATTACACTGCTGACATTATATAATGAACGCAGCACAAATGTATCTTCACTACATACACAGTACGGTTATTGGTCAACTGCCAATTGGGTCATGTGTTATAACCCAATAAAACACACCATGACACGAACCGACATCAAACCTTGTTGACCTAAAAGTTGTAGATAAAATAACTGGGCAGGTTTTTAAAGTGCGCGGTCATAGACAAATCGATCAATAATTCACAGGTAGAATATTGAGCTAACTTACAGTGCATCATGATACAATATCCAAACTGCAGACAGATTTTTTTTAAATTCAGCTGAATTTATAGAAATTAACAAGGAAAAAGCTATATAAATATATGAAATGAATGAGTTTGAGTGTATTCTATTAAGGGGAATGTTGCTGTGATTGTTAAGAGCACATTTAGTATGCACAACAGCCACAGCACTATACCCTTCAATAAAACACATTAACCCTTTCAGTGCCAAGTCCAATTTTTCTATCAACCCCTATTTCCTTAATCATTTTTCACATTTATTGATTATAATAATGCGATACATTGATGGAAAGAGCTCTAAGAGCTCTTTCCATAAATGTATCACATTATTATAATCAATAAATTTGAAAAATGATCAATGAAATATGGGTTGATACAAAAATCGGACTTGGCACTGAAAGGGTTAAAACTGCATTCATTTCTTAAATAAACCCCTCATGGTAATTCAAGTACTTTACAGGCCTTCGATGTTCATTTATCAAATTGAACGTTTATATAACACTCCTAATAATTACGACAATGCACATAAATTAACCCTTTCAGGCAAACTCGAAATATAAACAAACGCTATAATAGTTACATTTTATGCTCTACTGATCACTGTCATGTCATATTAGTATTGGCACGAAGCTGGAGAAATGTTAATACTAATAGTGGAATGGTTATGTAACACATTCCTTTATCCCCAACTAAAGTATCGCAATTCATAGTTTTATTCATTAATTTTGTTTTCGCGGTATAGTAACTATGGACTTGTTTACAAAATTACCAGAGTGCCACAAATTTAAAACTAACACTCCTTTGTTGGCCGAAATATGTTTTATGTAAATATTGATAACACTAAAATAACACAATCATGCATACAACACAATTCTCACATTTGACAAATACATGGACAAACACATGTAAGCGAAACAAAATAAATAGGACAGATACATATCATGCGTTAAATGAATACATGTACTACTGTATAAACCTGCATAGTTGAATATATTTTAAGTTTTTAATAATTATACTTCCATATTTTAATATGGAAGTATATTGTTAATCAATTTTTTATTTTTCACTATTATTATTTATTATTCTTAATATATTTTGAAACCCTTATATCTCAGAAAGTTTAAAAGATAAAGCATTGAAATTTGGTAGGTACAGTCAATTTCAGTTAATTGCATATCGTTTAAATGCATATTTCGGCTATTTGCATAAAATATGCATGCACCAAACCATTTTCTCATAAAAAGACTATTTTTTAATCGTTTATTTGCATAAGGGTCAGACTCTATTCCGTTTTTATGCATACAAAAATCGCCAAAAATGTTGATGAGAAGGGGTAAAAAGTCACCTCATGGTGCCGAAATTATAGCAATTTGTAAAAAATATTTACTTTGAAAAACGTATTTTATGGGAAAACTTAATACAAAGTTGGTAACAATGACCATCGCAAGAACAACGGCAGTTTTGAGTAATATTACACACGTGCTTTTCTATCACTTCTAATATACTTCTGTCCACAGACATTTTCTATATGTTTACATATTTCCTTGCGAATTGCATGATTTCTCAAAAAATTGTATATTTATTTGTTTGTTTGAGTTGTGTCTGCTTCATAAAAGTTGCAATTCCGATAAGTGAAAAGAAGGAAGTTTCCGGGAATTCCATCAATGAAGTATCAAGACGCCGACTAAACACATGGCATTTGTAATCACCGGCGCAATTGATTCCTGGAATTTATGTAAGATTCAGATAATCCTATTGAATGATAAAATAATATTTCCAGGAATTCTATCAGATTAAGAGAATCATGTGTCTGCTTCATAAAAAACGTTTGTAAACACATGCAGTTCCAGTTGCAATTCCGATAAGTGAAAGGAAGGAAGTTTCCGGGAATTCCATCAATGAAGTATCAAGACGCCGACTAAACACATGGCGTTTGTAATCACCGGCGCAATTGATTCCTGGAATTTATGTCAGATTCAGATAATCCTATTGAAAGATAAAATAATATTTCCAGGAATTCTATCAGATTAAGAGAATCTGTTGAATTGTGTCAGCTTCAGAAAATGCAAGTTTGTAAACACCTGCACAATTATTCCAGTTTCCCGGTCAGTTTGTGTTGAAACCGAAAGTGAAACTAGATTTCCCGCGAATGACATGGGTAGCTCTAATTACGCGAGGTTACGGAAAATAGTTCAGAAATAAATCATCAAATTATTGTCTTAGCAACACAAAGTGATTTATTTTGTCTAAATTTAAATAACCCATATTTAACAGGTCTTCAATATTTATTCATGCTCCAACTTCTTAGAAATCGCCGGCTTCTGTGAAACAAAACAGCTTCTGTGGCGATGACAAAAGATTAATCAAGTCGCTGCAAATATGCATGCATTGAGGTGTGAATTTGACCTAATTCCATTAACTGCAGCTGCATCACAAAATGAAATCATAGCAATGTCAATGACTCGGAGGTCACTAAAGAAATGCTTTGGACAGGAGCACGTGCTATCAAAACAATAACCTTTGTTGAACTGTCATGTTGCTTGGAGTCATTTGTGAGTGTACCAATTAAAGAAGGTGTCATACACTGTTGGGCTTCAATGTTTAATTAAAACTATATTGGGGCTCAATTCAGCAAACAATTACGTTTGACACTGGTTACTCAATTGTTTTGGTGTGATTGTGCACTGATTAATTATCAGATCATGATTTTATTAAATTATCGAAGACACTTTGTTTCCCCAAAATTAATGTTGCATTTAATGAATAGAGTTATGCCTCTTCCCATAGTTCAACATAGATTTGTAAATTGCGCTCACAAATATGCATGATATATTGGGAAATCAATTTGATTTTTGTTAGTTTTTCTAGTTGGCTACGTGGATAGATGGTTCTTCATATACATATTTATTTTGAAACAAACAAATTTACCGAAAATAAACGGCAACTACTGTACATAGAATTATCCCCCTTCTCATATTAACGTGAAACAAACAAAAAATAGTATTTATATATTTTTATCGGGAATCATTGGCGTTTTACTTACCAGTTCTTGGTGGCTATTAACTGATATTTGGTGGGTAGTTAATGATTATTTGTTTAATATTACATGTGTGTAATGCATTTCTAACTGATTGATTGGATATATTCTAAATATAAACATATATATAGTGAGTTTATTATCAATGGGGGTTGCCGTTCCTGACAAGAACATCGTTTTATTCTTGAACATTTTACAATCGCAGATGATAATATAATATGGAATAACATTAAATTAATATAGATGAAGCTCTTTAGATATTATTTTTTTTAAACAAACTAAATTGATGATGAAATTGAATATGAAATTGAATGAACGAAACAAACAATTCACTGTATTTCTAAACTGATGCTGGTGATAGAAAAACGGCTTGTGCTTCTTTTTATCGTGATTTCGGCTTTATGCATATTCGGTTAACTGCATAAGAAAAGCCATGCACCGACGCTATGCAATAAAGCGAAATTGACTGTATATGCACCATGCCAAGTTGCGTGGTATCGAAGCATTTAGGTTTGTGTCCTAACTTGCTTACCAGAGTTATGGCCCTTAAAAAATTTGGAAAAAGTTTGTGCGCAGATCTTCTCCTATGAGAAGTCAAGCAGCTGAATTCGGTTCTCGTAATCGTGTTAACTAACGAAAGGGCACGAATCAGGGAAATTTTCACCAAGGTCCGAAAACAATTTGTTGACCTGGGGAGGGGTGCAAAATTTGTCAGAAATTTTTCTTATCACCGATTCCAACCATTTTTACTGTCGGGTATCTATATGACGTACTGATGCTACTCGTGAAAGAATTTTGTAAATCGGTTGAGAAATGACCAAGTTATAACACATCAAAAAATGTACTAATAAAGTCCATGTGTAGAAAGTGCTTGTACGCAGATCTTCTCTTAGACGAAGCGCAACAGCTGGATTTGCTCTATGTGAGTGTCTTAAACATAGACAGAAGACCAAGCCGCGAGCTGCCAATTTCAAAAATTGTATCAATGACCACTGGCGATATATTTCAACATCCATTCCTGTTCGGCGCAATGCGTTAATTGTTATGTTGGCTAACAGGTAATCACTCAAAACATTGTCGGCTGTCTGTCTTGTCAATCGGTCGTAATTCTGCGGTTTTATCAAGATGTGGCTGGAAAATGACATATATTGAGTCCAGAAACGGGCAAAATTCGTTAGTTTTAAAATAGTAGTTTTTTCTTTTTTTTTAAACGCCCATTTTTTACAAAAAAAATTATCGACTTTGACACTTGAGAATTAACAAAACTGTGGTGTCCGTCGTATAATGTTATAACACTTCTCCGCATGGACCACGTTTTCATAAAGCACAATCCGTCTTATGCGCGGACTTTCGCTTGCAGATCTCAATTGAATTGAAACTATTTTCTATCCGTTCACGTGCCCGTAAACCATTTTAATATATGATATATTTAAATTGAATGAATGGGAGTCAGCGTATCCCGCCCGACACCCCAACCTTTCCACCCCTAAGTCGCTAATTTTGGTATCATAATTTCCAAACGTAACTATCTAAGGTTTGGTATTAAATTCCCATCTGGTATATGACATACGTACGTTTGTTGAATTTAGATCTGACCATTTAAAAACTGTCTCTTTATCATCTGTATGTGTCACAAGTGAAAATGTATGACTTTATTGCCGTTTGTTAAGATCGCGGATTCCATATTTTGCATTAATTGGACGAGACCCAATGTTAAGTGTTATAACTTAAGAAGAGTCCGACAACGACGTCGTACGTTCTTCCGTTAATCGGAAAATAAACACATATATGTCTTAAAGCGCCGACTAATTCACCACCTGCGTGTATTCAAGAATATGAATCACACCAAAATTAAGCGAATTGTATATGGAATGTGTAGGCAGCGTACTGTAGGTATAAGCTGCCATGTATATATCATTCCCAGAATGCTACCATATCATGACAATCTACTAGTTAAAATAAAACACCTTCAACTGTTGGGACAATCGCGATATATCCAAGCGAACAAAGAGAGTTTAATGTCATCATACGATATTTCGCTGTTGCGAAATGGGTGATCGTTCTATGTAGCATAACTACATTGAACAACATATTTAATTATGTTTGTGTGTGAATAACGATTGTTAACTTGTGAAGACTTGCAATAACATATTAAATGGTAAAATATGCGCGTATGTATCCGTATATTCACAAGAATATCCGCCTATTTTACAAGCTCGACATGCCATGTTTGTTTATGGTATACTACCGTTCCAACACATCGGCTATTTATCATTTTGCTGGTGAGAAAGTGTATGTTCACTTTGGTGCTATTTATATGCTCAGAAAAAGGCACCATTACTCGGGAAAGCAACCTACTGAAATGCATGTAGATGTACGCGAATCATGTTGCGTTCTCACATAATGCAGTTATCCCAAATCCGCGCTCTTTAAAATAGAATTGGCTGCATGGCTGGCCTACTTCTGATGGCACAGTGTGTTACGCACCTGTCCGACTAAGTCACTTTGAACCCAAAATGTATACAAAATTTGCACAAGCTGTGGAAAAGTATGCGATCTTTGACAGTCAGTACAATCGGTATAAACGTTTGTAATGACATACCGTGTCTTGACAGCATTACCTGTTATGCTATATTGATATGTTTCTGAATTTATATATATTTAATGCTTGATTCCTGATACACATATATAGTGACATTTCAGTGATCTATCCTGAACGTTCCCGAGCATGATAGAACTTCAAATAAAACATATTCGCCTTTGTCCCATTCTGGTGATTTGGGCTCGTGTTTAGCATGTTACTAATTTTATAATAAGACATAATCAAGACATGTGTTATCAGTTGTGTGAGTGATTGCCATTCGCGCATAATTATTTCATAAATAAATATATCCGCTGCACGTAGATATAACCGTCACTTATATTACTGGGCATTGAAATCACTGACCCGACAAACTGATAAACCAAGACATAACACTTGGCAAATTACAGATCGGCATTGATTTAAAACTTCGCACTTAATTGTGGACAGACTATAACTATCCGTATCTTTCACGAGAATATACCATCCCATTGCAGTTATAATTTTTAACATCTCAAGTCTTTAAGTTGGAATATAGAGATAGACACATGGAACCCGTGCATGTTCTTTATTCACGTTGCCAATTAAATATACACATGTGTGTATCTATACTAATAAAACCGAACTGTGTGTGTGTTCATTTGTTTGTCGGTCTGACCTGCTATTGGTGACCAACCGGTTGGATCATGACAAACAAAAATTGGAACACACGGTGAATTGTCATGTGGAGTGTCATGGGATAGGTACATCTGACGTCATGTGATTTAATTTGGAATTCATTAATAATTTAATAACATTTTTACATCTATATCTACAGTGTGCCCTAAGTAATCGACTCCTTAAACATAGCAGAATTATGGGTAACATTTCAGGATTTAGTGGGAAATATAGCCTGCTGACATTCATCCGAAAGCTCTCCTGAATCCCGAAAAGTTACCCATAATTCTGCTGTGTTTAAGGGGTAGATTACATAGGGCATTACTGTATATTTGCGAATTTCTGTCTGTCTGCCTGTGTCTGTCTTCTATAAAAATTACAGGAGACCATCTAGATGATACCAAAGGGGTCTACTAGGGGTAATTTTTTACGAGAAATATAATTTCAAAAGTAGCCTCATTCTTCATCTTTTATTTTTGAGAACTGATGTGTTTATGATGTTCATGTATCATAATATAAGGTCTGAAGTATACATGGTTGTAACTAAATAAATACTTCAATAGTTGTGGAACGGATTAATCGAGGTAAACAAAATTATGATCGAAAAGATGAGCCACTATTTATATTCCATGACTTTTTAAAGATATAGATATAGTTAGAATTATTGTGGTTATGGTTACGGCTAGAGCATGGTTATGCTTATAGAAACATTTAGTATTGGGACATGGTACGGGTTGCCGATAGGTATGGTTATGATTAAGGTTTGTGTTATGGGAAAGGTAATGATTGAGAGGGGATTTGGATAGGAATATATATGATAATTATATGGAAGTATCAAACTTCCAATTGGAAGTTTAAAATTTCTAGTTATTCTTCTAATTGGGTGGGACAATTTTATAGGGTGGGTAAAACTTAGTGCGACCGCAACTATCGGCGAATCATGTATTGTGTACATAAGAACAATGACAGCGATTCATATTTCGCGGGAATTTTCTTAGACCAATCAAAAGCTGCCATTTGTAGGTCAGTTACAATTAGTCACTATTTCCGAATTATTTTTGTTAATTCACTATAACCATTCGTTGTTGTTTTATCATGAATTAATGTGATCAAAGTAATAAAGTTCTTTTCTAATTTATTTAATCACTTTTTATTTCATCCAATCGTTCCATTCATATACAATACATGATTCGCTAATGTACTTCCGGCTGACACGCCCACTCTCCACTTCCGGGAAAATATGCAGCGAGCATGGTAAATTTCGACCACAGATTTGTTATTCCTCGGGTAATTAGCCATTTCAATTCGGTATCCTTTGATACCGAAATAAAATAACACAATGACATCATGATGTGGGGCAATCGTTGGAGTCGTCCAATTTCCTGAAGCATCACTGCACGTGGTGATGCGGGAAATGACATTTCCCTTGGCTAATAGAGATTGTCGCTACCAAGCGTATCTAAGAACTTTGACCAATCAAATGCATGCATTTAAGATAAAAGTGGTTGTAATTATATAACATAGATAACACTCCTGATTTCAATTGACCTTACTGTAAAATAAAAATTTGACAATAATTACTCACATCAATAAATTTCATAAAGATGTTTATTGAGTGTCTCTGACAAGACTATAGAAAGACCTCATGCCAGCCGTGTTAGGCTGCATAAATAACATACTTTATCTCCTCCTTGTTCCGGGACGGCGGCTATAGCTTTCTCAGCGTATGAGTCAGAAGACTGGGCAACCGCTTGTACATCTGGACCCTGTCAAAAACAAGTGTCAATAGCTTGTTATTAACTCTTTCGCTGCCAAACGCGCATAAATGCAAACTTCGAAGACGCTGCCAATCGCGCATTTTTGCGAATTTGGTATGTAGTCTAATGTATGGGATATAACTCTATTCTTTCGGGCATGTTTGACAGTGTACAATGTATTTATCTGTAGTACTGTTGCGCGCGAACAATTTAAAGCGACAATGTCCTCAAGGTCATGCTTTTTCTGACGTTATGGGAGTACAGTCAGAGCCGGAATATTGCGTCATTGTTGTTAGCACGTGATTATCAGTCCAAAATGGCTGCTTGCAAAAGACTCAGGACTGAAGAAGTTATTGTTATTACCTCTATACTCTAATGATCGAGGGTCGCCTGCGGCGCATAAGATACTTATACCTATTAGTTATGTGGGCAGTAGCCTCTATAGGGGCGCCTGCGGTGCATAAGATACTATGGATGGTGGGATTGGGTGGTGGGTGGGTAACTAACCTCTATACTCTAATGATCGAGGGGCGCCTGCGGCGCATAAGATACTTATACCTATTATTTATGTGGGCAGTTTTGAACAACCCTCGTCTATTGTATCGTTTTCCAGTGGTGATAACAGGCAACTAAATTAATTATGCTGGTGAGTTGACCATTCGTACGCCCGCGTGACCCATATAATTCACATAAATCATCATAAAACCCAATTTTCCTGAAATTCAAGATGGCCGTCAAGATCACGTGACTTATAAGGGGCGGAGCAGGGTCATATGTCCCCCTGCAGGTATATATACATATGGGTATGGTTATATATATATATCTATATTTGGAATTGTAACTATCAGGGAATATTCAAGCAACAAAAGCACGAACTCAACAAAGTGCGCCATTGTATCCCATTTTGCTACAAATAGGTGGCAACTTGCATAAATCCAAGATGGACGCCAAGGTCACGTGATCTATTTTATGTCCAAAGTGGGTTCATATAGGTTACTCCCGTGTACCTTACTGTTGGACACCGTGTAATTGGGTTGAAAATTAGAAAACAAACAACACACCCATTCATACCCACACAAACTGTACATATACCGGCAAATAGCCACTAATCCAAGATGGCCGCCAATGTCACGTGACCTTGGTGGGCGTGTCCACGGCGGCATTCGACAGGGTATAGCTATGTCTATATACATGTGAAGTTTCAACTAATTATATTAGAAACTGCTTGAGATAAAATGTATTACCCGTATATACCTGAAATACATGGATATATGTACAGGATGCGTGGCACTGGGGGGTACGTCTGTGGTGGCAGCGAAAGAGTTAAACTGTTCCAAGCCATTGTAGAAAATTACAACATGTTTGTTACAGAAATATTCATATTTGTTCAAATCGCCATCAACAGAAGGAATATAAAAATATATATAGTTTTGTTCATGTGCCAAACATAATCAGCGCTTAAATAGTATATTGTCGTCAAGATATACGATGGTGTACGTAAACAAGAGCCTGCTCGTGTTAGAGAAGTTTTGTTCTGTTTACATAACACAGCGCAATTCTATTGGTTAATCACACACAAATGATATAAACGCTCTTTATTATTTCCATATCAGGAAAACAGTAACAAATAATGCTCTTTATGTTTACCATATCCAGATCTAAACAAAAGCCAGGTTCTGTAATGTTTTTTGCTTTTGTTTACATAACAAAAGAAAAACAGTTGACAATAACATTCTGTTTATGCCATATTTCTGATTGGTATAAGAACAAAGTCTGTCTACATTTTACTATTAGTTCTGTTTATGGCAGTTTTTTACAGAGGTGAATATTTTAACAGCATACCCACCGCCAACGCTGCCCATATCTTTTTTTCTGATTTAATGCAAACTTGTCTTGCTTTATGGCCACCAAGCGACAAAAGTTTGTCCCAAAATCAAAACAATTCACTATTTGAACAAATCTACTTTACAAGTGCAGATAATAGTAGATTGGTGGGGTTTTTTTCGCTGAAGAAACTTTTTTTCCATGTTCCCATTCTATATTGAAGTCAGAAATGGCACAATATTCCTGACGTCATTAAATGCTACCAACAATATGGCAAATAAAACTCTCCATTTAAAATATGAATTGAGAATTTCATGAAAATACAAAATTTAATATTCGTCAAACAAGAAAGATCGTAATTGATTGATATTGCATGCTAAACTAAATCCACTTATTTGCATGCTATGTCAACATATTTAATAATACATATAAGTTGATATATCTTATAATTAATTGGAGAATATTATTTGCTGCTTAAAGACATATTATGAACTTGTTCGGGTGAGTGAAATTGGTAAGTTATTAATCAGGCGCTATGTAAACCTGGGGAATGTAGCATTTTACTAACATCGCCGAAAATTTCTAAGAAATCGACCATACCACTCCATAGAAAACATCTTCAGAACTATGATCAATTGTAAATATTTACATCTCGATTCAGGACACAACTTTTGGCAATAAACTAACATAATTGATTTTGCTTTCGAGAGTCATAGCATTTAATTAATATATGATGGTGTGTGTTGTCAGTTTGGGGTAAAATTCGTAAAAATTAAATCCGTTGAGCAAGATTATTCTCAAGTACAATTTGATCACCCTAACATAGTGTCTCACATCACTTTAAATTTTCCCAAGAAACTAAATAACAAAACAAATATACTAAAGAATTTTAAGTCTCCAAGACAATTATACAGAAGAAATCTTCAATCTAAAAATAATGAATATCATATATAAAAGTATGACATAATGAATATTGCGCAGATTAATATGTTACCTTGAATAGATCATCATCGGGTTCCTCGGGAGGAGCTTCTGGCATCGGTATGCTCTGCACAAGAGCTAGAATCTCTTGTAAACGAAAGTCTGACATGGTCAAAGCTAACAGTGGTAATTCTCCTAAAACCTTCATTCTAAAATTGGAAGAATTTTCTTAGCTATGCCAAACCATATAGAACTTTGCTATAAAAAAAAAATCCACCAGAAATGCACTTTGTAAGCAAGCCTCAGTTTAGTGTGTGTGTCATTTACAGAATGAGGTCCCCAGAGGGGAGCTTTCAGATGAATGGCAACAAGCCATATTTCCGACTAAATCCTGAAAAGATACCCATAATTCCGCTCTGGTTAAGGAGTCGATTATTTAGGGCATTACTGACATGTAGATTATATTGTATATAATAACATGTTTGGAACAAATTGTGCTACAAGAAAGATGCTATTTTGTTCGATATTGAATTTTTTATGCATTTATTTCATACAGTTTTGATGTTTTAGAGGGACATCAAAAATTCATTTGTTAATTTTTCAACAACAAAATGATATTCTTTGGAATTTATTCGTTCAGTTTCAACATTTTTTCAATAGATCAAAGCAGAAATTTTGTTATATTGTGGTTGCAACTGGAGGTCTGTAACCGGGAATGCATTGTTAAGTACATGTACCAGTAATCTGATGAACATACTTTGGTAAGTTTGGATCTTTATCAAACATGCATTTCTGCAGTAGGATGTTAATACTGATAGGCTTCAGCACATGCATAGAACTGTTCTTCTCCCTCCGCGCCTGCATCCACTTATCACCTGGGAAAACAAACGTATATCATCAACATAACAATAACATAATTAAAAAGACCCTGCGCAAGTGTATTCTCTTATATATGCGAGTCCCCATTGGGAGCCTCACATATATAAAAGAATGCACTGCATGGCTTACATTTGTGAGACTCGCAAAAATAAGAGAATGCATTGGCACAGGGTTTTCGCAAAATTTCAGGAAACTCCAGTCATGGATGGGTTAAGCCAAATAACTAAAAATACTGTGTTTTCAGGCACTAACCTCATCAACCAAAAAAAGGGCCTCATCAAAAAAAATTATTTGCAATTTGATCCAGAATTTTCAGAGTTCATACATCCATTCATTTCTAGAATTCTTGGAAAAAGTAATACTAAAAAGCCTCCCTCCCTCATCTAATTTCTCATATGTAATTGCCTGAGAACTTAGTTTATCTCATATGTAATTGCCTGAGAACTTAGTTTACACAGGTATTTATTTTTAATGGCCTTAGAGGCCCTTCAGAAATGATTAACAGCCCAACATCCTATGACTAGTATAGGCCCGAGACTTGTCTCAGGTCGCTAACAGAATGGAGGGCTGTTAATGATGGCTGCTAATATATAGTAATGCCCTAAATAATCGACTACTTAACCACAGCAGAATTATGGGTAATTTTTCAGGATTTAGTCGGAAATATAACTTGTTGCCATTAATCGGAAAGCTCTCACTGAGAGCTTTCTGATGAGTGGCAACAAGCCATATTTCCAACTAAATCCTAAAAAATTACCCATAATTCTGATGTGGTTAAGGAGTCGATTATTTAGGGCATTACTGTAACTGTATTGCATGAGAAAGTGTATTGCATGAGAAACTCAGTTGAAAGGCTATTATCATTCACAATCGTGGAACATCATACAATGTTTTAGATAGAGTTGTTCCGATACACCAATCTCTGAGTTCCAATTATGAATAACAGCTGACTGCTAGTGTGCTGAAGTAGGTCCATACTCAGTACGGACGTATAGTACACGGCGTGACATTTTACGTCCATACTCAGTACTGATGTACAGCAGCCAAGAGGTTAAGGTGGCAGGCAGCGGGCCATAATTGTGCGAGAATTTCCTGAATTTCTTGCCATTGGAGGGCGTTATAAGATTTGATCGAACCCGTAAAGCTCTGTTAATACTCTAGGTAACGCCCTGTAAAGTGGTAATAATAAACAATAATTTCATGATTGGCTTTCCCTTCAATAAGCATCACTAAACTTGCGAAGCAACAAGTAGCTTTTTATCCTTCATATTATTTTCATAAATAATAATTTATTATATACTATTTCCATACAATCCTACTCACATACTATCGATGAATATTATATCTCACATGACTTTCTCGCATACTGATTGGCTGCACACTGCTATACTATTAGTACACTAGTAGGATTGCTACATGCCTACTATTCTTTTTCTATTTATAGTAACAAATTTGTTTCGCGAAATCGGGTTGCCGTCTGAAGATACGGCCAAACTTAAACTATACCTTGTACGATACTTGTTGCAATATCGGTATATCATTAGATTTATTGTTTATTGTAATGATCTTAAAATGTCCGATCAAAGCTAGTCAACAAATTTAATAGTTTGTCAATTTAGTTGGCAAGCGGCCAGTCCTAATTTTGTAATGACAGTGGATGTTATTTATAATTTCCTTTTCGCTTTAATCGATGTTAAGCAAGTTATCTTCTAAAATTTCACCAAAATGTCGTTGCTAATGACGTATTTATAGAAATAAATGCACGAATCATGAAGAGATGCTGTTAGATGTAACTAATAACATAGTTATACTCCCCTTCCAAAATCAAAAGTTAAATAAAAATGTGACAAAATCAGACACAGAAACTGTGTGAGAATTTTCACCAATGTTCGATATAATATAATAAATAATGAATGACTATGTCGTTGACTATGCCAAAATAGTGGTCCTCGAGGAGGAATAGTCCACGAGCCGCACGAGCATGATAGGATATTTATTGATATATTGAAAACTATTTGACGGTGTGATGAGTAATGATTCACAAAAATAAAAGCTAGCCACTAATGGAAGTGTTTTCTACGTGGCTGTCATTCCAAAAAGCATGTCAAGATTAGTGACAACTAGATGAGATTGCGCCATTCCAATGTCAAATGCCAACTATAATGGAAAGTCTAAGATGGCAGGCAGTCACTATGATTAAGCTAATGAGAAAAAACACACATATAAGCCTGATTCAAATATCAGGTACATAAACTTTTCAATAATTTATTGCTAAACAAATTTAGTAAAAAAAATAAGGAGAAAATTCTGATTTGGCGACATTAACGGTGGCATATGAAAACGTTTTTGCTGAGCCTCTGTATTGTATAAACTGGAAATATAAATTAATGTACATGCAAAGATAACACTTGAATTGAGATACACATCTGTCTAAGTACAGTATTGATTACGACAAATGTGTTCAAGACTCATATAATGACCATTTCACATAGTTTATATTTGATATTTTCCATTCAACAGTGCCACTATTTGCCATCTAATAATTCTTACGAAAAATCAGATGTCTCCACTAATGGGTTAGATTATAAGAAATAAATCCAGTTGCAGCCCTTGAAATTGACATTTTTCTTCTATGGCATTGATTTAGAATTGCATGAAATTCAATATTGGCTTCTACAGCTTTTTCTATGGCATTGCCTTTTGCAGTAGCTAATTTCAAGGATTGCTTATGTTCCATAAAAGAAAGGAAATGTTTCTTAATGAACATGCCATCAAATCAGTAATAGAAATACAGTAATGCCCTAAATAATCGACTCCTTAACCACAGCAGAATTATGGGTAACTGTTCAGGATTTAGTCGGAAATATGGCTTGTTGCCATTCATCGGAAAGCTCTCAGTGAGAGCTTTCCGATGAATGGCAACAAGCCATATTTCCGACTAAATCCTGAAAAGTTACCCATTATTCTGCCCTGGTTAAGGAGTCGATTATTTAGGGCATTAGTGTAGAATTTTTAACTAATGCTATCTTTTTCATACACCATTCTTTTGCACAAATATTAATTCAAAAAAATTATATATTTCAGATGAAAAAATTAGCAAAATATAATAAAATCATAACTTTCTCTCAGAAATTTTCAAACAAAGCAGAGAACAAATGATAGTTGGAAGAATGAGTTAGGGAAAGTCATATTTGCAAATTAATTAAGGTTGAAATTAAACATAAAATTATTAAATAAGAGTGATAGGTATGGAACATGGTCAAACCAAAGGCAAATTCTCTTCAGCTTTGAATAAAGTACAGAGAGACAACTAATTGCCTGGCTATCCTTTCAAGTCTTAATGTCTGGCCATGAATGTAGACCGCTCCCTCATGATTACTTGATATCTATCAACAAGAGCACCGTCACGATGGCATAGTATGCCTGTTGACTTGTTTCAAATTGCATTTCAGAAACATTGCCGAGCCTAAAACCAATAATATTTAAAATAAAAACGGGCTGAAATCATTTGACAGCTTGTATTTTCAGCCAATTCAGTCACATACCAACAAGCCTGAGTTTAGTGTGCCCGTCATTTGCAGAATGAGGTCCCCAGAGGGTGAATTTAGTGATGCTATCCCACAAAGCGGGCTAGCATCACCAAATTCACCCTCTGTGCACCTTATTCTGCATGGCCTCATCTGCTATGGGAGACATAGACTCAGATTGAAGTTCCCAAATGGTGAATATTGTGATGTACACCCATTGGGAACCTCGATTATGCAATGTGTCGTCTGCCAATTTGAGGATATAGAGAAACTAAACTAAAAAAGAAATAGAATCAATATGAAGAAGTTTCTATAGAAATTTGATAATAAAGAAATTTTCCAGAAAGAATGAGGCCTAAGCAGAATGAGGTCCACAGAGGGTGAATTTAATTATGCTAGCCCCGCTATGCGAGATAGCGTCACTAAATTCACCCTCTGGGGACCTCATTCTGCAAATGACAAGCACACTAAATTCAGTCACATACAAAACCTACCAGCAGTTCTATAATCAAGAAACCCCCAATTCTAAAGTGATAAAAGGTCTCTAACTCTGATGATATAAATGGGCAAATGGAACTGAAGATTGAACTTGATATGAATTTTATGGTTTCAATCCTGATACCAAATTAAAATTTCATTACAGTTAGTCAACATTAACTGAAGTTATCATTCCGGAAACCATAAACACCCAAATTTCCAAGTTGAAAAAGGTCTGTAACTCTGGTAAAAATTGGCACTCGGAACCGAAAATTAATCTTTACCCAAATTTTATGGTTTTAGACCTGCATACCTTTCATGATGGGTTATGTGCTGGTGCAGCATTAAAGACCCTGTGCCAGTGCATTCCTATGGGAGACTTGCATATATACGAGAATGCATTGGCACAGGGTTTTTGGCAAAATTTCAGGAAGCTCCAATCATGGAAGGGTTAACTAAGATATCTAATCTGTAAACGAAAATTGAGCCCAAATTTCAATAAAGGGTCATAACTTTGGTAAAAAATTCCGGTCAAATTTGACATGTATTTTGTGGTAATGAAGCTACATACAGGTACCAAATTTCATTCCATTTAGTTCAGCAGAACTAAAATTGTTCAGTAGTAGTAGTACTAAAGTTATCATCTGGAAACGAAATATGAATGGATGGACAAACATACGGACAGACTGACCAAGAAATAATATGTCCCCTTTTTTAAAACAGACATATAAAACCGTGAAATTCCTCATCCCCTTATTTCTGGGTATGAAGATTTCTGGACACATTTCAAACAAAAATGGGTGAAAATTTCACCCCTAACAAAAATGCCTTGAGTCTAACATTCCAAACCTTTTGTGAGAAGAACAGAAAATAAATGAGTATCCCACACCTACCTTCGTTAGGATCATCTACAGAAAATCAAATGAAACAGGTATCAAACAGGGTGCAGGGGAGGACGGGTGGGTGTTAATACTAGTACATGTGAATAATTGTAACAAAACATAAATGTTAAAGGTACATAATCCGATTAGATGGTACCCATATCATCAGATTCCAACAACAACAACATTTCTTCAAAAGACGCTTTAGTTATCAGAATCGATTAATTACCAAAAAATAATACTAATGACTTTGAACTGTAGCATAAAATTTCTCAAAACTTGTTATATATCAACATTTTGTTCAACAAAATTTGGTTATCGAGAGCATGTCGGTCACCTCATCTAATATTTTCTAAGCCGCCAAATATTCCAAATGGTGAAAAATAACAGATTTAAAAAATCAATATCTGATAACTCTGAGCTTTGATGGGTGGTTTCCTTGACTCGAATCAAATATTTTTTACCCCCGAAGCCAAAGAAATAATAATTTAGGAGTGTTAATTTGGATTATGTATCTTTAACAGAAACAGGGAAAAACAAAAAAGAGACGTAACAAATTAACTTTCTTGATCGAGCCTTCTAGATTACATGATGAAAATTCAGCATGACATGAAATGTTAAATATTCCATGTTTTCCAAAATATCATTCAGGATATAAAAACTAAAATGTATTCAAAAAATATACTCCAATATAACTGTTGGTTTCTACTGCATGATACTGTAATGCCCTAAATAATCGACTCCCTAACCACAGCAGAATTATGGGTAACTTTTCAGGATTTAGTCGGAAATATGGCTTGTTGCCATTCATCGGAAAACTCTCACTCGGGGAGAGCTTTCCGATGAATGGCAACAAGCCATATTTCTGACTAAATCCTGAAAAGTTACCCATAATTCTGCTGTGGTTAAGGAGTTGATTATTTAGGGCATTACTGTATATCAAAATGCAGCTTTAATAGAATCGAAAACACTGTCATATTTGAGAGGAAAAAATTTGTGTACATGTATATTGTTTTTGCAGATAACCAGTAAAAGTGAACCCTTTCTACACTAAATACTCATTGATGAGTAGTTATCCCTGAGGAAATGTTCAGATAATAAGTTCAACAAACATTGGTAGTTCGTTGAACTTATCATTTGAACATTCCCAAAAAATGAATTTAACCCTCTGCACTCAAATTATCTTTTCTATTTGTTTGTTTGCTTTTATTACCTGAACACCCCTCCAAATGAATAACAGACCATTCCAATGTATACTTTTATACATGAATGTGAGAATTCATTTAGTATAGAATGGGTTAAACAAATTCATGCTACTTCATCCTCACAGAAATGTATTGATAATATTTTGCAATTTTTGTGTGATGAGAAAAGTAATTTAATCCAGACTTTTAACAGTGTTACAATTTTATTTTATTTTTTTATATAGCATTCCAATAATTCATCAAGATAGCAGCAAAATTACATAAAAAATGAAAATAAATAAGTCATTCCCAATGGAAACTAGAGTCAGATCCACTAATATAACATACAGTAATGCCCTAATTAATCGACTCCATAACCACAGCAGAATTATGGGTAATTTTTCAGGATTTAGTAGGAAATATGGCTTGTTGTCATTCATCGGAAAGCTCTCGGCGAGAGCTTTCGGATGAATGGCAACAAGCCATATTTCCGACTAAATCCTGAAAAGTTACCCATAATTCTGCTCTGGTTAAGAAGTCGATTAATTAGAGCATTACTGTATGTGATATTCCAAATATAAGATGACCATAGTTTATGTTCTGAGAATTTTAGTGCCATTATGAAAATTGCCATCTTATATTTGGAATATCACATACAGTAATGCTCTAATTAATCGACTTCTTAACCAGAGCAGAATTATGGGTAACTTTTCAGGATTTAGTTGGAAATATGGCTTGTTGCCATTCATCCGAAAGCTCTCGCTGAGAGCTTTCCGAAGAATGGCAACAAGCCATATTTCCGACTAAATCCTGAAAAATTACCCATAATTCTGCTGTGGTTATGGAGTCGATTAATTAGGGCATTACTGTACATACATGGACCAGTGTGCAAAAAAAAGTAGATCAAGAAATGCAGCTCCTCCAAATTATTTAAACTTTTGATCACATTATATGATGAAAAAAAACAGAAAGACCATATTGATAGTCAAAGGAGTCAAAATTATTTTCAGACTCTCTTAGATGGAGCTTACAATAATGCCCTAAATAATCGACCTTAACAACAGCAGAATTATGGGTAATATTTTAGCATTTAGTAGGAAATATGGCATTATGCCATTCATCGGAAAGCTCTCGGTGAGAGCTATCCGATGAATGGCAACATGCCATATTTTGGCTGTGGTTAAGTAGTCGATTATTTATGGCATTACTGTACATTAATCATATGGTTTTAAGCACGCCAGTACATGTACATTCATGTCAGGGAGGTTATAAATCTATTAATATCACAGGCAGAGTATTCATATTATAAAGATCCATATACCAAATTTGAAAAAAATCTGATAACAAGAACCATAACCCCGGAAGAAATAGGCGGACGAAACCCAAATTTAAACTTGACCTGTATTTTCATATGAGTAATCCATATACCAAATTTGAAAATAATAAGATAACTAAAACTAAAAGTATTACCCGGAAACCAAAATAATCAGCAAATTCTAAGTCGTCAAGGACTATAACTCCCGCAATAATCAGCGGAATCAGCAGACCGAATCCAAATTCGAACTTGACCTGTATTTTCATGTGGCTAACCCAAAAATAAAATTTGAAAACAATCAGACAACTAAAACTAAAGTTGTCATCAAGAAACCAAAATAATCAGCAAATTCTAAGTCAACAAGGACCATAACTCTGGCAAAAATGGGGGACAAATAGAGTTGTTTATGATCAGGTAACAACAGTCCCGCGATCCACCAATAAGGAAATTGTGACATGATTTGGTCCTAGCATCACTGATGTATGTCATGTCTAAAGAAAAAGGATTGATTTGGGAATGAAATACAATTATTAGCCCATTCAATACCTTAGGTTAATCAACAATAATTGAAGGGGGCTGGACTTGTTTTTGGTCGCAATAAGTATTATAAACCATAAGGACCAATCAGAAATGGATTCCATTGGTCAATCACTGATATCTGTAATAACTATCTGTAATTAATTTGATTATTTGTCACTAAATGTCTGAACTGGTTAGAAAAAAAACTTAAGCATATTAAAGAATTAAAAATAAAATTTTCATTGCATGCCAAACGACTCCCATACGGAATCTCTCCGAAGTTACATAACACTAAGTCATCCAAGCCAATTAACAATAACGGTTATGAATCTCATAAAAGAAGTGACTATATTGAATTATAGCCCCTGGTAAGTGAATCTGATAATATATTGGATATTATTAACCAAAGCCAGCAGGAGGCATCATACACAGAACCACCCCTGGTCAAGTGGTCCTGCTAATGTGCTATGATGCGGTTGGGTCCTGCTGAATTTCTATGATGTTGTCAGGGTAAACTGATGCTGTTAACAATAAGTACCGTTACTTTCTTTAATTTGTCTTTTTCGCAGTGTTTGGATGATCTAAACATATCCAGGAAAAGCCATTATGTGTATCAGACATTCAAAAACATATTTATTGCGAAAAAAAAATTAATACTGGTTGTATTAGTTGTAGAAATCAACTATAATCAAGATGGTTATTCACATCATTTTAGAAACACCAGTGCAGGCATTATTATTTTTTTCTCAAAAATATATATATGTTCTTGAATGTTTCATAAACACACTGCCTTTTTCTCAAATTGCTCAGATTAGCCAAAGACAGCAAAAATGACAACTTTTGAAAAAATAACGGTATTTTTTTTCGTAATGGCATCAGTTTGCCCTACCCGCATCATAGCAATTCTTCAGGACCACCAGCATCATAGCAGATAAGCAGGACCACTTGACTAGCCGTGGGAATCTGACTGATTTCAGGCCACACAAATGTTATTCGTATCCATGTAGCACTCAAGATATTAAAAAACATTCGGGTACGGGAACAATTTCGTAACTCACACTTTCATGCATCAGTTCAAATCTAATTATAGATTTTTTGTTAAACATTAGAACAAGTTAAATACACAAATATCACGAAACAAGAACATACCCTGAGGCTTCCCGGATGAAAAAATCATGCTTCACTGTGACTGGACAGAAACACTAGAACATTTGTGCCAGTATAAACGATTATATTTACTGGATTTGTTGAATCATAAGCCATTTGATAACTTAATATTTACTCAAGTATTCATTTGTAGGAATGTTCGGCTAATAAGTTCATCACACTATGTTCAGTTTGTTGAACTTATTATCTGACCATTCATTAAAATGAACCATTGCTGTTTCTCTACCTGCAAGACATCTGTATACAAGTCTGGATCTAGTGAGTTTGACAATTGCAGATTGTGGTCCCCAAAGGGTGGATTTAGTGATGCTATGCCGCACAGCAGGCTAGTATCATCAAATTCACCCTCTGGTAACCTCTTTCTGTTTAGGCCCCATCTTCTGGGAAGTATCAATGGTCTCAATTTAACATTGTTTTCAGTTACCTTAACCCTTTCCGTACTAAATATTCATTGATGAGGTCGTTATTTTCTGAACATTTCCCACCAATCATTATGAAATCTTCTGCGTTTGGGAGAATCCATTTAGTATAGAAAGGATTAAATTAAAAGTTTGACTTTGACTTTTGGAAGGGAAGCCTCAGACTAGTATCAACATTGATTTGAGTTTGTGTGGCCTTACTAAACAAGCATCAACATGGCTGGGAACCTACGTCATCGGAAGGGTAAACAAATTATGCCTGGAAATTTCAGCAGGACTTACAGTAATGCCATAAATAATCGACTCATTAACCACAGCAGAATTATGGGTAACTTTTCAGGATTTAGTCGGAAACAAGCCATATTTCCGACTAAATCCTAAAAAGTTACCAATAATTCTGCTGTGGTTAAGGAGTAGATTATTTAGAGCATTACTGTAGTTTATTTTATTTATATTCTCCAAAGATATCAGAAAATTAGTAAACTAATGAGCAATCCCAACAACTAATATCGGATACAGAAACAAAAATATCAAACAGATTTGCTTTTAATGACATTTTGGTGTTCAAATTCACAACCTCGAAAAATGATGACAGAATGCTTATATTTTATCATGAGTCAATTTATATGGAAACGGGATTCATAGTGAGCCAGCAAAATTTGAATATAGTTCAATCGCCATCTTTTTTAGTTGTGTTTTAATATAGATGAATGTTCACTTGATATGAGACATGTTGCCACAATTTCCAAAGATATTATGACATACGTTCCCAGCCCTGTACTAAGCAGCATCAAGCATGCTATTCTATATCGTAGTAGTTCATTGATATATAATTTGGCTGTTGTACTTACCAGGATGTACGAATAGTAGCTGGATATTTTCCACGCCCAGATGTATGTTATCATATGCCATCTTTCTCAGCGCGTCTATGTCAGTTGTCTACAAAGATAGATAGGAAGGGTATATAATCAAATTAAAGTGATTCTCAATACAAATGGCCAGTCACCATTTTCAGGACTCAAGAGTATTTGAGATAATCAAATTTAACTATACAAATTTATATAAATAAAAACGTGAAAATTACACACAATTCAAAATAATGGCATATCATCACAAGTTGCATACAGTAATGCCCTAAATAATCGACTCCTTAACCACAGCAAAATTATGGGTAATTTTTCAGGATTTAGTAAGGAAATATGGCTTGTTGCCATTCATCGGAAAGCTCTCAGTGAGAGCTTTCTGATGAATGGCAACAAGCCATATTTCCAACAAAATCCTGAAAAATTACCCATAATTTTTCTGTGGTTAAGGAGTCGATTATTTAGGGCATTACTGTATTCTTGTACAATTTTCAGGATTACTGTACATATTTCCTGGCTGTCAATGTTACAAAAGATAAATCCAATCTAATTCTATAAAGTTAAACTTTCATGTGCTTCACTGACTTACTGACAGGTCAATACACTACTTAATTAGGTATTAGGAGATTTGTTAGACATATAGAAGCATTTTGAAAGCAAACTGTTACAGGAAAAGCTATTATGTGGAGAAGCCTTTTTGTCATTCAGCAAATGATTTCAAACAACGCAACTAATTGATATTTTACCTTATATAAGAAGAAGAAATTTAAACTTGTTGTCTTATTCAGAAATCAAAATAAAATAATATATAAATTAAATACATATCTACCTTCTGTTCTAAGAAATTAATTTGGTTCTTCTCACTGTTGACTGTCACATGACCCAAATCCAACACCAGCATCTTCAGATCTCTAAAGAAATAAGAATATATAAAGAACAAGGGTTGTGTATCATAGATCGCATTCGGCCAGCTTTTTTGTGAATATGTCCAACCGAGAATCACTAAAAACTGGGCAAAGAATGGAATCACAACTCAGAACTAATGGCATTAACTCAGGTACAACTAAAAAACATATATAGAGGATCTCACATGAGTTTCTATTTTATACGGAATTTATCAACCGAGTTCACTAAATTCGATTTGAGCCGAGGTTTACCGAGGCTCAAATAGAATTTAGAGGACGAGGTTGATAAATTACGTATAAAATAGGACGAGTGTGAGATACCTTTTATCATATGATCAAATAAACCCGAAGCAACGCGAAATATTCATTGAAAACAACAATCATAAACTACAGCGATCGCAAGTTATTTGAAGAACGCTGTGACGTCATCGCACGCGCTGATATTAAACGTGTCTATTACCGATAATTATGAAACTGCTTTTATGGCCAAATTATGTGATAAACTAATATATTATCTTATGTTAATATCATGTGACTATCATATTACACTGATACATGCTTGCATAAAGCTGTGCCACTATTGAAGTAATTGAAGAATGGTAATGGCTTCAAATTTACTTTTAAAAAAACTGCTCCCAAACTAAAGTCTGTGTGATGTTATATAATCTCGATAGCCTAAATATTATTGCCACTTATAATGAGTCAACATAACTCAACTTACTTTCTGTACATTCCACTGTGTGATACATATATTATGATGTATGATGGATGAATGACTTACTTTCTGTACATTCCACTGTGTGGTATGTTTACTATGATGACTGACTTACAGTCAGTACATTCCACTGTGTGGTACGTATACTATGATGTATAATGTCTGACTTACTTTTTGTATATTCCACTGTGTGGTACTATGATGTATGAGGACTGTAGATCGATGTTGAGTTGGGTGAATTTTCTCTGTTCTATAGCATGTTGCAGGCCTGCAGTCGACTGTTGTTTCACTTCTTCAAACTTAGACATGGCTGCATTTGATAACCTGAAAAGTTTAATTGCATAAACTTACATGTTTACATAATCCACTTATTTCAAACAAAATCCTGTTCATTGATTGTTCAATTTTCAATTGCTTCATTTGTTGCATACTCCAATAAACACAGTCATACTCAAAATACACACCATAAAAACCAATTGGCATCACATGTGAAAAACAGTGGCCGAAAGTATTTGGAACTCTATGGATGATAACCAGAGGGCCATATTGAGCATAAATAATTCGGTTGACAAACAATTCTACAATTTAATTAGAAGAGAAAATACTTCAATTAGTAAAATGTGTCTATTTTTATCTTGATTATTGGCTGAAAAATAAGTTGGAATTGTGGAGAGAAATAACTTTTTTCGCACTTTTATTGAGTAAACATAAAATTTAAATATAACATATATGTATGGATAATAATCAAATAGTGTGTTGTACAAACAAGTCAAAGCGAGGAAAACATTCTACATGTAAATAAAAAAATGGGCTATATTATCACATCTGTATGTGAAAACCTTGCCTTGGGTTAACTGTTTCCACTTCAATAGGATCTTAGAAATAGAAAATTTATCACAACCATCCACACATATTCTCATTAGATTATTCAATGTTTTATTTTTCATAGATGTTCTATTTTTTTACTTGATTTAGTAAATGAGGTACAGTAATGCCCTAAATAATCGACTCTTTAACCACAGCACAATTATGGGTAACTTTTCAGGATTTAGTCGGAAATATGGCTTGTTGCAATTCATCGGAAAGCTCTTATTGAGAGCTTTCCGATGAATGGCAACAAGCCATATTTCCGACTAAATCCTGAAAAATCACCCATAATTCTGCTGTGGTTAAGGAGTCGATTATTTAGGGCATTACCGTACAGACCGATGATAAAAAATAATCAAATCAAATTTAATGAAATTTCAATTCTAACTTACTGTTTGAGATAGACAGATTCAGGTGGTTTGAAGAATTCACCAAGCTGGTTCACGGTTATCTGCAGATAAAGGGGAGATGTTTTCAAATTCAGTCAACACAAATTTTAAAACTTGCAATTGATATCAAGATAACCTTTTCTATACTAAATATTCATAGACAAGTAGTTCCCTTAGGAAATGTTCAGATAAAAAAATTCAACAAATGACCATATTTGAACATTCACACCTATGAATATAAATCATTTTGCTCTTGTATTTTTCCCCATGTTTGTCATCTGCTTTTATTACCTGAAAACCACTCCCCCAAACAGGGCTGATTAACACCCAAGTTACAAGGTGAAATGTTGGTATTGATGGGCGGATGGATGGAGTTCTCGGTTATACATGCAGATCCTCCGTCGGGGGTAGGCATAATAAACTGCGATATGCAATTGAATTAAAAAACACATAGATCTGACAGCCATCAATTGAGCTCTAAACATTGCAATCCATATAAGGCCAAAAAAAAGGGCTTTGATTCTCATACATGGCCGCAATCGAAAAAAATGGCCCACGTTTATTATGATTTTGGTCAAATTTATTGGTCAAATATGTTGAAATCGCAGGAGCTGGAAACTTGATCAATAACTGCTTTAATTAGGTTCATTAGCAATTTTTTGGCCCAGCCTTAAAAGTCTCTATAAGTCTCTAATTAGTCAGTTGAATAAGTGAATAAAGAATTTCTATGAAAGTTTGGAAGCTCATTTTATCTTTTTGTTTTGACTGTATTTCGTTCCGTATCTTTATATGAATCGGATTTGTAGTTCTGTGTGTTAGAAATGATTATGCTGATATTAAAATCATATCAATATATATATTACTAGCCGATGAGCCCGACGTTGTCCGGGCTATTCAAAAACCAAATTTCAAGTCGATAGCTCTACCCGTTTCCGAGATCTCGTCTGCGCATGCGCGAAGCTGGTGTCGCACGGGCTCGGCGACCCAATAAAATTTGTATCCGGGGCAAGATACATTCACATACCAAATTTCAAGTCGATAGCTCCACCCGTTTCCGAGATCTCGTCTGCGCATGCGCGAAGCTGGCGTCGCACGGGCTCGGCGACCCACTAAAATTTGTATCCGGGGCAAGATACATTCACATAGCAAATTTCAAGTCGATAGCTCCACCCGTTTCCGAGATCTGGTCTGCGCATGCGCGAAGCTGGCGTCGCACGGGCTCGGCGACCCGATAAAATTTGTATCCGGGGCAAGATACATTCACATAGCAAATTTCAAGTCGATAGCTCCACCCGTTTCCGAGATCTCGTCTGCGCATGCGCGAAGCGGGCGCCGCATGGGCTCGCCAATACGACAACGACGACCGCCTGGTCAAACTACACTCACGTACCAAGTTTCGTCCCGATCGGTCGAGAATCGTAGATTTGTATTAATGACAGACAAACATACATACAGACAGACAGACAAAATGAGGTCTTCAAAATATATATGAGATTATTGGTAATCCCTATATTATGTATGGATAGTACAATGTCATAATTTGTTATTCTTTATATCAGATTAAATTAGTTTATATCCATTACAAACAGCCAACATTTCCAGATAAACAAAGATGAATAACTCTAGAATGGAAAAGCCAAACAGAACAATGGAACCATCTATTGAATGTCCTCATAGTAGTGAACATCCATACCAAATTTCATTGAGATCCCAGCACAACTGTTGAAGTTACGACATGAACAGACACCAGATGGACCAAAAAGCCAACATTTCCAGATAAACAAAGATGAATAACTCTAGAATGGAAAATCCGAAGAAAACTATGGAACCCTCTATTGATTGCCCTCATAGTAGTGAACATCCATACCAAATTTCATTGAGATCCGAGTACTACTGTTCAAGTTATGACATGAACAGACACCAGACGGACCAAAATTCCAACATTTCCAGATAAACAAAGATGAATAACTCTAGAATAGAAAATTCGAACAAAACGATGGAACCCTCTATTTAATGTCCTCATAGTAGTGAACATCCATACCTAATTTCATTGAGATCCGAGCACTACTGTTCAAGTTATGACATGAACAGACATCGGACGGACATACGGACACACGCACAGATGGACGGACAGGTGCAAAACAGTATACCCCCCTTTTTTTTTTAAAGGGGGTATAATAACCCATGATTAATACTATGGGAAGGGAAAAAAAAATTAAAATTAAAATTAAACCCTCCCTCCCGCATTTTCCAAAAAAATTAAAGACAGAATCAAATATCTTTTTTTGTTTGGCCTAATAAAAACTTTTTTCATTTAACCCATTCATGACGGGAGCTGCGCTGGTGCAGCGTTAAAGATCATGTGCCAGTACATTCTCTTATATATGTGAGTCTCACATATATAAGAGAATGCACAGGGTTTTCATAAAAATTTCAGAAAGCTCCACTGCTCCAGTCATGGATGGTTTAAAGTATAAACTATTTTTCTTATTGGATAAACTTACTGCATCGAAGGCAATCTCCAATGGTCTTGCTTTCAACCCAACATATGTGTCACATAGGCCGTCCATTGGATTAGTCTCGAAATGCACGTCGAGGAGTGATAGGTTCTGCTCTGCTTGTTTGTTCTGTGATCGAATTAGGTATGGTGTTGTGCCGTCCTGTGGAGATCCGGCTATCGATAGTCTGTCTAATTTAGCTTCAACCCTAAAGGAAAAAACAGCATTTCCAGATTAACAAAGATCAGTAATTCTAGAATGGAAAACCTGTACAACACGATTGAACACGCCATTGAATGTCCTCATAGTAGTGAACATCTATACCAAGTTACATTGCGATCCGAGCACTGTTATTCAGGTTAGGAATTGAACAGAATCGGATGGATGTACCGATGCACACACAGACATACAGGTGCAAAATAGTATACCCCCCCCCCTTTTTTTTTTAAATAAACAATGTTCATTAGACCACACTTAAATTTAAATTTACAAACATGAACAAAATTATATAAACATAGTTAAATTATAAATGGAGAATTTTTATATAACTCTTATTGAATGCTCTTAAGTTGTTAAGAAATGCCAAGTCTACTGCAGATGCTTCACTAGATCGGCTTACGATAGCCCAACAAGCCAGGCCCCTATTTCTCATCTAGGTACGACAAAGCGACCAAAGTACAAGTGACCTTGTCCAAGGGTCACAACTTGACACAAGATTTGAACAGCGTATGTCTCAACAGCCACATGTCTCTTAATCCGACCAAGTTAATGTTATGAGAAACTCAATGGTCCACTGGGTGGGTGTGAACATATCTCGGTATGTTAACAGTGAAGACAGACAGGCACGATAATCGCTAGACCACGGAGCTTGCAGGAGATAGAAGGGTGAAAATGATCTAGTAACAAACAAATTAATGCTTTTTAAAGCTATTTCCATTTAGGCCATGCAAAGTCAATTTCCCATTTCTCAGGCAAAAAACATTTGAAAAGCATGCGAGCGCACGGATTTTAATTAATTTTTTTTATTTCTGGGACACATACAAAAGAAACGTTCGAGCCCTGGATCGGCTATCTCTGGGTTTAATATCAGTTGCCTGTGGCCATTATTACTCAAACATATGTCCACAAAGGTTAGTTGATAACTTAGTTGATAAACTTAATATAATTAATTCACCCAATAAAGTATTATTAACACATTTTTAATGAGTTTGTCAACACAGTTAATCATGACGGTAGTATATTAATCAGAAATTGAATCTGAAAATGCGTATGTTCGAACTTATATCATATTAGTTTGAATAAACATAGATCAATTATTTCATACCGACTATTATTTTTTCCGACATATCAAGTGGTTACTATTAACAATAATAACCACTTGATTTTAGAGTTATCCATCTTACAACCGCAATTTGTCCGTATGAGCATGTGGTTCTAGACAAGTTCTGGTCCACAAACAATAGAAACAACAAACTTCAAACATCGATATCTTATCACTCTGAGCTTTGATGGGTGGGTCCCTCGACTCGAATCAAGTATTTTTTTACCCCCGAAGTCAAAGAAATAGTAATTTAGGAGCATCTGATCGGATTGAGTACCTTTAAATCTAAATTCAAAATCTGTGTTATTAAATAACTGGGGGGGAAATGGCTAAAAATGTCTTTATTAGGCTAAATCAAAATCTGGAAATGGCTATACTGTTGGCTACAAGCAGTTTTGGGCAATCACGAACACTGGGGATAATACATTCATTAAATAAACATTTAAACTACAACATACTTAACAGCACTAGCAGCCGGCCTCTGTCCAATAATGGAGGTCAAATCCTTCAGGAACAACCTCATAACCTGTGATTCCCTGTAATTACAAAAACAGAGTAATAACCATTTACAAATAACTTGAAAGACTTTGTAACTTTTCAATGTCCAATATAACTCAAGATATTTGAGCACCCCCTGATGGCTAATTATTTTAGAAATTTGTTATTTTTCACCACCTGGAATATTTGGCGGCCTGGAAAAATATTCGACAAGACGATCAACATACTCTCGATACCAAATTGCGTTGGAACAAAATGTTGATATATAACACATTTTGGAAAATTTTATACTAGAATTTACAGTGGTTAACATTATTTTTGGTAATTAATTGAATGTGATAACCAAAGCGTCTTTTGTTCCTGTTGGAATCTGATGATAAGTGGACCATCGATTCGGATTGTGAACCTTTAAGCAATATTTTGTTCATTGCACCAAAAATGAAAGAGAAAGGTGTTTTAACATAGCAATTAGTACTTTTAAACTATCAAAATTGAGGCATAATTCTCCTACAAACCATGAGTACAAATTACTTACTTTCTTGAATCATCTTTCAGTGTAAGAGAGAGATTGTTCAGCTTTGCCACCAGTTTTATTGCAACAAACTGGAATATAATTAACAAGAAATAGTATCAGCTATTATGGTGGGAATACAACATGGGTAATCTTTGATTAACATCAGGTTTGAAACAAAAAATAGTTAAGTAATAAACACAAAATCACACCTGTGTATTTGATTACTTTTAGTTTGCACCTCGGGTGCTTGCAAATACACCCATGCCAAACATGGGCAGGATGGAAACCAAATTTAAAATAAATAAAGAAGGATAACTCTAAAACAGGTCTTTAATTAAATTAGTGTAATTTGGGCACATCAAGGCGAACCGCAGTCAACCCGGAAGGAGGGTAAAATTTTTAAGTTTAGACGAAAAAACATTAAATCCAAGCATTATAATTTTGAGAGTGGTTGGCTCTGAAAAATGTTTTCATTGTTCTCATGCATTCTCATGTTCATTATGGACACATTTCCTTATTTTTGGCACAGCTTTTAATGACTTAAATTTGGGGGAATATAATAGCCTGCTCTGGAATGAAAAATGCAAACATCATTTGGCAATTTTTTTAAAGCAGTCATTAAGGCTAACCTCCATCCAAAATTTAATTCAGTTCCAATAACCCATGGCTGAGATATCTGTCCAGACAGACCACAAAAAAAATATTTCCAGATGAGCAAAGAAGGATAACTGAGAACGGAAAATGTGAACAACACCATATGCTCCACTTTTGAATGCAGTCATGATGGTGAACCTCCATGCCAAAAATTCATTTTAATCTGATAACCCATGGCTGAGATATCTGACCGGATTGACAAAAAATACTATTTTTCAGGGACCAATTAAGTAAGTAACAATGGTGAGATTAAAGAAGACTATACACATATAGGTATGGACATAATTTAATAGAATGTTAGATGTTAAATAAAACAAAAATATTCATTAATTGTGAGTCCAGAAAATGAGGATTTAATTTGGCCAAAGTTTTTTTTTAATTTGGCCAAAACAAATCAGAATTGGCCAAAAAATTGGCTAAAAGATTTTTTCAGCCCAGCGTGAATTCTACCGCTATGAACACAGTATAGGTGGTAGCAGCGTAACTATAATTTGAGCAATACTTACTTCCTTTGGCAGTGAGAGATCGCCTTCATTCTCTTCATAACCTATAGCACCATACAATTTGTCCTTTTCTTCGCTATTGAAGTTTTCATAGAATTGGGCAGCTGGAAATAAGAGTAGCTATATATTCAACCTGCATTCTCTCTCCCCAGTAAACTTATAAATAACAATACATGATATCCAATCTGTGACCTCATTCTGCAAATGTCAGACTGCGAGTCATGATTTTGAACTATTTGAAGAGCCTGTATAAAATAAAACCCTTATGTCTCAAGAGATCACTGTGTCGTTAATTTATGTTATTTGCCACGTAATGATGCCTTCACACAGCTGGTAAAAATGCTTGGCAAAGTTTCTTGAAATTCTTCATATATCAGCTGCATATATGGCTATATATTACACATTTTCAATGATGAATGGGGCATTACATAATGTGTCTTTGATCATCTTATTACTTATTAGAGCAATGGGATGGCATGCAAGCCTGAGTTTAATGTGCCGAATGAGGTCCACAGAGGGTGAATTTAGTGATGCTATCCCACATAGAGGGCTAGCATCACTAAATTCACCCTCTGCTTAGGCCTCATCTTCTCTGGAAAGTTTCATTATAAAATTTCTTTAAAAACCTGTTCACATAGATTCTATTTCTTTCTTAGTTTAGTTTCTCTATATCCCCAAATTGGCAGACGACACATTGCATAATCGAGGTTCCCAATGGGTGTACATCACAATATTCACCATTTGGGAACTTCAAAATGAGTCCATGTCTCCCAAAGCAGATGAGGCCCTGCAGAATGAGGTCCCCAGAGGGTGAATTTGGTGATGATAGTCCGCTGTGAAGGATTCACCCTCTGGGAACCTCATTCTGCAAATGACAGGCACGCTAAACTCTGGCTTGATGGCACGAGATATTGCACGAATGATTCTTGTCATATAGTTGAAAGCTAAGTCCGGGTAAAAGTGAAATGTGAATTGTATAATTATGTACAATTCAGAATTGTGCAATGCATCAATTGTTCAAATCAGGAAACTGCACTAGTGAAACAGTATAAACAAGAAAACCATAGTCAGAAATGGTAACATGCTCAAGATCATATATTATATACCCATGATTGTAATTATAGAATATAAAATATATTGGTTTCATGAATGACCAACTCATAGAATTAATCGCCTTGGCATCTGAATAATTGAAATTGAAATTCCCAACTACACCTTTTACCGGACTCGGCCTCCGGGTCGCAGTTCGACTTTTAATCCGTCCAAAAAATTCCCATTCTATAAATAAAACGCCCATGCGCCCACTGTATACCAAGAAACAGCGAATCATTATACACGCGGAGCGCGGAATAAATTGATATCAAGTCTGGATATAGTGTGTCTGACATTTGCAGAATGAGGTCCAAAGAGGATGAATTTAGTGACACTATCCCGCACGATGGGCTAACATCATAAAATTCACCCTCTGGGAACCTCATACAGCTTAGGCCTCAACTGCTGTGGGAGACGTAGGATCAGATTAAGTTCCCCAGTTGAAGTTGGTGATGTTCATCCATCAGTCACCTCGAATAAACACTTTATCCTCTGCAAATTAAGTTATACAGAAACTGAGCAGAAGGGGAAAAAGTTACTAAAAACAATGTTAATATGAGACTACAGATACTTTGCAGAAGATAAGGCCAGAATGAGGTTTCCAGAGGGTGGATTTGGTGATGCTAACCTAGCCCCCTGTGCGGGGTAGTATCAATAAATACACCCTCTGGGGACCTCATTCTGAAAATTGTCAGACACACTAATTCCAGACTTGGTTATTACTGCCGTCCACTTACTAATATCATCCTTCTTCTTTTCTTCCTTCTTCTTGCCACCGAACCAACCTCCGAACCATCCAGCACCCTTCTCCTCCTCCTTCTTAGCGCCGAGTTTAGCTGCCTGGTGAGATTTATTGATGTGTTAATGATTGTCCAATATTCACAGCTTGAAATCTTCACCTGTACAGTAATGCCCTAAATAATCGACTCCTTAACCACAGCAGAATTAAGGGTAATTTTTCAGGATTTAGTCGGAAATATGGCTTGTTGCCATTCACCGGAAAGCTCTCACTGAGTACTTTCCAATGAATGGCAACAAGCCATATTCCGACTAAATCCTGAATAATTACCCATAATTATGCTGTGGTTAAGGGGTTGATTATTTAGGGCATTACTGTATTTGGGTGACAAGTAGATTCTAATAATATCTGTCACCAGTCTCTTTGAAAATTAGGTATTGTATTGAAGGGATTCCCTCCATTTCATCGGAGAGGGGCAAAGACTGCGCGAATATTCATTGGTTTATGGCATAGCAGATCAAGTCAGAGATCAGAGGTCAATGACATGTTGACAATTTTCCAATGCATTGTCAAACTCAAATATTGTTGGAAAATTGAATACAGGCGATATATCCATAATTCATTTTACTCATTCCAATATAGGAATCATCATTTTAATTTTTTTATTAGTCAACGATATTCATGACTGATTATTCTTTCGCATCTAGTTGTATTAATAACTATTTCTGAATACTATGATTCTCACAAACATTTATGCCAGGAATGCACTATCAGTGAGAGCTTTCCCATGAATGGCAACAAGCCATATTTCCGACTAAATCCTGAAAAATTAACAATAATTCTGCTGTGGTTAAGGAGTCGATTATTTAGGGCATTACTGTGGTTACTTACTTCTACTTCAGCCTGCTGTCTCATCAGTGTTATACAGAAAACATCCAGCATCTTCTCCCCTTCCTAGAAAGATGGAAAGTAAAATAAACCTTGCATTAACCCTTTTAATGATGGGAGCTGCGTTTGTGCGGCATTAAAGATCCTGTGCCAATGCATATTCTTATCTATACGAGTCTCCCACTCAGAACATAAATTTAACTCTTTCATGACAGGAGCTGTGCTGGTGCAGCATTAAAGATCATGTGCCAGTGTATTCTCTTATATATGCGAGTCTCCCATAGGGAGCCTCACATATATACGAGAATGCACTGGCTTACAATGTCAAAGTAATTTTGTTAGACCAATGTATTCTCTTACAGTTGGTATCCAGGCGCTATGCCAACTGGAGGAATGTAGCATTCTACTAACACTGCCGAAAAATCTGAAGCAAATCGACCCTATCAGTCCATAGAAAACATTGTCTGAACTACGCTCAATTGTAAATATTCAGTTCGGGACGCATCTATTGGCGATAAACTATCGAAACCGATATCTAATCGAGAATCACTGCATTTAATTAATATGTAAGATTGACGGTGTGTGTTGTCAATTTGGATATAATATTTGTAAAAGTTACTACTTTGAACAAGATTATTCTCAATTTATATTTGATCACCCTACCGGAGTGTTTCACATCACTTTAACAACATTGCAGGGACTTTTTATGAGGCAGTAGCCGAAAATGGACCCCATTGCCATTGAGGGGAAATAGTCAGTTTTATTCCCAATGTTTTACCCCAAAATTCATAAATGGTAAGAAAAACCCCTGTAAAAGTTTAACCCTTCCATGACGGGAGCTGTGCTGGTGCATCATTTGCCAGTGCATTCTCTTATATATGCGAGTCTCCCATAGGGAGCCTCACATATATACGAGAATGCACTGGTTAACAATGTCAAAGTAATTTTGTTAGACCAATGTATTCTCTTATATATGCGAGGCTCCCTATGGGAGACTCGCATGTACCAGGTATAAGAGAATGCATTGGCACAGGATTTCGGCCACATTTCAACAAGCTCCAGTCATGGAAAGGTTAAAGATAGGTCATTTGTTGAACCTATTATCTGAACATTTCCCACAAACGAATATATGAATCTTTCTGCACTTGTATTATCTTTTCATGCATCTGTTGTTTGCTTTTATTACTTGAACAATGGGAGAATTCGTTCAGCATAGAAAGGGTTATATTACACATCTGCACCATATTTTCTCCACTACTAAAACTGACAAGGTCATAAATATTGATTTTTATAGATAATTAAATAAATTAACTAAATTATCATAAGATTTTTTTTTTAACTTGGGGCAGGGGAGAGGTGATTTTATTTGTTATTATTTATTTTCTGTGAATGATTCAGTGACCAAGGAAAGTCCCTTCTTAAATATACATTGTCCTATTAATTAAAAATTACATGTGTTAGTAAAAGTAATATCTGTAAATAAACAATAAAAAATTAGCTTATTTTTGTCTTATTTTGTTTACATATCATTCAGTTCAAACTTAATAAAGTTTTCATCCGGAAACGATAAATTGAGTGCAAATTCCAACAAAAAGGGCCATAACTCTGGTAAAAATTGGCAGGCGGAACCCGAATTCGGACTTGACCAGTGATGGGGTAATGATAATCTAGGTATTTATTTTGCTTTAACTAAAAAGATGACAATCCCAAACAACGAACTTCTTGGATGTTGGTGATCAGTGATATTATGTCACATAAAGTACATACTTCTAGAACTTTCCACACATCTGAGCCGACACTTTTCTTGCTGACTTTCTTGACATATGCTTCTCGGTATCTCTTCATCATCATCCGATATTCTGAGATGTGTCTCCATGAGAACATTTTCCTTCTGCGTCTAACCGTCTCCTCCAAGATACTGCTATAGGCATAGTGCCACCTACAATCATAGATGTTTAAAGACATATTATGGACTTGTTCGGGTGCATGAAACTGATCATTTGGTATCCAGGCGCTATGATAACTGGAGGATTGTCGCATTCTACTAACATCGCCGAAAATCTGAAGCAAATCGACCATACCACTCCAAAGAAAACATCATCTGAACTACGCTCAATTGTAAATATTTACTTGATTCGGGATGGATCTATCGGAGATAAACTAACCAAAATGATTTTGCCATCGAGAGTCACTGCATTTAATTAATATGTAAGATTGACGGTGTGTGTTGTCAATTTGGATATAATATTTGTAAAAGTTACTACTTTGAACAAGATTATTCTCCATTTATATTTGATCACCCTACCGGAGTGTTTATCATCACTTTAACAACATTGCAGGGACTTTTTATGAGACAGTAGCCGAAAATGGGACACATTGCCATTGGGGGGGGGGGGGGGGGGGGAATAGTCAGTTTTATTCCCAATTTTTTACCCCAAATTCCTAAATGGGAAGAAAAATCCCCTGTAAAAGTTTAACCCTTCCATGACAGGATCTGTGCTGTTGCAGCATTAAAGATCATGTGCCAGTGCATTCTCTTATATATGCGAGTCTCCCATAGGGAGCCTCGCATATATAAGAGAATGCACTGGCTTAAAAGGTCAAGGTAAATATTATTAGGCCAATGCATTCTCTTATATATACGAGGCTCCCTATGGGAGACTTGCATATATAAGAGAATGCATTAGCACAGGGTTTTCACAAAATTTTAGGAAGTTCCAGTCATGGAAGGGTTAACTCGTAATGAGCAACTCATTGAACCCTAATTTCTCATCTTGGGACTTGATTGAGTAAATAATTAAGGTGATAATCAGCGATCACGATAAATACAGAAAACTTTGACATGACCTGTTTTTCGTTCAGCGTATTTTCATTTTAGTTATGCTCAGGCAAACTGAATGGTCGTTCACCTCAAATTTACATGATGATGGGTAAAATTAAATAATCGAAAATATTCTAATCAGCGGTCCGATTCTATGTTGACACTGAATCAGATCCACAATATTGACATCGAATCGATTCCCGATTATTCGCAGGGCCCTACTCCCAATATACTCAGATTTGATCTATGATCTGACTTACCAGTCCTACCCATGAGGAAAACACAGCGAGAGCATTTATTTGCTCTCGCAATTCAGATGACTTGTGTACAATTGCACCCATAATATAATCTTTGGTTGGGTTTTTCTCAACAAAATGTCATGATGGGATAGACCTGTGTTCATTTACACTTTCATTAGCCCATAATTGAACTGAGATGGGAAAGGATATAAATAAACCTTAAAATAGTTCAATATTGAATCAACGATTACAGTCACCATAAGTATTTTGACAAGAGTGCAAATTTTAGCACCCGTACAGGTGAGAGAGCAATTGCTCCCATCTCCTGTGGAAGGACTGGACTTACCATGTTTTGACATTGCCCTTCAATGGGACCTCTGGATGGTACTTCCTGTATATACCAAGTAAGGCTGTTCTCTCGAAAGATTCCAAGACTTCCAGAACATCATCATACTGTGTAAAAAATATAAAAAAAATTCAGAGATTTTAACCAGTACCTACAGCTAAAGAAATCTGGTGATTTGGTGACCCAGAGATTGCAGTGAGCATAGACTAAACACGAAGTTGCCCCTCGGGTGCTGTCATACCCCCACGGTGCTCAGTAATTGAAACCCCACTTTTTCAGATAAACAAAGAATGATAACTCTAGAACAGAAAATGGAAACAACGTCAATTTGGACAATAATGACCACTCATTTAAAGGAGTCATGATGGCGAACCTCCATACCAAATTTCATTCAGATCCGATTACCCATGGCTGAGATATCTACGCGAACGGATGAAGAAAAAAAAATCCAGATAAACAAAGAAAGATAACTCTAGAATGGCAAACACGAACATTGTTGTTTGCCCTTCTTTTGGAACTATAGAAAACTCCCATACCAAATTTCATTCAGATTCGATAATTCATGGCAGAGATACTAGTATATGCGCACCCGGACGGATGGACATACGGCTAGACAGACAGTCAAAGTCAATCCAGTATACCTCTGAGAGGGTAATTTAGTGAAGCTACAGCAGGCTAGCATCACCAAATTCTTCCTCTGGGGACCTCATTCTGCATGGCCTCATCTGCTATGGGAGACCTAGACTCATATTTAAATTCTCAGATGGTGAATATTGTGATGTGCCCCCATTCAATTCTGCCAATTTGGGGATATAGAGTAACTAAAGTTTCGACTGTAAAACTTGTTAATTTGATAACAAAAATACTTTCCAGAGAAGATGAGGCCTAAGCTGAATAAGGTCCCCAGATGGTGAATTTAGAGATGCTAGACCACTGTGTGGGGTAGAATCACTAAATTCACCCTCTTGGGACCGCATTCTGCAAATGTCCTGCACCATATTCTTATGCCTACGAAACTAAATTAGTGGGGTATTTATTAGTTCTGATAGCACCAGCTTGTTCTACCAAAATCATACTAGATCAGTTTGAACAAAACACATTAGAAGATCATGTTAGCAGAATTAGTTTTGGAAATGCCCATGCAGAAACTATTTCTCATTTATTGTTTTTGAAGATTTGGATCCACCATGATTATTTTCTGAAGAGTTTTGACCTTGCGACACCAAAACCCCAGACAACTTTCATGTTTGAGTGTAAATACAGAATGCCTGGTATCTTGTGAGTTTCATTGATTGACAGCTGACAGATGCCAACAGATGTTAGTTTCAGCAAAGGTCCCCAGATGGGGAATTTAGTGATGCTATCCCGCACAGTGGGCTAGCATCACCAAATTCACCCTCTGGGAACCTCATTCTGCTTAGGCCTCAACTGCTATGGGAGACCTAGAATCAGATTGATGTACCCCGGTTGAGGTTGGTGATGTTCACCCATTAGTCACCTCGATTATGCATTTTAACTTCTGCAAATTAGGGGATATAGAAACTGAAAAGAAGGCAAAAAGTTTTAATTTGGTGATGCTAGCCCACAGTGCAGAACAGCATCACTAAATTCACCCTCTGGGGACCTCATTCTGCAAATGTCAGACACACTATATCCAGGCTTGATTATAAGAAGAACGAACCTGTTTCTTGGACAGGGACACCGCTATCTCATCGATTACGATGCTCAGTAATAGCTTCGGAATCGTAAACTTGTCTTTCTCAGGCTTCATATTCAGCTTGAGATGAGCAGCAGAAGTTACCGGCTTCACCACTAAAAGAAGAAACTGAGTTATCAATGGCACGAAATGGCACGAAAAAAGTGTTATTATCAACAAAACACTGGGTCCGATCAACAGGAAAACCTATAAAAGCATTTTTCATTGCATATTTTAGTTTTTTGGTGGCCATTTGAAGAACTTTTTTTTTTATTGAGTGACAGACCAAAACAACATACGGTATAACAACATAAATATTATTCAACAACATTTGAAATAATATGGCAAATATAAACACTTAATACTGATTCATCTTTTCAGACATTATGTTGTTTTATGGTGATTTTTCCTCCAAAAGATATTTTCAGCAAATAGCTACCAAAAACCTAAAATATGCAAATGAAAAATGTTTGATTTAATTTCTGGCATACGGTCATGATTTCTGATAGTAGAAAGAGTATAGACCCTAATAGCATTCCTAATCTAGAAAATGTGGTGCATTTTATTTCCCATCTAACTCCCAAATAACCACCTCATAACACTACTTGTTTCCATAATTAGAACATATATCACATAATGTGAGGGTGTTGTAATAGCACTATAGCATACATTTGTTATAAGGAATAATGATATTTTCCTTAAAATTGATACCGTAAATTTCGGTGTATAAGTCGCGTGCGTGTATAAGACGCACCCCCACTATTCAACCCCAAATCCTGCCTTTTGTGAAATACCTTTGTATAAGACGCACCCATTTTTAGATGCTGGAATTTCAGAAAACTTCCGTGCACGGTAAGTATTGTACTGGTAAGTATTGAGAGCAAGTATTCACACATCACATTTGGGAGGAGAAGAAATGGAGAAAAGAAAGTTATTTACGTTAGAATGATTTATTTAAACACACAGTATAACATAACAATTCATAGCACAGCACAATTTATCAAAACGAACGACATTTGCAATAGACAAACAATAAAAATATGGAATGGGAACTGAATGATTTAATACACGGAATGCACAAAACGGACATTTCAATAACATTCATTCACTTTTCTGTGAAATCCTGGTTTTGGCGCGTAGTGAAAGTTTATTTCGTTTCATAAATCGCGTCACCCAACTGTTGTGGCCCTTGAAGTCGGGTATGTCCATCTCCTTGGCTAATATGATCGCTTGGATCCGAATTGAATTTCTGCTTACAGCCAGCAAAGATGAGCGCCTTTCTTCAATCCACCGGACAACTCGCTGCTCAAGTTCAGGCCACATCGCACTCTTACCACGGTTAGCTCGCTTGTCTCGACGCATTTCGGATAAAACGTCCTTCGATCGCCTCCAATCTCTCACCAATTTCTCACTGACACCATACTGTCTTTCGGCAGCACGGTTACCGTTAAGTTCTGCAAACTTAACCACTTCCAACTTAAATCTGGTTTCGTAACTCTGACGTTTGCGCTTAATCCCACGTTTATCCATAATGATCGAAGTATGTGAATATATATAGAAATTTACGGTATGAGGAAAGACACAAAATATCCTATCATTTATAGGAATATAAAATTGAGACTCGGCTTACTGTTGTTTTAGGATAATGGCCTCGTTAATTTAGTTGTCGCCTAATTGTCGCGGATTATGAATGCAAACGCTTTGGGCTAATAGTGATGCAATGCACTCCTCAGTATTAAGTGTCAAATATACTCAATGTGGGGATTAAATGTTTGCATCCGGAGCGTACAGCATAAAATAATGTTTATGTAATATCAATTTAACAGGAGTTCGCGGCTAATTCGCACTGAAGCCTCGTTAAAATATTTGGAGTCTTATTTGGGTTTTATTATTCTCATTCTATTCCTTCCCGGGCTTTAAATAAACATTCCGATGTGACGTAATATATGGTAGCAGTTTAGAGCCACGTGCACTGGCAGCTTCCAAACAGTTTACTATGTCGCAATTAACACTGCAGACATCAAAGCGATGACACCGCCGTCATTGAATGTGGGTCAATTTTGCACGTGTCCACTGAGAATTGTTACACAGTAAGGTCAAGGACGCCAACTGTTTGTGAATTTTCTGCTGTTTGCTAATATTTCTTTCCGGGATTTTGGGAATAAAAGTTAATAATAGTGAAGAGTAAGATAACTGTTTTCAATATTTTAATTCAATGAATATTATCCGTCTTTATGGAGCGTTTTGTGGCTGAATCTCCGCCGATATTTGCTGTGAATATCTCCTTGTCTCCCGACATTTGTGTACTTACCGCTCGTGGCTCAAACTCTCCGAAAATGAGTCAAGATTTCACCCCGATTTTGAGTTACCGTTGTATAAGGCGCACCAATATTCTGGGCTATATATTCAGGTCAAAAAGATGCGACTTATACACCGAAATTTACGGTAGTTTGAAATTGAGATTTTTTGAATATTCACTAATACTTCTTACTAGTAAATGTATAAGATATCAGAATAAATCAGATACAAGATAGAGTTCTACTTAAATCTACCTTAAAATGTTGCGCAGTTGAGATGGACTATATGTTATTGTGATACACATGGAAAAATATACTCACAAAACTGGTTATTAGTGAGGTTGTCTGGTGTTGGTATGTTCTCTGTTAATCTTTCCTAAAACAGATATAATAGATATGACACATTTATATAGAGAATAATCACTGGTGACATGAAATAATTCGTTCGAGGCAGTGACATTGTACAAACACGCGAACACATTGTGCTCGAGTGTTTTACAAACTAGTCCCTGCCTCAAATGAATTATTTCATGTCACCAGTTAAATCAAGTGATTATTCTGTTTATTATAATCTACTATAAACATCTGATTTACCACAAATTCGAATAACACAATCGGTCGATTTGGGTTGACCTCTTCCGATTATGACAACTGTACTGGAAATGTAATACTCTGCAACATTTGTACTCCCTCAATGATTTTTGATGGAATTATCACTGATAGACATGCCAGAGAATATGGTGCTGGACATTTGCAAAAAACTTGTTAATTTGATAATACAGATATTAGATGAGGCCTAAGCAGAATGAGGTCCCCAGAAGGTGAATTTAGTGATGCTAATCCGATTTACAGGATAGCATCACTGAATTCACCTTCTGGGGACCTCATTCTGCATATGTCAGGCACCGTATTCTCAGGTCTGCTAATAGAATGGTCACTCACCAGGACGATTTTCTTGTCTAACTCACTAAGCTGCTGCGATTGAGTGTTCCAGTAAACTGACAGCGATTCCAGCTTCACAAGCTAAAATAAAATAAAGTGAATATTACTGTCATATCAGATCTCATATTACCAGACAATAAACATCGCTAATCGTTTACTAGGTTCAAATATAATCATATCAGATCTCATACTACCAGACAATAAACATCGCTAATTGTTTAGTAGGTTCAAATATTATCACATCAGATCTCATCTTACCCGGCAACAAATATCGCTAATCGTTTACTAGGTTCACATATTATCATATCAGATCTCATCTTACCCAGCAATAAACATCGCTAATCGTTTACTAGGTTCATATATTATCATATCAGATCTCATCTTACCCAGCAACAAACATCGCTAATCATTTACTAGATTCAAATATTATCATATCAGATCGCAACTTACCCGGCAATAAATATCGCTAATCGTTTACTAGGTTCAAATATTATCACATCAGATCGCAACTTAACCGGCAACAAACATCTCTAATCGTTTACTAGTTTCAAATATTATCATATCAGATCACACTTACCCGGCAACAAACATCGCTAAATGTTTACTAGGTTCAAATATTATCACATCAGATCGAAACTTAACCGGCAACAAACATCGCTAAACATTTACTAGGTTCAAATATTATCATATCAGATCGCAACTTACCCAGCAATAAACATCGCTAATCGTTTACTAGGTTCATATATTATCATATCAAATCTCAACTTACCCGGCAACAAACATCGCTAATCGTTTAGTAGGTTCAAATATTATCATATCAGATCCTATCTTACCAAGCAACAAACATCGCTAATCGTTTAGTAGGTTCAAATATTATCATATCAGATCCTATCTTACCCAGCAACAAACATCGCTAATCGTTTAGTAGGTTCAAATATTATCATATCAGATCCTATCTTACCTGGCAACAAACATCGCTAATCGTTTATTAGGTTCAAATATTATCATATCAGATCCTATCTTACCCAGCAACAAACATCGCTAATCGTTTAGTAGGTTCAAATATTATCATATCAGATCCTATCTTACCCAGCAACAAACATCGCTAATCGTTTACTAGGTTCAAATATTATCATATCAGATCTCATCTTACCCAGCAACAAACATCGCTAATCGTTTACTAGGTTCACATATTATCATATCAAATCTCAATTTAACCGGCAACAAACATCGCTAATCGTTTACTAGGTTCAAATATTATCATATCAGATCTCATCTTACCCAGCAACAAACATCGCTAATCTTTTACTAGGTTCAAATATTATCATACCAGATCTCATCTTACCGGGCAACAAACATCGCTAATCATTTACTAGGTTCAAATATCTTAGTCAGAACAGGTCTGAATATGATTTTCAGAATATGTTTTAATGCAATGACCTTTTCCAATGTTTAGTGGCTCAAAAAAAATGACATTGTTACGTCACATCATTGCACATGGCATGAATTCTGAGAAGCGGCATATTGATATGCAGTCTTCACAACTAGGCTAACTGTGTTTGCTATGGGAAATGTCGGAGTACCATTAGAAAAGTCAACATGTTTATGTTTATATGACAGAATGTTAGTTTGTTAAGTTTGATGATTTATTGCAATGATGAAATTGTTTTCAAAAGTAGAACTATTTCGTTCGTCATTTGCGAGGCGCCTGGTTGTTTACATCTTACGAAATGTATAAAATACTACCCGTTTCGCTTTGGAGAATTGGCCTCCGTTTGATCGAAAATATGTTCACACATATAGTCGTTTAAAGTACATTTTATGCCATGCTGTATTTAACCAATTGGAGGCATATCTCCATTTTCATTAGCGTCCACGATTTCGTCCATATTTATTGAATTGAAACGTGAAGTGTAACTGTTGGTCGCGATTGTTTTAGTTTAGACAAAACATGCTGATGGCTTGTTAAAATAGTTCCGGCTCTTAATTAAGTATGTAAATCAGCCATGTGGGTGGGGTGAGACAGCAGTCACGTGTGGTGTGAGATAGGAAAATCTCACATAGCTATCTCACATGGGCTGCCTGTGCTAAAATGTCTAGGGGGTGGGAGAATATTGCTCCATGGAGATGATTACTCAAGTTAAGATGGATTAACAAAGGAAGTTTCCCTGGAAATAGGCTAAAATAAAATGGTTATAGACAATACAATTTAGCATTACTACATTAGATGGTATAAAAAAAATATCAATAAAACCCGCCCGCACTGATTTTTAAAATAAATTGCCTGAGAAACAAAACTTAAATTTATTTGGCCTTACAGAAATCCCAAAATATATGCCAGAATGATTGATTTATATCATACCTTATAAATGTGATCAACAGCTTCTGTGATAATACGTGGAGTCCATTTGTCATCAGTAGTCTAAAAATGGAGCAATAAGTACAGAAAGGACATTAATAAATAATAACAGATATTTTATATTTTGTCCATGTAATGAGTTTACAAATGCGATTCATCAAGACGGTCGTCTATTTAATTGGAAATTTTAATCTGAAAAAAAACCAGGTAATTTCTATCACAGTTTGGAGCAAGTTGTATAAACATACCGCAATTATTTTTTACCGATTATAATTATTTTCTAACATATAAAAGATTGCATGTGCAGGGTTTCAGGACCAAGTGCACGAGCCTGAGAAACGGGAAATTGACTTTGTGTGGCCATACTGACACAGGAAAACTACTGACCTGAAACTGCATTTCTGCCAGTGTGAGTCCGATGGCAAATGGCTTCTTTGGGTTGGTGAAACGATCTTCATATCGGACGTGAATATTCTTCACTTCTACTTGTAAGTTTTTGATGATCTGTGAAACCATCTTTTCTGCAAAACTATCTTTCTTCACCTCTTTAACTTGGTCTAAAAATAAAGCAGATTTAGCTCTAAAAGGATCATAACACTCGACTTTATGGGTGGATAAAACCTGCGATGTGTATATATCATTCCCCAACCCCATACTGGGTCAATGGGCAGAAGTGGATACAGTAATGCTCTAAATAATCGACTCCTTAACCACAGCAGAATTATGGGTAACTTTTCAGGATTTAGTCCGAAATATGGCTTGTTGCCATTCATCGGAAAGCTCTCAGTGAGAGCTTTCCGATGAATGGCAACAAGCCATATTTCCGACTAAATCCTGAAAAGTTACCCATAATTCCGCTGTGGTTAAGGAGTCGATTATTTAGAGCATTACTGTAGATAAAACCCATAACATGCAGGCCTAAAAATATAGTGCTGGATATTTGCAGAATGAGGTCCCCAAAGCGTGAATTTAGTGACATTACCCTGCACAGCAGGCTAGCATCACCAAATTCATCCTCTGCGGACCTCATTATGTATGGCCTCATCTGATGTGGGAGACCTAGACTAAGATTAAAGTTTGCAGATGGTGAAGATGGTGATGTGCACCCACTGGGCAGCTCGATTATACATTGTTTCTACTGCCAATTTGGGACTATAGAGAAACTAAACTAAAAAAGAAAAAGAAACTTTCTACGGAAGTTTCTAAAGAAACTAAAATTAATTTGTTAATAAAGATACTTTCCAGAGAAGATAAGGTCTAAATAGAATGAGGTCCCCAAAGGGTGAATTTAGTGATGCTAGATGTCACTAAATTCATCCGCTGGAAACCTCATGTATATATATATGGCAGGACCAAGTGTATATGTGTCTACATATACATGTATAATTTAATAGCACCATTAGTGGAAATTTTGATACAGTGAGAGCATTTGACGTATAGTTTGAAAGATCGCCAAGGGTTAAATATTACATTTGTTTCCATTACTAAATAGGGAGCTATCAACTGCATGCATCTCATACCTACTGGTAATTATGGGATAGAGAAATTGCCTGAAATTTGCATAAACATACACTGGCATTTCCACAAGAGCGCATCCTATACAGTCTGTGAGATGGTTATTGTTATGCATATTTCAGTGTCCCTCTTCCGCAGTTGTCAAAACAAAAACAAACGTGACATCTTAGATGGAGTGAGAAATAAAATCCTGTGCTGTATCAATACAGTGCGTGATTATGTACTGGTACAGATGCCATCAACAGAAAAATAAGAAACACTTCCTCGTGATTTTTTTTAACCCTTTCATGACGGGAGCTGCTCTGGTGCAGCATTAAAGACCCTGAGCCAGTGCATTCACTTATATGCGAGTCTCCCATATGGAGCATTGCATATATAAGAGAATGCACTGGCTTACAAGATCAAGGTAAATATTATTAGACCAATGCATTCTCTTATATATGTGAGGCTCCCTATGGGCGACACGCATATATAAGAGAATGCATTGGCACAGGGTTTTTGCCAAAATTCAAGAAGCTCCAGTCATGAAAGGGTTAACAACACATACTCAAGTTTGAGTGAGCAAATAAATTAAACATGCACACCCAAATAAGCAACGTGCAGGGTGCATATTTTTTATGTGCATGCATGTTTATTTGGAACACTAGAGTAACAAATTGACCTTGTAATATGTCCAGGCATCTGGAAAGTCTTTAAAATTCAACAAATAAAGCTCACCTTTTTCTGCCTCCAGTTTCTTATTCTCTTCAATCTGTTTGAGTTTCTTCTGTTTTGCATCTTGTTTGGCTTTTTCTTCCTTCTCAGCATTATACTTGATTCCTGTCAGAGGAAAATTTAATAACAAAAGACAATTATTAATGTACAGTAGCTCCACCCAGAGACACACACAATAAACCAAGTAAATATATATTGGTTATCACCACCATATTTGTTTACGACGGCAAAGAGTTAAAGGTACACAATCCGATTCGATAGTCCCCGTATTATCAGATTCAACAGCAACAACATTTCTTCAAAAGACACTTTAATTATCAGAATCGATGAATTACCAAAAAAATAATGCTAACCACTGTCATCTACATACATGTATAGTATAAAATTTTCCAAAAGTATTATATCAACAATTTGTTCAACGCAATTTGTTAACAAGAGTATGTCGGTCGGCTCGTCAATATTTGCCAGGCCGCCAAATATTCCAGGTGGTGAAAAAAAACAGATTAAAAAAATTTATATCTGATAACTCTGAGCTTTGATGGGTGGGTTCATCAACTCGAATCAAATATTTTTAACCCCGAAGCCAAAGTAATTCAGGAGCGTTAATTCGGATTATGTATCTTTAATATAGTTGGCCGGCTTGCTACAGGCAAAACGACCTTCGTTGCACCGGGAGTACTGGATCCACCCATTCTCTTTAATTAGCATGATTTTATAAGATGCAAGAGTCTACAAGACTATTTGCCCTAGCACTGCTAGTAATAGATATATATATGAGAATTCAAAACACCTATTCTATTTACCTCAAGTGACCTTGGTAATGTTGATATATTTCACATCCGGTGGCTTCATATACATGTACCCTGTATCTCAGTCATTGAAAAAGTCGGAAGCACCTGAGTAAATGCGGCGACAATCGTGACACCATGTGAATTCATCAATGATATTAATTTGTTCTAAGTGAGTGTCATATGCAGAAGTCGCATAGGTCACGTCGCCGTCTGCAATGGCATTGAGGCTACTGGGACTATCATTACCTGCATTGGGCACTGCAAGAGCATATATTCCATCAATGGTGGCAACAACTGCATCTTTGTATAAATTCTTCCACGGGATCTTTAATGTAAGTTTTCCTGAAAAAAAAATATTAAACAATTAACCATTATCTACTAAATATTCATTGACGAGTAGTTCTCTTGAGAAAGGCTAAGATAACATAAGTTCAACAAACGGTCTATTTCCCACAAATGGATAATCCGATGTGAATCTTTCTGCACTTGTATTAACTTTTCTCTGTCTGTTGTCTGCTCTTATTACCTGAACAACCCTCCAGATGAATAATGGAACATCCAAATGCGTACATGTACTTTTATAACTGACGGGAGAATCCATTTAGTAAAGGATGTCTGAAAGGATTAATATTATTAAAATTTTAGGCATCCCTCTGTGCATAAACCCTTTGATAACTGATTACTGCGGATGGGTACTAGTAGCTAACCGATTGATTTGTATGGATTTTCAGATAGACATTTCATGGGCTGTTGTGATTGGATTCCATGAAATTAGGTTAGGTTAGGTCCCACACTCTGCAATTACTTAAAGGCAGTTTGGGAACTTTGGCCCAAATCCGGTTCTCGGTAGTTACATTATACGTCCCATTCTCGGGGTTCATTTATTCTACCAAATTTCAAAAACGTCGGTGAACAGGAAGTGGGCTAGTGGTCATGTTCTTGGCTTTTTTTTACCCCAAAATAAAATAATTTGAAGCTCTCATCTTGATTACACACCCGACCAAGCCCAGAGATAAGCGTCCGTTCATGGTCAAGGACCAGTTGAAAGGCCCAAATGACTAGTGCATGTTTGCTTGAACCGGTCATTATAACCGGTGCTCATTTATGTACAAGTATTATTCACTGATAATAATGCTGCAATTATTTGTTGATCCAATGTGTGTAAGATAATAAATTAACAAGCAAAATTGCATTGGCACTTTCGATAAAATAAAATTCTCAACACCTCTCCAAATGAATAATAGACCATTCCAATGTATAGTTTTATAACTGGATGGGAGAATCCATTTTGTATAGAAAAGGTTAAACAATTGTCAAATAATGCACAGGAACATATACAGATACGAAGCCATTCCAATCTATTATATATATATATATAAACTCATGTTGACCAAGGCTCAAAATTATTTTTTACTGAACTGTCAAAATTCAGATGAACTGTTTGAGAAGGTATTTAAATTTCCAATCGACTTATTATTCATCAATGATGCACACATTTTAGCGAGCGTCCAATCGCCATCCAGGAAAAACCCATGTTATTTTTGTTTTCAAAAGTTCAAAAACGTTATGCCGATTAATAAATACACATGCAATTCACAAAGGACATAATTATATTCACTCTGAATTGATCTGAATTTTAAAAAGAAAACCTATTTTTTACTTTCAATGTCCGATTTGGCCAGTAGTGGCTCCTTGGACGTACCCAAAAAGATACAGATTGTTTTAAAATTTGCAATGGACAAAATGTCGGACAGATACAGAAGTGCACTGGACATCAGCTATTTTTCGTCGGACATTGAACGTGACCGGCCACTTATTTTAAGCCTTGATGTTGACTCCATCGATTTAAGTAAATAACAATGATAACTTGGCACATGATGAACAAGCCTGAGTTTAGTGTGCCTGTCATCTGAAGAATGAGGTCCCCAGAGGGTGAATTTAGTGATGCTATCCTGCATAGTGGGCTAGCATCGATCACCAAATTCACCCTCTACGGATGTAATTCTGCTTAACCCTCATTTGCTGTGGGAGACATAAGACTCAGATTGAAGTTCCCAAATGGTGAATATTGTGATGTACACCGATTGGGAAACACGAGTATGCAATGTGTCATTGGCCAATTTTGGGATATAGAGAAACTAAAAAAAAAAGGAATAGAATCTATGTGAAGAAGTTTCTATCGAAATTTGATAATAAAGAAATTTCCAGAGAAGATGAGACCTAAGCAGAATGAGGTCCCCGGAGGGTGAATTTAGTGATGCTAGCCTGCTATGCGGGATAGCATCACTAAATTCATCCTGTGGGGACCTCATTCTGCAAATGACAGACACACTAAACGCAGGCTTGCTGATGTAGATTAACTATCTTAAAAGTACACTTTCATATCACTTCAAGGTTGAATAGGAGTATTATAGTTCCCAGTGGCACTTATTAGCAAATGCTTCAGTTGTGATGCTTAATCGGACTATTATTCTGATAAGATAACTGTTGAACTGAAGCTGAACTCACGATCCTCTTTATTTGAACCCACACATTTAATAATTTTAACCTCTTCACTACCGAAAGACATTGTGTGATGGGCCAATGAAGTTCTGACCATTTTGCAGTGCAAAAATATCACAGAAATGTCACAAAAACCATACAATTGACTTCATGCTAATATCTCAGTGAATTAACAATTAAATTGTGACAGGCAACTAGGCTATTATAAATATGTATTATATACACAATGTGTTTGTCCCGTTCCACGTATCGAGACAGGATCATTTTTGTGGTCATATAGCGACAAGACGACCTTGGTCGCCGAGTCGCTATATGACCAAAAAACGAGCTGTGTTGTGACACATGAATTGGTACAAACACATTGTGTATATAACATGTTTATCTACCATTCATGTGACAGAATCCACAACACAAATTACATTTTAAGAATTGTTTTAAAAGCCAAAATTGTTGGATTTGTGTCTGAATATTAGCTTTCTTGAGTATAAATTAGTTACTTTGTGATATGTTTTACCATATACACTGTCAATAGGTACAGTACATTACTTCAGGATTTTTGGGAAAATATTGGACTACATGTACATGTAGCTGTTATATGTCTACCTATCTTGTGGGTATATATTCTGTGTCAACTGAAATAATATGACTTTATTAACAATATGAAGATTATAATAGTACCATGGTGTTGATCTATGCTATGAACCCGATAGCCATCAACGCGACAATGAGAGTGGATGATCACGATTACATGTACACCTGAATCTTGCTTCATCATCGGTTATAGATTTGTTCTCATTTCATGTGCATCTGGTGCTGGCAAGGGCTATATATGGAGCCCAGACAGTATATGGTTAAAATGACATGGTATTCCAGAATGGATGTGAGTGTGAGTGTATTGTGCCAAGTAATTACCCGATAGTTTGCACGAAGATCATATTGCTTGAGAAGTCTGTGGATTGTGTTTGTGTTCTCGTTTTACAACAGAAGAACATATTTCGTAATTGACTGACTTGACTATATGCCCAACTAGGTTGTTTTCATAAATACAATAGCCATATAGGCAGAAAACATGGTCATTGTTAGCGACAATGTACATGCAGCGACTATGGTTGGAAAAATGATTGTTATAACTATCACCCAATAAACCGATTATAAAGTAAATATTAACATTTGCGCGTTTTTTCCAATGTTGTGTTATCCAGACTCTGAAATGGCTGTCGATATGATTGGAATTTTCGACAATCTTATTTTATTGCTACATTTTAAACAGTGGAGATAGTGCTTGAGTACTAACTTATCAGTTTTATTCATGAAATAGGTCCACAATATCAAGCCTTGAAATAGGGTGTCTGTCATTTGCAGAATGAGGTCCCCAGAGGGTGAATTTAGTGATGCTACCAAATTCACCCTCTGGGAACCTCATTCTGCTGAGGTGTAAGCAGAATGAGGTCCCCAGATGGTGAATTTGGTGATGCTAGCCCGCTATGCGGGGTAGCATCACTAAATTCACCCTCTGGGGACCTCATTCTGCAAATGAGAGACACCCTATTTCAAGGCTTGCACAATATGTCTTTAACCCTTTCTGTATGACATACAGTAATGCCCTACATGTAAATAATCGACTCCTAGTGAGAGCTTTCCAATGAATGGTAACAAGCCATATTTTCGACTAAATCCTGAAAAGTTACCCATAATTCTGCTGTGGTTAAGGAGTCGATTATTTAGGGCATTACTGTAGGTCATTTATTGAACTTTTTTTATCTGAACATTTCCAACCAATGATTATGAATCATTCTGCTGTTGTGTTATCTGTTTTCCTGTCTGTCATCTGCTTTTATTACATGAACACCCCTCCAAATTAATAATCAACCGTGACTCTTCCAATCTATAATTTCATAGCTGAATGGGAGAATCCATTTAGTATAGAAAGGGTTAAGATCCAGAATAAATACTATGTGCAGGGTGTACGCCTGCAATGATTCATTATGATTTCAATGCATCGCAATTTTTTCAATGCGTCGCATCGTAAATGTCTGATGTGATGTATCACGATTCATGAAAAACATTCCTTTGCATCCAAATCTCATCAAATGCTACCTAACAACAACCAAGTAACCAGCTTCTCAACATTTATGTCCCAGAGTGACATATCAATTTCATCAATGAGAAAGAAAAAGTAGATAAATTTACTGCAGGAGTCAGGATGAAGTTACCATTTGGGCAATGAGCAACTTGATTCCTACAATGAATGCTGAATTAATTAATTCATTGTAACAACTAGCAATTCCGCATTGTGATGCGCATCACATCGTGAGATAAACATCGTGATGTGCATTGCATCGTGAAGTTCATCGTTGCAGCCCAAGCATGGTGTTCTAATTGTGTGAACCATAAAAATAGTGAACACCCTCCAATAGTTTGGTCTTTTGGTTATTTCTTTTAAATATTTGTGTATATATTAACCATTGTTATAGGCTAGGCCCTTTGTCCTCATGGTAACTATCTTATTATACCGGTGTATTGGTAGACCACAAGCCTGATTTTAGTGTGCCTGTCATTCGCAGAATGATGTCCCCAGAGGGTGAATTTAGTGATACTCTCCCACATAGTGGGCTAGCATCACCAATTCACCCTCTGGGGACCTCATTCTGCATGGCCTCCTCTGCTATGGGAGACATAGACTCATACTGAAGTGCCCAAATGGTAAATAATGTGATGTACTATAGAGAAACTAAACTAAAAAAGAAATAGAATCTATATGAAGAAATTTTACAATGAAACTTTCCAGAGAAGATGTGGCCTAAGCAGAACGAGGTCCCCAGAGGGTGAATTTAATGATGCAAGCCCGCTATGCAGGGTATCGTCACTAAATTCACCCTCTGGCGACCTCATTCTGCAAATGACAGGCACACTAAACTCAGGCTTGGTTGACCATTGTTATAATAATGATGCTTATATAGCGCTTATCTCCTATACAGGGGACCAGACCATAAGAGCTTCACATAATTACCCCAGCTGTTGAGTAATGCCCGAGTCTTATGTCTGCTGCCATTTTACAGGCGCTTCACTAGAGTGGCTTATGCTTACCCAACAACCAGGTACCTATTTCTCCAGCATGTCTATGTTATAGTAACGCCCTAAATAATTCACTCCTTATCCACAGCTGAATTATTGGAAATTTTTCAGGATTTAGTCGGAAATATGGCTTGTTGCCATTCATCAGAAAGCTTTCACTGAGCTTTCCGATGAATGGCAACAAGCCATATTTCCGACTAAATCCTGAAAAGTTACCCTTAATTGTGCTGTGGTTAAGGAGTCGATTATTTAAGGCATTACTGGAGGTACCACGAAGCCAGCACAGTACATGTGACTTTGCCCAAGGGTCACAACCTGACAGGAGATTTAAACAGCATGCCCTTTGCCCTTATGGTAACTATCTTAGTAATTGTTGCTGAACTTGTCAATCATTCAATTGAAGCACTCTCATAAACATGTAGTTCCCATATAATCAATTAGACAACCAAGCCTGAATTTAGTGTGTCAGACATTTGCAGAATGAGGTCCCCAGACGGTGAATTTAATAACGCTCTACAGCATAGTGGGCTAGCATAATTAAATTCACCCTCTGGGGACCTCATTCTGCTTAGGCCTCATCCTCTGGGAAGTATCTACAATCTCAAATCAACAATGTTTTAGTTACTTTTTCCCTTCTGTTGATTTTCTATATGCCTTAATTTGCAGAAGATAAAACACATAATCGAGGTGACCAACGGGTGAATATCATCACCAACTTCAAATGGGGAACTTCAATCTGATCCTAGGTCTCCCATAGCAGTTGAGGCCTAGGCAGAATGAGGTTCACAGAGGGTGAATATGGTGATGCTAGTCCACTGTGCGGGATAGCATCACCATAGTCACCCTCTGGGGACCTCATTATGCAAATGTCAGGCACACTAAATTCAGGTTTGTAGACCACTCACCACAAGTGCACATATGTCATACCTGCCTCGATCAATGTAATACCAACTGAGGACATAAAGGTGAAATAAAATTGACAGCCCTTTGAGAGAGTAAAACACCAACAAAGCAAGTCTGGAAAAGGTTAGTTCATGCCATGAAACTCTACTCTAGTTAACGCCTGTAGAGATCATATACCACAAGTACAAAACCTGGGAACTTTTTGAAGTTTTGACAGGGAACCTTATGAAGTTGAAAAAATAACATGGGGAATATAGTTCTTAGTTATTATCTATTCCTTAACCCTTTGAGTGCCAGGGGCCGATCTCATCGGCCCTAAACCTACAAAATAAGTCTGTTAAAGACTATAAGAATAAATTATTAAAATTGTAAAAAAAAAAAAATGTTAGGCCAATGCATTCTCTTATATATGCGAGGCGACCTATGGTCGACTCGCATATATAAGAGAATGCATTGGCACAGGGTATATGGGTTGATACAAAAATCGGACCTGGCACTCAAAGGGTTAATACCTTAATAATGTACTTCACTGTAGATGAAGGTCCCAACTCGAAATTGCACGATTTATGTGACTTGGTGAGATATTTTGCTTTGTGTTGCTTACAATTATTGAATTTCTCCTGGGTAGTTCAATGTTTATTGCGATATCGGCTCACAAAAGTCACAGAAAAGCATGCAATCTCGAGCTGGGACCACCCCCAATGTGAAGTAGATTACTGAGGAACACGTATTAACAAAGAAATATATTCCCTGCCTTGTACGGTATGTTGAATGTTATAAAGTTCCCTGTCATAACGGGTCAAAACATCAAAAAGATCCAGGTTTTGTACTGGTGGAATATGATCTCTACGGGCCAGAGTAGAGATTCGCGGCATATGATCCAGGAAATGTGCCCTTCATTTGCAGAATGAGGTCCCCAGAGGGTGAATTTAGTACATTCACCCTCTGAGGACCTCATTCTGCTTTGGCCTCATCTTCTCTTGAAAGTATTAGCAGTTTCTTTATAAAGTTTTTTTTAGTTCAGATTCTCTTTTTCCCCAAATTAGCAGACGACACAATGCATAATCGAGGTGCACAATGGGTGCACATCACCATCTTCACCATCTGGGAACTTAAATCTGTGTCTAGGTCTCCTATAGTAGCCTGCTGTGAGGGGTAGCATCACTAAATTCACCCTCCGGGGACCTCATTCTACAAATGTCCAGCACCATATGTTGAGGCCTGCATACCAATTGAGTACATAAAGGTGAACTAAAATCGATAGTCTTTTGAGAGAGAGTAAAATACCAAGCGAAGCAAGTCTGGAAACAGGGTGTCTGACATTTGCATAAAGAGGTCGCCAAAGGGTGAATTTGGTTATGCTACCCCACATAGTGTGCTAGCATCACCAATTTCACTATCTGGGAACCTCATTCTGCTTAGGCCTCACCTTCTGGGAGGTATCTATAGTCTCAAATTAACATTGTGTTGGTTACTTTTCCCCTTCATATTCAATTAGACCACTCATGACAAGTGCACTTATGTCCTACCTACCTTGATCAATGTAATACCAACTGAGGACACAAAGGAGAAATAAAATCGATAGTCCTTTGAAGTAAGCCTGGAAATAGTGTGTCTAACAATAGCAGAATGAGGTCCCCAGAGGGTGAATTTAGTGCCGCTATCCTGCACAGTTGGCTAGCTTCACCAAATTCACCCTCTGGGAACCTCGTTATTATGGGCATCAACTGCTATGTGAGACCTAGGATCAAATTGAAGTTCCCCAGTTGAAGTTGGTGATTTTCACCCATTAGTCACCTCGATTATATAAATGTATTTTATCTTCTGCAAATTAGGGGATATAGAAACTTCCCAGAAGGGAAAAAGTAACTAAAAACAATGTTAATTTGAGACTATAAATACTTCCCAGAAGATGAGCCCTAAGCAGAATGAGATGAGGTCCACGATGGTGAATTTGGTGAGGCTAGCGCGCTGTGTGTGATAGCATCACTAAATTCACACTCTGGGGACCTCATTCTGCAAATGTCAGACACACTATTGCTTGGATGCAATGTTATATTTAGTAAGAGCAATTATCACACCTTTCAATATTGGAACATGCAGTTCCGAACTAATTACATCTGATACCATAACCACAACACTTCCATTAACAAATCAGCCTATTGAGAATTCTATTGTTAGGACATAACTTGAAATGAGCAAAGCTCAGCGAACTGACAAGCGCTGTAGCGAAAAGCATTTCTATAGTATATAAGTAAACTAATTTATTTTTCCAAAAGATCATATCATATAGTTTCTATTCGAGCCATTTAAAATATTGTCAGTTCTTTAACCCTTTGAGTGCCAGGGGCCGATCTCATCGGCCCTAAACTTACAAAATAAGTCTGTTAAAGAATATAAGAATAAATTATTAAAATTGTAAAAAAAATAAAATAAATAAATAAAAAAAAAATAAAAAATTTGGGAGGCCAATGCATTCTCTTATATATGCGAGGCGACCTATGGTCGACTCGCATATATAAGAGAATGCATTGGCACAGGGTATATGGGTTGATACAAAAATCGGACCTTAATAATGTACTTCACTGTAGATGAAGGTCCCAACTCGAAATTGCACGATTTATGTGACTTGGTGAGATATTTTGCTTTGTGTTGCTTACAATTATTGAATTTCTCCTGGGTAGTTCAATGTTTATTGCGATATCGGCTCACAAAAGTCACAGAAAAGCATGCAATCTCGAGCTGGGACCACCCCCAATGTGAAGTAGATTACTGAGGAACACGTATTAACAAAGAAATATATTCCCTGCCTTGTACGGTATGTTGAATGTTATAAAGTTCCCGTCATAACGGGTTAAAACATCAAAAAGATCCAGGTTTTGTACTGGTGGAATATGATCTCTACGGGCCAGAGTAGAGATTCGCGGCATATGATCCAGGAAATGTGCCCTTCATTTGCAGAATGAGGTCCCCAGAGGGTGAATTTAGTACATTCACCCTCTGAGGACCTCATTCTGCTTTGGCCTCATCTTCTCTTGAAAGTATTAGCAGTTTCTTTATAAAGTTTTTTTTAGTTCAGATTCTCTTTTTCCCCAAATTAGCAGACGACACAATGCATAATCGAGGTGCACAATGGGTGCACATCACCATCTTCACCATCTGGGAACTTAAATCTGTGTCTAGGTCTCCTATAGTAGCCTGCTGTGAGGGGCAGCATCACTAAATTCACCCTCCGGGGACCTCATTCTACAAATGTCCAGCACCATATGTTGAGGCCTGCATACCAATTGAGTACATAAAGGTGAACTAAAATCGATAGTCTTTTGAGAGAGAGTAAAATACCAAGCGAAGCAAGTCTGGAAACAGGGTGTCTGACATTTGCATAAAGAGGTCGCCAAAGGGTGAATTTGGTTATGCTACCCCACATAGTGTGCTAGCATCACCAATTTCACTATCTGGGAACCTCATTCTGCTTAGGCCTCACCTTCTGGGAGGTATCTATAGTCTCAAATTAACATTGTGTTGGTTACTTTTCCCCTTCATATTCAATTAGACCACTCATGACAAGTGCACTTATGTCCTACCTACCTTGATCAATGTAATACCAACTGAGGACACAAAGGAGAAATAAAATCGATAGTCCTTTGAAGTAAGCCTGGAAATAGTGTGTCTAACAATAGCAGAATGAGGTCCCCAGAGGGTGAATTTAGTGACGCTATCCTGCACAGTTGGCTAGCTTCACCAAATTCACCCTCTGGGAACCTCGTTATTATGGGCATCAACTGCTATGTGAGACCTAGGATCAAATTGAAGTTCCCCAGTTGAAGTTGGTGATTTTCACCCATTAGTCACCTCGATTATATAAATGTATTTTATCTTCTGCAAATTAGGGGATATAGAAACTTCCCAGAAGGGAAAAAGTAACTAAAAACAATGTTAATTTGAGACTATAAATACTTCCCAGAAGATGAGCCCTAAGCAGAATGAGATGAGGTCCACGATGGTGAATTTGGTGAGGCTAGCGCGCTGTGTGTGATAGCATCACTAAATTCACACTCTGGGGACCTCATTCTGCAAATGTCAGACACACTATTGCTTGGATGCAATGTTATATTTAGTAAGAGCAATTATCACACCTTTCAATATTGGAACATGCAGTTCCGAACTAATTACATCTGATACCATAACCACAACACTTCCATTAACAAATCAGCCTATTGAGAATTCTATTGTTAGGACAACTTGAAATGAGCAAAGCTCAGCGAACTGACAAGCGCTGTAGCGAAAAGCATTTCTATAGTATATAAGTAAACTAATTTATTTTTTCCAAAAAATCATATCATATAGTTTCTATTCGAGCCATTTAAAACATTGTCAGTTCTTTAACCCTTTGAGTGCCAGGGGCCGATCTCATCGGCCCTAAACCTACAAAATAAGTCTGTTAAAGAATATAAGAATAAATTATTAAAATTGTAAAAAATGAAAAAAATAAAAAAAAATGTTAGGCCAATGCATTCTCTTATATATGGGTCGCCTCGCATATATAAGAGAATGCATTGGCACAGGGTATATGGGTTGATACAAAAATCGACCTGGCACTCAAAGGGTTAAAACATTGTCAGTTCTTTAAATAACCTTGGTCAGTCAAGTGCGGCAACTACAAAGAAAAAATTATTTGGGTTTGGGGTTTCCCTACCGACCATATTTCAAACCCCTAAAGTTTTTTTTCTATTGTTTCACAGATTTTCAAGAAATTATTGGTAAATTTTTCATAAAAAAAATAAACATAAAAAACTATAAAAAAAAATAAACATAAAAAAACTTGGCCTGACAATATATTGTAGTCAAGTCTGTTTCTATTTATATTATACAGGTGCGGAAAATATTAAAATATATCATATTGATTATCTCAGATGTATGGATATATGAGCAGATGTTAAATTAGAAATATCAAAATCAAAAGTGTGACATGACATCTAGGTCAAATAACTTAAATGGGAACTGTTAAATGTCGCATAATTTAATAGAAAATAACAGCGTGAAAAGTGCACGATTTCACAATTTATTGACAACAGAATGTGATGACATGGCATTTCCATTCATTACATCAGCTGGATAGTCAAAGTAGACTACCACTGATCTCATAAGAATGCTAAGACCTATTGAAGTCTGCAAATTGTGCGTCTGACAATTGCAGAATGAGGTCCCCAGAGGGTGAATTTAGTTGCAGAGCAGCCTAGCATCACCAAATTCACCATATGAGGACCTCATTCTGCTCAGGCCTCATCTTCTGGGAAGCATCTATAGTCTCATATTAACATTGTTTTTAGTTACTTTTTCACTTCTGGGAAGTTTCCCTAATTTGCAGAAGATAAAATGCATAATTGAGGTGACTAATGTGTGAACATCACCAACAACTTCAACTGGGGAACTTTAACCTGATCCTAGGTCTCCCATAGAAGAACAGGCCTAAGCAAAATGAGGTTCCTGGAGGGTGAATTTGGTGATGCTAACCCGCTTATATAGCGGATAGCATCACCAAATTCACCCTCTGGCATCCTCATTCTGCAATTGACAGACACACTATTTGCAGGCTTGCTAAGATCTATTGAAGAACACTATGACGGAACCAGTTTTATGAATTAATTTTCTGGTTGTGTGAAACATACTTCACAGTTCACACGGATGCATAATGTCTAGAACATTGATGTTCACTCATACATGAGAAAGTTTCGGAGTTTAAAGAAAAGTTATGAATAGAATAAGTCAAATAGATTAGAAGTTACAGATGTCTATAGGAAGCTTCATTTACCTTTAATGCTTTATATACTTTCTAGACTTTTAGGTGATGGTTCATAAGCGAATAGTAAAGAAAGATGAGGCTTGCACCTCTAAAACAAAATAGACTGGCGATACTGTAAGAAACAGGTGTAACAGAGTTATGTTTTCTAATTTGGGATTTTCCCAGGCGCAATTCGTGCTACTTTCGTTTTCGTAAATACTCTCTATCTTTTCCAAAACCACCCACTTTATTGGGCTTAATTCACGTAATTACCTATTCTCTCATATAAACTCCTTTACATTACTTCTATTCATTGCTATTTCAATTGCTATATATTATATGTATCAATGTAATTCCTATTTATCCATGCGTAAATTCAGTGTTTGTTCCGCTAGGCAGCCATTTTCCTTGTTTACTGTACGCACATGGATGCAACGAGGTACGCCTACGTCATACTTCGTTGTCAAGCTATGACGCGTGCAGTAGCTCAACGGCAGTCAGCAACTCTCTGAGACTCCGGGCTCGCGGATGACCCCTTGGGTCACGTACGACCCCCTAGTCCGTTGGTTGTCAGGCTGGTGACCCCCTAGGGGTCACTGGGTATAAAAGGACCCGCCCAACCGTCAAGGGGTCACTTTTTGAAACAGACCACTCTCTGGCGCATAACCCGTATACAGCCTTTGTCGACACTTAATGCACAATTTAGGTGCTTATCATTACCGGAATAGGAACTTTGATGACTATGTTGGCCATGCATGTCTCATGACGTAATTCTACGTTGGCGGAACTAATTAGTCTTACCTGACGCTTCAATTTACGGCATTTTAGTCTTACCTGGGACTTAGACTTCGGCATTTTGGGCACGGTGTTTACGCTATAGTGGCATTTAGTCACCATCTGTACATGCGGTGCGTTTTACTTACTTGGGAATTAATCGAAAGTCATCCCTTTGCTAGCTGACGTCTATTGGGATTCCCAACTTCGGAATTTAACCCATTTTAGGCCAGATTCTGGACTCTCCCTGTTAACATAGCTTTGGCTGCTGTATTTATGCATGGGAATACAACCACTGAATCGGCGCATTATAGACTATATGCTTGCATGTTGAATACAATGATATTCTTCAATTAAATAATTATTTTATACGCTATTCTTTATTATTCAACGTATAATCCTGTGATGGTTGTAGGAATTGACCACTCTACCACACATGCATTTCGGGTTTGAACACTAAACCCAACCCTACAACATTACACAGGCAATCGTGGTCATTTATAAAGATATTATAAAAAATACTTCATTTGTATGGTTTACTAAAAGTACCATTTGGCATAGTAGGCCGCAAAAAGATGATATACTGTAAGTGCAGAAAGACTCATATTCTTTGGAGGAAAATGTTCAGACAATAAGTTCAACAAACGACCAATGGTTGAACTTATTATATGAACATTTCCTAAAGGAACTACTCGTCAATGAGTATTTAGCTTAAAAAGGGTAAAGTAAGAGTTTAGTTTAGCATCTCAACACATTATTTCTTCATGTATTTATCCTTCTGGACTTTTTCCAATCATTCATCTATCACCATCTGCGTATCCTTATAAACAGATAAGATGACATTCCCATTATGTTGATACTGTACCGGTATATAGAGATTTGAGTCTTCCGAAAGTACAACAAAATTAATTATTTAGGATGTTCCGACCTTAAAGTGATTCAAAACACTCTGCTGCCACTCCCACAAAATAAACTTGCTCAATGCAGGTATTTCAATAAATTGTGTATCAAACTGACCAGAAAACAACATCATTCCTTCATATAACTTAATGGTACTCAATCCGATCCCCATTGTTATCAGAATGGATCATGTTATTTATCAACATGTTGTTCAATGAAATATGGCCGTATTATCACTTACGTATCACAATATTTAGCCATATTACCACTTGATTTTAGAGTTATCCATAGATTCATCTGCAATTTTGTCCGAGACCATCGGTTTGACGGCTCTTTTCTGACCCACAATTAATTAAACATTTCGAGAAATAACAAATTTCAAAAGTCGATATCTGATCACTCTCCGCTTTGATGGGTGGGTTCCTCGACTCAAATCAAATATTTTTCATCCCAGAAACCAAAGAAATAATCATTTGGGAGTGTAAATTCAGATTATGCATCTTTAAATAAAGTGACTCTCATTGGCGAAATCATTCTCATTTGTTTATCATCAATTTATTCGGGACGATTGAAGTACTGATTGTTTGTGCAGTTCAGATAAATATTGCATTTTACGAAATGGCACAGCCGATGTTGTTGAATATTTTGCCAATGATAGTTTAATGATGCATTCTTCCAATGGATGTAGTGAATGAGTCATAAACTATCAGTTTGAAGTGAGCACATAACATGTCTTTAACAGGATTCAAAGTACTTTGTCAACAATAAACCCTTTGAAGTAAACATGTGGTCGAGAAATTCTTGTGTACATAAATCACTTGAAGCAAGGGTTATGCTCACTTCCTAATGTAATAGTAACTAATGAGCGAAAGTTAACAAATACAAACCAATGTGCCCAGCTTTGATCTTTACCGGAAGGTCAAGGTCATCCTGTAAAAGAAAAGGGGACAAAATTAGAATGTTTTTAATTGTTGCATTAACCCTTTAAAACTGAATTCTCGCTGATTAGTAGCTACTTCGTTCCCAATGATTCATTTGTAGAAACTTGTCTTCACTGTCAACGCATCAAGATGAGTTTGCAGCCCAATGGTGGACTATTCAGTTTCACACAGCAGTGGTTTGATCAGTTTAATCCGAATATGGCTGTTAGGTAACGTACGCTGTTCAAATCTCATGATAAGTTGGGACACTTGAGCAAGGTCACTCGTACTATGACTGTTTTGCACAACTCATGCGTTAAGGGAGCACTCGGTTCGGGTGTCAATAGATATTGTCAGCATGCTGACTTTGATCTGCACAGGAATTTGTTGCAGCTGTGGTCCTTTCCTCATTGGAGGATGGGAGTGACAATGGTGTCATGCGCCTATGACTGAGGTAAAAATTGATGTGAAAGTGCATTGAAACAAATTCACTGTATAATACGATATATAAAGGACTGATTATTATTTAGGTATATGGTAGAATTTTGGCACAGCAGCATATTTTATGTTCAGTAATGCCCTAAATAATTGACTCCTTAACCATAGCGGAATTATGGGTAATTTTTTCAGGATTTAGTCGGAAATATGGCTTGTTGCCATTCATCGGAAAGCTCCCACTGAGAGCTTTCCGATGAATGACAACAAGCCATATTTCCGACTAAATCCTGAAAAATTACCCATAATTATGCTATGGTTAAGAAGTCGATTATTTAGGGCATTACTGTACTTGTCTCCTAGACATGCTCTGTGTACATGACTGGGACTATATAACATACAAGGCACTGATTTTTAGAAGCTGAATGTGTTTTTGTGCAAACCCTGTGAATTAGTAAGTTATTTTTGCTGCCATAAACAATAAACCCATGGGAGATAAATATCATCCTCCTGTTTTTATTAATCAATAACATTTTTTGGCTTATAGTCTAATTGATTTTATATTTCTCTGCATCCATAACCCAGTGCTACAAATGCAAGAAAACATGTGTCAGACCACGGCATGGTGAGGGTCCAAGTAGTGAAGAGGCCAGATCACTGCATGGTGAGGTCAAAGTAGTCAAGAGCTTTAGCCAGAAGCACAGGGATGGCATTCCAGATAAATTAAACAGGATCAAGGGATTAGCACCTAAAATTGACTACAGCTTAAACCTAAATAAATCGGCAGAAGTGTAGTAGGGTGTCAGCAGTGTGGTAAAATAACATGGCAATGCTGACGATCATATCACGCCTTTATCCTCAGGGATGAGGTGACAGGAGGGGGTTTGTCAAAATTTGGAAATTTCATACCTGGTATAACATAAGATGGAAATTTTACACCACATATAGGTTGAAATTGTTGTCATTGTTTGATTTTTCAACCAGTAATTAGCGGGGGAATATGTTGTTTATACAGCAACAGCAACATATTTTTCAATTTTTTTTTGGTCAAAATTTTCTGAAATGGCCATCAGTAAGGGGGATGTCAGGTTGGAAACTTCCAACAACAGTTAGAAAGTTTGAGGTACCAGTTGATAAGATCCAACCCACATCAAGGGGGAAGAGATGTGCAGTTGAAAAATGTCAAGGTGAGCACTCCCCCCCACCCCCAAAGGAGACCAACTAGCCACGTCCCTGCTTATCCTCAATGAGGAAAGAAAATATGGAATAGTTTTTATACTGCTTACCCCAGAGGCCCGAAGAAATTCTCCATTATAAATTGATCCAGTGTTGTGCAGTATGCTGAGCTACGGTACATTGTAATGCTGCATCTATCACATAGCTGTCTTCTTCGGGTGTTTCACTTGGGTTGCAAGCTGGCGCACATACATGTATCTATGCACACATATTTATAACAATCTAGTAGTCAATTAATTTTGAATTGGAAGATATCACATGTATCTATGCACACATATTTATAACAATCTGGTAGTCAATTAATTTTGAATTGGAAGATATTCCCAAGAATACTGCACTGGCAAATTCAAACAATGGTCGAAATTTGGTTGAAACTTCATCAATCACCTCAACAGTCATATTTCGGTAATCTCCTCATACGAAAAAAAGAAGAAAAAAAGAATTAATATTATAATTAACGCAATCAATCATATAACATGAAATTCTTAATTCTGAATAAAAATATTTCCAAAAAGTATCTAAATTCGTCATTTAACCTGTATATTATTATGCTAAAATTTCCCCGACTCTTCTATCACGCCAAATAATTTTTTTTTTTAATTGAGCTAATGATTATGCATGGTTGAGGGTTGCCCACAGCCCATGTTGCATCATCTCTGCAAAGTTGTGAATGGGGCCAACGGGTGTAAAACCTGTGCATCCCAAATTTCAATTTGAGAATGTAAAAACCAATTTCTGCACATTTAATAATGTTGGATCTTATGCAGTTTAACAATAAAGAAGTGGGGGAGCGGTTAGGGGAGAGAGGTTGCAAAAATAGGTTATGCTCAGAAGCATATAATAGGGGCCTAAGTTAATATCAGTACAAGATCAAAGTGTCATATGTACTATAGTACCAGGCGCTAACTATCTCATGCTAACAGTCCCGCTTAAAATACCAGCCGCTTGAAAAAAACCTGATGAGTCTGGCTTAGCGTTGGATAATTATCTGTCGAATAATCACCGGGTTATTTCTATAGGTAACAGATGTATGCTTTGATGGTGCCGATATCTAATGTATTGTATTATTGACGGGGAATTACTACATGTATAAAACATAGAATACCATGCTCTCATGCTCGAGTGAACATATTTGTGCTATGTTGAATAATTGTATATGATGTTGATGTTGATGGAATGTTGTGTTTTCTTGCCATATGTCACTGCCGATGGAATGCTGTGATTTCTGAATTATTGTCATATGGTATTCCTTGTGTTCTACTATCACACAAACCTGACTATAGGACGAACTCACTGAGCATGTAGGAGATACTGTAATGTCCTAAATAATTGACTCCTTAACATGAGAGCTTTCCGATGAATGGCAACAAGCCATATTTCCGACTAAATCCTGAAAAATTACCCATAAGTCTGCTGTGGTTAAGGAGTCAATTATTTAGGACATTACAGTATCTTCTCTCTAAAATGCATCACTTATTTCTTTAAGCCTAAGAATATGGTGCTGGACAATTAGAGAATGAGATCCCCAGAGGGTGAATTTAGTGATGCTACCCCCGCACAGTGTGCCAGCATCACTAAATTCATCATCAGGGGACCTCAATCTGCTTAGGCCCCATCTTATCTGGAAAGTATCTTTATCATAAAAAAAAAGTGTTTTCATTTCTTCTTCACAAAGATTCTTTTTCCTTTTTAGTTTAGTCTCTTTAAATCCCCAAATTGGCAGACCACACATTGCATAATCGAAGTGTCCAATGGGGGTACATCACAATATTCACTAAATTCACCCTCTGGGGACTTCATTCTGTAAATATCCAGAACCATATGTTGAATCCTGTTATGTTGTGCCCGAAACACATACCTTTGGAGGACACTTATACAAATGTGTCATCAAAATGAGTGTCATAACAAAATGTTCTTGTTAGAAGTAACAAACCAAGTAACCCGGGTATAGGTTAAGGTGAATCTTACAATTTTATGCACTGTAATTTCTGTCATGTCTGATTCTGTTCGAGCCCCATCTATTGCTGAATTATGCAATGATATGCCAAGTTCAGAAGAATCATACAAACTATATGTAATACATCAAACACGACTCAGGTAGCCAGGAAGCTGAGTCTGCAAATAGTTTGTCTTTCATTTGAAGAATGAGGTCTCCAGAGGGTAAGTTTAGTGACGCTATCCCGCACAGTGTGTTAGCATCAACAAATTCACCCTCTGGGAACCTCATTCTGCTGAGGCCTCAACTGCTATGGGAGATGTACATAGCATCAGATTGAAGTTCCCCAGTTGAAGTTGGTGATGTTCATCCATTAGTCGCCTCGATTATGCGTTTTATCTTCTGAAAATTAGGAGATATAGAGACTTCCAAGAAGAGAAAAAGTAATTAAAAACAATAATTGAGACTATAGATACTTCCCAGAATGTATAGGGAATATAGAAACTGAAGAGAAGGGAAAAAGGAATTAAACACAATGCTTATTTGAGACTACAGATACTTCCCAGAAAATGAGGCCTAAGCAGAATGAGTTCACCAGAGGGTGAATTTGGTGATGCTAGCCCATCATGCGGGATAGCGTCACTAAATTCACCCTCTGGGGACTGCATTCTACAAATGACAGACATACTATTTGCAGGCTTGTTGAGACGTGATGTGGTCCAGTGAATGTTAACTTGCAAAATAACATTCTTTGCATCTTACATGCTGAGAATAAAGTACCAGGCAAGCATACTTAGTGATGGGGCAAGTGTTCTGTGTGGCAACAAAATGAATTGTGTTATCAACCACCTCCCACACATATTAACATGGGCAGCCCGTAGCTATGTGAGATGTACATTTTTCACACCTGGGTGACCCCAATGACCATTTATTTACAATAAATTTTTGAACTGATATTAACATTTCTCATCACCAGATGATGTAAATGTGTGCCAAGGATCCTTGACATGTTTGTCTGTTTTATCATAATTTCAGCCACTTCGTCATATCACCACTTCAGTTTAATGGAGGAGGAAAAACCACGCTGAGGGTTAATTTCACCAGGGAAATTACTCCACTCCACCCCCCCCCCCCCCCCCCCCCCCCCCGAATCAGGTTACCGTCAAATCCGTGCTTATCCAAGCCTGAAAATAATGTGTCTGTCATTTGCAGAATGAGGTCCCCAGAGGGTGAATTTAGTGATGCTATCCCGCACAGCAGGGACCTCATTTTGCTCAGGCCTTAACTTCTGGGAAGTATCTATAGTCTCAAATTAACATTGTTTTTAGTTACTTTTTCCCTTCCGGGAAGTTTCTATATCCCCTAATTTGCAGAAGATAAATTGCATAATCGAGGTGACATATGGGTGAACATCACTGGGGAACTTCAATATGATCCTAGGTCTCCCATATAGTTGATGCCTAGGCAGATTGAGGTCCTGGTGATGGTAACATGCCTTGCGGAATATCCACTAAATTCACCCTATGGGGACCTCATTCTGCAAATGACAGCCATACTACAGTGTATATCCAGACGTGTGGTTTTGAACCCAGCTTCACCATCGCCCGACATCTTAGGTTGGCTAATGCACCTTACTAACTGAGCCTCCTAAACATGAAAATGACACTTGTCCATATACTAGTAATTAGTCAACACGGAACACTGTTCGTCCATGGTCTCATTGATTGTAACAAAGAAATAGCCACTTTCATTATGATATATTTTCACAGCCCATGTGTGCTACACTAAAATCTTGTTCTATGACTGGTCCACTGCCAATTGTGTCATGCATTTCATATCTCAATAAAACACACCATAACACAAACTGACGTCATATCTTGTTGACCTAGCTGAGAAAAGCAGTAGAAAGATTAAATGTGAATGTTTTTTTTAACCATTTCAGTGCCAAGTCCGATTTTTGTATCAACCCATATTTCCTTGATCATTTTTCAAATTTATTGATTATAATAATGTGATACATTGATGGAAAGAGCTCTGGTTGATACAAAAATCGGACTTGGCACTGAAAGGGTTAAGTGAAACTAATCGATCGATATGTGCCAGCCAGAATTTATCTGTCTAGACAGATTGTAATATCCTGTGTCACGCAATCGGTCGAACAATGATATAATCACAATGAAACATCCATAGGGAGCCTTGCATATATAAGAGAATGCACTGGCTTACAAGATAAATATTGTTAGGCCAATATACTCTCTTATATATGCGAGGCACCCTATGGGAGACTCGCATATATAAGATAATGTATTTGGCACAGGGTTTTCGCAATATTTCAGGAAGCTCCAGTCATCGAAAGGTTAATAACATAAACAACTTTACAAAACTACCGAAACAATTGCATGTAACATATTGTTCAAATTCCAACATTCTCCCAATAACAACATGCAGCGAGTGAATTCTAGGACTGCACTTGGTCGCGATACGATACGAATCACGATACATGATCAATGATACGATGCATATCAATATACACTAAATTAGTGTTTCCAAATGAATACTGCCTGAATTATAAGAAACAACAAGTTTATAACTGGGGGTAGAGTTCATTTTAAACTAAAATGGAGTTTTTTTAATTGTTGGCTAGATGAGTCAAATATACTGTACATAGTATACATGTAAACTTGACAGATAATTGCAGGTTTTGCTTTTTTACACTAGCCCATCTTCAGACATTACTTGATTTCCTGTATCGCGATACACATGACACAGTACCCAGGGTTTCCGCCAGGGGGATTTTAATGTGTCTGTAAACATATAACTCGACGGGAAGACCATGGTTCTTCCTGTTGGGCGAAAATTTTGTTATTTGTCACTGAAAAGTAGCCATTTCCTTGCACCTGAGATAATCACAAAGCAATCCAAAGCTAAGTATGTTACGCAAGTAACTTTGGCAAGTCGATCATTTCCGTGGGTGCATTAATTGTGTTGATGGTATCCAGATCATTAATCATGTAATTAAGCACCTAAGGTTTTATCAGGGTTTATCTACAGGGGATATTTTTAGCGGCGTAATGTGGATGGTAGCGAAATCTTTCAAACGAAATCGGAATGCGTAGCTTGTTCAATAGTCTGCATTAGTCCAATAACTATAGTGACAACCGCGGCTATAGAACAGTTTTAGCCAAAGTGTTATAAAATATAATTGAATTTTGGCGGGAAATGTGAACACGTGCATCGTTGTAAAATCGTAAAATCAAAATGAATCGCAGAATATGAACTCCGCATAGGGACCCATTAATTATATAGTCCCAATGTACGGGATCTCGGAGCATCAGTAGTTTCACCCATGGAAATCCTGTGCACAAAAATCTCCCGACTCAGCAGTTTGACATTCTTTGATCAAATTATGTAATCGTACCATAGCAAGGGAGCTCCAAGCATGAGTAATAGTTTCGTCCACGGAAATCTTGTGTAAAAATATATCCGTACTCAGCACTCCAACATTCTTTGATGTCACTGCGACATGTATTACACTGTGTGCATGTATATAACATCGCTATTTCAATGCACACCAACCATTACATTGTAGTTTTGGCGCTTTTATTTCAAAGGGTTATACCTGTACCTGTAACACACTGTGCGCAACTGTTCCGTTTTTTCACCAGTATTCTGTAAACCCCCCGAACTCCCGTTGCAGCCGGATTTTTTACGGCATATTGCTATGGACTTTTGGCACATGTATGAATCAAACAGATCATCTGCGAGGGGAATGAGGCCGTCCTACGGACGCTAAGCCATACTAACGGAAACCCTGACAGTACGCATATCATTTGAAAGAGTATCGAGATACATTGAATTCACAATGAGTTGTTGCAACCCTAGTGCATTCACATGATCGGCTTGAAGTGATGTAGGTGGCTCATCATTTTTTATGAGATGAAGGCAGCAGTTATTGGTTAATGGACATCGGTAACGTTTGTGTAAACCGTATGGCGATTTGTACTGATTCTCACGGGTGCCAATTGTGTGAATGTAGAGGGTCTCTGAGGGTGTGTGATTATTAAATTATATTCTAATTTACACCGGTCATCAATATATCATCTCATATCAACAAGAATGCAGGAACAGTCATGAGAATCTGAAGACAAAGCTAATAAAACCCTATGATACACAGTGAATTTTGAAGCTGAGCCCACTTCTGTGAAGTGTGTGGTTCAAGTGCCAAGTCAATATTAACCAGCAGTGTGAGTGCAGTCTGTGCACAGATGGTTAGTCCATCATCACACAGATGGATAAGTGGATTCTCTCCCTGGGATATCTTCACCAACGCCAAGCTGTTACTAGTGCAAAATCAGATGAGAACCATAACAATTCTTTTGACGAGAATTGCTGAATAAGATAGTTTGGTGAGAATTGCTGAATAAGATAGTTTGGTGAGAATTGCTGAATAAGATTGTTTGGTGAGAATTGCTGAATAAGATTGTTTGGTGAGAATTGCTGAATAAGATTGTTTGGTGAGAATTGCTGAATAAGATTGTTTGGTGAGAATTGCTGGATAAGATTGTTTGGTGAAATTTTCGCAATATGCGGGTGTCACCTCCTACCCCACATGAATCCTGAATACCAGTTAACAGAGGGGGGTGACTCCTGCGTACCGATTAAGAAAATGCTATATACAAGTCATGGATATTTAACATTAACTTGATAATTTTCACACATTGCTTAACCCTTTCATGACGGGAGTTGCGTTGGCGCAACAGTAAAGACCCTGTGCCAATGCTTTCTCGTATATATGCGAATCGACCATAGGTCGCCTCGCATATATAAGAGAATGCATTGGCTTAACTATTTGTTATCAATTTTTATCATTTTTTCTAACATTCTTTAACAATTTTTGTGAATTGGGCCGGGGTAAGAAACTGGGAACTACCTCATTGGGAATTAGCTAATACACAGACTCCAGTCGCATGATTTTTTAACTTGGTAGTGCTATATATCTTTCAAAAGAGGTTGCCAGGTCATATCACAACACACCAACTGGAAGCTGAGTATTAGCTAATTGGGAATGGGGAAATTTCATCCCTTGTTGATGCCTAAAAAATTGCTGCAGGTCAAACATAAAATCGAACACAGATCACAAGGCATTGTGTATACACCTATCGGGATTGTATCAAACTGGGCATACATGTATTAGCATATCCTACTGTAATTCACCTGCAAGTACCACTTCAATCATCATTAAAAACCGAATTTGTAGCACCAATAAAATTTAAGGCCTTGGCCCTGATCATAATACCGAGCACTATTATTCCTACATGTGTAACCCACAATAGTAGCCAGAAACAAACGTTGGCCTATTATATAGATCTTATTCTTTCCAATTCTTATTACTCAGTAAATACACCTTGAATCCTCAAGAGCAGGTTCCATTCAATCAATTATGCAATGTTCAGAGGCCATAGTACTAAGTGTTACAGGTGGAATGCAGTGTCTACGGGCGGAATGCAGTGTCTACGGGCGGAATGCAGTGTCTACGTGACTGATGTGCACTGACTGGTCTCATGGCTCCCACGCATCAGCTTAACATATAAACAACAGCATACATATGGCAGTTATTCAGATCTATTTTAATATTACACCATTGACAGTGTAAGAAGTTACGTGTACTATGAGGGCGTTGATAAATGATTTCCTTAAGGGAAACAAACATTTCCTGTTAAAGACACATGTACTAGTATGTTGTGAATTTAAAATGATCAAAGAAACTGAACCTTACACTAAAGTAAATGTAGTCAGTTGTAAAACAAGGCTCACATCTGACCCAACCTACAGTACAATTAATAGTATTCATGAGAACTCTTGATTTTATATGCCCGTTTTGAGAACAAATTTGTTGTATTATGTTATCATTACATGTATGTCTGTCCGTCCGTCTAGCCATCCTTTCAATTGTTTTGATTTCTGACAAATAATTCAAGTTATGATTATTTGGATCTGAACCCAAGTTGGTGCGTGTATGTGTTTATCAACTATAGATACAGGCCAAGATCGATTATGGGTCCGGACCAATGATTTTGTTCATGAACTACTACTAGTAACATTTTTCGACTTTTGGATTATTTGATCGGAACCAAAGTTGATACCGGTGTACTAGTATGTGTGTTTATTAGGCAAAATTACAGGCTAAGTTCGAATATATGGGTTCCGTCCAATTATTAAAAAAAATTACATGTGTTTCGGCTTGATTTATTAACAATTTTACAGTAAACAAACTGGCATACCGGTATTTAGCCATGATGCTCTTGCTATGCTATACAGAAGAGGGTACTACGAACAAAAGAATAAGCCTGATACCCTTATACTAATTGGAGACATTTCCTTCCTAACCACTCAATGGCACTCATACAAATATATTTATAATTTATTCATTTTTATATCATATTACGTAAGGTGGTGAGAAAGTCCACATCACTAACTAAAAGTCATGCATTTTCTTCTGCCTGGTTACATCGAGAGTGCGTTGTGTGAATGGGCATCATAACCCTGTCAAGATAATAAGCTAATGGTTCATTCGATACTGTACGGTAGGTTTATTTGGCAATATTTCAGATACATGTACAATGTACCTTTTGGATTCCAAGTCGCAAAAACCCTTTCTATGGTACTAAGACTCATTGACGAGTAGTTCCCTTAGGAAATGTTCAGATAATAAGTTCAACAAAATGACAATAGTGAACATTTCCCACTTATACATGTACATGTAGTAAACATATGTGAGCAGTTGACTCGATTACACGACATATTTTAAACTTGCCATCAAGCCTTGAAATAGTGTGTCATTTGCAGAATGAGGTCCCCAGAGGGTGAATTTAGTGATGCTACCCCGCATAGCAGGCTAGCGTCACCAAATTCACCCTCTGGGAACCTCATTCTGCTGAGGTGTAAGCAGAATGAGGTCCCCAGAGGGTGAATTTGGTGATGCTAGCCCGCTATGCGGGGTAGCATCACTAAATTCACCCTCTGGGGACCTCATTCTGCAAATGACAGACACACTATTTCAAGGCTTGCTTGCCATGATGCTGTGTTCCATCCAAAATTTGTTAAACGATCAGCGGCCGATGCTAGTGAATCAAAACTAATGTTAGCAACTCTGGAACAATCAGAGGCAAATATTCAACATGAATTAAAATACACCTTATGATGGCCTGAGAATAAGGTGCTTGTCACTTGCAGAATGAGGTCCCAGAGGGTGAATATATTGACGCTATCCCACATAGCAGGCTAGCATCACTATATTCACACTCTGTGGACCTTATTCTGATTAGGCCTTATCTTCTCTGAAAAGTTTCTTTATTATAAAATTTCTATAGAAACTTCCTCACATAGATTCTATTTCCCAATGGGTGTAAATCACAATATTCACCATTTGGGAACTTCAATCGGAGTCTACATGTACCGGTATGTCTCCCATAGCAGATGAGGCTATGCAGAATGAGGTCCCCATAGGGTGAATTTTGTGATGCTAGCTCACTATGTGAAATTCACCCTGTGGGAACCTCATTCTGCCAACGACAGGCACACTAAACTCAGGCTTGTATGAAGCTGACTCTTATTCCAATTCAAAACCATGTAGTATATGTAGGACTACACATAAACATCCAAATAAAACATGTTGCTATCCCAAATTGTACAGATCATATTGACAAGATCTTTGGTAAAAGTGGTATTTTGCACTAAATGAATGAATGAGCCATGGATTAGTGCAAAATACACCCATGCTCTTATGAACGATGCAAACAACATGGTAATTATAATGAAAATGAATTTATGGCTGGAGTCATAAATTCATGTTCATTATAATTACATGCATGTACCATGTTGTTTGCATATCGTTCATAGAGCATATGAGTGTATTTTGCACTAATTTCAGCCTCAATCTCCACCCATCACGATTATTAGGCACCTGAGAGTATTGAAAAGTTCTGCAGAATTTTTATTGATATACATGTAGAATATTGTTGAATCACCTTGAAAAAGTGGAAAATTCAGGTTGACTCAATACCATCCACTAGGAATTTGGGGACATTTGGGCTCATCGAGTTTGGGCACCCATACCTGTAACAGGTATCAAAACAGCTCTGGATATTTGATGGCCCAATTTGATCAAAATAGACTGATTAATGGGTTTATATATTGAAATGTAATTTGACACTTAAAGCATGAAAAAAAAGGTTTACATAAATGATATCCAAATAAAACAAAAATTGAGGAAGGGAAAAATATGGTCGGGAGGGAATGTAAATCAAGCTATTTTTTATATTGGCCTTTTGGGGACTAAAATACCTGATTTAACCCTTTCATGAAGGGAGCTGCGTTGGTACAGCATTAAAGATCCCGTGCCAGTGCATCCTCTTATACATGTATATGCGAGCCTACCATATGGAGCCTCACATATATAACAGAATGCACTGGCTTACAAAGTCAAGGTAAATATTGTTAAGCCAATGTATTCTCTTGTATATGCGAGGCTCCCTATGGAAGACTCGAATATATAAGAGAATGCATTGGCACAGAGTTTTCACAAAATTTCAGGAAGCTTCAATCATGGAAGTGTAAAATTCATATACATGGAGATGGTATGTCTTCATGTGCCCTAATTTGGGCACAATTGCTCACACCCTTTTCCAGCTTGCATTTGGGGAATTTAAAGTCTGGTATGTAAACACTTTAGAGGGAGCGAGTTTCGAGCTTATCAATGTTTGTTGAGCACTTGCTATATGAAAAGCCTTGTTATTTCATCCGGTCATTAAAAATTATTCCAGAAATATTCAACAAAATGCATCCGGTTTCACAAATATATTGCAGGGGAAAAGTATGCGGATAAAACATTCTCCCAACCTGCCGACCAGTGAAATTTTTGCAATGTGCATTAAAGTTCTGGATCTGAAGTTTAAATCAACTGCATTAATTTGCATGTACTAGTACACACTATTATTACATACAAAGCATGTAATTTTTGTATTGGAGCAAAAAATAACATTATTCAGCAGAGAATTTTGCTCACCTGAATGTAATCTTAGGAGAGCAATTGTGAGGTGGGTAAAAATAACACCCTCACATACCTTCACATATCAACCACAACAACATCAAACATCAGCTACATTAGCAGAAGGTTAAGAAGGCCATTGTGTTCAGACATGGGAGACCTGCCATGAACACCGATGAGGGACTGGAGCTACAGTACTAGTAATACAGTATATAATTGACTCCTTAACACAGCAGAATTATGGGTAACTTTTAAAGATTCAGTCGGACATATGGCTTGTTGCCATTCATCGGAAAGCTCTCAGTGAGAGCTTTCCAATGAATGGCAACAAGCCAAGTGGTTAAGGAGTCGATTACTTAGGGCATTACTGTAGTTAACACAGTGTACGGGTACTACAGGCAGTGTTTGTGCTGTCAGTGGCCAATGGCCACTTTTATTCGAAAGTGGCCATAAAACATTTCTGTAGAAATCTAATTCAAAAAGCGCTGAATAGATCGACAAAGTTAGGTGACAAAATACTGCCTATTTTGGACTTCCGATACATCAGACATATGATGACAACCCAAATTTATTTTGTAAGGGAAGCATTGATTGAATGGTGATGGTTGTACAAAGGTGATTTCTAATTGCCAAAAACCTTGTACCAGCGATGGCATGTCAGTTACGTAATGTGTCATAAACTGCCTCCCGTCTTATAAAACAACCGGGCTTCACACCATAAAGGTTAGTAATACAACAATAGGTATTGAACACCTCGCGATAATAAGCAACAGAACTGTTGTTTTATTTTGCCGAAAATAGCGATGACAACTAACACACCCCAATACTTGATTAGTTGGCGAACATGGTGTCAGCGACGTGACATAGAGTCAAAGAGTTAAATATTTAACATATATAAGTTAGTCATCAATTGAGAGCACAGAAAATGAGGATTAATTTGGCCATAAAACATTTGGCCAATTACCAAAAATTTCATTTGGCAACTTTTTTGGCCAGAAGATTTTTCAGTCCAGGTGAACACTGTGTACAGGCAATAACAAATCTCTCCTTTGCTCATATAGTCAACCACATCTAATTAAAATAAGGCTGTCGAAAGATACGCATTACATAGTCTAAAAGATTTCACTATCATTCACATTACTGCCGCAATAAATAGGTTCTGCGTGAAATCTCTGCAGTATGATGTCACAACACACAAATGGGTTTACGATATCAAGCCTGTTTAGAGTGCTTGTCATTTGCAGAATGAGGTCCCCAGAGGGTGAATTAAGTGACGCTATCCCACATAGCGGGCTAGCATCACTAAATTCACCCTCTGGGGACCTCATTCTGCTTAGGCCTCATCTTCTCTGGAAAGTTTCTTTATTATAAAATTTCTACAGAAACTTCTTCCAATAGATTCCATTTCTTTTTTAGTTTAGTTTCTCTATATCCCCAAACTGGCAGATGATACATTGCATAATCAAGGTTCCCAATGTGTGTACATCAAAATATTCACCATTGGGGAACTTCAATCTGAGTCTATGTCTCCCATAGCAGATGAGTCCATGCAGAATGAGGTTCCCAGTGGGTGAATTTAGTGATGCTAGCCCGCAATGCAGGATAGCATCACTAAATTTACCCTCTGAGGACCTCATTCTGTAAATGAAAGGCACACTAAACTCAGGCTTGTTTGGGAAAGACTTGGGTCTTGCAAATATTTGATGATCGATTCGTTATTCGATTCAGTCCCAATATTTGATTCGAAAAGTTTAGTACGAAAACGTTCAAATATCAGAAAGATAAACACTAAGAGTTGTTGTATCATTCTCCATTGACTATCTCGCATAAATTATGCCACTGTAGATGGAGACCTATAGCAGGTTCCGAGAAAAGTAGAATTCAGAACAATTCTAGTGCCAACTGGATGGTCAACATTAGAATATACGTATGTAATTTATCTGACGGGCTAAGATCAACACAGAACCGCGGGCTCCACTCATGATTGATGCTAGCATTGATTTATCATTGTCTGATTATGAAGTTGGTGTGTGGCGCAGACATCTACAGTAATGCTCTAAGTAATCGACTTCTTAACCACAGCAGAAATATGGGTAACTTTTCAGGATTTAGTCGGAAATATGGCTTGTTGCCATTCATCGGATAGCTCTCCCCGAGAGCTTTCCGATGAATGGCAACAAGCCATATTTCCGACTAAATCCTGAAAAGTTACCCATAATTCTGCTGTGGTTAAGAAGTCGATTACTTAGAGCATTACTGTATCTGCTTGATAAACCACACAAAACGACATTACTTATTAAATTTGCAAAGTAGTTGATCTCAAAGCAAATCGACTGTACCACTCCATAGAACACATTTTCTGAACTACTCTAAATTTAAAATATAAATTTACTACTCGAATCGGGACGTTTTTATCAGCGATAAACTAATGAAAATTATATCGCCATCAGCGTCACTGCATTTAATTAATATATAAGAATGATGGTGTGTGTTGTCAATTTAGATATAACATTTGTAAAAATAACTTCTTTGAACAAGATTATTCTCCATTTCTATTTGATCACCCTACCGGAGTGTTTCACATCACTTTAACACACCTATATCAGTTGGCAATGCCGTAGAAAAAAACATAGACGCCAATATAGAATTTCATGCAATCTAAAGCAATGCTGTAGTTGAAAATTGTCAATTTTAAGGGCTGCCTATATTACTACATGTTGGCACAATTAGTGTGTACAAATTCAATATATATCGAAAAGCTTAAATTGAATCATCCTTCATGTTGCAACAAAGGTTCATTTGGCAATGAGGTTATATTTTATCAATTTCACTGTTTCCGATGGAATCATGCGTTTATTTTTTACTGTTGCCTGCGAGATAAAGTTAAACTTGCCTGCTTGAAAATTACCCTTAGTTATGGACTTTCTTGCCCTATCTGATCTTTGTTAACACTTTCATGATGGGAGCTGTGAAGGTGCAGCATTAAATACCCTGTGTCAGTGCCCTATGGGCAACTGGTATATATAAGAGAATGCATTGGCACAGGGTTTTCGCAAAAATGCAGGAACCCAGATAGCATGACTACGTTGGGCCAACGTTGGCATAATGTCGGCACGGTTGGCATTAGGTTTGGTTGGGTTGTCGTTGTTGGCCCTTGGTTGGCCCAATGTATTTCTCCCAACCATTGGAAATATAACGTTGGCCCAACGCGAACATGCCAAAGGAATTATCTGCAGTAAATTGGTTGGGTTGGCGTGGTTGGCCCTTGGTTGGCCCAACGTATTCCTCCCAACCGTTGAAATTATAACGTTGGGCAAACGCTAACACGAAAATGGAATTTACTGTGCACATCACATTGGTTGGGTTTACGTTGTTGGCCTTTGGTTGACCCCAATTAAGGTATTCCTCCCATGCAACAGTTGGAATTATAACGTTGGTCCAATGTTGGGTCAACGCTAACAGCCTCATGGCAGTCCAATTACATATAGTGTACATACACGTGATATACATCTCAACCATATGCCGATACTTTATGTTCCGTAAACACACGTACAATCATTGCTGACACAATATATGCTACGATATGTCATAAAATACGTTGGATGCTGTCGGTTGGTATATCGTTGGCCCAACGTAATGCCAACGTAGATGACGTGGAAAGCTCTGACGTCAAACTCTACATGCGTGCACAACGGATCAGGCGTCTGCTTTTCTATTTGCGCGATTTGTTCTGGTTCTCGTTCTGTATTGCTGCTGGTGTTGATTTTAGCAAATAAAGGATTCAGTTTCTTTAATTTGGAATTCAAGGATTGTTCGTTCTTTAGATGCCACCATCGGTCATCGAGTCGCTATCCGAGGTAGGTTTACATTTGTGAGAAACTACTCTTTTGTGTAAAATTAATTAATTATTTTTCTCGGAATCACAAAGTTCTGAAAGTTTGCACGGCGTACATATAAATTATAGCGGAGAATACTTATTGATATGTAGTAGTTTCTCACAAACTTGCATCAGATAGTGACATGGTGGCTGACGGTGGTAATTATGAACGGATTATTGGATGCCCAAAAAAACTAAAAATCCCCAACGTTATGCCAACCAATTTAGTTTGAGTTCCCAACGTTGTCCCTCCGTTGGGTCAACGTTATGCCAACAAAAGGGTTTAGTTTCTAACGTTGCGCCAACGTTATACCAACCATGTGGTCTGGATATCAACGTTAACGTTGGGCCAACTCTCTGTATATATCGTCCAACGTTGGCCCAACATAGGCCCAATACGTTGGCCCAACATTGACGCAATGAGCAAAATTACGTTGGCCCAACGTTGGTTTGCCAACGTTGGCCCAACCATTCAGATGGTGGTTGTGCCAACGTTGGCCCAACCATGTCATGCTATCTGGGAAGCTCCAGGCATGACAGGGTTAAATGTTCGATTTGTGAATATTGGTGTGTATTCCGTTCAATCAGAAACAAAATATTCGAAGAAGCCTAGAAAGGGCTACAATGTACATATGGAATCATAAATCATATTTATTGACCCGGGGGGGGGGGGGGGGGGGGGGGGGGGGGGGGGGGGGGGGGGGCATTAATTTTGTTTCATTGTAGCTTTATTCCAGTTCTGTTCAAAGATATTTTCATGGGTCAACTGAAGTTAGCACGTCGCCATGAATGCGCAACAATATTAGCTCTAAATTAAATTACAAATAATTTACTCACTAATGCACTCTCCTTTAAATCCAAGTTCTCTAGAACCACGTCTCCTGTAACAAATGATAACAATGATGTAAGCTATATGTATGAGCTGGTAACTCAAAAGCTGCATATGATTCTCAAACACAGATTGCAATAGCAAAAACAATTTAACATTTGTTTTTCAGCAATGCCAGCTTAAATTTTGTCCATTTCCAGTTGGATGTTGGTCAAACCAGCCGAGATACATTCATAAAATTCAGTGATGTTCATCGACATTGATGTTACACAGAAACAGAGAAATACAAGTATGGTCCCTTCTGTAATTATTTAGTGAGCGAATTTGAACGTGGTGACACTGTAGATGTATTTGGTTGTCAACAGTAACCTTCATTCGCAGGTTTCGTTGTCGGAAATTATCATTGTTTTTATAACTGAGCAGCTGTCAGTGACGCTGAAGGGGTCACTCTCACCAAAAAAAGTGCTGAAGGGTACACAGGGTTTGAAAATGTGCAGAAGGGTACACAGGGTTTGTGATCGGCACTAACACCATTACTTAAACTGTGTTTCTGAAAGTCTGATGCCCGTTAGATGTTTGTTTTCAGTTAATTTTAATTTTCATTGGAACATAAACAATTATTCTCTAACAGAAATCATGGCAGATACGAAAACTAAACGTTATTTAGAACGACATTTCAAAACCTGTGTACCCTTCAGCACATTTTCAAAAACTGTGTACCCTTCAGCACTTTTTTTTGTGAGAGTGACCCCCTCAGCGTCAGTGACTGCCCATAAATGAACTTCATCATGCTATTATAGCTAAGAAAACATTGCGGACTTCACAATCAGCCTACAAAAACACTAGCTCGATCAAATTAAGCTGATATAAGGTGTAATTCAGTCAATAGGGTCGACCTCTCTGGGGTTGAGTTCGTGTGGGGCCGACTTTTTTTTATTTTCTAAATCCAAGAAGTGGGTATCCTTTCCCCTAAAACTGGGCTATCAAGTCAAACAAGGGCCGTAATTCTGGTAGAAATGAATCATTGAATGGGCGAAACGCGTAGTGAGTGAGTATCCTTTCGCTCAAGATATGCTATCACCATACTAAAGGACAATAAAATCCGACAATTAACAAGGTTACATGGTGATATATGTTCTGACGGACGCCTGACAGATGGACGGAGCCCTCAGCTATATGCCCCTGCGTGGGTCAGGGGCATAATAAACCTGGCAGGATTGGTGAGTGCCAGGACTGCATGGAGAGCTAGGACACTTTCAGTTTCATTCTAACTTATCTAAGAAGACAAATAATGGCTAATAAATGACAGTTATAACTAACCAGAACCAGAAGGGGTATTAATGGTATATATTTATATAAATATAATATTAGCCTGTGAACCCGACCATTCAAACAGATCTATTGTCGGACTTGTGACAGCTTAGCTCTATTTTAATTTTTAATTTGTAATACTTTACAGCCTCTAACTCATAAATATTCCCTGATTTGAACAGCTTAAACTTTAAAGGGCTTGTATTTAAATAGGTGTATGGTGACTTTTGTGTTGGGAATAAAATGTCAGATACGGTTGAGTGCACAATCCAGGTGAATTTACACCTGTCATTTTCAAGAAGATTTAGATTGATTAACATAATGTAAATATAACTGTCCAGCACTGAGATGCATCTCATATGCACCAGAAATTGCATTGAATCTGTAATAAAATGATATTAAAACCCTTTAGTTGGAACTATTTCATGTCGCGTTCGATTGCATGTACCGGTGTCAATTTCATAAACAAATTCACATACCGCCCCATATCCCTATCTTCAGCTGAGAAGAATTCAAATTTTCTACATAATCTCCAAGAAATCTGTTGATCAGATCAGTAACAAGCGACTCGAAAACCATTTCGGTGGCATTAATGCTTCGAATACTCCATATAAGTGCTGCAACAAATAAATTCGCCTGCAAACTTTAGTGAAGCCGGATGGACGCACGCTATAAGTGACTTCTTTGTGTGTACTTATTAATATTCATAAGGTAAGTGGGCGTGTACTTGACAATAATATGCCAGGCTTTTCGGCGATATTTTACTTTTTGAATAAAAATAGTTGCAGCTTCAAACAAATGTTGTATATTATTTAAGTAAGTACACGAACATTTTTCGAACAGATAGCAAGAAATGAAATTTTAATGGTATAACAAATTTTTATTCCGGTGATATTATTCTACGTAAATTGACAGCACTCTATATTTCGTCTTATTTTATACCCGTAAATAAAGATTATAATTTGGTCTTGGATAGTTAAGTCTCATCCCTTTAGCTTACTTCCGGTCTAAATAAACAAATGTCAAACTTGTAAAACTAGTCGAAATAGTCTAAGGTATGGCCCTGCAAATCTCAGGGGCATGATATACTGTTAGGCAGCTTGTGTGGGGATAGCCATCCAATCGCAATTTGAAATTTGACCAACTAATTAGTGGCCTGCAGGCTGCCATGACACTGCCAGACATTTTCACTTGCCTTGGGCCACAAATTGACAAAATTCCAAAACTTATCAAAAGTCAAAATCATTAAATGTCACACTGTCACCTGGATCAAAAATGAATATTCAAGATATGAAAGTGTTTCAGCCATGACATCAGACCTAAATTTTAAATCATTGGACCATCTCACAACGAATACAGGAGAAGTCGGCTCCGCGCGAAGTCGGCCCCATACGAAGACGGTCCCACGCGAAGTCGGCCCCAGAGAAGTCGGCCCCAAATATAGCAAAACCATTGATTAAAATATTCTTTATTTATTTTATGATATGAATTATGAAACTGATATAAATAATAATAATGACAATATAATAATAAATTCAATTAACAAATTCAAACAACGTCGTCGCTATCACTGTCAGTGATGGGTGCTGAAATCTCTGCGATCCATTGTAGTAGCTGACTTATCAAATCATGCTTGAGAAAACGCAGTCAACAGGCATTGTGCCGAATTAAGGAATGTATAAAAATCGGATAGCTGGGCTAACCTAATTATATACGTCTATAAATCCGAGTGAGAATAATGAGCTAATGGCTTCGTTCGCTAAGCAGCAATCAACAGTACTTAGCGCTTTCTTTAATTGTCTGTCGGCAACTAGCGTTGTTTTTATAACTGAGCCGTGGTCCGTGACTGCCCAAAAGTGTAGTTCATTTTGTTATTACAACTAAGAAAACATTGTGGACTTCACAAATGGCCTGCACAAACACTATACTAAATCAATCAAATTAAGTTGGGGACCTCAAAATTAGCCAACATAAACACTATCTCAATAAAATTAAGCCGATTTAATCCCTTCTAATTAATGGGGCCGACTTCGCATGGGGCCGTCTTCGTATGGGGCCGACTTTGCGTGGGGCCGACTCTCCAGATACCCTCACAACTGTGTCTCTTTCAAAAAAACATTCATAACTGTTACCATGTAGCAATGCAAATTCCATCCTATATTCCTATCTTGAGAAACCGACTAGAAAAATGCAATACCACCATGAGGTAACATTCCGCCGCAATCACACATGCCCAAATTAATTCAAATTCTCATTCTTTCCAGCAACTGCAATTCTTTGGAACAGTCTAACTCTAAATCCCGACCTGGTCACAGTCTTTGATCCTGACACATTCAGGAAGAGTGTGTATCAGCAAATCACATAACTGGCTCATATCTGATCATTCTATTAACTTGATGTTTTTAAACTATTTTAAATTCTCCTCTGTAACATAAATCTAAAGCTCAACTATTCTATCTCTCAATACTCTCCTTTCTGTTTCTCATGCTAACCTACTTGCACTGACACGCACTTGAAATAATCTCCGAAAGGGGGTCTCCAGAACCAGCAGATAGATAGAAATTAACGAGAACAATGACAAATTCAAAATTATATAACCAATTTCTAATCTAACTCTAACAGAATTACAACATTTCTCCAGGTATGTTTTTGTGGGTGCAGTACGCTGTCCAATGGGGTGAAGACATTATAATGGATGACCTGTGTACACTCGTCAGTGTGTGCATGTTAAAGGATTACACCGGTATAATTTTTCTCAGTCATTATCGATGCCCGCCAATCCACTGAGCATGTAGCCTAAGATTTTTGTGATAGGCCGCCCCTAACATGTACAATGTATGGCGATTCATGCGATTGAATATTACATCATGGATTAAGCAGTCTGAAAAGTTAATCTTCCTTCATGTGACATCACATGAGGGACTACTAGCGACACACAGTGTCAAATCTGAAAGGCTGTCTCAATTGGCTTGTATCTACTGATTGTTTATATAAAGAAACAGCTGGACCAACGGAGCTGAAAATGTGCACACAAAAAGCTGTAGGTCTTTCAGTATCCCTGAAAGTTTTTCATATAGTGTACCCAGATACATGTAGGTACAAGTTGGCCTAAATTAAATACTTCTGGAGAAAAAATCCTCTGGCTTAAAGCTGCGGAAAGCATTGGCGATGGGTGCAGCTGAAAAATCTTACCAAGCTTAATAAACCATTTTACCAAGAAGAATATCGAAAAATGGAAGGAATTTGTTCTAATTTACAGTATCAATAATCCTTCAGTGACAAGACTTTGCATGCTGAAAGCATTGTTGGTAACTACGAACTGTAACAGAATGGAATGCTTACCTCTTTAGCAATGATCAATAACTCTAAAATACAGGTAACGTTGGTTAGGATCAGATTGAAATTCCCAAGTGGTGAAAATTGTGATGAATTATGCAATGTGTCATCTGCCAATTTGGGGATATAGAGAAACTAAACTAAAAAAAGAAATACTCTCGGGCTCCAAATAAAAGTGCAGGCCCAAATAATAGTGCAGGGGGGGGGGGGGGAATTCCATTGAAAGTTAATTAAAGTGCAGACCCAAATAATAGTGCAGGGGGAACTCGGAGAAAACATAAAAATAACTGGTTAAACAAATTATTTTTATAGTACTAGTAGATCAAGTATAGGAATCAACATACATTTAGTATGTGTCATGTGATGTTTTATTCAATATTTAAATGTCCACATGTATGTCATATACTTGAATATGTTCATGCATAAAGCTATAAGCTCATCATTTTGATATCAGAATCATATAGAAATCTTGAGTTTGTGCTGATTTAAATTTTTATAGCCTCAAAATTAATAAACGTGCAGACCCAAATAAGCACTGAGCAGGCTGGTGCAGGGGGGAAATTTCCCAAGAAAATAATAAACGGGCATGCATGTTTATTTAGAGCCCAAGAGTAGAATCTATGTGATGCAGTTTCCACAAAAATCTGATAATAATGAAACTTTCCACAGAAGATGAGGCCTAAGCAGAATAACTCCCTCAGAGGGTAAATTTAGTGATGCTAGCCTGCTATGTAGGATAACCTCACTAAATTTACATGCTGGGGAGTGGGGACCTCATTCTGCAAATGACAGGCACACTAAACTCAGACTTACTCCTCAAGTTAATTAATTAGCTTCAATGAAATTGAGTCATGCATTTTGGGCCAATATATAACCCTCTGAGGTATTATAGGTAAATTAACAGTATTACATCCCCTGTGGGTTATAATGATGGACTGAATTGGCATATATGTAGTCATGTGGCTATGAGTACTTAGGTTGCTAAGGAACTCCTAAACCATCATTATGTTGGCTAGTATCTCCGAACATGAGCATAAGTTTACCCTCAAAATCTCACTGGAAATGGGAGGTTACAATTTTTTTTGTCGTCTGCTTTATTATTTTTAATTGACCAAATGAATATGTTGTCAATCACTAAAAATCCTGGAATGGACTTCAGCCACTGAAGCTTAAACTGACTAGAACTGATTTATGGATTTCACATTTGTTATCAGATATCATCTTGGGATATTGAAAATTCTCAATATGCTGCCATTTTTTACTCTATTAAACTAAAATATCCATAGTCTAAAATTATGTAGACCAAGTCTTTTCGGTCCAGATCAGCTTGGGATATCCCTGGGATAACCTTTTTCTATCACAGTAAATGATATATCATTTTGAAGACAGATTAATCACGGACATTTCAGATGATTAATCACATTCAGGGGTTCGCGTGAATGTGCGGGCTCCACGTGTACATGTAATACGTCTTTTGAATGAAAGTCTGTTATAGAAGCATATCGGGACAGGACTCTGCCCAAAACAGCACAATCCCAACCGATATCCCAAGCTGCTGTGGACCAAGAAGACTTGGTCTAGAATTCTTGGACTGCCGATTTCGCTATTTATATTTATCTCAACAAATTGACTGCACGTGAAAGTTAAATATTACCATTTTATTTTCAGAATCAGCATCAAAAATATATTTGCATACAAGAGACCTGACTTGTTTGTGACATGACAGAAAAGATAGAGCTGAATGTGGATATAAGAGGTTTTATCTATCCAACCTGACTATTTGAAATTAACAATCAGGATGGCAACAGGATCAACAACAAAGGTGCGACTATCTGAAATTGTTGACAGATTGTCATCCAATCTTGATCATGTCTCAAACAGTAACGAGAATGATCAATTTGAAATGGAAGAAGAAACAGATCTGGTTCATGTCTCCCACAATAACAAGAGTGATCAGTTTGAAATTGAAGAAGAAAATTGTTTCAGAGAGAAACCCAACCAGTTGGAAATCCATGGAAATGTGAATCTGGATCATGTCACACACTGTAACAAGAGTGATTGGGTTGAAATTAAAGAAGAAACAGATATCACAGAGAAACCGAATCAGCCAGAAATCCATGGAAATGTGCCTCTTCAAAATGAAAAGGGAGACAATTTAGATATAAATAATAATGCTGAACCACTGGCTGAACCGGAAAAGACTGATGATGATAAGAAAACAGAGTTTGTCTGCCAAGTGTGTAACAAGGAATTCGCGTGGAAGTTTTGCTTGGTGAGGCATCTGAAAGTGCATATTGGTAAACGCTCACATACATGTGATGTATGCAACAAATCATTTTTTGACAAGACAGCCCTCAGACAGCATTCTTTTACACACACTGGATATCGGCCATATAAGTGTGAGCAATGTGATAAAAGTTTTCCGCAGAAGTCAAATCTTGTGAGACACCGAGCCATCCACACGGGTGAGAGACCATTCGCTTGTCAGATTTGTGAAAGTCGATTTGCCCAGAAGTCGCATCTAACTCGACATATGTCGTTCCATGCTGGAGATAAACCTCATCAGTGTGAATTCTGTCCACGTGCTTTCTGCTTAAGATCAACCCTGCGGCAGCATATGGTCGTTCATAATGGAATTAAAAATCATGAGTGTGATATTTGCCTCAAACGGTTTGGTCGGAGATCACATCTAAATAGACATTTACTTACTCATGATGCACAAAAAGAAAAGGATTCTGTAGAATAAGACGATGTACTGTTTTCCTACCACAATATGCAGATTAATTTATGATTTTTAACATGGGCAGAGGTCCCCTGAGGGTGAATTTAGTGACGCTATCCCGAACAGTGGGCAAGCATCACCAAATTCAGCCTCTGTGGACCTCATTCTGCTTAGGCCCCATCTTCTGGAAAGTATCTACAGTCTCAGATTAACATTGTTTTAAGTTACTTTTTCCATTCTGGGAAGTTTCTATATCCTCTAATTTGCAGAAGATAAACTGCATTATAATTGATGTGACTAATGAGTGAATATCACCAACTTCAACTGGGAAAATTCAATCTGATCCAAGGTCTCGCATAGCAGTTGAGTTGTAAGCAGAATGAGGTTCCAAGAGGGTGAATTTGGTGATGCTAGCCCACCATGCAGGATAGTAATTCAAAGGATACAGTATAAGACGTCCTTAGTATAAATATTTCGTATGTGTATCAAGCTATTTTGGTCCCCAGAACATGATAATGGCTTCTGTGTACAAGGCTTGAAGATACATTTGTGCCAGAATCAAGCCTGTCATTTGCAGAATGAGGTCCCCAGAGGGTGAATTTAGTGATGGTATCTTACATAGTGGGCTAGCATCACCAAATTCACCCTCTGTCGACCTCATTCTGCATGGCCTCATCTGCTATGGGAGACATAGACTCAGATTGAAGTTCCCAAATGGTGAATATTGTGATGTACAATCATTGGGAACCTGAATTATGCAATGTGTCATCTGCCAATTTGGGGATATAGAGAAACTAGACTAAAAAAGAAATAGAATCTTTGTGAAGAAGTTTCTATAGAAATTTGATAATAAAGAAACCTTCCAGAGAAGATGAGGCCTAAGCAGAATGAGGTCCCCAGAGGGTGAATTTAGTAATGATAGCCCACTTTGCAGGATAGCATCACTAAATTCACCCTCTGGGAACCTCATTCTGCAAATGACAGGCACACTAAACTCCGGCTTGGCCAGAATCATTCACAAAATCTTAGAAGTGGGCCAAATTATAAGTATAAGTACCAGGTTATTAGCTCAACTAGACAAAGTCAAGTTTGAGCTATGGCCATGGGTTGGCATCCGTTGTCTGTCCGGGCTTCCGTCTATCTGTAATTTCGTTTCGCTCACCCTACAGGCCACATCCCTCATCCAATCGTCACCAAACTTCAATTTGATCTTCGGGGTGACCTTTATATGGCAGCCATCGATTGTTTCCAATTTTTTTTTTAAAACATGGCTGCCAGTGACTAAATCCTTCGGCACACCCTACAGGCCACATCCCTCATCCGATCGTCATGAAACTTCATATGGATCTTTGGGGTGACCTCTAGATAAGTGCCATTTACAAATTTCGTTAAAATACATGCCCACAAGAGCCATCTTTGATTTCAAATTTGAATCTATCAGAACACCCTGCAGCCCACTGTTATATGAGAAATGCTTAGAAAAACTTACAGGCATGTTTAGGATCACCTCTAGATGGGAGCTATCCAATTTGAATGACTATCGATGAAAAACATTGCCGTTGCAGCCATTTTGTATTTTACCAAACTTTATATTGATCATCTAAATGGGAGCAATCAATTTTTTATGAAATTCGTTCGAAAAATATGGCTGCCAGTTGATTGTACTCTTTGCATGACTAAATCCTTTGGCACGCCCTACAGGCCACATCCCTCTTCTGATCGTCACCAAACTTCAATTGCATCTTCGGGGTGACTTCTAGATGGCAGCCATCGATTATTTCCGATATTCGTTGAAAAACATGGCTGCCAGTGGCCATCTTGGATTTTATTCTTTACATGACTAAATCCTTTGGCACGTCTTACAAACCACATCCCTTGACCGATATTCATCAAACTTCATACGGATCTTCACCCCTCATCCGATCATCACCAAACTTCATACGGATCTTCAGGTTCAGCTCTAGATGGGAGCCATCAATTTTTCCCGAAATTATTTAAAAAACATGGCTGCCAGCAGCCTTGTTGGATTTAACATTTGAATCCATTGGTACACCCTGCAGGCTAGCATCACCAAATTCACTATCTGAGGACCTCATTCTGCTTAGGCCTCTTCTGGGAAGTATCTATAGTCTCAAATTAACATTGTTTTTAGTGACTTTTTACTTCTAGGAAGTTTCTATATCCCCTAATTTGCAGAAGATAAAATGCATAATCGAGGTGACTAATGGGTGAACATCACCAAATTCAACTGAGGAAATTCAATCTGATCCTAGGTCTCCCATAGCAGAATGAGGTTCCCAGAGGGTGAATTTGGTGATGCTAGCCTGCCGTGTGGGATAGCATCACTAAATTCACCCTCTGGAAACCTCATTCTGCAAATGACAGTCACACTATTTGCAGACTCGAGTGCCTTGGGTCCCTTTAATAAACAAACGAAACATATTTATTGGATTTTGACCTGAAAAATATTCAGCAAATTTATTTATCTTGGGCAAAACCCAATTACAACATTGAATAAAATTTGTCTTGACATATTTCATTATTTCTACTTACATATTTAAACGGACATGGCTCATTTGAGTTTCCAAATTTTGTCTATGTAATTTCGAAGGAGGTATAAGATATGTTGATATAAATACACAAAATATTGATATACCGGCTTTGTATGCTCTGAAAAATACTTGCAACGATCACAGCCATTTTCCAGCTAATTTCAATTGTTTGCACAGAAGTGAGATAACGCTCTTTATTTATACCATATCATGAATAGACAAATATGGAACGCTCTTTTCTGTTCCATGCCGTGCACATGGCTGTTGTTTGTTTGAGAGCCAAACACAGTGTTCAATATTTTATGACTTCAATGCGTCTTTCTGGGACATACATGTATAGTGCATGTAGAAAGGTAGTTCAAGTATTTATCGACCTATTTCGATAGCGGAAAAAAATATTATCTGGTATATTTTGGAGTGCAAACTGCCATTTGGCTTTAAATTATGGTTTTCAAAGTATTGTAACACTGTCTGCAAAGTGTAAGGAGTATTAACTGTATGTATTATTATTTATTGTTTCACATCGATCACAGTTTGTCAGAGTTATTGCCCTCTTCGACTTGATATCGGTTGATTATTTTAGCGCATGGATCATGTAATTACCGTTATTGTTGTTATCAGATTGGGCTGAATCGGTCACTCTCACCATTTGTTTGTGATAAAGTTACCCAGGTTCCCGAAATTGTGATAAAGTTACCCAGGTTCCCTAAATTGTGATAATGTTACCCAGGTTATGCAAATCTCACAATATGTATGCAAATTAAAACTGAATGAGGGAAATACTGTTCAGTTTTGGCAAGTGACAGCCCTCAGTATAAATGAAGAAATTTTAGTAGTTGGGGGTGGTTAGTTTGATCGCAAAAAAATGAATATTTTGTTACTATATATGAAATTTTATTAACCTGGGTAACTTTATCACAATTACCCCCAACCAACATTATCAAAATTACGGGATCCTGGGTAACTTTATCACACAAAAAAACAGTGAGAGTGACCAACTCAGCTCAAATTGGTGTATGAATTACTGACAGGATCGTTTGGTGTATGAATTACTGACAGGATTGTTTTGTTTTCCGGATCATAAGTTCATAACTTTTGTTACATTTTTCCATTCTGATCAGCATTCGGAGGGCTGCTCTCATAAATTATAAAGGTCAAATTAGACATTGGGTTCAGATCGATGAATTTTGTCAGATTGCCCATTTTTGCCTTAGCATCAGGCCTGAGTATAAGGTGCCTGTCATTTGCAGAATGAGGTCCCCAGAGGGTAATTTAGTGACGCTATCCCGCATTTAGAGCTAGAATCACCAAATTCACCCTCTGAGGACCTCATTATGCTTAGGCCTCATCTGCTGTGGGAGACATAGACTCAGATTGAAGTTCCCAAATGGTGAATATTGTGATGTACACCCATAGGGAACCTCAATTATGCAATGTGTCGTCTGCCAATTTTGGGATATAGAGAAACTAAACTAAAAAAAAATAGAATCTAAGTTTCTATAGAAATTTGATAATAAATAAACTTTCCAGAGAAGATGAGGCCTGAGCAGAATGATGTCCCCAGAGGGTGAATTTAGTGATGCTAGCCTGCGATATGGGATAGCGTCACTAAATTCACCCTCTAGGGACCTCATTCTGCAAAAGATAGGCACCTTAAAAGTTATTCTCAGGCATGCTTAGCGTTTACTGTTGGTTTTGATTTTCAGTTCATAAATTTTGTTATTTCTAATTTATATTTTCCTGATGTTTCTTAGAAGCAAACAATACAATAGAGCTACCTTCATCCTGGATTTAGTGTGTCTGACATTTGCAGAATGAGGTCCCCAGAGGATGAGTTTAGATGCTATCCTGCAGAGTGGGCTAGCATCACCATGTTCACCCTCTGGGGACCTCATTCTGCTTAGACCTCCTCTTCTGGAAAGTATCTATAATCTCAAATTAACATTGTTTTTAGTTACCTTTTTTTCTCTTCTGTTCAATTTCGTCATTAATCGAGGTGACTAATAGGTGAACATCACCCACTTCAAATGGAGAAACTCAATCTGATCCTAGGTCTCCCACAACAGTTGAGGCCTAAGCAGAATGAGGTTCCCAGATGGTGAATTTGGTGATGATAGCCCGCTTTGCATAATAATGTCACTAAATTCACCCTCTGGGAACCTTATTCTGCAAATGACAGACACACTAAATCTAGGCTTGGCTACCTTTTTAGCTCACCTGAGACAAAGTCTCTGATGAAGCTATAGTCATCACTCCTCGTCCGTCATCCATCCATCCATCAGTCAGTCTGTCTGTCCGTCCCTCCGTCAGCAATTCTTTGAACATCTTCTCCAGATCCATAGGACAAAATGGGTTCATAATTGGTGTGGATGTTCCCTAGGTGACTGGTATTCAGATTTGTTCAAATGAGGTCACTGGGTAAAATAGTTGCGAAGCCAGGGCCATAACTCTTTCCCTGCATAGTAATTCTTAAAACAACTTCTCAAGTAGCATCAGGCCGAATGGGTTCTTATTTGGTATAAAAGGTCCTTGCGTGACTTTGGTTCAGATTTGTTCAAATTAGGTCACTGGGTCAAATGTGGGCAGAGCCAGGGACATAACTAAAAAAACAAACAAACAAAATATCTTTTTTTTTCGATTGAACTCCTTGCTCAATTCAATAAAAAAAAATAAAAATTTAAAGTTAATTGTTGAAGACACAAATATTAAAGAAACCCCTCACCCTTGCCCATTGGTGCTTCTAGCATCCCTGTTATCAAACACTTGTTTTAAATATATTTCACAGTCACAATGCAATACACCCTGTGCATATGCTAGAATATTATCTCTTACAGTGAAAATAATACAGGTCAGCATACCAGTCTGCTCTGTTGATAATACTTATCCAGATGTCAAATCTGACAGTGTAGTCAGCACACAGCTCTCTCCAGCCAGAGAGTTTTGTTTTGGTAATTAATTTTCAAATTGATTGACAAATGTATTCCCAGGAGCCTTCAGTCTCTACTCATATAAACTATTATTGGTATAGGGATTTGTTCAAATGGTGGGTCAGTCAAAATATGTTGTTTATACTGTTTTAACACTTCCTTTCAGTGAATTAATTTCTACCCTATGAATGGTTCTGTAGTTTCCGTGGACCATCTTTTGTTGATTGAGACTGTTTCTAATAGAGACAGCTTTATAAGTTTAAGAATCAGCTACTCACTCCAAAAACATTAACCCCCTCCATAAGACAATCTATTTGAGTTGTTGAGTTCAAGTTTGGTACTGATATATAGGTTCCCGTGATTATAGTTGTAAGCTCACCTGAGGCAAAATCTCCTGTGGAGCTCATGTCCATCATCACGTCTGTCCATTAAAAATTGTTTAAAGATCTTCTTCTCCAGACCCATAAGACCGAATGGGTTCATATTTGGTGTGGATGTTCCCTAAGTGACTCATATTCAGATTTGTTAAAATGAGGTCACCAAGTCAAATAGTTGCAAAGCCCGGGCCATAACTCTTTCCCTCCAGAGTAAGTTTTAAAACAACTTCTTCTCAAGAACCATTGGGCCTATTAAGCTTATCAATTTTAGTTTTGAAAAACTAATTACGACATAACAACGTACTGACTACTGTAGTCTTCAGAGTCCCAGTCTTCTCCGTCTTGATAGTCTGGTGAGCGACCCCACAGTCATTGACTGTCTTGTTATTTGAACAAAGTTACTGCTCTTGCACATTTGTGTTCTACAGTAATACCTATATAATCGAGTTCTTAACCACAGCAGAATTATCGATAACTTTTCAGGATTTAGTCGGAAATATGGCTTGTTGCCATTCATCGGAAATCTCTCAGTGAATTTAAGTTCATAATTCTGCTGTGGTTAAGGAGTCGATTATTTTAGGGCATTACTTTATTATTGCCAAGGTATTAAGTAAGTTTCAGTGTAACTGTCACCTTGATTCTGTTTGTTAAGAATTTTAATCTCAAATTCTTTAGAATTATCAGAAGATTATTATTATGTTCATTCTCCATAATTACATGTACATGTATATTGTGGAGTATATTTATCATATGGTTTCAATAAGACCCATTTTCATATTATATATTTACATTAAAATTTACTAATTTCATATACTAAGTTTTATTGTGACAAGTCCGGAGGCAGGATGGGTCTTGAAATAGTTTAAACTCCCTGAGCACCCACCCCCACAAAAGCAGTAAATAAATCAGAATAAAATGAAACAAAATTATACTAGCCTGGTTCTTTTCACCGACCTAATTTTCAGCATATTCCAATATTTTATTACAACCAAAAAAAGTGGAATGGCAACATAAATGTTAAAAGAATAGTGTGTACACGAATTCCCAAATATTTTAATACAACCAGAAAAACAGTGAATGGATAGAAATAATTAGTATAAATCAAAATAATATGAAACAAAATTGTATTACATGTACCCTGGTTCCCTTCATCAAACTAATTTTCAGCATATTTTCCAATATTTTAATACAACTAAAAACAGTCGAATGCCAACATAAATGGTTAATCAAAACAGAGTACACAAATTACCACAGTTATACTTGCCTCCCGCATTATTTTGTTAATGGGATTCAAGCTAAAAATGGGTATACTCAACTTTGGTGGCGAAAAATTGATGGGTATTTGATGGCTAGAATTAGTCCACTAAAGTAGACTAATCGGATAAGGGATATTTTAATATTTGGACATTTACGGGTTCCCTTATCCTCTTTTTGAGGGAAAGAACAATCGTTAAATATACAGATATCGGTTGATTATTTTAGCGCATGGATCATGTAATTACCGTTATTGTTGTTATCAGATTGGGCTGAATCGGTCACTCTCACCATTTGTTTGTGATAAAGTTACCCAGGTTCCCGAAATTGTGATAAAGTTACCCAGGTTCCCTAAATTGTGATAATGTTACCCAGGTTATGCAAATCTCACAATATGTATGCAAATTAAAACTGAATGAGGGAAATACTGTTCAGTTTTGGCAAGTGACAGCCCTCAGTATAAATGAAGAAATTTTAGTAGTTGGGGGTGGTTAGTTTGATCGCAAAAAAATGAATATTTTGTTACTATATATGAAATTTTATTAACCTGGGTAACTTTATCACAATTACCCCCAACCAACATTATCAAAATTACGGGATCCTGGGTAACTTTATCACACAAAAAAACAGTGAGAGTGACCAACTCAGCTCAAATTGGTGTATGAATTACTGACAGGATCGTTTGGTGTATGAATTACTGACAGGATTGTTTTGTTTTCCGGATCATAAGTTCATAACTTTTGTTACATTTTTCCATTCTGATCAGCATTCGGAGGGCTGCTCTCATAAATTATAAAGGTCAAATTAGACATTGGGTTCAGATCGATGAATTTTGTCAGATTGCCCATTTTTGCCTTAGCATCAGGCCTGAGTATAAGGTGCCTGTCATTTGCAGAATGAGGTCCCCAGAGGGTAATTTAGTGACGCTATCCCGCATTTAGAGCTAGAATCACCAAATTCACCCTCTGAGGACCTCATTATGCTTAGGCCTCATCTGCTGTGGGAGACATAGACTCAGATTGAAGTTCCCAAATGGTGAATATTGTGATGTACACCCATAGGGAACCTCAATTATGCAATGTGTCGTCTGCCAATTTTGGGATATAGAGAAACTAAACTAAAAAAAAATAGAATCTAAGTTTCTATAGAAATTTGATAATAAATAAACTTTCCAGAGAAGATGAGGCCTGAGCAGAATGATGTCCCCAGAGGGTGAATTTAGTGATGCTAGCCTGCGATATGGGATAGCGTCACTAAATTCACCCTCTAGGGACCTCATTCTGCAAAAGATAGGCACCTTAAAAGTTATTCTCAGGCATGCTTAGCGTTTACTGTTGGTTTTGATTTTCAGTTCATAAATTTTGTTATTTCTAATTTATATTTTCCTGATGTTTCTTAGAAGCAAACAATACAATAGAGCTACCTTCATCCTGGATTTAGTGTGTCTGACATTTGCAGAATGAGGTCCCCAGAGGATGAGTTTAGATGCTATCCTGCAGAGTGGGCTAGCATCACCATGTTCACCCTCTGGGGACCTCATTCTGCTTAGACCTCCTCTTCTGGAAAGTATCTATAATCTCAAATTAACATTGTTTTTAGTTACCTTTTTTTCTCTTCTGTTCAATTTCGTCATTAATCGAGGTGACTAATAGGTGAACATCACCCACTTCAAATGGAGAAACTCAATCTGATCCTAGGTCTCCCACAACAGTTGAGGCCTAAGCAGAATGAGGTTCCCAGATGGTGAATTTGGTGATGATAGCCCGCTTTGCATAATAATGTCACTAAATTCACCCTCTGGGAACCTTATTCTGCAAATGACAGACACACTAAATCTAGGCTTGGCTACCTTTTTAGCTCACCTGAGACAAAGTCTCTGATGAAGCTATAGTCATCACTCCTCGTCCGTCATCCATCCATCCATCAGTCAGTCTGTCTGTCCGTCCCTCCGTCAGCAATTCTTTGAACATCTTCTCCAGATCCATAGGACAAAATGGGTTCATAATTGGTGTGGATGTTCCCTAGGTGACTGGTATTCAGATTTGTTCAAATGAGGTCACTGGGTAAAATAGTTGCGAAGCCAGGGCCATAACTCTTTCCCTGCATAGTAATTCTTAAAACAACTTCTCAAGTAGCATCAGGCCGAATGGGTTCTTATTTGGTATAAAAGGTCCTTGCGTGACTTTGGTTCAGATTTGTTCAAATTAGGTCACTGGGTCAAATGTGGGCAGAGCCAGGGACATAACTAAAAAAACAAACAAACAAAATATCTTTTTTTTTCGATTGAACTCCTTGCTCAATTCAATAAAAAAAAATAAAAATTTAAAGTTAATTGTTGAAGACACAAATATTAAAGAAACCCCTCACCCTTGCCCATTGGTGCTTCTAGCATCCCTGTTATCAAACACTTGTTTTAAATATATTTCACAGTCACAATGCAATACACCCTGTGCATATGCTAGAATATTATCTCTTACAGTGAAAATAATACAGGTCAGCATACCAGTCTGCTCTGTTGATAATACTTATCCAGATGTCAAATCTGACAGTGTAGTCAGCACACAGCTCTCTCCAGCCAGAGAGTTTTGTTTTGGTAATTAATTTTCAAATTGATTGACAAATGTATTCCCAGGAGCCTTCAGTCTCTACTCATATAAACTATTATTGGTATAGGGATTTGTTCAAATGGTGGGTCAGTCAAAATATGTTGTTTATACTGTTTTAACACTTCCTTTCAGTGAATTAATTTCTACCCTATGAATGGTTCTGTAGTTTCCGTGGACCATCTTTTGTTGATTGAGACTGTTTCTAATAGAGACAGCTTTATAAGTTTAAGAATCAGCTACTCACTCCAAAAACATTAACCCCCTCCATAAGACAATCTATTTGAGTTGTTGAGTTCAAGTTTGGTACTGATATATAGGTTCCCGTGATTATAGTTGTAAGCTCACCTGAGGCAAAATCTCCTGTGGAGCTCATGTCCATCATCACGTCTGTCCATTAAAAATTGTTTAAAGATCTTCTTCTCCAGACCCATAAGACCGAATGGGTTCATATTTGGTGTGGATGTTCCCTAAGTGACTCATATTCAGATTTGTTAAAATGAGGTCACCAAGTCAAATAGTTGCAAAGCCCGGGCCATAACTCTTTCCCTCCAGAGTAAGTTTTAAAACAACTTCTTCTCAAGAACCATTGGGCCTATTAAGCTTATCAATTTTAGTTTTGAAAAACTAATTACGACATAACAACGTACTGACTACTGTAGTCTTCAGAGTCCCAGTCTTCTCCGTCTTGATAGTCTGGTGAGCGACCCCACAGTCATTGACTGTCTTGTTATTTGAACAAAGTTACTGCTCTTGCACATTTGTGTTCTACAGTAATACCTATATAATCGAGTTCTTAACCACAGCAGAATTATCGATAACTTTTCAGGATTTAGTCGGAAATATGGCTTGTTGCCATTCATCGGAAATCTCTCAGTGAATTTAAGTTCATAATTCTGCTGTGGTTAAGGAGTCGATTATTTTAGGGCATTACTTTATTATTGCCAAGGTATTAAGTAAGTTTCAGTGTAACTGTCACCTTGATTCTGTTTGTTAAGAATTTTAATCTCAAATTCTTTAGAATTATCAGAAGATTATTATTATGTTCATTCTCCATAATTACATGTACATGTATATTGTGGAGTATATTTATCATATGGTTTCAATAAGACCCATTTTCATATTATATATTTACATTAAAATTTACTAATTTCATATACTAAGTTTTATTGTGACAAGTCCGGAGGCAGGATGGGTCTTGAAATAGTTTAAACTCCCTGAGCACCCACCCCCACAAAAGCAGTAAATAAATCAGAATAAAATGAAACAAAATTATACTAGCCTGGTTCTTTTCACCGACCTAATTTTCAGCATATTCCAATATTTTATTACAACCAAAAAAAGTGGAATGGCAACATAAATGTTAAAAGAATAGTGTGTACACGAATTCCCAAATATTTTAATACAACCAGAAAAACAGTGAATGGATAGAAATAATTAGTATAAATCAAAATAATATGAAACAAAATTGTATTACATGTACCCTGGTTCCCTTCATCAAACTAATTTTCAGCATATTTTCCAATATTTTAATACAACTAAAAACAGTCGAATGCCAACATAAATGGTTAATCAAAACAGAGTACACAAATTACCACAGTTATACTTGCCTCCCGCATTATTTTGTTAATGGGATTCAAGCTAAAAATGGGTATACTCAACTTTGGTGGCGAAAAATTGATGGGTATTTGATGGCTAGAATTAGTCCACTAAAGTAGACTAATCGGATAAGGGATATTTTAATATTTGGACATTTACGGGTTCCCTTATCCTCTTTTTGAGGGAAAGAACAATCGTTAAATATCCAAATATAACATAAGTTCTATCCCGATAAGTCTACTTTTGTGGACTCGGCTTGAATGGGCCTGTATTACATTTTAACCCTCCCTACCCTTGTCTGGCCTTTTCCATCACATTTTCAGTAATGCCCTAAATAATCGACTCCTTAACCACAGTAGAATTATGGGTAACCTTTCAGGATTTAGTCGTAATATGGCTTGTTGCCATTCATCGGAAAGTTCTCACTGGAATTATTTAGGGCAATACTGTAATTTCGTAATTAAATATAGAGTATTTAAGAGTTTTGTCAGTTACAATTCATTCTGGATTGATCAAGCCAAATTTCAAATGAATATGGAGAGTTCGGTAGAAATGCGGAAAGTTGAAATGTCTTAAGTAATACTATATGTCAACATGCATGAAGATATAATCTATATATATATAAAAGAGTAGGATCTGTCTGTCCGTCTGTCTGTTCGGATTTTTCTCACAGACCCCTAGACCGATTTCAAACAAATTTGTTGTGGTGACTCGGGTTAACCTGGCGGAGGTTATAACGATGTTAGTTTTTAAAAATTTTGATTAAAAAAATTAAATTAAATTAATTTTAAAAACTCTCAAATTAAAATAAGTTCACTTTTCGGCCTATTTTAGAATCAAATAAATGTGAATATTTAGGTTCAATATGAACCTATTTGCAGACCAGTTGTATGCTCTTTATATATGTGTTTTCATTCTGTCCGCGCCATCCAACAGATTAACGGGTATAAGTCCACTATGGGCTTGGCTTAATTCAGAATCAAATTAGTCGAATATGAACCTATGTGCATATTGAGGTCCAAATGTGCGCCAAGACTGTGTAGGGACTGAAGGCCCCTCCGATGCTGAATAAAGGCCCCCAAAGGGAGCCCGTTTCAGCTATATATAGTATATTAGTAATTTAGTATATATATAAAGTAAACTTCAAGATAGCCACTACCTGCCATGTTTCCCAATGAAATTAGCTACCATCTAGTACTCCCCCCCCCCCCGAAGGTCAATATTAAGTTGATGACGATCAGATGAATACTGTGGTATGTAGATGTGCAAAACGATTTAGTCATGCAAAGAGTAAAAATCCAAAATGGCTGATGGTGGCAATGTTTTTTTTTAAAGAAATTCAGAAAAAGTTAAATGCCTCCCATCTAGTGGTCATCCCAAGTACGTTAATCCAGATAAAGGTACATGGTCATCCCGAACAATCATATTATGAAGTTTAGTGACGATCGGACAAGGGATATCGTCTGTGGAGTTTACCAAACGATTTAGTCATGCAAAGAGTAAATCGATGATGGCTGCTGGACGGTGGCCATGTTTTCCAACGAAATTTGGAGAAAAAAAAACAATTATTGGCTTCCATCTTGTTGTAATTGTTACCCAAACGATCCATATGAAGTTTGGTGACGATCGGTGAGGGATGTGGTCTTGAGGGTGTACCAAAGGATTTGGTCATGCAAAAAGTTAAATCCAAGATGAATGCATGCGGCGGACACGTTTTTCGTCGAATTTTTTCCCCATTCGATAGCTCTCATCTAGAAGTAATCCTAAACATGCCTGTACATTTTCAAAAGAATTCTCCGATAAATGCTGGTTGCATGATGTGCCGATTGATTAAAATTTGAAATCCAACATCGATGGCTGCTGGTGAACGGTTTCTAACGAATTTCGGGGGGGATTATGATTTCAATCTAGAGGTCATCCCATGCAGGTCATCCCGACGATTCATATGAACTTGTGTGATGATCGGACGAGAGATGTGGCCTGTAGGGTATGCCGAAGGATTTTGTCATACAAGTAGTAAAATCCAAGATAGATGGCCGCTAGCAGCCATGTTTTTGTCAATGAAAATGGGGGGGGGGGGGGGTGTATGGCTCCAATTTAGATGTCACCCGGACGATCCATATGAAGTTTGGTGATGATCGGGTTAGGGATGTGGAAAGTATGGTGCGCCAAAGGATTTAGTCGTTCAAAGAGTACAACCATAGATGGCTGCCAGTGGAATGATCCTAAAATGACTCATTCCCATCTACATGTCAATGTTAACATCCAGGACACATTTCACGATCACCATACGAAGAGTACGTCATGTGGCCCGTTCTAATGGATTAAATTTTGAAATCCAAGATGGCTGCCATTTTTTTTTGCCGAATGACCAACTGGAATGACCCAAAAATTACTCGTTCCCATCTACATGTCAATGTCAACAGCCATGACGGATTCCATAATCGTCAGACCAACCGTGACGGTACGGCCCATTGTCCGTGCTACTGGATTTACATTGTGTTATACTGAAAACCAAGATGGCCGACGGCGGACATGTTTTTTTTTCTCCAAATGACCCAAAATGACTCTTTCATATGTCAATGTCAACACCCATGACAAATTGCATAATCATCAGACAAACGATACGCCGCATGTAGTCCGTGCATGCCAGTGGATTGAATTGTGAAAACCAAGATGGCCGCTGGTGGCCATGCATGTTCTTTGACCGAATGACCCCAAAATGATTCGTTCCCATCTAGATGGCAATGTCAACAGCTATGACAAATTTCATTATGATAAAGCTGTCTTCAAAGTGATATACATGTATCATTTACCGTGATAGGAAACGGTATAGTGATGATACGATCGTTTAATGTATTGTTTACATGTATTTTCTAATAGCACGACGAATCGAAATGCTCTAGAAAACAAGGCTTTGTTTATAAATAAATCTCGTTGCTTTGACTTTTAACGGACCTCTAATATATGCATGCATGTTTGGAATCATCATACAATGATACAATTATATGTCGGACTTTTTTCTGGCACAGGCAGGGGGGAGTCTGTACAAAAATTCCGTATATAGGGCCGGGGTGGGTGGGTGGTCCAGAGGCCGAAAAAATCGTGCTTGTAAATTTTTTCCAAATTTTTTTTTTTTTCAAACAATTTACAAGTACTGACCATGTAATGTTGTTTGTGAGCATGTTAGTACCATTATTGTTGGTATAGGGCTATATATGCAGCTATAGTGACTCTTTAGCCTCCGATTTAGCAACATTCTGGATTTCACAGGATCCCGGCCCACTTCACAGTGGACCACCGTAATAGCGTTCAGGAAACTTAACCCATGGTTGAGTTATAATAATGCAAAACATGTTTACGGATGGAACAAAGCCGGTAACTGTGGTATGCATTGATAGGCGAAACCTGTGATGTGCAGTAATATGTGCATACATCCTTCACCTATCATTCTGGTCTATCACCATACCAAACCACATCAAAATTCGACAACCGACACTTAACTTATATTGCAAAAACTTTGTATACGGACTGAATTTAATAAAGTCGAACAGGGCCCATAACTCTGGTAGGCATTGTTGGTCACAACCCGTGATATTATTACGCCACCTGTGGTGTTTCTAGCTTCTGAGATTTTTATATTGCGTGGTGGACAGGGCGAATGTATTCTTGGAGATTGTTTGTACCTTACTCAATCGTACCGATAGAATCACGTAGATGCCGAAATTGTGAAGTTAACGCCACCGGTGTATAATACGTTTATGAAAATATGATAAATCGTATCGATAGAGTCAGGACAGGCTCAAATTGTAAACTTATAGTCACCGGTGTAATAACATGTTGTTGAAAATATAAATAATTTGATAGACTGAAAATAATATATAACCCATTGGGAGCCCCTGATGTATTCTTATTTGTACCTTACTCAATCGTACCGATAGAATCACGTAGATGCTTAAATTGTAAAGTTAACGCCACCGGTGTATAATACGATTTTGAAAATGTGTTAAATCGTATCGATAGAGTCAGGACAGGCTGAAATTGTAAACTTAAAGTCACTTGTTGTTGAAAATATAAATAATCTGATAGACTGAAAATAATGTGTAACCCATTGAGAACCCCTGGTTTAGTGAAGTGCATTGTGGGAAGTTTAATTGTGATTCACCTCCATCTTTATTTTCTGGAATTATCACCAAGATTTCTCCACTCTATTCTCTTAAAATGTACACTGATCGGTCATATTCTTTTGATAATTCTATCTAAATACATCTTAGCTACTATTCGGATCTGCTGTCCCGGTCGAAGAAGGTTTAGTTTGCCCAAAACGGCTATTGACAAAAGTTTGTTAACAAAAATTGAGCACACTCAATGACCCGTAGGCCGTACACACTGTAAATTTGTTATCGAAAACAAATTCAATTTCTTCCATCTAAAACATAATAATAGTAGTATTATACACATACACACCAAGTTTCAGCTCAAAATTTTGAAAAATGACAGTTTTATAGACATAAATCGATTTTAAATTTAATGGCAAATCCCATGTATGATGTTAAATTTTATCATCGAAAAAAATAATTATTTCTTCGATCTAGGAAATAATTACGTGTTGTACCCTGTCATATTTGACTGGTTCTACCTGATAATTGTGTGACAGTACAGTCGCGTTACTTTATACGTCATCATTGGTCATTATCACTCGACAAATTTATTTCGGTCTATCGTATCAACCCCTATTTCCCCCGCGTAGCCTGACTAAGTGTCTTTATCGCTCCATTAATTTGTATCGTTTCATCGGTATGAATTCCATATCCAATTATCAACATATAACCAACCCAACCTCTAATCCCGGTCCAATTTATTTATTTCTTTCATCGGTATATAGTCATGTTACGTAATATTTTATCTTGTGATACTTGTACTTATATGTCTATGGTATTACTATACTATACCGTATTTGTATATCAATTGCTATTCCTTTCTATATAATCCTGGTGCCAACTATAGAGATAATTTCAGACCCCCACCCCAATTTTATATAATTGCTGCTTTAGTACAGTCACGATGCATTACATGGCAACATCGATCCACTAATTTATGTCAGTTCATCAACTTCATCGGTACAAACCCCTTTTTTCTCCGAGTCCATATAACCAACCCAACATCTTATAGAACTCCATAAATGACTATTCTGGCACTATATAGAGATGACTAAGATTCTGACACCCCCCTATTTTATAGCCTTGTTGCAACAGTAGAGTTGATATGCATAATATGTCAACATTGGTCTTTATTGCTCTACAAATTTATATCGGTTCAACCCTTAGTTCCCTGTATCGCCCACCCCTCCCTCAATTTATTTGTTCATTTGTATTATAGTCTCGTCACATACACATTTTATCTTTTGTAACTTTTGCTTCAAAGCGTCGAGATCCGCTTTTTGAAATGTAAGCAGGCTTCAAACTCATCTTATCCAAGAAAAACTCTGGTTACATAAAAAAAATTTGTATACGGTGTACGCGCATTTGTTGCGTTAAAAACCAAAGGTCCCAAGTCAAGGTCCAAATCCCCAACACACTGATGTGAGGTTTAACTCCATCTACATACAGTAATGTCCAAATTAATTCATCACTTAACCACAGCAAAATTGTGTGTATTTTTTCATGATTCTAAATCCTGAAAAATTACCCATAATTATGCTGTGGTTAAAGGGTCAATTACTTTGGGCATTACTGTAACCAATATAAGGATTTGAGGTTTAATGATAACTCAATCATCATACAGTAATGTTCAAAGCAATTGACCACTTAACCACAGCAGAATAATGGGTAATTTGAGGATTGTAAATGCTGAAAAAATACATAATTCTGCTGTGGTTAAGTGGTCAATTACTTTGGGCATTACTGTAACCAATATAAGGATTTGAGGTTTAATGATAACTCAATCCTCATACAGTAATGTCCAAAGTAATTGACCACAGCAAAATTATTGGTAAATTTTCAGGATTTCAAATCCTGAAAAATTACCAATAATTCTGATGTGGTTAAGTGGTCAATTACTTTGGGTATTACTGTAACCAATACAAGGATGTGAGGTTTAATGAGAACTCCATCCATATAACTAATAATTATGTGTGAAAATCAAAACAAAATAAATTCCATGATGGCGTCCAATATGGACTGCCTAATTCTGCTCCAAAACATGTATATTCAATATATGGATGTTTATTGGGGGAAACCGATTATTTCAATGATATTTACATTAACTGTGATCCAAAACCCGACTTACGGGAGCGTGCGACTGTATCTTAAGCATATGTGCCTATTTAATGAGCCAACAATTGGAATCCCAACATAGAAGATTGGCGTGGGTCCCTTGCGCGATCTGTCCATCGAAAACTATTTAGACATCTCAAGACACGTAAGACCCAATAAGTTAATATACAGAATAGATACATCTATTGCCTGAGTGACTAATATTTATATTTGTTACAATGAGGTCAAATAGTTGCGAAGCCAGCACCACAATTCTTTCCCTCCATAGTAAATCTTAAAACAACTTCTAAATAATTAATAATTCACCTTATATTTGGTATGAAGCGTCCTTGGTTAAATGGAGTTCAGATTTGTTAACATCACGTCACCAAGGTAATTACTTGCGAAGCCACAGCCACAACTATTTCCCTCCATAGTAATTATCAAAACAACTTCTTAAGAACAATTGACCAGGTCAGTCGCGCAATTATTGGAAGAGCCACGGTCAATCATTTTTTTAAAACCAAATGTTACATTTAAATTATTGCTTTATTTAACCAAAACAAAAATGAGAAAATTTAACTTTTACTACTTGCTAAATTTTATCTTTTAATTATTTCATTTAAATTTTAGTATTTACAGTATACTATGTCCAAGTCTTTATAATCTGTTGAGTGACCCCACAGTCGTTTACTTTGTTAGTAATAATTTGAAGGATTACTTGTTTAAACGCAATTGTTATCAAAATATTTTATGTATTTTTTATAATTTCTATTTATATGTAATACCATAATCTTGGTGGCGTTACCATTTTTGACTATGGTTTTCTTGTGCATATTCGTTCCCCATTTCTGATCCGTCACCATGCCATAGGGCATCAAAATATGACAACCGAATCTTGCGTTATAATGCAAAATGTTTGTACGGACGGACGCATGCACGGACTGCTCGATACGTCAACTATATACCCGCCGACTAATATCGGGGGGTATAATAACCATATATCTAGATGTATACCAAACCAAAACAATTCCCCTCCCCCACCCCACCCCGGTGGATAAGACTAAAGAGTTCTTTGGTCATGCACAAATCATTGTGGCACCCCTGACCTGTTTACCACTATTTACACTGGTCAGTGTTCTCTGTCAGACACGACACACTCGATATATTAAGGCTATAATGGGGTCTAGGGCGATTTGTGACATATAGTATACCTACACAATGTTTTATTAATGTTGTTAGATACTGAAAACACCAGGAAACACCTGGAAATACAGTTTATTTTTCGTTTTTCTGATCTGTGTTTACCAATTAAAGGTACTCAATCCGTAAAGAGGGTCCCCAGCTCAACAGATTCCAACAACAACAATCCTATCAGAGGGTCCTATATTACTATTTCTTTGGCTTTGGGGGTAAAAAATATTTGATTCGAGTCGAGGAACCCATCAAACAAAGCTCAGAGTTATTAGATATTGATTTTTGAAATTTGTTATTAACTCGAGATGAGTACTAATAACTGCCGTAATCTGCTCTGGATGTGTACTCCAAATCTATTCAAACAGACAAGGATGGATAACTCTAAAATCAAGTGGTAATTTTAACGCAATTTTGACTGAGTTCTTGGCCAGACAGTATTCCCGATAATGAAAAATAATAGATTTCTAAAATCGATATCTAACAAATCTGAGCTTTGATGGGTGACTTCCTCGACTCGAATCAAATATTTTTGACCCCCGAAGCCATTGAAATAGTAATTGAGAGGAGTTTTATCGGATTGAGTACCTTTAAGCATGTTATTGCTTGAGTCTTAATGGTACACAGCAAAAGTTTTCACCAAAAAAGGATAGTGGAATGGGATTGAAAGGCAGTTATTGAAGAACGGCTAAAAAAACCTCTGAATAAAATGGGGTGGTGGGTCCCTCGGGGTCGGAAAAAAACTTTTTGGGCCCTATATGTGCAATTTTTTCCAGACCCCCCCCCCCCCCTGGCACAGGTAGCGAATAGAGTTGCTGTACAGTGATGTAATGTGTGCGTAATAAAAGATAACTCTGATGAGTTTGTGTAAAATAATAAAAAGAACATGTGCAATAAAATAATAATAATAATAAAAATTAAAAGCCCACGTGACGATGACATGCGACTTTAATAGAGGGGAAAATATGTAATCAAACTGAAAATGGCGGGTCCCCCCAAAAATGACCCCGCCCACAAAGTAGTTATATGAAAGTTACGTCATAATGGAAAAAGCCAGACATGTTGAATCATGAATGTTACTATAACTAGAATAATTGATTAGATGGATGGATTGGATTAGATAGTTCATAGCGTCCATTTGACTTAAAGGGGTACTGTACGCCATTTTCAATAAATTCCCGGTGATAACAACGATCTATTATCGATACTATATAGAAATATAAGTAATTTGAGTCGAAGATGTATTCTGTAAACGCTCAGGTTAATAGGCTATCTTAAAATTTAATAATTTAAAAGTTAATAATTTAATATAAATTGATTTTATGGCTCCAGCCATAAAATGGCGTCTCTTAAAATTCGAATTTCCGTGTACAAAACGTAATCAAATTATAATTGAGGGATACTGGATTAGGAAAACAATTCCACACACGATCGTTTGAAACATTATGCTTATACGGGGAGAAAATCCAAGCCACTCATTGACTAGTGACGGTACACTAACTTAAATGAGTATATGGGACTACTAAGCATATAATATAATGTTTATTTGATTCATTTGGTTGAAAACTTTACAAAAATTACTCGACAACGACAATTTGTATTTTTGCATTCCGGTAAATTTGCCATCCGTAACAATACTTCGTACTCATCAGACTTTCAAAAAATGGAAAAGTTGTTACCTTATTCTCCGACTCGGGGATTATAGAAACCAACAACAACATCTTGGGTACAGTACCCCTTTAATCCGAAGACAAACAAGCAAGATGACTTCCGCCCACGGATTCTGGGCCTATAGTCCGTTATAGCATGGTAATGGAGTGGGACTCGGTCCAAAACAGCATCCCAACAGATATCCCAAGCTGTCGTGGACCGAGAAGACGTGATATAGGACGACTGATACCAACCCATGACAATAACACAAACTTGACAAGTCAAGGAGATATAAAAAAAAAATTACGCCCATCCCCGTTATTTTAGTTATGTTTAAATTTAATTTGATTTGCCTTTTTATTACGCATAAATGGATGAATTCCAATCAATCCGGCCAAAGGCAGTGAGTGAACCATCTTTGGATCTTGGTGAGTTTTGTATATATAGGTAGTTTAATTGTTGTTGTTGTAAGATTCTCATTGTTTTCATGCTTTCAAATTCATTGCGCCATGATGGTTTCTTGCGAAGTATTGCTGGTCAGTCAGCTGCGAGTAATGTTTAGATATTATATATATTGATCAGGTGACATTTCCAACTGTCCAGCGGTGCTTCGCTGGCTTCCATCGTGGCGTTATACGTCATCATTCCTGTAAATATAAATGCATAAACTCTGGGTAAATCAGCAAAGCAGGGGACTGAACTCTGCCTTGCATCTTGGACGTTTCTCATTCTGAACTCCTCGACCTGTGACCTCTGGGGGCCAAGTGTGACGGAATTTGACGAGGTTTGCCGAATGGGACGTTTCTATTATTAGGCTATAAGGTGGTACACTTAAAGAGGTACTGTACACTAAATCCGGACATTTATGGGACCATCTCCTTTTATACTCAACAGTATATATGCAACAAATGAATTAATTTGAGCCATGTATTAGTTCAACATACAGTCATGTGCTCTGTGAACGATGCAAACAACATGGTAATTATGATGAAATTTAATTTATGGCTGGTATCATAAATTCATTTTCATTATAATTACCATATTGTTTGTATCGTTCATACGGTAAATGGATGTAATTTGCACTCATCCATGGCTCAAATTTATTAATTTGTTGCATATATACTGTTGAGTATAAAAGAAAATGGTCCCAAAAATGGCCGGATTTAGTGTACAGTACCTCTTTAAGGTTTATTAATGCTTGTTTCTATGTATACATATTTCTGTCGGTGAATTCTGGTGTTTTATGATACGGTTGATGCCCTTGTCAAAATTTCAAAATGCCACAAGGAAAGGCCTGTGATCCCAAATGAGTTGGACATGGTATACAAACCCATATACTTGGCACACTGGTTATGTTTTCTTTATTAGATTTGATATATGTTAGCTCAGTTTTGATAATAGTTTCAAAGGTGGCCACCGGGGTGGTGGCTTATATAAACTAAAATCAAAACATGGTGAAAAATGAATAAGTGCAGCGTCCCGCGAAAAATAAAATAGCAAATAAATCAATTTGCACATTCACCAGTCATTCATAGTTATTTCACATGGAGAGCTATTTAAACCCCCTTTGTTTGAGACATGTAAATCACCATATACATAAATCATGCAGGGATCATGCAGGGAGGCCAACAATAATCAGATTACACAATTGTTCGATTTATCAGATTAACTATATATGATATGTATAGACAGATCTCCATAACATGCCAACGGTTCTAACGAAAGGGTGTATTGTGACATTATAGGTTGCTGTTATATGATATATAGTTATGGATAATTTGTATGGTCCCGGAAGAATCACAGAGGCTGAACGTATCAAAGATACCTTGTTGAAGACCAACGTGTTGCAGAAAGGGGAATATAATTTGAATCCAAAGTGCCTATCAAAAGATATTTGGAATACTAGTTCGGGACGAGACTACATTGTGAGTATATCAAAATTAATGCAGGTTGTTGAAATTTAATTTGAAATTCACGAAACATGGGTAGCATTTCAGTGAAAATAACGATTTTCTATTAATTTGAAGCGCTGTAACGATATGCGTGATGTTTAAAGTGATGGGGGAACGCTACACACTTAGAACAAATGTGTATAAATTCTACACAATATGTGTTATATACATTTAATATTTTAAACAAAATTGTGTAGAAATGATATAATTTTATGTTTCGGTGGAATTTTCTCAACATTCAATATGAGTGAATATGTGAGTATATTTTAGATAGTAATTGAGATATGTTCTGTTTGAGACACAAACATCGTAAATGCTACCATATTAAAACTATGGCAGCAGTTTAAAAAACTTTAGGCTGCTCAATTATGTGCTGTTCATTTTTTACAAAAACATGGTGTATAACAAATTTTAAAGCTACTGCCATTTTTGTTTTATCTGTGGCACGAGCTTTGTGTCTCCAATAGAATACAACTCATCTAATAACTATATAATAAACTCATATATGCACTCATATACGGATTTATGGAGGCATGCATGCATGGATTCAGTATGTGTGTTCATTGCTTCAAATTGGCTTGCTTCAGTGAGTGTTAACAAAGTCTCATTTCTTTTCGAAATGGCCATGTATTGATCAGAATCAGACACATTGAGATGTCCCTCAACTCAGATCAAGCTTGAAAATCGGTCCGGATTTTCGTCCATGTCGGGATCGATCGAACACGCGCCAACCTCATCTATATAGCCCAGACTGCGACGATCTTATATCCACGATATTAATGGCCATTAATTTCAGTTCAAAAAAGTTCGACTGAAAGTAATACAATACGCAACTTTTGGTCTAAAATCAACAAATTTCCACACCAAATCGGGGGGGGGGGGGGTGAAAAAAAAAATCCGGTACGTATGCCGGGGTGGGTGGGTGGTCAAAGCCACCAACAAGCAATTTTTTCCGCAACTAAAAAAACAATTTCCTGCTTGTTTTTTTAGTGTTTTGGCAATGAGTTGGGCTTCAAAACCACTTTGAATGAGAGAAATAATGTAATTCTAACTGGTAAACTGACTGCAGGCAGTTATCGTGTTGTATTTTGTTGCAAATTTTGAAATCCAATATGGCCGCTGGCAGCCATGTTTTTTTGGCCGAATGACCTCAAAATGACTCATTCCTATTTACATGTCCATGTTAACATCCATGATAAATAGTATACACAGAAATTCATATACAGCTGTTTACAGTGAATTTCCCCCCGCAAATCTCTGTTTTAGTGTTAAAAGGGGGGTGGGTGTCAAAAAATGGTCGGAAAAAACTGCCGAAAACGGAAAAAAAATTGGCGGTGGGGGTGGGTGGGTACAAAAAATGATCGAAAGGGAAAAAATGCCATACGTACCTGAAATTTTTTCCGACACTACTTGTTGGAGAATCAGACTATCAGAACTATTTCAACCTATTTTAGTCTGAAATTTCCAACTGATGTTTAGCGTCTCAGGCATGGAATTGCCAACTATTGAAAACTTTGCCAAAGTTTGGGGGTGAGATCTCCACCACTGTCGCCACGACCTTTAGAAACCGGGCCAGATTACGTGCATGTGATTAAAACAATCAGGGCGTGATGCCGCATGCAAGGAATTCAACTGAAAGTAATATATAAGTTCAACATTTTCGCTTACAGGGTCAAGCTATTCCACGGAGCAGAGCAGAGTATGGCGGACAGGTAAGAGCGATTATATATACATGTAATATTGTAATATATATATATATATAGCCATCTGCATGTGGATGCGCGTGTGACTATATTCGCGCATAGCGGGCTAGCATCACCAAATTCACCCTCTGGGGACCTCATTCTGTATGGTCTCTTCTACCATGGGAGACATACTCAGATTGAGGTTACCAAATGTGACTTATATCCACTGGGAACCCCCGATTGTGCAATGTGTCGTCTACCAATTTGGGGATATATAGAAACTAAACTAAAAAGAAATCTATGTGAAGAAGTTTCTATAGAAATTTGATAATAAAGAAACTTTCCAGAGAAGATGGGGCCTAAGCAGAATGAGGTCCCCAAAGGGTGAATATATAGTTATGCTATATAACCCGCTATGCAAACGACAGGCACACTAACTCAGGCTTGTGTATTTATAACCATTACATAATTGTGTGTGAATTCACGAGAGTTTTGATATTAGAGATGTTTAGATTGAACACTTTTTACTTCGCTCGTCAAGATGCAACATACTATAATATTCGCAACCCATGTCACATTGTGGCTGGAAATCATATCTGATGGGAGTTCGTATATAATCTGTTGATGGGCCCAGGATAACACCGAATGTGAATTGTTACGCACAAATGACGGCCTCATTTATTTGTTTTACTATAGTTTGGTACGTTTTTATTTCCCACTGACAACTAACTAACCTACTCTGTTGCAAGAAGTTTTTTGCAAATAAAACATTCCTCGGCCACTACGGGAAAACTAGTTCACCCCTCGGTATTTTCAATCTAAATTGTCCATTTTATCGATATCGACATCCTAGCGAATGTTAAAACTGCAGTGTCACCACAATATGAGTCCAAACAGTATTACATTAGAATAAAGAAATACAGACCAGCAGGACAGCCCAACAACTACCAACACTAAAGATGAAGCCCATTTCTCGTCTTCTATTGTGTAACGACGTCACCCCACTTTCGACCTTAAAGGCACGGGCGGTGTTCGTTGCAGAAATATTTATATTTGTTCAAATCGCCACCAACAGAAGGAACACCAAACTATATACAGTTCCGCTCATATGCCAAACATAATCAGCGCGTATATATATTATATGGTCGTTAAGACGTACGATTGTGTACGTAAACAAGAGACTGCTCGTGTTACAGAAGTTGTGCTTCTGTTTACATAACACAGCGCAATTCTATTGGTTAATCACACGAAATGATATAAACGCTCTTTATTATTTCCATATCAGGAAAATAGTAACAAATAACGCTCTTTATGTTTACAATATCCGGATCGAAACAAAAGACAGGAAACGTAACGTTTTTTGCTTTTGTTTACATAGCAAACGGGAAAAAATTGACAATAACATACTGTTTATGCCATATTTCTGATTGGCATAAGAACAAGGTATGTCTAGATATCTTACTATTCCTTCTGTTTATGGCGGTTTTTTACTGAGGCGAATATTTTAACAGCATACCCACCGCCATGCAACACCGCCCGAAAATTCAAAGTGTGCAAAGGCATCCAACATAGTATGTTACAGTACATGGGGAGTAACTCTAAATGCAAAGACGGACTCTCCCGGGAGACCATCTCGACCAATACGGAATATATTGTACAGACTTTTGAGGGGTTAATAACACCGGTCGTTGACGCGCCAGCGAGTGAAAAGGTAACGTTGGACATTTACACTCAGGCGGAATTCCACTACACAAAGCATCGAAATATATTGTCAAGAAGTCTTTTCAGCCAATACGGTATTTTACTGGCTTTTGATGGGTTAACACGTTGAGCGCAGGCTACGAGTTATCTCGTACAACACCGGGTCGTACTAAAAATGGGTCTCGTCTTTTTTGTCAGTTAGTTTGTATTAAGGTATACCAAAACCCGCACTGAAATTACCTGTTAGGGTGCCCACGACCGTGGGCTCTATATCTTGACGGTATATGCGAGCGGCATAATTTCGTTATACCTCATGAGGCAACCTCCAAGATGGCGTTCAATATGGCGGCCAATTTAAATTTTAACATTTGGCGAACGGACATTAATTCCACTAAATAAAGTCAGTCGAGCTAATAATATCAGTGCACATGTTTTATGCATGGGTTTACAGGTACTCAATCCGATCAGGCGCTCCTAAATTACTATTTCTCTGGCTTCCGGGGTAAAAAATATTTGATTTGAGTCGAGGAACCGACCCATCAAAGCTCAGAGTGATCAGATATTGAATTTTGAAGTTTGTTATTTCTCGAGATGTGTAATAATATGTGGCCCAGAAACACGTGGTCAAACGGAGGGTCAATGAAAAATTTAGGATGAAGATGGATAACTCTAAATAAAGTGGTAATACGATCAAATTTCGTGATACTTTAGTGATAATATGGCCATATTTTGTTGAACAAAAATAAGTGCATCATAGTTGACAGTGGTTAGCATTATTTTGTTGCAGTAAATCGATTCTGATAACTAAAGCGTATTTTAAAGTAATGTTGTTGTTGTATATTGATGTTATGGGGACCGTCTGATCAGATGGAGTACCATTAAAATGCCAAGTTTCAAACAGTTCATCAGAAATTGAATGAGTACAATTTTGGACAAATGGAAGAATCCACTAAATAAGTCTACCGAGCTCATAATCGCATGCAGTGGATATGTTTCCATGGTGTTAAATATATGTGCTGTTTCAAAACAATTCACAACAAAATGTAGGAATACAAGCTCGGAAATGTTGCATCCACAGATAAGCTGATTCCAGTATAACCACCCCCTATATATACGGATTTATAAGTGCGAAAAGACTTTTTTTTTTATATATGGTAAAAATAAAGATCTCTTGGCTCACTGCTGTGAGGGAACCTGGAGGCAGTGAATATCCTTCTATCAATATCGTTGTCTATACCAAATACTCACTGGCGAGTAGTTCCCTATATGAAATGTTCAGATAATATGTTAAACAAACCACAGAGTATTATAAACATTTCCCAACAAAGAATATGAATTCTTTTTTGTATAAGCTTTTCGCCTGTCTGTCGTCTGCTTTTATTTCCTGAACATCCCTCCAAAATAAAAAATAGACCATTCCAATGCATTTTGTGTAACTGAATGGAAGAATCCATTAGTATAGGAAGGATTAAAGTACATAATCACGGATATTAGCATTATTTGCCTAGTTTGGCCACACACAAAAAATAACAAACAATATAGTCTTCTGTTGATAAATATGGCCATTTGATGGGGAACATGTCTCTATTCCGAAGGTTCGCTATTCCGAAGGTTCACTAATCCGAAGGTTCACTAATCCGAAGGTTCACTATTCCGAAGGTTCGCTATTCCGAAGGTTTTTGTTATTTTAAAAGTTAATTCTATATTCTAAAGTATTGAGAGGGTTCTTTAGTACGAAGACTCTTTTTATGAAGGAAATAACTTAAAACATTAAAAAAATTAATGTGATTTTTGTTTTCGTGGGTTTCCTTGAGATTTAACCCTTTGGCGAGTAGAACGACATATATTTCGTCTATCGACTGAGGACTAAAACGACATATATGTCGTTTTAGGAAGTACGTGTTATTTTACGTATACATAAATTCAATAAATCATCTGATTTATAAATGATTTACATAGGAGTTATTTTGATTAATATAATGTCCCAAATGCTAAAGGCGGACTATAACAGTGGGGCTCTTACGGTCAATCAATACTGGAGCGCTATAACTTACTGTATAGAATACCGCTGAATGGACCTAACTGCAATTCTGACTTTGTTTTGATTTTAATGTTGATGTTTCTTTCAAGTACAGATTGCCAGTTCGGGTAGAATGCATCTCTAACTCGTAGTTTATTTCAGTCATTGTGTTTTCAACTTTCTATAATATTAAAATGATAAACTGATACTGTCTTCTTGCTATTAATAACCGACATCTGGGACAAATTAGATATTAGATTGGGGTGTATAAATGTACGGGGGCGCAAATTTTGATTCATTTCTGGCTAAAAACTCCCATAATAGAAAACCTTCGGAATAGCGAACCTTCGGAATAGTGAACCTTCGGATTAGTGAACCTTCGGATTAGTGAACCTTCGGATTAGTGAACCTTCGGAATAGCGAACCTTCGGAATAGAGAACCCTACCCCATTTGATGTGAAATATTATGTGACACCAATGGATAATTATTTCATTTTAAGCTATTTTCACACTTCGAACTTGGAAATGATTCGGGGAAAAGTCTTCCACCAGAAACATTTCAAGAAAGCACAGTAAAGGGCGACTTTAAGCAGAAGTCAATCCCAAAGGTACGTAAAATGATGTTATCTATTATATATCTTGGAACTTCTGTCTGCCTGTCTGTTTGTGTGTATGTGTATTCTAGACTCGAAAACTGCTCGACCGATCCGACTCCAATTTGGTACTTGACCTTGACCTAGCTCGTATACGGTCATATCCGACTGATATTTCTGGACCTCGACGGATCCGACTCAAATTTGGTATGTAGGCCTATTTTGATCCCGGAAACAATATGGGGAGGTCCAATTTCACGTGCGATCATGTCCTTGACCTCGCTCATATAGGCATGTTTCTGGACGGATGCCGAGACGGAGGCGACCACAAAGAAATCCCTAAATAGCCCGGACGAAGTCGGGCACATCAGCCAGTATATATATATACTATGTAAAATAGTAAATTTAATATAATAGTATTTGTCATCATTGACATGTAATAAAACGATACATGGGAGAAGTACACCGACCATGTATATAATTTAAGCATAAGATGTCAATCCACAAAATCAATCAATCAAATACTATAAAATCATTGATTGTCACACGTACATTTAGCCATTAAAGTTAATTTTCGATAACATAATTTTCTTTATTACTTTTTGCTATAGAAATGACCACAGTGCATGGTTCCGGTCCCGGTCCCCGGGAACATTTTTTTCTAATAAAATAAAAAATAATTTTCCTGGATCCCTGTGGACATGCCGGCAGCTTAAGGTCGTTCCACACCGGGCGCGAGCGAGCGATTCTAACGGCTGTTTTCTAACGTCCGTAGCAGTTCAAAGCGCACGATTTTTATGTTCACACCGCAAGCGACTGAAACGTTTCGTCGCGCGCGATAGTCATGTGATTATTCTGTGTGTACGCTAATTTCAGGGGAGTCAGGACTCAGGTGGCTGCATGGGGAATACCCCCACCCCACACACTTATGACTAATGTGTAGGGTTTTTACACACAACGTGTAGCCCTGCTACACAACCATTATTCATTTTTGATCTTAAACATATTTTACACAATAAATGGGTCAATTTATACACATTTATACACACTGGTGTGCATAAAATCAACACCTATGCCTTACACATTTTGTGTAAATTCTTACACATATATATCGCAGACAAGAATGTAAGTTCAATTCAATTCAATTTCTTTATTCTCATGACCTATAATACATAGATATCGAGATAACATTTGTACACTATTTACATATAACATGGTACATATATAAGCATATTATACAAATTATTATAAATAAACACATTATTAATATATATAATAGCACTATCGTTGCTATATATAACACTATTCAGTTATACTAATAATAGGCTTAGTAGTGAACATATACATTTTATGCACACACACATACAGAGTTATATATCAGTGTATTAATACTGCATAATTATGCCTTACATAAAAGGCGGTGAAACAAGTTATCTTTATAATACAATCTGGAGTATTATAATCGCTTCAATATTATAATCATTCAATATTCGATAGTTCGCGGTTAACAATTTTAACAAAATCACATAGTCGTCGTAGGCTTGTTGGATTTTTCTGATTAAGTAGTTCACTCATAGTGATTGTATTGGGTCGTTTGTCCGAAAGTGTTATTAATAAACGGCGTCTGGCTTTAAATAAGCTTTCCCACTCGAGAAGGTAGTGGAACTCATCTCCAATTTTACCGGATTTGCAGAGTTGGCATACACGATCGGATTGTTCGGAATTTCTCCAGCGGCCTATTTCAATCTGGAGTCGATGATTGCTTGTTCTAAATTTACACAAGATGAAACGATTTGCTGTGTTGAGTGTTACAAGATAACTTTCGAATGATAGATCGTGCTTGAAAATTCTATATATGCGGCCACGGATCGAGTTATTTAAGTCCGTTTCCCATGAGTTTCTAAACTGGGATATTAAACTACATTTCAGGTATGATATAAGTTGGTTGCTATCCGGTATCTGTTCCATGTGCCAATAAAGTATTTGTTCGTTATCTTCTAATATATTATAAACCTTATGCAACCAGGGGAATCTGTCGTCGTTTATATCGAACATCGAATGTGCTAGTTTAAAAAGTACCCTTTGATATCTACAGCCTTTACTGTTCATAATCTTACTCCAGAACTTCATCATTATTGTATATATTTGTATCTGCAATGGTAGTCTCCCACATTCCCCACACAACATATAATTTGGGGTTGATGGTCTAAGTTTGAGGACGTGTTTAAGAAATGTACGGTGCACTTTTTCCAAAACATCATTGTTGCCAAAACCCCATACTTCACAGCCATATAGCAATATCGGGGCAACATGTAAATCGAACAAGTCCAGTTGATTTTTAACAGAAAGGCAGTGTTTGCGTGATTTCCCGATTACGGAGTACATGGCTCGAGTGGCTTTTTCTGCCAATATTTTTTTCGCCATCGTAAAGGAGCCGGATTTACAAAATATTATGCCAAGGTAATTAAATTTGTTTACGGTATCAATTTTCTTCCCTTTAAACAGAAACGAGACACTCTTGGATAGACTCGCTTTAGATAAATTTAAAATTTTTGTTTTATCCACATTGACTGTTAATTTCCATTGACTACAATATTTTTCAAAAATATCGAGTTGTTGCTGTAACCCTTTTGGTGTTTCCGCCATAATAACTGTATCGTCGGCGTAGAGGATCATGAATATTTTCAAATGGTAGTTCAATTTGTCACATATCTCCGCGTCTACAGTTTTCAGTCCCATTGTGCAGTGTTCAAGGAAAAACTCTTCCAAATCATTCAAATACAAGGAAAACAAAAGTGGGGATAAGTTTCACCTTTGCGAACCCCGCATTACAGGGGAAATTAGCTGATATCTCGCCATTTGCACGGACACATGACTTCACGTGGTTATACATGTTGACTATGACCCTAAACAATTTCCCATTGATTCCACTTTTTACAATTTTGGACCAGAGCCCCTGTCTCCATACGGTATCAAAGGCTTTCTGGAAGTCAACGAACGCACATATGAGTTTCTTATTCAATTTTCGACTGATTTCGAACAACAAGTGCAGCACAAATATATTGTCGAGGGTTGAATAATTTTTCCGGAAACCGGTCTGGTTTTCTGATAGTATTTCATAGTTTTCAACATATTGTGTGAGTCTATTTGACAATATCTTTGTAAATAACTTACCAAAACAACTCAAGATCGTTATCGGCCTATAACCACCTGGGTCCGTATTCCGAATTGTGGGTATATAGTATTCATGGCAAATGGAGATTTATATGTTAAAACTTTCATGGCGTACAATGGTACGTAATATTTTGCTCTGTCATGTGTGAGTTTTCGTTTTAAATGAACAAACCATGGTCGTGGCGTGGTTGCACGTGATTAGTATTAACGTATTACAACAATCATATAAACAAGAGTAAGAGCCGTATTCTTCATGAAAGTTTTAACAAATAAATCCTCATATATCATTAATACAATACTCACAAGTCGGAATTCTGAACTTACATTCCTTGTCTACAATTTGTTTATTCTCGTCACTCAAAATTACATGGGTATTGATAAGTAGTAGATTGTATTCCAAAACATATACTCAAACAATATCGCCGTCATGTAGCAGACTATGAAACCGAAGTCACGCAATGCGCACGCTCTATGTTCTTACACAATTGTGTGTAATTAAATGTACACATTATGTGTAGAACGGCACTTGGTCAATGTATTTGTATGTAAAACTACACATTACTATGTGTATTAACCGGGTTTACACATTTGATGTGTAATCGTTTCTACACATTAGTTATAAGAGTGCACCCACCCGGTAATACGCGATTATTATTAGTTGATGAATGCATTGTCTCATGTTTACCACAACGTCTTTTGGAATGAACTAGCCTCGTTATATTCTTTATCATTTCCCCTGATTATACCAAAATATAATTCACCAGCCAATGGAGCAGATTATACGGTCCATGATTTTAGTTCTTTAAAAGGAATAAACTGAGTATAGTAATCTAAGGTGGAATTTCAGTCACGAAAAATCACAAAAATAAATGGTTTAATTATTTGGTCATAGAGACACACATGACATACATACAGTCATACAGACACACACAGTCATACAGACACACACGTGTCATACAGACACACATGGCGTTGTACTTCGATTATTATAGCCTCTCGCTAAAGTCCTCCATTATCGCGGCGACAAATCAGTGTGCCGTCATCAAATAGAAAAAAAATATGGTCGTATAAACACCCTATTTGAGAGCGGTCTAATTATCTCGCTGGTTTGCAACAAAGCGAGAATTCGACGAAGCATAAAATCACTGCTATAATCGCCTCGTGGTCAGCGAGTCGGTCGCTTGCAGTGTGAACATAAAAATCGCGCGCTTTGAACTGCTACGGACGTCAGAAAACGACCGTAAAAATCGCTCGCTCGCGCCCGGTGTGGAACGACCCTTAGCTTGACATGACCACACCTATCTATACCGCGTATCCATATACACATGGAAACTATTCGATACTTCCTGCGATATAAAAAGCAATTACGGTGTTACATGAACATTCCTTCAGGTAGGACTGCCCTGCCAATAACCTTACTGCTAATTAACCATCAGTATACTTTAGTGCACTGTATACCCAGAGAAAACCAACAAGACTCGACTGACGACACTTGATCAATCGATAATTGGATGTTTAGTTGAAAGGGTGTCAAATGTCTTTCAAGTTCGTCGGAAATATAATATCGTTACACTCTCGTTTTACTTGCAAGTACTTGGTGGTTCTCCTGTGAAAGGGCGGATTAAATTATAAGAAATATCTCTTGTTTCGATTAATTAAGGCTATGAGTTATAACCGAAAAGTTTGAAGACAAATTTACTATAATTACCGCGCGTTATAGAATTTGTCTTTAAACTTTCGTTATCGAAACGAGAGTTATTTCTTAAATATATATGTGCATGCATTTGGCACTAGCTGAGTCAATGACTTAAAGGGGTACTGTACACAGAGATAGGCAAATTTTTTATTTACTCCCATTGACATAACTTTCAAGTTAGATTGTGTTCGTGTTATATGAGTTATCGTATAAACCTAATTTAGCGACGAAAATATTGATCTTGGATATAAAAATATTACGATTTCAAACTACGCGCCATGTTTTTGACCTTAACCGGAGAAGACGCAGGTTGCAGGATGAACCGGAAGTTCAATTGATGCCTGTAATCTCTTCCATCGAACAATCTCACCCCCTATAAAAATACTTGACGCTTTATGAATCTTGTTTCTTCTCTTTTTTTCCAAATTGGTTATAGCGGGACTTCCTTTTGCATGTAACATGTTTTGTTCGCAAATCAATAATGTTCGTCGTAAACGGCCGTCGATAGAAGACACCCAACATGTGAGATTTCAAGAACGGTAACTCGTAATGGTATAATTCGCTATTTTATGACTCCAGCCATAAATTCATTTATATTAAATAATTCAATTTGACTTTTATGATAGCCTGTTAACCGGAACGTTTTCAGTAGACATCGTCGACTCAAATACGTTATTTTAAAATATAATATTGATATTAGATCGCAATTGTTACCGGGAATTTATTGAAATTGGCGTACAGTACCCCTTTAAGAAAAGGCACCAACTATATAGTTTATATATTTAAGTAATACATACAACTTATTATTATCATATTGGCCATGTAAAATATGTAGGCATTTACTTATGAAAAGTCATCAAACACCTGTGAAATCTAAAATGTCAATACACTGCGTTAATAGTACGTACACATAGCGTACATCGTATTGCACATATATAGAGGCGCATGTACGTTACTTAAACGAATAACATTTATTTTGTGTCATTGTTTTTTATTTACCGTGGCAGATGGTAGTGAAATACATTATATATAATCTCAATTTCCTGGAATGTGTAATCCTATTGTAATAACATTACAAAGTTGTCCGGAAGGGGTTAAGACTATAACCTCGCTAATTTACATAATAAAAATAAAGACAACAAATGCCACGTGTTTAGTTGTTTACATGATCGCTATAATAAACACGTGTTAGTATCATCTTATGTTTATTACGCCACCTGTGGTGTATCTAGCTGCTGAGATTTTGATATTGCGTGGTGGACAGGGCGAATGTTAACCAGGGCTTACCTGACGCCAAGCATACAACTATTGGAACAAGACGGCTGTCAATCAAGACTAGGCGAATGTATTCTTGTGGGGCTTTTATTTATAGAGTTGGAAATTCCGTTTATTTAAAAGTCGGAACTACGCGACCAGTAGGCCAAGTCCAGTAAAACGGTTCGTTATAGGTGCTGGTTGTTATTGTTATCATAACGGAATTCTGAGTTGGTCATTCGCGAAACCAATATATTTTATATTCTATAATTAAAACCGTGGGTATATAATATATGATCCTCTTTATGGATATTGTAGGAAGGTAAATTTAGCTAAAGCGGTGGGATATCTTGCAAGACAACACATTTCGGTTTGCGCTATAACTGCTCAATGTTTTAAGGTGTTACACAACGTCTGATAAAAAGAGTTCTATCTGGAATATTCACACTATTTTTTCAGAGAACATGCATAGAGTAAACATAGTCCTATCGGACTATCGTAAAGTAGTTCCGTTTAATTCGGGATTAATTAACCCTCAGACTGCCGAAACTGCCGACAATAAATTCGCTTGTTCGTGTCCCCCGAAAATCAAACTTGCCTGTTTAGAGGTCCCATTTTCGTGGCTAATGGTGATAGAATCACAATTTTTCAGTCAAGTTCATGGATAAATTACATTACACTTAATCGGCTTATGTCCGCGGCCATAAACCTGCGTTTTGATAACAATTTATTTGAGACAAACTGTTGCGCGGGTATCAGTCGGCGCTTATCGGTTGAAGTTATTATAATCGTGCAGCCTGCACGTGCAACAAGTGTTCAAATACAACAGAAAAAAAATACTATGTCAAATAAATAACGTGATCAATGGACAGACAAGTTTCATTTCCGTGGGACACGAAAAAGCGAATTTAATGTCGTCAGTTTCGGCAGTCTGAGGGTTTTAATTAATCTCCTTTACGATATCCCGATAGGACTATGTTTACTCTATGTTCTCTGAACAAAAATGGTGTGAATATTCCCGATAGAACTCTTTTTATCAGACGTTTTGTAACACATTAAAACATTGAGCAGTTAGCGCAATTTTCTGAAATTTCGGACTATTTCGTCTATAAAAATACGATGAGCAACTGAAAATGTTTTTCAACATTCTGGAAGGGGTATATGTCCATGGTATATATGTTTAAAATTTCACGCATAAACTATGACAGATAACAAAGTTATAATTAGTTTTATAGGCCCACCATAAATCCCCTATAATAAACGCATGCGGCCGTAAGCACATGGCTTTGCTGTGGATACCTTCGTTCCCAGCATGCATCATTCTCGCTATCTGTAAAATGTCTATGAACAATGGCTGTGCCATGCACTCTTAGCTTTGATCCGCATTTAGAAGCATTCTGGTGTGGCGAATGAGAAACCTGCAGTAATTTATAAGCCGTAGTTCATTGTAATAATTTGAAGAATTACTTGTCTTAACGGAATTCTGAGGCGGTCCATTCATGTAACCAATATATTTTATATTATGATTTATATTTATGGCTAATAATATGATCTTGGTGGCGTTACCATTTCTGACTATGGTTTTCTTTTATAAGAAATGAACGGCGGTTTCAATGTGGTCATTTCGGCCAATTTGGCCGGTTACTTCATGTGAGTTTTTCATCTGACGTGTGTGTCGGAATAATGATGTGGAGGATTTATGTAAATGTTAGCCCAAACTACATTTCCAAGTAACGATGGTTTTGTTGTTTATTTTGAGGAATAATACCGCGTCAGATGAATTCAGCCCAAATATGTTAACAGTTGTCGTGTAAAACATTCGGCAGTAAGTTAGCGTTATTTAGTATTTGTGGATGTCCTTTAACATGGGGAAAATAGACTACTGCGCTTGAACGAGCATGTGAATTGTCGTTTTTAATGTATAGCAACTTTATAATCAATAATAGAGGCATTCTCTGTCAAATAAGGTCGCTCTATTTACGATACCAATCGGGGAACTTTGTAAATTAAATTACGCGTAAACTTAACCTGCTGAAAATAGAAAAGGTGTCGGAATCGGCGTACTCGCCCCAGGGCTAACTCGCCCAATCGGCGCGTGCCAACTCGGAATAAAAGGCCAACTCGGAATAAAAGATGCATACGGGGTGTTATATGGCGTTTGGTCCGTTGTTTCTCAATGAATATTATTGAAATTTGGTGTATATGTCCGGGCTGGGACATGGAATACAACAACGTTTGAATTGTTTTTAAATTTACAAATTTGTTGATTTTATTCATTTTGTTTTCGTTCTGAAACACACTATAAAGTGTATATAATATAATAACGAACACGAGACATACATAATTTATGAACTGTTAACAAAAGATATCAAATTCAATACATGACAAAGATGACTCAGTGGAGTTTATAAAGTGAACATAAAAACATTGAGGTACGAATCTTTTTAAGGAATTCAACTTTATTTAATGATAATAAACACATAAATTAAAATAACAAACATGAGACATACATGATTTATAAACTGTTAACAAAAGATATCAAACTCAATACATGACAAAGATGACTCAGTGAAGTTTATAAAGTGAACATAAAAATATTAAGGTAAAAATCTTTTTAAGCATTACTAAACCGTTTAGCACAGTCCACTTCACTCATCCGATCATCACTAAACTTCATATTTATCTTGATATTGATCTATCAGATGAGAGCTATCAAATATTTTTTTAATTTTATAGGAAAAAATGGTCGCCAGCGGCCATATTGCATTTACGTTATATGTTATCGCGTCATGTCGATATCTAGTATTACTTAGAAATTTCACCTTTCCAGATTCATAATTGCTCCATTGACTGTAACAGATGGAATTATTCCCCTCTTCGGATAGAGTGTCACTGAAACTTTATTTTGTCAGACTGTCTGTATAGTCACTGATTATATATGGCAATAATCTGTAATAAGATGTAGCATTATTTTATTTTATATTTACATGCAGTGCTGTTTTTATACAACAATTCTAATCCCACCCTAGATCATCAGGTGATCGACCATACATCGCGCGAGGACCTGGTTGAATTAAGGGGGGGTTTTATGGATAACTTCTGTCCTCAAGCTAGATTATACTTATGACATTTAATGGCATGTTTCTAACATGGAGGGTTAGATATGCGTGAGACACCACCACTCTTCAATTCACACCAAGTTATCAGCTGTCATATTTGGATATTAGAACCCATAGCCATGATATATGGTTTATTTAGTGTATACTAGTAATATTGTTATTTTCAGTACCTTTATATACCAGTACTGTGTATAACAATGCATATACATTAATCCATGTATACATGTATATTGATTCAACGGATTCAGTGGTTTTGTCCATCAGTCTATCAAATTTGCGGGGAAAACATGGCCACAAGCAGTATACCCTGTTAAATTTCGAATTTGAATCAATTGGCGCACCCTGCAGCCAGCTTTTATTGGAGAACTTTTTCTCATGTGGATAGTTTGGGTCACCGCTAGATGTGAGCCATGTTTTGTTCTCAAGCTGTCCTTGTGAAGACATCACTGCCAGCGGTGATCTTGAATTTTACTATTTTTATGGCTAAATAATTTGGTTGATCCTACAGACGACACCCCTTGTCCGATCGTCACCAGATTCCACAATGATCTTCTGGATAACCAGGGGGAGAGTAATCTAATTTTCCCGAATTTCGTTAAAAAACATTACCACAGGCAGCAATTTGGTATCTTACTGTTTGATCCTCTTCTGCGTGACTGAATTGTTTAGCAACTGTACAGTCATATCCCTCATCTGATAGTCACCACACTTTATATTGATCTTCGGGCTGACAACTAGATGGGAGCTATCGAATGCTTTGAATTTTTTTGGAAAACATTGTCGCCAGCAGTCATCTTCTATTTTGGTTTTTATATACATGTATATCTCTTCATTCGGATAGCCAGTATTACGTAGGTACTTCAACTTTCCGCATTCCTGTCATCATTTGAAATATAAAAATTTACCTGATACCATGCACCCTTCAAAATTTGTTTCGTCGTATCTATTTTAATGACCCGTATGGTAATATTGATACAGATATATTTGTCAAACATTTCTTTGTACAATATACAGGTATTTAGTTTGTAACTAAATCTAGAAATATATAATAGTAGCTGGTGGACCCTACTTCGTCCGGGATGTTCCCCTCTGATTTTCGGAGAATTGCGCGATTTAACCTTGAATTGACCATTTTAAAGGTGAACGTCATGTCGGGTCACGATTTGACCCGCCCAAAACACTCCCCGGACAAAAGTCACGACAAAAGTACCCGTCGAAATCCGCCCGGCTTTACCCGATTTGACCTTGAATTGACAATTTTGAATGTCAAGATCAGGTCAGGGTCATAATTTGACCCACCCGAAACACTCCTGGGACAAAAGTAACAGTAGGTATTATATTTCGTTGAAATACTTCGTTTTACCAGATTTGACCTTGAATTGATCTTTTTGAATGCCAAAGTCAGGTCGGGATCAAGATTTGACCCGTCCAAATAGTCCAGAAACATGCCTACATCAGCACGTTCGAGAACATAGTCCCACGTGAAATTGGACCCGTCAATATTTCTCCCGGGATCGAAGTAGTCCTACACACAAATTTTTAGTCGGATCGGTCAAGGTCCAGAAACATGCCTATGAGCGAGGTCAAGTTGACACGTTAAATACCAAATCCGAGTCGGATCAGTCGAGCAGTGTTAGAGTCTATAACACATACACACATGCATTCATGCATACACACATACATACAGACAGGTGTTCCAAAATGTATAATCGATAGCTACAACAATTCTATGGTAGATAGTTCACGGCCGACCTGATGCATGCATCTTAGTTTTCTTGTGGGATTTTGACCGCGAGAAAAATTCAGCAAACTGCATGAACCCCGAAGGGGTTCATGCGGAGTTTGCTGATTTTTTATCGCGGTCAAAACCCATGACCACGTTGAATCCGCCGTTTATTATTTATATTTATATACTTACGCTCTTTAAACACTTCTCCAAATATGTCCGTTATTTCGTCAAAAACACTTTTTCAAATATCTCCGTTATTTCGTTTATAAAAATAATTTCCTATTTCTATATTTCGCCCTATTTCGCTATTTCGTTGTATTTTCCTATTTCGATTTTTCGTACTATTTCGCTGTATTTTCATATTTCGCTTTTTCGTTGTATTTCATATTTCGATAATTCGCTATATTTGACATATTATGGGATATGGGATTATATGATAACCAACATTATGATAGTCAGTCGAACATCTCGTGCCACCCGTGCTCGCGATTAGATGCCACTAGCCATCCAATCGTGATCTTTCAAACCTCGATTACATATTGTTTGCTATCAAATCCTTGGCGTATTGGCTGACTAGATACTCAAGCAGTCGGTAATGTCCGACAATCCCCGGTGATTTCCGGGACCAATGACATGTGTTCATAAACCTATGAACGACATTGGAAGTGACGTCACGTTACGTTCATAGGTTTATGAACGCATTGAATAAGGGGGCGTGTCTACCGTAACGCTATATGGGGAAATCGGAAGAGATATTAGGCGTATGTAAATATATCATAATATTTTAATAAAAATCACGCTTCCCTATAATACATGTACACACGATCGGGAACCATAGACCTCGAATATAAAAAGTCTTTTTATATCCGATTTCTATGATTCGGTCAGACGCTTTCAAATTAATACAAGTCACAGGAGGAATCACGTGATCAATTTATGGCGGGAAAAGTTCGATGTCACATGACTGTATGACAGGCTCCAGTTTTAATTACAGGAAGAAGATATGTTTTCTGCGATGTGTTTTCAAATGCTGATTGTCGCTGTTCTAATCATTGTCTTGCTACTCGTGCTTATTTTGAACAATTTTGAGCTCAGTATTATTAGGGACGTGATGACAGGAGTGCGATTAAAACCTTATTGTGGGGACTTTATGTCCAGTAACTGGAGAGATCCAGCTTTGCTCTGATTTTACCAGTCATGTTTACCGACTATAGATAATAGACCAGGCGCTCTCTATGTTAGTTGGACACGTCAGGCCAAAATAGGATGTAATTGTTTTGACCAAACCATCGGGTTAGTGTGAAATTTGTATCGAATATGTTTCTACTTTCAGGCAAATATTTTTAGCAAAAATGGCTATATCAAGCAGTTGGAAAATTTCCGACCTTATAGGGGGTTGGGGTGTAGTGTCATGTAATTAAAGTCAGTTGGAATTTTGATGGTTTAAATTGATGCAAATTGCAAGTGGACTTCATGTTTGGGGAGGAACAGAATCCATTGGGCCCACCATTGGGTTCAGCCAAGGCCTAAAAAAAAAGACGTTTGTTTCCGCTAACGAGCTGAAAAAAATTAGGGTAGGTAGGTAGGCTTAACTTTTTTTGTTTGTTAACTGTTTTTTTTTCAGTATCTTTAAAAATAACTGTTTAATACTTGTCAATAACCCAAACTATGCACTTCTTAGCCCCAATCAGTTTAACCCAGATGACAGAGGAACTAGAAACTCCAATTCAATCTTACATATGCTTTAATATTTACATATATACTAGTCTATATACTAATATAGTCTTTGATAATCCTAATATTTCCCATATGGTCTGGCGACAACTGGAGTCAGTCCAGCACCACTGCATTGTTCACATATTGGAGTGACCGTCTTGTACCGATCTCTTAATGATGACTTCACAACACCACCTTCTCCTCCGCATTCAGTGAAGGATCTAGGTATTTTTTGGGGACACCTGTTTTTGGGCAATAATATGCCGAAGGCATAACCTGAAGGCATGAGCGGAGGAAGGTTTGGGAGGGGGTGACGCCCTGCTGATGGTGGGGGTTCTCCCCCTGGAAAAAGTTTGAAAATCCATTGCATTTAGAGCTAATCTATGGATCTTTGAGTCAGTATTTTGAATTTTACTGAGAAGTCAATTTGATCAAGTTTCTCAAGCATAACATTGGAAATGTTTATATATGTATGGATTTGAAATGCTTATAAGTTATTGTCAGATATCTTTTGGTCCAATGGATTATGCTTATTCTGCATGAAATGAGACTTACCATTATCACTCTAATTCATATAATAGGCTATTTTCTAAAATTCAAGTGAGACACATACATAATATACTACATGTAGTACAGAAACAATGTCTATTAAGTTAGTAATTACTGTTTATAGTACTAATCTCTATGTTAATTTTTCATTTGGTATTATGAGATCCCACCTGATAACCAGGTTGATTTGATCAAATTGTTAATGTTCCTGTACTGTATTTGATTGAAAAAAGTCTGAAGGCTGAATGATAACAAACATGAACTCAAACTATTTGAAGTTTTCACAGATGAAAGCTAGATAAAGCCAAACATACTTTACAGTATGATTCCAACTGTTAGACTTAAATCTTTTTGTAAACTTAAATTTCTTATGTCAATATATATAAATATAGAAATGTTTTGCATCTTGTTATGATATGAATTGGGACCTAAATTGAAAAAGAAAAAAAAAAAAACTTTTTTTTTCTGTCCAATTTTTTTTTTTTGCGATGGCAATAAAACGTTCAGGGTCGGGGGTTTAAAATAGGGTCGGTCGGGTTAGCGGAAACAAACGTCTTTTTTTTTTAGGCCTGAGATAATTTTGAGATCTCAACCTGAAAATTGCAAAATCGTAACATCTAGTGGTCTAACACCAGACAAATTTACACCTCAATTTCTTTTTCTGAAATTAATTAGAAGTTTTTGACTGGCCACTGAGAGGGACCAGGACACACCATGGTTTTGAAATCTGAACATGAAAATTGCTGGCCTCAAGCTTTCCGATTGTTGGAAATTTCCAACTTAACACTCCCCCTAGCTAAGGTTGGAAAAAAACTGATGGCTATCTCAGTCCAAAACTTTTAGCAAATGTAGCAAAATATGCAAATATTTGTCTAAAAACAACAAATTCCATACTGATAAATTGTTGGAAAATAAAACTACAAGAACAATTTCAACTTATTGTTGGTGAGATATTTCCAACAAAGTTTTGTCAGGTATGATATTTACAACTGTTGAAAATTTTGACCAAACCTCCCAGTGGTCACATCTCTCAACCGATCTTCACCATACTTCATAATGTGGAATTTCAGAGCGACCTTTAGATGGTAGTCACCCATTTTTTACTGAAATTTTTTTTTAAAACAGCAGCAACCATCTTTGATTTCAAATTGGAATCCATCGGCACACCGCAGCCCGCATTTGTCGGAGAAATGTTTTTTTTAAATGTACAAGCATTCTAAGGATCACCTCTAGATGGAAGCTATCGATGTTTGTTGACATATTGGCTGGCACTGTAACAGTAATGTTTACATAACAATGGTTTCAGGACATGGAATATATATCATGAACAATGTTTAACTTCTCAAAATCACCCATTTTTGCAGATCCTACCAATAACGGAAGACAAGACTGTAAACTGGACTGTATGTATTCTATTATTAGTTCATTTAGAATTGTATTGTGTTACTCATTGATTTATACTTCATCTTTACATTATTTCAGGAATAGCTAAGTTTAACTCCTTCTATACTAAAGCATCATTGACAAGTACAGCAATGCCCTAAATAATCGACCCCTTAACCACAGCAGAATTATGGGTAATTTTTCACGATTTAGTCGGAAATATGGCTCAGTGAGAGCTTTCTGATGAATGGCAACAAGCCATATTTCCGACTAAATCCTGAAAAATTACCCATAATTCTTCTGTGGTTAAGGAGTTGATTATTTAGGGCATTACTGTAGTTATCCCATAGGAAATGTTCAGATAATAAGTTCAACAAACGACCATTGAACTTATTATCTAAACATTTCCCTCAATAAATAGGGCTCCTTCTGCACTTTTAATTATCTGTCATCTGCTTTTATCGCCTTAACCCTTTCGCGTGAGTACATCATATATGACATCATATCCATGGGTGAATATATTTTTGCAAGTAATCTGAGTAATATTGTAACATTAGCCTATTGTTAAAAATATATCATACAAACAACATAATCACAAATCACAAATCAAGGTAAATAATAAAATAATATCCATCCATATGATATATATGAAAAATTCCCATTTACGAGATGATTTTTCAAAGTTATTACCCTAGAACTTCCGTAAACAAAATAAATGTCGTTCCACTGGCCAACCGTACAGCGACATAAATGTTGCTCACCCGCCAAAGGGTTAACATCTCTTCAAATCAATAATAGACTATTCCGATGCATACACTTAGTTTAATTGACTTGGAAAATCCATTTAGTACAGAAAGGGTTACATCAGAATATGTGGCAATGTTATTGTTCGGTGATTGTTTATTGTGTGATAAACCACAGGGTTCTATGTGGATTTGTAACACACACTTAACAATATATTTACTAGATACTCATTGACGAGTAGTTATCGTTCAGAAAATGTTCAGATAATAGGTCTTTGTCCTGCTTTGTCTGAAAATTTCCCCGCCAATAAAAAGGATTTCTCCTGCACTTTCTATTGTCTGTCGTCCGCTCATATCCCTCCAGATGAATAATAGACCATTCCAATGTATACTTCTATAACTAGTTGGGAGAATCCACAAAGTAAAGAAGGGTTAAACAATAAGATGAGTTGCAGATTTTGCTGCCGATTAACTATAAAGCTGTGAAAAAGTTGCACAGCCCTTATTTCGACAAAAAGAGTATTGTCGTTTAACTATGCAGCGTGATTTTCTCAGTCACACATTTTATACTATTAGTGACATAGTAAGACATACGTAAATACAATGATGCCCTAAATAATCGACTCCTTAACCACAGCAGAATTATGTGAGAGCTTTCCGATGAATGGCAACAAGCCATATTTCCGACTAAATCCTGAAAAATTACCCATAATTCTGCTGTGGTTAAGGAGTCGATTATTTAGGGCTTTACTGAACGTAAATTCACTGGCTAATATACCGGTAAGCAGAGTAAACACATGTTCCCATGGATGTTCATTCATTCGTTTATAAGGATCTTCAGATAACAGAGAATTTCAGACTGATAAATAGACAATCAGGGTTCGAGCCGCCACTTGCCAAATTTTCCAATGGCAAAAATAATTAACTTTTGGCAAAATATATTTTCATTTGACAAAAGTTTTGGCAAGTCACTTTTTAATTCCTCAAGAAAGTTGAAAAAATATTGGTTAATCAATACCATTCATTTCAGGAAACTCTTTCAAAATAATTGTATTAGTGGTGTTTTGGAAAAGTTAACACCTCAAATCTGATACCATTAGTATTTATTGTGGTGGTGGTGACAGCTACAGTAATGATCTAAATAATCGACTCCTTAACCACAGCAGAATTATGGGTAATTTTTCAGGATTTAGTTGGAAATATGACTTGTTGCCATTCATCGGAAAGCTCTCACTGGGATCTTTCCGATGAATGGCAACAAGCCATATTTCCAACTAAATCCTGAAAAAATTCCCATAATTCTGCTGTGGTTAAGGAGTCGATTATTTAGATCATTACTGTATAATCCTCTTTTGATGTGCCCTTCTGATGAAGAAAGCCTTCTAAAATGTTATTGTTCGGTGATTGTTTATTGTGTGATAAACCACAAATAGAGAAGAGGTGAAAATATTATTAATTAACTGCTTTTCTATCAATATCAAAAGCGATTGTTAAAATGTAAGACTCAATGTTGCAGAAACTTATACTATCAGTGATATCGAGCATTTGGCAAATTCTAAAATAATTTGGCCGAATTTATTTTCATTTGGAAAAAGCAAATTTCTGTCCAGCGTGGACCCTGTAGATAAAACGGTAGTTAAAACTGTCCTTAGTGAGAAACTAAATTTATCCTCAAGTGAGATTCGGAAAATAATCCTCGCATCACATGAGTGGAGAAAGTTTGTTCATCACTGATTACATATGGTATATTTGTAGGTTCAGATTACATGGTATATACATGTATTTATAAAGCTCAATGAATGCCTTTTCTCCTTCCAGGATATGGCTCCTCAGTATGTGAAAGGAAATCCCACTGGCGACAGCGAATACACAAATATATTCTCGAAACAGGTAAACTACATAATATGGTATAATTATACAACAAACACAAAAGTATATTTCCTATTTTGCCAATCATCTGTGAATATATATTGACAACTATCTAATGGTGCTTGGAAGGAGTGCAGAAACAAGAACAACTTTGAAAGGAATACTTAACTATAATATAATTTACAATTGGACTATTTTGGCATCAAAATGCTTAATTATGCACCCACCAGTGTCACCTTATTCGGCGACCTCTGACTTACGAACTAGACCTGAACACAGTTAATTAGAGTGGTTTCCCCTTTATCAGGAACTGAAATATAAGAAATTCCCACCCAAATATTTGTCATTGTTCGTGAAAGCGCCATTCGCTACACTTCGATTTTCCCACCCTCCCACCCTAACTAAAGTTTATGTCAAATTTCTAATAGGTTATACAATATCAATTTGACTAGTTATTTTGCTGACTAAATCTCGATATCAAATTCTAATATTAGCTGAATGGGTGTTTCGTTTGAGTGGCAGAAAAACATCATTTCCTGGGTATAATTGGTAGGTTGAGTGGATGTGAGAAAGATGTGTGAAAGTTGTTTCATGAATGCATGTACATGTATTTAATTAGTTGGTTATTGTTTATCGAATAAACAACTTTTGATGCCAAAAATATGTCCTGTTATTAAATGACCTAGGGTGTGATAATTAACACATTCAACTGCAAAAAAATCTAAAAAAATATGAGTTATTCCCAGAATGATAATAATATTACAGGGCCGAATAATAGTAGTACATGGTGGAAACGTGTGACAAATAGAATGAAACATACTAGCCATACCACAATATATAGCATACAACTAGATGAAAGAAAATTAATAAGTTCTAAATTCTGCATACACTTAACTATATTTCAACTTTGTTACAATACCTGTTACTTTTACAGGGTAAACATGAAGTGACTTAAAGGATTTTTTTTATCATTATCGATCGCCGCTAATCCTCTGGGCACTGTGCCAAAATATTTTTGTGATAGGCCACCCGTAACTGAAGTTATGTCAATTTAAAGTTCCCTCATGGATTATGGAGTCTGAACAGTTAGTTAATGATCCCTCATGTGACGTCACATGAGGGACTACTAGCAAAACTCAATGTCAAACTTGAAAGGCTGACGCAATTGGCTGATCATTTATACAGAAACGGCTGGACCATCGGATCTGAAAATTTGCATATAGAGGTAATTTGACCCTGAAAATCTTATTAGATAGGTCTCGTTGACATCAGATGTCTTAAAAGGGCACTAATTATTAATAAAATAAAATCATTAATTATATAACCAAAATGGTTGCAATCTGGTTGGTGAAAATTGAAACATGGGGGGGTCAATTTACCCATAGAGTGTCAAGAATTAGATGCCGTTGACTTCAGACGACTTAACGGGGCAAAAATATTGCCATATAGAACATTAGAAAAACATTCAGGACTCAAAGTTTCAACAGAACTTTTTTGTGAACACGAGTGGTTGAATTAAATACACTTGATTCAGTAGCATGCAAAAACGGTAATATTTTACGATCTTTTTATACCTCTTATGTTGATCTCTTGCTTTCAACATATGTGAACATAATCATTACATGAGTTCGTTCGTCTATTTAATCACTTACAAACATTTTTATCACGTGATTTGATGAATAAATCAACGTCTTTCCACAGAATTATTGTGTTTTGAACAGCGCTTTTAATGGGAAAAAATGCAACAAGGAGAAGAGGGAAATAAGGATATATGGGTATCACTATATAATTCTCGGCCGTAGGTACTGACTATTCGACTTAGACTTGACTTTTGGGGTTTGACTAGTTGACTTCAGAATACCAGAGTCATTTAAACAAACAGTACGTAAAGAGTGTGTGATAAGCAAAACAATCAACACCAGGGAGATGCCACTAATGGAACTTTGGTTAAAATTTCCACCAAGTTGTTTACAAGATACTGGCATAGCGCTCGCTAATCCTCACCACTCAAGATTTCAGTGTTGAATGGGGCACCATGAATCACTCTCCTTAAAAAGTTGTCACGGTGTTCGGTGTTTTGCTTATTGCTCACTCTGTAAGTGCTGCATATATAAACGCTTGGCTCACACGAAGTGTGTTTTGTGGAAATATCGCATTCATACTATCATACTATACTATTAATATATTCTTGAGGAAATGTTCATAATTTGGGAACTGTTCTAAATTTTAACCAATAACGAAGGCCATCAGTGTCTTTAAAATGCTAAGAGGGTAAATTGTCAGGACATTTTGCAAAAGTCAAATAATATTTAACATATTCCTGATGGTCCTTTCCACAGCTGAGGTCAGTGATTGCGCCGTCATATCCAAGGATTAACACATCGAAAACGAAGCTTCCACTCGACCCGAGAGATGCAGGAATTCAGAAACGGACAAACTTTGTTCTTGGAAGTGACAGAGAACGGTTAGTATAACATAGGCATTCTGATCAATGAATTCTTGCCTCTCGAAGAACAATGCCAAAGGTAGTGGGTATTGTAGGTATTCATGGATTTTGGTATGGATCACATTGGGCAATATATCATTTTTTTTGCCTGAAATGGTTGAAATGGTATTTCCCGATATTGGGAACTTTAGGTCTGAGCTTGGTAAGGGGGGGGGGGGAGTTGTAGTTGTGGAAAATCTAAAGTGGATTTCCCCAAAAGGAGATCCTCTAGCCATGTCCCTGCCAGGACCAATAGCCTAGCTGTTTCTTATATTATAGCTGCATGCACAAATTCTGGATATAGTGTGTCTGTCATTTACAGAATGAGGTCCCTCAAGGCTGAATTTAGTGAGCTGTCCCGCACGGCAGGCCAGTATCACAAAATTAACCCTTTGGGGACCTCATTCTGCTTTGGCCTCATCTTCTGGGAAGTATCTATAGTCTCAAACATTGTGTCAACATCACTAAATATACACCCTCTGGGGACCTCATTCTGCTTTAAGGCATCAACTGATATGGTAGACTAGGATCAGATTGAAGTCCCCCAATTGACATTGGTGATGTTCACCCATTAGTCACCTCGATTATGCATTTTATCTTCTGCAAATTAGGGGATTTTGATACTTCCCAGAAGGGAAAAAGTTAGTAAAAACAATGTTAATTTGAATTATAGATGGTTTCCAGAAGATGAGGCATGAGCTGAATGAGGTCCCGGAGGGTGAATTTACTGAAGCTAGCCTGCTGTGTGGGGTAGTGTCAGTAAATTCACCCTCTGGGTACCTCATTCTGCAAATGGCAGACACACGATTTGCAGTCTTGATACAGTAATGCCCTAATTAATCTACTCCTTAACCACATCAGAATTATGGGTAACTTTTCAGGATTTAGTCGGAAATATGGCTTGTTGCCATTCATCTGAGCTTTCCGATGAATGGCAACAAGCCATATTCCGACTAAATCCTGAAAAGTTACCCATAATTCTGCTGTGGTGAAGGAGTCGATTATTTAGAGCGTTACTGTACCTTCCTATAATTCCGCTACCATGTTTCACTATCAGCAGGAATGTGTTGCATGAGAGGGGGAGTTTGTTGTGAGGAACCCCCAGCCCCTCTCCTCTTCCCTGCCAACTCTGACCAAAATTTATTCAACTGTTGGAAATTTCAGATCAAAATTAGGTTGAAATTGTTCTGATAGTTCAATTTTCCAACCAGCTATTAGAGTGAAATTTGTTATTTTAAAACCAAAAGTCAATTATTTTCCTTCTTGTAATTTCTGCCAATCTTTTTGATGAAAATGGCCATTAGTTGGACTCGGAAAATTTTTGGTTTGGTTCAAGGGAGCTGCAGTTGGAAATTTCCAAGTTAGACACCACCCAACAGAGCGCCTCTGGCACTTGCCTGACAATCAGACTGTCTATACAGTAATGTCCTAAATAATCGACTCCTTAACCACAGCAGAATTATGGGTAACTTTTCAGGATTTAGTCGGAAATATGGCTCATAGCGAACAAGCCATATTTCCGACTAAATCCTGAAAAGTTACCCATAATTCTGCTGTGGTGAAGGAGTCGATTATTTAGGGCATTACTGTAACCAGGTAACCATGACTTTCATACTATCTTTCTTAAAGGTACTTAATCCGATCCGATGGTCCCCATATAATCAGATTCCAACAACAACAACATTTTTAGAAATGCCACTTCTGTTATCAGAATTGATTAATTGCCCAAAAATAATGCTAACCACTCTCCACTATAGTACAAAATTGCCCGAAATGTGTTATTTATCAACATGTTGTTCGACAAAATTTGGCCTTATTATCAACAGAAAGCCACTTGATTTTAGAGTTTCATCCACAATTTGGTTCGAGACCGTCGGCTCGTTGACTGTTTACTGGCCCACTAATAATACTCGATGGTGAAAAATAATAGATTTAAAAAATCAATATCTAATAACTCTGATTTTTGATAGGTGGGTTCCTCGACTCAAATCAAATATTTTTTACCCACGAATCCAAGTAAATAGTAATTGAGGGGCGCTTTTAAAATTGGATTATGCATCTTGAACTGAATATATCAAAGACCACATAGTATCTCAGAAAACTATCTATTTGATACAGGTTGCAAAGCGAAAACCAATGTGCATACACAGCTGGGAGTCGATTCTTAGGAACAAGAAAAGATTCCAAGGAAGTGTCGGATCGCATGAAAGCGATGGAGCGAAAGGGGCATGTCTTTCGGCAAGGGGATTACAATGGTTTTGGTGAGTATGTAGTTTGATAAGTGATAAACATTACATGTCCTGTACCAAAATTATAAGAAAGCTATATGGAGAGAGCTGATGATGATGAAGATGATGATGTGATGACGATGAAGGTGATGATGATGGTGATGACAGCATTGACAATGATGATGTTGATGACGATGATTGATAATTATGAGGATGATGTGATTATGATGATGACAACAACGATGATGAAGTGATGACAATGGTGATGATATAGTGGTGCTGATGATGAGGTGGTGATGACGATAAGGTAATGGTGACAGTGATAATGATGATGATGATGATGATGATATATTCCAGGTGAAATAATAGTAACTCAAACATACAGTAATGCACTAATTAATCGACTCCTTTAACCACAGCAGAATTATGGGTAACTTTTCAGGATTTAGTCGGAAATATGGCTTGTTGCCATTCATCGGAAAGCTCTCCCCGAGAGCTTTCCGATGAATGGCAACAAGCCATATTTCCGACTAAATCCTGAAAAGTTACCCATAATTCTGCTGTGGTTAAAGGAGTCGATTCATTAGGGCATTACTGTATTCCAGGCACTAGTTGAATTAGATCAATTACCATGAATCTCTTCTCTAGCTAACGCACGTAGAGATCATATTCCACCATATTATACAAAACATTGGAACTTTTTGAAATTTTGACAGAGAACCTTATAAAGTTGTTCAATGTTCAACAAGTACATATAGTTGAAATGTGTTTGAGTTAAATTCAAGCGTTGAAATAGTGTGTCTGTCATTTGCAGAATGAGGTCCCCAGAGGGTGAATTTAGTGATGCTACACCGCATAGTGGCCCTCTAGGGACCTCATTCTGCTTACACCTCGGCAGAATGAGGTTCACAGAGGGTGAATTTGGTGATGCTAGCCCGCTATGTGGGGTAGCATCACTAAATTCATCCTCTGGGGACCTCATTCTGCAAATGACAGACACACTATTTCAAGGCTTGGTTAAATTTTAATATCAGTAAACTTTATGAGATTGTGTTTATTAATTTTTGAATATTCTATGAAAAAGATTTAGTTTATGCATAAATACAATACAGAGACATTACAAAACATTTCTGTTGGTTACTGACAATTTACAGAGCAACTGTAAGGGTACGTTCATACACTGCAAGTTTGCACGGCATATTTTTCAGGTATTTTCTCATAGAAAATCCTATTATGCCAGAATATGAATGACAACATTCATATAAAATGCATATTTACCAAAGCTAATGGCATGTGAAGTAAAATTTTGATAGTTCCACATGTAACAGTGCAAAACATTGCCATAAAATTACCCGTATGATTGATTCTTACGAGATAATTGGATGCTATTTACTGCATATTTTGATAACATCGCTACTATGGGAACTACATAGCTTTTACATCGTATATAGTTAGCTGTGGTACAAGCATCTGTGCATTTGGTTTGTGTCATATTGTAGCTGTCTATACCAAAATGCCTGCAAAAGATTGCCGGCATATTTGCAAGTAGTGTATGAACGTATTCTAATCTACAACATTTATATATCTTCTTAAAATCAGCCTCTTGTAGGCCCCGTCATAGAAAACAACAAGGCCTTTTTTAGACCCTGTGCCATTTACAAACTGCGAAGATTGAGTTACAGAAATGATATGATCGCTACTTGCTAGTAACCAACAGAGCCCAGTGTTCGCGCTGTCAGTGGCCAAAGGCCAATCTTTTTCGAATTTGGCTAATAAAAATTTCATTTGGCTAAATTGTTTTTACCCCAAATGGAGTCGGAAAGCTAAAAAAAAAGCGCTGAATAGATCAACAAGTCCAGATGAAGTTAGGTGACGAAAGTATTTTGTACTTCGGAAATATCGTACCGTAACAGTCCAATAAATATGCGGATTTTTGTTTATATGTGGTCAATGACACCGACTATGTAAACATGTATGCTTTGAAGAGAGTTGTTATCAGTGAGCACAATGAATAGGTAAATACCTAGTGTTGATGCTGTTGTTTTATGGAGTGTTTTTGTAATGTCCAATAAATTGGCGGATCGCAATAGTATCCATCATTATCATTCACTGCACATAATCAGACTTCACGAGACAGCAACAGGTAAGCTCTAACATTTACCAGCTGAATCGTCAAAACGGTTAATCTGTACACTGGTTATGTAATTTTTTGTTGATTAGGCAGTCTGTAAGATAAAATACCTAATTCCATTTTTCCTTAATCGGATATACAGTTCTTTACTCAATGGTTATATAATGGTTATATAATGTGTCATAAACTGCATCCTGTCTAATAACAACATGGCTTCACACCATAACAGTTTTGAATACAATATATATTCAACAGTTATCACCTTACTATAATAAGCAAAAGTAAGCATTGGCTAATAAAATTTTCATTTGGCTAAACTTTTGGCCACAAGATTTTTCGGTCCTACGCGAACACTGACAGAGCCTGAGGTTTTAAGTTAGAAGTTCTCCATCTAAACCTCCCTATTTTAGTCCAGACATTAGATATTATATAACATGGTTAGGGGATGAATTGTGCTTTAACTTCATGAGACAATAATGCAAACCTTTTTCATTTGTAGTTGGAAATTTCAAGTCAAACAACACCATTGACTACGGACCCAGGACTCGTCCAAGAGGGGAAGTTGTTGCAACAAGTCGGTAGGTATAATGTTTGATTCTCAGATTGTAATCCAATACATAGACAAGACTTTGGCCAGGTTATGTTGTATTTGTTGATGCACGCAATGGAGATATTCTATTTTGAATGCAATGTAAGGCGTAAAGCATACTTTATATGGCATGCGCCATGACGTTTCTTGTTTTCAATCGATAAGAGATGATGGCTGTCTACGAAGTAAAGGAAAATCAACTTGTATTTATGTCAGTAATATGTTAGTTGTTCGTATTTGACAGGTTTGAAATTATCATAGAATTAATTTATTACAGATAAACTGATTTTAAATATTGCGTTCATTCCATTTAAAAAATTATTAGGTGCAATTATTAATCGGAAGCTCTGCGTTATAATGCAACGTACTCACCCGTGTGAACAGTTTAACACAGACAATGGATCATGTCAACGCAACATACAGTAATGCCCTAAATAATCGATCCATAACCATAGCTGAATTATGAGTAATTATTCAGGATTTAGTCATATTTCCGACTAAATCCTGAAAAATTACCCATAATTCTGCTGTGGTTAAGGAGTCGATTATTTAGGGCATTACTGCCAGTACCGGTACCAACACAACAGATGCAAGGGATTTGTCTGAACTTTACTTAAGGTGCACAAATTTAGCATGAAGTGTGATTGACAGTTCTGTTAAATATCCGGGATCACCATTCTTTCTTAATATTCAAGGTTTTCCAACGGTTATGTGTGATGTTACAACCCCCCCCCCCCCCCCCCCCCCCCCCCCTCGTCTATGAACTTTGTTATTCTGGATGGGATATGATGGTATCCAAGCTGAGGCCGCCAAAGCAACATTATTTGAAACTTCAAACTTCCAGGTTAGAAATTGTAAAAAAAAAGGCGGCAGTTTATAAGATTATACCAAACTAACCATGCATTGAAATGTATATCCTCTTTTAAAAGGGAATGTTACATTTAAATGATTTATCTGTTACAACTGACAATGACCTTTCATGTATTCATCTATGTATACCTTCAATCAATATTTCAGTCTAGAAGCGTTTTTACTTAATTTACATGTAGTTGTTTTCATCTCAGTGATACATCAGAAGTGAGAGACTCGAAGGACAGACCAAATCAGCTAATAACATATGCCAGGAACAACATTGTACCCGGAACCTTCAAAGGTATGTTAGACAACAACCCAGTATACAGAGGTAAATAGACCTGAGAATATGGTGCCGCCCATTTGTCGGATGAGGTCCCCGGAGGCAGGCCTCAGCCTAGGGATCCAGAACAGGGAGACTTGAAGTCTCCCTCCAGGAAATTTAGGGAGACTTCAGGAAATTTAGGGAGACTTCAGGGTGGGGAGACTACCAAAAATTGACAATTTTCAAATATCGCTTTATTTTATAACATCTGACAATACAAAATTTAAAAAGATATAATAACAAATAAAACTAAAAAAATTTGACTTTATCTGAAATTAGCTTAATTAATTGTTATTATACATTTAAATTTTTTGGAAATGTTTTGTGCAGCTATCATTTAAGCAAGACAATTATCAAGTTACAGTAATAGTAACTTTTTTAACTAAATGAAAGTAGTATTATTTCCTAGACTGCAGCTTGGAAGATACGTTTGTACAGTCTGAAATGACTGAATCATGAATGATGATGCATGTAAGTTTTTAAGTTTAATTTGGTCACGGCTGTAATGTGGGTGTCCGCTAAAATAAACAATAAGGACTAACTAACAAAGGAGTTGCAAAAGATTTTATTAATTAATGGCCTCCCTTAATTAATGCCAACATCACTGGTATAATCCGATTAAAGCAATAAACTTGACATTATTTTATTTACGGAAGTCGGTCTCTTCAAAAAGTCCGACGCGGTCTCTTCAAAAAGTCCGACACGTTACCGAAACGAACTTCCGAAGCGCCTGGTACATACTCTGATAATGTCGTAATTTTTTTATATCTGAAAAGCGGGACGGCGGTCGTTTAAGTTAATTAAAACATTTATTTGTGACACTCACGATGGTCAGTAACAACACAGATGCGAACATCTCATCGTGTTTTCAGCGTGTCAAAACATTCATGATTAACATTCATTATACCGCAAAGGGAACAAAGGCGACTGAATAACAACACAAAACAATAGGTCATATTTAATTTTTTTATTTTAAACACTTGGGTCTTTGGCTCTGCATCGTCTGTTTCTTTTTGGGATGGCCGCCACAATTCATCTATATACGGACATGTCCAGACTAGAAAAAAAATAAAGAAAAAAAATATATAAAAATTCCCCCTAAAATTGAAGGCGACTTCGATTTCGCCTTAGAGCGACGATAGGGCGAAGTCAGCGACAGTAAGGCGACAATCTCGCCCGAGTCGCCTTGTGAGCTGAGGCCTGCCCGGAGGTGGATTTAGTGATGCTAGCCCACTGGGCTTCTCTGGAGAGTATCTTTATTATCAAATTAACAAGTTTTTTTTTATTTCTTTAGAAACTTCTACACAAAGATTAGTTTTCAATTTTAGTTTAGTTTTTCTACATCCTCAAATTGGCAGATTACAGATTGCATAATCGAGGTGCCCAATGGGTGCACATCACAATATTCACTATCTGGGAATTAACTTTAATAAATCTGAGTCGCAGTCTGCCTGATAGCAGATGAGGGAATGCAGAATGAGGTCCCCAGAGGATGAATTTGGTGATGCTAGCTCACTGTACGGGGTATATCATCAATAAATTATCCCTCTGGGGACTTCAATCTACAAATGACTCAGGCCTGGAGGTAAACTTCAATGGATACAACAAATTGAAAGAAAGAGGCTTAAATTTGTGGAGCTTCCTGAAATTTTGCGAAAACCCTGTGCCAATGCATTCTATTAAATATGCCAGTCTCCCATAGGGAGTCTCGCATATATAAGAGAAAACATTATCCAAACATAAGAGAATACATTGCCAGGCATGTGATCTTTAATGCTGCACCAGCGCAGCTCCCATCATGAAAGGGTTAAGAGATCTCAGCAATGTATGATGAAGATATCAGTAATATAATACAGCTCATACCCAGGAATTACCTAAAATTCTTAAAGTGATGTGAAACACTCTGATAGGGTGATCAAATAGAAATTGAGAATAATCTTGCTCAAAGTAGTTAATTGTTATGAATATTAATCCAAATTAATAATACACACCATCATTCTTATATATTAATTAAATGCAATGACTCTCAATGGCAAAATCATTTGCATTAGATTATCACCGATAGTTGTGTCCCGAATTGAGATGTAAATATTTACAATTGGCATAGTTCAGATGATGTTTTCTATGGAGTGGTATGGTCGATTTCTTGGAAATTTTCGTCGATGTTAGTAGAATACTACATTCCACAGGTTGGCATAGTACCTGAGTACTAACTTATCAATTTCACGCACCCAAACAAGTCCATAATATGTCTTTAAATTGGATTCTTACAGATGCGAAAGGTGAAAGAGCATATCAGACAACAGCACATTTCAAGGTGGGTTTCAAATTTACAGCTCAATGGTATGTATGGGCAGGATTTTCGCTAGCATGGCTGGTGTTAGAGTTGTTAACCATTTCTGTACTAAAGCATCATTGATTGGTAGTTATCCAATAGGAAATGTTCAGATAATAAGTTCAACAAACGATTGTGTAATTTATTATTCCCTGAATAAATAGGGCTCCTACTGCTCCTTTTTTATTTAGCTGCCGTCTGCGGTTTGCGCAACAAAATACAAATAATATTATTCGCTTTTGAATTTTTCCCGGTATCAAAATAGGTCAATATATATCTGAACTACCTTTCTACGAGCAAGAGACGCATTGAAGTAAAGAAAAATGCAACAACGAATAAGGTGTTTTGGTCCCAAACAAAAAACAGTCATTTGCACGACATGGAACTGAAAAGAACTTTCCGTGTTATTCTATTCCTGATATGGTAGCAAAAAAGAGCGTTTGTCTAAATTGGGGCGAAAAATTGAAAACGGCTGGAAAATGGCTGTGACTTTGGCAAGTGTTTTTCAAAGCACATGAAACCGGCATATCAATATTTCATGTATTTTCGACCTATCGTATCCATCCCTCCAAATTACGTAGACAAAATTTGTAGGTCAGAATGAGCCATGTCCGTTTAACAAACTCTATTCAAGATCAAATCTGATGTCGGCCTCCCGTTTTGATATCGGATTTTGAATATGTGGAAAAGTTCTGTTTCGAAGGGCCCTATTCCATGACCATTAATATATTTACTATCTTTTCCAGCTCGGAAGTGATCCAGTTTATCAGCAGTCTGTTTATGATAAGGACTTTGAAAAATCAGATTCTCTACTGCCAACTAAACCCAAGTTTTATGTCACTCCATCTGCTGGTAATGTAAGTACAATTTTAATTGTAACATGGGCTTGCCTAAAACTGCATGTTCGCAAGGCTCGCCCTGATTTGCATTTGTACGTGTATCGGATCTGAATGAAATTTGGTACGGAGTGTTCAATCAATTTTTCAGCATTTTCAGCATTTTCAGCATTTTCAGTTTTAGAGTTATTCATCTTTGTTTATCTGGAAATGTTTTTTTTTTGTCCGTCCGAGCAGATATAATCAACACCGGTCGACAAATCTGAATGAAACTTAGTATGGATGTTCACTACTATGAGGGCATTCAATGGAGTGTTCAATCAATTTTTCCACATTTTCCATTTTATAGTTATTCATCTTTGTTTATCTGGAATTGTTGGGTATTTTTGTCCGTCCGAGCAGATATATTCACCACCGGTTGACGAATCTGAATGAAATTTGATGTGGATGTTCACTACTATAAGGGCATTCAATGGAGTTTTCAATTGTTTTTTTTCCAGATTTTCAATCAATAGAGTGTTCAATCATTTTATTTGGAATTGTTGTTTTTTTTTGTCCATTTCTCCACCACTGGTTGACAGATATCATTGGTTCTTCTTCCAAATAGTATATAATATGGAGTATGTTGTGTATATTGTGATCTAGGTATTCAAAAATTAAGTGGGCCTTTAATTTAAATGGAGTGATCCTAATACAGTTGATTGATGAAATCTCATATATTTCAGGTTATGCCAACCCTCCAAGGATATTCTTCGACTGGACCATCAACATATGGTGTCAATAACAACAGGCCACACCCACTTCCATTTACTGTAAGTGTGAATTTATGCGAAACTGTGGAGTAGCGATACATATATAATTCAATTAGATAAAATAATTAATAATATCGGAGTGTCAGGCGGCCCCCTTAATCCAATCTATACAGTTAGCTGTTAACCACTTCTATGATAGCAATACACGATTTCACGGGTGTATAAAAAAAAAATTACATCTACTTTCACTTTCGCTTAAATATGTGCGTTTGAGTGGTCAATGCCCTTAGATACACTTGGTAGCGACAATCTCTATCAGCTGAGGGAAATTTCGTTTCCCGCATCACAATATGCAGTGATACTTTAAGAAATTGGGCGACATGCACCAACGGTCACCCCACATCTTGACGCCGTTTCCTAAAAGCATCTATAGTTACCATACCGTAAAAATAAAATTAACGAATTAGACAGATCAGTGAAACTGAAATGCGATAATTTAGTTTGGGATAAAGGAATGTTTCACATAACTATTCCACCATTAGTATTAGCATTTATCCAGCTTTGTGCCAATACTACTATGACATGGCAGTGGTCATGAGAGCATAGAATGCACCTTTGTAGCGATTGTTTACTTTTTCAGTTTGTCACCGGAGACCTCAAATTCGGTGGGGAAGTTTGGGAACACCGCTTCGGAAGTGCTATTGAATCGGATTGTCTTTATGACAATAGATGTTCCAGAATCGTTTTAAATAAGTGAAATTTACACAAGCAAGTACAGTTTAACAGTTTACGGGTGTGGTGTGATGCTTTTGTTTAGTTGGAAAGTTGGAAACAAAGATCGAATTGTGGTGTTCATCTCGAACTTCCGGTCGGTCGCCCAATTTATTCTCGACCCAATTTCCCATTTTCCGTAAAAAGAGCAGCTGAAGTCCAGACACAAGTATCACTTGGTTAGTTTGACTATTTTAGTGTTTTTAATATAGTTTCATTAAAAAACACAAGTTTAATCACCAACTAATATGCGGATTGTCGTAATTATAAGCAATCAACATCGTTTTAGATGCATCTGTCGGCGTATAGAAGTGTCGGATGCCGAATTACATACTGTATAATTTCGCAGAGCGAAGCGAAATTATACTAAGTATGTACTTCGGCATCAGAATAGGATTTGAAGCATATAAGGGCTATAACTGTAAGTTTGACCTTTGTTATACCCCCACTTTCGAAGAAAATGGGGGGTATACTGGATTGACTCCGTCCGTCCGTCACGCTTTCTCCCTACGTGTGTCCGTCCGTCCGACCTCATAACTCGAACAACTATGAACCGATTTCAATAATTTTTTGTATGCAATCTCCTTAGGACTGCCTCTCCGCATGATGCTAGTTGCGGTTCAGTCCGACTTTATTTTTTTAAGTTACGCCTCATTTTCGACTTATTTTGACTTAGAAAATTCTGTCCGACTTAATAACTTTAACAATTTTTGGTATACATGCTTCTCACAATACCCTCTCTACATGATGCGGCTAGGGATTGGCTCAGACTGTTTTTCGTAATATTACACTTCATTTTCGACTTATTTTGACTTAGAAAATTCTGTCTGACTTAATAACTTTAAGAAATATGAACCAATTTGAATAATTTTTTCTGTACAAGCTTCTTGTGACACCATATCGATATTATTAGTCCGAATTTTTCTTTAAAGTTAAAAATCTTTTTTGTTGGGTTTACGGATAATGCGGGTTGAATTTGCCATGGTTGGGGGTATGCTAGCACTCGAGTGCACACCTCTTGTTATTCTTGCGAGTAATATTTTGATGGTTTATTTTATAAAGGTACCATAGTTTACAAAATGGGATGATGTACTGGAAAAGAGCCTGATTTCTCCCTAGAAAACAGTCGTCTGCACTCCAAGACAAAATTTCTAAATTTATATGATAACTTTTCTTTATTTTTTATATAACTTACATCTATCTAGGTTCTATCAGCTCATGATGTGATTATAGACTGACATTTGCTCTGCCTGGTTAGCTATTGGGCCAGAGACGGCCAATTTGGCAACAAAATTTTTAAAACATGTTTTGCATAGACAGTCCAAGGGAGATAATTCAATTTGTGTGATGACAATCCAGTCAAAGTACAGATAAATAAATGCTCCGACCATTTCTGTATCTTGTAACCAAGTATTCATGTGTTGTTTATTAGTGACCATGGTGCAGCAGAAGATTGTATTACAGTACCCACTTCAAAATTGTGAAAATGGCCAGAAATCGTGAATTGCTACCTACACTATATAAATACTCATTGACAGGTAGTTATTTCTCCCTTAGGAAATGTTCAGATAATAAGTTCAACAAACCACCATACGTCGTATGTTGAACTTATTATCTGAACATTTCCCACCAATGAATATGAATCCTTCTGCACCTGTACGTATTATCATTTCGTCTGACTGTCGTCTGCTTTATTACATGAACATCCCTTCAAATAATATACCATTCCCTTGTATATGTTTATAACTGAATGGGAGAATCCATTTAGTATAGAAAGGGTTAAAACACTGTATACTGTCTTCTAAGAGGATTGCCTCAGCGCACTGTATACGGAAGACATCGTAAGACAATTTGAATGACATTATGAGATCTCTAGCTGCATCTGTTTACTATTTCAGAATGAGGTGGGTAAGACAGCATTCCAGATCAATCTCGATAAGAAACTCACCAATAACATAGTGTTCTCATGTCAGCCGGAAAATCCTGAAGATAGACAGAAATCAGGTTAGTTCTGCGTAAAATAGCCATGCGCAGGGAAATGATGATGGGGCTTGTGTCTCACCCAAACTTTGGTAAAACATTTCAAAATTTGGAAATTATATTCCTGATAAACATTAGTTTCAGACCAATATTAACTCTTCCATAACTGGAGCTTCCTGAAATTTTTTGAAAACCCTGAGCTAATGCATTCTCTTATATATGTGAGTCTCCAATAAGGAACCTCGCATATATAAGAGAACACATTGGCCTAACATTATTTACGTTGATCTTGTAAGCCAGTGGATTATCTTATACATGATTCGCACAGGAATGAATAGTCCTTGAATTTCGGACCTTGGAATGAATAGTCTTTGAATACTATTTGAACCTTGAATAATACTTGAATTGAACAAGTCCTTGAATATTGAGAATATACAGAACCCCACTTGTGGCTCCTCCCCTACACTTGTATAGTTTTCTAAATATCATTATTAAGCAGCACAAGTAACAGTTTCACTTCTTTCATCCAACATTCCAACCTTTGACTCTACATTCCGTGATGGGAAAGTGCCGCTTCCATGTTTTAATAAAGCCGATAAACATATCTAAATTGTTGAGTGATAATATAGAAATATATAGCCATCTTGACAATGACTAAATACACACATAGCCCACCATTGGCCAAACTCTGTATAACTGTGCAACATATACATATGATGATGACTGTTGTAAGAACGCAGATGCCATGTGGTATGGTATGTGAAGTATCCTAATATCGTGATAGTTACGTTCTTTCAAACTATTATTTGATAATTCAAGTTAAATATTATATAATATGACAACGGGGGATCTGTGGAAGAAATAGCTTACAGGTCAGATCCCTATTATAACATAAACTAATATAATAATGAACATAAACTGAATGCAGGTGCAAGAGAAAAAGAACAAAATCAGAATGCAGATCGAGCGGACCTCAAACATTACTATCAATACGTACTCTCTTTAAATTTACAGCTGTTACCTGATGTTATTGAATATATTTGGCAACAAAATTATCCGAGAGCACCATTTTATAATGTACAAATAAAGTTTTAATCATTTTATTTTATGGATTCCCAATGATTCCATGATTTTAGAGACACTCGGTGTCAAGGCTGTTAATTATGGCAGACGCCAACCCAATGCAACAGACACTATTATGACATTTAAATGAAAAATATGAAGTTTTTTTCCATGATACTGACATCAAAAACATAATCTCCCTATTTTTCACTAAATCTCTCTATTTCTGAGGAAAAATCTCCATATTTCCAATTTTGAACAGGTCTGGTCTAGACTGACATATGAAATTTTATTGTGATATCATTTTAGTTGCTGCAACAGACTATAAAGATCCTCCTCTTGATTTTAAACCAATGGCACTACAGAGGACAAAGGACGTTCAGTTTGACTTTGTCCAGTCGAACGGTATGCTGCCTTACCCGGCCACTAATACACAGTCAGAGACCAGGGTAAGGAGGTGTTTCAATTAATTTATTGTCAGTCCTGTTACAGACGTCGCACTTCCATCACATCAAATACAATGTAGGCCACTCTATTGTATTCAATGCGATGTATGTAATGAATATATCAGATGTATCATGCCAGTATCATGTTGGTTACAGACATCGCACTTTCATCGCATTGATCTGTTTGAAATCCTCGTTACCAAGTGGAAATATAGGGATGATGTAATGCCAAAAAAAAAGAGTTTTGGTTCTCAGGCGCCGCCGCATTGAATTAAAAGGGCTGCATTAGGCCTTTTTATTGCAATGCCTGATGTTATGACAAAAAAACTTACGAAAAAATAAATTTGAAATATTTTTTTTTTTGGGGGATTTTATCAACATGTCCATAGCAGATATATGTTGAATATTAGTGTGCATTGAGCTCTAATATGTAATGTGTTAAAAAGTGACTTGCAGGCTTACAACATGAAGTAGATGACTACAATTAATAAAAGGATTAGCTGATCCTCATGCTATTCTTACTATTAGTCATTGTGAACAACTTACACTAATTGTAACTTTATACAATTGAAAGGCACAGGACTAAATTCAGGATCACATATAGAATGGGGAGGTATCAGATTTTAGACAACAATAACAGTAGTTAATGTCAGGGGCATTATATATTGTTAGGTAATCCCAGTCATTTTTATATCAGACTAAATGAGTTTATATGCATAACAGTTCCCTCTACCTTTCTGGTTATTACTAGACAGAGGAAGGTATCTTTGTCCATGCTTACTATGCGCAGAAAAAAATAAAATAAAAAATAAAACCTTCCCTCCCTCATCGATTTGAAAACAAAATTGCCCGAGAACCAAAAAACTTTTTTTTTTTGGCCTAATAATTCTAATTTTATTGCCTTCGATTCGATTCAATTTCTAACGGGGCATATGGGCTATTTGGAAATCCTCATTACATAGGGGAAATACGTGGATGACATAATAATTGTAATTTTATTGTCTTTGATTTGATTTTTCACGGGGTATATGGGGCTTTTATAGAGTTTATGATACTCTATTATCAATTTTAAATTATTGAGATAGGCATAATGGATATTGAATGTAGATAATGAAAATTAGGCTAATTAATTAGCGTCGTGCCTGGTATAGACATAAATGAGAGACCGGGAAAAATATGCACACTTTAGTAGTGAAACTGAGGGTAAGGCAATAACAAAGCATTAATCGAAACAAATCTGTCACAGACAAGATTCAAATAGAGTTGGCACCACAATTTGCTGCCAGCATGACATCAGAAGCGCTTTGGAGAGTCAAATTTTTCGAATATCTCATTGAACACATACTACGAACATCATGTCAATACAACTTCTCAATTGTATTTGATGCGACAACAGCGCGACCGTCTGTTACGAAACTTGGTTTATCGCACTTTCATTGGATCTGATTGAAATGTATGCTAATATTTGCTCATAAATTTCTACTATGAATAATCTTTTTCAAAGGAACCAATGCTTGCATTAATAATTAGATTACAAAGTTAGCTGCAAGATTCCACTATAAAAAAAAATTCAATTGAGTTTTTAGCAATAAAACAATCAATCAAGGATATGATTTCTGTAACCAGGGTTATGGCTAGACGGTCTCTGTTGGCAGGGGAGAGGATGCCCAACATGGAATTTACCTGAGATTTTGTGAAAACTCTGTGCCAATGCATTCTCTAATTATGCCAGTCTCCCAGAGCAGAATGAGGTCCCCAGAAGGTGAATTTGGTGATGCTAGCTCGCACAGTGGGATAGCGTCACTAAATTCACTCTCTGGGGTCCTCATTCTGCAAATGACAAGACACACTATTTGCAGGCTTGCACATGAGTTGGTAAGCTCTGTTACCAAACTTTACATTAAAGTGATGTGAAACACTCCAGTTGGGTGATCAAATAGAAATGGAAAATAATCTTGCTCAAAGTAGTTATTTTTACGAATATTAATCCAAATTTACAACACACACCATCAGTCTTATATATTTATTAAATGCAATGAGTATCGATGGCGAAATCATTTGCGTTAGTTTATCGGCGATTGATGCATCCCGAATCGAGATGTAAATATTTACAATTGAGCGTAGTTCAGACAGTGTTTTCTATGGTGTTGTATAGTTGATTTCTTTGAGATTTTGGGCGATGTTAGTAGAATGCTACATTCCCCCAGTTAGCATAGCGCCTGAGTACTAATTTATCAGTTTCCCGCACCCGAACAGGTACATAATATGTCTTTAATGAGGTATTCATTTTCAGATGCAGCAGAACACCAGTAAGTTCCTCGAGGGTGCACATGTCTTAGAGAAGAAGCAAGAAAAAAGTAAACTCTGTAAGGACCAATTTAAAGACACATACAAAACCCACTTCACTGTCGGCTATACCAAAGATCCAATCAACACCCACGCTCATCTAGAATTCAAGGGCAAGCCTCGACAAGACAAAGACACCCCCGCGGCCGGGGTGAGAGAATTCAAACCGGAGGCAGTGTTCCGGCATCTCTATCACAGCGGAAATACGAATGACAATGTGGCGGCCGATCCAAGAGGGAGTAACGCTCAGGAAGGGATGGATGCTAGAATTACGGACAACAACAGGGAAGATAACAGGATATACTGTTCCATAATGAGGAACGATTTTAAACCTCTGGAGAAGAGAATGTGAGTACAATGTACAAAAACATGCTAAATCCTGCCTTAACCCTTTGGCATGTAGAACGACATATATGTCGCTGTATGGTTCGCGAGTGGGACAACATATATGTCGTTTCAGGAAGTGTCATTTTTATGTAGACATAACTTCAATTAATCATCAGATTTATAATAAATTGTATAGGAGATATTTTGATTAATATAATGTCCCAATGTATAAGTGCAATAGATTATGATAGCACACGTAAACAGAAACTACACATAAATTAAAACGAATTATGGACCTTTTTGACCCAAATTTGTTAATAATTATTGCTATGACGTTAACATTAAAATCACGCATGACGCCATGTATATGACGTTATAATTACAACTACTTTCGCTTTGACTAAAATGCGTGCATTTGATTGGTCAAGGCCCTTAGATACGCTTGGTAGCGACAATATCTATCAGTGGAGGGAAGTGTCATTTCCCGCATCACTGGGGGTAGTGATACCTTAAAAAGTTTGCAAACCAAGTCGAATATCCATGGGGCGAATTTACCCGGATTTTTATTTTGTCCACCAATCAAATCGCAAGAAATCACTTCCGTTTCTAGTGGTAACGCAAGACGCCAAATATCAGCGAAAAATTATCACCGATTAAACAGCAAAATAGTACATTAATTTATTTGGGGATAAAAGAATGTATTACATAACTATTCCACCATTAGTATTAGCATTTATCCAGCTTCGTGCCAATAATAATATGACATGGCAGTGGTCATGAGAGCATAGAATGCACCTTTGTAGCGACTGTTTACTTTTCGAGTCGCCGAAGACCACAAATTCGGTGGCGAAGTTTGGGAACACCGCTTCGGAATCGCTATCGAATCGGACTGCCTTTATGACAATACATGTTCTAGAATCGTTTTAAATAAGTGAAATTTACACTACACCAGCAAGTACAGTTTAGTTTACGGGTGTGGTCTCTTGCTTTTGTGTAGTTGGAATGTCGGAAACAGCGATCGAATTGTGTGTGTTCATCTCTAACTTCCGGTCGGTCGCCCAATTTATTCTCGACCCAATTTCCCATTTCGGTTAAAAGAGCAGCTGAGTCCAGACAAAAATATCACTTGGGTATTTTTACTATTTTAGTGTTTTTAATATAGTTTCTTTAAAAAGAACTTGTTTAATCACCAACTAATATGCGGGTTGTCGTAATTATAAGCAATCAACGTCGTTTTCGATGCATATGTCGGCGTATAGAAGTGTCGGATGCCGAACTACATACTTTGTATAATTTCGCTTTGCGAAATTATACAGTATGTAATTCGGCATCCGACACTTCTATACGCCGACAGATGCATCGAAAACGACGTTGATTGCATATATAAATACTCTCCAAAGGGTTAACCTTTGAACCAGAGAGACTGGAATACCGGTCCAAGAATTTCGTTATAAATATATAGCGCGACCAAAGGGAGCCGCAATATAATCTACATGTATATTGAACATGGAATAGACTGTCTCGTTGAAATACCTTGTGACATATTTCACAGCACACTAGTTCAGTTAGCATAGTAGATTGCCATATAGTGAGCGTGTATTCATGTATATACGTCCCAGTTAAGAGCATTATGAGTTACGTTGTCAGAACACTATATAACGTCAGTCGCCTCGTGTTGGGACCATTTAATGTTCAGGACGTTAGGATTCAAAGGGTTAAAACTCAGGCACTGGCCTCAAAATATGGTGGTGGAAATTTGCAGAATGAGGTCCCCAGTGGGTGAATTTAGTGATGTTACCCCACAGTGGGCAAGCATCACCAAATTCATCCGCTATGGGAGACCTGGACTCAGGTTTAAGTTTCCAGATGGTGAAGATGTGATGTGCACCCATATGCATTGAGCTCCTCGATTATGCATTGTGTCGTCTGCCAATTTGAGGAGTAGAGAAACTAAACTAAAAAAGAAACTTAAAATTTGTCAAGAAGTTTCTAAAGAAAGGAAGAAAAAAACTTGTTAATTTGATAATAAAGACAATTTCCAGAAGAGATGAGGTCTAAGCAGAATGCGGTCCCTAGAGGGTGAATTTAGTGATGCTAGCCCACTGTACAGGGTAGCGTAACTAAATTCACCCTCTGGGGACCTCATTCTGTAAATGTCCGGTACCATATTTTGAGGCTTGCTTTAATAGGCAATAAATACAGTAATGCTCTAAATAATCAACTCCTTAACCACAGCATAATTATGGGTAACTTTTCAGGATTTAGTCGGAAATATGGCTTGTTGCCATTCATCGGAAAGCTCTCACCGAGAGCTTTCCGATGAATGGCAACAAGCCATATTTCCGTCTAAATCCTGAAAAGTTACCCATAATTCTGCTGTGGTTAAGGGGTCGATTACTTAGGGCATTACTGTACAATGATTCAGTGAACTCAGTACTGCATACTGAGCAGAATTATGGGTAATTTTTCAGGATTTAATCGGAAATATGGCTTGTTGCCATTCATCGGAAAGCTCTCACTGTTGTGGTTAAGGAGTTGATTATTTAGGGCATTACTGTAAATTATCTACTCCACATTGAAACCATATGGTTATTTTAATTTCCAGGTTCACCAATCCACAGATGACAGTTCTCAGCCAGAATTCCAAACTCGAGCAGAAGCCTCGAGCAGTGTCTCATTTCTTCCACACAGACAACAGTGGACGTGAGTGTAATTAAAAGTGTCAAGGGAGTTAGTCTGTCAAGGGAGATCATTACACAGTGCATCTGCACTCAGCATTATCTGATCCGTGTAAAATCTCGATGACAGTGATTTAACTAATTTGGAAAAGCCCAAGTGACGATTTTCAGAGGCTGCAGGGGAAAGCTCCACTAAAATTAGTACATCTGAACCTAAGACTGAGGTTGTTGTGAATCGGGCAACTGGTTCGACTGTGGCAATTACAGTAATGTCCTAAATAATCGACCCCTAAACCACAGCAGAATTATGGGAAATTTTTCAGGATTAAGTCGGAAATATGGCTTGCTGCAATTCATCGGAATGCTCTCGGTGAGAGCTTTCCAATGAATGGCAGGCAACTTCGTGGAAGTGAAAGTATATTTTAAGAACATATTTTTGTCTCAAAATTATTTGCGTGCACTCAATGACTCTTATTGAATAAACTGGTTTCTGGTCCAAAACTGCAACAAAAAAAAAACCCTCGAGCTTTAGTACGTCGCATGAGTCCCAGGGTTATTTCTGGAGCAAACTTTTCTCTTGCCAAATTTTTTTTTTTTTTTGCCAAATTCCAAAAAGACTTGCCACAAATGAATTGAGGGTGCAATTTGGGAAAATTTTAGGAATAATTGACATTTGAAGATAAAATGCATTCATTTACACTCAAAATATTTTGAGGCCATACATAATGAGATGATCAGAGGATGAATTTAGTGATGCTAGCCTGCTGCGTGGAGTAGCGTCACTAACTTCATCCTGTGGAGGACCTCATTCTGCAAATGACCAGCACAATATTTTGAGTCCTGCCAAACAACCTGTTCAGAAAATTAAAGAACATGTGCAATTCACATTTTTTCCATTTGCTTTTAATTGATGAATCCCAATCTCTGTCTTGTCAATTAGAATCATTGTGAAGTTTTTCATTTGTCAACAGAATTGAAAATTGCAATTTTTTGGACAAAACATTTTCCTTGTCGTCAGAAACCTTCTCGGGTCAGTGATGGATTTTAAGAGGGATGTAGCCAGGTCTGAAAATATGATGCCAGGTTATTGCAGAATGAGGTTCCAGAGGGTGCATTTAGTGATGTTAGCCTACTCAAATTCACCCTCTGGAGACCTCATTCTGCATGGACTCATCTGCTATATGGGAGACCAAGACTCAGATTTAAGTTCCCAGATAGCGAAGGTGGTGATGTTCACCCATTGGGCACCTCGATTATGCATTATGTCATCTGCCAATTTGGGGATATAGAGAAACTAAACTAAAAAATGAAAAAGAATCTTTCTAAAGAAACTAAAAAAAACTTGTAAATTTGATAATAAAGGTACTTTCCAGAGGAGATGAGGCCTGAGCAGAATGAGGGCCCTAGAAGGTGAATTTAGTGATGCTAGCCCGCTGTGTTAATCAAATGTCCGTCACCATATTTTCAGGCCTGAATGTCTCTTGAGGGGCTCCATTGAGGGTATCTCAAGCTTTACAACTATTGGAATTTCCACCCAAACACCCCCTATGGTTGGAAAGTTCATTTCTGGCACCCCATATGGATGGAAATTTCCTTTCTGGCACCCCATATGGATGGAAATTTCGTTTCTGGCACCCCATATGGATGGAAATTTCCTTTCTGGCACCCCATATGGATGGAAATTTTCCAACTGATGGTCATTTCAGTCCAAATATTTGATCAAAAGTAGTAAAATATACAACTATTGATCTAAAACAAGCCTGAGTTTGGTGTGCCTGTTATTTGCAGAATGAGGTCCCCAGAAGGTGAATTTAGTGACCTCATTCTGCATGGCCTCATCTGCTATGGAAGACATAGACTCAGATTGAAGTTACCAAATGGTGAATATTGTTATGCACACCCATTGGGAACCTCAATTATGAAATGTGTTGTCTGCCAATTTGGGGATATTGAGAAAACAAACCAAAAAAGAAATAGAATCTATGTGAAGAAGTTTCTATAGAAATTTGATATTTAATAAAGAAACTTTCCAGAGAAGATGGGGCCTAAGCAGAATGAGGTCCCCAGAGGGAGAATTTAGTGATGCTATGTGGAAGAGCGTCACTATATTCACCCTCTGGGGACCTCATCTAAAAACAACCAATTCCACTCTAAATTCTGGTTGGAAAATTAAACTATCAGAACAATTTCGACCAATTTTTGGTCTGAAATTTACGATTTAATGCTAAGTCAGGATACTTTGGGCAAAGTTGGGGTGGGAGGCCGTAACTCTGGTGAAATTGGCAGGCGGAACCCAAATTGGAACTTGACCTGTATTTTGTGCTATTAAACCCACATACCAAATTTCATTCCTTTCAGTTTAGACTATCTAAAGTTATCATCCGGAAAACAAAAGCGATTGGATGGACAGACAGACGGAGCAATATCATAAGATGTTTTCCGTTTTTAAAACAATGGGCGTATAATGATAGCCCAACTAAGTTGGTTACCTTTCTATAGAATTAAGTATTGGGGGGGGGGGGATGGGGTCAATTTATTTTTGGGCCACTTGTTCTATCCTTACACGCTAGCACTCGTGCTGGATCAACAAACACATTAACACACTTGTGTCGTTCTATGTATGTATATCATGGTCTTTCTATTTTTAAGTTCTCATCTCAGATTTTCAGCTAACTTCAGTTCACAATCCAGTTGATCAAATAAAAAAATCCAATGATAATTTGAGATTTTTATTTAGAAATTCTATGTATTTTATTTCCAGGTGATAACTTCGCCAGCACAGCGATGACTGATTTCATCAAACCGGTGGAAATGACGGGAGGTAAAAATAAAATAATGCTAGCAATACCGCTGTTTGTTGAACTTTTTTGACGACAGACAGACAAAAAATTAAATAAAATTGCAGAAGGATTCGTATTCTTTGGTAGGAAATGTTCAGATAATAAGTTCAACAAACGGTCATTTTAACTTATTATATGAATATTTCCTAAAGGAATAAATAATGGGTTAATTAGTAAGACGTTTTATCTGACCTACATCCAGTCCATATGTACTCAATCTGATTCGATGGTCTCCATATCATCAGATTCCAACAACAACAACATTTCATGAAATGCCGCTTCAGTTATCAGAATCGATTAATTGCCAAAAAATAATGCTAACCACTGCCAACTATAGTATAAAATTGCCCAAAAAATGTTATATATCAACATTTTGTTAGTCCATAGACAAATGACGACAATTTGATATTTTCCCTGTTTTCCCTCTATTAAATAGAGGATCTCTAATTCTAAACAAAATTTATTAACCGAGTGCACAAAATTTGCTTTGAGCCGAGCTTTAACAAGACTCAAATCAAATTTAGTGGACGAGGCTAATAAATTTTGTAAAGTCTAGTGAATGAATTTGATATCCATTTTATCACATAATCACATTTTAGCAAGGAAAAACAGCTGGGGTTAAAAAAAATTAAGATTATCACAACCAAAGAGGAAGTAAAGACACCTTCAAGAAAATATATAGTTCCATTTTAAATGTGTCTTTTCATGTTGACAAAATTGTTCAACCACCCTTATCATGCACCCATGATTATCTCAGTCAACACTAAATAACCCAAATCAAATCGAATTTCATAATATTCTAATAAAAGGTACTCAATCTGATCAGACGTTCCTAAATTAATATTTCTTTGGCTTCGGTGGTAAAAATATTTGATTCGAGTCTAGGAACCCACCCATCAAAGCTCAGAGTGATCAGATATCGATTTTTAATGTTTGTTCTATCTCGAGATGTGTAATAATATGTGGCCCAGAAACACGTCAAATGGAGGGTCTCGGACAAAATTGCGGATGAAGATGGATAACTCTAAAATCAGGTGGAAATACGGTCAAATTTCGTGATAATACGGCCATAATTTGTTGAACAAAATCTTGATAGATAAAAAGTTTTGGGAAATTTTATACCATAGTTGACAGTGGTTAGCATTATTTTGTTGCAATAAAACGATTCTGATAACTAAAGTGTATTTTGATAAATTTTTGTTGAACTTGATGGCATGGGGACCATCTAATCGGATTGAGTATCTTTAACATAATATTAAGTTCCGGCATTGACATCGACATATTTGCGCTAAGCTCTTACATCACTGCGCATGCCGATAAAACATGTGTGTCTTACTTTTTAAGAGGTCAGGTTTAGGGGTTAATTATGTGATAAAATACCAATATATACCATATCAACAAGCGAAATAACTTGTGTCCAACATTGAGGTAATTTAAAGACATATTATGTACTTGTTCGGGTGTGTGAAACTGATAAGTTAGAATTCAGTTGCTATGCCAACTTAAGGAATGTAGCATTCTACCAACATCACCGAAAATTTCTAGCAAATAGACCGTAGCACTCCATAGAAAACATCGTCCGAACTACGCTAAATTGTAAATATTTACTACTTGAATCGGGACGCATCTATCGGCGATAAACTAACAAAAACATTTCGCAATCGGCAGTCACTGCATTTAAATAATATATAAGAATGACGGTGTGTGTTGTCAATTTAGATATAATATTTGTAAAAATAACTACTTTGAACAATATTATTCTCCAGTTCTATTTGATCACCCTACCGGAGTGTTTCACATCACTTTAAAGCAACTCCAGGCTTTCAATGTGGCTTCATGAGAGATAACAAAGTCTGTAAAACCAAGCCTGAGTTTAGTGTGCCTGTCATTTGCAGAATGAGGTCCCCAGAGGGTGAATTTAGTGATGCTAGTCCACTGTGTATGGGAAGCGTCACTAAATTCACCCTCTGGGGACATGATTCTGCAAATGACAGACACGCTATCTCAAGGCTTGGATATTGTCATCATTTAGAAATTTCCCAACCAGCCTTGAAATAGTGTGTCTGTCATTTGCAGAATGACAGACAGAGGTTCCCAGAGGGTGAATTTAGTGATGCTACCCCGCATAGCAGGCTAGCATCACCAAATTCACCCTCTGGGAACCTCATTCTGCTGAGGTGTCCGCAGAATGAGGTCCCCAGAGGGTGAATTTGGTGATGCTAGCCCGCTATGCGGGGTAGCATCACTAAATTCACCCTCTGGGGACCTCATTCTGCAAATGACAAGGCTTGTTTCCCAACCATAGGGGGGAGGTGTTTCATTGAGTGTTTTCCTACAAGATGGAAAGATTGAGGTTTCAGTTGGACATTTGCAACTAAAGGGAGGGGATTGCAAATGAAGTCCACATCCCATCACCCCAAGTGCATCCCATCCACCCCTTCCCTAGAATTTAAGACCCTTTAGCCGCGTGCCTCACTGACATCATTTATAGTGCATTTATAGTGCATAGATCTGGGTTGTTTTTATTGTATTTATCAGTCAGCTAATCAGAAAGTCGGATTTCCTGTTACCGTATAAAGAACTTCCTCATCGATGCCAAAGGTTTCTATTACTAATTTCATTGCTGCTCTGTCACCTTGGATTGTTCTATACCTAATCCATCACAGCCTTTGTTGCTGCGATGAAGCTTCATTTATAATCGGTCAGTTGGTCATTTATTTTTTATTTTGTTGGTTTACTCCTTAGTACACAAAAACTCACCAGAGTAGTATGACCAAGCCTGAGTTTAGTGTGCTTGTTATTTGCAGAATGAGGTCCCCAGAGGGTGAATTTAGTGATGCTATCCCGTGCAGTGGGCTAGCATCACCAAATTCACCCTCTGGGGACCTCATTCTCCATGGCCTCATCTGCTATGGGAGACATAGACTCAGATTGAAGTTCCCAAATGATGAATATTGTGATGTACGCCCATTGGGAACCTCGATTATGCAATGTGTCTTCTGCCAATCTGGGGATAAAGACAAATTAAACTAAAAAGGAAATAGAATCTATGTGAAGAAGTTTATATAGAAATTTGATAATAAATAAACTTTCCAGAGAAGATTAGGCCTAAGCAGAATGCAGTCCCCAGAGGGTGAATTTAGTGATGCTAGCCCGCTATGCAGGATAGCATCACTAAATTCACCCTCTGGGACCTCATTCTGCAAATAACAGGCACACTAAACTCAGGCTTGTGTGAAACACTTATCAACAAGTACATGTGGTAATAGACTGAGTTTGTTATTTTTTTCATTATAAATAACTCTCCAATAAACAGATTTCACATATCAAAACCATTGCTATGTAAACATTACATGTCACATTGGCATTAATGGTACTCAATCCCAGACGCTCCTAAATTACTATTTCTTTGGCTTCGGGGGTAAATAATATTTGATTCGAGTCGGGGAACCCACCCATCAATGCTCAGAGTGATCAGATATCGATTTTTTAAGTTTGTTGTTTCTCGAGATCTGAAGAAATAAGTGGCCCAGAAACACATTGTCAAACGGATGAAGATGGATAACTCTAAAATCAAGTGGTTATTATTATTATTCAAAAATCGATATCTGATCACTCTTGAGCTTTGATGGGAAGGTTCCTCGACTCGAATCAAATATTTTTTACCTTTTTACCCCTGAAGCCAAAGAATTTGTAATTTACGAGCATCTGATCTGATTGAGTACCTTTAACGATCAATGTCCAATTAGTCCATTAAGATACCCCAGTTAAATCAAAACTTGACATTAAACATTGGATAACTTGAAGGTTAAAGCATTGAAAAATATAATGAAAATAATATGTAGACTAAAATATTTGAACTTATTATGTGATTAGCAATCTTTGTTTTGTTGACAAAGATTTGTTTACATATTAAAGGTACTCAATAGGATCCGACATGCCTAAATTACTATTTCTTTGGGTTCGGGGGTAAAAAATATTTGATTCGAGTTGAGGAACCCACCCATCAAAGCTCAGTGATCAGATATTGATTTTTGAAGTTTGTTATTTCTCGAGATGTGTAATAATATGTGGCCCAGAAACACGTGGTCAAACGGAGGGTCTCGGAACAAAATTTTCGGATGAAGATGGATAACTCTAAAATCAAGTGGTAATATGGTCAAATTTCGTGGTTAGCATTATTTTGTTGCAATAAATCAATTCTGATAACTATAACTATTTGGAGAAATGTTGTTGTTGTATCTTGATGGTATGGGGACCGTCTGATAGGATTGAGTACCTTTAACAATGGTTTCACATGCAAACTATTTTTATTGGAGAACTTGCAATAACTCAAATAAAAACAAAGTTTATCTATTTCTCCATTTTCTTCTTAGTGGAGATGTTTTTGTAGGCTTTTATATTTTTGCACATTTACGCACACAACTGCCTTCGGTCCCTTTAAGGCTGACATTGTCAAGCAAACCTAGAAATAGCGTGTCTGTCATTTGCAGAATGAGGTCCCCATAGGGTGAATTTAGTGACTCTATCCCACCTGGTGGGCTAGCATCACCAAATTTACCCTCTGGGGACCTCATTATTCTTTGGCCTCAAATGCTGTGGGAGACCTAGGATCTGAGTGAAGTTACCCATTTGAAGTTGGTATGTTCACCCATTAGTCACCTCGATTATGCATTTTACTTCTGCAAATTAGGAGATTTATAGAAACTATAGAAAAAAATTAACTTAAAACAATGATAATTTGAGACTATAGATACTTCCCAGAAGATGAGGCCAAAGCAGAATGAGGTCCCCAGAGGATGAATTTGGTGATGTTAGCCCGCTGTTCTGTATATTCACCCTCTGTTCACTATATTCACCCTCTGGGGACCTCATTCTACAAATGTCAGACAAAATAAATTCAGACTCGATTGTCAGACTGACACTGTTATTTGCATGCTAGCCAACCTACTTGTTTTAATTTCCAGGTCGGAAGATTGTTGCAGCACGATAGGTGCAGAGATGAACCGCCTCGGATATGACTGAGAAATCAACTGCCTTTGATAGGACTATTAAAGATGTCAACCCTTCCATTACTGAATGGACAATTCCATTCAGGTCTAGAAGTATTAAACAGAATGGTCCATCATTCATCTGAAGGGGTGTTTTATTAATACAAGTGCAGAAGACAGGTCAAGAAGTGAAGAAGAGTGGATTGTTCGTCAGTCTCCACTAACTACGTGTCAAGCAGGTGTGGCTTGAATGTTGGTCAAGGATTATTTTTATACAGAAAACATTCGTTTATTTCTCATTTATCAAAAGTTATCTGAAATTTTCATCCGTATAAAAGTAATTCTTTTGTGTATATTTAAAATCTGTGTTTTATCTCTGTTAATGGACTCGCTACTGGACATTTGTAACTGAATATGTTTTAGGCTCGACAATCTAGTTCTGAATAGCCAATTACTAACCCTTCCATGAATGGCGCTTCTTGAAATTTTGCAAGAACTCTGTGCCAATGCATTCTCTTATATATGCGAGTCTCCCATATGGAGCATCGTTTATATAAGAGAATACATTGGCCAAACAATATCTACCTTGTAAGACGATGCATTCTCTTATATATGCGAGACTCTTATGTAAAGAGAATGCACTGGCACAGGATCGTTAATGCTGCACCAGCGCAGCTCCCGTCACGGACCTCATAAAAGGGTTAACCCTCTCTTAAAGATGTATTCAGGGTTCCAGGCTAATATTACAAAACCTATTTTACTAAAAAGTAAGATTCTTGAATTTACAGTAATGCCCTAAATAATCGACTTCTTAGGCCAAAAAAAAAAAGAGTTTTGGTTCTCGGCCATTTTTTTCTTCAAATCAATGAGGGAGGGAGGGCTTTATTTTTATTTTTTCTGCGCATAGTAAGCATTACTACCAGTGTATGACTGGGATTACCTACCATTATATAATGCCCCTGACATTAACTACTGTTATTGTCATCTAAAAACTGATACTCCCGATTCTAATATGTGATCCTGAATTTAATCCTGTGCCTTTCAATTGTTACAATTAGTGTTTAAAGTTAGTTCACAATGACTAATTGTATGAAGAGCATGATGATCAGCTGATCATTTTCTTAATTGTAGTCATCTACTTCATGCTGTAAGCCTGCAAGTCACTTTTTAACACATTACATGTTAGAGCTCAATGCACACTAATATCCAACACATATCTACTATGGATCTACTATGGACATGTTTATAAATTTTTCAATTTTTGTTTGTTTGTAAGTTTTTGGTCATAACATCAGGCATTGCAATAAAAAGGCCTAATGCGGCCCTTTTTATTCAATGCGGCAGGGCCTGAGAACCAAAACCTTTTTTGTTTTTGGCCTTAACTACATCAGAATTATGGGTAATTTTTCAGGATTTAGTCGGAAATATGGCTTGTTGCCTTGCCATTCATCGGAAAGCTCTCTTTAATATTTGTTCTGATTATGGCGGCTTTAACAAATGTGACTATTTTAACAGAAATACCCACTGCAAAGCCATCCGTGCATTTAAGCTTTCAATAATAAAATGATCACATTTGGTATTTATAAGTCTAGTTTTCAACATTTTTTCAACAGCATTAAGCTGAAAGGGATGTTAAATTAGATTTTTCATGTTGTTGTTGTTGTATTTGGAGGTATGGAACCCAGAATACATCTTTAAATGATCAGTCCGAGTCTGCATGAACTAGTCTATATTTCACCTACAAAATCAAATATCAAAACACTGTCAGAATGGCTATATGAAGTCACAAACAGAAGACATGTAAGATCGAAAATATTTATTATAGAAATCGATATGTGAGAACCAATAACTGAGGGTGTTCAACACCAAATAATATTAATAAAGGGCTAATACAATTTTTAACTTTCTCTCATATATTTATTGGGGTACTGATGAGGGCTGGTACGTCATGAATTTATCCCTTCCATGACTGGGGTTTCCTTAAACTTTGCGAAAACCCGGTGCCAATGCATTCTCTTAGATATACTTATCTCCCATATGGAGCCTCGCATATATAAGAGAATACATTGGCCTAACAATAATTACCTTGACCTTGTAATCCAGTGCATTCTCTTATATATGCAAGGCTCCATACGGGAGACTTGCATAAATAAGATAATACACAGGAGTTCATTTATACATGTACAGTAATGCTCTAAGTAATCAACTCCTTAAAGGTACTCAATCCATAAAGAGGGTCCCCATCTCAACTGATTCCAACAACAACAATCCGATCAGAGGGTCCTATATTACTATTTCTTTGGCTTTGGGGGTTAAACATATTTGAATCGAGTCGAGGAACCCATCAAACAAAGCTCAGAGTTATTAGATATTGATTTTTGAAATTTGTTAATTGCTCGAGATGAGTACTAATAACTGCCGTCAATTTGGTAACCTGCTCGAGATTTTACGCCAAAACTCTATTCAAACAGACAAGGATGGATAACTCTATAATCAAGTGGTAATAATAACGAAATTTTGACTGTCTTCTGGGCCAGAAAGAATTCCCGATATTGAAAAATAATAGATTTCTAAAATCGATATCTAACAAATCTGAGCTTTGATGTGTGACTTCCTCGACTCGAATCAAATATTTTTGATCCCCGAAGCCATTGAAATAGTAATTGAGAGGAGTTTTTATCGGATTGAGTACCTTTAACCACAGCAGAATTATGGGTAACTTTTCAGGATTTAGTCGGAAATATGGCTTGTTGCCATTCATCGGAAAGTTACCCATAATTCTGCTGCGGTTAAGGAGTCGATTACTTAGAGCATTACTGTATTACCTTTATAATGAGTAAGTACACAATTGTAACAAGTTTTGATTAAATTTTGTTTGTTTTTATTTTGACTAATTGGACATTGATCAGCAATGCCACTGTAACAATAATCACGGTGGGGGATCACATTGATTTGACTTGATGAGTATCACGCATTCAAAATGGCTGAGGCAATCGCAAACTCGACCAGAAACAAGGAAAAGGGTATTAAACTAGGATAATTGCATAGTATTTTGGCAGCTACGAGCAAATGCTATACTATTTTTCAAACAAGCTGATACCTCATTTGTGTCCAAACTCAGTTGTTTGTTCTAACATTCTGACCAATGTTGTCAGTTAGAAGGATTCTCGTAGATGTATGGACTTGTGTAATCCATGAAATTCCGACTGGCAACTTTGGTCAGAACGTTATAGAAAATTATGAGTATTTCCGAACAGATAAGGTATCATCTTGTTTTAAAAATAAACTAGCATATGCTTGTAACAGTCAAAATGCTATGTTTTGTGTCAGTTCATCATATACGGTATTACGTTTTTGTGCGTTTGCACATTTTGTAACCTTGAAACTTGAAACCATGTGATTCCCCACCGTGATAATGTAGACGTACCGGTAATAATAGTTTCAATAAGTGAAATCTCGTTTTTGGAGTTATTAATAATGAAAATTAGAACAAAGACTATCTCTTTTTAAATGTACAGTAATGCTCTAAGTAATTGACTCCTTAACCACAGCAGAATTATGGGTAACTTTTCAGGATTTAGTCGGAAATATGGCTTGTTGCAACAAGCCATATTTCCGACTAAATCCTGAAAAGTTACCCATAATTCTGCTGTGGTTAAGGAGTCGATTAATTATAGCCTTACTGTATGTGTCAGGCCTGAGTTTAGTGTGCCTGCCATTAGATGAATGAGGTCCCCAGTGGGGGAATTTAGTGACGCTATCCCGAAAAGTGGGCTAGCATCACTAAATTCACCCTCTGGGGTCCTCATTCTGCTTAGACCTCATCTTCCCTGGAAAGTTTCTTTATTATCAAATTACTATAGAAACTTCTTCACATAGATTCTATTTCGTTTTTAGCTTAGTTTCTCTATATCCCCAAATTGACAGATGACACATTGCATAATTGAGGTTCCCAATGGGTGTACATCACAATATTCACCATTTGGGAACTTCAATATGAGTCTATGTCTCCCATAGCAGATGAGGCCATACAGAATGAGGTCCCCAGAGGGTGAATTTGGTGATGCTAGCCCACTATGCAGGATAGCGTCACTAAGTTCACCCTCTGGGGACCTCATTCTGCAAATGACAAGCACACTAAACTCAGACTTGGTGTGTGTTAATGGTATTTCACTTGAACTTCAAAAGCCTTGTATCCCTTTAAACTAAGGAGAGGCAAAATAAATTTGTCGGGCCATATGTTTGCATCAATAATTCCCCACAAATTTGATGTAGGATTCTCTAGTGTAAATTGTTGAGAGAAAAGTTATGTTTTAATACAGTGTCTGTATGGCCATCATTATTAGTAGGTGTTAGCTAGCGTTATACATACAAAAATAGAGTTGCACTTCTTATACTGTTCCAATTTACAAAGGATTACATTACTACAATAGCAAGCACTAAAGATGGCCAAATATTAGGTTACTGTGGTAAACAAAGGACATTTACCATGGGGGTTAACACTTTACTCTATGGGATCTCCCATCAGTTATAAAAGTTTACATTAATTGGAATGGTTTATTATTCATCTGGAGGGTGTTGAGGAAATATTGGCAGACAGAAGAATTGACAAAACAAATGCCGAAAATTCTCATTTATTTGTGGACTCAACTTAACCCCACTAATTTTCTTCCTTAAGGTCTCCTCTAATTAAGGATTAGACTAGGATTAATGAGGATTAGACTAGGATTTAATACTGATTGCATTATCAGTGACATCGCCCTTTACATCCCGCTAACAGAAATGGATGCCAACGAGAACATAGAAAATAAATCGAAAAATGGCAATGATAATATTTTTAACCCTTCCATGACTGAAGCTTCCTGAAATTTTGCTAAAACCCTGTGCAATGCATTCTCTTATATATGAAAGAGAGCCTCGCTTATATAAGAGAATGCAATGGCCTAACAATATTTGCCTTTACCTTGTTGTTAGCTAGTGCATTTTCAATATATATGCGAGGCTCCCTAGCTATGGGAGAATCGCATATATAAGAGAATGCACTGGCACAGGATCTTTAATGCTGCACCAGCGCAGCTACCATCATGAACCTCATGAAGGGGTTAAACTATTCACACCTGACTTTACCCTTTCTTTACTAAATGGATTCTCCCGGTCAGTTATAAAATTAGACATTGGAATATGCAGAAAGAATAGGTTGTGTATAGTTAAGGGATGGGCGGGCTTGTGTACTTGTCACATCACACAAATAATTTACAGTATACCATGTCAATAAACTTTTCTATCACACCACTTTTTTTGAGAAAAAAAATCACGCGAGTGGTTGCACAAAGAGCGGAATTGACAATAGACCAACGCGATGAAAAGAAAATTTGCTACTTCACAATTTCCGCTATGGGATAATGAACAATTGAAGTACTAATTTATTTATAAACAGATAGTATAAATAAATAAGTTCATATTAGATCAATTTTGTGTGTCGGCATAAAATCACACGACCCCAAGCTCTATAATACCGTCAGTTATCACCGGTGACACATCAATTTTGAAATCCGAATCGTGAACTTCATAAAATCGTTTTCTGGTGACTGGGTGTTGTCGCCCACTGTACAGACATTATAATAATATTTCGCCTTTACAACGAAAAAGCGTACATATAATTACTTCCATTCATTCAGGGTAGTACCCTTTGAAAAGTTAGTGATTTGTCAGTCAATAAACCCTTCCACGAAAAGAGCTTCCTGAAATTTTGCCAATGCATTTTCTTATATATGCAAGTCTCCCACAGGGAACCTTGCTGGTGCAGCATTAAAGATCCTGTGCCAGTACATTCTCACCTCTGCGAGGATCCCTAGGGGAGATATAAGAGAATGCGCTGGGTTACAAGGTCAAGATAAATATTGTTAGGCCAATGTACTCTCTAAAATATTCGAGACTTCCTATGGGAGACTCGCCTATACAAGAGAATACATTGGCACAGGGTTTTCAAAAAAATTCAGGAAGCTCCCATCATGGAAGGGTTAATAATCAATCTTTTGAATTTTACCGGAGTTTTGTGGTTTATTTGCTCCCGAGAGGGATGACAGCTAGTTCCTCGCGTAATTTTTAAATTTAATTTAGCTGTGTGTAGCCTGTAGAAGGTGGACATGGTATCTTGTGCGTAATATGAATTATAATTTATAGAAGGGAAGGCCAGCAATGAAACAAACCTTTTCTATACTCAGGGATGTAAGCGAATACTTTCAATAACACTGAAAATCTCGGCTCGGCTGCGGGAAGGTTTAAGGCTCTCGAGATAAAAAAAATATAGATAAATAATTCAGCTTAAAATACCTGTTTCTGTTTTAGCGATAAAAATTCAGTAAAAAAAAAAAAAATTGAGAGTGAATTTCAGGCATACTGGCCTCAAAATTACAGTAGAAAAAAGTCAAGTTTTCTCCCAATAATTTGTTTCAACCTGTGGATTTCAACTCGATAAAATACAATTACATGTATGAATAACAGAAGTAAGAACATAGAAAACCAATTTAATTTCCTGAATAAGTTTGCATGCGTTTACTTGACTTAAAGGTTCAAGCAGGAAATTTGGTATTCATCTTGTTCCTGTTATATTAGTACCACATATGATATAAATGAACAATGAGTATTTAGTATTATAATACTAAATACTCATTGACGAGTAGTTATCCCTTAGGACATGTTCATTTGTTGAACTTATTATCTGAACATTTCTCTTTTATAAATAGGACTCCTCCTGTACATTTATGATCTCTTGTCTGCTTTTTTTTCCCTGAATACCCCTCCAGATGAATAATCGACCATTCCAGTGTATACATTTATAACTGTGTGGGAGAATCCATTTAGTATAGTGAGGGTTAATTAAAGGCCCACTTAATTTTTTCGAACCCCCAGATCACATTATATAAAATATATGCCATATTATATACCATTTGAAAGAGGAAGCTCCAAAACATTGTATTATCAACTTATCTGGTGTAATAAACTGTGGACATGGACACCGAAAAATGTAGGAATAAAAGCTTGGACAAAATTATGCATGTTGCAAGTCAATAGAGGGGAATAACTCCACAAAAAAAAGTCAGACAGACATAATCGCAGGTGCACAGGTTCCCATGATACTATCTGTGCCAAGTTTCGAAAACATCGACCTAAAAATGTAGGAATAAAAGCTCAAACAAAATTATGCATGTTGAAAAACATTTTCTAAGTTGAAAAAGGGGGATATCTCCCCCAAAAAAAGTCCAACAGACGTCATAATTGCAGGTGCAAAGGTTCCCATGGTGGATGATGTCTGTGCCAAGTTTCACAGAAAATGATTTAAAGCTGACTAAACAAAAACTCCAGACAAATTTGTGTCCACAGACGGACAAGCTGTTTCCAGTACACCCCCCCCCCCCACAACGTACCTTAACATGTTGACAGTTTATTACACTGGATAAGTTGATAATACAATGTTTTGGAGCTTCCTCTTTAAAATGGTATATAATATGGAATACTGAGAGCTTTCCGATGAATGGCAACAAGCCATATTTCCAACTAAATCCTGAAAAGTTACACATAATACTGCTGTGGTTAAGGAGTCGATTATTTAGGGCATTACTGTATGCTTAATTCGAGACCTCAACTACAGATCAGGCCAAGCCAGCAAAAAGTGTCTGTCATTTGCAGAATGAGGTCCCCAGAGGGTAAATTTAGTGACTCTATCCCGCACAGCAGGCTAGCATCACCATATTTACCCTCTGGGGACCTCATTCTGCTTTGGCCTCAACTGCTATGGGAGACCTAGTATCAAGATTGAAGTTCCCCAGTTGAAGTTGGTGATGTTCACCCATTAGTCACCTCGATTATGCATTTTATCTTCTGCAAATTAGGGATATAGAAACTTACTAAAATCAATGTTAATTTGAGACTATAGATAGATACTTCCCAGAAGATGAGGCCTAAGCAGAATGAGGTCCCCAGAGGGTGAATTTGGTGATGCTAGCCCACTGTGCAGGACAGCATCACTAAATTCACCCTCTGGGGACCTCATTCTGCAAATGTCAGACACACTATTTGCAGCCTTGGATCAGGTCACAGCAATTTAATTAGATGGTTTACAAACATCAAAGAAAACAATTCCTGATGGAGGAGGAGGGCGGGCTCCTGATGGAGGAGGAGGGCGGGCTCCTGATGGTGATTGTTCCACATGATCAGTGGTGAATGAAAATCTCATTTTTTCACTTAAAATCTTTTCTTTTGCGAATCACTATAAATATAACCAACACATAAATATCTCAATTATTTATATATTCCTCCATGCTATTATCACTGATTGAACGGTTTGGTGAGATGTCTATACAAACTGAACACCAAAGGCCAAAAAATATTTGTTTTTTTTGGTGCACTTATGGTGAAAAAAAAAACTTGGTGGGTTCGTAAACCGACTAATTAACTTGGTGTCGCCTCATGGTGGATAATAATAGAGTAATGCGCTAAGTAATCAACTCCTTAATCACAGCAGAATTATGGGTAATTTTTCAGGATTTAGTCGGAAATATGGCTTGTTGCCATTCATCGGAAAGCTCTCAGTGAGAGCTTTCCGATGAATGGCAACAAGCCATATTTCCGACTAAATCCTGAAAAATTACCCATAATGCTGCTGTGGTTAAGGAGTCGATTATTTAGGACATTACTGTATATATAGGAAGAGATATACCATCTTTAAAGAGTACTTGTAAGAACATGGGGAAATAGATACATAGAGGATCTCTAATGAGTCACAATTCTATATGAAATTTATCAATCAAATTTAGTAGACAAGGTTAATAAATTTCGTATAAAATTACAACATGGTTAAGGAGTCGATTACTTAGAGCATTACTGTAGAAAACAAATTCATAATTAGCAAAATCAACTTTCATCAACAAATTTCACATGTAGATCTTGACTAGTGCCTCGGGGTCTGTTTCCAGGATAAACACACTTATTTTTCTGCAAACTCACATCAGATTCGTGACTGTCGGCTTTGAGCAAATTAGGAGCTGTGGAGTCACATGATAATGAACAGACATGGGACAGTTGCGTTTCTTGGAAGACTTCTTCCCCTTGTGATGGAGGATCGTCGTCACTCATCTGGTCCATTTCATGGATGCCGCTGCTTGTCGTCATTGTCTGATTGGTGTCCGTGGTGGTTGAGAGCCTCGATTGTGAATATCGGTACACAGTTTTATCAATGTGTCTCTGCGACGATGAAATGAAACAAACGCACGATGGGAATGAGAATTGTCCAAAGCCTCCCTGGGGACCAGCCGCTGCAAGGAGCGCCATGTAAAAAAACGTGGAATAGAACCAGCTAATTCCAACACAAAGCATTAGAAAAATACCAAATTTACGATAAACAAGAATTACTGATGGCAACATAACAGCACCAGAGAAAAATGTTGTCACTGTCGCCATAGTTATAGCACTAGAAACGTTCGATATAGCATTTGAGACGCGCATCACACGTTCCATATCCGGAGCTAATCGGTACGCAATACCATAATGCAATGTGTGATCGATTGACATCCCGATAGCAACTGTTAAAATCACAGACTCCAAGATGTTGAGTTCCCAACCAAGAAGAACTATGGCAGCTATTGTGTTAAACATGATGCATGCGATACATATTATGGAATATAAGGTAATAAGCACGTTTAGGCTAGTTAGGAAAGTAACAATCACAGTTACCACTAGAGAAATTCCCATCGCTAGCGGCGTTCCTGAGGCTAAACTCTCCTGGAGATCGTAAAACTGAACGTCACTTACAAACCAAGCATTTTTCATTGTAGCGGGTGCAGACTCCATCTCCTTGGCGACCCATCTGTTTGCTAGCTGATAGAATTCTGACATTTCGGAATGTGAGAAAGAAAACGTGGAGTTACTCCAGAATTCAACAATGAAGGCACTGAACTCACGATTGCTGAATCTGGGACCAGGACTGTCGTAGCTGTATCGAATGCCAGGCGTATGCATGAGAACTGGTATGTAAGTGCCGAGGCAATGAGTTAAAGTTTCTCTCGAGTATGGGAAGTTCGATTCGCCGCAGCATTCTCGCGGACCAGATAAATCCTTATCGACTTGACACGGTCGTTTCATGTACAATCTGAAATTCTCCAGAAAACAGTTGGTTAACTCAATTCCAGGGATTCGTTTATAGAAGTTAGTGTTCCGTAATCTTTGACAGAAGCCAAGTAACCACACCTGAGCTTCTGGGTCGGCAAGATCAAATGAATCATCAAACTCAATCGAACCTTTCTGGTGTGGATTCAATTTATCACCATTGTCAATGGCATTAATTCCCCACACAATCGTCAAAGGGAGAAATGGATGTTCGTCATTTAAAGTCTGTTCAAAAGGAAATTTTTTACCGTAAATAAAATCGTAACTTTCTATCAAATGGTCTAGAGAAAACACTTGTAGGAGTTTTGTTGAAGGGAGCTGGAGCCTGGGATAATGGAATATAACGATGATACTACATATTCCTAAGCCACTTAAGGTAATTATCCAGAAGTATTTGAACTTGATAATAAGATAGGATAGAATTTTTTCAAAAAATATCCTTGATAGGTCACTGAAGTACTGATAGACCCGGTATGGAATTTTGCGGATGTAATACGTCAAGCTGTCTCGTGAATAGAAGTCTGGGCTGTAACATGCGCAGCAGTTGCACCATTTGTCGTAAATAACAACGGTGGCGGGAATCCAGGTGACCATTAGCAGGAAGTTGCATAAAATTACAGTTCCTGCATAAACACTGAAACACTTGATGGCAGTTATGTTACTGATGTAGTTGGAGTATAACGCTGCGGCGGTTGTGAAGCTTGTGACGAACATTGATAAAGTTGAGTGTTTCAATGTGTTTGAAATTATTCGTTCCAAAGTTCCGTTATTCCGCTCCGACTTACAAACGTACCACACTTTACAGTAAACACAAACGTCGTCCGCTCCTATCGCGATCATGATGATCACTGTGACGACGTTCATATACGGGAAAAACTTTATGTCGAATATTAATCGATATATGAAGTAGGAGAACTCTAAAGACCAGAATATCGCAAGAAACGTCATAATCGTGATGAAAATAGATGTTGAGTAAATCCAGAAGAAAATGAATATTACACATCCTGCTATCGCGAGCCATATGGAGTCCGCCATAAGATATTCGTTAAATAATTCATGTTTTACTCCGAATTTCGCAGCAACAATTTTTACATTCTCACTAGTCCTTGGTTGTTTCTCCAGGTGTTTAAACAACGGAAGTGTAGACACGCTCCCAGCCAATGGGAGGAAAGTTGCGGCATATAACAGTTTTTGAGCACTATTTTTTTTGCCTAGATTCTGGACGAAATTCATCTCAAATATGTAATGCAATAGGTGATAAACAGAGTTATGGTTCTTGCATTGCAGTGGAATGCTGTTACACTTTTCGAAATCTGATTTAGATTGACGATAATTTGTTCCATATTCCACATGTACGTTATCACAGTCTGAGAGAAGTGTGAAATTTCTGTAAAAATCCACGCAACTTTTGAGCAAATTGAGCGAGTATGTAACATCTGACTGTTGTATATTTAAACAGTCCGATTTGTTTGTTAGTTGAGCAATGTAGTTGCCTAGCGACCAACTACGGCAGCAATTGGTCATGTATGATTGGCTGTCTGTGATGCAGTTCTCTGAGAATACATCATGTGATCGTAGAAACATCTTCTCATATCGGCACATGGCATGAATATTTTCCACGGTGAACAAAGAATCAGCGTTGACGCTTGTGATGATAATCCTAGCGTACTGCTTATCTGAAAAGACAGATTAATATAAATATCAAATTTTATCCACGGCTCAATACAACCACTGCCTGCATTAAACGGACATGGCTTATTTGAACCCCAAAATTATGAGAGGTATCTCAAAACATACCTACAGTAATGCTCTAAATAATCGACTCCTTAAAGGTACTCAACCCGTAAAGAGGGTCCCCATCTCAACAGATTCCAACAACAACAATCCGATCAGAGGGTCCTATATTACTATTTCTTTGGCTTTGGGGGTAAAAAATATTTGATTCGAGTCGAGGAACCCATCAAACAAAGCTCAGAGTTATTAGATATTGATTTTTCAAATTTGTTATGTTCTCGAGATGAGTACTAATAACTGACGTAATCTGCTCTGGATGTGTACTCCAAATCTATTCAAACAGACAAGGATGAATAACTCTAAAATCAAGTGGTAATTTTAACGCAATTTTGACTGAGTTCTGGGCCAGATAGTATTCCCGATAATGAAAAATAATAGATTTCTAAAATCGATATCTAACAAATCTGAGCTTTGATGGGCGACTTCCTCGACTCGAATCAAATATTTTTGACCCCCGAAGCCATTGAAATAGTAATTGAGAGGAGTTTTATCGGGTTGAGTACCTTTAACCACAGCAGAATTATGGGTAATTTTTCAGGATTTAGTCGGAAATATGGCTTGTTGCCATTCATTGGAAAGCTCTCACTTAACACAGAAGAATTATGGGTAATTTTTCAGGATTTATTTAGGCGGAAATATGGCTTGTTGCCATTCATCGGAAAGCTCTCAGTGAGAGCTTTCCGATGAATGGCAACAAGCCATATTTCCGACTAAATCCTGAAAAATTACCCATAATTCTGCTGTGGTTAAGGAGTCGATTATTTAGAGCATTACTGTATGGGAAGATTAACAAATTTGTAGATATAGCACTGGAAATATGTTTTTTGTTTCTTATATCTTTTTGATAAATTTGGGATCATTTCGTTTGTGCCGGTTCAAAAATTGCAACTGTAGACCATAGGAAGAACATCTAATAATTGAACGGGCACAAACAAAATTAAAGACATTTCAAAGAAATCGACTATACCACTCCATATAAAACACCGTCTGAACTTGGCTGCATTGTAAATATTTACATCTTGATTCGGGACGCAATTATCGGCTAAAAACTAACACAAATGATTTAGTCATCGAGAGTCATTGCATTTAAATGATATATAAGAATGATGGTTAAATGTGTTGTCAATTTGGATTAATATTCGTAAAAAGTAATTACTTTGAGCAAGATTATTCTCTATAAATTCTATTTGATCACCATAGTGGAGTGTTTCACATTTTTTAAACTCAAATTTATCGAAAAATATAAGAAACAAAACACGTATTTTCAGCGCAATATCAACAAATATGTGACCCGCCATATCAAATCCAGTCGTAAGTTGGCATTTTTTTTACCCTGTGCCAATGCATTCTCTTATATATGCGAGTCGACCATAGGTCGCCTCGCATATATATTAAAGAGAATGCATTGGCCTAACAATTTTTTATCATGTTTTTTAAATAAATGTTTCTTACAATTTTTAGGACATAAAATAAAAAACATCCATTACCCTGCAGGGAGCCCCACACACATATAGAAGTATATAGAAGAGTGTTGTCTGCTCATGTTTGTCTGGGGCTCTGTATGGGTGAAATTATAAAATTGTTAAAGAATACAAGAACAAATTATTAAAATTGTAAAAAATTGTTAGGCCAATGCATTCTCTAAAATATGCGAGGCGACCTATGGTCGACTCGCATATATAAGAGAATGCATTGGCACAGGGTAAAAAAAATCCCGACTTACGACTGGATTTGATATGGCGGGTCACATATGTACATAAATCTTCGGCATTTGTATGTTTTGAGATACCTCTTACCACATGTACACATACAATTTTGGGGTTCGAATGAGCCATGTCCGTTTAACCCTTTCATGACTGGAGCTTCCTGAAATTTTGCAAAAAACTTTTGCCATAGGGAGCCTTGCATATATAAGAGAATACATTGGCCTAACAGTATTTATCCTGACCATGTAAGCCAGTGTATTCTCTTATATATGTGAGGCTCTCTATAGGAGACTAGCATAAACAAGAGAATGCACTGGCACATGATCTTTAATGCTGCACCAGCTCAGAGTCCAGCCATGTCCGTTTAAAGATGGTCTATCTCTTCCCAGCAAGTTTTGTATACATTGCAACGTATAAAATAATAGATATGAATTGAGGACATCTATCCGGAAACGCTTTTATCAATTAATTTCAATTTTATTTAGAATTTCTTGTGACATTCGTAGGACAGTTTTAGTGGCTATTTTTAGAACAGAAATCCGCGCAAAAATGTTCGGAGAATATCGAGAGAGAGAGAACACTCTATCTTGTTAGCACGCCACCCTCAACAAAGAAAAATCGCAGATCAGCTAAGAGATTAACTACGAATTGTGATTGCAATAAACCACCTTATTATGCATTTATAGACAAAATAAACTGAGAGCTTTCCGATGATTGGCAACAAGCCATATTTCAGACTAAATCCTGAAAAGTTACCCATAAATCTGCTGTGGTTAAGGAATCGATTAATTAGAGCATTACTGTACATTAGTAACCCAAGTAAGGCTGCAAATAGTGTGTCAGTCATTTGCAGAATGAGGTCCCCAGAGTCATGGCCGGCTAACATCACCAAATTCACCCTCTGGGAACCTCATTCTGCTTTGGCCTCAACTGCTATGGGATACCTAGGATCAGCCTGAAGTTCCCCAGATATCTTCTGCAAATTAGGGCATATAGAAACTTCCCAGAAGGGAAAGAAATTAAAAACAATGTTAATTTGTGACTATAGATGCTTCCCAGAAGATGCAAATTTGTGCGGGTTAGCATCACTAAATTCACACTCTGGGGACACTATTTGCAGACTTGAACACAAGATTATTCCTTATATAAAGCATGTACTGTATACACCAGTCAGTAAGCCCATCCTTGAAGATAAGCCCAGTCTGGGTTTTTTACCCTAAACAAAACATGGGGTGGTCCTCTAGATAAGCCCACCCCCATTTCTAAGCATTTGGAAGGTGAATATAATCATGTCTTTCTATCCTGTAGAATAGGAAAAGATACTCAAGCACATCTTTTATTATTTTTTCAAGTTGTTTTTCTTAAATAATGAAGATGTATAATAGTATTTATTATATGCTCAACAGTGAATTATAGAAAAATTATAGATAAACATCGATATCACCCAGAAGGGGATATAGAAGAATATACTTTTACGCTGGCTCGCGCGTGCGACTGATTCACTTACGTGTACCAATACTGTTTCCGGTTTGTACTATTGAAGAAGGACAAAGTGAAAGAACCCATTGTGGTATTCTAATTTATATTATATTCACTGATACAGTTATAATTAAAATCTATTTTATATTGAAATACGACATATTTATGGAAGAATACCAGAACTATATTTTTATATTCTGCGGATGATGAAGTAGCATTCCGTGAACAGGGGTCGATGGCATTCAAAAATGAAAGTGTCAATGACACTGTAGCCCAACTTGGAAAGGGAATAATTTAATGTGTTACTGTCGATGGAGTGATTAGGAAGGTGGAAAGTTGAATGTCTAATACTAGTTTATCAACATGAAGAGATATATACAATGTATATACATGTATATAAAAGTCAAATCTAAGATGGTTGCTGGCGGTTATGTTTTCCAACAATTCAAAAACATTTGATAGCTTTAGTCATGCAAAGAATAGAATCCAAAATGGCCGCTGGCAGCCATGTTTTAATGCCGAATAACCCCAAAATGACTCGTTCCCATCTACATTTCAATTTCAACAGCCATGACAAATTTTATGATGATCAGACTAAAGGTACGACCTGTAGCCCATGCTAAAGGATTTAGTCATACAAAGAGTAAAATCTAAGATGGCTGCCGGTGGCCATGTTTTTTGGCCGAATGACCCCAAATTAACTCGTACCCATCTACAAGTCAATATTAACACCCACGACAAATGTCATGATGATCAGATAAAAAGTACGACCTGTAGCCCGTGCTAAAGGATTGAATTATGAAATCCAAGATGGCCGCTGGCAGCCATGTTTTTTTTCCGAATGACCCCAAAATGACTCGTTCCCATCTACATTCCAATTTCAACATCCATGACAAATTTTATGATGATCAGACTAAAGGTACGACATGTAGCCCGTGCTAAAGGATTTAGTCATACAAAGAGTAAAATTCAAGATGGCTGCTGGCGGCCATGTTTTTTGGCCGAATGGCCCCAAAATGACTCGTTCCCATTTAGATGTTATTGTTAACATCCATGACAAATTTCATGATGATCTGACCAAAGGTACGACATGTAACCCGTGCTAAAGGATTTAGTCATGCAAAGAGTAAAATCTAAGATGGCTGCCAGTGGCCATGTTTTTTGGCCGAATGACCCCAAAATTAATAGTTCCCATCTACATGTCAATATTAACATCCATGACAAATTTCATGATGATCAGACGAACAGTACGACCTGTAGCCCGTGCTAATGAATTGAATTTTGAAATCAAAGATGGTCGCTGACGGCCATGTTTTTCGGCCGAATGACCCCAAAATTAATCGTTCCCATCTACATGTCAATATTAACATCCATGACAAATTTCATGATGATCAGACAAACAGTACGACCTGTAGCACGTGCTAATGGATTTAATTTTGAAATCAAAGATGGCCATGTTTTTCGTCCGAATGACCCCAAAATGACTCGTTCCCATCTACATTCCAATTTCAACAGCCATGAAAATTTTCATGATGATCAGACTCAAGGTACGACCTGTAGTGCGTGCTAAAGGATTTAGTCATACAAAGAGTAAAATCCAAGATGGCTGCTGGCGGCCATGTTTTTTGGCCGAATAACCCCAAAATGACTCGTTCCCATCTACATGTCATTGTTAACATCCATGACAAATTTTATGATGATCAGACTAAAGGTACGACCTGTAGCCCGTGCTAAAGAATTTAGTCATACAAAGAGTAAAATCCAAGATGTCCGAATGACCCCAAAATGACTCGTTCCCATCTAGATTCCAATTTCAACAGCCATGACAAATTTCATGATGATCAAACTAAAGGTACGACCTGTAGCCCGTGCTAAAGGATTTAGTCATACAAAGAGTAAAATCCAAGATGGCTGCTGGCGGCCATGTTTTTTGCCCGAATGACCCAAAAATGACTCGTTCCCATCTACATGTCTTTGTTAACATCCATGACAAATTTTATGATGATCCAACCAAAGGTACGACCTGTAGCCTGTGTCAAAGGATTTAGTCATGCAAAGAGTAAAATCTAAGATGGCTGCCGGCAGCCATGTTTTTTGGCAGAATGACCCCAAAATTACTCGTTCCCATCTACATGCCAATATTAACATCCATGACAAATTTCATGACAATAAGACGAAAAGTATGGCCTGTAGCCCGTGCTAATGGATTGAATTTTGAAATCAAAGATGGCCGCTGGCGGCCATGTTTTTTATCTGAATGACCCCAAAATGACTCGTTCCCATCTACATGTCAATGTCAACATCCATGACAAATTTCATAATAATCGGACCAAAGTTACGAACTGTAGCCCGTGCTAAAGGAAATTGTTGACGAATCACGCATACACGCACGACGGATACCAAGCCATGGCAATAGCTCAAACTTTACAAAGTAAAGTTGAGCTAATGATGCATCGATTGAAGACGATTGTGAGATCATTTAGCGTCGTAAATGGTGAATTTCTTTGGAAAAGCGTATAATAAAAAGAATATCTAGTGTTTTTTTGAGTGGATACCGAAAAATATGTTGTTCGTGACTGAGACAAATGTTTATTTTCGCTCGCGGCAAGCCGCTCGCGAAAATAAAAATTTGTCTCGCTCACTCATGACATATTTTTCGGTATCCACCCAAAAATACTAGATATCCTCTATACACTAATATTAATATTGTTGTGAATTATACACATCTTATTCTATTCTTAGATGTTGGATCAATCAAAGAGGTATCAAAAATTTAAATAAAAGGATATGTCACTTATTGTTCACACCTCCATCAGAGTAAATCCAATTGGATGTGGAGTAATAACTTGGGTGTTTTTGTATGGTCCTTTGATAATGCAGAAGAGTGACATGCATCACACTCTTGTGTATTTTTATAAGAATTAGCTATATTAATAAGCATTTAGTGTAACTAAATTAATATATGAATATTATAAACAAGTTGGAAATTTTAAGTTTGACACCCATCCCCACCATCTAGCAACATCCCTGCACACCACTTTCTGATGCACTCTCATCCACACATGGTGACGTTCCCAGTCAGTTGATTGAAGAAGACAACATGCCGAGCACATAATGCGTCAACAAGTTTTATGTCCACTTGACATGACATCGCTCCGTGCACAAATGACTTCTGCCCAGGAGAACCAGTCGCAATAATCAATTCAGTTCTCGTATTGTGTCACCATATTTGGTCTGTTTTTCTGTTTTTGTACAATTCTTGGGTAAAGAATATTTCAGTAATGCCCTAAATAATCGACTCCTTAACCACAGCAGAATTATGGCTTGTTGCTATTAATCGGAAAGCTCTCAGTGAGAGCTTTCCGATGAATGGCAACAAGCCATTTTAGGTACATGATTTGAACTAGTAAAACGTTCAAATGACAATTTAATTGAGTTCAATACTGATTCAAGAATCTCAACATTGTTATGTTATGATAAGGGATGAGGCCAGTTGGAAAGTGCTGATGGATTATGGACGCCAAACCATGGCAATAGCTGAAACTTGACGAACAAACATGACTTTGTCAAGTAGAGCTAATAAATGAGGACTGTAGGGTGTACAGTAATGCTCTAAGTAATCGACTTCTTAACCACAGCAGAATTATGGGTAACTTTTCAGGATTTAGTCGGAAATATGGCTTGTTGCCATTCATCGGAAATCTCGTGGAGCTTTTCGATGAATGGCAACAAGCCATATTTCCAACTAAATCCTGAAAAGTTACCCATAATTCTGCTGTGGTTAAGAAGTCGATTACTTAGAGCATTACTGTATCTATGGATTCAAATTTGAAATTCAAGATGGCTGCTAGAGGCAATGTTTTTTTTAAACAAATTTTGGAAAAAAATAATGCCTCCCATCTAGAGGTCACCCTGAAAATCTATTTGAAGTTTGATGATGATCCGATGAGGCTTGTGACCTGCAGGATGTGCCTTAGAAAATTTTTGACGGATCACGGATGCATGCAGGACCGATGCCTACCCATGGCAAGTTGAACTAAAAGTGGGTCATAGAACACAATAGCACTCTGCCCACAATATGTCAATTACTATTCATATGACATACTTTATAATTTTCGCTGCCCAGAATCTTGATTTTCATCGGCCAGTCACTTGATTCAATGCAGAAAGCATTATGCCCTCATGGCGCCAGATTCTAATTTGTATAGTTTTCCCATTGAGATATTCGCTGATTAGCTATACAGACTCTTTTTCTTGACACTAACCTTTTAGGTTAATGAATTATTCACCGATATTCAGCATCATTGTGACGAGGTGAGATAATTAGGCACGTTGTTTCTGCCAACCTCCCTGCATACAAAATTAGTATATGCCCAGGGAGTGTTGTTTCGCTAAATTAGAATGTCTGCGCCTACATGGTGTAAATTAGCTCCATTCTCTCGGATATGAACCTTTATATATTCCATCAGGCTGTTGCTTCTATTCATCGCAGTCTGAGCAGCTTGCGTAATGTTGTTCATGTACATAAAGTACATTTCCCTTCTAGTTATTTCTTTAGGCCAATACAAATAAATTGCTAGATTTACATCCAACTTTTTCAGAAATGAAAGTGTCAATGACATTGTAGCTCAACTTGGAAAGGGAATAATTTCATGTGTTACAGTCAATGGGGTGATTAGGAACGTGGAAAGTTGAAAGGCCTAGTTATGCAAAGAGTAAAATCCAAAAAGACTCGTTCCCATTTATATGTCATTGTTAACATCCATCACAAATTTTATGATGATCCGACAAAAGATACGACCTGTAGACCTGTAGCCCGTGCCAAAGAATTTAGTCATGTAAAGAGTAAAATCCAAGATGGCTGCTGGTGGCCATGTGTTTTGGCCGAATGACCCCAAAATTACTCGTTCATATCTACATGTCAATATTAACATCCATGACAAATTGCATGTTGATTAGAAGAACAGTACGACATATAGCCCATGCTAATGGATTGAATTTTGAAATCCAAGATGGCCACTGGTGGCCATGTTTTTTTCCAAATGACCCCAAAATGACTCGTTCCCATCTACATGTCAATGTCATCAGCCATAACAAATTTCATAATGATCCGACGAAAGGTACGACCTGTAGCCCGTGCTAAAGGAAATTGTTGACAAATCATGCACACACACACACACACGGACGACAGATACCAAGCCATGGCAATAGTTCAAACTTTACAAAGTAAAGTAGAGCTAAAAATAGGGCGGGATGGCAAATTTTATTTTTAATATTTTATTCTTATAAATGATCATGGACAGTTATAGATACTGAAGTAGTATCCTATCTTCTATAATACAAGGTGATTTAGATTGTCCAATTTGATCAAACTAGGCTGATTAATGGGTCATTGAAATGTAATTTGACGGTTGAGAAATGAGAAAATAATTTGCATAAAATATACCCCAATAAAAATAAAATTGAGAAGGAGAATAATAATAGGGTCGGAGTGGATGTAAAATCAAGCATTTTTGTTTATATTGGCCTCAAGGCCACAACAATATTATAGCCTGGTTTACAGACATTTGAGTGGAAAATTAATGCGTCAATGACACTGTAAATCAACTTGGAAAAGGGAATAATTTCAAGTGTTACAGTCAATGGAGTGACTAGGAATTCGGAAAGTTGAAATATCTAAGTGATACAAGATTACAAGACCAACATGGAGAGATATATATGTAAAATAAAATCCAAGATGGCCATTGGCGGCTATGTTTTCCAATGAATATCAAAAACATTTGATAGCTCCCATCTAGTAGATCAATATCAAGATCAATATGAAGTTTGGTGATGATCGGATGAGGGAAGTGGACTGCAAGGTGTGCCAAAGGATTTAGTCATGCAAAGAGTAAAATCCAAGATGGCTACTGGCAGCCATGTTTTATGGCCGAATGACCCCAAGATAACTCGTTCCCATCTACATGTCAATATTAACATCCATGACAAATTTCATGATGATCCGACCAAAGGTATGACCTGTTGTCTGTGCCAAAGGATTTAGTCATGCAAAGAGTAAAAACCAAGATGGCTGCCGGCAACCATGTTTTATGGCCGAATGACCCCAAAATGACTCGTTCCCATCTACATGTCAATGTTATCCACGACAAATTTCAAGATGAACAGTGACAGCCATGACAAATTTCAAAGTTCCGATCAAACTAGAGTAGCGCCTGCAATGGTTACAGCCGGTTTATTGCTTGGCTTGGACAAATGACTGGAGTAATATTGTAATGTTTAAAAGCGTGTTAGAGGAAGCAATTGGATAGTCGCTATATAAAACTGATCATTATTATTAACAGGATAACACAATATTAAATGTAAATGTTTAGTAAGGGTGTACTGACAACATAACATGATAGTAAGATTGTGGTGACATCAAGGAGGATCAATTTGGTAGTAATGAATTTCTGAACAAAGAGAACAGCCATTTGAGATTCTATTGTATGGGTTACTTGCTTCAGGAATTATCATTGTTGATATCTGGGTGGTAACAATAGTACACTTCAAATAAATAAATAATGCAATGCTTAAAATGGTTGGCAAACTATTGATCGGAATGAAAAAGCTAGCCTATTTAAAACAGTAGAAACTATATCTGTAGGGGATACAATCTATCAGATGGGGCGTGGCTCACATCTATTATGCCATACAAATTTCATGCGACCGAACAGTTGATGATGCATTAAAATAGTGATTGCCACAGATGACAATGAGCTGTTGTCTGTTGCATTCAGTTGTCTGAGTATTAAAAGCTAGACAACTTAACATAAAGACGTTACCTAACAATTTCACAATGTCGACCAAATTCGGCTATGGCCATTTAAAACACAAAAGTAAAAAAACCCAGTAATTTGGCCAAATTATTTCAACCATAGTCAATCAGCTCTTTGAACGTATAAAAGAATGGTCGAAAATCAAACAAAACACAGGACCATCAGTCCGTTCTAGCTATGGAGTTAGTCAAATCAAACCAGAGCATTTGATTGCAGTAGTCACAAAAATTCAGAAGCAGGATAAAGGGTCATCAATCGAGGTGTATTTTAAGGCTTGAATTAACCCTTCCATGACTGGAGCTTCCTGAAATTTTGCCATAACCCTGTGCCAATACATTCTCTTATATATCTGAGTCTCCCATAGAGAGCCTCATATATATAAGAGAATACATCGGAAAAACAATATAAACCTTGATCTTGTAAGCCTGTGCATTATCTTATATATGCGAGACACCCTACGGGAGACTCACATATATAAGAGAATGCACTGGCACAGGATCATTAAGTGCAGCTCATGTCGTGAAAGGGTTAAGAATGCCTCCTTCAATAATCAGTGTTCATGCCGTAAGAAGCCAAATGTTTTCATAAATGGCCAATGAAAATTTCATTTGGCTAAACTTTTGACCAAAAAAAAAAGTTTCAATCATATGCAGTAGTAAGTAATCATTTAGCTCTCAAAATATCCACCAGATACCCCAAAAAAAACCCACAATAAACAATAGTTAACAAGTACAGTAATACCTTAAGTAATCGACTCCTTAACCACAGCACAATTATGGGTAACTTTTCAGGATTTAGTTGGAAATATGGCTTGTTGCCATTCATCGGAAAGCTCCCCCGAGAGCTTTCCGATGAATGGCAACAAGCCATATTTCCGACTAAATCCTGAAAAGTTACCCATAATTGTGCTGTGGTTAAGGAGTCGATTACTTAGGGCATTACTGTAGTTGTTCACCCTCGTATGTTTGTATAACAATGTACCAGAAGTCACACATGCTTACTTATGAAAACATTGCTATTAATAGTCCTTTAATATTACTGCATCCTTTCATAAACAGATAAATAAATAATGTCCATATTTCCAAATTATTTATATTTACCTTTAGTTACATTTTTAGTGTTTTAAAACTCTTTCAAATAAATGAGCCTTGAGTCCAGATTTAATTTCATCACATGGTATAAATAGAAGATATACAACGAGTCCCCAGTTTATAGCGGAATTCACAAAAAAGTCCAGTAAATTAGGTCAGACCTAATTTACTGGACAAGTTTTGTAAATCCTGTATAAACTGGGGACGAATTGTAGATTCTATTTATTACATGATCCAAAACCTCGACAAAACATATACTCAAATCAACAAATGGGACGCGAAACTAACATTGGCTTCTACAAGGCATGCGATGAAGTTTCACGTAACTGAGAGCTTTCCGATGAATGGCAACATGCCATATTTCTGACTAAATCCTGAAAAATTACCCATAATTTTGCTGTAGTTAAGGAGTTGATTATTTAAGGCATTGTTTTGGGGCACTAAAAGAGATAAACTTTACCAACCTGGGTTACCACAGAAGTAACTGTGTGACCGCGACAGATTAACATTTTGATCAAATTCTTCTTCCTCATGAGTAGCCCCCCTTCGTCTCCGCAGTAAATCTTTCTGCTTGACTCGCTGGAATATCGCCTCCTGGTACTGGTATCCATATGGAGTTAATAGAAGGTTGTCATCGGAGTTTGAGATGAGATTCTGATAGGCCACCAGTTTCTTAGAAATCTCTGTTCCTCTTGGTTCAAAACCCTGTGGAAACAAGAACACCTCAAGTTTAACAAGAGCATTGCTAGGGTGTGGCAAAATATGCCCTTTCGTTATTTCGAATTGTACTACCGCAAAATAAAATAATAACATGAGCTTGCATTTGAAGAATATCTGATATACCCCTAATTTCAATGCCAAAATGCAGTCAAATTCTAAGTACTAGAGTAGCTCATGGTGGTTTTGTATGCACTTCTATGTCCAGAGCAAAACTCTTCATGAATCCACTAATTGAAGGTACACGAACAATATTTGGTTGGTAACACATTTCCCATTGACGGCGAAATGGGTCAAATGGCCACGCCCCTTTTTGCGCGAAGTACTACCACCCGTCGTGACTATATCTCCAGAACCGTTGGACATAGGGGGTCGTGTGACCACTCAAAATGTGCGAAATGGCCACATTATGGGTGGTCAGAAATACATTTTCATATCCAAAAGTCAATGGTTTTTAAGATAATTGCCAAAAACCAAAAAAAAAATCCATTTTTGAGGGCCTGAACCCCAATTTTGGGATTCAGCACTTTTATCTCAAAGTTTAGCCCCCAATTAGAATTTTATTTATCTATATCCATTGGTGCCACATACAGGTATCATTTCTGATATTTTCTGTACCATTATCGGATGGGATTGACCTTCAGGGAGCTCTTGACCCTGAAAATAAGGTTTTTGGATGGAATATATTGGTCGTAGAATGAAAAACAGACATTTTCCCAATAACAGGGTATTTGATCAGTAACCTAAAACTCCTACAAAAAGGTTACCTGGTGATATAATTTGAATGTAGTTCATCTTTTGTTATCTAGATTTCATGGCCTTTGATGTGAGATGGTTGCCAAAATGGTTATAAATGGAATGACATATACATGTATCACATTAGCAATATACATGTAAATGAGTTCAATGTGTTATTTTCTTTAAACTTATGGGAGAACAGGGTGTTTTTATGGTATTCTAATGTTGAATTGAATTATACTCAGCCCACAAGCTTGTTTAGTGATGTTGAGTTACTACAATTTGATCAATCAGTATGATTCGGTAGTCGAACAGGTTGTCTTTATCAGTCCCACATCAATTTTGATTGGCTGCATCACCATTTTGTATAAAGGTTCTACAATTTCCCTAACACGTACATTATTTTAGAACAAATAATGGCTAGCCTGGCATGATCGCCTATATTTATATCCTGATGTATATGTACACGTAGATGTATATTTGCCCTAAATTGTTTCTGGTTCAAATTTGGGAGTTTGTAAGAAAATAAGTCATAAGAAAGATGCAGTTGCAGTAATATTAAAATATATTTTCCTGTTCAAAACTAACAAATACATGTCTATTGATTATTGGTGTGATATCCAGTAATAAAGACTAAAATAATCCTTCAAATTATTTTATAAGGGCTTTAGTCCAGTTATAATAAATCCACACATTAAAAATATAGGGCTTCCATACATACAGAATATTTGCCAACTTGACAATCGTTCCTTGTGTTCAACTGAGTGAGTTCATGTGAGGTTCATGGAAATTTATTTGGCAAGCTTGATTCTAAAGTGTCTAGCTTTATGGGCTTGAAATCCGAATGCAATCCTGTTGCGTTGTGAGCTCAGGGTGAGTTAGAAGAAAAATACAAGCATAAGTTGATATGCAGATATAAATACATACAAATCTACATTCTGCAGGTAGCCATGCATGCTATGCAATCCTCCCTCATGTTTCAACTTATCAAGGAAAAATGATCACATTACCAATGACTATGATAGTCAGATGTTTTTGTAGATTTGTGGATGTTGTAGATTTTGTAGATTTGTGGATGTGTAATGCAATATAGATCTCCATTATAGTTGCACAAATTTATTTTTCATTTCGTCCCTTTAAATTGACTTTTATTTTTTATGTATGTATATGTGCCACTCCAAAAATGTCAGTAAAAGTACTGTAAACCGTTTGGTTTGATGTTATAGGCACAGGAGATATATATATATACTTTACATGTCAAATATTGTGAACCCTGCAGGTACGTGTGTCAGTCGCCTTACGTGTGTGATGTACATGCAGTAACTACAAGTATATTATATTCTAGTGAAATTTATGGTCCGCACTCTGCAGTATTTCAAAAACATGCTATGGCCATGCCTACATATACATATGTACACTGATTCTAACACAATAATTGTCAGGTTATAATCTATGTTTGAGGAAAGTTACTATGTATTTTTCATTTGTGTTGCATTTGTCAATATTAATGGGTCCAAGGAGCCCAGATGGTACTAGTGCAGAGCCCATTTAATTTTCATGAGACTGGTGGACTTCATGTCTATACTCCTAAATAAACATGACTCTGAGTCTTATCAGACCAAGACGGTATTCTGTAGGTTTTACTATAATTATATCTAGGAAAGACTCAACCATTATTTTTCCACTACCCTATATATCACAATATATTCATTTGGCAGTATTCATCCCAAGTTTAGTGGTGATGCTAATAAATTTGGTATGATAGTCAGGTAGAGCAAAGCGATCTGAACAAATCGATGATAAGCCACTATGTGTAGTGTACATTAAAAAACATGTATATTGTGAAATATTTTAATAATGGGTGCTGGTTTTTACAAACTGGCCATAATTGAGATGACTATTCCTGTTGTTTACCAAACATCAGCGTACACATTAAATATTTTGAAGTATATATGTTCTTGAATGTTTCATACAGACACTGACTTTTGCACAAATTGCTCGGATTAGCCAAACAATGCAAAAAGAACCAACTTTAGGTAAAATGATGGTACTATTTCTTAACAGAATCGCCTTGACCTACAAACATCGATCATATCAATCCAGCAGTACCCATCAGCAAAATATAAAATTAGCAGGACCACTTAACCTGGGGCGGTATTGAAAATGAAAATATCTTTAAAATGGTAAGTTATGAGGGCTATTAGCTATTATGAAGAATTATGTTAGTGAAATTATAGACCCTCATCTTCTCCAACCTGCAACTATCATGGCCAATCAAAACTAATGTGGGACTGACAAAGGCTCATTCTACTATTGATTGAATAGTGATGATTCCATTATTTCCTAAAACTTTTTGTGAGATGAGGTGTCCTTTTGGAAGAATTGATTACTTCTGAAATATATACTGGTATATATGGTCATCTCTCATCTGATTACAACATGTTTTTACTATGCCCAGATGCAATACCCATTTTAAGATCGCAACATGTGGCTGCTGCATGAAGCAAACAGCTGGTCATTCCATTCAGTAAAAGTGTTTGGCATGTTTCATAGCTTGGTCACTTAAATCAGATCAGCTGTTAAATGTTGATAACAAATTTTGAAAACCTGTTTTGTTCAATCTGTACATTTCTGTTGATTAGAGCACAATTGTTACCTGATTTTTGGTAAAGCACACCAGTTTCCAAGGCATGTTCAGTCGGGAAGAGCTCATGTTGTGTGTCGGGGTCAACACATCCTCAGCAGGAATTTCCAGCTAATCCCATTGTGTGTGGTCAATTTTGCTCTTAAGTTGATCAGAGAATGCGGATAGTTCTTTATAAAGTGTCCTTGTGGTATTGTATACTTGTGATGCATTACATGCTGAAATCGGTTTTTGGCAAGTATCTTAATAACCATTGACTTTTGGATATGAAAATGTATTACTGACCCCCCCCCCCCCCCCCCCCCCCCCATAATGTGGATTTTCAGGGTCAAGAGCTCCTTGAAGGTCAATCCCATCCGATAATGGTACAGAAATTATACCTATATGTGGCACCGATGGATATAGATAAATAAAATTCTAATTGGGGGCTCAGCCTTGAGATAAAAGTGCTGAACTCCAAAATTGGGGTTCAGGCCCTCAAAAATGGATTGTTTTTGGTTTTTGGCAATTATCTTAAAAACCATTGACTTTTGGATATGAAAATGTATTACTGACCCCCCATAATGTGGCCATTCCGCACATTTTGAGTGGTCACACGACCCCCTATTTCCAACGGTTCTGGAGATATAGTCACGACGGGTGGTAGTACTTCGCGCAAAAAGGGGCGTGGCCATTTGACCCATTTCGCCGTCAATGGGAAATGTGTTACCAACCAAATATTGTTCGTGTACCTTCAATTAGTAGATTCATGAAGAGTTTTGCTCTGGACATACAAGTGCATACAAAACCACCATGAGCTACTAGAGTAAAGTTGAAAAATGGCCGTAACTCATGTGAAAATAATTGGACAGAACCTATATATAAAATTGGCCTGTAGTTTTAGCTTGGAAACATACAAACCAGCTTTGTTCAGATAAAATAATCCAAATTGGAGTTATCGGTCGGAAACCGAAATATTATGAAATCGGTCAAAGTCGAAAAAGGGCTGTAACTCATGTAAAAATAATTGGACGGAATCCATATTCGAACTTGGCCTGTATCTTTAGCTGGGAAATACACATACCAACTTTGGTTCAGATCAATAATTCAAACCGGAGTTATCTATCGGAATCCATAAATGTTAACAGACTGTCAAATTCTAAGTCGAAAAAGGGCTGTAACTCATGTAACTATAATTGGACTGAACCCATATTCGAACTTGGCCTGTATTATCAGCTGAGATATACACATACCAACTTTGGTTCAGATCAAATAATCCAAACTGGAGTTCTCGATCGGAAACCAAAAATGTTAACGGACAGACAGACGGACGGACTGACAGACTGATTACATAATACAACCTTTTTTCAAAAGGGTGTAAAAAAATGGCAGATGGAACCTGAAATCAAACGTTACCTGTTTTTTTATGGTTGTGAACCTCCATACCAAACATCATTTATTTAGCAAGGATTTATAAAGTAATGATATCATCTGGAAACCTAAATTGAGCAACAAAGGTATTCTGATAACTCGAAAGATTATGCAAATTGGCAAGTCAGAGATTTCCTCAAATCCAAAATTTAGCAACGTATAAATGGTCAAGTAAATGAGAGACCTTGTAGCGGGCTGCTTCACAAAATTCACCCTCTGGGAACCTCATTCTGCTAAATAAGCCTCCACACTACGGGAGACCTAGGATCCTATTGAAGTTCCCCAGTTGAAGTTGATGATGTGCACCCATTAGTCACCTCTATTAAGCATTTTATCTTCTGCAAATTAGGGGATATAGAAACTTCCTCAGCAGGGAAAAAGTAAATGAAAACAATCTTAGATTGAAACTATAGATACCTCCCAGAAGATGAGGCCTAAGCAGAACAAGGTCCCCAGAAGGTGGTTTTTGTGATGCTAGCCTGCTTGTGGGATAGCACCACTATTAAATACACCCTCTGGAGAGCTCATTCTGCAAATGACAGACACACTATTTTTAGGAAACCTATTTTACATTTTATTTTGGTTCTGGTGTAAAAAATAACTTGTTTGGAACAAAAATGCAACAAGAAAGACGCTATTATGTTTTATATTGAATTTTCGATGCATTTACAGTGATGTTCTAAATAATCGGCGAGAGCTTTCCGATGAATGGTAACAATCCATATTTCCGACTAAATCCTGAAAAGTTACTCATAATTCTGCTGTGTTTAAAGGAGTCGGTTATTTAGAGCATTATTGTATTTCCTATAGTTTCGATGTTTTAGAGGGGCAACAAAAATTAGTTAATTTTCAATAACAGATTGGAATTTAAAAAGCCTGAGTTTAATGTGCCTATCATTTTCAGAATGAGGTCCCCAGAGGGTGAATTAAGTGACACTATCCCACATAGCGGGCTAGCATCACTAAATTCACCATCTGGGGACGTCATTCTGCTTACACCTCATCTTTGGAAAGTTTCTTTGTTATCAAATTTCTATAGAAACTTAGATTATATATCTTTTTTAGTTTAGTTTCTCTATATCCCCAAATTGACAGACGACACATTGCATAATCGAGGTTCCCAATGGGTGTACATCACAATATTCACCATTTGGGAACATCAATCTGAGTCTATGTCTCCTATAGCAGATGAGGCCATGCAGAATGAGGTCCCCAGAAGGTGAAGTTGTTGATTCTAGCCCGCTATGCGGGATAGCGTCACTAAATTCACCCTCTGGGGACCTCATTCTGCAAATGGCAGGCACATTAAACTCAGACTTAATTTATGTGTCATATTTGGTTATCAACATTTTCTCAACAGAACAAAGCTGTAAACAATGTTAACTTAAGATGTTTTATGTTGTTTAAGTTGTAGCTGGAGGTCTGGAAACTTGAAAGCATCTTTAAAGATACAGGCGCCTTCCCTGTGGGTATACAAATGTAGGTGTTAAAATAGTCACATCCACTAAAACCACTATAAACAGAAAGAATATTACATAATAGACAGATGTTGTTCTTATACCAATCATAAATATCGCGTACATTGCATTATTGTCACGTTTGTACCCTTGGTTATGTAAACAAACATCAAATACGATACGGAACCGATTGTTTATAGACAAACATTTGGAACTACCATATTGTCCAATGGAAATGTTCCGTTGCACTGGAATGCGTAGATAAAATTATTGGCGCAAACAACAATCGCATTCAAATCACACCAAATTTTATTTTAATCGACCCATTCTACCTGCCGTCATATCAAAATCAAGCTAATCTGCATTACTTCGTGATTGGGAAATGATCAGACAGAAAATGTGTACATAATATAATTGTTCTTGCAAAGAGATGAATATTTTTCAATCCAGTTAGTATTTTCTCCTAACCTATATATGGTAATTTATACCAAATAAGGAACATTACTATGAGTCGTATTGTGAGTTGTAAGTTGTAGGCGCACGAAATTAGGGGTTTTACAACCGACGTATAAAACACGTGAATCTAAATAAGGAAAGGTGCAATATTGTGACTCTGCTTATAAACAATCCACTGCGCTTTTTGCGAGAAACTAAACGGTCGACCTGTATTTTCTCGGACACAAAGCGTGTTTTTAAAAATAATATCGCATTCATATCATCATTATGCTATACTATCAGTATATTCTTGAGGAAATTATCTTAATTTGATATTGTTATTTCTAAACGAAGGCCTACCATCCTTTTAATACCTTATACTTAAAACCACTTGGCGGTTTACTCTCCAAAATACACAAAATAATAGTCGCTTTTATAAAATTTTCCCAGTATCGAAATAGGTCGATAAATACTTGAACTACCTTTCTATGGGCATTATACGTCCCAGAAAAATGCATTGAACAGGGTGTTTGGGGCCCAAACAAACAACAGCCATGTGCATGACATGGAACAGAAAAGAGTGTTCCGTGTTAAGTCTATTCCTGAAATGGTAGAAATAAAGAGCATTTGTTTCACTTCGGTGTGAAAATTTGAAAACAGCTGGAAGATAGCTGTGACCATGGCAAGTATTTTTCAGACAATATGAAATCGGTATATCAATATTTCGTGTATTTATCAATCTATCTTATACCTCCTTCCAAATTACGCAGACAACATTTTGAACCTCGAATGAGCCATGTCCTTTTAATAATATATTTCACAGTAGATGAAGGTCCAGCTTGAAAATACATGATTTAGGCACTTTTGTGAGCTGACTGATGATCAAACGAGTTTCCCGGTGTAATAAATTCATGTTGATCGCATAACTGACTCACTAAAGAGGCCTAAATCATGTAATCATGGGTTCCCAGGAGTTGAACAGATGGAATATGATCTCTATGGGTGGCGTAGGTAGAGTAGAGCTTCATGGCATGATCTACCTGTGACCTTATGACACTGAGAATGCTGGTTGGTGATGGAATTCAACAAGAATGCGGACTAAAATGATCGCGACCCTATGAAACAAATCATCAAAGTAACATAATATCCCGGAATGAAATCCCAAAAAAGACAGGTGATCAAATTCACTGTTATTACTATAGTGTTATTCCCTATAGTATTAGAATTGATTAACATTATTATGCTCTAGAGGGCGTCCTATTTATTGGAGGAAAACCTATAGAGATATATAGAGAGTAATGAATTGGTGTTAAATAATTCATGATAGGTGAGAGACATCGTTAAGAAACGAGTTTCTTACCTAAACGTCTCTCGCCTAAACGTAATTCTCGGAACTAATTGATTACTCTATTTATTACACTTTTGCATCAATTTGGTTCGCCAAATATGATTAAAACACCCAGGATTAGTGCACATCACGAGAAATGACATAGTTCACTATAGTGACATTACCATTTTTAATTAACAGTGTTTTCAATGGAAATCGCGCAATATATTCATATATTTAATATTCACTGGTAGTATCCGAAGTAGAATGTGGTAATAACAATAAAAGTTTTAACAAATGTTGGAAGCCGGACATAATAGAATATCAAGCAAGATGAGCAATACAACTTGAATCTTTCTTCACTTAATAGTCCGGCCGCCAGGTCACGGATGCATGTTTTGGCGTATAAAGTTTTTTTCTCTGTGGATTTTGTAAATTCAGTTATCCGACATCATCTGTCAGCCTTGAGAAATTTTTTTTTTAGCGCCCTAAAAAGTATACCCCCCCCCCCAATTTTTTCCCAGACGTAAAAGCAGTCACTTGGAATTTGTTGCAAATTCACATGACTAATCTAGTAAAATGTATATATTTTCATGAAGCTAAGACATAATGACACTATTTTGGGCCAAAATTGAAACTCACCACCCAAGATGGGCACCAAAATGGCCGCCTGAAGTTGAAAATATGACATGTTTTTCACAAATATCTTTTGGATCAGTTCAAGCTGTTTGGAACTGGTTAAGTAATATGACTTTATTTTGTATTTTGTATATTAACTGAACATTGGAGCAATTAAATATGCAATTATTGGGGTCCTATCCACTTGTGATCCCTCAAAAACTCGATTTTACAGAACGCGGTATAAATTTTCACAAAAAATCACAACTGGGATTCTAGTCATATTTCAAAAAGAAATGAACAGAAGGTTGCAATTAAGTGTGGCATACTATTACCTATGAATATTCCAACTACGTGAAACCAAAATTCTTACTTTGGCTCAAAATGGCTGCCAAAATATGGAAAATGGTAAATATTGCCCAGGGTGTCCTGCAATCGCTTACATGTTGTGGTTGATGTACAAAATTGGCTATTATGCCTTCTATACATTGAATACTAACATGTCTGCTGCACCATGGTTAATTGTTACTGTTGTCATCACTGACATCACCAAAAATATTGGACTTTTCTCACAAAAACTTGACATAAATATCGGCAAAAATTAACTTTTCGGGTTTGGACAATTTTTTCTAGTAATATTGTAACTATCTTTGAATTGAAAGGTGTGTATTGTATTGGTCTATCTTAAATGTGTCACACTACGGTGTTTATAGACCAAATTGCTCAAGATGGCTTCCAAAATGGCAACCAAATTGGTAATAAGTTACTTTTTTTACATATATCATTATAACAATATATATATATAATTATTCTCTGCGTTATCCGAAAATGTAGCAAATTGTGACCCATTTGGTTATTATACGTGTTAGTTAATTAACTGACAATTAAATGTTCTATCATGGCTGTACCAGTTCCGTATAGGGCATGACAAATTCATTTTAAATTATGGAATTTTGCGGAGAACTTCTTTTGTGATTCTGACCGTATTATTGGAAGGAAATGGGCAGAACTTTGAGACGGAACTGAGATGAACATAATATGTGACTCTTCTGGTCCATTATGATAAACAAATATCAACTGGATACAGGATGGATGCCAAGATGGTAGCCAGGGAGTTACTCTATGATCATAGGCGAGGTGAATAGGTATACATGGAGTTAGTGTATGTCATGAATGATGTGAATATGTATACAATGAGTGACTATATGGCTATGAGTGTGTTGTCCATATTGAGATGTATAGGTATACAGGGAGAGGTCATGGTCAGGTGTGTGGTGAATCGGTATGAATGGAGTTGAAGTATGGTGTACCGGTATGGTTGTGTGTATACTGTACGGGTGCACCTGGTGTGCCTGTATGGACATTGGTGTGGTGTATGGATATAGCTACATGGTCATGGGTGGGATTTATATGTGTTTCTGTATGATCACGGATGGGGTGTGTGGATAAATAGTGAGTGATTTTATGGCTACGGGTAATGTGTATGGTATACATATTCACCTCACCATTGGCCATGTCACTCACTGTATCCCTATTTGTCACACCATAGCCGAATAGCCACTCAATATATACTAATACACCCAGCCATGTCAGTATAGTCACTCCATGTGTGTATATGCACATCATCCATGTCCATATAGCCACTCGCTATATACACATACACCTCGCACATGACCATATAGCAACACCATTGTATACCCGCATAACCTACACATGACCATACCGCCACGAGTCGCCAAGCAGGAACACCAGGTATACTCACACACCTGACACATGGCCATTTAGTCACTCCCGGCATAGATATTCATTACATTGATGTCACTCCTTGTATACCTACTCATTTCACCATTGACCATACAGTCACTACCTGTATACATATTCCACACACAGTCATATACATGTCACCACTCGATATATACATATGAAGCCCACCCTAGACCATAAAGTCACTCCAGGTATACATATGCACCTCACCACTGGCCATTCAGTCCTTCCAGATATACAAACAACCCCGCACACACGACCACTCATACCATCCATACTTGCATATTATACATCACACATGACAGTTCAGCAATGTACTGTATAATCACACACGCCTACATGATCATACAGCTAATCCCTACACACATACCAATGATAATACATCCACGAGATATAAACATATACATCCCATCCGTTACCACAAGGACACTCCCTGTATACCCACACGATAATGTCCACCAGCTTACTCCAGGTATGCATATACACTTCAATCATGACAGTACAGTCATTCCATGTATACCACACACATTGCCCGTAACTATAAACTCACTCACGATTTATCCACACACCCCATCCATGATCATACAGAAAACACATGTACATCCCACCCATGACCTTACAGTCACTCCATATATACATAATCAATACATAGATGGCCATATAGCTATAACCATACACCACATCAATGTCCATACAGGCACACCGGGTGCACCCGTACAAGATAGACACAACCATACACCATACAGTCACTCCATTCATAACGATTCACCACACACCTGACCATGACCTCTCCCTGTATACCTATACATCTCACTATGGACAACACACTCATAACCATATAGGCACTCATTGTATACATATTCACATCATTCAAACCATACACTAACTCCATGCATACCTATTCACCTCAAATATGATCATAGAGTAACTCCCTGGCTACCATCTTGGCATCCAGTTGATATTGGTTTATCATAATGGACCAGAAGAGCCACATACCTGCTGGACAAAACAAGTGTCCACTTAACCGAGGTGTGGTTAGCATTGCCACCGCGGCCGAAATGCTACTATACCGCAGCTCCACCGACTAACTACAGTTGGCCCGCGGTGTACCTTCCATTCAGCCATGGTGTAGTTGCCACGGTGTTCGTTCATTAAACTGAAAAAAGACGATACAAACCAGAAATCTAACCACGGTGTGCATGCCATTCGGTCGCGTTGAGGTTGCCTTTCGGCCAAGGTGTACTTGCCGTTTGGCCGCAGTGTACATGCCGTTCGGCCGCGGTGCTCAACTGCAGTTACAAACTCTGACACCGCGACTGAACGGCAAATACACCGCAGTGCCACTTGACACTTGTTTTGTCCAGCAGGGTATTATTTTTCATCTCAGTTCCGTCTCAAAGATCTGCCCATTTCCTTTCAATAATATGGTCAGAATCACAAAAGAGGTTCTCCGCAAAATTCCATACTTTAAAATAAATTTGTCATGCCCCATACGGAACTGGGACAACCGTGATAGAACATTTAGTTGTCAGTTAATTAACTAACACGTATAATAACCAAGTGAGTCACAATTTGCTACATTTTCGGATAACGCAGAGAATAATGTTATATATATAATGTTATAATGATATATGTAAAAAAAATAACTTATTACCAATTTGGTTGCCATATTGGAAGCCATCTTGAGCAATTTGCTCTATAAACACCGTAGTGTGACACATTTAAGATAGACCAATACAATAAACACCTTTAAATCCAAAGATAATAACATATTACTAGAAAAATGGTCCAAACCTGAAAAGTACATTTTTGCCGATATTTATGTCAAGTCTTTGAGAGAAACGTCCAATAGTTTTGGTGATGTCAGTGATGACAACAGTAACAATTAACCATGGTGCAGCAGACATGTTAGTATTCAATGTATAGAAGGCATAATAGCCAATTTTGTACATCAACCACAACATGTAAGCGATTGCAGGACACCCTGGGCAATATTTACCATTTTCCATATTTTGGCGGCCATTTTGGCAGCCATTTTGAGCCAAAGTAAGAATTTTGGTTTCACGTAGTTGGAATATTCATAGGTAATAGTATGCCACACTTAATTGCAACCTTCTGTTCATTTCTTTTTGAAATATGACTAGAATCCCAGTTGTGATTTTTTGTGAAAATTTATACCGCGTTCTGTAAAATCGAGTTTTTGAGGGATCACAAGTGGATAGGACCCCAATAATTGCATATTTAATTGCTCCAATGATCAGTTAATATATTAAATACAAAATAAAGTCATTTTACTGAACCAGTTCCAAACAGCATAAACTGATCTAGAAGATATTTGTAAAAAAATGTCATATTTTCAACTTCCGGTGGCCATTTTGGTGGCCATCTTGGATGGTGAGTTTCAATTTTGGCCCAAACTAGTGTCATTATGTCTTAGCTTCATGAAAATATATACATTTTACTAGATTGGTCGTGTGAATTTGCAACAAATTCCAAGCTATTGGTTTTACGTCTGGGAAAAATGGGGGGGGGGGGGGGGGGGGTATACTTTTTAGGGCGCTATAAAAAAAATTGCTCAAGGCTGACAGATGGCCAGCCGATAAAATCTTGATGTCGGATACCTGAATTTACAAAATCCGCAGAGAAAAAAACTTTATACGCGAAAACAAGCATTCGTGAATTCCGGGTGTTTGGCAACCGGACTATAACCAGTGATTCCCTTCTAAAATGAAAATACTACTTTTTATACAGTGCAGATTTATTTACAGAATAGATTGCCACTTGCCAGACAGGGCTTAGGGGCATGTTTATGAGGCAGACAAATAGAGTAGAAATGGCTACAATTAATATTGCATTTGAATAGGTATAATTGACAACTATCAGGCAACAACTTACCTGCCTCAGGCCTGGGAGAGAAAGAAATAATTATGAAAAATGGATTGCCGAGAGTGTTTGGGAAATTTGGAAGTTAAGTTTGAAGCATTATGAAAACATTTGAAGACCTAAGAACATACATATGAAATGCTTAAAAATATTATGGACTTGTTCGGATGCATGAAACAGATATGTTAGTACTCAGGTGCTATGCCAACTGTGGGAATGTAGCATTCTACTACCATCATTGAAAATCTCAAAGAAATCGACCATACTATTCCATAGATATCATCGTCTGAACTACACTTAATTCTTGATTCGGGACGCAACAATCGGTGATAAACTAATACAAAAGATTTTGTCATCGATAGTCATTGCATTTAATTATTATAAAACAATGGTGGTATGTGTGCTGGATATTTCGATTAATATTCGTAAAAAATAATTACATTAACTACTCCATTTCTATTAGATCACCCAACAGGAGTATTTCACATCACTTTAAGAACATACAGTAATGCCCTAAGTAATCGACCCCTTAACCACAGCAGAATTATGGGTAACTTTTCAGGATTTAGTCGGAAATATGGCTCTCGCCGAGAGCTTTCCGATGAATGGCAACAAGCCATATTTCCAACTAAATCCTGAAATGTTACCCATAATTCTGCTGTGGTTAAGGGGTTGATTACTTAGGGCATTACTGTACAAATTAGGGCTTGGTCATACTACTCTGGTGAGTTTTTGTGTACACCAACAAACAAAAAATGACCAACTGACCGAATATAAATGAAGCTTCATCGCAGCAACAAAGACTGTGATGGATTAGGTATAGAACAATCCAAGGTGACAGAGCACCGATGAAATTAGTAATAGAAACCTTTTGGCATCGATGAGGAAGTTCTTTATATGGTAACAGGAAATCCGACTTTCTGATTAGCTGACTGATAAATACAATAAAAACAACCCAGAGTTATGCACTATAAATGATGTCAGTGAGGCACGCAGCCAAAGGGTCTTAAATGCTAGGGGTGGATGGGATGGGCTTGAGGTGATGGGATGGGGACTTCATTTGCAATCCCCCCTTTAGTTGAAAATGTCCAACTGAAACCTCAATCTTTCCATCTTGTACGGAAACACTCAACCAGACACCTATGGTTGGGAAATTTCTAAATGATGACAATATGCCAACCTTTTTTCGGATTTAAAATTCCAAAGTTCTGTTGAAAGACCCAATTATGCATGGCCTCATCTGCTATGGGAGACCTAGACACAGATTTAAATTCCCAGATGGTGATATGTGCACCTCGATTATGCACTGTGACATCTGCCAATTTGGGGATATAGAGAAACTAAACTAAAAAAGAAAAAGAAATTTCTAAAGAAGTTTCTAACGTTAAAGCTAAACAAGACAGTCAATGACTGCAGAGTGCTTACCTGACTTTAAAGACGGAGAAGACAGGGACTACAATAGTCAGTACTTGCCAAATCACTTTGAGACAAAGTCTATTATATATTTTGGAAGATCTGTGTGTGTGTGTGTGTTCGCGATGAACTCGAAAACGGCCAAGCCGATTTCGATGAAACTTGGTATGTGGGGGTACTTTCGGCCGGGGAGTGGCATAGGCATATTAATTTGCCCGTGAGACGTGACCTTGACATCGGGTCATTTCAAGGTCAAACGCCCGAGTATCACGCGATTTCGATGAAACTTGGTATCTGGGGATACTTTCGGCCGGGGAGTGGCATAGGCCTATTAATTTGCCCGTGCGACGTGACCTTGACATCGGGTCATTTCAAGGTCAAACGCCCAAATATCACGGGATTTTGATGAAAATTAGTGTCTAGGGATACTTTCGTATGGGGAGTGTCATAAGCCTGTTCATTTGCCCATGTGACGTGACCTTGAATCAGGTCAATTCAAGGTCAAATCGCGAATTTTGATGGGATTTCGACGAAATTTGACACATAGGGTTACTTTTGTCCACTGAGTGTTTTGGACGGGTCAAATCATGACCCCCGACCTCACCTTGACCTTCAAAATGATCAATTCAAGGTCAAATCGGGTAAAACCGGATGGATTTCGACAGGTACTTTTGACGGGCAGTGTTTTGGACGGGTCAAATCGTGACCCCACCTGACCTTGACCTTCAAAATGGACAATTCAAGGTCAAATCGTGCAATTCGCCGAAAAGCAGAGGGGAAACAGCCCGGACGAAGTCGGGTCCACCTGCTAGTAGTTATATAAAACAGGGACATAGCTAGAGGTTTTGACTTATTAGTTATCAGCATTGCATCACCGATAATTCATCCTTGAAATTATCAGCATAATAAATAAGACATATAATTAGCAGATGAAAACAAGTTAATAGCCTATATAAATAATATTGGAACTTCTGTGAGGTATACAACTGCATAAAACAATCACATGGGAATTGAAATGAATGACACAGATAACCATACTCCCCCAATTTCTCTTATTTGTTTATCAAACAGTGTCAGATAACATCATCTGTAATTACCACCATATAGCACGTGGGAGATGGTGGCATGTGTTGACTTATTAGCTTATTGCTGATATTAAGTTTATTGTTGATAGTGAAAGTCATGACTTGTCAAAGAAATTTTATTTCAATGGGAATGTGAAATAACAAGGTAATATGGGTGTTTGACCCTTCAAATGGCAAGGATCTGTCTGTTCCTTTTGAACATTTGAAGACCTAAGAACATACATTTGACTACAGAAGCTTAAAGGAATACGGTCCTGAAAAAAATTTAGTATTTTCTTTCAATACACCGATAATATATATATAAAATGTCCATTGGGCGCATATAATCTAATATTTGGCCACCAAGCCGAAGATTTTCTGTTGTAGACGAAGTCACGTGATCATCAACCCGATCACATGATTGTCACATGTAAACAGAAGCATAGCACATGATCATCACGTGGTAACTCATTGACAACGCATAGATACGCAACGGTGGTGTATAAAGTTTGCATGAATTCGATCGCGGCCTTTGAAGTTTGTCGCGTTATGGCAGAACACTGCGAATGCAAAACTTCGGCGAAATACATTGCCGTTCTCGTAATTAAACATCTTTATCGTGTTATTAATATATGTATCGCGATGTGTTGTTATTATAAAGCCATGCCCGTATATTACGTATATTATTCGGTTTTGCGCGCAGTTATCTATATAAACATGTGCTTGTGTTTATATATTTTTTTTCGTTACAGGAATAGTCCAAGTTATATTATATATTCATATAAAGATTGTATATATATGCGAAGATTTGCACAGTTATTAGACAATTATCATCTTGTAAACATTCCAATTTCCAGATGCCCTTAGTCGTGTGTCAATAAAGAGCGTTTCGTTTTAATTTATCGTAACGCGGTAAAACAAAAATAATTCGGTTTATTGCTGTCGGATTTAATCAATTATAATCAAGCCATTCATTAGCAATATGATATGATAAGTTCATTTACATAGTTATGAATCATGTATATATTAGGGCAATAGGGTGTTTATATATATATATAGGAATATTGCTTCCCCCCCCCAAACAATCTTGCCGACTGTCACTGATGAAAATTCGCTGCGTCTAAGCATGGTTAGTGGTCTATAAAATTAGCACTCTTGCGACGATATTGGATATCCAGGTCATAAATCGACCTCTTTGTGTCAATTACGCATAACAATAGGATTATAAAATATATAAACGTTCGCCGTGGTTCGTTTAAACATCCAATTATAGATAACACTCTTTTGAAGGAGGGATAATAATCCGGTTTAATATGTAATCACATATACAAGCGCTCTTTATTCGCACTATATCGGAATAGGCTTAAGAGTGAACGCTCTTTATTGCGTCATGGTAAAGGAGAATGGGGACTCGACTTAGAACAGTTGTCATCGTGATTGTTTACTGATTACACCAATACACGTAAATACATGTACATGAACTTCCGGTTTATTAAACTCTTTTTATTCGCACCATATTAGGAATACTCTTAACATGGAATGCTCTTTATTGAGGAGTGGTGAAGGAAAATGGGGACTCGACTTAGAATAGTTGTCATCGTGAATACTTTACTAAATTATTCATCAACATACTCCCCACTTTAACTGCAATTGTATGTATTCGTAACCATGACTGACTGGTCAAATAAAACGCTCTTTATTTGGTACATGTATTCTGTATGTAGTTTCTGATTTTGCGCAACAGGTTTCCCCACAGATATCCCGCCAAATGTCACGTAAACGAACATCGTGAACACACACCCGAATAGAGTTCACATGTCGGCTCATGTTTTTATAAGCTTTATTTTTGACACGAAAGTGTTATCTACCCCGCTCAATCGGCCTTCTATAGTTTTTGTCAAAACAATAACTTTCCAAACAGCACTTTAGACAAATCACAAGTGAAGATATTTCACCGCGCGATGACAATTCACCACGTATACACAATGCTATTGACATGCCCCGCAGTAATTCCATTACACTCACGCGCTGACGTCGATTCCGCATTTTCCATCTCCATATAGATAGACATAATTAACTCCGACTCCGATTCTGTGTTTTTAATTAGTTGACTCATTTGACGTCATATGAGGTTTTGCGATGGAGATAGCCGACAACCGGTGGGGGTATTATTTATTTATTTCTCGGCTTATTTATTACACGATTTGTATGGGACTTGGATCACAATAGGGGTGGCTTTCCGATAGAGTTTTGTTGTTTCATCAGGATAGCAATCCTTTAAGAACATACATGTACAAATTAGGGCTTTGTCATACTACTCTGGTGATTTTATGTGTACTAAGGTGTAAGCCAACAAAATATAAAAAGGACCAACTGACCGAATATAAACAATGCTTCGTTGCAGCAACAAAGACTGTGATGGATTAAGAATAGAATGACCCGAGAGGTGACAGAGCACAGACAAAATTAGAAACCTTTTGGCATCGATGAGGAAGTTCTTTTTAGGGTAACAGGAAATCCGACTTTCTGATTAGCTGACTGATAAATAAAATAAAAACAACCCAGATCTATGCACTATAAATGCACTATAAATGATGTCAGTGAGGCATGCGGCTATAAAAGGGTCTTAAATTCTAGGGAAGGGGTGGGTGGGATGCGCTTGGGGTGATTGGATGGGAACTTCATTTGCAATCCCCTCCCTTTAGTTGAAAATGTCCAACTAAAACCTCATTCTTTATTAAAAGCAACGAGCATTTGTTATTATTTATCAAACAAGATGATAACTCACTTGTGTTCAAACTCACAGTTGTTTGCTCTAACATTCTGACCAAATTTGTCAGTCGAAGGATTCTCCTAGATGTATGGACTGGTGTATTCCACGAACCTCCGACTGGCAACTTTGGTCAGCATGTTATAGAAAACTACTGAGTGTTTCCGAAGAAATAAGGTATCAACTTGTTTTTAAAATAAACTAGCATATGCTTGTAAGAGTCAAAATGCTGTGGTTTGTGTCCGTTCCTCATATATTATGTTTTGGTGCACTTGCACTCGTATCGGCCATTTTAACTTTGTGGTACTAGTCAACCTCGATACCACGTTATTCCCCATCATGATACGGGGTTGATATTTAATTGACATTGCCTAAACCATGTGTTCGTATTAAGGTCCCAACTACCTTTCCAATCGGGGCAGTGATGATTGGAGTGGATAAAATATGGCAGTTTGATTGGCTGATATAAGAGGGGCGTATACATGGAATACATATTTCTTCAAGATGGAGTGTCTGGCAAATTGATTAAAGGGGTTTCATAAATCCTATCTCATGACAAGAACGGATAGCTGTGCTTAATGGTACGAACAACGAAGGGATCGATCGAGACAATCAAAATCGCAATCAATACATTGGGAACTACAGATGGGTATCAACTTTAAAACCCCACCCACACAGTCTAGTCTCTGAAGGAAGCAGGGAGAAATTAGGGCCTATTGTGGAGGCAAGTCTGATTTTAGTGTGTCTGACATTTGCAGAATGAGGCCCTCAAAGGGTTAATTTAGTGATGCTATCCCGCACAGCGGGCCAGCATCACCAAATTCACCCTCTGGAGATCTCACTCTGCTTAGGCCTTATCTTCTGGGAAGTATTTTAGTCTCAAATTAACATTTTTTTAATTAGTTTTTCCTTCTGGGATGTTTCAATATCTCCTAATTTGTAGACGATACAATGCATATTAATTGAGGTAACTAATGGGTGAACATCAACAACATCAACTGGGCAACAACTTTAATCTGATCCTAGGTCTCTCATAGCAGTTGAGGCCTATAAAGTAGAACGAGGTTCCCAGAGAATTTGGTGATGCTGGCCCACTGTGCAGGATAGTGTCATTAATAACCCTCTGCAGACCTCATTCTGCAAATGACAGATACACTAAATTCAGGCTTGCGTGGAGGGTGTAATTTCAGGACGTGAAATGGGAAAGAGCTTTGAGCTTAATTCGTAAAGAATTAGACTTCTAGACGATCTAAGATAGAAATAATGGAATCGTTTAGATGGGTCGGATTTATCCCAAAAGAATCTGCCAGGAAACCCAAAATCCATCTTCTGTCAAATCATCAGAAACAGAAAGAGAGATTATGTCCATCAAAGTCTGTCTGCCAGGTCACAAGCTACAGTAATGCCATAAATAATCGACTCCTTAACCACAACAGAATTATGGGTAATTTTTCAGGATTTAGTCGGAAATATGGCTTGTTGCCATTCATTGGAAAGCTCTCAGTGAGTCGATTATTTAGGGCACTACCTGCGCCGCCCATAGAGATCATATTCCACCTGTTCAACACCTGGGAACGCATGATTACATGATTTAGGCCTCTTTAGTGAGTCAATTATGCGATCAACATGAATTTATTACACCGGGAAACTCGTTTGATCATCCGTCAGCTCACAAAAGTGCCTAAATCATGTCAAGCTGGACCTTCGTCTATCGTGAAATATATTATTAAACGGACATGGCTCATTCGAGGTTCCAAATTTTGTCTCCATGTAATTTGGAAGGAGGTATAAGATAGGTTGATAAATACACGAAATATTGATATACCGGCTTCATATTGTCTGAAAAATACTTGCCATGGTCACAGCCATTTTCCAGCTGTTTTCAATTTTTCACACAGAAGTGAAATAAACGCTCTTTATTTCTACCTAACCATATCACTGAGAGCTTTCCGATGAATGGCAACAAGCCATATTTCCGACTAAATCCTGAAAAATTACCCATAAATCTGCTGTGGTTAAGGAGTTGATTATTTAGGGCATTACTGTAAGATAGTCCAGACCAGGCCTCTAAATATGGTGCCAAACATTTGCAGAATGAGGTCACCCAGAGGGTGAATTTAGTAAAGCTACCCTGCACAGTGGGCTAGCATCACTAAATTCACCCTCTGGGGACCTCATTCTGCTTTAATAGGCTTCAACTGCTATGGGAGACCTAGGATCATGAAGATTGACCTTTCCCAGTGAAGTTGGTGATGCTCACCCATTAGTCACCTCGATTATGCAATTTATATTCTGCAAATTAGGGGATATAGAAACTGAAGAGAAGGGAAAAAGTAACAAAAAACAATTTTAATGTGAGAATATAGATACTTCCCAGAAGATGAGGCCTAAGCAGAATGAGGTCCCCAGAGGGTGAATTTGGTGATGCTAGCCCACTGTGCTTTGATATGCGAAATCTTATTATTGGAGGGTTATTATTAAGCCTTTCATGACTTGGCTCCGTGAAATTTTGCAAATAACCTGGGCCAATGCATTTTCTTAGTTACCTTGAGGGAGTCTCCCTTAGGGAGACTCGCATATATAAGAGAGCGCACTGGCACAGAAAATTTAATGTTGTACCAGCGCAGCTCCTGTCATGAATGGGTTGAATAAAAAACAAAGCATTTTTAATTATACTTGTTGATGATAGTTGTTTTTTATCAAAAATATTGTATTTCCCATGAACCAAATTCAAATGCCTTAAAGGATTTATTCGCTCTAGAAACTACAAAACGCAATCGGAAAGCCCTCCCCGTTGTGATTAAAATGATCCAAGTCCCATTCCGATCGCGTAATAAATAACCCGTAAAATAAATAAATAATACCACCACCGGTATTCGGAGATTTCCGTGACCAAACTACGAGTGACGTACTTGTGGGGAGCGAATTAAAAACACAGATTCGGAGCCGGAGTTTATTATGCAGACTACGAGGACGTAATCGTAAGTCAGCCGATACTAAAATGCGGAGTCGTGTGTGCGCGTGTGGTGTATAGATTACGTTACGCTTTGGCCGTTTATCTGGAATAGAAGTTAATAATTATGTGAATAAAGTAATTAATAGCCCCTAGAATGGTTGTTGTTTTGTAGCCATTAATAATTAACATGCCGGCACGTGTCTGTTTTTGGTAAATAGATGGCAGTAATTAGTGTTTTGATTGTCTCGCGTATTCATTCGGTGATTTGTAATCACTCAGTGACTATTCATCAGTGTCAGTCACGAACTTGTTTGCACTCTAAAATGCCACAAAGTGAATAGAAAGAATTCGAACATTATCGCTCTGGTCATACATATATAAGAAGCGCCCAAATTTATATAAACACTGGACTGAATAATGTTAACTCTATTTATGCGCATTTGTTTTGTGTTTGTTTGTTGTTTTACTTTCGATATAAATATCCCGAGTATCTGTCATCTCCACATATTCCAAGATGGCTAGTAGATGTAGTGTGTTCAGTTGTGAGCGGGCTAGCGATCCATTATTTAGTACCTCCAAAAAGACAACACAGTGCGTAATTTAGAACGCTCTTTATTGTCTACCGCTTTTGGGAGACGGAAGCATGGACGCTCTTTATATGTAATTGTCACAATACAAAATCACCCATGACATATCGAAATAGAGCACGTTCATAATTGAGAACGCTCTTTATTGTCTACACCGCGACGAAAACATGGACGCTCTTTATTAGAGGCAATCATTGGAGTTTTTCTATGCTAACAATTCAAAAAAATCCTCTCTAGAAAGTCAATATGTGACATCAAAACGTAAAATAAAACAAACAACAAACTGAAAAACAATGCCAGGCTAGCCTTCAATTAAAAAAAACTTCAGCCTAACTAATAATTATTGTAGTTTCAACAGTCTGTTGTGTATTCGAGTGAATTATTTTGTTTACTCACTTATCGATCTTGACTGGAAGGATTTTAGCAAGCTGTTCACAGTCGTGCACTTCTCCACACAAAATGTTTCGTGTGAAGAAACAGACAGGAACATTATTATGACGAATTTAAGCCATCATGATACATGTACTAGTACAATAACTACCACCTTTTTAATCACACCCATTTGTATTTAATTGTACGCATATAGCGCACAACTGGATGACACTAATGTGTAAACTAGCTTCCGAAATTGGTACCATACAACGAAGAATGAAGTACCGGTATATGGCTTAACTTGTATTCTTTCAGAAACAGTTAAATTAGTTTTGCACGAAATTCCGCTCGCTCATTGCATTTCTGCATAAATTAATCTCATTTCAAATAACTTTTATCGCATCAAAGTGCATTTTAGCCATCATTATTCGTTATATAATCCACATACTAGCAAAGCCAGTTCATAATTCAGCACATTCAAACAGTTTTATTCCGTGATCGCTATTTATCGTAAAGGCTTAGGTAATTATCCAGCGTAATTTATCAACTCGTTACGCGATTGGCGGAATTATTTCAAGCTCCACCCACCGCTGTCATCGGTAAGCGTCGATGCACATGATCGGTCATGTGACCGCGTTATGGTCATGTGATCGCACTCACTTGACTGACTTCGGATATTTCCGCGATTTTTTTAATATCATAATAATATAAATACTATCTGCTCGATTTTGAATTTTCTTGGCGAAATGGGTCTGTTAGACATATATTATTAGTATTATGACGATAAAAAAAATATTTTTTTGAGAGACTAATTCCTTTAAGCCCCTTTATATTGTTTATGTGATCATTAAAATAAGATTAAATTGTTCATCAGAAAGAAAATTGGGTGTTAAACAAAGGTGCAATTATATTGTTTGCAGAAAAAGGAGGCCCTGAGGATCGGACAATGCTAGATAACATGAAAATTATTAATATTGTGATTTCGAATAACAATGATTATGGTTATTATGGGATCAAACAATGTTATGATTCTAGAGGTAAAAAAAAAGACAGTAGAGAGAGAGTCAGGCTTAGTAATTCAGACTACACTCAAGGGAATAAGAGTTGTTGAAGTCACTTGAAGATGACTCTGGAGTATACAATCTAGTTTAACCCATTCATGACGGGAGCTGCGCTGGTGTAACATCAAAGACCGTTTGCCATTGCATTCTCTTATATGGGTCGCCTCGCATATATATAAAAGAATGCATTGGCCTAACATTTTTTTATATTTAAATGGAGAATAATCTTGCTCAAAGTAGTTATTTTTATGAATATTAATCCAAATTTACAGCACACACTGTCAGTCTTATATAGTTATTAAATGCAATGAGTATCGATGGCGAAATTATTTGCGTCAGTTTATCGGCAATTGTTGCGTCCCGAATCAAGATGTAAATATTTACAATTGACCGTAGCTCAGATGGTGTTTTCTATGGAGTTGTATGTTCGATTTCTTTGAGACTTTGGGCGATGTTAGTAGAATGCTACATTCTCCCAGTTGGCATAGGGCCTGAATACTAACTTATCAGTTTCACGCACCCAAACAAGTCCGTAATATGTCTTTAAGGCAAGAATAAAATTTACATCTAAATGTAAAAAGATATCCAAATAAAAAATAATTGAAGAGGGGACTAAAATAGGGTCGGGAGGGGATGTAAATCTAGCAATTTTTGTTATATTGGCCTTATATATGCGAGGATCCCTATGGGAGACTTGCATACTAGTATATAAGAGAATGCATTAGCACAGGGTTTTCGCACAATTTCAGAAAGCTCCAGACATGGAAGGGTTAAACACAGACAAGTCTGTCATTTGCAGAATGAGGTCCCCAGAGGGTGAATTTAGTGATGCTACCCCCGCATAGCGGGCTAGCATCACCAAATTCACCGTCTGGGAACATCATTCTGCTGACGTGTAACCAGAATGAGGTCCCCAGAGGGTGAATTTGGTGATGCTAGCCTGCTATGCGGGGTAGCATCACTAAATTCACCCTCTGGGGACCTCATTCTGCAAATGACAGGCACACTATTTCAAGGCTTGAACACAAAAAACTAGTATTTGAAGAAGAATTGAGCATACAGTAATGCCCTAAATAATCGACTCTTTAACCACAGTAGAATTATGGGTAATCTTTCAGGATTTAGGGCATTACTGTACACTCCAGGTACAGAATTTTATATGTTTTGATATTGAATGGAAGTTTCCGCACATATTAAAGACATATTATGTACTTGTTCGGGTGCGTGAAACAGATAGGTTAGTATGCAGGCGCTATGCCAACTGTGGGAATGTATCGTTCTACTAACATCGCCGAAAATCTCAAAGAAATCGACCATACCACTCCATAGATATCATCGTCTGAACTACGCTCAATTATAAATATTTACATCTCGATTCGGGACGCAACAATCGGTGATAAACTAACACAAATGATTTCGCTATCCAGAGTCATTGCATTTAATTAATATAAAAGAATGACGGTATTTTTGCTGGAAATTTGGATTAATATTCGTAAAAATAACTACTTTGAGCAAGATTATTCTCCATTTCTATTTGATCACCCAACCGCAGTGTTTCACATCACTTTAAGTAGTGTGAGGAACTTTAATACGGTTGCTAGGAGAGATGAACCAATGAAAACCACACTTTAATTGAGGCTATAGGGCTATTGTTGTGGGGACAAAATCGTTATCTCCTGCAACAGAGTCTGCAGAAATCGTTAAATAAGTTTTACAGAGCCTGCCTAGACATGCTATAATACATGACTGTCAGTCTGTCACACAAAATGAAACACAATGTTATAATCATGGATGAAATTCCAACATCACAAATCAAATGTTCAGGACTTTATGATTTGATAACAAAAAAGTTGTTTGAAAATATGCTATTGTTGTGGGGACAAAATCGTTATCTCCTGCAACAGAGTCTGCAGAAATCGTTAAATAAGTTTTACAGAGCCTACCTAGACATGCTATAATACATGACTGTCAGTCTGTCACACAAAATGAAACACAATGTTATAATCATGGATGAAATTCCAACATCACAAATCAAATGTTCAGGACTTTATGATTTGATAACAAAAAAGTTGTTTGAAAATATGCAATTTACCCTGATAAACCTACAAAATAAGTCTGTTAAAGAATATAAGAATAAATTATTAAAATTGTAAAAAAATAAAAAAATTGTTAGGCCAATGCGCTCTCTTATATATGCGAGGCGACCTATGGTCGACTCGCATATATAAGAGAATGCATTGGCACAGGGTATATGGGTTGATACGAAAATCGACCTGGCACTCAAAGGGTTAACACAAAGTATGCGTGGATAGAAATATTAGGGCTAACAAAGAATTTTTAATGCAGCATTTGACCAGATCAGTCATGAATATAATACCTATTAATAATTTGATTGACAGCTATGGAAAGGTCCATTGAGTAAGCATGGTTAACGTCATCCAAACATAAAATAAGTGAATAAAAAAAATAATATGACATTTCTTCGTTGAATAAAAATTTAAATGATGTGTGGGTTTTGTGCAAGACTTTTCTCATGACAACATGGGACTATATTTTTAACAAGAGGTTGCACCACGGGTTCTGGGATACCCCCCCATGATGAAAATTGAAATATGGGCAGGTTGTAAACCAAATTGTGAAAAAAATGTGATGAATGAACAAATTACTTGACAATTCTAACAATCGACATATTTTCAAATAAAGAAAGAGGGGAAACTCTTGAATCGAAAAAAAAAAATCTTTTGAAAGCTCTCCTGATGCCAAACATGCATATCAAATTTCATTGAGATCCAATAAACCATGGTTGAGATATAAGAGCGGACAGACGGACGGAAATCAAACATTTTCAGATAAACAAAGAGGGACAACTCTTGAACGAAAAATGCGAAAAACCCTCTTTTGAAAGCCCTCCTGATGACAAAACCTACATACCAAATTTCTTTGAGATCCAATCACCCATGGTTGAGATATATGGACGGACGGATGCACAGATGACTAGACAGATGGACGCATGTAATCCAGTATACCCCCATCTTTTGGGATGGGGGTATAATGATAACAATATGACTGAATTTCTGAATTACATTAAAATACGCTCCATTTTGTTTTGAAATTCGGGAGCGTAGGAAAAATGCACACAACGAACGGGAGTATAACAACTACTAAGAATCTGATTTGGGACTGAACTGCATTCAAGTGATTACTCTGAGATTAAAGATACAGGCGGCGTTGGCGGTGGGTATGCTGTTAAAATATTCAGCTCCGTCAAAAACCGACATAAACAGAAATAGTAAAATATAGACAGACTTTGTTCTTATACCAATCAGAAATAAGGCATAAACAGTATGTTATTGTCAAAAGTTTTTCCTTTGTTGTGTAAACAAAAGCAAAAAACGTTACAGAACCTGGCTTTTGTTTAGATCCGGATATGGTAAACATAAAGAGCATTATTTGTTACTGTTTTCCGATATGGAAATAATAAAGAACGTTTATATCATTTGTGTGTGATTGACCAATAGAATTGCACTGTGTTATGTAAACAGAAGCAAAACTTCTGTAACACGAGGAGGTTCTTGTTTACGTACACCATCGTACGTCTTGACGACAATATACTATTTACGCACTGATTATGTTTGGCATATGAACAAAACTAGATATATTTTAATATTCCTTCTGCTGATGGCGATTTGAACAAATATGAATATTTCTGCAGCGAACGCCACCCGTGCCTTTAAAGGGTTAACCTAATGATTGTAAATTGGGCTAAATTAACAATTATGAAGCTGCTGCTAATAGCAATACCATGTATATTTTCTTTCATAAATTTATCTAGCTTTCAAAAGGTCTTGTAGAGGCAGCTTATTTGTGCAGTCATGGTAAATTATTAAATTAAATTAAGCTAAATCTTCTTGAAAGTTACATCTTCAATAGAATGGATCGATCAGAAAGCTAATACAATTAACACTTCCATGACGGCAGCTTTCTGAAATTTTGCGAAAACCCTGTGCCAATGCATTCTTTTATATATGTGAGTCTCCCATTGGGAGTCTCTCATATATAAGACAATAAATTGGCCAAACAATATTTACTGTAACCTTGTAAGCCAGTGCATTCTCTTATATATGTGATGCTGACTATGGGAGACTTGCATATTAGGGTTGACAATTACTGTACAATTTCATATCTTAATATCCAATTTTGTATATTGTTTAAAAGTACTCAATCTGGTCAGATCGTCCCCATATCATCAAGATACAACAACAACAACATTTCTTCAAAATACACTTTAGTTATGCAGAATCGATTAATTGCAACAAAATAATGCTAACCACTGTCAACTATGGTATAAATTTTCCCAAAAAGTATTATTTATCAACATTTTGTTCAACAAAATATGGCTATATTATCACTTGAGTGTCACTTGATTTTAGAGTTAACCATCTTCATTCGCAATTTTGACCGAGACCATCCGTTTGACAATGTTTTTCTGGGCCACAAATAATTTCACATCTCGAGAAATAATAAACTTCAAAATCGATATCTGATCCCTCTGATGGGTGGGTTCCTCGACTCAAATCAAATATTTTTTATCCACGAAGCCAAAGAAATAGTAATTTAGGAGCGTTAATTAAATTAATGCATCTTTAATAACACCACATAACAAATATTCAAATGACTAATCAAATACCTAAATCCATGGACCAGCCCAAACTCCAGGCAGAGTTATTCCCCATCGCTCCGCTTAGATACCACTGCCATAAGGACATTTGGTAAAGATTTCTTACGTGTTCTTAGTTCCTATGTTTTAGGATTAAAAATGGATATGTCTGGCTCAGTTCGAATTACCATTATTGCAAACTTTTGGTTGTCAAAATAAGAAAATAGGTATGTAAAAATATGTAAAAATAGATGTATCTGTCTGCAAAGTGCCATCCTTGTGGCAGTGATATATCGTAGTGATAACGTAGACGGCGCTGTGTGGAGTTGGGACCAGCCAAGAAGGTGATTTTTGTCCCAGTGACTTCACTTTCAAATACCTGTATGGATTCGTCCCAACAGAATATTTGATGATTATAATGGTGTTCTTACTCACTATAATGGTGTCATAAATGGTCTCTTATGTTGCATAATACTGAATACATCATAGAAGTGTGATGTTTGGGTGTAAATTGAATTTGATCCATGCCACTGTTAGTTCTCCCTGGTAACAGTCCACTTCTCCCTAATAACCAAACAGAGAGAAGTGACTATATACACTATTCGTTTCAGCAATAGATACAGTAATGCTCTAAATAATCGACTCCTTAACCACAGCAGAATCTCAGTGAGAGCTTTCCGATGAATGGCAACAAGCCATATTTCCGACTAAATCCTGAAAAGTTACCCATAATTCTGCTGTGGTTAAGGAGTCGATTATTTAGAGCATTACCATACCATGCAAGTCTGATTTTAGTATGTCTGACATTTGCAGAATGATGTCCCCAGAGTATGATTTAGTGATACTATCGTGCATAGCAGGCTAGCATCACCAAATTACCCTCTGGGACCTCATCCTGCTTAGGCTTCATCTTCTGGGAAGTATTTTAGTCTCAAATTAACATTGTTTTTAGTTACTTTTTCCCTTCTGGGATGTTTCCATATCCCCTAATTTGCAGAAGATAAAATGCATAATTGAGGTGACTAAATAAGTGAACATCACCAACTTCTGTACGGGATAGCGTCACTAAATTCACCCCCTGGGGACCTCATTCTGCAAATGACACACTAAATTCAGGCTAGATACCATGCACTTACCAGTAAAGGATCATCAAATTCTGGCAGTTCATCCATCGTAATTGTGACAACCAGGCATGTTGCTACGACGATGAACACAGCAAACAGCACCGCGTAAGGATAATGAGCTAAGATGCGGGCATAGCTGAAAAAAAATAAAAAAGAATATGAATTAAATGAATAATATTAACCAGGGTTTCCGCTATAGTCATAGAGGCAGTGTGTCCCTTTTAGGGACCTTTCGTCTCACCCAAAATTCCCCTCAGACATATTCACTTTCCTGATCCACAGATTAATGCCTACATCACTTGTGTATCTACCATTAAAAAAACCAATAGGGAGTGATGAACAAAGATAGTTTTATTTGCTCGCCAACGCTGATCACTAGTGAACCATTTTGCAAGAAAAGAATGCTACAGTAATGCCCTAATTAATCGACTGCTTAGCCACAGCAGAATTATGGGTAACTTTTCAGGATTTACTCGGACATATGGCTTGTTGCCATTCATCAGAAAGCTCTCCCTGAGAGGGCTACACACATCAACAATTATTACCCTATTCTGAAAGAAATCGAAGCGGACATCACTAAAAGCCATGTGGTTGATTCTGCCTGGTTACATCGCGATTACATTATCAAATAATACACTGTTCTGACTGGTTCTGATTTATGATTATGTTGATGATGTCCAGAGTTTAACCACCGAAGGATGATCTGACAGGAATATTTCATGATATAACATGTTGTCATGAAAGTAGTGAAGTCGGACACATAAATTAAATTGTGAAATTGAACAATTTTCTCTACCGTTGTTGATTGCAGTACGAAAAATTGTCAGTACCCTTATTTTACCTGCAAAATTTATGGTACCAATACTATAAAGTTATTATACGATGTTGTGTGCAGTATGTGTTTTTCTTGTACGAGACCAGGTTTTCACCACAACCTAGACGAGAAAAACACATATTTACACAACATTGTATAATGACATTTTTATTATCCATCTGTATGTTTATCCAAATTTTGGGAATAAAACTTTTGTGCATGGTTATTTTTGGTTTTTGTTGGCACTTGACTCTCTATAAAAGCCTGTATTTGATCATCAGAAAGCATGCTTTGGAACAGTAAACACGGAAGTGAACAAAAAACTCAATGCAGAAGTGAATTGTGTGCTAAATCCACCAGAGTATTGAGCGTGCGTCACAATTTCACTGATTCATTTGGCAACAGAGTTACTTCATTATGTTACGGAGTCCAGATAAATAGAGTCCAATTAGACTTTTTTATCGTAATGTAATGCTGTAATGCTGCACAAGTATGGCTACCATCATGAAAGGGTTAACCCTTTCTTCACTATTAAAATGGATTCTCTCATCAGTTATAAAAGTATATATTGGAATGGTCTATTATTCATCTGGAGGGATATTCAGGAAATATAAGCAGACGACAGATAATACAAGTGCAGAAGGATTCTTCTTCATTACTGGGAAATGTTAAGAAAATAATATTATATGAACATTTCCTGAAGGAAATACACGTAATGCCCTAAATAATCGACTCCTTAACCACAGCAGAATTATGGGTAATTTTTCAAGATTTAGTCGGAAATATGGCTTGTTGTCATTCATCGGAAAACTCTCAGCTATACACGTCGATGAGAGGATTAATCATTTCATGACAACAGCCATCTCAGGTCCACTACATCTGAGGACCGCCGAAAAAAAGTGTTGAATGATTTCATATTATACCTTGTTTCAAGTCTGAGTTTAGTGTGTCTGTCATTTGCAGAATGAGGACCCCAGAGGGTGAATTTAGTGACGCTATCCCGCATCACCAAATTCACCCTCTGGGGACCTCATTCTGCATGGCCTCATCTGCTATGGGAGACATAGACTCAGATAGAAGTTCTCAAATGGTCAATATTGTTATCTACACCCATTGGGAACCTTGATTATGTAATGTATCGTCTGCAAATTTGGGGATATAGAGAAACTAAACTAAAAAATAAATATTATGTGAAGAAGTTTCTATAGAAATTTGATAATAAAGAAACTTTCCAGAGAAGTTGAGGCCAAAGCAGATGTGCGCCTGTCATTTGCAAAATGAGGTCCTCAGAGGGTAAATTTAGTGATGCTAGCCTGCTTTGCAGGATAGTGTCACTAAATTCCCAGCTGGTGACCTCATTTTGCAAATGGCAGGCGCACTAAACTCAGGCCTGCATTGTTTCTTACCCAAATTTGGATGTACAGTAATGCCCAAAGTAATCGACTCTTTAACTACAGCAGAATTATGGGTAACTTTTCAGGATTTAGTCCGAAATATGGCTTGTTGCCATTCATCGGAAAGCTCTATTATCCCTAAACCCATCACTTGTATTTGATCTTACCCAAGTCATTCTCGTGATTTGTGTGATGCATTTTAGTTCACAATTTTGTACATCTCCATTCAACCAATGACATTAAAATTAGCATCTCTATGTTATAGTAATACCCTAAATAATCGACTCCTAATATAAATAACTGAGAGCTTTCCGATGAATGGCAACAAGCCATATTTCCGACTAAATCCTGAAAAGTTACCCATAATTCTGCTGTAGTTAAAGAGTCGATTACTTAGGGCATTACTGTAGTAGCAGAGGATGTGCGCTTGCTGAAACATCCCATTTGGAAATTAAATATCACTTGATGCTGTAATCGGGATATCTTTGCCGATCTGTGATGATTCGGGCCGGAGATAACTCACCCCAAAGGTTATTTCGGGGCGACCTGTCTTACGTGTCTGGGCGACTTGACTTTAGGCGGATGACTATATAATAATTCTTCTATTTTGTTTTTACGATTTATTTTATTGTATTTATAAACAGATTATATTAAACTATTCTGACTTTCATTATCACTTCAATTTAAATCATGTGTACAAGTACATATAAAGTAATGCCCTAATTAATCAACTCCTTAACCCTTTACCCAACAGAACGGCCCTGTGCCAATGCATTCTCTTATATATGCGAGTCGACCATAGGTCGCCTCGCATATATAAGAGAATGCATTGGCTTAACACATTAAAAATTATAAAATTGTTAAAGAATGTAAGAAAAAATGGTAAAAAAAGATTTTTTTTAGGCCAATGCATTCTCTTATATATGCGAGGCGACCTATGGTCGACTCGCATATATAAGAGAATGCATTGGCACAGGGTATAACTGTAACCATCACAATGTGGTCAATGAGCCGGTTCCACTGATATCCATATTTGTATGGTTTTATTGAGACAGACCGAAGATATTTTAGGCTGTTGAAGCTTTATTTGGCCGGTTTTGGCCGGTTTGTTGGGTAAAGGGTTAACCATAGGAGAATTATGGGTAACTTTTCAGGATTTAGTCGGAAATATGGCTTGTTGCTTGTAGCTTTCCGGTGAATGGCAATAAGCCATATTTCTGACTAAATCCCGAAAAGTTACCCATAATTCTGCTGTGGTTAAGGAGTTGATTAATTAGGGCATTACTTTATATGTACTTGTACACATGAATTGAATTGAAGTGATAATGAAAGTCAGAATAGTTTAATATAATCTGTTTATAAATGCATATAAAAAACCTCATAAAAACAAAATAGAAGAATTATTATATAGTCATCCACCTATTAAAGTCAAGGAGTTAAGGAGTCGATTAATTATGACATTACTGTATATCTTTTATCTTTAATAAAGTTTCAATGATGATTATCATGTGATAATCTTATTAAGCCTCTTTAATCATGCACCACAATCTCCAAACGAGAGCTGCTTGTGGTATTATAAATCCGGCTTCGAATGCATGGAGCAAATAAATCTGATAAGCAGGAATAATGCACAAAAGAAAATGGCTCCTCGGAAGAATTTCTATTAATTTTTAATCCGATGTTAATGGAAAATATCAGTTGGATCAGCGGGCAGATTGTCATTTATATTTATTATTAGCTACATCTAAGTGGATTCACTCAAGTTTCCTAGCAGAATCTGGATAATGATTTGATACTCCTTCAGTGGAATCCCCGACATTGTCGGCAACAATATACTTAATTGGTGACCGAAACTCATCACTGATTGCAATTTTTCTCTGGATAATTGGGTGTTATAAATATTTATTACACTCCTATGCGCAATTTCCATTAAAAATGCCGTTAATTAAAAATGGTAATGTCACTAGAGAATTATATCATTTCACGTGACGTCATATGTCGCTTACTGATTTGGACTGAATTTTTGATGGGTTGATATTTTCTCAACATCGGGACTTTCATACAATAATTCTGGGTGTTTTAAACATATTTGGGAACCAAATTGATGCAGAAGTGTAATAAATAGAGTAATCAATTACATGTAGTTCTGAGAATTACATTATATAATTCACTCGAAGCGATAGATGTTTAGCTAAGAAACTCGACGTCTCTTGCCTCTAGTGAACTGTTTAACGTAATTCTCAGAACCAATTGGTTACTCTCATTGTTAAGAGAATGGAATCAGTTCTATCAACAAAATAAACACCAACATCTTTATGTTGTGTATAAAATGGACACCATGCTTATAACGTATATATATAGGACTGATGCATCTGCGATATTTGTTGTAATACACATTTTGCATATTATACGCATTTTGTGTATTATCAGAGGTGGTCCACTTTCTTTTGTGTATTATTAGAGGTTAATTGGTTCACAAGTACTGGCATGTCAAAAAGCTAAAATAACAGAAAAATTGTCCAAAAGAGCCTAGCATATTATGATTATGATTTGTGAGTGGGGTATGGGGGGATTGGGCGGGAGGGTATGGCATGAGGCCTGACTATTCCCAATGCGAATAGGCCCATATTTGACTTGTGGTTGCAAGTCAATAATAAAAAAAAATAACTGACATGGTAATGTTCAGCAAAGACCAGCATGTACAATGTAGAAACTACTGGTAACTTTTTTGGAATTAAATAATTTCATTTGTTATAAACTCGTTTATTAAAAATTTGTAGGAATCACAGACACAAATGAGGTCTTCACTCATAGCTCACGTTACATGAGACATTCCCTAATTCCACCATTTCCCGTCGTAATGTCGGCCGATCTGAGGCTGTCACGTTTTAGCAGATGATTTGTAGTTTGTAACCAGACAAATCAATGATGGTCGGCAGGGTGAAATAATGCTGATTCATCAAGACTTGAAATAGTGTGTCGGTCATTTGCAGAATGAGGTCCCCTGAGGGTGAATTTAGTGATGCTACCCAGCGCAGCAGGCTAGCATCACTAAATACACTCTCTGTGGACCTCATTTTGCTTAAGCCTCATCTTCTTGGGAGTATCTATAGTATCAAATTAACATTGTTTTTAGTTTCTTTTTCCCTTCTGTTGTTTCTATGTCTTCAAATGTGCAGACGATAAAATGCATAATCAAGGTGACTATTAAATCGATGAACATCACCAACTTCAACTGGGGAACTTCAATCTGATCCTAGGTCTTCCATAGAAGCTGAGGCCTCAGCAGAATGAGGTCCCCAGAGGGTGAATTTGGTGATGCTAACTCACTGAGCGTGATAGCGTCGCTAAATTCACCCTCTGGGGACCTCATTCTGCAAATGACGGACACACTATTTCAAGGCTTGTCTTCAAGCTTGAGAAGGCTGAACGATCATTGGTGGAGTTTGATTGAGCTTCCCACAGTATGGTTCAATGTTATACCATTTCCTGCCGGCTCAATTCAGAGAACAAATTTTGAAGATATTAAGCCAAATCCATTTCAATGAAACTAGTTTCCTCCTGCAGAAAAGCTCGTTAGGAATTCAGTACTGGGAGATTAGGTTAGTTAGTTATCACTTAATTAGCCCCAAAACCCAGCCTCATAGTTTTTTAGTAAGATTTTTAGTATATTATCGGCACACACAGCGAAGTAAGAGCTTAACGCAATGAGAGCTTTCCGATGAATGGCAACAAGCCATATTTCCGACTAAATCCTGAAAAGTTACCCATAATTCTGCTGTGCTAAGGAGTCGATTATTTAGGGCATTATAAATTTACTGATTATAATAGTGTTCTCACTCCTTATAACGTTTTTTAAATCTTGTGTTGCATAATACTTAATGGTTCATAGAAGGGTGGTGTTGGGATGTAAATTGAACTTAATTCATCCAATGTTAATTCTCCTTGGTAACATAATAGTCCACTTCTCCCCAACAGCCATACAGGGAGAATTGACTTCTCCGAATCTGAAACCTCTAGGCTGGTCCCTTCTTAACCTCTTTGCTGCTATGACGTCCGTAACTTTACGGACATACAAATGCACGCCGTGTGCTATATGGTCCGTAGGTACAGTAATGCCTAAATAATCGACTCCTTAATGACAGCAGCATAATGGGTAACTTTTCAGGATTTAGTCGGAAATATGGCTTGTTGCCATTCATCGGAAAGCTCTCATTAAATCCTGAAAAGTTACCCATAATTCTGCTGTCATTAAGGAGTCGATTATTTATGGCATTACTGTACTACAGACCAACTTCAGCACACTAACAGTAGACCATTATTCATAACTGGAACTCAGAGATTTGTGCATCGGAATAACTGTATCTCGAGTTTCAAATAGTGTATGATGTTCCACGATTGTGAACGATAAAAGCCTTTCAAGTGAGTCAGTTTTATGGTTCTTGTGATATTCCCGTTATATTTTCCTACTGGAAAATGGCAATAATGTCAACAGCCCATCACACGACGATGTCATAACGTCATTTAGCAGTGAAGAAGTTAATAGCTGAACATTCCTAATAAATGGGTTAATATATAATAGACCTACACCACATAACTGTTTAATTATACATTAATTATATATATTAGGCACCTGTCACTGTCAGAAAGTTTGCCAGGTCACTTATGTGTTAATTAACCTATATGCGACTGTCAATAGACCTTCAATATTACATGCTCTGGGCTATTTAGATCTAACCCTAAAGGAACCCAATGCCTTCACAGTGATTAAATGTGCAAATATTCAAGCCTGCAAATAATGTGTGTCATTTGCTGCTTAGTATCATCTTCTGGGAAGTATCTATAGTCTCAAATTAACATTGTTTTTAGGTACTCTTCTGTTCAGTTTCTATATCGCCTAAATTTGGAGAAGTTAAAATGCATAATAGAGGTGACTAATGGGTGAATATCACCAACTTCAACAGGGCAACTTCAAACTGATCCTAGGTCAGTAATAGGAGCTGGTGCAACATTAAATATATCATGTGCCAGTGCATCTCTTATATATGAGTCTCGCAAAGGTAGCCTCGCATATATAAGAAAATGCACTGGCTTACAAAGTCAAGGTAAATATAATATTTGATAGGCCAATGCATTCTCTTATATATGGGAGGCTCCCTATGGGAGGGCATATATAAGAGAATACATTGGCACAAAGTAATCGCAAAATTGCAGGAAGCTGCAGTCACGGAATGGTTAAATACACACAAAATCCATTCGACGTCCGTATTCACATACCACAGATAGCTCAAATTTAAAATTTTGAGATAGTTAATACTTTTTCAATGCAAGATTAATCCAAGAAGATTATGGCTATAAGCCAGCTTATCCCAACGCAAACAGCCGAACTTCAAACAGATTCCTGAAAGTATATACACCTAATTCTGCTGCAGACCGTATTTTATCAGACCAGATTCTCATGGTATCAGTATTGTTACTATATATAAATCAGGAGCTTTTTTCGGCATCCACGAAGCTATAGATGGGTTATTTGTTAATTAATTACAAGGTCTGAGAGCAAGGGATCCTGCAAATAGTGTGTCTGTCATTTACAGAATGAGGTCCCCAGAGGGTGAATTTAGTAATGATATCCCTCACAGCAGGCTAGCATCACTAAATTAACTCTCTGAAGACCTCATTCTGAGGCCTAATCTTCTAGGAAGTGTCTATAGTCTCAAATTAACATTGGTTTGAGGTACTTTTTCCCTTCTGGGAAATTTCTATATCCCCTTATTAAATTTGCAAAAGACAAAATGCATAATCGAGGTGTCTAATGGGTGAACAACTTAAACTGAGGAACTTCAGTCCGATCCTAGGTCTCTCAAAGCAGTTGAATCCCAAGCAGAATGAGGTTCCAGAGGGTGAATTTGGTGATGCTAGCTAGCCCACAGTGCGGGACAGCATCACTAAATTCACCCTCTGGGGACCTCATTCTGCAAATGACAGACACACTATTTGCAGGCTTGACGATGAGACATGGGGAACGATAAATGATACAATTTATGCATAGTGTAGTATCAAAGCAGAGGAACAACCATGTATATCATCCATGATGGGGCAATGAACGCACAAACAATGTCTTTATGCTAATTTTTAGTGAAGTGCAACCAGTAAATTGAGGGATGCACTGCAGTGCAGGGGGCACAACCTACATAAAGAACTATTCTCTATGCATTAGGATCAGGAACGTGGCTAGGGGGTCTCTGTTGGGGGGGGGGGGGTATTAGGTGTGACCATGTTAGATTTCCAACTGTTTCCACACCCCCCCTAGAATAAGAACTAAATTCCTATGTCCGAGAAATGCCATTTGTACAACCTTCTTGGATTGAAATTTTCCACATGGTTTTTCAAGATTTCTGACAGTTGGAAATTCCTAACCCTATGGTTGAAAAATTTCCAACTGATGGCCATTTCCCCTCAAAACTTTTTAACAAGAAGTGGGAAAATATTGGACATTTAGTTTAAAACAATAAATGTTACAATTCTTCTATTATTGAATTGTTGGCTCCCAAATTACATGTGAAAATTTGTAAATGCAACAACATTAAGCAAGTTTATTAGAATTTAGGCATCTTATCACCCAGCAGAATGTTTAACATTACTTTAAGTGTGTGAATGTTCTGAACTGATTTGGTCCTAAAATTAGCAGTAAATATTGTGAAAAATAACAAAATTATTATTAAAGTAAGATTATACTTGAAGTGCCCCACACAGTTACAGAAAGGGCATTCTTCTGTTACAGAACGGGCGGCTCCCAAATTAGCAGTGAACATATGTAAATACATGCAGAATTATTAGAATATAGGCATCTTATCACCTCATAAGTAAAGTGTTTATCATGACTTTAAGAGTGTGAAAGTTCTGACCAAAAATGAAGACAGATTCAGAGAGGGCATTCTTCCATTATGGTAATGATGGCTCCCAAATTAGAATTAAACATTTGTAAATATAAGCAGTAAAAATAATAACATTTAAGCAATATTATAGGTGATGGGCCCCAAACAGGTACAGAGAGGACATTCTTCTATTCTAGAACTGATAGCTCCCAAATAGTATGTAAAAATTACAACATTAAAACCCTTTCAGTGCCAAGTCCGATTTTTGTATCAACTCATATTTCCTTGATGGAAAGAGCTCTTTCCATCAATGTATCACATTATTATAATCAATAAATTTGAAAAATGATCAAGGAAATATGGGTCGATACAAAAATCGGACTTGTTTAATACTGAAAGGGTTTAGCAAGATTATACTTGAAGGGAATTTGATCACACCACCAGAGTGTAACATGACTGTAACCCTTTCATGATGGGAGCTGCGCTGACACAACATTAAAGACCCTGTGCCAATGCATTCTCTTATATATGCGAGTCAACCATAGGTCAAGAGAATGCATCAGCCTAACAATTTTTTATAAATTTTTCTTATATTCTTTGACAATTTTATCATTTTTTAACATTTTTTCTTCCATTCGTTAACAATTTTATCATTTTTTCTTACCTTTTTGCCAATTTTTTTCTTACATTCTTTAACAATTTTTATCATTTTTAAAAATTATTACTTACATCTTTAAAAACAATTTATCATTTTTTTTCATTTTTTCTTACATTCTTTAACAATATAAAAAATATTATAAAATTTGTTAGGCCAATGCATGGTTTAAACATATTTTATTGTAAATATTATTACAAAAGGATTGGGACACAAGTTACAAAACTTAGATTAGCCCTTTCCTGAAAATAAGAAACATAAATAAGAATTTAGTAACAATGGTTTCTCCACATGATATCAACACATAAAGTATGTATATGTACACATCCAATGTGTGCAAGTCCCCCCACCCCCTGGTTGCCCCCCCCCCCCCCCCCCCCCCCCCACGTCACCCAACCTCAGAGAATGAGACATTATACAGATTATTGATTATTGGTGGCATTTGTTACAATAATTTAAACTTTTCTTAGATAATTAATCTTTTAGATTTATTAATAAATTCTTGAACAGCTCTAAAAAATTTCATATTCTCTTTCATTTTCATGGATGGGATACCAAACATAAGGTCTTTCTTTGTTATAAAATGAATACCTAATCTGTAGATACAGGTCTTCATTTCCAGTTGACTCGCATATAAAGAGAATTCATTGGCACAGAGTTTTTCACAAAATATCAGGAAGCTTCACTCAAGAAAGGGTTACGGTGTGAATGTTCTGTCCCCAAACAGGTACTGATTCTATTATAGAGGTGATGGCTCCCAAATTAACAGGACTGATTACTTCCTCAGGGGTCATTACCGCATGTCCCTGTTTGGCCTCCCTTTGTAAGACTTCCCCTTATATGACATGTCAAGTGTCTGGCACCTCTATTATCCCATGACTGGAGCTTCCTGAATTGTTGCGAAATTCCTGTGCCAATGCATTCTCTTATATATGCGAGTCAACCATATGTCGCCTCGCATATATAAGAGAATGCAATGGCCTAACAACTTTATATTATTTTTTATAATTGATAAAAATGGAAAAAAATTATACAAAAAATTGTTAAAGAATGTAAGAAATAATGATAAAAATGATAAAATTGTTATCAGTATATAAAAAAAATGATAGAAATTGATAAAAGAATGTAAGAAAAAATAAATAAATAAATAAATAAAAAACTGTTAAAGAATGTAAGAAAGAATGATAAAAATGATAAAATTGTTACAGTATATAAAAAAAATGATAAAAATTGTTATAGAATATAAGAAATATTTTTTTTTAAATGATAAAAATTGTGATATAATGAATAAATAATCATAAAAAATGACAATTTTTTTTTTTAAATGTAAGAAAAATTGATAAAAAATGATAAATTTGATTGCTAGGCCAATGGATTCTCTTATATATGCAAGGCAACCTATGGTCGACTCGTATATATAAGAGAATGCATTGGCACAGGGTCTTTAATGTTGCACCAGCGAAGCTCCCATCATGAAAGGGTAAACAGGCCTCAAAATATGGTGCTGGACATTAGCAGAATGAGGTCCCCAGAGGGTGATTTGGTGATGATATCCTGCACAGCGGTATAGCATAACTATAACTCACCTCCTGGGACCTCATTATGCTTTATAGGCCTCATGTTCTCAGGAAAGTATCTTTATTGTCAAATTAACAAGAGTTTTAGTTTCAAACAAGCCTTGAAATAGTGTGTCTGTCATTTGCAGAATGAGGTCCCCAGAGGGTGAATTTGGTGACGCTACCCTGCATAGCGGGCTAGCATCACCAAATTCACCCTCTGGGGACCTCATTCTGCTTACACCTCAGCAGAATGAGGTTCCCAGAGGGTGAATTTGGTGATGCTAGCCCGCTATGCGGGGTAGCATCACTAAATTCACCCTCTGGGAACCTCATTCTGCAAATGACAGACACACTATTTCAAGACTTGTTTTGAAACTTCTTTAGTAAGTTTCTTATTTAATTTCGTTTCTCTATATCCCCAAATTGACCGACGACATAAGGCATATTGGTGCCCAATGGGTGCACATCACAATGTGGAAACTTAAATCTGAGTCTAGATCTCCCATAGCAGATAAGGCCATGCAGAATGAGGTCCACAGAGGATGAAACTGGTGATGCCAGCCCGGAAAATATTGATCGCTCCCATCTGGAGGTCACCCCGAAAATGTATATGAAGTTTGGTGATGATCGGATGAGAGATGTGACATGTAGGGCGTGCTAACGGAAATTGTTGACTGATCATGGATGGAAGGGTGCAAGCATGCATGGACGACGGACGCCACCGATAGCAATAGCTCAAACTTGACTTTGTCAAGTTGAGCTAAGAAGTGTATATCGGAATGGTCTATTATTGATCAGTATTATTTGCCTATGATCATTTTTTTTTACTTTTTATCTAAACATTTCCAACGGGATAACTATTCGTCAATGAGTAATTAGTATAGAAAGGGTTAAGAGATACCTATAGTTTGAGTGTATTGTATTGAAGGGTATTGTATTGTAGGGTATTGTATTGAAGGGTATTGTGCTATGGCTGTGGGCATACTAAATGTGCACATGTAGCCAAGGATCAAAATAAGTGGCCGGTCATGGTCACGGTCATTGTCCGACGAAAAATAGCTTATGTCCAGTGCACTTCTGTGTCTGTCGGGACATTTTGTCCAATGCAAATTTTTAAACAATCTGTTTGAGTACGTCCAAGGAGCCACCACTGGCCAAATCGGACATTGAAAGTATGGGAAGGCATCTTATTACTGTGGTAGATGAATACTGGCAGTAACTTCGTTGCCTTGTGGCAGTTATCGGCCTCCACCTTCTTGACAATATATTTTGTTCACATTGATTATTGGTTGTTTATGTTTATAATAATAAACAGCCCATTTGAATCTGAACTATTGTGTTTGTTGTCAATGAACAAGCTCATCCTTTGAGTTCCCCTCTTGTCCCTGCATATAGGCATACTGAGATTCTGAAGAACATAAAATAGTTCTTTTTTAATTTCAGATCATTTCAGAGTGAATATAATTATGTCGTTTGTGAATTGCATGTGTATTTATTAATCGACGTAAAGTTTTTGAACTTTTGAAAACAAAAATAACATGGGCGATTGGATGCTCACTAAAATGTGCGCATCATTGACAAATAATATGTGGATTGGAAATTTATATACTCTCATACAGACTGTATGATACAGTATATCTGAATTTTGACAGGCATCATTTTAAAATGACCAACACCATCCATTTGACAGTCAGTAAAAAGAAAATTTGAGCCTCACATGTAGCCAAGGCAGAGTCAATCCAGGACACAACAATTATTTAGAGATAAAGAATGGTATCTATATAGAATATCCATATAGTTTGACGAGATACAAGGTTTATTTTCACAAGTGTGATTCGCAAATGGAGTTTTGCTGAATCATAGGAGCAAAACAAAAGTCTTGTATCTCATCAAACTATATGGGTATTGTTTTTATCCATTGCCAAAGTTGTTAACATCTATTAAATTTCTTTAAATGGGTTAAAAAATTAATGGGGAATTTCTTCAGGAAACATTCTTTTCGGTTGAAGTTCTGAGCATGTGCCTTTGTTATGATAGTTGAAGTAGCCGTTCTTGCTTTATTTTAGCACGTGCTAAAATAAAGCCATGGTTTATTTTGCTACCTTTAGCTATATAGTAGATGACAAAGATGGTGATAAATACATTTATACCATGATATAAACGTACATGTACTCTACTATAGTATTAACGGTCAATGTGAAAAAAAAGTTGTTAAATGCCACTGTGGCAATAAATGCACATTATAGATATAAACATTTCCCATGCGTTTTGAACGGGAAGTGATATACCAACATTGGGGACTACAATGTCGCGTTACAGTAACACCGGTATTAATCATTCCATGGCAAAATATAGTTCCAAGTTTACACGTTAATAAACAAAACATTAGTTATACTTTCATTAACCCTTTGGAGAGTATCTGTAACGTCATATACATGACATCATGAGAACATTAACGTCAACGTCATAGAAATAATTATTAACAAGTTCGGGTCAAAAGGGTCCAATAATTCGTTTTAATTTATGTGCATGTTTTGTTGACGTGTGTTATCATAATCGATTTCACTTATACATTTGGGACTTTATATTAATCAAAATAACTCCTATACAAATCATTTATAAATCAGATGATTTATTGACGTTATGTCTACATAAAATAACAATTCCTGAAACAACATATATGTCGTTCTACTCGTCAAAGGGTTAATATGTGATATTATGTGACATCTGTGATATTATGTGACAAAAAAAATGTTGTCATAAATTTCAATAGCTTTTTTATACACTTTCACAATTACCTCAGGATTCATTTATATATCCCTTCGCACGGTAACAGTAATGTACTGAGTTGCCGCGGGGTCCATGGAGAGTTGAAGTGTCGACAAATTTCTTCGATGTTTTAACTTCTAACTTTCTAATATTATTCTTATTGGTAGGATCATGGTATAAACAAAATACACATGTAGTGTTTCTGAATATCATATTTATACCACTCGTGTAAGCCATTGCATTTTCTTATATATGTGAGGCTCCCTATGGTAGACTCCTATATATTAGAGAATGCACAGCACAGGATCTTTAATGCTGCACCAGTGCAGCTCCCGTTATGAAAGTGTTAATGATTAAAAAAAAAATTCTTTGAAATTCTTTTCATCCATTTTTCTGGTGGTATAATTATGAAATTAGAAGATTTAACCCTGACATACGCCTTTAAATCAAACTAGAGGTGTGACTGTCCCAATGGGACTACGGATACCCCCCTGTTTTTAAAATACTGAGATGTTTCACATGTCAGTAAACATTTAGTTAAAATAATAAAATAACAGTTCCCATTGCACGTGTACAACCATAACCCTATCTTAAACCTATTGACCGAAAAATGTAGGAATAAAAGCTTGGACAAAATTATGCATGTTGCGAAAACATTTCTAAGTCAAAAAAGGGGAATAACTCCACACAAAAATGTAGGACAGACGTCACAATCGCAGGTGCACAGGTTCCCATGGTACTAAATATCAGTGCCAAGATTAAAAAACATTGACCGAAAAATGTAGGAATAAAAGCTCGGACAAAATTATGCATGTTGCAAAAAAAAAAATTCCAAGTCGAAAAAGGGGGATAACTCCACCAAAAAAAGTCGGACAGACGTCATAATCTCAGGTGCACAAGTTCCCACGGTACTAAATGTCTGTGCCACGTTTTTAAAAAATTGACCTAAAAATGTAGGAATAAAAGCTCGGACAAAAGTATACATGTTGCGAAAAATTTCTAAGTGGAAAAAGGGGGATAACTCCGCCAAAAAAGGTCTGACAGATGTCATAATCGCAGGTGCACAGGTTCAAGTGGTGGTTGATGTCTGTGCCAAGTTTCAAGGAAATTGATCAAAAAACGACTGAGAAAAACTCCGGACAAATTTGTGTCCACGGACGGACGGACGACGGACGGACAAGCTGACTCCAGTATACCCCCCCTAACTTCGTTGCGGGGGGTATAATAAAAGTTCTTCTGGATTATGAAGCCGAATTAGGAGTGGACTGTCACAATGAACAGAAATGAATGACAAGCTTGCAACCAAGCCTGCAAAAAGTGTGACTGTCATTTGCATAATGAGGTCCCCAGAGGGTGAATTTAGTGATGCTATCACACAAAGTGGGCCAGCATCACCAAATTCCCCTTCTGGGGACCTCATTCTGCTTAGGCCTCATTATTCTGGGAAGTATCTATCGTCTCAAACTAACATTGTTTTTATTTACTTTTTCCCTTCTGGGAAGTTTCTATATCCCCTAATTTGCAGAAGATAAAATGGATAATCGAGGTGACTAATGGGTGAACATCACCAAACTGGGCAACTTCAATCTGATCTTTAAATAGTCTCCCATATGAGTTGAGGCCAAAGCAGAATGAGGTTCCCAGAGGGTGAATTTGGTGATGCTAACCCACCATGCAGGCTAGCATCACTAAATTACCCTCTGGGGAGACACACTATTTGCAGGCTTGGCTGTAACAGAATGAACCAGGAAGCAGCGCGATTAGATTGGACGTCATTTCTAAATGCCAAATAGGAATTGTGGAGATTCTGGCAGGATAATTGGGAAATGAGGCGAAAACAAGAAACCTTATGTATAAGTGGAAAATATGAACTAAAATGGACTGAAGGGGTATTGTGAATTCTGGCTAACTTTGACATTTCTGTTGTATTCGGGGAGAGGCTGTTGGGGGCGATATGACGTGTATCAGTTGATAAAAGTATAAAGTTCATTTAGTTCTCTAGGCTTGTATGAACACGTCTAGCAATATGACTATAGGCCTTCCGTTTATAAAGCCTTGTTTTTGACGACGAAAATAGTAGTTCTTGACCTTTTATACTTTTAATAAACACCAACACAGACATGTATACAGTTCGTCAATCGTCAACAAGTTATCACGAAATGGTTCACAGATCTCTTCCCGATCCAAGCAATACTTTAACCAACAACAACAAAATTTCTATGAAACCTTTTGAATACACATTATTATTTTTTTTTAAAACACTGGACACATAAACATCTGTTGTGAACCCTTTCATGACGGGATCTGCGCTGGTGCAGCACTAAATGCCAGTGCATTCTCTTATATATTAGTCTCCCATAAGGACCCTTGCATATACAAGAGAATGCTCTGGCTTACAATGTCAAGGTAAATATTGTTAGGCCAATGCATTCTCTTACAAGAGAATGCATTGGCACAGGAGCTGCGCTGGCGCAACATTAAAGACCTCGTGCCAATGCATTCTCTTATAGATGCGAGTCGACCATAGGTCACCTCGTATATATAAGATAATGCATTGGCCTAACAATTTTTATCATTTTTTTTATAACTTTTTCTTACAAGTTACATTCTATAACAATTTTTATCATTTTTTCTTATGCTCTTTAACAATTTTTTATCATTTAAAAAAAAAAATTCTAACATTGTCTAACAACTATAAAAAATGAGATAAAATTTGTTAGGTCAATGCATTCTCTTATATATGCGGGGGGCTCCCTATGGGAGACTCGCATATATAAGAGAATGCATTGGCACAGGGTTTTTGCAAGATTTCAGGAAGCTCCAGTCATGGAAGGTTTAAAACACATTTCATTTATAAATAAAGTGTTTTAAAAGATAAGATTTCAAACCGAAATGTTGTATTCTTATAAATATAGTAAAATTACTGTCCCAATCTCTGGAAAAAAACATAAGAAAAGAAATTAGTTCCTGGTGACAAAAGCTCCTGCTGACACTTAGATTGGATGTCATTTCTAAATGACAAATCAGAATTGTGGAGATTCTGGCAGGATAATTCGGAAATGACATGAAAACAAGAGACCTAAACCCTTTATTGACGGAGCTGAGCTGATGTAGCATTGAAGATCCTGTGCCAGTGCATTATCTTATATATGCGAGTCACCCATAGGGAGCCTCGCATATATAATAGAATGCACTGGCATACAAGGTATAGGTAAATATGGGCGACTCGCATATATAAGCGAATGCATTGGCACAGGGTTTTCGCAGAATATCAGGAAGCTCCAGCTATGAAAGAGTTAATATGTATGATATTAGTGAATTCTGGCTAACTTTGACATTTATGTTGTATTCAGGGAAAAGATGTCTGGGGGTCATATGTGTATCGGTTGATAAAAGTTTAAATTTCATTCAGTCCTCATACCTCAACTTGTGGGAACAGGTCTAATATTAATAGCCTAACAATATGACTTTTATATAGTCTTCCTTTTAATAAATCTCTTGTGTTTTATGTTGTAGTTATGAGCCTGCTATATTTATAATATCCACCGACACAAATAGAAGATCTCTAATGAGTCACAATTATATAGGAAATTTATTAACCGAGTGCACTAAATTCAATTTGAGCAGAGCTTTATCGAGGCTCGAATCAAATTTAGTGCAAAAGATTAATAAATTTTGTTTAGAATTGCAACGAATTTGAGATCCATTTTATCATATAATAAGCAAGGAAACACAATCTCAAAATGACTGGAGTTAAAAAAAAAATTAATAATGATTTCCTTATCAAAACTAAAGAGGCAGTAAAGACACCTTCAAGAAAAAATATAGTTCCATTTTAAATGTCTTTTCATGTTAACAAAATTGTTCAGCCACCCTTATCATCCATGTTTATCTCACAGTCAAAACTAAATAACCAAATACAAATCGAATATCATAATTATATTCTAATTAACATAACACTGAAGTTCAGGTGCCAATAATAGACATGTGTCTCACTAAAAAATATGAGGTCCGATTTAGGGGCTAATTACAGTAATGATCTAAGTAATCGACTGCTTAGTCACAGCAGAATTATGGGTAACTTTTCAGGATTTAGTCGGAAATATGGCTTGTTGCCATTCATCGGAAATCTCTCGGGGAGAGCTTTCCGATGAATGGCAACAAGCCATATTTCCGACTAAATCCTGAAAAGTTACCCATAATTCTGCTGTGGTTAAGCAGTCGATTAATTAGGGCATTACTGTAGGTAGCAAACCACTTTCAGGCTACAGTTCAGGTAATTTTACCGGAAGTTGGCGACAGTGAAGATATCATTTTTGAATAACAAAATTATAACTTTATTGTCGGTCTAGACACTAAATACGATATTTACGTTGCCGCAATTTTGAAAAAACCCTGTGTCGATGCATTCTCTTATATATGTGACTTTCCCATAGGGATCCTCTCATATATAAGATAATGAAATGACCTAAACAATATTTACCTTGCTCCTGTAAGCCAGTGCATTCTCTTATATATTAATGCGAGGCTCCCTATGGCACAGGATCTTTAATGCTGCACCAGTGCAGCTCCCGTCATGAATGGGTTATATGTATCTAAATAGTCATCATTTTAATAGTTTGACATGCGGATATACCTAATTTTTGAGAGAGCTGTATAACTTCCTTTTCCGGTTTCATCGAGGATAAGCAATTTAGGAACTACATAAATTTGACTTCTCATGTCATTATCCTTGGTAAAGATTCATTTTATATTGACATTGCCATTCATATTCTGGCAACACGGTTTTCTATGACAAAATGCCTGCAAAAATAAACCAAATGGTCGGTTTTTCAGTCAGTTCTATAACCAACATTAGAAAATTAAATAGTATTCCATAATTGTGTATTATACAGTAATGCCCTAAATAATCGACTTCTTAACCACAGCAGAATTATGGGTAATTTTTCAGGATTTAGTCGGAAATATGGCTTGTTGCCATTCATCGGAAAGCTCTGTCGGAAATATGGCTTGTTGCCATTCACTGGAAAGCTCTCACTGAGAGCTTTCCAATGAATGGCAACAAGCCGTATTTCCGACTAAATCATGAAAAGTTACCCGTAATTCTGCTGTGGTTAAGGAGTTGATTATTTGGGGCATTACTGTATATATGAATGAGTTATGAATAAAAAATAATAGTCTTAGTAACCGAAAACCGAAAGCATCCCTGCAGAGACTTCAGCAGATGACGTACGTCCATCTCCTCCCACATAGAAAGCCCATTAAACGTCAGAATATTTTATCTGATCCATTTGCGGTTTACTGATCCATTTGTGGTTTATAATATTCCTCATTTCTAGGGTTTCTTCACTTTCTACCACTTACAATTTCATTGACGTTGTAAGGTTGTTTTTTTTTTTAGCTAAAACTTGTGTGAATATCTGGCGCGTCCCAGTGGAGAATCTAAAGGTTAGCGGTGGGCGATGTTTACTAAAATAAAATCCGCGATTATTGGTGAAAATAATCGCCATTAGCTATATTATCACATTTTGTACCGCCACCTCCATTTAATAAACCAAGATGATTATGCTGGAGGCTCAGTAACTGCAATATTAAGATGGTTTCACATACTTTGGCGAGTAGAACGACATATGTCGTTCCACTCGATCGCGAACCGCACAGCGACATATGTGTCATTCTACTCGCCAAAGTATGTGAAACCATCTTAATATTGCAGTTACTGAGCCTCCAGCTTATAGAGGAGCGGCCAAACGCCAAAAGTGGTCGGATACCCCTACCCTCGGTAGAACAAGTTGAAACCAACCTTTTCTGAAAGGTAAATATATATCATTTATGAAAATGATTCTTGGCCTTGCCGGAATTGGTGGCAGCTATGTCTGGTAAGACTATTTGTGGAGGTACCCTACCGAAAAATTAGCCTGTTTTCAGCGGTTGACCAGCTATACACAATTGGTTAAAAGTTAAGCATATCAACAAAAAACAGAACGTTCTATTTGTTATTATCTGGTACATGGTGATACTAGATTGGAACATTCTTATTTTTTCTGGTTTGTTTGAGATTTCACAACGTCATGGTAGAGAATGTAACGTTATGCGTAAAAAAAATCATGACGATTCAGAGAAACTGTCACCCGTCAACTCTGTACAAAACTAGCACGCTGGATTGAGCTTATCTTGTCATATATGTTTGGAAAGAATGGAGTATTTTCTACCCAGAGGTAGTAAGTTTATTACCATATCCCTATAAATATTGTAATTAATTGGAAAAAACTTACCCCTCCCCCAATATCATAAAATGCTGAGTATAGCCATCGCCTGGGATTGGATCCCAGAATGATAGAATAGTGCCAAGTATTTCCTTTTATTTCGTAGTAGAGAACACACATAACAAATGTAAAATTCGAATTTCCAACCGTATTCACCTTTAGAAGAGTATCAAAATCCAAGATGGCGTCCAATATGGCATTCAGTTTTTATTTTAAGACTCTGTGAAGCGACATACGAAAAATCCCGAAAAGGAACGTCCCCAGTGGTAAAATCTATATTATTGTAGTGACTACATAGAATAACATTTCATATCAAACATTAATTTGACCATTAATACATCTTTTCAATTGGTAAGCTAATAGGTAAAACTGTATCCCTCCATCCAATGTCATAAAATTTGAAATAAAGTTATCGACTGGGATAGGAACCACGAGTGATAGCATTATGCGCAGTAAGTTGTTTTATTTAATGTACAACACACATACGAAGTGACAGGTATGAATTTCCATCCATATTCACTATTAGAAGAGTATGATACAACAAAATGGCGTCCAATATGGCGTCCAATTTTAATTGTACCACGTAGCGAACGCACATACGAACGAACTAAAAGGGGACGTCCCCTGTGGCATATTGTATATCATTGAAGTGACTACATAGACGATATCTCATAGGGTACAGTAGTTTCACCATTAGTCTATCTTATCAGGTGGAGAATTAGTAAACAAAAACTTAATCAACACCCAGTCACAAACGTCCACATAATGGCGGCATAAAATGTAAAATTTGCATCCACATCTGGTCTTAGTAGACAACAAAAATCCAAGATGACGCCCAATATGACTGCTAATTTTAATGCCAACACGCTGCGAACAATGAATACGAAAGTCGGTCAAAATGTATCATACGGCAGTTTGAAGTGATATATTGTTTAGATTGTGTGTTTATATTATATGTCGATATGTTGTGTTTGAGTGATGGTGGTAAGACAACATTTTTTTCATATAAAGCTTTGACGTGATTGTCTCAAATTAACTTCCATAAACTGTCGATCAGCTCAGTAAGGGCGGGTAAGCCGTGTCTTTCCATTGGTTTGGTGGTATCCTACATCAGGTTCCAAATGTCACACCCTTAGCTATCACACAGGTGTGATGCCAGGATTAATACTGGATGGAAATTTCAATTTGTTGAATGTTTAGGTTGTTTTGTTTAACATTTATCAGGAACTTTATATCAAATATTTGGAGGAAGACAAACCTACAAAAAATAAAAAACACTTGGTGAAATTCCGAGAATGACTTAAATAGTTTAATTTGCCGAATCGTGTATCGTGTATTGATCTTCAATGCACATTTGACTATTGTTTGACACATTTGATGTCATTTTGGGACGTTAAGTAAGTAAAGAATTAACAATATGTAGACAACTGGTAATAATAGAGGATGGTCATTGACCGTTACAAATAATCATGCACTCGATGCGGTACGAAGTGATGTTGTAATGTTCAATACTAACATATTGCTATCATTAATATATTGTGATAGTCCTGAATGTGCAGTCCTCCTTAACATGTCCTTTTGAATTTTCACCAACATTTTCAGAGAGCCTTGCAACAGTTTTGGCCACATGAAACATTAAATAACATTTTGAAATCCAGTAAATAAGATATCTTATCGATCTCTGGTTTTGCCAAAGTGGGATATGAGTCCACGAGCAATCAAAGTTCACACATCATAATAACTACCTATTAACGATACACGAAATTCATCATCGCACACACAAAATGCTCTTTAATGACATAACATGGGACCACAATGTCAATATAATGCAATCAGCGTACAGTGGTTTATAAATAGGCGTTATAGTGATTGAGAGGTTGCTGCTTTGAATAATCGTTCGAGTTTCGGCTCAGCGTCAAACAAGAAAGCAACACCGCATACCTATGAATATAAGTTGTTCTCGCCATATGTTGCTTGATGTGCATGTTTTTCCGTACATTGATATTTTAGTCCCGACTAATTTGTGAGTTAAATGGTTGTGAATGTCAATCGGATTCATATATGTTACAAACAGAAGATATTGAGTTTCCGGGCAAGACTAATTAAAATTCAATCTTCTATATCTCCGGCGGATATCATATCTGTATTAGTTCTTAGGGACGTGGGTCATGACTATACATGTATAGCAATCTCTCATGCTAATACAGTTTATTGATACATAGGTCATAGTGCGATAATCTCAATTGAACATGCACATTGGTGTTGCATTTATGATTGCCGTTAGATTCTAACCATAATCACGCAATTCACAAGCAAACCAGAATGTCACTAAAATGTTTGTTTTATCCACAGTTCTTTTGAGTCTGGTGGCATTTGAAATGGATAAAATGGTAAGTAATGAAAATATGTAGGCTATTAACACAATTGAAATGGCGACAGGCATAAGGCAATTCACAATAGACACTCGTCATTAGTCCTGATATATAGATATTCAAATTGTGTTTACGGTTTGGTCTATGGAGACTATGCCATATCGCAATATACATTGTATTCTTATGGGTGGCGGAAAGACAGCGCCGATCTTACCGCGGAAGCAATATACTCAGTCCATACATAATCCACCTACCCCCAAACTGGCAGATATGCGAAAGTTATTTTCACTTAACATGGACCTCATATCAGTGTTACTGATCGGGATTTATAACACCTTCGTCGTCGATCTAGTGTTTTAAACTCGAACGATTATACAAAGCAGCAACCTTTCAATCACTATAACGCCTAGTGTTTTATGGGGATACAAGTAACTGAGTTACATTCAGTGATGTAATCAACTAAAAATAACTGGTGTATAGTGTTGTGTTCTTGTTCACCCAGTATAGTCATTTTTGTTTCTCAAGAAAACCTGGACATGCCATGCTCAAGTGCCCATTGCTGTAAATGCATGGAATCACATTGTGTGACTCATTTTCAATGAAAATGTGGGAATAATAAATGTATTTCTCAGATCCATCTGTCTCTATAAACATGTCGTCACTGGCGTCATGTTTAACCTTTAGTCACTGAACGTTAATTGAATGGTACGCCATCAGAGCCATGTAATTTTTATGATTGATAAAAGCAAATGTTGCTCATCTTTATGAAGATAACATATATGTTAATGTTATTTCATTCCAAAATAGTATTATTAAAAAGTTAACTTATCGACTATCGGCACCAGAGCAAACAAACCATTTAAACGGTTGTTGAAAACAACTGGCACTTCAACAACAAATCCAGCGCAAAGCATCACAAAAGGAAGTCTTTTTTCTGGCTGTTGTACTTCTTCGCAAAATTGAAATGACATCTATATTATGGGATGCCATCTTGTATTTTGAGATCCATCTTATAGCGAGTGTGGTTCTAACATAATTATGTCGCACTAAACGATACGATACGATTTATTTGCATAAACACCAATATGCTAACAATACAATTCATAATAAAACAATAAACAATTAATAAAAAAAAATACATGTGAACACTAAATGACATCTACAACTGCGCATTTGTTGTTTTATTCTTGGTTAGGATTCTCAGAGATACCTTTGTGCGCATTGTTTTAACTTTCGATATGAGGAAAGTTGAGTTTTGTGTTTATTATATCGCAAATTAAAAGATATGTTGATAACAGAACTACTACTTCATGTGACTATTGTAATGAAATGAATGTGATGAATCGACACAATATATATACAACTGGAGACGTCATTTGTCCTGTTTTCCCGTATTTGTTTTCACGAAGTGTTATAAATTCGAGACGTGACAAAGCTCATATGATTTTTTGTTTATATAGTTGACCACCATATTTTGGTCTCCGTCATCACGCAAACAATAAATTGCCATGTAATAATGGAAACATACACATAAGTAATACCATATGAGACGTTTATTTGCCCGCATATCGTACTAGTTGTTTACAAAGTGTTGACATTAAACTTAAATGCCATATTGGCCGCCATTATGGCGCAATACTGGGTGTGACTTCAAACTTTTTGTTTCTTTATCGTATTCAGCACAAATGAAATCCAAAATGTATGCTCATTTCTTTTTGGCCTGTACTACAATCCACAGTGGCCCATTTGTGTGGAAGTTTGTGACTGTAGGGGTGATCAAGTTTTTGTCTAATTATTTCATCAATTGATAATAAAGATCAATGCTGAATCTAATGTGTGATATGAAATATTCTATGTAGTCAGTACAATGATATATAATATACCACTGGGGACATTCCTTTTCTGAATTTGTCGTATGTCCGTTACTAAGTCTTGAATTTAAAATTGGCCGCCATATTGAACGCCATCTTCGATTATGATACTCTTTTAATAACAAATTTGGGTGGCAATTTCTCTGGCCAAATTGCATGTGTATTCTACATTTAATAAAACAAAATACTGCGCATTATGCGATCATTCGTGGTTCCAATCCCAGGCGACAACTTTAGTTCGAATTTTATGACATTGAACGGCGGAATCAATTTTTGACTTTTATTTTTCTAATTGATAAGATGTATTATTGGTGAAACTAATGTTTCATATGAAATACTATTCGATATGGTCACTAAAATAATATACATTTAACCACTTGGGACGTTCCTTTTCAGGATTTTTCGTATGTCGCTTCACTAAGTCTTAAAATAAAAACTGAATGCCATATTGGACGCCATCTTGGAGTTTGATACTTATCTAATAGTGAATATGGTTGGAAATTTGCATTTTACACTTGTTATGTGTGTTCTACACTAAGTAAAAGGAAATACTACGCACTGTTCTATCATTATGGGATCCAATCCCCGGCGATGGCTATACTTAGCATTTTATGACATTGGGGGGAGGGTTAAGTTTTTACCTATTATTGCTAAATTTGTAGGGTCAGGAAAATAAACTTAATACCTCCGGGTAGAAAATACTCCATTCTTTCCAAACATATATGACAAGATAAGCTCAATCCAGCGTGCTAGTTTTGTACAGAGTTGACGGGCGACAGTTTCTCTGAATCGTCATGATGTTTTGACGCATAACGTTACATTCTCCACCATGACGTCGTGAAATCTCAAACAAACCAGAAAAAATAACAACGTTCCGATCTAGTATCACCATGTACCCCATAATAACAAATAGAACATTCTGTTTTGGTGATGTGCTTAACTTGTAGCCAATTGTGTATAGCTGGCCAACCGCTGAAAACAGGCTTATTTTTCGGTAGGTATCTTCACAAATAGTCTTACCATACATAGCTGCCACCAATTCCGGCAAGGCCAAGAATCATTTTCATAAATGATATATATTTACCTTTCAGAAAAAGTTGGTTTCAACTTGTTCTACCGAGGGTAGGGGTATCTTGAAAACTAAGGCCCTTTTTGGATTTGGCCGCTCCTCTATTAATCATCTTGTCGTTTCAGGAAGTGTAATTTTTATGTAGACATAACTTCAATTGATCATCTGATTTATAAATGATTTGTATAGCAGATATTTTGATTAATATAATGTCTCAATGAATAAGTGCAACAGATTATGATAGCATGAGTAAACAGAAAATACACATAAATTAAAATGATTTATTGGACCTTTTGACCCAAATTTGTTAATAATTATTGCTTTGACGTTAATCTCATGCATGACGTCATGTATATGATGTTATAGATACTCTCCAAAGGGTTCAAGTATTCGCTTAAACCCTTCCATGACTGGATCTTCCTGAAATTTTGCGAAAACCACATGCCAATGCATTCTCATATATATGCGAGTCTCCCATAGGAAATATGTAAGTGAATGCATTGGCCTAACAATATTTACCTTGACCTTGTAAAGCCAAAGCATTCTCTTATATATAGTGGAAGTGGTAGCCCAGTGGTTAGAGTGTCGGACTTGTAATGGTGTTAATGCACCGGCGTGAGTTTGCGCCCGGCCGGTGGACTATCATCTCCACAACAGTGGCTTGGCCGGATTGAGCGGTATGTGTGCTATATATAGCAACACGCTGTTTCATATGTTGCGCCAGGTTGTGACCCTTGGGCAAGGTCATTTGTACTGTGCTCGCTTCGTCATACCTAGACGTGAAATAGGTACCTGGTTGTTGGGTATCCGTAAGCCGCTCTAGTGAAGCGCCTGTAAAATCGCAGCAGGCACAAGACTCGGCATTACTCATAAAAACAGTTGGGGTAATAATGTAAGCGCTTTAGAGCTACACCAGGGATTAAGCGCTATATAAATGATATACATTATTATTATTATGAGGCTCCCTATATTCGCGCATCCACTAACGGATGTGTAAGCATATAGCTAAATGGACCTATATGAAAACAGGCCTTAAAATTCATCAAAATTTGCGAGAATCAATTTACAGCATTTCTACAGTGAAACAGCTGCTTCAAGATTCTGATTCTCTTCATATTTTAACCCTTTGAGTGCCAAGTCCGATTTTTGTATCAACCCATATACCCTGTGCCAATGCATTCTCTTATATATGCGAGTCGACCATAGGTCGCCTCGCATATATAAGAGAATGCATTGGCCTAACAATGTTTTTTTTTTTACAATTTTTTTACAATTTTTTACAATTTTAATAATTTATTCTTATATTCTTTAACAGACTTATTTTGTAGGTTTAGGGCCGATGAGATCGGCCCCTGGCACTCAAAGGGTTAAGCCCTGGAAAACATTATGCAGATGCGTAAAGAAAGCCGATGCGTTTAATATGCAGAAGTATGTGAAAGCAGCTTATTGTTCCAAGATATTTGTCATTCGTCATGGACAGAAAGCTCTTAGTGTTAACAGATGCACTGTTTCCTTTAACATTTAACCCTTCCATGACTGGAGCTTCCTGGAATTTTGTGAAAACCCTGTGCCAATGCATTATATTAAATATGCGAGTCTCCCATAGTCAGCCTCGCATATATAAGAGAACAAATCGACCTAACAATATTTACCTCTATCTTGTAAGCCTTTGCATTCTTATATATGCGAGGCTCCCTACAGGAGACTCACATTATATAAGAGAATGCAATGGCACAGGATTTTTAATGCTGCACCTGCACAGAACTGCAGATCTCGTCATTAAAGGATTTTTTTTGATAAACAGGGACATTTCATAAAATTAGAACACTATAAAATCTGCATTAAATTGCTATGAAAAGAAGCCTTGACAAGAACGAAAATTTCAATCCCAACAAGAGTTAATGCTTGCTTTGCTACAGTAATTCTCTAAATAATTGACTCCTTAACTACAGCAGAATTATGGGTAACTTTTCAGGATTTAGTCGGAAATATGGCTTGTTGCATTCATCGGAAAGCTCTCACTGAGAGCTTTCCGATAAATGACAACAAGCCATATTTCCGACTAAATCCTGAAAAGTTACCCATAATTCTGCTGTGGTTAAGGAGTCGATTATTTAGTGCATTACTGTAAATACTCATTGAAGAGTAGTTCCCTTAGGAAATGTTCAGATATTATATAAATAATTTCAACAAACGACCATAGGTAATTCGTTGAATTTATTATCTGAACATTTCCAACCAATGAATAGGAATCCTTCTGCAATTGTATTGTCTGTCTGCCCATATTTTCCTGAACGTCCCTCCAAATTAATAACTGACCATTTCAATGCACACTTTTATAATTGAGTCGGAGAATCCATTCAGTATAGAAAGAGTTAATTTTATACAGTAATGCCCTAAATAATCAAATCAAGAGCTTTCCTGTGAATGGCAGCAAGCCATATTTTTGACTAAATCCTGAAAAGTTACCCACAATTTTGCTGTGGTTAAGGAGTCGATTATTTATGCCATTACTGTACATGTTCTGTGTTCTATTTTTGGCCGACATTTAGAAGATTAAATGCAGAATTGAGACGATGATTGACGAGGCTCATGTTTGTGTCGGCGAGAAACAATTGATTTGTGGGTCTCTAAGATCAATCAAGGCAACCATTAATGGGAAGTAGCTATAAAATCCGACAAATTTCAGCCAGAGAACCAACACTGAGGCTTAAAGTCGCAAGAAAAAAACTCTGAGATGATCTATAGAAAGCAATTTTGCCTAAGACCCTATTAAAGACATTCTTCAAAAGCACATGCAGCTGCATAAAGTGTGGTCGTCAGTCTGTTGCAAAAATAGAGTGTTATCCCCTATTCCCCCCCCCCCCCCCAAAACCTGAATACCAGTTAACAAGAGGGGTGAATCATGCATACCAGTTAACAGAGTGGGGTGAAACTGGAATACCAGTTAAAAAGAGGGGTGAATCTGGAATACAAGTTAAAAAGATGGGTGAATCCTGCATACCAGTTAATCAGTTATGGAACTAAAGAATAGGAAACATACATTTCACACTAATATGAAAGAGGTTGTTAACTGGTCCAATAGATTCATATACAGTAATGCCCTGAATAATCGACTACTTAACCACAGCAGAATTATGGGTAATTTTTCAGGATTTAGCCGGAAATATGGCTTGTTGCGTTCATCGGAAAGCTCTCAGTGAGAGCTTTCCGATGAATGGCAACTAGCCATATTTCCGACTAAATCCTGAAAAATTACCCATAATTCTGCTGTGGTTGAGAAGTTGATTATTAGGGCAGTACTGTATTCACATGCTCAATTGAACTGGTATTCAAGATTCGACACAAAATTGTTCAAATTTTTTAATTCTGTTACCGGTATATTAACCCAATGACAAGTTTTGAGTAAATTCAGTCGCATGTATATGTTGAAAATAGCATATTAGTGTGAAATATATTTCTTATATTGCAAAAGAGGGTGTCATCCCCTACCCAACTCCTGAATACAAGTTAAAGAGAGGGGGTGACTCCTGCATACCAGTTAACAGAGCGGGGTGAATCCTGAATACTAGTTAAAGATAGGGGTGACTCCTGTATACCAGTTAAGGAATTATGGAACACAAAACATGTATTTTACACTAATATGGTAATTTTCACCCCTATTTTCAACTTTCAACTTTTATCCAGAGGTATGAGACTGAATTTAGTGACGCTATCATGCATAGCGGGCTAGCATCACTAAATTCACCCTCATTCTGCTTAGGCCTCATCTTCTCTGGAAAGTTTCTTTATTATCAAATTTCTACACAAACTTCACATAGATTCCATTTCTTTTTTTAGTTTAGTTTCTCCATATCCCCAAATTGGCAGATAACAGATTGTATAATCGAGGTTCCCAATGGGTGTACATCACAATATTCACCATTTTGTAACTTCAATATGAGTCTATGTCTCCCATAGCATATGAGGCCATGCAGAATGAGGTTCCCAGAGGGTGAATTTAGTGATGCTAGCCTTCAATGCGGGATAGCGTCACTAAATTCACCCTCTGGGACCTCATTATGCAAATGATAGGCACACTAAACTCAGACTTGTACTAAATACTCATTGAGGTAAATGCGCAAAAAAAAATAGAAAATTCTGTAAAACATCATCACTAAGAAATAATGGAGAAATAGATCAACTTTGTTCTTAATATTCATTGTTGATGGTACTCCAATAACAGAATTTTGTGTGTTGAAACCATTGTTATAAGTAAACAGAACTGTTACAGTGATTTGAGGATCACACTGTCATAGGCCAAGACCAACGGCCAATTTTTTTTTCGAAAATGGCCAAAAAAAAATTCATTTGGCCAAAGTTTTTATACTCCAAAATCTGAAATAAAATTAAAAAACCCAAATTGACTTTGTAACATGAGCGACAGTAGAATCAAGTTTATAATATGATCATCTGCTAGTTGATTATGTGATACAGCTTAATGAATAACAAAAGGCACTCATGGCAGTCTGCTATCAAACAATGGGCCACCAAATGGCATAAAACAGTAATGAGGATTAACACTTAATGAATCCTTTGTCACAATGCTGAATGGTAGATGGTGGGTAGCGGTATATTTTCAAGTAAAAATGGTGGGTTTAAAGAAGTCGAGACACGTATAGGTATCGACATAATTTTTATATAGAAAGTTAGATGTTAAATAAAACAAAAATATGAGGATTTAAATTGGCTGAAGTTTTAATTTTAATTTGGCCAAAATAAAGTCTGAATATGCCACAACACAAGATTTTTTGGCCCAACAATCACGCTGGTGATTTGTCAACAAACATCGCTAATCGTGGAGTAAGTTAGAATACATCGCTAATCGTGTAGAAAGTCAACAAACATTGCTAATCATGTAATAAGTTTGAATATTTTAGTCCGAATATGATTTTCACAATATTTTTCAATGCTTTGACATTTTTCCAATGTATTACTGTCAAAGAAACTTTAGTATCTTATTGGACTATTTAGTCCATTATCGGTAACTCCAATGTAACAGTAATCTTTACATAAAAATGGTTTTGCCATGCGAGATCTCATTACTGTAGAGTCAGGGCTCGATTTAACTGGATTCACATCGCAATATGTAATTCGATTTCCAATTTCTGGTAACCAATTTACAATGAAAAGACATGTATTGGTAGGGAATGCTATACAAAATCTACCCAGTGCTGCAAAATGCTATACAAATTTAAAACATTAAATCGACCCCCGTGGAGAGTTAATAATTAAAAAAGAACAAGTTCAATCTACAGTAATGCCCTAAATAATCGACTCCTTAACCACAGCAGAATTATGGGTAATTTTTCAGGATTTAGTCAGAAATATGGCTTGTTGCCATTCATCGGAAAGCCATATTTCCGACTAAATCCTGAAAAGTTACCCATAATTCTGCTGTGGTTAAGGAGTCGATTATTTAGGGCATTACTGTATTTTACATGAATTTGCTGACGATTGTTACTATTACTCACCTCATCTTAGAATGACCGATATTGTACTATTCTTCTATCTAAATCCTGAGTTTATTGAATACTGGCAACGAATCCCATGATTGCTGAGACGGCAGCTGTAGCACGTTTAACAGTAGCACAACTGTACTCTAATGCTTTATTCTCTCATCCAATTCACAGCTCGTGCCAAGAAATCAGGATGACGACAACTGTTAGAGTTTCATGAATGCATCGTGTCGTCCATTTTGTCTCATCGTAAAAGCACAGAGTTTACCTGTTTAAAAAAATAAATAAATAGAAGTGTTATCTTAAATTTATTCAGGGTTCCAGACCTTCAGTTGCAACAACAACATCAAAGATCTATTTTTATTTGTTTTAATAATTTTTATTCAGATCTCAATATATAACATCTCGAGTACATGAACATATAAATTATATAATCAGTGATGTGTCAATTTGTTTATATAGTCCAAGGTGAGTTATATCTCTCTTTGTTAAATAGTATTGGTGGGGGTTGAATCTAAAAGTTTTATTTTATGTCTGGGTTTGTCTCATTTGGGGGATGCCTGGGATCACAGTAATTTGGAAAAAGTAGCCAGGTACCACTCTGAGAGACTTCCAAACACCCATCCTTGTCAACGCACAACCGGTTCGCAGAAATCTTTAAAACCAGATTGTGTGATATCCTAGGAAGTCACATTGAGTGGCTCCCAGACACCTTTCCATGCACCTACACTGTGATATTATGATGTAGAATTCAGTTACTATATTTGCTCTATCAACTACCATTTAGGGTTTAACCCTTTGAACCCTGATGTCCTGAACGTTAAATGACCACAACCCGATGCGCCTGACGTTATATAGTGTTCCGACGACGTAACTCATAAAGCTCTTAATTGGGACGTATATACATGTATACACGCTCAATTATATGGCAATCTACTATGCTAACTGAACAAGTGTGCAGTGAAATATGTCACAATGTACTTCAACGAGACAGTCTATTCCACGTTCAATATGTACATGCATGTATATAGATATATTGCGCTTCCTTTGGTCGCGCGCGCTTCCTTTGGTCGCGCTATATATTTGTAACGAAATTCTTACACTTTTCCTACAATAGAAGGCATTTCTCAAAATGCACCTGTGTGATTCCGCAAAGAAACAGACCCTCTGTTTCCAATTTGGCTGCTAAAATCAGAGGTATGAACATGTGACTCATTCGCGCAAAGTATAGAAGCACTATTCTAGTTAATTTGCGCTTTGATCGCGAAATTTCTAACGAAATACTTCCCCTTTTCCGACGATAAAAAGCGTTTTTTTTTTCTCGAAATAGGCCTCTGCGCATGCGCAAAGAAACAAACCCTCTGTCATCAGTTTGTTGATCAAAGTCACGTGGGTAAACATGTGACACGTGTGTGCAAAGTAGAAGTACAACTCTAGTTGATATGTACATTTATTGAGCTGTAATTTAGTGTCAAATATTGTCTGATTTCCGGACCGGTATTCCGGTCTCCCGGGATATAGGAATATAAGGATTGGACCGGTATTCCGGTCTCTCGGGTTCAAAGGGTTAACTTTTGAGGCATAAGCACCTTTTTAAAATCTACAAATTTAGAGTGTTGGTTGTTAAAGAAGTTTTTCTATCATATTCCATCTTTCAAGAAAACAAATTTCTTTCAAAAATCTAATTTAACCCTTTCAGCTTTCTTCACTAAAATACTCATTGAAGTTCCCAGACTGTGAATTTAGTGATGCTATCCAGCACAGTGGGCTAGCATCACCAAATTCATCCTCTGTGAACCTCATTCTGCTTAGGCCTCAACGGCTATGGGAGTCCTAGGTTCAGAATGAAGTTCCCCAGTTGAAGTTGGTGATGCTCACCCATTAGTCACCTCGATTTAGCAATTTATCTTCTGCAATGCTAAAAACAATGTTAAGTTGAGACTCTTCCCAGAAGATGAGACCTATTAAAGCAGAATGAGGTCCCCAGAGGGAGAATTTGTAGATGCTATCCGCACAGCAGGCTAGCATCACTAAATTCACCCTCTGGGGATCCGATTCTGCAAATGTCAGACAGACGGTATCCAGGCTTGCTGAGCAGGCACTTACCGGTGATGACAATGGTGAATGTCCAAAATAAACAACCCCTAAACCACTGTAGAATTATGGGAAATTGTTCAGGATTTAGTCGGAAATATGGCTTGTTGTCATTCATTGGAAAGGTCTCACCGAGAGCTTTCCGATGAATGGCAGCAAGCCATATTTCCAACTAAATCCTGAACAATTTTCCATAATTCTGCTGTGGTTAAAGGGTCATATACTTCCGGCATTACTGTATACTGGCCATAAATTTAGTAGTTGTATCTTATACCAGGTAGTTCTGCCTTCATACACATATACATGAATGGAAGATTTCTAAATTCCTCTATTTATTACATACTTAACCTTTTTATTATGAGAGCTGCGCTGGTGCAGCATTAAAGATCCTGTGCCAGTCCATTCTCTTATGTGAGTCTCCCACAGGGAATGCACTGGCTGTCAAGGTAAATATTGATAGGCCAATGTATTCTCTTATATATGCGAGGTTCCCTACAGGAGACTCCAATATATATGGGAATGCATTGGCACAGGTTTTTCAAAAAATTTCAGGATGCTTCAGTCATGAAAGGTACTCAATCTGATTAAACACCCCTAAATTACTATTCCTTTGGCTATGGGGGTAAAAATATTTGATTCGAGAATTTCGAGTCGAGAAACCCACCCATCAAAGCTCAGTGATCAGATATCAATTTTTAAAGGTTTGTTATGTCAATTGTTTGTGGCCCAGAAACAGGCCATCAAAAGAATGGTCTCAGACAAAATTGCGGATGAAGATGGATAGCTCTAAAAACAAGTGGTAATACGGTCAAATTTCGTGACTACTCCAGTGATAATACAGTGATATTTCATTGAACAAAATGTTGATAAATAACACGTTTTGGGAAATATGATACCATAGTTGACAGTGGTTAGCATTATTTTGTTGCAATTTATCGATTCTGATAACTAAAGCGTATTTTGAAGACATGCATGTTGTTGTATCTTAATGATATGGGGACCCTCTGATCGGATTGAGTGCCTTTAAAGAATGCATATATTCAGTTAACAATGAGATAAAACTGCTGGAAAATACATGTACATATTTACAAATTAACCAAATATGTGCAGAAAGACTGGTTCTTGCTGAAATTTTCCATGGATGAAACATTCACAATAATTACTCTTATTACCATCAGTGTTATTATTACTACTATTTTATTACTCGTACTGTTCATAGCCATTCTTGGGTCGCTGCGAATGAACACAGAAATGCCAACCACAGCACATAATCAACTCTTACTTCCCTTGTGTATATACATGTATACCCGCATAACCTGTTCCTATACTCTTTAAGAGACACTATATCAACTTGTTCACCATCGATAACAGCCGACCTTCACCCACGGGACTAAGGTTACGTTCACAAACCTAGACAATATGTCTGCACATATGAATGATAAATCTTGGATTCTTTATGTTTATTCTTTTAGCATTAGGCCAAAAAAAAAGAGTTTTGGTTCTCAGGCCCCGCCGCATTGAATAAAAAGGGCCGCATTAGGCCTTTTTATTGCAATGCCTGATGTTATGACAAAAAAACTTTTTAATTTTTTTTAATTTTTTTTTTTTATTAACATGTCCATAGCAGATATGTGTTTAATATTAGTGTGCATTGAGCTCCAACATGTAATGTGTTAAAAAGTGACTTGCAGGCTTACAACATGAAATAGATGACTACAATTAAGAAAATGATTAGCTGATCCTCATGCTCTTCTTACAATTAGTCATTGTGAACAACTTACACTAATTGTAACTTTATACAATTGAAAGGCACAGGACTAAATTCAGGATCACATATTAGAATGGGGAGGTATCAGTTTTTAGACAACAATAACAGTAGTTAATGTCAGGGACATTATATATTGTTAGGTAATCCCAGTAGTACAATGTCATTTTTATATAAGACTAAATGAGTTTATATGCATAACAGTTTCCTCTGGTTATTACTAGACAGAGGAAGGTATCTTTGTCCATGCTTACTATGCGCAGAAAAAAATAAAAATAAAACCCTCCCTCCCTCATTGATTTGAAAAAGCAATTGCCCGAGAACCAAAACATTTTTTTTTTTGCCCTTAGAACATGATTTTAGATACTAAACACGAATACCGATTACACGGTTGACTCTTACATTTACATATTATGCCTAAAGTCTCTACATTTAAATTTTATGCCTAAAGTTTCTAAAATTCCATGAGCACATATACCTTTACAGGCTTCAAAAATGCCCAAATATGTAGTAGATGGCAGAGACTGTAAATCGTAAGTGTTGTTTATACTTCATATTTAGCGAATCATGGACATTTAAGTCAATTTCTGCATATTTCCCTGACAGGGTACCCCGGTCTGTGAACGTAGTCTCAGTTGGGATGGTATGTAAGTCATGTATGGAAGCTCCATATGCTTCATATGTCATTCATCAGAAAGCTCTCAGTGACTAAATCCTGAAAAGTAACCCATAATTCTGCTGTGGTTAAGGAATTGATTATTTAGGGTATAACTGTAGCTTTAACCCTTTCAGTGCCAAGTCCGATTTTTGTATCAACCCATATTTCCTTGATCATTTTTCAAATTTATTGATTATAATAATGTGATACATTGATGGAAAGAGCTCTTAGAGCTCTTTCCATCAATGTATCACATTATTATAATCAATAAATTTGAAAAATGATCAAGGAAATATGGGTTGATACAAAAATCGGACTTGGCAGTGAAAGGGTTAACCAGTCCTTCCTAGGAGACGGGAGCGATTTCTATCGCACCCGCAAGCACTCGCAATTTTTAATTCACAGGTTTTAAAATTTGTTGATTCAATATTGAACTATTCGAAGGTATTTTTTTTAGGTCCTTTCCCGTCTCAGTTAAAATTATGGGCATGCGAAAAGAGTAACTGGACATAGGTCTACCAAATTCAGTAAATTCCTTCTCTGGGGACCTCATTATGCAAATGACAGGCAATCTATTATAAAACTCAGGCTTGTTCTAAATGAAGCAATCGCGAAATGCACATGGAAAATAAGTATGGTCATGTACATATTGTATTGTGAAATAAAAATAATAATATTATCCTAACGAAACTTATTATCTAAACATTTCCCGCCAATGAATATGAATTCTTCTGCACTTGTATTAGATTTTCGTCTAGCTGTCATCTGCTCTTATATCCTTATCATCGCTCCAAATGGATAATAGACCGTTCCAATATATACTTTTATAACTGTTGGGAGAATCTATTAAGTAAAGGAAGGTTTAAACTCTGTGGTTAACTCTTTGGCAGTTAGAGCGACATTTATGTCACCATACGGTTGGCGGGACGAAAAACATTTATGTGATTTACGGTAGATCTTCGTTAATATGTTACTGCACTGCAAATAACTTTGAAAAATTGTCTGCTAAATGGGAACTATTCATATATACAGTAATGCCCTAAATAAATGACTCCTTAAAGTGATGTGAAACACTCTGGTTGTGTGATCAAATAGAACTAAAGAATAATCTTGTTCAAAGTAGTTATTTTTAATAATATTAATCAAAATTTACTGCACATACTGTCATTCTTATATATTAATTAAATACAATGACTCTCGGTCGTGAAATCATTTGCGTTAGTTTATCACCGATTGTTGCGTCCCGAATCGAGATGTAAATATTTACAATTAAGCGTAGTTCAGACGATGAATTCTATGGAGTGGACGGTCAATTTTCTTGAGATTTTCAGCGATGTTAGTAGAATGCTACATTCCTCCAGTAGGCATAGCGCCTGCATACTAACTTGTCAATTTCACGCACCAGAACAAGTCCATCATATGTCTTTAACCACAGCAGAATTATAATGGGTAATTTTTCAGGATATTTCCGACTAAATCCTGAAAAATTACCCATAATTCTGCTGTGGTTAAGTAGTCGATTATTTAGGGCATTACTGCAAAGGGATATTATTTTTATTATTTATTTTGATTCATGCTTTTAATTATGTTGTTTGGGTATGATTTTTTTTATACAATAGGCTAATGTTACAATATTACTCAGATCATTTGCAAAAATATATTCACCCACGGATCATCCGCCAAAGGGTTAAAAACGTATTCTGGATTCTTGACCTCCAGTTACAACAACAACACGGTAAGGTGATCAAATAGAAATCAACAATAATCTTGCTGAAATTAGTTAATTTTACGAATATTAATACAAATTGAAAACAGACACAGACCGTCATTCTGATATATTAATTAACTAAGAATGACTCTTGATGGCAAAATAACTTGTGTCTGTTTATCGCTGATAATTGTGTCCAGAATCCAGATGTAAATATTTACAATTAAGCATAGTTCAGACCATGTTTTCTGTGGAGTGGTATGGTCAAGTTCTATGAATATTTCAGAGATGTTAGTAGAATGCTATACACCACAGGTTGATATAACGCCCGAGTGCTAGCTTATCATTTTCGCGCACCCGAACAAGTCCATAATATATCTTTAAACACTAGTATCTAAATAATGAAAAGCATAGCATGATTGGTAAATAATTAGCCTGGATCAATTAAACCCTGAATACCTCAGGCTATTAAATTCATGGTATATATTTCGTTTGAACAAAGCTTGCATGTGACTTTAAAAACTTACCATTCAACTCTCCTCAAACAAAACAAGTTGCAGTTGGACATTTACAAACGTAATACACAATTAAATGGTTTCCAAAAAGTTGAACATTTATTTCAAGTCCAGTAACTGTGAAAACGAATATTTATTTTCACTGAGGATTTTTTTCTCTGTGTCGTATGTGTTAAATTTCAAACTCAGATAGGATCCATTGTTGAAACTTCCATTCACAACTGACTCTAAAGAATACAGATAATAATAAAGTGTTTTCTCACATCTTATAAGTTTTTCCTAATAAAATACAGCAACGCAACTGGAGCCAACAGCACACATCAATGCAACACATCTACAACAATTCACAGTTCAAACAGGTTCGAAAGGAAATTTATCCAGTATCAAACAGTCCCAAAATCACTTCACACGATGGCATACACAAGCAAAGAGTCGGAGATATGACGGAGAATGAAACTGTGGAGTGAGCGAGACCCCAACCTGGAGGAGTCTAATCAGGGAATACAATTAGCACAGAAACACAGAGAATCAGTTAGTGATGGATCTTGGCCTATTGATGCGATAGACACACTCATGCTGTATTGATAGCTACACATACAGCCTATTTACATCAGTAGGGAGAAACAGGCATCAGTTAACACTAATCCCTCAGTGTCAAGATTTTTGTCTCCTTCCGCTAGGCAGACTGACAGGGGGCGGGGAAATATAACTGACTTTTTCTATTTATATGTGGCCACTTATACCTTTCTATACAAAATACTCATTGATGAGTTGTTCCCTCAGGAAATGTTCACATAATAAGTTCAACAAACAACCTATCTGAACATTTATCACCGAAGAATATGAATCTTTCTGTACTTGTACTAGTTTTTCATCTGCCTGTTGTCTGCATTTTATTACATGAACATCCCTTCAAAGGAATAATAGACCATTCCATAATATTTTTTAATCTGTCAAATGTATTGGGCCAAAAAAAAGAAGAAAGAAGGGTTTTGGTTCTCAGGCCCCTCCGCATTGAATGAAAAAGGGCCGCGGTAGCCGTTTTTATTTCAATGCTTGATGTAATTATGACATAAAAACTTTTTTTAAAAGAAATAAATTAAAAAAAAAAAAACATAAGACCCACTCATGCTGTATTGATAGCTACACACATACAGCATATTTACATCAGTACGGAGAATGGCGCATCAGTTAACATTAATCGCTCATTGTCAAGAGTGTTGTCTCCTTATGATCGGCAGACAGATGGGGGGGGGAAACATGACTGAATTTTTCTGTTATGTGGCCAGTTAGAAATTTTATACTAAATACTCATTGACGAGTAGTGATCCCTTAGGAAATTTTCAGATAATAAGTTCAACAAACGACCTATACAAACTGGTCTGAACAAGCCTGAGTTTAGTGTGCCTATAATTTGCAGAATGAGGTCCCCAGAGGGTGAGTTTAGTGATGCTATCCCGCATTGCAGCCTAGCATAACCAAATTAACCCTCTGGTGACCTGATTCTGCATGGCCTCATCTGCTATGGGAGACATATATACACTCAGATTGAAGTTCACAAATGGTGAATATTGTTATGTACAAATGGAAATTGTTGACGGACGTCTCCACACACACACATGGACGACAGATACCAAGCCATGGCAATAGCTCAAACTTAATTTACAAGTAAAGTTGAACTAAAAAATCTGTCAATATTTTAATATTCTTTCTGTTTATGGCGGTTTGTATGGATGTAACTTTATAAACAGCAATACCCATCATGAAGGTCACCCATATCTTTAACAGTATCCAACCAATCATTTCAATCTCACTCAAGTCACCCTGAGTGAATACAGTCAATTTCAGTTAATTGCATATCGTTTAAATGCATATTTCGGCTATCTGCATAAAATATGCATGCACCAAACCATTTTCTCATAAAAAGACTATTTTTTAATCGTTTATTTGCATAAGGGTCGGACTCTATTCCGTTTTTATGCATACGAAAATCGCCAAAAATGTTGATGAGAAGGGGTAAAAAGTCACCTGATGGTGTCGAAATTATAGCAATTTGTAAAATTATTTACCTTGAAAAACGTTTTTTATGGGAAAATTTAATGCAAAGTTGTTGAAGATGACCATCGCGAGAGCGAAGACGGCAATTTTCAATTTCATAACACACGTGGTTTTCTATCTCTTCTCAGTAACATGCTTCTGTTGGCACACATTTCCTGTATGTTTACATATTTATTTGTGAATTGTATGATTTATTAAAATTTGAATATTTATTTGGTTGTTTGTTGAGTTTGTAAACACCTGAAGTTCCAGTTGCAATTCTGAGAATTCAATGTGAAAGGAAGATTCCCGGGAATTCCCCAACAAGGAAGTGAACTAAACAGGCCAACCATAATCCAGTCACTTTCCTTCTGGCAGTTATTGACCGTCATAATTAATAGTTATGCTCAGTCCTAAAACTACATGTATAATAAAACCTAATTTTGATGTGGCCAGATGGCCCTTTCTGTACTAAATACTCATTGATGAGTAATTCCCTTAGGAAATGTTTAGATAATAAGTTCAACCATAGATCGTTTGTTGAACTTATTATCTGAACATTTCCTCCAATAAATAGGACTCCCAGCTTCTGTACTTATATTATCTGTTGTGTGCTTATTTTTCCTGAAAACCCCTCCAAATGAATAATAAACCATTCAAATATATACATTTATAACTGAATGGGAGAATCCATTTAGTATAGAAAGGGTTAGTGTTAGATTAATAGTTTTCTTGTTGTAAGATCGGTTGATTTGGATTGCATTTTCCTTCACTCTATTTTACTGTTATGTACAGTAATGCCCTAAATAATCGACTCCTTAACCACATCAGAATTATGGGAAACTTTTCAGGGTTTAGTCGGAAATATGGCTTGTTGCCATTCATCGGAAAGCTGTCAGTGAGAGCTTTCCGATGAATGGCAACAAGCCATATTTCCGACTAAATCCTGAAAAATTACCCATAATTCTGCTGTGGTTAAGGAGTCGATTACTTAAGGCATTACTGTAGGTGGTCAGTTGATGCTAACCCTTGATGCTAATTTATTTTAATATAAGCAAGTTGTCTCTTTCAATTTTGATCAAAAGTGACATTCCATAAATTAAAACTGTATTTTATTCATCTGCATAATATTTGCGAAAAAAAATACCCCTCTAGCTGCCTCTAGGGGACGCTATTAGGAAGTCGAATGCAATTTCAAAGCTTCCCAGGCCGAAAATAAATTTTGAAATCAGATTTCACAAGTTGATTCCATATAACTTTCATAGATCTCTGTTCTGTATCCTGTTCAGTACCAAGCCTGAGTTTAGTGTGCCTGTCATTTGCAGAATGAGGACCCCAGAGGGTGAATTTAGTGACGCTATCCCGCATAGTGGACTAGCATCACTAAATTCACCCTCTGGGAACCTCATTCTGCTTTGGACTCAGCTTCTCTGCAAAGTTTCTTATATTATCAAATTTCTATAGAAACTTCTTCACACAGATTCTATATCTTTCTTAGATTAGTTTCTCTATATCCCCAAATTGCCAGATGACACATTGCATAATCAAAGTTCCCAATGGGTGTACATTACCATTTGGGAACTTCAATCTGAGTCTATGTCTAGCAGATAAGGCCATGCAAAATGAGGTCCCCAGAGGGTGAATTTAGTGATGCTAGCCCGCTATGCGGGATAGCGTCACTAAATTCACCCTCTGGGGACCTCATTCTGCAAATGACAGGCACACTAAACTCAGGCTTGTTCAGTACCTGGTGTTCAGAAATGTTACACAGGTTTACAATCTTGTCACTTTGTTGGCAAATGAATGTATACTGGATAATTGAAAGCATCAGGCCACAAGCTTGAGAATATAGTGTGTCTGACATTTGCAGAATGAGGTCCCCACAAGGTTAATTTAGTGACGCTACCACGCAGAGTTATGGCTTGTTGCCATTCATGGGGAAAGCTCTCAGTGAGAGCTTTCCGATGAATGGCAACAAGCCATATTTCCGACTTAATCCTGAAAAAATAATTCTGCTGTGGTTAAGGAGTCGATTATTTAGGGCATTACTGTATATATAAAGTTATCTCATCTGTGACCTCTGATGAAATCTCCTGCTGGTAAAATTTATGCCTTATAAATCAATGAATAGCATGCAGCTAAGATAAACAACGCCCTCTATATTATGCATCAGCCAAGAATGATAACTCTCCTCAGACTTCAGTCTTGACCTCGCAATGTAGTGGTATTAAAGACTTTGAAAATATCCAGCAAGACTTCCCGGCTCCAACCACAAATGCTATCGTCTGGCAAACTGCTTATCAATCAGAGAAATAAACAAATTTAATCGAAAGTTGGAAAATCTGGTTAAAAAAAAATTTAAATCGCAAAAAAATTCGATCAATTTTGGTCTCAAATCTCCAACCCATGTTGTGGCAAGTAAGCAATTTCCATTTCTAACTGTTGAAAATTTTGACCTAAGATAGGAGGTACCCACCACCCCAAAAAAATCTTTAGTCACCACATCCCTGAATAGAATAGTTCTGAGATTTTATAAGTTATCTCACCTATATTAAACATCCCTGATGAAATCTCCTGTGGGTGAAGTTGACTACGATGCTTCATAAATCAACAAATAACATACATCTATAGCAACGCCCTCTATATTGTGCTTCAGCCAAGACTTGACCTCCAGATGAAATGGTATTAAAGAGTATGAAAATATTCAGCAAGTCTTCCTGTCTCCAACCACAAATGCTAACACATCAGCCAAGAACGATAACTCTGCTCAGAGCCTCAGATTTAAGACCTTGAGATCACGTGTTTAAGGGTGTGAAAATATCCAAAACTGAAATTTTCCGGGCTCAACCACAAATGTTATCATCTGGCAAACTGCTTATCAATCATATGTAGAAGTATAAAGCTCAACAGTAGTTTTTTTTTTCGATCTGCTGTTTCATTCAATGGTGGCAGTAAAGAATGCCATCATGCATTTTATTGGCAATGAATGAAAATTCTCATCATTGTTATAGTTGTCGCCTTCTAATTTCTTTACAACATTCTTGAGAAGAGACCCTTGTTGTATCGTCGCATGTAGGATTCCTTTGATTTCCAGTCAGAACACGACCCTGCAATGCAGAATAATTTTAATAGTATTGTAAATGTGATCCAATATACATATAAATGGGATTTTTTTTTGCGATGGGAGAGTGAGACACCGCCTTTGAAAATTTTGAAATTTCAAGGCTATTTAAACTCTAGTTTTATTTTAAATAGCCTTAATAGTGACTGTGTAACATTACCTAAAATATAAAAAGAATAATATTTTATAAGATTTCTGCAAGAAAATGATAAGTTCCATTTCAAAGAATTTGGATACTGAAAAATACACATTATTTTCTGCAATTAGTATAATGATACTATGAACGTGATATTATCCACAAAACACACTTAGTGTTAGCCGAGCGTTTGTTTATATACAACACCTAAATAGTGAGCGATAAGCAAAACACTCAACACCCTGGCAATTTTTTGAGGCGGGTGATTCACCACCGGTGACCCCATTCAACACCACAACCTTGATTGGCCAGGACTAGCAAAAACACTAGCAGATACCGGTATGTTGTCAACAACTTGGTGGCATATAACCAACGTTAAATTAGTGGGGTCTCCTGGTGTTGAGTGTTTTGGTTATCGCATACTCTTTACGGTACTGTTTGTTTACATAATATGTCATTTGTTTACATAACACAGATTACTAACATGACAAAAACATGCACTTTACCTGATATTTATGATTGATGTAAGAATTAAGTTTGTCTATAATATAATATTTTATCTGTGTATGGCGGTTTTAACAGATGTGACTATTTTAACAGCAATACCCACCTCAAAGGCTTAGCTTACCGCTTAGCTTACCGTATCTTTAATAAGAATTCCTGCAGCTATATGAATCTGAAGCACACAGTAGACTATTATACTCCTCAGGAAATTGTGAGTCAGTACTCTGTTTGTGTATTTTATATATTGGCTTGTAAGCACACAGTAAGAGAGCTATATCAAAGGTGTACATCATCAGTCAAATGGGTATAAATACCCACGCAGGTCAAATAGGGGGAGTGATAAAATACAGTTATGAACAAAAGTGATATAAATCAAGTAGCCAATATAAAATACAGCAGTGAACAAATGTGCCATGTATATTGAATAGTAGATCATGCCATGAATCTCTACTTTAGCTATGCCAGCGGTGGCACCAGGGGCGGGGTCAGGGGGGCTGTAAGCCTCCAACCCACCCAACCCCCCCCCCATCGGGGAAATCTGCTATGGCCAGCCCGGTAGCTGTAGCCCCCTCCTGTTGGGGATCATAGCCCCTGCATCGGTCAAATACTGGTGCCACCCCTGAGCTACACCCTTAAAGATCATATACAGTATTGCCCAAAGTATTATGACCTTTTAACCACAGCAGAATTTAGGATTTAGTTGGAAATATGGCTTGTTGGCTGTTGCCATAAATTGGAAAGCTCTCACCGAGAGCTTTCCAATGAATGGTAACAACTAACAAGTCATATTTCCAACTAAATCCTGAAAAATTTCCCATAATTCTGCTGTGGTTTAGGTGTCGATTATTTAGGGCATTACTGTACCACAGTACAAAACCTGGGAACTTTTTGATGTTCTGATCCATTCTGACAGGGAATTTTATCACATTGAACAAACAAGGCAAGGATTATATTTCTTTGTGAAAACTTATTCCTCAATAATCTACTCCACAGTAGGAGGATGGTCACAGCTCGGAGATTCCATTTTTTGTGGGACTTTTGCGAGCCAATATCACAATAAACATCGAATCAATTACCCGGGAGAAATTGCATGATTGTAAACCAACCAAAGTAAAATCGGTCACAAAGTCACTTAACCCTTTGAGTGCCAGGTCCGATTTTTGTATCAACCCATATACCCTGTGCCAATGCATTCTCTTATATATGCGAGTCGACCATAGGTCGCCTCGCATATATAAGAGAATGCATTGGCCTAACAATTTTTCATCATTTGTTATTACTTTTTACAATTTTTTACAATTTTAATAAATTTTTTAAAATCTAAAAAAACAAAATGTTTTTTATTTTTTTAGGGCCGATTTTACAGACCGTAAATTAGGGCCGATGAGATCGGCCCCTGGCACTGAAAGGGTTAAATCATGCAACTACAAGTTGGGTCCTTCACCTACAGTGAAATACAAGATTAAGGAACTGATATTAACTGAGAAATATATTACCTGCACTGTTTTTTCAATGTTATACTTCCCTGTCACAACATCAAACAGTTCCCAGGTTTTGAACTGGTGTACAATCTCTATGGGCATTGCTTGTGTTGAGATTCATGGATTGATCTAATTGAATAGATAATGCATATTTGCCAGCCTGATTATAATTTTGCAAATGGTTTGAAGGGGTACTTACTGGACACTAAATCAGGCCATTTTTGGGAGCATCTCCTTTTATACTCAACATAATATATGCAACAAATGAATGAATTTGAGCCATGGATGAGTGCAAAAATACACTCATTTACCATATGAACGATACAAACAACATGGTAATTATTAAGAAAATGAATTTCTGACTCCAGCCATAAATTCATTTTCATAAGAAATGAACGGCGGTTTCAATGCGGTCATGGGGTTTTGACCGCGAGAAAAAATCAGCAAACTGCATGAACCCCGAAGGGGTTCATGCGGAGTTTGCTGATTTTTTTAACGCGGTCAAAACCCATGACCACGTTGAATCCGCCGTTTATTATTTATATTTATATACTTAAATTCATTATGAACTAGGATTGTATGTCTTTCCCACTATTTATTCATCTATTTAAACGAACGCATGGAGTTCAGTTCAGACAGTTCGAATCCTTGTTTTTTGGAAAACCAAACACTGATTGTAGACCGAAACAAATTTCTTGCCAAATCCGGACCTACTAGTACTAGATACTCAAGCAGTCGGTAATTTCCGACAATCCTCGGTGATTTCCGGGACCAATGTGTACATAAACCTATGAACGGCACTGGAAGTGACGTCACGTTACGTTCATAGGTTTATGAACGCATTGAATAAGGGGTGTGTCTACCGTAACGCTATGGGGAAATCGGAAGAGATATCAGGTGTATGTAAATATATAAAAATGACCATGTTGTTTGAATAATTCATAGAGCAAATGAGAGTATTTTGCACTAATCCATGGTTCAAATTCATTCATTTGTTGCATATATTCTGTTGAGTATAAAAGGAGATGGTCCTATAAATGTCTGGATTTAGTGTCCAGTACCCCTTTAAGGTCAAACTGAACAACACAATTACATTATGATTCAAGCCTGAGTTTAGTGTGCCTGTCATTTGCAGAATGAGGTCCCCAGAGGGTAAATTTAGTGACATTATCCTGCATAGTGGGCTAGCATCACCAAATTCACCCTCTGGGGACCTCATTCTGCATGGCCTCATCTGCTATAGGAGACATAGACTCAGATTGAAGTTCCCAAATGGTGAATATGGTTATGTACACCCATTGGGATCCTCGATTATGCAATGTGTCGTCTGCCAATTTGGGGATATAAACTAAACTAAAAAAGAAATAGAATCTAAGTTTCTACAGAAATTTCATAATAAAGAAACTGTCCAAAGATGGGGCCTAAGAAGAATGAGGTCCCCAGAGGGTGAATTTAGTGATGTTAGCCTGCTATGCGGGATAGCATCACTAAATTCACCCTCTGGGGACATCATTCTGCAAATGACAGGCACACTAAACTGAGGCTTGTTATGACTGGGTAGGTCATTCTCAAAAGCTAAAAACACGAAATAAAGAATATTTTTAGGATATATTTTGTCACTTTATAGATGTTTTTCATATTTACTGTATTGCAGTCCAACCAAGCCTGCAAATAAGTGAGCTAGCGTGACCAACTTCACCCTCTGGGATCCTCATTCTGCTTAGGCTTCAACTGCTATGGGAGACCTAGGATCAGATTGAAATTCCCCAGTTGAAGTTGGTGATGTTCACCCATTAAATCACCTCGATTATGCATTTTATCTTCTACAAATTATGGGATATAGAAACTTCTCAGAAGGGAAAAAGTAACTAAAAACAATGTTAATTTCAGATCATAGATACTTCCCAGAAGATGAGGGCTAAGCAGAACGAGGTCCCCAGAGGGTAAGTTTGGTGATGCTAGCCCGCTGTGCGGGATAGCAACACCAGATTCACCCTCTGGGGACCTCATTCTGCAAATGAAAGACACACTATTCACAGGCTTGTTTGCTGTATAGCAGCCCAATGTGGGTCCCTATTTGCAGATTTTTTTCCAGAACTTTCTTAAAGATGGTCTGTCTCCTCATACAACAAGTTGATATAGTTTTCCTGGGTATAAAATTATAAATTGGAATCGAAGACTCCTGTCAGGAAATACTTCTATCTATTAATATCAATTTTGATTATATTTTCTGGTAAATACATACAATCCAGGGCTTATCTTCTCTGGAAAGTTTCTTTTTTATCAAATTTCTATAGAAACTTCTTCACATAGATTCTATTCTCACATTTTGCGAGAATCGAAGCCCATTTTTGGGGTCCCAGGATACGATGGGGCCACGATGGTTGGCCCCATTGGAGGGAAATATTTTTATGCATGAATCAGCCTGAATGATGAATTTCCTTGCTTCTAGAGCTGAAATCAGGATCGTTTTCCCTTCAAAAAAAAAATATCTCTTGAATTGATTAAAGATGTTCTCACCCAATCTCCATTCATAAAACATGAAGTAATTTAGTCACCTCCATAATATAACATTCATTGACTAATTTAAATTTAAACACATGAAGGTCACATGAGCCTATACTACTACTACCAAAACCCATGCACATCTGGAAACCAGAATTTCCTGTCATTCTAGTTCGAAGTTCAGATGATAATTGCCAAATTGCCACAATCTTGGGAAATCACTATATGGTTTCTCCGTTTCTACTAGTGCTAAGTACCAGGCAATGTTTAATAATTTAGTCAAAATGTGCTACCCCCTGGCACTCACCAGTACTGAATGCTGAAATATGTGTAAATTGCATTTTGACAGATCTATTTGTGATGTAGCCACACATGATTACTGACAAGTGACTGCAAACGAATATAGAATATTATGAATGGTGGGTATTCCCCAAACTGGCGGTTATTTGTCCCCAAATGGTTATGTCAATACTGTTTATGTGGTATATGATAACAGTGTCAAACCTGGAGACCCATTTTCCACTACCAGGAAGGCTAGTCGATTAAATCAGTCACCTTTTGACCCGAATCTTAGTGCAGTAATGCCCTAAATAATCGACTCCTTAACCACATCAGAATTATGGGTAACTTTTCAGGATTTAGTCGGAAATATGGCTTGTTGTCATTCATCAGAAAGCTCTCAGTGAGAGCTTTCTGATGAATGGCAACAAGCCATATTTTTAAAGCATAGCAAGCTGGAGAACTCTATCTCTATCTAAGATCACTTGCAATATCATGGCCTATTAACCCTTTACCCAACAAACCGGCCAAAACCGGCCAAATAAAGCTTCAACAGCCTAAAATATCTTCGGTCTGTCTCAATAGAACCATACAAATATGGATATCATTGGAACCGGCTCCTTGACCACATTGTGATAGTTACAGTTATGCCCTGTGCCAATGCATTCTCTTATATATGCGAGTCGACCATAGGTCGACTCGCATATATAAGAGAATGCATTGGCCTAAACAAAATCTTTTTACCATTTTTTCTTACATTCTTTAACAATTTTATAATTTTTAATGTGTTAAGCCAATGCATTCTCTTATATATGCGAGGCGACCTATGGTCGACTCGCATATATAAGAGAATGCATTGGCACAGGGCCGTTCTGTTGGGTAAAGGGTTAAAAATAGCCCATATAAATGTCCCAATTGATTGTATGTATTATACCAGAACATTTGAAATAAAATCAATATTAATTGATAGAATTGTTTCTGGATAGGGGTCTTCAATTCATATTTATTATTTTATACCCAGAAGACTATATAAAACTTGTTGTTGAGGAGACAGAAAGCCTGAGTTTATGGTGCCTTTTATTTTGCAGAATGAGGTCCCCAGAGGGTGAATTTAGTGACGCTATCCCGCATAGCAGGCTAGCATCACTAAATTCACACTCTGGGGACCTCATTCTGCACGGCCTCATCTGCTATTGGAGATATAGACTCAGATTGAAGTTCCAAATGGTGAATATTGTTATGTACGCCCATTGGTAACCTCGATTATGCAATGTGTCATCTGCAAATTTGGGAATATAGAGAAACTAAACTAAAAAAGAAATAGAATCTATGTGAAGAAGTTTATATAGAAATTTGATAAAAAAGAAACTTTCCAGAGAAGGTGAGGCCTAAGCAGAATGAGGTCCCCAGAGGGTGAATTTAGTGATGGTATCCTGCAAAGTGGACTATCATCACCAAATTCACCATCTGGGGACCTCATGCAGTTTCCATGTCTAGTTGTTCAGCCACATACTTTAATTACTTGTATTTTTATTCGTGCAGTATTAATTTTCGTTCAGTTTTGAATTCGCACACCGTTGTGCGCGAATTCAAAAACTGACCAAAAAAATTTGGAAAAGACTTGTATCTGGTGACAGTTTCATTTCTGAATTGTTCCTGAAGGTACACGATGAAAATTAGCATCGATTAGATTGCAACCGAGTAGATGGGTGGTTATATGCTCAAAATAATCATTCTGATATTCAAATAGTTATGGACATCAATGAAATGAACTTAAAAGATATTCAATTCGATCAGATGGTCCCCATACGATCAAGATACAACAACTACAACATTTCTTCAAAATACGCTTTAGAATCGATTTATTGCAACAAAATAATGCTAATCACTGTCAACTATGGTATCAAATTTCCCAAAACTTGTTATTTACCAACATTTTGTTCGACAAAATATGGCCGTATTATCACTAAAGTATCACAAAATTAGACCATATTACCACTTGATTTTAGAGTTATCCATCTTCATCCGCAATTTTTTCCGAGACCCTCCGTTTCACCATGTGTTTCTAGGCCACATATTATTACACATCTTGAGAAATAACAAACTTCAAAAATCGATATCTGATCATTCTGAGCTTTGATGGGTGGGTTCCTTGACTCAAATATGTTTACACCTGAAGCCAAAGAAATAGTAGTTGCAAAACAACCATGTAGGCAGCTAACTATTAGCACGTGGCTGTCAGTAATTCAAATAGTTGGGTTGATATATTTAACACAGACTGCAAGACCGCATACATTGTCACTTCATGGTGGTGGATATGGAGATATGATTTCATGTTCATTTGTATGGGAATAACGTATGTGTGTATTTCTTACAAGTATTACAACATCGTAGATTTTACCATGATTTACATATGAATAATATTGTTATTAAAGAACGCATGCCCAATATAATTGTCTATATTCAGTCCAAACGTCTACAATGTATGTACCGGTGTAACACGTCATCTTCCCCCCCAGGATATCTTCCCCCGCGGAGGAAGATATCCTAGGATATCTTCCCCCCCCGGGGGGAAGATGTCCTAGGATATCTTCCCCCCCACCCTGGATATCTTCCCCCCCATGTACGACTAAAAAATAATTTCACTCATATGATATCGTTTGGTTCTGAAATGGCCAGAAAAATGTTTTTGGAGATTAAAAAAAAAAAATTATTAATTTGTTTTTTATTTAAAAAAAAAAAGTGACAAAATTAGTTTTTTCACGAATTTGATTGTCTGTTCATGAAATGACCAGAAAAATGCCCCCCCCCCACCCCAAACCCTGACTCAAACAACTTGTTCTCAGAAGAAGTTAATTTCTCGCTGTTTCATGACTATATAAAGCAAAATGAGCGATAAAACCATAAGATTATTTTTTTGTCATGTAGGTGCTGGGTGGGGGGGGGGGGAGATATCCTGACCTGGACATCTTCCCCCCACCCCAAACCCTGACTCATGAATATATAAAGCAAAATAAGCGATAAAACCATAAGATGATTTTTTTGTCATGAGGTGCTGGGTGGGGGGTGGTGGAATATCCAAGCCTGGACATTTGAAAGAAAAAAAAAAAGACAATCAAATTCGTGAAAACAATAATTTTGTCACTTGTTTTTTTTAAATAAAAAAAAAAATTATAATTTTTTTTTTTAATCTCAAAAAACATTTTTCTGGCCATTTCAGAACCAAACGATATCAAATGAGTGAAATTATTTTTTAGTCGTACATGGGGGGGAAGATATCCAGGGTGGGGGGGGGGGGGGGGGGGAAATATCCAGGGGGGGGGAAGATATCCTGTTACACCGGTACATGTAATTTCCCTGTTATTTTAAATACACTCAGGAGTCATACTATGTTTCGCTCATTTAAATATGCGCGAATTTAAATACGAGTAAGGTGGGTGAAATTTTAGGTGTTACTACAAAACTGACGGACAAAGTCTATTCGTGTTTTTCACAAAGCACGATGACTATAAAAGATAAAAAAGCATGATAGCCAGTTATAATCGGTAGCTTATTATAAGGACACTGCATGGTCATGAAACGACTCACTGATGTCTATCGTAAGGAAAAATGTTGGGGTAGGGTCAGGTTATTTATCTGCCTCTGTCAATTACAGTAATGCCCTAAATAATTGACTCCTTAACCACAGCAGAATTATGGGTAATTTCCAGGATTTAGTCGGAAATATGGCTTGTTGCCATTCATTGGAAAGCTCTCACTGAGAGGTTTCCGATGAATGGCAACAAGCCATATTTCCGACTAAATCCTGAAAAGTTACCCATATTTCTGCTGTGGTTAAGGAGTCAATTATTTAGGGTATTACTGTAAAAATTGAACTTATTGGGTCAGGAGTGGGATGTGAAATATCAGAATAGAATTTAGTATCACACTGCCAAATAATCAGGTCACAATAATCGAGAATTGCCTATGACCTTTGGGTTTAAAGATCATGCAATGCTCAAATAGCAGTTATCTTGCTAAGCAAATTAGTCCAGGAGCTGTTAGGGTACCCCCCCCCCCCCCCCCCACCCCACGACGCCACTTCATCCTCTAATTTGCAGAAGATAAATTCCATAATCGAGGTGACAAATGGGCGAACATCACCAACTTCAATGGGAACTTCAATCTGATCTCCTATAACAGTTGAGGCCTAAGCAGAATGAGGTTCCCAGAGGGTGAATTCGATGATGCTAGCCTGTAGTACTATATATGAGAATGCACTGGCTTACAAGGTCAAGGTAAATATTAAGATGACAGGATCTGAATGATAACACCTTTATAGACTCACTGAGAGCTTTCCACTGAATGGAAACAAGCCATATTTCCAACTAAAAATCCTGAAAAATTACCCATAATTCTGCTGTGGTTAAGGAGTCGATTATTTTGGGCATTACTGTATAATGCACACAAGCTTTCGGCCGTCTGTGAAGCCTTTATCAAGTGAAATGACAATCGATGAAACACACTAGAAGTTCAATGTTAGTCTGTCAAGTTTTGACGTCAGTCTTAGAACCAGTCACAGAGGCCGGACAGTGGGCCAAGTATCCCGATCTCTGTTTTATAGGCTGGTCTTAGTTGCGTTTAGTTGACTAATGACTTTCAGTTCAACAGTTTTCCTTTTGTTGACTCCTCCAAGATTCCCACGTAACACTGTAACTTTGAAATCGTCCATGTCATGTTCCGGAAAATTAATATGGCTTCCTACAGGCACATCAGTATTACCAGATGTAATTGAAAATCGGTGTCCGTTCATCCGTTCCCGAAGAGTTGGTCCGGTTTCACCCACATACGGCTATACATATACTTCATCATTAGGGTAAGTAAATATTGTTTGGCCAATGTATTCTCTTATATATGCGAGGCTCCCTATATATAAGAGAATGCACTGGCACAGGGTTTTCACAAAATTTCACGAAGCTTCAGCCATGGAAGGGTTAAGAAAAAAGCTGCAAATAGGGGCCCACATTGGACTGCTATACAGTAAATATGATCAACAGACATTTGTGAAATATTGGTCAGAAAACCTTGGTGCTGGCAGCCATCTTGGATTTGTGGTTTTCATGACTAAATCCTTCATCACACTCAAGCTATAATCATCATTTCCTATCTGAATGCCTTGAAATAAGGTGTCTGTCATTTGCAGAATGAGGTCCCCAGAGGGTGAATTTAGTGATGCTACCCCACATAGCGGGCTAGCATCACCAAATTCACTCTCTGGGGACCTCATTCTGCTTACACCTCAGCAGAATGAGGTTCTCAGAGGGTGAATTTGGTGATGCTAGCCTGCTATGCAGGGTAGCATCACTAAATTCACCCTCTGGGGACCTCATTCTGCAAATGACAGACACACTATTTCAAGGCTTGATCCTGTTGATCAATCTCTATCAGAGCGCACCAGTCACACTTCCTTTCTGACTCTTGTCACCGGCTAGGTACTAGTCTGTGGTTTTCTATATTTAGCTCAGGTTTTTCCAGACAAAATGGCGAGACCGCAATCGTCCAAAGTCATATTTCCTATGTGCTTTGCGAGAACAATTCCCGCACAAAAAACTTATTGACAGAATGCAGAATTAGAGCGGTAGTTTTATTGACAATTAGTTTTATTGATAATTTTGGCACACTCCTTAGCAAAATGGCAACAAATTAGAACTCTTGTGTTTGACTTGCCATGAATGTTGTCGTCCATATGTGTTTTGACTTTTGTGTTGATAAAATAATCGGAGAACCAAATCACACCATTTCGCAATATAGTTCTTTGGTTCATAAGAGGGACTTTCCTAACTTAAGGTATGAAATTACATAAATGTTGTTCGATATTTTTTGTGCTGAATAAAGCCAAAATGTTGGTCTGTTCACTTAGTAAGTTAGTATATATATTTATATTGCGGAAGTCCACCAAATTTGGGTAAAATGTCGCTGGTTTCAGCAGTCTTAGCGAGTCATCAAGGGAGGTAAATCCTGCATGGAGTTTGCCGATTGATCCCAAACTTAATATGGCTCTACAGTAATGCCCTAAGTAAAAGACCCCTTAACCACAGCAGAATTATGGGTAACTTTTCAGGATTAAGTCGGAAATATGGCTTGTTGCCATTCATCGGAAAGCTCTCACTGAATACGAGTTACAAGTTACCCATAATTCTGCTGTGGTTAAGGGGTCGATTACTTAGGGCATTACTGTATGTGTTGACCTCTAGTATTACTTTGCCCTTCCTTGACTGCGGCTTCCTGAAAATTTGCAAAAACCCTGTGCCAAGGCATTAGCCTAACAATAATTACATTGACCTTGTATTATATAATAAAGCCAGTGCATTCTCTTACATATGCGAAGCTCCCTATAGGAGACTCACATATATAAGATAATGCACTGTCACAGGATCTTTAATGCAGTACCAGCACGGCTCCCATCATGAAAGGGTAATCTGCCAAACAGTGAAATCATAGATTCCCGTGTACAATTTGGCCGACAACTAATTTCATTAAAATCAATTGTCTGATCACTGTCGCTAATTTCTGACCATGACAATAATGTTGTTTGTACAGATATGCCCTAAATAATCGACTCCTTAACAGGAGAATTATGGGTAACTTTTCAGGATTTAGACGGAAATATGGCTTGTTGCCATCCATTGAGAGCTTTCCGATGAATGGCAACAAGCCATATTTCCGACTAAATCCTGAAAAGTTACCCATAATTCTGCTGTGGTTAAGGAGTCGATTATTTAGGGCATTACCGTATATTATTTGTTTTAATATTACTCAATCTATTCAAATATATTTGCAAAATATATTGACTCACTTAAATATTACAAATGTAGATGGAACGAAAAGATACGGGACAATGGAACTGACATGGGATCATCGAGGCAGAAAAATTTATCATAAAGGTTCCATAAACTCTCTCGCTAATTAATTAGGGAACGAATAAGATGTAACAAGATCGACAAGTCAGCAAATCTCGGAATGCGATCACGCGGCAAATGATAATGACAAGTCAGTGGAGCAGACGGGAAATAACAAAATGACGAGGAAGTGAAAGAGACTGATTTGACGTCACAAGCCGATTTCCCGAATACGATCATCCATTTGTGATGTTCTTTGCAGATGTGACGATGTTTTACATGAGATCACTATTTCACCTGGTGGACCTTTCGACACATATTCTCTAGCAGCATCGAGAAGCTTACTCTTGGGCTCCAAATACAGTAATGCTCTAAATAATCGACTCCTTAACCACAGCAGAATTATGGGTAACTTTTCAGGATTTAGTCGGAAATATGGCTTGTTGCCATTCATCGGAAAACTCTCCTGGCAACAAGCCATATTTCCGACTAAATCCTGAAAAGTTACCCATAATTCTGTTGTGGTTAAGGAGTCGATTACTTAGAGCATTACTGTAAACAGGCTTGCACATTTATTATTTTCTCGGGTAATTTCCCCCCTGCACAGTGATTATTTGGGTCTGCACATTTAATAATTTCTAGGCTATAAAAATTGAAATCAGCACAAACTCATAATTTCTATGATTCTGATATCAAAATGGTGAGTTTACCGGTATAACTTTATGCATGTACATAAAAGTATATGGCATTATAGGCATACATGTGAACATTTAAATATCGAATAAAACACCACATGACACATACACTGTTGATACCTATACTTTTAATACCTACTATCAAAATAATTGGTTTAACCACAGTTAATATGTTGATGTTTTGCTCAGAGTTGCCCCCTGCACTATTATTTGGGTCTGCATGTTTATAAACTTTCAATGGGATTTCCTCCCTGCACTATTAATTGGGCCTGCACTTTTATTTGGAGCCTGAGAGTACAGTCGCTAGGTGACAAGGCATCTGCATAAATATAAAAGTGCTTGTCCTTGTGCTATAGTACACTGGAGAACTTACATTCTGTTTTCCTATAACCCTTTACCCAACAGAAGGGCCCTGTGCCAATGCATTCTCTTATATATGCGAGGCGACCTATGGTCGACTCGCATATATAAGAGAATGCATTGGCACATGGCATAACTGTAACTATCACAATGTGGTCAAGGAGCCGGTTCCAATGATATCCATATTTGTATGGTTCTATTGAGACAGACCGAAGATATTTTAGGCTGTTGAAGCTTTATTTGGCCGGTTTTGGCCGTTTTGTTGGGTAAAGGGTTAATTGGGAATATTATGACAAGTGTCACGCAAAATGAAAAACAGTCTTAAAATCAAGGATGAATTTCAAACATCATGACGCAAACAGAAAATTTCAGTATATTATGATTTGACAACAAAAAAAGTTTGAATAAAGGAAAGTTAACACCTAAAGTACGCGCAGCAATAAGATGTGAATAATCAGTAATAAATATCGTTGACTGATAAGAACTCAAAGAATAATGTCTCCTTGATTGCGACGAGTATAAATCAAACATGCATCAAAATAAATTCACCCACCTCATTTTGCAAATGACAGACACACTATTTGCGGGGTTTGCAGACTTCAGACAATCGACAATAGATTTATAGTACTGCCATACTTTCCACTGCGTGTTTTCAATATGTCTGTCTTCATGGGTATTAATCAGCATCTCTGCATGTATCTCACCAGGTACATCCTTCATTTAGTATAACCTTCGCCAGTTCTGATTAAAAGTTGCAAGGGTACCAAGGTATTGTTTCTATATTTGGATATTTAATCCTCAAAATTAGCCACGTCAAAAGGCAATGTCATAGTACTAGTAACCAATATTTAATTTCATGCAATTATATTGCGGAATATAATAGAAGAAAAGTACAGTAATGGCCTAAATAATCGACTCCTTAACAGAATTATGGGTAACTTTTCAGGATTTAGTCGGAAATATGGCTTGTTGTCATTCATCGGAAAGCTCTCACCTATTTCAAGGGCGGGATATAGATAAAACGGTAGTATTTAACCCTTTCATGATGGGGGCTGCGCAGAGCAGCATTAAATATCATGTGCCAGTGCATTTTCTTATATATGCGAGTCTCCTATAGAGGGCCTAGCATATACATGTATAACCCTTTCATGACGGGAGGTGCACTGGTGCAGCATTAAAGGCCCTGTGCAAGTGCATTCTCTTATATATGCAAGTCTCCCATAGTGAGGTGAAGATAAATATTGTTAGGCCAATGCATTCTCTTAAATATATATGAGGTTCCCTATAGGAAACTTGCATATATAAGAGAATGCATTGGCACAGGGTTTTTTGCAAAATTTCAGGAATCTCCAGTCATGGAAGGGTTGAATAGCAAAATTCCTTGTAATATTACATCTATAATCAAGGACTATTTACTGTCAACTTCTTCTCAGGAAACAAACAAACAAATGAAAGTGTCAATGACACTGTAGCTGAACTTGAAGAGGGAATAATGTCATACCGTCAATGGAGCGATAAGGGAACAGCGGGCTAGCAACACCAAATTCACCCTCTGGGGACCTCATTCTGGGAAGTATCCATGACGTCTCAAATTACCATAGTTTTTAGTTACTTTTCACCTTCTGCTCAGTTTCTATATCCCCAAATTTGCAGAAGAAAAAATACATAATCGATGAAGTAATTGGTGATGTTCAACTGGGGAACTTAGGTCATAGGTCCTAGGTCTCCCATAGCAGTTGAGGCCTAAAGATTGATTGATTGATTGGGGTTTTTTATGTCGCTTTAGCCAATAAGGCCATATCACGACATTGCCAGTTTTAATGGTGGAGGAAATCCGCACACTTACGGCTAATCTAACAGTGATTTCAATGGCTGATAAACTTGTCGACCATGTGCGGCAAACCACCGGCCATCGGCAAGTAACTGGCAACTTTCCCAGATAACGATTTCGAGTTACAAAGTCCACGATGGAAACATGTGGATTTGAACCCTTATCGCCAGCGCTGGAAGGCGAAACGGCTTGGAGTTGTACCCCTAACCGATTGAGCCACCGAGGCCCCCGAGGCCTAAAGAAGAATGAGGTTCCCAGAGGATTAATTTGGTGATGCTATCCCGTTGTGATATTATCACTAAATTCAACCCTCTGGGGAACTCATTCTGCATATGTCAGACACACTATTTCCAGGCATGCCCCCTCCCCCAGCAATTTTCCTCAAAGATATAACATGAGGATGAAATATTTTAAATCATTATATGCTAAGCTGTCAAATAGTAGTATTTTTGCATCAGATAAAAGCATTTATCCATTAAGTGAGATATTGATATCTCACTCGTATTCATCCACGCTAAAATTAAAAGTGAATCGGTACTTGATGAACAACTCTGCTGAAAGTCCCTGATTGTTCAGTTTGAAAAAATTGTAATATGTGATCAAATATTATTTTATTTAAATACTATGATGTTAGCCTCATTATCCCTCAACCAATATGTCTGAAAAAATGGAACTTGTTTTTATATATGCACAAACTCATTACAATGGCTCTGCTTGGGTATACAAATTTTAACTTTTACTCTTCTTTCGAGTTGAACCATGAGCCAACTGACAGGTGTATATAATAAACAGAACATTTACACTTTTTGGTAGGATACAGCAGTAGGATATGGTAATAATCTCATCTTGTGACGACAACAGAAATGAATTTCCACCCGTGGCTCTCATGGAAATTCATGTTTTGTGTCATCAGTCTCATCACTCATGAGATAATTCCCATATCCAACCAAAAAGTGTAGATATCCTCTGTTTATTCTGCATCTGTTGGCAGTACATCATGATATTGTTGATTTTCCATATCCAATTCATATTGTTCCATGAGATTCATCAAATTATTGGGAAAATATCTGATAAGTGACACATGTCAGTCACACAATAGGAAACACGGCATGGATGGTCCTTAACGTCACTCAAGACACCATTCACACGTCACATCCATACTTTATCAACAATTGGTAAATCAGCTAAGAAAACATTATCATTATCATGAGGAGAGTCATATGACAACACTGCACTGGAGATAACAACAGATATCTATTTTATCCATCGATAAAAAGAAGGTAGTATATACTCAGCATTTAATCATTTCATATGAGTGACCACTCCAACAATAGCTGGGCTGTAATGCAACCCCCCACAAGGCCAGCCCTGTTAATTACAGTAATGCCCTAAATAATCAACTCCTTTACCACAGCAGAAATATGGATAATTTTTTCAGGATTTGGTCGGAAATATGGCTTGTTGCCATTCATTGGAAAGCTCTCAGTGAGAGCTTTTCGATGAATGGCAACAAGCCATATTTTCGACTAAATCCTGAAAAATGACCCATAATCCTGCTATGGTTAAAGAGTCGATTATTTAGGGCATTACTGTAGTTGATGATGTTCACCCATTAGTCACCTCGATTATACATTTTATCTTCTGCAAATTAGGGGATATAGAAAGTGGACAGAAGTGAAAAAGTAACTAAAAACAATGTTAATTTAAGACAATAGATACATGTTAAATTATAACATAGAAGTGAGCGGATGGTAAGAGATCTCCACACGTTGTACTTGTGATGGCAACAATTGTGGAGAGGAGATGTGACTTACTTGATGTCTAATCAGAGGAGATGGGTGAAGGGCAGTTCTGATTAAAACCATACTCAGACTCTAAAAGTACGGAGTCTGATGAAACCCGCTATCTGTCGCATTACTGTCGCTATAAATAACATCCACAGACAACCCCCTGCAGTATGACGTCACCACCCACATTTGTCTTTAAAAATAGCTTTGATTGACTAATGTAGTTTCGGTTTTGTTTCCGCAGACTTTTTATGTCAGTTCCTGGGAAAATTGATGTTACACATTCTCTCAGAATATCTTCTGCGCCTTGTGACATAATTTTAACTGAGATTAATCACGTTTAACAAACTTTAAATGAGTTTATGAATCGAAACAAAATACTATTTTCTTTGTTTAATTTTGAAGTTAAAGGGGTACTACTGTACACAAAGATAGGCGATTTTTTTATTTACTCCCATTGAAATAACTTTCAAGTTAGATTGTGTTCGTGTTATATGAATTTCGTATAAACCTAATTTAGCGAAGAAAATATTGATCTTGGAAACAAAAATATTACGATTTCAAACTACGCGCCATGTTTTTGACCTTCACCGGAGAAGACGCAGCTCGCAGGAAGAACCGGAAGTTCATTGCTCACAGCTTCGATTGATGCATTCAATCTCTTCCATCGAACAATCTCACTCCCTATAAAATACTTGACGCTTTATAACTCTTGTTTCTTTCTCCCTGTTTCCGAAACGGTTATAACGGGCCTTCTTTTGCAGGTAACATGTTTTGTTTGCAACTCAATAATGTTCGCGAACGGCCGTCGATAAAAGACACGCAGCAGATGCGATTTCAAGAACGGTAACTCGTAATGGCATTTTATGACTCCAGCCATAAATGAATTTATATTAAATAATTCAATTTTACTTTTACGATAGCCTATTACCCGGAACGTTTTCAGTAGACATCGTCGACTCAAATTAGTTATTTTATAATATAATATTCATATTAGATCGCTATTGTCACCGGGAATTTATTGAAATTGGGGTACAGTACCCCTTTAACATCATATGCCAGAAATTAAATAAATTTACGACATCGCGACTTCTAAATTATTCGGTACTAAATGTTGAATTTCTTAATAACATTCAATTATATTAAATATTAAGTAAAATTGGTCAATTCTGCACTCTTTAAATACGCTTTTCAATGTTAAATTTGCTGTCGTAAAACACTGAATTTGTAAACATTAGTCATGCGGCGGAAAAGTTATTGTGCTTTTTATAACTATTGGGCGGGGTTTACTGGAATCGGCACCGGCTGAAGGAATTCCCCTTGTCTTGGGGATTCCATGAGACTATCGCCTGATTGGTTAGCTCGCGTTCTTGAGGATATTGTGATTGGCTGGCAATTACGTAATTCCTGCTGGGAGTAATGGAACCTCTACCCATTGTCATCAGACTCAGTACTTTTAGAGTCTGAGTATGGTTTTAATCAGAACTGGGTGAAGGGTAACAACACTGATTATAGACCAAAACAAATTTCTTGCCAAATCCAGATGTGCCGAATACTCAAGACGTCTACGGATTATTCATGTACGACAATCCCCGGTGATTTCCGGGGTCATTGTGTTCATCAACCTATGAACGACATTAATCGTGACGTCACGTTGCGTTCATAGGTTTATGAACATATTGACTCAGGGGGGCGTGTCTATCGTAATGCCATGGGGAAATAGAAAGCGATATTAGGTGTATGTAAATATAATGTAATGAATATGTTTGTCATGCAAGAATTTGACTGTATACGCTTATCCCTTATACCAGATTTCTTTGGCGTGTTTGCTATATTGTTGCAATATATAGATGCAATTTGTGTGGGGATGTTCTTGTTTATGCAAATGAAGCTTGTGTTTAGGGATTATTGTTCATTTTTCAAAGTGAAAGTGTACATTGCACCAATAAAGAATCAAATTCCTTCTTGTTTTCCGACAAATAAACAAATTGACATGATTGACACTAAAACATAAAATTAACTAGAGGTCACAGTGACTGTCCCAATGGGACAAAGGCTACCACCCCGCCCCCCCCCATGATCCCCCCTGTGTTTTTTAAAATACCAAGATGTTTCAAGTCAGTAAACAATTAGTTAAAATAATAATATAACAGATTCCCATTGCAGGTGCACAACTCTAACCCCTAACCCTGATCCTAAACCTATTGACCGAAAAATGTAGGATTAAAAGCTCAGACAAAATTATGCATGTTGCAAAAAGGTTCTAAGTCGAAAAAGGGGAATATTAACTCACAAAAAAAAAGTCGAACAGCCGTCATAATCGCAGGTGCACAGGTTCCCATGGTACTAAATATCTGTGCCAAGTTTCAAAAACATTGACTGAAAAATGTCGGAATAAAAACTCAGAACAAAATTATGCATGTTGCAAAACAAAATTCTAAGTAAAAAAAGGGGGATAACCACCAAAATAAGTCGGACAGACGTCATAATCGCAGGTGCACAGGTTCCCGTGGTGGTTGATGTCTGTGCCAAGTGAAAATGATAAAAAAAAACGACTGAGAAAAACTCAGGACAAATTTGTGTCCACAGACAACGGAAGCATGGACGTACAAGCTGATTCCAATATACCCCCACAACTTTGGGGGGGGGGGGGGGGGGGGGGGGGGGGGGGGGGGTTTACAATTAACCAGGGCTTATCATTTGACAACTGAAATCTGCTTCAACAGACAGTGCAGGTGTTTATGGCACTGAAAGTTATATGGTGTCAGACTGGAAACTAACATGTGATGTCTGTCCAGAATGATGAAATCAACATGAATGCTGGGAGTCTCAGGAAGCAGGTGTTCAGCACAGGCCTAAAGATTTGGTACTGGACATTTGCAGAATGAGGTCCCAAGAGGGTAAATTTAGTGACGCTATCCCGCGCAGTGGACTAGCATCACTAAATTCACCTTCTGGAAACCTCATTCTGCTAGGGCCTCATCTTCTCTGGAAAGTATCTTTGATCAAATTTTTGTAGTTTCTTTAGAAATTTCTTTCGAAACAAATCGAAAGTATCTTTTTAAGTTTAATTTCTCTATATCCCCAAATTGGCGATGACACAATACATCATTGAGGTGCCCAATGGATGCATATCACTATCTTAACCATCAGGGAACTTATGAGTCTACGTCTCCCATAGCGGATGAGGGCATGCAGAATTTCTGGCCTAGGCAATTTTTAGCCCAGGCAAATTCATACTAATTAACATGGATGCATGGCATACTGAAGAGTGTGGGAATACAGTAATGCCCTAATTAATCAACTCCATAACCACAGCAGAATTATAGGTAATTTTTCAGGATTTAGTCGGAAATATGGCTTGTTGTCATTCATCGGAAAGCTCTCAGGGAGAGCTTTCCTATGAATGGCAACAAGCCACCCTGAGAGCTTTCCGATGAATGGCAACAAGCCATATTTCCGACTAAATCCTGAAAAATTACCCATAATTCTGCTGTGGTTATGGAGTTGATTAATTAGGGCATTACTGTATCCTATAAGAAAAGTCAACAAGCCTGATTATAGTGTGTCTGACATTTGCAGAATGAGGTCCCCAGAGGGTGAATTTAAGTGATGCTACCTCACACAGCGGGCTAGCATCACTAAATTCACCATCTGGGGACCTCATTCTGCTTAGGCCTCATCTTCTGAGAAGTATCCATAGTCTCAAAATTAACATTGTTTTCCCGTTACTTTTACCCCTTGTGTTCAGTTTCTATTTCCCATAATTAAGAAGATATCGAGGAGACTATTAATAATAAATGGGTGAACATCACCAACTGCAACTTCAACTGAGCAACTTCAAGCTGATACTAGGTCTCCCATAGCAGTTAAGGCATAAGAAGAATGAGGTTCCCAAAGGGTGAATTTGGTGATGATATTCCACCGTGCGTGATAGCGTCACCAAATTCCCCTCTGCGGACATCATTCTGCAAATGACAGACACACTTTTTCAAGACTTGCCAGGGAATGTTTAGATAGACTGATGAAAAACCCGGGTAAGTCCCATTAATTTCCTGGCCATTCACTGTTTTCACAACTGATGGTATAATAACGATGACAAGTCAACTAGAGACTGGTGATGACGTACATCCATTCAGATTTTTGACACTAAGTTTGTACTTCCTGAATGGGTATATTTACAGTGACCGTTCTCCCATTCACAAATCGTGACGCATTTCCCTTGATTTCTGGCACCAGGAGCATATCTCATTCCTATTGAGATTTCTCTCGTCATTGATTGTGATGTCCTGGTGTTTACCTAGTGTCTGCCTATCGGCATGTATGTGTACGAATTCGTCCCAAGCCGGAAATTAATGTCCGAATTCTCATCTCTCGTCAGATATAAATTCCATTCACAAATAAAATGTATTATCACTTTGTGATTCCATGCTCGAGTCTCATATCAGATTATCTATCAGCTCACCGATTTTCACCTGTCACAAGACCGATTTTATGTCGGGTAAGGCTTTTTATTTTTTATTACTTTGTTTACAGATTGTTTTGGTTAAAAGGTAGGGGAGGTGGGAGGAAAAAAATTAAAATAAAATCAGTATAATTGTTTTTTAAATTTAAATTGTCAAAAAATAGGGACAGAAGTCGGGAGAAATAAAAAACTTGCTGTATTATACAGTAATGCTCTAATTAATCGACTTCTTAACCACAGCAGAATTATGGGTAACTTTTCAGGATTTAGTTGGAAATATGGCTTGTTGCCATTCATGGGAAAGCTCTCGGCGAGAGCTTTCCGATGAATGGCAACAAGCCATATTTCCAACTAAATCCTGAAAAATTACCCATAATTCTGCTGTGGTTAAGAAGTCGATTAATTAGAGCATTACTGTAATCTCCTCATATAAAACAAACCACCATATCACCTATAGCTATGCCTTGCCCTTGTATTGGCAAATAGATATTTGGATCCATCTTTAAAGCAAGATACTGATGATAAAATATTGCCAATATCAAAGTCTGTCATTGACATTCATTACCATAATGATCGCCAGGAGGCTTCGCTGTTCAATCAATGTTGTATATTTTTTGTTGTATAATTCTTTTTTATATGTCTGGATTAATATTCCCATTGGTGGAAATAAAAACAAATGAAAACAAGAATTATTTTTGAGAAACAGCTTTTTTTTTGGGTATGGAAATCCGTAAACATAGTAATAAACGAGAGGCCGATCACGATCGACAGATGTTTAACCCATACCTTGGCGATAGTGATTAGCTATTTTCATAAATCTTTACACCAACCTTTTCTTGAGTGCAAGACATTCAACAATTCACAGCTTACTATTAATTAATAGTTCCCAAGTGGAATCAGATTTATTGGGAAACTTGCTCACATAAACACAATACAAACATGGATATGTCATTCGATTTCAATCTATTAGGTCACTCCAACACAGACACATGTACAATGTATGTGTTATAGAGTGATAAAGCTAAATAAGCCCAACCATAGTCAGACATACGCAGCTGTTAAAGATATAATAGTTACGAAATTAAGTAAATAACATCATAATAACTCTATTTATCTACTTCTTACATTGGAACCTGAGTCATAACATATTATGTTGTTGTGTTAGCTGCATATTAAAAATTTATAGGATCATTGAGATCAGAGACCAATCAATACCTGAACATCTATACAAGTGAGGGGTGTGTATAGACCTGGATATAATATATTTTAATGCAGAATTATCCGATAACTAAAGGTGAGATATGAGAATGGTCAGATTGAAAATATTAGAGTCATAACATTGGATCGCATACAGTATATCAATGGTTAATTTTATTCTAAGCTGATCATTGGAAAGACACAATGTCTGTAAACAGCAGAAATATTATTAAATGTAGGGTTAATATTTTCAAAACCATTCAATCAATACCAAAATCTATACAGGTGAAGAATGTGTCATGATTAACCTGAATGAGATTATAAAAGTGATCGGGTAGAAAAATATTTGACCAATAAGTCAGTCTCAAGAATACCAGCACAAATTATTATTATCCTGCAGCCCAAATGCAATTGAGGGAATTTCAAAATAAGATATTTCCTCTAATGATGAATATTCAATTGGTGGCTTATAGAAATCCTTACTGAACCTGGCTCAAGGTGAAAGAGATCATTTAATATCTGCCTATGGAATGGGTTAATTTTAATCCCAAAATCCATGTAAGTGAAAAGTGGATCACTATTATAAACCTGGGCACAGAATAGGAGAATGATCAGATGAAAAACATCACAAGACAATATGATGCGTGGAGAGGGTTAATCATTTTCAATGACTTCATATGATGGAACTACGGAATGGGTGGTTAATTTATTTCTAAGATACAGTGTCTGTAAACAACATTGTCTATAGACAGCAATGTCTGTAAAACATCCCTACAAATAAACAATGGATCATTCCAATTTTATCTTTTAGAATAGGTGTCTTATTGAGTGTACAATAATGAACCTGTTTCAACAAAGGGGTTAACTTAACATTGCACATAAAACTAATAGAGAGCCATTCATTAATTATATATGACAGATTTTATCAACAGACTCTGCTAGCCATGCTATCTAATGTCCAGCTAAACATAACTTAATGCCAATAATACATTCTCTGTGTGATGAGAAGTTCTCTTCTGAGCTCACAGTGGCAAACAGGTGCAGCTATTAATTACATTATCAGTTACTTGAATTTTAAATGGCCATAACTCTGTTAAAATATACCAGATCAAACCCAAATTCGAACCATATGTACCAAATTTGGGGCTGATCAGATGAAAAATATTTAAGTCATCACAGCTTGGATGAATTATATTTAAAAACAAGAGCGGAAAGGGTTAATAATTAAATAATACCAAAATCGATACAGATGAAGAACGTGCTAAGAAAGACCTAGGTAAGAAATATGAGGCATATCAGAAGCAAATTGTTTGACTTAGATGCATCAGATAGCATTTGTGTGCAGGGTTAATTATTTTCTAAACCAATCAACCAATCGATACCAAAAACTATACAGGTGAGGTGTGTGTCATCATAAACCTACATATCAAATATGAACACAATCGGACAAAAAATATTCGAGTAAGCGAATCGGATAGCAAGTGTCTCCGGACAGACGGACAGATGGACTGACAGACAGATGGACGGGACGAACGACAGATGGTTTATCCGGACGTCAGCTTAATGTGTACCATACACAGTATGGGTACACATAAAAATAAAATCCCCAAATCACAATTACCTGGAACAAAATGACCCCACTCCCATATATCTACATATGTACTTTTGGGAGTGGAGTCATTCTGTTCCAGGTACCTGTGGGCTAAATCAATCTAACAAAAATAAGTGATTCATTTTTAAAGATGGTGTGTCTCTTTCCTGATCTTTCTGTAGATTATGGCTTTGGCCCTGTTTAAAGCATCGTGAATATATAGCCGTGAATTTTAAACCTTTCATAAGGAGCTTTCATTCAGGAGTTGTGCTGGTGCAGCATCAAAGACCCTGTGCCAGTGCATTTTCTTATATATGCGAGTCTCCCAAATGCAACCTCATTCTCCAAAATGCCAGACACTCTATTTCCAGGCTTGAAATTTTGAAAATAAGAGACAACACTCCTACAGTCCCCTGACAACAACGGCGTCACTTTATAAAATCCTAACCCACTCCATTATCTTTCTCGTAAAAAGTTACACTTAGTAGACCCCTTTGGTGCCATCTAGATGGTCCCCTGTGAATTTCTATAGAACACAGACAGACAGACAGACATGTTCGCAAATATAGATATAGATGAATTTGGCTCAGGGTTTTCGCAATATTTCAGGAAGCTCCAGTCATAGAAGGGTTAAATTAAAATATAAATATATTTATATTTGTCCATTAAACCAATGTATCAAAGTTGCTGTATCTACAGTAATGCCCTAAATAATCGACTCCTTAACCACAGCAGAATTATGGGTAATTTTTCAGGATTTAGACGGAGAATTATGGCTTGTTGCCATTCATCGGAAAGCTCTCACTGAGAGCTTTCCGAGAATGGAAACAAGCCATATTTCCGACTAAATCTTGAAAAATTACCCATAATTCTGCAGTGGTTAAGGAGTCGATCAGTATCTGAACCTATTATAAGTGGTTAAGTCAGTCATATATGGAAATTAAAGATTAGGTGGGACAACAGCAATTATTTTGTTTAAGTTTTCAATAAATGAATAATCAAGAGATTCTTTTGAAGATTCATGGCTCAAGTTATCATTTAGACAACAAAAAAATTATTATTTCTTCATCAAGAAAGGTGCTTAACTCCATCATAATCACTGGACCTTGGCAGAATTCAAAACAGATGTGTTTTCTGATCTGTAAAACATTTACCAAATATCAAGATCTTCTGGTAAACATTTTAAATAGTTCCAAGTTATTACCTGGACAACTCAAAAATTTAAATTTCTAAGTTGAAAAAGGGGCATAACTCTCTCTGAGAGCTTTCCAATGAATGGCAACAAGCCATATTTCCGACTAAATCCTGAAAAATTACCCATAATTCTGATGTGGTTAAGGAGTCGTTTATTTAGAGCATTAATGTTTGACATGGAAAGTCTTGAAATAGTATGTCTGTCATTTACAGATTGATGTCTCCAGAAGGCAAGCATCACTAAATTCACCTTCTGGGAACCTCATTCTGCTTAGGCCTCATCTTCTGGGAAGTATCTGTAGTCTCAAATTAACATTGTTTTTAGTCACTTTTCCCCTTCTGTTCAGTTTCTATATTCCCTAATTTGCAGAAGAAAAAATGCATAATCGAGATGACTAATGGGTGAATACGATACCAACTTCAAATTGGTCTCAGATCTCCCATAGCAATTGAGACCCAAGTAGAATGAGGTTCCTAGAGGATGAATTTGGTGATGCTAGCCCCTCTGGGGACCTCATTCTGCACATGACAGACACATCACATACACTATTTTAAGGCTTGTAGGAGGTGAGAGAAACATACCATCATGTACTACAGGGTACATGCTGCAACTTTCTGTCCCCTCAAGCCTTCTAATAGCCACTATTGACCTAATTGCATGCAGTACAATGAAAATTACTTGCTAAATCAGGCAAGCAGTTAAATTATGCACAGTATATAATTAACTAACGAACAGTTGACGTTACGATCAGTCAACGAATCCCTAATGTGACGATCACTATAATTTCCACAATTACACAGTGACACCACATTATTAGCTTGTGGCAGGACCAAGTCTGAGTTTAGTGTGTCTGTCATTTGCAGAATGAGGTCCCAGAAGGTGAATTTAGTGATGCTACCCCACATAGCAGGCTAGCATCACCAAACTCACCCTCTAGGTACCTCATTCTGCATGGCCTCATCTGCTATGGGAGACATAGACTCAGATTGAAGTTCTCAAATGGTGAATATTGTGATGTACACCCATTGGGAACCTCGATTATGCAATGAGTCGTCTGCCAATTTGGGAATGTAGAGAAACTAAACTTAAAAAGAAATAGAAATAAGCTTCTATAGAAATTTGATAATAAAGAAACTTTCCAGAGAAGATGAGGCCTAAGCAGAATTAGGTCCCCAGAGGGTGAATTTAGTGATGCTAGCCTGTTATGGGGGATAGTGTCACTAAATTCACCCTCTAGGGACCTCATTCTGTAAATGACAGACACACTAAACTCAGACTTAGGCAGGACTCTGGGTCTAGCCTGCTGTCATTAATGTTGAATCAATGTAGGCGAGACTGGTTCTCCTGTGCTACCATTCTCTCTATGGCCAAACAGTTAACAAAAATATACATTAGATTAGTTTAAACAGTATTTAATTTCCCTCTAATGGACATTCAAATATATCATTACAAATAAGGTACAAATTTAGAAGAAGAACAAGAGGTGGCATCAGAGATGCTGTGTCTCGTTTTCGGTGGCTTACCGTCGGTGGCTACCGCCGGTGGCTACCGCCAATTGGTGTGCATCAGTATCGGTAGACTAATTAATAGGTAAAATCAAAAAATGACTAATTAAGGGCCATAACTCTATCAAATTTTATCGGGCCAGGCTGGTTTTCAAACTCGTCCGAAATATTCTTGGCAAGTATGTCTATTCCAAATTTTAAACAAATCGGAGGACGTTTGTTGAAGTTATCGCGCTAACGAGCTAAAAATTCACGAAAAATGACTAATTAAGGGCCATAACTCTATCAAATTTTATTGGGCCAGGCTGGTTTTCGAACTAGTCCAGGATATTATTGGAAGACAATTATATACCAAATTTTAGTTGAATCGGATGACGTTTGTTGAAGTTATCGCGCTAACGAGCTCAAAATTTGTACAAAATGACTAATTAAGGACCATAACTCTATCAAATTTTATCGGACCAGGCCGGTTTTCGAACTCGTCCGAGATATTCTAGGGAGACACCTATATACCAAATTTCAATCAAATCGGATAACGTTTGTTGAAGTTATCGCGCTAATGAGCCGAAAATTCGTGAAAAATGACTAATTAAGGGCCATAACTCTATCAAATTTTATCGGACCAGGCCGGTTTTGGAACTCGACCGAGATATTCTTGGGAGACACCTATATACCAAATTTCAATCAAATCGGATAACGTTTGTTGAAGTTATCGCGCTAACGAGCTGAAAATTCGTGAAAAATGACTAATTAAGGGCCATAACTCTATCAAATTTTATCGGACCAGGCCGGTTTTCGAACTTGTCCGAGATATTCTAGGGAGACACCTATATACCAAATTTCAATCAAATCGGATAACGTTTGTTGAAGTTATCGCGCTAATGAGCTGAAAATTCATGAAAAATGACTAATTAAGGGCCATAACTCTATCAAATTTTATCGGACCAGGCCGGTTTTCGAACTCGTCCGAGATATTATTGGGAGACACCTATATACCAAATTTCAATCAAATCGGATAACGTTTGTTGAAGTTATCGCGCTAACGGGCTGAAAATTCGTGAAAAATGACTAATTAAGGGCCATAACTCTATCAAATTTTATCAGGCCGGTTTTCGAACTCGTCCGAGATATTCTTGGGAGATACCAATATCCCAAATTTCAATCGAATCAGATAACGTTTGTTGAAGTTGTTGCGCTAACGAGCCTAAAATCAGTGAAAAATGGCAAAGGGCCATAACTCTGTAATAAATGTGCGGACGAACCCGATTTTTTTGTCACACACCAAAAAAAATTTTAATCCGTCAATAAACGGTTGAGTTATAAGCAAAACACGCCGCCCGCCCGTCCGCCGCCCCTCATCAAACTATAAGTCGAGTTTTGGAAAAAAACTCGACTAAAAATTGGATTAGGCAACAACCCATTGGCTTATTTAAACTTAGAAGCCCTCTATCTACTGTCCAGTAATAATTTTGACCCATCTCAGAACTTCAATCTTTTCACACTCAGTTATAAAATTATACATTAGATTCATCTACTATTCATCAGGAGAGATGTTAAAGAGACATAAGCAGACAACAGACAGACAAACTGATATAAATACAAATGTAGAAGTATTCCTACATTTATAATTCATTGGTGAGAAATTTATTACTGAGAATGATCAGATAATAAGTTCAACAAATGGACATATATAAGTAGATCATGCCATGAATCTCTACTTTGTCTAACGCCCGTAGAGATCATATTGCACCAATACAAAACATTGGAACTTTTTGAAGTTTTGACAGGGAACTTCATAAAGTCGAAAAAATAATGCAGGGAATATACCTCTCAGTTATTATCTGTTCCTTAATAATGTACTTCATTGAAGGTCCCAACTCGAATTTTCACGACTGAAGTGAATTTGTGAGCGATTTTGCTTCGCGTCGCATACAATTATGGCACTTTTCCTGGGTAATTAATTTGACGTTTATTGCGATATCAGCTCACAAGTCCGAGAAAAGCATGAAATTTTTAGTTGGGACATTCACCTACAGTGAAGTACTTTACTAAGGAAAAGATAACAACTAAGAAATATATTCCCCGCATTATGTTTTCGACTTTATAAGGTTTAGACCCTGTCAAAACTTCATAAGTTCCCAGGTTTTGTACTGCTGGAATATGATCTCTACGGGCGCTAGTAAGAGATTCATGAGATGATCTAATATATAGGTAGATACAGCAACTTTAATACATTGGTTTAGTTTACAGATATATATATATTTTAATTTAACCCTTCTATGACTGGAGCTTCCTGAAATATTGCCAAAACCCTGTGCCAAATTCATTCTCTTATATATGCAATATAATCCTGCATATAATTTGTATGTATACGTGTTTGAATATGTTGCTCCTTACTTTCAAATTCATTCTCTTATGTATGCAAGGCTCCCTATGGGAGACTCTCATATGTAAGAGAATTCACTGGCACAGGATCTTTAATGCTGCACAAGCGCAGCTCCAATCATGAAAGGATTAAGTATTTAATATGTGACCATTGCGGTCATATGGACACCAACTAAACAATACTTCCACAGGTAAGTTACAGGGAAGAATCCAGTGGTAATCACCTGTTTCCAGCAGGATACATTTATTCACGTATGACTTAATAAGGCTTCTGCGCCGAACCAACACAGATACATTTACATATATTATAAATATGACATAATATTTCTGATTTTAAAATTAAACATGCAAATAAAGGCTCTATTGCAACTGCAGATTTTTTATTTACATAGTCTATTGTTGAATTGCCTTGGAAAATTCAGGTTGACTCAATACAGTCCACAAAGAATTTGGGGACATTTGGGAGGGTATCACCCCCCCTCCCCCCTGAATCCTGAATACGAGTTAATTTTGGGGGGTGAATCCTGAATACGAGTTAATTTTGGGGGGTGAATCCTGAATACATGTGAAGAAATAATACATAGAAGTTACATAGGCACATTATGATGCCGGTCGCGTTATGAGGCCGTTATGATACCATTAATGATACTTTATGACCAGGGACGTGGCTAGAGGGTTTCCGTTGGGGGGTGTCCACCTTGGGAAATTCCAACTGCACCCCCCTCCTTGAGTCAGAATCAGACCGAACACATGTTTTGCATAATTCCATTTGCACCCCCCCCCCTTATTAGCATTTTTGTATTGGCCACAGGGGAGAGACAATGACACACCGGGCCGACCATGGTTCGGCCCGGTGTGCGAAAATTTTGTAATCTGAACAAGAAAATCGCAAAATCCTAGCATCTAGACTGGCGTCAAGCATTTTTAGCATGTTTATGATGGCACGGTGGTCGAATATGCCCAAGAAGCTATTATACCCACCCATTCACACAGATAACTAGCACAAAATATTACTTTGCGCCATCAAAACCTGCGTCCAAGATGTTTTGCTTGAACCCGAATACCAGTTAATTCGGGGGTATGAATCCCGCGTACGGCTTCAAAACACCCTGAATCCCGCGTACCGAAAAGGGGGGGCGATACCCTCATTTGGGCTTCTTGAGTTTGGGCGCCCATACCTGTAACAGGTATCAAAACAGCCCTGGAAATTTCCCTGGTAATTTAAGTTAGGCCACTAAAATAAAATATTTACAGTCTGTCATATCACGTCAATACATCAATAAAACGGGAAAAAAAATCCTATTTTTTTCATTGAGAGACGAGTAAGATACCATGAATTTTCTAGGCCTTGAGAAATAACATTTTTTGAAATTCCAAACATTTCCAGAATTACAGTAATGCTCTAAATAATCGACTCCTTAACCACAGCAGAATGATGGGTAATTTTTCAGGATTTAGTCAGAAATATGATTTGTTGCCATTCATCGGAAAGCTCTCACTGAGCCATATTTCCGACTAAATCCTGAAAAATTACCCATCATTCTGCTGTGGTTAGTGAGAGCTTTCCGATGAATGGCAACAAACCATATTTCTGACTAAATCCTGAAAAATTACCCATAATTCTGCTGTGGTTGAGGAGTCGATTATTTAGAGCATAACTGTACATGCAGGCATACAAGCCTTGAACTGGTGTATAACATTTGCAAAATGAGGTCCCCAGATGTACAGCAGGATAGCGTCACCCTCTCAGAACCTCATTCTGCTTAGACCTCAACTTAGCTGCTATGGGAGACATAGGATCAGATGGAAGTTCCCCAGTTGAAGTTGATGATGTTCACCGATTAGTCACCTCAATTTATCTTCTGCAAATTAGGGGATATAGAAACTGAACAGAAGGGAAAAAGTAACTAAAACAGTGTTAATTTGAGACTATATAGATTCTTCCCAGAAGATGAGGCCTAAGCAGAATGAGGTCCCCAGAGGGTGAATTTGGCATAATAGCCTGCTGTGTCGGGTAGCATCACTAATTTCACCCTCTGTGGATCTCATTCTATAAATGTCAGAGACACTATTTCAAGGCTTTATGAATGACTATCTCATATATATTTTGAAGACCTCTGTTTGTCTGTCTGTCTGTCTGTATGTCATTTATACAAATCTACGATTCTCGACCGATCGGGACGAAACTTGGTACGTGTGTGTAGTTGGCCAGGCTGTCGTCCTTGTCGTATTGGCGAGCCCGTCCGACGCCTGTGCAGCGCATGCGCAGACGAGATCTCGGAAACGGGTGGAGCTATCGACTTGAAATTTGCTATGTGAATGTATCTTGATCGGGTACAAATTTTATGGGGTCACCGAGCCCGTGCGACGCCAGCTTCGCGCATGCGCAGACCAGATCTCGGAAACGGGTGGGCTCATCGGCTAGTCTAATATATATTTTGAGACTTCTGTCTGTCTGTGTGTTAGCTGTGGCCGGGAAAACTGTCAGACGGATTTTGACGAAATTTGATGCCTACGGATAATTTTCTCCAGGGAGTGTTTTGGACGGGTCAAATCGTTACACCGACCTGACCATGGCCTTCAAAAAGTCAATTCAAGATCAAATCGGGTAAAACCGGATACTTTTGTCCGGGGAGTGTTTTGGACGGTTCAAATCGTGACCCTGACCTTGACCTTCAAAAAGGTAAATTCAAGGTCAAATCGGGTAAAACGGGACGGATTTCGACGAAATTTGATACCTAGTGACAATTTTGTCCAGGGAGTGTTCTGGACGGGTCAAATCGTTACACCGACCTGACCTTGGCCTTCAAAAAGGTCAATTCAAGATCAAATCGGGTAAAACGGGATACTTTTGTCCGGGGAGTGTTTTGGACGGTTCAAATCATGACCCCGACCTGACCTTGACCTTCAAAATTGTCAATTCAATGTCAAATCGCGAATTTTGACGGGATTTCGACAACATTTGATACCTAGGGTTACTTTTGTCAGAGGAGTGTTTTCGACGGGTCAAATCGTGACCCCAACCTGACCCTGACCTTCAAAATTGTCAATTCAAGGTCAAATCGGGTAAAACCTGATGGATTTCGACGTGTACTTTTGTCCGGGAGTGTTTTGGTCGGGTCAAATCGTGACCCCGACCTGACCTTGATCTTCAAAATGGTCAATTCAATGTCAAATCGCGCAATTCGCCGAAAAGCAGAGGGGAAACAGCCCATGCATAAAATACGGATGCAAAACGAAACGCAGAATGCAATTATCTCGATTAAAAAGGCAGAATGGGTTGTTGTGTCATATATGTCCTAGGAACAGGGGAATTTTTCATCGGGTCAGTCTTTGAGGGACGGGTACCATGAATTAATTCATGAAAAACAAAATATGCGTGTTGTGCTGTCTTTCATAGGAAGGGAAGGGGGGATTTCATCGAAGCTGCTAAACGGCTACCCATGCGTAAAATACGGATGCAAAACGAAACGCGGAATGCAATTATCTCGATTAAAAAGGCAGAATGGGTTGTTGTGTCATATATGTCCTAGGAACAGAGGAATTTTTCATCGGGTCAGTCTTTGAGGGACGGGTACCATGAATTAATTCATGAAAAACAAAAAATGCGTGTTGTGCTGTCGTTCATAGGAAGGGCGAAGCTGCTAAACGGCTACCCATGATTAAAATACGGATGCAAAACGAAACGCGGAATGCAATTATCTCGATTAAAAAGGCAGAATGGGTTGTTGTGTCATATATGTCCTAGGAACAGGGGAATTTTTCATCGGGTCAGTCTTTGAGGGACGGGTACCATGAATTAATTCATGAAAAACAAAAAATGCGTGTTGTGCTGTCGTTCATAGGAAGGGAAGGGGGGATTTCATCGGGTCAGTTTTTCCGCCCGAAAAAAACAAAATTAAATACAAACAAAATCATTTTAAAAATGTCATGTTTCTGACCAACCATGCCAGTGGCGGGCTAACCTGCTATCTATTATATATTATGGAACTTCTGTAAATATGTATGTTATAGACTCAAAAACAGCTTGACTGATGTGACTCAAATTTGATATGTAGGCCTACTTTCATCCTGAGATCATAATGGGTGGGTCTAATTTCATGATCGACCGTCTCCTTGACCTTGCACATATACACTCATATAGGCATGCATCTGGACCAATCAAAGTCAATATATATCCTGCCCAGACGGAGGTGCTCACAAAGAAATCCCTAAATAGCCTGGACGAAATCGGGCACATCAGCTAGTCTATTATATATTTTGGAAGATCTAGCTGTGTGTCTGTGTGTGTGTGTGTCTGTCTGTTTCCAATGGACTCGAAAACGGCCGAGCCTATTTCGATGAAACTTTGTACGTGGGGGTATTTTCGGCCGGGGAGTGACAAAGGCCTATTAATTTGTCCGTGCGACGTGACCTTGAAATCGGGTCATTTCAAGGTCAAACGCACGAATATCACGGGATTTCAATGAAACTTGGTATGTGGGGGTATTTTCGGCCGGGCAGTGCCATAGGCATATTAATTTGACCGTGCAATGTGACCTTGACCTTGGAATCGGGTCATTTCAAGGTCAAACGCCCGAATATCGCGGGATTTTGATGAAACTTGGTATGTGGGGATACTTTCGTATGGGGAGTCTCATAAGCCTATTCATTTGCCCGTGCGACGTGACCTTGACATCGGGTCAATTCAAGGTCAAATCGCGAATTTTGATGGGATTTCGACGAAATTTGATATGTAGGGTTACTTTTGTCCACTGAGTGTATTGGACGGGTCGAATCGTGACCCCGACCTGACCTCGACCTTCAAAATGATCAATTCGAGGTCAAATCGGGTAAAACCGGATGGATTTCGACGGGTACTTTTGTCGGGTACTTTTGTCCGGGTAGTGTTTTGGACGGATCAAATCGTTACCCCACCTGACCTTCACCTTCAAAATGGACAATTCAAGGTCAAAGCCCGGACGAAGTCGGGTCACCTTCTAGTCTATTATATATTTTGGAAGATCTGTGTGTGTGTCTGTCTGTAATCGATGGACTCGAAAACGGCCGAGCCGATTTCGATGAAACTTGGTATGTGGGGATATTTTCGGCCGCAGAGTGACATGGGCCTATTAATTTGCCCGTGCGACGTGACCTTGAAATCGGGTAATTTCAAGGTCAAACGCCCGAATATCACGGGATTTCGATGAAACTTGGTATGTGGGGGTACCTTCGGCCGGGGAGTGGCATAAACATATTAATTTGCCCGTGCGACGTGACCTTGAAATCGGGTCATTTCAAGGTCAAACACCCGAATATCACGAGATTTCGATGAAACTTGGTATGTGGGGGTACTTTCGGTCGGGCAGTGGCATAGGCCTATTTATTAATTAATTAATCCCGTGCGACGTGACCTTGAAATCGGGTCAATTCAATGTCAAATCGCGACTTTTTATGGGATTTCGACGAAATTTGATACGTGGGGTTACTTTTGTCCACTGAGTGTTTTGGATGGTTCAAATCGTGACCCCGACCTGACCTTGACCTTCAAAATGATCAATTCAAGGTCAATCGGGTAAAACCAGATGGATTTTGACGGGCACGTTTGTTGGGTACTTTTGTCCGGGCAGTGTTTTGGACTGATCAAATCGTGACCCCCCTTGACCTTCAAAATGGACAATTCAAGGTCAAAGCCCGGACGAAGCCGGGTCACCTTCTAGTCTATTATATATTTTGGAAGATCTGTGTGTTTGTGTGTGTGTAATCGATGAAACTTGGTATGTGGCGGTATTTTCGGCCGGGGAGTGACATAGGCCTATTAATTTGCCCGTGCAACGTGACCTTGACATCGGGTGATTTCAAGGTCAAACGACCGAATATCACGGGATTTCGATGAAACTTGGTATGTGGGGATACCTTTGGCCGGGGAGTGGCATAGGCCTATTAATTTGCCCGTGTGACGTGACCTTGACCTTGAAATCGGGTCATTTCAAGGTCAAACACCCGAATATCACGGGATTTCGACGAAACTTGGTATGTGGGGGGTACCTTCGGCCGGGGAGTGGCATAAACCTATTAATTTGCCCGTGCAACGTGACCTTGACATCGGGTCATTTCAAGGTCAAACGCCCGATTACACGGGATTTCGATGAAAATTAGTGTCTAGGGATACTTTCGTATGGGGAGTCTCATAAGCATATTCATATGCCCGTGCGACATGACCTTGACCTTGAATTGATGGGATTTCGACGAAATTTGATACATGGGGTTACTTTTGTCCACTGAGTGTTTTGGACAGGTCAAATCGTGACCCCGACCTCACCTTGACCTTCAAAATGATCAATTCGAGGTCAAATCGGGTCAAACCGGATGGATTTCGATGGGTACTTTTGTCCGGTACTTTTGTCCGAGCAGTGTTTTGGACGGGTCAATTCGTGACCCCACCTGACCTTGACCTTCAAAATGGACAATTCTAGTTATATATAAACTGACTCGATACCATCAATTATATACCATCAATTAGACTCAAGCCTTAAAATAAGTTTTATTTGATTGTCTGACATTATGTCAGGCATTAAACAGACATGGTCTGACATTTCAAAATGAGGTCTGACATGACTTATTTTATGACCCGAAATAATACCAAGTGAAACTAATATTTAAATGATGTATTATCCCCAATTATGTTCCTCTTCTCAATTGTCACTTTTTTACTATAAATAATGCAAATCTTCCCACCCTGGCCACAACATTAAACATCTTGCCAATTTCATGCTCAATTCATAGGTTATAGAAATCTTCAATTGCTCTGATCCCAGCGCTATTACTAGTACCATGTAAGGGTTGGCCTATCATCTCGAACAATATATGACTATGGAAGCAGGACAGTAGTATGTTATAACTCGACCGGGAGAGAAAAACTTGTTCTATAAATTTTCCAATTCCAATATTTTGTTGACATCCAAGTTCTAATAATCATACATCTGAAAAACCCAGATTTTGGCAAAACTACTCTCCAATATAATAAATTTCATTTAACAGCACACTATATCAATTTTTATTTTGCAAAATATCACATTACCAGTGATATTTTCCTTAAAAATACATCAATATTTCAACCTGACATTATGTCAGACAGTTTCGCCAAGCCTGAGTTTAGTGTGGGGTGAAGGAAAAGATCACTCGATGTTTTCGACCAACAACCACTTTCCTCAGAGTTTAGTGTGCCTGTCATTTGCAGAATGAGGTCACCAGAGGGTGAATTTAGTGACACTATCCCGCATAGCAGGCTAGCATCACCAAATTCACCCTCTTGGGACCTCATCGGCATGGCCTCATCTGCTATGGGAGACATAGACTCAGATTGAGGTTCCCAAATGGTGAATATTGTGATGTACACTCATTGGGAACCTCAATTATGAGATGTGTCGTCTGCCAATTTGGGATATAGAGAAACGAAACTAAAAAAGAAATAGAATCTATGTGAATATGATATTAAAGAAACTTTCCGGAGATGATGAGGCCTTAAAGCAGAATGAGGTCCCCAGATGATGAGTTTAGTCATGCTAGCCCTCTATGCGGGAAAGAATCACTAAAATCACCCTCTGGGGACCTCATTCTGCAAACGGGCAAGCACACTAAAAACTCAGGCTTGACTGTCGCGTCTCGAAGTTCTGAATATTTCCCGGAGGTACGATGATTCCTGATGAGTGTCGCTATTATATTGATCATGAAGAATTGATTCCGGCACATATGAAATTTATTATCTATATATAGTTTGACGAGACGAGAGAAATCATGACTTTCTTTGCCACATGGACCCGGAGGGACTCATGACTGCCGTTGAGTAGTGATTGTCGAAGTGTAATCTAATCATGTATACGTCTCTAGACAAAGCACGTGTGATGTGCCTGACGAAAGAACACAAACCGCATATCACGCACCCCATCAGCTAAACAAACTCAACACAAATCCTATAAATAGAAGTTAATCAATTGACCATAATTCTGCTGGGCGCGAATTAGATGTGCCAGGAAATTGTAATCCATTTAGAAGCTACTCTCATGGAAGGTATTGGAAAAGTAAGTGAAATAGATGCGGCCTTTTGGAGATTAGAGAATTTAGTCGAGTTTCCCAATAAATTCGTCGAGGGATGTCCCAGTAGTGATATATTGGAGTGGAGATGTCGGTCTGACGTTGGTTATGACGTAGGTAGCTAGCAAGAGGGTTTGCGAATTTGGTATAATAACTCAACACTCTTGTCTTTATGATAGTATATGTAGTATATTGATGAATTGGATGGAATGAGGTATTAGAATTTAACACAGTTCGAGCTGCTATCGATAGTCCTCTATAGATCGCTATAGTGGAGTAAAGGCAACCACACTTCAACGTAAACCAGTATTATCCCTTCCGATTTCACTATCTGGTTTACGTACATTGAAGGAAATTTGGTTTAACCAAGTAAGAGGACCATGATAATACAAACGAACATTTTGTGAAGTTCTAATTCGCTACCTGTTTGATATATTTTCCTGTGATGTCAGCTGGTGATGCAGAACTTTTCTTGTTTTTTCCTATGTATCCAGGTATTCTTGGCTTTTACTTGGCAGCCAATGCCATATATTCCTAGATTTTCCTGGCATTACTGAACACTCACTCAGAAAAGCTAGGAAATCCTAAAGATTACTTTGGAATTCTTTATTTCACCTGGGCAGCCAATACCGCATCTTCCCAGGAAATCCTGCGAATTCCTGGTTTTCCATGCATAGGAATTACGAGAAACATTTGTCCTGGATTTTCCCATTCATAGGAATAACCAGAATTTCTGGCTTTTCCTGATTATTTTTGGGCGTTACTAGTACCCTCAAAAAGGTCAGGAAAAGTAAAGATTTCCTGGGAATTCTTGGTTTCTCCTGTGGGGTTTTATACCGCAGCTGCCCAGGAAATCCTGTGAATTCCTGGCAGGTGAATCAGACCTTCCCAAGAGGAAAATGCAGCAAGAGCATTTATTTGCCCTCGCAATTCAGAAGATGGTGTAATTCCTCCCATGATATAATTGTAAGTTGGGTTTTTCTCCAAAAAAAATTCACTATGTCCAGTTACATGTTCACATGCCCATAATTTAACTGAGATAGGAAAGGTTCAAAATATACCTTCAAATAGTTCGATATTGCATCAACGATTACAATGACCATGAACATTTGACAAGAGGGATGAATGCAAATTTTAGCGACCATGATCCTGGCAATTCCTGGCATTATTTCACACAGGTTATTACGCCGATAAGTCTGTATGGAACATATTGGTGCATTAGTAAATGATACAGTAATGCTTTAATAATCGACTCCTTAACCACAGCAGAATTATGGGTAACTTTTCAGGATTTAGTCGGAAATATGGCTTGTTGCCATTCATCAGAAAGAGCTTTCCGATGAATGGCAACAAGCCATATTTCCGACTAAATCCTGAAAAGTTACCCATAATTCTGCTGTGGTTAAGGAGTCGATTAATTAGGGCATTACTGTATTAGTGCATTAGTAAATGATAGGTCTGTGGCATTTTGAAGCATGAAATTGTCCTTGCTGTTGTTACATCTTGGTCCCAAGCCTGGAAATAGTTTGTCTGACATTTTCAGAATGAGGTCCCCAGAGGATGAATTTAGTGATGCTACCCCACAGTGGGCTAGCTGCAACAAATTCACCCTCCGGGGACCTTATTCTGCCATATATGTTAACCCTTTCTGTATTAAATACTCACTTATGAGTAGATCCCATAGGAAACGTTCAGATAATAAGTTCCTATGGTCGTTTCTTGAAATGATTATCTAAATATTTCTGACCAATGAATATGAATTCTTCTGTATTATCATTTCGTACATATGTCATCTGCCCATTATTTTTTTAACATTCCTCCAGGTGGGAAATAGCTTGATACAAATTTTTAAAAATAAAATAAATAATCATGGATTTCCTGTCACTGTTCCTATCATGGATGTTTAAACAATATTTTGGTTATGAGACTGAGAACAGGGATGGCAAAACAATCATCACGAAAGATTATTGTAAAGCATGCGCCAAGCATTCGGACCGCGTTCGGAAAAATACTTACCGGTAGAGTACGAAATGGCAGCCAGTTCGTCTTTTATTTCCAATGGACTCTGGAGCGGCACTTAAACACCAAATGCCACCTGAGTGCTGTGTATTTCGAGCAACTTGATGCCGAAAATAGTGCAACAACTAGTCCTAGTTGAATTATTTATTAATAAAATTTCATGGACCCTACATGTAATTGACTTGGCATTCATTGTAATAACTAAGACCCCAGGGAATAATACTTTAAGTCAACACAAAATCAAAGTAGAAACAACAACATGTACTTTGTAAATTTTAATATGTAAAACAGTAATAACTATTTAATTTACCAATAATATGAAGTTAATGAACATTTATTCATTTATGAATTGCGGGAGCAATTACTCCCGTATCCTGTTATGCAGGACCAATTTATTACTCCAATTTATTACTCCCGCGAGGAATTCTTCATGAGGAGGACTGAGTATAGAAAGGGTTAAATACATTTATATGGGCATTTTTACATACATTTGATGGGGAGGGGATAATAATTAAATGAGCTAATCCATTACCAACCAATAATTTCCCTGCACATATTCACAAATTGGTTTGTGGCTAAGATTGAGTACAGATCAGGAAGTGTGTCAGCAGCAATTCGGATTACCGGAACTCCACCATTTATAATCATGACAATCGGCTGCCGCAGGTAATAGCTGGAGGATTGTGAGAAAAGATCTGTTCTCTCAGAAGACTTCTGCCATCTAAAGTGCCCTAGCCTAAATAATAGACCTGTTAGTGGGTTCAGAGAAGTGGTTTTATTATTCAACTAGCTGTAACAGGATCTCTTCGGCGTCGGAGGGACCTACGGCCTCTTTGTGCATTAGGGGCTTTGAGCAAAATTTTATCTTATCCAGGGCCTTTATACGCCGATTCCTTTGTGCAAATTTTTATCGTTGAAATATTTTTATTAAAAAAAAAAAAATTTAATTTTAATTTTTTTAATTCAATTTTTTTAAATAAACATTTTGATAACTGATTAGATAACTGATTAGATAACTGTACACTTATTTAACACATTGAGTGAACAATGGTGACTTCAGAGAATACAGTGTTGACATCTAGTTTTTACATCAATCATTGAGCTGAATTGGACTCTTATTTTTACGACCATTTTCCAAATTAAACACTAATTAGTTACAATTACACAAATTACACAATAGCAGTCTATTGTCATCAATAAAGTTTTAATGAACCTGTCACAATGAATGAGCCATCATGACCACTCAGAGTTGAATGTATAGACCAGAAATTAAGGATTCCCAGTCTACACTACAGCCAGCATGAGCTCAGCATCAGGTATGGTAATGCCCTAAGAAATCGACCCCTTAACCACAGCAGAATTAGGGTAACTTTTCAGCATTTAGTCAGAAATATGGTTTGTTGCCATTCATCGGAAAGCTCTCCCCGAGAGCTTTCCGATGAATGGCAACAAGCCATATTTCCGACTAAATCCTGAAAAGTTACCCATAATTCTGCTGTGGTTAAGGAGTCGATTACTTAGGGCATTATATATGTCAAATCTATACTGCATGTGTGTTCGGTTGGTATCGCTTTCCGCGTTCGGATTTAAATTCGGTAAAAATTAATGTATTCGTTCACTTTTGAACCAGAAAAGCCATCTGTTGTTCAGAATAGAGTTTCCGGTTTACAGAGTTAATAGAATCTAAATTGTGAAGAAGTTTCTATAGAAATTTGATTATAAAGAAACTTTCCAGAGAAGATGAGGCCTAAGCAGAATGAGGTCCCCAGTGGGTGAGTTTAGTGATGCTAGCCCGCTATGTGGGATAGCGTATATTCAGAATAGAGTTTCCGGTTTACAGAGGTAATAGAATCTAAATTGTGAAGAAGTTTCTATAGAAATTTGATTATAAAGAAACTTTCCAGAGAAGATGAGGCCTAAGCCGAATGAGGTCCCCAGTGGGTGAATTTAGTGATGCTAGCCCGCTATGTGGGATAGCGTATCTTCAGAATAGAGTTCCCGGTTTACAGAGGTAATAGAATCTAAATTGTGAAGAAGTTTCTATAGAAATTTGATTATAAAGAAACAGGATAGCATCACTAAATTCACCCTCTGGGAACCTTATTCTGCAAATGACAGGCACCATATATTCAGGCCTGGACCCAAATTACAGTAATGCCATCATGAGAGCTTTCCGATGAATGGCAAGCCATATTTCTGACTAAATCATGAAATATTACCCATAATTCTGCTGTGGTTAAGGAGTCGATTAATTAGGGCATTACTGTAGTAAAGTGCAGGATGAAATTGATTAGCCTGCATGAACATTTATTTGGAACACTAGCTTATAGAATCCTGACAATTGCATGACCCAGATAATAGCACAAGGACTTGCCACCAGAGCTTTTGATGAGATTTGCTCTGCACTGAGTTTTTCACACAGATAATAGGTGTGTTTGTGGCTTGTTAGAAGTGGTTTTCTCATTCAGAGAAGATCCTATTAGTGGGCGAAGACTTAAGATCAGGAAATAATCCTACGATGTCACCAAGGTTAAAATGAGCGAGGAAATAATTTCTGTGTAAATGCCACTCGGCATTGTTCAGTTCATAGATGCCCTGATAGCTTCTATTGATCCAGAAGTATAATACGCTCTGCTTTCATGTGAACAGCAATGAAGATCAGACCTTACCCTTCCATGACTGGAGCTTCCTGAAATTTTGTGAAAACCGTGTGCCAATGCATTCTCTTATATATGCGAGTCTCCCATAGAGAGCTTCGCATATATAAGAGAATTAATGCACTGGCCTAACAATATTTACAAGTACCATGACCTTGTAAGCCAGTACATTCTCTTATATATGCGAGGCTCCCTACGGGAGACTCGCATATATAAGAGAATGCACTGGCTCAAGATCTTTAATGCTGCATCAGAGCAGCTCCCGTGATGAAAGTGTTAACTAGGTGGGTTCCTAGACTCAAATCAAATATTTTGCACACCAAAGAAATGGTAATTAAATTGGACAGGGTATCTTTAACCCTTCCATGACTGGAGCTTCCTGAATTTTTGTAAAAACCCTGTGCCAATGTATTCTCTTATATATGCGAGTCAACCATATATTATTTTTTATAATTATAAAAAAATGTAAGAAAATTTAAAAAATCATGATAAAAATTGTTAAAGAATGTAAGAAATAATGTTAAAAATTGTTAAAGAATGTAAGAAAAAATAATAAAAATGATAAAATTGTTAAAGAATATAAGAAAAAATGATAAAAATTGTTATAGAATATAAGAAAAAATGATAAAATATGATAAAAATTGTTAAAGAATTTAAGAAAAAATGATAAAAAAAATTGTCAGGCCAATGCATTCTCATATATATGCGAGGCGACCTAGTGTCGACTCGCATATATAAGAGAATGCATTGGCACAGAGTCTTTAATGCTGCTTCAGCGTAGCTCCCGTCATGAAAGGGTTAACCCTTTCTAAACTAAAACACTCATTGACAAGTAGTTCCCTTAGGAAATGTTCAGATAATAAAGTTCAACAAACGACTTTTCTTCTGCACTCCTGCATTTTTCCTGTCTGTCATCTGATATTATTAAATGAACACCCCTCCAATTGAATTATAAACCATTCCAATGTGTACTCTTATAAACTGAATGGGAGAATCCATTCAGTATAGAAAGGGTTAAAAGAGCAAGCTAGTTGTTTTTTTCCATCTTCATCCGCAATGTGATCCGAGACGGTCGGCTCGTCGACTGTTTACTAGGCCTCTATTAATTCTCGTTGGTGAAAAATAATAGATTTGAAAAGTAGATATCTAATAACTCTGAGCTTTGATATGTGGGGTCCTCGACTCGAATCAAATATATTTTACCCCTGAAACCAAATAAATGGTAATTGAGGGGCGCTTAATCGGCTTATGCATCTTTAAGACTTGACATCAATGAATACCATACACCCCAAAGGCTTTCTTTTCAAGTCTGAGTTTAGTATGCCTGTCCTTTGAAGAATGAGGTCCCCAGAGGGTGAATTTAGTGATGCTATCCCGCAAACTGGACCTCATTCTGCTAGGCCCCATCTTTGGAAAGTTTCGTTATTATCAAATTTCTATATAAACTTAGATTCTATTTCTTTTTTAGTTTAGTTTATATCCCCAAATTGGCAGACGACACATTGCATAATCGAGGTTCCCAATGGGTGTACATAACAATATTCACCATTTGGGAACTTCAATCTGAGTCTATCTCTCCTATAGCAGATGAGGCCATGAAGAATGAGGTCCTAATAGTGAATTTGGTGATGCTAGACTGCTATGCGGGATAGCATCAGTAAATTCACCCTCTGGGGACCTCGTCCTGCAAATGACAGGCACACTAAACTCAGGCTTGTTTCTTTCGCATCTATTACAGACTCATATCATCATTTCATCTAAAATATATATTTTCACATTCAATTTATGATTTGTTTTTAATCTTGCTACCTGATTTTTTTGGATAAAATAAAAAAAACAAGACAGTCAATGACTGTGGAGACGCTCACCAGACTGTAAAGACTAGGAAGACTGGGACTCGGAAGACCATAAGTGTTAGTACTTGTCAAATTCACTTAAAAACAAGTAGTTCTAAAAAGGGATATAGCCTAGAGGGTCTCCGTTGAGCAGTGGGGTGTCCACCTTGAAATATGGTCCAGATCCCCCCACCCCACATAGTCCATAGTCTGCTCCCTCTCAACTGAAGCAAACACACTCCCAAGTTTGTAAAATTCCTTTGCACATGTTGGAATTTTACAACTGATACTTCAAGCTTTCCTAACTGTGGCAAAGTTACAACCTGACATGCTCCCCTTTTTTAATGGTGGACCCCATTCAAACAAATTTTGATCCCAACTCTCCATAGGCCATTTACACCAAATGCCATTTCTTGATTGGTCGAACCCATTTTAACAAATCTGTAACCCAGTCCCAAGTATTAAACACAAGGACCCTCCATACTGGTTACTACATATAGGCTAAATAGGACTGATGGCTCTTGAGGAGCGCCATTTTAAGAATTACTTTGGGGGAAGAGTTATGTCCCTGGTCGCACCCCTATTGGAACTGGTGAACTCATTTCAACAAATCTGAACCCAGTTACCCAAGGACTCTCTATACCAAAATGTATACCAAATATGCCAAATGGTTCTTGAGAAGATGTTTTAAAAATAACTGATGAGGGAAAGAATTATGTCATTGGCTCTGACCAATTCTGAATCAAATCTGAATCCTAGTCACCCATACCAAATATAAGCTGAATAGGCCTGATGGTTCTTGATCGGAAGACATTTTAAGAATTACAATGGATGGACAAGTTACGTCACTGACTCCGCCCTTATTTGACCAGGCGACCTCATTTTAAAACATCTGTATCCCTGTCACCCAAAAACCTTCCATACCAATTATAAGCTAAATAGCCCCGATGATTCTTGAGAAGATGTTTTAAGAATTACTATGGATGGAAAGAGTTAGGTCCCTAGATTCTTGAGAAGATGTTTTAAGAATTACTATGGATGGAAAGAGTTAGGTCCCTAGCTATGCCACTTTTTTTTTACCATGTGACCCCCATTTGAACAGAACTGAATCCCAGCCACCTAGGGACCGTCCACACAAAATATGCCTCCTTCTTTCTCATCCAGTTTCCCATATGTAATCGCCTGAGAAAACAGGTATTTAGTTTTACTGGCCTAACTGTCAGATTCATCATTCACACTTGGCCTTGGGAGTGGAGTTTGTTATCATAAGCATGGTCATTTATATACAAACTCTCTAACAGGCAGAGAAATGTTGGCTATTAATCAAAGCTGTCATTCCAAACAGATTTTGTTAACACTGCCATTTCATTTATTACTTTATAATCAATGTGACTTCTATATGGTGTTAAGTAAACATTATCTGATTGTGGACACCTTCCTCATAGAGCTCTGAGTTTCTGCTGTTCGCATGTTCTTGATTATAAACTGATTTAAACCAAATTTGGTTGAGTTACCCTGGTGGATGTAGTTGTGTGTTGTTAAATATTATTGTGCCTCATATCAATATATATATCATTCTAGGTAATCCCTATATGATACAGGTAGTACAATGACATAATTTGTAAAATGACACTGTAGCTCAACTTGGAAAGGGAATAATTTCATGTGTTACAGTCAATGGAGTGATTAGGAATGCAGAAAGTTGAAATGTCTAAGTAATACTAGATTATCAACATGAAGAGATATATAAAGTAAAATCCAAGATGGTTGCTGATGGCTATGTTTTCCAATGAAATTCAAAAACATTTGATAGCTTCCATCTAGTAGATCAATATCAAGATTAATTTGAAGTTTGGTGATGATCCGATGAGGGAAGTGAACTGTAGGGTGTGCCAAAGGATTTAGTCATGCAAAGAGTAAAATCCAATATGGCTGCTGGCGACCATGTTTTTTGGCCGAATGACCCCAAAATAACACGTGCCCATCTGTATGTCAATATTAACATAAATGACAAATTTCATGATGATCAGACAAACAGAACAGCCTGTAGCCCATGCTAATGGATTGAATTTTGAAATCCAAGATGGCCATTGGCAACCATATTCTTTTTGCAGTCATTTTTTTGCAGTCTGACTCGTTCCCATCTATATGTCAATGTCAACAGACATGACAAATTTCATAATGATCTGATTAAAGGTACGACCTGTAGCCTGTGCCAAAGGATTTAGTCATGCAAAGAGTAAAATCCAAGATGGCTGTTGGTGGCCATGATTTTTTGCCGAATGACCCCAAAATGACTCGTTCCCATCTACATCTCAATACATCCATGACAAATTTCACAATGATCAGACAAACAGTATGGTCTGTAGCCCATGCAATGGATTGAATTTTGAAATCCAAGATGGCCGCTGGCAGCCATATTTTTTTGCCAAATGATCTCAAAATGACTCATTAGGATAGGATATTTTATTTCAATACACATACATATTACATAATAATGATAACAATTATAGATAATTCTGTCGTATATTGTGGGGGATGGCATAATCTGGCAAGACTGTCTTCCTGCCATCCTCATTCCCATTTACATGTCAATGTCAACAGCCATGACAACTTTCATAATGATCCGACCAGGCCTCAGCCTAGGGGTCCAGAACAGGGAGACTTGAAGTCTCCCCTCCAGGAAATTTAGGGAGACTTCAGGGTGGGGAGACTACCAAAAATTGACAATTTTCAAATATCGCTTTATTTTATAACATCTGACAATAAAAAATTTAAAAAGATAAAATAACAAATAAAACTAAAAAAAATTTGACTTTATCTGAAATTAATTGTTATTATACATTTAAAATTTTTGGAAATGTTTTGTGTAGCTATCATTTAAGCAAGACAATTATCAAGTTACAGTAATAGTTACTTTTTTAACTAAATGAAAGTAGTATTATTTCCTAGACTGCAGCTTGGAAGATACGTTTGTACAGTCTGACTCTGAATCATGATGCATGTAACTTTTTAAGTTTAATTTGGTCACGGCTGTAATGTGGGTGTCCGCTAAAATAAACAATAAGGACTAACTAACAAAGGAGTTGCAAAAGCTTTTATTAATTAATGGCCTCCCTTAATTAATGCCAACATCACTGGTATAATCCGATTAAAGCAATAAACTTGACATTATTTTATTTACGGAAGTCGGTCTCTTCAAAAAGTCCGACGCGGTCTCTTCAAAAAGTCTGACGCGTTACCGAAACGAACTTCCGAAGCGCCTGGTACATACTCTGATAATGTCGTAATTGTTTTATATCTAAAAAGCGGGACGGCGGTCTTTTAAGTTAATTAAAACATTTATTTGTGACACTCACGATGGGAACATCTCATCGTGTTTTCAGCGTGTCAAAACATTCGTGATTAACATTCATTACCGCAAAGGGAACAAAGGCGACGGAATAACATAACAAAACAATAGGTCATATTTTTATTTTTTTATTTTAAACACTTGGTCTTTGGCTCTGCATCGTCTGTTTCTTTTTGGGATGGCCGCCACAATTCATATATATATGGACATGTCCAGACATGTCCGGAAAAAAAACTAGAAAAAAAATAAAGAAAAAAATAAAAAAATAAATCCCCCTAAAATTGAAGGCGACTTCGATTTCGCCTTAGAGCGACGATAGGGCGAAGTCAGCGACAGTAAGGCGACAATCTCGCCCGAGTCGCCTTGTGGGCTGAGGCCTGGATCCGACCAAAGGTACGACCTGTAGCCCGTGCCAAAGGATTTAGTCATGCAAAGAGTAAAATCCAAGATGATGCTGGCGGCGATGATTTTTTGCTGAATGACCCCAAAATGACTCATTCCCATCTACATGTCATTGTTAACATTCATGACAAATTTCATGATGATCCGACCAAAGGTACGACCTGTGGCCCGTGCCAAAGGATTTAGTCATGCCAAGAGTAAAATCCAAGATGGCTGCTGGCGGCCATGTTTTTTGGCCGAACGACACCAAAATTACTCGTTCCCATCTAGATGTCAATATTAACTTCAAATTTCATGATGATCAGCCGAATACTCCAGCCTTTAGCCCATGCTAATGGATTGAATTTTGAAATCCAAGAAGGCCACTGGCAGCCATGTTGTTTTGCCGAATGACCCCAAAATGACTCGTTCCCATTTCATAATGATCCGACCAAAGGTACGACCTTTAGCCCGTGCTAAAGGAAAATGACATAAAAGCTACTCAATCCGATCCCCATTTCATCAAGATACAACAACATTTCTTCAAAATACACTTTGGTTATCAGAATCGATTTATTGCAACATGGTATCAAATTTCCCAAAACTTGTTATTTATCGACATTTTGTTCAACAAAATATGGCCGTATTATCACTTAAGTATCATGAAATTTGGATGTATTACCACTTGATTTTAGATTTATCCATCTTCATCCGCAATTTTGTCCGAGACCATCCATTTGACCACGTGTTTCTGGGCCACATTTAATTGCAAATATGGAGAAATAACAAACTTAAATATCTGATCACTCTGAGCTTTGATGGGTGGGTTCCTTGACTCGAATAAAATATTTTTTACCACCCCCCCCCCCCCCCCCCCCCCCCCCCCCCCCGGATTGATTACCTTTAAAATAATTATACATAAATCAACAAATTGAACAATAGTGCCCTATGAAATGCTCATAATTAGGCCAGGATGACTGGGAGAATCACAGGACCGAATAATAAATCTCTCAATTCTCAGAACTATAAGATCGGATGGCGGAGGAATTGAAATCAGCACTTTACTTTATGACCCATACTAAGTCTCCAATGCAAGCCTCCAAATAGTGTGTCTGTCATTTGCACAATGAAGTCCCCAGATGTTGATTTTAGTGATGCTACCCTGCACAGCGGGTTAGCATCACCAAATTCATCCTCTGGAAACCTCATTCTGCTCAGGACTCAACTGCTATGGGAGACCTAGGGTCAGATTGAATTTCCCCATTTGAAGTTGGTGATGTTCACTCATTAGTCACCTCGATTATGCATTTTATCTTCTCCAAATTAGGAATATAGAAACAGAAGGGAAAAAGTAACTAAAAACAATGTTAATTTGAGACTATAGATACTCTCAGAAGATGAGGCCTAAGCAGAGTGAGGTCCCTAGAGGGTGAATTTGGTGAATCTAGCCCGCTGTGTGGGATAGCGTCACTAAATTCACCCTCTGGAGACCTCATTCTGCAGATGACAGACAAACTATTTGCAGGCTTGCAGTACAATAATTTGTAATTAGGCATCCAGAAATAGAAGGTTCTTGCGGAGAAAAACGGCAGGAGTAATAACGCAAAATTGTTTGAATTATATCCGCAGCGACAACCCACAGCGGGCAAATAATTAAAGTCAAAGCTCTCTGGCCTAATTGCGGCAAACCAGAATGATATAAATCAGAGTTATGGTTCCTTATTGTGGTCTGATTGTAACCCTTGTAGTTTATAATGCTTCCGGCGAAATTGATATGATTAAAGATTTATGTAGGGCTCCGGGCCAATTTTTACGAGAACCTAATTTACGTTTTATTCCGAGTATAGTTTGTAAAATAACATGTTTGAAACAAGAGAGACTATAATTTGTTTGATATAATTTTCAATCCATCTTTTCGGTGTTTTAAAAGGAAACCAATAATTATTTTGATGATTTTACTTTTACAAAATAATGATATTCTTTAATAGAGGCTCTGATTTACTACTGTATGCATTATGTGAAGAAATATTGCGACAATGCCAATGATGTTGCTTCATATCACAGGCATCAGAAAACAATTGTTAGACAATTGGGGTCGCGACTGGGTGGATTTATGACATCATCAAGATGACGGCCATCCAAAATTTCAGAATAAACTTTGAGTCAGTCTGATTAACCCTTTCCTCACGGAGCTGAGCTGGTGCAGCATTAAAGATCCTGTGCCAAGGCATTCTCTTATATATGCGAGTCTCACATGGGGAGCCTCACATATACATGAGATGGACTGTCGTCCGGTGCATACCCCCTTGTGGCATACCGCCTAGTGTGGGCATATCTATAACTTATGATCGACTGCTATACTCAGACAGATGGACCCAAAAATCAGCATATAAACAAAGATGAATAACTATAGAACGAAAAAACAAACAAAACAGTTGAATGCGCCATTAAATGACCTCATAGTGGTGAACATCCATACCAAATTTCATTGAGATCCGATCACTACTTTTCAAGTTATGATATGAACAGACACCAGACGGACCAAAAATCCAACATTTCCAGAAAACAAAGATGAATAACTCTAGAATGGAAAATCAGAACAAAACGATGACATGAACAAACATCAGACAGACGTACGGATGAATGCACGGACAGACGGACAGGTGCAAAACAGTATACCCCCCTTTTTTTTTAAAGGGAGTATAATAAGAGAAAGAACTGGCTTACAAGGTCAAGGTAAATATTGTTAGGTCAATGCATTCTCTTATATATCTCCCTTATATGGAAGACTCGCATATATAAGATAATGCATTGGCACAGGGTGTTTGCAAAATTTCATGAAGCTCCAGTCATGGAAGTGTTAATAGCTAGTCGAGAATTGCAACAGACCAGAATGATATAAATCAGAGTTATGGTTCCTTATTGTGATCTGACTGTAACCCTTGTAGTTTATAATGCTTCCGGGGAAATTGATATGATTAAAGATGAATGCAGGGCTCCGGGCCAATTTTTACGAAAATCTAATTTACTTTTTATTCAGATCGTAGTTTGTAAAATAATATGTTTCAGCCCTCTTAATTCAAATTGTTTGGCTTTGACAATCCGCTATGGCAACCCTTTGCCGGGGCCCATGCAGTTTACATGTACTTCAGCAATTATGAACGCTGCATGTTTGGAATACAGTAATGCCCTAAATAATTGACTCAGGATTTAGTCGGAAATATGGCTTGTTACCATTCATTGGAAAGCTCCAAATAAAGCTCTAAGTAATGCCCTAAATAATCGACTCCTTAACCACAGCAGAATTATGGGTAATTTTTCAGGATTTAGTTGGAAATATGGCTTGTTGCCACAATTCATTTCTGATGAATGGCAATAAGCCATAGTTCCGACTAAATCCTGAAAAGTTACCCATAATTATGATGTGGTTAAGGAGTCGATTATTTATGGCATTACTGTAAGAAGTGCCACCTGAAAGTCTATAGTTCATTCGATATCATTTTCAATCCATCGTTTCAATGTTTTAAAGGGACACCAATAATTATTTTGAAAATTTTCTCAGGCATCAGAAAACAATTGTTCGATGCCTGGGGGTCACGACGGTGGATTTATGATGTCATTAAGATGGCTGCAATCCAAAATTTCAGAGTAGGCACTGAGTCAGTTTGATTATTAATATCTAGCAGAGAACCCTTTTGTGATGGGAGCTGTGCTGGTGCAGCATTAAAGATCCTGTGCTAGTGCATTATCTTATACAGTATAGCCTATATGCCCAGGAACTGTGTTGTGGAAGGAATAATTTTAATGGCTTTGCACTGTGTTTCTCCACAGATCTGAGGCAATTACAGGCAGTGTACAGTAGACTGAATATATGCGAGTCTCCCATAGTGAGCCTTGCATATATATATATAAGAGAATGCACTGGCTTACATGGTCAATATTGATAGGCCAATGTATTCTTTTTAATATATATACGACGCTCCCTATGTGAGACTCGCATATTTAAGAGAATGCATTGGCACAGGGTTTTCACAAAATTCTGGAAGCTCCAGTCATGGACGGGTTAAATCACAATATATAAAAGGTAGTTTGTAGTATGAATTGTGGTCACTCATGGATTAAACTTAATCGGACGCAAGGGTGTGAAATAAACACAGAACGCAATGCATCATAATCTAGATTCTTTTATCAAAATCATTGCGGATGGTACAGTGATATTTCACTCCAGTTCCGTTTCGTGATATATATCCTTGTGTCATCTGCAACTCATTTGATAAAAGATACTTGATTAAGATGCGCATTGTGTTCTGTCTATATATATACTGGTATAGTCTGAATAAAAACGTACATATTGTAGATCTATTATCAGTATTTTTCCCAACAAGCTTTCGACTTACAAAGTCTTTCTCAGGTCTAAGATAGAAGCGTTAAAATGTCACACCTTGTAGATCTATAATCTGTATTTATCGGTCAAGCTACAAGGTGTTACATTTTTATTCAGACTATATATATTACCACCAGATCTATATGGCTACCTCCCACATATTATATATATATATATATATATATATATATGTCAGGTGTTACGTTTTTATTCAGACTATATATACAGTAATGCCCTAAGTAATCGACCCCTTAACCACAGCAGAATTATCGGTAACTTTTCAGGATTTAGTCGGAAATATGGCTTGTTGAAAAAGCCATATTTCCGACTAAATCCTGAAAAGTTACCCATAATTCTGCTGTGGTTAAGGGGTCAATTACTTAGGGCATTACTGTATATCGCATTAAAAGCCCTCAAGGCATTTGTAATGTGAACAAGCCTGAGTTTAAGGTGCCTGTCATTTGCAGAATGAGGTTCCCAGAGGGTGAATTTAGTGACGCAACCCCGCATAGCGTGCTAGCATCACCAAATTCACGCTCCGAGGACCTCATTCTGCATGGCCTCATCTGCTATGGGAGATATAGACTCAGATTGAAGTACCCAAATGGTGAATATTGTGATATACACCCATTGGGAACCTCGATTATGCAATGTGTCGTTTGCCAATTTGGGAATATAGAGAGACTAAACTGAAAAAGAAATAGAATCTATGTGAACAAGTTTCTATAGAAATTTGATAATAAAGAAACTTTCCAGAGAAGATGAGGCTTAAGCAGAATGAGGATCCCAATAGTGAATTTAGTGATGCTAGCCCTCTATGCAATACAGAGTCACTAAATTCACCCTCTGTAAGCTGTGCAAGCTGAGCGTTGGTTTATATACATCACATAAATAGTTAGCACTCAACACCCTGGCTTTTTTTTTAGGAGAGTGATTCATGGTGACCAATTCAACACCGAAATCTTGAGAGGCGAAGATAAGCGAGAACTATTCCGGTATGTTGTAAACAATTTGGTGGCATTTCTAACCAAAGTATAACTTAGTAGGGTCTCCTCAGTGTTGTGTGTTTTGCTTATCACATACTCTTTACGTATTGTTTGTTTACATAACACAGAGTACTAACATGACAATAACATGCAGCTTACACGATATTATGATGGTATTACTATAAGAACAAAGATTGTCTATAATATAATATTCTTTCTGGTGGTTTTAACGAATGTGACTATTTTAACAACAATACCCACCACCAACGCTTAACCGGAGCTTCCTGAAATTTTGCACAAAAAAAACCCCTGTGCCATTGTATTCTCTTATATATGTGAGTCTCCCATGGGGACAAGCCTTAATATAATTTTTATTTGACTGTCAACATTTTTTCATGCTCCAAACAGACATTGGTCTGACATTTCAAAATGAGGCCTGACATGTCTTTTTTATCACCCGAAATAATGCCATGTGAAATGTATAATGATGTATTATCCACCAATATTGTTCCTCTTCTCAATTGTCACTTTATTACTATAAATAATGCAAATCTGCCCACACTGGCCACAACATCAACAAGAGGTGTGCACTCGCGTGCTAGCATACCCCCACCATGGCAAATTCAACCCGCATTATCCGTAAACCCAACAAAAAAGGTTTTTAACTGTAAAGAAAAATTCGGACTAATAATATCGATATGGTGTCACAAGAAGCTTGTACAGAAAAAATCATTCAAATTGGTTCATATTTGTTAAAGTTATTAAGTCGGACAGAATTTTCTAAGTCAAAATAAGTCGAAAATGAAGTGTAATATTACGAAAAACAGTCTGAGTCAATCACTAGCCGCATCATGTAGAGAGGGTATTGTGAGAAGCATGTATACCAAAAATTATTGAAATCGGTTCATATTTGTTAAAGTTAATAAGTCGGACAGAATTTTCTAAGTCAAAATAAGTCGAAAATGAGGCGCAACATTAAAAAAAAAAGTCGGACCAAACCGCAATTAGCATCATGCGGAGAGGCAGTCCTAAGGAGATTGCATACAAAAAATTATTGAAATCGGTTCATAGTTGTTCGAATTATGAGGTCGTACAGACGGACGGACGCTGTTACTAGTACCATGTAAGGAAAAAATGACTCTATAGAATGCAAGACAGTAGTATGTTATAACTCGACTGGGAGGAAAAACTTGTTCCATAATTTTTTCAATTCCAATATTTTATAGACATCCAAGTTCTAATAATCATGCATCTGAAAAACCCAGATTTTGGCAAAACAAATAACTAAAAACTACTCTCCAATAGAATAAATTTCATTTGACAGCCCACTACTCTCGGGCTCCAAATAAAAGTGCAGGCCCAATTAATAGTGCAGGGGGGGAATTCCATTGAAAGTTAATAAAAGTGCAGACCCAAATAATAGTGCAGGGGGACTCTGAGCAAAACACCAACATGCCTGGTTAAACAAATTATTTTTTGTAGAAGGTCAAGTATAGGAATCAACATAGTACTAGTACATGTACGTCTCATGTGGTATTTTATTCAATATTAATTAAATGTCCATATGTATGCCATACATGTATACTTGAATATGTACATGCATAAATTTATAAGCTCATCGTTTTGATATCAGAATCATATAGAAATCTTGACTTTGTGCTCTTTTCAATTTTAATAGCCTCAAAATTAATAAACGTGCAGACCCAAATAAGCACTGTGCATGGGGGAAATTTCCCACGAAAATAATAAACGTGCATGCATGTTTATTTGGAGCCCAAGAGTATATCAATTTATTTTGCAAAGTATCACATTACCAGTGATATTTTCCTTCAAAATACGTCAATATTTCAACCTGACATTATGTCAGACAGTTTCAAAGCAGAGCCTGACAACCTATAAATATTTGAATTTGGCGTCTGACAATTGTCCGTGTCAGACCACTTATTTTGAGCCTTGCATGGGGAGCCTTAGATATATAAGAGAATACATTGGCCTAACAATATTTACCAGTGCATTCTCTTATCTATGCGAGGCTCCGTGTGGGAGACTCACATATATAAGAGAATGCACTGGCACAGGATATATAATGCAGCAGCATAGCAGCTCCAATCACGAAAGGGCAAACAAACTTGGTATAAATTTCCAGCTGAACCATAGCGAATGGCTTCCATAGCTTTTTAACCATTTAATGATTAAAGATCCTGTGCCAGTGTATTCTCATACATGTGGGTCTCCCATAGGGAGCCTCACATTTATAAGAGAATGCACTGGCTTACAAGGTCAAGGTAAATATTGTTAAGCCAATGTATTCTCTTATATATGCAAGGCTCCCCCTATGGGAGACTCGCATATATAAGAGAATGCATTGGCACAGGGTTTTCACAGAATTTCAGGAAGCTCCAGACATGGATGGGTTAATGAAGTAATAATATACAGGGCAGTGTGAGCGATGAATATATTCATCTGATTTGGCACCGCTTATTGAGTGAATCAGAATTATAGTCCAGGGAATAATACTGTGTGGTTCTGACCTACACTTATAGCTATTTATATGTACCGTACAGTAATGCCCTAAATAATCAACTCCTTAACCACAGCAGAATATATGGGTAACTTTTCACGATTTAGTTGGAAATATGGCTTGTTGCCATTTGTCGGAAAGCTCTCAGTGAGAGCATTCCGATGAATGACAACAAGCCATATTTCCGACTAAATCCTGAAAAATTACCCATAATTCTGCGGTGGTTAAGGAGTCGATTATTTAGGGAATTACTGTACAGTCTCAGGTACCAGCCAAGAGGCGACTTGGGAGATAGGGAGATATCTTCTCCCTAAAAGGTGCCACTTCTCCCTATTTTTGTCTCAGGGAGATGTGACCTCTCTCATATTCCAGTATTCATATGTACAACAGCATATTTAAAGTATATTTACTGATTATAATGGTGTTCTTACTCGCTATAATGTTTTTATAAATGGGCCCTCGTGTTGCATAATACTCAGTGGATATAAATTGAACTTCATCCATTGTGTAAATACTTCTCCCTGATAACAGTCCACTTCTCCCTAATAACCAAACAGGGAGAAGTGACTGGTCCCTGTTCAGTCTCCTTATCATAATGCCTGAAACTCTTAAGGTGGCTTTATGCAAGCCTGAGTTTAGTGTGCCTGTCATTTGCAAAATGAGGTCACCAGAGGGGGAATTTATGGAAGCCATCCCGAATAGCGGGCTAGCATCACTAAATTCACACTCTGGGGACATCATTTTGCTTAGGTCTCATCTTCTCTGGAAAGTTTCTTGATTATAAAATATCTATAGAAAATTCTTCACATTTCTTTTTTAGTTTAGTTTCTCTATATCCCCAAATTGGCAAATGACATATTGAATAATCGAGGTTCCCAATGGGAGTACATCACAATATTCATCATTGAGAACTTCAATCTGAGTCTAGGTCTCCCATAGCAGATGAGGCTATGCAGAATGAGGGTTAGCATCACTAAATTCACCCTCTGGGGACCTCATTCTGCAAATAACAGGCACACTAAACTCAGGCTTGGCTTTATAGTATATTGGCCTTTCCAAAGCAAAATAGTGAATTTTATAACTAGAAATGATCCAAAATAATTAGTAACTTCTAAATAAATGAAAGTGTCAATGACACTGAAGCTCAACTTGGAGATGGGGCTTATAAATAACGACCCCGCTCGGCGCGCGCCGAGCACGGGTCGTATATAGGTAACAGTATACCGTGTAGGCGAAATTTTTACTGACACAACTTTTTCGTGAAAAAATCACGTGACTTCCAGCAGTGGTTTGACAAAATCGCGGAATCAGCAATGAAACAAATTTACTACTTCACAACTTCCAATATGTGGCAATGGACAACTGAGGTATTTATTTATTTATAAACAGTAAGTTGTTATGAATATGTCCTGCAAAGGTTAATTCATATTAGATCAGTTTCATTTGTTAGCTAAATGAAGGTAGTTAAAGCGTCATGACATCAAAACGTCATTTGTCTCTGCGGGCCAGAATCCAGACATGACTGAAAGTGTCATGTCGTCTTCGCTTATACATTCACTATATACAATACACTATAGGGGCTTTTATTATCAAAGGCCGATAGGCTAAATTAAGACATATATAATTATCGAAGTCCACTGGCATCCAAAACGATCTACACTATTAATCAAGCATTCGCGTCGCTGACATGCGTATAGGCCTAATAGGCCTATATATGCATACAGTTCCACGACTATTTGCACAATCCTTCGCATTGTCCGTTTTACTATTATGTCGGGGTCGTTCTATATATGCCTTGCATATTATCATATTATCAAATGTTACAGTTAATGGATGATAAGGAATGTGGAAAGTTGGTATTCTATGTATTCTAGAGGTCACCCTAATGATCCATATGAATTCGGTGATGATCGGATGAGGCCTGTGGCCTGTAGGGTGTGGCAACGGATTTAGTCATACAAAGATTAAAATCCAAGATAGCTGCCAGCAGCCATGTTTTTCATTGAAAACCGTTCAAGTTCAATGGCTGCCATCTAGAGGTGATCCCAAACATGCCTGTAAATTTTCAAAACATTGCGCCAATAATTGTAGGCTGCATGGTGTGCCGATGGATTCAAATGTGAAATCTAATATGGCTGCTGGTGGTATGTTTTTAACAGAATTCGGAAAAAATGGTAAGCTCCATGATCTATAAAGAGGTCACCCCGAAGATCCATATGAAGTTTGGTGATGATCGAATAATATATGTGACCTGTTAGCTGTGCTAATGGATTTAGTCATGCAAAGATTAAATCCAAGATGGCTATGGCTCTGGTTGAGTTTTTTTGCCCATAAGAGTGAAACTAAAAATAGACGAACTAAAGAACCATAAGTCAGAACTGAAGGTCAGAACTGAAGGTCAGAACTGAAGGCCATAACTGAGGTAAAAGAAAATTGGACAAACCTGGTTTTTGAACTCAATCAAGATATTGTTGTGAAAGATCCATATACCCAATATGAATGGAATCGGTTGAAGATTGGATGTGGCCTGTTGGGTGTGCCAATGGAAATTGTTGATGGACGAATGCAAGCACGCACAATGGACGCCAAACCATTTAATTTTATTAGGCCGAAAATCTATTGTTGAGTTATTCACCCTTGGGCTGGGTCCTAATTGAGTGGATACTACCATTTAAGCAAATTCCCCCAAGGAATCTCCTTTCCAAATTTCTACCCAATCAGCCAAGTAATTTTGTAGGAGAAGTTATTAAAATAAATGGCAGGACAGACTAATAGACTTACAGACCAACAAGGGAGTAAAAGTGGCTGATATAACTTCCCATGATGCTTTGTATCAGGTGGGCTTAAGAAATTAAGCAGTTCCTAATAATCTCAAGCATAAAATGACTCACATCTTCAGAAACACAATTTATTTTTCCTGCCATAACTTATAATGTCATGGGAGATATCCTGTGGAATGGGACATCAATGATGCTGGTCAAATTCACGTGATAACAGTCGTAAAAAATGGCGGGAACCATTAACCCCTTCTATACTGAATGGTTTCTCCCATTCAGTTTTAAAAGTATGCATTGGAACGGTCTAAAATTCATTTGGAGGGGTGTTCTGATAACAAAAGCACAGAACAAGAGCATTGCTAGGCATGGCAAAATACGCCTGTGGTAATTCCTACAAGGGCCAAAACTCTGATGAAAATTTGCAGATGGAAGCCAAATTCAAACTTGACCTGTATTTTGGGCTAGTAAACTCACATACCAAATTTCATTCCTTTCAGTTCAGACTTAATAAAGTGGGATTAAAATGTATTGTTTTCAACACCTCAACTTTTGCTCCGGAGATTTGCATGGAAATGCCCATTCAAAATTGGTCACTTGATCTCCCTCTTTTTAATAAAATGATTTGATTTTGGGAGTTATAATATAAAAGTGTCTTTAACCTAACCCTTTCATGATGGGAGCCACGCTGGTGCAGCATTAAACATCATGTCTAGGGAGCCTCGTATATATAAGAGAATGCACTGGCTTACAGGGTCAAGGTAAATATAGGCCAGTGTACTCTCGTATATACATGTATGTGAGCAGGGGCGCCGGAAGCATCCAAGGGCAGAGGGGGGCAGAGCCTACAAAAAGGGCACTTTTCCGCAAAAAAGGGCATTTTCTTAGCAAACTCGGGAAAATAACCACAAATTCATTGTGGCAAAAATCCCTATTTTAATGGTATTTGTCAGTTTTTATGGCCGTTTTGTGATCAAATTGACAAAAAAATTATATTCCTTGTGAAATTGGTGGTATTTGGACCAAAAAAGTCACAGTTTGCTATAAAAACACGAGATTAAACACACAAAAAGCATTTTCTGTCTCCAGAAAAAGGGCAAGTCCTGCCCCCACTCGCCCCCCTGTCAAGGGCAGGGGGGTCAGCTGCCCCCTCTGCCCCCTCTTCCGGCGCCCCTGTATGTGAGGCTCCCTATGGGAGACTCGCATATATAAGAGAATGCATTGGCACAGGGTTTTGCAAAATTTCAGGAAGCTCGAGTCATGTAAGGCCTTAATAAAAATATTGTTTGTTTGCAGTCACCCCTCAAAAGTCACCAATCCAAATAATTTTTTCAGTCTTGTCCAGTGTCTTGTCAAGAAATATTTTGTTTTTATCCACTGCTTGATATTAAAGGTACTCAATCCAATCAGATGCTCCTAAATTACTATTTCTTTCTCATGGAAGGGTTAATATACCAAGAGTGACTGAATGCAGCCATCGATGTTGCAAATAACATTAACCTTTCCATGACTGGAGCTTCCTGAATTTTTGCAAAAAACCCTGTGCCAATGCATTCTCTTATATATGCGAGTCGCCCATAGGGAGAATGCATTGGCCTAACAATATTTACCTTAATCTTGTAAGCCAGTGCATTCTCTTATATATGGAAGGATCCCTATGGGAGACTCGCATATATAAGAGAATGCACAGGCACATGGTCATTAATGCTGCACCAGCACAGCTCCCATCATGAAAGGGTTAAGGAAATATGCAGTGTGCTGTATATGATCATGATCAAACATTGTCTGCATTTCCGTGTCATCTTTCATTGTGGAAAATAGTGATAACTTGAAAAACTGCAAAGTTTGTTGACCAAGGCTCAAAATAAGTGGTCTGACATGGACAATTGTCAGACGCCAAATTCAAATATTTATAGATTCAATATTGATCAGGTTGTCAGGCTCTGCTTTGAAACTGTCTGACATAATGTTAGGTTGAAATATTGACGTATTTTAAAGGAAAATATCACTGGTAATGTGATACTTTGCAAAATAAATTGATATTGTGGGCTGTCAAATGAAATTTATTCTATTGGAGAGTAGTTTTAAGTTATTTGTTTTGCCAAAATCTGGGTTTTTCAGATGCATGATTATTAGAACTTGGATGTCTATAAAATATTGGAATTGAAAAAATTATGGAACAAGTTCTTCCTCCTTATAACCTACTACTGTCTTGCATTCTAGAGAGTCATTTGTTTGAAATGATAGGCCAACCCTTACATGGTACTAGTAACAGCGCTGGGATCAGAGCAATTGAAGATTTCTATAACCTTAGATTTGAGCATGAAATTGACAAGCATTTTTGATGTTGTCGCCAGCTGTGTGGGCAGATTTGCATTATTTATAGTAATAAAGTGACAATTGAGAAGAGGAACGTAATTGGGGGATAATACATCATTATTCATTTCACATGGCATTATTTCGGGTGATAAAAAGACATGTCAGGCCTCATTTTGAAATGTCAGACCATGTCTGTTTGGAGCCTGACAAAATGTTGACAGTCAAATAAAAATTATATTAAAGGCACGGGCGGCGTTCATTGCAGAAATATTCATATTTGTTCAAATCGCCATAAACAGAAGGAATATTAAAATATATATAGTTTTGTTCATATGCCAAACATAATCAACGCGTAAATAGTATATTGTCGACATGACGTACGATGGTGTATGTAAACAAGAACCTGCTCGTGTTACAGAAGTTTTGCTGCTGTTTAGATAACACAGCGCAATTCTATTGGTTAATCACACAAAAATTATACAAACGCTCTTTATTATTTCCATTTCCATATCAGGAAAACAGTAACAAATAACGCTCTTTATATTTACCATATCCGGATCTAAACAAAAGCCAGGAAATGTAACGTTTTTTGCTTTTGTTTACATAAAAAAAGAAAAACGATTGACAATAACATACTGTTTATGCCATATTTCTGATTGGTATAGGAACAAGGTATGTCTATATTTTACTATTATTTCTGTTTATGGCGGTTTTTGATGGAGGTGAATATTTTAACAGCATACCCAGCGCCAACGCTGCCCGTATCTTTAAGGCTTGTTGTTGACATTACTGACTGCGCTGTTACAAACTGTTGTTTCAACATTTGGACCCTCATCATTGGAGGATTATAGATAATGTGTGGAGCTCCGTGGTCCAGTGGTTAGCGAGTCGGACTTGTCTTCGCTGTCAACATATCGAGATGAGTTTGCAGCCCGCCACTGGTCTGATGCGAGCATGATCAGCATGCAATTGTGAGATCGTTGTTCGAATTTCGTGCCAAGTTGTGACCCTCAAGCAAGGTCGCTCGTACTGTCTGCTTCACACCACCCATGCATTAACAAGGGTACCTGGTTATGAGCAGTGAAAGATCTTGTCAGTATGCTAGCCACATTGTGGCTGTACCTCCCATTATCCCTGGGAGTAGAAGATGGCTACTGAGTGTTCAGGCTCATCAGGGTAATAATTGTCCCACACATTGAAACTAATTCCAGTCTACAGGTACCTGGCATATGTGAGTAATTAAATGGATTGATTAATAAGAAAAAAATAATATTTTATCATGTTCTTCGTAGTAATGGCTTAACAAACTTTGTCTGTTTTTTTTTCAGTTGTTCCCACTGTGAACACCTTGAGACGCTTTAACCCGTTGAACCCGAGAGACCATAATACTGGTCCAATCCTTATATTCAGATAACACGAGAGACCGGAATACCGGTACAGAAATAATGCAATATTTGACATGGAAATACAGCACAGTAAACTAGAATCGATTCTCGTAATGATCCTCGCAAAAAAATTCAATTTCCAGTCCTTTATGACTAACTTGATTCAGCATATGATTCTCGCAAAATTAAAGTATTTTGAGCCCTGTGTTTACCCATGACTTTGGCAGACAAACTAATGATGTTTCTGAGGCCTATTTTAAGGAAAAAGTTTTTATCGTCGACAAAGAGGAAGAATTTTGTTATAAATATCGTGATCAAAGCACACATTAACTAGAATTGTGCTTCTACTTTGCACTAATCAGTCGCATGTTTATCTCTCCGACTTTAGCAGCCAAATTGGTGACAGGGGGTCTGTTTCTTCACGCATGCAGAGGTGTATTTTGAGAAATGCTTTTTATTATCGGCAAAGGAATTTTTTTTAGTTATAAATAGTGAGACCAAAATGAACGCAGACTCCTTAACCACAGCAGAAATATGGGTAATTTTTCAGGATTTAGTCGGAAATATGGCTTGTTGCCTTAATGCATTCATCGGAAAGCTTTCCGATGAATGGCAACAAGCCATATTTCCGACTAAATCCTGAAAAATTACCCATAATTCTGCTGTGGTTAAGGAGTCGATTATTTAGGGCATTACTGGAGACTGTCTCGCTGAAATACTGTGTGACATATTTCACCACACACTAGTTCAGTTTAGCGTAGTAGATTGCCGTATAGTTGAGTGTGTAGACGTCCCAGCTATTAACCCTTCGATGACTCCAGCTTCCTGAAATTTATGAAAACCGAGTGCTAATGCATTCTCTTATATATGCGAGTCCGAGACTCGCATAGGGACAAATGACATTAATGGCTTACATGTTCAGTAATATCCAGCAATTTTAATAGGAAAATGTTGTACTCACATTTACATCATCGAGTGAAGAAAGTGAATTCCACGACAATCATGACAAGCCTTCATTATTGGCTTTGCCTGCTGTACATAAGTAATTTTCGTGCCTGATGATGAAAAACCTGTAATATAAATCAGATATTTTAGGCAATGACAGGGGCTGAAATGAGCCCCATTCAAGCCTGGGTTTAGTGTGTTTGACATTTCAAGAATGAGGTCCCAGAGGGTGAATTTAGTGACAATATCCTGCACAGCAGGCTAACATCACCAAATTCAACCTCTGGGGACCTCATTCTGCTTAAGCCTCAACTGCTATGGGAGACCTTGGATTATATTGAAGTTCCCCAGACTGCCAGTTGAAGTTGATAATGTTCGGCCATTGGTCACCTTGTTTTAGCAAATTATGGAATATAGAAACTGAACTGAAGGGAAAAAGTAACTAAAAACAATGTTAATTTGAGACTAGATAGTAGATACTTCCCCAGAAGAAGAGGCCTAAGCAGTATGAGGTCACCAGAGGTTGATTTTGGTGATGCTAACCCGCTGTGTGGGATAGGGTCACTAAATTTTCCTTCTGGGGACTTCATTCTGCAAATGTCAGACAAACTATATCTAGGCTTGGCCGCATTCCCAATGGGAAATAGTTAGGTTTTTCCCCAACATTGCCCCAATAATAACCCTTTCAAGCTGGGAGCTGTGCTGTTGACAACACTGTTGTAGCATTAAAGATCCTGTGGCAGTGCATTCTCTTATATAAATCGAGTCTCCCATAGGGACACATCCTGGTTTTCAAAAGTAATTCCATTTTCACAACCAAAAAAGCCTGGATATAGTGTGTCTGACATTTGCAGAATGAGGTCCCCAGAAGGTGAATTTAGTGACGCAAGTGTACAAAATTACTTTAAAGTGATGTGAAACTAGGCCCCTGTGAATCGGATTTTTTCGACCGAATCGAATACCGAATCGAATCAGGTAAATGATATTCGATTTCGAATCGAATTCGAATCGAATCAGACACCGTGTTGAAATGTGAGGAGTTCATAAACAAAACGTAAATACTTATGAGAGAATTCATCGTACACCTCGGCAGTAATCCCGTGTGGAGTTGTCAACCGGAAGCCATTCATTTTATTCACGGAAACAGCCGAATATGGACTATGTAATACGGAAATACGTTGTGATTACTCAAAATCGGGAATGATACATCGGAACGAGTCATTTGCGCTGCTGCTGGTGGTTGTATTTTGTATCTATAAATCTATTATACCACAACTTGTGTACCCGACTAAAACATTCAAGGAACAGGGAGCATAATATTCTACTGGAGCCTGGCTATATCAATTCAAATCTCGAAAGTTGGACTCTTGGAAGCATATTTAATAGCTCAGAGACTAGTATGCTGACGACTACAGTATGGCCTCTTAGTAATCACTAATCAGTAATGCTGAAGGGTCAAGTTCCAACTTCCACCACCTATAAGCATTAGGGTACCTGAGTTAGGCACGTGGGAACGAGTTCAACTAGAGTATAGGCCTACCCGAACTAAACGCGAGAGGACGAATGAAAGATCGTACTCGGCGAAAAAACTTAACTTCAAACAGGCAACGTCAACTCAGAAATCTGGTGCTATATTTGTTGCAAATTGGTTTCTTTTAATACCATAATTTACATTTAAGTACACACTATTAATTAGAAACTATACTGAGTACGTCGACCTCTCGCATGATCGTTGACTTCAGCGACAATCGGTCAATTTGGTCAAACCATCGGAAGTCGGATATATATATACTCTTACTCTAGTTCCCGCGTGCACAAACTCGGATACCCTAATGCGGCAATGCCTATGTGTGGTGGCCCCTTCACTGGCCTTCAACCTTAGTAGTAGTCTACAACAGGCAACCCCAGGCCAACGCGTTGTTGAATCGTTGAGCATCATATCCGTTCCTGTTCCGAATTTTTCAATTGACCTATACATGTAGTCATGTACTTAATTTGTACTAGGTATCGGGGACAGGGAGGTTAAAATAATGGGATGGCTCGTTTCCTAACCATACAACCATCAACTGGTCACTAGCATTATAGAATATAGACCCCCTGTGACGGCACAAAAGTGTTATACTGCCAACAGGCAAGCCACGAAATCGTGTGCGACATAAAACTGGATAAACGCCGACCGTATATACGACATGATTTTGCCCAACCCACCCGTCGACGAGATATTCGATCTAGGTATTCGATAACGTCAACGAGATATTCGAAATCGAATCGAATCGCACGAACGATTCAAAATTTCGAATCAAATTCGAATATTCGCATGGCCCTATGTGAAACACTCCGGTAGGGTGATCAAATAGAAATTGAGAACAATCTTGCTCAAAGTAGTTATTCTTTTACGAATATTAATCCCAATTGACAACACACACAACCATAATTATATATTAATTAAATGCAATGACTCTTGATGGCGAAATCATTTGTGTTAGTTTATCGCTGATATTTGCGTCCCGAATCGAGATGTAAATATTTATAATTGAGCGTAGTTCAGACGATGTTTTCTATGGAGTGGTATGGTTGATTTCTTTGAAATTTTCGATGATGTTAGTTGAATGCTACATTCCCCATGTTGGCATAGCGCCTGTTTACTTTAACACACCCGAACAATTCCATAATATGTTTTTAATAGTAGTTTTTCCTGCAAAATAAACAGATACTTGCACTACAGTAATGCTCTAAATAATCGACTCCTTAACCACTCTCACTGAGAGCTTCCGATGAATGGCAACAAGCCATATTTCCGACTAAATCCTGAACAAGACAGCCAATGACTGTGGGGTCGCTCACCAGACTGCAAAGACTGATAAGACTGGGACTCTGGAGACTACAACAGTCAGAACTTTTCATAATCACTTTAAAAGAAATAACTCTAAACAGGATATGTGGCTAGAGAAACTTCACATATGTAGATTGGTGAAAATCCACCTTGAAATTACCAACTGTACACTACTGATCACCCCCTCCTCCTCCAGCTCAACAAGTCCCCTTTGACCGGGCTACAGACTCCCAAGTCGTAGGTTGGAATTTCACAACTGACACCTCAAACTTTCTCAATTGTTGGAAATTTCCAATCTCACAAGCGCCTTTTTTCCAAAACCATTTAGACATGTTTGAAGCCCAATTATCCATGAGCCCAAAACACAATACATGTATGTCAGATTAATCAGTCAGGTGGTTCCAAGGTAGATGTTTTAATGAATTTGATATTTCAATGATTTTATTAGACACAAAAGTGTTAACTCCACATAGCCCCACCATTTCTTGACAAATTGACCTCATTTTAACAAATCTGAATCTCAGTCACTTAAGGATCCTCCTGATTGCTCCATACTATATGTAAGCTAAATAGTCCAACCTCTCTTGAGAAGACATTTTAAGAATTACTATAGAGACATATAGTTATGTCCTTGGTCCCACCCTATTTAACCTGGTGACCCTATCTGAATAAATTTGAATCCCAGACACCAAAGAACCCTTCATACATATGATAAATATCAGTAAAATAGACCTGATGGTCCTTGTGAAGGAAGCATATTAAGAGGGAAACCCCCTATTTGACCAAGTGACCCCATTAAAAAAAAATCTGAAGGAAGAACATTCCATGCTAAATAAGCCAACTAGTTCTTGCAAACATATTTTAAGAATTACTATGTAGTGAAATAGTTAAGTCTCTGGCTCTGCCCTTATTTGACTTTGTGATCCCATTTTCACAAATCTGTCACCCAAGGTAATTTCATACCAAATATAAGCAAAATAGGCCATTTGATTCTTGCATAGAAGACACATCATGAATTACTATATAGAGAAAGAGTAATGTAGCTGGCCTTGCACCTACATGTACTTGACCTGGTGACCCTGATTGAACAAATCTGAACCACAATCACCAAAGGAGCAAGCCTGCAAATAATGTGCCTATTCCTACATTGTATGTGCCTGGCCTCAAGCAACACAATGTATTATACAATCAAGCCTTGAAATAGTGTGTCTGTCATTTGCGGAATGAGGTCCCCCAGAGGGTGACTTTAGTGACGCTATCCTGCACAGTGGGCTAGCATCACTAAATTCACCCACTGGGGACCTCATTCTGCTAAGGCCCTCAACTGCTATGGCAGACCTAGGATAAGATTGAAGTTCCCCAGTTGAAGTTGATGTTCACCCATTGGACACCTCAATTATGAATTTTATCTTCTGCAAATTAGGGGATATAGAAACTTCCTAGAAGGGAAATGTAACTAACAACAATGTTAATTTGATACTATAGATACTTCCAAGATGAGGCCTAAGCAGAATGAGGTCTCCAGGGGGTGAATTTGGTGATGCTAGCCCACTGTGTGGGATAGCATCACTAAATTCACCCTCTGGGGACCTCATTCTGCAAATGACAGACATCCTATTTGCCCTGTTGAACAATACATGATAAGATTGTGCCTCTTATTAATGATTCTCTGACCTGCAAATGTCAGACACACTAAATTCAGGCAGTTTTTTTTAAATTGCTAGCAGTATGTTTATACAAGCTGTCAGTGACATTTTATTCTAATCTAGATTAATGACCTGTGTTTCTCTCTGTCTATCTACAAAGAGATACTTGCAACTTTAATAGAACAGGTATTAATGTTGGAAGCTGGAAATGATATCCGTTGGAAGGGATGTTGGTTGGGTGTAGGCCACTGCAGGGTGGGGTGGGTCTGGGCCATTTGGGAGGGGGATGGGTAATGGAATATTTCTGTAATTTCAGAAGATTAAAGAATAAAGTTTCATAACTCTGCAGATGTTATAATGGTGTCACTTTTTTCAAATTTTATAACATGCTTTAAAAAAAATATTTTGTTTGTTAAATTGAGTAAGGTGAAATTCCAAAAATCTTAATTTAACAACATTTTTGTTTTTGAGTTATGTCACTGGCTCCGCCCACATTCGACCCAGTGACCTCATTTGAACAAATCTGAATGAGAGTCACCTAGGGAACATCCACACCAAATATGAACCAATTTGGTCTTACGGTTCCAGAGGAGAAGATGTTCAAAGAATTGTTGACGGATGGACGGATGGGCGGACGGACGGATGGATGGACGACGGACGAGGAGTGATGACTATAGCTCCACCGGAGACTTCGTCTCAGGTGAGCTAAAAATTACCCATAATTCTGCTGTGGTTAAGGAATCGATTATTTATGGCATAAATGTAGATAAGATTCTAGCTTTTTTATAATATAAATAAGATTGTAACACCTTTATAGACTTGTAAAATAATCACAACAAGTCAATAAAATTTGTTACAATCTTATTTATATTATCAATTCTGGTGACTTGTGCGGCGCATCATATACTTAGCTTTTTGATGAATCCATAAGTATTAAGATTTAGCTTCAATTGTGGAAGAATAAATTTATGAAAAATTTGCCGTGTTGAAATACAGTAATGCCCTAAGTAATCGACTCCTTAACCACAGCAGAATTATGGGTAACTTTTCATGATTTAGTCGGAAATATGGCTTATTGCCATTTATCGGAAAGCTCTCGGGAAGAGCTTTCCATTGAATGGCAACAAGCCATATTTCCAACTAAACCCTGAGAAGTTACCCATAATTCTGCTGTGGTTAAGGAGTCGATTACTTAGGGCATTACTGTAATAAAACTGTGCAACCTTAACCCTTCCATGACTGGATCTTCCTGAAGTTTTGTGAAAACACTGTGCCAATGCATTCTCTTATATATATGCGAGTCTCCCATAGGTATAGGGAGCCTCGCATATATAAGAGAATGCATTGACCTAACAATATTTACATGTACATTGACCTTGTTAATAGCCAGTGCATTCTCTTAATATATATGCGAGGCTCCCTATGGGAGACACGCATATTATATATTAGAGAATGCACTGGCACAGGATGTCTAATGCTGCACGAGCGCAGCTCCCGTTAGGAAAGGGTTAATACAGTGCACAGAGGGCAACTATTAACCCTTTATATACTAAATGGATTTTCCCACTCAGTTACAAAAGTATTCCTTGGAACAGTCTATTATTTATCTGGAGGTATGTTCAGGTAATAAAGGCAGACCGCAGAGAGATGAAAAGCTAATACAAGTGCAGAAGAATTCCTATTCTTTGGTGGGAAATGTTAAAATAATAAGTTCAACAAGAGAACTACATGTACTGAGTATTTTGTATAGAAAGGGTTAATATCTTAATGATGGTATATTACAAACGGTTGCTAAAGATTGTCTCATTTAATTATGTAGAACAGGATATCATCACACCATTCGAGGTAATTTGTTCCACAGAGTGATTTATCTGTGGAAGAAATACAACTGAGGCCAAGGACAAGAAAATATAATGGTTATAATCTTATCTATTACAAGCCTGCACTGATGCTAAAAGAGTCAAGTTATTGTCGCTGGTGCAATTGGTTCAAACGGCTATAACCCGGTTGGCTGGAAAACCGGCCAGCCGACCTACGTCATGTAAAAAGGGAATGTGGCATGTTAAATATAGATTACTAGCTGATGTGCCCGACTTCGTCTGGGCTATTTAGGGATTTGAACAATACTGAGCGAACAACATTCAAAAGTATTAGGAGAAATAAAAAAAACTGTTGTTTGGTCGGTACCTAAACATGCCTATATGAGCATATATGGTCAAGGTCAAGGACACGGTCGCACGTGAAATTGGACCCACCCATACTGTTCCCGGGATCATAGTAGGCCTACATACCAAATTTGATTTGGATCGGTCGAGGCTATAACACACACACATACATAGACAGAAGTTCTAAAATATTTAATAGACAAATGGCAAGCATGGCATAGCAAGGCCATCTACTGATTACATGTATATCTCGCAGTCATTTATATATGATATGTAGCCCTTGTTTTAATTAAAAACCAAAAAACTGACCAGCTGATGCTGTCTGAAACATCTGACGTAATTTCCGCAAACACATGACGTCAATAAATATACTGTTCCTTTGCAGTACCTGGTGATAAAACTGTTGGGGGGGGGGGCATGACATAGCAAGCTGAACCACTGGAAACAGACTCGTTTTTACATCAATCTTAGTGTTTTCTAATTCAATGCATCCTAGTTGGTATATAGAATGAATTAGGCCCGTTTTATATGTCGCGCCAAACACAAGTCATGCTATCTTTGCCTGGATTGACATATGAGCACACCTCTGGCATGTGTTACATGCGGTTACATGTGTTTTTAATTATACATCGAGCTGACATGCCATCATCATATATTTTGAAATTTTTTAGCTTTTCGGATAGAAAATGTTTCAGTTATCGCATTATGTGTAAAGTGTCTACGGATGGACAGACGAACGACGAGTGGTCAATCCAGACGTCGACACTATGTGTACCACACTATGGCATGGGTACACATAAAAATTTACCATTTCTGATACAAAATGTTCTAATCATTTTCATTGGGAAATTCACGATAATACACTGTGAATGCCTGTGATAGTGCTCTCTGAAAATGCACTATAAAATGGCCCTCATTGTGTCTTTATAATAATTCTACAATCTTGGAAACACATCTGTTGGTTTCAAAATCGGAATCTAGTCATTCATCTCCTCTGAAATATATATATATTGCTTCGTTCAGGTATGTATCTCAAAAATATATTTATAACCAAATTTCGTGAAATAATTATACTGTTCCTTTGGATAGGGAAACAGTTGTGGGCATGACATAGCAAGCTCAACCAGTTGAAACAGACTTGTTTTTAGATCAATCTTAGTGTTTCCTAATTCAATGCATCCTAATTGGTATATAGAATGAATTAGGCCCCTTTTACACGTTGCGACAAACACGAGTCGTGCTATCTTCACCTGGATCGACATTAGCACTTTTCTAGCAAGTGTTACATGCATTTTTACTTATACATCGAGCCAGTTGCCACATGTCTTCATCATATATTTTGAAACGAGAGGCCAATCGTGAGAGGCTGATCACGATCGGCAGATGTTTAAACAATACCTTGGCAATAGCGATTAGCTATAACTGATAATTGGTCAAAGATATGATCACAGGAATCCATATATCAGTACCCAACTTTAAATCAAAAGCTCAAATAATCTATCTTAAGATGGGTTAAAGTATTTGGGGTGGGGAAGGAGTAGTTTCAAATCTCATAGCTCTGTCCCTATTCACCCAAGGACCTCTCACTGTGAGATCCAACGGCTTAGTGATTTGGGGGAATATGTTTAGGAGTTTAAATTAACTCATTGGAAGCAAAAGTGATAAACCCCTATCTCTGCCACTTTTGACCTGCCAGATATTCAAAATTCATTCACTTCTAAAGAGAAATTATAATTTGTTGACAAGCCAGACTGCTTAGAACATACATGCATGGGATTCTATATCATATTTAAATTGTACTTTAATTACCACCACCCCCCCCCCATTCTCCCCATTTGTTATTTGTTTATCAAACATGTCAGACAGATATTATCAGATCTGACCTGTGTAATAATGAATGATTATAATGTTAGGTACATGCAAGATTAAGTGTTTCATAACAGGGGTGTATGGTTTTCAAAAATATATGTAGTTTATACAATACAAAAGTGTTATCTATATAATGTTATACAGACATAATATGATGAGGATGCTGGACCCTATGACCCCTAAATCGAAACAGATTACCATAGTTCATATAAAAGAATGTAAGTAGCCCCCAATCAAATGGTTTCACGATAAATCATATTGGCTATCAGCCATTATTTTAATTTCACATTGAAGCATGTGCCTGAAGTGTTAATATATTTTTCAAAAGTCAATTAATCAGTCAATACCAAAATCAATAGAAGTGACTAGTGTGCAAAGATAACCATAGATAAGAGATATGAGGAAGAGTCATTGTACATTGTAGCATTATGTCTATGGGAACCTTGGAAAGGGTGAATTATTTTCCAAGCAGATCAATGGGATATAGAAGACACTTTATATATAGGTGAGGGACCCCTTATCACACCTTGTAATGAAGTTTCAAGAATAGGAGAAACAAGAGTTTCATGCTGCCATTAATCAGATGACAGATGCCAGCAGTGTTGTTTATCTTTGACTTCTATTAACCAAAGGCCACAGCTCTGTACAATATGTCATCACTCATTTCATAACAGATTTCACTTGGAATGCAACATCTATAAAATGTACTCTCATATACTCTGGATATTGGATATGTTCATAATGGTAATTTATTGATATCATTATATTGCATGCAACTATTGCAATAAAATCTTCATATTTTCAAAACGGGACATCACACCTAATTAATGATACAAAACTGATACAAATGAAAGTGTCAATGAAATTTTTTGTTTTTTTTTAATCAATTTTTTGTGTTATTATTATAAAGTTAAAAAAAAAATTAATTAATTTTTTTTTTTTAAATTGAGCAAGGAGTTCAATCTAAAAAAAATTAAAAATATTTGGTTTTCAAATTTGTTTTCTCGAAAAAGGGTCATAACTCCTTTAAAATAAATCGGATCAAACCCATATTCGAACTCAATCTGTATTTTGGGCTGAGAAACCATATACAAAATTTGGTTCCAATCAGATAGAAAATGTTTCAGTTATCACAATATGTGTAAAGTGTCTACAGACAGACGGACAGACAAATGATGAGTGGTCAATCCGGACGTCGACAATATATGTACCACACTATGGTATGGGTACACATAAAAATTTACCATTTCTGATACAAAATGCTCTAATCAATTTCATTGGGAAGTTTGCGAAAATACACTGTGAATATACCTGTGATAGTGTTCTCTGACAATGTACTATAAATTGACCCTCGATGTATCTTTATAATAATTCTACAATCTCGGAAACACATTGGTTTTCAAATTTGTTTTCTCGAAAAAGGGTCATAACTCCTTTAAAATAAATCGGATCAAACCCATATTCGAACTCAATCTGTATTTTTAGCAGAGAAACTCACATACCAAATTTGGTTCCAATCAGATAAAAAAAATTTGAGTTATGGCAGCATGCGTGAATTCTAAGTAAAAAAAGGGCCATAACTCTGCAATTTTTTTTTTGGATCAAACCCATATTCGAACTCGTCTGTATTTTGGGCTGAGAAACCATATACAAAATTTGGTTCCAATCAGATAGAAAATGTTTCAGTTATCACAATATGTGTAAAGTGTCTACAGACAGACGGACAGACAAATGACGAGTGGTCAATCCGGACGTCGACACTATATGTACCACACTATGGTATGGGTACACATAAAAATTTACCATTTCTGATACAAAATGCTCTAATCAATTTCATTGGGAAGTTTGCGAAAATACACTGTGAATATACCTGTGATAGTGTTCTCTGACAATGTACTATAAATTGACCCTCGATGTATCTTTATAATAATTCTACAATCTCGGAAACACATCCGTTTGTTTCAAAGTCGGAATCTAGTCATTCATCTCCCCTGAAATATATATGTTGCTTCGTTCCGGTAAAAATCTCAACAATTTATTTATTACAAAATTTCGTGAAACGTCCTTTGTCAGTCAATGCATGCATGCAGTGATGTACAGTAATGCCCTAAATAATTGACTCCTTAACCACAGTAGAATTATGGGTAATTTTTCAGGATTTAGTCGGAAATATGGCTTGTTGCCATTCATCGGAAAGCTCTCATAGAGAGCTTTCCGATGAATGGCAACAAGCCATATTTCCAACTAAATCCTGATATGAGAGCTTTCCGATGAATGGCAACAAGCCATATTTCCGACTAAATCCTGAAAAATTACCCATATGTGAGAGTTATCCGATGAATGGCAACAAGCCATATTTCCCACTAAATCCTGAAAAATTACCCATAATTCTGCTGTGGCTAAGGAGAGCTTTCTGATGAATGGCAACAAGCAATATTTCTGACTAAATCCTGAAAAATTACCCATAATTCTGCTGTGGTTAAGGAGTCAATTATTTAGGGCATTACTGAATACATATTAAATTCCATGATGCAGGTCACCGTAGTACCGTACCATAGCCTTCGATGTATACATGTACTGACAACGGCCAAGATCGAGCCAATACTGGACTTTTCACGGTAAATCACAGGTGGCTTTTACAACCAAGTGGAGGCTCGAGACACAGACAGAACATATCGCCAGAAGGATTGCCAATACCTTATAGGCAGCTTGACATTCCGCCACTCATATATGACGTGATTATAATCCTTTTTGAATGGGATCAGTGGATCAGTAGGACAGCACTCAAGTTTCCAGCGTGTCTAGAAGCTGAGAACATAAAGGTCATGTCTCCAAGGGAGTATTTCGGGGTCAGACTGGACAGTCTTGGCCATATCAATTTTTTTTATTAAGAAAAACGGAAAGCACTTGAGGAAACGACAAATACAGTATTATAAATGCCCTAATAAAGTCCAGTTGTCAGCAGAATTACGGGTAATTTTTCAAGATTTAGTCGGAAAAATGGCTTGTTGCCATTCGTCAATGGCAACAAGCCATATTTCCGACTAAAATATAGAGTTATTCCCCTTCCATTGAAAATTATTAGTTTGAATTCTGTTGCATTCTGGGAGCCATAACGGGGGAAATCTTTCTGTTTTCTAAAATGGTGATGAATTTGAGTATTTTAATCATATTTTATGACATAGATTGTTATTAAAACCGTATATCAAGGCACTATAACAAAAATTATCAGTGACATCATCGTAGGATTATTTCCCCGATCTTATTTCTTCACCCACTAATACAATCTTCTCTGAATGAGAAAAACACTTCTAACAAGCCACAAACACACCTATTATCTGTGTGAAAAACTCAGTGCAGAGCAAATCTCATCAAAAGCTCTCGTGGCAGTCCTTGTGCTATTATCTGGGTCATGCAGTTATCAGGATTCTATACCCTAGTGTTCCAAATAAATGTTCATTGAGGTTAATCAATTTCATCACATCTTTTCATCCTGCAAATCACAAAATTCGCCCTCTGGGAACCACATTCTGCTTGGGCCGCAACTTCTGGGAAGTATCTATAGTCTGAAATTAACATTGTTTTAGTTTTTCCCTTCTGGGAAGTTTTCTATATCCCTTAATTTGTAGAAGATAAAAGGCACAATCGAGGTGACTAATGGATAAACATCACAAATTTGAACTGGAGAAATTCAATCTGATCCTAGGTCTCCCATAGCAGTTGAGGCCTATTAAAGCAGAACTAGGTTCCCAGAGGGTGAATTTGGTGATGTTAGCCAATACCGTCACTAAATTCACACTCAAGGGACCTCATTCCGCAAATGACAGACACGCTATTTGCAGCGTTGTCAATCCAGGACATGGAAGAGCGAAACTTGTGACATACTTGTACTTGATAACCTTTGACATGCAAGTAGAATATATTTAAAGGCATACATAGAGTTTGGTATTTTTAATGACTGTTCAACTTTAAACGAGGCGAAGCTACGATACTATAGGCACTACTCAATTAATTTTTGTTTCGCACATGGGCTTTGTTTAGCTAAAACAATCAATATCAGCCATACCAATATCGGCTGACATGTAAGTATTCCAAGAGTAGAGCTAGGACTCGATTTTAAATCAACAGGTTTCTATTATCCTGAAGCTTTCTGCCTCAAGGCCTTCATCAGAATTTAAAGACCCATTTAATTTTCGAGTCACCAATTATTTTGTTCTAGTTCCTTGATAGATGGTTTTAATAAAATCTATGACATAAAATATGATTAAAATACTATAATTCATTACATTTGGAATGGCTATGTCTCAGAAGGTGTTCATGCATAGTGTAATAAATAGAAAATAGTTGAAATCCTAGAAACATTTTGTCCGCTTCGCTCACAGAATGCAACAGAATTCAAAACTAAGAAATATAGTTATTCCCCTTCCATTGAAGAGCTTTCCGATAAATGGCAACAAGCCATATTTCCGACTAAATCCTGAAAAATTACCCATAATTCTGCTGTGGTTAAGGAGTCGATTATTTAAGGCATTACTGCACTAAATTATTTGAATGACTAAACCGAAGAGAAAGCTGCACGTGAAGTTTTTAAATAGTATCACAACGCAACATACCTTTCTCGGACAGTCGTTCATTATTCCATTTCTAATTTCGGGATTTCAATGAATTCATATGGTGTAACGAGAGTTCGGACGTCGAATATTACAGTAATGCTTTAAATAATCGACTCCCTAACCACAGCAGAATTATGGGTAACTTTTCAGGATTTAGTCGGAAATATGGCTTGTTGCCATTCATCGGAAAGCTCTCACTGAGAGCTTTCTGATGAATGGCAACAGCCATATTTCCGACTAAATCCTGAAAAATTACCATAATTCTGCTGTAGTTAAGGAGTCGATTATTTAGGGCATTACATTATGTGCTTCAAATTGTTTTTTTTTATGACTTCAAAGCATCTTTCCGGAACATGTAATGCACATAGAAATGTAGTTCAAGTGTTTATCCACCTATTTCGATACAAGGAAAAATTAAAAGGTGAATATTATTAGGTATATTTTGCAGCGCAAACCGCCATGTGGCTTTAAAAGTACAAGTTCTATTGTCAGATTAAATAAGCACACACAATGTGATTGACCCTGGGGTGTTTTTGAGTTTGCAGACGTTTTAATACACTGGTAATTGTATGTTAGTGTTTATGACATGGATTCTGTAAATGCTTATGACTTATGGATTATGTCAGTATTATTGACCGCAATAGTTTACAGACCTGTATATTAATGAAAGAGTCAATGACACTAAAGCTCAACTTGGAGAGGGGCTAATGTTAAATGTTACAGTTATTGGACGATAAGGAATGCGAAAAGTTGGTACGTCTATGTATTCTAGAGGTCACCCCGATGATCCATATGAAGTTTGTGATGACCGGATGAGGTATGTGGCCTGTATGGTGTGCCAACATATTTTTAAAATGAAAGTGTCATTAAGTGTCAATGACACTTTAGCTCAACTTTGAAAGGGAATAATTTCATGTGTTACAGTCAATGGAGTGATTAGGAATGCGGAAAGTTAAAACGTCCAAGTAATAATAGATTATCAACATGAAGAAATACATATAAAGTAAAATCCAAGATGGTTGCTGGTGGCTATGTTTTCTAATGAAATTCAAAAACATTTGATAGCTTCCATCTAGTAGATCAATATCAAGATTATTGTGAAGTTTGGTGATGGGTCGAACGAGGGAAGTGGACTGTAGAGTGTGCCGAAGGATTTTATAGTCATGCAAAGAATAAAATCTAAGATGGCTGTCAGCAGACATGATTTATGGCCGAATGACCCCAAAATGACTCTTTCCCATCTTCATGTCAATGTTAACAACCATGACAAATTTCATGATGATCAGACGATAACTCCGGTCTCTAGCCCGTGTTAATGGATTGAATTTTGAAATCCAAGATGGCCACTGGCAGCAATGATTTTATGACCTGCAATAATGCCAAAGGATATAGTCATGCAAAGAGTAAATTCCAAGATGGCTGCCAGCAGACATGTTTTATGGCCGAATGACCCCAAAATGAAATGTTCCCATCTGCATGTCAATATTAACATCCACGACAAAATTTCATGATGATCAGACGATAACTCCGGTCTCTAGCCCGTGTTAATGGATTGAATTTTGAAATCCAAGATGGCCACTGGCAGCAATGATTTTATGCTGAATGACGCCAAAATGACTCAACCCCATCTACATATGAATGTCAACAGCCATGACAAATTTCATAATGATCTGAACAAAGGTACAACCTGTCGCCTGTGCTAATGGAAATTGTTGATGGACGTCTCCACTCGCACACAGACAACGGATACCAATCCATGGCAATAGCTCAAACTTTACAAGTAAAGAGAGAAATTCAAGATGGCCGCTGGGATGTAGAGTGTGCCAAAGGATTTAGTAGTGCAAAGAGTAAAATCCCAGATGGCTGCCAGTGACCATGTTTTTCATAAAAAATAGTTCAAATTCAATAGCTCCCATCTAGAGGTGAGCCTGTAAATTTTCAATACATTTCGCCAATAACTGTGGGCTGCATGGTGTGCTGATGGATTAAAATGTGATATCCAAGATGGACGCTGAAACGAGAGGCTCTCACTGTGCGGGGTATCATCACTAAATTCATTATCTGGGGACATCATTCTGCAAATGACAGACACACCATTTGAATCCTTGCCAGTAGACGATTGTGATTAATGTTTGGTTAACAATGCACACAAGTAAATCAGTCAAAAATTATTAACCCTTTCATGACTGGACCTTCCTGAAATTTTGCAAAAAAACCCTGTGTGAATACATTCTCATATATAGGCGAGTCATCGCATATATAAGAGAATACATTGGCCTAACAATATTTAGCTTGACATTTGGGATGGTGACTTTTGAGGGGTGACTGCAAACAAACAATATTTTTATTAAGGCTTTACATGACTCGAGCTTCCTGAAATTTTGCAAAACCCTGTGCCAATGCATTCTCTTATATATATGCGAGTCTCCCATAGGGAGCCTCACATATATACGAGAATACACTGGCCTAACTATATTTACCTAGACCATGTAAGCCAGTGCATTCTCTTATATATGCGAGGCTCCCTATGGAAGACTTGGATATATAAGAGAATGCACTGGCACAGGAAATTTAATGCTGCACCAGCACATCTCCCGTCATGAAAGGGTTAGGGGAAGGGTTAATGAATGAACTCTCTATATATATTGGAATGATCTATCACCATTCAGAGGGGTGTTTCAAGTAGAATGAGGTCCCCAGAGGGTGAGTATAGTGATGCAAGCCCACTGTGTGGGGTAGCATCACTAAAATCACCCCTCTGGGGACATCATTCTGCAAATGACAGACACTCTATTTGAAGACTTTCCAGTAGACGATTGTAATTAATGTTTGGTTAACCATGCACACAATCAATCAGTCAAAGACAGATCTCAGGAACAAACCAGGAGCTACAGTAATGGCCCAAATAATCGACTCCTTAACCACAGCAGAATTATGGGTCATTTTTCAGGATTTAGTCGGAAATATGGCTTGTTGCCATTCATCGGAATGCTCTCAGTGAGAGCTTTCCGATGAATGGCAACAAGCCATATTTCCGACTAAATCCTGAAAAATTACCCATAATTCTGCTGTGGTTAAGGAGTCGATTATTTGGGGCATTACTGTAACAAGTTCCGGAAAGTGAATTATTCTAAGGGATTGAATTAGTTGTAGGGTCTACTTGATCACGGCCCACTTGACATCATGGAGTCGGATATCAAATTGTTATTCGATGATTACCTTTCTCCGGGAATAGAATTGGCTTGAGTGTCTGGGACCCAACAGAATTGGATCAGTGGGACAAAGGTTATATTTAGCTTTAACCATGAAGGAGCTACTAGTAAGAAAGATTAAAGTTGGAAGAGTGTTTGACTTGACCCTTCCACAAAGAGTGTTTGACTTGACCCTTCCACAAAGAGTGTTTGACTTGACCCTTCCACAAAGAGTGTTTGACTTGACCCTTCCACATGGTTTACGCTGCCACCTGCCAAATTTACCAAAAAGAAAATTCAGAAAATATTTGGCAAGTGTGTTTTTAAATTACAGTAATGCTCAAAGTAATTGACTTCTTAACCACAGCAGAATTATGGGAAACTTTTCAGGATTTATTCAGAAATATGGCTTGTTGCCATTCATTGGAAAGCTAATTCACTTTCCGGATGGTTGTTACAGTAATGACCCAAGTTATCGACTACTTAACCACAGCAGAATTATAGGTAATTTTTCAGGATTTATTCGGAAATATGGCTTGTTGCCATTCATCGGAAAGCTCTCCCCGAGAGCTTTCCGATGAATGGCAACAAGCCATATTTCCGAATAAATCCTGAAAAGTTACCCAAAATTCTTCTGTGGTTAAGAAGTCGATTACTTAGAGCATTACTGTATGTGACGTGAACAATCTAGTCATAATAATAAATAAAATTTGCAGGGAATGTTCTGATAAGAAGTTTTTATCAAGAATTGGGCACGCTGGTCATCCTATAATCCCCGCTGCGGACAGTAAACCCAGGTGCAGGCATCAGTAAACCTCACATCGGACTATAACAGCTAGAGTTTTTCATACCAGGGCTAGTCTAATCAGTTAAAAGTATTCAATTACAAGTTGTACCAACCAATGGAAGACATATATATGATAGGCAATGCCTATTGATGCTGTGACAGGAGTTCAGATAAAATTCAGATATCAATTCTGGAGAAAAACACAGTCTTAGTCGAGCGCATTCGGAATTTCAGGGTAAATTTAAGTTTCATTCAGCAAAACTTTCACTGCAAACACTTCTCGAGAATTTTTTTGAAAACGTGGAACAATCTATATGGGACACTCTATCCGTGACTTGTTTTTATACTAAAAAACCCAAATCTCTTTCCAGTAACTCAAATAAAGATATCTTTCCAAATTCCAAACACTGTGCATCGATAAAGTAAAACGTAATGCGGGCAGGAGTAAACAGTGATGCGGGCAAAATCATGCCTGCTTCGGGGTTTACTCCGACACCGTGCAGTAGCACATGCAATTGTCAATATTTTCTTATTTAAATGGAGCAAATTCACATGTAAATGGAAATTTAGTTTCGTAAACTATCAATAACAATCTAACGTTGACAACGATGTCCAAATTTATCACCACGCACTTGGAGCTGAAAACATACAAATTTGAAAAATTTAAGCTATTTCTCACAATTCATCGAGCATTTTGTCACTTTATGGAGCTTTATTCATCGAACTGTTGACATTTCGCTGAAGATGGGTTCATCAAGCACCTAGTGGATCCTGATTTGTGTCCAAAGAAAAACAACTAATCAAAATTTCCCTCAAAACAAACCTACCTGTATCTTCACTCGTGCGCGCAACAGGGTTTACTCAATATTTGCTCTCAGCGGTTATTATAGGATGACCAGCATGTTGGGTTGAGTGGCTCCAACATAATTGGATCAGTGTTAGTTGAGTGCAAGTCTTAATATAGTGTATCTGTCATTTGCAGAATAGGTCCCCAGAGTGTGAATTTTGTGACACTATCCCGCTTGGTGGGGTCGCATCACCAAATTCACTCTCTGGGTACATCATTCTGCTTTAATAGGCCTGTTATACCTGACCTACCGGTAGTTCCCCAGTTGAAGTTGGTGATGTTCACCCATTAGTCACATCGATTATGCATTTTATCCTCTGCAAATAGAAACTGAACAGAAGGGAAAAAGTAACTAAAAACAATGTTAATATGAGACTATAGATACTTCCCAGAGGCCTAAGCAGAATGAGATCTCCAGAAGATAATTTTGGTAAGCTGGCCCACTGTACGAGATAGTGTCACTAAATTCACCTTCTGTGGACCTCATTCTGCAAATGTCAGACACACTATAATGGCAGAATTTAAATGGTTAAGGGTAGAAGGGGAGTTGCCTCCTCCACCCCATGTTCACCTGAGTCGACCCTGACACTAAATGTTTAGTGTTTGTTATCCCTTTCTTAATGAAATGAATTCTCCCATCTGTTATAAAAGTATATATTGGAATGGTCTATTATTCATCTGGAGGGAAATTCAGGAAATATAGGCAGACAACAGAGTTAAAAATACAACACGAGTGCAGAAAGATTTTAAATGGTTGGAAATATTCAGATAATAATTTCAACAAACTCATTTAATATCTGAACATTTCCAAAGGTAGCAATATACAACCTGTACTTCAAATCTATGTTGAGCCATTATCTTTGGCATATGTCCCATCAAACATATTTTATTTTCGACAGAAATGTTAGTTGTAATCAAATGTCTGTACTATAGCTTCTTCACACAATTTGTCAAGAGTTATGCCCCTTGGTTTGCACACACAAAATGCTTAATTTCACCCATTTTTTAACTAAAATTTTCCATTTTCTACACAAAAACAGACATGACAGAGCGAATATCATCATATATAAAGCTGAGAAATATTTGAAATAGAAACAAGAGCACGCCATCGGGCATAATACGTCCGTTTCTGGAGTAGAGTGGGGCATGTAGACAGAACCCATATTTGAACTTGGTCTGTATATCAAATTTGGTTCAGTTCACTCGATTCATTCTATAGTTATCATCTGGAAACCACATATCAAGTAAAATCTAAGTCGAAAAAGGGCCATAACTCAGTCAAAATCATGTGGACGAAGCCCATATTCGAACTTGATCTGTATTTTGGGGTGGTAAACTAGTATACCAAATTTGGTTCAGTTCACTCGATTCAATCTAAAGTTATCATCCGGAAACCAAAAGCGGACAGACAGATGGACGACAGACGGACGGACAACCCATTTACATAATACATGTATGACCGTTTTTTCAAACGAGCGTATAAAAACTGAACTTTCCCAGTTTTGTAAAATAATTAAACCAGTAATGTCACATGATGGCTGTTTATATGCTCCTCAGATGCCTAATTTTCTATTTTTCAGACCCCCCCCTACAACCCGATAAACCATGTACTGCTCTAGAGATCTGTACTGCTACCAAAGGAAATTACTCGCAAACGAGTTTTAGCAAAGAATGGGTTAAAAAAAACATGCGGACAAATGAGAAATCAGTGAAATCTGCCCCATTACATTAGTCAGTGTGCGTTATGAAACTGGCCCCGATTGAATTAAACCAACGATCTTTTCTGATTGCAATTGTTCATGTGGCGTAAAAACTATTGTTGATAAATTTTATTATAAAAATGCCAATCTGTTGAGATGAATATTGCAGAAATGCACGTATAACAAAACCTTTGAATACAGCTCTTGAAAAGATAATGGATGATTTTCAATAATACGCGGCTGTAATCAAATCAATTTGAGTAGGCGGATGCAGAAATTTAATTTCTGGTAGCAGTTTGCAGGCATTCAGAGATCAATGCCGTGTTTATTGATTTAACTGACACAAATTGTGGTGAATTTCTTCAAGTGATATCTTCACTTCTCAAGACCAATTCATGTCAAGTAACAATGATGCGATTTATCGATTAGGCCTAAAAAAGATATATGTTTGTTTCGAGTAACGAAACAAGAACAATTAAGGGCGGGGTGGATGAAATTAATTTTATTTTTATTTATTTTTGATTTTTGAAACATCTATATGGGATAGAATTATTCTGAATATATATGCCTATAGCATTACACAAAAGACAAATAGCACATTATTGTAGGCATTTAAAGGGGGACTGTACACTAAATTCGGTCCCATAAATGGCTGAATTTGGTGTACAGTCCCGCTTCAACTCTTTCAACCCGGCAGCCCTCTAAAGCGGGCACAACATCATTTACGTTCATCCCGGCAGCCCGCTGTAGCAGGCAGAACACAATATTTCCAGAGATATACAAATGATTTATTGGTTAGCGACTTGTATATCCTTAGGGTGCTATTCCGTATCAATACTAATTTATTTGTGCATAGGAATACCTAGCATGTACGCCATTAAGAGAATTTCCGTGCCTAATTATAGACAGTCCTGTATGATGTCATGATTACTATTTTGGGGTTTCCTAAAAACCGTTGACGCAATACTGACGACAGGTGTGGTGTTTTGAGTCACATTTAAATTTTGGTTAATTGTTTATCACAAAAACATACCGATAACATTACTTTTACGTTTATGAAATAACTGTTTTATTTATGGTATCCATCTAATGTCTCCTATTTTCGACGCAATGTTTTGAAAATCACCATGCCGCACAACGGCGCGACTTTAATAATAATAGCTACACATGCATATAATAAACATGACATCGACATTCATAATCATTTTGGGAATCCGATCTGGACATTGGCAGTTGTTTTATTTGGAATATTACTCACAATTCCTCAGCATACTAACAAGTAAATCCCTAAATGTGGGAGTATATGTCCATTTCGGTCAAAATCAAATAGCGTCTTTTGGGCATACTAGTTAGGTTAGTACCAGTCTGCTCTTGCCTTTGATGTAAGGATTAACTGTCATGTGGACTGTTTTTATGGAGATGTAACCGTGAGGTAAGTGGACATAACTTGTGTAAAACCCGAAGGGTTTTACATACAAGTTATGACCACTTACCTCACGGTTACATCTCCATAAAAATAGTCCACATGACAGTTAATCCTTATATTTATATACATTTAGCGAAAAAGCCACTTTTGTAAATGTATTTAAATCGAAAAGTGTATCATGACAAGATCAGCCCAAAATATCCAATAGCACCCTTGGAAAAAGTTAATAGGAACAATTTCTCTTCATATTGAAACCCGATGATGTATTAAGTCAATCCTGCGCGAGTCCAAATGCGCCCAAAACATTACGCGTTCGTCTTTCCAAACCCAATGACGTATCGATGGTGTTATGAGCTTGGTGTTATGAGGCGTTGCGCATTCACCGAGAAATAACTGCAACTAGCCACGTGGGCGCCGACCAATCAGAATGCTGGATTTAGTGATGACAACACTTAGTGTGTAAATATAAAGCAATTATGTTCAATGAACCGATTGGTAAAACATTTGAAACGATGCAGGGTGTCATCACAAGCATGTTTATCCACCACACTTGCAAAGAATTGACAAGTACATGTATGTATTTGTGGAAAACATTGTTATGTGAAGAAGGATATCCTAGATAGAGGTGATACATGCGACTATAGTATATATTGGGTTTCAACGTCCCTTCTCGGTTCACACCTGCACACTGCACCTGAGATATAATTTAGATGTGATGCCTCCAACTGGTATATAACACAAATTGAAGGTCACTTGTTAACGATCATAAAACATGCAGTTTGCCATACCCGACATCACTCTAAAGGTAGTGTTGCAACAAAACATCAGGGAAACATAATTTTACTGAGGCAAGCTGATAATCCAGGGTTCTGAGACATCTACAGTAATGCTCTAAATAATCGACTCCTTAACCACAGCAGAATTATGGGTAATTTTTCAGGATTTAGTCGGAAATATGGCTTGTTGCCATTCATCGGAAAGCTCTCACTGAGAGCTTTCCGATGAATGGCAACAAGCCATATTTCCAACTAAATCATGAAAAATTACCCATAATTCTGCTGTTGCTAAGGAGTTGATTATTTAGAGCATTACTGTATATCTGTATATTCAGGGATGAAAGAGTTAAAAGGATAATGTCAGAAGGCAATATATTTTGTAATCCATTTGTGTCTTTTTACATTGCCTTAGACACTACTAGAATAAGCTCACACAGGAAGTATTTTTACAGACATATAACTTGGTTCTTCTAAAGGTTTGATAGACCAAGAATTCTAGATAATTAGTTTTGACAATTGATCAGAAGTTACCCTATAATTATAATAATGTGATACATTGATGGAAAGAGCTCTTAGAGCTCTTTCCATCAATGTATCACATTATTATAATCAATAAATTTGAAAAATGATCAAGGAAATATGGGTTGAACTTGATACAAAAAACGGACTTGGCACTGAAAGGGTTAAGGTGCTTTTCTGAATATCAATTTACACACTAAAAATTAACCAAAACCAAAAATGAAAGTGTCCTCCAAAAAACCAAGCTATTCCAAGCTCATCAACAATAATAGGAAATATGGGGTCTATTTTATATGCATATCAGAAAATATAAAGATGAAAGTGAAAGAAATTTGCTAATATGAATACAATTTGGGACTTAATTAAACAGAGATAAATTAGTGATGAAATGACTAGCTATGTTTTTCATAGTCGACTAATCGACAGTCAAAAATTGAGTCAAAGTCGACTAATCGACAACCCCCATTCCCATGGACAACTTCCAATTTACTATGTGGGGTTCCCATTTATCATGGGTATTACAACCAGAAGACAGAAAAAGGTGGCTGGGGCTACAAACAGGTGGCCAGTGCTACTACATTTGTATCCATCCAGCTAATTAAAACTGGGTGTCTTTTCCAAGTTGTCTTCAATGGGCTTCATAGTGTATAGGTTTTTCATTTTAACGTTGTATTATGACACTTCATCATGCCATATCCGGACACATTAATCCATACTCATACTGAATTAATTACAAACATAGTTACTAGTGACAGAGAATACACAATAAATGTATTGGTATAATTATTGTACTCAATTAAACTGACATGACACAACACAAATTGAAAGAACATCAAAGGATGCGGACACGGTTATCTTTGATCGGCCATCACGCAACAATGTTTATTTATTAGCAACATTGTCAATTTCATAACTGGCTTTTGTGTAAGTAATTCTACTAAATAGCATGGCTTTTGTTTTAACTTTAAACACTGTCCTTGCCATTGTTGGATATTGTATTGTACCATTGCTCAGTTTCATTCTGGTATATAAAATGCAACTAATCGACTTGGGATTCTGGAGTCGACTTTTGGTGAACAACTAATCGACAAATCGTTTCAACACTAGATAAAATAATGTGACAAGAAATTAGAGCTTGGTTATTAGCACATTTTTTAAATGTTTTTAGGATGGTCAATAAAATTATTAGAGGCGGAGGTCTCAACTAGGGGTGAGTGGGTTACCGGAAACATCAATATTTTGTTTTAGGCCTTAAAACATCTGTGCTACATCTGGATTTTTGAATCACTTGATGAAAAGCAAGCCTTAAGCAAGGGATGTTTGAAAACAAGAGGAATTGACCATGAGTGCGCACTTCTCTAACAAGAATGTTTGAAGTACATATTAAGATAATCACATGCAAGCATGAAAATAGTGTCTGTCATTTGCAGAATGAGGTCCCCCAGAGGATGAATTTATTGATGCTATTCCCACAGTGGGCTAGCATCACCAAATGTACCATCTGGGGACCACATTCTTCTGAGGCCTAATCTTCTGGGAAGTATCTATAGTCTCAAATAAACTTTTTCCCTTCTCTTCAGTTTCTATATCCCCTAATTTGCAGAAGATAAAATGCATAATCGAGGTGACTAATCGGTGAACGTTACCAACTTCAACTGGGGAACTTCAATCTGATCGTAGGTCTCCCATAGCGGGTGAAACCTAAGTAGAATAAGGTCCCCAGAGGGTGAATTTGGTGACCTTAGCTGGGGACCTCATTCTGCAAATGACAGACACACTACTGGTATTTGCAGACTTGATCACATGTGGGGTTGTACAGTAATGCCCTAATTAATCGACTCCATAACCACAGCAGAATTATGGGTAACTTTTCAGGATTCAGTCGGAAATATGGCTTGTAATTGGTATAAGAACAAAATCTGTCAACTTTTTAAAATTCTTTCTGTTTATGGGTGTGATTATTTTATCAGCAATACCCACCGCGAAGGCCATAAGTGCCTTTAATTGCAAGATCCAAGCCTGGATATAGTGTGTCTGACATTTGAAGAATGAGGTTCCCAGAGGGTGAATTTAGTGACGCTATCCCAAACTGCGGGCTAGTGTTACCAAATTCACCCTCTGGGAATATCATTCTGCTTAGGCCTCAACTGCTATGGGAGACATAGGATCAGATTGGAGTTCAGCAGTTGAAGTTGGTGATGTTCACCCATTAGTCACCTCGATATGCATTTTATCTTCTGCAAATTAGGGGATATAGAAACTAAACAAAAAGGGAAAAAGTAACTAAAACAATCAAGTTTTAGAGACTATAGATACTTCCCAGAAGATGAGGCCTAAGCAGAATGAGGTCACCAGAGGGTGAATTTGGTGATGCTAGCCTGCCATGTGATTTATACCTCCATAAATCTAGAAAAATAAAGAGTGCACACACCTCCAGTGACAAAACAGAGAGGCATGGCCATTCCATTTCTAATAGAAATGAGAATTTGTTTTTGAATTTATATACCTGTCATTTTCGAAGGGCAATTTTTATAATTTGTTATCATTATTTCTTATATTATTTCTTAAAGAATTTTTTATAATTTGTTTTATATATTTTTTAACATTCTTTAACAATTATAAAAAATAATAAAAAAATTTTTAAGCCAATGCATTCTCTTATATATGTGAGGCAACCTATGGTCGACTCGCATATATAAGAGAATGCATTGGCATAGGGTTTTCGCAAAAATTCAGGAAGCTCCATTCCTGAAAGGGTTAAAGAAAACATTATAAAAAAAATGTTCAGTTAAGCTCACAAACAACAACAGTACATGTAGCACAAAGCACTATTTATAATGAAAAAAAATAATAATACAATCACAGGTGAATGGCAACAAGCCATATTTCCGACTGAATCATGAAAAGTTATCCATAATTCTGCTGTGGTTATGGAGTCGATTAATTAGGGCATTACTGTAGTGAAGTTTCCATCGAGATGAACCAGCTTCTGATATCCATTGTTCTTGTTGATGGTTTACGTGGAAGGTCCAAGACAGGATATAGTGTGTCTGATGCTGTGTTTATATGTAAACAAAAGCCAGGTTCTGTAACATTTTTGGCTCTTGTTTACATAACACAGCATACAAATATGACAACAGCATAATATTTAGTTTGTATAGTGAAAATGTGATTATATACTCAACACCTCAGTTTCCTTCAGAGGTTTTAGTCGATGTATGTAGCGCCTTACAATGCGTGGAATATAAGCACATCACCATTCGCTGTTTGTTGGTTTAAACAATGTTTTTTCCGCAATGTTTCAACTCTATTTACATGGAATTGGCATTTAGTTCTATGAAGGGTAAGTCTTCATCAGAGGCACGCCCTTATGTAATGAATATTTACACTGTACGTGTATGTACTCATTTGTCCACTTTTTTATTATTTACGCGATATTTATAATTGGTATAAGAACAAAATCTGTCAACTTTTTAAAATTCTTTCTGTTTATGGGTGTGATTATTTTATCAGCAATACCCACCGCGAAGGCCATAAGTGCCTTTAATTGCAAGATCCAAGCCTGGATATAGTGTGTCTGACATTTGAAGAATGAGGTTCCCAGAGGGTGAATTTAGTGACGCTATCCCAAACTGCGGGCTAGTGTTACCAAATTCACCCTCTGGGAATATCATTCTGCTTAGGCCTCAACTGCTATGGGAGACATAGGATCAGATTGGAGTTCAGCAGTTGAAGTTGGTGATGTTCACCCATTAGTCACCTCGATATGCATTTTATCTTCTGCAAATTAGGGGATATAGAAACTAAACAAAAAGGGAAAAAGTAACTAAAACAATCAAGTTTTAGAGACTATAGATACTTCCCAGAAGATGAGGCCTAAGCAGAATGAGGTCACCAGAGGGTGAATTTGGTGATGCTAGCCTGCCATGTGATTTATACCTCCATAAATCTAGAAAAATAAAGAGTGCACACACCTCCAGTGACAAAACAGAGAGGCATGGCCATTCCATTTCTAATAGAAATGAGAATTTGTTTTTGAATTTATATACCTGTCATTTTCGAAGGGCAATTTTTATAATTTGTTATCATTATTTCTTATATTATTTCTTAAAGAATTTTTTATAATTTGTTTTATATATTTTTTAACATTCTTTAACAATTATAAAAAATAATAAAAAAATTTTTAAGCCAATGCATTCTCTTATATATGTGAGGCAACCTATGGTCGACTCGCATATATAAGAGAATGCATTGGCATAGGGTTTTCGCAAAAATTCAGGAAGCTCCATTCCTGAAAGGGTTAAAGAAAACATTATAAAAAAAATGTTCAGTTAAGCTCACAAACAACAACAGTACATGTAGCACAAAGCACTATTTATAATGAAAAAAAATAATAATACAATCACAGGTGAATGGCAACAAGCCATATTTCCGACTAAATCCTGAAAAGTTACCCATAATTCGGCTGTGGTTATGGAGTCGATTAATTTGGGCATTACAGTAATGTCCCAAATGTATAAGTGAAATCAATTTTGATAACACACGTTAACAAAAAATGCACATAAATTAAATCGAATTATTGAACCCTTTTGACCCAAACTTGTTAATAATTATTGCTATGACATTGACGTTAAATTTACTCATGACGTCATGTATATGACGTTACAGATACTCTCCAAAGGGTTAAATCATGACCATACTACACGGTTTCAGCTACATGTATAGGGGCAGCGGAACCCTTTTAGGGTCCCTTTCCCTTCACCTAAATTTCCCTTCTGATATATTCTTCTACCCGATCAACAGATTAATATCCACAACACATGCGTATCTACGCAAAGTTTATGCACGGCTTTAATTCGGTGAGAATCCAAACCTAGATTCTCGGAAATATTCTCACAAACTACCCTGGATTCTTATGAAAAATATGTATGGATTCTCGCAAAATCAGATGAAATATAAGCCCTGATACGGTACCTATACAATTTCAATGTTTATACATCCTTACATTAACCCTTCAAATTGTCCAAAAAAAACCCACAAATTTATGACTCCTTGACTTGATCTACTTATATTAACGTACAATAATGCCCTAAATAATCGACTGAGAGCTTTCCGATGAATGGCAACAAGCCATATTTCCGACTAAATCCGGAAATATTACCCATAATTCTGCCAACCTCATCTACATTTACATCTACTTGATACTCCATCGCCCTCAATGTGCTGAGGATTATGTGGAGGTCCAGGTGCACACACCAAGTCGTGTACACGGGTCAGCCATTAATGTCTGCGCCCGATTGGACACCGTACTGCACCCACAACAACATACCTGGACAAGTGTCGCAATGGGAGGAAGTCGGCATTTTGCATTCGAATCTTTATTCAGTGATCTCGAATGAGACTTTTTCAGCCTGACAAACTTGGTACCGTAAACCGGGGTAACTTGAGACAGTTTTTAAGGTATTTTAAAGCTAACTTGAAATAAATGTTTTGGACCCTAGCCACATCACTTGACACTTCTCAAACAACCTCTCAGCTATTGATTTCTAATAGTTCTAACCTGTTGTAGCATTGTAGGTAGCAAAAATTGTGGCCCGAACAGGTGTCTCAAGTCACCATCCAGATCCATCAAGATCCATCCAGCCCGTTCCGTGCATTCAGTGCTACGGGTCAAAGTTCTGTCTGGAGTAGCATTCGTTTAAATATTCATGAATTCCATATTGCTACATCAAATAATTTAGGCTTAGGGTTATAATATAGGGCTCATGTTGAACTAGTGAAAGGGTTATGGTGTTCTTTAGGTTAGGGCACCCTTTAGGGTCAAATCTCACCCCCTCGATCACAGGTTTAGATCCCGGGTTAGGATTCATCCTTTATGGACAAAGCGTATCACCTCGATCACAGATTTATGGTTAGAGCTCACACTTTAAGGGCAAATACCACCCGCGCAATCACAGGTTTAGGGAAAGGTGCTCATCCTTTATGGGCAAAGCCTATCCCCTCGATCACTGGTTTATGGTTAGGGCTCATGTTGATCTAGTGAAAGGGTTAGGGTTTGCTTTAGGGTTAGGTCACCCTTTAGGGTCAAATCCCATCCCCTCGATCACAGGTTTAGGGTTCACCCCTTATGGGCAAATTCCACCCCTCGATTACAGGCTATGGCTCATTCTTTATGGTCAAAGCGTATCCCCTCGATCACAGGTTTAGGTTTAGGGCTCATCTTGAACTAGGTAAAGGCTTAGGGTTTCCTTTTGGGTTAGGGCACCCTTTAGGGTCAATGCCCATCACCTCAATCACATGGTTAGGGTTAGGGTTATCGGAGATACGAGTCTTGGAGCCATGGACCCATGGCTACATAACGAAGATACGAGTCTCTGAGCCATGGAGCCATACGAAAGTATGTCATGGTTCCAAACCTCATATCTTCGTTATGGCTACATGACTCCAAGACTTGTTATGGAGCCATGGCTCCACGACTCGAAGACTTGTGTCTCCGATATAATGAAGATACGAGTCTATGAGCCATGTAGCCTAAGTGTATGTCATGGCTCCAAACGAGATCTTCGTTATGGAGCCATGGCTCCAAGAATTGTATCTCCGTTATGGAGCCATGGCTCCAATAATCATATCTTCGTTATGGAGAGATGGCTCCAAGACTTGTATCTCCTTGATTTAAACAATATTTATTTGCCCCAATATTACATTTGTGATGAACAACATTTAGATGATGGAAACATGAGTAGAATAGAAAAGGGGAAGAGGATTTAGCAGCAAGCAGATATGTGCTTTTGTTGAGCTATCTCCTCAGACAAGTAGAAAAATTGTAGAAATCAAGAAAGATCGAGCGAATGGCAAGTGGCCGAGTTAGAGAAACAATAGGTTTAAGAAGTGATGGTATATTAATATTATGATGTACAGACGAGTTTACAATAAGTGTTGAAATGATAAATAAGCTTATGTGGATAATAAAGAGAGGGGTGTATTCACAAGGAATACGAGACAGAGATATATATGAAAATAAATGTGGAAACTAAATATGAAAACTAAATATGAAAACTAAATATGAAAACTCCATGGGTTATCGTTGCTATGCCGTTGAATTGTTAGTGTATTGTTTGAAACGACCGCTTTTTTGAATGCAGTATTGCATAGCTCTGAATATTTCATTATTTATTTCAGATGATAGCAATGGTATGCCTTTGAGTAGGATCTTGGTAGTTAAGAAAGTCGGGTCAATATTTGAGAATGAGTCAGACCTGAGTTGAGTATATCTTTGACAGAATAATAGAAAGTGTTCAGCGCTTTCTACATCCCCGCATACACATTTGTCACAATCGCGTAAATGGTTTTCACGAAGGTCACGATTTAGATTACTACACTTGAGTCTTAAGCGGGCATGCAATATTTGGGTTTCGCGATTTAAACAATAATCAAAATGTTGAACTTTCAATGAATTTCTCCGTTTTTATGTTTACCCATACCATAGTATGGTAAACATAGTGTCGTTGCCCGGATTGACCACTCGTCGTTCGTCCGTCTGTCTGTCTGTCTGTCTGTCTGTCCGTAGACACTTTACGAGTAATGCGATAACTCAAACATTTTCTATCCAATCGAAACCAAATTTTGTATATGGGTTTCTCAGCCCAAAATACAGATCGAGTTCGAATTTGGGTTTGATCCGAGATTTTGTTACAGAGTTATGGCCCTTTTTCAACTTAGAATTCACGCATTCTGCCATAACTCAAACATTTTTTATCTGATTGGAACCAAATTTGGTATGTGAGTTTCACAGCCAAAAATACAGATCGAGTTCGAATATGGGTTTGATCCGATTTATTTTAAAGGAGTTATGACCCTTTTTTCGAAAATCAAAAAAATCAAAAAAAAATCCGATGCTCTAACCGAAATATTTTTTTGTCCGATTGTGTTCATATTTGATATGTAGGTTTATGATGACACACCCCTCACCTGTATAGTTTTTGGTATTGATTGGTTGATCAGTTTAGAAAATAATTAACCCTTTACACACATGCTATCCAATGCAATAAGTTGAACATATTTCTTCTGATCTGCCTCATATTTCTGACCTAGGTTTTTCTTAGCACGTTCTTCATCTGTATGGTTTTTGGTATTGTTTAATTAACCCTTTTCACTCTTATGTTTACTTAGAATTCACCCAAGCTGCTATGACTCAAAACATTTTTCATCTGATCAACACAAAATTTGGTATATGAATTTATCACCCCTAAATACAGATCGAGTTCGAATATGGGTTTGATCCGATATATTTTAACAGAGTTATGACCCTTTATAATTCAAGTAATTACTGCTGGGAATTTGAAGAGAACATATATCCCACAGCAATGTGTGTTATTGAAATGAGTTAATTATCACTATGACATTAGATACTACATGCTATAAAGCATGATAGTGGTACCACTGGCTGGCTGGACTTGTTATCATAATTATGTCAAACTGTGATTGATTACTCACTCTCTGGTGGAGTTCTGCTTTCTGTGCAATATGAAGTTAACCCATTTGTTGAAACAGGTTTATTACATTAGCTATATGCACACACTATATGACACCTATTCTAAAATAATAAATTGGAATAGTCCATTGTTACTTTGTAGTGTTGTTTTACAGACATTGTTCTTTACAAACACTGTTGTCTTATCTTAGACAAAAATTTATCCACACATTCCTTAGTTCCATAACATGATGTCATTGAAAATGATTAACCCTCTCCACACATCATATGGTTTTGATGCTTTTCATTTAATCATTCTCCTATGTTATGTCCAGGTTGATGGTGATCCACTTTTGATTTGCATGGATTTGGGATTAAAATTAAACCATTCCATAGACACATATTATGCGATAGACAGATATAATATTATCCCTTTCACTTTGAGCCAGGTTCAGTAAGGGTTTCAATACATCACCAATTGAATATTCATCATTAGAGGAAATGTCTTATTTTGAAATTCCCTCAATTGCATTTGGGCTCCATGATAATATTAATGGTGCTGGTATTCTTGAGACTGACTTATTGTATGGGGTTCTAAATCCAATGACATGCTTTTCATAGACTATTTTGTGTTTATCAGTTCATTAGTTTGGGTAAGATTAACCCCATTCTATCCGATTTGATAACTCAAATATTTCCATTGATTATGTTTATAGTTCTTGGCATAGTTGACGATAACACACCCCTAACCTGCATAGTGAGGGTCATTTAGTTTATTTGCTTAAAAATATTAACATCCTCCACCAATCCTGTTGACACAATGTGATAACTAAATATTTTTCACACGATCACTATATAAAGTGTGAATTGTTGAAACTTTTGCACTCATGAAAAGGTTGGTGTAAGGATTTATAACATTTATAAAAATAGCTAATCGCTATCGCCAAGGTATGGGTTAAACATCTGCCGATCGTGATCGGCCTCTCGTTCTATATCTAGTCGTGACTTGAATATCTCTAAAGACTTTGCGCTTTTATTTTCGGGTGTAAAATCATTCCACAGGCGAGTAGCAGATGGAAGGAAGGTGTTCATATATGCCGAGTTGTCAGCTTGCGGAGGTCTTAAGTCGTTTCTCCTAAAATTATATCTCTGGGAACCCGGGGTATCGGTGTTGATCATGTTGTATAAATAGGATGGTGATGATCTAACAAACATTTTATAAAACTGATGTAGTTTAAATTTTTTTCTCCTTTCTGCTAATGTTTCCCACCCAAGTTCAGACAGAAGGTCGCTATTGTTAGTGCTACGCGTAGCTCCTGAAACAATCCTTGCTGCTTCAAATTGAATTTTTTCAAGTCGTGTGCTCAATTCACATGTACAATTGTCCCATACTGGTGCAGCATATTCTATGATTGGACGAATGTAAGAGAAATATATTTTTTTAAGGGTTTTTCTATTCAGCGAAAATCTGTGCATTCGCATTATATTAATTTTCTTCCAAGCTCTATCAGTAATATCATCTATGTGGTCACCCCATTTCGCTTGATTGTCAAATGTTAATCCTAAGTGCTCCTTTATGGAGCCATAGCTCCACTGATACAAGACTTGTATCTTCGTTATGGAGCCATGGCTCAAAGACTCGATTCTTCGTTATGGACCTATGGAGCCATATCGGAGCCACGAGTCTCAGAGCCATGGCTCCATTATGAAGATATGAGTCTTGGAGCCATACGAAAGTTTATGTAATGGCGCCATAATGGTGATGTATGTATCCGTGTAGCTGTTGCTTCGTGGCTTTATAGCACCTTGGCTCCATGACACGTATCTCCGTTATGGATCCATGGCTCAATGCAAGACTCGTATCTGTTATATCCTAATCCTGTGATCAAGGGGATACGCTTTGCCGATAAGAGATGAGCCCTAACCCTAAACCTGTGATCGAGGGGGTGGGCTTTGACCCTAAAGGGTGCTCTAACCCTAATTCAACATGAGCCCTAACCCTAAACATGTTATCGTAGTACTTGCAGTCAGTCAGCTACATGTAGATTATCATTCAATTTTACTTGTGCAACTTATCATGTGCATTAACTGAGATTACTGTAGTAGTTAGCAACTAAATAGCACATGTAGCCATATAGAGCATGTATGGGTCATATCCGGGGTGACTGTCTCAAGTCACCCCGAGTATGTCGAAAATCATGTTTTTCTTAGAAAGCATAAAATATGTAACTACATACATAAAATGACAATCTGTTGACTCATCAGATATATATTTCTGGAGTCTTGGTCATGTTCATCTCCATATAGTCCACATGGTTACAATACACCAAATACAAATTAGTAGAGTGATTTCCCCTGGGACCCCCAAGCTAGGATCAGCATAAAAAAAATTCTGGCAGCTGAATGGTCAATGATACATGGATGAAAAGTGCACGAAAAAATGCACAGATGTGTTTCCCTTCGAGAAACATAAAATATAACCACATGGTAAATGGTTATGGCTGTGCAAGTGGCGAATAATTTATGGGAGGTGTTTGTGTTTTTTTCGATGTCATTTTTTTCACAATTTTAAGGGTAGTGTGACGTTTGTCAAGCTCCAGTGTGATCTACCATGTTAACAAGTACTTTTTTGCACATTTCTGTGTGTCTAAAAGGACGTTCTTTAATTTCAAATACTCGTGCAGGGTCAAAGCTTTGCAACGAATATAGGCCAGCGGGATTTGTTAACACTGAGGCCTATGTAAATCATTTGGTGTATTGTAACCTACGTGTATAGTGAAAAATGGTCGTTTTTCAGATTTCTGCTCTGAAATAAGTCCCGTTCTCATTATGCCCATGAAACAAATTGGAAACATAAAGCACGCGATACGACAGCTTATTTGGCGCCGGAGCCATCCAATAAAATTACAAATTAACCCCTCTGATGCTATTTCTGCTTCTCGTTGTAGAACCGAAAATGACCATTTTCGACATATTTTTGAGCCCAATGGTGTCCCTTTAATGAATGTGAGACCATATTTGTTGGCGTCCGACATCCTAGATGAACGACAAGGCAGATTTGTCGGGTTTGGGCACGACATGAGAGTAAAGCGTGACGTCAGATGGACCATACCCTAAAATGTGATGCAAAATCGGACCCGATTCGGGTCAAACTAAGTTGAATTGCCCCTGTTAGATGACAGGTTGACAAAAAAGCCTACCATGGAAGTTTGCAGAAATGGTTCGACTATCCAACGCGCACAAATTTCGGCCAATAAATATATTCTTGTGACGGGACAATTTTGATTTCCTGTCGATTATTTTCGAAAATTGTGTAGGTGCGCCCAATGTGAAACCTAAGTGCGCCCAATTCGCCTAGCGAATCGTATGGCATATTTTCTGGAAGTGGCATCTACAAGCTATCAGATCGACAACTTGTATGTACATCGTCATTGTTTACTTTGCCAATATTCAGCTAAAATGAAAAAAAAAATGACATTCAAGTCAAAGTAATTTGTTTGCAAATTCAGCTATGGGTGGTGACAGAAAAGGGTTAATAAAGTAAGAACACAGACATATTTCGAATAAAATTTATTTATTTTGACGTGGGTATATAAATGGACGCAATATAACATCATTTGGGCGACTTTCTTTACCTTCCAGTGATCACTAGAGGTTACAATACACCAAATACAAATTAGTAGAGTGATTTCCCCTGGGACCCCCAAGCTAGGATCAGCATAAAAAAAATTCTGGCAGCTGAATGGTCAATGATACATGGATGAAAAGTGCACGAAAAAATGCACAGATGTGTTTCCCGTCGAGAAACATAAAATATAACCACATGGTAAATGGTTATGGCTGTGCAAGTGGCGAATAATTTATGGGAGGTGTTTGTGTTTTTTTCGATGTCATTTTTTTCACAATTTTAAGGGTAGTGTGACGTTTGTCAAGCTCCAGTGTGATCTACCATGTTAACAAGTACTTTTTTGCACATTTCTGTGTGTCTAAAAGGACGTTCTTTAATTTCAAATACTCGTGCAGGGTCAAAGCTTTGCAACGAATATAGACCAGCGGGATTTGTTAACACTGAGGCCTATGTAAATCATTTGGTGTATTGTAACCACATGGTGTATGTGGTGCAGTGAAAGTTTGCAAGTGGTCAATTTTTTGCGAAAACAAATCAATGAAATTCTCAGACCAGTTGCTCCATTTTTATTCAATTGCATCTCATTATTTATAGATTATTATCAAATAAATATACCTGTCATCAGAATAAATAAGACTTATTTGAATGTAAGAACAATAGGGAATGATTATAGTGCCTGAAATATGGCTCCATCCTGTTTTGTCTCAAGTCACCCCGGTGTCTCAAGTTACCCCGGTTTACGGTATCTGACCGAGTTCTGATTTTTGTCAGAATACCCTGACCAGGTTGCGATCCCCGGTCCGATAGCACGAGAGACCAGCACTAGTACGCTACCTCTCGGCTACCGACTTCCCTTTCGGGTCCTTTCGATGGTATATCCTTCATGTAAGAATAATAGTCCAAAATTGACTATACATTGAATGTATATCTTTATTATCCCGTAGATTTTCGACTAGTAAGAATACACGAAACGACGCATCCCCCTCCGATTTCTCCATATGTGTTAGAGTTAGGGTCAAGGGCGCTAGGGTTAGGGTTAGGGCTAGGGTTAGGGCTAGGGTTAGGATTAGGGTTAGGGCTAGTGCTAGTTCTAGAGTTAAGGTTAGTGTATTCTTATATGAAGGACATACCTTTTCGATTCATTTTCATGATAATTTCTCCCGCGTGGAAATTTTGAATTATTTCCACAACATGTTTCGGATCAAAATACAAAAATAGTCAATTGACATTAGTGCTTACTACTATAATTCAAACCAAAGTCTTTGCATACGTGCAGTCTGGCTGATTATATGGCAAATAATAGCAGCTTTGTGACTAAACATGACGTTAAATGAAGAAAACATACCTGAAAATCTCAACCAAAACAAAACGGTGTTACCGGTGCAGAGAAAATATGTTCCGGCAAAATAAAACAAGGTATATATATATGCGGAATACAGGTCCCCTTTAACAAAAATTCACCTTACATGTATACCCCTATACTATGGGAGGCCAAATTCACATATATTAATAATTATGCTGAAGCGCAATTGAAGCGCAATTTAATTGCGCTGAAGCGCAATTAATTATATCTGGGAGTAATATAGGTGTTATATTAGTCCCAGATTATATATATATTGCTATTAAACCCCCCAGTTAATTAATGAATAAATCCAATAGATAATAAATTAATTGCGCTTCAGCGCAATTATTTTCCCATATATGGGAACCCCCAGTTAATTAATGGAATAACCTATCTATTCAGGGGTTTAAGCTTGAAACAATAATTGCGCTGAAGCGCAATTGATATTCATGAATCAATTAAGCTGGATTGCGCTTCAGTGCAATTGGATTGCGCTTTGAACAGCGCAATTATTAATAGGCTAAATGTGAATTTGGCCTCCCATATACCCCAATAATATTAATCCTATAGCCTTTTGTGTGGGCCCCGAAGGCGTAGGGTCAAATTTTTTTGTCTGGGTGGTACCAGTTATGTGATGCCAAATGCATGGGTGCATATCGCCACGGAGAATGACGAGGTTTTGTCAGGGATGTGGCGACAGGGGGGTTGCTAGCTGGGAGGGGAGGCCGGCGGTAAATAGTTAAAATTTTCAACAGTTGGAAATGTCTTGACTGTCTTAGTTTTAAATTATACACCATTTGCATAACACCGACTCGGATATACCAGACTATCTTCGTTAAAAATCAGTTAGCCTACTGAGTTTGAAAGAATCTGCTGAACTGAGCTCTATGCAGGAAAAGGGCTGAACGGGATATTGAACTGTTGAACTGGGTGGAGGTGGGTAAAATGGTGTTCCATCCATGTATTTGGTTATGTCTCATCGATACAAAGTCATTTGCATAAAATATACGTGTCCAACTATCTTCGTTAATTTAAGTCGGTTAAACTCTTGAGTTCGGGTGAATCTGCTGTTCAAACTGTTCCAGATAAAGTTCTGAACGGGGTTTTGAACTCTTGCAACTGGGATGGACGTCGGTCAAATGGTGGTCCGGCATCCCTGTATTTGGTGAAGGCCCATCGATTACAAGCCATTTGCATAACATACACCGGACTATCTTCGTTACAAATCAGTTAAACTGAATTTGGGGGAATCTGCTGAACTGCTCCAGTTAAAGCGCATAGTGCAGAAATGGATTTTGAACGGTTGAACTATGCATGTGGTGGACGTCGGTCAAATGGTGGTCCATCCCCGTATTTGGTTATGACCCATCGATTACAAGTCATTTTCATAACCTATGTTGACGAGAAATACCTGTGAAATATAAAACAAATAAATATAATATATATTAAAATATAATAATTATAAAAATTATATGACATACCTACTCCCATGAAGCTCATATATCACAGGTTGACATTATTTGTACATATATTATAGAGGCCAAATTACACTATATACAAGATTTAAGTATATTCTCATATACTTGAGAAAATATTGAACAATGAATGTTCATATGCTTGAGAAAAAATGGAAAGTTTTATCAAAATTAAAATTTTAAATCACTTACCTGTGTTACATATTCGATGAGTCCAGCGAGAACATCTGTCGCATTCTATGGACTCTTGTCGTTCTCTGACAAGATATTTGCAGTAAACGCAGTCAACAGACATTGTGCTGAATTGAGGAATGTATGAAAATCGGAGAATGAGTGGTTCGGGGGGCTAGCCCGGGATTGTCGGAAGGACCGAATGGTCCTCCCCTTAATCCCTCATGTTGTTGCCTTTATTGGTGAGAAAAAGAAAAAAAGAAGAAAAAAAATGGTAAACATTTTGTGATGGTGATTATTTTTTCTTTTTTGGGTTTGGCTTTTCTGTTGATGGCTGAGGTGATGATGGAGGTCTCTGCAGATACTGCTGAGTGATACGATGTACTTCCGCTTCTTTGCGTTGGGCGTTTTCTTTTAGTTCTTTGTTGTATCTTTTGGCTTCAGCGATGGCGTTATCTGCTATCCGCATGTTTTCTTCGTGAGACCGAACAGACCGAGTGGTGTCTGTGCTGTTGTTGTTGCTAGCGGTGGAGCTGGGGGACACGGGATGTTCTGGTAATCCGGTGTCCGTGGTGGCAAGCTGTCCAGTTCCACATCGAAGCAGGCGGCAGGAACAACAGGGGTGGTTTCCGGCTCCCTTGTTCCGCTTGCCTCGACGACGACAGCAGGGACCTCCGGAAAATCAACGGAGTCCCTGCTAGCTGGTCTGATGTCACCTGTCTCCATGCAGGCCGGGTCGTCTGGGCGTCTCTCAGACAACTCCGGCCTACCGGCTGTGACACTGGATGGCTGAACCACACGGGGAGGGATGACCGGCAGATCAACAGTCACCCCCTTCTTTTTCTTCCATTTCGCCCGTCTGGCTGCGTCCCTTCTCCTTCGAGCTGGCGTCTTTTTCTTAGGAGGCTCCTCTTTCATGGTACGGCTGCATGGTCTTGGCGTTCCTGCTCCGGGTGGAAGATCTCTGGTTTCCAGCATCTTCCGTCCGGAATTCAACAGAGAGTCAAATAGCCCCTGTTAGACTGGAGATTCCAGCTAACAATGTCCGCAATTTGAGATCTCTCTATTGCTGCTAACGCGGCGTCAGGGATTAGCTCCATTGTCCGTCGCACTAAGCCTAATCCAAAACCGTCTCACTCGCCGGCATCAGCACGAGGGCGGTTGCTTCCAATTAAGGTTACAGACCGCTCAAATCACTCGTACCGACGCTCTGACACACAAGGAACTAATAGAGCCAAATAAAATCTGACTTGTTCGCTCCACTTGCTGCCAGAGAAATCGGGGGGGATGTGATTTGGGGGGGGGGGGGCTAACCCCGGGATTCTCGAAAGGGTCGAATGACCCTTTCCTTAACCCCTCATGTTTTGGGCCTTTAATTTAGATAACACACAAACGGAGAGGCATCCGAGGGAGAGGTGTTGCTCGTGCTGCTGGTATTGATCTGTCGATATATGAGGTGTCCATTTTGGTCGATCTTGCCTTCTACTTCAGTCGGGTCATCAGCGTCTGCTTCAGTATAAACGATGTCGTTGTTAACCAATTCGTTGTCTGCTCTGGTGAAGGTGTACATTTCTTTTTTTCCTGTAGCAGCGAGTACCCGGCTCTTCAGATTGTCGAAGAGTACATCGAGCTGATTTATTTTGTCAGGTGTTTTTCTCTCCCTGGGTGGAGACTCCGGGTACTTCGGCGTCTCCGGAGAAATCGGATAGCTGGGTTAACCTTATATACGTCTCTAAATCCGAAGTGAGAATAATGAGCTAATGGCTTCGTTCGCTAAGCAGCAATCAACAGTACTTAGCGGTTTCTTTCATTGTATATCGGCAACCATCATTGTTTTTATAACTGAGCCGCTGTCAGTGACTGTCCATAAGTGAAGTTCATTTTGTTATTACAACTAAGAAAATATTGCGGACTTCACTATTAGCCTACACAAACACGACCCTAAATCAATCAAATTAAGTTGAAGACCTCATAATTAGCCTAAATAAACACTATATCAATCAAATTATGCAAATGCAAAGCCGATTTAATCCCTTCTAATTAATGGGGCCGACTTCGCGTGGGGCCGTCTTCGTATGGGGCCGACTTCGCGCGGGGCCGACTTCTCCAGATACCGTTCAGAACTTCAGAGTGCTGAACGGGATTTTTAACTGTTGAACTAGGGTGGAGGTAGACCAAATGGTGTCCCGCATATGTAGTTGGTTATATATGGACCATCGATTACAAGTCATTTGCATAACATATACCCGACTATCTTAGTTAAAAGTGGCTTAAACTGCGTTCGGGGGTATCTTCTGAAAGGTGTTCGATAAAGTGCGAAATTTTGAACTGTTGAACCGGGGTGCTAGTTGGTCAAATGGTGTTCCGTCCCTGTATCTGTCTATGCATGGCCCACCGACTACAAGTCATATACACAACCTATACCTGACTAACTTGATTATAACTGAGTTAAGCTACAAATATATGCATTCGGAGTATTTGCTGAACTGCTCCATATGAAGTGCTGAACTGGATTTTAAAATGTTGAACGTGGGTGGACGTCGGTCAAATCGATTACAAGTTATTTGCATAACAAATAATATACCCGACACTCTTCGTTAAAAGTAGGTTAAACTGACTAACGTCTTTATAATTGAGTAAAACTGCGTTCGGGGAATCTGCTGAACCTCTCCATATGAAGTGCTGAAAGGGATTTTGAACCGTTGAACTGGGGTGGAGGTCTACCAAATGGTGTTTACTCCCTGTATTTGGTTAAGGTCCATCGATTACAAGTCATTTGCATCACATATACCCGACTATCTTCGTTAAAATTCGGTAAAACTGCATTCGGGTGAATCTGCTGAACTGAATTTTGAACTGTTGAACCGGGGTGGACGTCGGTCAGATGGAGTTCCTTCTCTGTATTTGTTTATGGTCCATCGACTACAAGTCATTTGCACGACCTAAATCCGACAAACTTCATTATAAATGAGTTAAATTGCGTTCGGTGAATCTGCTGAACTGATCCATATGAAGACTCGAGCTAAACTGGATTTTGAACTGTGAACGTTGGCCAAACGGTGTTCCCTCACTGTATTTGGTTATGCAACCCCACCCCCCCCATGCTGAATAAAGGCTTCCTTCAGTTATTATTATTTTAAAGACCTTATCATTCAGTTATCGCCCACATCACTGACATGCCATCGTTAGACGTGTGTCAAAGAGGCATAACTCTATCTGCATATTTTTAATGATGTGATTCTGCAATAATTCTAACTAGCTGATTCTTCTGATTCTGATTCTAAAGGTGAGCAATAATTTGACCCCCCCCCCCCCCTTCTGAAAAAAAATCAAACTCTGATACAATAACAATTTTGTTTCAATTTAGGCGCTAACAAATTAAATTAAATTTAAAAAATACTATCCAAGTGCAACTGGATTTTATATCAAAAGGGAAATCTCAGTTTGATTGTTTGAAATTTAATAACTTTTTTATCATTAGCAAGCTAATTTATTTCAAATATAATATCCGATTATTAAAAAATGTAATTATACTAGACAGTAATATTTATCCGGTAACTCCCAAAATTTTAGTATCCACAGTCCTTCCCTTATAAAAATTTAACATGTTAATTGACAAGTTGTTTTGGGTGAAAATTCCTGTTAAAACGTGGTTTTATGTCTTAAATTTTATAAAATTTTATAAAAAAAAACAATTAACAAGTTGTTTTGGGTGATAAATCATGTTGAAAAATGATACATCATGTTACATGTATATGTGATAAATAATGTTAAAAACATTAGATTGAAGTTCCCCAGTTGAAGTTGGTGATGTTCACCAATTAGTCACCTTGATTATGCATTTTATCTTCTGAAAATTAGTGATATAGAAACTGAACAAACGAGAAAAATTAACTGAAAACAATGTTAATTTGAGACTATATATACTTCCCAGAAGATGAGGCCTAAGTAGAATGGGGTCCACAGAGGGTGAACGTTGTGGTGCTAGGAAGCTGTGGGGTGTATCATCACTAAATTCACCCTCTGGGGACCTCATTCTGCAAATGTCAGACACACTAGTAGCTATATCCAGGGTTGGAGGACGCCTGTCCAGATTAATACAGACACCAAATTCCTGATCTGACAAGATTCTAATTGGATATTATATCAAGAGAAATGGGATCCTTAGAAATGCAGAGTCCAATATATTCTTCCAAATCCTACTGCCATTATTGTATCTGTTATCTATTTATTATAATATAGATTCCTGTCAGTTGCCTGATTGGCTATTGCTCAATTATGGAACTGGACAGAAATGAACAGCAAATGTTACAGGGGTACCATAATATATTTACATAAAACTTAATTTTGCTTCCGATTTTCCCATAGCATTACTATAAAAACGCCCTTTGATTAAATGTGTTCATAAACCTATGAACTACATTGAGTCCATGTGGTTCATACTTGAATCAGCTTGCTCATGTCAGCCTCTGGATGCAACATTGTCTTTTATTCCTTCAATTTCTTGTCAGGCCACTATTAAATATATCGATGTTTGCTGTGAGCCTACTCAAGCCTGAGTTTAATGTGCCTGTCATTTGCAGAATGAGGTCCCCAGGGGGTGAATTTAGTGATGCTATCCCACACAGTGGGCTAGCATCACCAAATTCACCCTATGGGGACCTCATTCTGCATGTCCTCATCTGCTATGGGAGACATAGACTCAGATTGAAGTTCCCAAATGGTGAATATTGTGATGTACACCCATTGGTAACCTCGATTAGGCAATGTGTCGTCTGCCAATTTGGGGATATAGAGAAACTAAATAAAAAAGAAATAGAAATAGAATCTATGTGAAGAAGTTTCTATAGAAATTTTATAATAAAGAAACATTCCAGAGAAGATGAGGCCTAAGCAGAATGAGGTCCCCAGAGGGAGAATTTAGTGATGCTAGCACACTATGCTGGATAGCGCAACTAAATTCACCCTCTAGGGACCTCATTCTGCAAATGACAGACACACTAAACTCAGGCTTGACCCTACTCACATTTATCTACGTTGGTATGTAGGCAGGATATTTTTGGTTAGAAATTCTGTATATGCAGACCAGCCTATAGGTTTGAAGTGTCAATGCAGACTTTATCAGGGTGTCTGTAACCTGATGGTGAGGGACACATTTTGGGGGTTTTAAACCTTTCATGACGGGAGCTCTGCTGGTGTAGCATTATATATATAAAGGAACCTGTGCCAGTGCATTCTCTTATATATGCGAGTCTCACTTATATAAGAGAATGCACTGCCTTACAAGGTAAAGGTAAATATTGTTAGGTCAATGTATTCTCTTATATGCGAGGCACCCTATGGAAGACAAATGCATTGGCACAGGGTTTTCGCTAGTCCAAGTCTGCAGATTTGGTCTAGGTTTTCACCAAATTTCGGGAAGTTCTAGTCATGGAAGGTTTAATAGGTACATTTTAGCTCATACCAGCACCTTGCCACTGGCGAAATCAAAATGCAGGTAAGTGCAATTATTTGTATACAGTAATGCTCTAAGTAATCAACTTCTTAACCACAGCAGAATTATGGGTAACTTTTCAGGATTTAGTCGGAAATATGGCTTGTTGCCATTCATCGGAAAGCTCTCCCCGAGAGCTTTCCGATGAATGGCAACAACCATATTTCCGATTAAATCCTGAAAAGTTAACCATAATTCTGCTGTGGTTAAGAAGTCGATTACTTAGAGCATTACTGTAAGTGCAATTATTTGTATACATGCCAGTTGTGTTGCAATACATAGGTTAACATCAAGCACTAAAATTTCTTGAAAAGACTGAAAAAATAATTTGGGTTGGTGTCTTTTGAGGGGTGACTGCAAACAATCATTATTTTTATTAAAGCCTCACATGACTGGATCTTCCTGAAATTTTGCGAAAACCCTGTGCCAATGCATTCTGTTATATATGCGAGTCTCCCATATTTTTTAATTTATATTTTCACTCGTTTTAATGACATGTCTCTGTGCTCTATTGGTCCTAAACACCTGTGGATATGAGATTAGTTGACTTCTAGAGAAGTTATCAACTTAGAAATTAGTGACTTAAAATTATTTTTATCAACATATATTTTTTGGAGCTTATTATTCAGTATTTGGTCAGTTAATTTGAAACTTGGCCGATATATTAACCCAAAATGATATACAGTGCACCTGCAGTTATGAGATTGGTCACTCATTTTAGTAGAGATACAGTAATGCCCGAAATACTCGACTCCTTAACCACAGCAGAATTATGGGTAACTTTTCAGGATTTAGTCAGAAATATGGCATGTTGCCATTCACCGGAAAGCTCACCGAGAGCTTTCAGATGAATGGCAACAAGCCATATTTCCGACTAAATCCTGAAAAGTTACCCATAATTCTGCTGTGGTTAAGGAGTCGATTATTTAGGGCATTACTATATCTTACTTTCGAAAGGAAATTGTTATTATTGTTATGGCTACCTTATATTCATAGCATGGGTATAAACCACCTGGACTATAAATAAACCCAATTGGTGAATACAAGTGCTGGAGTTTTTAAATACAAGACAGTCAATGACTGTTGAGACACCGACGTGATTGTAAGGACTGAGACTCTGAAGACCACAACAGTCAGTACTTCTCAAAATCACTTAAAAACAAGTAGTTCTAAACAGGAACGTAGCTAGAAATTTCCTTGAATTTTCCAACTGCACACACCTCCAAACTGGAGCAAACTCCTAAGGTCATAACATTACTTTACACATCCCCCATAGGTTGGAATTTTACAACTGATACCTCAAGCTTTCCAAACTGTTGGAAAGTCCAGCCTGACATGCCCCCCTTTTTTACTGGCCGACCCCATTTGAACATATTTGAATCCTAACTAGCCATGGACCCAACGCATCAAATCAGGGTATTGTGACAAAAATCAGAACTCAGTCAGATACCAAGTTTGTCAGGCTGAAAAGTCTCATTCAAGATCACTTGACAAAGATCCGAATGCAAAATGCCAACTTCCCCCAAATTAGATTTGTCCACGTTTGTTGTCATGGGTACAGTAGACTGTTTGATCGGGCATGGACATTAATGGCTGACCCATGTACACGCCTTGGTGTGGGCATGTTAAAGTAAGCTACTGGAGTCACCACAGGGTTATAAAGTTACTCAGCCGTGGTAGCACATGCACCTCTGCATAATCTTCAGTAAATTGAAGGTGTCACAGTAATATGTAGACATAGACAAATGTCAGATTAAGCAGTCAGGTGGTTCCAGAGAAGAATATGTTTTTATGAGTTTATATACATGTATCAGCGATTTCATTGGACAGAAAAAGTACCCCTAACCTATTTTAACAAATCTGAATCCCAGTCACCCAAGGACCCTCAACACTAAATATGACCTTATTCTGACTTGCAGTTCCGGAGATGTTGACAGACGGATGGACATATGGATGGACAGATCAGGAGTGGTGATTATAGCTCTCAGTGAACTAATAACCAACCTTATGGGAGAAATAACTCACAACAGTTCCAAATGATTCGTAATCGTCATTTATTGTGTGCAAGCATGCCAAAACAATAGCAATCATATGACTCAGATCGTATCCGTGGAAACATTCATTCATATCACACATCCAGACAGTCGATACAAAGAAATTCTGGAACCCAAATTACATGAAATATTTTTTTATCCAATTTACACACATGCTCTATAATTTAATCATAAGCTACAGTAATGCCCTAAATAATCGACTCCTTAACCACAGCAGAATTATGGGTAACCTTTCAGGATTAAGTCGGAAATATGGCTTGTTGCCATTCATCGGAACGTTCTCACTGAGAACAACAAGCCATATTTCCGACTAAATCCTGAAAAGTTACCAATAATTCTGCTGTGGTTAAGGAGTCGATTATTTAGGGCATTTCTGTACCAATTCATGAGATATTGAAACACAGCTGGTTGCTGCTTAATTGGCGAGGTTGAATATAACCCAATAAATTAACCGCTGCCAATTGAGGTTGGCAACTTGGCACGTTAAGGTCATGTGAAAGTACATGTGGATGACACAGTTTTAGCAAATCAGCAGTCGAACATTGGTGGAATGAATCGTTACTTCTAGAATTGTGTCAACCAATGAAAATCAAGTTCTGCTGATGCTACATGATATGGGATGGGGGGGGGGGGGGGAATCACATGAAATACGAGAATTTCTTCCCATTCAAGTCAGGTGCAGTAGGTGTTCCAATGGAAAACACAAATTGGTAATTATCCGATCGTTCTTGTTATTGAGAAAAAAAAAGTAGAATTTGGTAACCTAGCGATTAAATTATATGAAATAACTCATGCTTTTTTGAAATTCATGAACTTATAATCACAAAGTTTAAAGAAAATTCACTATTACACGATTATTTGTCTTCAAACTTTGCAGATACAACCTTCTAAACTTACTAGAAACATGAGTTATTTTTTAATTATAATATATGAAATGATAAGCATAAACTAATACAAGAGATTCCAGGATTATCAAGAAATAGTTTAAAATATATCAATTTTAAGATATCAAAAGATTTGTTTCCCCACAGGGCAAAAAGGAGCACTTCAGCTAGGGTTTCTGACATATGGAAATGCCAAAAGCTAATATATTAACAGAGTTATGAACACAATTAAACAAAATCAAACAAAGTCCCAATTTCATTTCAGAATAAAGTAATAATAGGAAATATTCATTAACCCTTCCATGACTGGAGCTTCCTGAAATTTTGTGAAAACACTTTGTAAGCCAGTCCATTCTTTTATATATGTGAGGCTCCATATGGGAGAATCACATATACAAGAGATTGCACTGGCATAGGATCTTTAATGGTGCATCAGCGCAGCTCCCATCATGAAAGGTTTCTGACAGTTCCCAGAGCATTGCATGTATCATGTCAAACCAAATTAGTGAATTGGCATCACAAGCGTCACTTACTTACATCATACTTTGAGTCTCCTGTTTTTTCGTCTTATTGAATAAATGCATACTGTATTTAAATGCTAAAACTTATACTCAGAAGAACACTGAAGGAAACATACTATTTATCTAAATAACTTTAACCCTTTCAGTGCCAAGTCCGATTTTTGTATCAACCCATATTTCCTTAGAGCTCTTGCCATCAATGTATCACATTATTATAATCAATAAATTTGAAAAATGATCAGGGAAATATGGGTTGATACAAAAATCGGACTTGGCACTGAAAGGGTTAACAGGATCAACCCATTTATGGTATCTTTGTCAGTCTCCTTTGTTGTGAAAGCTGCTGAGTAAATGCACTGCACACAATGCCAAATTAGAACATTATGCCGAAATATGTTTAAGGACAAATGCTTTATGAATATATCTCATAATCATATACTCATCTGAAATGTATGGGGACTTTTAAGTGATAAAAGGACCAGTAAATATTGTAGATATACAGAATGGTGGTATTGAATTGTAAATAAAATCACAGGAATATTTTTTTGGAGATTCATTCACTTATGCTATGCAGATTATTAAATGTCTTAATTTAAACACTTATTTGTTATCTGTAAAACACTAGTATGTCATATTGTGGACATGTATGTGCTGAATAGAGTTGCTCAAAGATTATTATCTCTATTAATTTGATCAAACACATTTGTAGTATCCTTCTTTTGTAATAATTAGGTCAATTTATTATTTATGAAATAATATACTTCCTGATTATAAAAAATTGCCTAATATACCATTTTGCAAGTCATGTTAATCCTTTTATGATGGGAGCTGTGCTGGTGCAGTATTCAAGATCCTGTGCCAGTGCATTCTCTTATATATGGGAGTCTCCCATAGGGAGCTCATAAGTATAAGAGAATGCACTGCCTTACAAGGTCAAGGCAAATATTGTCAGGCTAAAGTATTCTCTAATATATGCGAGGCTCCCTATGGGAGACTCGCATATATAAGAGAATGCATTGGCACATGGTTTTTTGCAAAACTTCAGGAAGCTCCAATCATGGAAGGGTTAATGATACAAGAAATTTCAATTTCCCCACAGCAACTATTTTGCACTGAAGTGTTATCTTTAAATGGTTTAATGAACAACATCAATTGTATACATACAGTAATGCCCTAAATAATTGACTCCTTAACCACATCAGAATTATGGGTAACTTTTCAGGATTTAGTCAGAAATATGGCTTGTTGCCATTCATCGGAAAGCTCTCAGTGAGAACGTTCCGATGAATGGCAACAAGCCATATTTCCGACTAAATCCTGAAAAATTACCCATAATTCTGCTGTGGTTAAGGAGTCGATTATTTAGGGCATTACTTTATTATTGTCTATTATATACAAAGGCAAGAAAACAGAGAGGAAAATGAACAAAATGTCTTATATTTGGTATATGAAGAAAATATATAGAAAAATAAACATCAAATAACAGATTATAAAAACGATCAATTAATATGGAACGTGAGCAAGCAAAACTTGTACTCATGTAGCATGTGAACTGTATGGCAACAGATTTTCAAATGCTGACTGTTGCTTTTATCTAAGTTATTGCTTTTGAACTCTATAGGATTTATTTGATAAGACCACCGTCCATTTAAAAAATATTTTTGCTTTAATAGCTGCGCTTATTAGAAAATTTGCATAACAATTTTCAGCAGAAAACTAACAATTTTATTGTAGAGAAACTAGAAAGTTTTCGACAAAAACAGGGTACAAGTTTTGCATACCAAACTAACATGAGGAACTCCAAAGAGTATTTATTCAAGAATTCTAGAAATCCCTTCTAAGAAATATAAAAAGAAAATTTAGGTCAAAACACAGAATGTCTCCTGTTATGCATCACAAATATTTGTCAACATGAGATTTTGCTGGAAATTTAGAATCAATATTTTCCCTAAATCTGACCATTGTGCCACATTTTAAAATCTAACCATTCAACTTGACAATTATTTGGTCAATCTGGTCGGTACTAACATAATGAGTTAATTAATTCATACAGATAAACCGTCAAAAAATTTACAATAACTTGTTCGATGACAATTTCTTGATTAAAATGTGTGTGGTACATAATAGAAATGAGTATTAGCAGATATTAGTGGCATATTTTATAATAGGTAACCTGCACTCTCAGTATCAGTAAATTTTTCAGTGACAGAAAAAAAAATTGCTTTTCTAGAAAAACTGTCTTTTGACAATAAATGTACAATGAATATAAATAAAATTACATCAGATTGGTATTGCATAATTCAGAATGACATGCCAAGGTCAAAGGTCGTCAGAAGCGTGTAGCCAAGTATAATAATTTTGATTCAAATAGCATTGAACCAGAGGTGAAAGTTGTCCAATATGAAATTCCCTGACACTATCCCAAACCATAAACTCTTCATTTTCCCATGGAATTGCCATTTAAAAATTCAAATATTAGTTTTTTTTTTTACTCGGTTTTAAATTCCTTCACATTTATGTGCATGAAGATAGTATTGCGCGCATTTATATATAAGTAAGCCCATTTGGGCTTGTAATATATGCACCTGCCATTAAACGATTCAATAAAACTTTCTTCAACACCCAGATGCTATGAGGAAAAATTTGCGATTTTTGCGAAGGCAAAGCGCCTCAAAGTTAACTTTTGGAGCAGAGATTTCAAACCCGGTTCCAAGGTATACTTATATAATTGAATGAGAGAATCCATTCAGTAAAGAAAGGGTTATATAACAGCTGTGACCTTGACCTGAATCACATTATATAGGTTACACAATCTCCCATTGTAATACTCCCGTATCTTTTCCACCGGTCGATATCAATCGGGAATCGTCAAACAGGAAAGAAACATTCGTTACATGACTGCTGTGTCCACCATAGGATTTAGCGTTTGACTGAAAATATAGAGAAATCAGAAAATCAGCCTTGCATTGAAAGATGGTTATAGGTAGTTAAAGATGGGTATAGGTAGTTAAATATGGGTATATGTAGTTAAAGATGGGTATATGGAGTTAAATATGGGTATATGTACATGTAGTTAAAGATGGGAATAGCTAGATAAATATGGGTGTATGTAGTTAAATATCGGTATAGGTAGATAAAGATGGGTATAGGTAGTTAAGGATGGGTATAGGTAATTATATTTGGGTATAGCTAGTTTAATATGGGTATAGCAGGTGTTAAATATGGGTATAGCTAGTTAAATATGGGTATAGGTAGTTAAAGATTGGTATAGGTAGTTAACAATGGGTATAGGTAGTTAAATATGGGTATAGTTAGTTAAAGTTGGGTATAGCTAGTTAAATATGGGTATAGGTAGTTATATATGGGTATAGCTAGTTAAAGATGGCTATATGTAGTTACAGTTGGGTATAGCTAGTTAAATATGGGTATAGGTAGTTCAAGATGGGTATAGGTAGTTAAATATGGGTCTAGTTAGATAAAGATGGGTTTAGCTAGTTATATATGGGTATAGCTAGTTAAAGATGGCTATATGTAGTTAAAGTTGGGTATAGCTAGTTAAATATGGGTATAGGTAGTTAAATATGGGTATAGCTAGTTAAAGATGGATATAGCTAGAATAATAATGCAAATGTGACCACTTCAAGCTCCCATAACGAAATATGCATCCAATTACAGTTTTTATCTGATTTTAACCCTTTCATGACAGGAGCTGCGCTGGTGCAGCATTAAAGATCCTGTGTCATGGGAAGCCTCGCATATTTTAGAGAATGCACTGGCTTACAAGGTCAAGGTATATGTTGTTAGGTCAATGCATTCCTATGAGAGACTCACATATATAAGAAGAGAATGCATTTGCACAGGGTTTTCATAAAATTTCAGGAAGCTCCAGTCATGGAAGGGTTAATAACCTAACAAGAGCATCACTAGGACGTGACAAAATATGCATGTGGTAATTCCAAATCCCAAATTCGAACCTGACCTGTATCTTGGGCTAGTAAACTCATATAACAAATTTCATTCCATTCAGTTCAGACTTACTAAAGTTATCATCCGTAAACGGAAATTGAGTGCAAATTCCAACAAAAAGGGCCATAACTCTGGTTTTTTAAAACGGGCATATAAAAGTTACAAAACATATAATGTGTTCCATCAAAATTGTATAGTTATACATACATCGCCTTTAAAATGACAGGAAATCAGCCCAAACCCAAGACTACGTCAACTTCGGCAGATTTCGATAAATATATTTTTTTTTAACTCTGTATTCAATTCTGACAATAACTCTTCCATGACTGGACCTTCCTAAAATTTTGCAAAAACCCTGTGCCAATGCATTCTCTTATATATGCGAGTCTCCCATATGGAGCCTCGCATATACATTGGCCTAACAATATTTACCTTGTCATTGTAAGCCAGTGCATTCTTGTATATTAGTCCAGGCACATAAGGTTTCACTAGTGTAAAAAATCGGGGAAAACTGATTTTTTCAGGGATCAATAAGAACATGTTTATGAACAACGTGGCAAAAGTCCCCTAAAATCCGAGTTGAGCTTTTTGAGATATCTTGATTTTTCGGAATGGTTCAAATTCTGAAGCATCTCCATCAGGCCATATGGGAATGCAGTCATGTGTAGATCAATTAATTCCAAATTCATAATACATTGACATACATACAAACAATGCTTAGCCGTGAACCATATAAGTTGAATTGAAGTCCCAAAATGGCCGCCAAAATGGCCAAAATAGAATGAAATTTACATTTTATGCATAATTGAATAGCTAGTCCCATAAGAGTGACAACACGCTCGAAATATGTGAGGAAGAATGATTGCAGAGAATAAGAGAAACATTTTATCGGGTATGTGCGAATTATCTCTAATATATATCGCGAGAGATATAGCGAAAAGCAAGGTCTCATAAAATGGTTAAATCTGGACTTTTTGACCGCAAAGAAACGGGAGAATAAGGCAAATTTTTCTGCACTATTTATCTTGAATCGTGTGATATATATGTACACTACACTGTAAAATGAAATTTAATAGCGATGAATTGATTCTGTGACCTTTCATAGAAGCCGAAATATATGTGCTCATAGCAGTATCACTAATGTGACCGGTCATCGTTTCTTTTGATATATACACCATCAAACCTTTCGAAATACACTGCTATAGAGCAGTATGAGAGATATTCATAGAGTAATGGGTGAATTGTGTAGATTATATTCTCCGTGTCTTAAAATATTAGTAATTTTTGCCTAAGAATAAGTAATAAAACACGAATAGTTCGCTGTTATCACAAGAATGCATGGTGGTATACTATGAAAGCAATTTATCAAAACACAAAGGAGTACCATATACTTTCTTTAAAAAAATCTAAACTTGACCAAAATTGCCCACATACTCTGTGACAGAGACTGTCTTTATACCTGGAAATAATATTTGGTTATATTCACCAAGGTCACATATACGCGAAGGGTACTATGTTTTCTGCAACCGCATTACCGTGTGTATCCCTTCTCCCTAATGTTATACATATCTGCTGAACTAACAACCATAACTAGCAACATTGAGTCAATGTTCAACGCTGAAATAACAGCTTTAAACGATGATCACCTGATATTTTGCACAAGTTCATGGGTGGTTTTGGCAAGATATTTTCAAACAACAAAATACGGAAAACTAATATTGTACATTGCGTAATAGCATATTCCAGTTGTAAGTTGCCGACTGAAGTAAGTTGAACAAATTGTTTACTAAGAGACCGGTTTGGAAGCAGCACGAAAATTAGTCGTATATCAAATGTACGATGTGCTGTCTATTTGATCTGGTGTGATGCAGTGCTAATCTTTTGAAGTGGTGGCGGTTTCTTTGCAATATAATAAGAATTGCAACATACGTGTGTGGTTTATTATCATGTACAGTGATGAACAATCCGGAAATGTAACTACTAGTTATACCGCAAGGATATGCACTTAAGTTTCTGCGTTCCATTCAATAATTTATCATCACGCCGAACGAAACTACCATACACTGTGTGGCGAAACATTACTTCGTATGTTGCATGCCCGAAATTATTATTTTTGGCCCCGACTGTAAACAGAAAACCCGAAATTTTAAAGACGTAATTCATTGGGTTTGACCTGCGTTGCAATGGCCGATAAATCCTCCACATGGGCCTGTTTTAATGAACTGTGTACCTTTAAAGATATTTAACAACAGACTTGTATATTGTTAATACGTATTTTACCTACTAGGTGGTTATATAATAAGTTGCCATCATTTCGGCTTAGCTTGGTGGTTGCGGCCATTTTGACAGCCATTTCATGACCGCGTTTGTAGTATTCTGATCGTGTCACTATATTCGCTCTCGTACTCATATTTCACATATACTGGTATAACTTAGTAATGCATATGACTAGCTTAGACAAAATAGAATATCAAAATACGACCAGATCGTTGACAACCAGTTTCGGGGGTAGGGTTATGTTTTTACAAGTTTTGACAACTTATGATGTGCATACTCGCTAGTTCTGCCTATTATAGCGACGGGGTGGTGTCTGTGCAGTTTTTAAAATAGATAGCTTGCGCCTATGTTTTGAGAAGCCTGAGAAATCCGACATCGAATACATCAGTTTGTCTTCAAAATCGTCAGTATTTTGGCTCAGTGTTTTATTTCATATCTATATATGCGAAATTCATTCGATATTTCCCTTTGAATGGGTGTTGTTGGTTCGAGAATTGTATATCGAACAATATTGAGTGCTTTTTGTATACGTTTCGGCTGAAAAATTGTTACAACATCCAATTATTTCAATCATTGTGAAAAATATTGTTTTGTTTAATTATATGGAAAAAATGATGTAACTCAGAAAGCTCAAATCGGATTTTAGGGGACTTTTCGTGACGCGTCCGCGATGTTATGGCCAAAATAATATAAAAAAAATCAGCTTTCCCCGATTTATTTCCTTACTTTTCCACTTCCATGTCTAATGTGCCTGGACTATATATGCAAGGCTCCCTACTGGAGATTCGCATATATAAGAGAATGCACTGGCACAGAATATTTAATGCTGCACCAGCACAGCTCCTGTCATGAAAGGGATGAACTATTTATCTATCCAGTCATCAAGTGGATGATATACAGATTTGTAAATATGACACAGCAAGAGCCCTGTAATTCTAGGAACAAGGGTGTAAAACGTAATCTGGGATTGTCTCACCTTGGGTTGGCAGCACGGGTACTTGTAGAGGTTCACCTTGCCGAAGTCATCAGCGCTGACTATAATGTTTTCTTTGTGAGATTTAGCACAATTATTCACATCTGTTCCGTCAGCACCCTCTGGCCAGATTCCTATTAAAAATGAGAGAACAAATTTTTGAAGGGCTGTGGTTAATGAAAACAGTTCTGGAAATCATTTATGATGTAGAATGATTTGACTATAAAATTGTTGAAAATATAGCTGAACAACATTGAAGTTATCCTACCTCGTAACTCGTAAACAACACAGAACACAACGAAATAACAATGAAAGTGTCAATGACACTTTAGCTAAACATGGAGAGGGGATAATTTCATGTGTTACAGTCAATGGAGCGATTAGGAATGCGGTAAGTTGAAATGTCTAAGTAATATTAGATATCAACATGAAGAGATATATATAAAGTAAAATGGCGGCCATGTTTTTCAATGAATTTCAAATACATTTGATAGCTCCCATCTAGTAGATCAATATGAAGATCAATATGAAGTTTAGTGATGATCGGATGAGGGAAGTGGACTGTAGGGCGTGCTAAAGGATTTAGTCATGTAAAAAGTAAAATCCAAAATGGCTGCCGGTGGCATGTTTTAAAAAAAAATTCGGAAAAATTACTCCCATCTCGTGGTCATCCTGAAGATTCATGTGAAGTTTAGTGATGATTGGACAAGTAGGGTGTCATTTGTAGGATGTTTCAAAGGATTTAGTCATACAAAGATTAAAATTCAACACGCGGCCATGTTTTTCAACTAAATTTGGAAAACTTTGATGGTCAACCCGATGATCCATATGAAGTTTGGTGATGATCAGATGAGGGATGTGGTCTGTAGGTTGTGCCCAAGGATTTACTCATGCAAAGAATAAAATCCAAGACGGCTGCCGGCAGCCATGTTATATGGCTGAATTACCCCAAAATGTCTCATTCCCATCCACATGTCTATGTTAACATCCATGGCAAATTTCATGATGATCCGAGTAAAGGTACGACCTGTAGCCTGTGCCAATGTTTTATAGCCGAATGACCCCAAAATGACTTGTTCCCATCTACATGTCAATATTAACATCAATTACAAATTTCATAATGAACAGACGAACACTCCGGCTTGTAGCCCGTACTAATGATTGAATTTTGAAATCCAATAATATTTTTGCGGAATGACCCCAAAATGACTTGTTCCCATCTACATGTCAATATCAACAGCCATGACATATTTCATAATGATCCGACCAAAGGTATGACTTGTAGCCCGTGCCAAAGGATTTATTCATGCAAAATACATAGTCTACTATATATTTTGAGAACTACGTATATCCATATATATATCCTTTATAGAATCGAAAACGGCTGGACCGATTGAGACCAAACTTCCTGTCTAAGGTTAAAAACACAGGGACAGTGCATAGCACAGTTTTCTGCTGAGAACGTCCGAGCACTCCTTCTCCACTGCCAGTCACCGTCATTGGCACTATGGGGTTAATCGAGTTGATAGTTAAAGAGCGTTCGTATCCGCAGTGTCGTTTACGAGTATAAATACGGCTCATTGACCGTCTGGTGGCAAAATTTCGTACTTAATTTCGTACTTAGGGGTTCCAAGGAACGGGGGAAATTTTCATCGGGTCAGTTTTTCCGCGTGAGGTGACCTTGATCTTGAAACGGTTCCCATAAATGATATATATGTGAGTGTCCTTTATAGACTCAAACCGATTGAGCTCAAACTTGCTACCTAGGGGTACTTTTGTGCGGGAAGTGTCATGAATGGGTCAAATTGTGACCCCTACCTGACCTTGAAAATGATCAATTCAAGGTCAAATCGGGTAAAACTGGCAGATTTCGACGAAATTTTACACCTAGGTGCAGCACACGTGTCTCGGAAGTTGTTGCAATTGCTTTTTCGAACAAAGCCATGAGACGAACCACGCCAGTGGCAGGCTAACCTGCTAGTACTATATACACATGCAAGTAAACCTATGAATAATTAACCCTTCCATGACCGGAGCTTCCTGAAATTTTGTGAAAACCGTGTTGCCAATGCATTCTCTTATATATGCCAGTCTCACATGGGAGACTTCAAGTTCATATATAATAGAATGTACTGGCACATGATCTTTAATGCTGCACCAGTGCAGCTCATGTCATGACAGGGTTATCCCTAATCTCAGCCATACTGACACTCACCAGCAGTGTTGAAGTTAAGAGTACAGTTCTGTGTGGCCCACTTTACATCTTTTATCACATTTGGAGCTGTTACCTGTTTTCCATTTGTTCCCCCTGCAAAATCAAAGCAAAGAATGGATACAATTCAAGAAGCCATGAATTAAACATGTGATCCATGAATAAATCTAATGAAAATAATTGGAAAATTTTATTTCTAATCAAGCATATTTAACTAAAGACATACTATGGACTTGTTTGAGTTCATGAAACTGAGAAGTTAGTACTCACGCGCTATGCCAATGTGGGGAATGTAGCATTCTACTAATATCGCCGAAAATTTCAAAGAAATCGACCATACCACTCCCTAGAAAACATTGTCTGAACTACGCTCAATTGTAAATAATTACATCATGATTTGGGATGCAACTATCGGCGATAAACCAACACAAATGATTTAGACATTGAGAGTCAATGCATATAATTAATATATAAGAATGGAAGTGTGTGTTGTCAATTTGGATTAATATTCGTAGAAATAACAACTTTGAGCAAGATTATTCTCCGTTTCTGTTTAGTCACCAAAACGGAGCATTTCACATCACTTTAAAACATTATGTACTTTATTTTCCAGCCCATTCAGTTATAAAAGTATACATTGGAATGGTCTATTATTCTGGAGGAATGTTCATGAATTTGAAGCAGACAACAGACAATACAAGTGTAGAAGGATTCCTATTAATTGGTGGGAAATGTTCAGATAATAAGTTCAACAAATGATCTAAGTTCATTTGTTGAACTTATTATATGAACATTTCAATGAGTCTTTAGTATAGAAAGTGTTAACACAAATACATATAAACAAAAATTAAATAAATGGAAATTGGGCATCAAACAACAAGCCGAAAGGCTTATGTTAACCCTTTCATGATGCGAGCTGTGCATTCTGTTATATATATACAAGTCTCCCACAGGGAGCCTCAAATATATAAGAGAATGCACTGGCTTACAAAGTCAAGGCAAAAATTGTTAGGCCAATGCATTCTCTTAAACATGCAAGGCTCCTTATGGGAGACTCGCATATATACGAGAATGTATTGGCACAGGGTTTTTGCAAACTTTCTGGAAGCTCCAGTCATGGAAGTGTTAAGTTAGCCCCCCCCCCCCCCCCCCCCCCCCCCTGAAAACATCGATGATAGCCTTAGACCAATTGTTGAACATATTATCCAAACATCATTACAAACAAGTGAATTGGGCTGGATATGATGTTTATTGGGCTGTATATGTTTATTGGGCTGGATATGATGTTTATTGGGCTGGATATGATGCTTCTCTACCTGTCGGAATATATTATGAGAACATTCCATCAAATGAAGAATAATAGACCATTCCAATGCATACTTTTAGAAATGAGTGGGAAATACCATAGGAATACGTTGACAAATTCATTTGGATCAAAGAAGATGGTGTGTGATAGAATAAAATAGATGTTATTGTTAGGGACCTTGTCAAATTGCAAGCGGTAAATCCGCCGGAGAACGGAGTATTTTTCTCCGCTCTCCGCTAAAAACTCCCGTCTCCGCTTGTGAAATTGCAACGCACATCGGAGTTTTTTCTCCCCTGTAAACTCCGGTGGTCATTACGTCAAAATTTGCAAAAACAGTGAAAAACTCCGCTGCGACGTCAGCGGTAAACTCCGCTGTTATTAGATAAAAACTCCGCTGGGCGAGAGCAGAATCTCCGATGAGCCCAATGCTGAAAGAGGAGCGGTAAACTCCGCTGTCTGGCTGTTTAATATTGCAGAACAAAACTCCGTTCCGACGAGAGTGATGAGGTTCAGAGCTGAAAGGCCACTCTGGTATAAAACTCCGCTAGTTTAAACCTACTGGAGAAACTCTAGGTATAAAATAAAGTCCACAGATTGGCTTATCGTTATGATATAGTAAAATAAAGTAAAACTCAGTCAGGATTCATGGCCTATATATATCTGGGGCAAGTGAATACTATATCACAAGATCAGTTCTCAAAATAATATTATCTGGAATATCATCAAAATTTACAAGCGGACTTAAAAATTTGTAGTGGTGGGCGGTATTTCAATGTGAACTTAACTCATATAAATTCAACATATTGAAACTGCGATTTTTAACATTGTAACGTACTTTGAAATCTTGATAAAAGATCATGAATAATTGTAATTTTAATGTAAAGTAAGCGATCTGCGTTCCATTGCTTGCGATCGACACGTTGATGAGGCTGAGCTGACTCGCAATAGAGTAGAAGGGCGCTTCGGATGGTCGAAAAGATCGAGAGATCTTCCCCTTCACCCCACGAAGCTGAGCTGAGCAAATCATAACATTATATATACAGCCCCGAATTAATAACCCCAGCCCAATTCAACAGTACACTTCGCACCTGTATGCACGCAGTGTGACGTAGTGAGCCTTCTGTCTCGCGCGCTGTGTGACGACCACGTGCTCAAAGATAAACAAACCGAACATGCATGATCAGTCACCTGCACGGGGAGTACGTCATATTTAAGCATAACCTAATAACCTGTAATAACCGGTATTGTAATTCAATTGAGTATTTGTCACTAAAATCAAGCATTCTGATTGGCCGAGAGCGGCTAACTTTCGTTTTCGATTCACCGACATCGGCCGCTTCAGCGTGCATCAAATCTGAATGTAGCATGGTCAAATATGTAATCGGCGCAGAACGAGTAGCGAAACGAGCACACCCGCGCGTTGTTGTCTATAGATACCGTTCATCGGCCGCTTCAGCGTGCATCAAATCTGAATGTGGTACGGTACAATTTGATCGGCGCAGAACGGAGTAGCGAAACGAGCCAACCCGCCCCACAGGAAATGGTTACGGAGCAGTGTTCCGAGTAACGCAATGGACACACCCAATGATTTGTGCACGGCGAAATGAAAGTCTCGATTCGTGTCATGAAAATGACTAAATGATACTTTTTATACAGTTTTTTGGCAAATTCCTTGCTAGATTGAATTACAATGGAGATAAACGTACCCTGTTTCGTTGTACATTCTGGGATTCGAGCATGAAAACAGTTTGTGAACTCGCCGGCAAGCCGGCTCGTTCACAAACTGTTTTCATGCTCGAATCCCAGAATGTACAACTCAACAGGGTATGTTTATCTCCTAATTATTTATGAACATTATCAATTATCGAGTCCTTGTTCATGGGAATGGGAGTCTGAAAATGCATCTTCTAGTAGGACTTCGAGAGTTTTCAGGCTCTAAATTGTTGGCGCCTGATATCTTGACAAATTTAAATGGGTCTTTTCAGCCACATGTCCCGAGAAAAAAAATTGACCCCACCCCACCCCCAATAATACTTAATCCTATAGATAGGATTAAGTATTATTGGGGTGGGGTCAGTTTTTGTTTTGGGGGACCTGTGTGTTCAGCTGGGCCGTATTTGACTCTTTGGAATTCGACACAAAAATTGCAAAATAGGTAAAGTATATTCAAAGCGGACACAATTGCACTGTATTGTTGTTATGTTTTTATGCATGTTATGTTGTTATGCATGTCCCATTTCGTTTTAGATTATTTTTAGATTATTTTTTTGATTATTTTACTGTGAAATCCTCTCTGGGCCCATATATATAATAACCCATTTTGTTTTTAAATCTGCATGGTATGATTCCCCAAGTAAACAGTTTTTCTCTAACAGTAACGTCAACCATGACGTCACTATCGAAGAGTTGCACTAAAACTTCCTGTGGCAAAATTTTGCAGATAAGAATTTTTTTATTCCATAAATATATATTATATTTTGCTCTCTTCAGTCTGTATTATATAGGCCTATGTATATATTTACCCCCCCCCCCCCCCCCCCCCGCCAAATAAATTAGCTCCATAATCACCACTGTTTAGTCAGTCTGATCGGCTGAACAAATTTATGCAGATTCGTTGATATATAGGCCTATTAATACCTGTTGCGTGTTCGACAAGCTCAACGATTCGGCATAAACAAATTATTTATAGTTATACTGTATTTTCGGTAATGAAATTATTCATGTGTCAACTTACATGTAGCCTATGTGTGTAACCTTGTCACCGCGGCCGTGACACGAATTGTATGACTGGTTAACCGCAAGCAACGAGAATATAATTATGATAACTCGGTGTAACAAGTCGTTACTATATATGTATCAGTCTATTGTAGCGTTGTTACATCAAGGTCATAGCTGACCGGCGGCATCTTTGAACTTTACGACATCGTAATGACAATGCAACTAACATGACGTTTGACTACGTTTGAGCGTTAGGTGTAAATTTCGGCATCCGCGCAAACAGGAATTTGCGTGGGCAACTCGATCAAGTCAATAATCCGTGTCCAAGTTGGAATCGAAGCACGTGTTATGGAGGGTTCCCGTGCACAACAAATTTAAACCCCCACCTGTTACTTTATAATTAGACGGTGACACAATAGCGGGTTGATATACGCATTGGAGATTTTTTGACACAACCTGATCTTGTCAACTGCAAATCTTGTCAAGTTGTGTGTGCACACATATGTTGGTACATATATATATGTATATCATATAATACTATAAATTACTTTATTAAACATATGTACTTACTGGTATATTATACATATATGTGCCTATATCTGACAAAAAAAGATCGCGTGATACCTTCAAATTCTCAGAATATTATTATATTTCCCTTACAAGTTGAGTATGCACGCTATGGCAATAGTCAGACTGTTGTAGCAGGGGGCTGAACTCTGTCATATATATCGTAGGCGATACAGGGCGTACATATTAATAACAACGCCCTACCGGCTATAATTAGTCGAACGCAATCTGTAATTGTGGGTATTGATCGCAGTGATCATCAGACGGATGGGCCGAAGATTGGTTTTCTATGGTGATTTCATGTAAAACACTCATGTACAAAATCCCAAATCGTGTGCACATACAATTGCCTACATCTTTCAATATTAAGAATGAAATTATTGTACGCCGTCAACCGGGGCTTTGAACGAAACAAAAACAAAATCTGCCGTGTTTCCTATTTAATATAAACTTAAGCGGAGTTTTAGGGGAAACTCAAACATGAGCGGATACATTGGAAGAAAACTCCGGTTGAAACTCGACCAAAAACTCCGATGAACATCGGAAGAAAACTCCGCTTGAAACTCCGCCAAAAACTCGATGAACGTAATAAAAACTCCCATTGGAAACTCCGTTATAACCCCGCTCAACGTCACGATAAACTCCGCCGTGTTTTACACTATTTACCTGACCGGAAAGCGGAGTTTTTAGCGGAGAGCGGAGAAAAATACTCCGTTCTCCGGCGGATTTACCGCTTGCAATTTGACAAGGTCCCTTAGGCCACACAAAGTAAGTTTACCGTTTCTCAGGCCAGCAAGTTTGGTCCCGAAACCCAGCGTGTGCAACCTTTTTATTCGCATGTAAATGTCGAAAATACATGACTGTCGTGATGAATTGCATCTGCAAACTCATTAAAAATGTGTCAATGATACTTTATTTGGGTGAAATAAATCAAATGGAGTCTATCAACTACAGTAATGACCTAAATAATCGACTCCTTAACTACAGCAGAATTATGGGTAATTTTTCCGGATTTAGTCAGAAATATGGCTTGTTGCCATTCATCGGAAAGCTCTCACAGACTAAATCCTGAAAAATTACCCATAATTCATGATTATTTATGGCATTACTGTAACTTTTGTGGACATCTGTTTCAGTAATAATTGCCACAGGCAACTGATATTAAACCCAGAGCTAGCCGATCCAGGGGTGGAATGCTTCGTTGTGTGTCCCAGAAATATTTTGGCCATAGAAATGGGAAATTGAATTTGCATGGTCCCACTACCAGTACTAGCTTGGAATAAGCTAATTTTCCCAAAGAGATTATAATCACAATATATTAATAGATATGCTTGAAAACTTACAATACAGGACTTCATAGTCGCCAGAGTTGGTACATAAATATTCGCTATCAGATGACCAGTCTAAATGTGTGATGTAGCTAGAATGTCCCTGAAAAAAAAGAAAGAAATTCTTTCAGATAAAATAAATTCATGGTAAAAATATTAGTCTGAAAGAGAATATGCCCAGATTGAAAGTCTATGTGCCAACATTAGTATTCAAGTCTGCAAATAGTGTGTCTGTAATTTTCAGAATGAGGTCCCCAGAGGGTGAATTTAATGATGCTATCCCGCACAGTGGGCTAGCATCAGCAAATTTACCCTCTGGTGACCTCATTCTGCTTAGGCCTCTTCTTCTGGGAAGTATCTATAGTCTCAAATTACCATTGATTTTATTTACTCTTTCCCTTCTGGGAAGTTTCGATATCCCCTAATTTGCTGAAGATAGACTTTAATCTGATCCTAGGTCTCCCATAGCAGTTGAGGCCTAAGCAGAATGAGTTACCCAGAGGATGAATTTGGTGATACAAGACCGCCAAGATTCTCAGGCAATTTTTTTTTAAATCAATGCAGGCGTGAGGGTTTTATTTTTATTATTTTCTGCCCATAGACTGTCATAGTAAGCAATAAGGCATGGGTTATTATACCTTCGCAGGTCCAGAAAATGTAGGGAAAACTTTGTAATGAATATAAACTAATTTAATCTGATATAAAGAATGACAAACTATGACATTGTACTACCCGTACATCATATAGGGATTACCCAGAATGATATATATGATATTTAAACTTCAAACATAACAACTAAATTCTTGCCCCGTGTGATCATATTCCATGACCAAGGCCCCAAATATTGCTAATATCCATCACTATACCAGGTCTGGAAACAATATTATATAATTCCATGATTTCAAGACATAGTTCAACCCCAGAGTTATGTAAATATGGCAGTAGTACTTACAGAACACCTTCCAGCTTTAGAGTATTTATGCCCACCCTCGCTGACATGGTGAATATATACAAAGTTATCTCGATTGCCAACAGCCAAATATTTGCCATCTGAAAATACAAGAATATAATAATTATATATCTAGTGACTATTTTTTACTCAAGATTATGTCACAATAACCCCTCCATGACTGGAGCTTCCTGAAATTTTGCGAAAACCCTGTGCCAATGCATTTTCTTATATAGGGAACCTTGCATATATAAGAGAATACATTGGCCTAACAATATTTACCATGACCATTTAAGCCAGTGCATTCTCATATATATGTGAGGCTCCCCATGGGAGACTTGCATATATAAGAGAATGCACTGGCACAGGATCTTTAATAGATAGAACCGCATGAGTGTCTGGATTTTGACGAAATTATCGCACGAGATTTGTTGGCGGAGCGATACCTCGAGTGCGGGACGCAGTCCCACACGAGAGGTATCGCGTTCCGCCAACAAATCGAGTGCGATAATTCGTCAAAATCCAGACACTCATGCGGTTCTATTTTTATTACATATCTCAGTATCATAGTAAGTTGACTCACAATCGTTCATCTCCGGTACAGAAAATGTGAATTTAATTGAGTTTTAACGGCATTTTAGGGTTAACGCAACAATCAAACAGGGAGCCCATCTATCCACGATTGAACTTGACCCATCTTGACCCGCGCAAAGGTGTTAATTGGGTTTTCCCAGATTTTCCAAAAATATAACCCAATCAGCTAGTTGCGATTTCGACAAGTGGGTTGTCGCCCTTGCGTTGAAAAGTTGAAAAAGTAAAAATAGTAACGGCGAGAGCCAGTCTAACAACACTGAATGAAATAGTTCCGTCGACAGATTGCACCAGTGCGATTCTGAGAATTATCACACGCCTGGAACGTCGTGCGATCATGCGAATTACGTTGATAGATATGTAATAAAAACAACACCAGCGCAGCTCCTGTCATGAAAGGGTTAAGGAAATAAATGGATAGATTCAATATAAAACAAGATATGTCTTTCAGACGAATTATTGCAGTTTTTTAATTTTTGGTGTTTTCAAATGGAAATCTCTGTCACTTTTCAAGTCAAATTCTTGTGGAATCAGACATTTCTCATGTGTCTTCGGGAATGATAAGGCAAACATGTCTTAAAAACGAGTTTCATGTAAACTTTGTTGATAAAAGGGATATCCAAGAAGAGACCACATCTTTAACCATGAAACCAACGAGGTTCGTATTAATTAAATGGAGATGGCTCTTTGAGCTTCCAAATTTTGTTCAGTAAATTGGAAGGAGGTATAAGATAGATTGATAAATACATGAAATATTGATGTACAGGCTTCAGATTCTCTGAAAAATACTTTCCACAGTCACCATGGGTCACAGCCATTTTCAAACAGAAGTGAAACAAACGCTCTTTATTTCTACCATATCAGGAATAGATTAACACAGAACGCTCTTTTCTGTTCAATGCCGTTGTTGTTTGTTTGGGACCCAAACACTGTGTTCAAAGTTGTATTTTTTAAGACTTCAATGAGTCTTTCTGGGACATATAATGACTGTAGAAAGGTAGTTCAAGTAATTATCAACCTATTCTGATACCGGGAAATAGCAAAAAGCAAATATTATTTGGTGTATTCTGGAGTGCAAACTGCCATGTGGCTTTAAAAAAATTGGTGCCAATATTATATACCATTAAAAAAACATTCCCTTCGTTCTACCTTTCATATTATTTTCTCCACAATTTTATATAAAAGAAGCACAGCAAAAGAGTTTCTGAACCAAATTCTCATTAACGGGTAGTTTCCTTAGGAAATGTTCAGAAAATAAGCTAAAACAAGAGATCGACTGTCGTCCGGTGCATACCCCCTAGTGGAATATCGCCTAGTGTGGGCATATCCATACAAAATTTCATTGAGTTCCGAGCATTACTGTTCAAGTTATGAGCTGAACAGACATCGGATGGACCAAACAACCAACATTTCCAGATAAAGATGAATAACTCTAGAATGGAAAAGCGGAACAGAACAATGGAACCCCCTATTGAATGTCCTCATAGCAGTGAACATCCATACCAAATTCCATTGAGATCCCAGCACAATTGTTGAAGTTACAACATGAACAGACACCAGACGGACTTAAAAGCCAACATTTCCAGTTGAACAAAGATGAATAACTCTAGAAAGGAAGAGCGGTGCAAAACAATGGAACCCTCTTTTTGATTTCCTCATAGCAGTGAACATCCGTACCAAATTCCATTGAGATCCCAGCACAATTGTTGAAATTACGACATGAACAGACACCAGACAGACCAAAAAGCCAACATTTCCAGATAAACAAGATGAATAACTCTAGAATGGAAAATCAAAACAAAACGATGGAACCCTCTATTGAATGTCCTCATAGTAGTGAACATCCATACCAAATTTCATTGTGATACGAGCACTACTGTTCAAGTTATGACATGAACAGAAACCAGACGGACCAAAAATCCAACATTTCAAGATAAACAAAGATGAATAACTCTAGAATGGAAAATCCGAACAAAACGATGGAACCCTCTATTTAATGTCCTCATAGTTGTGAACATCCACACCAAATTTGGTTGAGATCCCAGCACAACTGTTGAAGTTACGACATGAACAGACACCAGACAGACCAAAAAGCCACTATTTCCAGATAAACAAAGATGAATAACTCTAGAATGGAAAATCCGAACAAAACGATGGAAACCTCTATTTAATGTCCTCATAGTAGTGAACATCCATACCTAATTTCATTGAGATCCGAGCACTACTGTTCAAGTTATGACATGAACAGACATCGGACGGACGTACGGACGCATGGACGAACGCACGGCTAAACTGACGGACGGACGGACAGGTGCAAAACAGTATACCCCCCTTTTAAAAAAAATAAGGGAGTATAAAAATGACCTATGGGAACTCGGGGTTGCCGCTAGGGTGGCACAGGCTCAGAAAAACGGACCCGGTTTTTGGTGCCATATAAAACAAGAGATGGACTGTCGTCCGGTGCACACCCCCTCGATGCATACCGCCTAGTGTGGGCACATCTATAACTTATGATGGCTATACTCAGACATATGGACCCAGAAATCAGCATTTTCATATAAACAAAGATGAATAACTATAGAACAAAAAACCAAAACAAACATTTGAAAGTGCCATTAAATGTCCTCATAGTGGTGAACATCCATACAAAATTTCATTGAGATCCGAGCATTACTGTTCAAGTTATGAGCTGAACAGACATCGGATGGACCAAACGGCCAACATTTCCAGATAAACAAAGATGAATAACTCTAGAATGGAAAAGCGGAACAGAACAATGTACCCCCTATTGAATGTCCTCATAGTAGTGAACATCCATACCAAATTCCATTGAGATCCAAGCACAACTGTTGAAGTTACGACATGAACAGACACCAGACGGACCAAAAAGCCGACATTTCCAGATGAACAAAGATGAATAACTCTAGAACGGAAAAGCGGAACAAAACGATGGAACCCTCTTTTCGATGTCCTCATAGTAGTGAACTTCCATACCAAATCCCATTGAGATCCCAGTACAACTGTTGAAGTTATGACATGAACAGACATCAGACGAAACAAAAAGCCAATATTTCCAGATGAACAAAGATGTATAACTCTAGAATGGAAAATCCGAACAAAACGATGGAACCCTCCTTTTAATGTCCTCATAGTAGTGAACATCCATACCAAATTTCATTGAGATCCCAGCACAACTGTTCAAGTTATGAAATGAACAGACACCAAACGGACCAAAAATCCAACATTTCAAGATAAACAAAGATGAATAACTCTAGAACGGAAAATCCGAGCAAAACGATGGAACCCTCTATTTATTGTCCTCATAGTTGTGAACATCCACACCAAATTTGGATGAGATCCCAGCACAACTGTTGAAGTTACGACATGAACAGACACCAGATGGACCAAAAAGCCACTATTTCCAGATAAACAAAGATGAATAACTCTAGAATGGAAAATCCAAACAAAACGATGGAACCCTCTATTTAATGTCCTCATAATAGTGAACATCCATACCTAATGTCATTGAGATCCGAGCACTACTGTTAAAGTTATGACATGAACAGACATCGGACGTACGGACGGCACGATTGACGGACAGGTGCAAAACAGTATACCCCCCTTTTATTTTAAAAAGGGGGTATAAAAAAGTGGGTAAAGGGGCCCCCATGATTCAATGCAATCAAGAGTTGATTGTAAGTCCCAATGTGATTCTCAATATGATAATAATTAAATCAATAGCTCCGGTTTTTAGATCTACCGTATAGAAACGATTACTATAGAACCCAGGAAAATAACCAGCCGATACTTCTGTCAAATCGGTCAATATATAAAAAAAAAAAATACTTGCAGAAATAACAAGTAAATTCAGGGGATATATCAGTGAATGTGATCTTAAACTTCAGTGTTAAAAAGTATTCATGAAATGGTTTATTTCTTAAAATGAATTCTGAGAAAGACATATCATCCAATCCAAAATCACACGCTATGTTCCAGGATCTATAACTCTATATTTTTTTGATCGTGTGACTTGGTGTACTTCCGGTTTATTAGAATGGAGGTGAAGGTCGCAACGCTTATCACGCCCGCTGTTTATACATATTAGCAATACAGGCAGACCTTATGAGAGACAATGATTTCAATCAGTTAATATCAAATTCCAGTGAATATATTTCTCTAGAAACTTATAAGTATGTATTCCATTTTCTTAACTGGTATGCAGGATTTCGTCCCTTTCAGTTAACTGGTATGCAGGATTTGACCCTTTCAGTTAACTGGTATGCAGGATTCACCCATCTCTGTTAACCCTTTCATGATTGGAGCTGGCTGGTGCAGCATTAAAGACCATGTGCCAGTGCATTCCTATATATACGAGTCTCCTGCAGGGAGCCTCACATACATATAAGAATGCCGTGGCTTACAGCCTCAAGGTAAAAATTGTTAGGCCAATGCATTCTCTTATATACACGAGGCTCTCTATGGGAGACTCGCCTATATAAGAGAATGCATTGGCACAGGATTCTCGCTAAATTTCAGGAAGCTCCAGTCATGGAACTGGTAAGCAGGATTCACCCCTCTCTGTTAACCCTTTACCCAACAGAACGACCCTGTGCCAATGCATTGTCTTATATATGCGAGTCGACCATAGGTCGCCTCGCATATATAAGAGAATGCATTGGCTTAACACATTAAAAATTATAAAATTGTTAAAGAATGTAAGAAAAAATGGTAAAAAAGATTTTTTTTAGGCCAATGCATTCTCTTATATATGCGAGGCGACCTATGGTCGACTCGCATATATAAGAGAATGCATTGGCACAGGGCATAACTGTAACTATCACAATGTGGTCAAGGAGCCGGTTCCAATGATATCCATATTTGTATGGTTCTATTGAGACAGACCGAAGATATTTTAGGCTGTTGAAGCTTTATTTGGCCGGTTTTGGCCGGTTTGTTGGGTAAAGGGTTAACTGGTATTCAGGATTCAGTGGAGAGGGTGGTGACCAGGGTTCGCGCTGCCACTTGCCAAATTTGCCAATGGCAAAAATAATTCACATTTGGCGAAAAATATTTTCATTTGGCAAAAGTTTTGAGAAGTCGCTTTTTAATTCCTCAAGACAGTTGGAATATATTGGTCAATAAATACCATTCATTTCAGGAAACTCTTACAATATAATTATATTAGTGGGGTTTTATATGGTTTAGGAAAAGTTAACACCTCTATTAAGATGCAGTTAATCTGATAGCTATTAGTAATGATGGGTGGAGTGATTACCCGTATTTAGTGTGGTGGTTGTGTGTACAACAATAAAGATGTGAGTATAATTATTAACTAACTGCTTTCCTATCGATACCTATCGTTCAAACTGCAAATGTCGTAACATAAGACTCAATTAGGGTTGCAGAAAATGTAATTATCAGGGATAGCATTTGGCAAATTTGAAAAGAATTCGGCAAAAAAATAGTTTCAGTTGATAAATTATTTGGAAAAAGTTAATTTTGGTCCAGCGCGGACCCTGGTGGTGACAGCCTCCTTCGTTACATAAACCTAGCACTTACCTGGAGAATACTCTACAACTTCTATCTGTTCGTTGCCGTCTGTGTGAACATGAACAATCTCATGTGTGCTCAGATCAAGGACAATCCACCGAGAAGCTTGTGTTCCTATGACAACCATGTTACCGTCCGGATGGAAGCAACAACAATGAGCAGCGTCCTGTGGGAAAAGAGGTAACATTAATTATATGTTTCTGTGTGCAATGCGAGTTTGATTATAAGAGTTTGGCAGGGTTCACGCTGACCGAGAGGTCAATTTTTTGGCCATTTCTGGTTTTGTTTGGCATTTTTCAGAAAGTTTGGCCAAATTGCATAACGCCAAAATAAAAAAGACCTGTGTTTCTGGTGACCCGCCTGCCCCTATTCTGGTGCCCCTGACTGTTTTAATTTTATTGATTTTGCAAAATTAGTACGCATCCGACTTTATTTTCCATGTAAACTGATTCATTTCGTGTAAAACGGACACATCGTGTGTACTGTTAAAACTGAAATTATACCACACTTCAATTAGGTCACAGCCAAATAAAACTTATTTTTTCATGTTTTATTCAATAAAACAATAAATGACACTTATATTAAAGTTATATTCTAATATTATGTACTTAGATTTATTATTTTATAGTACATTAAAAACAAGGAGAAGCAGTCTGGGGGGTATTCATATTTATTTTGAGCAAAGTTGAAAATAAAATAAAAAATAAAATAAAAATCTGAAACAAAAATATAAAGAAACACACACTAACAAAGCTGAAAACAATTGCGAGTTGGAAAATGGAAATGTGCACGGACGGGAACAGCAAAAACTTGTTCAAGTTGGCAACATATGTCGAAGTAGAAAAAGTGTTGTCACTTAAGAAATTACTCCGTTCTATCATTCAAACTTTGTTGTTTTGATAAGTAAGCATGTGTGACTTCAGACAAATTGCTATTCATAGACAGGTGACTGCTGATCACCTGATAATGGATTAAGGGTTTCCCGGAGATCTGATCATTTGAGAGTCGATTTATGACAATAGCCTTGAAACTGTTTGGCCAAATGAAACTTTATTTGGCTTTTTCCGACAGCGTGAACCCAGGTGTTCGGTCAAGGAGATTAACCTCAACAAAATTTGATACAGGAGAATGAGGTCTCCAGAGGGAGAATTTGTTGATGCTAGCACACTGTGCGGGATAGGGTCATTAAACTCACCCTTTGGGGACCTCATTCTGCAAAAGTCTGACACACTATATCTAAAAAGCTAAGCAATAATTATTGACACTTGTGAACGACATCTTGTGGTCATGAGTGAGCTCAGCAAACAAATACAGCATACAGTAATGCCCTAAATAATCGACTCCTTAACCACAGCAAAATTATGGGTAATTTTTCAGGAATTAGTCGGAAATATGGCTTGTTGCCATTCATCAGAAAGCTCTGTGAGAGCTTTCCGATGAATGGTAACAAGCCATATTTCCATCTAAATCCTGAAAAGTTACCCATAATTCTGCTGTGGTAAAGGAGTGGATGATTTAGGGCATCACTGTAGTAGTGTTCCATTTCATTTTGCAAGGTAGAACAGGTAGAACATAAATGTTTATAGCAAATTTAGTCATTTTTAAAGATGGATTATCTCTTCATATAACAATTTCGAAATAGATTCGTGGGTATAAAATAATAAATTTTGAATTGAATACACCTGTTTCGGAGATGCTTCTATCAATTAACATTGATTTTATTTCCAATATCTTATTATAAAACGAGATGATTAAAAAATGGGACACTTTATTGTTCTATTTTTAGAATAGACCATTCGGGGGATACCATATAGCGATTAGGGTGTTCACATAGCTACGCTCCAAACGTCAAATGTCCTAGATTTATTATTTGTATTGTTTTATGCCATAGTTATAAGCAATAATGAGTCTATTAAATTAACATTTATTTGTTACAAAATTACACAATAAAATTTCTGGTCTATTGTTCGTTAGCTAAACAACCACACGTTTTTAGACCAGAAAATATTCGAAATATAATCAATATAAATCGAAAGAAGCATTTCCGGACAGGAGTCTTCGATTCATATCTAATATTTTATACCCGGTATCTATATAACACATATTTACAAAGAGATAGACGATCTTTAAAATTGCAATCAGCAATGCATAAAACTCTTTCCTGACAATTTAAGCTTCACTACCATGCTTACCTGAATTTCTTTCTTCCACACAATCGAATGTGACATGCTGTCCCATAGAAACAGTCTCTTGTCAGATCCACAGGTTAGAAACTGGTGCTGCGTTGGATGTGCAGCCACTCCCCACAACTCATCAATATGACCCTGTCAAGCGACGATAAGAGGAATCAAAACCCAATAGCAGTGAATATTACAGGCTTCAAAATATGGTGCAGAATGAGGTCCCTGGTGGGTGAATTTAGTGAAGCTACCCCGCAGAGTAGGCTAGCAGCACCAAATTCACCCTATGGGAACCTCATTCTGCATGGCCTCACAGGGTATCTGCCCATTTCTGGTGAATGAATTCAAGGAGTTTCAAGGAGGTTCCAGTAGTCAATTCAAGGATTTTCAAGGACTGCCCCGACAATTTTCAAGGAGTTTCCAGGAACCAACTGTTGAACATTTAATACATGTGATACCACGTTTTCCACCATAATTTTAGCATTTTTAGCTTTTTAGGCCTTTATGGGTAATTGCATTACCATAATTTAAATTAATGGGAACATTTAACTAATACATGTAGTGTGATGACAGTAGACACCAGTTGAATATCACTGCCCCTATCGGCCTATGCTATTCCATAAATGGTGCTTCAAACTTTTTGCATGTGACACCAGGGCACTTTCGCCCATGTTTGCGACGTCAAATATTTTCTTGCATAACTGACATCTAGCGTTATATGTGTTGTTCTCAACCGCCTCCACCCATTTGAATTTGGCGCCCCATTGCGTCTGGTATTTGCATTTACCACCGGGCATGTTATTTAAAATACTCGTAAACAGGAAATGAAGGTCATCGGAAGCGGATGTGATTTTTTTGTTTCGGTTTCGTTTTTGTTAATTTGTACGTTTTTATGTAAAACACGGGTTTCTAATGTCGAATGTCTATATAATATACAAATTACCTCAATCCGATACAATAAAAATACACTAATTACGCTACCTGGGTTTGAAAAGCTCGGAACTATTTTTTATCGTGTTCAATTTTATGATACTTCATAGGGGGGTCACATAATTGAAATAGACTCGCGAGTATTGGTGTTTTGCGGGAAATGGAGTTACATCCCATGCTTCATTGGGGGGGTCACACAATTACAATTGACTCGAGATAATTGCCGCCAGCGGAAATTCAAAATGGGGTTACTTCCCATATACCAACAACGCGTTCGGAACTAAACTATCTATATTTATTGACTCCCGATGAATCGATATACCTGGGTTTAAGGGCTACATAGAATTCCAGGGTTTTCAAGGAGTGGGCATTCAATTCAAGGGTTTCAAGGGCCCTGGAAAATTGATTTTCCAAATCAAGGAGTTTCAAGGAATTCAAGGAGCCGCGGATACCCTGCCTCATCTGCTATGGGAGCAGTGTTCGCGCTGGACCGAAAAAAACTTTAGCCAAAAGTTTAGCCAAATGAAAATTTTATTAGCCAAATGAAAAAAACTTTAGCCAAATGTATTTTGGCCAAATTAGATCATCGTTTTCTGGTCGGTTCACAATTAATGACTAAAACGTAAAATCTAACAGACACAGGTAAAATACACAATAATTTAAATAACTTTGATGAACTAGAAGTATTTTTATAAACATCATTTATTAAAAATTTATTTAATCTTTATGTGAAAGAGTGATTGGGGGGGGGGAGGAGTAACCCGGGATTGTCCTTAATTTTTGTTTTGTTTTATATCAATATCTTTTTTTAAATCAATAAATATTTATCCTTGCGAAAATATCTAAGTGACATCTGGAAACTAATAACTTAATATTGTTACGCCATTATCAAATTACAATCTGTCATAAAAGCATGCATATTATTTTGACTGTATCGATATTGACGGCCAATAGCCACAAAATATCTGTCGTGATTCACATTTGGCTGATTAAGCTATTGTCTTACACTTGGTGCTCATAAACCTCGACGGTCATAAATACAATGTCATCAGAAACATGCATTGTGCAGAGGCCCCGTGAGTGACCAGACAGACAATGGGGGATTAGGGGATTAAATGCAAAATAATGACATTTTGCTGTTTCGTGCAGAGTGACGTAATCTTTCTCCAGATTAAAACACTAAATATGATTGCATATCACTTTGTGATCGCTTGGTTGATAGAGTACGTTGTCGATCGGCTTTCCCTTTGTACTGTCCGCGATCTAGTTTCCCTTTGGACAGTCGGCGATATATTCCCACTTTCGTTGTGTTCGGACTAGATCGATCACATCACTAAATGTTAGAGCTTACCTCTAAAATTGCTGCTACGGAACGATATTTCATAAGTACGAAAATAATGAAATACTTTCGTCACCTAACTTCGTCTTGAATGTCGATCTATTGAGCGCTTTTATTAATTAGCTTTCTGACTCCATGCTTTCAGTCTCCATTTGGGGTCAAAAAAAGTTTAGCCAAAAGTTTAGCCAAATGAAATTTTTATTAGCCAAATTCGAAAAATATTAGCCAATGGCTAATTTGGCTACCGACAGCGCGAACACTGTATGGGAGACAAAGACTCAGATTGAAGTTCCCAAATGGTGAAATTGAATATTGTGATGTACACCCATTGGGAACCTAAACTAAATAGAAATAGAATCTATGTTAAGAAGTTTCTGTAGAAATTTTATAATAAAGAAGCATTCCAGAAAAGATGAGGTCTCAGCAGAATGAGGTCCCCAGAGGGTGAATTTAGTGATGCTAGCCTGCTGCACGAGATAGCTTCACTAAATTCACCCTCTGGGAACCTCATTCTGCAAATGGCAGCACACAAAACCCAATAGCAGTGAATGCTTACAGGTCTCAAAATATGTTGCTGAACATTTGCAGAATGAGGTCCCTGGAGGGTGAATTTAGTGACTCTACCCCACACAGTAGGCTAGCATCACTAAATTCACATTCTTGGGACCTAATTCTGCTAAGTATCTGCGTAGGCCTCATCTTCTCAGGAAAGTAGATTTATTATCAAATAAATTTAAAAAAAAATTTAGTTTCTTTTTCTTTTTAAGTTTAGTTTCTCTATATTCCCAAATTGGCAGTTGACACAATGCACAATTGAGGTACCCAATGGGTGCAAATCAGCAACTTCTGGGAACTTAAATCTGAGTATAAGACTCCTATAGCAGATGAGGCCACGCAGAATGAGGTCTCCAGAGGGTGAATTCAGTGATGCTTGCCTGCAGTGCAGTGAAATTTCCAACTGCACTCCCCCGCACCCTGAACCAGACCAAACTCTTAGGTTTATAAAATTCAGTTTTAATGTTTAAAAGATAAAAATGTGCTGTAGGCCCTTTTGTGCCCGAAGGGAGCCTGTTTCAGTTAGTTGTAAATAAACTTATCCTATCCTATCCTGACATCAAAGATCCATGCAGGGACGATTGTGATTTTTGTTTCCTTTTGGGAAACTGATCATTTTCGTGTCCATCATGATTACCATAAATATTAAAAATGCATAATCCGAATTAACGCTCGCAAATTACTATTTCCTTGGCTTTGGGGGTAAAAAAAAAATATTTGATTCGAGTCAAGGAACCCACCCATCAAAGCTCAGAGAGATCAGATATTGATGTTTGAAATCTATTATTTTTCACCAACGATAATTTTAAGTGGCCCAGTATACAGCTGATGAGATGTCGGTCTGGGACCAAATTGAGGATGAAAATAGATAACTTTAAAATTAAGTGGCTTTTTTGTGTATCAGATATTTGACAAACCGGCAAACTTTCGTTGAACAAAATGTTGATAAATAACAGGTTTTGGGCAATTTTATACTATAGTTGACTGTGGTTAGCATTAATTTTGGACAAATACTTGATTCTGATAACTGAAGCAGCATTTCAAAAAATGTTGTTGTTGTTGTTGGAATCTGATGATATGGGGACCATACCTGAACAATAGGATTGAACATGAGATCCACCGTTCCATGCATAATACAGTTCTTAGTTGTTCCGACTAATACTAGGTTCCCTTTGCTTTGGCTGAGAGCTCTGACTGGACCATATTCCTCTGGAAGCTGAAAAGGACAAATATTTGTGTTATAATTGCTTGAACCCAAGCCACTATCATATAAAGTAGCATTCAGATATACCTTATAAGGTATGTGTAGGGACTTGCGTTGCATTGAAAACATAATCTCTCTGTTATGTGTGTTAATGTATACAACTGCTTTGTAGAATAACTACAGTAAAAATGGGCAGACTGAACCTAAATTCGAACTTGATCTGTATTTTCATATGAGTAATCTGTATGCCCAATTTGAAAACAAACACATAATTATAACTAAAGCTATATCACCCAGAAACCAAAATAATTGTCAAATTATAAGCCAACAAGGACCATAACTCTGGTAAAAAATAAGCGGATGTAACCCAAATTCGAATTTGACCTGTATTTTCATGAGTAATTCATATTTGAAAACAATCACGATAACTAAACTAAAGTTATCACAGGAAACCAAAATAATTGGCAAATTCTAAGTCGACAAGAAACATAACTCCAGTAAAAATTGGCGGACCAAATCCAAATTCAAACATGACCTGTATTTCCATGTGGCTAATCCACATACAAAATTTGAAAACAATCAAACAACTAAAACTAAAACCACTTGGGCACCAAAATAATTGGCAAATTTTAAGTCCACAATAATTCCAGCAAAAAAAAATGGGCAGATTGAACCCTAATTCGAACTTGACCATTATTTCCATCATCCAGAAACCATCTGGGATGGACAGACAGACACTGCTGATTTCTATAGTCAAACAATTTCGGTGGACAATAAACAGTGATCCCCTTAAAAATGTTGTATATTTTATAATTTCACTATTTCAGGACTGATCTGGTTAGTGGTTATCTCCCAATCAGATAAAAAAGTATAAATGGAATAGTCTATTATTCATTTGAAGAGGTGTTCAGGAAATATAAGCAGACAACAGACAGACAGACAGATAGATAATACAAGTGAAGTATTCTTATACATTGGACAGAAATGTTCAGATATTAAGTTCAACAAACAACTACATATGGTCTTATTAACTGAACACTTCCAAAGGGAACTACTCATCAATGAAAAAGGGAAAGGGTTAAAGTTACCTCAGTTTCGATGCCCGTCTTCTTTAAGGAGCTGTCGTACTGTATGACCTTCCTGTCCTTGCCGCCTCCCGACAAGATTGTGCCATCTTTCATGACGCAAAGGGAGAAAATTCCACCCTCATGAGCACCGCAGATTGACTGTGTAACCCTGTTACCAGCTGAAATGAACATCGAGAGTAATAATAGGCCAAAAATAATTGGACGGACCCACATTCGAACTTGCATTTCCGTACGAGTAATCCACATACCAAATATGAAATAAAAGGCCATTCGGCCAGAGTCCCCCAACAAGGTGGCTTCATTTGGAGTGGAGGCTTTTCAAAAATATATAATAATACTTGTGCATTGTCTTATAGCTGAGCTGCACACAAATAACCAATCTGAAAAAACTCTTAAAAGTCGAATGTAACCTCAATTTGGCGCAATATCAACAAAAATTCTAAGAATACAGGTTCGGAAAAATATCCATCCCAGGATGTACGATACTATGTAAATAAATGGCAATAACTCTGACTGATTTCAAAATCGCAGATTCGTATGTTCCTATGCCGGTTGACATCTGTGCCAAGAAAATATGCATGGTTAAATCATGCATCGTTATAGTGGTACATTGGCTTTGTTTTGCCGGAAAAAATTAACTTGGAAACAAAACTACAGTTACAAGGCGCACAATATGTGATCAAAAGTGTGTTTAAGTGTACAGTAATGCACTAAATAATAGTGAGAGCTTTCCTATGAATGACAACAAGCCATATTTCCGACTGAATCCTGAAAAGTTACCCATAATTCTGATGTGGTTAAGGAGTCGATTATTTATGGCATTAGTGTACATACTATGAGGTTCAAATAAACCATGTCTATTACAGTGTTATGGAAATTTCCATTATTACTCTCTACAGGTACTACAGGTACTTACTTTTGCCCCAGACTAAGATGTTCCCATTGGAGTCGCCTGAGATGACCTCTCCATTATCGGTGAAGTCGAGGCACAAAACATACTTGGGTTTATCAATTTTCTACAATAAAGATATAGTCAAGATTGCGTAATTGTACATGTTTATTAATTATTATTAATTAAAATTAATTGGTTGCAACAATATTCTGAACTAATTTGAAATGCTTAATGATGGTGAACATTCATACCACATTCCATTCAGATCCAACAACTATAATTATAACAATTAACCCTTTCATGATGGGAGCTGAACTGTTGCAGCGTTAAAGATCCTGTGCCAGTGCATTCTCTTATATATACGAGTTCCCCATATGGAGCCTCGCATATATGCACTGGCTTACAAGGTCAAGGTAAATATCGTTAGCCAATGTATTCTCTTATATATGCGAGGCTCCCAATGGGAGACTCGCATATATAAGAGAATGCATTGGCACAGGGTTTTCGCAAAATTTCAGGAAGCTCCAGTCATGAAAGGGTTATGGCCTAATCAGACGGCGACTTCATCGTCAACGCCAAATTAGGACAAACGTAATATCACTGAGGTATTCACACGGCGTTATAGGTACTCAATCTGATCAGATGCTCCTAAATTACTATTTCTTTGCCTTCGGGGGTAAAAAATATTATATTCGAGTCGAGGAATCCACCCATCAAAGCTCAGATTTTCTCGAGATTGTAATAATATGTGGCCCAGAAATATGTGGTCAAACGGAGGATCTCAGACAAAATTGCGAATGAAGATGGATAACTCTAAATTCAAGTGGTAATACGGTCAAATTTTGTGATACTTTAGTCATAATACAGCCATATTTTGCTAAACAAAATGTTGATAAATAACAAGTTTTGGGAAATTTGATACCATAGTTGACAGTGGTTAGCATTATTTTGTTGCAATAAATCGATTCGGATAACTAAAGCTTATTTTGAAGAAATGTTGTTGTTGTTGTATCTTGATGGTATGGGGACCGTCTGATTTGATTGAGTACCTTTAATCGCAAGAATATGATTTGTTCTAATTGAATGTCGCGATCAGAGCATTTAATTGAGTGTTTTCGGCTTTTTCAACAATGGAGATAGACAGTCACTAAATGTGAAATCCATCAACATAGCCAAGTTCATTCGAGCTAACCAGAATTGCTACTTCAAATCCAATATCTATAGCCTGAAATTATAATCATAGCGCAAAAGCATGAAGTATTTTACAACAAAACTCTGCATCATACAAAACACCCAAAGAGAACATATGGAATATGGATAGAAGTTGCGTCTACAAGTGAAAGGTATAATTTAATTGGCATTTTATTTTTTATTAGAAGGCATTAAAAAGACTATTTCAGTAATATTGACTTGGGGAAAACTACCACATATACAATATGTGATGACTTGCTGCCAAGTTGCCATCTGAAAATGCAAAACAAATGAGAGGAGCCTCCAATGTAGGATAACGAGATTTCAATGATAATATTTTTGATGCAATTAATGCATCACTCGCGACGATTGCGTTGCCATTTGTAAGGTGCTTTAAAGGCAGCCCGCCAAATCAAAAATCATAATGAAAGTCTCAATGACACTGTAGCTCAACTTGGAGAGGGGATAATGTCATACATTAGTCAATGGAGCGATAACGAATGCGGAAAGATTAAATGTTTAACCCTTTGATGAAGGGAGCTGCACTGGTGCAGCTTTAAAGACCCTGTGCCAGTGCAATCTCTTATATATGCGTGTCTCGCATATATAAGAGAATGCACTGGCTTACAAGGTCAAGGTAGATTTTGTTAAGCCGATATATTCTTTTATATATGCGAGGCTCCCTATGGGAGACACGCATATACCCGACCGGAGAATGCATTGGCACAGGGTTTTCGCAAACTTTCATGAAGCTCCAGTCATGGAAGGGTTATATAGTACTAGAGATCAACCCGAAGATCCCAGTGAAGTTTGGGATCGATTGGATGGAAAATGTTGGTTTTAGGGCATACCAAAGGATTTAGTCATGCAAAGATGGCTGCAGACAGCCATGTTTTTTTTATATCAAAAATCATTCAAATTTAATTGTTCTCATCTGGAGGTGTTCCTAAACATCAAGACTGGATTAATGCGTCTGGCATTTGCATATTGAAGTCCCCAGAGGGTGAATTTGGTGACGCTATCGCTCATGGTGGGCTAGCATCACCAAATTCACCCTCTGGGAACCTCATTCTGCTTAATCCTCAACTGCTAATGGAGACCTAGGATAAGATTGAAATTCCCCAGTTGAAGTTGGTGATGTTCACCCATTAGTCACCTCGATTATGCATTTTACCTTCACATTAGGGGATAAAGAAAAAGAACAGAAGGAAAATAGTAACTAAAAACAATGTTAATATTAGACTATAGATACTTCACAGAGGATGAGGCTTAAGCAGAATGAGGTCCACAGAGGGTGAATTTGGTGATGCTAGCTGCTGTGCAGGATAGCATCACTAAATTCACCCTCTAGGGACCTCATTCTGCAAATGTCAGACACACTCTATCCAGACTTGCTGAACATGCCTCGGGGGACCTCATTCTAGAGTAATGCCCTAAATAATCGACTCTTTAACCACAGCAGAATTATGGGTAATTTTTCATGATTTAGTCGGAAATATGGCTTATAGCCATTCATTGTAGCAGCCATATTTCTGACTAAATCATGAAAAATTACCCATAATTCTGCGGTGGTTAATGAGTCGATTATTTAGGGCATTACTGTTCAAATGTTCGGCACCATATTTCAGGCCTGAACTACAAACCTCAAATATTCCTAGCTTCTTGTTTAGTGATCCACCTTCTAGCGTCCAGAAAGCGATCTGATTCTTGCCACATGTGACGATGCTGTTCTTCTCATAAGGATGAAAGTCGATGCACAGAATAGGCTCCGTCGAACTCTGTCAAATTAAATACCAAATAGTGAATATCATGCCAGCTACAGATTAACCATTTATTTACTAAATACTCATTGACGAAATGTTCAGATAATATGTAATATGTTCATCAAACAGCCATAGGCCATTTGTTGAACTTATTATCTGAACAATTCCCAACAACGAATAGAAATCCTTCGGCACTTGTATTATCTTTTTGCCTGTCTGTTGTCTGCTTAGATTTCTTGAACATCTGTCAAAATGAGTAATAGGTCATTCCAATGTACACTTTTATAACTAATGGAAGAATCCATTTAGCTGTCCTTCCCATGAGGAAAACACAGCGAGAGCACTTATTTGCTCTCGAAATTCAGAAAAATGGTGTAATTGCACCCGTAATATAATCGTAAGTTGGGTTTTTCTCAAACAAAATGCCATTGTATATCCAGTTATACTTCCACATTCCAATAACTTAACCGAGATGGGAAAGGTTCTAAATATACCTTCAAATTGTTCAATATTGAATCAATGATTACAGTGACCATAACCATTTTGACATGGCGAATTACAGCCTCAAATTATACGTAATAATTTGATTTTCACATTTTTGCCCTATACTTGGGATCAAAATATGTCGATACAAATGTGAATAATTTTAACCCTTTCTATACTAAATACTCATTGAAAAGTAATTATCCCGTAGGTTGTTTGTTGAACTTATTATCTGAACATTTCCTTGCAATAAATAGGACTCCTTCTCTACTTTTGTTATGTCATCTGCTTATTTTTCCTGAAAACCCCATCCAAATTAATACTATAACATTCCAATGTATACTTTTATAACTGAGTGGGAAAATCTATTTAGCATAGAAAGGGATATATAGTTTTTATATGCCATGAAAATATTCATTGTTTTTACTAAAGTCACTTTTTGAATTAAGATCGCAAGGCATATTATAAGCAAGAAATTGCGATTTTCATCATGATGTAGCATAGCTACAGGCCACCTCCTGTTGTATCAATTTAAAATCATACATTAATTGTTATTTCGTGATAATTTAGCAATTGGCACTCATGTTCTCATCACAGTCAGTATATTTCGCCGGTTGGTAACTTTTTATCACTTTCCTCACTTCAAATTACACTTTATGCATTCATATTCATATTATTACCTATATTTGTGAGATAACTAACTCATAATTTGCATATTCATCTTATTACTACACAATTAATTTCTATAGTTTTCATCACTTCAATCACCTCATTTGTTTACATTCAGCGAGCACTGTTGCGCGATTGGCGGATTCCTTCGTAGCCCCGCCCATCGCTGTCAACCGCGCTCTTCAAACTACCTTGTAGGTAGCAGCTGTTTTGAAGGTATGATTTGTGGGTATCACTTGTGGGTAGTTTGTAGGTAGTACTACCCACTTTGGGTCGCGTCGTATAAAAGGGCCGACGCTACCTACAATGGGTAGACCATAGATAAGTCAAGATTAACGGTCATTCTGTCGCGTAGTTAAGTTCGGTCGATGTGAAAAAGTAGTAACGTCCCGGACCTGTTTACCGACTTTTGATGTACTTTTACTGACTTAATTGATTTATTAAGACCCATAACGGGCATTCATTGTCAAGATTTGTGGGGTTTTGGAGTGTCACCCCTGTCATTGGCTAACTTGGTTAAGACTTTTGGCAAATTGCCTAATAGTCATTTGTGGTCAATTAAAGTTGACTCTGCCATATTTTGGCGTTTGTTTAGCTAGTTGAAGGCTAACTTGGAGACATTTCTAGTCATAGAAACCTACACAAGACCCATAGCGGCCTATCTTTATGATAGTTGATGTATCTCTACTAATTATGCTGTGATCATTCTTAATAAATAATACCGTTTTGTAACGGATTTGTCTGTCCTAATTTGGCTATCCGTGGGCTCAAGTAAAAGAGATTCCCAAGGGTTAGGGCCTTCACGTCGAGAATACAGCAAAGATACACAGAACATACAAGAATCACAGAATCAAGATAGAGATATACAGATCGAAAGATCACAGATTTAATTATTTGTAACGGCGAGTTGGAGGCAAAACAAGCCACTCTACCACAACAAGCTACAGATTATATCAGACCCCCTTCCACGTTACATTATATCGATGCCATCAAACAGCATTTCATCGTACTAATGATGTCATCAAACAGCAGTGAGTTATACTGGGGATAACATATATGATTTCCTTACCTTTTGTTCTGTAATTTTATGAGCTTTGTCTTTACTGACGTCCCACACTGACAAAATATGTTCGTTTGCTTCATCCACAACAGCTAGATAATGACCTCCATCCTGAATTAATATCAGATGTTATTGTGGTCGATTCATATAATCAATCTATATAAATCCATGTGTTTGTGTGTGTGTGTGTGTAGTTGTGTGTTTATGTCATGATTTTAACACATTTAAAAATATATCACCTTCATGTCCGATTGCGCCCAAATTTTTACCATGTCCTGAGGCACATCTTGTAATATGACATGCAAAATTTAAAGCCAATCGGTGTAAGACAACCTTAGAAATAACGTGTTTCCAAGGGTTATCAAGGCAATATTTTTACTGATATAATGCATTGCCTTCTCTAAAGACAAATGTCGTTTCAGCGGCATCCGTCATAAAATCCGGACAAACTTCGCACACTGTTTACCAGATTTCATTATATCGTTATCAGCAGTGACAATATTTTCCGGCATGTCATGTTTGTCACCGGTCATTTTAGTTTTTACCTCAAATGACTTAAAGGGGCATATGTGAGCAATAAAGAGCATTCCTTATCAGCTAATATATCTATGAAATTAGTACACATTGGTCACATGGTCAGGGGAATGTCATGGGATAGTTGCCTTTGACCTCAGAGTCTCAACTGACTTAAAGGGGGACTGATAAATTGCATGATTAATAAGAGCGTTTATTATCAGCTCAGAAAATATTTGGGAAAATTGATGCAGATGTAAAATGACTCAGGAAATATCACAAGATAGGTGATGTTGACCTCAAATGACTTAAAGAGGCACTGATAATTAACGTTTATTGTCAGCTTAACTAATGGACCTTTCCACAGCTGTCAATCAAATAATTATTAGCAGATATTTTCGACCAATCAGCGACTGAGCCGGCCAATGGCTGCATTTAAAATTCTGCTGCCATCTTTCTTCACCCTAAGTTTTATATCCATGCATATATTCAGTATTAAATTGGCTATATTCAAACAACTTTTTTGTTGTCAAATCATAATATACTGAGATTTAAATTTGCTATAAATTTATACATGATAATAACAATGTTTTCCATTTAGCATAACACTTGTCATAATTTTTACATTTAATGGCAAAACGAATGTGTGTTCTCTGGTTTAGATATATTAAAAGAGTTCAGGGATCTGTCTGTCTGTTCTGGTCTATTTGCGATTTTTCTTCCAGAGGCCTTGACCGATTTCAACCAAATTTGGTGTGGTGAATCGGAGTACCCCGGCATTTGTTAAAACGGCCTTATTTTTAAAATTAAAATTTTAAAACAAATTAATCTTTTTTTAATTTTGTTTTTCAAAATTTTAAACTTTTGAACAAGAAGTTTCAATCTAAAAATGTAAAAATAAAATTCAAAAACATTAAATTAAATTTTTTTTTAAATTAAATAATTTTTTTTTTTAAGTTGCAATAAAAAAATCTATATAGAAAATTCAAAAAAAAAATTAATTTTTTTTTTAATTTCAACAGCAGATCAGAGTTCAATCTAAAAAAAAAAATAATAAATTGAATTTATTAAATAATTATTTTTTAAATCAAACTGTTTAAAAGATCAAAATTTGCACGAATCATATACATGAGTCAGTTTCAGCTAGTTAACATAACCTTGGGCAAGTGCTGATATGTTCACTTCGGAAGTCGATCTTGGGTAACTGACAATATTTAAGTGGATAAAGTCTTTTTACCAGTGGGTGGTACTACCGCTGAGGGTGTGGAAAGAAACTCCATTCTTCACATTATGTTCCTGCATGTCATGTCTGTCACCCATCATATTTACCAAGTAATGCCATAATACCTAGTAATGCCATTTTTACCTAGTAATGCCATAATAAGCCACAGTTCATAGGTTTTGGAACAAAGGGAAGACAACAACTTGAACACAGGGTCAGTAGATTACCTCACACAGCCAGGGACCATCCTAGAGAGAGATATCCTCTTCCTAAAATGTGTCACTTCTCCAAATTTGTGTTGTATGGAGAAGTGACTTTTCTCTGTATATATCCCTATGGCATTTTTGAAGTATATTAATACTCATTATAATGGCAAGCCTTCAAACAATCTGTCTGTCATTTGCAGAATGAGGTACCCAAAGGGTAAATTTAGTGACACTATCCAGCATGGCAAGCTAGCGTCTCCAAATTCACCCTCTGGGGACTTCATTCTGTTGAAGCATCAACTGCTACGGGAGACCTAGGATCAGATTGAAGTTACCCAGTTGAAGTCGGTGATGTTCACCCATTATTCACCTCAATTATGCATTTTAGCTTCTGCAAATTAGAGGAAATAGTAACTTCCCAGAAGGGAAAAAGTAAATAAAAACAATGTTAATTTGAGACTGTAGATACTTCCCAGACGATGAAGCCCAAGGAGAATGAGTTCCCCAGAGAGTAAATTCAGTGATGCTAGCCAGCTATGTGAGATAGCATCACTAAATTCACCCTCTTGGGACCTCATTCTGCAAATGACAGACACACTATTTCAAGGCTTGTATAATGGTTTTATGAATTGGCTCTTGTATTGCATTATACTTAGTGGATCATAGCAGTGATTGTGATGTTTGGGTGTAAATTGAACTTTAGCTACAGTAATGCTCTAAATAATAGACTCCTTAACCACAGCAGAATTATGGGTAACTTTTCAGGATTTGGTCGGAAATATGGCATGTTGCCATTCATCGGAAAGCTCTCGGGGACAAGCCATATATCCGACAAAATCCTGAAAAGTTACCCATAATTCTGCTGTAGTCGATTATTTAGAGCATTACTGTATTTTGCCTTCTCCTTGATAACAGATCACTTCTCTCTAACAATCAATTAATAGAGAGAAGTGAATTCTCCCAATTTGTACCCTCTAGGCTGGTCCCCGCGCATATTATTTCTCCAAAATGGTGACCGCGATAGTTTAAAGTGATGTGAAAAACTCCAGTTGGGTGATCGAATAGAAATGGAGAATAATCTTCCTCAAAGTAGTTATTTTTGACAAATACTAAGGAGTGGTACGGTCAAATTGTATAAAAATTTCGGCGACAGTAGAATGTTATATTCTTCCTGTTGGCATAGCGCCTGAATACTAACTTATCAGTTTCATGCACCCGAACCAAGTCCATAATATGTCTTTAAGTTGACAAAAATGTTAGTGAGGAACATTATTTGAAGGGTTTTTAATTCTTGGTTTTTAAAAACCATGAAAATGGGACAACAATGAAAATATTTTACAGTATTTTAACTTGTGTGTGCCTTTAAATTCAGAAATATCTTGCTGAAATTATACTCACCAATTTGGAGAAAGACAAGCAGGCCACAGCTCTGTCGAATGTATCTATACCGATAATATGTTGAGTGTTCAGACTCACTGTATCCCAGATGCGCACATGAGGCTGAAACAAAAACAATTGCTAGTCAGATAAAAGAAGTAAAAAATAACTATGATGGCAAAATTCTCTGTTCTTGAATATCTGGGATGTTTAGATCTTTCTATATTACTATGCCAAGGATATAATTAATTGCTATTAATGATAATAAATAATTGCGGATACCAAATAAAGTAACTTGGGATTATGCAATATATACAGCTGATTACTGGTAATAATTTCTCACTTTTATTCAAGATTAGGACTGTGTTCATAAATTTACATAATAATAATTTATTGTATGTCTACTTTTCAATTCTATGCAAATAAGCGACAATGAAACAGTGAAATAGTACTTTATAGTAATAGTAGATAATAATTTATGTGCTAATCATGTTCAAAGAAAGAATATTTCTGTGATTATGTTTAGGTGAGGGGCAGCAGGCTAGAAGCAATGCAACGGAAGGACCCAATCATTTCACCTTGACATGAAATTTTAAAGTGACTTATATGCGCACCTACAACATAACTTATAAAATTTAACAAAACAATATCTTGAGCACATAAAACTAATTATAAAATTAATTATGTAAATCAACCAATTTTGAGTGCCTCATATGAGTTTCAACTGATTGCGTTTGTGCTGACTTGCTGACATGACACTTTACCTTTGTAATCAGTGTTCACGCTGGCCCAGAAATTCAGTTAGCCATTATTTTAGCCAAATGCCAATTTTTTTTAGCCACTTTGAATTTAATTTAGCCACTTGTTTGGGAAAAAAATTGAGATAAATTTAACGTTTATTACATTTTATTGACAAAAGAAAACAATAACAATGTAATATGAGCAATAACATCCTGCCAAGCGATTCCACACACAATTAAAGTTTTTAGACCATCGCAAATAAAAACAAATTGCGGTGCATTAACATATAGCGAAAATATGCAATACGATATCTGAACGCAACTTGAAATTTTATTTATTCGCGAGTTTGTGCATAGTTTTATCTATTGCCTATGCGTATCTGGTGCATATTTGTTCAATTCGTGGGAAAATAGTAAGTATACCCTGGTGACTACGCAACTAGGATAATTTTAATCGCGGCTATAGTTGGACAGAGCGATCGGTTTTGTAAAAAGTTGGAATGAATTAATAGGGATATCAAACTGCAAATGCAAGAAATTCATTTTGGAAACTTGACTAGCAACAAAAACCTCTATCACTTAATGTTAAGCATCTTTCCCTTATCCCACTCAAAAGTTGCGTTTATTACAACACAAAGCGTCTGCCATTGACACTGCATGAAATCAACACTGATGTACACCTATTACTAATTGCTCCAAGCACATCGGATTGTGTAACATGCACGAGGTGGCAACGCTTTTGTTGTACGAATGTCAGCTGCGTGTGATGTTATGAGACCGATCACTGCTTGTGTGTTTATAATCGCCACCATGTCCAGATGGACATATTTGACAGGAGATTAATTTAGCCATTTTTTTCGCCATTTGGTCATTTATTTTCGCCATTTACAATTTATTTTCGCCAATGGCTAAAACGGCTACCGCCAGCATGAACACTGTTTGTAATTGGTACGAACATATAGAAACTAGAAGGTTTATAGAAGTTAATATTTTTTTGTGCTTTAATACAATGCAAAGTAACTCAATATATATCACAACAAAATTCCCGAAATAAAGAATATTTATGAGGGAGTGAGAGTTGAGAAATGTGATGACTTAAGAAAAATTCCTATTAAACCTTCCTGTACTATAGATACTCATTGACAAGTACAGTAATGCCCTAAATAATCGACTCCTTAACCACAGCAGAATTATGAATAACTTTTCAGGATTTAATCTGAAATATGGCTTGTTGCCATTCATCGGAAATCTCTCAGTGAGAGCTTTCCGATGAATGGCAACAAGCCATATTTCCAACTAAATCCTGAAAAGTTATCCATAATTCTGCTGTGGTTAAGGAGTCGAATATTTAGGGCATTACTGTAGTTCCCTTTATAGGAAATGTTCAGATAATAAGTTCAACAACCGACCATGTGTCATTTATTAAACTTCTTATCTGAACATTGCCCATCAAGTATTATCTTTTCGGCTGTCTGTAGTTAGATAATTTTTCCTAAAAATCCATCCAGAAAAATAATAGACCATTCCAATGTATACTTTTATAACAATTGGAGAGAATCCATTCAGTAAAGAAGGGTTAGAGTGTCCTTTTTTTTGGACTCAACTAGTGAAATAAATTGAAAAATTGTAAATAAATATATATTAATGGACATCAAACTCTTAATCAAACATAATACAAATCTGTGAAAAATGAAAATAGCTTCAGCTACCTTTCTGTTGCATCATTTGATTTTTCTCAAGAAACAGTGATTTGAGAGTCAAGTTTTAAACTTATGATAATGACATAAACCAAACAGGAAAGGTGCATGTTTTGTATATTAATTTGTGCAAAAGTCTGCCCATTATCAGGTCCATAATAAGTTTTCCTGAAATGTGCAATACAAACAAGATATATACGTAAAGTGAATCGTATTCTTCACCTATATAATTAATTCTTACACATTTTGATGCAATTTTTTAGCAAAATATGACGTAGGTTCCAAACACTGACAAAGAGAATCATGAATGAGACCAATATAAATAAATTGCTATATTTACAGCCAACTTTTTCAGAAAAAATGGGGCAGGAGGACAAATTTTATTTTTTATATTATATTCTTCCTAACATAAATGATCATGGACAGTTCTAGATATTAAAGCAGTATCCTTATATAATACAAGGTGATATCGATTGTCCAATGTGATCAAAATAGACTTGATTAATGGGTCAATCACATGTAATTTGATGGTTAAAGCATGATAAACAAGTTTCTATAAAGGATATGCGAATAAAAAAAAAGTAAAAAGGAGGTTACTAAAAATAGGGTCGGGAGGGGATGCAAATCAAGCAATTTGTTTTTATATTGGCCTTAACAAGCATTTACATGTATCTTGACTGATTATCATTCATTGGTATGGCAGAGTACAGCATTACCAAAACTGAATACAATTATTATATTAAAGAGAATAATATTACAACATACATGTGTACATATGTCATTGATGGATATGGTGAGAAGTGGAGAATCGAGAAGGAACAAGTTAAGATTATAGTATCAACTGCAATATACTGGGACTAATCCATGTCAGGCTTAGGGCTCCTTACGGGGGATAGGCGCAATATAAATATTATTATTATTATTATTATTATTATTATCTGAAATGACTTCATGGCCACTCACTTAATATAACCCTTTCTAAACTATACACTTAACCCTTCCATGACTGGAGCTTCCAGAAATTTTGCGAAAAACTGTGCCAATGCATTCTCTTTATATATGCGAGTCTCCCATAGGGAGCCTTGCATACATAAAAGAATACATTGGCTTAACCCTTTACCCAACAGAACGGCCCTGTGCCAATGCATTCTCTTATATATGCGAGTCGACCATAGGTCGCCTCGCATATATAAGAGAATGCATTGGCTTAACACATTAAAAATTATAAAATTGTTAAAGAATGTAAGAAAAAATAGTAAAAAGTGTTAAAAAAAGATTTTTTTTAGGCCAATGCATTCTCTTATATATGCGAGGCGACCTATGGTCGACTCGCATATATAAGAGAATGCATTGGCACAGGGCATAACTGTAACTATCAAAATGTCGTCAAGGAGCCGGTTCCAATGATATCCATATTTGTATGGTTCTATTGAGACAGACCGAAGATATTTTAGGCTGTTGAAGCTTTATTTGGCCGGTTTTGGCCGGTTTGTTGGGTAAAGGGTTAACAATATTTACCTTGACCTTTTAAGCTAGTGCATTCTCTTATATATGCGAGACATGCATATGTAAGAGAATGCACTGGCATAGGATCTTAATGCTGCACTAACGCAGCTCCTGGCATGAAAGGGTTAATGAGTAGTTATCCCTTAGGAAACGTTGAGATCATAAGATCAACAAACAACAATAGGCCATTCGTTGAACTTATTATCTAAACATTTCCCATCAATGAATAGGATTCCTTCTGCAGTTTATTATCTGTCATCTATATTTAGGATATTTATCTATATGTATACATTTATAACTGAGTGGGAAAAGTTTGAAGTTCTGAGATGGGTCAAAATTAGTACTGGACAGTTTAGTCGGAGCAGCCCATACGCCCAAGTCTTTTGGCTGATAGAAGATAAGATGTGTGGTGGAGAGGTCAATTTTGTTTAGATATCTATATCTTGAATAGACATACATGTATAATCATTTTTCGTAAAAAAAAGTCAAAATATTTGAATTTCTCATGATTTCATTTTGACTCTGATTATTGGTTATAGAAGTTTTGTTGGTTTATCTGCTTTAGAAATGTGAGAAGACAATTCGTTACTTCTCGAATGAAAACTGTTCAGAAGTTTTGAGAAACAGGCTAGCGATGGCATTTTCAAATTCACCTTGGATTAGTCCCAGACGCAGTAATAATTTTTTTGCAGGACTTACCCTCTCCCCCTTCTTCATGAGATGAAGTGAAATATGAAAACATACTATTTTAACTTGGTTTGTCAGATGTAAAATTGTTGACTTCTAAATAAATGCTAGATTCCAGTCAGTTCTATCTGAACTCAAATGGTGTGCGATAAAAATTTATACTGTAATTTATACAGTAATGCCCTCAGTACAGCTCTCACTGAGGCTTTTTACAAGCCATATTTCCGACTAAATCCTGAAAAGTTACCAATAATTCTGCTGTGGTTAAGAAGTCGATTATTTAGGGCATTACTGTAACATAGAGATGCTAACTGAATGTCATTGGTTGAATGGAGATGTACAAAATTGTGAACTAAAATGCATCACAAAAATCACAAGAATGACGCGGCAGGTAAGACCCAATACAAGTGATGGGTTTACGGATAATAATATAGTCTCCACACTAAACTGCCCCGATAAGATTTGAAACGATCTGGAATTTCAGCAAAACAATATTTATATCCCCATCAGATGACTCTGTTTCAACAATGATGAGTCTATAAAATTCACTAATATAATACTAGGATAATAGGGTAAAGATCTATTTTGGAAACGAACGAGAACAAAAGAATTATGAAAAAGCTTTGACCCTCATCGTATTGCATCACAGTGTAAAGGTCAATACAAACTTAATTCGGGCAACGGATGTGCCGTTTCGATATCTAAATGATTGACAGCGCATACATGTGAACAAGTAGGGAGTGACATGAATAACTAGAGTAAATATATGTAGGGTATGACATGAATAACTAGAGTAAATATATGTAGGGTATGACATGAATAACTAGAGTAAATATATGTAGGGAGTAACATGGGCATTCAGAGTAACACCTATATATGTAGGGTATGACATGAATAACAAGGCCTAAATGGGCTATACAATGGTTTAAATATATTCAATTATCATAAGATGCTACAGGATTGGAGGACGAGTTCTTAAAACTTAGACGAACCTCTTCTCACAAAGAGAAAAATAAATGATACAAGATGTACATGTATATTTGGTTGATAATGAAGCTGGATTATGAAGAAAATAAGCATTAACATATTGATACATGTAATAACATGACATATAATATTAACCCTTTCATGGCAGGAGCAGCGCTGGTGCAGCATTAAAAATCCTGTGCCAGTGCATTCTCTTATATAACCGACTCTCCCATAGGGAGCCTTGCATATAAAAGACAAGTGCACCGCTGGGCGGAGGTAACGCCCCCGACTGTACAATCAGAGAAACTTTCTGGTTAAGCGCTATAAAAATGCCAGATGTTGTTCTATATTAGCTTCAAATTTGGTCTGGTGCCACAAAAATAGAAGGAAAACTGAATTTTCTAAAAAAAAAACTGAATTTTTTAAGTCGAAAAAGGGTCATAACTCTCACAAAAATTATCCGATTGAACCGAAATTTTACCTTGACCTGTATTGCGATATTGGTAATACACAAAAATACGGGTTTTGCAAATAAACAATCCAAAATCAAGTTATCATCTGGAAACCAAAAAAATTAGCAGAAAACCTGAATTTTCTAAGTCCAAAAAGGGGCATAACTCTGGAAAAAATGGGCGGACGAAACCGCAGTTATGGGGAAATCTTGTCCCCCCGGCTGGTCTATTAGCATACCAAAGATCAACTGAATTGAGTTAGCGAAACCAAAGTTACGAGTTGAAACGTTCGTATGGACGGACGGACGGACGGAAGGACGGACGGAAGGACGGACGGACGGAGGGCTCCACTATATACCCCCAAATCTCCATCGGAGATCGGGGGCATAATAATGCACTGGCTTATAAAGTCAAGGAAATATTGTTAGGCCAATGTATTCTCTTATATATGCGAGGCTCCCAATGGGAGACTCACATATATATAAGAGAATGCATTGGCACAGGGTTTTCATAAAATTTCAGGAATCTCTAGTCATGGAAGGGTTAATCACTGAATCAATGAAATGAGACCCTTCTAAGAAGCTTACAGTAATGCCCTAAATAATCGACTCCTTAACCACAGCAGAATTATGGGTAACTTTTCAGGATTTAATAATTGCCATTCATCGGAAAGCTCTCAATGAGATATGGCTTTTGTCAATGAGAGCTTTCCGATGAATGGCAACAAGCCATATTTCCGACTAAATCCTGAAAAGTTACCCATAATTCTGTTCTGGTTAAGGAGTCGATTATTTAGGGCATTACTGTAGATTCAATGAAGAGCCTTATTCCACATTCACTTGTTAATTTGGTAAAGGAAAGATCGTTCAATGAGAGTCGTTGAGTAGTATAATATCTTTTTCACCCTCACCGAAGCAAATTCCAGTATCATATAATTCATACCTTACAAGCTCCCACTTTTGGGAGATCAACTTGGTTCAAGCAACTTCTCTGTGTTTATTAGAAAATATTAAAACACAAGAATCAAAGAAATGAAAAGACATGTAAAATAGCTTGAAGAACATAATGCGTGCAAGAAATGAATTCAGTGAATTTCTATTCTACTAAAATGATAAAAACAAGCATGTGATGGAAATTAAAGTGAAATAATGCAGTATTTTAATCTACAATTGCTCAAAGAAAAAAAAAACAACTTACTAAAATCCCAGAATCCTAAGATTAAATAAGCAAAAATAAAGCCACATGGCGGTTTGCACTCCGAAGTACACATAATATTATTGGCATTTGAATTTTTTTCAGTATCAAAATAGGTTGATAAATATCTGAACTACCTGTCTACGAGCATTAATTATGTAATCCAAAAAGATGCATTGAAGTAATGAAAAATACAACTCTGAATAAGTAGTTTGGGTCCCAAACACGAAACAGCCATTTGCACGACACGAAACAGAAGAGCGTTCCGTGTAGTCTATTCCTGATATGGTAGCAATAAAGAGCGTTTATCTGACTTCTGGCGAAAAGTTTAAAACGGCTGAAAAATGGCTGTGACTTTGGCCAGTGTTTTTCAGCGCATATGAAACTGGTATATCAATAGTTTGTTTTCTTATCGACCTATCGTATCCGTCGCTCCAATTACGTAGAAAAAAATTTGGAGGTTCGAATGAGCCATGTCCGTTTAAATTATGGACACAGCTCATAAAAAATTGAAGAAGTTGAATTTTTAATGTTATCAAGAATTTCCCAAGATAACAAGTGTTATTAAAATGAATGCATGTGTTCGAGTTCAAGATGATAGAGAGAAATTTGTGACACAAATGATTGGTGTATATAATCAATAGATTGCAGCCCCTAGTATCTTTTTATCATCATATCAAATAATCGAAATCAACTTTGGGCTCGAAAAACTTCATTTAGGTTCTTGCTATGTGAAAAATTAGGTATTTGATCAAACACTATATGTTGGAAGCATCTTTGATAACGAGTAATGGTTCATATTCATGCAGCAAAAGCAGACCATATACCTCAACGTAATCAACATGCATAGTAGTAAAAAAAAATTCGGTAGATGCAACAATCACGTTTAGAGAAAATCATTGAAGTATTGAAGCACATGTAAGTCTACGGTAGACCAGAGTGTCCAACAAGTGTCAGTATTGAAATTTACTAGAATGACTTTTGTGGTACCCAAGATCAGAACAGTCTGTGATACTTTTAGAGTCACATTCATAGTAAAATTTAAGGTTTTACAAGGGGTCTGAACAGCTTATTATTTTCCATTTTAAGAGGTTTGAAGAATTCCTGGAGATGTGAGAAGAAGCAAAATAAGGCAAAACATGAGCAATGCCAAGTGTGGCATATGGCCCACCCCCCACCCACCAATGCTCAGTTTAGATATTGGGCATTACCAAATATTTGTATATTTTCTACAACTAAATCCGCAGATGATCCTTGCCGAAACGACAAGCTGAAATGTTCTTTAGGACACAAAATTCATATATTTCCAAGTCAAACAAGGGTCATAACTCTGGTAAAAATAAATGGATGAAACCTGTAGTATGTGGGTATCCTCCCCCTCTCTCCAAGCTGAAAAAAAAATTAATTCAGGGGAAACACACCTATATTTTCTGAATTATTTCATGCTATTTCAAACAACATAACACAAGATGCACATAAACTGAACAGAGTGAACCACAACAAACACAAAATGAGTGGCATTGAGCATGTTTAGATCTTGTCTTGAATATCTACTCTGGCTAACGCCCGTATATATCTTATTTCACCAGTACAAACCTGGGAACTTTTTGAATTTTATACAGGGAACCTTATAAAGTCGAAAAAAAATAATGCGGGGAATATATTTCTTTGTTAATATCGGTTCCACAATAATGTACTTCACTGTAGGTGAAGGTCCCAACTTGAAATTGCACGATTTATGCAACTTTGTGATCGACTTTGCTTTTCATTGCTTACAATTATGTAAATTTTCCTGGGTAATTAATTTAATGTTTATTGCAATATCGGCTCACAAAAGTCACAGAAAAGCATGCAATCTCAAGCTGGGACCACCCTCTAATGTGAAGTAGATTATTGAGGAACATGTATTAACTGTTAACAAAGAAATATATTTCCTGCCTTGTTTGTTCAATGTTATAAAGTTCCCGGTCATAACGCGTAAGAACATAAAAAAGATCCCAGGTTTTGTGCTGGTGGAATATGTTCTCTACGGGCGTTAAGCCAGAGTAGAGATCCGTGACATGGTCGATGAGTATATTATAATTCTCACCTTTCCTTCCTTCTTGTCATGACCAGCGACTTGACCAGTAGCTACTCTCCTCTTATCAGGATGTATAGCAAGGCTGTCCAAGAGAAAAAAACAGTTTTAACCCTTTCTATACTAAATACATTCTCCCACCAGGTTATAAAAGTGTATATTGAGTGTACATTGGAATGGTCTATTATTTATTTGGAGGGGTGCTCAGGTAATTAAAGCAGACGACAGATACTAAAAGTGCAGGAAGATTCCAATTCATGGGTGGGAAATGTTCATATAATAAGTTCAACAAATGACCTATGGTCGTTTGTTGCACCTATTATCTGAACATGTCCCACAGGATAACTACTATTTGTTGCACCTATTATCTGAACATGTCCCACAGGATAACTACTATTTGTTGAACCTATTATCTGAACATGTCCTACAGGATAAAACTATTCAATAGGTATTCAGTATGCGAAATAACATAACTTTTATAAAAGTCTCTAAAATAACTAACATAAACAAGTACATGAAAAAATAAATAAACTTTCTTCTTATTTTCATTATTAGTAACTCTCCAATTACAGTAATGCCCTAAATAATCGACTCCTTAACCACAGCAGAATTATGGGTAATTTTTCAGGATTTAGTCGGAAATATGGCTTGTTGCCATTCATCGGAAAGCTCTCACTGAAACCTTTCCGATGAATGGCAACAAGCCATATTTCCGACTAAATCCTGAAAAGTTACCCATAATTCTGCTGTGGTTAAGGAGTTGATTATTTAGGGCATTACTGTATGATATTTCGCATCTCAAAACCATTGTTATGTACACATTACTGTTACATTTGAATTATCAACAAAAGTCCAATAGTACAATAAGATTTAATCTAAATTTGATGGTAAACATTGGAAAAGCAGACCTGTTACCCCCATTTTTTCCTGTCAGTGAGATTGACTCTGCCAGTCAGTGAGATTTCAGGTTCTGTCAATGAGATTTAATTTGGTCGTCAAAACATACATATTTGGTACCATAAAACTATATGAAAGAGTTATCTGCCCTTTAAATGTGACAGTCATTGGAATGGTATGCCATATTTCTTTAGTGTACCAAAATTGTATGATTGTGGACACAACTTAAATACCCCAACATTGCCAATAAAGATGATATATGTATATAAAACTCAACATGTCACAAATTAAACAATCAATTAGAGCACAGACCATCAACACACATGTAAAACACTGTATAGTTATGTAATTGCATGTAACTAACAATATGATGCAGCTTTATTTCAATGTGAACACATCACTGAGTGAATACAAATGTGTCTTTGTTTCACTTAGTGATGTTTTTGAAAGCTTCATCATATCGTTAGTTACATCCAATTCATAACAGTCGCCATTGCTGTTTAGTTTGCAGGCTATGAGAGCACACACAGTGTCGTTTTTCAGGTCATTTCTGGCCGATTGCTGTATTTTTCGAACTATAGAGAAAGTTCGTTCAGAGTCCGCATTGCTGTTTGGCATAGTTAGAAGACACTTAATTACGACACTGATATGTTGAAATCTCGGGTTTTCCTTTAGCAGTTTTCAAACCCATCACTTTGTACCACCAGTTATCCACATGATCACGTTCTATGTTGAACGTATATATAGGTAGTTCACTTTCCGTTGAGAAGTCATTGAACTCGTCCTGCAGAAGGTCGTAATCTACTTTCAGTTTGAAACGAGTAGCCATATTGATTAACACTTCCGGGTTTTAATAACGTGTCTCTAATCTCACTGTTTGGGTTTAGGATAGCCATATCCGCGATGAAAGCATCCTTGAAAGGAAAGTTATCAATCATTTTTGCCATAATTGCTTCATAGAACTTTCTAACAGTGGCAAAAATATGACACATATCTTCGTCAGTTACATTGTTTTCACTCATGAGCAGCCTCGTTTTGATACCAATTGCGATTATGTAATTTTCAAGCTGATTGCGTCGATCTGTATATGGTACTTCCGTCAAGTCTGGAAACTGTTTTATCACCGCTGATTTAACAAACTTCCCGAGAAACTTCCTCAACAATCAGCACATTTCAAAAATATAATGTATGGTCGCCAATTTACAGAGACATATAGCCTATAAATGACCATATTCAACGGGCTTCCTATATATAGGGGTCATGCATAAAGCTTGTTTGTTATCCAATATGAAAACAATCTGGAATGGCTAACATTAGTTATATAATGTGAGGTTGCTCATCTCATTCCTCCTTTGTTTGTTAAAACATTTGGGTGACAAACCATTTATTGCCAGACTAATTACCCGCGGCACATTGGCAGCTACTCCAAGCTATCGCGGTATTATTGCCTAATAGCAGTATCTGCACCGGACGCTAAAACAATCGCACCCAGGTAGTCTCGCATAATCTCGCTTACCGCGTGAAGTACAACGGAAACGAAAGTAACTTTTAATTATTTTTTTGTTTGAGAAGATTGTTTCAAACCGTGAGATTAGGAGGTGTCGCCGTGACACCGTGAGATGCATGCTGAAAGCGGGAGTCTCACGGCGAATCCGTGACAAGTAACAGGTCTGGCAACAAGCCATATTTCCGACTAAATCCTGAAAAGTTACCCATAGTTCTGCTGTGGTTAAGGAGTTGATTATTTAGGGCATTAATGTAGAACTTGACTGAGTTTCCTGGCTAGGATGCAATCTTGATGAATGTGTAGTTTTTAAGAAGGCCATTTGAAAATTCATTGCATCTGGGACTTACCACTTAACGTCGTCAGTGTGGCCGAGGTAGTGTCGTTGCATTTGCTCCTCAACATTGTACAACACGACAGTTGAGGCAATAAAGTAGATTATCTCCCCTGTAGGCAGATAATACAAGTTGTTTCGGCAGTCGCGACCTCGGTATCCGTATCTATACAAACAGGTCAAGAAAAAATACACAATAACATGTAACCGACAATATGCAACGGAAAACAATATTTGATTAAAACATTTACTATGTGTAAGATGTGGCGTACTGTATATATGGATAAACTTTGCGATTAAACATCTGCATCCTCACTCAAATATAGGATATATTTAGGGGGATAACCTTTTAACATTCTGTGATTTTTGAAACTCAGTTGGCAAATATGCCTTGACAGTGAATGTTTGTCAATTTATATATCACTTTTCATATATTTTTGACCAATCAGACTGCAGCATTAAAGAACTTGAGTCAGTGCATTCTCTTATATATGCGAGTCTCCCATAGGGAGGCTCGCATAAATAAGAAAATGCACTGGCATACAGGGTCATGGTAAATATTGTTAGGCCAATGCATTGTCTTATATATCTGAGGCTCCCTATGGGAGACTTGCATATATAAGAGAATGCATTGGCACAGGGTTTTCGCAAATGTTTTCAATATGCAAACTTCTTATAAAGTGAAGAATATTCTAACTATTTTGAAATTAACGAATGTTAGATCAATAGAATACTAATTGTTGTACTGCAAGTGGAATCTAAAGAATGTTGCACAAGATCTATGAAAATGATTTCCTTTCAAACCAACCTGTGATTTATTTTTCTCTAGTTCTCATCATTTCAAACAGGGGATATATGTCAATGACAATCAGTGTTTTCATTTCAATTCTCTCAAAGTCTCCTTAATTTTTTATATTTCTGGCAAAAATGGATGAATTTCAAGTCAAATAAATATATTAATTTATATGCATCCCTGTCAAGTTGTATATTATCTGTAAAACGTTATATTTCGCAAGCTGAGTGCCTATAAACGAAACGCCAACCTTATATCCCATTGTAGCTTCCTTATATTTTACGGTAGCTCAAATTGTAGCAAATCACTTAATTAAATTTATATTCATACGCGTAAAGCAGGGGTTCTTGCATGATAACTGGAATTATCTCATTTGTGAATACATTGGAATAGTTATAGCCACAATGAGGTAATTCCGGTATTCACTCAAAAAACGCAGGTATCCTCTATATATTCCATGCAGACTGAGCCATACTCAGGCCTACAAATAGTGTGTCTGTCATTTGCAGAATTAGGTCCCCACTGGGGACTCCCCAGAGGGTGAATTTTAGTAAAGCTATCCAGCAAAGCAGGCTAACATCACCAAATTCACCCTCTGGGAATCTCATTCTGCTTATTAGGCCTCATCATATCTGTAGTATCAAATTAACATTGTTTTTAGTTACTTTTTCCCTTCTTGGAAGTTTATATATCCCCTAATGTGCAGAAGATAAAATGCATAATCGAGGTGACTAATCACCAACTTCAACTGGGGAAATTCAATCTGATCCTAGGTCTCCCGTAGCAGTTGAGGCCTAAGCAGAATGAGGTCCACAGAGGGTGAATTTAGTGATGCTATCCCGCTGAGCGGGATAGTATCACTAAATTCATCCTCTGGAGACCTCATTCTGTAAATGACAGACATACTATTTGCAGGCTTGGAAATACTAAAGACAAATACCAGAATCAGTAATAATTGCACTAATCCTTCACTTATGAATAACATTTTAGCTTACAGATACCTCTATCCGGTTTTGAATTTGACAAATATACTAATGATATTCTGAACAAAGGATACGCCCATTCCATCTGCAGTTTTTCCGAACATTCTTCTCCGAGTTTGGAGATATCATATTCCTCTAACTCTGATGGAGCATACAGCGTCACTGAACGACCTTTCAAATACATCCGCAGGAATCCATCCTCTGTGGAAAAAAGAATAAACTTGTAAGTATATGTATGCAACATATAGTGATAAAATATAAAATAAAATAACGTTTCGTCCAACATCAAACTTATTCAGTAGTTCTTTAAAGTCCCACTTAACTTTCGAATGCCAGCTATTAAACATTATACACAACATATTCCATATTATATACCATTTGGAAGAGGAACCAAAAATAAATATATATTCCACCAGAATATGGTGTTGCCTACGAGTGTCCACAAAGTGATAGAGATTCTCAGATTTACCCCAAGACTTCCCCCGTTATGCATCATAATTCACAACTATGAGATAGAGTTATTCATCTTCCATTGAGAATAATAAACAGGCAGTACAGACCAGATAGAAATTAAGCCAAGAACACACGTCGGTACATTGCCAATAACAACATGTTCACAGTTTATCCGACCGTATAAGTTGATAATACTATGTTTTTGAGCTTCCTCTTTGAAATGTTATATAATATGGAATATGTTGTATATAATGTGATCTGGTGGTTCGAAAATTAAGTGCGCCTTTAAATAAATAAAGTCATGTACTTAAAGATGGTGTACAGTAATGCCCTAAATAATCGACTCCTTAACCACAGCAGAATAATGAGTAATTTTTCAGGATTTATTCAGAAATATGGCTTGTAGTCATTCATTTCAGTGAGAGCTTTCCGATGAATGGCAACAAGCCATATTTCCGACTAAATCCTAAAAAATTACACATAATTCTGCTGTGGTCAAGGAGTCGATTATTTAGGGCATTACATGTATTGCTAAAATAATAGTTTTGTATCCACAGGAACTTCTGTCTCTAGGAAATAATTTTCTCTCCTAATTTACCATGAACTGGCAGAGGAATGTTACTATTGTTTTGAATATTACACCAATTTTTTTTTTATTGCTATCTTTCTAAACACACAAGAGAAACATCTGGGGTTACCTGGAGTTACACACATTTTACTTAAAACCATTTTGTAATACAAAATGGTTTTAAGTAAAATGTGCGTAACTCCAGATGTTTCTCTTGTGGGTTTTGGAAATAATAATTTAAACTTGTCTTCAAAAAGTTAAAGGTGTCACAAAAACATAGCTACACAGAAATTTCCCAAAAATGCACTGAAAAATGTCGTGTTTTGTTTCTTAAATTTTTCAATAAATTTGAGATTGTTTCGTTTGTGCAGTTCAATTTTTTAGTCAGTGGTCGCGTATAAAATGGGAAGAATATCTAGAGCTGCCATCGTTCTGAAACGTTTATGTTACTACATGTACATAATTTTGATGATCGTAATGAAGAGAAAGCAGTGGATAAAGTTTTTAGTAGATAACACAATGAACCTTTTCCGGAAATTCCGATTCCAGAATTCCAACGAATACAAATGATATAGTTTTTGTTCGGGGCCTGAATATTGTGTTCGAAGTTGTATTTTTTATGACTTCAATACGTCTTTCTGGGTCATATAATGCTTGTAGAAAGGTAAATTCAAAAGCGAATATTATCAGGTGTATATTATTTGGAGCGCAAACTGCCATGTGGTTTTAAGTGAGACAAGCTAAAGATGGTATTAAATTCGATTTTATTGTTGAAATATGTTGTTTTCTAACTGTGAGATTTGGAACAAACTATAAACACTCATCTTACTTACCCTTAACTTTTTCTAATGGAAATGGTGTTCGAGAAGCCATCATTGAGAAATTTTTGAGAAACAAATTGCACACAACAAGGGAATGTCCAGCGATAAACAGTGAACAGTCCTGATCTAAGCTCAATATGCTGTGACAATCACAATATGTGTCATGACTATATATAACATTCTATACAGAGATAGGTCCTATACTGCATTCATAGTGAACTATACCTCTTTCATTAACTCTATGTACTGTTGAAATTCAAAGGAAGATAATTCAATACTCAGAAATAGCTTAAATTGTTATTTGGTGCACTTCTAGTGCTGGTTTATTAATTCACTGATTAGTTTACTGAATCATTTTATCAGGAACAAGGGCATATATAGCTAGGGCATGGCAAAATACACCTATGGTAATTTCAATTAAGGGACATAACTGAAAATTGGTGGGCGGAACACAAATTCTAACTAGATCTGTATATGGGCTAGTTAACGCACATATACCAAATTTCATTTCATTCAGTTCAGACTTACTACAATTATCATCCGGAAACGAAAACTGAGTGCAAATTCGAACAAAAAGTCCAAATCGAACTTGACCTGTATTTTGTACTAGTTAACCCACATACCAAATTTCAGTCCATTTAGTTCAGACTTACTAAAGTTATCATCTAGAAATGAAAAAAGCAAACAGATAACGGACGGACAGACCAATAACATAATATGTCCCGTTATTTTCAAAACGGGCATACAAGAATCGTTGTTATTTGGAAAACCAGGAAGTGTCATTTTGGAAGTAGATTGCCAATTTGCACAATCGGTATCTGGTCTGACAAAATAAACCATCAAGAACGTAACTCTGGTAAAAACAAGAGCAGACATGTTGCCTGGAGCATACCCCCATGAGGCATAACACCTAGGGTGGGCATACCATAAATCGAAGTCGCAGGAGATCTGATAACCCATGACTGTGATATTTTAACTCATTGGCCCAAGCTGGGCTATCACCATACCAAAGCACAACTAAATCCGATAATTAACACTGGAGTAAAAGGCGATATGTTTGCACAGGCTGGACTGTATGCACCAAACCTTCTTCAGGGGTCTGGCAGTGGGGCATAATAAAACTATCAACAAATAGTCAGCTTACTTACTCTTTATCTAATGGAAAAGGTTTTGTTGAAGTCATCATTAAAGGGATGTGAAACACTCCGGTATACATGGTGATCAAATAGAAATCAAGGATAATCTTGTTCAAAGTAGTTATTGTTACAAATAGTATATCCAAATTGAAAACACACACCGTCATTCTTATATATGAATTAAATGCACTGACTCTCGATGGCGAAATAATTTTTGTTAGTTTATCGCCGATAGATGCGTCCCGAATTGAGTAGTAATTATTTACAATTGATCGTAGTTCTGATTATGTTTTCTATCGAGTGGTATGGTCGATTTGCTTCAAATTTTCGGTGATGTTAGTAGAATGTTACATTCCTCCAGTTGTCATAGCGCCTGAAAACTAACTTATCAGTTTCACACACCCGAACAAGTACATAATATGTCTTTAAGAAAGTATTTTAAACCACAGAGAAATAAACTGCACACAATGGAAGATCCAGCGGTAGAACAGTGAGCTTTTATGTCCACTTTGATAAAACCATCCTGATCGAAGCTCAGTATGCTGTGACAATCACAACAGATCTTACCACTATATATAACATTCTACACAGATAGAAAAAAGGAATAAAGTAAGCAACTTTGGTTGATGAAAAATAAAAATAAATTAAACTTTGACTGCTTCGTCTAACATCAAACTACTTTAGTAGTTCTTTAAAATGGATGTTGCTCATTGAAGCTACCAAATTTTGTCTACGTAATTTTGAAAGATAAGATAGGCTGACAAATACACAAATTATTTATATCTTATATGTACTTACTAATAACTTTTTCTAATGGAAAAGGTTTTGGAGAAGTCATCATTAAGAAAATATTTTTGACCACAGAGAAAGAAACTGCACACAACAATGAAATGTCCAGTGATAGAACAGTGAACTTTTGTGGCCACTGTGGTAAACACTTCCTGTTCTAAGCTCAATATGCTGTGACAATATCAACAGATGTCACTACTATAGATTACATTATACACAGAGGGATGACAAGTAAATGGCAAGTGGATAACCAGCTAATATAATAAATTATTTGCCTGTCACTGCACATGGTCACATCTAATTTTAGAGCGTATTCACTGTCATATATTCAGTAGTTCTTATGTCCTGACAAACCAACATATGGAGATGAGTTGGTATCAGTCCAACTGTCTATCATGCTTTTTATGCTATTCGATATTATATTTTTGCATTGTTTCCAAACAAAATGTCAGAATCAGACCAACTTGCATCCATACTCTATGGAATGCAAGAAAATCAACATCCATTACTTACATTTACACTCAACCGAGTCAACTGGCAAATTAAAATAGCATACAAGCGCATTTCACAACATTATTCCCATAGCTCGTTGCAAGTTACATATACACAACAAAGTGCAATGTCATGTGACATAATTTTGACCAACCAACATCCTGCATTCATGTTCCACAGCGCAAATATGCATGTGGGAGCGTAAATATTGTCATATATTCAGTATTTCTTATGTCCTGACAAACCAACATATGGAAATGAGATGGTATAAGTCCAACTGTCTACTGTATCATCTTTTTTTATACTAATTTTTATTATAATTGTGCATTGTTTCTCAGATGATATAAGTTGTCCATTCAGGATAATTTTGAGCATGGTGATGAAGCTCGAAAAAAACCTAAAAGTGGCATTGGTTTTGACCACCCTTATCAGGGAGTGGTAATGGGGAAGGGAGAGCTGTCAGGTTGTATCTCAAACTCCAGTCAAAATTTTCAACAGTTGGAAATATCATGCCGGACACAATACCAGTGCGAAAGTTTATACAAAAAAATATGTTATAATTAGATTTTTCAACCAGTAATATATGCTACCCTGCACAGCGGGCTAGCATCATGTTGTTTTTAAGACAAAAACTTGCCATCAGTTGGAAAATTTCCTAACATAGAGGTGTGTTGAAATTTTAAGTTAGATAGGCTTCCCCCCCCCCCCCCCCCCCCCCCGAAAAGATATTATCTAGCCAATGTCCCTTAGGGAGCCTCACATATATAAGAGAATGCACTGGGTTACAAGGCCAAGGTAAATATTAGACCAATGTATTCTCTTATATATGCAACGCTCCCTATGGAAGACTCGCATATATAAGAGAATGCATTGGCACAGGGTTTTCGCAAAATTCAGGTAGCTCCAGTCATGGTACGGTTATAATAACCACAGATCGTTTGTTGATGTTATTATGTAAACATTTCCCACCAAAGAATAGGAAATTATTTTCACTTTTATTATCTGGTGTCTGCTCATATTTCTAAATGAATAATACACAACTCCAATGTCTACTTTTATAACTGAGTGGGAGAATATATAGAGGATCTACAACGAATCACCAGATTATAGCGGAATTTACAAAACGAGTCCAGAAAATTAGGTCTGGACCGAGCCTTTGACGAGGTCCAGATCTAATTTAGTGGACGAGTTTTGTAATGTCTGCTATAAACTGGGGATGAGTTGTAGATTCTATTTATTACATTATCCAAAACATACTCAAATCAACAAATGGGACGCAAAACTAACATCGGCTTCTATAAGGCATGCGATGATGTTTCACGTAACTATTCGTTGTTTGCCTGCGTAAAGAAATAGTCCCAGATAAACATAACTTTTCAAACTCTTAATTCATGATTGTTTGTTGGAAAAGTATTGGAAGCCATAGTATTTTGAGACATAGCGAACGGAATGTTAACAGACGACAAACCGGAAGTCGGAAGTCATCTGGCACTATTTCCTGTTATTAAACGAACGTTTAATATCACAATTTATAGAATGGGTTTATTGAATGGAATAACGGTAGGATCATGTAATAAATTAGTACTATAAGTTGGGGAAACACAATGAACTGTTGAGCATTGTCAGATTATGTTAATGTAATGTGGACTAGCTACAATCAGAACCACTAATAAAACCTACTGAGGCGGAATTGCTCATTGTCACATGGTTATCCTGGATCTCAAAATATTGTTCACCGATGACGTGATATCTCTCACCAAAATGTATTTTTCGAAAAAAATGTCAGTCTATTTAAAGTTTTCCGTCTCCAGTGATGACCTTATGCAGGCCTGAAAATTTGGTGCCGGACATTTGCAGAATGAGGTCACAAGAAGGTGAATTTAGTGATGCTACCCGCACAATGGACTAGCATCAATAAATTCTCCTTCTGGGGACCTCATTCTGCTTAGGCCTCATCTCCTTTGGAAAGTAAATGTATCTTTATTTATCAAATTAACAAGTTTTTTAGTTTCTTTAGAAATTTGTTTTGAAAGTTTCTTTTGTTTTTTAGTTTAGTTACTGTATATTCCCAAACTGGCATACAACACAATGCCCAATGGGTGCACATCACCATCTGGGAGCTTAAATCTGAGTCTAGGTCTCCCATGCAGAATGAAGTCACCAGAGGATGAATTTGGCGATGCTAGCCCACTGTGCAGGTAGCATCTCTAAATTACTCCTCTGAGGACCTCATTCTCATTCTCAGATTTTGATATGCATGGTAACTTGGTGCACATTTGGAACATCCTTGGTAACCTAATGAATTCTAGATTCTGGGTAACCCAATACATGTCGTCATGAGACAATAACCAGTCCAGCCCTACTGTGTCTTGATAGGTCTACGGAATTCTCAATGACTCAGCCATTTCCGCTTTGCTTGGAAATAACCTTTTCAATATTAAAATAGAAACCATATTTGCGCAATGCTACAATACATGGTTCTGGTAATAAGAAGATGACCTTGACTCGTTGACGCATAGATGTTAATGGAGCAGAATGTATCCACTACATGCCAGTACCAGACTTGATGAGGCATTAAATAGTGATAATTATTAATAAATAGCAATAATTAGTTCAAGTTAAACAGACAAGTCACCCGGCCAACATACATATTTCCCGGTAGTATGTATATGATAAAACACATATATAAATGGCAGAAACAGTAATGCCCTAATTAATCGACTGCTTAACCACAGCAGAATTATGGGTAACTTTTCAGGATTTAGTCGTAAATATGGCTTGTTGCTTTCCGATGAATGGCAACAAGCCATATTTCTGACTAAATCCTGAAAAGTTACCCATAATTCTGCTGTGGTTAAGCAGTTGATTAATTAGGGCATTACTGTATGTTGTCTATTTACATGTATAGGAGAGGTTATTTCCATGCGAAAACGGTAATGGTCGAGCCGTTGAGATTGCAGTCAATGGGTTAAAAAGGAAACAAACCTCAACGGGAAGAGCAGTATTTTGGATATGAGATAAACAGTATCATACAGTACTGCTCTAAATAATCGACTCCTTAACCACAGCAGAATTATAGGTAACTTTTCAGGATTTAGTCGGAAATATGGCTTGTTGCCATTCATCGGAAATCTCTAACTGAGAGCTTTCCGATGAATGGCAACAAGCCATATTTCCGACTAAATCCAGATAAATTACCCATAATTCTGCTGTGGTTAAGGAGTCGATTATTTAGGGCATTACTGTATCTAATCACAGTCTATCTGTTTGTGTCTGTAAACATTTGGCAATCAAACCAATCTTGAACGCAAACATCAAAGTTAAAACATCATAAAAAAGGGGGAAATAAAATCAAAATTCCAAAATTAGCAGGTCTGATAGTTAATGATAGTTCCAAAATTGGATAAAAAACTTAAAGTCATCTAGATAATTCTCAAGCCTTGAAAAAGTGTGTCTGACATATGCCAAATGAGGTCCCCAGAGGGTGAATTTAGTGATGCAACCCCGCACGGTGGGGTAAATTCACCAAATTCACACAATGGAGACCTCACTCTGTGGAGGCGTCATCTTCTGAGAAGTATCTAGTCTCAAATTAACATTGTTTTTGTTCAGTTTCTATATCCCCTAATTTGCAGAAGATAAAATGCATAATCGAGGTGACTAATGGGTGAACATCACCAACTTTAACTGGGGAACTTCAATCTGATCCTAGGTCTCCCATAACAGTTGAGTTCTACGCAGAAAGAGGTTCCCAGAAGGTGAATTTTGTGATGCTATCCCGCTGTGCGGGATGGCTTCACTGAATTCACCCTCTGGAGACCTCATTCGGAAAATGTCAGAAACACTATTTCAAGACTTGGTTATTCTTGTTTAACCTGAGGAATGGAAGGGAAACATGCCAATAAAAATCAAAGTATAGAAATGTTATTGAATTTAATCTGTTGAGTCTGAACGTCTCATGCATCTTTGTCTTTAGTCTGATATAAAAAAAATTATTCTCATCCAAATCCAGGCTGAATATTTTTTTTCTGAAAACACTTCCCAGTGATACCTTTCATGGCAGGAGCCGCGCTGGTGCAACATTAATTATCATGTGCCAGTGCATTCTCTTATATATGCGAGTCTCACATAGACCGGATTAGATGAAAATTTATGAATTTCTATATCAGACTTATCCATAAGTGTTTTTTCTTCAGGTTAATCAACTTACCATTTACTATAAATGAATGGAATAAATGAAATTAATAAGAGGACAAATGACAAGACACATGGGTAAATTATATACCTCAAACAAACATAGAATAAATGTAAATTGGTGTGTGTGGGAAAATTACAGGACATAGAAGACAACACTATACAAGAATTAAAGATGGTCTATCTCTTCAAGGTCACACTTACAACAACAACAAAATAATACCCGTGTTTAGGGTAACCCACCCCTCCCAAAACTGGCCGCCTTCCCACCATTTTACAAATCTTCCTCCGACTTAAAATATGAAAATATGCGACTGGAAGGTAGCGGCCAGAATAAGCTGTTGTTTTAAAGATAGTGAACAACAGTCAATATCTTGTCATTTTATGCAGATAAATCTATAAATCACTTTTGGAAGTGATCCAGTCCAGTCCCTGTACCCTCGGGACACCCAGAACAAAAACTTGCTCTCCGATTCCTGGGCACCCATAGAACAGAATGGCAGTAATAAAGTTGAGCAAGAAAAATAAAATTGAGTTTACCACCCCCCCCCCCCCCCCATTGCCCCTGTTTTTTCTCCTGTTACCCTAAAACAGGTATTATTTTTATTTAGCCTAAGGAATCACCTTTTAGGACAGAATATAAACCTATCAGTACAATGTAGTGTTTTGCTCAATTACCAAGGTACTTTTCACTTCATAGTGGAAATTAAAACATGGTAAACCCAAACATAATGAATGAAAATTAGTCCAAGATATGTTTTACAATGCAGTAAAATGGCATCAGAATAGAAAGACTGTGCATTCATGGTGAACAAATATTTCTGTTAGTTCACATTATTTTATAAATAAGAAATATGACCTGGGGTGATATATTGATAAAGTTACTACAATTCACAAGTGACAACTAAATATAGTTAGTTACCTTTGTTCCATATTGCATCTCTTGCACTGAAACAAAAAAGGACATCAATTATTTATCAGAAAATTTAACTCAGTGTTACAGCGATTTGTCAATAAACATCTAATATCGTGGAGTAAGTTAAAATTAGGGCCCTGCAAATTGGGCATTTTCATTTCGAATCAGCCAAATGATTCCGAATTGCACTAAATCTTGATTCGAATCATTGCATCAGGCATCATTATTGTGAAGATGAAGATAATACAAGATTCATAGGCCATACCAATATTAATTTGCTCACTCTGTAAAGACGATAAATGATCGTCAGTTTACAATGTATATATTATCTATAAATGAATCAAATACATGTCTATAACGAAATAAGTGCCCATTCTTTGTGGCCGTCTCTGTTATACAACAATGAAACAGTATAAGAAGAAATAAAAATGAATTTAATGACTCGAGCCATAAACTCATTTTCATTATAGTTACCAAGTTGTTTTACATCATTCATAAAGTAAATGAGTGTATTTGCACTCATCCATGGCTCAAATTCATTCATTTGTTGTAAATATTTTGTTGAGTATAATAGGAGATGGTCCCATATATATATGGCCAGATTTAGTGCACAGTCCCCCTTTAATGCACTGTTTGACTTTAACGCTGGGCCACCAAGGACCCCCTTTAGGCTGGTCTCTGGTGGACAGAAGTCAGAGATGGCATCTAAATTAATAATTTTCATTAGATGGATGGGCTAACAACTGTCTATCAATCGAACCAGCTTTGCATCACAGGACAGATTATGCCAGCCTTTAATGCTGGGCCATGAAGTGTTTACCACTGGACCACAAAGGGCCCCCTCTAAGCAGCTCTCTGGTGGACAGAAGTCACAAAGCATTCAATAGCATTCATTAGCTGGATGGGCTAATGACTGGCCATTCACTTTAGTAGTCATTTAATAATATTGATTAGTATTAGTCTGTCATTCACTAAGAAGCTTATAGGCAATTTAATTCTCCAATGCTTTTAGACTTAGATGTATCTTATCATGGAGGGTTAGCCAGAGGTTGTAGTGTTACTTGTGCATTCATGCATGCAGTAGTTTATAGTACAGGATGTTATGGTTAAATGGGGATTAATTATACATGCTGATACCAAGGGAAATCTTAGTAGTATAGAATATCAGTGTTACTACACCAGGAGCTCTATAGCATAATTTTTTACAATTTAACTCTTTCTTGGTGTGATCTGCGCTGGTGCAGCATTAAATACCTTGTGCCAGTACATTCTCTTAAATATACGAGTCTCTCATAGGGAGCCTTGCATATTAAGAGAATGCACTGGCTTGCAAGGTAAAGATAAATATTGTTAGGCCGATGTATTCTCTTATACCGGATATGCGAGGCTCCCTATGGGAGACTCGCATATATAAGAGAATGCATTGGAACAAGGTTTTTGCAAAATTTCAGGAAGTGCCCGTAATGGAAAGGTTTTAAATGGGAATTAATTATACATGCCGAGACCAAGGGCACTCTTAGTAGTACATATTTTGGCAGACAAACTTATTTTCCCATACATCTTGTTGAAACATCAAAGTGTAATATCAGCGTTAGTACACCAGGAGCTCTATAGCATAAATTTTTACAATTTATTGCTTGCCACTGATAAAAATTATATAAAATATTAATCTTTTGATAACTGAATACTCTTGTAGAAGGCACGCAGTCTCTTTGAAAAGCCAACAAAAATCCTATAAGATGTATATCTCTAGATTTGTGATTTTAAATTAGTTTGTGTGTTGATGGGATTTCCTCCACTGCATTGATAGTGGCACAGATCATGCACGATTTCATTGGTTAACCCTTTGAGTGCCAGGGGCCGATCTCATCGGCCCTAAACCTACAAAATAAGTCTGTTAAAGAATATAAGAATAAATTATTAAAATTGTAAAAAATTGTAAAAAACAAATAAAATAAAAAATTGTTAGGCCAATGCATTCTCTTATATATGCGAGGCGACCTATGGTCGACTCGCATATATAAGAGAATGCATTGGCACAGGGTATATGGGTTGATACAAAAATCAACCTGGCACTCAAAGGGTTAAAGACATAACAGATCATTTCAAGGTAGAATCCAATCTGTTGTCTGCTTATATTTCCTGAAAACCCCTCCAAATGAATAATGGACCATTCCAATGTACACTTTTAAAACTGAATGGGAGAATCCATTTAGTATAGAAAGGGTTACAACCCCCCCCCCCCCCATTAGCTACATCAAAGATCTGTGTATAGTAATGAAAGCTTCAGTTCTGATTGAAACAAGCCTGGGACTGATACACAGTCCCAGTCTGGTTTCAATCAGAACAGCAAAAGCCTATGACTATAGTAGTAAAATAGAATATATAATACATGCAGTGCTCAGAGGATATACACTACACACCATTTGCAATCAAAATGTCATATACTCATCAAGCCTGAGTTTAGTGTGTCTGTCATTTGCAGAATGAGGTCCCCAGAGGGTGAGTTTAGTGATGCTGTCATGCATAGCGGGCTAGCATCACTAAATTAACCCTCTGGGGAACTCATTCTGCTTAGGCCTCATCTTTGGAAAGTTTCTTTATTGTCAAATTTCTATAGAAATTTAGATTCTATTTTTTTTTAGTTTAGTTTCTCTATATCCCAATTGGCAGACGACACGTTGCATAATCGAGGTTCCTCGGTGTACATCCCAATATTCACCATCTGACAACTTCAATCTGAGTCTCATATAGCAGATGACGCCATGCAGAGGGTGAGTTTGGTGATGCTAGCCCACTATGTGGGATAGCGCACTAAATTCACCCTCCGAGGACCTCATTCTGCAAATGGCAGGCACACTAAACTCAGACTTGATAACCATGACAGTGTGACATTTTTCTGCTTTACCAAACTATAACCTATTAACAATAGCTCTTATCTATGAGCAATTAATCCTGTTTACATTTCCCAACAAACAGTTGGTTATATTATTTTGGCTACTGTATACATGTTGCAATGCTTTGACGCAGATGTCAAGGTGACATGTGTAAAGAGTGATGCAAGGCTGCAAATAATGTGTCTGTCAATTGTAGAATGAGGTCCAGAGAGGGTGAATCTAGTGACACTATCCTGCACAGTGGGCTAGCATCACCAAATTCATCCTCTGGGAACATCAATCTGCTTATGCCTTAACTGCTATGGGAGACCTGGGATCAGATTGAAGTTCGCCAGTTGAAGTTGGTGATGTTCACCAATTTATAATAGTCACCTCGATTATGCATTTTATATATCTTCTGCAAATTAGGGGATATAGAAACTTCCCAGAAGGAAAAAGTAACTAAAAACAATGTTAATTTGAGACTATAGATACTTCCCAGCAAATGAGACCTAAGCAGAATGAGGTCCCCACAGTGTGTATTTGGTGATGCTAGACCACTGTGCGGGATAGCATCACTAAATTCACCCTATGGGGACCTCATTCTGAAAATAACACACTATTTGCAGGCTTGAGTAAATGTCTAGTCGTCATCCTTGAGGTAGCAGTACACAATTTCCAGCGATTTTTGCCGACTGAGGGGATACTGTACTTCATGTCTAGGCCTCAAAATATGGTGCTGGACATTTGCAGAATGAGTTCCCCAAAGGATGAATTTTTTACACTACCCTGTACAGCAGGCTATAGGGTTACCAAATTCATCCTCTGGGGACCTCATTCTGCATTGGGAGAACTAGACCATCACAGATTTAAGTTTCCACATGGTTCAGATGGTACAGATTGAGCACCTTGATTATGCATTGTGTCATCTGTCAATTTGATATAGTGATATAGAGAAACTAAACTAAAAAAATAACTTTCTGAAGAAACCTGTTAATTTGATAATAAAGATACTTTCTACAGAAGTGGACTGCCAATTTCGGGAGATTGATCTTCCAAATTCGGGAGATCTGGCTCCAATTCGGGAGACTTTTTGTGACTAAAAACTTACTAGTTTTACTCAAATTATTACCTAATAACACATATAAAACCCAACAAAACGGCCAAAAACGCCCAAATAAAGCTTCAACAGCCTAAAATATCTTCAGTCTGTCTCAATAACACCATACAAATATGGGTATTATTGGAACCGGTTCATTGACCACATTGTGATGGTTACAGTTATGCCCTGTGCCACTGCATTCTCTTATATATGCGAGTCGACCATAGGTCGCCTCGCATATATAAGAGAATGCATTGGCCTAAAAAACAATCTTTTTTAACACTTTTTACCATTTTTTCTTACATTCTTTAACAATTTTATAATTTTTTCTTACATTTTTTAACAATTTTTATAATATTTTTCTACATTCTTTGACAATTTTTAAAATGTGTTAAGCCAATGCATTCTCTTATATATGCGAGGCGACCTATGGTCGACTTGCATATATAAGAGAATGCATTGGCACAGGGCCGGTCTGTTGGGTAAAGGGTTAAACCCACAAACCAGTAATGCCCAAGTTAACACAGGCTACACTGGCAGTTATCATGTCCCCCATATACTTATTTTCCTATACTTCTGTCTTCCTAAAGCACTTCAAACTGTGTTTAGCTACCAGCTGCTACCTAACCAACATCTTGAAGCAGTAGGTAAAAAAAGAATATTAGTGATCAATACAGTCATCAGTAGCTAAATTTGCTCACTCAGGTACTGAAGTTGCGAATATGATATCGAGGCATTTACATATAATAGTGCATTCCACAGAAAATTAATTTCAATCTGCTTTACATGATTATTACCCCGGTCATAGAGCATTGATTATCCATCCTCGCTTAGGAGGAAGTAATTGTACCTTATCTACAGACCCCCCTCATGTTGGGGGGATGAGGTAACACATACTGCATCCGTTTCTGGCAACAATTATTTTGTCGCAATCCAACTGACATCTATCATCGTTTCAGCCGAATTACTGCTAATATTTTTCCATCCAAAATAGTTTTCTACACAAATCAGATAAGTTGCCAATTGCGTGAATCAATTTTGATCCTCGTCAATGTTTGTAACACCTTTATGCGAACCATTACCCAATTGAAAACAGTGTTGTATGTAACTGGAGGTTCCAATGAAATGTCAGATGTGAGTTGTTGATCATTTACATGATTGCTGCCATTTGTATCAGAAGTTTATAAAATAACCAGTTTTAATTATTCTCTATAGCAGTATGGGTTTTATGTACTGGTTGTAATGGATATTCTCTTTAAATTAAGGCCTTTTAAGACTAATAAATGTTTAATCACACAAGCTTTTTCAGCTTTCGGCTATATAGCCCTCATAAATTATTTACATGACTGCTGCCATTTATATTACAATATATACATAAACCTTAAGGCTTTACTGTGAAAAGCTTTCATTTCAAAGCTGGTTATTTTATCAAAATTATATTGACAAATGCGGTATAGGTGAAAGCTTGTATGATTGAACATTGACAAGCCTTGAAATAGTGTGCCCGTCATTTGCAGAATGAGCTCAAGGCTTGAACATTGATATGTCTTATAAAGTGTTAATTTAAAGAGAATATCCATTTTAAAAATCAAGATAAACAAGAGGTGTGCACTCGAGTGCTAGCATACCCCCACCGTGGCAAATTCAACCCGCATTATCCATAAACTCAACCAAAAAGATTTTTAACTTTAAAGAAAAATTCGGACTAATAATATCGATATGGTGTCACAAGAAGCTTGTACAGAAAAAATTATTCAAATCGGTTCATATTTGTTAAAGTTATTAAGTCAGACAGAATTTTCTAAGTCAAAATAAGTCGAAAATGAGGTGTAATATTACGAAAAACAGTCTGAGCCAATCCCTAGCCGCATCATGTAGAGAGGGTATTGTGAGAAGCATGTATACCAAAAATTATTGAAATCGGTTCATATTTGTTAAAGTTATTAAGTCGGAAAGAATTTTCTAAGTCAAAATAAGTCGAAAAAGAGGCGTAACTTGAAAAAAAAAAGTCGGACCAAACCGCAATTAGCGTCATGCGGAGAGACCGTCCTAAGGAGATTGTATACAAAACATTAATGAAATCGGTTCATAGTTGTTCGAGTTATGAGGTCGGACGGATGGACGGACGGACGGACGGACGGACGGAGAAAGCGTGACGGACGCAGTCAATCCAGTATACCCCCCATTTTCTTCGAAAGTGGGGGTATAATAAATTGAATAATATTTTGTCATAGGACATCTGTTCTGAGGACTTTTTCATGTGGAATGTATTTGAGTACCTTTAAAACAATATATAATACAATGCATTTTGATTATTCTATGAATATTTATAGGTTTGGAATTATGTTTACGGTAATACCCTAAATAATCGACTCCTTAACCACAGCAGAATTATGGGTAATTTTTCAGGATTTAGTCAGAAATACGGCTTGTTGCCATTCATCGGAAAGCACTCAGTGAGAGCTTTCCGATGAATGGCAACAAGCCATATTTCCGTTTAAATCCTGAAAAATTACCCATAATTCTGCTGTGGTTAAGGAGTCGATTATTTAGGGCATTACTGTAGTTTTGTCTATATGTATATTTATTAGATTGGATATTGAGTTGTGGTTATACTTTAGTTTTATAATCATGTTTATAATGATTGGTATACAAGGCCGCACATCCTGGGTTCAAAAATATATATCAAAATGCTTGATTGAAAACAAGCCTGAGTTTAAGTGCCTGTCATTTGCAGAATGAGTCCGAGAGTAAATTTAGTGATGCTATCCCGCATAGTGGGCTAGCATCACTAAATTCACCCTCTGGGGACCTCATTCTGCTCAGGCCTCATCTGCTGTGGGAGACATAGACTCAGATTGAAGTTTCTGAATGGTGAATATTGTGATGTACACCCATTGGGAACCTCGATTATGCAATGTGTCGTCTACCAATTTGGGGATTTAGAGAAACTAATCTTAAAAAGAAATAGAATCTATGTGAAGAAGTTTCTATAGAAATTTGATAATAAAGAAACTTTGCAGAGAAGATGAGGCCATGCAGAATGAGGTCCCCAGAGGGGGAATTTAGTGATGCTAGCCCACTATGCGGGTTAGCGTCACTAAATTCACCCTCTGGGTACATAATTCTGCAACTGACATGCACACTAAACTCAGGCTTGATTGAAATAGTGTTGCAGATAAATCAGTACCACATTTGTTTTTGTAAGAAAACAATACAAAAGTGAATATCTAAATGCGAATGTTTATAAATGGTGGCACATATTAAGATATTCTATGTATAATGATCATTTAATTGATCTAAATGTTTTTTTCAGAATGAGCAATCATGCTGACCTGCTAAGCAATTCAGAAATACAAACTTCCTGTCATTATTAAGAAAAGAGTCTCGTTCAAAATGTTGCAGATTTTTTTTCTGAAGCATTCACTGTTGACTATTGAGTACACTTCAATGTGGCTGCGTAACCAGCTGTCACATTGATAGAATGAGAGAAACATGATACAGTTGGCAATGTTAACAAATTTAACGCTTCCATGACTGGAGCTTTATGAATATTTTCGAAACACTCTGCCAATGCATTCTCTTATATATGCGAGTCTCCCATAGGGAGCCTTTCATATATAAGAGAATACATTGCCTAATGGTATTTACTTTGACCTTGTAAGCCAGTGATTTCTCTTATATAGGGGAGGCTTCCTATGGAAGACTCGCATCTATAAGAGAATGCACTGGCACAGGATCTTTAATGCTGCACCAGCACGACTCCGGTCATGAAAAGGTTAACATAATCTTCAATATGACGTAATCATCATAGTTGAATTCAGGATGTGCCAGACCTCAGTATTATGGTACCTAGAGGATAAAAAGCACAGGTTAGATTTTGGCCGCTGGAGATATACTTTGTACATATAGGCATTATTAACTTCATGCAACATGCAACCTTTTACTTACTAATCAACTTCAAAACCACAGGCTCAAAAAATCTAGAAAAAATGCAAAATGCAAGCAAAAATCTGACTAAAACATCCATAAATTGTTCCATTCAAAATGCAAGTAAGAACTTAAATTAAAGATTTGGTTACCATTTTGACGTAGGTTTATGAGGAGCATTTCCTGGCGATTCAGTAGGGCTAGAAAAATACAACATGAATGGAACATTTCATCGTCATTTACACATTCTAACGAAAGCATAGCCTCTGCAAAGGATGTGCTGACCCAGTGCTTTAGTCAGATCAGGGTTGTAGAGCAGGGGCTCAGGCCCCTCCCCTTGCCATTGGCCGATGCCTGTTCAAATTAATAATTAGCGTTGGGAAAAGTGTACTTCTGCAAGTTTTGCCCCATTCCCTCTAGGACCTCCACCACTACTAAGTATGACTATATGGATACCTCACAAGCCTGGATATAGTGTGCCTGATATTTGCAGAATGAGGTCCCCAGAGGGTGAATTTTGTGATGGCGGGATAGGAACCTCATTCTGATTAGGCCCCAACTGCTATGGGAGACCTACATGTAGGATTAGATTGAAGTTCCCCAGTTGAAGTTAGTCACCTCGATTATGCATTTTATCTTCTGTATATTAAGGAACATAGAAACTGAACAGAAAGGAAAAAGTAACTAAATACAATGTTAATATGAGCCTATAGATACTTCCCAGAAGATGCGGCCTAAGCAGAATAAGGTCCCCCAGAGTGTGAATTTGGTTATGATAGCCCGCTGTGTGGGGTAACATCATTAAATTCACACACTGGGCCAGTCTGATTAAACCCAAAATAGAACTGCTTCACAATACAGTCTAGCGAGAATAACTGCGTGTCACATCACTGTCGCTTTAAATAACTTCTACTTGCAATCTATGCAGGATGACGTCACAGCCCACAAATAGATTTATGCGACAGATATCTCATTTTAATATATCAGCTGCTTCAACCTGGTGTTGATGGGAATTCGTACTTCTATTCTCATTGCTAGGTAATTTTGGTCAATTATGGACTCCAAACATACACTTTTAGTGTGTAATTAGTTGTTGCATTCATTCTCTAATTTTTTGTGACACTGTGCGAAACTATCCATGAACAGAACAAATTATTGAATTTTTTTTAGCTATGTTGTGAATCCACCGCTGTGTAGGAATTCCGACAATCGCCTGAATGGCTGAATCACATTGCTGATAGATGCTGTCACTGGGTGACACTGATGTAATAATGCTTGCTTGTGGTAATGGAAAACCCACTCATTTTCTTCAGACTGTGTTTTGCAAAGCTGTTGTCTGGTTTTAATCAGACTGCCTCTGGGGGACCTCATTCTCCAAATGTCAAGACACACTCCATTTTGTATATCCAGGCTTGATACCACACATATCCCTAAAAATTCAAGTGCGTAGATGGTGATTAAATTAGTTGGACATAAAGCAGTTCAAAGGGATATATGGTATTGGCACTTGTAACCAAAACTCCTGAGAGACCATGGAATTCTGGCCTCACAAAATTACTGCTCTGGATGCATTCAATATTGATTGACTGAGTATACTTTCCACAAGGGATTGAATTTATAGAAAATAAACTAATGTTATTTACTTTTTCATTACATTATTTATTAGGAATGGGAGATACGGGTTAGGGTCAGGTCGCGATATGATGCATATCCTGATACAAGGTTCGCGATATACGTACATGTATCTGGGGTATCTAGATACCTCAGGTGAATATGCTGAGGCCAAAATAAAAATCATATGTGCTTATAGTTACTTTAATGAAAAATGTAAATATATATAATATATTTAATGAATAAAATATAATGTGATCCTTTACATATTTCTTGAAAGAAATCGAAAGCATCATGCAGTTCTGTTCCAAGATACTAAATAAATGTCTTAAAATTTACTTTGAAATGCACATGAACAGTATAAATTATATGCAGACACGTTTTAACTTTGAAGCAAAAATATGATATAAGAAAAGAAAAGTGTACACAAAACATTAAAAGTGATACAAAGCATACAAATATGGCAAATTATGTTCATGCTTGTTTGAATTGGCATAGAACATATGGCTTGCAAAATAATAGTATCAGCTGAAACTGTTGTAGAAATACAAATAACATGTATGGATAACATAATGTTTTCAGATAAAGTGCTTTCTCAACATTGACCAAAAAAAAAAACAACATAAAAACTCAATTAATTTAATATATCAATGGAAGTTGTCAAATAAACCCAGCAGTTTCCCTTCAAATTTCAGTTTTAACCCTTTCGTGATGGGAGCTGCGCTGGTGCAGCATTGAAGACCATGTGCCAGTGTTCTCTTATATATTATAGAGAGCCTCACATATATAAGAGAATGCACAGCTTACATGGTCAAGGTAAATAATATTAGGCCAATGTATTCTCTTATATATGTGAGGCGCCCTATAATGGGAAACTCGCATATATATGAGAATGCATTGGCGCAGGGTTTTAAGCAAAATTTCAGGAAGCTCCAGATATGGAAGGGTTAATTATATTCTTCAACAAAATTAATAGTATATCGACACAGAATCACACCAATGTCTAAACTGTTGAGATATCACTTCACAGATAAAGTACATGTAACCTACATGTATTAAGGCAATGTTGAATTTTCTGGGTGTGGGCGGGATTAAAAGGAAAGAGAAGAGACATAGGGAGACTAAACGGACTGAGGCTATAATTTCAAACATGTTGCATAAATATAATATTTTTCTCTAAGGCAAAGATAGTTTAATGTAGGTCTTTATATTTTTAAATAGCTTTTGGCTAAGATATATAGTTAGTGTAGGCAGTATATGATTCAGGATGCACTGGGATGCAGAGTTCAAACGTTCTTATATCTACATAAAAAACAAACCTCGCCCTCCGTTTAGGTGGATACATTTTGGGTGGCATCGTCCTATTAATCAACCTTAATACGGGAAACAACGAAATTAAACTCCACAAAAAATCCACACAGCAGCACTAACACTCCGGTCAATAAGATTTATGAAGCCGGCTGCATCAACAAGCTTAGTTTATAAATTCCTCAACATCAAGTGGGTGACAGTTCGTAGGTCAAATGTCATACTGCTGTGTATATTCAAAAGGAGGCTGCTCAAGAATGTGTATTCAAATGCTGTGTGTATTAAATTAGGCCAGGTCAGAGGTCGTAATGAATATACCTTGAAGCTGATAAACAGTCCAGGTACACGATTCAGTGATTAAGTGTGAAGTATGGGGAGATAGCAGTTTTTCTGCCTTTTACAGTACTCAATGTCAAGTAGCCCAGATTTCAAGGATGAATTGGTTTCTTTTGTGAAAAAGCAGCAGATATTTTGGTACAGTTGGTAACATAATAAGATGGATGGAGTCAAAACCAGATTGTAGTTTTACTTGGGTTAACTAATTATTATACCTTATACCTTTTATATGGACAATAAAGCATTTCACTTGTTAACCCTTCCATAACTGGAGCTTACTGAAATTTTTGCTAAGACCCTGTGCCAATGCATTCTCTTATATATGCGAGTTTCCCATAGGGAGCCTCGCATATATAAGAGAATACATTGGTCTAACAATATTTACCTTGACCTTGTAAGCTAGTGCATTCTCTTATATATGCGAGGCTCGCTGTGGGAGACTCGAATATATACGGTAAGAGAATGCACTGGCACAGGATCTTTAATCCTGCACCAGGACAGCTCCAGTCATGAAAGGGTTATAGATAGTCACAAATCATATCAGAAATCAGAAAATAATATAGGGGGAGGGGGAGGGGCCATGAAACTGTTCCATTGTTCAAGTACATTGTAAAATTAACAAATGAACATCACACATATTGAACAAGACATAAAAACACTATACAATTTGTTTTAAAGGGACAACCCTGATTTAAATATTGAAGAAGTCCAAAATGTTAATTATACGTCTTTGGAAAGCTATTTGGACACATATGGGATCTATATCTAGTAACATTTCCAAACATGTATTATTATTAATTTTGTTAATTTAAGATAATTAAACCAGGATTGCCACTTTAATTTAATCTTGTAGCAGGCTTCAGGCTCAGTTTAATAGATGACTTAGGAGAAAGAATCTCAATTTTTCTCCCAGTTTTCCAACTAAGATGGCAGATACTTCAAAACTGATACAACTATCAACCATCTTTTTGTTATAAACTGGGCGATTTCAAGGGGCAGTTAGGCTTTATTTTTTATTTGATGGTTTTCAGATATGCTGAATAATGAAAACTGTAAATCTGAGAATCAACAAATAAAAAATAGTGTCCTTATACCTCTTTAACCATTTCATGATGTGAGCTGTGCTGGTGCAGCATTATAAAGATCATGTGCCAGTGCATTCTCTTAAATATATACAAGAGTCTCCCAGTGGGAGCCTCGCATATAAGAGAATGCACTAGCTTACAAGGTCAAAGTAAATATTGTTAGGCCAATGCATTCTCTTATATATGCGAGGCTCCCTATGGGGAAACTCACATATATAAGAGAATGCATTGGTACAGGGTTTTTGCTAAATTTCGGGAAGCTCCAGTCATGGAAGGGTTATTAAATGGCCTTAGAATGATTTTGTATTTAAACTCTTTTATGTTGTGAACTGCGCTGTAGTAGCATTAAAGATCCTGTGCCAGTGCATTCTTTTATATAGGGGCCTTGCATATATAAGAGTATGCACTGGCTTACAAAGTCAAAGTAAATATTGTTAGGCCAATGTATTCTCTTATACCTGCATATGTGAGGCTCCCTATTGGAGATTCGCATATATATGAGAATTCATTGGCACAGGGTTTTCGCGAAATTTCAGGAAGCTCCAGTCACGGATGGGTTAACCAATGGCATTACAGTAATGCTCTAATCGATTCCATAACCACAGCAGAATTATGGGTATCTTTTCAGGATTTAGTCGGAAATATGGCTTGTTGCCATTCATCGGAAAGCTCTCGGGGAGAGCTTTCCGATGAATGGCAACAAGCCATATTTCTGACTAAATCCTGAAAAGTTACCCATAATTCTGCTGTGGTTATGGAGTCGATTAATTAGAGCATTACTGTATATGAGTTTTCTCAACAATATCAAGTGTCTGATATCAGGATATAATGAGTTATGTTTCTGTTACATTTCTTGACTTCTCATTAATGACACTTGAGAGAAAGTCACCCATTCCTTAGCTGAGACCTGATATATAGGCGAGACATATAAATTAGAGAGTTTCTCAGGGAATGCCTCCTCCACAAGGGCATCGCCAGGGAATGGCAAAATACACCGTGGTAATTTCAACAATGGACCATAATTTGGCGGGCGTAACTCAAGTTCGAACTTGATCTGTAATTTGGGCTAGTAAACTAAGATACCAAATTTCTTTCCATTCAGTTCAGACTTACTAATGTTGACATCCATAAATGAAAATTGAGTGCAAATTCCAACAAAAAGGGTCGTAATTCTGGTGAAAATTGGCAGGTAGAACCCGAATTCAAATTTCACTTGTGTTTTGTGCTAGTAAACCCACATACTAAATTTCATTCGTTTCAGTTAAGACTTTCTAAAGTTATCATCTGGCAAACAAAATCTAACAGACTGACGGATGCCACGACGGACAGACCAATAACATAATAATAATTAAAAAAAAAGGGCATATAAAAATAAATTCCTTGAGAATGAAACATTTTGTTTATCTAGCTTTACGAACAAACATAGTAGCAAACAAAAACAAACTCACAGTGCAATCAATCCATATAAAAATAAAATTTAATGCCTACCTGTTTGGTGAAGGCGGACTCCCCTCAACTCGTGTATCTACAGATGCAGACATCGATGACCATTTTTTCATGTGAGCTTGTGACGATGTGCTTGACGACTTGCTGCTTCGCGGTGAAGCCATTGTCGGGGAATTTCTGTGCGGAGCTATATGAGCATTGTCCAGGGTGTTCAGATGGGATGATTTTGGTCGATGATGTTCTGGCGTCTTTTTTGACATTCGCATTGTGGGCTTCGTTGGAAGAACATCATTCTGTCCGGCTAAAATTTGAATACATTTCATTCATTAACCCTTTGAACCCTGTATGTAAAACAATCCTTTCCCTGGGTTGTAGGTCAAAATTGGGATGTGTAAAATGATATCTAAACCACTTTACAATAGAATAAAACACATATAATTCATTGTATATACAAGTATATAAATTAGGAAGCACTGAATTAGAAAACACTAAGATTTATCATATTAAATGAGTCTATGTCCAGTGGTTGAGTATGCTATGTCATGCCCACCAACAGTTATTCTCAGATTTCCCTGTGCAAAGGAACAGTATATTTATTGACGTCACATGTTTGCGGCAATTATGTCAGATGTTCCAGACAGCTGATCAGTTTTCCATTTAAAATAGGACTATGTATTGTATATAAACGAGAATATATTCAGTAGTAATCCTTGCAACTCTCAGGTGCCTAATAATAGTGTCAGCTCGATTATTAATTTTGGAGAAATTTCTCGATCACTATTATTAGGCATTGAGTGAGTGTGAAATTGCCATCACTATTGTTAATTTCAGCCTGAATACCCCCACCAATCACTATTATTAGGCCATCCTGATTATTAGGCACCTGAGATTATGACATGCCTGATAACAGTATATTTAATAACGTTATTTGCATGTGGCAATTTATTAGGTCAGATACTAGTATAATATACAAGTATCCAGTAGATGGCCTCGCTATGCCATGCTCGCCAAAATTTATCACCAGGTTTCCCTATGCAACCCTAAAATCTATATTTAACAAGCCACATTCTCTTTTTACATGATGTTTATGTCATATGGCCGGTCATCCGGGTTCAAATGGTTAATCTTCATGAACAAATATATCATTAATTTTTGTTATAATAGTCACAGTTTAGTGGTTTACAGAATATCCTTGTTGTGCAACAAGCTCAAAACAAAATTAAAATAGCATGTGTTTCAAGTGGTATATATGCTGAAGTGTAGAGAAATATTGAAGATGTGGTGACACTGAAAACTGCATATTACAGTAGGAAGAGGCATTTCATATTGACTTGACAATTAAGAGGAAGCTGAATGGTTAAAATACGAAGCAAGGCAAGAAATTTTAAGACTGGCCGTTTCCTTTTATTAAAGGAGAATCTGAGCCTACATCCCCAATGATCCTTGTATCGGTTGCCAGTGGTGGTGACATATAGTTGAAGTATGATTTAGCTACGGCAGCTGTTGCCTGTATCCCCACATACCGTTAGTGGTTACAAACAAGCAATTATTTTTCCATAGGTGATGGTGTTAACTATTAAAATCCTGCCGTCGATAGGTTAAGCCTGTTTGAACTTCAAGTGCTCAATTTTCCCTTAGAACGTCATCCAATATACAAGTCGGGTGACAACAAACGTGACCTTTTAGGTATTTTTTTCCAAACAGTAATATTGCATTTCCACAACTACCCCTTATTTACTGCACAAAAATCAGCAGCATAAAATACCCACACCCCTTCCATAACTTCGGGACCCCACCAGACTCTTTCTGGCTAGCTGAACAAAACTGACCGCCACAATTACGTACATGCAAGCTATGATTTTCTGTTCCTGCTCTGAGAATTTTCCTTCAACGATAATCAACCAATCAGCAGCCAGAATTTTTTTAAATGCTGACTCGAGTTTCCCTACACAAATTCAAGAAGCGTAACTCTAAATAATTAGTTGCTTGTAACCTAATAATGCTGTGTTGATACACCTCAATTTGTCAAGTGTTTATAGAGTTATTCCTCTTCACTTGTAGATATCTACTTCATTTTCTCTTCTCTTGTAAATATCACAGTCCCCTGGGGAAAATTACTAAAATACCAATATAAACTATACACTGGTATAGTCTATATTGGTATTTTAGTAATTTTCCCCAGGGGCCTGTGGTAAATATATGCCATATCACTTATAAAAACCCAATCTCAGAGACAGCACAAACTACATTCTATTTTTCGAACTCTGCTAGACAATAACTATTTAAAAATAAGCATGTCATTCACCCTCGAGTTTGATACAGATTTTGGATGGTTGCATCAAGCCTGCAAATAGCATGTCTGTCATTTGCAGAATGAGGTCCCCAGATGGTGAATTTAGTGACACTATCCCGCACAGCGGGCTAGCATCACAAAATTCACCCTCTGGGAACCTCATTCTGCTTAGGCCCTCTACTTCTTTGGTAGACCTAGGATCAGATTGAAGTTCCCCAGTTGAAGTTGGTGACGTTCACCCATTGGGCACCTCGAGTATGCATTTTATCTGCTGCAAATTAGGGGGATATAAAAAAGGGAAAACGTAACTAAAAACATTGTTTAATTTGATACTGTAGATACTCCTAGAAGATGAGGCCTAAGCAGAATGAGGTCTCCAGAGGGTAAATTTGGTGATGCTAGCCCGCTATGCGGGATAGCATCACTAAATTCACCCTCTGGGGACCTCATTCTGCAAATGACAGACATACTATTTGCAGGCTTGGGTTGCATCCTCTTGTTAAAGGCCCACTTAATGTTCGAACCCCCAAATCACGTTACAGTAATGCTCTAATTAATCGACTTCTTAACCACAGCAGAATTATGGGTAAGTTTTCAGGATTTAGTCGGAAATATGGCTTGTTGCCATTCATCGGAAAGCTCTCAGGGAGAGCTTTCCAATGAATGGCAACAAGGTGTGGGTATTTTATGCTGCTGATTTTTGTGCAGTAAATAAGGGGTAGTTGTGGAAATGCAATATTACTGTTTGGAAAAAAATACCTAAAAGGTCACGTTTGTTGTCACCCGACTGGTATATTGGATGACGTTCTAAGGGAAAATTGAGCACTTGAAGTTCAAACAGGCTTAACCTATTGACGGCAGGATTTTAATAGTTAACACCGTCACCGTCACCAGGAAGGGCAGCTGTCAATGTAAATGTTGTGTTACAGTGTGAGTACAGCCTGGTCACTGATAACTTTAGTTGATTGAGCTCATAGTCATGGTTATGACTCTTTATCGTGCATTATCAACATGAATTATGTCACATAATTCTGCTGTGGTTATGGAGTCGATTAATTAGGGCATTACTGTACCATTTGAAAGAGGAAGCCCCAAAACATTTTATTAGCAACTTATTTGATGTAATAAACTGTAAACATGTTGTTTCTGATGAGATATGGATGTCTGTTATGTGCTAAAGTTTCTGCACAGTCTATTATTTTCAATGGAAGGGGAATAACTCTATATATTTAGATATACATGTAGATTTCCACTGAAAATAAACTATAGTTTGAATTCTGTTGCATTCAGGGAGCGACAATGGGGGAAATAATTTTATGATTTCAGCTATTTTCTATAACTCTATGGGCACCTTCTGAGACACAGGCATTCCAAATGGGGATGAATTATATAGAGAGTAATCCATCGGTTCCGAGAATTACATTAAATAATTTTCGAGAGGCAAGAGATGTTGGTAGAAACGAGTGCGCGCGCACAAGTTTTTTTTACCTAAACGTCTCTCGCCTCAAAATAATTATTTAACGTAATTCTCGGAACTAATTGATTACTCTATTTATTACACTTCTGCATCAATTTGGTTCACAAAATATGATTAAAACACTCAGAATTAATGCATAAAAGACCAAATGTGGAGAAAGATCAACCATCGAAAATTCAGTCTAGATCAGTAAGCAAGTAACGTCAAGAGAAATGACATAACTCACAAGTGACATTACCATTTTTAATCAATGGCATTTTCAATGGAAATCGCGCATAGGAGAGTAATAAAGTATTTTAATCATATTTTATGGCATAGATTGTTATTAACGCTTTGAGTGCCAGGTCGATTTTTGTATTAACCCATATACCCTGTGCCAATGCATTCTCTTATATATGCGAGTCGACCATAGGTCGCCTCGCATATATAAGAGAATGCATTGGCCTAACAATTTTATTTTTTTTACAATTTTAATAATTTATTCTTATATTCTTTAACAGACTTATTTTGTAGGTTTAGGGCCGATGAGATCGGCCCCCGGCACTCAAAGGGTTAAAACCGTATATCAAGGCACTTTAAAAAAAATAATTGGTGACTCGAAAATTAAGTGGGCCTTCAACAGACAGAGATGCTGTTACAAATGCATATCATTGTAATGATAAAAAGTGCTAAAATAAATGCAAGCCTTCAAATAGTGTCTGTCATTTGCTGAATGAGGTCCCCAGAGGGTAAATTTAGGTCCCCAAATTCACCCTCTGGAAACCTCCTTCTGTTTAGGCCTAATATGCTATGGGAGACCTAGGATCAGGTTGAAGTTCCCCAGTTGAAGTTGGTGATGTTCACCCCTAGGATCAGGTTGAAGTTCCCCAGTTGAAGTTGGTGATGTTCACCCATTAATAGTCACCTTGATTATGCATTTTATTTTCTGCAAATTAGGGATAGAGAAATTGAACAGAAATAAAAACAATGTTATTTTGAGACTACAGATCCTTCCCAGAAAATTAGGCCCAAGCAGAATGAGGTCCCCAGAGGGTGAATTTGGTGATGCTAGCCTGCTGTGCGGGATAGTGTCACTAAATTCACCATCTGGGGACCTCATTCTGAAAATGATAGACACACTATATCAACTGACATACAAGTGTGTGAACTGGTTAATGTTCTTGCACAAGTTTGTTGTGATGTATGTGATGGTAAAAACGAGATCCGTAGGTTCGAGTTTTACCTATCGGCATGACAAACGTTAACATGTTCATAAAATTGTGTTGTTCTATGTTTATTGCACAATCTAAAGATTGTACATGTACAGTAATGCCCTAAGTAATCGACTCCTTAAACACATCAGAATTATGGGTAACTTTTCAGGATTTAGTCGGAAATATGGCTTGTTGCCATTCATCGGAAAGCTCTCCCAGGATTTAGTCGGAAATATGGCTTGTTGCCATTCATCGGAAAGCTCTCCCCGAGAGCTTTCCGATGAATGGCAACAAGCCATATTTCCGACTAAATCCTGAAAAGTTACCCATAATTCTGCTGTGGTTAAGGAGTCGATTAATTAGGGTATTACTGTAGCATGTAGGCTATTAAAAGTTAGGTCGATATTGCTTCCAAAAGGACTTGCCAAATGGAATTGAGGGTCTAATTTGGAAAACATTATGATTTGAAGACAAATTGTATCAATTTATGCACACAAAATAGATGCTGTTTCCACAAGACTCAATAGAAACTTTAAAGAACATCAATAGAAACTTTAAAGAACATTGCTTTTATGTCTGTCATATTTAACCAGTCGGTTAACTACAGTAATGATCTAAATAATCGACTCCTAAACCACAGCAGAATTATAGGTAATTTTTCAGGATTAAGTCGGAAATATGGCTTGTTGCCATTCATCGGAAAGCTCTCCCCTGAGAGCTTTCCGATGAATGGCAACAAGCCATATTTCCGACTAAATCCTGAAAAATTACCCATACTTCTGCTGTGGTTAAGGAGTCGATTATTTAGGGCATTACTGTAACCATACATCTTGAACTGTTTGTTGAGTTTGCTAGTGACTTTTGAAGGCATACAAATGATGTTTTATACCCACTTGCCAAATTCTTTGCCAAATTAACTTATATTTTGCCATTGGCAAATGGCAGCATGAACCCTGCTGGTGGGACAATCCATTCCATAAAGAAAGGGTTAATATCGGATCGATCCACTATTGGGTTTTTCTTTGATCAATATCGCCATTGTTCTCAAATCTGGAACTCTACTAAATGTATCCCAGATCCTGAGTACCTAACTGAATGTTTCGAGATCGTGGCACCCTGATCAATTAAACGTAAGTTTGAACAATTCAGGTTAAGTGCTTCTCATGCGCTGGATTTAACCCTCGTGTATCAGTTAAAGTGATTTGAAACATTCTATTTCAGCAAACAGTGAACAGATTTTATGTTTGTACTCAGTGTGGGTGTTTTGCCACAACAAGGTTAACCATTTCATGTCCCAAGCTTCCTGAATTTTGAGAAAACCCTGTGCCAATGCATTCTCTTATATATGCAAGTCAACCATAGGTCGCCTGGCATATATAAGATAATGCATTGGCCTAACAAATTTTATATTATTTTTATAATTGTTAACAAGAGCTACGCTGGGCGTGCAATATACGCCCTCTCTTGGGTCGGCGGAAACTGATCAAAAAGGGGCATAACTCTGGTAAAAATTGGCGGACGGAACTCAAATTTAAACTTGACCTGTGTTTTGGTGGGAGAAAGTAATATACCAAATTATCATTGAATCCGATAAGCTCTAGTAAAGTTATCATGCGGACAACAAATTTCAGGGATTTTCTAAGTCAAATTACGTCAAATAAGGGGCATAACTCCGGTGAAAATTGGCGGACGGAACCCAAATTCGAACTTGAGCTGTCTTTTCTCCTAATAAACCCATATACCAAATTTGATTGAAATCGGTTCACTCTAACTAAAGTTATCATCCGGACAACAAATTTCAGGGATTTTCTAAGTCAAATTACGTAAAAAAAAGGGGCCATAACTCTCGCAAAAAATATCGGATTAAAACGAAATTCGGACTTGAGCTGTATTTCGATATATGTAATCCACAAAAAAACGGGTTTTGCGTATAAACATTCCAAAATCGAGTTCTCATCCGGAAATCAAAAAACATAAGAAAAACTGAATTTTCTGAGTCGAAAAAGGGGCATAACTCTGCCAAAAATGGTCGGACAGAACCCATGTTCGAACTTGACCTGTGTTTTGGTGGGCGAAAATAATATACCAAATTTGGATTCATTCCGATAAACTATACTAAAGTTATCATCCGGACAACAAATTTCAAGGATTTTCTAAGTCAAAAAACGTTAAATAAGGGGCATAACTCCGGTGAAAATTGGCGGGCGGAACCCAAATTCGAACTTGAACTTACTTTTCGGCTAATAAACCCACATACCAAATTTTACTAATTTTGGTTCACTCTAACTAAAGTTATCATCCGGACAACAGGTTAACGGACGGACGGACGGACGCCCGCCCGCCTGTCCGCCCGGACGGACAGACCAATACTATAATACGGCCTTTTTTTCAAAAGGGCGTATAAAAAATGTAAGAAAAAATGATAAAAATGATAAAAATTTGTTAAAGAATGTAAGAAATGATAAAAATGATAAAAATTGTTAAAGAATGTAAGAAAAAATGATAAAAATTTATAAAGAATGTATAAAGAAAATTTTTTATAGAAAATGATAAAATTGTTAAAAAAAAAAGATAAAAATTGTTATAGAATGTAAGAAAAAATTATTAAAAAATGATACAAATTGTTCAAGAATGTAAGGAAAAATGATAAAAATTGTTAAACCAATGCATTCTCTTATATATGTGAGGCGACCTATGGTCGACTCGCATATATATAAGAGAATGCATTGGCACAGGGTCTTCAATGTTGCGCCAGCGCAGTTCCCATCATGAAAGGGTTATTATAATAATAAATAAGTAAGAATTTTTAGTCAACCCTTTCTATACTAAATACTCATTGATGATTAGTTCCCTTATGAAATGTTCAGATAATAAGTTCAAAAATACGACCATATGCCAATTTGTTAAACTTATTATCTGAACAATTCACTTCAATAAATAGGACTCCTTCTGCACTTGCATTATCCGACGTCAGCTTAATTTTTCCTGAAAACCCGTTCAGATGAGAGATAGACCATTCCAATGTACAAGTATACTTTTATAACGGAATGGGAGAATCCATAATAAGTTTAATAAACAGCCTCAGGTTGTTTGATGATCTTATTATCTTAAAGGTACTAAATCCGATTAAGCACCCCTAAATTACTATTTCTTTGGCTTCATAGGTAAAAAATATTTGATTCGAGTCGAGGAACCCACCCTTCAAAGCTCAGAGTGATCAGATATCGATTTTTGAAGTTTGTTAATTTTTGGAGATGTGGTCCACTTCCACGTGCTCAAACAGACAAATTGCGGGTTTAAGATGGATAACTCTAAAATCAAGTGGTTATTATTGTTAAAAGTAACCACTTGATTTTTGAGTTATCCATCTTACAACCGCAATTTGTCCATTTGAGCACGTGGAAGTGGTCCACATCTCCAAAAATTAACAAGCTTCAAAAATCGAAATCTGATCACTCTGAGCTTTAATGGGTGAGATCCTCGACTCGAATCAAATATTTTTTATCCCCAAAGCCAAAGAAATAGTAATTTAGGAGCATCTAATCGGATTGAGTACCTTTAATCCCTACAAATGAATCCAAATGGTTTCTCTGCTTGTCATATGCTTCTATAATAATGGATAGTTTTTATATGGTGCTTAATAATCACATGAGTCCCTAAGTGCTTGAATAGTTATTACCCCCACTTTTTATCCCCAGCTGTTGAGCAATGCCGAGTCTAATACATGCTGCAATTTTACAGGCGCTTCACTAGAGCGGCGAGACATACACAAGTAAATACTCACACCTCCACACATATTTACGCTAGATACCTATTTCACGTAGCCATGACAGTACGAGTAAACCACTCTTTCGGGAGACTCATTAATCCACCAGGGGGGGAGGGTAGGCGAACTCATGCCGATACATTGACTCCATTACAAGTCGGACACGAAAACCAAAACCACTGGGCCATCGATCCCCCTATATGATCTGAGTGTCCCCACAAATGAAGAATAACCCATTATATTGTATACTTGTATACTAGTAACTATATTTATATGAGAAAATCCACTTAAAGACATATTATGGACTTGTTCCGGTATGAGAAATAAACAAGACAGTCAATGACTGTGGGGTCGCTCACCAGACTGCAAAGACTGATAAGACTGGGACTCTGGAGACCACAACAGTCAGAACTTTTCATAATCACTTTAAAAGAAGTAGATATCTAAAGAGTTAAATCTAAAACAAATTTGGAGTTATGTCCCTGGCCCCGCCCACATTTGACCCAGTGACCTGATTTGAACAAATCTGAACCCCAGTCACCCAAGGATCCTTCATACCAAATATGAACCCATATAGCCTGATGGTATTTGAGAAGAAGTCACTTTAAGAATACTATGGAGGGAAAGAGTTATGGCCCTGGCTTCGCAACTATTTCAAGTAAACTCATTTGAACAAATCTGAATGTGAGTCACCTAGGGAACATTCACACCAAATATGAAACCATTCGGTCTTATTGTTCTGAAGATGTTTAAAAGAATTACTATGGTGGGAAAGAGTTATGGCCCTGGCTTCGCAACTATTTGACCAAGTGACCGCATTTGAACAAATCTGAATGAGAATCACCTAGGGAACATCCACACCAAATATGAACCCATTTGGTATTATGGTTCCAGAGGAGAAGATGTTCAAATAATTGTTGTCGGACGGATGGACGGACAGACGATAGACGGACGAGGAGTGATGACTATAGCTCCGCCGGAGCACAGGTAGGGTGGCTGTTTGATAATTAAATCTCTTATCTCCGCCCCTATTTGAACAAACGTGAATCCCCATCTATGAGATCCATTCATTTGGTAATTTCAGACATTAGATTTTAAGAGTTGAACTGAACTGATTTTCCTAAAATGACCCCAAATCTGAAAAAATCTAAACCCAGTCACCGAAGGACCATCCATACCAAACATAATCTAAATAGTCCAGATGGTTCTTGAGAAGAAATTGTTTTAAGAATTACTATGGAAGGAAAGAGTTATGGCCCTGACTTCTCACATATTTGACCTGATGAACTCATTTGAACAAATCTGAATGTGAGTCACCTGGGGAACATCCACACCTAAATATATAAACCCATTTGGTCTTTAATATGTATCTGGAGAAGAAAACAATTGATGGACGGATAGAGACATAATGACAGATGGATGGATGGGAGAACAGTCTGACATAGAGACTGACAAATTCAATCCAATATACCCCCCAAGTTTTCTTTGCAAAATCAGGGTATAATGAGTTCAACTGGATACTGGTGGTTAAGAACATAATATTCTAACAGACAAGCGTGAACATAGTGTCTAACATTTGCAGAATGAGGTCCCCAAAGGGTGAATTTAATGACACAATCCTGCAATGCGGGCTAGCATCTCCAAATTCACCCTCTGGGGACCTCATTCTGTGTATGCCTCAACTGCTATGGGAGACATAGCATTAGATTGAAGTTCTCCAGTTAAAGTTGGTGATGTGCACCCATTGGGCACCTCAATTATGCATTTTATATTCACAAATTAGGGGATATAGAAACTAAACAGAAGGGCTAAAGTAAGTAAAAATGTCAATTTAAGTGCCTATATACTTCCCAGAAGATGAGGCCTAAGCAGAATGAGGACCCTGGCTGGTGTATTTGGTGATGCTAGACTGCTGTGCAGGGTAGCATAACTAAATTCACCCTCTGGGGACCTCATTCTGCAAATGCCAGATAGAAGACAAATTTAATCCAATATATACCCCCCCCCCCCCCCCCCCATTTTTCTTTGAATATTAGTCGTATGATTTCATCTGGATAAGTGGTGATTAAAACAATAATATGAAATGGCCAAACCTGAATTTAGTATGTCTGACATTTGCAGAATTAGGTCCCCAAAAATGTGGATTTAATGACAATATTCTGTAAGGCAGGCTAGCATCACCAAATTCATCCTCAATCTGATTAGGCCTCAATGGCCAATAAAACCAAGGAACAGATTGAAGTCCTACAGTTGAAGTTGGTGATACACACCCATTGAGCACCTCAATTATGCATTTTATCTTCTGCAAATTAGGGGGACATTGAAACTGAACAGGTGGAAAAAGTGACTAAATCAAACTGTCAATTTGATACTTAGGATACTTCCAAGAAGATGAGGACTAAGCAGAATTAGGTCCCTGGCAGGTGTATTTGGTGATGCTAGCATGCTGTATGGAATAGCAACACTAAATTCACCATCTGGGGACCTCACTATGTAAATGTCAGACACACTATTTCCAGACTTGAAGAAATCAAAGCCATTCACAGTATCATTGAATGTCAGTCATTAAATTGCTACAGATATGTTTAGATTAGAATAATACATGTCATCTGGCCAGTTTATATAATTAACATATATGGCAAATTTTGTATTAAATTGAGAGGTGATATGGCTTGGAAGGGATGTTGGTTGATGGCAGGGTTGGCCCTGGGCCATATGGGAGGGGGTGGGTGGGGGAGGGTGGAATGTTTCCATAATTTCATTAAAGAGTAAAGTTTCATAACTCTGCAGATGTTATATATAATGGTGTCACTTTTTTTTCAAATTTTAAAAAAAGTTTTAAAACAAATTGTCCCAGAAGATGAGGCCTAAGCAGAATAAGGTAATTGAGGTGTATTTGGTGATGCTAGCCTGTTGTATGGGGTAGCAACACTAAATTCACCATCTGGGGACTTCATTCTGCAAATGTCAGACACACTATGTCCAGGCTTGGAGAAATGAACAATGGACTATTCCTTGTAGACTCTGGTAGTTGTTTAGCTAATGTCATGTCTTGTAATGACAGATGATAAACTGGTCTGAAGCAAGCAGTATTCAGCAAGAGGATCGGGTGACCACACTATGATAAATTGGCTTTTTCAATAATACAGGCTAGAGTGTCCTCTTAAAAATTAATAGTGCATAGCAAAGGGGTGTGAATTATAAAGGGCCATAACTCTGTTATAATATATCGGATCAAACCCATATTTTAACTTGATCTGTATATAAGCGTCAAAAATTCATATACCAAATTTGGTGTTGATCAGATGAAAAATGTTTGAGTAATCCTGTCTTGGATGAATTCTATATCAAAACAAGAGTGGAAGTGGTTAAATAAACAATACCAAAATCCATACAGATGAAGAACATGCTAAGAAAAATCTAGGTAAGAAATATGAGGCTGTGATGTGTCCTAAACAAAAATTAAAGGTCAAAATGCAAAAATTAAATTTTTTGTTTTTAAAGTTATGTCCCTGGCTCTGCCCCTATTTGACCCAGTGACCCCATTTGAACAAATCTGAACCCCAGTCACCCAAGGTATATCTGTACCAAATATAAGCTAAATCGGCCAAATATATTTTTAGAAGAAGTCATTGTAAGAATCACTATGAGTTATGGCCCTGGTTTCTCAACTAATTGACCGGGTGACCTCATTTGAACAAATCTGAACACCAGTCACCCAAGGACTCTCCATACCAAATATTAGCTAAATTGGCCCAATGGTTATGGACAAGAAGTTGTTGTAAGAATTACTATGGAGGAATAGAGTTATGGCCCTTGTTTCGCAACTATTTGACCCAGTGACCTCATTTGAACAAATCTGAATGTGATTCACCTAGGGAACATCCACACCAAATATGAACACGTTAAGTCTTACGGTTCGGGACGAGAAGATGATTGTTGACGGACGGACGGACGGACGGACGGTCAGACGGACGGACGACGGACGAGGAGTGATGACTATAGCTCCACCGGAGACTTCGTCTCAGGTGAGCTAAAAAGTTAGTACTCGGTTGCTATGACAGCCTGGGGAATCGCCAAAAATTTCCGAAGAAATCGACAGTACCACTCCATAGAAAACATCGCCTGAACTACGCCCAATTGTAAATATTTACATATCAATTCAGGATACAACTATTTGCAATAATCTAACACAAATGATTTCGCCATCGAGAGTCATTGCATTTAATTAATATATAAGAATGACGGTGTATATCGTCAATTTGGATTAATATTTGTATCAAATAACTACTTTGAGCAAGATTATTCTCAATTTCTATTTGATCACCCTACCATAGTGTTTCACATCATTTTAAAAATAAAAATAACAGGTTAACGTGAGCTCTGAAATCACTCTGGGAGAACGACATCAAAATAACCTGGATAATGTCTACAAGGAACCCTGTTGACACGAATGAAGATTCACAATCCTGAATTTATTTGGGAACTGTTCGCCCAGTGTGGATATGGTAAAAATAAAAATCTACAATCGGCAGTCACATTTAAAAAATTCCGTTAGTCTCAATGGAAATTACATAGGCTGTCTGTGTATGGCCATTGAACAAAAATTTGGTTGACACTTCCCTGCCTATTTTAAACCCTCCACCATATAGTTTTGTTTATGGAAAATATTTGTAATATTTTTCATAACAATTAAAGGACAATTAAAATTAATCTTAGCTCAATCTTACAGATAAGATACATGTATGAGGAATGAATAGCCATAGCAATATGTTAAACTATAACAAGAGCATCGCTAGGGGTTGGCAAAATATGCCCATGGTAATTCCAACAATTGGTCGGAACCCAAAATCAAACATGACCTGTATATTGGGCTATTAAACACACATACCAAATTTCATTCCATTCAGTTCAGACTTACTAAAGTTATCATTCGGAAACCAAAAGCGAACAGACTGACAGACCAATAACATAATACGACCTGTTTTTTTAAAAACGGGCGTATAAAAAAAATAATTAAAATTTTCAGTCTACCTGCAGACCCTAATTTTTTTTGTAACCCCCAACCATACATTTAATTTTTCTTTCGCTTAAAGTGTTTATGAATATTTGTACATACCACGCCAGATGTCGAGGGCATTAATTTTCCTGATTGCGTCAGCGAGAGCGCTCTTCAGACACACGATTTCATCTTCCTGTTGCTGAACCTTCTTCTCAAGATAAGAGACCCGCTCACTGAGTTCCTCCTGATCCTGACTGAGCAGACCGTCTGAAAGAGAGATTCAGGGAAATAAGTGTCTGTCTATATGTATATCACATTTATGAAGGCACTGTCTTAGTAGGAGTGTTCGAGATACGAGACCCGCTCACTCAGTTCCGGACTAAAAAGACCGTCTGAAACAGATTTGGGGTAATGATTGTCTAGATAGAATAAATTCAATAAAAGTCCGCTTGGCCACACATACCCCAACAAAGTTAGCTTTTTTGATTGGTGGCTTTTTTTAGAAACTTAATTCTGGCAGCAATCATTTGATCATTTGCACAACTCATTGGTGCACAAAGTGCAGTGTCAATTTTCTCATCTCGTAATTTATCAGGTACCAGTATCTGAACCTGCCTTTTTTTCTCCTGTTTAGCTTTTTGGTATTCTATTATTTTTTATTCTGTGTTTTTTTTATTTTCAGCTATAATATCTGGTTTTTAAATTTGGACGACATTTATGGAAAATGGCAAACATACCTCAGAAATGGCCACAAACTTAGCCAAAATCATTTTCTGGCCAGTGTGGGCTGTGAGGGCAGATAGGAAGGAGAGATATAATATATGGGCCCCACTGGGTGTCTTACGGATGAAAGTGAACATAAAATATACATACAGACATAATATAATCCAATTTCTATAATATAAGTGACAAACTGGCTCTACCAGCTATGATCCAAAAACCCTACGATCCTAATAGAGCTATTGATCCTGAGATAAGCCTGCTGATATTGTGTCTCTCAACTGCAGAATGAAGTCCCCATAGGGTGAATTTAGTGATGCTATCCAGCACAAGCACCACCAAATTCACTCTCTGAGGACCTCATTCTGCTTAGGCCTCATATTCTGGTATGTATCTATAGTCTCAAATTAACATTGTTTTAGTTATTTTTTCCCTTCTGGAAGTTTCTATAACCCCTAATTTGTAGAAATAATATAATACAGCATAATCAAGGTGACTATAATGGGTGAACATCAATATGATCCTAGTTCTCCCATAGAAGTTGAGGTGAGGCTAAGCAGAATGAGGTTCCCAAAGGGTGAACTTGGTGATGCTGACCTGCCATGCAGGATAGAGTCACTAAATTCACCATCTGGGGAACCTCATTCTGCAAATAACAGACACACTATTTGCAGGCTAGCTGGCAGACATTTCGCTCACGAAAAGCTGATCATTTGATTATCTGATTCGCATTTCTAGACTATACCAGCAATTAAAGGGAACAAGACCTTCGAATTGTTTTCATGCGAAATAACATAAACGTCTGTAAACCAACTATCATCAATAAGTACAGTAATGATCCAATTAATCGACCTCTTAACCACAGCAGAAATATGGGTAACTTTTCAGGATTTAGTCGGAAATATGGCTTGTTGCCATTCATCGGAAAGCTCTCGCCGAGAGCTTTCCGATGAATGGCAACAAGCCATGTTTCCGACTAAATCCTGAAAAGTTACCCATAATTCTGCTGGTTAAGAGGTTGATTAATTAGAGCATTACTGTACATGGAAAAATATTTTTGACTTTGTTCTAAATTTCATTATTAATAACTCTCTAATAAGGAGATTTTCGCATATCAAAAACATTCCTGTGACGGTGGAATTACCAATAAAAGTTCAATTAGTCCAATAAGATACAGTAATGCCCTAAATAATCGACTCCTTAACCACAGCAGAATTATGGGTAATTTTTCCATTTAGTCAAATCCTGAAAAATTACCCATAATTCTGCTGTCGTTAAGGAGTACATTATTTTGGGCATTACTGTACCGTGGTTTAATCTATACTTGATGGTAAAAATTGGAAAAGGTCAAAGCATTGAAAAATGTTCTGAAAATCATATTCAGGCTAAAATATTTGAACTTAATACACAATTAGCGATGTTTGTTGACAAATGACTGTAACCCATATGTAGGTTAAGGTGAATCTCTAAATTATATGCACTGAAACCTGTTAATTATATCGCTTTTCTGACATTCCTGCAATCACAATAGGTTGAAAATATAGTAATGCTCTAAATAATCGACTCATTAACCATAGCAGAATTATGGGTAATTTTTCAGGATTTAGTCGGAAATATGGCTTGTTTAGAGCATTACTGTACTTGATATACTAATGCACATACATTACCCAATCTAAACGGCTCAACCATTTCCGTTTTCATATGCAAATAACCTCTCCCATAAATGCCGGACTATTTCAAATTATCACATGATTGATCATGTGTATACTACAGGGAAATATGTCTGTTGGTCGGGAGACTCCTTTGCAGAATGAGGTCCCCAGTCGGTAAGTTTAGTGATGCTAACCCGTACAGCCGGCTAGCTTCACCAAATTCACCCTCTGGGGACCCCATTATTCTTAGGCTTCATCTTCTTGGAAGTGTCTATATAAGTCTCAAATTAACCTTGTTTTTTTTTTAGTTACGTTATACCTTCTGGGAAGTTTCTATATCCCCTAATTTGCAGAAGATAAAATGCATAATCGAGGTGATTAATGGGTGAACTTCACCAACTTCAACTGGGGAACTTCAATCTGATCCTAGGTCTCCTATTAGTCACCTTGATTATGTATTTTATCTTCTGCAAATCAGCGGATATAGACATTTCCCAGAAGGGAAAAAGTAACTAAAAACAATGTTAATTTGAGACTATAGATACTTCCCAGAAGATGAAGCCTAATCAGAATGAGTTTCCCAGAGGGTGAATTTATTGATGCTATCCCACTGTGCAGGATAGCGTCACTAAATTCACCCTCTGGAGACCTCATTCTGCCAATGAAACAAGCACTATTTGCAGGCTGGTGGTTAGTAGGATAACATAAACATAAACAAAGTACATGACTGGAATAAGAATGTAACAACACAGACAGCACTCAGAACACATGTTTTCTTTAGTTCCACTATATAAAGAGTTACCTTTTTCCGTAGGTGTGAACACCTCATCCGGAGTGGAAGCCTTGGACATCCTAGTTAATCTGTCGGGGAATATATGATATATGTCTGTCTGTGTTTATAAATATTCCGGAAACCACAATGCGTAAGATATGTAACAAAGAACAGGATATGGCACAATGCACACACTATAAATTCATTAGTTGTTAACTCGTTTACTGGGAACCAAATTCCTGCACTGCAAATCAGTTACACCACCATCAACAAGCAAGCATGGAATCAAAAGACGAGATCGGCAGAATGGAGAGTGGCAGAATCGGTCAATGAATCAATATGAATATACTGTACCTATCCCTGCTTATTATTATCATAAATGATCATAGTATTTTCCCCCAATCCATTAGAGTTAATTAGCGATATAGGATAGACCTTAATTCTGTTAATTACATTCCAAGCTGGTACTTGCATATTATTTTGGTTAGAGCTGTATGCACATATTTTTTTATCCATTGGTGATATGTTTTTATCATCAGGCACCACCTGTAGTACTGGCCAATCAGAGCCAGGTGGTCAGCAGGCTGGGAATGCTATTAGATCCAGGTGTGAAACTGTGAATGTACATATTGGTTTACATGATGAAAGGTGTAACTATTTAATATAAACTGGTTATAAATTCTGCCAGTAGAGATGAAGGATTGTGTGATGCCATTCCTGTCACAAACAAGTATCATCATTCTTGGCATTAATCCACATATTGCCAGAACAGGGGCCCAGAAAGGGGGTGGTCCACCCAGGGATCAGGGGTGCATAACTGACCAGCTTGCCCTTTAACATAAGCAGAAAGCGCCTGGCAAATAGCAACAAAAACATGGAATATCAACAGAAAAAGAATTATACTATAGCCCCGAGAGCAAAAATATATCCAATTTGATAGTTAACCCTTTCATGAATGGAGCTTCCTGATATTTTACGAAAACCCTCTGCCAATGCATATTCTCTTATTTATGTGAGGGAACCTCGCATATATAAGAGAATGCATTGTCACAGGATCTTTAATACTGCACTAGCGCAGCTCCCATCATGGAAGGATTAATATGACTGAGTCTTTCAAAGACCTGAAAAATCGGTATTTGGTAGAGATCAGTTACTACACAAATCTGCAGCAAGATTCTCCAATTACTAATATATTCATGAGTCTATCAAAGACCTAAACAAGCCTGTGTTTAAAACCACAATTTTGTCGTATTGGCAAATCAGTATTTGTTAGAAGTCAGTAACTACTACTTGTAGTAGTATTTCACAAATCTGCATAAAGTTATGCTCCAATTAAAACTCAAAGAGAATAAACATTGCAGGAAGACAACAAACAAGATAAGATAAAGTGATATCCCACATAACAAATACAAACTATGAATTTTTTTTTTAGAAACTGTCTCAGAAAATTTGAAAACACACCAAGTCGAACAGACACAGAGTTGAAGAATAGTCCTGTTCTCCTTGAACTAAAGAATATAAATAACGGTTTGGTAGTGTGACTCAAGTGTTATGTCGACAGGAACAGGTATATCGTACAGGAACAGGTATATCATGAAGGTAACGAGGCATTCAGGTGAATGGAGGTATGTCAATGCCAAGTGATTAATCCTATGCTAACCCCGGTCTATTGTGGTATGACAAGGTTAAATCATAGATCAATTAACTCAGTATGATCCATGTCGAAGTTTGTATGACTACACTGTGTGCTGATATAGCATTTTATATAGTCTCATTATTTCAAGGTTGACTTTGCAAGATTTCAACATGACACAAATTTATAGATAAGTTAAATATGTGACACTAATCGCAAGATTTTCAACTTTATGACATGAATGAGAGTCGAATTATGTCACGATGGCCGCAGATGCAGATACTCACACTGAACCATTTTATTAAATGCAGTAAGGGAAACTGGGGTGGAGTGGGACAGTGGTTACTGTGGGACAGTGGAGATAACTCCATACCATCGATGAGTTGCCTCGTCTATATGGATTCATTTGATTCTCATATGATGTCCCCAGCACATAGGACATGAATCAAATGTGTAGCAAGCATATTTAAATTTTTATGTGAAAATAAGTGTTTTTGTGGAATCTGAGCAATTTTTTTCCGAACACAACATTTTGAAATTTTCAATGTACATATCAGAGATATTTTCTAACCGACTCAACTCTGAAACAGCCGTGTTTGGGCTTAAAATTGCATGTCTTTTTCAATACCTTAGCATAGGCACGTTGCTAGAATATTGACTCAACGGGGTCGGGTAGAGTGGGACATTTAGCTTGGTGTACATTGGGACGGATAGTTACAGTAAAGTAGAGTTGAGCAGATCTTTGGAAAAATACCATTCCTGATGTTATGGGGTATGTTATTGAATTCCAATGGGTGACCCACTGTAACCCGTGACCCAGGGAAGTGTGGGACATTTGGGTACCTTGTTTAAGTTGCAAGCATGGGAAATATATCAAGTTGGCAATGGGATACACAGTCCTATTAGTTGCGGTAGTCAATTATGTATAAATCATACACAAAACAAGAGTTGGATATATGTAGCACAAATTGAGTTATGAGCCTTGGATGAAAAAATGTCCCACTCCACCCCAGTTTCCCCTACAATAAATACAGAGGTCACTCGGATCAGGGAAATTAGCAGAAACAAATGACCAAATACAGTAATGCCCTATATAATCGACTCCTTAACCACAGCAGAATTATGGGTAACTTTTCAGGATTTAGTCGGAAATATGGCTTGTGGCCATTCATCGGAAAGCTCGATTATTCAGGGCATTACTGTATAATAGACTAATAATAATCATTAATCTATCATTGGGATAACTTGTGTATGAATGTATATCTTTACCTGTGTATAAAAAAAAACCAATGGCTGTTTGTTTTGTTACTCAGTCACGATGTTATAATATTAATAAAGGTGAGCAAATATAAATAATAAACAGTGGAGTCAATATGGTCATAATTTCATACTGAGATAAAAATCAGTAATTTCTTCATCAACATGGCTTCACTATAAATTATGAGATAACTTTCCACAATTGCAATTCTGTTTTCAATGACCAGGTGCAAATGACCCAACAAAATAACAAATTACCAGTATTCCAAAATTAAATATTGCTCAAATACAAGCATGTATCCAGTTGATACTTATTGCCATGCAAACTGAGAGACTGAATGAAAAATACACCCAGTTGTACATTGAAAGATACACCCAGTTGTACATTGAAAGATACACCCAGTTGTACATTGAAAGATACACCCAGTTGTACATTGAAAGATACACCCAGTTGTACATTGAAAGATACACCCAGTTGTACATTGAAAGATACACCCAGTTGTACATTGAAAGATACACCCAGTTGTACATTGAATGATACACCCAGTTTTACATTGAAAGATACACCCAGTTGTACATTGAAAGATAAACTCAGTTGGAAAAAATTTTCATGGGTTAAAATTTTGGCTTTTGGCTGCCATTAAATTTGCCAGCAGTGCAGCAAGGTTATGCAATGGTTGTGATCCAGCTCCCTAATATATCTGTCAAAAGACAAATCTAAGTATTAATATTTCCACTTATGCAATAAATAATCTTAAGTCCATATGCAAAAACTAGTCATCTGTATGATATAAACATTGTAACATAGGTCAGGAAATCATAACTGCGGGCATAAATGTAAGTGAGGTGGAAAAATCACATAACACGGATCATAGCAGTTTGTTATTGCCAAGGGTAGATTTAGCATTCAAGTGTATCAAACACTTAAAGGTACACCTTTTGGACAACTTTCAGAAATGTTTGCCAAATTTAACCCTTTCTTGACTGGAGCTGCGCTGGTGCAGCATTAACCCTTTACCCAACAGAACGGCCCTGTGCCAATGCATTCTCTTATATATGCGAGTCGACCATAGGTCGCCTCGCATATATAAGAAAATGCATTGGCTTAACACATTAAAAATTATAAAATTGTTAAAGAATGTAAGAAAAAATGGTCAAAAAAGATTTTTTTTAGGCCAATGCATTCTCTTATATATGCGAGGCGACCTATGGTCGACTCGCATATATAAGAGAATGCATTGGCACAGGGTATAACTGTAACTATCACAATGTGGTCAAGGAGCCGGTTCCAATGATATCCATATTTGTATGGTTTTATTGAGACAGACCCAAGATAATTTAGGCTGTTGAAGCTTTATTTGGCCGGTTTGTTGGGTAAAGGGTTAAAGGCCCTGTGCCAGCACATAGGTAAAAGCCTCTCATATAACGATACAAGAGAATGCGCTGGCTTACAAGGTCAAGGTAAATATCATTAGACCAATGCATTCTCTTATATAAGCGAGGCTACCTATGGGAGACTCATATATATAAGAGAATACATTGGCACAGGGTTTTCGCAAAATTTTAGGAAGCTCCAGTTATGGAAGGGTTAAAGTGATATGAAACACTCTGCTGTGATGTTTATTATGAGCTCAGAGAGAAAACGTTAACTGCAAAAAACAAGATAGTTATCTATCCGCTTCTCAGTCTGGGTTTAAACTATGCCAACAGAAGAGAAATGGGTGTGGTCAGTGCTTGTGCAGGCCAGAAAATTAATTTGTCAATTTTTTTGCACATTTCTGAATATTTTTGGACAACATTCAGCATTTGGGCCAAATAAAACAAATAAAAATACAGGATCATTAAAGGCCCACTTAATTTTTGAGTCACCCGATCACATTATAATTATACAACATACTCCATATTATATACCATTTGAAAGATGAAGCTCCAAAACAAGGTATTATCAACTTATCCGGTCGAATAAACTGAGCATGTTGTTTTTGTTGAGGTACCGACGTGTGTTCTGTGCTTAGTTTTAATCTGGTCTGTACTGCCAGTTTATTATTCTCAATGGAATTGGAATGACTCTATCTCTTACTGAGTCTTAGTTGTGAATTATGATGCATTCTGGGGTAAATAATCGGGGAAGTCTTGGGGTAAATCTGAGAATTTCTATCACTTGGTGGACACTCTTAGGCCACAGCTGTTCCGTATTCTAGTGGAATATATATATTTTTGGTTGCTCTTCCAAATAGTATATAATATAGTTAATATGTTGTGTATAATGTGATCTTGTGATTCGAAAATTAAATGGGCCTTAAGTAAATCGAAGTTGAAGGCAAAGAAAAAGATTTTAACCCTTTGAACCCTGGCTCCCCACAACGATCGACACCCTGACCCTGGGCTCCCAGTGGTATTTTTTATATTGTGGCCACTGTTTAGATGTATGGTGTTGTTTATGTTCAAGTGGTGTCACATTTCTGAAACTTTAGATGTATGTTCCCCATGGACCACTGATTATTTTACGATCGGGTTACATTGCCACGTGGTCACTCCCTGGTAACGGTTGCTAGGCATCTACCCGATATTGAAAGTAAAATACAATTATAGCTTTTACGGTCGTAATTCAGCCCAAGGAAATTGCATTTTGATGCAGTCAACACCCTATTGTGAAATTTGAGATATATCTGGCCAGACGTCTGATCCTAACTTGTATTTAAGGGGTAGCAACGGTTGCTAAGCAAATACCACAAATGATCGAATGACACCATTGCCCTGTAAATCCAATTGTATTATGCCCCAATTTAGACATTCTTGGCATGCAAATGCTGATGGTTATGTTCAAATGGTGCTACAGGTCTGAAGTTTTACAGGTATGTTCCCATGGGCCACTGTGTAATTTTTTTAGAACGGTATACTTTGCCACACGATCACTCCCTGGTAACGGTTTCTAAGCAACTACCCGGAACTGAAAGTATAATGCAATTATAGCTTATAGCGTCGTATAATTCCGCGCTAAGAAACGGAATTTTCTTTGCAGTCAATAACCTATTGTGAAACTGGAGATACATCAGGTCAGAAGATTGAACCTACATGTAGTTTGTATTTAACGGTATCAATGGTTGCTAATCATATAGCCCAAGTGATCGAATGACACCACTTCCCTGTGCATTCAATGTCATTACGTCCCGTTTTAGACATCGCCTATAGGGCACGGTGATGGTCATGTTCAAATGGTGCCACGAGTCTTAAACTTTACATAGTTGCTCAATAATGCACGATTTGACCACGTGTTTGTAATGTGCACGTGCAAGTAGATCGGACTAGATGGTATTGTGACCATGCAACCCATTTCCTCAGTACTACTCTGGTGCAATGTCAAAACGTGCAGCTGTATAACGCAAATTTACGTACTATGGAGATCCTTGATGTGATTGTATCATTTCACAAAAATCCATACATTTATCATTTTATCCTATGCGCATGCGCGAAACAAATCAACTCAAATAAGAAACCGCGCGCGCCTTCCTCGCACATGACATAACACTGATTATGTATGCAATACTAATTTAAATCAAAAAGAGTGATCGAAATGGTGTCTTTCTACAATCCTGCGAACCGCGCAGCAATGTAGAGCTTTACCCGAATCGCTTCAAATAATGTACGTTTGTTGAATTCTGCGCTGTGCGCATGCGCATGTTTTTCTACCCAACTAGTCGGCAACAAACTCACACACATGCACCCATGGCACTGCTGAAGTTCCTTGGGATCATTTACATAGATATAAGTGTATATACCAATTGTTATAACATGCATACACATGCTACATAGGTTTATGATGTCACTGAATGCTGCTGGCCGCTTTTGCGGCCAGTCGGGTGTATGAACGTTTTCTGGCTGGCCGCTTTTGCGGCCAGTCGGGTTCAAAGGGTTAAAACACACGGGCAATTAATAACTGATGAATTTTGAGATTGACTTATATGAGAAAAATTACACTGCAAATGTGCACAAAGAGAGCTGAAAAATAGCTGTATAATAAGTCCAGGTGGTATTGTATCATATCGTAATGTCTATTAAATAAGAACAGCTTTGCCTATTATTTTGATATGGTGTTATTTTGCAACCACAAAGCATTAAGGCATAGTGAATTAATTGAGAGAGGATGCTATAAGAGCAGGTAATCATATCATTATTTTGATAAGTAAGCACGTGTGATTTCTGATATTTATTACCCCAACACACATACATATATGTAGGCCTGCTACTGCAGATTAACTGTTAGGGAAGGTAATGGCTTCGTTGAGATAAGGTCAGTCTTGAACCTGTATGCACTCACAATTTTTAATTCACGGGTGCTAACATTTGCACTTGTCCCTCTTGTCAAAATGTTGATGTCACTGCAATGATTCAATATTGAACTATTTGAAGGTATATTTAGAACTGTTCCCATCTCAGTTAAATCATGGGCATGTGAAAGTGTAACTGGACATAGGTCTATCCCACAATGACATTTTGTTTGAGAAAAACCTAACTTACGTTTATATTACGGGTGCAATTACACCCGTATTCTGAATTACAAGAGCAAATAAGTGCTCTCGCTGGGTTTTCCTCGTGGGTAGGTCTGTATGGTGATATTCATAGAGCTTATTCTGGCTTGAAACGTTTTGGCCAAATGAGATATTATGTGGCTATTTTCAAAAAATAAAAAACTAGCCAAGCCTTGAAATAGTATGTCTGTTATTTGCATAATGAGTAGGGGCCTGCGAATCGGGGGTTTTCATTTCGAATCGAATCTCGAAACGAATCTCGAATCGAATCAGGTAAGATATTCGAAATCGAATTGAATCTCAAATCAAAATGTAATATCAAGTGTATCAACAGTGAAAAGGTTCGGGAAACACTTAAATTGGTATATGTAAAGAACCGAAAACCTCTAAACTGATCACCAATGGATTGTATATTACCTACAACAATATTTAATGCTTCTTCTGTGCAATACGCATGCATCTCATTTTCCTCATAAATATTGATGGGTGCGAATCATTGAATGCGATAAGTGGTCGATGGGGAGTAAATCTTTACAATGTGCTTTCGAACTTTCGTAGTTGGCAAACTTCGATGATCTCCATGTTGTACTGCAAAATGCCAAAATTGTATCATTCTGAACTCCTTGACCTATATATGGCAGTATATGGAATGGAGAATTTTGAGGTTTGCCGAATGAGCTTGGCAGCAATTTCATTGTGATATTCAACTCCTGGACGCCCGGAGTAATTTTGGGTTTATGTCATTCTTACTGAGATTATAATGAACTAAATAATGGTCAATTAATATGATCATTTGTGACAGTGTTGTCTGTATGTGGACCCATTCGCTAGTATCGAGATGTTTCTTAGCACAAGAGTAATGGTGCAAGTACTCTGTATAATCCACGTGAATGCAGTCACTGCACCTTGGATAACATATTTGATAAAATTTGAATCAGGGCAGCCGATTTCGAATCAAATCGAATTAGACAACGATTCCGAATCACATCGAATCAAATCGATTTGCAGGGCCCTAAGAATGAGGTCCCCAGAGGGTGAATTTAGTGATGATTAATAAGGTGGCCACTATGAGTTGTTTCATCATTCATATATGCGCCCTATATTACACCCAGTGATATGCTCAAGTCTGCGGGCCTTAAAGTATCTTTCATATTACTATTGTCTACTCTATTCTCAGGTCCCAGCTATTAGATAAAAGAATATTGAGAAAATAAATGACAGCTAACCACAGTCCTGGGGTTTTTACTGCATTAATCATGAGGGCCCATGTGCTGCAGAATATATTAATTGTTTTCTCTGACATTCACACAGCTGTTACACCTAATTGTCACAGGGGTCCAAGCTTGCAAATAGTGTGTCTGTCATGGGCAGAACGAGGTCCCCAGAGGGTGAATTTAGTGATGCTATCCCATACAGTGGGCTAGCATCACCAAATTCACCCTCTGGGGACCTCATTCTGATTACTGTTCATCTTTTAGGAAGTATAGATCTATAGTCTCAAATTAACATTGTTTTTAGTTACTTTTCCCTTCTGTTCAGTTTCTATATTCCCTAATTTGCCGAAGATAAAATTCATAATCGAGGTGACTAAAGGGTGAACATCACCAACTTCAACTGGAGTAATTCAATCTGATGCTACGTCTTCCATAGGAGTTGACTCAGTTGACGCCTAAGCTTCCCAGAGGGTGAATTTGGTGATGCAAGCCTGCCTTGCGGGATAGCGTATCTAAATTCACACTCTGGAGACCTCAATCTGCAAATGACAGACACACTATTTACAGGGTTCGGTGTGAATTATATGTCACTTCTGCGTGCATAATATTGGTTTGGGCTGTTGTCAAGGGACAAAGATCAATAAAACCCAAGTAACATATCCAATGATATAAATGTACCATGCCGCATTAGCTTATTACATGACAGTAGCTGGTAAGGTGTATGTCTTGTTAGGTCAACGCAGATCAGAATGTCAAGTCATGGACAAAATAAGTGGAAAATCATATGATGATATATGTGCATGCAAAATACATTTTGTTTTATTTGGGCATTTTTTTTGTACATTATTTCAAGAGTTTCCCCATTTATTTCTGCCATATATCTACAGTGCTATATTGTTTTGTATAATACTTTTGTTATAGAAAAGTGATGGGTGGAAGTATAACACCATATTAGCCATACATGTACATGTATTGGCTGAAGTGGTGATTGGAACCATATTGGGTTAATATTTTTCCAAGCAAACAATAAACAATAAATATCCAACTCCAAACAAGTGGGAAAAGGGGGGGGGGGGTGGGCATCACTATAAACCTGAATAGGAATATGAGAATTATTAAATGCTTATTAAAGACATCTTATGGACTTGTTCAGGTGTGTAAAACTAATAAGTTAGTAGTCAGGAGCTATGCCAACTGTGGTGAGGAATGTAGCATTCTACTAACATGGCAGAAAATTTCAACAAATCAGCCACGCCACGCCATAGAAAACATCGTCTGAATTACTTATGTGTAAATATTTATTCTCAATTCAAGACGCAACATTCGGTGATAAACTGATGCAAATATCTTCGCCACCGACAGTCACTGCATTCATTGAATTTATAAGAACAACGGGGTGTGTTGTCAATTTGGATATAATGTTTGGGAAAAGATCTACTTTGAGCAAGATTATACTCTCCATTTCTATGTGATCACCCTATCTGAGTGTTTCACATCACTTTAGTCCTCTCTATAAATACTTATTGATGAGTAGTTATTCCATAGCAAATGTTAATAGACCATAGTTCATATGTTGAACTTATTATCTGAACATTTCCCTCCAATAAACAGGACTCCTTCTGTACTTTTATTATCTGTAGTCTGTTTTTCTTGAAAACCCCTCTGAACGAAAGACCATTCCAATGCACAATATCTTAACCCTTCCATAACTATAACTTCTATATCAATCATTGGAGCCTCGCATATATATAGGAGAACACATTGGCCTAACGATATTTACCTTGACCCTATTGTTGGAAAGTTTGCAACTGATGGCCATTTTACTCAAAACTTTTTTTCACTCGGTGAGAGCTTTCCGATGAATGGCAACAAGCCATATTTCCGACTAAATCCTGAATAGTTTCCCATAATTCTACTGTGGTTAAAGGGTCATATACTTTGGGCATTACAGTAGCTGTGAAAACATGTAAATATAACAACATACTAGTATCTCTCAGACCGATTGTTCTGACATTGCTGTACCGCACACACTAGCAAGTCATAATGCTCAGCACTTAAAGGTACTCAATCCGATCAGAGGGTCCCCATCTCAACAGATTCCAACAACAACAAAATTTTATCAAAGGTCACTTTAGTTATCAGAATCGATTAATTATCCAAAAATAATGCTAACGACTATGAACTATCGTATATAATTGCCCAAAATGTGTTGTATAGCAACATTTTGTTCAATGGAATTTAGTATCGAGAGTATGTCGGTCGGCTTTTTCGGAAAACTTCTGGGACAGAAAGTATTCCCGATAATGAAAAATAATAGATTTCTAAAATCGATATCTAATAAATCTGAGCTTTGATGGGTGGCTTCCTCGACTCGAATCAAATATTATTGTCCCCCGAAGCCAAGGAAATAGTAATTGAGAGGAGTTTTATCAGATTGAGTACCTTTAATATTGACCCTTATCGCCATCAACCGTAAGCACATGACATGATACCGGCTTGTTGATTTGTATACAATAAGGCACCACTGTCGTAATTTGATCGGTCAGACTTGCACTGGTAGCTGAGCATTCGGGCTCGTATCCGTGCACACTTGAGCAATTTGTCTCACTGGTCGAGAAAATATGAAACATGCTTGATATGCGAGCTCGATTGCTCAGAGCAATCAGACCGATTGCTCAGGTCTGATTGCTCAGAGCAATCAGACTCGCATAAAATGCAGTGCACACCTGTAGCCAGCAATGGGGCTCTAGTGTATGCCGACCTTTAATAAGATAGATTATTAGAATTTAGGCATCTTATCACCCTAGCAGTAAGGATCTGCGAATCGGGGATTGTGCATCGAATCGAATCTCGATATCGAATCTCCTTCCTGATATCGACATCGAATCGAATCAGCTAGTGATTGACATTGTTTACCAGTGTTTATTTCAGTGTCTCATGAAAAAAACCCAGCAAAATTCAATAGATACTATATAACAATGTTAATCTCCTTAAACATCCATTGGAACTTGTGTTTTTTTTTTTGTGTGGAAAATTATGACATAGGCAAGTCACTCTCAGTTTCATGGAAGGTTTGGGATATGTTGCATTGAATTTTTGTCTAGCTGTGTCATGGCGAACATGACACAAGAAGTGACAGCAAGACACTTAACCCTTTGAGTGCCAGGTTGATTTTTGTATCAACCCATATACCCTGTGCCAATGCATTCTCTTATATATGCGAGTCGACCATAGGTCGCCACGCATATATAAGAGAATGCATTGGCCTAACAATTTTTTTATTTTTTTATTTTTTTACAATTTTTTACAATTTTAATATATTTTATTATATTCTTTAACATACTTATTGTGTAGGTTTAGGGCCGATAATATCGGCCCCTGGCACTCAAAGGGTTAAGGACAGTTCAATCAATGTATATCACAAACCCCATGGAATTGAAGTCACTTGTCTGCATTAGTTAATAAAGATAATAAAGATCTGACACACTTGGACATGGGTACACCGTTCAGCTATATAATTGTTGTAGTCCGATACTAATGGTAGGTATCTGTTAAACTGTTCACCCCACAATAGACAAAACACCTACATCACATATTCACAGTAGTTGTCTTCACAGAGGGGGTCCCATAAAACAGACAAAAAGTACAAGTGTTAAATGTTATTAACAAGATTCAACAGATCGAAACTTGGTGCAACGCGCTCGATTTCCTGGGAAACAGAAAGTAGGAAATTTCTTGTTCAAGGTTTCTGTTCATTCCAATCTATGTTTTGTCGTGCATAACGGCGGCTGACATTGAATTTTATTCATATAATCTGAATTGGATATCTGAAGTTCTAAACATAAGGTAATCAATTGAGTTCCGCATCTAGCGATCACTCACAGTGTAGATAATTTATATAGTGTTGATACGTATTACAAAAATATATGCGGCGATTAATCACCGTCACGGGTTGTGATCGAAGCCCGTGTTTTGCATAATGCACGTCTATTCTGAATGGCATACATTCAAAATTAGCTACGTTGGCAAACTTGTGCTTCAATTTTTGTGATCTTAGGTCATTTGGCATGTGTTACCTAATGCAAAAAACGAGACCACACCAAAGTAACGCTGATTCGAAAATATCCGAATCAACTTTCGCCTCATCTTCTCTGAAAACTTTCTTTATTATCAAATTTCTATAGAAACTTCATATGAATGCAATTGTATAAAAAGTATTTGAGTTATCTACGAATGGAACCATGGACGGATAGAACCAAGGACAGATGGACAGACGGATGATGGCTGGTTGATCCAGACGTCGGCATTATGTGTATCATACATGGTATGGGTATACACATAATAAAGAGAATGCACCAGGCCTTCAGCTGTTCAGAGATGCCCAAGAACCATATTGCTGTGTAGCTGTGCAGAGAACAGACTTGAATGACTTAGGCCAATATAAATAAATTGCTAGATTTACATCCAACTTTTTCAGAAAACTGGGGCGGGAGGGCGAATTTTATTTTTTATATTTTATTCTTCCTAACATAAATGGTCATGGAGAGTTATAGATATTGAAGCAGTGTCCTATCTTATATAATACAAGGTGATTTAGATTGTCCTTATTTGAACAAAATAGACTGATAAATGGATCATTGAAATGTAATTTGATGATTAACCCTTCCATGACGGGAGCTTCCTGATTATTTCGACAACCCTGTGCCAATGCATTCTCTTATATATGCGAGTCGCCCATAGGGCGCCTCGCATATTTAAGAGAATGCATTGGCCTAACAATATTTACCTTGATCTTGTAAGCCAGTGCATTCTCTTATATATGCGAGGCTCCCTTTGGGAGGCTCTCATATATAAGATAATGCACTGGCACAGGGTCCTTAATGCTGCAACAGCACAGCTCCCATCATGAAAGGACGGGAGCTTCCTGATTATTTCGACAACCCTGTGCCAATGCTTCTCTTATATATGCGAGTCGCCCATAGGGCGCCTCGCATATTTAAGAGAATGCATTGGCCTAACAATATTTACCTTGATCTTGTAAGCCAGTGCATTCTCTTATATATGCGAGGCTCCCTTTGGGAGGCTCTCATATATAAGATAATGCACTGGCACAGGGTCTTTAATGCTGCAACAGCACAGCTCCCATCATGAAAGAGTTAAGGCATGAGAACAAAATTTGCATAAAAGATATGCAAATAAAAAAAATTGAGGAGGGGACTAAAAATAGGGTCGGGAGGGGATGTAAATCTAGCAATATTTTTATATTGGCCTTATTAATTGAAGAAGCAAAGTGTAAAAGCATACCAAGATGAGTAACTCTATTGGTTGTAAGTACTCTTCTCACAGGACTCACAGGATGACTTATTCAGTTCACTGAGTTTCAGTGGCTTATAGTACAATGTAATTATAATATAACATAAATATTAAAACCAATCTTTTTTACATTTATTTTATGTGAATGAAACAATTGTCTAAAGGACTAAAAAGTAAATGTTCTTACTCTAGTATCTGAATTTCAAAAGGGACACTCATTGGGACAATGACATTGTGCATTGTGCCAATAATATATCAAATTCATTATTATTTTCTGCCAAAAAAAGAAATACAGAAAATTAATTAACCATGGCCTTATTTGAACTAAATGAACCAATGAGTGTACCAGATAACAATAATGAATTTCAGTTTCCATGCTTTTTAACCCTTCCTGACTGGAGCTTCTTGAAATTTTGCGAAAACCCTGTGCCAATACATTCTCTTATACATGTGAGTCTCCCATAGGGAGCCTAGTATATATAAGAGAATGCATTGGCCTAATAATATTTACGTTGACCTTATAAGCAAGTGCGTTCTCTTATATAAGCGAGGCTACCTATGGGAGACTCGCATATATAAGGGAATTCACTGGCACATGGTCTTTAATGCTGCACCAGCGCAGCTCTTGTTATGAAAGGGTTAAATACATCTCAATATAATTTAGTATTTATAATATTTTTTTCGCTCTAAAATATGTCCTCTAATTCTGAGTGATGGATTTTGTCCCTTTGAAAGTCAACAATTCTTATAGTTAAAATAAGGTGTCTAGTTTACTATACATGTATATACAAACGCGTGGCACCAAATCTTAAAATTTCTAGCTACATGTAGGAGGAACCTATAATTCTGCAAGGGTGAAAAAATTTGTCACATCAGCGGAGAGGTTAAGACCTAATTTACTGGACAAGTTTTGTAAATTCAGCTATAAACTGGGAACACGTTGTATAGTTTCTATTTATTACATTATCCAAAACCTACATAAAACATACTTAAATCAACAACCTAATGACAAACTGGCACTATTTCCTGTTATTAAACAAACGTTTAATATCACAATTTATAGAACAGGTTTATTGAATGGAATAAGGGTAGGATCCAGTAGGATCATGTAATAAATTTTATTTTGTTAGCAATTGAGAATAAAAAGCAACTCGACTTCAATTGGATCGCAATCGTGGAATAATATGTCTTTGTCTATACTAGTAGGTGTAACCATTGTTTTTTGCAATAGGTCACTGTGTAACAGATGTGACATGAGTTCCACTGATATCTTTGCTAATTTATTCTCTACTGATAATTCAAGTCTGAATTTAGTGTGTCTGACATTTGCAGAATGAGGTCCCCAGAGGGTGAATTTAGTGACTTTACCCTCTGGGGACCTCATTCTGCTTAGGCCTCATCTTCTGGGAAGTATCTATAGTCCCAAATTAGCATTGTATGTAGTTACTTTTTTCATCTGTTCAGTTTCTATATCCCCTAATTTGCAGAAGATAAATTGCATAATCGAGGCGACTAATGGGTGAATATCACCAACTTCAACCTGTTGCTAGGTCTCCTATAGTAGTTGAGGCTTAAATAGCAGAATGAGTCCCCAAATGCATGAATTTGTGAAGCTTGTCAGCTATGCTGGATAACATCACTGAGTTCACCCTCTGGGGACTTCATTCTGCAAATGTCAGACACACTAAATTCAGACTTGTACTGATTGGATATGGGTTGTGTTACACAATAAATCAGTCAGTGCATTTCACGCTTGTGATCAGCTGAGGAGATATTGTTGAATAGGCAATTTGTATTCTCTTCATCAAACAGAAGAAGTTCAAGCACATGACAACAGTGGGTTTGGGGGCTGGTGTTAGTTGAATTAGTGTGATCCAGATGCAGCCCTGTTAATTAGCATCGGCTATGGGCGGCTGAGCTGAGCCCAAAAAAATGTATCGGCTTTTTTAGCCGAGGCAAATTTCAGAACATGTTCAATGCTTTGTGCAAAATTGTTACAAACAGGGTCTTAGTGTCACATTGTGGAAGTCTGTAGTCTGTAGACTGTAAATGCCAAGGACTACTGAAATAACAAGAACTATCTTAATATCTTTAATGATAATGGACTGACTTCAAATCTATGTAAACTAATGTTATATGTAGTGTATGCAACTTTGCGATTCCTAGGCTTATGACAGAGGAAAAATTTCTGGCCCAGGAAAATTTCTGCTAATTAACAGTTGTCGATGTACCAATTTGTTGTAGGTTAATCATGAATTTTGACCAAAAACGACCGGACTATTAAAATATCAACTCAAACGTGGTAAATTATTTTACCACTGGAGTTGAATTGGCCCCTTTTATGATCATCTGCAATTAACCAGGGTTTCCTTTAGAGGGTGGGTGGGTCCCTTTACCTAAATCAAAATCCCCCCTCTGACACATTTACTATAGGCTTACCCTACCCTATCCACAGATTAATGCCCTACCTGTACATAACCCGTCTATTTCCCACTAAATAATACATGTACCAACAGATAAACGCTCATATTTTTATTTGCCAACCAACTTTGACCACTGGCAAACCATTTTAAGAAAAAATAATTCTCTTCAAGTACACTCATATCGGCAATTATTGCCTTATTCTGGAAGATATCGAAGAGGACAACACTAAAAGCCACTTAACCCTTTACCCAACAAAACAGCCCTGTGCCAATGCATTCTCTTATATATGCGAGTCGACCATACTAAAAATGATAAAATTGTCAAAGAATGTAGAAAAATATTATAAAAATTGTTAAAAAATGTAAGAAAAAGGTATAAAATTGTTAAAGAATGTAAGAAAAAATGGTAAAAAGTGTTAAAAAAATGAATTTTTTATAGGCCAATGCATTCTCTTATATATGCGAGGCGACCTATGGTCGACTCGCATATATAAGAAAATGCATTGGCACATGTCATAACTGTAACTATCACAATGTGGTCAATGAGCCGGTTCCAATGATATCCATATTTGTATGGATCTATTGAGACAGACCCAAGATAATTTAGGCTGTTGCAGCTTCATTTGGGCTATTTTTCTGGGCGTTTTGTTGGGTAAAGGGTTAACATTTCAGTTTGTTAAAAATAAAACAAATACTATTTAATGACTGATATTATTTTATCTACATTAATATATTACTATAGATGTTCAGATTTGGGGCCTTAGCCGATTTACTAATATTAACCCTTTCATGATGGGAGCTTTACTGGTGCAGCATTAAAGATCCTGTGCCAGTGCATTCACTTATATATGCCAGTCTCCCATAGCGAGCCTCGCATATATAAGAGAATGAACTGGCTTAAAAGGTCAAGGTAAATATTGTTAGGCCAATGTATTCTGTTATACTAGTATATGCGAGGCTACTTATGGTAGACTCGCATATATAAGAGAATGCATTGGCACATGGTTTTCGCAAAATTTCAGGAAGCTCCAGCCTCCAGTCATGGAAGGACTAGATGCTCGCAGTTGGTTACATGACATCCCCCCTCCCCCAGTAGCTATATGGGTAACATTCCCCTAGCCCTGAATTAAATCATAAAATACTCAGATAAAAACGCATATAATCCCTATTTTATTATTATTTAACATGGGTTGAGTAAATAAACACTCATTCTATAGCTTTTCGGCCACATGAATGTCATTTAAAAAATAAGGTCCCCAGAAGGGAAATTTATTGACGCTACCCCACACAGCGGGCTGGAATCACTAAATTCACACTCTGGAGACCTCATATATCGCTTCAGCAAATAGTCCTGCACAGAATTCTGTCTGGAAATCAAAAATGGCAGGGGTCCATACCGATCTATAATAACGAGGCCAAAAGTAGAGGGATGGCAAGGTTTATAGTAATGCCCTAAATAATTTACTCTCACTAAGAGCTTTCCGATGAATGGCAACAAGCAATTTTTCCGACTAAATCATGAACAATTACCCATAATTCTGCTGTGGTTAAGGAGTCGATATTATTTAGGGCATTACTGTATAGTCCGGGGACCAGTCAATTGTTCCTTAGTTCTTTGTAATATTTATGAGCCAGACAGTCATGACACCCAGAATCTTATAATTTATTTTGATAGAAGCCTCAGATGAACCTAGATCCCTAGAGCGATAATCAGCACAATGTTAGTAACAGACAGAAGGGTTCCCCAATGATTACATAGGCCTATAGTCTTCCTCTGTATAATTACTGCTGTGTCTATCACATAACAGTATCTGTCAAGGGCACCTGTTCAAGATTAAACTTACAGACTTACTCCCTGCCTCAGAGAAAAATGTGAATCTATATTCCTGTTGTTTACACATTTTTGATGAGTTTATGGCAAGAAGTTCAGAACTATTTCTGTTACTTTAATAGGTATATAGCAGAGCCTATAGGGTAACCATATTCCCAGGGTCACAAGGGAATACATGCATGTACATCCATACCCACAAATGTCATTGGTTGTAGCATGTGAAAATAAATATGTCACATGGTAATTAAGACCACCACAATGGTGGTATAATGTGCCCATTGGCTTGTTTCAAATTGCATTTCAGAAATATTTCATGACTTGGAGTTACATGTATCAGCAGAAAATGGTTTCAAACCTGCATTTGCTACATACCAAATGGCATTCCATTCTACAACATTAACAGAAGTTATAATGCGGAAAAAAAATTCAAAGTAAAAAAAATGTCTGTAACTCTGGTTAAAATAAAATAAAGAAACTAAAATCGAACTTGACCCGTATTTTACAGTTGTAACCATGCATAATAATTTTTTTTCTATTCAGTTAACATAAACTGAAGTTATCATCAAGAAACCAAGAAAACACTAATTTCAAAGTCGAAAAAAGGTCTGCAACACTGGTAAAATGGGTGGACGGAACCAAAATCTAACTTGCAGCTATAAATTGGCAGATCAAATGTCATTCCATTCAGTTAACATTAACTAAAGTTATCATCCAGAAACAAAAATTGAGCCTAAATTTCAACAAACGGCAGTAACTCAGGTCAAAATGGACGGCCTGACCCCAAAATTGAACTTGACATTTATTTTATGGTGGTGAACATACATTCCAAATTCCACAGTTATCACCCAGAAATGAAATATGAACGGCTAGTCAGACAGACAAACAGACAGCCAGACCAAAAAAACAAAAATACATCCCGTTTTATAAACGGCATATAAAAATGTCTTCTGAAATAAATTCATGCATGTCATTAACAAATTTTTAAGTCACTCATAAGAACTACACCAGGGACTATTACTGAAAATTCCAGGACAGGTGGTACATGTATGGGCGAGTGCCGCATCTACCCATCTAAATATTTACTACTCGATTCGGGATGCATCTATCGGCAATAAACTATATTTGTAAAAATTACCACTTTGAACAAGATTATTCTCCATTTATATTTGATCACCCTACCGGAGTGTTTCATATCACTTTAAAATTATCATTGAAAATAACATTATATTAACACAATGATATCATGGGACAGACAGGACGTTATGCTAAACAGCACTTGGGAGCTCACCATTATCTTTAGAACTGTGTTCTTCTATAGAATCCATTGATTTTAGTGAGGAGAATAATGAAGCACTGGTCTGTGTGAATGTATCCAAATAAAAATATCTATTGACATTGATTACATCAGAAACAAACCATCCGCATAAGATGAATGAACAAACTACACCGGGGTGTATCGATAGTCAGGGCTCATAACGTTTCATCTTATATTAAAATCCACATGAGACATATCATAAGAAACAACACAGATCTGGGATAAAGAAACCACTTGATATTAACTTCAAAAGTGTTTCCTGGTGTTTCAGACACTTGACTGTTATGTGTGGCGATCACAGCAGATGGGAATGTTCAGTGTGAAACTAACCTCTGTGTAGCTAGGTGTTTGTTTCTACCACAGACTTTGGAATTATTTTGCTAACACAAGATTCCTGGCACACTCTGCCTGATATGAAGTAATTTGTCTGCCAAAATAATCTTTGCAGAACTGAGGCAGGGGTACCAGAGTCCAAAGTCCATCAATGGTAACAAGAGCACTGCCATGCATGGCTTAATACACCCGTTTGCATAGTAAATAGCTGTCAAAGAAAAATTTCTCTCAGACCTGTATCGTGAGGTAAGAAACTAACATACAAAATATGTGGCCAATAGAATAACGCAATATATTATCTGGAAAGCAAGAATATGCATAATTTCTAAGTTGACAAGGTCCACAACTCCAGAAAAAATCATCCGACCAAACCAAAATTTGAACTGTATTTTGGTATGACTGAGCCATATACCAACTTTAGTTGTGACCAAATAATCAAAACTCAAGTTATCATCCGGAACCAAAATGTTGACATAAAAATTGAAAAAATCATCAGGCCAAACTTGACCGGTATGTTGGTATGAGTGAGTCACATAGCAAGTTTAGTTGTGATCAAATAATCCAAACTCAAGTTATCATCCGGAATCCAAAATGTTGCTGGACAGATTACATAATAGAGACCATTTTTTTCAAAACAGGCATATAAAAAGGGGCTGTAAAGCAGGGGGTATGCAGGGGCTTCAGCTCCCTTGCCTGACTACTGTGCAAAACTGCAAGTGCATAATATACATTGGAAAAATTGCCCTTCTGTTGGTTGAGTCACCCTTGTCCTTGTCTGCCCTTCTGTAGGTTGATTCCCCCTATTAACCCATTCTATACTTAATGGATTCTCCCACTCAGTTATACAAGTATACATTGGAATGGTTTATTATTCATCTGGAGTGATGTTGAAATAATAAAAGCAGATGACAGATAGCAGAAAGTGTAGAAGGAATCCTAATCATTAATGGGAAATGTTCCGATAATAAGTTCAACAAACAACCTATGGTCTTTGTGGAGTATACCTGATGTACGAGTGGGCCCATCGGCATGTTCATGAATGTGATTGACAGAGAGACCGCATGTGGGGTATAATATGCGGGTAGCTTGAGGAAATTGCGAGATAACGTGGGATATATACATGTACAGTAATGCCCTAAATAATCGACTCTGTAACCACAGCAGAATTATGGGTAATTTTTCAGGATTTAGTCGGAAATGAGAGCTTTCCGATGAATGGCAACAAGCCATATTTCCGACTAAATCCTGAAAAATTACCCATAATTCTGCTGTGGTTAAGGAGTCGAATATTTAGGGCATTACTGTATATGCCAGCTGATACAATGCTTTATTATCCAGAATAAAACTATACTCATGACCAGCTTGTAACTTCACAGGAACTCAATACTCCAACAGTCATTTGTTGAACTTATTATCTGAACATTTCCTTCCGCGATGGAACAAGTAAACCATAAACACAAGTGTCAGTCTGTGTTTATTACATGCCACCCGTCCTAGAATCGGTGAATTAAAAATGAAGACTTACAAGGTTTATTCAGACACATACAGGGCTAGTTTTGTCATGTGGGATGATGCTTTTATTTTATAGTTCCGGTTTTATGGTTAAGGGGGAACGTCACAAACGTCGTGTGATGGGTCAATGGAATGCATATGGAACACACGTTCCATATGGAGTTGTAAATATGGAACAGCAATAACACTGTAATTCTAGGAAGAAGCATGTAATAAATAGAGGATCTACAACGAGTCGCCAGTTTATAGCAGAATTTATAAAACAAGTCCAGTAAATTAGGTCTGGATTGAGCCTTGGGTCTTGTAAATTCTGCTACAAACTGGGGACGAGTTGTAGATTCTATTTATTATATGATCCAAAACCTCGACAAGACATACCTTAATCAACGAATGGGAATGGAAACTAATATCGGCCTCTATAAGGCATGCGATGAACTTTCACATAACTATGCGTTGTTTGCCCCAGAAATAGTCCCAGATAAATAAAGACTCTTTGCCGTATCTAATGGCATATATTTAATGGCATAACTTTTCAAACTCTTCATTCATCATAGTTTGTTGGAAAAATATTGGAAGCCATAGTATTTTGAGACCTAGCGTATGGAATGCATAAACAGACATCAAACCAGAAGTCAAAGGTCACCTGGCGCTATTTCCTGTTATTAAACGAATGTTTAATATCACAATTTATAGAATGGGTTTATTGAATGGAATAAGGGTAGGATCATGTAATATTGCTTTTTAGCACAAAAAAAACAAGTGTACAAATACTTCAAAGAGACCTTGAAGAAATTAAAATATTCATGAGAAATTTGTTATTGATCACTTATTGATGTGCCAAGTGAGGCCCACAAAAACAGGACAGCCATGGAAGATGAATGAGTTTACACCACACTGTATCAATATCAATAATGCATAAAATTTCAGGCAAACTATCGGTTTGTTCGCAAAATAAAAGTCATGCCAACAATAATGCGTTAACGTGACAAACGAGAGGCCGATCACGATCGGCAGATGTTAACCCATCACTTGGCGATAGTAAATTACTATGATCGGAATCATAAATGAGAGTTTTGGTGTTGAATTATAGAGTATACTGTTATGTACTATTATAGACAAATGTACATAACACAAATTATTGGAATTTATGGGTCACTCGCATTTATATAAGAGAATGCACTGGTACAGGATCTGTAATTCTGCACCACCACAGCCTTGGGTTAAATGTGAAAGGTAACCTGGACATGGAATACTTGGGTTAAGAGAGTCCAATTTAAGTTTACAATGATAATGTATCAAATTCTACCAACAATATAGATCAAGATAAGCCACCTCACTGCTGACCCATTAATATCAATTATATAGCAGAGCTGTCAACAAATCACAGGAATTGTTTATGTTGAAAGCTGGCATCTCTATTAAACCAATAACATTTATAATGACCTCAGACCATCTGTAGAGTGATATCTTCAGCTGTGCAAGGCAGCAAAGATGTTCAAGTCTACTGTTAATATCATGTGATGTGTATTGTTGAATCTTTATTTTAAATTAGATACCATAGCTTTCTTTATCAGATTATCTGCACATTGGCATAAGAGACATCAGAAAATAATATAGCCTTATCAATAGCTAAGTAGTCTAAAGGCATGGGATGGAATTGGTCAATTGGATTTAATGTCGCTCCAAACAAATATACAAGTGCTTAACACAAGATTTTGGACCGATTTAACCAAATTTGGTGTGGTGACTCAGGATACCCTTGGCAGAGTTATATTGGTGTTAGTTTTTCAAATTTTGTTAACTTTAAAAAAAAAATTAGTTTTTAATTATTTAAACAAAACAAAATTATTATATATTTTTGTTCATTTATTTTTTAATTTTTTAAGAGTGAATATTTTTTCGAAAAAGGGCCATAACTCAGTTAAAAATAGACGGATCAAACCCATATTCGAACTCGATCTGTCTTTTGTGCTGAGAAATTAATATACAAAATTTGGTTCCGATCAGATAGAAAATATTTGAGTTATCGTACAATGCGTAAAGTATCTACAGACAGACAGACGGACGGACGGACACACAACGAGTGGTCAATCCGGACAACGACACTATGTTTACCATACTATTGTATGGGTAAACAAAAAAAACTGATGAACATTCTCACCTGCAGTACTTGTGATGCATGGGCATCATCAATTACTGGATTTGTTAAAACAAATCTTTGAGTTGTAAATTATTGGTAGTATTGTGGAATACACATGTGATACTTATTCAAAAGTGTTACTCAAGTTCTCTAGGGGGACTAGTTCCATAGGGGGGGGGGCAAGGCCCAACAAACTGGGTTAACCATTTTTCCTACATGATCAAACAATGGGTTAATCAAAAACAAACCATGTAACCCCTGTGTTGGTTACGGTCCCCAGAGGATGAATAAGCGAGGTAGCGTCAATAAATTAACCTTTGTGGCCTCATTCTGCAAATGTCCAGCAGCATATTTTGAAGCCTGTCTGTCATGTACCGTGTTTGGCCCAATATATGCCGGAAAGCATTTCATGATAGTGGGTGCCATTATAGACCCATGAGGGGCAATGGCACCACAAATTTATCATCCAAGAAAGTATCCTGGATTTCTCCCTGCAATTTGTATGGTTTCCAACTTTTGACAAGAGAAAGTGGCAAAATATATTCTTGGAAGTTACCAGAAGGTTGTTTTTTAGGGGAAGCCCTCATGACCCCTATTAGTGAGGGGTGGGGTTAAACACTTTTGTTGTTACCCCCAACCCTACCAATGATGTGTTCCGTGTCAGAAATCTCTAAATGGTAGGTGTTGATGCCCTATTTCCGATTCCTGACAAATACAGTAATGTCCAAAATAATCGCCTCCTTAACCACAGCAGAATTATGGGTAATTTTTCAGGATTTAGTCGGAAATATGGCTTGTTGCCATTCATTGGAAAGCTCTCAGTGAGAGCTTTCTGATGAATGGCAACAAACCATATTTCTGACTAAATCCTGAAAAATTGCCCATAATTCTGCTGTGGTTAAGGAGTTGATTATTTAGGGCATTACTGTATCCTCACCCTAAATTTATACATGCCTGTAGTACAAACTGAGACTTGAAATTCTCTGTATATGAAGTATAATATTTCTCATTTTCTCGTTATAACACGAGCACTAAGCACACTTGAAAAATCAATAATTTTAGGAGGCAAAAGAAATGTCCTAAATAAGGAGACTCGTTAATCGAGCTTCTAACCCACATCATCAATACTCAATGCTCGTAAATCGCTCATAAATCGAAATTGGAATAATGTAAGGCAACCTGGTGTCATCTCTATTTAATCAATAATGAAATGTGGACACAATGCTGGCTACAGGCTGTTGATCTCGGTGTATCTAAACATGTCCCCCTGGCATGCAGGGGTTGACATCAGTGAAATGACAAAATGCTATTTTCATGACCTAACCTACAGTTCACAGAGTAAAACCATACAGATGTACTAGTATGTACTACTGGTATGTTTAATATGCATTTTGTAGACCAATTTCATATTAAACTCTTTGGACCCATATCACTTCTACATGTTTTTCAGCCTTTTCGTTAAAGCTAGAAGCGTAATTTCTGTCCCAACAAGTAGAGGAAAACAGGGGTGGGTTGGGGGCGATAGAGCACAGTGGGGCGCATGCAGGAGCTATCGCCTCGCCCTCGGATGACACCTGTAAAAAATCATACTTTTTACAACAATGTTGAGCCCCCCTTTTGGGTTTCAGTGCTCCAACATGTACCACACAGGGACGTGGCAACAAGGGGCGGGGTAAAATGTTCAACAGTTGGAAATTTCATGCCTGACACAACATTAATTGGAAATTTTACAGCATATATATATGATTTATGTTTATGATATATGTTTTGTCATAATATTTGTGTGAAATGGCCATCAATTTTTCCAATGTTATTGGGGGTGTAGGGGTTGAAAATTTCCAACAGTTGGAAAGTTTAAGGTAGCAGTTGGAAAACTCCAACCCAAGGTGGGGGGGGGGGGGGCATGCAAATGGTATTTCGCAAACACAGGAGTTTGGTCGGGGGAGGGGGTGGGGAGAGCGGTTGAAAATTTCAAGGTGGACACCCCCTTCTCCCAAATGCAGACACTCTAGCCATGTTCCAGCCACCGACCCTCTTATTTATAAAATGACAGCTATCTTGAAGATATCATTATATTTTTGATAACTCCCATCATGTACCGTATGCTGAAGACTTGCAAATACTAGCGTATTATTTATGAAGAATGACAATGTATTCATTTGAACAGAACATTAGTGCTGGGTCATATTAAAGAGGCAACAATACATGTAGCGGAAACATTATGCCTACACTTAATCATTGAAAGCTTTAAAAAGAAAATGAGACAATTTTGTAACAAACAAATATATGTAGACGTCCATAGAGAAAATATAGTTACCTAGTATATCCATTGAGGCAGTAGTTGAAACAAAAATCACAAGGAAAAATCAGGAATCGTTAAGTCCCGCAGTATTATCCTTGTTCAAAGAAAAATCGTACATATGATGCTCATGACTGAATCGAAACTTGAAACTAGTTCATGTACCACAGATTAACAGAGTATGATCGCTATATTCCACCAGATGAAATGTTTCAGTTTGGAGTGTATCCCAAGGGTTCTTCGTTGGCGGCAGTTCCAAAGAATTTCCATGTAATGTTAGCGGAATTATTTCACAAACAGAAATATCTGTGGTAAAACATGCAGAAAATTAACAACTGATTGAATGAATAAATTCCCAGTTAAGTTATCTAAATGAAACTCATGCGTCCTTAGAGAAGAATAATCCGTGAAAAATAAATAGATTAACATCAGAGAAACAAATAAAATTACAAGAAGTCCTGAATGAACTCAGATCCATGCTTTAGTAGAAGTTGATAATGGGATTTCCATGCGTTGATAAATTAGCACAGAAAAGACAAGATAATATCCAGGTATTTCAGTGTTAACCAAGCATGAGCACACAGATTTCGCAGGTAAGTTTTACCTGTTAACGAACAAGAGAATAGAGAACAGCATTCATTCTAAAGAGCACTTATGTACGAAGTGTGTCTGTGGATGGCTGTTGATGTTTTCGCCTGACATGATCAGAGCACCTGTCGTTTCATTCTCAGCCAATTAATCAATGATGTCCACAACAGCAGCACGTGTCCTGAGGGCAGATTGTCAAAGTCTGCCGCCGCCCACATATCGCTAATTACCAATATGCTGCCAGTGTGTTAGGGTGTCCATGTGTAGTGTGTTTTCCTGTCTATACCTAAGTATACGGCAGTGATGACAATGCTGACAGCATGTGGCTTAAACTGTTTGCATGTGATGGGATCCTTTACCAAGAACAGACAGACTCTGATGGGTTGTAAAATCAATTCATTTCTGTAGACTATTGATTTCTTGGTGAAGTTCAATGACGGGGAAAATCCAATAGTACAGTGACAACCAAAATAATATGTCAAGGTGAAAGTCACAATCAAGGTTAATGAGGGAAAGGGGAGTTTGGTGGGATTTCTCAACACCCCCCACCCACATAATCCCAGCCCACTGAAACATTGGTCAAATTTTTCTAAAGTAGGAAATTTCTTGCAAAAATAATGTAAAATAGTTTGTTGTTTTTTAGACTAAAAATGTTCCTAAATTCAGTAAATTTTTTTGGACTGAAATAGCAGTGTTGAAATAATTTCAACTTTAGTTAGGTTGTCAGGTTGGAAATATCCAGAACTTTGAAAGCTTGATGTTAATGATGTACCAGTTGTAAACTTTCCAAACCGAAGTTGGGGGGGGGGGGGGGTGGTGTTGTAGATAGAATTTCCTGAACTTGGGAAATATGGGTCTCGTTGAAAGAGGGAAGGGGTATAGTGGAACATTCTAAGCTGAACACCTTCAACAAACAGAAACCTTCTACAGACAGGGGGGGGATTTTTTTCCCGGGCACAAATGCCGGGGTGGGTGGGTGGTCAATGGACCAACCAACAATTTTTTCTGCAACTCAAATTATTTTTTTCTGCAAGTCTTTTTGACTGTTTTTGCAATGAGTTTGGCTTAAAACACCTTAGAATAAGAGAAATAATGTAATTCTAACATGCTAAACTGACTGCAGGCAGTTATCGTGTTGTATTTTTTTGCAAATTTTGAAATCCAAGATGGCCCCTGGCAGCCATGTTTTTTTGGCCGAATGACCCCAAAATGACTCGTTCCTATTTACATGTCAATGTTAACATCCATGACAAATAGTATGCACAGAAATTCATATACAGCAAGTTAATTTTTTGCTGAGCAATGAAAAAAATATTAAAGAAGAAGTCACGCTGAAGTATGATATAAAGTTTGATCATGATCGGATGAGGGATATGGTCTGTAGGGTGAGCCAAAGGATTTAGTCATATAAAGAGTAAATTTCAAGATGGCCACTGATGGCCATGTTTTTCAACGAATCTTGGTCAAAATAGGAGGCTCCCATCTAGAGGTCACCTGAAGATTCATTTGAAGTTTGGTGATCATCAGATGAGGGTGTGGTCTGCAGGGTATGCCAAAGGATTTAGTCATACAAAGAGTAAAATCCAAGATGACTGCCAGCAGCCATGTTTTTTTATCGAAAATTGTTCAAATTTGATATCTCCTATCTATCTAGAGGTGATTCTAAACATGAATATAAATTTTCAAATCAATTCGGCAATAAATGCGGGCTGCAGGGTGTGCCGATGGATTCAAATTTGAAATCCAAGATGGCTTCTGGCGGCCATGTTTTTTAACAAATTTCTGTTAAAGTAGGAGGCTCCCATTCAGAGGTCACCCCGAAGATCCATATGAAGTTTGGTGACCGATCGGATGAGAGATGTGGCCTGTATGATGTGCCGAAGGATTTAGTCATATAAAGAGTAAATTCCAAGATGGCCACTGGCGGCCATGGATTTGAACAAATTTCGTTCAAAATACGAGGCTCCCATCTAGTGGTCACCCCGAGGGTCAATGTGAAGTTTGGTGATGATCGAATAAGGGATGTGGTCTGTAGGGTGTGCCAAAGGATTTTGTCATGCAAAGAATAAACTCCAGCGGCCATGTTTTTCACCCAAAATTTTTCAAATTCGATAGCTCCCATCTACAGATGATCACAATTGTGCCTGAAATTTTTTTAAATGATCCAGCCATAAATACCGGCAGTATGGGGGGGGGGGGGGGGGGGGGGGGGGGGGGGGGGTGGGGTGCAGATGGATTCAAATTTGAATGTTTTTCATCGAAATTCAGAAAAATATGATAGCTCCCATCTATAGATCACTGACAATACATATGAAGGAAATTGTTCCATGGCATTAGCTCAAACTTTACTTAGTAAACTTGAGCTAAAAACAATCGATACTAGTAGGTAAAACTTGAAAAATGTCATTTCATTCTCTTAAAAGTTAAATAATGATGCATGTATAGACAAAAATTCCATGTTCCAAGTTTAACTTCAATTACCATGAGCTATATTAATTAAACTACATGACCCCATGAGTTCTTTGATCAATATTGTTAAGCCAATGTATTCTCTTATATATGTAGGGCTCCCTATGGGAGACTATCATAAATAAGAGAATGCATTGGCACAGGGTTTAGGCAAAATTTCAGGAAGCTCCAGTCATGAAAGGGTTAAGACTTATCATAATGTTAAATTATGGTTATAGAAAAGACAGTGCAGAGGGACAATTTCACAAAGAAATAAATCCACTGCATGTAGAAATCACTGACCCCACGGAAAGCAACTGACAAACTCACCCAGATACACAAATCAAATTATCTTCCCTTTACAAGGATCACAGATCTATGTCGGGATTAGAACCAGCTACACCATTGCAAGATGGCGTATGCTGGCCTAATATGCAATGCACCTCACCAACTGAGCCACATTTATTAATGTTCTAAAAATTGCCACATTTTCTGTACCAGTTTGCGAAAAACGTTTTTGGAAAAAAATTATTTCCTAGTGATAGAAGTTCCCGTTGACTGGTTTGTGTGACTCAAAATTATGTCATACCCCTGAGTCTACAGTAATGCCCTAAATAATCGACTCCTTAACCACAGCATAATTATTGGTAATTTTTCAGGATTTAGTCGGAAATATGGCTTGTTGCCATTCATCGGAAAGCTCTCATCAAGTTACTCAGTGAGAGCTTTCCGGAATGGCAACAAGCCATATTTCCGACTAAATCCTGAAAAATTACCCATAATTCTGCTGTGGTTAAGGAGTGGATAATTTAGGGCATTAATGTATGTTATACCCCTGAGTCTATACAGACAGATCAGGGAAGAGACACACCACATTTAAAGGTTACAACATCAATCTTGAATCCAAGGGGAAGAGCAGCAAGTCCAGTTAATTAATTTCCCATTAACTACCAGTATATAATTAATCAGTAGAATATTGACATTTCTGATATGTATGAAGATTAATAAAAGGCTGCTTAGGCACAAAATGAAAGTGTCAATGACACTGTAGCTCAATTTCGAAAGGGAATAATTTCATGTGTTACATTCAATGGAGTGATCAGGATTGCGGAAAATTGAAATGTCTGAGTAATACTAGATTATCAACATGAAGAGATATATATAAAATAAAATCCAATATGGCCACTGGCGACTAGGTTTCCAATGAATATCAAAAACATTTGATAGTTCTCATCTAGTAGCTCAATATCAAGATCAGTATGAAGTTAGGTGATGATTGGATGAAGGAAGTGGACTGTAGTGAGTGCCAAAGGATTTAGTCATGCAAAGAGTAAAATCAAAGATGGCTCCCAGCGGCCATGTTTTATGGCCAAATTACCCCAAAATGACTCGTTCCCATCTACCGGTACATGTTAATGTTAACATCCATGACAAATTTCATGATGATCCAACAAAAGGTACGACCTGTAGCCCGTGCCAAAGGATTTAGTAATGCAAAGAGAAAAATCCAAGATGGCTGCCAGCAGCCATGTTTTATGGTATGTAGATGGGAACGGGTCATTTTGGGTTCATTTGGCACGAACAGTACTACAAAGAGTAAAATCCAAGATGGCTGCCAGCGGCTGAATGACCCCAGAATTACTCTAACCAATCTACATGTACATGTCAATATTAACATCCATGAGAATTTCATGATGATCAAGATAAACATGTAGCCCATGCTAATGTATTGAATTTTGAAATCCAAGATGGCCACTGACGGCCATCTCTTTTTGCCAAATGACCCCAAAATGACCCGTCAACAGCTACCGTACATGTATGATAAATTTCATAATGATCTGACCAAAAGTACGACCTGTAGCCCGTGCTAAAGGAAATTGTTGATGGACGCACGCATGCAAAAACACAAGGATGGCGGATACCAAGCCATGGCAATAGATCAAACTTTACAAAGTAAAGTTGAGCTAAATAACAAGGGTTGTGCATCGAACAAGGTGCTCGTCTAGTTTTTTTGCCCATATAAATAATGAATGTTTGCGACCGAAAATTGTTGTGAAAGATCCATATCATATACCACATATGAATAAAATCGGACAAACCTGGTTTTTGAACTTGATCAAGATATTGTTGTGAAAGATCCAAATACCAAATATAAATAAAATTGACCGACGTTTGTTATCGCGCTAATGGACATAATATTGCTATAAATAGAAACAAGTGCCAAAACTCTGGTTAGAAAGTTGAGGCAGACCTGAATTTATGTGTTTACAAATTTAGAGATCACAACAACCAAATAACACTTCCATGACTCGAGCTTCCTGAAATTTTGCAAAAAAACTGCCAATGAATTCTCTGATATATGCAAGTCTCCCATAAGGAGCCTCTCATTCATAAGAGAATACATTGGCCTAATACCCTTGACCGTGTAAGCCAGTGCATTCTATTATATATGGAGGCTCACATATATAAGAGAATGCACTGCACAGGATCTTTATTGCTGCGCCAGCAGAGCTCCCGTCATGAAAGGGTTAACCACTAGAAGGAATCTGCAGTAATGCCCTAAATAATCGACTCCTTAACCACAGCAGAATTATGGGTAACTTTTCATGATTTTAGTCGGAAATATGGCTTGTTGCCATTCATCGGAAAGCTCTCACTGAGAGCTTTCCGATGAATGGCAACAAGCCATATTTCAGATTTACGTCTATGATCCAGATCCTATTTCTAGATCAAAGGGACTATCCCAAGATGAAGTAATAAAGTGTTTCCTAATACGGAGCGCATGTTTGGTGCAGTATTAGTAGTACTAGTTATAAAAGAACAAGATGCAAACAAATAAACAGTAATATATCGTTGGCTGATAAAAACTCCAAGATAATGTCTCCTAGATTGCAATGAGAATAATGAATTATGATTTTATACCATAATTGCCTATTCTATTGTGTGTATAACATCTATTATGCAAACTTAATCTTTACACCCTACTGTGGGTATACAGCTTCCTACTGTGGGTGTAAATTTCTACTGTGGGTGTAAATGTTTAAACGTAATTTCATGTGCTAAACGTTTATACCCATAATAGAACTACATCGTAATTAGCAAAATAGTTCCTATGTCACATGCATTTAAAATTGGAAGTCGTCATGATATAAATTAGATAAGAGGAAAATTGCCTGCATTTCAATCAAATGTAGCATTGTAACTTGCCAGTGTTATATGAACTAGGAAACATAAGAAATATAATTCCAAGTGACCGATCGGTCAGAAGCAGGCTGACATCACATGTGACTTAAATGTTTGCATCACTACGTATGAAGCACATTCCTTATAGCATTGTGTTTGTGTCTCTCGGTGTGGATACACATTCAAAGTAAACAGCAGATTAGTTGAATTGGATAAACAAATCAAAAATAATAATTATGGCATAAATAAAATACACGGATAGAAGCCAAGTGTACAAAATGTTCACCCTTCATGGTGTTGTGGTTTTAACCATGTTGTGGTGGTTTTAACCACTCGCCAAAATGCTCATAGTTAAAACCACAATTCCACTCGTGGTGAAAATTTGGTATTCTCAGCTACTATGGGTGTATTCTATATATATCATCTGTTTTCAGTAAAATAAAACTTGTCGTGTTTTCGCTATCTGTGAGAAAATTGTCAACACGTCATTGACCTCCGATCTCGCAATTTAAATATAGCCAATCATGAAGCTGAGTTTGTAATTGTAATTGGCTTGATTCCGCTTGCAATGAATGAGCGACATGTCACAGCCAATAAAATAGTTCCCAGTCTGAGACGTGACCAATGGAATGAAAGGAATCCCATCAATACAGAAATCAAATCTCTGTCCGTGTTTTAAATCTGATATGGTTGTTGTCTGCTTTTTAAAGAAACTGAGTCGTGGTGGACTTACATTACATCATTCTTAAAGAGGTTGGGCAGTCTACTTATACATGTTTTGAAACACCTACATGTACATGTAACACCTTTTTCGCTACTTTTGTTTTCGCATGAGGACATTCTCGGATATTCCCATTCTGTTGACCGAGCGAAAATAAAACGGGAAAATGATAAGTTGGACATTTGAGATTATGGAAGGTCATTCGGTTTATTATTCATTTTTTTCTCTCAAAACCAATAGAGTGGAAATAGGTCGGGGTTGAGGCGGGCTGGATAAGGGAAATGCGAAAATAAACTTGTTGGCCTAAGAAGGAAGCGATGTGATCAGACTGGTGCGGTGTTTCACGTAAAGCCGATTAATTTAGCACAATTCTGATCAGCCCATATCCGTCTATTAAATTGCACATCTACATAAACGAACCATGTGGTCGCTTTTATTCAATGGATGTAGAAACCATGCATCATTTTATTTTGTTATATGTCCATACAGTACTTTTAAGTACATTGCCACAAAAAAATGAATAAAATTATAAAACCCCTGATTGGGAACTTGTTGAACACGGTTATTTTTACACACATCTGTATCTCACAACTGCCAAGAGCATGCGAATTATGTCAGCATTATTCAGAAAGTGAGCACAATGGACATTGTTTGCTAAATCGTAAATGATCTCACTGTATATTTTGTATATAAATACTTTTCGTTATTCTGTCCATCTTATGTATATAATTTCGTTTTCTCAATATCCATTCATGTTATTTAATTGGATCAGAGAATAAAGCAATTCAAAGTGAACATGATTACTAGTACTTATTGTCACTTTCTCCACGTTATTCCCTTTCAAGTTTCATGCTCAATCAAAGGTCCATGCTGCCGCGGCTTTGTCTTCAACTATTGAAAAGATTTGAACATAAAGGTTCATAAAATCTTCGCAGGCTCCAATTTTATAGATTCTATGACCGGGCAGTGAATTCCAAAGGAGGCCCACAGGGGTGGATATAGTCAGTGCAATTTAAAGGCATGGATGGCCTTCACGGTGGGTAATCCGTTAAAACAGCCATAGATAGAAAGGATATTAAAATATAGACAGACTGTCTTCTTATACCAATCATAAATATTGCATAAATAGTATACAATTGTCAAGCAGATGCTATACTATTTTTCAAACAAGCTGATACCTCATTTATGTGCAAATTCACATTTGTTTGCTCTAACATTCTGACCAAAGTTGTCAGTCAAAGGATTTTCCAAGATGTCTGGACTTGTGTATTCCACGCACCTCCGACTGGAAATGTTATAGAATGTTATAGAAAACCACTAAGTATATCAGAACAAATAAGGTATCAACTTGTTTCAAAAATAAACCAGCATATGCTAGTAACAGTCAAACTGCTATGTTTTGTGTCAGTTCTTCGTATATTAAGTTTTCAGTTTGTGCGTTTGCACATTTTGAATGCGTGGTATTCACTGACCTCGAAACCAGGTGATTCCCCACAGTGATATGAACTTGACAATAACATACTATTTATGCAATATCTATGATTGGTATAAGAACAAAATATGTCTATATTTTAATATTCTTTCTGTTTATGGCAGTTTTAATGGGTGTGACTATTTTAACAGCATACCCACGGCGAAGGCCATCTGTGCCTTCAAAACCAAATAATATTTTATATTGGTGTAAACAATGTTTATTTGAACAAGAGAAAACCGAACATCACATTGACAAAATTTATATATATGCACAAACAGTTCAAAGGAGGATGGGACAACAAGCCATAATCCTTATTTTATATTGACATTGTCTTGCAACACACACAACTCAGGCTCCACCCAACGGGATTTCAATTGCGAACTATAATATTATCAGTCTTAAATGACAGGCTGATGAGTCAATTCTCTAATGATGAAGCTGTCATGATACTTCTCAAATATCCAAGTGTTACCAAATCTATAGGGCGCTTTTTGTTGGTAACATCACACATCCGTGTCACCTAATAAGTAATAATCGACAGCAACAACCTGTTCTAATCAGGATGGATTATGACACCTTGATTTTATGACAGTATAGGATGTTGACTTCTTATAAGATTATCACACCTCGTCACCAGACAAGGCGAGATCTCAAATACAATATATATCGTCTGGCCTACAGTATTTTAACAAAGGGAATCAAACCACATTTATCTTGCCATCTTTGTAATTTTCGACATCAAGTAAACCACGACTGAGCAGCAAGTACACCACAGCGGAACGGCAACTACAACGCGGCGGTAAGTACACTATGGCCCAACTGCAGTTAGCCGGTGGAACCGTGGTGTAGTTGCTGTTCGGCTGCGGTGGCAATGCTAACCATGGTTAAGTGGACACTTGTTTTGTCCAGCGCAGAGCATCAATTGCGACAGTATTACATGTACATGTACATGTATGTGCGATCATTAGTTAGTATTGTCAAGTCTCTTTCCGCAAAAGCATTGTGGTCTATGCATGGAAATCATTGAAATGCAACTGGCGGAAAAGATTTGATCATTTGAATTAGGACAGCCAATTTCGAATTGAATCGAATTAGACATATGTTGAATTGAAACGATCCCCAGGTCCCTAAAACCAACTTAACGATTTTGGTCGTGCTAAGTAAGAAAGTTCTATATTTTGCCGCAATAGGATGACTGACGGTCGCACTATGTCGGTATATATATATATATAATCATGTATAAACAATACAATCAGGCTGAATTAGGAAGAAAAATGAAATTTTTACCAGCTGTTTGTACATGTGCATGTTTGAAATTTGAACTTCCTACTTGTGATCTCTAAATGTATCTAGGTAGGATCAGAATGGATAGAGAATATGGATTAAATATGAGTAAGGGACTGGAAAAGCTTGGTGAATTCAAATGAAATGCGAGTTTGGGGTGGGTCCCAAAAACCTGGAAAAAACTATTTTGTTTCTGCACAAAGGAGAATGGTGGGTACCTGGAGTGCTGCAAAAAATAAATAAGCCCTGAATCCGCTAATTTGTTCCTGACCCACCCCGCCCCCCCCCCCCCCTTTGGTTGGTAGACAATTTTTGTTTTTGATATTTACATTTTATATACATGTATATATTTATTTATTTTATCTTGGGACGGCCATCAGTCCTGTGTTTTGTCATGTTGAGTACGACTGCTTTTGTCAATACATTTATGAATGGTATTGTTGTTTCCCAAGATTAAGAATGGGGTTTCTGATACTTGCGGTTACTAGTCTACTCAATAAGCCATATTTAAAAATAGACCCACCTTCTGGCATGCCCACACATATACATACATGTATGTTTGCTTCGACCACTCAGTATTTACATGTACCTCAACCACAGTCATCTTAATAGTGTAATAGTTGACTTTAATTTGGAGTCTTACTTGCAGTCCACAGACAGCTACAGTTTTTATTTAATATGGCAAAATATCATCAGTAAACTTGCAGTCTAATTAAAACTAGACCATGTTTCATTTCAATCGACTTATGGTCTAGGGACTCCCATGGTTAATATAATATTATTTCAAACGGGAGGAATCCTCCAATGAAAGTACTTGCACAACGAAGAATTAATTACCGGTACTTGACCAATCAGTAACTTCCTGCAAATCCAATAATTATTCACACTTTGTCACTTAGTCACACAAGCCCCACCTAATACTTCTAAAAATAAGTATTGCGGAAAGCAGAAGTGATGGAGAAAGCAAGGCTGTATCAAATAATCGTGATGTCCTAATAATAGTGATGGTGGGGATTTATGCTGAAATTAATAATAGTGATGGCAATTTCACTCTATGTCTTAATGCCAAATAAATTGAAATAATAGTGATCGTTGGGAATTTTCTCCAAAATTATAGGCATATTACGGACTTGTTCGGGTACGTGAAATTGTTAAGTTAGTATTCAGGCACTATGCCAACTGGGAGAATGTAGAATTATACTAACATCGCTGAAAATATCAAGCAAATCGACCGTACAACAAAATAGAAAACATCTTCCAAACTACGCTCAATTGTAAATATTTACTTCTTGATCCGGGACGCAACTATCTGAGATAAACTAACGAAAACGATTTCGCCATCGAGAGTCACTGCATTTAAATAATTCAAAAAAATGACGACGTGTGTTGTCAATTTGGATATAATATTTGTAAAAATAACTACTTTGAGAAAAATTATTCTTCATTTCTATTTGATTACCCTACCGCAGTGTTTCATATCACTTTAATAATCATGCTGACACTATTATTAGGCACCTGAGAGTAAGATTCTGGAATCATATACCAGTATGAGGCAGCTCTTTGTGATTACGCAAGGTTACAGAAAATAGGTCCTGAACAGATCACTGTTCAATTGTTTTATATTCACAATGATATTTGTTCATGAATATTAAAAACAATGCTGACAACAAGACAGACAAAAAATTGCAGATATTGACTTGCGCCTAAAAAAAAAAGACGTTTGTTTCCGCTAACCCGACCGACCCTATTTAAAAGCGCCGAGTCTAAACTTTTTATTGCGATCGAAAAACTGACTTAAAAAAAATAATGGTATCTGAATGTTTCACGCATTTAACAGAGATAAAAGCATGGCGGTCGCTTCCGGTGGAAATACCCACATACTATACATAGATATGTATCTCCCATTGAAAACAGCCGGTGCTTTGGAAAGTAAACATAATTCACACCACAACAACAATAATGGCTACCTCTGTAGGCCAGCACGTTGTTGTGGCTATCTATCTGGACTAAAGTGTCCACTGCGGAAGCAAAAAAAAGATCAGATCGATAGACAACAAAGCCAAAATTGAAGAACTCTTCTTTTTAATCCACCCGGATAAGACTGACTTCAGTAAGGTTAAAGTGAGGTGCCGTACATCCGCTGAGTCAGCGACGTTCGACATAAATGTTGAAATGAATGTTAAGGATTTGTCGGCATTCAACATACATGTAAACCATATTGAGTTTGTTTGCGGTGATAGCGAGATCGTGGAAAAACAGATCGAACATGATACTATGGAAATCATCACACAGCGGAATGCATTTGATATTCTTATGAAGAAATAAATATATATCATCTGTAACTTTGAATCTGAGTTTCTTGTTTCTATATTCCATAGGTTGACCACCTTGAGACTAAGACAGGGACCAGCCTAGGCCTGATTTTCAGGGCGAAGTGACTTCTCCCTGTCACAAAAAAATGACAAAGTGGGAGATTTCCAGGGCAAAATGCGTTGGCAAAATTGAAATCCGCCCGCACTGTAGTCGCCTATAAAAGGCTATATAAAGAAAATAGGAGATATGTAATATTTAATTTAAAATGGTGAAACAATGGTTCAAATGTGGAAGCTTTATGTTCAAATCATCACACTAATAACTATGAATAATGTCCAAATATAATTGTGAGAGAATGGTTTTGAAGGTTATAAGCAACTAAATACTTGAAATTATGCCCCTTGGCATTTGTGTAGGGAAACTCGAGTCAGCATAAAAAAAATACTGGCAGCTGAATGGTGTATACTATCTTCGGTTGTTTAATGTGAAAGAAAAAATAAATTCATAGGCTATGTTAATTCCTCGGCCATTTGTGTGGGACCCAAAGCGTGTCGAGGCGCCCCATAATCTGACAAATTAACCCTTTGAAACAAAATTCAGATTTTATACCAATAAATGGGTGTTTTGTAAAAATGAATTATTTGGAACAGATAGTGCACCTTTAATGTCGAAAAGTTGACAAACGAGCCCAGCAGCCTCTCGTCGTATTTAGTGATCCGTCTATTCTCGATTTGTTATTTGGAGTGGACCGGGAAATTCTAAGGGACACAGCGAACCCCAGTTTCGTGTCCGAAAAAATCGAGGGGGGTGGGGTAATTCAAGTTACAAGTTTGTCATTTCCTTCCATGTAATGAAATGCGACTTTTTTGAGTCTTGAAGACTGTTATTACTGGCATCCAGTTACTTTGTCAAATCGGCGTTATTATATGTCCCTGTGTGTTTCCCGCGACCAAAACAAACGAATTTCGACTCGAAAATCGTGCTTTTTGGGTATTTATGTTGTTTTTAAAAATATTTATGTCAAGTACACTTCACAGCCATACAACTTCTATTAAAAAATAGCACGTTGTCATGTAAAACATAAAACAGGAAAAAAGTGGCTAGAGTCCCAAATGGTGTGGTGTCTGCTGGGGGTTAAAGTGGAACATAGGTGCTCCGACAAAGTTTTATTTTGCGCCCAATGTCTGGAACAGTGGGGTTAAATACAACCCAAAAAAGGGAGAAGTGGTGTAGTTCTTGTCTGGAAAGCAGGTTTTTTATTAATATTATGTTTTCTGTGACAATTTGATATATGTTCAAGCAAAAATCCACACATTTTTGGTTGCGTATAAGTTATAACATAGATGAAGGAAGGATAGATACGTCACTCAACGTCATTTGATCGGCCAATCGGTAACGCACTCAGATTCTGTCCGTCATTGCTAAAGGTAGTTCAACTCCGATTCTTCTAATCAAAACAGTGCTTTCTCATCGCAATAAAAAGAGGAAAATCTGGCGTCTATTGCTGCTGAATTAATTGTACACCAACTGTCATGAATTATCAGAATCTCACGTTTCAAAGGGTGTCCGCTGTGGAGTAAGAAATGTGAGTTTTTATGCCGTTTGAGACCATTTTTGTAGTAAAACAACACGAAATTCTGTATTCTATTTTTGTCATTTTCACCTGGATTAAGTTATGTTACAACGACTTTCAAAATAAAATTAATTTAATACATTTCACCTGGTTGCATTTGGTAATTTGAATATTATGTACATGTATGTATGGGTACCGATCCAAACTTGTTTTATAGAAGAAATATTTCAATGACAGCTGTCAGATGTCAAGAATTTCCATGCCACTACCAGGTGTGATCAGGTGTACTACAGTAATAATTTAGAAATGAATAGTCAAATCAATTCACCAATTGGGCAGTTTACATGTCCTACTCCTAGATTATATTATAGTTATTATACTATTCATAATTGTTTCATGTCCCCTTTATGTAATATATATCATTTGTTCATAACATATTTTTCATATAGTCTTTTGATCATTAGATGATATAATCACATTCATATAAATGCATAATGTTGATAAATGACATTGAGACTGAGTGGGCATTAATTATAATTTATACACATACTGGTCAGCTGTGTTGAAATATAATATCATTAGCCTTATTTATTAATATATTATAGCAATAGCATTATTTTTGTATGATAATTTATTACTGCTATCATGTATACAGGAATAAGTATGGTGAGGTACCATTTCTTTTTTGACAACTTATGTCCGACATGGAGTTCTACACGCAAAAGTATTTAAAGTTTGGCTCAGTGGGGTAATGAATCGTCGGGATGGTTTAACCCTAACACTGTCGCCTATGGGAAATATTTAGTTGATTGTAACCTGAAAGAACGGCATTTTTACAACCGATTATGAATACAAAAAGAAATAAGAATTACGACCGCTTATGAATACAAAAAGAAATAAAAATTAGACAATGCTTATGAATACGAAAAAAAATGCTTAAAAAAAAAAAAAACAGATAGAAATCTTGAACATTTTCACTCATTAAAAGTCCCTAACATGGGTACAGATATTACTATGTTGCAAAAAATAATTTGTTTCCAAAGCTAATCTGGCCTTTACATAATTTAACAAAGGGGTGATGATCTGATGTAAGGTGTAGAGTTGTAATCTTCAGGTGTGATAATCTCAAAATCACAAGTCACTGGACACCTGACGATGTATTCACAGCTGTCTGCAATCAACACTCAGGTGTGAATGTGCTCCCAAATCGGATTAATACAGCTGTTAATAGTAACTATGGTGTTATCTACGACAGTGTCAATGGATAACTGGGTTCAATCAATGTTGGCAGTAAATAGTGGGTGAATATTTTGCCGATTTTCTTAGGTAAACTTCGGAAATTTCAGGGCGACTTAAAACTTCGCCCGGCTGCAAAATTAGGGCGAAGTGAGCAAGAATATGGAGACTTCTTCGCCCACGTCGCCCTCTCGGCTGGTCCCTGGACTAAGAAGTCCATATTGTGGGCTCATATCAAGTATTTATTATACACATATTGTTAAAAATATAGAAAAATAAAAATATTTAATAAAAAAAAAAGTTTTGCCTGCCTACTAGTACCGTCCCTATTTTTTTCCAGCTCCTTAGGCCACCGCAATTTAATGACTTGGTTTACGAACATGAGTGGAAAAATTCCCTAGATGGAGGAGGGGAAAAAAAAAAAAAAATCTTGGGCATATTATTCGACGACTTTCCCCCGCATGATCACTAAACATCATTAATTCATTTAGATATCATATCATTAATTCATTTAGATATCATATGAAACCTGATATTCATTATTTCCCCGGTCTTCTGTGGCTGAATTTGAGTGTATCCTATTGGTGAATATTATACAAGCGGATTTAATCAAAATTAATTCAGATTCGGAGATACTTACTCCCTGTGAATACCAATACTGGGTGTATATAGTCTGCATATTAAATATTAAACAAAATGTCACATTGAGGGTGTAATCTAATCTGTAAGTTGCTGTTGATAATTGTGTCAAACATTAAGTTACTCAGATAGCCAGAAGAAATCATGGGAAGGTGAACTTAAACTATATTGAACAACAAAATGAAATAAGAATACCCTACAGAATTGGTGGAATTTCTAACAAAGATATTTTGGAATCAAAGGCACAGCTTTGCATTTGTCCGTAGGCCTATTAACTTTTTCGACTTCAATGACAATGCATTTTGCTTGGAACGCGGAGACAACGTTTAAGGGAAGTCAGTAGCCGAGAAGTAGCGTACTGGTCTCTCGTGCTAACGGACCGGGGATCGCAAGTTCGCAACTTGATCAGGGTATTCTGACAAACATCAGAACGCGGTCAGATATACCATGTTTGTCAGGCTGAAAAGTCTCATTCGAAATCACTGAATAAAGTTCTGAATGCAAAATTCCGACTCCCCTCCCACCATTACAACCCTTGTCCAGGTATGTTGTCGTGGGTGCAGTACGCTGTCCGATCGGGCGCGGACATTAATGGCTGACCCGTGTACATGCCTCGGTGTGTGCACATTAAAGAATGCTACTGGGGTCACAACAGGGTTATAAAGTTACTCGGCCGTGGTAGCACCTGGGCCAGTGCGTCTACAACCAGAATTGGTTCCTGCACTGTAATATCTACAGATACAGATACGTGCATCGGAACATCATTAGAGGAATCACTGAACTAAATGGTTTCCCATAGGCGACTGTTAACGTTTTAGCTAAATTCTCTGAATTGAAGCCTACAGGCCACTCCAGTGATGTTTACCCAGCTAGATTGATCATGAAATGCAAGAAAAATCATAGGTCATGTGTTTACTTTTTTAAATAAATCCCCAATGTACGACAGGGCTATCCCACAGCCAAATTTGATCTGGAAAAACCCAGAACTATAGAAGCCAGTTATTGAGTTAAATAAATTTCCCACTCACAAAAATCCATTCCCCCATTAATTGACCAGTTTAAATTATTTAGATATGATGTACAAATCAAATAAACACGATGTCATCCTTTAATAATAACGTATCACATGTATCAGGTGTCTTTCGATCAGCAGACATGCTTTCACGGTTTCAGTTTCGATTTCAGTAATTCACTTCCGTAGTTAATTATTGGTTGACGATTATCACAATACGATAGGGTAACACTCTGACGTTCGTACTCAGATATCACCAATTTTTTACCTAGCTTGCCTGTCCTAGGTTTCACGGGAAAATGGCTAATTTGATTCTATTTGTCGCTATAAATACATTTATCACACCATGTATCATTCCTTTTTCATTAAAATAAAATAAAACAAGCCAAAGATATGTTTAAAATTTCTTGAGCATGAAATCGGCGACAAGTTGTTACCAGAGTAAGTTATACTTGTGACAGTTACGTTATGCACACGGTGAACATTCCCCTATCGTATTGCGATAATCGCCTTTCGCACCATTCAAAAAGTAGGAATCCGGACTCCGCAGATGTCCCCAATTGCACTACACGATACACAAAAAACGTTGAACGTGCGCCGGAATGAGAATCCAATGCCATAATAAATCACATATCTAAAAGATAACAGTCGGGAATTACTAGAAATGCAATAGATCAAGAATTTTGCGAGTATCAAACGTGATTGTTAATTTTTTTTGCGATTTTCCTTAAAAAGTTGTCGGCGGGTTCGTAAACCAAGAAATTTAATTGCTGTCGCCTTAGTGGAAACAAACGTCTTTTTTTTTAGGCTTTATAAGACAATATATCTGGCCGTGATATAGGGCTGGGCGTATTTCAATATATTGACTATAGTCGGTTTGGAAAAGAAAAGCCGTATTGAAACCATGTGTAAAATAAAAATTCAATATATCGTAACCGCAATTTTGTCACCTCAAAAGACGGTTTCAAATTACAATCCAATACTGAGTTGAATACTTTAGCGGACCGCTGATTAAAAGCAGCCTTTATCGGTCGCTCCCATGTCATGTCTCTGTTGTATTCAATTGTAACCAATGACGCAATGGTTGTATTTTGGGCTGAAGTAGAGCGATGGAGTATCTTCTTCCGAATTCAACCTGATAGCGGTGTAACGTCACGAGCGATACTTCGTCCAAACTTTTCGACTCACGACTCGGCGGTATTTGTCGTTCAATTATATCTTAAAATTTGACTCAGGTTGACTGACAAATCCGTGACATTCATTCAACTAGCCCGCCATTGAGTATTTGCAGACGCAGAATATGACCCGCAGGTGTTGGTCGAAGTATATCACTTGGGACGTTACCTCACTAGCCTCTCACTACCATAAACCCCAATTTTAAATATAGTTGAGCTGCATTGTCTCCCTTCCGTTTCACCTTGCTATCATTATTTCATTATTATGATAATAGATGAATAAAGTTCTCCCCCTTAACTAAATCCCCGTGTTCAAAAGTTAATTAAAAATGTTCCGTATAAATTCATTGTGTGTGATAGACTGCAGACAGCCCAGAATGAACCATCTTGGCCCAATTCTACTAGGTCCTCTATCAACCTATGAGCACGTGCTTAGCTATGACGTCACGGGAATGTGAATCGCGTGCTGAAATGTAAACAATGGAGTGATCAGGATAACTTGAGCCTGTAATTCACTCAATGTTGTTGCGTATTCCAGAATGCAGGAACTTTATATAATGGACACATGCCATTCTGAGAATAGTTTATCATTTACTGCCTGGCGATAGTGTGTAGAATTTTAATCCCTAATAACGAAAACCCGGAGTGTTATATCTCTCGTTTAAAATTTGATTTTACGTGATATTTTTCAATAGTAAAATAATATTCAATAAAACCGTATATCGCGGTGTTATTTCGGAAAAATCGCGGTTTTTAAAAACGTCAATACCGCCCAACCCCACGGCGTGATATCGCTCGGCGAACAAAACAGGCATATCAGGCCACCATAAAGACATCCAGACGTATCGCTGTATACCAGTGGAATCCAAGGCACCATTCCATTTCTTTTATGACCACCTACATCGTGTTATGTTGCGTTGGCAACGAGTAACGTTACGACCGTGTTTGACACGTTTGACGCGTTAACAGTTGAACCACGTTGATGGTAAATATTTTCAACGCGGTCTCAAGGTAGTTCCAACACGGCTGAGAGGGACACTTATTTTGAGAATATGTGTAAGGACCGTACGGTACTAACTCAGGTAAAATAAAATATGACAAACCTGGTTTTTGAAATCAATCAAGATATTGTTGCAAAAGATCGATATACCAAATATGAATGAATTTGATCGGTGATAGTTCAAGTTATCGCACTATCAGATTTGCAATAAATATAAACAAATGGCATATTAAACTCTGGTGAGAACGTCAGGGCAGGCCTGATTTTCTGTGTGTAGCTGTCGCGTGTGACAATAAACTCACACACCAAAAATTCTGTATAGTCTATAGATCTGTAGATACATTCCGGTTCAGTATAGATGCACTATTCCAGGTGCTACCACAGCCGAGTAACTTTATAACCCTGTGGTGACTCTGGTAACATTCTTTAATGTGTACACACCTTGAAAACAAAATTTTTATATCATTTGCTTCCAATTTGACTGCCAAAACTGAAAGTGCACCAAATTGAACACATCAAAAATGTCAAGTGGGAACATGATTTGGGACACACTAATAGTTGTAGTCCGAGTCCGAGCCCGAGCCCAGTAAAATGTGTAGTTGGGACTTTCAATTTCGTTTATTGTCGTTAATATGATTCCAATAGTGATGAATTTTGGTTTGTGGAAAGTTATGCCACTTACAAATTAAAAAAACTAAAAAGAAAATTTGTAAGTCTTATATTTCAACTTTTATCGACTTTTTTCGTTCTCCAGCACACTAAAAGTTGTAGTTGGAATCAGCCGAGCCGGCCGCCGAGTCGCTAATTAGCTGTTAATTGCTATTGTTAGGAATATGTTGGCGGCTTAAATCAATGGATTTATGAGTTAAGACAAGAGTGTTTGCAACTTATAGTGAAATATAATCAAAGTACTGTTTATACAGTTACTTGTTGTTACGCGTGTTTACGTAAGTAGGCCGCATGGCAATGCAAAGACAAAGGAACAGAAGTATCAACGAACGCTGCCGTCGACCATGGCCACCTTGAGGAAAGAATGTGTAGACAGAGAACCGGCACCGGTATACAGGGACAGTGTGACCAAACCAGGCATATCAACGACGACCCAAGGAATCATGAATGCCAAGAACATGAAGCAAGTTGAGAACGTCAGATACTATATGATAGTGCCTTCAAGAATAAATTGTCAGCGTCAACGACAATCCAGCTGGGGCAACTGTACAACAGCAACAACATCATCATACCCAGCATCCAGCAGCAAACGAACTCCGTCGACTGTGGTATATTCTCTTTAGCGTTTTCTGTAGAGGATTGTGAGTCATGGGTACACCATATGTGTACAGGTGAACCCCAGAGTTATATATGCAACAGTTGTTCAGTTTGATCAAAATTATAAATTATGTTTATTGCTATACATGATGAATCCTACTTATGCCCAACTAACCTTGGGATCAGTCACAGTTAGTGGCACACGCTGAACGTGGAGTCCCTTGGTATCGGGAAACGAGGACATAAGTAGGATTCTAATCATGATTATTTAAATGTTGATATATATTATAATTCAACTGATGCCTAACTCACCTTGAGGCCAGTCACCGTTAGTGACGCACGCTGAACGTGTTGCTCCTTGGTAAACGTATCGGAAAACGAGGTAGACATCAGTCGGATTATTATAGTGTCATTAATATGTAAATAATATATTAATAATGTACTAATATCACGTTTATTTCAGGTGTTATTAATGTTTTTCAAGTTTATAATTTCAGGTGCAGTTCACGGCGAAGAAGATGGAAGTCAAGATAAAAAACGGCCCTTTTCAGGGCCATACACATTCTCCTAAAGAGTAATCTTTAAAATTGCTAAACCTTCATATATTGCTTAATAAAAGTCATTGTTTGTTTTTATTCCCCACTACTTGCCCTTTGATCTTCATGTGACCCACCACTGACTTAATCCAATCAGCCGCCTAACAATAGCAATTAACAGCTAATTAGCGACTCGGCGGCCGGCTCGGCTGATTCCAACTACAACTTTTAGTGTGCTGGAGAACGAAAAAAGTCGATAAAAGTTGAAATATAAGACTTACAAATTTTCTTTTTAGTTTTTTTAATTTGTAAGTGGCATAACTTTCCACAAACCAAAATTCATCCCTATTGGAATCATATTAACGACAATAAACGAAATTGAAAGTCCCAACTACACATTTTACTGGGCTCGGGCTCGGACTCGGACTACAACTATTAGTGTGTCCCCATGATTTCCCCCTCCCACACACCACCCCTGCTGTTGTAATTGTGTGCCCTTGGTGCTCAGATGTGTCGTGAGCGTGACTGCGCGCCTGTCACATATTGACATGATGAATCCTACCCAATTCTTCTCAGGTGGTCAATTCTAATTTTGTAATTTGTTTTTGTATCGTCATTGGTGCAGCGAAAATAGGATACGTAATCTAGTGAAAGGAAAATAAACTGACGGAAAATATGTCAAATAAATTTTATAGATAAAATGTTTGCCACAGACGTTTAAGTACACAACATTAATATTATTTGAACGTGTTACCCACCAACTCCGTTACAATTCGTTGAGTCCGCTTCCATCGTGCCAATTTCGGAAGTTGAATTTTTGTCCAATGCGCAATACGTCACGCACCTTGCGTACCTGCCACAGAACGTCATTGATATACATACCCTTTTGGCGGGAAGGTTAAATTCTCTGGCAGGTAATTTCAGGTGATTCATCCAGTTTTTCTCACCATTTATCATTTAATTATATATTCTAAATTTCTAATCGCCTTTAATATAACTCATTTGAATATCCATTGGCGAATGAATGCTTTGCATGACATTGGGTCAAGGCAGAAATACTCAAGAGAGTCAAGTCAACATTCACATTTGACTCTTTGAGTTTGAGTCTTGACATTGTGTAATTTGTGAGTGTGACACTGACAAGTTTGATTTGAAAAAAAAAAATTTCATCCGTACAGGGGGGTGGAAAACAGTTTTTTTGTGGTCGATAGGACCAACATTGGCAACAAATTTTTTTTTCCGCAACTCAAAAATATTTTTCCTGCAACTCAAAAATATTTTTCCTGCAAGTCTTTTTAAAATTTAACTGTTTTTGCAATGAGTTTGGCTTAAAACACATCTATGACATCTAGTATATGTCAATATTAACATAAATGACAAATTTCATGATGATCAGACAAACAATATAGCCTGTAGCCCATGCTAATGGATTGAATTTTGAAATCCAAGATGGCCGCTGACAGCCATGTTTTTTTGGCCGAATGACCCCAAAATGACTCGTTCCTATTTACATGTCAATGACTCAATGTTAACATCCATGACTAATAGTATGCACAAAAATTCATATACAGCTGTTTACAGTGAATTTTCCCCCCGCAAATCTCTGTTTTAATGTTAACACGTTCACTGCCGAAAACCAATGGGTAATTCCATCCCGTATGCCAACATGGGATTTGATGTTTTGCCAATAGTAGATGATATTTTACGTATGTATGAGCAATGGTTCGACCAATATCGGGTTATATGATGCTGAAACATGTTATAAGACTACTACGAGATAACTCGTAATCGGCACCTGGGACGGAATTTATTAGTGTTTCATCCCTGGTGCCAGCTACGAGTTATCTCGTAGGTAAATACAATTTTGTTGTCAGTGTCTTAGATGACGAAGAGTGCTATACATGTACAAGCATATCGTATGTAAGACATGGTAACTGAATTTATATATGATAATTGGTACAGACTGCGTCGAATAAGACGTCAAAAAACATAATATGTATTTACCTAAGAGATAACTCGTAGCTGGCACCAGCGATGACCACTGATGAGTTTCATCCCAGGTGCCGACTACGAGTTATCTCGTAGTAGCTTTATAACACATTTCATCTATCATTTGACCCGTCCCGGATTTGATCGACAAAAAATGTATAAAGCACGATAATTCCTTTATATATACACATTGTGTCCGGGAATGGTCTAGTCGCACATGTATATCATGGTTCAGGGAAGTACAGAAGAGGTCCTGGTGAATTGGAGTATCCTACCAAGATTTCTATCTGGACCCCACCCCATGTTCGGGCTGTGGGAATCGTATCTCAAGCCATCGTAATTATACATATAAAATCGATCAATGGGGTCGTTGGGCATGTAAACACCAACATTGCTTACGGTTTGTGTTATTATTTATGTGGTATGAACATTACTACGAGTTAACTTGTAGTAACAGTCCCCATGGAACTGTTTACTACGTTCAAAAATGGTCGGAAAAAATTGCCGAAAACTGAAAAAAATTTGGACGCGGGGGTGGGTGGGTCCCAACAAGGGTCGAAAGTCAAAAATCAGCATACGTGCCTGATAATTTTTTCCGACCCCCACCCCCCTGATCCGTATTTTAGTTTTTACTAAAAATTCTCAGTTTACTGTTGACCCGTTGTGTAACTTGTGTTGAGAATATTATCATTTAAATTAAAGATGACAATGAGTGAATGACATAAGATTAATTACTTCTCAATATTTCGAGAGAACTTCTCAATATTTCAAGATAACTCTCAATATTTTGAGATTAGATCTCAATATTTTGAGATAATTTCTCAATATTTAGAGATAATATTAATATGTCGAGCATGTGCTGTGCATGTCAACACCATCACTGGGGGGAGGACATTTAACTCTCCTGCAAAATCCGTTCGAAATTGCATAATCGTCCAGTGCGCATCAATAAATGCTATTAAAGTTGCAAATTGTGATTTTTCAATATCACTGTCTGAGTGTCTGTATCTGTGTGTGTTAAATTTGATTTGTAGCCCTCACGGAAGATTGAACAATCAGGAGTTATAAATCACTTTGTTTTCGAGATTTTACCATAATCTTCCACGATAAAGTTTTTTTTTGTTTTTAACCAGAAATGGGACGTTCCAATTCCAGACAAGAGAGTACATTAGGTGAACCAAGAGCCAACAACATAAACCCAACCAATGTACTGCAGTAATTCCGTTGGCATGTTTCGTTATAATTCCAACGGTTGGGAGGAATAAGTTGGGCCAACCATGGGTGGGTCAACCAAACCTAATACCAACCGTGCTGACTATATGCCTTAATGCCTATGTTGGCCCAACGTAGTCATGTTTTCTGGGATGATAAGAGCTTCGAATTGGGCGTCAGTGAAGGATGGAGAGCGACATTATTCCCCCGCATCACAAACTGGGTTTCAAATAACACTAAATGGCTATATCATCTTGGGATCTCGGAACATAATGAAGGATATATATCGCGCAGCTTGTCGATGACTACCTTAATCATATTTAAATGCTGCACGAATTCAAAACTGACAAACATATTTTCGTCAAAGATTTGTATCTGGTGACAGTTTCATTTCTTAATGGTTCCTGAAGGTACATGTCTAATTGTCTATATTAATGACCAAGCATGACAAACATTTCCTTCGAGTTGGTTGTGACTGCATTAACATTTTGTTGAGAAGATGGGTGGTTATATGCTCCAAACAATCATTATAATATTCAAATGCATGGTTATGGAATCATTGAAATGATCTTGAAAGATGTAAAACTGCAACTGCATAGGTGGTTGACATAGAGAAAATCATTATTTAGCCCAAGAAAATAATATTTGTGGTTTGGGTTTCCCTACCGACCCTATTTTAAACCCCCTACCCTAAAGTTTTTTTCATGGTTTTCAAGAAAATCTGTTGAATTTTTTCTCAAAAAAGTTCATAAAACACAAAAAAACACATTTCAGCATCTCAGAATAGGTTGATTTCGTAGTAAAAGTATTGTGTAATATTAAAATTTATACAAAAATAATCAAGAGTAGTTTTATGTCAATCTTGCAGAGTAAAATACGCACATGAAAAGTAATAATAATATGTCAAAATAATTTAAAAAAATTAAATATCAAGCCTAGCTACCAACCCTTACTAGTAGTTAGTAGTGCTGGGACGGTTGCCCGGATAACCGGTTACGGTTCGGTTACGCGTGTCAACCGGTTGGAGGAGGCCACAACCGGATAACCGTAATATTGATAACGATCGTACTATCATCATAGTACTCCGTGTAAATGTTGCCGAAATCATTTACGGAAGTTTAAGTAACGAGAGTAAGTAATAAGAAGCCTCTTAGAAGCGATTTGGACAGTTGATTGTGTATTCATATACCCCACAACACACGCCTGATTGATCACTGGTGGCTTTTCTAGACATGAAACCAACAACTCTGTGAATCACTTGCTACACATTCAATGCAAATTTCCTTTGGCGGCATTACATGACTTTCCGGCTGCACGCGCACCGCGGCATACATCGAAGCAATCAAGTCTAGACTTTTACTACGTCATCAATAGTATGTCTTTTTTCTTGAAATCCCCCCTTTGTCATTACCATTAGTTCATCTCAAAGCGATGACAGAAGACCTACGAAAACGGAAATCGAACGTTTGGGGACATTTAATTCTAATTGAAGATGGCAAAAAAAAAAAAAAAAATGGGCGATATGCAAGGCCCGTCGAAGGCGATTCGTTTATTCTGGATCAACAACAATATGAAGTCGCACATCCAGAAAAAAACACAGGCCTACTGGGAGTGGGAAATCAGAGTATATCTAGTGATGTGTTCTATGACTTTATTTCCTAAACACTGGCTGGGGCTTGCGTAATACCGGTAATGAATCATGATGATTTAGTTTTGTTTGAATTTGTTTATTAAATAATTGAAGTAACATCGTGTAGCCACTGTGATTAATACATACCTGCCTATACCCAAACACTAGTAAACATTACTAAACAACAGTATACCTACCTTCAGTACCTTGTTTGGGCTAATCGTGCCCGGGATATACACAAGGGAGGAACTATATTTCGTCGCTGAAGGTTTTGCAAGCAAGCGTTGTTTATGCAGTGTGGAACTCCCGTAAACATCGATATACTAGCGCACCACTAATATATATTATATTTTTATAGTTTGTTTGGGCTCAAAACTGAATTAATTTATACATGATTTACAACTATTTGATCGCCGTAACGGGAACGCATTGTACAAACAAAACATCGTTTGTGATCGCATGTATATCAACGTTTCCGGGACGCGTAATAAACACTTGTTTTGCCGATATAGTGACCAGTGTATTTAATCTCGTACTTAGGGTAATGCTGGTAGCGGTTAACCGGTTATGGTTAGGTTAATGCCCGTGGTTAACCGGTTAGGAAAAAACCCCAACCGTCCCAGCACTAGTAGTTAGTAGTATTTTTTTTTCCGACTTGTAACCCAAACCAGACATTTAATTTCTTTGGCCTTAGCTGCGCGCATTTTAAGCAGTTGGGTTGACATACATTTATTTAACTCGGGTTGTATGTCCATGGTGACACTCCAGTGTTGTGGATATGGAGACATTAAATCAAACCCCGATATGTGTATTTGACTCATCTTAGCACATACATGTATATCAACCAGCAAGGGGGCATGCGCACCTGCGATTTTGAGTTTGGTCGGACTTATTTTGGCAGAGTTATTGCCCTTTTTCGACATAGAACCGTACATCTTGGGACGCATCATTTGACCGAGTCTGTATTCCGTCATTTTCCAGTCACTTTTTAAAAACTTGGTACAGATGTCAACCAGCATGGATTTCGGACTTCAGAGTCATTTTGGCAGAGTTATTGCCATTTTTCGACATAGAAATGTTTTAAAATTTAGATTTTTTATTTTAGAGTTCTTGACCCTTTCTCGACACATTGAAGATGTGCAAATTATAGTGAATATGCACTTTATATCGTATTGGTGTGATCAATTCCTCCTACAGTTTGTAGTATAGGGATCTGAAACCCATAAATCCTTCAAACCTGCCACCTTCGTCGAGGGACATTTTGGTCAACGACCTTTTATTATTTTAGACCTTAATCTAATTTCCACTTGCATTTTCTAACTTCTCAGATTAAATCATGGATATGGAGCAAGATGCAGTCACAATGTTTTCTATTGGAGAAGGTTATTACTTCCCTTCTGAAGAAGATGAGACGGCTAGTTATCAGGAGATACCCTTCACGGCTTACAAAAAAGAAGAATCAGATGTCGTCGAAGTTCCGGCTGTTTCCACACAGACTGATGGAATTTTGGACACAAATGAATATGAGCTTGAGTATGATGATGATGATGAGGAGGAGGAGGAGGATGACGATGATGAAACAGCTGACATTGAAAATATTGAGGAATACCTTCCACTTAAAGACTTCAGTAAGGTAAATTGTAATATTATACCCCTACTAGTACATCCCTTGAAATTGACATTTTCTTCTATGAACAGCATTACTTTGGAATTGCATGAAATTCTATATTAGCTTCTACAGCTTTTTCTACAGTACTAGTATTGACGTAGCTAATTTCGAGGGCTGCCCCTACAAGAACCTAGCCTTTTTGGGGGGTATACCAGATTGACTTTGTCTGTCCGTCGGTCATATATCTCATCCATGGGTTATTTAATCTGAAGAAATTTGGTATGGAGCTTTGCCATCATGACGGCTTTCAAAAGAGGGGCAAATGACCTTGTTCGCATTTTACATTCCAAAGTTATCCTTCTTTGTTTATCTGGAAATATACGTGTTTTTTGTATTCCTACGCAGATATCTCAGTCATCATGAGTCATGGGTTATCAGATCTCAATGAAATTTGGTATGTAGGTTCGACATAATGACTGCTTTCAAATGAGTTACATTATATTTGTTGCATTTTCCGTTCTAGAGTTATCCTATTTGTTTATTTTAAATTTCCGTCCTGCCCATGTTTCAATTTGGCATGGTGGAGAACTGCCAGTACCTGAGGTGCATGCAACTTCTTTTTAAAAGGTAATGCCACACATATATAAGAGAATACATTGGCCTTACAATGTTTACATTGACCTTGCAAGCCAGTGCATTCTCTTATATATGCGAGCTCCCTATGGAGAATGCACTGGCACAGGATCTTTAATGCTGCACTAGCGCAGCTCCCACCTTGAAAGGGTTAAAGAGTTTATATATGATGCACAACAGTCTTTAACTCCTCAAGACTTAGGCCACCCTTATTTTATTAAATGGTTTACGGAATCGCAGCCCCGACAGGGGAAAGAAATCTGTTAATTTATTTATTTTTTTATTCTCCCCGGCGACCGTAATTTCGTTCAATGACCGGAAGCATTGCCAACTCGAATTATCTACTCTATATTTCTGATATAGATTTTATGGATTTCCCGGTCTACGTATTTAAACTATCCATGTGGTGGCGCTTCAATCGGGAACAAAGCACGTGTTTACAAATATGCATGGTGTAAAATGGCGTCTGCTACGATGTGGTTCGCAATTCTGCTTAAATGCGGAGACGGATCGTTAATCAAAAAAACTGTGCAGGCAAGTTCGGAGACAATCGGGGAGACTATTAAACGTAACTTTATAGAACGAACGGTGAAGGAAGATAGTATACTGGGATTTACTCATGATCCTGACAAGTCAAATGTCAAAGATTCTTCTGGAATGTTATTGGCCGTGGACTTTCCGACGCAACAACTTCAAACTTTCGAGCTCAAGTACGTTGTGTTGCGTGAAAAAGAACCAGTACAAACAGTCACGGAAGCGATAAACGATCCAAGCCCGGTTACCAGAACGATCACCGATGTCTTGATGTCGATCAATTTCCAGCAACTGTGGTCGGGTAGATCTGCACATATTAATGACTGACCGACTCCAGAAAATATGCCTTTTAAATATCCAATTATTCAAAGTCATTTGTTTGGATGTAGATAAAAAGTCCAACAAACAGCCCTAGTATTTGGCTGTTTGTTGGACTTATTATATGAACATCTGCACTACAATTAACTTAATTAAATGGGCACCAAGTGTCTACTCGTCATCAGGTATCAAGTTTATAAATTATAATATCAGTATATATAAAAGTATGATATCGAAACCCATTCATGTATACTATTGAATGGATTTTCCATATCTTGACCTATTTAATAAAAGTACATAGTGGAACCATCTATAATTATGAACCATTAATAATACTATTAATATATGGATATGATGATATTAATGCAGTAATATTTATCAGATACATTCAAGAAAACTGTTCTACCAGTGTCACCTTAACGAACGTCCAAATTTTTTTTTTTTGACTCAATCAATTTTATTTTGATTTTTTTCCCTCCCGACCCTACCCAATCCGTAAACCATTTAATTAAAAAAATCTGGCCTTAAAGGGACGGGCAGCCTTCCTTGTTGGTTATAATTAGAAATAACGTTTATCAAATTATGATAATTTCCTCTAAAATATACTAAAAGTATAGCATTATACTTTCTGAAGAAAATGCAGGTTGAGTGTTGTTTAGTTTCTCAATAGACCGCCAGTGAAAAATAAACTATGAACTTATAGCCTATTTAAAGATGAATACAAAATTGAGCCATATGTCATTCACACGTGATCACAAATTGCTCGCGAAAAGTTTTCTAGATTGCACGTGAGCAACCACATATTGGCAATAGAAAAAGGGAGGCATCGACAACCAGTAATACCATTAGAAAATCGGCTATGTTCCATGTGTGACAAACAATGTGTCGAATCTGAAATGCATTTTATAATTGAATGTAATGCATACGATGATTCAAGATCTAATTTATTCAGCAAAATTGAGAAACACGATAGTGAATTCAATAATTTGAATGACGCAGATAAATTTGCACTGATTATGAGAAATGATAATATTAAATTAATTAACAAGGTTTGCAACATAGTCCAGCTATTCTTCCTTCGGCGGAATAACAAAACTTGAAAAAATTGTGGAGGGAATGTATTTATGTATTGCTTATTTATGTATATGATACTCATCAGTATCTTGCAACTGACTATTGAGGTGTTTTGCAATTAATTCTTGTATCTTGATATGGATTCCATATTATTCACAAAACGTGCTTTGAGTCAGAGAAAATCAAAATGCAGGTCAAGTGTTGTTTAGTTTCTCGTGAAAAGCACGGTGAATTGTTTATAAGCAGCGTCACGATATTGCGTCATTTCCTTTTTGAGATTCATGCGCATTCTATGTCAGTTGTAAAACCCCTAATTTGGGGCGTGTACAACTTACAACCCAATACTGTCATAGTAAATTCCTTATTTGGTGTGTGACGTAATTACATGTACCATAGGTCAGGAGAAAATACAAACTGGATTGAAAAATATTCATCTCTTTGCAAGAACAATTATATTATGTACATGTTTTGATTGTTTTCTGTCTGTTCATTTCCCAATCATAAATTAATTGGTAATAGCTGGATTTTGAACTGACAGTAGGGCTGCAATGATTCACCGTGGTTTTGGTGAATCGCGATGTTTACCGGCGGTGCGATACGTGGTTTCGATCCATATTTTTGTAGTCTAAACGCATGCCCAAGCACTCTGAGAGAACTCTTTTCATTGGCTGTAACCACAATAAGTTTCATGTTCTGTTAACCAATCAAAATTCTTGTTCCTCCGATGGTTGATGACTCGATGACCTTTGAAATTTAAAATCAATAATATGTCGGAACTATCAGACCATAGGCGAGGTAACTCCAAAAAACGCCTGTATGGAGACACTTCGGTTTTTGTGCCTTTGAGAAAGACAACTCAAAAGAAAATTGACAACATCAAAACAATATGCAAAATTTGCAAAGTATGCCAAAGTTGTACACTGGTCCAATTTTCAGTCTGGAATGTATCGCGATATGTATCATATCGTTGCAAAAAATTGTGATACGTATCGGATCGTGAGGTGGGCGTATCGTGGCAGTCCTAACTGACACCGGGTAGTATAGGTCGATTAAAATAAAATTTGGTGTGATTTGAATGCGATTTTGATAAGGCCAATAATTTGATCTAGCCGGTAGTTCCAAGTGTCCGTCTATAAACAAATGGTTCTGTAATGTTTTTATATGCCCTTTTCAAAAAATGTTGTCTTATGTAATCAGTCTGTATGTCGTCTGTTCTTCTGTCCGTTAAAATTTTTGGTTTTCCAATCGATAACTCCAGTTTGGATTATTTGATCTGAACCAAAGTTGGTTTGTTTATTTCCCAGCTAAAGATACAGGCCAAGTTCGAATATGCGTTGCTCTTTTTCGACTTAAAATTAGACCGATTTCATAACATTTTGGTTTTTACGACCGATAACTCCAGTTTTGATTATTTGATCTGAACCAAAGCTGGTATGTGTATTTCCCTGCTAAAACTAAAAAATTATTTTCACATGTGTTTCGGCCATTTTATAATAGGGGTATATCAGATATTCTTCAAATGTAAGCTCAAATTATTATTTTATTTTGCGGTAGCTACAGTAATGCCCTAAGTAATCGACTCTTTAACTACAGCAGAATTATGGGTAACTTTTCAGGATTTAGTCGGAAATATGGCTTGCTGCCATTCATCGGAAAGCTCTCGGGCATTACTGTAGTACAATAAGGAAATGGCTATTATTAAAAAGGGTGTATTTTCCACACCCTAGAGATGCTCTTGTTGTTTTACATAACAAAAAGTACAAATTTTAGTTCCAAATTAACCATAAAATGTGTAGACTCGGTGGTTCATAATAGGGTCGGTGGGTTAGCGGAAACAAAGGTATATTTTTCAGGCCTAACCATTGCCTCAAAGGGATGGGACAGATTCATGCTATTTCAATATGGCAGAAAGGTTAGTCATCAGTAACACTTGGTTAAGTCCCATTGGGCTGCATTGTACAATGCACCATAAATGATAAATCTGAATCAGATGGTGTCTTAATTACATGTACGACAATATACAATGGGTAAATAAGAAACAAAGTGTGATTGTAATTTCAATTATCTGCCATGTTAAATAAATTAATGATTAATTAACCATACTAATTAGTTATAAGGGCAGAAATAGCTTCAGGTTGTCAATATGAGGTGAATATTTCTTCAAGGTGAGGCGGAATTATAGCATATACAAGGCTGCAAATAGTGTTTCTGTCATTTGCATAACGAGGTCCCCATAGGGTGAATTTAGTGAAGTTGAAGTTGGTAATGTTCACCAATTAGTCACCTCGATTATGCATTTTATCTTCCGCAAATTAGGGGATATAGAAACTGAAGAGAAGGGAAAAAGTAACTAAAAACAATGTTAATTTGAGACTATAGATACTTTCCAGAAGATGAGGCCTAAGCAGAATGAGGTCCCTTTCACTGTATGGGATAGAGTCTCTAAATTCACCCTCTGGGGACCTGATTCTGCAAATGACAGACACTATTTTCAGACTTGAGTATATATATATATGTATGTACAGGTATTACAGCCAATTGGGTGCGGCATGAAGAACTTACAAATAATCACCCATTCTGCTTCATTTATGTCTTGGCTCAGACAATGAATAATGAACAGCAAATAATGGATATCCGTGTAATTTATAAAAGGAAAATGTTTGTTTGCTGTATGTAATAGGATTCTAAATGGGTTCTTGCATTGCACGGTAATACTTTTTGGATTTAAAAATAGAATACTCATTAAAGTCATATTATGTACTTATTTCAGTGAACAAAACTCAAACACAGAACAAGAGGAGTTTCTGAAACGAGTTCGCAAACTTGATTGTCATTTTTTTTTTTGCGTTAGGCACCCAAGAAAATTTGGGGTTTATTTTGAACAATTATAAACGGATTTGAAAGATTTTTGGTATGTGAGTTCACAAGAGGAGTTCTGAAACAAGTTCGCAAACGAGGCCAGGCAATACGTTTTTACCAGAGTTACGGCTCTTCGATTGTAATTTTTTTGGCTTCGCATAGTGATTGAAATTTAATTTTAAGCCCGAACTAAAACAGATATCAATCAATCCCACCCAAACTATTTACTGATATAAATTATGTTTAGCATATTTTAAAAATTCACATCCCCAACTTTGCCCACCTAGGCGGGGGATACTGCAGTCGGTGACCGCTTGTTATTATTATTTCTTTAAAATTACTGTAGATTAATGCAAATGCACTGGAGGCCAATAAGTGTATATATGACCTCAACCTGAGAAGATATCCAAATTTCTAACACCCCCCCCTCCCCTCTTTCATGGTTTGGAAATTTCCAACTGATGGCCAGAGTCCAAAAAAATGACCAAATGTAGGAAAATATCAGACTTTTGGTCCGACAAATTGCATACAGCAATGCCCTAAGTAATCGACTCCTTTAACCACAGCAGAATTATGGGTAACTTTTCAGGATTTAGTCGGAAATATGACTTGTTGCCATTCATCGGAAAGCTCTCGGGGAGAGCTTTCAGATGAATGGCAACAAGCCATATTTCCGACTAAATCCTGAAAAGTTACCCATAATTCTGCTGTGGTTAAAGGAGTCGATTACTTAGGGCATTACTGTACCAAATACTTGTTGCTGTTGGATTATCAAACTATCAGAACAAATTCAACCTACTCTTGGTCTGAAATTTCCAATTTTTTATTAACCCTTTCATGGCGGAAGCTGAGCTGATGCAGCATTAGGGAGCCTCAGGCTCACATATATCAGAGAATGCACTGGCACAGGATTCTCGCAAAATTGTACAGTACATGTTATATATTGTTAGGACAATGTAGTCTCTTATATACATGTATGCGAGGCTTCCATATATAAGACTCGCATATATAAGAGAATGCATTGGCACAGGGTTCTCGCAAAATTTCAGGAAGCTCCAGTCAACTGTTGAAAAATTTGGCCCGAGGATGTGAAAAATATGGGCTGTGAAGTACAGTAATGCTCTAATTAATCGACTCTTTAACCACAGCAGAATTATGGGTAACTTTTCAGGATTTAGTCGAAAATATGGCTTGTTGCCATTCATCGGAAAGTTCTCAGTGAGAGCTTTCCGATGAATGGCAACAAGCCATATTTCCGACTAAATCCTGAAAAGTTACCCATAATTCTGCTGTGGTTAAATAGTCGATTAATTAGAGCATTACTGTATCTTGCCTCAGATGTCCTGGCTTGTCACTATTAAAAGTTTCCAAACTTTGTCATTAGACCAGAATTTATGTAGTTTAGATTTTCAATAAATTTTATTGTTATAATACTTACTCAATACAGGATCCTCTTCAATGCTGTTTGATGCGAAAGATGAATTGAACATCGACATATCCAATTTGAGTTTCTGCCGCTCGAGACTTATTGTGAAATTTGTTAACAGGCTATGTATTTCAATAAGTTTTGTCACTTAAAAAATATAGATTCACTTTCAAACAATCTGACAACACGTCATCAGAATACGAATAAGTGAATCTCGTGAATAAATTCGTTAAAATTTTCACAGGATTAAGTTTGTAACGTTATGTGTTGGTTTTAGGTGTGGACACACAGTATGCTATCCATTGTGTGGTATTGTTTCTCGTCTACATAAGCTTTCTTCTCCTCACGTTTAGTTCCAGACATAGTAATCCACAAACTGAACGTGAGAACAGTATTTGTAAATTAAACTGTATCTTATGTGAAAGACACAATGAAAATTTAATGAAATGCACTCTTTTATTGCATCCAGTTCACGAGCAAAGAAAATTGTATTATTAAGCAATCATTGCTTAGCTGCTTTAGGCTATTGTCCTATTCTTGATGCAGAAGAATATATTTGATGGCAAACATGGAGCAGATATTTAACGATATACCTGTTCTTGTCCACCTGCCCGACCTCCGTGACATTATGTCCACAATTACGTCCATTAGAATAGAGATGTGATCAATATTTGCCTCAAGATAAACTCACTCAATAAAATATCATACAATTCACTTGCATAAAGAAGTTTTGTGCCTCAAACAATATGCATCTCGTATACCAGTATTGCCCCATCAGCTATTAACTGGGGCCCTGCAGTAAGTTTATAAACATCCCATTATAATATATATAATATATCGGGTTTATTAACCCTTTCAGTGCCAAGTCTGATTTTTGTATCAACCCATATTTCCTTAATCATTTTTCAAATTTATTGATTATAATAATGTGATACATTGATGGAAAGAGCTCTAAGAGAACTGAAGCAAAGAAAATAGCACTGAAAGGGTTAAATTCTGAAGAACATAAAAGGGGTAATTTTATTTAAAATATCAATTTGGGTTTTTTTTTAATGTTATATATGTTAGAAGTTAAATTCAAGTAATTCTAGATTAAAATATCAATTTTGAAAATTTAAACATAATATATATATATGTCTGCACTAATTTTATGTTAAAATATTAAATTGGAGTATTATTTATAACCTAATATATTTGTCTGCAGTAATTTGGATTAAAATTTTAAATTTTGGGTATTTAATACAATGTTATGTTTCTGGATATAATCCGTTCTTGATGAGGCATTGGGGGATGTATAGTCAATTGTTAACTGGTAGCTCTTAAAGTGATGTGAAACACTCCGCTGAGGTGTTCAAACTGAATAACAATTAACAATGCCAAAATACAGTAATGCTCTAAGTAATCAACTTCTTAACCACAGCAGAATTATGGGTAACTTTTCACTAAATCCTGAAAAGTTACCCATAATTCTGCTGTGGTTAAGAAGTCGATTACTTAGAGCATTACTGTAAGATATTTTCACAAATTTGGTATCCAAATAGTCAGAATACAGCATCATTGTTATAAAGAAATTACATGCGGTGACTATTATTGGTGCAATCATTGTCGTAATGTTATGCCCAATAATGGGTCTCGATTAATCAAGTAAATATTTACATTTGGATGTAGTTCAACCTTTGTGTTCTCTGAAATGGTAGAGTCGATGTGGTTGGAATTTTCGACAATCTTAGTTCATTGCTACATTCTTCCAGTGGAGATGGTGTTTGGATACTAACTTATCAATTTTATTCACTGAAGTATGTCCATAATATGGCTTTAATTGCAACTACTAGCTCCACAACACTGTGGATGCAAAAATTAATCTTATATTGTGGGAAAGACAATTTCAACTAATTCAATGCTAGCAACTGACTGAAAATTAAAAAAGTAGTGATGTTTTATTTGCACTAAACATGTATCATTAAACAGAACCTGTCTGAATTTGTTCAAAGGGATTTGCACCCATTATTAGGGTTGGGAGATACGTATGGCGAATCAAGATACAGAATTAGTGTTGAAACGATTAGTGAATTCAGAGTCGACTAGTCGAGGCCCAAAAGTCGCGTTGCGTCGACTAGTCGGTACCCGATATCAAAACTTTCAAACATAACATTGTACGGAAAATTCATCGTACATGGCGTACACCGATGACTGATGCAATGGTGTTCTATTGCGTTGCGCATTTCCCTGCATACACACCAATTTATTTGGGAAATAATACTGTAAACATCTTGATATTTATCCAACACACTGAATGTAATTATATAATTAGACATGTGGTGGATAATGATTAGATACACAATCATTTATACAGGTTTTAAATTTAATATCAGCGTTCGAGATTATTTGTTTAGTCACGTGATCACCAATAAACCGGTGCCGAGCGGTGTCACTATAAAATGTTAATGTTCCGACTAAATACGCCCTATAGTATAGGCTACGTTGTAGAATACGATAGCCAGTTCTTAATGTCAGTATCATTTATATACGGTAGCACAAATGACGTCACCTTCAACGACGGTGCGAGATCAATGGAAATATACACAGTGTCTGTATCAAAGCGGTCTCGGACAAACTACAAAGCCGCGTCAATCATTGCCATCATGTCTTTGACCTCAAACGACGAGTGAGACATTGTGTTGTCAATTTCATTCGTCCAATTAATAGTCGGGTCACCGGTCCGTGTGTGTCTATACTAGTAACACTGTCAATTCCGGGTGCCACCAAACGTTATACTTACCATAACTTACGCGCAGTTAACACCGTTTATGCCGGAATCGATCTTGAAAATGTTATACATGAAACTAATACACTATATTCCGACTAGTCGACGGCAAAATTCAGAGTCGACGTTCTGACATTTCAGCGTCGTCTACGACTAGTCGATTAATCGTTTCAACCCTATACAGAATGCTGAGATACATGTATCAATCATATCGGTCATATAATATTGCGTATCCTGATATGCCCAAATGATGATTAGACACCAATTGCCAGCTTCCACTGTGTGCTCTGTATACTGTGTACTGTATTGGTTGAAATAAATAAAGTGATGATGGCAATTCCAATCAGACTTTTTACCAAAACAATAGTAATGTTTGTAATTTTGTCTACAAGACTATTATTTGGCACCTCATCTCAGTGTGTACAGTAATGCTTTAAATAATCAACTCCTTAACCACAGCAGAATTATGGATAATTTTTCAGGATTTAGTCGAAAATATGGCTTGTTCCCATTCATTGGAAATCTCTCAGTGAGAGCTTTCCAATGAATGGCAACAAGCCATATTTCCGACTAAATCCTGAAAAATTACCCATAATTCTGCTGTGGTTAAGGAGTCGATTATTTAGGGCATTACTGTACATGGTTTCGTGACTGCATGGTTTATTGAGTGATAACTGACAAGCTACATGTAACTCCTGTCAATCTCTGCTAGAGCACACCAGTCATACTTCCTATCTGATTCTGTCACCCCATGGGTACTATTCTGCGGTTTTATATATTTAGCACAGCTGTTTAGCACTGGTTTTTCCAGCCAAAATGGCAGAACCGATCGCCCCAAAGTCATATTTCCTATGTCCTTTGAGGAGAATTAGAATTAGTTTTGTTGACGATTTTCGCATGCAATTAACTCTGCAAAATGGCAACAAATTAGAACTCTTTTGTTTGACTTGACTGATGTTTGCCATGCATCTTTTCTACTTTTGTGTTGATATTATAATCGGAGATCCAAATCACGAGATATAGTTTTTCGTGTGACTTTCCAAACTTATGGTACGAAATTACACAATTGTTTTTTGATATTTTCTGTGCAACATGTGGCTCTTTTCGCTTAGTATATATATTAATATCGCAGAAGTACACCAATTGTGGGTAAAATGTCGTCGGTAGCAGCAGTCTTACTGAGTCATCAAGGGGGTAAACCCTGTGTGGAGTTTGAATTCCTGAGTGAGGTTTAGAAAATGTTTAAACTGAAATTTGAAAATAAAATGGAGGAAATTATTTCCATACCAACCGGTACCTACATGTACCAGTAATTATCAAAAGAAGATGTGATCATTGGGGTCACTGGGTCAATACTTGAATTATCACTGATTGTTCGTCATATTTGTTCTCATTAATCATTTTATGTTACTTGGTTAGGCCACACCTATATTATAGTGTGATTTACACATTTGGCTTGAAAAAAAGTAGATGGAGGAGGGTAAAAATATAAAAATAAATTATGCAACACCACCAGCACCACCACAACAATTAACAAATAGCAGAATTGTCCATGAATTTCACAAGATTTTTGAATATGATTAAGTTATACTCAAATTCTAAAAATAAATTTAGGTATTTCTTCCCATAAAACTATAATTCTAATGCACTTAGGCCAATATACCCCCGGAAACACCACATATTTGCGGGGGGTTATTCATTCAATAACCTGTCGCAATGTATAGTCCGGTTCACCGCTTCAATGTTAGATATTCATACGCGCCAATATTGCCGTTAGCTGAATTCCTAATCTCGGACATGCGTGCCCAATCCAGCAGTGCAGCACCGCTCACTGTTCCGTTTCACTCCATGACGTCACCCTTACGCAATACACGCCGGCGACGTTACGGAGTAGATTATAGAGTTGGCGCCCTTGCTACTGACTTCCGTTAATAGCTCGTTGCTATATAAACAAACCAGCGATGCCTCTTTTGTCGAAAAATGACAGTCAGTACATTCGCCCTGTATACATGTACTTTCAGAAAATACAAAACACCACACCGTTATATTCCACCAATGTCAGTGTCTCGATATCATTTTGACCAAATTTCTTGACATGAAACCGCGAGACACGGTGTGAAATACAACGCATTGAGTAAACAATTTCCCATTGTTTCAATTCAACTTCAAGTTCAACTTCAAGTTCGCGATAAAATCAAAACTTCAGTTTGAAAGTGGTAAACATCTGAAAAAGACATCAGGTACATGCAGAAACTAATTGTTGTGCATATTTATTATGCCCCCGATCTCCGATGGAGATTTGGGGGTATATAGTGGAGCCCTCCGTCCGTCCGTCCTTCCGTCCGTCCTTCCGTCCGTCCTTCCGTCCGTCCGTCCTTCCGTCCGTACGAACATTTCAACTCATAACTTTGGTTTCGCTAATTCAATTCAGTTGATCTTTGGTATGCCAATAGACCAGCCGGGGGGACAAGATGTCCCCATAACTGCGGTTTCGTACGCCCATTTTTTCCAGAGTTACGCCCCTTTTTGGACTTAGAAAATTCAGGTTTTCTGCTACTTTTTTTGGTTTCCAGATGATAACTTGATTTTGGATTGTTTATTTGCAAAACCCGTTTTTTTGTGTATTACCAATATCGCAATACAGGTCAAGGTAAAATTTCGGTTCAATCGGATAATTTTTGTGAGAGTTATGACCCTTTTTCGACTTAAAAAATTCAGTTTTTTTTTAGAAAATTCAGTTTTCCTTCTATTTTTGTGGCACCAGACCAAATTTGAAGCTAATATAGAACAACATGTGGCATTTTTATAGCGCTTAACCAGAAAGTTTCTCTGATTGTACAGTCGGGGGCGTTACCTCCGCCTAGCGGTGCACTTGTTTCTATTTGAAGTGGCAATTTTTCATGTTTATCAGCATTTTTAACGATAAGAGCGATGGTAATTGAGGGACTATATTTTATCTAGCGAATTAAATTTAAAATAAAAAGTCGTGAATTGGTTGAGTGTTTTCTATGGCCGCACATTTCGTTGATAATTACGAGGCATTTGTTTGTCTAAATAACGTTTTAAAGTTCGAAGAGCATTAGAATGGGGATAACAGTGTGGTGTTTTGTGATTTCGGAAAGGTACATGGCGAATATACTGTGGCAAATACCCGTTAATGGGCTCCGGCTCCGCCGTCGCCCATTAACTAAATTTGCCACAGTATATTCGCCATGTACCTTTCCGAAATCACAAAACATCACACTGTTATCCCCTAAATAATGGAAAAGAATGTGAAATAAAAAAATTCAAGTATTTTCTTCACCATTGACCACATGCTTCATATTTTAATCAGCTTGATCATAAACCAATCATATTAAAATGTTTTATTTTTATACCCCATTTAAAAAAAAATACTGTTTTGGACCTGTCTGTCCATCTGTCCAATGTCTTTTCATGTCATAACTTGAACAGTAGTGCTCGGATCTCAATGAAATGTGGTATGGATGTTCACTACTATGAGGATATTCAATAGAGGATTCCATCGTTCTGTTCGGATTTTCTATTCTAGAGTTATTCATCTTTGTTTATCTGGAAATGTTGGCTTTTTGGTACATCCAATGTCTGTTCAGGCCATAACTTGGAACAGTAATGCTCGGATATCAATGGAATTTGGTATGGATGTTCACCACTATGAGGGCATTCAGTGGTGTTTGCAATCGTTTTGTTTAGGTTTCTCGTTCTATAGTTATTCATCTTTGTTTATATGAAAATGCTGTCTTGGGGTCCATCTGTCTGAGTACATCAGTCAGAGGTTATAGGTATATGCCCACACTAGATAGTATGCCACAAGGGGGTATGCACCAGATGACAGTCCATCTCTTGTTTTTACAATATTGAGGAAAAACTTGTAGGAGGGGTTCGTACAGTAATGTCCTAAATCATTGACTCCTTAACCACAGAATAATTATGGGTAACTTTTCAGGATTTAGTCGGAAATATGGCTTGTTGCCATTCATTGGAAAGCTCTCAGTGAGAGCTTTCTGATGAATGGCAACAAGCCATATTTCAAACTAAATCCTGTGAAAAATTACCCACAATTCTGCTGTGGTTAAGGAGTCGATTATTTAGGGGATTACTGTATGTAAACCAGGCTATTAAATTGCTGTTGTCTAAACTGCCTTATTGATTATTTGCCAATAAAACTATTTGAATTTGTACCATAGCAAAACAAGGCTCTGTAGCAGAAGTAGAGATGATATTTATCTAGGCCTCAGCATATGCATCTGAGGTATCTAAATACATATTCCTATATCTTGAACCTTGTATAGGGATACCCGTATTTCCCATACCTAACAATTATTGTGGTGAAAAACCTGTTATGTTGACATACGTATGTGAAAATTCTTGTGTATAGTTATAAATCTGCCATCTTCATTTAATTGGAAATTATTGCACTTACTTGCCACTAAATATACAATTAAATATATACTCAGGGTCTCAGGCCAATTATCACATGAACTGTTTTGCTTTTTATTTTATATAGATTCTAGTATAAAATGACATGTTTTGACAAAGAAGTGCCAGCTGAAAGACACTTTATCAGCCCTCGAAATTAGGAAAAATGTCCCACTACAAATTTAATGCTGTGGCATTATAGATTCCACATGTTGCCACGGCATTGGTTTAAACATATTTTATTTACAAAAGCTAGAGGGATCGAGGCACAAGTTTAAGAATAACTTAGAAACGCCTCTCTAGTTCCCAAAGAAATGCCACTCTCCCAAGAAATGCCTCTCTCCCACGGCATTGCTTATTCTCCCATTTTATTTACAAAAGCTAGAGGGATCGAGGCATAAGTTTAAGAATAACTTAGAAACGCCTCTCTAGCTCCCAAAGAAATGCCACTCTCCCAAGAAATGCCTCTCTCCCACGGCATTGCTTATTCTCCCACGGCATTGCTTATTGCCGTGGACAATTTCAAGGACTACTATATTTAAGGGCATTGCCAGGCATGCAGGAATTTTCAAAGCGATAACTTTAAAGACATATTATGGACGTGTTCGGGTGTGCTAAACTAGATGATAAGTTAGTATTCAGGCACTATGCCAACTGGAGGAATGTAGCATTCTACTACATCACCGAAAATCTCAAACAAATCTACCTTACCACTCCAAAGAAAACATCATCTGAACTAGGCTCAATTGTAGATATTTACTTCTCGATTTGGGATGCAACTATCGGCAATAAAGTAACGAAAACGATTTAACCATCAAGAGTCACTGAATTTAATTAATATATAATAATGACTGTGTGTGTTGTCAGTTTGGATTTAATATTTCTAAAAATAACTACTTTGAGCAATATTTTCATCCATTTCTATTTGATCACCCTACCGGAGTGTTTCACATCACTTTAACAGTCTGAATGGAAAGAAATTTAGAGCACAAAATTCAGATCAAAGTTCAAATTCGGGTTCTGCCCACCAATTTTCACCAGAGGTATGGCTCTTTTTGTTGGAATTTACAATCATTTTCATTGCCAGATGATAACTTTAGTTAGTCTGAACTGAATGGAAAGAAATATGGTATATGTGTTTACTAGCCCAATATACAGGTAAAGTTCGAATTTGGGTTCCGCCCGCCAATTTTTACCAGAGTTATGGCCCTTTGTTAGAATTACCACTGGCATATTTTGCCGCGCCCCAGCGATGCTCTTGTTAACATTATTTTCAATGCAACATAGCCAAAAATTATGTTGAATTAAAATTATTATGTTGTAAACTTAGGTTTGGTGCCCTGAATACTACTTTTTATATATTTTATATATTTGTCTATATTTTATATATTTGTCTATATTTTATATATTTGTCTATATTTTATATATTTGTCTATTTGTTCCAGCAGAATTATAGCAATACTAACTATGAGGTTATAGAGGTGTCTCATCCAAATATGCTGTCCCCTGGAGGTAGGCCGCGACAGATTAACCCAGGTGGAAAGAAGGAACGAACACCGAGGACATTAAGACGAATGATGGAAAAGCATAGAGAGAATGAAAGGTAACCGACTAAAACCCTTTTGTTGGATTTTGACCAATATGATTATGTTACTTACAATTGTTTTGGTAGTTTTGAAAAAAAATTCATGTTATTAATGTTCTGTTAAAATGGACTGGAATATGATTATAAGGAATGACTTGAATATTAATTGGTGGTCATTGGTTTTGACCGGCAGAGTAATTAAAAAAAGTTTAATTATTCTACCGGTCATAATCAAATTACCCCAATCAATATCCAAGTCATTTCTTAAATAATCCTGGAAGCAGTGATTCACATAAAGTGAATGCAACCTTCTTAATTCAGATTGTTTGGCTTCGGCAATCCACTCCGGCATCCATTTATTGTGGCCCATGCAATTTGCTTCAGCAAATGGCTTCGGCATTGCTGATTGCCATAGCAAATTATGAGGACTGTTGAATACAATAGTCAAAACTCTTTAAAGCTCTTCAGAGCTTGTGTTTGTATAATGTTTTTTAACTCCGATAATTAAATAAAAATTTTATATCTATCTTAACAATTTCGATTTTTTATTCTATATTTAGAATTTTATTATCCTACCAGGCCAGACTATGGTTTGCTCGGATGTCCCAAAATTACAGTAATCTAATGACATGTTGTACAGTAATTCCCTAAATAATCGACTCCTTAACCACAGCAGAATTATGGGTAATTGTTCAGGATTTAGTCGGAAATATGGCTTGTTGACATTCATCGGAAAGCTCTCACTGAGAGCTTTCCGATGAATGGCAACAAGCCATATTTCCGACTAAATCTGTGGGTAAGGAGTTGATTATTTAGGGCATTACTGTAGTATTATAAGCAATCATTGCTCAGCTGCTTTAGGCTAGTGGCCTATTATTGATGCAGAAGAATATATTTGATGGCAAACATGGAGCAGAGCTTTCCAATGAATGGCAGCAAGCCATATTTCCGACTAAATCCTGAAAAATTACCCATAATTCTGCTGTGGTTAAGGAGTCGATTATTTAGGGCATTTGTATTTATTTGGTTTGTCTGAGAATTTGCCTTGTTTTCTTTCAGAGTTAGGCACCACACACTGAATCAGTCCATGAAGAAGGTCTGTCAGAGAGTTCCCGGTTATATGGATGACAATAAAGAAACAAAGGTATACAGATTAAAGGCAGTCTATATGACAACAGATATCATTGTCACAAACGCTTTTTTTTAAATGACTACTCTTACACCCCATTTTGAGGTCCAAATAGCATACACGCAAGCCTTGAAATAGGGTGTCTGTCATTTGCAAGGCTTGCATACACGTGACTCGTAATACTGCATTGAATAAATTGCAGGGTTTAGATTAGAGAATGTTAACTCTTTCTTCAACACTTTCATGAAGGGAGCTGCGCTTGTGCAGCTATAAATATCCTGTGCCAGTGCATTCACTTATATAGGTGAGTCCCCCATAGGGAGCCTCGCATATATTATAAGAGAATGCATTGGCTTGTTGCAGCCATAAATATTCTGTGGCAGTGCATTCTCTTATATAGGTGAGTCCCCCATAGGGAGCTTCACATATATAAGAGAATGTACTGGCTTACACGGTCAAGGTAAATATTGTTAGGCCAATGTATTCTTTTATATATGTGGGACTCCCTATGGGAGACTCACATATATAAGAGAATGCTTGGCACATGTTTTTCGCCAAATTTCAGGAAGCTCCAGGGTTAATAAATACTCATTGAAGAGTAGTTCCCTTTTGAAAAACTGTTCTCGATATATTCATATAAAATAATAATTTTGAGGCAGAGATACCAGTCAGCTTCTGTCACTAGGAAAACCCTGTGCCAATGCATTCTCTTATATATGCAAGTCGACAATTAAATCATATTTTTGTTATCGTTTTTTCTTACATTCTTTAATAATTTGTTATCATTTTTTCTTACATTTTTTAATATTATAAAAAATAATATCATTTTTTTTAGGCCAATGCATTCTCTTATATATGCGAGGCGACCTATTGGCACAGGGTTTCGCAAATAGTTATACCCCCCGCAACGAGTTGCGGGGGGGTATACTGCTATCAGCTGGTCTGTCCATCAGTCTGTCGAGCCGTCAGTGGGTCCGTCCGTGGACACAAATTTGTCCAGGGGGTTTTTCTCAGTCCTTTTTTGATCAATTTCCGTGAAACTTGGCACAGACATCAACCACCATGGGAAACTGTGCACCTGTGATTATGACGTCTGTCAGACTTTTTTTGGAGGAGTTATCCCCCCCTTTTTCGACTTAGAAAATTTTCACAACATGTATAATTTTGTCCGAGCTTTTATTCCTACATTTTTAGGTCAATTTTTTAAAAACTTGGCACAGATATTTAGTACCATGGGAACCTGCGATTATGATGTCTGTCCGACTTTTTTTTGTGGAGTTATGATTAGGGTTAGGGGTTAGGGTTAGGGGGTTTAGGGTTATGGATACCTGTTGACATAATTTCAGTGCCCAATATATGGTAATGGCTACTTCACTCAAATAACATTTTGAATACGGTGGGTATTACTTAGTCCCATCTGGGACAAGCCCATCTCTAGTTGTTTCAGAATTATTTTCATTGAAATGTGACAGAAAATGTGGCTTTATCATCAGGTTTATCTTTTAACTCTTTCATTCCTGAATATACAGATATAGATGTACCAGAACCCTGGATTTGCAGCTTGTCTAAGTAAAATTTTGTGTCCCAGATGTCAGTGGTTCCTTTACTATGGCTCAGCGTCCTTGGAATGGCCTCATTCCCCTCGCTGATGATCTGTTTGAGACAAACATGTCCCTACGGTCAATAGCAATTGATACAAATCTGGCTGCAATGGCAAATCGGGGGTTAAACAGAATACTGGTGAAAAAGCGGGTCAATTGAGCACAGTATGTTACTGGTACAGCATAACCCTTTGAAATAAAAGTGCCAAAACTACAATGTAATGTTTGGTGTGCAGTCAAATAGTGGCATTATATACAGCGTAATGTACATATAAAAATATCGCGGTAACATCAAACAATGCCTGACTACTGATTACGGATATTTTGTGCACAAGATTTCCGTGCATGAAACTACTCACGCTCAGAGATCCAGTGATATCGTATTACATAAAGGAATGCCGAAGTGCTGAGTAGGGAGATTTTTGTGCACGGGATATCCGTGGATGAAACTACTCACGCTCGGAGAACCCGTGCTATCGTATTACATAATTTGATAAAAGAATGCCGAATATGCTTCGAGGATAAACGTAAAACATATCCCCCAATATGGAGATAAAGTCCAAGTACGGTCAATAATAGTTTCGCTATCCCACCTGGAGCCCCTGGCACAACACCTAAACAACGATGCACATGTTCACATTTCCTGCCAAAACTATATTTCATAACACGTGGGCTAAAACTCTGTACTATATCAGTGGTCCTAACTGTTGTTAGCAGTGATCCTAACTCTAGTTGTTGGACTAATGCAGAACAAGCTACCATTAATATTATGCTGCTATAGATATCTTCTGCAGATAATCCCTGCAGTATGACATCACAGCGCACAAAAGTTTTACGATTGACAGAATATATCCTTTCGGTTTCATTTTTATGGAAGCTACCTGTTGAATTTCCTAGAAGGCCATTGCATAGAGGCTTTTTAGTATTTAATTATACCTGTCGGAATGTTATAAATTTGTAAACACTGTAGCTTGTAGCTTGTTCATTTATTTAGTCTTCAATGAGCCTGCAGTCTCACGGATATTTCATGATTAATGCTCTGGGTACCATGAACAGAATTAATGCACCCACGGAAATGATCAACTTGTGTAATATACATAGCTTTGTATTTGCGAGAAAATGACTACTTTTCAGTGACAAATACCAACATTTTCTCCCGACGGGATGAAGCATGGTCGCCATGTGGCGTTATGTGTTTCTCCAATAAGGACTCATTTATTTTTTCTATGAGCGCAAACTGACACTGTATTTGCATGTATCACAGGTCTGTATCTGGGATATCAACTTCACAATGCGTCCCACAACTGGATACATGTTCGTATATATGCGTGATTGTGATGATGACACCCTGAATGGTCAAATGTTTTTCCAATCGGTTCATTGAACCTAATTGCTTTAAGTAATTGCATGAACAGACCAGTAGTAACCACATTATTTGGCCGAAATATACATCCTTTCCCACATTTAGCAATTTTAGGCCCACATGCATTTTCTTGGCATTATGCTGAGGAATTATGAGTAACATTCCAAATAAAACAATTGCCAATGTCCTGATCAGGTTTCCAAAATGATTATGAATTTTGATGTCGTGTTTATAACATGCACGCGCAACAATTATTATTGAATTCGCACCGTTGCAGTATGGTGATTTTCGTAATGTAGCATCGAAATAGGAGACAATAGACGGATACCACAAATAAAACATTGTTAGAAAGGTTAACATAATTGTCTTTATTTCATAAACTTAATGATAGTGTATCAGTATGTGTTTGTGATAAAACAATAATAAACCAATTCGAAATATGACTCAAAACACCAGTAGTCAGCAGTATATATATATTCTGTCAACGATTTTTAGGAAACCGCTGTCTATATGGCGATACATATTAGGTATGCGTATGCACCAATCAATTAGTATTGATACCGAATATCACCCAAAGGATATACAAGTCACTAACCAATAAAATAATTTGTTTATCCCTGGAATTTTTGTATTATTACCGAAAATTGCGGGGTGAACGTAATTTACCTCCTGTCTGCTTTTGCGGGCAGCGGTGGTGAAAGAGTTAAAAGAATTCCAGGTGAAGTATTTAGTAACATGTACCAGAAGTTTTTAGCAATTTGTTGTTGCCAGGATTCATCTTCACCAATGTGACATGCATATTGCTGGCGATGATGAAAGAAACTTGTTCACACTCATGCCATGTTTATTCTCAACTACAGTAATGCCCTAAATAATCGACTCCTTAACCACAGCAGAATTATGGGTAATTTTTCAGGATTTAGTCAGAAATAATTCTGCTGAGAGCTTTCCGATGAATGGCAACAAGCCATATTTCTGACTAAATCCTGAAAAATTACCCATAATTCTGCTGTGGTTAAGGAGTCGATTATTTAGGGGAGTACACTGCTTTACAGGTTGTGATGATGCAGAGGGTAATAACATACATATGTTATCTGGAGAACTCTGTGCGTAACTTAACAGAAGACCTTGATATAAAACTCGACATTACAAATTCATTCCTAACCACAAAACTGTGCAATCAACCAAGAACGTCCAGTAAGTCTCTCAAATCTGTTTTCATATACATGTATTTAAAAAAAAGAAATATTTTATTTTGCAAAACATTATTACACCATCCCCCCCCCCCCCCATATTTAGTATAGAACGGGTTAATATACTTGTGAGGTGAGTTGGTCACTTGTGAGGTACACCTCAGTAGTGATGATGTTGAAATTAGCATAAATTGTATTGCTGAGATGCAGATGAATTTCTATCAATCCCACCACAAGGAAAAATGGACTTAACACGCCAGCAGGTAGAAGCATTTTGATAAAATGGAAACCAGAAATAAAATCAAAACTACGAACACGACTACCGTATTCTCGCGTGTATAAGCCCACTTTCGGGCATAAGACCACCCCAGTATTTTCACTAGAAGTAAGTTTTCCGGGGTATAAGACCACCCCCTCCCTAGGCCCTAACCATAACCCCTCCAAAACGGGTTTATTCCATGCAAAGGGGTATATTCGAGTTTAGGCCCACCCCAAATTTTGTTCAATTCAACGTTAATTCTGTATCGACCACGTGCGAAACCGAAACTAAATGTGAGGAAATCCCAGCTTTCTGGTAAAGTTACGTTTACCTCGAAATGCAGAAATGAGATATGTTCGATATACTTACGCTAAATATACTTACTCATCCATCGTCCAACGCCATATTTTCTCAATTTTTTCCGGGGTATAAGACCACCCATGCCTTTTCAAGCTATTTATTCCCTAGGCCCCCTGGTCTTATACCTGCGATAATACGGTACTGTTTCTGAGTAAAAGAGTGTTAGACTGGTTAACATATTTAACCCTTTTATGACGGGAGCTGCGCTTGTGCAGCATTAAAGATAATGGGCCAGACTGCCAGTGCATTCTCTTATGTATGCCAGTCTTCCATAGGGATCCTCGCATATACAAGAGAATGCACTGGCTTACAAGGTCATGGTAAATATAGTTAGGCCAATGTATTCTCTTATATATGCGAGGCTCCCTATGGGAGACTCGCATATATAAGAGAATACATTGGCACAGGGTTTTCAGAAAATTTCAGGAAGCTCCAGTCATGGAAGGGTTAACTCAGGCTTTCAGTAATAATCTATCTAAAATGGTACTGGGTTAAGGGAAAGTCCTGAAATAGTCATGGAATTTCAGTCTCAAAAATGTGTACGATCCCATCCACAATTACCCCAGCGGAGTGTTCGACATCACTTTAATTATTATACGCGCATTTGAAAAACGATGTGAATTATGTAATCAGTTTGTCCGTCTGCTGTCTGTCTGTCCGTCAACATTTTGGTTTCCAGATGATATCTTGAATTTGGATTATATTATCACAACTAAACTTTGTGTGTGGCTCAGTCATACCAGATTACAGGTCAAGTTCGAATTTGGGTTCGGCCGATGATTTTTGCCAGAGTTATGGGCCTTTTTCGACTTGGATAATACTATTTTTGCATCAGCATTTTGGTTTCCGGATGATAACTTGATTTTGGATTATAACATCACAACTAAACTTGGAATGTGGCTCAGTCATACCAAAGTACAGGCCAGGTTCAAATTTGGTTTGGTTCGATGCTTTTTTCCAGAGTTATGGGCCTTTTAGACTTTTGCCTATTCTTGCTTTCCAGATGTTATTTTGCATTATTGTATTGAACTCATATTTTGTATGTTAGTTCATTACCGCACAATACAATAAATCAAATTCGAATTGGGGTTTGGTACCTGATTTTCTTTGATATAGTACCATAATTGAAAGATGACAACTATTTACTTTGCAAACGGGCATATTAAGCCACATGTAACAGTACTCTTGTTGTGTTACTATATACTTTATAAATCTGTGTTATATTTTTTATAGCTGAAGGAAAATCAGCGTCACATTCGTCTGGGAAGAAGACGAACCCTCGACATGGTAATATTATCAGCTCTAGCTCCTCGCCACAAATAAAGAGACAGGTTAGTAAACAATCAGTTCTTTGATGACGGGATAGACATAGACATATTTAACCCTTTACCCAACAGAACGGCCCTGTGCCAATGCATTCTCTTATATATGCGAGTCGACCATAGGTCGCCTCGCATATATACTCTCTCCTGCCAAATAAACGTGACGTCACGTTTATTTATTTAAAGAAAAATACGACAGCATCACGATTATTAGGCGCCATCACGATTATTTAAAGTTCTTGCAAAGTCGCGGAATTTTCAGTCAAAAAGTTAGAAAAAACGTGCAGCTCACTAAAAAAAATAGAAGTGCACTTGACAAGTTGACAGGAATGTGGGAGAATCTCATTCCTAACAGGATTTAGGCCTCTAGATCATGATGTCCGTGTATAAACAGACGGATTATCGCAGTTAATTACAACTCATCAAAGCTTATAATCACACAGTGACAACTAATTATCGTTGGGACGGAACCGACTTCTACTATCAAAACGGGACTTAATGCTAAAATCACATCACCAGGCTTATATTATAAAATAATCAGTGAAACTAATCTGAGTGACAACTGATGAACTAATTTAACTTGACGTGGCCGACTTCTCCAAACAATACTGTTATCGTGACCCAATTATGCGCTATCATGAAGACACAGAAGCTGTGAGTCGTGTGCACACATGCGTGACTGGTTTTGGCTATAAATGGAAAGTTACGACACCGCAGTAGCTTCTGTGTGTACACAGGAACATGTATTTAAATCTATGCAATAAAGCAATACAATAACATGTCCGTGTATTCAAAGCACAGTTTAATTATGAATGCGATGACTTGGCAACAGTTCCACATTATTAACCACAACTTACGTTTTATGTCGGATTTAAGTTTTATGTCGGATTTTAAATAGCCGATGTGCGACATAAGAAAGATAACTCTAATTTACATCTCGAGCGAAATATTGATGGATGATGCAACCGATATGCCAACTATGCCGTGCCTGCTTCCACCCAACCTGGCTACAATCACCACAGTACTTTACCTTACTCAGACTGGTACTACTGTTACCAAATTACTTACTGTCATTATTAAAGGAGCCAATGAGAACAACTTGCATGCATGGGAACTTGCCCAACAATGCCAAATTAATTAAGGCCTACATTCTGCTTCATTTATAGTAGAAATATGGTAAAATGCCATCATTGTGCGCCATCACTATTATTTGGCACCATCACTATTATTAATAACACCCGAAAATGTGCACCATCACTATTATTTGGCCATCACTATTATTAGGCAGGGGAGAGTAAGAGAATGCATTGGCTTAACACATTAAAAATTATAAAATTGTTAAAGAATGTAAGAAAAAATGGTAAAAAAGTGTTAAAAAAAAGATTTTTTTTTAGGCCAATGCATTCTCTTATATATGCGAGGCGACCTATGGTCGACTCGCATATATAAGAGAATGCATTGGCACAGGGCATAACTGTAACCATCACAATGTGGTCAATGAGCCGGTTCCAATGATATCCATATTTGTATGGTTCTATTGAGACAGACCGAAGATAATTTAGGCTGTTGCAGCTTTATTTGGCCGGTTTGTTGGGTAAAGGGTTAATGCACTATCACTACACATATAGGATATGGCAAACATAAAAAACAAGCTTGTAACATAGCACTTAATAATCAATATATCATAGGACAATATTGCCTATATTCATAATGACTGGGTTTAATTTCTAAGTTTTTCTGCTTCTGTATAAACTTACTTAAGGTACATGATTGTTTTTAATTTTGTCCAAAAAATAATCCCAATTTTTGTATCAGCATTCTTAAATTTCTGTGGAACCCAGGCAATGCATGTTCAATCTTATTGGTTAGTACAGACCTTTGGGCGCTGTAACGTGAACATTGTAATATAAAATGCGTTTTGTCTTCCACTTTGTGTGTGCTGGTTGCATTGTTTACCTAACGTGTCTGTCATTTGCAGAATGAGGTCCCCAGAGGGTGAATTTAGTGATGCTATCCTGCACAGTGGGCTAGCATCACCAAATTCACCCTCTGGAGACCTCATTCTGCTTAGGCCTCATCTTCTGGGAAGTATCTATAGTATCAAATAACATTGTTTTTAGTTACGTTTTCCCATCTGGGAAGTTTCTATATCCCCTAATTTGCAGAAGGTAAAATGCATAATCGAGGTGCCCAATGGGTGATCATCAGAAACTTCAACTGGGGAACTTCAATCTGATCCTAGATCTACCATAGCAGTTGAGGGTCTAAGCAGAATGAGGTCCCCAGAGGGTGAATTTAGTGATACTAGCCTGCTATGCGGGATAGCGTCACTAAATTCACCCTCTGGGGACCTCATTCTGCAAATGACAGACAGATTGTGGGCGCCAGTGACCAGCTTAGCGATAATGCATCATTCGCTTCTTGGTAAATTATTTATGTAAGGTGATACACTTGTGAACTCAGTCTTAAAATGCCCCATGAAATTCAACTGTCGGCAGAAGCGCCTTTGATATTGAGATGTCTCCACGCTTGTCTAAAATGATTTTGTAATCGAGATTGAAACAATTCTGCGAAAATATCAAGATCGACTTCCTGGGCGATTCCCATACATAACGAATGATGGGTATATTTAGCTGTACATGTGGGTATGTGGCGATATGTGTTTTATGATAGTGGGTACATATATGTAAAAGTGCCCAAAAATATTATCGGGTATATGCATTTGTTTTTGGTGACAAATTTAGCTGATATATGCGACTGAACCTTATTTTTGGTGGTGGCGCGTATGTTCTGGAACTAATACATGACAGGTAGTGTATGACTATGCTTGTTATTGACATGGAATACCCGCTATAAAGTTGTCATATATTATACTACCGGTAGTAACAATGAGAGTATGATAGGTATATGCAGGAAACAGAATTCACATTCCCTGCCTTTATACAGTCATAGTTCATTAACCCTTTCTATACAGTAATGCCCTAAATAATCGACTCCTTAATCACAGGAGAATTATGGGTAATTGTTCAGGATTTAGTCTGAAATATGATTTGTTGGCATTCATTGGAAAGCTCTCACTGAGTGTACTATATCAGTTCTTCCCAGGAGACGGGAACGATTGCTCTTGCACCCGTATGCACTCACAATTTTAAATTTACGGGTGCTAAAATTTGCATTCTTCCCTCTTTTCAAAATGTTCATGGTCACTGGAATCGTTGATTCAATATTGAACTATTTGAAGGTATATTTAGAATCTTTCCCATTTCAGTTGAATTATGGGCATGTGAAAGTGTAAATGGACATAGGTCTATACCACAATGACATTTTGTTTGAGAAAAACCCACACAATTACACCCATCTTTTGAATTGCGTGAGCAAATAAATGCTATCGCTGTGTTTTCCTTGTGGGAAGGATTGCTAAATACTCATTGATAAGTTGTCATCCCTTTGGAAATGTTCAGATAATAAGTTCAACAAACAACTTATTATCTGAACATTTTTCTCAATAAATAGGGCTCCTTCTGCACTGTTATTATCTGACATCTGCTCATATTTTCTGAACATCCCCCAGATGAATAGTAGACCATTCCAATGAATACTTTTATAACTGAATGGGAGAATCCATTTAGTTTTGAAAGGGTTAAGTTGAATTACTTGGGACCAACAGATTATTTCAAGCTATCAAATCCTTCATCATTTTGCCTTGACCTAGCGTCTTAGACAGACACAGTACAGAAACTTACGAGGTTGGGTGAATGACGTACATGTATGCATGAAAAGTACGTGCAGGTGTTGTTGATTTACCATACAATATACAGCCACAGTTCGATGCTGTTTGAAACATTGAAATTGAGTTACACATGATGCCACTAATCCACATATATTGTAATTGGTTAAATGTTAAGAAAGGGGACTGTGTGTGGTGATGTAATTGTCTAATTGATTTTTAACACATATGTGTCATATCCTGTATTATGCCTGTCACCTATGGTTTCTGGGGGCATTTTGACTAATCTGTATCAATTACCATTGTGTACTACCTGGTGGGACCAGTTTTCATTTCATCTTCACCGGGAATATTGCCTTATCGTTGTTTCACTTATCCATGCTAATTTTGATGACTTTACCCAACCCCTAGCTGTTTCAACTTTAGCAGGGTTTCGAGTTACCGACATTCGACTTAATGATATATGTGACTGTATTCAAAGAATTATTGATGATAAATAATCTTACTGCAAGACTGTGCATCAGTATCAAATAGAAAGTTACTTCTGATATTATTGTCTCCCAAAAAAAAATGTTTGGGTGACTATTAAAATAGCCGGTGTCCAGGAGCAAACTTTATTTTGGGCTATCCGATCGAAACCAAATTTGGTATGTGAATTATCAGCTCAAAACACAGGTCAAGTTCGTCCGCTCATTTTTGCTGGAGTTATAGCCCCTTTTCAACTTAGAATCTGTCCGTCTAGCCGTCCGTTCGGAAAGTTTCCAGATGAGAACTTTATTTTGAGCTATCGGATCGACACCATATTTGGTATGTGAGTTTATCAGCTCAAAACACAGGTCAAGTTCGAATATGGATTCAGTCCACCCATTTTCGTCTGTCCATCCATTCGGAAAGTTTCGAGAAGATAACTTTATTTTGGGTTATCGGATCAAAACCAAATTTGGTAAGTGAGTTAATGAGCTCAAAATACCAGTAAGTTCAATTATGGGTTCGGTCCCTTGTCGACTTAGAATTTTTTCATTTTGAGGTTTCCATGAGAAAACATTAGTTTGTGTGATCGGATCTGAACTAAATTTGGTATGTCGTGTTATCAGCTCCAAATACAGGCCATGTTCAAATATGGGTTCCGTCCACCCATTTTTGCCAGAGTTATGGTCCTTGTCGAATTAGAATTTGCTGATTATTTTGGTTTCCGGATGATAACTTTAGTTTTTTCTGATTGTTTTTAAATTTTGTATGTAGATTAATCACATGAAGATACAGGTCAAGTTCGAATTTGGGTTTGATCCGCCCATTTTTGTCAGAGTTATGGTCCTTGTTGACTTAAAATTTCCCGATTATTTTGGTTTCCGGATGATAACTTTATACTTTTAGTTATCTGATTATTTTAAAATTCAACTGAATCTCTTGATATTTGGTACATGGTTCAAATTTCAGAAGTTTGAATTTGGTCACGGTCCAATGAATTTTGACAGTTAAAAAAAGCTATTAATTCTTACCAAAAAAAGCCTTACGGGGGACACTTGGTCGGCAACCTTTATTATGAATTAATTGTGACTGGACTAGCTGTTCTTAATCATCATTCACCCCTTGAGAAGACCGAATAAAAGCAATGTATTATTGGTTCTGAGACATATTCTAATCAAGTTATTCAGATTTATCAAATAATATATCATATCTATATTTCTGTAGGTCCAACGAAGACCAGTGATGGTCCAAAATCCACGAAGATTCAAAATATCCTCTCCCACAGTGGACTCAACAACTAGTGATTATGAGATTAATTCATCACACACACAGAGCAGGAACATGAATGAAGATGATTCTATAATCAACGAAAGAATCCCGGTCAAAAGACTGGAATTCAAGAGCCCAGTGAAGGATCTAACTACCAAGGATTTAACTCATCCTCAAAGTAAAGATTTAGTTATAATGATTAATTGATTGACCCTTTGGTGGGTTCAGTATAGTGAGAGCTTTCCAATGAATGGCAACAAGCCATATTTCCGACTAATTCCTGAAAAATTATTCATAATTCTGCTGTGGTTAAGGAGTCGATTATTTAGGCCATTACTCTATGTATCATGAGGTAGCTCATTTGAAACAATATTAGGATCGGGCTGAAAATTTGACATTGCAAGACTGATGACTAAGTAGTTTCAAAGCGGTGTAATATATTTTACTCAAAGTGGATTTTGGATATGTTATAGAGGAGATATTCCTGCTTCAAATGATACCAAAAAACCTTCATTTTTGGATTTGACGACCAGCCTACTATTGTACAGTAATTCCCTAAATAGTCCACTCCTTTAAACACAGCAGAATTATGGGTAATTTTTCAAGATTTTGTCGGAAATATGGCTTGTTGCCCTTACATCGGAAAGCTCTCAGTTCCCATAATTCTGCTGTGGTTTAGGGGGTCGTTTATTTAGGACATTAATGTATATCAGTGTTTTTACTGTATATGTCTACTGTTCTTCAGGTGATGTTGATTCCCTCTTCCATGAGAATGATGCAGATTTTGAGGGAGTTTCCAGCACGTTCATGGTAAGATATCTAATATTCTGTTTCTTACCATTGCATTCCGCATTTGTGCCATTTGATCTTGTTGAGTTTAAATTGACGTGGAACATGATGCTGGGGTTATGAAATGGGAATTGAAACTAAATTAGTTATATTTTTGTTAAAGACCAGTGGAAGTCTACGATTAACTTAGCTCTGAACCTATCTAAATATGGCTTAACATATCCTGTCTATTTTTTCTCCATTTTTATAAAAGAAAACTACCATTTCCAGCCATTTGAGGAAAACGGCTTTTTTGTTTACAATATTCGTTTTTGAATTGGCTGTTTCCGTAGCGACTCAGGAAATGACATCATGGTAAAAAATGCAAAATTGGTTTTAAGCACTGTTTTTGAAATTGCTGTTTTTTTTAACTTTGACAATATAGTTAATAGAGGTGCCACGATTATTGATTTTGATAATCGATAATCGGTCGTCAATTATATATAATCGACTATAATCGATTAATCGTACCTAAATTTAATAACATTAGCGGAAGTTATATAATTCTGTAATATGGCCTATTTACCGGTTGCTGGTTAACTGCACTGTCGCTGTTTGTTTTAGGAATCTGCTGATGTAATTTTACGTTAATAAAGTGCGTCATAATTACTATTAATACTAATGAGCACAATGTATTGAATACCAGCACAGTTCTCAGCGATGTTATGGTTATAATATATGTGATTTCATTAGAACAAACGTAGCAATTAATTTCAGTGTTATGAATAGCCAAATATACAAATAATATAAAAGTAGGAATCTACGATGGACTGCCGGCAGTTCCTAAAAAAGGAATCGAATCGGAAACTAACAGTGTTATAAAACTACCAAAGCGTGGTTAACAATCACAAAGGCGTTACCCCACCCGCACATTGTAGGACTCAGAACAAGGTAAGTATTTGATAATAGTTAGTTTCTTTCAGCATTCACCACACGATATGCGATATCCTTTACTAGTAACTTCTAAGTATACTTATGCAAACAAAGTATACTCGCAATTACATCGCTGATTAAAATGCCATATATATTGGTTCCATGCTTTTAGAGAGAATGTCAGTCAACTTCCCATTGGTCCAATCAGATTCAAGGGTGAGTGCATTCAGTTCATTGAACACGGTGACAGTTGGCACATTGCAAAGACATATAGTGCCACCTTCTACTCACCAGATTCAATTATTCCAATAATTTGTATCCAATACAAATCGTCTATGTATGAATCCATTTGTAAAAACATGGGGAATGAATCAGGTGAAAAATACAATGGGCACGACAATATACACAAAGCCAATTGTACGATAGATTTATGAGTACCGCATGCACATGTGAACTGCGTCGATCATCATCTCACAATTTTTCACCAATATTTCCATCCCCAAAACATGTATTCCTTGTATTCCAATCGAATTATCCGGATAAATCCTTTATGAGACTTCGAATTATAACAATTTATATGTCATATCATTCATTGAGCAGTGACCGAGCTTAAAAAACTGGTATTTGACTGTAAACACAAACAAATTTAAAGCATATGACGTGACCTACGTACATCTTCGCTGACACCAACGTGTTACATATCCATACACAACAAAGCTTCTTTTAAAGTTGACAATAAAACTCTTATCAAATACAGAATCATGTTACCTTTTAAAATTGAATTCAGCTCACTGTATGAGTATTATTTCCAAAATAAGAACAATCGCGACGAACTATTTTGTTATTGCGAATGTACACTAGCATCATTAGTTCGATTAACTCAAAACTTTAAAATGAGCAATGCATGTACAACATATGGAAAAAGCATTGAATATGCCACTCTTTTTCTGGGACTTCTGCCTGCCTTCTCTTGATAATCCCTGTTCAAGGTCGACAGATGGATTCAGTCGGTGCCAAACACTTCAAGACATCAGTTTTACACTTGTTCTCTCTCAACAGACAGAGTTGGATATCAACATTAACAGCAGTCCTCGAATGACATCGTTTGACCTCCTGGTTAGTCCCAATAGATCTGGATACTCAGCAATCGTCCCAGACAAAGAGAATGTCAACAACAAAATCAAGGCAAAGGTTTGTATGTCTGGAATGTCTGGACACCCCCTCTCGTACTCACCCCCTCTAGTCGCTCTGCGACTCGGATGATGCTACGCATCATTTTTGTACAGCGCCCCCCCCCCCCCCTATTTCAATATCCTGGACCCGCCCCTGCATAATCTGCATATTACACTACATCGACGATCACCAGGCTGTTTTCGCCAGGCAATATTATGTGTTTCTTCTAAGTTCTATGTATTGAACTCGACTGGCTCACTAACAATGATTCGATTCGATTTTGAATCATTTGCCTGATTCAATTCTCGATTCGATTCGAAATGAAAACACCTGATTCGCAGGGCCCTAAATAGACCATTCCAATGTACCCTTTTTTTTTTGTTACTGTTTTTACCTCTAATGCTCATAAATATTGATAATCATTAATGTGCAAGACACATGGTTTCTAACATAAGCCTGTGATAAGTGACATGAAGTGACAGTTGTCTCAAAAGCCACATGTGTGTGATGGGTTGTGGATTGATAGGCATGAATCTTGCAATTTTAATTTCAAGAGAGTGGATCTCATGCCTGCTTTACCTGTATGCCTTGTTTGGGACTTATGGAACATATTCATGAGTTCCAAATAAACATGCATGCCCATTTATTATTTTCTTGGGAAATCCCCCCCTGCACACTGCTGCACAGTGCTTATTTGAGTCTGCAAGTTTATTAATTTTGAGGGTATGAAAATTGAGATTTCTATATTATTCTGATACCAAATTGTTGAGCTTATAATTTTAGGCATGTACATATTCAAGTATATGGCATACTTGTGAACATTTAAATATCGAATAAAACTCTACATGACACATACTATGTTGATTCCTATGCTTGACCTACATGTACTATAATTTTGTTAACTATAGTTGATGTTTTGCTCAGAGTTTCCCCTGTGCTATTATTTGGGTCTGCACTGTTATTAACTTTCAATGGAATTTTTCCTGTGTACTATTATTTGGAGCCTGAGAGTACCGGTAGGAACACTATAAACAGACATGGTGTGTTTGTCTGTATATATACATGTATATAGGTTATGACCACATATGTTAGGGGTACAGCTACTGTTTCCAGAAACCAGGCATGGTAGGTTGGGTGCACTGGCTACCTCTAGACAATGGGATGCAGTGGTCACAATACAAGTAAGGTATAATGGTGGTATTATGGGTAAAATTCTTAGTGACATCAATCTCATACCAAGTTTATAGCCAAATAATAAATAACATACTTAAGCATGAAGTAAGTTTGATCTTTCATCAATCTTAATGTATATTTCCTAGTGCTGTGTTTATCAAGTAATACTTTCCCCACAACACAAGTTGGCATTTTATGTCATTTTTGGTCGAGGTAATTCAATATTTCTGCAGCTGGATAAAAAATATCAAAATAAAATAAAAAAATAAAATTTCCCTACCTACCTACCCTAATTTTTTCACTCCGTTATCGGAAACATACTATCTTCTTTTTTTAGCCTAATCAATCATAATAATTATATTAAAACCGTTCATTCTTCACAGATGATGCGCAATGACTGTTCGCAGTCTGATGTTGACAACATGTCCGAGACAGATGGTGACCTTCACCCCATCGCACCAGATAACGTCCTTCACACAAAGTACTCTGGCTCCAGTCAATGTTGCTCGTACTCTCAATCGACGGAGGAAAAGGACAACAGCGACACTGCCAGCGGTGACGATTTTGGCGAAATATCAGATTCTGGGAATTTTCCTGCTGTTTCTCCGGCATTGTCGACAATCAGGCTTCGGAGTAAGAAAAAGTTGCGGGGAGGCAAGCGACTGCCGTTTAGTAATATATCAAACCTTCATGACGTTTGCTCCGGGGATGTCTACATGGATGTCGACGGCGATGCTAACACGTATACAGTGAATGATGAGAACGATCATGAAGAAGGTGAGTAGTCCCATGGTGAGAGAAATATTAACCTTTTCCATACTAAATGGATTCTCCCATCAGTTATAAGAGTATATATTTGAATGGTCTATCATTCATTTGGAGGGGTGTCAAAAAAAAAAAGGGCAGACAACAGACTTATGAAAAGGTAATAAAAGTTCATAAGGATTACTATTAATTGGTGGGAAATATATAGATAATAAGTTCTGTGGTCGTTGGTTGAACTTGTTATCTGAACATTTCCTAAGGGATAACTACTCATCAATGAGTATTTAGTACATAAAGGGTTAAACATAAGATCAATTATTTCCTTACTGAATGGATTATCCCATCTAGTTAATAATAAATAATACTAAGTCCACACAAAGTCAATTTCTCATGCCGAAACCCCGTGCGTGCAACCTTTTTATTTGTGGTTTATAATAGATACGAAATAATTTTGGTACGTTTATACAAACTGCTCTGAACCAAGATCGAACATACCAATTTCCAGACTCAACTATCAACTAACATTTGTGGACATTTGTTTGGGTAATATCGGACTTAAAATTCATACTAGAATTGTTTCTCACAAAGTGAAACATGAGAATCAAGATTGATTCTCGGCAATTTCTCACATACATACGTATACTATGCTTTGTTATATAAAGACATATCATAGCTATTAGGCCATGGTGTTTTTTTTGTTCAATTGTTCAATTGGTCAACAGTAAATCTTTCAAAATTGTACCATAAATATTGCAATTCTGCATTCCTGTCATATTCTCATCAACTCATTTGACTGAAGATATAGGGAGAGGTAAACTTTTTAAAGATTTGAAAGTGAGATATTACTGTTGAGAAATTGACTCGGTGCATTGAATTTTCAAAACTTTCCCAGGGGATGCCCTTCAAACCATCTATAACATGGAATGAGTGATACACCATACCCCCCTCCCAACCAACTTGTGGCATAATCAGGATTTGATTTTGATTCTCGTACCCTCAAACTTGTGAATCAGCTTTGATTCTCGCAAAAATGGATGGATTATAATGCCTGATAATAATGGCAAAAAAAAAAAAAAAAGCCTAACTTCATTCCTCATCATTTTCTGTATATAAATGCCTGAGAACACATGTGTTTATTTATTTTAATGGTCTCAGTGTCTTTGAGATGACACTTTTTGTTGTTATTTTAAACACTAGATCTTAAGAAGTATTGGCAGTCATTAATTTTCTTTGGCACGCCTATGTATATTGTCCATGATAACAAGGAGCAGTTTTTTTGTACACTACTTTTCAAGTTTCACTAAGGCGCACAAGCACTATTAGGACTGAACTCATGGTTTCATAAAAATAGAGCTAAAACCCTCAATACATCTTTAACCGATACCTTGAAGCCTCCCTAGAGGGTGAATTTAGTGACACTAGCCCGCACAGTGGGCTAGCATCACCAAATTCAACCTCTGGGGAACTCATTTTGCTTAGGCCTCATCTTCTGGAGAGTATCTATAGTTTCATATCAACATTATTTTGGTGTTCAGTTCAGTTTCTATATCCCCTAATTTGCAGAAGATAAATTGTATACATGAGGTTATTATAAATGGGTGAACTGCAATTGAGGAACTTCAATCTGATCCTAGGTATCCCATAGCAGTTGAAGCCTAAGTGGAATGAGGTTCCCAGAGGGTGAATTTGGTGATGCTAGCCTTCTGTGCGGGATAACGTCACTAAAATTCACCCTCTGGGGACCTCATTCTAAAAAATTCCGGCACACTAAATCCAGACTTGGATATCTTGGTCTCAAAACCAATGAATTAAAAGAGGCCTGATTGAGGCAATTCTGTGTCGTTACTGTTCTGGTGAATCAACCAAACCTCCATAATATTATTGGAAAAGGTCACATGTTCATTTGTCCAAAAATAGCAACAAAATCCACCTGGTTTTAAATGTGGATTCTGGCACATTAAATGCATTATATCATTCACAATAATGATAATGAATACAAATAAATAGAGTTGTTTTAATTGTTTCCCAAAATAGCCCCACAATTAGGGTGAATTATCAAGAGGCTTAATTTCTTCTTTATTTTATTCGCTTCAAAATCATTCAGGGGGAATTCAGTTTATTTTGCATGAAAATCTTTTTATAACTTTATAAAACGATTAGTTGATTGCAAGATGCTAAATCAGAACAAGACATGTTTATATCATAAACAAAATTATTCCCAATCAGTTATTGAAACATGCTACATGTATGAATGGTTGCGGCCATATTGAAAATCAACCGGTAATGTTAGATCGCAGTTTTGCAACTTCTCCCAAGGTGGTACAAAATTGTGCAGATGGTCACATCTCCATCACATGTTCCGCCATGGTTAATTGTGTATATATGCTGTCGAGAATGTGAATATATTTATTGCCATATCTCTTCAGAGTGTTGGAAGCCACCTGATCGTTTAGAACCTGAGCCCAAAGACATCGTTAAAAGACAGAGATCTGACCCAACAAGGTTCAAAATTCACTCATGCAGGCTACCAAAGAGGTGGGTATGTCAATCGAACTGCTAGCAAATTTCCAGAAAAAGTCAGCTCAGAGGGGAGCGTTCACATGCAAAAACTTGTTACTAATAGGGTTAAGAGTCCTGTGATCACATTGTGGAGAAATGGTATCAAATAGTTGAGATGGTAAAAAAAAATCTTGTAAATGAAATCTGATAACAATGCGAAATAACATAAAAGTCTGTAAAACAACTATAGTTATCATCAACAAGTACAGTAATGCCCTAAATAATCGACTCCTCAACCACAGCGGAATTATGGGTATATTTTCAGGATTTAGTCGGAAATATGGCTTGTTGCCATTTATCGGAAAGCTCTCACTGAGAGCTTTCCGATAAATGGCAACAAGCCATATTTCCGACTAAATCTTGAAAAGTTACCCATAATTCTGCTGTGGTTAAGGAGTCGATTATTTAGAGCATTACTGTACATAAAAAATAGATTGACTTTGTTCTTATTATAATTATTAATAACTTTCCAATAAGATATTCGTATGTCAAAGCCATTGTTATGTAAACATTACTGTTACAGTGAAATTACCGATCATGCAAAGTCCAATTAGTCCAATAATTTAAGTTACCAAGGTTTGATTAAAACTTGAAGGTAAATATTGGAAAAGGTCAAAGCATTGAAAAATATTCTGAAAATCGTATCAGACTAAAAATTTGAACTTACTACATGATTAGCGATGTTTTGCTGACATAAGAATGGTTTCAACACGCGAAAGTGCATTATTGGAGAACAATCAATAATAAATATTTATTACACTCCTATAATTAAAAAAGGTAATGTCACTAGTGAATAGTGATGTACCGATTATCGGTATCGGCTATCGGATCGGGCCGATATATGTTGTATCGGCAAGATATCGGTATCGGTAAAATTTAGTCTCCCGACCGATATCGTTAACCGATACATGTCGCGTCCTTTGTGAACGTTGTTACACCAATTCCGACTTTAATATTAAATAAATGACGGGAATTTCCAGAAAAAATAGCGACTATTTTACGCACTGGTCAGCCCTCCATCACATACAGTGATATACCATGATCATGATGACAACATCGACATGAGACTGTTGGTACACTCATGACCCAAATAAACATTTCCAAAGGTACCGTAGTTCGGTACGCTTAATAATTAAAGTTAAAACATAAACTGTATACAATTCAAATTACTTGTGAGTGCCGAGTAGCACATGTTGAAAGCGAATAACTGACGCCCCTGGCATTAGCGTGAGAATGGAATCTTCCTGTGAGTGAATCAGACTGATGTACCGGTATCATTTAGTGATGTATTCATGGGGGTGTGGAATTAATTCTGCACCACGTGCGACAGTAAGTTGTCACATTGTTATGATATTCCCAAGGCGGATGCCGGGCGGTAAGATCAAACGATTATTTGCATGCATTTGATGTCATCGAGTAGGAATCACTAACAAGCCACGTGTTGACAGATGACACAGTAAACTAAAAATCATAGTGTTATAAATAGACGAGTCACTTGACCAGTTTGCATTAAAGTCGCCGCAGTCGTTACTCGCTATTCCTCAATATATAGAAACATCACGTGTTAACAACAGTTAAGTGTGTGTGTTTAAAGTCCTTTTGTTTCAAATTGATTGACATTCTGGTATACGATGACTGAAGATGGAGGAGGTGACTAACTTGTTTGATAGAACCATCCGAACCAATCAGAGTGCTCTGTGGGCGGGATTTGTATCTGCTGTCATGGGCAGAGAAAATGTCAACAATTTATGCGGGACATTGTAGGTGTTATTAAACGCAAGTTCAACTTCTGAAAAAGATTGAGTTTGGCAAATTGAAATTGAAATTGCCGTCATTGACTCAAATGGATTACTAGTATGGACTGATTCCGTAAGGCACGGTAACGGAATCAAACAAATATTGAGGAAATCTTATGAATGCAACGAAATATTAAATCGTTTTGCCAGGGTTTTTGGGGAACGTAAACTAAACTTTTTTTGCAACCAGGTTATTGCAATATCGGTTCTTTGCCGACAATATTTTGTAATTTAAAAGACAAATTGATATGGAGTTTGGTTCACGTACAAGACTTATCGGTATCTGTATCGGATCGGCCGATAATTCTACTGAAAATATCGGCTATCGGCTTTTACCGATAACCCCCGTATCGTTACATCACTACTAGTGAATTATGTCATTTATCGTGACGTCATTGACTATTACTATTACTGATCTAGACTAAATTTCCGATGGTTGATCTTTCCCCACATCGGGACTTTCATGCATTAATTCTTTGTGTTTTAATCATATTTGGCGAACCAAATTGATGCAGAAGTGTAATAAATAGAGTAATCAATTAGTTCCGAGAATTACGTTAAATAATTCACTTGAGGCGAGAGACGTTTAGGTCTCGCTTCTCGTGAATTATTTAACGTAATTATCGGAACCAATTGATTACTCTCTATATAATTTACTCTCTGCGAGTTCCTTGGGGCCCTTTAATCATTTAATATGTGACTTACTGAACTTGAAATTAATAATTTTATGCCTGATGACGAAGAAACAGTCAATAATAGTTAACCCTTTCATGACGGGAGCTGCGCTGGTACAACATTGACTATCATGTGCCAGTGCATTCTCTTATATATGCGAGTTTCCCATAGGGAGCCTCGCATATATAAGAGAATGCACTGGCTTTCAATGTCAAGGTAAATATTGTTAGGCCAATGCATTTTGTTATATTTGTGAGGCGCCCAATGGGCAACTCGCATATTTGAGAGAATGCATTGGCACAGGGTTTTCGAAAAATTTCAGGAAGCTCCAGTAATGAAAGGGTTAATAATAAATTTACATATTTGCATTCAATCTGTTGGGGAAAGATTTTATCAGTACAAAATAATTGTGGTATGTTTTTTATACAAAGACATGTAGAATTGAGACGGTATGGACCCGTTTCCCAGTTCAGATTTCCGATTCATTTTATTTAATTGGTAACTATGTTCAAACATTTGTTAAATTTTTTATTCATTGCTACTGTCATTGCAGTAAAAAAATTCTGTAATACTTGATTGGGTAATTTTTTTATACGCCCGTTTTGAAAAAAACAACGTATTATGTTTATTGGTCTAGTCATCTAGCCGTCCGTTCGGTTTTTTTTATTTCCAGATGATAACTTTAGTATGTCTGAATTGAATGGAATGAAATTTGGTACATGAGTTTACTAGCACAAAATAGAGATCAAGTTGGAATTCGGGTTCTGCCCACCAATTTTTACCAGAGTTACGACTCTTTTTGTTGGAATTTTTGGTTCCGCCCGCCAATTTTCACATGAGTTATGGCCCATTCTTGAAATTATCACGGGCGAAATTTTGCCACGCCCTAGCGATTGTTATGAAATAAATCACATGGAATTTATCAACTTAATTTTTACAAACATCTGTTTGGGACTGGCGACTGAAATTAGACCCAGAGCTAGCCGATGCGGAGGTGGTATGCTTAATCTTAAATAATAAGATATAAATATGCGCATGCTTTTTTAAAAATTGACCCGAGAAATGGGAAATTGACTTTGCATGACATAATATAACACCTACTGTCTCTCTTGTTTAGCTGTGTGTACCGAGGGAATAGCTGCCACAAAATAGATCACAGGAAAACCTCATGGATGAACGGTTTCATGATGTACGGCCGTCTCAACAGAAAACGCTTTATCAGGTGTGTGTAAACTTAGTTGAAACAAAGAAGCTTCACTCCATTAGACTCTTCATAGGCATTATATTTTTTTCAAATAACCTAATTCTCAGAGGTTGGTCAGATAGCTGTTCACTACATCATTATACCCCCACTTTCGAAGAAAATGGGGGGTATACTGGATTGACTGCGTCTGTCCGTCACGCTTTCTCCCTCCGTGTGTCCGGCTTCCGTCCGTCCGACCTCATAACTCGAACAACTATGAACCGATTTCAATAATTTTTTGTATGCAATATCCTTAGGACTGCCTCTCCGCATGATGCTAATTGCGGTTCGGTCCGACTTTTTTTTTTTAAGTTACGCCTCATTTTCGACTTATTTTGACTTAGAAAATTCTGTCTGACTTCATAACTTTAACAAATATGAACCGATTTCAATCATTTTTAGTATACATGCTTCTCACAATACCCTCTCTACATGATGCAGCTAGGGATTGGCTCAGACTGTTTTTCGTAATATTACACTTCATTTTCGACTTATTTTGACTTAGAAAATTCTGTCCGACTTAATAACTTTAACAAATATGAACCAATTTGAATAATTTTTCTGTACAAGCTTCTTGTGACACCATATCGATGTTATTAGTCCGAATTTTTCTTTAAAGTTAAAAAATCTTTTTTGTTGGGTTTACGGATAATGCGGGTTGAATTTGCCACGGTGGGGGTATGCTAGCACTTGAGTGCACACCTCTTGTTTATGTTTACATCGCTTTTTATTGGTTAATCATTCAGCTGTAAAATTCGCAGAAAAAATAACGCTCCCTTGTTATTAAAAATAATGCGCCCTTGTTATTATAAATAACGCTCCCTTGTTATTATAAATAACACACCCCTTGTTATTATGCCCCCGATCTCCGATGGAGATTTGGGGGTATATAGTGGAGCCCTCCGTCCTTCCGTCCGTCCTTCCGTCCGTCCTTCCGTCCGTACGAACATTTCAACTCATAACTTTGGTTTCGCTAACTCAATTCAGTTGATCTTTGGTATGCTAATAGACCAGCCGGGGGGACAATATTTCCCCATAACTGCGGTTTCGTCCGCCCATTTTTTCCAGAGTTACGCCCCTTTTTGGACTTAGAAAATTGTCCGTACGAACGTTTCAACTCATAACTTTGGTTTCGCTAACTCAATTCAGTTGATCTTTGGTATGCTAATAGACCAGCCAGGGGGACAATATTTCCCCATAGCCGTGGTTTCGTCCGCCCATTTTTTCCAGAGTTACGCCCTTTTTGGACTTAGAAAATTCAGGTTTTCTGCTACTTTTTTTGGTTTCCAGATGATAACTTGATTTTGGATTGTTTACTCATGAATAACATAACTTTACAAAGTGCCATTTAATAAGCATTTGCACAAAAATAAGAAAAATCCTCTCTGATTGTACAGTCGGGGGCGTTACCTCCGCCCAGCGGTGCACTTGTTATAATTGTTCTGACTCTAAGTTGAAGCAAGACGTCCGATTTGTTTTGATTTGAAAGTCCTCATATAAGAGGCAGTTCTTCTGGTTTGGATGCGCATATGGGCTTTTGAAATACATGTTCTATTATTTCTAATTATGCATGTGATATATTGTACCTGTGTCTGTTGAATATAATTTCAAGCATGCTTTGTGTTGTCTGAAAAAGTTATTATTTCTGCATGCTGTCTTGTATGTGTGTAGGCAAGCATTCATGAACTCATATTAAATAATTGAATGTTAAGATGAGACAAGATGTAATAAACTTATGTGTATTCATGAAAGCAATAGTATAAACTAAAGTATGTATCTCGTCTCATCTTGATATTCTTTTCTATAGTGTCTATGCATGTTTATTGTATTTGTCATCTTGTAACAATTAGTCTCAGTCCGGCAATAAATAATTAATTGTCATTATTCTGACCCTCTGTGAGAATATTATGGAAATTCCTTCAGTATTTTTATAAGCCCGTTTTGGAGAGCCTGTTTTTCAAAACGGAATGTATTATGTTATTGGTCTAATCTGTCCGTCTGTCTGTCGTACATGCTTACATTTGGTTACTTATGTGGCTATAAATAAGAAAAATGGATAGTTATGTGTCTAATTTCCATTGCGTGGTTAGCCATGTAACAGCGTTGAGAATAATTCTCAAAAATTATCTAGACATCCAAGATCTGTCAATAGGAGGTGTTCAGACAGTTATGTGGCTATCACGGACCTGTCAGTAATGAGTTTCTCCTATTCCACTGTCCTAGTTTCTGCATATACAAGTTTTTGAGTTTCAATTAGCTACTTCTGCTAATTCCTACATGTTCTGATTCCATAATCTGAAATTTAATCACTATAAACTGCTTCATAGCCATAATTTGATCAACTACTTGATAGTCACATAATTTTGTAGACACATAATTGTTTTAGCCACATAACTCAATAGCCACATATCTACCCAAATGTTGGTGCATCCGTCTGACTAGCCATTCTAGAAGATTGGGTATGTTATTTGTCTACTAAAGGCCTAATAAAGTTTAAATAAATTCCTGTGAAATATCTTAATCGAAATAGCACTTGGCATTGATTGAGAATCAAGCCTTGAAATAGTGAGCCTGTCATTTGCAGAATGAGGCCCCCAGAGGGTGAATTTAGTGATGCTACCCCGCATAGTGGGCTAGCATCACCAAATTCACCCTCTGGGGACCTCATTCTGCTTAGGCCTTAGCAGAATGAGGTTCCCAGAGGGTGAATTTGGTAATGCTAGCCCGCTATGCGGGGTAGCATCACTAAATTCACCCTCTGAGGACCTCATTCTGCAAATGACAGGCTCACTATTTCAAGGCTTGTTGAGAATTGTAACAAGACTGAGTTCTTCCGAATGCATCTAAAGTATCCAGCATATTTTTTTTACGAATTTACGCATGTTGGAATTCTCTTACCGCCGCACTAAGAAATATGGCTTGTTGCCATTCATTGGAAAGCTCTCCCCGGAGTCGATTAATTAGGGCATTACTGTACAACCGGCCGGCATTCACATTTTGACAATACGCATTTTCACTCTTGCTGACTCGTTCTGAAATGTCATGTTTGGTGCAAATTATACGATTACAATACTAAGAGCGTTATATTGTTGTCTCTGAAGTCTGACCATCTGAAAAAATTTCAGAGACAAAAATATAAGGTTCTAAGTAATGTAATCGTACTGTTTCACGGAGATAGCAAAATCGATTGAAATTTAGAAAGCAAACATGTGGATTAAACACCCTTGGGACGGTGTACGAGAATCAACCATTCAGAAATGTTATGAGAATTGTGGATTCCAAACAACCGAAATTGATGAAGATCCCATTGTGGAACCGAAGGTTTAACACAACGACAAACTAAAATGTGTTCTGGACGGAGTAACAATGGAAGAGTATGTCGACATTGACAAAGATTTACAGCAGTGTGATGATTCCGAGGATCCAACTTGGGAAGAAAGTATTCTATTTGGCCGAAGTGATGAAGTGGAGTTAAGAGCTGTCAAAATTTGTGTGCTGTCACATTACCACTTTTAACCCTTTCATGACAGGATCTGTGCTGGTGCAGCATTGAAGACCCTGTGCCAGTGCATTCTCTTATATTTGCAAGTCTCTCATAGGGAGCCTTACATATATAAGAGACTGCACTGGATTACAATGTCAAGGTAAATATTGTCAGGCCAATACATTCTCTTATATGTATGAAGCTCCCTATGGGAGACTCGCATTTATAAGAGAATGCATTGGCACAGGGTTTTCGCAAAATTTCTGGAAGTTGCAGTCACGGAAGGGTTAATGAACTGAAAAATCCTTATAAATCACCTATAGGCGTGTATTAAAGGCACGTGAGGCCTTAGTTGTCGAAAATATTCATATTTGTTCCAATCACCGTAAATAGAAAAACATTAAAACGCATACAGTTTCGTTCATATATACCATGACCATCGCGTAAACAGCATGTTATCATAAAGATTTACTATATTTTACCTAAGCAAGAGCCTGATTGTGTTACAGAAGACAGCACAATGCTGCTGGCTAATCACACACAAATGGCATAAACGATCTTTATACGTTCCATATCAGGAATTCACCCACAAAGAACGCTCTTTATGTTTACCATCATATTATAAACAAACACCAGAAAAGTAACTTTTTATGCTTTTGTTTACATAACAATGGTCAAAAATATGACAATAACATACTGTTTATGCGATATTTCTTATTTGTATACGGACAAAGTCTGTCTACATTTTGTTGTTCTTTCTGTTTGTGGCGGTTTTTGACGGGTGGAAATATTTTCACAGGATACCCACCGCCAAGGCCAACCGTACCTTTAAATCATCATACCCATATGTTTCATTTCAGAGCTAACCCTGGTGTTCACACATCGAGTATAAGTAAGATGATGGGACTGACATGGAGAAATATGTCAGCCGAGCAGCAAAACCCTTATAAGTGAGTTATTTCTGGGTTCTATTAAATTTATTGTAGTATATAATGATCGGTAAAACTGTTTCCTAACCAAAAATAATGAGGATGTTGGGTAAACTCCCCATTGGGAGAAACTTTGTTGTGTTTTTTTTTTTTTGGTTGGTTAAAAACGGGATGTATTAAGTTATTGGTCCGTCTGTCTGTCCATCCGTTTGCTTTTTCATTTCCGGATGATAACTTTAGAATGGAATGAAATTTGGTATATATGTTTACTTGCCCAAAATACAGATCAAGTTCGAAAATGGGTTCCACCTGCCAATTTTCACCAGAGTTATGGCCCTTTGTTGGAATTACCACTGGCATATTTTACCACGCCCTAATGATGCTCTTTTCTGTGATTGACAAGGACCCGTATCTTGCATCTGAGTAAAATGTGGGAACAATGAAGCTTCGAATTAAAACCAATTTGAAATCAGACACATATCTTTCCTTTTCTCAGGGTACTAAACTAAATACGATAAAAACGTAATTTTAATGTGATCATCTGCTTACTACTCATTGGGCAGGATTGTTTGAAAAGGCCCTAAAGCTATTTGCTGACATAGTAGTGGTTGTCGCGAATGACAACAAAACTATCAATTATTGTTTACATATGCTAGAAAATAATAGTCATGCAAATGACAAATTGTTGTACCAAGAAATTTCCAACTTTACATGAAAACATTTTGAGTGTATTATTTACCTGTTTACATGTACTTGCATCATTTATATTTCCTGTTTGGTGCATCAAAGCAAAATTGTGTGCCTGGATCCAAAATCAGGCATCTGAATTTTTCTAATCGAAGGACTGTCACTATTAAAATATCAGATGATTATTTCACAACCAAATATTTAACATTATTTGCAGCTTAATTGATATTTTCATCATAATGGTCTTTAATCTACAGTCATGTACCTTCATGAATGATCGAGAATTGAAACTGTCATTAGATACAAGGCTTTTATATTTTGACAGTGCGCCAATAGTACTAATTGAATTTAAATACAGTGAGGTAGAAAACTTTGGCACAACTTCCTGTTCTCCACAAGCGTCCTTTAACAATTTCCTTTGACACATCCTACAGGCCACATCCCTCATCTTATCATCACCAAAATCTTTTAGATGGGAGCCATCGATTATTTACATGGCTGCCAATGGCCATCTTGGATTCTCCTTGCATGACTAATCCTTTGGCACACCCTACAGGCCACATCCCTCATGCGATCGTCACCAAACTTCATATGAATCTTCAGGGTGATCTCTAGATGGGAATAATCGATTATTTCTGAAATTCATTAAAAAACATGGCCGCCAGCTGCCATCTTTGATTTCAGCCCACATTTATTAGTGAAATATTTGAAATGAATATAATTTCATCTGCATAATACAAGCCATTTAACTTTTTGACTTTCCTTCGAAAAAATTAACTACTTCCCAAGTTGACCTAAAGCGTCATTGACACTGTCATTTGTCATTTACAGAGAGAGCGCAAAGCAATATGCTGCCTCTATGCTGCAACAAAATGAAGAGAGAGCTTCATGTGAAGCCTGTGATCATGGTGGCCATATTTACTCAAATGAGGAGACAGAATCCAATCCATCCAGTCCAGAAATTTCAGCTGACCTCAACTTTATATGAGCACAGACCCAGTAGGATCATGTCCAGGAACCTACATAACCAATCAAGTCTCAAATGCGAAGCATATATAAACATTTGTCTGATGGTATAAACTAGTACATGGGCTGCGGAAATTCACAATGCACATTCAAAAATCAGTAATTGTTAAAAGCTCATATTTATAACTGACAATAAGAAAAATAGGTATCGATGGTGCCCCGATTTTGAACATCAGCCTCACCTCAACCATTTAATAGATGTTCGTAAAATGCACACAGTCCCTTGTACTCGTAAGTATGGTAACTCCTGCGACAAATATCTAGCTCATCCAATGCATGAGTTCCAGATAGGAGCTATAATCGAATGTCTGAAGCGACGGTTTAATGATTACATGACAGGAGCTTCCTGAATTTTTGCAAAAACCATGTGCCAATGCATTCTCTTATATATGCGAGTCGACCATAGGTCGCCTCGCATATACAAGAGAATGCATTGGCCTAACAAATTTTACATTATTTTTTATAATTGTTAAAAAATGTAAGAAAAAATTTAAAAAATTGATAAAGAATGTAAGAAAAAATTATTTAAAAATTTAAAAAATTGTTAAAGAATGTTTAGAGATTACATTAGTTACTTAGGTTCCTGAACCTGAGGACTCTGCAAATTGATTGGATGTTATTACTAATATTTTTTATCCACAGATTAATGACGATAAGAGCATGTCTGTAAAATGACAGACTATGCACTATTTTGGTTAGATGATTGCAAAGCATGTGATGATCTATTCATGTACATATAGATATTATAGTGACCGATCAAGTGTTTTCCGTATCTTTACTCTTGATATTCTCAGTGCAATGAATAATAAGGGGAAAATAAGGAAATAAGAAAAAGCTAAATAAAGATAAGAAATAAATGTAGCTTGAGTGTGTTTTATTGAGGGATATGTTGTTGTGACCGTTGGAGCGCATATAGTGGAAACCGCTTTGTGGTTCACACAATGTGCCCAATCATTACAGCAGTATACCTTTCAATAAAACACTCAAAACGTACATTAATTTCTTAAATATATATTCCGAAATAGAAATCATGTTTTATATATTCATGAAAATAGAAAAGTGGCAATACCATGCCGAATACATGTGATAGTAGATATTTATTTACATTTCTTATAACAAATGCTGGGAAATTCCAGTTTGTACCACGCATCACCAAATTGCCATGAAAAAAAGTTAATAAATGACTTTTTTGGCAACTATGATACCATACTTGGTATTGTTGTGAGTATAGGTAATAAACTAAAATTGATCACTAAAGGGACTTTATAGCTCAACTTGACAAAGTCAAGTTTCAGCTATTGTCATGGGTTGACGTCCGTGATCTGTCACTAATTTACTTTGGTACACCCTACAGGCCACATCCAGATTGTCACCAAACTTCATATGGATCTTCGGAGGTGACTTCTAGATGGGAGCAATCAATTTTTTCTGAAATTTGTTCAAAAACATGGCCGCCAGCAGCCATCTTGGATTTCAAATTTTAATCCCACGTTAATTGGAAAAATGTTTTTAAAATTTACATGATACGGAACTTCAGGGTGACCACTATATGGGAGCCATCAAATTATTCTGAAAGTCATCAAAAATATATGGCCACCAGCAACCATCTTGTTTACTCTTTGCATGACTAAATTCTTCGGCACACCCTACATGCCATATCCTTATCAGATTGTCACCAAACTTCATATGGTTCTTCGAGGTGACCTCTAGATGGGAGCCAACAAATTATTCTGAAACTCTTTAAAAAAAAAACATGGCCACCAGCAGCCATTTTGAAATTCTCATTTGAATCAATCGGCACACCCTGCAGCCCACATTTATTGAATAAATTGTCACTATACAATCTCTTCACTGAAACTATTTTACTTTCCTTATTCTTAATCATTCTATTGACTTCTCAGCATAATATATCAATGCCTCCCCAAGTTGAGCTACAGTGTAATTGACACTTTCATTAAGAAATACTGTTGTCGTAACTGTATAATACAGGGGCCCTCGAATTGGACAGTGGTTTTTTAATATTTACCATTCTTTTGTCATGTTTCCTTGACCATGTCAAAAATTATGATGCACCCTTCTTTCAGAAATAGTTTATAGACATGTACAGTAATGCCCTAAATAATCGACTCCTTAACCATAGCAGAATTATGAGTAACTTTTCATGATTTAGTCAGAAATATGGCTTGTTGCCATTCATCGGAAAGCTCTCAGTGAGCCATATTTCCGACTAAATCCTGAAAAGCAACGCATAATTCTGCTGTGGTTAAGGAGTTGATTATTTAGGGCATTACAGTACTCTGACTGATTTAAAGTATCTTTCTCATATTAATGAATATAGCTCTATTTCACATTCCAGCCTGTGTATCATTTTGGCCAGAGGTATGGTTTAGAACAAAAACAAATTTTGCAACTAATGGTTTTCGACTCATAACATGAGGTCCCCCCCCCCCCCCCCCCCCCCCCCAGCAAACAAAATGTGGTTGCGGGGATATAGAAATAGGTTCAATCTGTAAGAGAGTTTAAGTGATCTTTGTATGCTCATCAACAAGCCTGAGTTTATTGTGCCTGTCATTTGCAGAATGAGGTCCCAAGAGGGTGAATTTAGTGATACTGTCCCGCATAGCGGGCTAGCATCACTAAATTCACCCTCTGGGAACCTCATTCTGCTTAGGCCTCATCTTCTCTGAAAAGTTTCTTTATTATCCAATTTCTATAGAAAATTCTTCACATAGATTCTATTTCTTTTTTTTTAGTCTAGTTTCTCTACATCCCAAAATTGGCCAATGACCTATTGCATAACCGAGGTTCCCAGTGGGTGTACATCACTACATCACAATATTCACCATTTGGGAACTTCAATCTGAGTCTATATCTCCCATAGCAGTTGAGGCCTAAGCAGAATCTGCAAATGATAGACACACTAAACTCAGGCTTGTTCATGAACCATCCATCATGAATGTGTCCATTAATTTTTTAGAGTTATGGCCTATGGAGTGAAAATTCATCCTTGCCTTCATTTGATCTCTGTGGTCATACCTCATGTTCAAATTATTATGCTCATATGCCATGCTTGGCATTGCACTTGTTGAATGAGTATGATATGTATGATTGTATGGTAGCTGCTACTCTTCCGCTATGATCACACTCACCAGCCGATTCACAGGGCTCAAATGGAACTTGCCTTTCGGTGCAATTTGACCTTTTTTTGGAAAAAAATCGGAACATACTTCAACTTTTGCTCAGGAATGGCATATAACCCATCAGAATGCCCATATTGGTAAATTTGACCCACCCTCATTTGGACACATTGGCCCAAGACAAACTGTAAATCTCGATATGACCCACCTCCATTTGTACTGAGAGGCCATGAATCGGTTAGGTAGTATGATATGTGTGTCAGACAGGCCATTAATCGGTTAGGCAATATGATATGTGTGACTTGTCTTGAGTGAGAAATTTAAATTAAATGTTGTTAAATTTGTTAAGACTCTAAAGACTTATTTATTTTTATTTATTTTTATTTATCTTTATTTAATATTACTTGTTACATAGAATTATGAAGAACATCATGTGATGATTGATTTCAGTTTTAATAAATTTTGGTAAACCGCTCGCTTTTTGTTGTGTTTTATCCGATTGAGGTGAGTTAATTATAGCTATCCTTCGAGATGATTGTTTTTCCATCAATTTTATTGCTGTTGAATACTATTGAAAACTACAAAGTGAAGAATTGGCCTATACCGAGGTACAATAATGCCCTAAATAATCGACTCCTTAACCACAGCATAATTATGGGTAACTTTTCAGGATTTAGTCGGAAATATGGCTTGTCATTCATCAGAAAGCTCTCACTGAGAGCTTTCTGATGAATGGCAACAAACTATACAAACAGGGCCTCAAAATATGGTTCTGGACATTATCAGAATGAGGTCCCCAGAGGGGAAACCTCATTCTGCTTAGGCTTCATATTCTCTGGAAAGTATCTTTATTGTTAAATTAACTAGTTTATTCGTTCCTTTAGAAAGTTTCTTTATCTTTTTTTTTTTTGGTATAGTTTCTCTATATCCACAAATTGCATAATTAAGGTGCCCAATGGGTGTATTTCACCATCTTGGAACTTAAACCTGTGTCTAGGTCTTAGATATCAGATGAGGACATGCAGAATGGCGTCTTCAGAGGATGAATTTGGTGACTAGACCACTGCGGGGTAGGGTCACTAAATTCAAAATTCTGGGGACCTCATTCTGAAAATGTCCAGCACCATATTTTGAGGCCTGGCATCAATTTTGTAGTCACCAATTTGATATACGGTACAGTAATGCCCTAATTAATCGACTCCATAACCACAGCAGAATTATGGGTAATTTTTCAGGATTTAGTTAAATCCTGAAAAGTTACCCATAATTCTGCTGTGGTTAAGGAGTCGATTAATTAGGGCATTACTATAACAATAGATCCATTTATATAGTGAAGTTGTTTCAATGCGCTGTACGTTGATTATTAAGATATGTGATATGTGACATTTCGTGACCATTTTCGTTCCCATCCCCCAACCAGGAAGCAACCGAGATACTAGGCTATGCATGGTAACACCTTAGAGGGTAATGAGAAAAGCTAGTAATTTATTGAGTTACATGACATCAACTATAGCATTCCATCACACAAGTTCTGTTTCACAGCCAAATTTGGCGAAGTCTTGATATTCAATGGAACACACATTTTGTCTGGGAATATTATTGTCTTTTTAATCATAGAGGAATAAAGTAATCATTCTTGTGCACGTATAAGGCCAAAAACATCTGTGTTTCCGGTTAACCGACTGACCTGCCGAAATGGCTGACCTGGATTTTTTTTTTTTTTTTTTCAACCCGCAATTTTTTTTCTCTATATTTTTTTAATACATGTAAACACATCTATATCGCTAAATATATACTATGTTTACATTAAGCAGAAATAATTTTAGATGGAATTTCAAAAACAATTTACTTCTGTTAAAATACATGTCCATTTGTTGTTGCAGATGATTCCCAATCTCAGCAATAAATCTGCAGTCTTTAAAACCTGCCTGTGGTAATCTTGTTTGTTCAACTCCCATGCCTTGTGGGAAGAAGTCTTATCTGTTAGCAGAGACACAGGGGGGGGGGGCTTGGGGTGGTGTCTCACCCCCCAACTTGGGTCAAAATTTTCAACAGTTGGAAATTTCATACCTGCCAAAACATTAGTTGGAAATTCCACACCAACAATAGGTTGAAAATGTTCTTGTAGTTTGATTTTCAAACAATTTATTAGGGGAATTTATTGCATATTTTCCCAAAATTTTGGACTGAAGTGGTCATCGGTTGGAAATTTTCCAACCTTAGGGGGGGGGGTGACAGGTTGGAAATTTCCATCACTTGGAAAGCTTGTGTCCTGGTCCCTTCCCTGTTGCCAGTCAAACACTGCTAGTTAATTTAAGAAAACAATATTGTCATACATTTGGTCAACATTGTCATTGGAATTGTCATCAGTTGGAAATTTTCCAGCCTAAGTGGGGGTGTCAGGTTTGAAATGTCCAACTCAAGGAAGGCTTGAGGCTAGTCTAGATGCTAAGATTTGCGATTTTCTTGTTCAGATTAAAAAAATTTCGAACCATGGTCATTGTCCCTCCCCCGTGGCCAATACAAAACTGCTAATTAGTTTACAAAACAATATATTACTACATTTGGTCAAACTTTCCAACCTGAGGGGGAGTATGAGGTTTGAAATTTCCAACACTATAGGAAATCTTCAGTTGAGGCCAGTCTAGATGCTAGGATTTGCGATTTTCTTGGTATAGTTTTCTGATGTTCTCATACCGGGAATATAGAGTTCAACCATGGTTTATGAATATATAGGATATTAGGCCTGACCACTGAGGTGGGAGGGGTGCGCAAATGGAATTATGCAAAACTTGTGTTTGGTCTGATTCAAGGGGGGGGTGCAGTTTGAATTGCCCAAGGTGGACACCATCACCCAACAGACACCCTCTAGCCACGTCCCTGTCTGTTAGAGAGTAATATAGAATGTAGAAGACTTTCTATTTCAGAATTTAAAGTTTCTCTCCCCAGTCAATCGAGGATTCATAGTGCATAGTTACTAGTAAGTATATACACAGTATAAAGATGATTGTATGTCTTCCATATCAAACACCCATTTGGGTTGGGCACTGAAGAAGCACATGAAACTATCTACTGATTTGTTTGGGTGTATACAACTTACAAGCATGCATATGCCAGTGTGTATAAGGTACTTCAATCGAAGTTGGGGGGATTCAAATGCTGAGGTGTTGTACCTCAGTCAATGTGTGGGGCTGTGGTACCATTTGCAGTATGCCCGAGGTGTGGGACCAAATATTTCAATGCAATTGAGGTGTCGGGAACATTTACACCCTGTGAGATATCCTGCCAGTGGAGATGTGTCTTTGGTCCTGAGGTGTATGACCAAATATTTAAGTGAGGTTTGGGTTAATATCTTACAAGTTATGCTATTATAAAGTTATAGAAAAGCCCTATTATGGTGTTCGTCTTGGGCCTGTTGATATGTCCATATTGTGCTCTGATGAAGATGTGCCACCACAATATAAACAGAATAATTGCAAGAGAGCTCACGCGGCATACTTGAGTGGCTTGGAGTCAATTCCTTGTCCACATTGACAATACTTGCATATTATTGATCTACAATAACTGTTTACTTGCAATATACATGGACAGCCTTCACACAAGTGTAAAGAGTTAGCATAAATGTCCCTCTTAACTGTTCGTGGGGGGGGGGGGGGGGGATAAAAAAAATTACCAAAAAATAAAATCCCTGTATACCTACATGTACCTGCCTGGAATTTTTTGAAGCCGTAATAGGAAACAAATTTGTCCAATCTAGTCGGAAATTACTAAACCAGTGAAAATCACTTCACTTTTCTCTAGTTTTTACAATACTTGACACACAGGATCTCCTAAACGCGCAAAAAGACACACAGGCCTGATCTCACAAAATGTGCAAAAAGTCACCCATGCAGCATCAAGGTCTCATACAAAAAATCGATTTAAAATTAGTCGCATGTAAATTATTATTACAATAATTATTCGTTTGTGATTTCAGAGTGAAATTTCAAGGAATTTGAATGGGCGCGTTGAGTTTAACTGTCTGGGTGTATTTTTGCACGTCTGAGACCCTGGCTGTGTGTCTTTTTGCGCGATATAATTATGTCCCGTGACAATGACTAATTCACCTTATAAGTAACTCGAAAAATAACTTAACGAATTTGTCTCAGGAATGTATGATCTGCAAAATGGACATGAAATTGGAAGGACTTGTGAATTTGAATTCTTAATATGCACCCCTGAAAATAAAAAAATCAGTGATGATTTTACTAAATTTTCCAAATTTCTTTCACAAAATTCATATTTACTTTTTCTGATTCTTGTTGATTTTTAGAATGTTGATTATAAAGGGTTTATGTAGAAAAATTATGTTGTCACTAATTAGTGCCGGGTAAAAACCATAACTAGAGTGAACTAATATATAGCTTTCAGACAATACTAGTATCCAACTTAAATGATGTTGATCGAATTTTCCGTTCTAGGGTTATTCCTCTTGATGTGGGTGTCATGCAACGTTTAAATTTCCAACTGCACCCCATTCACCAGACAAAAATTAACTCTCAAGTTAATTCGCGGGAAAAACAGGGGGGGGGGGTGAAAAAATTTCTTCCGGCACGTATGCCGGGGTGGGTGGGTGGTCAAAGCCACCAACAAGCAATTTTTTCCGCAACTAAAAAAAATAATTCCTGCTTGTTTTTAGTGTTTTGGCAATGAGTTGGGCTTCAAAACCACTTTGAATCAGTTTGAATGAGAGAAATAATGTAATTCTAACTGGTAAACTGACTGCAGGCAGTTATCGTGTTGTATTTTGTTGCAAATTTTGAAATCCAAGATGGCCGCTGGCAGCCATGTTTTTTTGGCCGAATGACCTCAAAATTGCTCATTCCTATTTACATGTCCATGTTAACATCCATGATAAATAGTATGCACAGAAATTCATATACAGCTGTTTACAGTGAATTTCCACCCGCAAATCTCTGTTTTAGTGTTAAAAGGGGGGGGTGGGTGTCAAAAAATGGTCGGAAAAAACTGCCGAAAACGGAAAAAAAAATTGGCGGTGGGGGTGGGTGGGTACAAAAAATGATCGAAAGGGAAAAAAATGCCATACGTGCCTGAAATTTTTTTCCGACCCCCCCCCCCCCCCCTGGGAAAAAAACGAAATTAACAAGGTTTATGAGACACCCCGCAACCCCCCATGTGGTTGCGTCCAACTGCACGCATTTACCGTTCTGGGGTCATTTCAATCTGGATATGTTGCTTTTTCGTCCATTCGGGCTGATATGTCATCCAGTATAGATATCGCCGATACAATTTGGTAAGGCTTAAAGCCTAATTATGTTGGCTTGATAAAACAAAAACACTCCAATGGATCAGATGTTGCTCACATGTTCTGTTCTTGTGTTATTTCACTCAGCCTCTGTCCCCATTCAATATCCCACTACTTGTGAAAGGGACCACTTTGACGTTTCAGCCATTTTCTGTATCGATACAAGGGTTAATATATTTGTCTGGGACGAATATCGTCCTTTCGCTAGACACCAAAAACGAGCCCTCCAGTCTATACGCGCCACATTCCTCGGCCCTCTCGCGCAATTTCAAATTCTGATTATCATTTTGTTCAGCATTCCATCCCATTTCGCAGATTGTCATGTCCCTATCCCCAGGTATATCAATAGTTAATACACAGCAGTAGGCCTACATTGTCAATGCATTTATAACTAGTCCATAATGAAACCATTTCGAAGTCTTCGGAAACAGTTTCATTCTCAGGTCTAATTGATTTACATATATAGGTTGTTGTCTGGATTTATTTAGACTGTCCATTTCGTTATCGGTGGATGCGATATGTGTACGAAATATCTAGTGTACGCATTTTGACGACGTAAGGGTAGGCGATTGTCGCAATACCATAGGGGAACACCGTGTGCTTAATGTAACTATCACAAGTATAACGTACTCTGATAACAACTTATCGCCAATTTCAAATTTAAATTTAAAATTCAAATTGTTTATTTGGTATAGAATCCAATTATAAGATTATTACCAACACATATAAAGGACATTTACATCAATACATGTATACAATCAAGTACATAGATAAACAAAGTGTACGTTAGAATATTCATGAGTTGTCTAACTTTTTAATTAGAGGTTTGGGTGGAGCTTACTAATAATAAATAGTTATTTGCCAATATATGGTTATAGTTTGATAATATCACAAGAGCGGGTTTCAGTTCGCAAGCTCATTCCTTTTTTATACATTTTGTAAACTCCCATCATACAAATTTTCTTTATGGATGTGTCGACTTAATTTGGACTTAATATGAAATTAACTTTTTCATCATCGCTATAGTTAATAAATCCTAGAATATTGGACTGAATTTTCTCAAGCATTATCTTCCTCTCAGGGTTAAGGGGCTTACAGTCTATAATAAAATGCTTTTCAAGCCAATTTCATGCTTGATGCATTATAAACATATCATCTTCAAAAGGCTTGTTTTATTTTTATGAAAATGAATAAGAAATGGGGTGATAAATATATACAACGACAAATAGAATCAAATTAGCCATTTTCCCAGGGGGGGGGGGATAAAACATTTGCAGGAAGGTATGCCGTTTTTTTTGCATCTGGCATTTTCGGGGACACACCACCCCCAAACCTGCAAAAAAAATATTTTAGTCAAATTTTTTTGACACCCCCCCCCCCCAAATTTCACTAAAATTGGTCTAAATTCGCATAAAACTCTATTGATATCACTCATGTGACTGGGATTGATCTCAGTTAGTTCAAATAACAGTTTAACCTGTTTCAGAAGCTGTTTTAATATAAATTGCTGATCATCTGCAAACCTAGCTAGGTCATTGTGCAGAATACACAAAATTTCATAATTTCTAACTATTTCCCGATTAGTCTGTCAACCAGCCCATTATCTAGCATTATGCCTTAAGTAACACTTTTGTTAGTCTACTGGAGCAACCTCTATTATAATAAATGGCAAACAGACAATATGCCAGACTTGGATATTTTAGGTGTTGTGAGAGTAACAGATCATATGAGTTGATAGACATGTAAATATTTCACTGATCAATTGGCTTGATGCACGGATCAATGAACAGTGTGATGACAGTTATATTCTAGCCATTTATAGTCACGTTAATGTTTGAGACAGTTGCTCACTCTTTTTCCATGCACACAATGATCTTGGCTTTAGTTACATGAAGACAAGTCTCACCCCCCCCCCCCCTCGGGCACCCACCACCCCGGCATACCTTCCTGCAAATTTTTTACTACCTCCCCCCCCCCCCCCCCATGATTTTCCCGTGAAACTTAGGACATGCAAGCTAGGTACAAAAATTGGTGAAATCTGAGTACGAACGCCGGAGCGTTCCCTTATCGTATTGCGATAATCGCCGGGTCCGTGACTACCCGCCCCCGAGACAACCCGCCCCTTTCACTCTGAGACAACCCGCCCCCGGACAACCCGCCCCCAAAAATCAATTAGCGGTAATCAGTGGCTAATTAGGAGGTGTGAGGGGATTATGAGATGTTTGTTTAACGAAACTGGGTTGTTATTTTATAGATTTTTATTTGATTTAACAACATGGACAACAATAAATACACATGTAATATAATATAACTTATGAACACAAAAATGCATCAACGATAATATGTTTATTTATTACGAACGAAATTAATGAACGAAATTTAAAAACGGAATGAACGAAGATTAAAAACAAAATTTAATAAGTTTAACAAACGAACAATGGTTAATTTGGGGCTGGTGCCTCCTTCTGCAGAAGTGGGACCATGGTATAGAAATCTAAGCCGGTCCCCATTGTATTCATTCGTCTATGCCATGCTTCGAGTCGTTGTTGGTGCGGACGTCATGTATGAGTATATGCTCCAACTCTCTGGGGGGCCGGGGGGGTGAAGAGCTCGTGATCCACTGGCGCTGCATGTAGTCTAGGACCTCCCTGATCTTTGAACCTTCAGACGTTCTGTCATAGTACTCCTGGAACGTTTCTCTTATTTGTGGAGCCGGATCGAGGAAGGGAAGAGCCAGCAACTGACGGATGAAGTTGTGCAATCGACCCTTCTGGCCATATGCTGTCTTAAGACCGACGGTTGGTGTGTGTCTATTCACGGCCTGCGTCCAGTTCCAACGCCATCGTTCAAAGGCTGTTTGTGTATACTCACCTCCAGTTAACATCAGTGAGATGAATCCCGACCACTAAGTGTTGTTAACACACTGTGATAATGAACCATTTGCATCAAATGTTTGTTTTGAAAGCACCCATTTTAATTAGTCTTCATTTACCTTAAGTGCCGTTCAGTTGTCAAAACATTGTGTCATTCTTTATCCCATTCCACGCATTGACATAATTAATGAATAAACACATGTTTTGTTGATAAAAATCTTTAATAATATATCATCAAAGAACATAAAAGAACATAATCACTATTAACAATTTCGGGACAACCCGCCCTCATTTATCGGGACAACCCGCCCCCAAAATAGCATAGGGGCGGGTTGTCTCGGGGGCGGGTAGTCCCGTTCCCTAATCGCCGACCCCAAGGATTAAAAAAAAAATTACAGGGTGAAATGAAGGAAACATAGTTGCTGTTATTATTATCAGTGGTGGGGCTAGAATTAAATAAATGAAACAGGTGCCATGGATATTATAGAACTTACAGAGGACAATCTGAACATCGACCATCTAACAAAAAGAGTAGGTTCTCCAAGCTGTGGTGCAATATCATCATTTATTGGAACAACAAGAGATAATTTTGAAGGTAAAACAGTGGTTCATCTAGAGTATGAAGCCTACACGAGCATGGCAGAGAAAGAGATGAAGAAAATCTGTAGCCAAATTAGAAATCAATGGGATGTTGAGAATGTAGCTATGGTACACAGGCTTGGATGTGTTCCCGTGCTGGAAGCAAGTGTTGTTGTTGTAATTTCGTCTGCACATAGGAAGGACTCTTTGGAAGCAGTCTCTTATGCTATTGATGCACTAAAATCAACCGTCCCCATTTGGAAGAAGGAATTCTACGAAAATGATGAAGGACTTTGGAAAGAGAATTGCGAGTGCCTGAAAATTTGAAATCACCATAATTTGGATGATACTAATGTGGAAGAAGTGACCACTTTTATCCATGTCCCAAGTGGGATTACAATTAATTAATGCCAGTGATGCTAATGGGGTCATTGTCGTAATGTGTTATATATGCACACCAGTCTCGCGTAATGTCATGTGACAGGGGTCATTGTCGTAGTGTTTTCTACGTAAATGCACACGTTTTGATATTTTTTGTAAGTTCATTTTGTTCCGTTCATCGACCCAACAACCATGCAATTCGTTCCGTCCCTGTTTAATACTGAGAAAAATATGCGACCGATGACCAATTTTATTGCAGTTTCGTTATTGTGATAAAAGAATGCCTTTATCAGAACTTCGGAAGAAAAATAGTTGTGAATTGAAGCAGACGGCAATTATTTACGGTAACATTTCAATCTCGCGCCGACTGAGACTGGTGTGCATTTATGTATAAAACGTTACAACGACCCCATTAACGCCATCTGGTGATGACGTCAAAAATACAGATAATACATGTAGCACCTAGAGAATACAGCATCTGCAGTTAAAGCACCAGTGACATTAATCAGCTATGTACAGATGATTACGAAGCCAACAACAACGGGTGAAAAACATTTGAATTTTACAAGATATCAGAATAAAAGTGAAATGACATTGAATTGTACGAAAAGGCTTTATTTGTATGTTTGTAACAGAAACAGAGAGAGAGAAGTGCAGGAGTCACACCGAAAGTTGGCAGCACACAAAATCCCAGGCCGGTCACCCATCCAGGTAGTGACCGGCTCGACCGTGACCAAGAGATCTAGACCTCTCGATCAGAGAAGTCATCGGCCTTCTATATTTACAACGCGACCGCTACACTACTCCCCCGTTCTTTTTGAGATTCACCGAATCTCATCCGAGTCCTCCCCCAGAGCAGTCGCATCATGACACAGACTCCGAGGATCGGACGAGCCCCCAGTGTAACAGAACAAGAGAGAGAAGTGCGGGAGTCGCACCGAAAGTTGGCAGCACCCGAAATCCCAGGCCGGTCACCCATCGAGGTAGTAACGCTGATAGGTCATTGTCGCATGGTTTCGAGCAAAAAGACACCAGGATCTCCCAAACGGGCAAAAAGACACCCAGGGTGTCCCAATCACAAGCAAAATGACACACAGGATCTCAAAGTCTCACCAAACAATGGGAATTTTGTTTAGTCGTCTGCTATTAATATTATGATAATTATTTGTTTGTGGTCGGAGTGAAAATATCAACGAAATTAAATGTTAAATTTCGTTGATATTTCACTCCGATCACAAACAAATAATTATCATAATATTAATAGCAGACGACTTAACAAAATTCCCATTGTTTGGTGAGACTTTGAGATCCTGTGTGTCATTTTGCTTGATTGGGACACCCTGGGTGTCTTTTTGCCCGTTTGAGAGATCCTGGGTGTCTTTTTGCTCGAAACCATGCGACAATGACCTATTCAGCGGTAGTAACCGGGCTCGACGTTGCTTAACTTCGGTGATCACACAAAGCGTCTATCGACCATGACCAAGAGATCTAAACCTCTCGATCAGAGAAGTCATCGGCCTTCTTATATTTACAACGCAACCGCTACATGTTGATATGAAGTATTGTCTGGTCATATATTTCTTATTTTATACTGGTTTATAAATATTTTTTCACAATTATTGATGCATGTCACCAATTTTCATGCTGTAGCTGTGTGCGTGCATAAATTATTGTAATTATAAATTAATCAGCTTAAGTATAATTTACCACAGGTTCCAAACCAAGTTATATAGCATGTTTGGTCTATGCTAGGTCAATCGAGATATAAAAAGTGTAAACAAACAGCTACTTTTTGGGTTTTTAATGTAACAACATGAGAGAGCGAGTCGCACTGAAACAACAAAAGTTGACAGCAGCCGGTCACCCATCCAAGGACTTACGAAGCTTGTCGTTGCTTAACTTCAGTGATTACAAAAAGCATCTAACCACTGACCAAGAGATCTAGACCTCTTGTTCGTTCAGAGAAGTCATCGGCCTTCTACTCTTGGTGTCCAAATAAATAAACCCATACATTTATTATTTTGCTAAGATATCAATCACACGCCTATGGTGCTTATTTGGACCCCTACATTTATTAATTTCTTGGGGTGAGAAATAAAAATTATGTTGCCAAAAATGACAGTCTTGGATCACAACACTTAATGCTAGTTTTAATCTCAAAAATCTAGTTCTTCCTATCAATTTATAATGAAAAAACGAAGTGCATCAAAAATATGAACCAAAATACAGAAAAGACACAAAAAGTTATTAGATGACAGGATGTTAAAATTCTAACATAACTTCATGGGCAGCATTAAAATATATTCATATAATATTGAGATCTATAATAGACAAAACGTCTACATTTCTTCTGTTTTAATACATTATTTTGTGAGAGAAATTTTAAATATTTGTTAAAACTTCATAAAAATAAGATAAAAATTAGATTAGGCTATGTGTAAAATTGTAATCCAAGTATGACCATGGACATGAACTTCAAACCTACACAAGACTAAATGTAATAATCCAGTAAATTTTATGGTGAATTACTTGAGGTACTATCACACAAGTAGGAGCAAACACATTGCATTGTACATATTTTTATCAGTCTCAGATATTCTATAAACAGGGAAAATTATGTTCAGTTTTGATTTACATGTAAAAGTTGGTTGTATGTGTGTATCTCTGAACATTGAAAATAATGTTGTTTCGGAAATAGCCTTCAGTTATACCCATCCCTTCTTTTAATTCCATCCCCCTACTCTTATTTGATTCTGGGATAATTTCCACCCCCTATATTTATTAACAACATTTTATATGAGAAAAACCCAACTTATGAAGATAGCGATATTACGGGTGCAATTACACCAGTTTGAATTGTATCAATTGTATTGAATTATTTAATAGCTCGTAATTATAAGTATTACATTTTTGCTAAATATGATTGATAATGTACATGCAACCAAGATGGAAATGGAAAACAGGTGCAATCAACAGTGAATATAGTCTCGTACCTGGCTCAGACACTCTGCTCGCTGTTCCATTCAACTCCACGACGTAACGCTTCCGCCGTCAAGAGTCCAGTACGTGCCACCATCTTAGGTGCCGGAAATCCGCCCCAACTATTTTCGGACACGACGTCATGAGCTAATGACGTAGTAGCTATACTGCTTTCTATGCTCCAGTACACCTGGGCACTGGTTACATCAGGGATTTCTGGTGACGCTATATATATCAACGACGTAATCCCCAGAAAAGGTATGTCGGCACTTACTAGTCGCTACATGCCGGAACGTTGCGCCTTAGATGTGGGTGATAGGTTCACTATTTAGTTTTAGCTTAGTCATTGACTTTGATAGGCTAAGAATTTATATGATTTATATTATTCTACTTTGAAATAGGTCATTAATTACTTGAGAATATATGTACCTGTATGCAGTATCACATGAAATCAATATGAGTTGTATTGGTAGGACATGTGAGTGCAAGCTTGATTCACATACAATGTACCCAGTAATTTAATATTTCAAATTTACGGTACTGTAAATATACTAATATGCTGACTCAAGTAATATCAACATGACTTTTATTGGTGGAACTTCCTTGAGAAAAGGCTTGGGACAATTACTTGTGAATGTAATTAATTACAATTACTTCAACATTGTTCAATTACAATTACAATTCCCATTACACCTGTCACAATATAATTATTTACAATTACTTTGAAATGTAATTCAATTACATTTCAGTACAGAATTGAAGTAGGAACACTTTTTATTTATATGAACTTTATTTGATAACAAAACATAAATTTAATACAAGCAAGATAAAATACACAAGAAGCACAATAATGAAGCACACTTGGTACAGAGCAGCCAATGTACTGAGTCCAGGATAGGTGTTCGTAGAACTGAGCGAATCATGATTTACAGCTGGCAAGTTGAGAAGAATTTGTTTTTAATGTGCAAGCAGTGAAACGAAGGATTGCACACCTGGAATCTCAGGTTTGGTGCTATTCTGAAGCTACAGCAATAGGGAGAGCTTTCCGATGAATGGCAACAAGCCATATTTCCGACTAAATCCTGAAAAGTTACCCATAATTCTGCTGTGGTTAAGAGGTCGATTACTAAGGGCATTACTGTATTTGAAGTAAAGTGAAGTAACGGTGCTTTTATTTGACATAAAGGTGCTTTAACATCAAAATAGGGAGAGATTGAGAAATATGCCTTATTAGTGCTCCCAACTATCGATTGTAGGCAGTCATTTGCATTTTTTGTGGAAACATGTAATTTCGCATGTGCAAAATATCCGCAAGTCATCGTAACACAAAATATAGTAGTTTGTTTACACTTATTAATTAAGTTATTATAGATGACACAAGCTATCATCGACCAAACCAGTTATATACATGTAGCTCGTTTGGAACCTGTGCCTGACCTGTACCAGCTTACTGTAAATAACTATGTAGTTCTAAGATCAACTACCTTTGTCATGGTCGTTAGAAGCCAAAGTCAAATTGTTCCATGTAAGTTGTATTGCTGACTTTTAGGTGTTTCTTTGAAGTTCTAAGTATTTAAACTCATTTGGCTCAATAACAATGATTCGATTCGATTTCAAATCGTTTGCCTGATTCTATTCCAGATTCGATTCGAAATGAAAACTCCTGGTTCGCAGGGCCCTAAGAATAAGGTAACCAGATTTCCATTATTTTAAAGTCTGTTGAGTACGAAGTAATGTTACGGATGGCAGATTAGCTGAAATGCGAAAATAAAATTGTTTTCGTCGAGTAATTTTTTTTCTGTTTTCAAGGAAATGTATCAAATAAATGTTATATTATATAACCTGAACATTTACAGAAGACATCTTCGACTCAAATTACTTATATTAGATTGTTGTTATTACATGGGAATTTATTGAAATTGGCAGATAGTCATTTAAGTTATTGTATAGTCACTAGTCAGTATCAACATAATATCTTACACGATCATGTGTGCCACATGTTGCCCAATCCACTTTCCGTCAATAAATTTTATTACGTCTTGTACACCAAAATTCGTAATTTAATTTATGGCTCGAACCATAAATTAAATTTATATCAAATAATTAACTTTGATTTTAACATAACCTGTTAACCTGAACATTTACAGAAGACATCTTCGACTCAAATTACTTATATTAGATTGTTGTTATTACATGGGAATTTATTGAAATTGGCGATGCCAATTTGGCGTACAGTCTTCCTGTAAGTGACTATAGTTTGTTATATTCCAAGTTTTGTCACAGTTCTTGGAGATTAATTATTGACTGAAAATCGATAAATACTCATAGGCCTACCATTACTTTAATCCTTTCATGTACTGGTGCACAAGTGCATCATTAAAGATCCTGTGACAGTGCATTCTCTTATATACGCTAGTCTCCCACAGGGAGCCTCACATATATAAGAGAATGCACTGGCTTACAAGGTCAAGTTAAATATTGTTAGGCCAATGCATTCTCTTATATATGCGAAGCTTCCTATGAGAGACTCACATATATTTATAAGAGAATGCATTGGCACAAGGTTTTCGTACACTATCAGGAAGCCCCAGTCATGAAAGGGTTAATAATAATATGGAGAAGTATGGAAAGCTCCTGTGTGAGTTTGACGAGTCGCCATCTGAGATTGTAACATCATAACCAGTTCGTCCTTCTAATTATAACCTGTAACTCGGATAGTGACTTGTCAGATTTTCAAATTCGGTGTTGTTGGGGATTCAAAGCGATTAACGTCACAAATACTGGCAAATCTTTTCAGATTTTCAGTGGTGGAGATAACTAACTTATTTAGAGGAAGAGATATGTTTTTTCAAATGTTACATATTGGTACTGAAATACAGTAATGCCCTAATTAATCGACTCCCTAACCACAGCAGAATGTTTAGTAACTTTTCAGGATTTAGTCGGAAATATGGCTTGTTGCCATTCATCAGAAAGCTTAGGGCATTACTGTAGGCCTTGAAACGAGAAGAGCTGAATGGAGTCCGGTTAACTCTGAACGGGCCAGTTTTTCATACTTGTCTATATTATTATAAAGTGATGCTACATTTATATGTATTTATCGGTGGATTTTGATAATAGTTTCTGCCAACTGTGGTTCTTGTGTAGGGTTACAAATAAATAAAACTTGCACCTTTTTCTGACAGATGTACAGTACTGGTGTACTGTATTAACATTCACCTGAGCATTAAAATGGATAGATATATATTTTGTTTTCTGTATTTCCCAATATGTACAGGTCAGGATAATTTCTGAAATGGAACAATTTATTCTCGAAATGGGTACTGAGATCTAAAAAAAAAAAAAAAATAGTATTGTTTTTGTAATGGAGGGAAAAAAGGGGTAGGCTGAATTTTTTTTTTTTTAAATATCCTTTATGGAACATATTCATTCTTATTATATGCCTCTGACACACAATTGATATCTGGATCCGGATCTGGATATGTACGTCCAAGTAACCAATTACCGTATGGTCTACTAGGATGGGCGTTGGGCAATGTTATTGTTTGGCAGTACAACAGGACACAATGAGCACATTACTATTGGTGTTGGAAGGGATACTGAAGACTTGGAAGTAACTTTGAATAAAAAATTATCGCGACATCAACCAGTCTGTTCACAAGCCATCTTAAAACACCAACTCCTGGTGTAAATAATGCAAACTGGCGACTGATCAGCACAGCTTTACTTCAAACATAGATCGATTAACTCTATTTTTTGTTTAAGATTTTGTTTTCTTACAGTGTCGATAAAATTAGTAGGGCGGAGATCTGGACTATGTGCAGGCGGCGTACCGGAAACATTACACTTTTTTTACGACTAAACCTTGTTTGAGGTTCTTCTTGATCATGTAATCATTGGTCAATATACTCACCATGGCATATTTTAAAAGGGGCAATACTCTAAACCAACAATCATACTAGTACATACAGGTCTGGCAAATGTGAATATTCGGCTACAATAGATGAAATTAGCAATGTTAGCTGAATTCAGCTATAGATTATACTTGCCAGTAAGTTTTATTCAATGTGACAAAAACATGCATATGCACATCAAAAACGGGTTACGGATGCCATGATTCAATTTTCATGCCACTGTAATCCGTTTTTGATGCACATATGCATGTTTTTGTCGCATTGCATGAAATTAACTGGCTGGATAGTATAATCTATAGCTGAAGCTACATGTAGGATAGCTGATATCAGCTATTGTAGCTGAATTTTCACATTTGCCAGACCTGGTATAAAGCTGAGTATAAACGCATGTTACACTTCACATGGGAGTCTAAGTAACTGATCACATAAGGTTCGAATCGTTGGTACTTCCATTTCGGAATTTCTATGACCTGACCTGAGTCCAGTTATGTTGCAGTCTTTCTTGAATTTGCACTTTAATTATGGTTAATTTATCTCTTTTTAGTTGTAGGTTCCTGTAAATGAGGCTATAAGTTGATTACAAAAAGCAATTATCTCGTGGGCAGTGAAATATGCTGAAACAAGCTCATCAACTTACATTGTGTCCAAAGCACCGCCAACTTTTATTCTCAATCGCTTCTATTGAACATGGATGTAAAAATTGTTGGTCCTTCAACACAAAGAACCAGCATGTACTTCCATTCTGGGGTCAAAATTCAACTGATAGCAGGAGGTCAATGACTACAAATAAAAAATATCAGCATGGGCAACCAGTTTGGTTTAAAAGATGGAATCGTGAGAACACGGAGGCCTTTGGTCCGAAGCATAAAAATCCAACGTCCAAAACTGTAACTGATGAACTTTCAAAAGAGGAAAGAATGGATGCGTGGCATGGGATTGAAAAGATGTTACCTAAAGGATCTGAGGAACAAGCCGATGCCAAAAGTTTAAAAACGACTTGTAAAAAACGAGATGACAAATTACTAAGTCTTATCTTTGAGGAATCAGGTGAGCCAAATGGGGCTATAAAAGTGAATACAAATGATGCAATTTCGGAGTTTCCAGAGGAGGTAAAAAACCCTGATATGCTATTGAAGCCCATCAATAATATACCACATATACAGGATAGAGGGGTGGCTGTGTTAGACTGTATTCTTGACTATCCGGTTTTAGGGGACGTGAGTAATAACGAGAGGTACGCAGCTTACAGGGATTTTCTTGATGACCTGCATATTTCCAAGTTACCTTCAGTTACGACAATACTTAATGAGACTATGGAAGAGAAATCTCGCTTGGCACTGGAAAGGTGGGAGCAGAAAATGATTGCGGAGCTTGGAAAAGCAGGATTCCAGGAACTAAAGAAGGGTATGTTTTTTTTAATGTTTTGAGGCTCCAATGGCACATTCTGTTATAACCCTTTCTATACTGAATGGATTCTCCCACTCAGTTATTAACGTATTCATTGGAACGGTCTATTATTCATTTGGAGTGGTGTTCAGGCAAAAAATAAACAGACTACAGACAGAAAAACAGATAATACAATGACAGAATAATTCATATTCATAGGTGGTAAATGTTCAGATAAAGAGAATCTCCAATGAGTTATGTTGGGATATAAGATTTTATGAAACGAGTTTGATAAATTTGATTCACGAGTTGTGAATAAAATTTATAAAAAAAAACTAGAGCTTTATGACTTTTTAACAAATCAAAATCTTTAAAATAAGCTGAAAAATGCATGTGAAATGCATACATGCACGGCGTTGGCTGAGACGCTTCACGACCCTATACAACAATATTGTGCGCTCTGCCTTGTGATGAATCATATGTTTTATTGAACAAAGTAATCATTTTGCAATGTCTGGTGTCAAGCACGGCTTTTCTAAATAGTATTAATGTGCGTGGTAATTTACTTGGCACAATGCCAAGTATCCCGGGAAGCACTCGGAGATTACTCACTAGTGAGAGATAAGAAAATATCTAAGGGATTTTTCAATGATATTATAGGGGTTTCATGTGATGTAATAAGTTCAACATATTATCATAGACCATTTGTTGAACCTAAACATTTCCCACCATTTAATATGAATCCTTCTGCACTCTTTACATTCAGTAAAGAACGAGTAATATCAATTTTTTCCACCAATATTTGCCTTGATGATGAAGTGTGAATATTCTGGTACAGTCAAATTGTGTTACTAGCATGTGGGACTGATAGATTATTTTGATTTAACCAGATCTCAGTTCTGATATGGTTTTATACTGAAAGATTGCTTTCTTTTTTATTCGCCCTTTTTAAAAACAGGTCATATTATGTTTTTTATATGTTTATTAGTCAGTTATACAAAACTGAATATAATTTCATGTCCATGATTGACAGGATTCCTCAGGAAGGGACAGAATCTACATACTTCCATACAGAAGTTACTCGATGGCACCCCTACAGAGGAGATTGAGGTTCTTGAAGAGAATGTTGGGTATTGGTCGAGTTTGGAGAGAATTCTCCCGGATGTCTCGAATGTCACCAAGCAAGAAACATTCGTCACTCACCCAGCTCTGTTTTATAAAGGGAAACTGGATTGCATAGCAGAATTCAGGTTTGTGCTTATTAAGTCTTTGCCGGTTTTATAACATTTATCTTATTATAGGGTTGGCGGGTGGCACAACATTTATCTTGTTTTCAATAGTGTTATGATAGTGCAATATTTGCGCATACATAAAAAAGAAAATTCAGCCTACTATTTAAAATTAAAATTATCTCTATTATACCATAAATAATCAACTCCTTAACCACAGCAGAATTATGGGTAACTTTTCAGGATTTAGTTGGAAATATGGCTTGTTGCCATTCATCGGGAAGCTCGCACTGACTGTCGCCATGGTTTTATAAAATTGCTATGTTTGCCAGTAAAATAGGTGGGTCATGTACCTGTAATCACAGTGGTTGTCCATTTGACCTACCTGAGTATCAATAACTTGACTGCTCTTGCAATGGTCAATTTAGTGATACAGTGTGTGTATTTATTAAGATTGTTGCATTGTTTACATCATCACGACCATGTGTTTAACAGAATCCTTAGAAACACACACAGTGACATTTCGACTGAGGATTAATCACATGCACCCTGGAATTACTATACATGTAATGTCGCATGAACATTGTCCCACAATGAAAGATTGGTGGCTACTTCAAAGCCTAGATTAAAAAATCATTTGAAACACATTTTGTGTAAATTAGGCTTCGTGCAGGAAGATTTAAAATATTATAATACAACTTGTTTTCTTTGTTGCAGAAAACAAAGATCAAATTGGCTAGAACTTTTATTATTTATTTTCTCAAAACATTTCCGGCAGATGCATATAATACATATTGAATCATTGCGCTACCACCATTGAAGTATATATCAATCTTAGTTTGGTGGTTCCATTGAAATCACCATTTTACTGAGGACTTTATAGGCATATATGTGGGAACACGGATTATTAAACTGCCGTCTTATTTAATTAAATTTCACTAGGAGAACAAGCTTTCTCATTTGGGATTGATATTTCCCAAAAAACAGAACATTTGTTCAAGGAATGAGCATGTTGACAAATGTTAATCAAAGACCTATGACATCGTGCTTTTTAATACTAAATTATTTGTGTCGGAGTTTGTCTTTTAGGTTTTTTTGGGGACCGATCGAGTGAAATAATGTGTATATTTGAAACTGGGACATATAATGCACGAGCAATTGCGTTAACTTCATTTTTATGTTTACCCATACCATAGTATGGTAAACATAGTGTCGTTGTCCGGATTGACCACTCGTCATTAGTCCGTCCGTCCGTTGTCTGTCTGTCCGTAGACACTTTACGCATGGTGCGATAACTCAAACAATTTCTATCTGACCGGAACCAAATTTTGTATATGGGTTTCTCAGCACCAAATACAGATAGAGTTCTAATATGGGTTTTTTTTTAGGGAGTTATGGCCCTTTTTCAACTTAGAATTCATGCATGCTGCCATAACTCAAAAAAAATTCATCTGACCGTAACCAAATTTGGTATGCGAGTTGCTCAGCCCAAAATACATATCGAGTTCGAATATGGGTATGATCCGATATTTTTAATGGAGTTATGGCGCTTTGACATAGAATTCAAGCATGCTTCGATAAATCTACAATTTTTCAACTGATATGAACCAAATTTTGTATGTGAGTTTCTCAACTCAAAATACAGATCAAGTTTGAATATGGGTTTGATCCGATATTTTTTAATGGAGTTATGGTCTTTTGATTATTTTATTCATCGCTAAAATATATCAAAGATACCCAGTTTGCACTGTCCAAATAGAATCTAATAAATCAGGTTTGAAGTTGTCTTCTCACACAGAGATAGTATCCAGTTACAATGCCATGAAGTTGTCTCTCTCTTGCATTGAGATAATTAATTGCTAGGAGATGTGTTGGCCATATCATTTACGCCACAGGTGTAAGATGTTTTGGTAATTTTATTTACACGTGGACCAATGGGCGAATGCATTATGGGTGATTAGGTATTTTGTACTTGAGTAAACCGTACCGATAGAGTCACGATAGTCCGACACAGATTAGCACATGTGTTTACGCCACCGGTGTAATTAGGTGACATGTCTCTATTCCGAAGCTTCGCTATCCCGAAGGTCCACTATTCCGAAGGTTCTCTATTCTGAATATTTGCTATTTCGAAGGTTCACTATTCCAAAGGTTCGCTATTCCGAAGGTTCTCTATTCCGAAGGTTTTTGTTATTTTAAGGTTAATTCTATATTCTAAAGTATTGAGAGGGTTCATTATCACGAAGATTCTTTTTATGAAGGATATAAGTTAAAACATTAAATGTGATTTTGTTTTGTTCTCGCGGGTTTTCTTGTATATACTTTATACTCTATAAAGTATCTCTGGCCATATGATGAGATATCATAGATGGAATGTTTATACTATTATATTATATATGCATGGTTATTTAAAATTCATCTTAAAGGCATAATCTGGTTTCATTGTTTAATAGCATTACTATTGGAGATTAATAATGTGATTGTGTTTAGTAGATTTGTTGGAATTTAGTTGGTTGCATGGGAAGACAACTTTGGTTTTCAAACTTTTAAAAGTTTGAGAGCTGTGTATCAGTCTATGAGAACAAAATTGTTCATAACACTTTTAGAACTGTAGGTCTAGTTTGTTTTATCTATATATTAATGGAAAGCTTTTTCGACATTAATTTCAATTGATTACAAATGTGAATTGAAATATTAAAGGGACACCAGGTTTGATATATTTTTCTTGTACTCTGCATGAGATAAAACTTTTTATGTGTACCTATACCATAGTATGGTACACATAGTGTCAATGTCCGGATTGACCACTCGTCTGTCCGTCTATGTCTGTCCGTAGACACTTGAGGCATAATGCAATAACTCTAACATTTTCTATTTGATCAGAACCAAATTTTGTATATAGGTTTCTCAGCCCAAAATACAGTTCAAGTTCGAATATGGGTTCGATCCAATTTATTTTAAAGGAGCTATGACCCTTTTTTTTTTTTTAATTCGAAATTTTGATTTTTCAGACTGAATTTCCTCGTTCAACTTTACTTTAGAACATTGCAAAAATCACTTAGCTAATCTTGAGATTTAAGTGAATATGAAGATTTTATTGCAATAGTTGCATGTAATATAATGATATCAATAAATTGCCATGTGAACATCCAATATCCAGAGTATATGAGAGTACCTTTAATAGATGTCATTCCAAGCGATATCTGTTATTAATTGAGTGATGACATATGTTACAGAGCTCTAGGGGGTGGTTGTATAAAGGTAAAGATAAACAACTTGCTGGCTGGATAATTGTTTATCCTATCTGTCAAATTGATTAATGGCTAAACCATTGGATCTCAGTGAGAGGTCCTTGTGTGAATAGGGACAGAGTTATGAGATTTAAAACGACTCCTCCCCCACCCCAAATACTTTAACCCCTTCTTAAGACAAATTATTTGAGCTTTTGATTTTAAGTTGGGTACTGATGTATGTATTACTGTGATCATATCTTTGACCAATTATCAGTTATAGCTAATCGCTAGCGCCAAGGTATGGGTGATCGGCCTCTCGTTTTGTTGTAGATATTGTAAGCAATTTGAGACAGGCCATAAACTCTACATTCTCTTGTCAATCCATGACATCATGAACTATGAGGAGATAAGTCATGACCTTTTCACTCAAACAGGAAACCTATCTCTAAACGCTGATACGTTGATGCCGCATAATGTCAGATAGGCGCGTCAGTAAAATATCGCGTTTGCGGGATATGTTTGCTCACCGCACAGGTGACCAATTAAATAAATTTTAGACAAATGATGAAAACCGTTGCATGTCACCTTTAAATAGATAGAATAGTACAAGCAAGTGAACTGGTTAATGTTATTTGCATCATGATGGTATAACATGAACCAAAGGGTCTGGCCCAATCATTTCTGACAGAGTTATGCCCCTTTTTGACTGAGATTTACAGATTATTTAGATATCCAGATGATAACTTTATTTATAGTTTTCTGATTGCTACCAAATTTGGAGTGTGGTTTAGACACATGAAAATACATAGCAAGTTGGACTTAGAGTCAGGTTCGACCATTTCTGATGTAGTTTATCCCGTTTCAGCTTAAAAATTGCAGATTACTTTAGTGTTTGGATGATAACTGAAGTTACAAGCCATAACTAAATTTTTCTGTTTAAAAAAAGATTCCCTGAAAATAAAAAACACCTTTTTCCAGTACAAATGTAAAAGCGGTTATTATAAGTCCGTGAGCAATAGGGGTGAAGTAAAAATTCTCTGTTAAAGTTTTTTTCTCTATGGATTGTGATTCTGGGTGGTGTGTACATCAATTTCTAGGTGGGTGTGGAGTTCTCACCTTTGAGCATTTCCTATAATCCAAGATGGCATCAACATGGCTACCGTATTATACAAGATTTTATTACAGAGAGACGAGATGTATGATCGAATGGAAGACATCATCCTCTCCGAAGCCTTTTCTATCCAACACATTCGACAACCCAGTGCAAGTGGCTGCATATATTGGTGCTTATAATTCCTCATGTGGTGAAGTGAGTTAATTTATCTTTTTCTTTTATTCAAGCCTTGAAATAAGGGTGTCTGTCATTTGCAGAATGAGGTCCCCAGAGGGTGAATTTAGTGATGCTACCCCGCATAGTGGGCTAGCATCACCAAATTCACCCTCTGGGGACCTAATTCTGCTTACACCTCAGCAGAATGAGGTTCCCAGAGGGTGAATTTGGTGATGCTAGCCCGCTATGCGGGGTAGCATCACTAAATTCACCCTCTGGGGACCTCATTCTGCAAATGACAGACACCCTATTTCAAGGCTTGCTTTTATTGCATGCTACATGCAAGCCTGAAAATAACTCATATTTTTGTACCTGTTAAAAGGACAGGCACCAATTGAATTGTGTCATCCATTCATAATTTTCTGCCAGTCATATAAATTTTCTCAAAGTACTAGTATATGATATCTGTTACTGCACACTTTTATAGGTATTCAGTAAATCAATTAGTTTTCTTATGTAAACAAATTTGTTTGGTACCAGCCAAGGCTCAAAATATTTTTTTTTACTGACTGTCAAAATGGATGGTGTTGGTCATTTCAAAATGGTGCCTGTCAAATTTTCAGATGTACTTTATGAGAAGGTATTTAAATTTCCAATCGACTCATTATTTTTCAATGATGCGCATATTTTAGTGAGTGTCCAATAGCCACCCAGGAAAAATCCATGTTATTTTTGTTTTCAAAAGTTCAAAAACTTTACGTCGATTAATAAATACACATGCAATTCTCAAACGACATAATTATATTAACTCAGAATTGATCTGAAATTAAAAAAGAACTATTTTTTACTTTCAATATCCGATTTGGCCAGAAGTGGCTCCTTGGATGTACCGGTACCCAAACAGATACAGATTGTTTAAAAATTTGCATTGGACAAAATGTCCGACAGATACAGAAGTGCACTGGACATAAGCTTTTTTCATCGGAAAATGACCTTGACCAGCCACTTATTTTGAGCCTTGGTACCAGCTAACATACATGGAACTGCTCTCCCCTGCGGTAGTGGGCATTTCATCAAAAATGACAAACTTTATCTCATGAATAAAGTATTTTCATTGTTGAACACACAAGCGACACGTATATAGAGGATCTCACATGAGTTTCTATTTTATACGGAATTTATCAACCGAGTTCACTAAATTCGATTTGAGCCGAGGTTTACCGAGGCTCAAATAGAATTTAGAGGACGAGGTTGATAAATTACGTATAAAATAGGACGAGTGTGAGATACCTTTTATCACATGATCAAATAAACCCGAAGCAACGCGAAATATTCATCAAAAACAACAATCATAAACTACAGCGATTGCAAGTTATTTGAAGAACGCTGTGACGTCATCGCACGCGCTGATATTAAACGTGTCTATTACCGATAATTATGAAACTGCTTTTATGGCCAAATTATGTGATAAAAGTAAATATACATGTTATCAAAGCATTGAAAATAAGCAGTATGTTAAAAGTAACAAATTTATTGTCTTACACAAATTGAATTAACAAAATATAGCATCATTGTTTTCTGTGCATAAATATATAAATGAGATCCGGTCATAATGACAGGTACAGTAATGCCCTAAATAATAGACTCCTTAACCACAGCAGAATTATGGGTAACTTTTCAGGATTTAGTCGGAAATATTGCTTATTGCCATTCATCGGAAAGCTCTCAGTCAATTTTTCCAGGCTTGACTACGTGTACATGTATATGAATTACCTTTTGGTAATTTACATCAGGGTTACAGAGGGTCCCAATAATCCAAGCCCGAATTTCACCACATTTCTAAACTTTCTCAATATATTCAGGTATACCAAATAATGTTCGAGAACTTTTTGTAAGTTGGGGAGGCCAGTCAACAGGAGCTTCTGTCCCTTGGCAATAAATCCCCCCCATTTATTTTCTATAGATTGGGACAGAAAATATTGCTATTTTTAGAACATCACAATATCTATCTTTTAAAACACTTTTAAGTAAATATGTGTTTCCCTTATCATTTTTTGGTAATAATGATTGAAAAATGCCTTATAAAGGAGCTTCATGCAACTGAGCCCTAAGTAATTGCCCCTTTAACATGGTCAAACTGTCTCACGACGACGACCGGCAATTGACCTGCGGTACCGGATTGTATTCTGATCAAAACGTCTTTAATTGGCAAACAAATAATTTATGCCTACCTCACATTTGTTATGTTAGGTTACTACAAGTTTGTCACCACCGGTCAGGCAAATCTGTTGGCCAATAGTTTAAGATTTTCAAATCTGTCGGCCAAGGATCTACATTTAATTATACACATATATCATGCACACAAAATTTCCCTGGACCTTGTTGCTTCGTGTTTTCCCTGGTGTTCCACATCTAGGTGTTTTTATTTTGGAAGTTTGATGGTACCAATAAAACAAAATAAATTTCACTCTATTAAAATACCTGTTGGCTCTGATCGCCGCCATATAATTTTAAATTCAATGAAAAATTGTGGGTATATTTTTGAATTATGTCTTAATTAAGTGCAAACCATTGACGAGACAATGGTGCAGCCCTATCAACACAATCATGGTCGACCACGGTTTTACAATGCAATAATACCACAGGTCAACCTTGATAGGAGGGCAGTAGATTAATAAGAGCATATATGTAGATAATTTGTTGTTGTTGGAAGTGTTTCAATGAGGATTTAGAGCATTTTTAAACCTTTCTGTACTAAACACTCATTGATGAGTAGTTATCCCTTTGAGAATGTTCAGATAATAAGCTCAGAAAACGATCACAGGTCATTTGTCGAACTTATTATCTGAACATTTCCCACCAATGAATAAGGCCAAAAGAAAAACCTCTTTGTTTCTGATACCCTGTTTGGCTGAGATTTTCTTGCCAGCCTCAATTTTTTTTTTTTTCTCCAGAAGGCATGTTACCTGTTAGAGTGTCAATGTGAATATTTATGTCTTTCCCAATCCCAAAAGCAAAAATAAGTTGGTTTATATTAACCCTTTCAGTGCCAATTCCGATTTTTGTATCTTAGAGCTCTTTCCATCAATGTATCACATTATTATAATCAATAAATTTAAAAAATGATAAAGGAAATATGGGTTGATACAAAAATCGGTCTTGGCACTGAAAGGGTTAAGCTCAACGTATGTAGAGATCTTACTGCAGAGTGTATGAATTCAAGGGGTAGCATGTTTTTATCCAATGCTTGGCTCATTTTCAATACAGATTGATCTACCATATTCCATGGGACTGTTAGTACGCTATCATATCGCTTACGGCTGAAAGGTTTTTAAAAAAAAATTGTAAAAAAAAAAAACTTGCCTGCCTGTCTGGAAAATTATCCCAATGTTATCGTAAACAGAGAAGTTTTTTGTTTTGGCCTAATTTTCTTCTGCACTTTCTATTATCTGTCATCTGCTCATATTTCCTGAATATCCCTCCAAATGAATAATAGACCATTCCAATGTATACTTATATAACTGAGTAGGAGGATCCATTTAGTATAGAAAGTCTTAACGATTATTTCCTAAATTCCAGGAAGACAAGTTGAAAAAGGGACTTGTGGTTGTAACGTATGCTGATGGCGAGCAGGCTCATGCTCATCTGATGAGTGAACTGAAGGTGAACAAATACTGGGGAGTGTGGCGAGAAAAACTCTTCAAATACTGGAAACTTGTGTATGATAAAAAGGTCAAACGATCATGACATGATTCACCAAAGTTGCATGTGATAAAAATAACAAACCACTGTGAAACAGCAAGATACACAAACTGTTCAAATACTGGAAACTTGTGTATGATAAAAAGGTCAAGCAATAACAAAGTTGCATGTTATAAAAATAACAAACCACTGTGAAACATCAAGAAATTCAAACTGTTCAAATATTGGAATATTTCTGTTTTATGTATGATAAAGACATCAAAACTCTGTGAAATCACAAACAAGATAGACTGATTTTAGCTCAACTTGACAAAGTCAAGTTTGAGCTATTGCCATGGGTTGGTGTCTGTCATCCATTCATGCATATGTCTGTCAACAATTTAATTTGGCATACAGGCCACATCCCTCATACGGTTTGTCTCTAAATATCATATGGATCCTCAGGGTTACCTGTAGATGGGAGCTTACCATTTTTGCCGAATTTTGTTAAAAAAAATAGGCTGTCAGCAGCCATCTTGAATTTCACATTGGAATCCATAGGCACACAATAATTAGCGAAATGTTTTGAAAATTTCTTTTTGGGATCGACTCTAGATGTCAGATGAATCGGAAACGATTTCCGTTGAAAAACATGGCCGCTGGCAGCCATCTTGGATTTTACTCTTGCATGACTAAATCCATTGGCATACCCTGCAGGCCTATCCCTCATTCAATTATCACCAACGTCATATAGATCTTCAGGGTAACCTCTTATTTGTTTCAACTTGTATATGATGCCATTTCCCATAGTGTGCCCATATGCCTACTAACCATGAGCGCACCCAACATGAGCTGTGCCAACATCATCTGGTCATGGCATTATGATGTAATCCATCACTCTACTGGACCATAATGCATCCCTATGCAATGCAAATCATGTGATGTTCCAGTTAGCAGCATGTTGGATAACATCAAAGTGTCACAGGCCAGACTAAAAACTTAAGTTTGAACTAGTGTATTGTTTCAATATTGAAGTATTTATCATGTCTGTTTTATTGAGTTGCTGGGGAAAACAGGCTGAATTGGTCATTGAAATTCAATTAAACACCCCTAAATTACTATTTATGTGGGGGTAAAATATATTTGATTCAAGTCGAGGAACCTACTCATCAATGCTCAGAGTGATCAGATATCAATTTTTGAAGTTTGTTATTTCAATTGTTTTTGGCCCAGAAACACACCGTCAAATGGATGGTCTCGGTCAAAATTGCGGACGAAGATGGATAACTCTAAAAACAAGTGGTAATACGGCCAAATTTGGTGAATACTCCAGTGATAATACAGCGATATTTCGTTGAACAACATGTTGATAAATAACACGTTTTGGGAAATTTATACCATAGTTGACAGTGATTATAATTATTTTATTGCAATTAATCGATTCTGATAACAAAAGCGTATTTTGAAGAAATGTTGTTGTTATATCTTGATGGATATGGGGACCCTCTGATCGGATTGAGTACCTTGAACAGGTTCAACTTTTATTCCATGATTTTGGGTACACTGTTACACAAGTTTGTAAAACTATTGTTTATTTACCCAAGTTCATTTTAGCTGCTATTTTTTTATTACCCAGGTTGTGTAAATCTCTTCTAATTGGTGTAATTTGATTGTTGTCATTTCTTTCAATCAATTAAAGTGATATGAGACACTCTGACAGGGTGATCAAATAGAAATGGAGAATACTCTTGCTCTTGTAGTTATGTTTGCGAATATTAATTAAAATTGACAACACACACAACGTCATTCTGATATATTAACTAAATGCAATGACTCTCGATGGCGAAATCATTTGTGTTTGTTTATCGCCGATAGTTGCATCCCAAATCCAGATGTAAATATTTACAATTGGGCATGGTTCAGACGATGATTTCTATGGAGTGGTACGGTCGATATCTTTCAAATTTTCGGCGATGTTAGTAGAATGCTACATTCCCCAGGTTGGCATAACTCTTGAGTACTAACTTAACAGTTTCACGCACCCAAACAAGTCCATAACATGTTTTAAAGACAACAGTTGAACAAAATTTGACAGATATTTATTAGTCGAGTTTTTTTCCAAAACTCGACTTATAGTGTGATGAGGGGCGGGCGACGGACGGGCGGGCGGGCGGGGCGACGTGTTTTGCTTATAACTCAACCGTTTATTGACGGATTAAAATTTTGGTGTGTGAGTACATATCCATGCACGTAAGCTGCAGACAAAAAATCGGGTTCGTCCGCACATTTATTACAGAGTTATGGCCCTTTGCCATTTTTCACTGATTTTAGGCTCGTTAGCGCAACAACTTCAACAAACGTTATCTGATTCGATTGAAATTTGGAATATAGGTGTCTCCCAAGAATATCTCGGACAAGTTCGAAAACCGGCCTGGTCCGATAAAATTTGATAGAGTTATGGCCCTTAATTAGTCATTTTTCACGAATTTTCAGCTCGTTAGCGCGATAACTTCAACAAACGTTATCCGATTTGATTGAAATTTGGTATATAGGTGTCTCCCAAGAATATCTCGGATGAGTTCGAAAACCGGCCTGGTCCGATAAAATTTGATAGAGTTATGGCCCTTAATTAGTCATTTTTCACGAATTTTCAGCTCGTTAGCGAGATAACTTCAACAAACGTCCTCCGATTTGATTGAAATTTGGTATATAGGTGTCTCCCAAGAATATCTCGGACGAGTTCGAAAACCGGCCTGGTCCGATAAAATTTGATAGAGTTATGGCCCTTAATTAGTCATTTTTCACGAATTTTCAGCTCGTTAGAGCGATAACTTCAACAAACGTTATCCGATTTGATTGAAATTTGGTATATAGGTGTCTCCCAAGAATATCTCGGTCCAGTTCGAAAACCGGCCAGGTCCGATAAAATTTGATAGAGTTATGATCCTTAATTAGTCATTTTTCACGAATTTTCAGCTCGTTAGCGCGATAACTTCAACAAACGTTATCCGATTTGATTGAAATTTGGTATATAGGTGTCTCCCAAGAATATCTCGGACGAGTTCGAAAACCGGCCTGGTCCGATAAAATTTGATAGAGTTATGGCCCTTAATTAGGCATTTTTTATGAATTTTCAGCTCGTTGGCGCGATAACTTCAACAAACGTTATCCGATTTGATTGAAATTTGGTATATAGGTGTCTCCCAAGAATATCTCGGTCGAGTTCGAAAACCGGCCAGGTCCGATAAAATTTGATAGAGTTATGGCCCTTAATTAGTCATTTTTTCACAAATTTTCAGCTCGTTAGCGCGATAATTTAACAAACATCATCCTATTTGATTGAAATTTTGATATATAGGTGTCTCCCAAGAATACCTCGGACGAGTTAGAAAACCGGCCCGGTCCGATAAAATTTGATAGAGTTATGGTCCTTAAGTAGTCATTTTGTACGAATTTTGAGCTCGTTAGCGCGATAACTTCAACAAACGTTATCCGATTCAACTAAAATTTGGTATATAAGTGTCTTCCAATAATATCCTGGACGAGTTCGAAAACCAGCCTGGCCCAATAAAATTTGATAGAGTTATGGCCCTTAATTAGTCATTTTTCGTGAAATTTTAGCTCGTTAGCGCGATAACTTCAACAAACGTCCTCCGATTTGTTTAAAATTTGGAATAGACATACTTGCGAAGAATATTTCGGACGAGTTCGAAAACCAGCCTGGCCCGATAAAATTTGATGGAGTATTGGCCCTTAATTAGTCATTTTTCGATTTTACCTATTAATTAGTCTACCGATACTGATGCACACCAATTGGCGGTAGCCACCGGCGGTAAGCCACTGAAAACGAGACACAGCATCTCTGATGCCACCTCTTGTTGAATTTTAGTTCTTCCACATTTAAAAAAAAATTTAAATTAAAAAAATTCAATAGCTCCAAGATGCTCCCATCAATTATAAATGTATACATTTGACTGGTTTATTATCCATCTGGAGGGATGTTCAACAGATATAAGCAGACATAGATAGACAAACAGATAATTCAAATGAAGAAGGATACCTATTCATTGGTTGGAAATGTTCAGATACTAAGTTCAGCAACAGCCTCCAGTCTGAGTATTTCCTGAGGGAACTACTCATCATTGAGTATTTAATACGGAAAGCTTTAACTCTTTGGAGAGTATCTGTAACATCATATACATGACGTCATGAGTAAATTTAACGTCAACGTCATAGCAATAATTATTAACAAGTTCGGGTCAAAAGGGTCCAATAATTCGTTTTAATTTATGTGCATTTTTTGTGTGTTATCATAATCGATTGCACTTATACATTTGGGACATTATATTAATCAAAATAACTCCTATACAAATCATTTATAAATCAGATGATGTATTGAAGTTATGTCTACATAAAATAACACTTCCTGAAATGACATATATGTCATTCTACTCCTCAACCGATAGATCACATATATGTCGTTCTACTCGCCAAAGGGTTAAAGGCACATATGATGTTCATATCATTTCGATCCACTTTATCAGTTTTTTAAAAAATCTTTGAAATTAAATTATAATCGGAACACATGGCATTTGCATCAGAACTTTATTCACCTAACCCAAGTGTAATAAAACTGTTAAAAAAATAGTAAGTTTGAGAAAAAATTGGCCACTGTTTGATGGCTGTTTTAGAATGAAAAATGGCAGACATACATCTGTGTGCTAGTGGGAATGTACAGTAATGCTCTAATTAGCTAAAACAGCATCGTTATATTGTCATAAGAGACAACTACAGTAATGCCCTAAATAATCGACTCCTTAACCACAGCAAAATTATGGGTAACTTTTCAGGATTTAGTCGGAATTATGGCTTGTTGCCATTCATTGGAAAGCTCTCGCCGAGTGCTTTCTGATGAATGGCAACAAGCCATTTTTCTGACTAAATCCTGAAAAGTTACCCATAATTCTGCTGTGGGTAAGGAGTCGATTAATTAGAGCATTACTGTACATGTAGTTTAGATTTATCAGAATGGGTGGGAGCACTGGCTCAGTGAGGTGTGTTATTTTGCTTCATATGTTCCTGAAAAAATTATCTGTTCTTATCAAAATGGACATGTTACGATCGGAATGGAAAATTGAGACATAAGATTGGCAGGCCATGATTAGTCTTAATTTGGGCACATTATGATGAACCATAGTTCGGCCTGGTACAAGTAGGATGATAAAATATTTCAAAATTTAGACAAAAAATTGTAATTGTTGTATTTGGTTTCTGAGAATGATCAATTCCAGAATAATTTTTCTTTTGGGTTGGGGATATGCGAAAAGTGCCATTGTGTGGTTCATAGAATGCCAAGAAAAACATCAACAGAAGCAAAACCAATCTGATTTAAATACATACTACTAGCAGGTGACCCGACTTCGTCCGGGCTTTGACCTTGAATTGACCATTTTGAATTTCATGGTCAGGTCGGGGTAACGATTTGACCCGTCCAAAACACTCCCCGGACAAAAGTATCCCTAGGTATAAAATTTCGTCGAAATCCATCCGTTTTACCCGATTTGACCTTGAATTGACCATTTTGAAGGTACAGGTCAGGTTGGGGTCACGATTTGACCTGTCGAAAACACTCCCCCGACAAAAGTATCCCTAGGTATCAAATTTCGACGAAATCCGTTAATTTTTTAATTTAATTTGAGTTAATTCTGCCTTTTTAATCAAGAGAAATGATGGTACCCGTCCCTAAAAGAGGTACATTTGTGGGTACCCGTTTCAAGGTGAAGATCACCTCGGGCGGAAAAACTTACCCGATGAAAATCTCCCCCGTTCCTTGGACCCCCTAAGCACGAAGACAGACATAAGAATCACACAACACGCTCATGTCTGGATACAGACACACTCACGTCTGGCCCCAGACATAAGAATCACACTACACGCATACGCTCTTTATCAACGACACTGCGGATACGAACACTCTTTAACTATCAACGCGATTAACCCCACAGTGCCAAGGACGGTCATTTTGGTGACTGGGAGTGGAGTAGGGGTACTCTGAGCTTCTCCAAAACGGCGGTAAACACTGCCCGTGGTTTTTAACCTTAGATTGGAAGTTTGAGCTCAATCGGTCCAGCCGTTTTCCCGGCCATAGCTAACACACAGACAGAAGTCCCAAAATATATATTAGATTTATATAAGCTACTCATTCCAGAGTCTGAACTTTTATTCTATTCTTCTTACGAGGTATTATTGGTCAATTCTGGACTCTTATTGATGCTTTTTAGTGTTTAATTAGTTGCTGTAATCTCTTAATTTGTAAATGCTCTATAAAATTAGAAATGACACAGACAATTTATTATATTATTTTTAGCTATGATTGTGGCAAGGTTTACTGGAATCGCGAGAGCTGTATAGGAATTCCAACAGACTTATGATTGCTTTTCCGTGTAATGTTGTGATTGGCCGACATTGACGTAATGCTTCTAGGAATTAATGGGATTCCCTGCTATTTATGTTCAATAGTCTGTATTTCAAGTCTTTAACCCTTTCATGACTGACGTTTCCTGATTTTTTGCGAAAACCCTGTGCCAATGCATTCTCTCATATACGCGAGTCGACAATAGGTCGCCTCGCATATATAAGAGAATGCATTGGCCTAACAAATTTTATATTATTTTTTATAATTGTTAAAAAATGTAAGAAAAAATGAAATAGTTTTTTTCAAGAATGTAAGAAATAATGATCAAAAATGGAAAAAATTGTTAAAGAATGAAAAAAAATGATAAAATTGTTAAAGAATGTAAGAAAAATTGATAAAAAAAAATGATAAAAAATTGTTAGGCCAATGCATTCTCTTATATAAGTGAGTGGACCATTGGCACACGGTCTTTAATGTTGCACCGGCGCAGCTCCAGTCATGAAAGGTTTAATACCAGTATTTTATTCTGAGAAAAATACATTCATTCAATTGGCTTGTTATAGAGTTATCTCTCTTAGGCTATGCACTCAAAAAGTTAGATTGAATGTTCCATTATCATAATATCAAATTTACTCTGATTTACCCAGAAAATTCAGGGCCTAAGCAAGTCTGAATTTAGTGTGTCTGACATTTGCAGAATGAGGTCCCCAGAGGGTGAATTTAGTGACACTATCCCGGCTAGCGGGCTAGCATCACCAAATTCACCCTCTGGACCTCAGTTCTCAACTGCTATGGGAGACCTGGGATCAGATTGAAGTTCCCCAGTTGAAGTTGGTGATGTTCCCCAATTAGTCAACTCGATTATGCAATTTATCTTCTGCAAATTAGGGGATTTAGAAACACCCCAGAAGGGAATAAGTAACTAAAAACAATGTTAATTTGAGACTGTAGATACTTCACAGTACAATGTATATCAGTGTGATTAACCCTTTCAATAGTAAATGGATTCTCACATTAAGTTATAGAAGTATACATTGGAATGGTCTATTATTCATTGGAGGGGTATTCAGGTAACAAAAAGCAGACTTATTATCTAAACATTTCCTAAGGGAACTACTCGTCAATGAGTATTACATTTAGCATGGCCTCATCTGCTGTGGGAGAGGTAGACTCAGATGTAAGTTCCCAGATCGTGAATATATTGTGATTTGCACCCATTGGGAACCTTGATTATGCAATGTGTCATCTGCCAATTAGGGGATTTAGAGAAACTAGACAAACAAAAGAATTATAAACTTTCTAAAGAAGTTTTTAAAGAAACTAAAAAACTTGTTAATATTCAGTAACAGAATGAGGTCCACAGAGGGTGAATTTGTGTGATACTAGCCTGCTGTATGGGGTGGCGTCATTAAATTCACCCTCTGGGGACTCATTCTGCAAATGTCCAGCACCAGTTTCAGCTCTGAGCTGCAGAGTTAATATAATACCAATTTCATAGATACTTGCAAGTACTATTCAACCCTTTCATGACGGGAGCTGCACTGGTACATCATTAAATATCCTGTGCCAGTGCATTCTCTTATATATGCGAGTCTCCCATAGGGAGCCTCATATATATAAGAAAATCGACTGGCTTACAAGGTCAATGTAAATATTGTTATGCCAATGTATTCTGTTATATATGTGAGGCTCCCTATGGGAGACTCACATATATAAGAGAATGCATTGGCACAGGGTTTTCATCTCAAAGTTGACACAATTTCATAATGAATGAACATTTCTATAATATAAGTAAGATTGTAGCACCTTTATAGACTTGATTTGAAATTTTATTCCACGAGCTTCCGACCCGTCTAGGTGTCTTTTCTCAAGTGCTAGAAGGGTCGGAAGCTCGTGGAATCAAATTTCAAAACAAGTCTATAAATGTTACAGTCTTATTTATATTATAAATTCTCCAGACGTGTTAGGCACATCGTATATTAAACATTCCTATATAAGCTGTTGTTTGTCATTGTTATTGTAACTCTCATGTCTATTTAATGGAACGCACTCAATGCCTCTTGTTTAATAGACTCGTTCCTGGTCCAAAATTGAAATAATCCGAAAAACATAGTAACCTGACCCTATTTACGATAATAAATTCAACAATAGGTCGTTTGTTGAACTGATCATTCCCTATATGAACTATTCATCAGCGAGTATTTAGTCATTAAAGGGTTAACCCTTCCATGACTGGAGCTTCGTGAAATTTTACGAAAACCCTGTGCCAATGCATTGTTGTATATATGTGGGTCTCCCATAGGGAGCCTTGCATATATGAGAGAATACATTGGCCTAACAATATATACCTTGACCTTTTAAGCCAGTGCATTCTCTGATATATGTGAGTCTCCCTGTGGAACATATATAAGAGAATGCACTGGCACAGGGTCTTTAGTGATGCACCAGCGCAGCTCTTGTCATGAAAGGGTTAATTAATATCAGAGGAATCTCAACTTATTGTTGAGTCAGAAATTTCTTTTTGCTGTTAACAACTTTTTGACCAAAAGTAGAAAAATATGCTTCTGTTCTAAAACAACAAATCCCCCACTAATCACTGGTTGGAAATCGACCTCTTAACCACAGCAGAATTATGGGTAACTTTTCAGGATTTAGTTGGAAATATGGCTTGTTGTCATTCATCGGAAAGCTCTCGGGGAGAGCTTTCCGATGAATGGCAACAAGCCATATTTCCGACTAAATCCTGAAAAGTTACCCATAATTCTGCTGTGGTTAAGAGGTCGATTAATTAGAGCATTACTGTACATTTGGTGTAAAATTTCCAACTAACTTTGTGTCATGCATAAATTTCAAACTGCTGAAAATATTGACCAAATTGGCAGGGGAGTGTCCCCTGTCATCACATCCCTGTGTATACTTTTATAAATAGGAAAATATAGGGTGTAACGTTGGCATAAATATTGTGTTGGTTAAATTCCCACAGTTCTACTGGCTATAACCACCAAAGGTCACACACAATCACACATCCCATTATTTGTGGACAGGTCAAATTAAAGGGTCATCTTTGACAAGATAATAAATCCTGCTTAATTGGATGACTAGTTTGCTTCAAATTTGTCTTCCCCTGGTCTTTCATATAATAGGTAACTTCCTGTGTAAGCTGTTAGGCAAATCTATTAATCTTGACAGGGCCGCCAGGAGCAGGGGGCAGATCAGCGACCAGCCTATAGGTTTCAAATGGAAGTGGACTGTTATCAGGGAGAAGTAACAATGGCTGTACACTACAATATCTATGGTCCATTAAGTAATTTGCAACACAAGAACCCATTTATAAAACCATTATAGTGAGTAAGAACACCACTATAACCAGCAAATATAATTTAAATATGCATTCTGATGTATGAGAGAGAAGTCACTTCTCCCTGAGACAAAAATAGGGAGAAGTGGCACATTTTAGGGAGATGTTGTCTCCCAAGTCGCCCTCTAGGCCGGCCCCTGGGGCAAATACGGGCATATGGCCCTCCAAGAGGGACAAAATTCCCTTTCAAACTTAATAGAATAGCAAGAAATACCTCAGATATCAGCTAAAACAGCATCGTTATAATGTCATAAGAGACAACTACAGTACTGCCCTAATAATCGACTCCTTAACCACAGCAGAATTATGGGTAACTTTTCAGGATTTAGTTGGAAATATGGCTTGTTGCCATTCATCGGAAAGCTCTCATTATGCTGTGGTTAAGGAGTCAATTATTTAGGGCATTACTGTATACCCATTCTGACAGCCTCTGAGCTTGGACATGGGATGTGCTTTAACCTTTCATGAAGGGATCGGCGCTCATGCAGCATTAACTACCATGTGCCAGTATATTCTCTTATATATGCGAGTCTTACATATATTGTTAGGCCAATGTATTCTCTTATATATGCGAGGCTCCCTATGGGAGACTAGCATATTTAAGAGAATGCATTGGCACCGGGTTTTCGCATAAATTCGGGAAGCTCCAGTCATGGAAGGGTTAAAATCTGGTATGACTAAAAAAAATTCCCATTTTTGGCATTTAAGCAATAATAGCTCTGACTGAAAAACGTGCCATTTTCGGGAAGTTGTGCCTCACCCCTGCCCTTGGTTGCTTCCGGTGCCCCCTGAATCTTGGTGCATATGTACACCACTTATGATGGCTGAAATTATTTAGATTTTTATTGTCCAGGGCTAAAAATAGATTAAATTTTACGAGAATCAAATACCGAATCAAGTTAGTCATAAAGCACTGAAAATTGAAAAGTCACAAGAATCGAATCGGTGATTCTCGTCGAATCTTAAGGCCTGATTGTCCACTTTAATGGTGTAAATTTTCTTCTTCTGGGACGGTGTGGGTCTTTGTTCATACATTATCCTGTCCTCATGATCTACAAGGCTAGATTGTGCCATGAATATCTGCTCTGGCTAATGCCCGTAGAGATCAAATTCAAAAAATTAAAAACCTGGGAACTTTTTGATGTTGTGACAGGGAAGTGTATAACATTTTAAAAAACAGTGCAGATAATATATTTCTTAGTTGTTATCTGTTCCTTAATAATCTACTTCACAAGGTCCCAACTCAAAATTCCGTGATTTAAGTGACTTTGTGAGCGAATTTGCTTCGCGCCTCTTACAATTATGTAATTTCCCCCAGGTAACTAATTCAATGTTAATTGCGACATTGGCTCACAAAAGTTGCAAAAAAAACATGCAATCTCGAACTGAGACCACCCTTATTGTGAATTAGGGGTTTTGAGGAACAAATATTAACATAGAAATACATTCCCTGCCTTGTTTTTTCAATGTTATAAAGTTCCCTGTCAGAATGGGTCAGAATATCAAAAAGTTCCCAGGTTTTGTACTGGTGGAATATAATCTCTATGGCATAGCTAAAGTAGAGATTCATGACATGATCTACAACCAGGTCTGCGAATATGGTGCCAGACATTTACAAAATGAGGTTTCCAGAGGGTGAATTTAGTGACGCGCTACCCTACAGTGGGTTAGCATCACCAAATTCATCCTCTGGGGACCTCATCTGCATGGCCCTATCTGCAAAATAAATACCACATTTATGCGGGACTTGCCACAGCAGAATTATGGGTAATTTTTCAGGATTTAGTCGGAAATATGGCAACAAAACATATTTCCAACTAAATCCTGAAAAATTACCCATAATTCTGCTCAGGTTAAGGATTCGATTATTTAGGGCATCACTGTATATATACCATCTTTGTGGGAAAATTCATAAAAAAAATTTTTAAATGATTTAAATGACTTGCATGTTTGTTTTGCAACTTTTGTGAGCCAATGTCGCAATTAGACTCAGATATAAGTTCCCAGATGGTGAATATTGTGATGTGCACCCATTGGACTCAGAGAAACTAAATAAACAAAAGAAATATAAACTTTCTAAAGAAGTTTTTAAAGAAACTAAAAAAACTTGTTAATATTCACTAACAGAATGAGAGGGTGAATTTTTGTGATGCTAGTCTGCTGTACGGGGTGGCTCACTAAATTCACCCTCTGAGGACCTCATTCTGCAAATGTCCAGCACCATAGTTTCAGCTCTGAGCTGCAGGGGTAATATAGTACCAATAGATACTTCATAGATACTTGCAAGTACTCTTTAACCCTTTCATGATGGGACCTGTGCTGGTACAACATTAAATATCCTGTGCCAGTGCATTCTCTTATACATGTGAGTCTCCCATAGGGAGCCTCATATATATAAGAAAATGCCCTGGCTTACAAGGTCAATGTAAATATTGTTATGCCAATGTATTCTCTTATATATGCGAGGCTCCCAATGGGAGAATGTGTTGGCACATTTCAGAAAACTCCTCAACATTTCAGAAAACTCCAGTCATGGAAGGGTTAATATCCAAAACCATGGGATATACGCCTAATTTAGCCATAGTAGCCAGTGCATTTTCAGGCTGTCTTGTCTGGTCAGGGATGTGGGGACAGGAATGGGTGGTCAATCTCTACCAGAGTTATCTGTCACTATGTCTTACAAATATCTACCACTGTCACATCACAGACTAAAATGCTGTCTGGTATAAAATTAATCTAATATCGCTGAGTTAATGTTTGAAACTTGCAACTCATATTAAAACAATTGTATTCAATGTTAATGCGGTGCATCAGTTGTCTCCCTGAAATGTCATTCACAATCATGTCAATGCAATATGAGTATTATTCTTTGTTACAGGTAGACAATATAGTCCTGCACAAATGTGGTAATTATTTTGGAGATTCATCATCTACAGTAATGCTCTAATTAATCGACCTCTTAACCGAAGCAGAATTATGGGTAACTTTTCAGGATTTAGTCGGAAATATGGCTTGTTGCCATTCATCGGAAAGCTCTCAGGGAGAGCTTTCCGATGAATGGCAACAAGCCATATTTCCGACTAAATCCTGAAAAGTTACCCATAATTCTGCTTTGGTTAAGAGGTCAATTAATTAGAGCATTACTGTATGTGTCTGTTTGAACACGATTCTGGTATTATGTGATCATGCAGCCTGTGTTGTAGCTGTTGAAATCCTTGTTGGGACGTGTATTTCTCTGAATTTACAAGAATCTTGTTAAAATTGGTGCTGTGCCAGATGTGAATATTAATAAAATAGACAACTCTGGACTCTGGTGGAGATACGAAGGGTACATGTATATCTATAACCCCACCCCATCAAAACTTTGAACAAAACATGGTTGAAATTATCCTTAAATTTGGGTCTGCTTCACTTGGGGAGGGATGCCCAACAGCGGAGACCCTCTGACCACTTCCCTGAGTATGGAGGCGGGGCCATCAACAAGAACTGACACAATATTTGACATATAATTTATATATAATATTAAAAAAATAAACAACACAGTTTCAATGTAAAACACATTCGTTTCCTCATTCAGCAAAAAATATGGATACAAGCTCATACAAAATGTATGGTCTGGCATTCTGTCGGATCGGCTTGTTTCATGTGAATAGTGAGTAGGTGAGGCGCATCCTGAATTTAACTGTTATTGTTTAACCCTTTGAGTGCCAGGTCCGATTTTTATATCAACCCATATACCCTGTGCCAATGCATTCTCTTATATATGCGAGTCGACCATAGGTCGCCTCGCATATATAAGAGAATGCATTGGCCTAACAATTTTTCATCATTTTTTACAATTTTAATAATTTTTTCTTATATTCTTTAACAGACTTATTTTTGTAGGTTTATTGCCAGGGAATCTTATGTTTTTCATGGGCATCAAAATTATTATTATGAATACTTGGTGATAGTTTTGAGTTATAACATGCCCCTAAGGTTTTATCCAGTTTGTTTTTAAATTCGCTACAGCATGCTTAAGCATACCCAAAAAAATTCAACCCCAAAAAAAAAAAAATCGGCCCCTGCCACTCAAAGGGTTAATATGACAGTGATAAATACACTATTTTTGTGGAAACGTTGGGATCGCGTATCCCAGTGCACAGCCAAATTGCACTCTTAGCAATATGGCCAACACGTCCCACCAACTTCGGTATGGATTGACGTATATTTTTTTTTAAAGCCAAATAATTCACCCTCTCAATTTCATACAGGTACCTCAAATTATTCCAACTACAGGTGTTTGTGACCTACCCAAGTCAGAAACAAGATAATCGTGAGTAGAAGCCATAATAAAAAAACATTGGTCAAAATCGGATTACAATTGTTAAAGATATCACACTTACTGCTAATAGTACATTTACGTCGCGAAATAGACACCCGGTAAACAATCCCGGATTGTTTTCGAACTCTTTCGAGAGATTCACCACTTTTGGTCAAATTCGGATTACGTTTGTTGGAGCTTAAGTCATGACATGGATGGATGGATGCCCACAGACATTCATAGGTTTTGTTTGTTACATAACCAAAGAGCAAATGTACCTCCATTCCTTGTTGGAAATATCACTAGCAAATATTGTTCATTGAAATTCTTAAAGTGAAGCGAAACACTCCGGTAGGGTGATAAATATATAAATGGAGAATAATCTTGCTCAAATTAGTTATTTTTACAAATATTATATCAAAATTGACAACACACACCGTCATTCTTATTTATTCATTAAATTCAGTGACTCTCAATGGCGGAATCATTTTCGTTAGTTTAACGATGATTGTTGCATCCCGAATCGAGAAGTTAATATTTACAATTGAGCGTAGTTCAGACGATGTGTTTTATGGAGTGGTATGGTCGATTTGCTTGAGGTTTTCGGCGATGTTACTAGAATGCTACATTCTTCCAGTTGACATAGCGGCTGAATACTAACATCAATTTCACACACCCAAACAAGTCCATAATATGTCTTCAACAAAATTCAAATTTTCATGTGTGTGTGTGTGGGGGGGGGGGGGGGCTATTCTGAAAGAGAGATAGAGAGAGAAAAAAATTGTCATCCTGATTTTATCCTTGCGATCGCGGAAAGACAAAAGACTGACCGAGAGAATGCCAGGTCAGGACTTGTTTATATACAAGCGGGCACATATATCCTAGCACTCATAATGTATGACTATGCAATAATTTTTTTTTTCACAATGAGACAATTTATGACATATATAGTGTACACTAGATAACAGTACAACCATGAATTAGAGAAATTTACAACAAAATATGAAGCAATGATTCAATGATTGGACAATTCAGTTACATATACAGTTTACAACTATAGACCACAACACTTCAAATGCCTTCCAAAAATCCTCCAATGGCAAAGCAGCTATGTTCCCCGTATCGCTGGTGGGCTTATAAAATGTTGTATGTATACTCTTTTGGTGCCAAATAATTTTTGGCATAATTGAAATATACGGGTTCGATTACATAAGATATGCAGAGTTCTCAAATATATATAACATTTTTGTGGGAAAATTCATCCAAAAAAAAAAAAAAAAATGATTTATCAGAACAATGTGATCTTTAATTCTAAAATGCTGTGCGTGTCATTATTTTTAAGTAAAATGTCGCATGTCACGAATTGCTCATTTTTCACTTCTGAAAAATCATATAATATCATGTTTTCTCATCAGTCAAGAAATATCAACACGGAACTGTTTCTTATATGATACCAATGTTATATCCAGAGATAAGTTTTTGTGTCTGGTGTAAAATTAGATTTTTGGAGAATACTAATTTTTAGAAGCTCACCGGTGATACGTTGTTTTCCTTCTATCTGTTTGTACCTATTGTTGGTGTTATGCTAACACTTGCCACAGAAATATGTTAATCCTTTCTTTATTAACCCTTTCATGAGGTTCATGACTGGAGCTGCGATGCTGCAGTATTAACCCTTTACCCAACAGAAGGGCCCTGTGCCAATGCATTCTCTTATATATGCGAGTCGACCATAGGTCGCCTCGCATATATAAGAGAATGCATTGGCTTAACACATTAAAAATTATAAAATTGTTAAAGAATGTAAGAAAAAATGGTAAAAAGTGTTAAAAAATATTTTTTTTAGGCCAATGCATTCTCTTATATATGCGAGGCGACCTATGGTCGACTTGCATATATAAGAGAATGCATTGGCACAGGGCATAACTGTAACTATCACAATGTGGTCAAGGAGCCGGTTCCAATGATATCCATATTTGTATGGTTCTATTGAGACAGACCGAAGATATTTTAGGCTGTTGAAGCTTTATTTGGCCGGTTTGTTGGGTAAGGGGTTAAAGATACTATGCTAGTGCATTCTCTTATATATGTGAGTCTCCCATAGGGAGCCTTGAATATAAGAGAATGCTCTGGCTTACAAGGCGAAGGTAATTATTGTTAGGCCAATGCATTCTCTTATAAATGCGAGGCTTCCTATGGGAGACTCGCATATATAAGAGAATGCATTGGCACAGGGTTTTCGCAAAATTTCTGTTGTGAAACTCACATTAGACCAGCAGTGGCAGGCTGCAAACTCATCTCGCTGTGTTGACAGCAATGGCGAGTCCAATGCGCTAACCACTGGACTGCGAGATTGACTAAGAAAGGGATAAAGAAAGGTTAATCATACTCTTGTTGCTGTCACTATTGTCTGTCATATCCAGTACTAACATACAGTAATGCCCTAAATAATCAACTCCTTAACCACAGAATAATTATGGGTAATATTTCAGGATTTAATCGAAAATATGGCTTGTTGCCATTCATCAGAAAGCTCTCAATGAGAGCTTTCCGATGAATGGCAACAAGCCATATTTCTGACTAAATCCTGAAAAGTTACCCATAATTCTGCTGTGGTTAAGGAGTCGATTATTTAGGGCATTACTGTAGCAAAAATACCAAAGGACTTTGTAAAATTAATGCAATCTCCCATGATGCCATTCTCTGAAAGGGGCTGGGTTTAATTTTTAACAACTTTCTGCAGTTATAATGAAATCATGCAAGAATAAATGGTGAGATCTCACATACATCACAAACACAAAATCAAACAGTGCAACTGCTCTCAAGAAAACTGAATAAATTTCACAAATCTTTTATCTTTCCATGAATAATATACACCAAAATGACAATTTCATTGGTAGGAATTGGGATGATATCCTCTAGTTTTATTGATTACCATCATGTATCATTTAATTTTTTTTAAATAAAACAAACAGATTACATAATGTATAATGATTTCCATGGATCAAGGATCATTGACAGTTTTCTTAACTGCAGTTGGGATACAATATAGAAATATAGAAGAAAAAAGTTTTATTTGAACACACTCACACTCTCCCCCATCCTTGGAAAAAAATGTGCCCTAATAATTCTCATTGCATTTATATACAGATCAACTTGAGTAATAAACTATGGATAATAAATATATTTACAAATTTACATCACAGATATTGTTATGTATATCAATTTCAATGAATGACATCCTGACAGAACTGTGGACCCCCCCCCCCCCCCCCCCACCCAATTTTTATGAATTTGAAAAAAGAACTTCTAAACATCTGAACATTTTCTCCTTTTAACCCTTTACCCTTTACCCAACAGAAGGGCCCTGTGCCAATGCATTCTCTTATATATGCGAGTCGACCATAGGTCGCCTCGCATATATAAGAGAATGCATTGGCTTAACACATTAAAAATTATAAAATTGTTAAAGAATGTAAGAAAAAATGGTAAAAAGTGTTAAAAAAGATTATTTTTTAGGCCAATGCATTCTCTTATATATGCGAGGCGACCTATGGTCGACTCGCATATATAAGAGAATGCATTGGCACAGGGCATAACTGTAACTATCACAATGTGGTCAAGGAGCCGGTTCCAATGATATCCATATTTGTATGGTTTTATTGAGACAGACCGAAGATAATTTAGGCTGTTGAAGCTTTATTTGGCCGGTTTTGGCCGGTTTGTTGGGTAAAGGGTTAAAATATGAAGCTTTTCCCCACAACGAGTGGTAGTGTAGAGTTGATGTAGTGCGACAATGGCAAGAATGGGCTAATTTATGGCAAGAATGGGCTAATTTATGGTGAATTGTCAGATATATATGTTTTCAGTTGACTTTCTGGTATACCCCTGGGTCTTTAACCCTTTACCCAACAAACCGGCCAAAACCGGCCAAATAAAGCTTCAACAGCCTAAAATATCTTCGGTCTGTCTCAATAAAACCATACAAATATGGATATCATTGGAACCGGCTCCTTGACCACATTGTGATAGTTATAGTTATGCCCTGTGCCAATGCATTCTCTTATATATGCGAGTCGACCATAGGTCGCCTCGCATATATAAGAGAATGCATTGGCCTAAAAAAAATCTTTTTTTAACACTTTTTACCATTTTTTCTTACATTCTTTAACAATTTTAAAATTTTTAATGTGTTAAGCCAATGCATTCTCTTATATATGCGAGGCGACCTATGGTCGACTCGCATATATAAGAGAATGCATTGGCACAGGGCCTTTCTGTTGGGTAAAGGGTTAATATCAATGCCTCACTATTATTTGTGATTGTGGTTACAGGTGGTACACAGAACCAAAATTTAATACCCATCAAAAGTTTGGCATAATTTTTGGGTGTTGTGCAATATCGCTTAAAAATGACTTTGTATTCCCAAAGGAGACCCATCACATTCATAGGGCCATAGTTATAAGATTGTTTGTTTCCACCTCTTACGCCGACAATTTTTGTTCTGCCTACTCAAAATATTATATTCCGCTTGTTTTTAAATATTTGTTGTTACTTAATCAGCAACGAGTTTTGATTAAAATACCATTTACATTTAACAATAAAAAACAGCGGTTCCCAGGGAGCACAGGCTGTGTTTGGAAGTATTCAATGCAAATGCTGAGGATTAGATCTATGTTGAAACTTATTGATGGTTCAAAGGAATGCCAAACATCAGAATAAATACAGGACACATTTAGTCCTTCTTGTCTGTGCCTGATTAATAATGGGAAAGACATTCCAAAAATGAAATTGAATTATTAACCTCTTCTCTGTTAAATGACGTTATGATGTGTGCTGGGCTGTTGACTTTATTGTCATTTTCCAGTGGGAAAATTATAACGGGAATATCACAAGAACCATAAAACTGACTCAGTTGAAAAGCAATTATTGTTCACAATCGTGGAACATCATCAAACTTCGAGATACAGTTATTCAGATGCACCAATCTCTGAGTTCCAGTTATGTACTACTGTTAGTGTGCTGAAGTAGGTCCACAGTACCTATGGACCATATAGCACACGATGTGGACTTTTACGTCCATAATAGCTATGGACATCATAGCAGCGAAGATGTTAAGTTATTACATTTTGACATGATCTTTGCCAGTTAACTCTTTCATGATGGGAGCTGCAAGTCTTGCATATATAAGAGAATGCACTAGCTTACAAGGTCACGATAAATATTGTTAGGCCAATGTATTCTCTTATATATGTGAGGCTCCCTATGGGAGACTCGCACATATAAGAGAATGCATTGGCACAGGTTTTTTTTTCGCAAAATTTCAGGAAGCTCCAATCATGGAAGGGTTAACACCCTATTGCTCGGAAGAATAATTCCCCAACATTTGGTCTGTGAAAAAAAATATTCTACCTACATTTCCAGCCCCAAAAATATAGGTTGGGAGAGGGGAAACACAAAATCATTAAAGGATGGCCCCACAGTGCATGATGGACTAAAATTAGATATAGACATAGATTATAACCTGGAAATACCTTACACCCTTTTAGTGTTCCACAACACTAACTTGTTATTGTTGAGTGGAGTTTGTGTACTGTATTTGCACCAGTTTTGACACTTTTATTACGCACTGATATGAAGATTAGATTCTTGTAGTTTGATAGCATTCTTCCCACTCGCATAAAATATGTCCAATGTGAATTGGCTAACTAGGAATTTGACTAAGGAGTCTAATTTCACATTAGATATGTTAGTGATAGACCCACTGATTTGTATGCTTTTGTTACGCACAAGCCTGCAAATAGTGTGTCTGTCATTTGCAGAATGAGGTCCCCAGAGGGTAAATTTAGTGATGCTATCTCGAACAGCGGGTGAGCACCACAAAATTCACCTCAATCTGCTTTGGCCTCATATTCTGGGAAGTATCTATAGTCTCAAATTAACATTGTTTTTAGTTACTTTTTCCCTTCTGGGAAGTTTCTATATCTCCTAATTTGCAGAAGATAAAATGCATAATCAAAGTGACTAATAGGCAAACATCACCAACTTCAACTGGGGAACTTCAATCTAATCCTAGGTCTCCCATAGAAGTTGAGGACTAAGCAGAATGATATTCAAAGCAATTGAACTGGTGATGCTATCTTGATGTGCGGGATAGTGTCACTAAATTCACCCTCTGGGGACCTCATTCTGCAAATGACAGACCCACTGATTTGTATGCTTTTGTTATTGAAGTAGACTATGCTTGTATTGTCATCAGCGTATTTACAAATCGCAAGTCCTTGAAACTTTCTTAAGTGGTAACATGAAGGGTAAGCTTGTAGTACTCATATAGATTACTACACCCCCTGGGGCAAGTCAATTAAAAAAAAATCTACTTGTTATTTAACCCTTTCAGTGCCAAGACGATTTTTGTATCAACCCACATTTCCTTGATCATTTTTAAAATTTATTGATTATAATAATGTGATACATTGATGGAAAGAGCTCTGAGACTTGGCACTGAAAGGGTTAATTATCATAACTGGAAGGTTGCTCATTAATTATCATATTAAACTTGTGGGCTGATCCTTTATAATTATCATAACCGAATGTCACACTTCATACACACACTTGTTCTCAAACCTCAAGTGTTGCATAACAGACGATTATCAATATTATTTGGCCTACCTAGATCACCAATTGTTATGTCTTTTAATATGTTTTACTGGGCGAGTGACATTTTTATCTGCACTGAATCATACAACGCCTTAGTATAAAATTCAATTTTGTATGTTAGTATTGTACCTGAAATGTGGTCAATTTTGCATATATGAAATTTAATTGGAATGCTGTTCAAAATGCCATTTATAAATCATGTTATACACAATTTCTTAACAGAAGTTTTGTGTGAAATGTTAAAAATGCTCTGTCTTATTAAAAAATTTGTATTAGTCAAAAATACTTGAAGCAATTTTCTGCATTCCAGGCAAATGAATAATCAAAAATATTTACAATAACCATCAGTCATATAGCAGAAGTATTGCAAAAATCCACAAAAGCATACATCACTAATACATTAACCCTTCCATGACTGGAGCTTCCTGAAATTTTGCGAAAACCCTGTGCCAATCCATTCTCTTATATATGCGAGTCTCACATAGGGAGCCTCGCACATATAAGAGAATACATTTGCCTAAAAATATGTACCTTGGCCATGTAAGCCAGTGCATTCTCTTTTATATGTGAGGCTCCCTATGGGAGACTCACATACATAAGATAATGCACTGGCACAGAATCTTTGATGCTGCACCAGCGCAACTCCAGTCAGGAAAACAAGTAAAAAAGATCAGAATTGAGCACGCTATATTATCTTGTGCTTTTTGGGAAACAAATCATGGACACTCTTTATCAGAGAAAATTAAAAAATTTTGCTGACCTGGCAAAAATTCAAAATAAGTTAATACTTCATCTTTTGAAAGGCAATATCTGACCATCGAAACTTCTTACCAATGGGCTCATGGGTACAATCTAATTACTTTATGGTATGGTAAAAGAATCAACGGTGGTTTTATGGTGTCACATCAGATGGAGTATCTTTAAGTTCAACCCAACAGTATGAATAACAGTATGATGTACAGATCAATGAATGTACAGTAATGCCCTAAATATTCGACTCCTTAACCACAGCAGAATTATGGGTAATTTTTCAGGATTTAGTCAGAAATATGGCTTGTTGCCATTCATCGGAAAACAGAATATGTAGAGGTGACTTCTAACTTCCTATATAGAGCCTCGAGACTGGTCCCTGTGACCTTGTCGAAAGCCAAGCAGATATTATTCAGCACAGAAGGTTCACAAAAACATCATGCAGTGATCATGATTTATCCTCAATATTATTTTAGGTATTAAAATTTAAATACCTATAATATGTTTTTGAGTTCCATTCTCAAGTATAATTTACTTGGACATACCCAGTTGAACAGAATACCAACATTGACATCATTTGCTCATATAAGATGGGGTAATGCAGGAAAATCATGCTTTGTTATCGACAAGTTACACATGCATGGAGTTGTTCCAAATATATTTCTTTTATATAATGTGTGATTGACAGAAATCTGTCATTTATCACCATGGATAGATGCAATTAATCTTATATAGGCTTTGCATTTTGATGGGGCCTGTAGACCCAAGCCCCATGTACACCATTTGCAGAAAGTTTATCTAGAACTACAATCCAAGGGCTTTTATCAAATCAGTGTTATATTGGCTATTGACAATTAAGAATTGGCTACTTCAAAAAAGTTGTTTCCCCCCCCCCCCCCCCACAAGAATACAGCCTTTTCCATATGTTTTTATATTTCATATGAAATTCAGCTCTTTGTAGGCCCCATCAGGTGATGTAACATTTGTCAGTCATGTCACTCATGTGTAAGCCCCATTGTTGTAAACACAAGACCTTTATTTAGGCCCTGTGTCATTTTAAAAATGTGAATCCTTTTTGACTGTGGAGGCTTCAAATCTCCTTCATATTTTGAAGCATTTGCTAGAGCAGGTTTTTTTTCTATTATGATGCAAGGAAAACACTAATATTTCCAGACTTTTAAAAATGAAATGTCCCTTTAAGAAAATTTTAAAATGGTGAGGTTAACTTATCATCTGCGAATGGTAATTTGGTTGAAATAATATTGTCCTTTCTAGATTTTAACATTGTTCAGTCACATTGTAACAGTGCGAAGAGACGTCATTTACAAATTGAGAATAGCGACCTACATTGCCGAGATGATCATGCATAATATAACCAAACAATGACAAAAGTATTGGCTTATAAAATGGAATGAAATGTCTTTCATATATCAAACATTATGATGACAACTGTATAGAGATATATTGAATGATATATTCAATGACTTTTCAAACTAGAAAAAAACAAAATGGGTAGTTACATGTAATGAGAGTTGAAATATGAACATTTTATATTTTTTTTTCGATTCACATATCACGTAAAGATATTTGGTGATTTTTCGTCCATATAACATTTGTCACAGTCACTGATTGGACCGTTCAAGCACTTTGTTGAGTCACCTTTAGAATAAACATTCCCATCATCCAATTGGATATTGTCTGTCGAAACAATCACATTATTCTTTCCGAAAGGAATTTTTTCGAAGATATAATGCTTTGTTAAATCTGTTGTTTCAATAAGATAGCCGGGCATTGCACCCTGTAGGTCTAAGTTTGTCGATTTTGGTCGCATTTTGAATTTTTCTGTCACAGAGATATCCTCCCCGCTCAGCTTGAATTTCCCAGAATGCCTCTGTTTGACCACAACGAGAATAAGGATGACAACAACAACAATTAGCAAACATGTAACAACGCCAAGCACAACTACGGTGATGAGGTGGGTGTCAGCGCTGGAGTCTTTGTGTTTATCTGTCGTATCTGTAATGATGACGAACACAACAATTAGCATGCAATGAACAGAAAAATGCAGCAAAAATAAAGAGACTTCGCAGAATCACACTCTCATGATGTAACTGAATGTTTCATTCAAAATTACCTTATTCAAATCTTGGGCAGTTATAAAGTTTAAATACATGAACAATACTGACCCGAAGTTCATCCCATCTTCGGTTTTAACCTAACGCCTCATTTTTTTTAAACTTCTTCAGCAGGGGGCATTATATCCTTGTTTAATTAAGCTCGCCCCAATTTTTAGACATTGTGTAAATAATCAAAACATAGTAAAACAAATTTTTTTTTACCAACTCTGGTTTCATTTCAGTTTTTTTTTATATTCAAATATCATTAGATAGATTAATAATTGAAATTTTTTTTATTTTCAAGTGATATTAGCGAATGTTGCCAACTTTGTTTACTTATGACCGTAGAATTATTTGCATTATAATTCATAGACAAAAATTCTCTTAAATCAAAGATGGGGGAGAAAACATGATTGAAATTGATATCAACATCATGAGTTACGGTGATGAAGGATAGGTCAAACCACAGAGGGTCAAACAAAGTGAAAACTAATAATCCTATGACAAGCTAAAGGTAAAGGGACTTGGGTTAAATTATTGGTAAACAGTAATGTTCTATCTCATGCAGGAAATCCAATTAAAGCTAACTAAATTCAGACTAAAAAATAACTTGCAAAACAAGACTTTCTAACAACATGCAGTTGATTCAAGATGATTTTAACTGTGAGATGACATACAAATTAAAATTATGATGGCCGCTGAAAGCTTTTGATACGAAATGATATATATTACATAATCAGATGTCAGACAGATATCACTGTGTCAATCAAATTAACCCTTTCATGACTGGAGCTGCGCTGGTGCAGCATAAAAGATCTTGTGCCATTGCATTCTCTTATATATGCGAGTCTCTCATAGGGAGCCTTGCATATATAAGAGAATGCACTGGCTTATAAGGTCAAGGTAAATATTGTTAGGCCAATGCATTCACTTATATATGCGGGGCTCCCTATGGCAGTTTCGCATATATAAGAGAATGCATTGGCACAGGATTTAAAAAAAATTCAGGAAGCTCCAGTCATGGAAGGGTTAAAACACATTTGCAACTAAATTTCCAAATTTTAAAATGGCATCCATTTTCATCACAAATCTGGACATTTGCAGAATGAGGTCCTCAGAAGGTGAATTTAGTGACGCTAACCCACACAGCAGGTTAGCATCGCTAAATTCCCTTTCTGGGGACCTCATTCTGATTAAGTCTCATCTTCTGTGGAAAGGGTTTTAGTTTCTATTTCTTTTTTTACTTTAGTTTCTCTATATTCCCAAATTGGCAGACGACCACAATGTATAACCGAGGTGCCCAGTGGGTGCACATCACAACCATCAACATCTGGTAACTTAAATATGTGTCTTGGTCTCCCATAGCAGATGAGGCCATGCTGAATAAGGTTCCCAGAGGATGAATTTGCTGATGCTAGTGTCACTAAATTCACCCTCTGGGGACCTCATTCTGCAAATGTCTAGCACCATATTTTCAGGCCTGATACCATGTGAAAATATTAAAAATTGTCATTGCATCTTGATCTTTAACCCTTTACCCAACAGAACAGCCCTGTGCCAATGCATTCTCTTATATATGCGAGTCGACCATAGGTCGCCTCGCATATATAAGAGAATGCATTGGCTTAACACATTAAATATTATAAAATTGTTAAAGAATGTAAGAAAAAATGGTAAAAAGTGTTTAAAAAAGATTTTTTTTAGGCCAATGCATTCTCTTATATATGCGAGGCGACCTATGGTCGACTCGCATATATAAGAGAATGCATTGGCACAGGGCATAACTGTAACTATCACAATGTGGTCAAGGAGCCGGTTCCAATGATATCCATATGTGTATGGTTCTATTGAGACAGACCGAAGATATTTTAGGCTGTTGAAGCTTTATTTGGCCGGTTTTGGCCGGTTTGTTGGGTAAAGGGTTAACCCTTTCAGTGCCAAGTCCGATTTTTGTATCAACCCATATTTCCTTGATCATTTTTCAAATTTATTGATTATAATAATGTGATACATTGATGGAAAGAGCTCTATTATAATCAATAAATTTGAAAAATGATCAAGGAAATATGGGTTGATACAAAAATCGGACTTGGCTCTGAAAGGGTTAAGACACTGCATGATTGTCTAAATTTAATCCTTTGAACCCTGACATCATGAACGTTAAATGGTTCCCACCTGAGGTGCCTGACGGTATATAGTGTTTCCGATGACGTAACTCATACTGCTCTTAAATGGGACGTGTATATACTCATTCAACTATATGGCAATCTGTTATGCTAACCGAACAAGTGTGTGGTTAAATATGGCACAATGTAATTCAACCAGATATTCTATTCCACGTTCAATGTGCATGTAGATTATATTGCGTCTTCCTTTGGTTGCGCTATATATGTATAACAAAATTCTTATCCTTTGCCTATGATAAAAGGCGTTTCTCAAATGCACCTCTGTGCATGCACGATTAAACAGACCCACTGTCACCAATTTGGCTACTAAAGTCAGAGGTATGAACATGTGACTCATTCATGTATAGTAGACACACAATTCTACTTAATTTGCGCTTTGATCGCGAAATTTCTAAGAAAATACTTCCCCTTTTATGATGATTAAAACCGATTTTTTTCTCGAAATAGGCCTCTGCGCATATGCGAAGGAACAGACCCTCTGTCATCAGTTTGTCTGTCAAAGTCACATGGGTAAACATGTGACACATGTGTGCAAAGTAGAAGTACAACTCTAGTTGATATGTGCGTTTATTGTGCTGTAATTTCGTGTCAAATATCGTATGATTTCCCAGACCGGTATTCCGATTTCCCGGGATATAGGAATATAAGGATTGGACTGTTATTCCAGTCTCTCGGGTTCAAAGGGTTAACAGACCAGTTATGAGCCTTCGACACAAAATTACCCAAAGTGTTAAAATGTGACAAAACTATATATAAGTAAGTATTTCAGATGAATTATCATAGTAATATCACACTAATATGGTCTATTTCATATTGATATAATAGAAGATATGGTTCAGCTAGAAATGTTTTTAAATATTTAAGAGAAATAACGGCTCATTAAAACACATCATAGTCAATATAAAATCGCTATAACAACAAATTTTAGATGAGTATATGTTATGCCATCGTTTGCTCTGCTTTTTTCAACAGATTTTGTGGAACTTGAAACTTGAACAAAATAGCAACAACAAGAAAAATAAGTAAAATTGATGCAGCTACGAGTGCGGAGACGATCATGAGGTAATGACGTGTACTCTCGTCCTCTGATTCCAAAATACCTGAAAGATATATAAGCAATCAGTGAAATTGTTTGAACCCTGATTCACTTCTGAATGGATTCTTTCATTCAGTTGCTAAAATCTAAAGCAGCATTTGGATGACGGCGTTAACCCTTTCGTGAGGTTCATGATGGGAGCTGTGCTGGTGCAGCATTAAAGATCCTGTGCCAGTGCATTCTCTTATATATGCGAGTCTCCCATATGGAGCCTCGCATATATACGAGAATGCACTGGCTGTCAAGGTAAATATTTTTAGGCCAATGTATACTCTTTTATATGGGAGGCTCCCTATGGGAGACTATCATATATAAGAGAATGCATTGGCACAGGGTCTTCGCCAAATTTCAGGAAGCTCCAGTCATGGGAGGGTTAAATTGGGAGGGTTAAATTGTTCACACGGGTGCATGCATTAGAATGCAGAGTTTCTAATGGCAGCTAACAAGTTCGAAACTGGAATAACTGAAATATTGCAAACCAAGCTAATTATTATAAATGAATTCTACGATAATGCAAAATCCCAACAACTAAAACATTATTAACATAGATTCAAGTCAAATTTCCTTTGCTTCAATTGAAAAGAAGAAATGTTATGAAGCACGCACACAATCCTTTCATGACTGGAGCTGCGCTGGTGCAGCATCAAATATCCTGTGCCAGTGCATTCTCTTATATAGGCGAGTCTCCCATGAGAGCCTCGCATATATAAGGTAATGCACTGGTTTACATGGTAAATGTTGTTGGGAGACTCGCATATAGAAGAGAATGCATTTACAAGGAAGTCAATTAACATGTTGTCATGAAGGAACATTGTGTCATCATGTTAATTCCACTTAGAAAGGCATACTTGTGTCATTATATTAAAGTGATGTGAAACACTTCGGTGGGATGATCAAATAGAAAAGGAGCATAATCTTGCTCAAGGTAGTTATTTTTATAAGTATTATATCCAAATTGACAACACACACCATCATTCTTATATATCAATTAAATGCAGTGACTCTCAATGGCTAAATCATTTTGGTTTGTTTATTGCTGATAGTTGCGTCCTGAATCGAGAAGTAAATATTTACAATTGAACGTATTTCAGACGATGTTTTCTATGGAGTGGTACAGATGATTTGCTTCAGATTTTCGGCAAAGTTAGTAGAATTCCACATTCCGCCAGCTGGCATAGCGCCTGAATACTAACTTATCAGTTTCATGCACCCGAACAAGTACATAATATGTCTTTAAATAAAATAAGCGGGTGCAAAAGGCTAAGAAACAATTTTTATCTGTAATGCTGTTAAGAGTGCAACATGGCAGTGCACTGAGATGCGTGATCCAAAAGTTTCCACAAAAACGGGGAAATACAAAATTATGATTTCTAAATGGATCAAAGGCTCTTAGCTCTGTCAAAATCATTGGACCATGGCCAAATACGAACTTGACCTGTGTTTTCTGAACTGTAAACCATTTACCAACTATCGAGAAATACTGTTTAACTTTGTTCAAATTATCAACCAGACAACACAAAAATTAATTCTAGTCTAAAAAGAGGCATAACTCTGTCAAAAATCATCGAACTGTGATCGTCCATTTCGAACAACCATATGCCCAATATCAAGAAATTATGTGGAATTCTCAAGGTTTCATTCGGACAACACAAAAAGTGTGATTTCTAAGTCGAAAAAGATGAATAACTCAGTCAAAAATCAACAGACTAACACCCAGTTTGCCATGTGTCTCCTCAAATGTGAACCACATTCCAGACATCAAGAAATTTTGTTGAGTATTGATCAAGTTATCATCAAGACAACCAAGCCTTGAAATAGTGTGTCTGTCATTTGCAGAATGAGGTCCCCAGAGGGTGAATTTAGTGATGCTACCCCGCATAGCGGGCTAGCATCACCAAATTCACCCTCTGGGGACCTCATTCTGTTGAGGTGTAAGGCTTGAAGACAACCCAAATTTTTTTATTTCTAAGTTGATAAAGAAGAATTACTCCTCCGGCTGATAACTCCGTCAACAATCATCGGGCCATGATCAAAATCGAACTTCACCTGTGTCACAAATGTTCTATTGAATATTGCTCAAGTTATCATCCGGACAGTCAAAACAAATGCAAATTAAGTCGACAAAGGGGCTGTCAAAAATATTCGGACTTTGACCAAATTTGATTTTGACATGTGCGTTCTTAAATACCAACTATATACCAAATCCCATAAAATTCTGATTCATGTATAATAATGTTGTTTCAAAGTTCCGGACAACACAGATGGATGATGGATATATACGGACGGCCATGATGATTATAACAGTCCTCTGACATGTTTCGGGGGACAATAACTACTTTGAGCAAGAGTACTCTCTATTCCCATTAAATTTCCCCAAACGGAGTGTTCCACATCTCATTAACCTGGGGAACGCCAGGTAATCCTGCTACAGTAATGCCCTAAGTAATCGACCTCTTTACTGCATTACTGCTAGTTATATATAAATTGGCGACAAAACATATTCTTATCGATTTTGGTGCCTCTTTCGCTCCCCACACCTTACTCAAACGACAATACTTTGGCATCTTTAATCCTCATATCATAGAGATGATTATATGTAAATTTCGTGGAAATTGGCGACAAAAAATATTTTTATCTTTTTGTGCCCCTCTCCCTCACAGCCCCTGACTCAAAATACAGCCGTTTATATGGAAAACTAGAGTATTTTGTTTATCTGGCCTAATATAGCTCGGATATATACCTGTATCTGTGAGGTGTACTATGGACACCTCTGTGAAATTCTCGTATATATTGAAGTCATGAGAAGTCGTCACTTCGTGGAATGATGAAATATCTGAAATGAAAAAAGATTTTATTTGTCAAAATATCGGCTAACACTTGGCTTGCTTGAACTGCTGGTGGTGAGGCATTTTAGCTTCTAAAATTGTAATTCTATCTCCAAATCATGAAAAAAATGGTTGAGATTTTTGGGATTCATTGAACCAAGATTATGATGTCCAGACTATTGGGTGAGAGTTCAGAGATCCTAAGTACTCCAATGAAACATTTCAGATATCATGGGTATCCAAATCAATGGTTCGAGATCCTGGGTACTCTAGACAATGGAAATATGCAAATTTGACCAAATAATCAGTGTAAGTAAAAGTAAGAAATATGACTAGTTCCATTTTGCTTGTAGTTGTTTTTGGACTCAGTTTAATAGCAAAATAATGTAGAAATTGAATGGGATGTGTTTAGTAAAATTAATGTAGCCGATAATGTTAACCTTTCGATGACTGGAGCTTACAGAAATTTTGCGAAAACCCTGTGCCAATGCATTCGATTATATATACGAGTCTCCCATCGGGAGCCTCGCACATATAAGAGAATACATTTGCCTAACAATATTTACCTTGACCTTGTAAGCCAGTGTATTCTCTTATATGTGCAAGTCTCCAATATATAAGAGAATGCACTGGCACATGATCTTTACTGCTGCACCAGTCAGCTCCCGTCATGAAAGGGTTAAACATTGTTACTTTACGATAATGCTTACCTAAACAAGATGGGCAACACTCGCCAGGTTTGCGCACCATAACCCGACATTCGAGTGATGGGCACGGCTTCGCGAAGCAGTATGAGTCTCCTTTGATGCAGTGACACTGCTTGCATGGTTCAGCTAACCACTTCTCTCCTGTTGTGTATGTTAGTCCCTGGTGATTACATGCACTGAGATACTCGAATGGATCTGAGGAAGAGAAAACGTTAAAGATACACACTCCGAATCGATAGTCATCATATTCCAACAACAACTACATTTCTTCAAAAGATGCTTTAGTTACCAGAATCCCCCATAAAATGCTAACCACTGTCAACTCTAGTATAAAATTTTCCAATACATGTTCTGTATTTCAACATTTGTTCAACTCAATTTGGTATCGAGAGTATGTCGGTCGGCTCCTCGAATATTTGCTAGGCCGCCAAATATTCCAGGTGGTGAAAAATAACAGATTTAAGAAATTGATATCTGATAACTCTGAGCTTTGATGGGTGGGTTCCTTGACTCGAATCAAATATTTTTTACCCCTGAAGCCAGCCGAAGCTAAAGAAATAGTAATTTAAGGATGTTAAATCGGATTATATAGCTTTAAATCTCAGACTCCTTATTTAAATAAATAAATTTCAATAAAGTTTTTCGAAAATCTAAATTTTTGGGAAACACTGAAGAAAGATCAATGTATAGAAATAATATGTGTCTAGCTAAATTATTAGATAGAACAATAAACATCTTAATATTTAGCCGGCAACGAGTTTGAAGATTCTAGATTATGATAAAAGGTGTGTTCTGTATTTATTCCACACCCTTGTGTCGGATAAGTTTATTCCATAACTGTGACTACCAATGACACTATAACTATGTTCCATTCGGTTGTATAAGAGCATGGGATAGGATGTTTGTTAGGACTGTACGTTTTATGTATTTTTTTAAATCGTGTTTTTCTTAGTGGCTGATATTTGACAAATAGTATTCATTTTATCTGTTCTAGCTCTCTTAAACTAGTGCAGCATTAAAGACTCTGTGCCAGTGCATTCTCTTGTATATGAGGGTCTCCCATAGGGAGCTTCACATATATAAGAGAATGCACTGGCTTATAAGGTCAAGGTAAATATTGTTATGCCAATGCATTCTCCTATATATGCGAGGCTCCCTATGGGAGACTCACATATATAAGAGCATGCATTGGCACAGGGTTTTTCGCAGGAAGCTCCAGTCATGGAAGGGTTAAAAGCCTATGGCATAAGTCATGTGTTGCCATGTGTTGCCATGTGTTGAACTTATTATCTGAACATTTCCAACCATCGTCTGCTTTTGTTACCTGAACACCCTCCAAATGAATAATAAACAATTCCAATGTATACTTTTATAACTGAATGGGAGAGTTCATTTAGTGCAGAAAGAGTGCAGTATACACTCACCTGAACACGTTGGGCAGCATTGTCCTTTCTTGAGGAAGGTTTTTTTGCAGTTGAGGTATTGACATGTTTGTGAGAAGCAGTGGATCTGGCCCTCGTGACACGTGCAGCTCTGACATGGGCTCGTCTTCCACACCTCGCCCTGTTTGAACACTGATCCGTCCTGATTGTGACAGGTTTGTGCCGGTGATTGATTTTGGTGAGTAGCCAGGTCTGTGTCGCCTGCATGGAAAGAATCAATTAGTGACCGTTATCACATAATTAGTCCCTGAACCCAGCCTCATATTTTTTATAAGACACATGTGTATTATCGGCACGTGCAGTGATGTAAGAACTTAGCACAATAATGTCAATGTTAATGCCGGAACTTTATTATTATGTTAATTAGAATATAATTATGAAATTTGATTATATTTTTTAGTAAGACACACATGTATTATCAACACGTGCAATGATGAAAGAGTTTAGCGCAATGATGTCGATGTCAATGCCGGAACTTTATTATTATGTTAATTAGAATATAATTATGATATTTGATTTGTGATGAGTTATTTAGTATTGACTGTGAGATAAACATGGGTGATAAGGGTGGATGAACAATTTTGCCAATATGAAAAGACACATTTAAAATGAAACTATATATTTTTTCTTGAAGGTGTCTTTACATCCTCTTTGGCTGTGATAAGGAAATCAATATTTTTTTTTTTTTTACCCCAGCCATTTTTCTAGATTGTTTTTCCTTGTTAACATGTGCTAAAATGGATCTCAATTTCGTGGAAATTCTATACAAAATTTATTTACCTCATCCACAATTAAATATTTTTTTTATAGAATTGTGACTCATTAGGGACCCTCTATTTATGAGGTTTATCTTAACGGAACATGCAACGTTCGCACTGGGCCAAAATTTACTTTTGCCAATTTTTTTGACATATGAAAATATTTTTTGCCAAATTCTCTCATTAGTTGCCAAATGATATCGGGCTGAATCTATCATGGCAGCAGTCTACATACTTATTAATTCTTGTCCCTCCAGTGGATTATCATAAAACAATAAACCAATCAGAATCACCGCCATATACAGTAATGCCCTAAACAATTGACTCCTTAACCACATCAGAATTATGGGTAATTTTTAAGGATTTAATCGGAAATATGGCTTGTTGCCATTCATCAGTGAGAGCTTTCCGATGAATGGCAACAAGCCATATTTCCGACTAAATCCTGAAAAATTACCCATAATTCCACTGCAGTTAAGGAGTCGATTACTTAGGGCATTACTGAAGATAACTTATTCATATATACAAAACAGCTAATATAATGATGTCTATCTCTTCTATAACAAGCTTTATATGGGTATAAATATGAATGAAGAGCCCTGTCTGGAAACACATTTATCAATTAATATTGACTTTCTTTCGAATGTTCTGGTATAATATACATGCAATCAATTTGGGACATTTTACAGCTCGCGATCGTTCGGAGCATAGCATGTGGGATAACTTTTATCTAATTATAGTTAAAAAATAATTCCCACATGATTATCGCATTATATAAGAAAATATTGATATAAAATAGACATTAATGGATAGAAGTGTTTTCGGACAGTTGTCGATTATTTAGGGCATTACTGTATATCTTGGACATACCTGGACAGATAGGGCAGCAGCTTTTCTCTGTGAGGATCGGGTAGTGGCACAGCAAAGGGGGACAAGTCTGTGATTCACATAGGATGTGTCCGTCATGGCAGATACACATGGTGCACCTATCCATCCACCACGTCTCACTTTCAACGTAATGCCGACCACCTGGTGCTGTGCATTTCTCCTTCCAACCCAGTGACTGCATCTTCATATCAGATCCTATAATGATATAGAAACACTGCATAAAATTTGAGATGAAGTTTTAAAGGGACGAGTGGCCTTTGTTGTAGGTTATAATTTAGAAATAACATGATCAAATCATGACAATTTCCTCAAGAATATACTAATAGTATAGCACAATGATGATATGAAAACGATATTATTCACAAAACACGTTTTGTGTCCAAGAAAAAACAGGTCGACTGTTGTTTCTCGCAAAAAGAGCAGTGGATTGTTTATAAGCAGAGTCACTGGTGCAGTGTTAAAAACCCTATGACAGTGCATTCTCTTATATATGCGAGTCTCCCATAGGGAGCTTCGCATATATAAGAAAATGCACTGGGTTACAAGGTCAAGGTAAATATTGAAAGGCCCGCATATATAAGGGAATGCATAAGCACAGGGTTTTTGCGAAATTTCAGGAAGCTCCAGTCATGTAAGGTTTAACTTTATTCAATGAATCAGTGATCGGTCTCACCTGGACATGTTGGGCAGCAGTCGCCAACTTTGTAAACTGGATTAGAACAGGACGGGGTCGGACATGTGATCAGGGCACACATTTCCTTCCCATCATAGCAGTAACATAGACGACAGCCATCGTGCCATGATTCTGAGTCGTCATGTCGAATACCATCCTGTGACAGACATGACTTCCCGACATCAATAAAGGTTGTCTTGTGGTCTATGATATAATCTGGCAATGATGGTGCATCTGGAAATAACAAGTGATTATTAGTATTCAGTATACTAACTTGACTTTCCTGTCCCAACAAATCAAATATTGGCCCCAGAAATATGTGTCAAAAAGACTTGCAGGAAAAAATATTTTGAGTTGCGGAATTTTTTTTTAGTTTGTCCCATCGACCACACACCCACCCCGGCATATGTTCCCGGAAAAAAATTTCTCCCCGTCTGGAGAGGGGAAACATATATTTTAAGGATGGCCCAACATGTAAAAACATCCCTGAACATTAAACACAGTTCTCACACAGGAGGGACAGGAGTGATTTTCTGTGTGGTCCCACCCACAAAAGCTATAATACTGTCAGTTTGGGTTTTTGTATCAATTTGGCAGTATCCCAAAAACTGCTCTCACCACTAAAAAGCTGTTTGTTTTTTAATTGACAATTTTAATAAAGTAATTTCAAAATCTAGATAAACAGTAAAGATGTAGAAGGCCCTTATTCATTCAACAGCCCACACAAATGAGAACATAAAGTTCAGTTAATTCCCCGGGATCCCGTTATCAAATGTGCAATACTCCCATGCTTAAAATGAGTCTTCATTAAATTTCGCCATGGGAAGGGATTCCAATTGCAGTAGGTAGATTTCAAAACACAAAATATTTCAAGTTAAACTCGACTCCACTGACCCCATATAGGAAAATATGTACAATGGTTGAATGAATCATTGGCAGTTGGAATGTGTAACTCTTTTAATTATAAGTTTAAGTGTAATGCAGTAGCACATTATGCTTGGATAATTTCCCATAGCCATGCCATAACAACCCTATCAGTTTATCTGGTGTAATGAGATTCATAATGTTGGGTAATAAAGCTATCATCAGATTTTAAAATGAATGTTCATTCCATGTTAACCCCACAAATGTCAGTATAGTCCCTAGATCATGACATAAATCTCTGCTCTGTCTGACGTCCGTAGTGATCTATTCCACCAGCATAAAACCTGGGAACTTTTTGAAGTTTTGACAGTGAACCTATATAAAGTCGAAATAAAATGCAGGGAATATATTTCTTAGTTATTATCTGTTTCTTAATAATGTACTTCACTGTAGGTGAAGGTCCAACTCAAAATTACATGCTTTTCTGTGCCTTTTGTGAGCCGATACCGCAAAAAAAACATTTAATTAATTACCTAGGAAAATTCCATAATTGTAAGCGACACAAAGCAAAATCGCTCACAAATTGACTTAAATTGTGAAATTTCGAGTGAAGTACATTATTAAGGAACAGATAATAACTAAGAAATATATGCCCCATGTTATTTTTTCGACTTTATAAGGTTCCCTGTCAAAACTTCAAAAAGTTCCAAGGTTTTGTACTAGTGGAATATGATCTCTGCGGGCACTAGCCAGAGTTGAGATTCATGGCATGATCTATACAGTCCGTAGTACATGAAAATTGGGCAATTTGCAGTAACACACCACCCTCCAAACTATCCATATAGAAAATTAATAAACTTCAGTGGAAAGCCACCTTTGTGGCCCAACTGGATACTCTGTGCAATGCACTTATTCATAATGGAATGCACCAAAAACAGATTGGAGGGGGCATATATGGTCCCAGGGGGAATGATCTCTCTTGCCCTCAGACAAGAGGGGCAAAAGGGCCTTTCACACTCAGAACTTTAAACTATCTCTGGTGAGTTTTGCAGACTTTTGACCTGAAAATGGATTGGTCCCTATGGTTAGAATCATGGTAAAAAAAATTAAGGTATGCATTTTAGTTGCCAATTATTTTATGACATGACACAAACATCCCTTCAATTATAAGTTTATTGGCAAAAGATACATAAATTTGTCAGGAGTCACAAATATTTAGCTCTGTAAATAGAGTTGGTATTTGCCAATAACTTGGCGCATTAATCCTTTATATCTCAGTTGTTTTTAAAAATAACCTTTCATATTCACATATCTCCTAGTTGGTGAGAAAAACATTATTTTATGGTGTTCATACATCATTTTGTATGATTTTAGAAGTAAACAGAAAACTGTGAGATCTGACATTTTGTTTTGATGATTTCTGCAGCTAATTTGATTAGTCTCAGTCACTCAGGATGAAAAATGGCATTTGTACATGAAAATTGACGAGTTATCTGAGGAACGTATGTAATAGAACACGTAGATTCTAAATATGCCGAAAAGTGCTTTCGCACAAAATAGACATATACATGTATCATATTTTAGAAGACCATCAACGATATAGACATTATAGGTACAGTAATGCCCTAAATAATGGACTCCTTAACAACAGCAGAATTACGGGTAATTTTTCAGGATTTAGATGGAAATATGGCTTGTTGTCGACTAAATCCTGAAAAATTACCCAAAATTCTGATGTGGTTAAGGAGTCGATTATTTAGGGCATTACTGTAGTTTGTCAGTTGCCTATCAGTAGTTTACCCCTTTCTTTACTAAATGGATTCTCGCTTAGTTATAAAAGTACACATTGGAATGGTCTATTATTCATATAGAGGACTGACTGTTCAGGTAATAAAAGCACACCTATGGTCATTTGTTGAAATTAATACCTGAATATTTCCCCTTGGGAACTACTCGTCAATGAGTATTAATTAAAGAAAGGGTTGATAGTGAAAGTAACTGCAATCTCAACCCCCTTTCCTTTTCAACAAGGCTACAGGGGGCAGAGGGGTGGGGGCAGATAATGCCTTCCAGAATCCTCAAAATTAATGGAAATCCTGTTAGTTTTGTATTTAAAGGATTTGATCATATTAAAATTCATTACAAAATTTATGTTACCCATCTGCCAGCATCTGCAGGTATTCTGTCATAACTTTTTAGACAGAAAATAGAATATACTAGCTGATTTGCCCGACTTCGTCCGGGCTATTTAGGGATCTGCTAATATTGTTTCCGGGATCAAATAGGCCTACATAGAAAATTTGAGTCGGATCGGTCAAGCAGTTTTTGAGTCTATGTACATACACACAGACAGCAGTTCCAAAATATATTATAGAAGATATCTGGAACCCTAACCCCTCCAATAGAATGTGGGCCTAAAGTTTCCACTGATGAAGATTTTAAATTGTCCATATTGTGCACAAAACACCTTGATATACAATTGATGCAGCCTAGTTTTGATAGGACATTGCATGCGCTGACTTTAAAATTTTGAGTCTGAATTTTTATGGCAATATAGCCAGGCAGGCCTCTCATGCTATTAGTTGATATGTCAGAAGAGCGAGATCCTGGGTTATGCTCGACCTTAATATTTTGGTTGCTATATTTACTCACCTTTGCATTTACAGAGTTTGCAGCCCCTGTTGTTCATTTGGTAACCATGGATACAGAGTTTGGAACAGTTGAACACAGGACATTTGTTGCAGCGACATTTGAGGCATCCTGAGTTTGATTTCTTGAAGCCATACACACAATGTCGTGGACAGTCCTCTGATGACGGACAGAGTTCGACTGGTTTCAGACATTGACACATATCATGTCCATTCTCGTCAACAACATAACCATAGCGACATTCTACATTACAGTTATCTGAGGATTAAACAAAAAATTAGATGCATTGTGAGTGGTCTAAAATACTCAAAATCAGAAATTAATCCTAGTAAACTAACATACACCTTTTACAGTAATGCCCTAAGTATTAAATCGACTCCTTAACCACAGCAGAATTATGGGTAACTTTTCAGAATTTAATCGGAAATATGGCTTGTTGCCATTCATCGGAAAGCTCTCACTAACCACAGCAGAATTATGGGTAACTTTTCAGAATTTAGACGGAAATATGGCTAGTTGCCATTCATCGGAAAGCTCTCACTAACCACAGCAGAATTATGTGGTTAGTGAGAGCTTTCCGATGAATGGCAACAAGCCATATTTCCGACTAAATCCTGAAAAGTTACCCATAATTCTGCCGTGGTTAAGGAGTCGATTACTTAGGGCATTACTGTATATCCAGCAAATATGTGAAATGATTAAAGGCCCACTTAATGTTCGAATCCCCAGATCACATTATATACAACATATTCTATGTTAACATATACCATTTGAAAGAGGAAGCTCCAAAACATTGTATTATCATCTTATCCGGTTGAATAAACTGTGAACTGTGAAACACGTTATTGTTGAGGTGCCGACGTGTGTTTTGAGTGGTTCTGTGGTTAATTTTGATCTGGTCTGTACTGCCAGTCTATTATTCTCGATGGAAGGGGAATAACTCTATCTCCTAGTTTTGAATCATCTGATCGGGAATATAACTATCATTTTGCTGCAATGCTGGTCGTTTCAAATCTTACCCGGGCAGTATGAAGACTATTATTATCCCTAAACAATCAAACATATTTGATCTTACCCAGTTTAAGCCTGAATATTGAACAGTACATTTAACTCTTCCATGACTGGAGCTTCCAGTGCCAATGCACAGGGACCAGCCGAGAGGGCGAATTGGGATGTATCTTCTCCCTAAATTGTACCAGTATTCATATGTCCAAACAACATATTTAAAGCGTATTTGCTGATTGGAATGGTGTACATAGCCATTTTAATATTTTTATAGATAGGCTCGTGTATGGATATAATACTTATTACCTGGGTCCGTGCTGGACTGAAATTTACTTTTGCCAAATTATTTGCCAAATGAAAATATTTTTTGCCAAATTCTTTTAGAATTTGCCAAATGTTATCCCTGATAGTATCATTTTCTGCAACCTTGAGTGGATCTTGTGTTTCGACACTCGCGGTTTGAATGACGTTTGATATCGATATGAAAGAATTTAGTTATTAATTATACTCGCATCTCTATTGTGGTTTATCATACAACAATAAATCAATCACCGAACAATAATATGATAGAAGGGTTGCTTCATCAGAAGGGCGCATCACATTGCAAGATGATTAGCTATGTATACACCACCACCACACAAAATACGGGTAATCCCTCCACCCATCAATACTAATGCTATCAGATTGACTTCATCATAATAGAGGTGTTAACTGTTCCTAAACCATATAAAACACCACTAATATAATTATATTGTATATAGAGGATCTCACATGAGTTTCTATTTTATACGGAATTTATCAACCGAGTTCACTAAATTCGATTTGAGCCGAGGTTTACCGAGGCTCAAATAGAATTTAGAGGACGAGGTTGATAAATTACGTATAAAATAGGACGAGTGTGAGATACATTTTATCACATGATCAAATAAACCCGAAGCAATGCGAAATATTCATCGAAAACAACAATCATAAACTACAGCGATCGCAAGTTATTTGAAGAACGCCGTGACGTCATCGCACGCGCTGATATTAAACGTGTCTATTACCGATAATTATGAAACTGCTTTTATGGCCAAATTATGTGATAAAAGAGTTTCCTGAAATGAATGGTATTGATTGACCAATATTTTTTCAACTTTCAAAGTGAATTGCCAAAACTTTTGCCAAACGAAAATATTTTTTAACAAATATGAATTATTTTTGCCATTGGCAAATTTGGCACATGACTTCTCCCTGATAATAGTCCATTTCTCCCTGATGATCAAATAGGGAGAAGTGACTTCTCCTAATTTAAAACTTCTATGCTGGTCCCTGCCAATGCATTTTATTATATACATGTATGCGAGTCTCCCATAGGGTGCCTCGCATATATATATGATAATGCATTGGCCTAACAATAATTACTGTGACCTTGTAAACCAGTGCATTCTCTTATATATGTGAGTCTCCCCATGGGAGACTTGCATATATAAGAGAATGCACTGGCACAGGATCTTTAAAGCTTCACCAGCGCAGCTTCAATCATGAACGGGTTAATAGTGACTTAATTAATCCTTACCTGGCTGGCACCTGCAGTGGTAACATCCGTCTTTTGTTCTCTGTAATCTCGTTGGACAAACTAATGTACAGTTACTGAGATTTGGACATCTTGATGGTTGGTCGATAATTCCAGACTCTGAAACAATCACAATGAATATTTTGAGACCTTCAATAAGCGCAAATGGTTCGAGGAAAATATATTCATTGAAGACATATTATGGACTTACGTCGTTGAATAAAACTGACAAGTCTCCACTGGAAAAATGTAGCAATCAACTAAGATTATTGAAAATTCCAACCACATCGACTCTACCATTTCAGAGAACACAAAGGTTGAACTACGTCCAAATGTAAATATTTACTTGATTAATCAAGACCCATTATTGGGCATAACATTACGACAATGATTGCACCAATAATAGTCACCGCATGTAATTTGTTTATAACAATGATGCTGTATTCTGACTATTTGGATACCAAATTTGTGAAAATATCTTACAGTAATGCTCTAAGTAATCGACTTCTTAACCACAGCAGAATTATGGGTAACTTTTCAACCACATCGACTGTACCATTTCAGAGAACACCATGCTTGAACTACGCACAAATGTAAATATTTATTACTTTATTCGGTACTATTTATTTGGAATAAACATTACAATGATTCTGCCAACAATTATTGTCACTGCATGTAATTCGTTTATAACAATGATGATGCTGTTTTCAGCCTATTTTGATATAATATTTATAAATAACTTATTTTAGCATGATTCATAGTTATTCCATTCCTCAGTGGAACAGAGTTAAAGGCACAGGCGGCGTTCATTGCAGAAATATTCATATTTGTTCAAATCGCCATCAACAGAAGGAATATTAAAATATATATAGATTTGTTCATATGCCAAACATAATCAGCGCGTAAATAGTATATTGTCGTCAAGATGTACGACGGTGTACGTAAACAAGAGCCTGCTTGTGTTACAGAAGTTTTGCTTCTGTTTACATAACACAGCTCAATTCTATTGGTTAATCACACACAAATGATAAAAACACTCTTTATTATTTCCATATCATAAGCAAAACAGTAACAAATAAAACTCTCTATGTTTACCATATCCGGATCTAAACAAAAGCCAGGTTCTGTATCTTTTTTTGCTTTTATTTACATAGCAAAGGAAAAACATTTGACAAAAACATACTGTTTATGCCATATTTCTGATTGGTATAAGAACAAGGTCTGTCTATATTTTACTATTCTTTCTGTTTATGGCGGTTTTTGACGGAGGTGAATATTTTAACAGCATACCCACCGCCAACGCTGCCCGTATCTTTAACGCTTTCGGTGGCCAAATTTGCCAATTCTTTTTGAAAATGGCCTAAGAAAAATTCATTTGGCCAAAAAAAAACCAAGGCTATAGATAGCAACCATCTCTCTGATTATCATCATATCTCCATGAACCCCTAAATTCGTTAACATGTACAGTAATGCCCTAAATAATCGACTCCTTAACCACAGCAGAATTATGGGTAACTTTTCAGGATTTAGTCGGAAATATGGCTTGTTGCCATTCACCAGAAAGCTCTCACCGAGAGCTTTCCGATGAATGGCAACAAACCATATTTCAGACTAAATCCTGAAAAGTTACCCATAATTCTGCTGTTGTTGTTAAGGAGTCTATTATTTAGGGCATTACTGTAATCAGTAGTGGCTCGCCTGCAGTGTTTATGAATAATGATTTATCAAAAGTCACACATGCTTATAATTATCAAAACGACGATACCCTCCTCCATGCTTGCAGTAGTATGCATGACCATGCATACAGTAGTAAATTGAAGTTATAATTCTGATATTAAAACATGATATATGAAGACATAAGTTTCTGATAAAGTTTAGGAAAAATTAGTTATAAGTTAACTTCTGGTATTTGATATACTGTATCATTTTGCAAGTGTAGTAAATTGTGATGCAGATATACCTTTTGTAAGCAGTTAATCATCAAAAAATCTAGTTCCCCACCCACACCCCTCTATGACAATGGACACAAATTGCCTGTAAATTGTGTGAGGCAAATGTTTCCAGTGTGTGAACATAACTTAAGTATAGATAGCGCAAATGTCATCTTACCATCACAAGTAGGACAGCATTGCCCCGGGACTTGTTTCGGACTCATGCACTGTATCACACATGTTTCGGCTTGGCATGCCAATTCTCCCGCCACACACTGACACGTGACACAATCATTTTCCCGCCAAACTTCAGATTCGTTGTATAATTTCCCGGATTCAGAAATGCAACCTGAAATGAAAAACGAAGATTGACTAAAAAATTTTGTTGCACTTCGATTGGACATTCCCCAGTTTACTATAGCAGGCCACATACAGTTATGTGCTATTGACAGTATAGCCAACGAAAGAGCGCATAATCTATTATGTGTGTGGTCAAACAAACTCCGAGTCGCTGTCATAACCATTCAATGTGAAGGTATTCTACTTGAATGCTCGTTTTTAGTACTACACATTTCAATTTCATATTTACGTGTGAATAAAATTAACTATACTTAATATTTTCAACATGAGGAAGACATGCAGATATTTGGTAGGTGTAATGGTGACCTTCGGTACACGGATATTGCATCAATACTAGTTTTATCCAGGTTGTGAAACTCAAAAAGATCCAAAAATAATTTGAAAATAAATGAGTCTGACCTTATGATGAACTCAATGACGAAGAAATGTCATCAAAGAAATCAGCTAAAATAAGACTTATTCAAGTAAATTTCCTCCTGCAATTCGTGTCACATGGATGCATTGATACAGATAATAAAGATCAAAGCTGATTGTTTCTCTTATATGAACATGGGAATGGGAATGAATGAATGGGAATCAGGTAACTACTTGTCAAAGCGTATCCAGTTCTCAAATGGTTCAATTATGACGGTTTATGCCAATATAAAATATTGCTTGATTATCATCCCCTGGTACCTCCTCAAATTATTTTATTTGGATAATTTTGAGATAATGTTTTTTTTCTCATGCCTCATATAACATTCAAAGTGCATTGCGACGACCCATTAATAAGTCTAGATCAATAAAATTGGGCAAATTAAATTGACCTTGTATTGTACAGGACTGATTATGATCATTTAAAAATATACATTGGAAGGGTCTATTATTCACCTGGAGAAGTGCTTATGGAAAATGAGCAGATGGCAGATAGACCAAAGGATAATGCAAATGCAGAAGGATTCTTATACATTGGTGGGAAAAGTTCAGATAATAAGTTCAACCACGTTTCTTGAACTGATTATCTAAACATTTCACAAGAGAACTACTCGTCAATGAGTATTTAGTATAGAAAGTAAAATAAAACTCGCCCACCCGCCCTTATTTTCCATACAAGTTGAATGATAATCTAGTAGTTGTATTTATATTGGCCTTATATATACAGTAATGCCCTAAATAATCGACTCCTTAACCACAGCAGAATTATGAGTAACTTTTCAGGATTTAGACGGAAATATGGCTTGTTGCCATTCATCGGAAAGCTCTCAGTGAGAGCTTTCCGATGAATGGCAACAAGCCATATTTCCGACTAAATCCTGAAAATTACCCATAATTCAACTGTGGTTAAGGAGTCGATTATTTAGGGCATTACTGTAGTAGAATGTTATGGGAATATCTTTCATTTATAACTTGAGGTAATGAAACATTTGTGTCCCCTTATTATTGGATGAATGAATCATACTTGGTATATCATTTGAGTAATCATACGTTACATTATCAATTTGAATAGAGATATTTTTTTGCAAGAACATAAGACTCTTATAGAGGTACCATAAGAGTATTGTGTTCAACGACAAAGACTAATTATCGGTGAGTTGGAAAATCTGTTTAAATCTCATTATGTGAAGTGACCTCTCTAGCTACCCTGATCAAGGAATGAAAGACCCCCTAAAGCTTTATTCAGCCAATCGAACTTCAGTAAACCCTCTTCACTGTGAAGACAAAGCCTAATCTGGCTGAGGATATTAACATGTGACCTTTGCTATTTAGAACTCAAGAACTATTAAAGGTGTATTCACGATTCCATGCTAATTAAAAAAAAACTGTATTGTGTTTGATTATGGGTTATAATGTAACGTTGCGCTACACCACGTGTCCTCACAAGGGTGGGTTTTCTCTGAGGTTTATCCATTTTCTAAGGGACATACATTCAAAAGAAAGAAAAACGAAAAGAAAAGAAATGAAAAGATCGCAAACCCCAAGTCCCCCGAAATGAGGTTGCAGTCGAAAAAAGGGGACATAACTCCGTAAAAAATCACTTGGTCTGCGTCTTCTCAAATGTGAACCACATACCATATATCGATAGATTCTGTTGAATATTGCCCAATTTACCACCAGGACAACCTGAAAACAGCGAATTCATCAAGGTCGAAAAAGGGGCATAACTGCGTCAAAATTCATCGGTCGTGGCCAAATTCGAACGTTGCGTCTTCTCAAATGTGAACCGCTATATTGTTCAAGTTACTATCCGGACAACCCGAAAACAGCGATTTCCCTGACCTCAGTGGTTTATATAAAATAATTAAAACATGAGCTGCATGATAACAGAGATATGCAGAGATAAAAAGTTGGCATTTTTCACTCTAAGGGCCATAACTCTGCTAAACTTAAAGGTACTCAATCCGATAAAACTCCTCTCAATTACTATTTCAATGGCTTCGGGGGTCAAAAATATTTGATTCGAGTCGAGGAAGTCACCCATCAAAGCTCAGATTTGTTAGATATCGATTTTAGAAATCTATTATTTTTCATTATCGGGAATACTATCTGGCCCAGAACTCAGACAAAATTGCGTTAAAATTACCACTTGATTTTAGAGTTATCCATCCTTGTCTGTTTGAATAGATTTGGAGTACACATCCAGAGCAGATTACGGCAGTTATTAGTACTCATCTCGAGAACATAACAAATTTCAAAAATCAATATCTAATAACTCTGAGCTTTGTTTGATGGGTTCCTCGACTCGAATCAAATATTTTTTACCCCCAAAGCCAAATAAATAGTAATATAGGACCCTCTGATCGGATTGTTGTTGTTGGAATCTGTTGAGATGGGGACCCTCTTTACGGATTGAGTACCTTTAATGGATGTGTGGATATATATATCCTTCTCCCATGCCGGTTCATAATTATATACCAACTTGAAATCCGACCTATACGTCAATATACCGACGATGACTGAGACAGAGAGCCCCAAAGTGTAACAGACGGGCGGTACCCATTTATATACCCCATTCAAATTTCGTTTGCGGGCGATAATTATTCAACGAAATATCTTCTTTTTTTTTATCAAAAGTTAGCACGGATACCCTTTCCGTGTGGATATACTGTCTCCCTCGCCGGTTGATATAACTATACCCAATTGAAATACGATCTATATGATAACTGATATATACAAATGTAGAGTGATCCAAGTTGTTACCACCAAACTTCGGTTAATTGTGGAGGTGGGGTGACCTTAAAGGCCCACTTAATTTTCGAATGCCCAGATAACATTATTCCATATTATATACCATTTGGAAGAGGAACCAAAAATATATATTCCGCCAGAATACGAAGCAGCTGTGGCCTAGGACTGTCCACCAAGTGATAGAGATTCTCAGATTCTTTCCAAGACTCCCCCCTTGTCAACCCAGAATGCATCATAATTCAAACTAAGAGATAGAGTTATTCTCCTTCCATTGAGTATAATAGACTTTATAGTACAGTCCGGATCAAAATTAAATACGGGACACACCTTGGTACCTCGACAAAAACAACATGTTCCCAGTTTATTCGACCGGATCAGTTAATAATACAATGTTTTGGAGCTTCCTCTTCCAAATGGTATATAACATGGAATATGTTGTATATAATGTGATCTGGTGATTCGAAAATTAAGTGGGCCTTTAACTATCATAATGTTTTTCAGAATTCTCGTTTCATGCAATGTTACAGACCAACATTCTCACCTCTGCATATCGGACAGCACTCTCCTTCCGGTACGACCATCCACCCACACATTGATGACTGGTCACATGTTTCAGTCCTACACGAGGTCAACCCATCCCGACATGTGCACTTGGTACACCTGTCTAGTTTCCATGTCTCTCCGTTCGTGTATTCCATGGAGTGGTAACGACAGTTGTTCCCATCCGCTGAAATAGTTTAACAGAGCTATGGCATCTGTATAGCTCGTGGAACACTATATGGTCTCCTGTGGGGGAGAACTAAACTGCACCCCTTGAACCAGACCAAAATCGTTCAGTGGCCAATTTTTGTTTCGAACATGGCCAAAGCAAAATTTCATTGGCCAAAAAGTTTCAAAGCTATATAATCAGCAATCACCTCTCTGATAATCATCATATATCTATGGAACCATTAATCCATCAAAGCTCAGAGTGATCAGATATCGATTTTTTAAGTTTGTTATTTCTCGAGATATTTAATAATATGTGGCCCAGAAACACGTTGTCAAACGGCGGGTCTTTCACAAAATTGCGGATGAAGATGGATAACTCTAAAAGCAAGTGGTATAATACAGTCAAATTTCGTGATACTTTAGTGATAATACGGCCATATTTTGTTGAACAAAATGTTGATAAATAACAAGTATTGGGAAATTTGATACCATAGTTGACAGTGGTTAGCATTGTTTTGTTGCAATAAATCGATTCTGATAACTAAAGCGTATTTTGAAGAAATATTCTTGTTGTATCTTTGTGGTATGGGGACCGTCTGATCGGATTGAGTACCTATAATCAGCACTTGCTCGTCTGTGTATATGGATAATAATTCTATCATAATTCGCATGCCATGTTTACTTATCTATAGAAAACGATGTTAAGCCACTATTATACGGCGTCCTTTTTTGAATCAAGTGACAATATTTTACTGATTTGTGGTTTCAAAATATGCAGGCACGTATACGTTACCAACTGGACTTAATTTAGTTTTTTCGGTTTCCGTCCGTGGACCATTCCCATTGTCATTTTGTCCAACTCGAAATTTATCGGTTATTTTTTTTTGTGCGTGTATTTAAAATTTTTGTTTTAGTTTTTGGTTTTCTCAATTATCTCATTTTTGGTTTTTCAGTTTGGTCAAAGTTTCAGAAAAATGGGCAAACAAGTTCAGAAATGGCACAAAAAAATAATAAAAAAATACATGTATGACACTCAATACAGACCAACATTAATTAGATATGACATTTGTGTCCAGAATAGCATGTTATCGAACTAAGCTAATATCGCCCTTAAACTGAGTAATATCAATTTGCGTCATCTCCAATCCGAGTAATATGGATTTACGACGTGCCGAACATCTACTTGCACTGCTATAAGATAACCTGCAGGTATCCATTGTGCGACGTCCCTCGACCATCATACGAAAGAGTTACCAGTTACTAAGAGGCGATCTAATTAATATTAGCAGCGTGAATTTCGTTACTTATTCCTTATTCCTTATTCCTTATTCAAAAAATTTGGGAAAATGTGGCAAATGACCATGGCAACGTCTTAAGTAGGGCGAGACAAAATTTCCTGCGAAAAAAAATTCTGGAAAAAAGTTTTTAAATGCCTCGAAAATAGGCAAAGTCCGAAAATAAACGGAAATAGTCCGAAACAAGTGCAGGGTCATAAATGGCCACCTGGGCCGAACTTTTTGGGCCGAAACGTTTTTGGGTCGAGTCCGAAAAAGTGGGTCGAATCCCAGTTTTCGCTCTGCTCGGTCGGGAAAATTTCGGAAAATGTGGCAAACTGTCACATATTAAAAAATGGCCACCTGGGCCGAACTTTTTGGGCTGAAAAGTTTTTGGGTCGAGTCCCAACAAGTGGGTCAAATAGAAATTCCCGCTCTGCTCGGTCAGGAAAATTTGGGGAAATGTGGCAAATGACCATGGCAACGTCTTAAGTAGGGCGAGACAAAACTTCCTGTGAAATTTATTTTTCGAAAAAAAGTTCCAAAATGCACGAAATTAGGCAAAGTCCGAAAATGAACGGAAATTGGCCGAAACAAGTGCGGTGCCATAAATGGCCACCTCGGCCAAATATTTTGAGCCGAACAAAATTTGGGTCGAGTCCGAAAAAGTGGGTCGAATCCCAGTTTTCGCTCTGCTCGGTCGGGAAAATTTCGGAAAATGTGGCAAACTGTCACATATTAAAAAATGGCCACCTGGGCCGAACTTTTTGGGCCGAAAAGTTTTTGGGTCGAGTCCGAAAAAGTGGGTCAAATAGAAATTCCCGCTTTGCTCGGTCAGGAAAATTTGGGAAAATGTGGCAAATGACCATGGCAACGTCTTAAGTAGGGCGAGACAAAATTTCCTGCGAAAAAAAATTCTGGAAAAAAGTTTTTAAATGCCTCGAAAATAGGCAAAGTCCGAAAATAAACGGAAATAGTCCGAAACAAGTGCAGGGTAAATAAGATCGATGGACAGCAGTCCATTTGTAAATAAGATCTCCTGCCCATCATCCACGGTTAGATTATCAAACCATTAACTTTGCTCACCGCCAGTATGGTGTCAATGTTTTCCTCGACAAGGTCCCATATCTGTGTGAAGTTATACAGCCCCGGAGGAACGTCTATTTCTTTAATAATTCCGCGACTTCTTCCACGAGAACGACTCCCCATTGTTTATGTTGTACCACCAAACTGTATAAGTGATTGAGCGGAGGCCAACTCGTAGATCCCAACCGCGGTTGTCAATGCATTGGAGGAGTTCCACCGCCTCGCCTTTTTGGACATCTGTGAGTGTTATGAACGTACCGAAGCTACTATTATATGTATACACGTATACAATATAATAATGACGAATAAGGCGTTCGGCTTTAATAGCGAGGCTAAGTACAGGACTGGTGGAGTATTCAACTCCAAAGTTGTCTTAGAGCTAACACGTTCCAATATCCAGATACCGACATACCTATCCTGACGTGTTTCAGAAGTACCTGCTGCCTAAAGTCGAGTCTTTACTCAAGACCCGAAATTTTTGGCCGAGGTGTCCATTAATGACCCACCACTTGTTTCGGCCAATTTCCGTTCATTTTCAGACTTTGCCTATTTTCGAGGCATTTTTGAACATTTTTCCAGAATATTTTTTGACAGGAAATTTTTTCTCGACCTACTTAAGACGTTGCCATGGTCATTTGCCACATTTTACCTATTTTTTCTGACCGAGCAGAGGGGGTATTTCTATTTGACCCACTTTTTCGGACTCGGCCCGAAATATTTTCGGCCCAAAACGTTCGGCCCAGGTGGCCATTTTTTAATATGTGACAGTTTGCCACATTTTCCGAAATTTTCCCGACCGAGCAGAGCGAAAACTGGGATTCGACCCACTTTTTCTGACTCGACCAAAAACTTTTCGGCCCAAAAAGTTCGGCCCAGGTGGCCATTTATGACCCTGCACTTGTTTCGGACTATTTCCGTTTATTTTCGGACTTTGCCTATTTTCGAGGCATTTAAAAACTTTTTTCCAGAATTGTTTTTCGCAGGAAATTTTGTCTCGCCCTACTTAAGACGTTGCCATGGTCATTTGCCACATTTTCCCAAATTTTCCTGACCGAGCAAAGCGGGAATTTCTATTTGACCCACTTTTTCGGACTCGACCCAAAAACTTTTCGGCCCAAAAAGTTCGGCCCAGGTGGCCATTTTTTAATATGTGACAGTTTGCCACATTTTCCGAAATTTTCCCGAACGAGCAGAGCGAAAACTGGGATTCGACCCACTTTTTCTGACTCGACCCAAAATCTTTTCGGCCCAAAATTTTCGGCCGAGGTGGCCATTTATGACACCACACTTGTTTCGGACTATTTCCGTTTATTTTCGGACTTTGCCTATTTTCGAGGCATTTAAAAATGTTTTTTCGCAGGAAATTTTGTCTCGCCCTACTTAAGACGTTGCCATGGTCATTTGCCACATTTCCCCAAATTTTCCTGACCGAGCAAAGCGGGAATTTCTATTTGACCCACTTTTTCGGACTCGACCCAAAAACTTTTCGGCCCAAAACGTTCGGCCCAGGTGGCCATTTTTTAATATGTGACAGTTTGCCACATTTTCCGAAATTTTCCCGACCGAGCAGAGCGAAAACTGGGATTCGACCCACTTTTTCTGACTCGACCCAAAAACTTTTCGGCCCAAAAAGTTCGGCCCAGGTGGCCATTTATGACCCTGCACTTGTTTCGGACTATTTCCGTTTATTTTCGGACTTTGCCTATTTTCGAGGCATTTTAAAACTTATTTCCAGAATTGTTTTTCGCAGGAAATTTTGTCTCGCCATACTTAAGACGTTGCCATGGTCATTTGCCACATTTTCCCAAATTTTCCTGACCGAGCAAAGCGGGAATTTCTATTTGACCCACTTTTTCGGACTCGACCCAAAAACTTTTCGGCCCAAAACGTTCGGCCCAGGTGGCCATTTTTTAATATGTGACAGTTTGCCACATTTTCCGAAATTTTCCCGACCGAGCAGAGCGAAAACTGGGATTCGACCCACTTTTTCTAACTCGACCCAAAATCTTTTCGGCTCAAAAAGTTCGGCCCAGGTGGCCATTTATGACACCACACTTGTTTCGGACTATTTCCGTTTATTTTCGGACTTTGCCTATTTTCGAGGCATTTTAAAACTTTTTTCCAGAATGTTTTTTCGCAGGAAATTTTGTCTCGCCCTACTTAAGACGTTGCCATGGTCATTTGCCACATTTTCCCAAATTTTTTGAATAAGGAATAAGGAATAAGTAACGAAATTCACGCTGCTATTAATATTTAGGATATTACTTGGTTGGTTTGATATTATTGGCCTGATATCATCACTCGATAACCTCATATCGGGACTATTATCAAACTAACCAAGTAATATACTCTAAATATTAGTCTATAGTAAAACAATTTTGTTAAGCAATATTAGCCTTCAGTACAGGCTAATATTTATTGCATGCCAATCTGACACCATGGCATGCCAAAATTGCTTCACTACAACCAAACAAATAACAATAATAATTGACGAATTAACGGAGATACTTGAAAATTTGAAATCTTCCCTCACACGAGACCCCGGGTAATATTTGATTTGAAGAAGTGTTTTTAAAGTTCATTACTGGTGGTGTTATAAATTCTTTCAGGCTTAATCGCCGTTATTTTCAAAGTTCGTTTCAAGTATAAAGTTATCACCATTCCGATACCGTTACTTGTTTGGTTGTAGTGACGCAATTTTGGCATGTCAGAGGTCAGATTGGCATGCAATATTAGCCTGTACTAAAGGCTAAAATTTCTTTAAAATTTCCCTTTACTACAGTACAGTGTAGGTCCGTATCGGGGTGATCTATGACGGCATCAAGAAATGTTACCCAGACCTATACTGGTCCTATAGATCTCAGTAAGCGAAATGTCGTGAGAAAAACCAAAGGATGCTATCAACCTCTCCCTCTTATATATTATACAGCCCATGGTTACTTGTCGATGATGATGTTGATCAAGGGTTTGAAAGGAATGACGGTAAAACTGTCTGGATGTTATCAGCCATTCCGAGTACTAAACGTGCCAGAAATAGAGGTGGAATGCATAGACTGCCAAATAACTTTTGGCCGTAATTTCGAAAAGACGACTTTTTAGCTGGCACCATATGGTTACACCTGCCCCATTTAGTATGCGACAGGTGGGCCAGGAACGCGAGAAATATTCATTGTGTTGTATGGCTGATAAGCGGGAACATGAAGCACCGAGACGAAGTACAAAAGCAACATACGCCACAAAAATTAAAAGCAAAAGCGTGTTAAATAAAATGGAGATAACGACGATTTATTGCTACTGTTTTTTTTTATGTTCTATAGACTAATGTGGCAATGGAATTCTTTACACGTGAAGTTTATGTAGACGATGTTAAAGAAACAACATTGCCAGCTACTGACGACCATATCTATAATCTGTATTGGGTCGAATTGTAGAATAAAGTTAAAGATGCATAATCCGATTAAGTGCCCCTCAATTAGTATTTATTTGGATTCAGGGGTAAAAAATATTTGATTCAAGTCGAGGAACCCACCTTTCAAAGATCAGAGTTATTGGATATCGCTCTTTTAAATCTATTATTGTTCACCATTGAGTTATTAGTGGTCCAGTAAAATTTGGACGAGCGGACGGTCTCGGACCAAATTGCGGATGAAGATGCATGGATAACTCTAAAATAAAGAGGCTTTGTGTTGATTATAAGGCCAAATTTCGTCGAACAATATGTTGATAAATAACACGTTTCGGGCTGTTTTATATATACTATAGTTGACAGTGGTTAGTATTATTTTTGGGCAATTAATCGATTCTGATAACTGAAACGGCATTTCTAAAAATGTTGCTGGTGTTGGAGTCTGATTATATATGGGAACCATCGAATCGGATTGAGTATACCTTTAACTATTAAGATCTATAATATTCCCTATATGTATCTAAATCGACAGGGTTAAAGGCTCACTTAATTTTCGAAGGCACAGATCACATTATACACAACATCATCAATATTATATACCATTTGGGAGAGGAACCAAAAAAATATATATTCCACAGAATACGGAACATCTGTGGTCTATATGAGTGTTCACCAAGTGATACAGATTCTCAGATTCACCTCTTGACTTCCCCCATTATTTAACCAAGAATGCACCACAAATAAGAGATAGAGTTATTCCCCTTCCACTGAGAATAATAAGCAGGCAGTCCAGATCAGATCGAAACTAAGCACAGAACATACGTCGGTATCTTGACAGATACAACATGTTCACAGTTTATTAGACCGTATAAGACGATAATACAATGTTTTGGCGCTTTCTCTTTAAAATGGTATATAATATGGAATATGTTGTGTATAATGTGAAATGGGCATTCGAAAATTAAATGGGCATTTGGAAAAAGTAGCGTTATTTTCTTCTTAAATTGTCATTTTCGAGGTCTTTGTCAAGTCTGACTGATTCGAAACGCTGATATTATCAGCATTCTACCCGGGGTATTTAGGTATATAGAAATATATTTAAAAAAACAGTTTAAAGGCCCATTTAATTTTCGAGTCACCGATTATTTTTATAGTGCCTTGATATACGATTTTAATAACAAACTATGCCAGAAAATATGATCAAAATACTATAATGCATCACCATTTGAAAAGTCTGTGTCTCAGAAGATGCCCACAGATAAATAGAAAACAGCTGACATCATAGAAAGATTTCCCCCGTTATGGCTCCCAGAATGCAACATAATTCAAACTAAAAATCTCTTTTCAATGGAAGGGGAATAAATCTTAAAATATAGAGTTATTCCGCTTCCATTGAAAATAATTTAAACAGAACACCAATTTTGTATCTCAACAAAAACAACATGCTCACAGTTTATTACATCGAATAAGTTGACAATACAATGTTTTGGAGCTTCCTCTTTCAAATGGTATATAATATAATGGCATATATTTTACATAAAATTATCTGGGGGTTCGAAAATTAAGTGGGCCTTTAACATTGGCTGTGCAAATTACTGCAAACCAATCCCAACCAAATTTGCCGTTTCTGTCCTTGTGCAACAAAAGAAAGCCGCCATAATTGTTGATATATATTTATATATTTAAATTTATATGTTATTTCTTACAGACTTCGGTATTTGCTCCAATCGTTAAAATTCGACAAAGTCAGTAAAAAATGAGAAAACAGTACGGTATACTTTTTCATAACTTTGCCTCACCAACATCATTAATAGCTAAATCGGCAGGACCCACCAACGTCATAGCAAATTACCAGGACCACCTGGCTATAGGTGTGAACATTATATATAAACACACCCTGTGTGTGGACATTATGTATAAACGCACCCTGTGTGGGCTTCATCTCGGTAGAGCATGGGCATAAATTTGTCAAAATATATTTTAAAGGTCAAGGTCAAATGGGGTCACGATTTGATCAGTCCAAAATACTGCACGGACAAAAGTACCCGACAAACGTGCCCGTCGAAATCCATCCGGTTTTACCCGATTTGACCTTGAATTGATCATTTAGAAGGTCAAGGTGAGGTCGGGGTCACGATTTGACCCGTCCAAAACACTCAGTGGACAAAAGTAACCCCATGTATCAAATTTCGTCGAAATCCAATTAAAATTGGCGATTTGACCTTGAATTGACCCGATTTCAAGGTCAAGGTCACGTCGCACGGGCAAATGAATATGCTTATGAGACTCCCCATACGAATGTACCCCCGCATACCAAGTTTCATTGAAATCCCGTAATATTTGGGCATTTGACCTTGAAATGACCAAATTTCAAGGTCAAGGTCACGTCGCACGGACAAATTAATAGGTTTATGCCACTCCCCGGCCGAAGATACCCACACATACCAAGTTTTATCGAAATCCCGTGATATTCGGGCGTTTGACCTTGAAATGACCCGATTTCAAGGTCAAGGTGACGTCTCACGGACAAATTAATATGCCTATGTTCGTCCCCGGCCGAAAACACCCCCACATACCAAGTTTCATCGAAATCGGGTGGGCCGTTTTCGAGTTCATCGCGAACACACAGACAGACAGACAGACAGACAGACAGACACACAGATCTTCCAAAATATATAATAGATTTCTTACAGACTTCGGTATTTGCTCCAATCGTTAAAATTCGACAAAGTCAGTAAAAAAATGAGAAAACAGTACGGTATACTTTTTCATAACTTTGCCTCACCAACATCATTAATAGCTAAATCGGCAGGATCCACCAACGTCATAGCAAATTACCAGGACCACCTGGCTATAGGTGTGAACATTATGTATAAACACACCCTGTGTGTGGACATTATGTATAAACGCACCCTGTGTGGGCTTCATCTCGGTAGAGCATGGGCATAAATTTGTCAAAATATCGACGATCAGAGGGATATCATCGCAATATATGCTCAGTTTTCCATTCTAGAAAAATAATCTTTATTCGGTCGACAGAAAGATGAACATCTTCGGGGCCCACCCATGTTAAAGGTGTTCCGGACGCGCTCACGATGTCTGATGGCTTTTGTGATAAGCCAGTTGGCACAATTCGTCACTTATAATTCTCGCATTCTTTCGCGATAAGGAAACGGGGAATAAGACTGCGTGTCGGCGACTAATCTGACATTCACACAATACCATCGGTGATAAATCAAGATTCGAGAGCGCAACTAAATTGTCATCAAATTGTTTATAATCTCTGCCATCAAATTTAATATATGTGCAATCATCGCGTTCTGTAGTCATATATTTGTGAAGCATGTCGACACCTTTAACACATTTCCAATTTCCCACGTGAACTTCAAGGAATGGCAGTCGTAATGTATATTATGTATAGCCTACAGGAAGCTATATCATATAAAATATCAGTACATAAAAAATATAAGCTGTATCGGTACGTATGTACGCAATCTACTGTGGTATGGTTACTTGCGTTTGGTTTAGTCGAGAATTGACTGATACAGAATGTTTTTAGTTATCAATATACTGGGAGAGAGCGCGAACAAGAGAGATATATGAGAGAGAGCGAGAGATGGAGAGGGATATGGAGGGAGAGAGTGGGTGAGAGGGGAGGGAGCGGGAGAGGGATAGCGAGAGAGAGAGAGAGGTGATGAGATAGATGGAGGGAGGAAGAGGGCGATAGAGAGGGAAGGATAGAGAAAGGGAGAGGGGAAAGAGAGGGAGAGAGAGGAAGAGGGAGAGAGATGGGTAGAGATCAATAATTGAGAGAAAGCGAGAGATATATATAAAGAGAGAGAGAGAGAGAGAGAGAGAGAGATAAAATCACAAGGAGAGATACGAAGACAATAATAAGAAAAATGCAGGATAAAGAAACAGTCTAGAAGACGAATTAAAAGAAAGGAAGTATTATAAGGAAACGAGGATATATATATATATATAGAGAGAGAGAGAGAGAGAGAGAGAGAGAGCGAGAGAGAGAGAGAGAGAGAGAGAGAGAGAGAGAGAGAGAGAGAGAGAGAGAGAGAGACCTAGACAGAGAGAGAGAGAGAGAGAGAGAGAGAGAGAGAGAGAGAGAGAGAGAGAGAGAGGGAGGGAGAGATAGATAGAGGGGTCACGATAAAGAAGAACAAGAATAGATGAACGGGAGAATATATAGAACAGGATAGGATAGGATAGGATAGTTTATTTACAATACACACGAATGACACAGTGGCAGTAATACATAATAAATTATAACAGTGTATTGTCGGGGGTAGCTTAGCCCTACCGGGCTGTCTTCCTGCTACCCCCTAAAACAAGTATAACTATACGTAATAGCATAGATGCTTGTATTTCAGATCCACGCACTTGTACAGACTATAGTCATATATAAAACTTTTTAGAATCTAGTATTTAGGGCATATCACAAATGAGTATTGTCGTGGTTGTCAGGAATAAGAAGGGATAAGTCAACATATTTGTCGTGATGTCTAAATGAGGAACGTTGAATTATTAGTTGTGTGCCATTTCTGTAAATTCCGTCTTGGCCTTCTCGGCAAATATATCATCACCTATACTGATCGATAGTCGAGTTTCCTTCGTTTGACCGGCAAGTCACCACGGAGAAGTATGAAGATGAAGTAACTCGGACTTTGGGAATCCTGTGTGTCTATACTTGCTATGAATTATTTGTCTAAAAGTTTACTGGACTAGATCTTTTCCATGTGGATATCATGAACATTTCGTGATATCATATATTATCATTGTTAATAGCTAATGTGCTTAAGAATGAATGTAGTATGTGTGTGTTATTGGAGGATACGGCGCTGTGATCGTTGGGGTACATTGTCTGAACAATGTCAAAGTTTATTCTCAAAAAAACCAATGATGGTATACATCGATATACAATAATTGGACAGCTGGGAAACTCACCATGTCCACGTATAGGTGTATGCACCGAAAACGTATATATAGCCTGCCATGTACCTCAATTCAGAATAAAGTTCAATATCGTATACATAAATCATGACATGTACGTCAAAATAATAAATATGATAAGAAGTAATGATAATAATAACAGCGATGCTTGTTGAGGTCATGCCAATATCGCGTGGGCATTGTCTATGATCTGATTGTATACAAGCAAGATAACTTACCATCAGGACTGGACGTAAATTGTGCTCAATTGACGAATCTCAGATTATTGACAGACAGCGGTAACTGACCAATCGCGTTACGGCAAACGAAGTTCAAGGCCAACCCCTTCCTAAACAAAAGAGCTTCCCGATGGTGCATTTACGCTCCTTTTAAAACGTTGTTTAACACGATAATATAACTCCTTTCCGAGATTTTAAAGATGCCTAGGTGCGCATATGCATCGGACGCTTGGGTTGAATTATCTTCGTTCCACACCAGAATTTAGCAGCTTCCGTAAAAGACTGAAACCCGGCATATGCAATACCTTGCCATCGTCAATTTGAACATCAGTGTCATTGACAGTTTGAGGTCGGTTATGTAAATCTTTGCTTGTATAATTTAATTACTGATGTGAAGCTCACGGGGAACATTCCTTTGATGACAATATCTGCACACTAAGAATAGTGTTGTTCGTTCCTGCATGCTCTATGTGATTTGGCGCGAATTACCAACCTCTGACGACATGGTATAGGAAAGCGTTTGTTCGGAGTTGTACCGAGATGTGGGGCAAGAATTTTGGGCGTAAACCAGAGATCGTGAGAACAAATAATGCTATCTCAATGCCAAGCCTTGAAATAGTGTGCCTGTCATTTGCAGAATGAGGTCCACAGAGGGTGAATTTAGTGATGCTACCCCGCATAGCGGGCTAGCATCACCAAATTCACCCTCTGGGGACCTCATTCTGCTTACACCTCAGCAGAATGAGGTTCCAAGAGGGTGAATTTGGTGATGCTAGCTCGCTATGCGTGGTAGCATCACTAAATTCACCCTCTGGGAACCTCATTCTGCAAATGACAGACACACTATTTCAATGCTATCTCAATGCACGGGAGCATGCGCGTGAAGATGTTAATAACATGCTTGGCTGGGCGTGAATTCGGAGTGAATGCAACATTTGTTACGAAATTTGTTAATCGCAGCGTGAGGACGAAGAGCATCATAACAATTTTATGTTGTTGCAGCAAAAATTTGCACCAAGCGGACTGATCGTTGGTAAATGAGCGCACCAGAAATCGTCCATTCCAGAAGCTAAAATTAGACTATCATACTTATATAGGAACCATTTATGCCGGATAGGGCGTTGTGAAGTTTCAAGATTCGATTCGATTATCGAATCTGGCTGCTGATTCGATTTGATTCGATCATAGGATTCGAAGATTTTTTAATCACCCTTCTGGGCATTCTTGTGGATGAAAAAGAACAGGAAGTTGAAGTTGTATTGTACTGAACATCAAATTTAACTATATAGGTATATTTGAATAACGCTTAAAGGGGTACTGTACACTAAATCCGGCCATTTATGGGACCATCTCCTTTTATACTCAAGAGAATATTTGCAACAAATGAATGAATTTGAGCCATGAATTAGTGCAAAACATGCCCATGTACTCTATGTACGATGCAAATAACATGTCAATTATAATGAAAATGAATTTATGACTCCAGCCATAAATTCATTTTCATTATAATTGCCGTTTTGTTGTACATCATTCATACAGTAATTTGGGGTATTTTGCACTCATCCCTGGCTCTAATTCATTCACTTGCCGATGATGCATATATTCTGTTGACCATAAAAAGAGATGGTTCGACAAAATGGCCGGATTTAGTGTACATTACCTTTTAAAATGTAAGCCTTACTATAGATGTTTTGTCTTGCTACATTGTATATTGATGTGAAACATCTCACGCAACGACGTGACAGTAATATAACATCCTTCTCATCCGGTCAAGCAAATGTAGGAGGTAATTGGATATATTGAAAATATTTTACGAATGCGAACAATCTTGATTGATCATATATATAATGTTCGTCTAAGCAATCCTTAAAGGGGTACTGTACACTAAATCCGGCCATTTGTGTGACCATCTCATTTTATACTCAACAGAATATATGCGAGAAATGAATGAATTTGAGATATGGATTAGTGCAAAATACACTCCTGTACTTAATGAACGATACAAACAACATGGTAATTATAATGAAAATGAATAAATGGCTGGAGTCATAAATTCATTTTCATTATACTTACAATGCTGTTTGCATCGTTCATAGAGCACATGAGTGTATTTTGCACTAATCCATGGCTCAAATTCATTCATTTGTTGCATATATATTCTGTTGAGTATAAAAGGAGATGGTCCCACTAATGGCCGGATTTAGTGTACAGTACCCCTCTACCTGTCACTTAAAAGATTTGTATACGTGTACGTACGGCTGAATTGGTCTTTTGGACAGTTTTGGATAGGCAATTATTATCAATGGCCGATTTATAGACAATATGCTATATTGATAGGCATAATTATCGCTGTTTACTCGCATCAAAAACAATCAACCATATTAATCAAGCATTCGCGTCGTTACCATGCGCTATGCCTAAATAGGAAATACAGTTTCATTACTATTTACACGATCCTTCACCTTAAAGTGATGTGAAACACTCCGGTTGGGTGTTCAAATAGAAATGGAGAATAATCTTGCTCAAAGTAGTTGTTATTACGAATATTAATCCAAATTTACAGCAGACAAACCTCATTCTTTTATATTAATTAAATGCAATGACTCTCGATGACGAAATAATTTGCGTTACTTTATCACTGATTGTTGCGTCCGGAATCGAGAAGTAAATATTTACAATTATGCGTAGTTCAAACGATGGTATCTATGGATTGGTATGGTCAATTTCTTTGAGATTTCGGCGAAGTTAGTTGATTGCTACATTCCCACAGTTGGCATATCGCATGAGTACTAACTGATCAGTTTCAATCACCCGAACAGAGGCCATACTATGTCTTTAACACCATGCCGGGGTTGTTCTATGTGCCTGGCATATTATCAAATTAATAGTATAGAATAATGACAGTATGAATGCGACATTTCCATAAAAAAACACTTTGTGTGAGACTGGCGTTTGTTTTTATACAGCACGTAAAGTGTGAGCGATAAGCAAAACACCCAACACCGTGGCGATTTTTAGGAAAGTGATTCACGGCGACCCATTCAACACTGAAATTTTGATTGGCGAGGATTAGCGAACGTTATGCCAGTATCTTGTAAACAACTTGGTGGCAATATTGCCAAAGATCCTTTAGTGGAGTCACCCGCTGTTGAGTGATTTGCTTATCGCATACTCTTTACGTACTGCACCGTAACATAACAAGGCTTTTGTTTACTAACACACCGTACGAACTTGACAATAACATACTACATGTATTTACGCGACATCTATGATCGGTATAAGAACAATGTTGGTCTTTAATTCAATATACTTTCTGTTTATGGCCATTTAACGGATGCGACTATTTTAACAGCGAAGGCCATCCGTATCTTTAAGAAGTGATTTTTGCAGTAAACAGTTTTGTGTTGCTTTGTTGTCCATAGTCCTTGACAAGGTGCTTTGCCAGTCAATGGTCTGTGTCCGCCATGGATCGATGATTTCACAACAAGTTCGCCACGCTCTGTGATTTCCTAATGTTCGCGGATGAAAGGTGATGATGGTCCGACTAGTTCATAACAAGGTAATCAAAATACCAGACGATATAAATAGCAACAAAATTAGCTGATGATGAAGGCGCATTACCTCCGGGCCACGGTTCTTTGAACATTAAGGTAGGACAGAGATTCAAAAAGCTACATCAATTGGTGTAAAACATAGAGGATCTACAACGAGTCCCTAGTTTATAGCGGAATTTACAAAACGAGTCCAGTAAATTGGGTCTGGACCGAGCCTTTGGCGAGGTCCAGACCTAATTTACTGGACGAGTTTTGTAACTTCCGCTATAAACATGGGGACGAGTTGTAGATTCTATTTATTACATGATCCAAAAACATCGACAAAACATACTTAAATCAACAAATGGGACGCGAAACTAACATGGGCTTCTATAAGGTGCGATGACGTTTCACGTAACTATTCGTTGTTTGCCCGCTTAAAGAAATAGTCCCAGATATAAACCGGAAGTCAAAGGTCACCTGGCACTATTTCCTGTTATTAAACGAACGTTTAATATCACAATTTATAGAATGGGTTTATTGAATGGAATAAGGGTATAGGGATCATGTAATAAATTGGTATATACGCTTGTTCATAGAAGTACAATGTTATTGCTGTTCCATATTTACAATTCCGTATATGGAACGTACGTTTCATATATAGAGGATCTATAACGAGTCCCCAGTTTATAGCGGAATTTACAAAACGAGTCCAGTAAATTAGGTCTGGGCCGAGCCTTTGGCGAGGTCCAGACCTAATTTACTGGACGAGTTTTGTAATTTCTGCTATAAACTGGGGATGAGTTGTAGATTCTATTTATTACATGATCCATAACATCGACAAAACATACTTAAATCAACAAATGGAACGAGAAACTAACATCGGCTTCTATAAGACATGCGATGACGTTTCACGTAACTATTCGTTGTCTGCCCGCGTAAAGAAATAGTCCCAGATAAATAAAGACTATTTGGCGCTTTTAATGGCGTATATTTAATGACATAACTTTTCAAATTCTTCATTCATGATAGTTTGTTGGGAAAATATTGGAAGTCATAGTATTTTTGAGACGTAGCGTACGGAATGTTAAAAGACGGCAAACCGGAAGTTAAAGGTCACCTGGCACTATTTCCTGTTATTAAACGAACGTTTAATATCACAATTTATAGAATGGGTTTATTGAATGGAATAAGGGTAGGATCGTGTAATAAATACGCATCTCGTTGACGTCAAATGACATACATGACATTCGCCTCAACCATGAAACCGGAACTATAAAATAAAAGCATCATCACACATGACACAACAAGCTTCGTTTGTGGCTAAATAAACCTTGTAAACCTGTATTTTTAATCCACGGATTCTAGGACGGGTGATGTGTAATTAACACAGAACGACACGTGCGTTAATGGATTTTTTTTTTGCCATCACGGAAGGTACTCGAGGCTGCGCCACTCGTTATATCCTTCCGCGCTAGCACTCGCTCGTCGTACCAACAAACCCATTAACACACTTCGTTCTATGTATATACTTACTTAACAGAGAAGATACAGTTGTGCAATTTGGTATACTTCTAATTCAGAAACGACACTATTGGTTTTCAAGACAAAATCCCCCCTCCCCAAATTGCACCAACTTGAACTAATAAAACAGTGGGGATACTAGATAACAATATCAGCTTTAATGTTATGTTAGTCTTTGATAGATTCAGGTCAGTTCAATTTAATTTAGAAATTAGAAATATTTTATCTTCTCAAAACATGTCATGAATTATCTCCCGTCGAATTCCAATATAGTACCTCTCTCTGTATATATTCATAAAGATGTCTGCTTTACTATGAATGCAGTTAAGTGGCAGCAACATTAAAAACCTAGTGCCAATGCATGATCTTATATATAGGCCTAACATTTTTCTTACATTTTTTAACATTTTTTTTTCTTACATTCATTAACAATCGATTTTTATCATTTTTATCATTTTTTTCTTACATTCTATAACAATTTTTATCATTTTACTTATATTCTTTAACAATTTTATCATTTGTTATAATTTTTTCTTACATTCTTTAACAATTATATCATTTTTTATAATTTTTTTCTTACATTCTTTATCAATTTTTATATGTTTTTCTTACATTTATTAACATGAATGTTAACACTAAGTTAATGCATTAGTTACAGTTTAGATTGTCGTCTGTGATCTCCCTTCGAATTCCAATATAGTACCTCTCGCTATATATAGTCATAAAGATGTCTGCTTTACTATGAATGCAGTTCAGAGGGATCAAGTCTTTTGAATTTCCAAAACGTAACTAACTGAGATTTATCACATAATTAGCCCTCAAAACCGGCCACCGATGCATATTTTTTAATAAGACACATGTGTATTATCGGCACACGCATTGACATAAGAGCTTAGCACAGTGTTGTCGATGTCAATCCCGGACATGTATTATTATGTTAATGAGACTATAATTATGATATTCGATTTGTGCTGGGTTATTTAGTGTTGACTGTGAGATAACATGGGTGACAAGGGTGGTTGAACAATTTTGTCAATATGAAAAGACACATTTAAAATGGACTATATATTTTTTTATTGAAGTGGTCTTTACTTCCTCTTTGGTTGTGATATTAATTTTTCTTAACCCCAGCCGTTTCGAAATCTTGATCCTTGATAAAATGTGATTATGTGATAAAATGGATCTAAAATTCGTCGCAATTCTAAACGAAATTTATTAACCTGCTAAAGCTCGGCTGGAATCGAATTTATAGTGCACTCGGTTAATAAGTGTCGTATAGAATTGCGACTCATTGGAGTTCCTCTATTTCTGTGAGGTTGAAACATTGGCACCACCTTAAGAATTACACACCACGGCGATACGCAATATGAAAACTTATGGGGTGTGATGAAACCAGTTTAACTCATGAGCTCTTTTTGTGACAGTCTCATTATTGCTTCGACTTTTGGCAACGAAAGCCACATATTAACCCTTAATTTACTATAGATCACTCTCCCACCCAATTATAACTGTACACATTTGAATGGTCTATTATTAATTTGGAGGGGTGTTCAGGAAAATGGGCAGACGGCAGAGGGACGAAAATATACAGAAGTAATCCTTATCATTGGTGGGAAATGTTCAGCGAATACGTTCAATAAACTGCCTATGGTCCTTAATTGAACTTATTATCTAAACATTTACAAAGGAACTACTCGTCAATGAGTATTTTATAGAAAGGGTTAACACGGACTGAAATTTTAAGGAGTACAATAGGCTATATAACCCTGATTGATCTTGTTATAAGAAGGTCAAACCATGAAGTGTAGAGTTGTACCCCCTACCATGGTTCCACGAAGTTAATCAGGGTAATATTCTTACGCTAACAACAAAACTAAACACGATTATTGATATCTCCATTGCCAATCGTTTCGTAATCATACTTATATATACAGGGGTAAGGGAGCAAATAGGGGCGGAGGGTGGCTGTTGCCCTTTATATAGTGTCCTCCCCAATGCAAGGCCGTATATGTGGGCACAGGGGGACAAACAGAGCCCTTTTATTCTTCATATAACACATGGCCAGAAATACCTCATAAATATAAGCTAAACAGCATTGTTATATTCTATAAATAGAACAAATGTTTCATTTCAACATTTCAGCATCTATTAGATTCAGAAAGAAAACAGAAAATAACTGCCGATGCGCTACAAAATTTAGCAAAATGGGGACAATCTGGCCATTTTAACCACCGTGTTCGATGAATGTTTGTGACGTCTATATGTTCTAATATCAGTGCTGTCTGTTTCCGAGACGCATAATGCATAAATTAATTTAAATATGTGACGTCATTTTGGTGAAAATCTTTTATTCTTATGACAATTTCATCGGATTTCCAGGAGCGTTAATATAGAGATAAAGATTCTCTTGTAAAGCCATTGCACATAAATAATATTTAATAAGGAAACTACTGTCACACTTACCGGAAACACATTCGAAAGTATCACAGCAAGAGCCGGGCATGCGCGTGCCCTTGGAAATGACCCGTATCTTCGTGCCCTTTGGACACTGCACGAGCGGGCACGCACTCTCTTCTTTGCATTTGCATCTGTTTAAAAGAAAACATAAGCTTGTATATATCAGTTGGAAGCTTCTATATGTAACTCAACTTCTGATTAACCACAATTAAAGAACGTATACGTGTATCAGATATTTGACCACAGATATCTCACTTCGTCGCATGTATACCGATAATGTCCATCAATTTTTTTTTTAAATTACAATGGAGATAAACGTACCCAGATTAAAGATGCATAATCCGAATTAACGCTCGCAAATTACTATTTCCTTGGCTTCGGGGGTAAAAAATATTTTATTCAAGTCGAGGAACCGACTCATCAAAGCTCAGAATGATCAGATATCGATATTTTAAATCTGTTATTTTTCACCACCGATAATTTTTAAAAGTGGCCCATTAAAAAGTCGACGAGAAGACGATGAAGATGAAGATGGATAACTCTAAAATAAAGTGGCTCTTTGTGTCAGATATTTGAGAAACCGACAAAGTTTCGATGAATAACATGTTGACAAATAACAGGTTTTGGGAAATTTTATACTACAGTTGACTGTGGTTAGCATTCTTTTTGGGCAATTAATCGATTCTGATAACTGATGCGGCATTTCAAATTTTTTTGTTGTTGTTGTTGTTGGAATCTGATGATATGGGGACCATCGAATCGGATTGATTACTGTTTTCATGCTCGATTCCCAGCTCGAATATCCAATTCAATAGATTTCGTTTATTTCCTAATTAGGCGGTTGGTTTATTTCCCTTTTCTACAAGTTCCGTATGATGCCTGTTGGGACAAACGTCTAAACAGTTTTATCGCACATGTACGTGTAGGCGAAATGGTCACGTGAGTTAGAAGACTTAAATTCCGTTGGTATGCAATGGCAACACACGTTACAAGCTACACATACGTGTTGCTAAACCTGGATATTTTCATAAATAGAAACGACGACCAGAGTCAACAACGGGTATTATTTAATGTGGTGTAAATTACTTAGATAGCATGCGTTATCGCTATGATACAGGTACAAACGCATGCTCAGAAATGCCATTCATACCTCTATCGAGTTCCTCAAAGAAGATAGGAATCTGACTATAACCCAAACAACTCACTCTGTTCCTCTCTCCCGAGACAAGATGTTCTAATTACAATCGTTCTGGTTAGAATGAACTAAATGTGTTCCATAGACCATTGAGCAGTGCTATACAGATGCACAATCCGAATTATAACGCTCCTAAATTACTATTTCTTTGGCTTCGGGGGTAAAACTGTTTGATTCCAGTCAAGGAACCCACCCATCGAAGCTCAGAGTGATCAGATATCGATTTTTGTTTTTAAATCTGTTATTTTTTCACTACTTGGAATGTTTGGCGGCCAGGCAAATATTCGACGAATACCGACCGACATTCTCTCGACACGAAATTGCGTTGCACAAAATATTGATATTTAACACTTTTTGGGCAATTGTATACTATAGTTTGATTTTTAACACTTTTTGGGCAATTTTGTACTATAGTTGACAGTGGTTAGCATTATTTTTTGTCAATTAATCGATTCTGATATAACTGAAGCGGCATTTCAAGAAATGTTGTTGTTGGAATCTGATGATATGGGGACCATCGAATCGGATTGTGTACCTATAACGTTTGGCCACGCCCATGCTAAATGTGTAAGTTTTGAAGTGCGCATCCCAATAGGTCGTGACGACCAACTCTTCTGACATCTTCTGCCACAGAGCAGTACTTTTAGAGCCACACCTTTTTCAACTTTTCAACGTACATATTCACAATGAAAACGCTGACGAAACCCGATACCCAGCCACAATATCCCGTTTGGGCACGAACGCATTTCAGACTATAGGAAACAGTCACATTTTTACATGACATGTGTGCTATATTTCTTGAATTTGAAAATTTATTTGAAATATACTCCAATCCCATGCATGGCAGAATTTTAAGGACCAGCTGAAAGGACCACTTATTTTTCGAGTCACCAATTATTTTTTTATAGTGCATTGATATACGGTTTTAATAACAATCTATGCCATACAATATGATTAAAATACTATAATTCATCACCAGAAGAAGATGACCATACAGAAATAAAACAAGAGCATCGCTATAGGGCGTGGAAAAATACGCCCTTTAGCTATTTCGAATTGTACTACCGCAAAATAAAAAAATACTTTGGGCTTACATTTGAAGAATATCTGATATACCCCTAATTTCAATGCCAAAATGCGGTTAAATTCTAAGTCGAAAAATGGCTGTAACTCATGTGAAAATAATTAGACAGAACCTATATTCGAACTTGGCCTGTATCGTTAGCTGGGAAATACACATACCAACTTTGGTTCAGATCAAATAATCCAAACTGGAGTTATCGATCGGTGCACCCCACAAGTAACGTACGGAAAATCCAATTTTAAAGAAAAAATGTGTTTCAATGGAAGGGGAATAATTATATCTGTAAGATGTAGAGTTATTCCCCCTCCATTGAAATGCCACAATTTGCACTACAATTCAGATGAAACTTAAGCACAAAAACATGTTTATTATACCGGATAAGTTGATCATACAATGTTTTTGATCTTCCTCTTTCAAATGGTATATAATAATTATTAATATGACATATATTTTATATATGTGATCTGAGGGTTCGAAAACTAAGTGGGCCTTTAACTATATTCGTGATCCGTGTAAAAACCAAATGTACGTAATTATACATATCTAGTTCATTCTAACCTTCTGTACGTCTGTGTACATGCAGTTGCTTGGGATTTAGTATGCGTCGACAACTCTTTCAGCATGCATCGACGAGAAATATTTATATAATCTTTTCGGAGTTCCCGCCATTATTAGGACACTCTCTGCATTTAGGGGATACTGGAGAGCCTGAATGTTCCATGTTTTGGGATCGACCGTATTCCATGTTAAATATATAGTGTTGTGATTTACAAGAACTCGCATAAACTATTAAATTGTCGAGGTTTACAACACTCGACACATTCTGTGCCGTTCACATCACTGTATTAATAATTTTGTGGCACAGGGCTCCTGCCAAGCTGCAAAACAGAGTTCATTCCCCTCGCTAAGCGATGTCTGAACGCTGCCGGCACGTGTATTTTCTTAATTAAATCTAACATTTTTTATTGAAGTGTTTTGCCAGTTACAAATAATTATGTCTTGATCTAGACCATCTTCAAATTAAATGAGTATGGTCAATTCAGTTTCTCAGAATAATGCAGAATGAATTATAACCTAACAAATCTCAAATAAATGTGACATTTCTTCACATTACGTATATGTGCGGGCAGCGGTAAGTCCTGCGTAGGGGACTGAACTCTGCATGGAGCTTGGGGTCCTGCAGGAGCAGAATGACAACGGAATATGCAATCGTCAGATTCCGTACCGTTTAAAGGTACTCAATCCGATCAGACGGTCCCAAACCATCAAAATACAACAACAACAACAACAACAACAACATTTCTTCAAAATACGCTTCAGTTATCAGAATCGATTCATTGTAACAAAATAATGCTAAAACCACTGTCAGCTATGGTATAACATTTCCCAATACTTGTTATTTATCAACATTTTGTTCAACACAATATGGCCGTATTATCACTAAAGTATCACGAAATTTGACTGTATAACGACTTGCTTTTAGAGTTATCCACCTTCATCGACAATTTTGTCCGAGACCCTCCGTTTGACCACGTGTTTCTGTTTCACATATTCATCTCGAGAAATAACAAACTTCAAAAATCGATATCTGATCACTCTGAGCTTTGATCGGTGGGTTCCTCGACTCGAATCAAATATAATTTTTACACCCGAATCCAAATAAAGCTTCAACAGCCTAAAATATCTAGTGGTCTGTCTCAATAACACCATACAAATATGGATATCATTGGAACCGGTTCATTGACTACATTGTGATGGTTATAGTTATGCCCTGTGCCAATGCATTCTCTTATATATGCGAGTCTACCATAGGTCGCCTCGCATATATAAGGGAATGCATTGGCATTTTTTCTTACATTCTTTAACAATTTTATCATTTTTTTCTACATTCTTTGACAATTTTATCATTTTTAATATGTGTTAAGCCAATGCATTCTCTTATATATGCGAGGCGACCTATGGTCGACTCGCATATATAAGAGAATGCATTGGCACAGGGCCGTTCTGTTGGGTAAAGGGTTAAACTAGGCATAAGAGGTCGAGGAGTCCAAAACGGGGAATCTGTTGCAATTTGAAGTAATTTCCAAGGATAATAATTTGAGAGAATAACCGGAATGATGCGGAATCATTCCAATGATTGTCGGTCGGATGGTGCTCAGATAGGCCGGTGAAATTTTAATCGGCTATTTGTCCATTAGCTGACGGGGTCACGACAGTGATGGATCACATTCCGGCTGAGGCAATCTGTGCCAATCTGGGATTATATGTATTTGCGGGGATAGGTCATCGAGATACAATAACATGGTTAAGTGGTCCTGCCAATTTGCTATGCTATGCGTCCTGATCAATTTATGTGACGCTGGTAGGACAAACTGATGCTGTTAAGAAAATGTACCGTTATTTTTTTCTAAAGTCGTCATCTTCGGTGATCTGAGCGAATCGAAGAAAAGTCAGTGTCTGCATGAAACATTGAAGAACCGATATACACTTTAACGTATGTCCACAATGGCTGCGCTGGCAGGGAAGTTGGGAAGTTTGAGTTGGAAATTGCAACCCAAGAGGTGCACATGTATTTCGCGAACACAAGATTTTGGTCTGGTTCAAAGGGGTTGGGGTGCAGTTGGAAATTTCAAGGTGGACCGGCAACTCCCCAACAGAGACCTTCTAGTACGTCCCTGTGCGCTGGACCGCTGGTGTTTGCAAAACGACAGGAATATTATTGTCATCTTGATTATGGTCGGTTTGCAAAAACCACACAATTATTAATATATCTTTTCCTTGATTCGTTCAGATTAGCCAACAACGGTAATTTACCGTCAAAATGACAACTTTAGATAAAATAACGGTACTTTTTCTTAACAGCATCACTTTGCCTTACAGCATCATACTAGCAATTCGGCAGGACCCACCAACATCAACGTTGTTCTATCACAAAGAAATCCCTAAATAGCCCGGACGAAGTCTAGTATTTATTAAATGGATTCTCCCATCCAGTTATAAAAAAATATATAAATTGGATTGATCTATTATTCATTTGGAGGGGTGTTCAGGGAAAATCAGCGGACAATTTACAGACCAAAATATAAACAAATGCAGAAGGATTCTTTTACATTGGTGGCAAATGTTCAGATAATAAGTTGTTGAACTTTTATGTTGTTCCATACATAGCTTGAAATTAATTGGTCTTCAATTGGGGTGGGGGTTAAATGCTGGGCATCCCAACATAATACATCTAGCTTCCTCCCTGAAGACACCCTTGTCCTTATATATCCCTCAACACAATAAGTCTAACTGACTGGAATGATGCTATAGAGGGTCTCCGTGCATGGGGGGGGGGGGGGGTGGGCACATTGAAATTTCCAACTGCACCCTCTTGAACCGGACAGAAAAAAATCAGTAAATTCAATTTGCAACCCTTTGTCCAACTGGTACCTCAAGCTTTCCATCCGTTGAGAATATTCTTAACTTAACACCCCCTAATGGTTGGACATATTCCAATATATGGCTATTTCATTCCAAAAAGTTTTGGTTTCAAAACACCAAATTCGCACACTAACTTATAGTTGGAACATCAAATTACCAAAACAATTTCATGCTATATAAAATAGTATTTTTGAAATGAAATTTTCAAGTCAGGCATAAGATTTTCCAAATATTGAAGATTTTTGCCAAATTGGGGAGTAGACGCGACGTTGACTACGAACTGCGTTGAAATGTCGGCTTCTTGGTACTCACTAACTCTATTATCAAGTGTACCAGACAAAATAGGTTGTGCGTTCCCCGACTTCTTTTATAATGGTCGGATACTTTCATCGTTAATTAATTTAATAACGAAATTAAATTTTCTCATTTTCGCGATCTCAGCGATTCTAAATAACACGGTAACTAGTTTAGCGAAAATAGATCGGCCTTATTTACGTCCTATTCATGCGACGTTCTAATCTCGTTCGCGTGGAATTCCGGGATCTCATTCAATTACAGACTAAAGTACCGAAAAAATGCACTCTTTGGGTTCATTAGCTGCTATTAGCCGTTTAATCACCAGGAAAGAAACCTGGCTATATCACGGGGATGTTCCAACATGCCATTGCGTAATTATACGTATCAGTTGCTATAGTTATAGGGTACAGTCACACAGGGGATTGTAACACGTTTAGAAATTAGCAACGTAACAGCATACGCCCATGACCCTATATATTATACATAAAAGTGTCAATGACACTGTAGCTCAACTTAGGTAAGGGAATAATTTAATGGTTGACAGTAAATGGAGGAATAGGAAAGGTGTTAATTGAAATGTCTAACCTACATGTAGCTGTGCCAAAGGATTTAGTCATGCAAAGAGTAAAATCCAAGATGGCTGCTGGCGGCCATGTTTTTTGGCTGAATGACCTCAAAATGACTCGTTCCCATCTACATGGCATTGTTAACATCCATGACAAATTTCATGAAGACCCGAATATAGCTACGACCTGCAGCCCGCGCCAAAGGATTTAGTCATGCAAAGAGTAAAATCCAAGATGGCTGCTGGCGGCCATGTTTTTTGGCCGAACGACCCCAAAATGACTCGTTCCCATCTCTATTTCAATATTAACATCCATGACAAATTTCATGATTATCAGTCGAATAGTACGACCTGTAGCCCGCACGAAGGGATTTAATTTTAAAATCCAAGATGGCCTCCAGCGGCCATGTTTTTTGGCTGAATAACCTCAAAAGGACTCGTTCCCGTCTACATGTCATTGTTAACATCCATGACAAATTTCACGAAGATCCGACTAAAGCGACGACCTGTAGCCCGCGCCAAAGGATTTAGTCATGCAAAGAGTAAAATCCAAGATGGCTGCTGGCGGCCATGTTTTTTGGCCGAACGACCCCAAAATCACTCGTTCCCATCTCTATTTCAATATTAACATCCATGACAAATTTCATGATTATCAGTCGAATAGTACGACCTGTAGCCCGCACGAAGGGATTTAATTTTAAAATCCAAGATGGCCTCCAGCGGCCATGTTTTTTGGCTGAATAACCTCAAAAGGACTCGTTCCCGTCTACATGTCATTGTTAACATCCATGACAAATTTCATGAAGATCCGACTAAAGCGACGACCTGTAGCCCGCGCCAAAGGATTTAGTCATGCAAAGAGTAAAATCCAAGATGGCTGCTGGCGGCCATGTTTTTTGGCTGAACGACCCCAAAATGACTCGTTCCAATCTACATGTCATTGTTAACATCCATGACAAATTTCATGAAGTTCCGACCAAAGCTACGACCTGTAGCCCGGCCGCGCCAAAGGATTTAGTCATGTAAAGAGTAAAATCCAAGATGGCTGCTGGCGGCCATGTTTTTTGGCCGAACGACCCCAAAATCACTCGTTCCCATCTACATTTCAGTATTAACATTCATGACAAATTTCATGATTATCAGTCGAATAGTACGACCTGTAGCCCGCACCAATGGATTTAATTTTGAAATCCAAGATGGCCTCCAGCGGCCATGTTTTTTGGCTGAATAACCTCAAAAGGACTCGTTCCCGTCTACATGTCATTGTTAACATCCATGACAAATTTCATGAAGATCCGACTAAAGCGACGACCTGTAGCCCGCGCCAAAGGATTTAGTCATGCAAAGAGTAAAATCCAAGATGGCTGCTGGCGGCCATATTTTTGGCCGAACGACCCCAAAATGACTCGTTCCAATCTACATGTCATTGTTAACATCCATGACAAATTTCATGAAGTTCCGACCAAAGCTACGACCTGTAGCCCGGCCGCGCCAAAGGATTTAGTCATGTAAAGAGTAAAATCCAAGATGGCTGCTGGCGGCCATATTTTTTGGCCGAACGACCCCAAAATCACTCGTTCCCATCTACATGTCAATATTAACATCCATGACAAGTTTCATGATGATCAGACTAACAGTACGACCTGTAGCCCGCGCCAATGAATTGAATTTTAAAATCCAAGATGGCCGCCAGCGGCCATGTTTTTTGGCCAAATGACCCCAAAATGACTCGTTCCCGTCTACATGTCATTGTTAACATCCATGACAAATTTTATGAAAATCCGACCAAAGTTACGACCTGTAGCCCGCGCCAAAGGATTTAGTCATGCAAAGAGTAAAATCCAAGATGGCTGTTGGCGGCCATGTTTTTTGGCCGAACTACCCCAAAATGACTCGTTCCCATCTACATGTCATTGTTAACATCCATGACAAATTTCATGAAGATCCGACTAAAGCTACGACCTGCAGCCCGCGCCAAAGGATTTAGTCATGCGAAGAGTAAAATCCAAGATGGCTGCTGGCGGCCATGTTTTTTGGCTAAACGACCCCAAAATCACTCGTTCCGATCTACATGTCAATATTAACATGCATGACAAATTTCATGATGATCAGACGAACAGTACTACATGTAGACCGCGCCAATGGATTCAATTTTGAAATCCAAGATGGCCTCCAGCGGCCATGTTTTTTGGCCGAATGACCCCAAAATGACTCGTTCCCATCTACATGTCACTGTTAACATCCATGACCCATGACGAATTTCATGAAGATCAGACCAAAGCTACGACCTGTAGCCCATGCCAAAGGATTTAGTCATGCAAAGAGTAAAATCCAAGATGGCTGCTGGCGGCCATGTTTGTTGACAGAACTACCCCAAAATGACTCGTTCCCATCTACATGTCAATATTAACATCCATGACAAATTTCATAAAGATCAGAACAAAGGTACGACCTGTAACCCGTGCCAAAGGAAATTGTTGACGGACACACGGACGCACAGACACACGGACGACGGACGCCAACCCATGGCAATAGCTCAAACTTACAAAGTAAGTTGAGCTAACAGTGCTAGACGGTTCCCTGGGGGTGGGGTCAAACTAACAAAAGAATATCCAACCGTATATACCCCCTTGAACCAGACCTATAAAGTCCCACATTCCCATGCATATTCGAGAAAATTCCATATGCAATTCAGACTACATAATACATGATGGAATATTAAATCAGCATAACTTCAGTTACGGGCGGCCTATCACAAAAACTTATCGGCATCGTGCTCAGTGGATTGTCGGCGATCGATAGCGACAAAAAAAATCTAGACCGGAGTAATCCTTCAAGTTGAAATATTTCAACTGCTATTTCAATCTCTAAATCTGTTGAAGATTCCAGGCCTATATAACGCCCCCAACTCCTATACATGTAGGTGGACATTTTTCCAACTAATGCCCATTTCACTACAAATTTGACCGAAAGTAGAAAATTATTCGACTTTTGGTCTAAAATACAAGTTTTAAATCAAAGGCTGGTTAGAAACTCACACTATCACCTTATAGATCCCACTTCCGGGAAAATGGGGCTATCTGGAAATTGAGCAGACACGTGACCGATAAGACTCGGCACGCATATAAAAAACATGTATTTTATGGTTATTATTGCATTCCAACCTAATAAGCGAGATCACTGGGTCGCGGCCGTATATTGAATTCATCCAGCTCCGTTCCGTGGTTTCAGAGATTCTTCCAGGCCCGGTTCCGTGATTTTAGTGCTACTGGTCAAAGTTTTGGAGTAGCAATTTCCATATATGGAAGTCATGAATAATTAAAAAGCTCCATATATGGAAATTGCTACTCCAAAACTTTTACGTGTCATGAATAATTCAAAAGCTCCATATATGGAAATTGCTACTCCAAAACTTTGACCTGTGACACTAAAAACACGAAACCGGACCTGATGGATCCAATTATGGCCGCGGGTTAGTGACAGGGCGTGTGCTCTATATATGCATAATTGTTGTAGTTATATCAAGCATATATACAGTCGACGGCCTTGGTTCTTCAATTAACCAACAGTTCACTTTGTGTTTTTCTTCATAAACTTTGCAGTTCGTCCAAATTCGCGAACAATTTTGACTTAGCGAAGCCCCATTCCCTGATATACAAACGGGCGAGCTAATTAACCCGTTATCCAGTGCGTTATCTGATGTATAATTGGATCCCAGACTGACGGCTTGATGCATTTCCGCGGGATTTTATGAAGTGGTTGTGGAAATATTTGGCATTCAACCATGCACTCTACCCCTTGAATGATATGATAACGATGCAACTGGAGTAAAGTACAGTAATGCCCTAAGTAATCGACTCCTTAAAGACAGCAGAATTATGGGTAACTTTTCAGGATTTAGTCGGAAATATGACTTGTTGCCATTCATCGGAAAGCTCTCGATGAGAGCTTTCCGATGAATGGCAATAAGCCATATTTCCGACTAAATCCTGAAAAGTTACCCATAATTCTGCTGTCTTTAAGGAGTCGATTACTTAGGGCATTACTGTATATGTTTATGCTGCGATAAATAGGAGCACATTGCTGCTCCTTATACTGGAAGCGATATAATATTGTTGTGGTATTGGTAAAACAATAGAAAATTAACTATATATACTTTCACAGAACTCAGTCTGTTTCAATGACATTTTCGAATAGATAATAGATATGACCGGTCAATACAATTGAAAATGTCCGATCAATACAATTGAAAAAAAAATATGCCATTAAGTACAGGTATTCAGTGCAAGTAATCTGATAACTCTATTTTATATTATTTTCAATGAAGTTGTGGAATAGAAATGCAATAAAAATATCTATAAGTCTGTGCATCTTTCTGTTTCTGTTATTCTGTCATCATTCTTCTATTTGGATTTGGAAATACCGAAATAACAACCCAATTTATTCCCGGGCGTGGGATCAATATATGGTGACTATTAGAATAATGCAACCTGTACATTTGGTCTGAAGGTTCCAACTGATGCTATTTCATGCATGCAATTTCCAACTGCTATTAAAACAAGTTTGACAAAAGTTGGAATTAGACACCCAAGTACCGTCTCTGTGTTAATGTCTATTTTCATTTGCCAAACTCCTAATTTTATCCATATTTGACTAAAATTGACAATTTTCAACCCAAAAGTAAACACCATTGCAGAGCGAATGTCAGTAAATATGCTTCTTCTGCCCGATAGAGCTATGATAGTCTTGAGAAATATTTCAAATAGAAAAAAAGGTAAAGTAGGAATTTCAAAATATTGTCTTGCAAGGGTACTTTAACTGACTGGGGGAATCAGTTTAGTATAGAAAGGACCAAGGAGTGGTGTGCTCAATTAAATGTGCGCACAGAATGATGGTAACTTACCCCTGTTGAAAGTAACAACACTCGTCTTCCGTGAGAATGGTGGGCATCTGTACGCTGCCCCGCGGACAAGGTTGATGTGGAATCATTTGTATTAAATCTGGACATATGACTGTGGAGCATTTATCTGAAATAGAAAGACAGTGTGTGTCGGTCACAGTACACGCAATGACAATGGATGCAAGGACAGGGACGTCGACAGGGTGAGGATTTGTTTGCCATTTTAAGCAATTGGAAATGTCATGTCTCAGTTTTTTTGGAACCCCCCCCCCCTGCCCCACAAACAAATTTGGTGATGATCGGATGAGGGATGCGGTATGTACGGTGTGCCAAAGAATTATTTTAGTCATGCAAAGAGTAAAATTCGAGATGGCTGCCGGTGGCCATGTTTTTCATCTAAAATTGATCAAATCTGATAGCTCCCATCTAGAGGGGATCCTAAACATGCCAGTAAACAATTCTACAATAAATGCGGGCTGCAGAGTGTGCCGATGGATGGATTCAATTTGAAATCCACGATGGCTGCGATGGATTCAAATTGAAGTCCAAGATGGCTGATGGCGGTCAGGTTTTTTTTTTAACGATTTTAGGAAAAAATTAGGCTCCCATTTAGAGGTCACCCCGAAGATCCATATGAAGTTTGGTGATGATCGGATGAGAGATTAAACCTGTAGGGTGTGCTAACGGAAATTGTTGACGGACAGACGCATGCGGGCACAGACGGGCAGACGACGGACGCCAACCAATGAGCTAAAACTAGTTATTGGCCCTTAATTAAAGGGGTACTGTACACTAAATCCGGCCATTTATGAGACAATTTCCTTTTATACTCAACATAATATATGCAACAAATGAATGAATTTGAGGCATGGATTTGTGCACAATACATTCGTGAAGGGTGCAAATAACATGGTAATTATAATGAAAATGAATTTATAACTCCAGATGGTCCCATAAATGACCGGATTTAGTGCAAGTACCCCTTTAAGTTCAGCAAGTGCTATTTTATAATGTTTAATTTAAAATGCATGTCGATATAGATTGTGGGAATGAAATATATACCTGAGCTGTCTTCACGATTCACCCGTTATCTAAAGAATTTCATAGTTTTTCGCGCGTAGACAAAACAACTTTATATAGAATGTGAAATTAAAATACACTATATATTCCGATAAAATAGCATCGGTTCTTCTGAGTTTCGGTTTCGCACAATACGCCTACAGTATTAAAGATACATAATCCGAATTAACGCTCCTAAATTACTATTTCTTTGGCTTCGGGGTTAAAAGATATGTGACCCGAGTCTGGTAACCCACCCAATCAAAGCTATATAAGAGTTATCAGATATCGATTTTTAAAGTTTGTTATTTTTCACCGCCTGGAATATTTGACGCCCTATATAGAAAATATTCAACGAGCTGACCGACATACTCTCGATACCAAATTGCGTTGAACAAAATGTTGATATATAACACGTTTTGGGAAAAATTTGGAAATTGACAGTGTTAGCATTATTTTTTGGTAAATAATCGATTCTGATAACTATAATGCGTCTTTTGAAGAAAGTTATTGCAATCTGATGATACGGGACTATCGAATCGGATTGTGTATCTTTAATAATTCCCCCCTCATACGTGCCCGAAACAATCTTTTAACACCCTCCCCCACTGTTATGGTTGGAAGTTTCCGACTGATTGCCATTTCATTCCAAATAGGAAAATATTCATCTTTTAGTCTAAAACCAACACAATTCACACCAAATACTGGTCGGAAAATCAAACTAACGGAACAAATTTAACCCTTTGGTCTGAAATTTCATAATGATGTGTCAAACATGAAATTTCCAACTGTTGAATATGTTGGCCAATGTTGGAAGGGAGAGACAATCCAAACCCTGGATACAACTCGTATCGCGAGGGGTTGGGGTGCATCACCGTCCCTATCATACGACTGTAATATCAAACAAGAAAATCTAGCCCTATATAGCTGAGTCGCGACCTACGAAGTGTAACTCGTGCTGGTTGATATAACTAAAGCTATGCCCCGTCGGCTCACAATTATTATATTTGATTAGATCTGGCGACGATAAAATTATGTTTTATATTGGAAAATTAGAACCTTTTGGCTTACAACGGTCTTTGTAGTGCGCGTTAATATAAGACCGAATCGTGCTTTTATAGCTGACAAGAGATTAGGCTCTAAGCACCCCCTACAATAGGGGGAGGTAACCAAGCTTTAAAATCAAACAATAACCGGCGACAAAATAGTTAGACCGGTGAGCTGACTTAATAAACACAAAAGTGATCAAATATTATTCTTCAAGGCATTGTGAAATTTCACTTTTATTATTTTGTTTCAGATTTAAACTTGGTGTACGCGGTGGCGCGAGCCTCACGCGAGGTGTATTCTGTAACACAAAGGCGTGTCTGCCTGTGCAATATTAGTTCATGGTTAACCCTTTCTTGGACACCAAGCATCCTCCAATCCTGAGGCTGATGGGGATATGATACGATGAATCGGACGACCAGTCTAATGGATAATTCTATACATCCTATATAATTATATATGAACAGTCTGCTCAAATACATTCATTGGTTTTACAACTTCTGCTTATGTTGGTTACACAAACAAAACATACCATGTCTTTAAATGTATGTAAATTAAAGGTACTCAATCCGTAAAGAGGGTCCCCATCTCAGCAGATTCCAACAACAACAATCCGATCAGATGGTCCTATATTACTATTTCTTTGGCTTTGGGGGTAAAAAATATTTGATTCTAGTCGAGGAACCCATCAAACAAAGCTCAGAGTTATCAGATATTGATTTTTGAAATTTGTTATGTTATCGAGATGAGTACTAATAATTGCCGTCAATTTTGTATCCTGCTCGAGATTTAACACCAAAACTCTATTCAAACAGACAAGGATGGATAACTCTAAAATCAAGTGGTAATATTAACGCAATTTTGCCTGAGAGCTGGGCCAGAAAGTATTCCCGATAATGAAAAATAATAGATTTCTAAAATCGATATCTAACAAATCTGAGCTTTGATGGGTGACTTCCTCGACTCGAAGCAAATATTTTTGACCCCCGAAGCCATTGAAATAGTAATTGAGAGGAGTTTTATCGGATTGAGTACCTTTAACAATTGTCACTCAAAATGACTGCCACTGTTATAGTTATTGATACAGTTCCAACATCATGCAGTGCACACATCGCAAGTTCAGTACATTGTGATTTGATAACAGAAACAGCGTTTGAAAATAGCAGAATTAGCATTCAATGTATATGCACGAATATCCAAATTAGGGTGAACAAAGATAATATGGCATCAGAATTTGCAATGCAGTAAACGAACGGCTCGGTCGCTGATTGGTAGAATATATCTCTTAATAATTATTTGATTGACAGCTGTGGAAAGTGCCATTGGGACAAGGACCAGTCTGGATTAGTAAATTTAACCCTTTATATATTAAATGGATTCTCCAATTCACTTATACAAATATACAATGGAACAGTATATTATTCATTATAGAGGTGTTCAGGTAATAGCAGCATACGACATAGAAAAACATATAATACAAGATCAGAATGATTCATATCCACAGGTTGGAAATGTTCTTGGTCCTTTTTTTGAATTTATTATCTGAACATTTCTGAGGAACCTACTTGTAAAAGATTATTTAGAAAAGAAACGGTTAACGTATGCAGCGTTTTTTTTTTAAACATGTAGCTCAATGTATTCATTGACAGGGTCCGCGCTGGCCCGAAATTTACTTTGCCTAATATTTTGCCAAATGATAATAATTTTTGCCAAATTCTATCAGTTTCTACAACATTATGTCTTTTATTTTGATTATTTCGACAATCGCTGCTTGACCTTTGATATCGATAGGAAAGCAGTTCATTATTGTTAATTCTCGCCTATATACTTGGGTTTATCATAGAACAATAAACCAACAGGATAACAATGATATTGTAGACGGGTTTCTTCATTAGAAAGGCACATCGAAACAAAGAGGATTAGCTATGTAAAAACCATGCATCAGACATACTAGCAAACCCTCCACCCGTCGATACTAATTATATCAGATTAACTGCATCTTGATAGAGATGTTAACTTCATAACCTTATAAATCACAACCAATGATACCATTAATGAAAGAGTTTTCTTAAATGAGTGGTATTGGTTGACAAATATTGTTCAAATTTCAGAGGAATCAAGAGTGACTTGCCAAAATTTTTGCAAATGAAAATATTTTTTGTCAAATGTGAATTAATTTTGCCATTGGAAAATTTGTCAAGTGACAGCGCGAAGCCTGTTCATTGAGCTATCTTTTCCCTCCTTCCAAATTTGTTAGTTAGTTCAACGTGAGCCGTGACCCTTTAACACAAATCGCACGTTGTTGTCTGACCCAAGAATGTCCCGTGTCCGACATCCGAGTGAACTGGCCTGTAGTTATTATATAGCGTCATTCAATCTCTCTTCACACATGGAATGACAAATATGGAGTTGGTAAATATGGAGTGGTCATTTTCTCACATAACTCTTGTCGGACAATTGTAACACAATTGTAAAACATGAAAGTAACCTGTAAATGTGTCCGACTTATCTTATCACTGGACATTGTTAGCATTGTTGTCACCATGTTATCGCACGCGACCCCACGTGACCTCATGTCATCGCTGATAAACTCTACACCTACTCAGAAGAAGATACTAATGTTATTAACCCATGTGCGTGTCACATCTACGCATTTATCGACCCGTATATCCCTTCCACGACTCGAGCTTCCTGAAATTATGCGATAAACCAAGTTCCAATGCATTCTCGTATATATTCGAGTCTCCCATATATAGGGAGCCTCGCATATATAAGAGACTATATTGGCCTAACAATATTTACATTGACCTTGTAACTTATATGTAAGCCAGTGTGCACTATCTTATGCATATGCGAGGCTCCATGGCTATGGGAGACTCGCGTGTATACGAGAATGCACTGGCACTTGATCTTTAATGCTGAACCAGCGCAGATCCCGCCATGAAAGGGATATTTTGTTGATCCCAGTTACCGCGGACAGGGATCTACCAAGGCGAGAAATTTCAGAGCTCAAACCGTCACGCATATTTGAGAATATATACTACTAGCTGATGTGCCCGACTTAGTGTAAACATATTTTATTCCAATCAAAATAATAACATATATAAACATTTAACATACATTTTACAGGAGTATAGAATAATATAAATTCGATTGATTGGAAAGGGGATTAAACAACAAGCCCAAGGGCTTTTATTAAGTTTGCTCCGGGCGGACCGAAACATGCCTATATGAGCAATGTAAAGGTCAAGGACACGGTCGCACGTGAAATTGGACCCTCCCATATTGTTCCCGGGATCAAGTAGGCCTACATACAAAAATTGAGACGGATCGGTCGAGGTCCAGAAACATGCCTATATGAGCGTATATATATACGAGCGATGTCAAGGTCAAGGACACGGTCGCGCGTGAAATTGGACCGCCCATGTTGTTCCCCGTATCAAAGTAGCCCTACATACCAAATTTGAGTCGGATCGGTCGAGCAGTTTTCGAGTCTATAACACACAGACACACAGACAGACAGGCAGACAGACAGACAGACAGACAGGCAGAAGTTCCAAATATATATAGTAGACAATTGCCCAAGCAGGGCTGGGAAGTTACGTCATGGTTTGCTCGAAATGCATGCCGTCAAGATATCACGCCTGGAAATTTCAATATTAGTTTTTTCTTCTACATTTTTCCAAAGATATCAGCAAACTATTAGACTAATGATCAATCCCAACAACTAATTTCGGATACTGCGGAAAAAAAAACGGATATCAACAGATCTGTTTTTAATAAGATTTGGGTGTTCAAATTTCACAACCTCGAAAATTGTGGCCGAATAAAGTAACTTGAACGCTTAAAGGTACTCAATCCGATTCGATGGTCCCCATATAATCAGATTCCAACAATAACAACAACAACAACAATTTTAGAAATGCCGCTTCAATTATCAGAATCGATTAATTGCCCAAAAATAATGCTAACCACTGTCAACTAGAGTATAAAATTGCCCGGAACGTGTTATTTATCAACATGTTGTTCGACGAAATGTGGCCTTATTATCAACACAATGCCTCTTGATTTTAGAGTTATCCATCTTCATCCGCAATTTGGTTCGAAGCCGTCGGCTCATTGACTTTTTCAGGGCCACTATTAATTCTCGATGGTGCAAAATAATAGATTTAAAAAACCGATATATAATAACTCTGAGCTTTGATATGTGGATTCCTCGACTTGAATAAAATATTTTTCTTCCCAGGATCTAAATAAATAGTAATTGAGGGGCGCTTAACCCTTTACCCAACAAACCGGCCGAAAAACGCCCAAATAAAGCTTCAACAGCCTAAAATGTCTTTGGTCTGTCTCAATAACACCATACAAATATGGATATCATTGGAACCGGTTCATTGACCACATTGTGATGGTTACAGTTATGCCCTGTGCCAATGCATTCTCTTATATATGTGAGTCGACCATAGGTCGCCTCGCATATATAAGAGACTATATTGGCCTAACAATATTTACATTGACCTTGTAACTTATATGTAAGCCAGTGTGCACTATCTTATACATATGCGAGGCTCCAGGGCTATGGGAGACTCGAGTGTATACGAGAATGCACTGGCACTTGATCTTTAATGCTGAACCAGCGCAGATCCCGCCATGAAAGGGATATTTTGTTGATCCCATGCAGTTACCGCGGACAGGGATCTACCAAGGCGATAAATTTCAGAGCTCAAACCGTCACGCATATTTGAGAATATATACTACTAGCTGATGTGCCCGACTTAGTGTAAACATATTTTATTCCAATAAAAATAATAACATATATAAACATTTAACAGACATTTTACAGGAGTATAGAATAATATAAATTCGATTGATTGGAAAGGGGATTAAACAACAAGCCCAAGGGCTTTTATTAAGTTTGCTCCGGGCGGACCGAAACATGCCTATATTAGCGATGTAAAGGTCAAGGACACGGTCACACGTGAAATTGGACCCTCCCATATTGTTCCCGGGATCAAGTAGGCCTACATACAAAAATCGAGTCGGATCGGTCGAGGTCCAGAAACATGCCTATATGAGCGTATATATATACGAGCGATGTCAATGTCAAGGACACGGTCGCACGTGAAATTGGACCGCCCATGTTGTTCCCCGTATCAAAGTAGCCCTACATACCAAATTTGAGTCGGATCGGTCGAGCAGTTTTCGAGTCTATAACACACAGACACACAGACAGACAGGCAGACAGACAGACAGACAGACAGACAGGCAGGCAGAAGTTCCAAATATATATAGTAGACAATTGCCCAAGCAGGGCTGGGAAGTTACGCCATGGTTTGCCCGAAATGCATGCCGTCAAGATATCATGCCTGGAAATTTCAATATTAGTTTTTTCTTCTACATTTTTCCAAAGATATCAGAAAACTATTAGACTAATTATCAATCCCAACAACTAATTTCGGATACTGCGGAAAAAAAACGGATATCAACAGATCTGTTTTTAATAAGATTTGGGTGTTCAAATTTCACAACCTCGAAAATTGTGGCCGAATAAAGTAACTTGAACGCTTAAAGGTACTCAATCCGATTCGATGGTCCCTATATAATCAGATTCCAACAATAACAACAACAACAATTTTAGAAATGCCGCTTCAATTATCAGAATCGATTAATTGCCCAAAAATAATGCTAACCACTGTCAACTAGAGTATAAAATTGCCCGGAACGTGTTATTTATCAACATGTTGTTCGACGAAATGTGGCCTTATTATCAACACAATGCCTCTTGATTTTAGAGTTATCCATCTTCATCCGCAATTTGGTTCGAAGCCGTCGGCTCATTGACTTTTTCAGGGCCACTATTAATTCTCGATGGTGCAAAATAATAGATTTAAAAAATCGATATATAATAACTCTGAGCTTTGATATGTGGATTCCTCGACTCGAATAAAATATTTTTCATCCCAGGATCTAAATAAATAGTAATTGAGGGGCGCTTAACCCTTTACCCAACAAACCGGACAAAAACGCCCAAATAAACCTTCAACAGTCTAAAATGTCTTTGGTCTGTCTCAATAACACCATACAAATATGGATATCATTGGAACCGGTTCATTGACCACATTGTGATGGTTACAGTTATGCCCTGTGCCAATGCATTCTCTTATATTATATATTATATATATATTATATATGCGAGTCGACTATAGGTCGCCTCGCATATATAAGAGAATGCATTGGCCTAAAAAAATTTTTATAATTTTTTCTTACATTTTTATCATTTTTAATATGTTAAGCCAATGCATTCTCTTATATATGCGAGGAGACCTATGGTCGACTCGCATATATAAGAGAATGCATTGGCACAGGGCCATTCTGTTGGGTAAAGGTTTAATCGGATCATGCATCTTTAAACCCTCTATACAGCCATATATACGGGGACGTATGTATATGGGGACGGGATTCATTGTGAGTTAGCAACAATTTATACACCTCGGAGTTTGGTCTGGTTCAGGATAGGGGAGGTGGAGTGGAAATTGCATGGTGGACACCCCTTCAATGGGACCACCAAGCCACGTCCCGGCTATTGTCCTCTGGTCCATGCAGTTACATAATACCAATGCGTATTCCCGCTATGATCCGGTTGTGCATTTGGTAAATAAATATGTTTAAATCGAACGCCTTGAACAGTAATGGGGGTGCACAATAATGCATTTTACATATGTATACACAACGAACGGCGTACGTGCAATCTGCAAAAAAAATGAGCCCATGCATACCCCGGGGCAAACACATTTAAGTGATCTAAGTTAAGTAACTATATATGCAGATGTTTAGGGAACATGTTTGTGTGCAGTACATCAAGTTCCAACTATTCCCTCCGGCGTATAATGTTCAGTGCATTGTATAGTACAACCGAACCATGCACCACTGTTCAAATTCCGTTAGATGTGACGTACATCACCGCTCACCCTATCCTTACAATGTTATGCGCTACCAGCGTAACCCTGTTTAAAATGTTAGGCCATGGCAGCGCCAACAATATCTGATCTTTATAGTATGAGATTCGTTCTGTGTATCCTGGCATTTTAAAAGAGTGTTCTTCTTAAAGAGCGTTAATTCCCCCCCTCGAAGAAGTGATTTTGGTGGAATGCGCTAAAAAATAGACCTAAAAATAGGTCTATAAATACTTGAACTACCTTTCTACACAAAAAAAACATAAAAAAAAAAACAAACAAACTGAACGGCATGGAAAAGAAAAGAGCTTTCCGTGTTAGTCTATTACTGATATGGCAGAAATAAATAGAGTTTTTCCACTTCTGAGCGAAAAATTTAAAACAACTGGAAAATGGCTGTGTTAAGTATTCTTCAGAGCAGATGAAGCCGGTATACCAATATTACGAACATATCTGATACATATCAGATTACAGAATTTGGAAGCTCGATTAGCCATGTCCGTTTAAAGAACTTATTTAAAGAGCGTTTTTCTTCTTCTAGAAGTGAATAAAAGGATCGGGTGCACTGCTATGTGTGCAGCAATTATCGGGAGATCAGTTTCGAAAAAAAAAATTCAACGCTTATCAAACAAAATACATCTTATAGTAGGGCCAAGTGGTTTTTCTTGGGGGTATGTTCACGGAAGATTATCGGGTACACACAAATCATTACCCAAACAATTATCGAATGAACGCAAACATACCGAGATAGCAGATGGCACACATGCAAGCCTTGAAATAGTGAGCCTGTCATTTGCAGAATGAGGTCCCCAGACGGTGAATTTAGTGATGCTATCCCACACAGCGGGCTAGCATCACCAAATTCACCCTCTGGGGACCTCACTCTGTTTAGGCCTTAGCAGAATGAGGTTCCCAGAGGGTGAATTTGGTGATGCTAGCCCACTGTGCGGGATAGCATCACTAAATTCACCCTCTGGGAACCTCATTCTGCAAATGACAGCCTCACTATTTCAAGGCTTGCACACAGGGCACGGATACTCTGATATGTTGAAACCGTCGAATTCTTAGCTTACTCAGCATATAGTAAGGACCTCATGTCCGATAAATCATTCTGGAGAGTCAATCTCTGTGATAATCACTGTTGATAAACGTGTTTGTGTTAATTTCATAAAATTTACTTATTCAGAAGTTCCGAAGCAGGGCGTGATTTATCGTTCCCGGAGGGTTATCGTCCCCGCATGGTTAAGTGCTCCTGCTAATTTGGTGGAATTTTTCAAAATGGCATCTTGAGGGATATCACGTTCATGCATGGTACTATACCACAAGTGACGACGACACTGATGACGATGATGCTATACTATATAATGGTGGTAACGACGATGATGCCGTTAAAGGCGATAACCATATTGGCACAGACAAAGCTGTGGCGGTGATGATGGGGATGATGATGATGCCGATGATGATGCTGATGATGATGATGATGATGATGATGACGACGACGAAGACGATGACAACAACGAAGACACTGGTGTAGATTCTGCTACTAATGGTGACGATGCTGGGGCACCGGAAGCATCCAAGGGCAGGGGGGGGCAGAGCCTACAAAAACTCGGGAAAATAACCATTAATTCATTGGGGCAAAAATCCCTATTTTAAAGGTATTTGTCGGTTTTTATGGCCGTTTTGTGATAAAATTGACAAAAAATTTATATTCCTTGTGAAATTGGTGGTATTTGGACCAAAAAAAGTCACATTTTGCTATAAAAACACGAGATTAAACACACAAAAAGCATTTTCTGTCTCCAGAAAAAGGGCAAGTCCTGCCCCCCCCCCCCCGCTCGCCCCCTTTGGTCAAGGGCAGGGGGGTCAGCTGACCCCTCTGCCCCCTCTTCCGGCGCCCCTGTGACGATGACGATGATGGCAGTGGTGATGATATTGACGTAGACGATGATGTGGCGGTGATGATAGGGATGATTATGGTAAAGGTGATGATGACGAAGACGATGATAACGACGAAGACACTGGTGACAATTATACTACTAATGGTGACGATGGTTATGACAATGGTGACAATTATACTACTAATGGTGACGATGGTTATGACAATGGTGGTGATGCTATTGGCGTAGACGATGATGTGGCGGCGATGATCGTGATGCTGATTTTGTTGCTATAATTATATAGAATGTAGTTTAATAATGTTATCTATATCTAATTATCATGCTACACATATTGTGGCTGAGTGATAATACATTACATTACAAAATGTTTTCTTTTCATGTTTATTTGTAGCGCAGAAATACACGACTAAATATATTGGTGCGCACTCTATACTACATGTATACTAGCAGCTTCTGTCGTATACTATAAGATTACGGTACGTTTTAAAAGTGTAAATATAGTATATAGTGCCACCCACCACACCAGCACCTTTCACAACATTTCATGCTGATTGCTGGTTGGAAGGTTAAACACTCAGAAAAATTTAAACCTATTTTTGGTCTGAAATTTCCATGCATTTGTGCAATGTTTTGTTTACAAAAGTTGGGGTGATACACATTTCAAACATTCCTAACCAAATTTGACTTCCTTCACAACCATCAATACGGCTTCCGTAAAAAACCATTCCACAACTCACCCAATAATGCATCGCTTAGACCATGCAGTTGAAAACAATGATAAATCCACATTAGACTCAACATTGGCCCTATTCATAGATCTGTCTAAAGCCTTCGATACAATCAGTCACGATGTCTTACTAAAAAAAACTTGACCACTATGGGTTTCGTGGAATAGCCAATGATTGGTTTAAAAGTTATTTAACGGAAAGGAGACAATATGTTGACATATCAGATGGTAAATCGGGATTGCTAGACATTATGTGTGGAGTGCCACAAGGGTCGCACCTTGGTCCAACACTCTTCCTAATCACATGCAAACGACATGGTAGTAGTCCTTGAATTTGCTATTATTTGCCGATGACACTATACACTTCAGGTCATAACTGTAAAGACGTGCAGAAACAAATTGACACTGAATTAAACAAATTACATAGATGGTGTTGTAGCGCATGTAATAGACTGTCGGATATGAATCAAAAAGCAAATATTTAAGAAATACATACACTGCGCATCGGCGTGTATAGTAGAATTTGACCACCAAGAAACTGATTGTAGGACGACACGAAGCGGAGTCCTACAATCAGTTTCTTTGTGGTCAAATTCTACTATACACGCGATGCGCATTGTATTTATTTCTTTTGTAATCGACTGTATGTTTTGGTCGAAATTGTAGTGACATACGTTCAACCTGCTATATAATAGCCCAGTTTCGAGCTTTGCGTGGTATGATTTTCCACCAAATAGTTCTTCTCATATCACCGTAACGTCTTACATGACGTCACTTTTGAACGGCGACCCCTTTTCATTGCCGTTTTGGCAAAAAATAAAAATAAAAAATTAAGTTAAGACTTATTATTTTTTATATCATGAATAAAATTCAGTACAGTACAGTTGGTCATTATATGTCTCTTTCTTCAGTCTATAGCGTGATATTAACCAATGCCGCTCTTTGAAACACTTCTTCAAATATTTCCGTTATTTCGTCAAAAAAACTTCTTCAAATATCTCCGTTATTTAGTTAATAAAAATATTTTCTTATTTTAGGATCACATATCAAAATGAGAGGATATTGACCATATCCTCTCATTTTGATATATGATCCTGCCTTCATTGAGCCACGAGTGACTCCTGAGACGAGGATCACATATTATATGATACCCTATATATCCTATACGGGGGATCACATATTGTTTTATATCTACACCCGTGCGCATGGCCTGCCTAAAAATGCTCTCAAAACCTTATATTATTCTCTTGTTCATAGTCATCTCCTGTACGGGATCATAATATGGGGACATTCCCGTGTCAAACAGCCAACCGTGCATGAAGTTACAACAGAAAGCAATACGCATAATATGTAATGTCAGTTATCGCAGTCACACAGAACCACTCTTTGAGAAAGAGGGAATATTAACTTTTCTAGATCTATATCGCCTACTCTTCTCTATTCATGCATGATTGGAAGACCAAAAAAACAACAAAATCCTTTGAACGAAATGTTTGTTTCTTGCCCAAATAGGAACACACTGAGAACATCAACCCCAGGAACTACTTTCTCGTTAATTTTGCCTAAACATACAGTAATGCTCTAATTAATCGATTTTTAACCACAGCAGAATTATGGGTAACTTTTCAGGATTTAGTCGGAAATATGGCTTGTTGCCATTCATCGGAAAGCTCTCGGCCAGAGCTTTCCGATGAAAGGCAACAATCCATATTTCCGACTAAATCCTGAAAAGTTACCCATAATTCTGCTGTGGTTAAGAAGTCGATTACTTAGAGCATTACTGTACATTCCCATGCATATGGAAATCTGCCGATGCCAGACATCGAAAAAGCTAAACATCGTCACAAACTAAAATTGACACTCATCAAAGAGTATCTATATATCCAAGTATAATGACTCCATTAAATGTAATGTCATGACATGGTAATCTCACCACATATGGGCAAAACACACTTCTTTACTATGATACCACGTTGGATGACAACTCTTGACTCGCCCATCAATGTGTATGGGAACAGAATATAGCAGACCTCACGCTCACCACGTTCACCCTGTGCAACGTGATACATCAGTCAGTGTCTAGTCAAATATATCACACATGCACCGCCCCCCTTTTACCGGCAATTTATATCATTATAGTGTCTACGTGGTAATTTCTGTGAAATAATCATCATGGCGATTGACCTTGTTTGAACTTGGATTCATTGTCGCATTCAAGCATAATTTACGTATTGATACTATATCTCAATATATTTCACCATTGATGAATCAAGGGGCGTCAGAAAGACGGCCCATCTCGGCCATGCCGCTCCTGTGTAATAAATGACTGTTTAGCTTCATTATAACCTCTTACATATATGTGTTTATTACACAATAAACTCAATCAATCAATTAATCAATCCAAACCACCCAGCCCCATAATCACGAGAATGTCAGACAACATGGTATTAACCCTTTACCCAACAGAAGGGCCCTGTGCCAATGCATTCTCTTATATATGCGAGTCGACCATAGGTCGCCTCGCATATATAAGAGAATGCATTGGCTTAACACATTAAAAATTATAAAATTGTTAAAGAATGTAAGAAAAAATGGTAAAAAGTGCTAAAAACAGATTTTGTTTAGGCCAATGCATTCTCTTATATATGCGAGGCGACCTATGGTCGACTCGCATATATAAGAGAATGCATTGGCACAGGGCATAACTGTAACTATTACAATGTGGTCAAGGAGCCGGTTCCAATGATATCCATATTTGTATGGTTCTATTGAGACAGACCGAAGATATTTTAGGCTGTTGAAGCTTTATTTGGCCGGTTTTGGCCGGTTTGTTGGGTAAAGGGTTAATGTTGCAAAATATCGACTCCTGAAGGCGTAATTTTTCTGCAAAAGTGTGCTCTAACCATGCAGCTTACGGGTATGTCACAATCGAACCTCTCAGTGGGAGAACGCCACCATAGACCTATTAGTACTTTTATAGTTTGCCAAAAATACCACCAAAGGCGTATCAGTTCGTTAATGTTGTATCGAATTATTGCTAAATATCGTGTTGACTCAGGCGTATTTTTTTTCTGCGAAAGTGTGCTCTAACCATGCAGCGTACAGGTATGTCATATTCGAAAATACCATCAAAAATACCATCAAAGGCGTATCAGTTCGTTTATGTTGTATCGAATTAATTACTGTAACTCAATTATTTTTATCTGCCTGATTTGGAGCGAGATATCCCTGAAGTATTGTGCAATCACGCAGCCAGAATTGTTTCCCCGAAAAAACAACCACCCCTTCTAGACTGCACAGTCTGCACTTCTAATTTGGTATCAGGTTCAATACCAATCTCTACCAGAGCGCACCAGTCATACTTCCTTTCTGACTCTGTCACCGGCTGTGTACTGGTCTGTGTTTCTATATATTGGATGGGGTTTTCCAGCAAAATGGCGAAACCCGATCGCTCCTATGTCAAATTTTCTATGTGCTTTGAGAACAATTCCCGCACTAAAACATGATGACAGAATGGAAAAACAGACCGGTAGTTTTGTTGACGATTTTCTGAAGCTACTCGTCAAAATTACAGCAAATTAGAACCCTTGTATTTGAATTGCCACCGTGCGAGATGTGATTATGTATAACACGTGCGTTTAGACTTTTGTTTTGATAAAATAATCGGAGAACCGAATCACACCGTTTCGAAATATAGTTCTTCGGTTTTATTGGGACTTTTCAAACTTAAGGTTCAAAATGTACACAAATTTTGTTCGATATTTTGTGTGCTTAATAATGGCAGCATGTTGCTCTGTTCGCTTAGTATATATCTTATATATCTTAATATCGTGGAAGTCCACCAAATGTGGGTAATATGTCGCCGATTGCAGAGGTCTTACCGAGTCATCAAGGGAGGTAAACCCTGCATGGAGTTTGGTTCAATACAAGACTGTCCCGGTCTGCGAATTAAATTATGCTATAGACAGTGATATGGTAGCCTAGCCTTCCACATTATCTCTGCTGACACGTTACTTTTCTCACGTTGGGCGATTGACATCCAAAAAACCGTTGGCTACATGAAAATCAGTAGCACAAAAGAACTCCGAGTTCGGGGCTCACTCCCCAAACATCTATAGACTCCCTGCTGACTTGTCCTCACGTGACAACATGCAACGACGTCAGGTGCAGATCGTAAGCGAAGTTTATAATCATGCATGGGACTAATTAAGTTGAGTCAACCCGAAAACATTGCAGTTAGAATGTCAACCTGTGGAATGTTTACAGTACATGACGTCACGATATGTAATCGTCTAGTGCAGATCACGTCCTAGCATATACTCTATCGGAATTGATTCGCGAACACAAACAATTAGTTTTGCTGCCACTTAAAATCGTTGCAGACTTGAGCAGGGAAATGGGAAATAGTGCAAGCGAACGCTCAAGTTTCAATGTTTTAATACGACCAATTTGGTCAATTTCTGGTAAAGTTTTCAATTACCAGTTGAATGACACTGTTCTGTAACAGCGAATTTGATTGGCTCTGGTGATACTGATACGCTTTCAAGTCGCAGCAACACTTAATTTTGCTTTGTGGCAATAACAACTACCATTAGAATACACACTCCAACGTGAAATTTCCAATTACCATGAACATAAGGTAGACCTTTTTTATGTGTGCTCAAATCGTCTGGTGCATGCATGCAGATAGGTTGGCAACCGACCGGAAAACCTGGAGACTATACGTGCAATCGAACACACCGCATGGTCAAGTGCGCATGTACGCGACCCCGCGCATGCACACTGGTGTAAGTCACATGCACCATGACCTTGTTATCTCAAGTCCACTTCAGATAGTTGAAGTTCGATTAATGTTATCGAGAGATGTTATCATGATTGATATTTCAAATGTCCAGCGATTCGCGACGTCTTAAACCCTTTCAGTGCCAAGTCCGATTTTTGAATCAACCCATCTCTCTTAGAGCTCTTTCCATCAACGTATCACATTATAATCAATAAATTTGAAAAATGATCAAGGAAATATGGGTTGATACAAAAATCGGACTTGGCACTGAAAGGGTTAATTAACCGCACAGTGGGATGGGAAAGGGTATGAATACAAAAGTGGTCACGCGTTGTTGCACAATAACCGGAAAAACGCAAAGGATCAAGAGAATGTGGGCGAAATTGTAAAATTGAGAAAGAAGCGGAAAAAATGCCGCAAACAGCGTGTTTCAATGGTAAAATACACACAAGATGCTATCGCGGTCTTCAGGGAAGATAAAGTAAGAACGCTATATCATTATCACTGCGGGGTGTCGGAACTTAGAACTTTGAAGTCAGATGGGATAACGATAAGCGAAATGACACGATGATCAGTAAAAATACCCAGAAGCAAAGAAGTGAAACGGAAAGTCAATGGATGGCTATTTTTTCTTTAACAGTGAGCACATTTACTATATTTGTACCGGAACTGATTTATTTACGGAACAATTGAATTATATACGAGTTTGGCCATTGTCGTTATCAAATTTTGTCGATGAATTGATATCACAGCAGAGACTTGATTCAATTTTTTAAAAAATCGACGAAAAAGGCGGTGGCGTGATAACGGTGGCGATGTTTATGTGAGTACGGAGAGGGTTAAACTGTCATTTTTAGGAGATGTCTCATCGTAAACATTGGGTTCATTTTGATTGGGAGATAGGTTATATTAGTTATAATATAATTGACTCTGATGATCAACCGATTATCACAAGTTCTTGAAACTTCAACTTCTACAGAGTTATCCATTCTGCAACCACACTCGGTGTTACAATACCAAAGTTTTTTTTACGACATCAGTGTAACGAGCTGTTCCCTAATTACAAAAAAATATTTGTTTTCTCTCGTTTAAAAAGGGGGTATATACTGTTTTACACCTGTCCGTCCGTCCGTCCATGGGGAAATGCATTTATACATTTGAGCCGTATGTGGTCAGTGGACAGATCGACTACATAATGTCAAACCACCATCTACATGTATTGCCCATTATTTCGTACAATTTGGAGTTAAGTGGAAGTCTTTAAGTGGTCAAAACTGTCAAAAATAACAAAAGAAAGACCAATTAAATACGAAATATATGTATGGGTGCGCATGCGGACGTGCGTCCGTACGGTCCGTACGATGTCTGTTCAGGTCATAACTTGAACAGCTCGGATCTCAATGAAATTTGGTATGGGTGTTTACTAGCTACTAAGAGGACATTCAATGACTTGAAACGTATTTTATTTGCAAATAATACAAAAGGGATTGGGGCACAAGTTTTTTCAACTTATGAAGCCCCTCTCCCAATACAGTCGATTTAAATACAAAATGTTTACAAGATGACAGCTGAACATATTTACATGCATGATTGAGTTATTTTATGGTGATTGATGTAGTGCCCTCCAGAGCTATATGGGTTATGGCTGGTTTGGTAGCTATAACATTTGGCGGGGTTTGTGTGATTTTTGTTCGTTTTAACTAAATTAATGTTGGAGCAGGGTTTTGTGCAAAGGGATATTTTCTTCATATATATATATGTTAGTCAAGTGTTAGTCAGCTACTATGGAAGACAGTACATCCCAATTGACATTCAATAGAGGGTTCACTCGTTTTGTTTGGGTTTTCCATTTTAGATTTATTCATCTTTGTTTATCTGAAAATGTTGGTTTTTTGGTCCGCCCGATGTCTCTCCATGCCATAACGTTAACAGTAATGCTGGGATCTCAATGAAATTTGGTATGGATGTTCACCATTATGATGACATTCAATGGCGTGTTCAATCGTTTTGTTTATAGGTTTTTCGTTCTATAGTTATTAACCCTTTACCCAACAGAAGGGCCCTGTGCCAATGCATTCTCTTATATATGCGAGTCGACCATAAGTCGCCTCGCATATATAAGAGAATGCATTGGCTTAACACATTAAAAATTATAAAATTGTTAAAGAATGTAAGAAAAAATGGTAAAAAGTGTTAAAAAAAGATATTTTGTTAGGCCAATGCATTCTCTTATATATGCGAGGCGACCTATGGTCGACTCGCATATATAAGAGAATGCATTGGCACAGGGCATAACTGTAAACATCACAATGTGGTCAAGGAGCCGGTTCCAATGATATCCATATTTGTATGGTTCTATTGAGACAGACCGAAGATATTTTAGGCTGTTGAAGCTTTATTTGGCCGGTTTTGGCCGGTTTGTTGGGTAAAGGGTTAAAATGCTGCTGTTTGGATCCATCTGAGTACATCAGTCAAATATGTTAAATGTATGACCACACTATAGGCGGTATGCCACAATGGCACCGGACGACAGTCGATCTCTTGTTGTCGCTATGATATACTGTCATTTACCTCTCAACTACAAGTCACAAGCTACAAGTCACAAGCTACACAACTCACAAGTTACAAGTCACAAGCTACAATCAAGATGGCGATGTTGCAACTATAAAATGTTATCAACGCATTTGACAACATGTGAATTCGTTGATAATATATATATGATTAGTTAATTTTATTTTAAAATTATGTCTGTATTTGCAGAATTCCGAACATACTCGGAATTTTTGCACTGTCATGATTTGACCGATGTGTTTCGTCATGTGTAACTGAGTCGGATTTTGACGCCAAAGTCGCTTGTACATCCACTCATAACGGTGTCACGGCATGGGTTCCACATGCCTATGTGTGTCTATATGTCCACATTATACATATTTGAGATGAGAGAAATGCACCTTAAGGGTCAGACACACGTTTTGCAAAAAAAATCCTGGTATTTCAAAATGGATTTTTTCAAAATCTGTTAAGAATTTCTTTGTAAAGTTTGGTTCATGCGATTACGTGCACAATATTTAAGAACCATCGACCTATTGGGTATTATATAACCTCATTTACTTTACATTTATGGCATGAAATAAAATTCCACTGTTTTCAGGTACCAAGACTATTTTCAAAAGTACAGTTAATTTATCTATGATATCATATCTGAAGATCACGAGAGGGGACTTAATTATTCGTTAAATTTACTGATTATTTTCATTTAGAAAGGCTATTAACCATAAATATTTTTTGTATATTGAGAATGTTCACGTCATGCCTATTGATCAATTAAACATTGGGCTGAGATGAGTTCTGGGCCATGGGTTCATAACCAAGTTAAAGATGACCACCATATCTTAACACTGTGGCCTAATTCCAGTTGATTACCCCCTGATTGAGTGGACCACAATGCATATTGACATTTGTTTCCATTGGGCTGGAGTATTTGTGAATGCTTTATTCTTCATTATAATATATGCGGGCATGATGCTATATTATGCAATTTATAATCTAACTCAACATACAAATGAAGCCTCCCCTCATACAACCAAGACAATAAGCTATTTGTGATTGAAGTGTTGTATGAAATTATTAATTATTCTAGCAGTTCGTGGTGCCGAAAGGCACAAAACAGAAAACAATATTTTCAACCTCTCAAATGTATTAAACCACATCGTGTTGTCCTATATAATGGCTCAGATTCTATATACATATATACAATAAAGATGATATGTGAAATTAAAGATTTTTCGCCAGATAGATCCAAAGAAATTCTTTGTTGAAAATCTCTTGCCATTTTTGGCTGGATTTATGAAATACGTGCGTCTCCCCCTTAAACATCTGTCAAGATTCGGTTTCGTTGTTGAAGTGCACACATAAAGCCTCTGATATATCCGATACCTTGTTGGCATGTGAGGATAAGAGGTTGTAATCGTAAATGATTTCATTGTTGGTTGGATATTGTGGATACGTATAGGCTTTAAGGAATAAACGCCTACTCATGAGAGCTGACATGCATTGTGCAAGTGATTTTTGAAAGTTCACTACAGTCGAGATCCCCTTGTTGTGGAGTATGCTATGAATCTCTAACATGTATAGCTACGCCCGTAGAGATCATACTCCACTTGTTCAAAACTTGGGAACTGTTTGATGTTGTGACAGGAAAGTTTATTTTATAACATTAAAACAAAACAGTAAAGGTAATATATCTCTTAGTTAATAGCTGTTCCTTATAGTAATGCATTTCACTGTACACGTGAAGGTTCCAACTCGAAATTACACGATATAAATGACTTTGTGGAGAAATTTTGCGCCGCTTACAATCATGAACTTTCTCCCAGGTAATTCAGTAAAATGTTTGGAATATATTTTTTAGTACAGGGGGTGGTCCCAGATCGAGATTGCATGTTTTTTGTGAATTTTGTCGACTGGCAAAAGTGACAAAAAAGCATGCAAAGTCGAGCTGGGACCACCCTACAGTACTGTGAAGTATATTATTTAGGAATAAGTATAAACAAAGAAATATATTCCCTGCCTTGTTTGTCCAAATGTTATAAAGTTCCCCTGTCATGACGGGTCAGAACATCAAAAAGTTCCCAGGTTTTGTACTGGTGGAATGTCATCTCTGTGTGCGTATCTAGAGTAGGGATTCATGGCACGATCTAGAAAGTTCACTGCAGTCGAAATTCCTTGGTGTATCCCGCGTGTACACCAAACGAACAGATTACCGATGTAATGTGACATTGGCCCATGTGGAATCGCGACAAATTGATGTTACGATTGTAATAGTGTTTTGTACTTATACAGAGCTTAGTTTCACCTATATATATACACGTGTGATAATACTCTTCGCATTAATAGAATAGGCGAGATCCACGAAACTCGTGTATAGTATACGCATATGTATCAAATATATAAAGCTACCATATATATTGCCAAAGGACAACGAAATCCGACAATTAACGCACGAGTTACACGATATGTTCAGACGGACGGATCCCTCGGCTTTCTGCCCCGAACCTCCTAAAATATCCGTTTTTTTACGTTATATGAGATGAAATGTTGGGATAGCTCATTGGTCTATAATTTGCCGACGTGATATACCGCCATTTTCGATGGAATTATGAAGTATAGTTTCCCAGCTCTGGGTTAGTCCAAACTTATGAGACGAATCTAGCTCCTTGGAAACGCATTCTATATATAGATATAGATCTGTCAGGCCGAAAAGGCTGAAAATCCCTCGTAATGCAATGGTCGTCTAAATGGTTATATTGGGAAATGACAAGTGCTTGCGTGGTTGGTTGCATCGTTGCTTTCTTGGAATTTAGTTCGCTTTCTTGTAGTTTTTTCTAATAGTTAGACAAATCTGTCAGTGAAGGTTCCGTACCAACATTGGCCTTGCACCGATGCACTCCCGTACAACTGTGAACAATGAGCTGAGCCATGTCGTCTGCGTTAGGTTTGGTCATTAGTTATGAATCTTATGACTCGGATGAAGGATGTGGCATGTCAACAACGTTGGGTTTTTATCAAACTTTTGCACTTTTCTGAGTGATGGCATGTATACCACACCAGACGCACGCACGTCACGCTCAATATATACCGTCTCCGTAACGGACGCCATTAATCAGCGAAACGTTGCAGGAATATGGGGTACCCGGCGTTGCTCGGGCAAAGAATATTGTAAACAAAGTGTTTTTTACATAGGTTTACAGTTTCAAAGAACTTCTCTGTACACCACATTTGCGGTCTTCCCATGCATCTTCTGCATATGTGAATAGGTTGGCTGTTGCTCTATTCCTGATATGGTATGGATAAAGAGCGTTCTGCTTGTTTATGCTATTCGAGGCGGTGAGTGACATTGAGTGTGGTCTCTGTGTAGACTAACGATACAGAGCGTTCACTGTTGATATATTCCTGATATGGTATGAATAAAGAGCGTTCTGCTCGGTTATGTGCGGGTCTCATTTGGTCTTTTTAAGACATCTAAACGAACAAACAAACACAATTGAGTATTGGTATAGATGTGTGTTGCGTCGTGTATAACGAAGCGGGACCAACAGGTTGTGGATACTACGGGTTTCGTCCAATAATATTTACCAGAATTACGGCCCTTGTTTAAATTTTGTGACTTTTGTGCATGTCCGTCCAAACATAACACCTTGTAACTCGGGTGTTGATTATGGGATTTCGTTGTCCTTTGGCATAGTGATAGCACCGGGGGGGGGGGGGGGTACCGACTTTTACGCCCTCGTTTTACTTTAACATTTTTGAAACGCTCGTTTTTGTATCCGTATGAAAAATTTCAGCTTGTAACTTGTGCATGGATCATTGGATTTGGTTATGCTTTGGTCTATTGCTAGCCCAGTTTAAGGGAAAATGATACCTACTTCTTGGGTTTCGAAAATAAAAAAAAATTCTCCATCCATACAAATAGTTGACCCCTCTCTAAACTGAGCGTCGGGGGGGGGGGGGGGGGGGGGGCACATGCCAAGCTTGACATTGTACTTGTTATATATATTGCTGCAATTCGCGCATGTGTTCCTATAATGTCAACGCATTATGTTGTAGTTTGCCCAGTGAGAGAAATTGGATGAAGAGCGAGCAATCTATCAAGCGAGCAGGCGGTATAAGAAATGTATAATAACCAGAGACGCCATCTATCAACCGTTGAAGCTTTAGGGAGCTAGATAACCACGCCTATATGACCAGACTGAACTTTACCCAAAGGTTGCTGACTACGTCACAAAAATGTGATGTTCATACTAAATTTGGCTATATCTGTGACACCTAGATATTTTAAGGCTGCGGAACACGTATATAGGGATTCTTCACACGTAAAGAACTCATATAGCTGACGGACCAGCAAGGACGTGGCGACGGGGTTTTGGGTGTCTACCCCCACCAACTATATGGTCAACATTTTCAATAGATGGAAATTTCACGCCTGACGCAACATCAGTTGAAACGTGTACTCCACATATAGGTTGAATTGAATTTGTTCTCATTGTTTGATTTTCCAACAAGTAATTAGTGGGTTTTGTTTTTGTTTTTGTTAGACCAACAATAGCATACTGTTCTACTTTTTGTCAAAAATGGCCATTAGGTGGACATTTTCAATCCTTAGGGGGTGTCAGGTTGGAATTTTCCATCTATCGAATTCCCTAAATGATTATCCAAATGACATTTGAATGAATTCAACATTCAAATAGATGGCAAGAGTAAACTTCTGTGAAAGTTTTGACGAAAACACATGGCAAATGAATAACCTTTGATTAAACCAATTCTAAACCAAGGAGCCGGATCCTTAATGACGGATACCACCACAAGCCAACACGAATTGGGATTGGAATTTCTGATCCAATATATTAAACTAGTCTGTAACATAACTATTAACTAAATTAACTGTATTATTCATTATTGTCGTGATAAATTTTGTGGCATGTGTAAAATTTCTCAATCATTATATATTTGGACGGTAGCACACGTTGGGTGGTGGTGGACACACGGTGGAAGGTGGTGTGCATACAAAACAGGTTCAATGCGACCGGTGATCCATTGAGCTGTTCGCATGTGGCGTTTGCAATTTGATCCGAAAGGTAATAACATAACGCAAACAATTCCAATTGAAAGATGTATCATTATATAGGACAATACCACACATGTAATCCCCAACAAAAGTCTTCTCCACACAAATAATGGACATCGCACATTTAAAGGTACTCAATCCGACCAGATGCTCCTAAATTACTATTTCTTAGGCTTCGGGTGCTAAAAATGTTTGATTCGAGTCGAGGAACCCACCCACCAAAGCTCAGAGTGGTAAGATATTTATTTTAGAAGTTTGTTATTTCTCGAGATGTGTAATAATATGTGGCCCAGAAACACGTGATCAAACAGACAAAATTGCGGATGAAGATGGATAACTCTAAAAGCAAGTGGTAATACAGTCAAATTTCGTGATACTTTAGTGATAATACGGCAATATTTTGTTGAAAAAAATGTTGATAAATAACAACTATTGGGAAATTTGATACCAAAGTTGACAGTGGTTAGCATTATTTTGTTGCAATAAATCGATTCTGAAAACTAAAGCGTATTTTGAAGAAATGTTGTTGTATCTTGATGGTATGGGGACCGTCTGATCGGATTGAGTACATTTAATGTTTCGAAAGTTTAAGTTATCATTCCGAACAGAGTTTCCTGACATGCACAATGGATTAGTATGGTGACTGTACAGTCTAAGTTAACAACAGACCCACATACAGCAATTCCCTAAGTAATCGACTCATTAAACACAGGAGAATTATGGGTAACTTTTCAGGAATTAGTCGGAAATATGGCTTGTTGCCATTCATCGGAAAGCTCTCGAGGAGAGCTTTCCGATGAATGGCAACAAGCCATATTTCCGACTAAATCCTGAAAAGTTACCCATAATTCTCCTGTGTTTAAGGAGTCGATTACTTAGGGCACTGTTGTATATCAGTATGACTGAGTGTATATATACACAGACTGTCGACTATGTCGCATATATTGGAAACAACATATTCTTGCATTAATTATTAATTGGAAAATTAAATTGTTATTAGAAATCTCAATCTACTATCGGTCTGAAATGGGAAACTGCTGTCTTATAGGCATGCACTTATATGATGTGAGCCTGATACCTAAACCCCAGTTACCACGTTCTTTAATTACGACAATTAAAAACTATGGAGGTCATCCCGAAGATCCGTGTGCAGTTTGGTGACGATCGGACGAGGGATATGTTCTGTAGGTTGTCCGAAGGATTTAGTGATGCACGGACAGGTTTTTCATTGGAATTCGGAAAAATATGATGGCTCCCATCTAGTGGTCGCACAAAAGATCCGTATGGAGTTTGGTGACGACCGGGTAAGGTATGTGGCCTGTAGGGTGTGCCAAAGTCATGCAAGAGTGAATTCCAAGATGGCTGGATGCTGGCGGCCATGTTTTCAACGAAATTCGAGAAAAAAATCATTTATATCTTGAATGACGTTATCTTAATCGGGTGCACTTTTCTGATTAGCTGTATGTCATGAGAGGGCTTGGAAGAAAGATCTCGTTAAGCGCACGATTATACATTCATAGTTCTTGTAATAATCGCCACGAGCAGAATTTGCTATTGTTTGATATGAGTTTTATCGAAATTGAAATCTCTGGGATTTACATTTCTGTTGTAGGTTAATGCCTATACACTAAGCTGACTTGTATTACAATGAGTCTGTTTCCCAGGCAAACCGCAAGGCAAAGTTCTCTCCCCTCGATACGCTGGTGCATGGCCACTGTCACCATGTGCAACAGCAGTTCTAGTTAACCCTTTACCCAACAAACCGGCCAAAACCGGCCAGATAAAGCTTCAACAGCCTAAAATATCTTGGGTCTGTCTCAATAGAACCATACATATATATATGGATATCATTGGAACCGGCTCCTTGACCACATTGTGATAGTTACAGTTATGCCCTGTGCCAATGCATTCTCTTATATATGCGAGTCGACCATAGGTCGCCTCGCATATATAAGAGAATGCATTGGCCTAAAAAAAATCTTTTTTTAACACTTTTTACCATTTTTTCTTACATTCTTTAACAATTTTATAATTTTTAATGTGGTAAGCCAATGCATTCTCTTATATATGCGAGGCGACCTATGGTCGACTCGCATATATAAGAGAATGCATTGGCACAGGGCCCTTCTGTTGGGTAAAGGGTTAAAACACAGATTCGACAGCTAATGCATTACTACGTTAGCTGTCGATTGTTTTAACCAGAACTGGTGCAACAGTGGTGTCTATTTTTTGGAAATACTAGTCGAGGTGCATTACTGCTCCCCGGGGAGGCAATATTTGGATTTCTTGAGATGCACTATTTCACCACCCCTCCAAAATGCTAAGTTGCCTCTCCATTGGAGGGTTTGCCGCCGAAGAACAATATGTCCCTCAACGGGGGTCATGTGTATCCCTGTCAATAGGATCGAAATCCATAAAAATGTCTATCACCACATGTCACGTGACAGTGTACACGTGTGTGTGTGATGTGCCGTTTCTATTCCCGTTTTCTTGTCTAACGTCTGAAAAGCTTATTGAACATAAAGAGATAATTTCCGATAAGTTGAAGTTGTTAATAAGGGATTTAGCGGACGGTATACCAAACTGGTTTCAGAAACATGTTTTTATTTTCTTTTTTACTTATCAACGTAGGACTTTCGGACGGACTATTTTTAATTGCGCTGCATACTGCAAGAGAGGTTTTCGGACTAATTTGGTCTGTTTCGGCAAATTTCCATTGAAAATTGACAGCTTGGTTTCTCAGAATAATGTAGTATTAATCAAATATAACCGACAAAACTCTTTACTAAAACTATAAGAAATCCAGGGGAGTCGGAAAAAGTTTGCAGGAACGTATGCTGATTTTTGACTTTCGACCCTTGTTGGGACCCACCCACCCCACGAGTCCAAATTTGTTTCCGTTTTCGGCAGTTTTTCCCGACCATTTTTGGACACCCACCCCCTTTTAACACTAAAACAGAGATTTGCGGGGGGAAATTCACTGTAAACAGCTGTATATGAATTTATGTGCATAATATTGGTCATGGATGTTAACATTGACATATAAATAGGAACAAGTCATTTTGGGGTCATTCGGTCAAAATAAAACATGGCTGCCAGCAGCCATCTTTGATTTCAAAATTAAATCCATTAGCATGGGCTACAGGCTATACTGTTTGTCTGATTATCATGAAATTTGTCAGTTATGTTAATATTGACATATAGATGTGTTTTAAGCCAAACTCATTGCAAAAACAGTCAAAAAGACTTGCAGGAAAAATATTTTTGATCGACCACCCACCCACACCGGCATACGTGCCCGGAAAAAACTTTTTTCCACCCCCCCCTGAGAAATCAGTATAGTTTACGTGATGGCAGTGGTTTGCAAAGAATCATAATTCGCAATAAGGTCTTTACACATTGTAGTAGCAGAATTACAATTTAAAATCAAAGCTATTTCATATTTATAAAAATCCACTATTCGATAGAGGACAGTGTGTTAGTCCGATGGTTCAATAGTCCGAGGGTTCAGTAATCTGAAGGTTCGAGGGTTAGTCTAAAGCGACCCAGACAGAGGGTTCAATAGTCCGAGGGTTCAGAGGTCCGAGAGTTCGAGGGTTAGTCTAAAGCGACACATTGCAGAAAGAGGATTCAATAGTCCGAGGGTTCAATAGTTCGATTGTTCAGTAGTCCGAGAGTTCGAGGGTTAGTCTAAAGCGACACAGACAGAGGATTCAATAGTCCGATGGTTCAATAGTCCGAGGGTTCAGTAGTTCGAGGGTTAGTCTAAAGCGAAACAGACAGAGGATTCAATAGTCCGAGGGTTCAATAGTTCATATCTCGGTTTTCCGAGGATGGTTTGGTCCAACTTCGGTAAAACCTCTCAAAACTTGGAAATTTCACGACCGAAATAACAGAAGGTTATAGTTCAAGTTTCCAATTAACATTGTTAATGTCGTTTCATACCAAGATTCGAACATTGTCCATGTACTTTCAGTCAAACTTTAAGATTGCAATGTCTATCATTTTCCAATCATATACAGGGGTGCTATATTATAAAATTAAGATGTTCGGTGACAGATTTTATATAGCACTCCCTCCCCCCAAAAAACTTGAGCTACTATTATATTGCCGTGACCACATACACCACTTTAGACATGGCTACCAGCCCCGTTTAACGGTGTTAACCAACCATTTGATGACTGAAATATCGCTGATAAACACAATAGATTCCCATTTATTTGTTTGTAGGGGGTGTGATAACTGAACCATTCCAATGAAAATCTTCAGAACTGAATGGGAGAATCCATATCTATATATATATAAAATGAGTAGGATCCGTCCCTCTATATATCTGTCTGTCTGCATGTTCACAATTTTTCACCTAATCCCTTGGACCGATTCAAAGTTTCAACCAATATAATGTGGTTACCCTGGCGGATATTATAACGCAGTTAGTTTAAATACAATTTGATTTATAAAAAAATCTCATTAAAACAAATAATTTTAATTTTTAATAATTTATTTTTAAATCAAATGTTTAAACGACCAAAATGTGAGCGAAGAGCACAAAGGAGCCCTGTGCCACTCAATGAAGGATTTGTCTAATATCAAAATGTGCGCGAAGCGCATAAAGGAGTCCTTTGTTCAGGGACGCAGGCCCCCTCCGATACTGAATAAAGGCCTCAGAAGGGAATTTATTTAATCAAGTTGTAAATAAAGGGTTAATTATACAACATGCCGCTGTGTTTTATTGAGTCCATACACTGCCGATTTACATGCACCCGTCGACAAGCTTATCTCGTATGTTTTGTCCTGAATTCCTTCGCAGCTAAATGAGACGGCGTTGTCCCGTATAGTCCCGTATACAGTAAACTGACTGTATCATCAGGTCAGGGAAGTGCGCAAATAACATAACGTACAAATGTGACATGTGGGATTACACGTAAAATTGAAGATAGTCATTAAGACGTTGTATATATCTTCCCGCAGATAGTTCTACACGACTCAAGTGTTGTAGTAGTATATAGCCCAAGCACGTTAGACGTGAAAGGGGAAAAGTAAGGAAATAAATCGGAGAAAGCTGTTTTTTTATATATATATTATTTAGGTCATAACATCGCGGATGCGTCACGAAAAGTCCCCGTAAAATCCGAGTTGACGTTTTTTAGTTACACCATTTTTTTCCATATAAGAAATCAAACTCTTTTTTTCCACAATCTTACAAAAGGTACTCAATATTGTTCAGTACAAAATAATCCAACCAGAGATACCTATTCAAAGGCGAAACTCGAATTAATTTAGCAGATATTGATATGAAATAACATAATGACCCCCCACATTTAACGATTTTTTAAAGGAAATTTGTCTTGCAGCTTGACTGAAGTCTAGCTAAGAAAATCAGGCCCCATTTCCTGTTCAACACGAAGCAATAAAGAGCGTCCCTTGTTAGTCTATTCTTGATATGGAAATAATAAAGAGCGTTTTGTAGATAATTCATACCAGAACGTATCGTCAAAATACACACACGGGGTAGTGCAATACAAGTGCAAAGAGATCAAATACACACACAATATATACGGGGTGGTGTAATACAAGTGCAAAGAGATCAAATACACACACAATACGGGGTAGTGTAATACACCCACAATACGAAATAGTGTAATACACACACAATACGGGGTAGTGTAATACACCCACAATACGAAATAGTGTAATACACACACAATACGGGGTAGTGTAATACACACACACACACACACACACACAATACGGGGTAGTGTAATACACACACAATACGGGGTAGTGTAATACACACGCAATACGGGGTAGTGTAATACAAACACAATACGGGGTAGTGTAATACACACACAATACGGGGTAGTGTAATACAAGTGCAAAGAGATCAAGATATCAACGTAATTAGTGATAAAAATAATGATAGATTAACGTGAATTTAACTATTGTGGAGATATAATTGGTCCAAGGCCCCCTACCCCATCCGTACCCCCTGGTTATATAAAGTTTGGAGACCCGATTATCTATATGTGATTTATAGCGCAGATACCTAGAACAAAATGACCCCTCTCCCAAAAGTACATAAAATTTTATGTACTTTTGGGAATGGGGTCATTTTATTCCAGGTAGATGTGTGATTTAGAGCATACTAAATTGGTATGACCGCGAACATAATTGACCAAATTTATCTTCCAACCTGTCTGTAATCTGAACATTCATATGTGTGTCGACAGAACGGCTATACCCTTAATCGGGCTTTATCGGCACCGACATCAGAAAGTCCCCCGTGTACGAGGGCATCAAGTCACTGTGTCAATGTTGCGGTATATTTCTGTGTTATCTGATTATGTATGTGTTATTGTTCATCTACTTTATCGTCCGTGTCATCATTGCCCTGTGCCATATGGGAGTCGATTGCTCGATAGATATACGCTTCTGTATCATATACAGACACGGACCGCCGAAAGGGAGGCAATCATCTGAAAATTACAACCAATATATACACCCACAGGTATACACAGTCTCTTATGTACTTTTGGGAGTGGGATCATGTTGTACCTGTGGATCCACCGCGAAATCATCATGCCGTGTAGTTATTGATAACGACGTTTAATGTATTGACAACAGCGTTTTTCTGCGTATTTTTGAAAAAATTCGTAGGTTCCAACTGATGCCCATTTCAGTCAAATATTTCACAATAATTAAATGTTGGTTTGAAAATAGACTAACATTGAACTGCCAAGCCTGCAAATAGTGTATCTGTCATTTTCAGAATGCGGTCCCCAGCACTGCGGGCTTTAGCGTCACCAAATTCACCCTCTGGGAACCTCATTCTGCTTAGGCCTCAACTGCTATGGGAGAACTATGCTCAGTTGAAGTTGGTGATGATCACCCATTAGTCACCTATGTTATGCATTTTATCTTGAGGTACCCAGAGAGTGAATTTGGTGATGCTAGCCCGTGTGCGGGATAGCATCACTAAATTCACCATCTGGGGACCCCATTCTGCAAATGACAGACACACTATTTGCTGGCTTGCTAACTGCAGAACAATTTCAACCTGTTTTGGTATGGAATTCCCATCCGATGTTGTGTCATGCAGGCATGAAACTTCTAACCGTTGAAAAATGTTGACCCCCCATCCTCTGTCCCTCGTGCGTGCGTCCTAATTCACAATGATTGTACTTATAATATATATACCTCTAATCGGCTGTGTATATAGTGTGAAATTGAATGAAGACTTATTATAAACGAAAAATTAGTCAATTGTCTGTATACTTGGCACATTATACGACGTCCGTTTTAGCCATGGTTGAACAATTTCCTTTAGCACACCCTACATGTCACATCTCTCATCCGATCACCACCAAACTTCATATGGATCTTCGGGGTAACCTCTAGATAGGAGCCATCGATTTTACACCCGAAATTCATTTAAAAACATGGCCGCCAGCAGCCATCTTGAATTTAAAATTTGACTCCATCGGCGCACCATGCAGCCCACATTTTGTTTGGAGAATTGTTTTGAAAATTTAAAGGCATGTTTAGGAACCTCTAGATGGGAGCTATCGAATTTGAACGATTTTGTTTATGAAAAACATGGCCAACGGCAGTCATCTTGGATTTTTCTCTTTGTATGACTAAATACTTTGGCAAACCCTACAGACCACCCCCATGCATCCGATCGTCACCAAACTGTATGTGTATCTTTCGGGGGACCACTGGATGATGTTCCTGCACAAATTATCATTTCTTATGTTAATGATATGTTTTGGTTAAATTTCACTCTCACCCCTGTTGGCAATGTGAACAACATTAAAGTGATGTGAAGCACTCCACTGAGGTGTTCCTGGTCGGAATAACAAATAAACATATAAAGATAAGTTATTTTCATTAATTTAATATCCAAATAGTCAGAAAACAGCGTCATTGTTATAAACGAATTACACGCAGTTACTTTATTTGACGCAATCATTATCGTAATGTTTATGCCCAGTAAAGCGTCCCGAGTAAAGTAGTAAATATTTGTGGGTAGTTCAACCGTTGTATTCTTTGAAATGGTACAGTCAATGTGGTTGGAATTTTCGACAATCTCAGTTCTTTGCTCTCCATTCGTCCAGTGGGGATAGTGTTTGGATACTAACTGACTGTTTTTATTCAATTACATAAGTCCACAATATGTCTTTAGCAGCTGGCAACGATACTATACGTGTAGATATGCACGTAATATTTAATGTTTGTTGGACAAGATACGAAACCGCGGCCGTGAAAACTCAAATAACATCATGTCTAGCGTATGACAGACTGACTGTCATGGATGCATGTTTGGCCGTGTGAATATTACACTATTTAGCATTCGTGCTTCCGTTCATTGATAGCATAACACGTCCATACACGCCAGTTCACGTCCAAATGAGACCTTGTTGACACCAGGCCAAAACACAGTACATTGCTCCACTTTTACGACGAGAAATACCTGACATTCATTACATCGCAAAACAATAAGTGCGACCTCGTATGTGAAAGTGGAATTCTTCTCTGACTCGATCGGTACAATATCACACACAACGCAAGTCAGGTGAAGACAGTTTTAGATTCCAGTACATATAGCCAAGAAAGTTTAAAGATGCATAATCAGAATTAACGCTCGCAAAATTACTAATTCTTTGGCTTCGGGGGAGGGGGGGGGGATAAAAATATTTGATTCGAGTCGAGGAACCCACCCATCAAAGATCAGAGTGATTTTTGAATTTTTTTTATTTCCCGAGATATGTAATTTTTGGCGGCCTGCCAAATATTCGTCAAACATTCAAAAAATGTTGTTGTTGGAATCTGATGACATGGGTACCATCGAATCGGATTGAGTATCTTTAGGCATACAAGAGAACGACCACCCCTAATTATTGGAGTCACAGCTTAAGCAATGGATTATCATTGGTGTTGTCGACTTTCTTTTCGTTTGTACATGCACAAGAAAAACATACAAGAGAAAGACGATCCTTATTTGTTGAAGAGGCATGATCTAAATGGTGTCTTGTCAACGGTGTCGCTGACGTTTTTACATGTACCACATTCTTTTGTTTTACAGCCCGATGGATGCCCTATATATACACATTGAAAGCACGAGTCTCAAACTGTTATGTCCTCCATGAAATATATACTTTCGTGAAAAATACAAAGTTATTAAAACAAGCCGTAAGAAAAAGAACTAAATACTCCGGGCATTCGGTATAAACAGATAACAGTATATTTATATTTCAAATGTAATGCAACCCTTACTTATAACGAATAAAAACGCAATACACGCCAAATGGACAATGGCGGAATAGACACGAGCGGGTTCAAATATTTTTGCGCTATAAAAACGTTCAACAACATACATGTCCGCCCATGTTCTGGTATTTAACATCGGCATTATAATCCGGCAAAGAAAAACAGCCCAGACCGCGTGTATACTGCTTCTGTATCTCTCGGTAACAAATACAGCGTGCACGTAACATTATCTTTCAATGGTGACATTTTATAAACAGAAGCTTATATATGCGTCCAAAATTGGTTTAATAGCTGCAATATTTTTCTTAAATTATTAAATGTGCGGGGATGTTATCCAATCTGAGATCATGACCTTGTTTGTGATGCCGACAGTATGTTCACGCGATGTGGTCTCTTCTCGTGTGAACTTGCGTGTAAGTGAATATAGTATAGCGTTCGAATGCACACATGTCGTCTGATAATAACCCTACTGCCCACCGCCGATGTATTAATTATATAAGCCTTGTCACCGATTCGCGGCCATATATTGGATCCATCCAGCCCCGTTCCGTTGTTTAGTACATATCAAAGTTCTGGAGTAGCATTCCATATATGGAGCTTTTGAATATTCACGAATTGCATATATGGAATGCTACTCCAGAACTTTGACCTGTAGCACTAAAGCAACGGAACGCGGCTTGATGTATCCAATATGGCCGCGACTCAGTGACAAGGCTTATTACTAAATTATGGCTATTCAGTATATTGGTATGTGTTCTTGTAGATATCATGTTTAAAGCATGCTCTGTGTGAGTCACATTTCTAACTAATAATTCAAATGTGGAAAGAGACGCATATCACATTTGACATATTAAATTATTCAAAACTCACCTGGAACCTGGCATAGAAACTGATCACAACAGTCTCCAGGATTTCCAGAAGCTTTCTTGACTAGAACACTTTTATATCCATCTGCGCATGCGTGACCTTTACAAAGGTTAGCATCGCATACGCACGTGTAAGTATGTTGGCAGCATCTATCGCTGCTATTTGCCACTTCCGTTAATAACAACGAATCACTAGGACACTGTTTCGTGACGTCATCACACTTCACAGAATAACAGTCTTGAGAAATATCTGATTTTCCATCTGAAATAACGAGAACATAAATACGTAAGCATTACAGATATGTGGAACGCTGTGTCATGGGTTAATTGTATGGAAATAGAATAATAATTTTGTTCAAAGCTGTTATTTTTGTGAATTTAATATCCAAATTGGAAGCACACAACGTAACTCATATATGTGGACAACATGAAGTGAATGGAATCATTAACGTTCATTTATCGGCGATTAATTCGTCCTGCATTTAGGAGAAAATACAAATGTGGGTAAAAATACAAATATGGGTATTCCAGATGATGTAATTTCGAAAAAGTGGACCATCGATGTGTCTGTAATGTTGGGCATTCAGTATTAATTAATCCTTTCTATACCAAATACTCACTAACCAGTAGTTATCACTTAGAACATGCAGATAATAAGTTCAACAAAAGTTGTTGAACTTATTACTGAACATTTCCCTCCATTAATATAGGACTTCTTCTGTACTTATACTATCTGGCATCTGCTTATTTTCCCCGAAAACCCCTCCAGTTAAATAATAGTATATCCAATGTATACTTTTATAACTGAATAGAAGAATCCATTTAGTATAGAATGGGTTACTTTCCAGATTCTTCCAGTTGACATGGAGCATTGTACTCACTAATCGGGTGGATTCACTAAAATAGGCTCTTTGGGGAGAGAGATTCTCCTAAGCGAATCCAACTCCAACTAGAGTTCCTTTTGTAATTGTATGCAACTGCTTATGGAGTGCTGTTGTGACAGTGCATCCTAACGTATGTATGTACGGTTGTGTGTGTGTACGTAATGTGTTAGATTGTATATGCGTACGGGTGTGTTCGAGAGGGTGTGTGTTGTCTGATGTGATATGTAAGCTCGTGTTCATGTACAAACAATTATAATGATATTCTTTTCCTCGGTAGTTTGTTCTCTTGTCTGTCTTTTCATTACTTCTTGATTGCTAACTGTATTTATGTTACATTCATGTACCCTATGTCTTTTGTTAAATCTTCAATACTGGAGGCAATAAAGATATATATATAATATGTCTTTAAGAATTAAAGGGACACAAGGCACTCGCGGTGGGTAAATGTGCAAAACATATAACAATCTGTATAAACACCACCAATATGAAGAACATGGAGAAATAGGTCAACTTTTTCTTATATTCATTATTTCCTGGTGTTTATTTGGAATTTATTGCATTGGGAAATTCCAAAATTCATGCAGTGTAGTATATAGTACTACTGAAACATTCTGAGCGTTATATGGTCCAGGAACGCGATCAACTCAGTATAAAATACTATATATGAACCAGCCCATGTCGTATAACTTAACCTCTTCGCTGCTAAATGACGTTATGGCGTCGTGTGCTGGGCTGTTGACGCTATAGTCATTTTCCAGTGGAAAAATAAAACGGGAATGTCACAATAATCATAAAATTGACTCAGTTGAAAGGCTATTACCATTCATCATGGAACATCATACAATGTTTGAAACTTCGAGATACAGTTTTTCCGATGCACCAATCTCTGACTTCCAGTTATGTATAATGGCCTACTGCTAATGTGCTGAAGTAGGTCCGTGGTACTACGGACCATATAGCACATGACGTGCACTTTTACGTCCGTAATAGATATACGGACGTCATAGCAGCGAAGAGCTTAAGATACACTGTTTGGTTTGGTCGTCGTCTCCGTTGCTAGACCATGTCACGACGTTCTCAGTTTTACGGTGGGGTGGGGGATTTTTCCACTGAGCGGGTTAATTTCACACGGAAATCACTGTACCATACGTAGAAACCACTGGCCCCGGGCATCAGCTGACGAACTTGCCCAGATACACAAAGCAGAATACCTTCTTTTCGCATGGATCACAAATGGATCACGTTGGGGATTAGAACCAGCTTCGCCATCACTGGGCGTGTTATATTGGGCTAATGCATAGCCGTACGGACGTCCGAGTTTTTAGGTGGGGGGGGGCTTAGATTTTGTTCATGATATATTCATGATTGTAAATACAGTTTTTGCAGAATATACCTTGTATATACACATGCAAAGATATAACAACATAGATTAATATTAACCTATAATATGTATAATTCGGGCAGAAATGTGAAAACTACTGTAATTTGCCACAATTTCCCTCTGAAATACCATTCAATTTGTTCAATAATTGCCCAAATTTGACCGAAAATGTTTCCAATTTGCTCGAAAATTGCCCGAATTTTGAGCTATTAAAACGTTTGGGGGGTGGCTGAAGCCCTCGCAGGCTCTGTGCCATGCACCTTACCAACTGAGCCACCGGATGAAAGGGGGGGTGGGTAAAGTACACAGAACACATCGACATTTACAAAAGAAATCACAGATAGAAAATAAGCTCATGACATTACTCAAGTGTATTTTCCTGATAGACTAAAAGTCAAACGTCGAACGCTGCAGAAATATGCTACGCAGTATAATACTACAAGGGAACCAGCATATACGCGCAGGTCGACCACAATCGGTTACACCCCATCGCGATATCGCGAACAACACGTTCGCTTTGTGTGGAGGTTATCGGTGATATATTTCTAGTGCTGGTTAGACCATCAGTCCTAACCATTTCCTCGTGCAGAACCATATGGTTTACTCGGTTATATTATGCAATACATATCAAGATGCAGTGTGCAGCGCAGGTGCATGCAAGCAGGAATGTTTTATCATTCATGCATTTAATACTATGCATGTAACACGCACGGTGGTGTATATTTTTATTTCTGCGTTGGTATGATTGATGGCGTACTGGTGCAACAACTGCATGGTGGAAACGGCAAAACATTTGGTCGACACACAACGGTCGGAGCAAGCTCCATGCAGAGTTCAGTCCCCTGCGCAGGACTGAGCGCTGCCCGCACCAACACGTAATGTAAAGAAATGTCACATTTATTTATTTGAGATTTTTGTAGGTTACAATTCATTCTGCATCATTCTGAGAAACTGAACTGTTCATATTCATTTGAAAATGGTCTAGATAAATCCAGAATGAATTGTAACTGGCATTTTAAAACACTTCAATAAAAAAATGTTAGATTTAATTGAGAAAATACACGTGCCGGCAGCGTTCAGACATCGCATAGCGAGGGGAGTGAACTCTGTTTTGCAACTTGCGGTCGAAGCTGCTGCGCACGAGATTATCGCCTGAAGTTTCATTATACACTCTTATAAAAATAGGGTATATTTGATTATAAAGAGCATACAGGGCAAGAACTAAAATGTGTATTTTATGCATGATATGGTTCCATATGGGTTCCGCCATTTTTAAAGGACCAAGTACATGTGTATCTGGAACTAAATGAAGAACTATAAAGAAGTCCATGCCGCCATTGGCTGTACCTCACGAAACCTGGTGTTAGAACCAAATTGAAGAGCCAATTATTATGAATTAAATATTCTGATTCTTGGCCAAAAAACAAACAAACAACCAAACAAACAAAAATAACCCAGTTTGGTTCAAAATCTATTTCCGCCCACATGACAAAATTAAGAACCAATTTTGATTGCATATATATATATATGGGACCCAGATTTCTGAGTGTAGCATGCGATGATACTAAAAGACCGTATGGACATTGACTTCAATGTAGACATGTATGAACAACTATACAACTGTGTAGACAGTCATAGATTATTGCGTCGGTGTTTTGATTTGAAATCGTGTTAGTGTCACATGCAACACCGTCTGATTTTAACAATATTATAAAAGATTTATATCTCGCCCAAATCACGGCCATATTATATATTCCATTGTAGCGTTAGGATATGCGGACGCGAATGTGCATAGTCGCGACGACTTAAAAAAAAATAACTATATTTTATTTTCACAATAATATATAATATATCAACAAAATATCAAACAAAAGTATATTATTGCACAGGAGCAGCATGATAATCCATATTGTATATTACCATTTAGAAGAGGAACCAAAAAAAATAAATATATATATATATATATATATATATATATATACTCCACCAGAATACGGAACAGCTGCGGCCTTGGGGTGTCCTCCAAGTGATACAGATTCTCAGATGCACCCCAAGTTATTTACCCCAGAATGCTTCATAGTTCACAACTAAGAGATATAGGTATTCCTCTTCATTTGAGAATAATAAACAGGCAGTACCGACCGGATCGAAATTAAGAACAAAACACACGTCGGTATATACCTTGACAAAAACAACATGTTCACATTTTATTCGACCGGATGAGTATAGGAATACAATGTTTTGGAACTTCCTCTTTAAAATGGTATATAATATGGAATACGTTGTATATAATGTGATCTGGTGATTCGAAAATTAAGTGGTCCTTTAAAAGTCGCTGCGACTAAAGAGGCACTCGCGTCCACATATGAAAATAGATCCATGTACACGACGGATATACTTTCTTTTAGGTTTGCATGTGTGCTCTTGTTACGCATTCTTTCCGTTGTTTGTTTATTTGTTTTGTTTCTTCTAAGATTTATTTGTACCTACAAACCTCTGTATGCCATGTCAAGCATTCCTTCCGTTGTTTGTTTTTTTAATAAGATTTATTTGAACCTACAAATTGCTGTATGCCATGTCAAGCATTCTTTCCGTTGTTTTTTTTTTATAAGATTTATTTGAGCCTACAAACTCCTGTATGCCATGTCAAGCCAGTTAGAAATAGCGAGCCTCTAATTTGAAATCATGACACGTGCTCATCGCCCGGGGTGTATCAGGTCGCCACTGGGTGATAAATACGATTAAATGACAGTAACATATCGTCGTGTAATCTAATAACTAACTCCCGGACAAAGAACAAGCTAATTCGATTAATTTCACAAAGCTGTCTCCATACCAGAGATGTCGCGTGTCCAACAGTCAACGAGCAATGTTATTCGTTGGATGACGACAATTCCGGCTTGAGGTCAAATAACGCCATTCCAAAGCGTAGCCGCAACAAATTGTCATATTGTCACTGTCCTGATTTGATTATGTTGACCCCACGTGAACTCCAATGACCGACAAAACCACAAATAACTGTTTCACTATCGTGCCGCCAGGGACATCAAGAGATGACCATGGACTGTCGCCCTTGTGGCATACCGCCTAGTATGAGAATACCTATAACATATGACTGATATATACTGAGACAGACGAACCAAAAAGCCAACAATTCCAGATAAATAAAGATGAGTAACTGTAGGAATAAAATTCCGAACAAAACGATTGAACATTTTATTGAATGTCCTCATAGTAGTGAACATCCATATACCAAATTTGATTGAGATCCGAGAACTTCTGTTGAAGTTATGACACGAACAGACATCTGACGGACGTACGGATACACCGATTGACAGGTGCAAAACAGTATACCAGGGGTATACTAACGAGCAGAGAAATATATTGGGGCCGACTTCTCTTGAACAATCTGTAACAAGCGAGACCATTGAGTCGCGGCCGTATTGGATTCATCCAGGTCCGTTCCGTGGTTTCAGATATTCATCCAGCCCGGTTCCGTGGTTTTAGTGCTACAGGTCAAGTTCTGGAGTAGCATTTCCATATATGGAGTTTTTGAACATTAATCACTTCCATATATGGAAATGCTACTCCAGAACTTTGACCTGTAGCACTAAAACCACGGAACCGGGCCTGGTGTATCCAATATGGCCACGAGTTAGCGATAGGACGTATTTATTTACCCGGACCGAATTTTCGTGCATGGGGCCAACTTCTATATATGGGGCCGATTTGTTTTGTGCAGATACTCGTTTGCAGGAATATACTGCACAACACCAGCTGATTGACTTTATACACCCGTATACGTTCACAAGTTAAAAGCACGGATGACCTTGGTTGTAGGTTATAATTTAGAAATAAAAGTTACCAATTTATGAATCTCCTCGAGAATATACTAATAATAAAGAATAATGATAGTATGAATGCGATATTACCACAACACATACTTTGTGTGAACCGAACATTTGTTTATATACAGCACGCAAAGAGTGTGCGATAAGCAAAACACTCAACACCGCGGCGATTTTTTTGGGAGAGTGGTTCGTGGTGACCTGTCAATCATTCAACACCGAAATCTTGAGTGGCGAGGATTAGCTAGAGCTATACCAATGTCGTAAACAATGGTGTCAATTTTAACAAAAGTTCTTTGGTCGGGTCTCCCCGGTGGTGAGTGTTTTGCGTATCGCTCACTATTTACGCACTGTATTGTATCATAATATAGCTTTTGTTTACTAACGTACGATCCTGACAATAACATATATGTATGCGATATTTATGATTAGTATAAGAACAAAATATGTCTAAATTTTAATATTCTTTTTGTTTATGGCGGTTTTAACGGATGTGATGATTGTTTAACACCAATACCCACCGCGAAGGCCATCCGTATCTTTAAACGGACATGACTCATTTGAGGAGGAAAATATAGGCTGACAAATACACGAAATATTAATACATCGTCTTCATAAGTTCATATGCTCTGAAAAATACTTGCCATGGTCACAGCCATTTACCAGCTGTTTTAATTTTTTCCCACAGAAGTGAAACAATTGCTCTTTATTTCTTCCATATATATTTCATGAATACAGACTAATATGGAACGCCATTTTCTATTCCACGCCGTGTTGGGTCGAATTTTTGGTACATGGGAGGGCGAATTTAGTACCCGACTTCAACCATCGATTGGGCTGAGACAATATGAAATACCACATGGTTGAGTAATATTGTCACCAATGGTGCTATATCTGACAAGAATGAGGAAGTCGGTGTTTCCGTTACCGCTTAATGGTTTTTTAATGAATGGGGTATGCGAGGAAGTAACAACAATCGACGCTATACGACAGAACTCGTTTGTGAACAATGGAGGAGCTTGATAATGTAAACATAGTTGGCGGCACCGTAATGCCAACCACGTGGTTATGCGCGTTTACGGAAGTTCCAACTTCAAGGCTGCTCCGGGGAGATAAGAATCCGAGTGTAAGGGGCGTAACTAGATAGTCTCCACTAGGGGTGGACTCAAACTGCAGGGTATAATTCAATCCCATCGCTATACGCTGCTCTGATCGCTACCATCATGTATATTATCGTAATTAAATATAACATTTTTTTTATTGAAGTATTTTGTCAGTTACAACTTACAATTCATTCTGGCTTGAATTAGCCAATTTTCAAATGAATATGGACAGTTCTGGTTATTTCATTGTTTAAATAGCTGTTTTCAAATTATTTTTATTCTCAAATCCAAATTTACCGAACTTGCAATATAGTCCATGGATGGGGCCACTTTGAAATACACCGGAAACTTCCTGAAAACAGTGTGGCAGGGAAATAAAGCCAGACGCATTTCTCAGAATAATGCAGAATGAATTGTAACCGACAAAAGTCTTAAAGTGATGTGAAACACTCTGGTTGGGCGATCAAATAGAAATTGAGAATTATCTTGCTCAAAGTAGTTATTTTTTTACGAATATTAATCCAAATTGAGAACACACATCGTCATTTTCATATATTAATTAAATGCAATGACTTTCGATGTCGAAAGTATTAACTTATCAATTTCACGCACAAGTCCATAATATGTCTTTAAATAAAAAATGAACGATTTCACCACATTGTGTGGACATGATGACAGTGTCCAGCGTAGCAGGGGACTGAGCTCTGCCTTGCAGTTTGGGTGAGTTTTGTGTCAAATTTTGACTTTCCAACTGAACCCATTAAAGCAGGCCGAAATTTCCAAAGTCCTTGAAATTTAATTAACTTCCAACTGGTATACACCAAGCTGTTAATTTTCAACCAAACACCCCCTATGGTTGGACATTTCCACCGGAGTGTCATTGGAATACAACCAATTTGCCGAAAGTGAGAAATTATACGACCTTTGGTCTGAAAACAAGAAATTTCACACAAAATACCGGCTGGAAAATTAAACTATATCAGAACAATTAAAATCTTTTGGTTCTGACAGAAGTTTCAGGGATTAAATTACCAACAGTTGAAAAGTCTGGGGTGGAATGAGCCACCCTAACACTCTGTCGCCCCTGATGACATGCTACCAAGACCAAAGACCGAGAACATGATTTAGAGGAACACGTTGGTTCCGTTTTCGCGGGTAACGCCCCTACCATCCTTCATTTACTGAATGGAGTCTGCACTCGGATATAAAAGTATACATTGCAATAGTCTACTATTCAACTAGAGGGGAAATACAAGGCGAACAGAAAATACAAGTTAGGGGTTAATAGCGGCCCAAACCGTGCGAGTGCGGGTTTTCATGAGATCCCGCACTGTTACTGGTCTCTAAAATTCCGCCTACACACCATATGATCCGGATCCGAGCTGCTCCGGGCTGGTCCCGGTGGTTTATAGTCACATCGGTTACTTGCGCCCTGATGATATATTTGGGTTGGTTTTATGCGATTCTGGGCTGGTCAACACGACATATTTCAATATTAAGCTCACCCTTTGCTCATTCTGAATATGGGCACCATATAAAACGGCGAAACAAGTGCAGAAGTATTCCTATTCATCGGGGGGGGGGGGGGGGGTATTCAGATAATAAGTTCAACAAACTTATTATCTTAAAATCTCCTATATATAGGCCCTACTCTATAGTCATCAATGAGTAATTACTGAAGGAAGGGTTAAATCTCGCCTGACATTACATACGCCGTATATTAAGAATAGTTTATCAGCTGCCATTTTGCCAATCAGATAAGTGTTATCTGGGTATTTAAATACCAGTCAATTTACAGATATATCGAAGCATGGCGACAGATTCGGGCATGGTGACATTCACAACGGGATCCAATTATAATTTTACAATTACCAGGTGATAATTACCGAATCTGCACCCAAATTGCTTCCTACGCACTACAATAAACGACAGATAACCCACACCGTATAGTGAATACCACCATATATAATTACTTTGGTACTTAAAGGGGTACTGTACACTAAATCCGTTCATTTATGGGACCATCTGATATTATATTCAACAGAATATATGCAACAAATGAGTAGCAAGACCACTTAACCAGGAATGTATAATAAATACACTAAAGCTCGTTCGCTAAATCTAAATCCCACGATTGGTGTAAATTTGGTATTCAGAAACACTACGTGTGTATTTTGTTTATACCATGGTCCTACCGATAAGATTAATATTAGAAAGTTAGAACGGAAAAACATCGAAGAAATTTGTCAACAATTCAACCCTCCGTGGGCCCCGCGGCAACTCAGTACATTAGTATTGTTACCTGGCGAAGGGATATGAAACCTGAGGGAATTGTGAAAATGTATCAAAAAGCTATATAGCAATTTATGGTGAAAAAAATTGTCACATAATATCAAAGATGTCACATAATATCACATATTTATGAAAGTATAACTAACGTTTTGTGTATTAACGTGTCAACTTGGAGCTATATTTTCCAACGGAATGATTAATGCCGGTGTTACTGTAACGCAGCACTGTGTGGAGGTCACAATAGGTCACGAGCATTGTAGCCCCTACTGTAGGTATAGCACTTTACCGTTCAAAACGAAAAGGGAACGGTTATACACACAACGTGCCTATATACCTATACAGTGGCGATTCTTGAATTAAATCAAAATATGTCATTTGGGTGTGAACATAATCAAAATGTGTGTAATGTTGTACTATAAAAGACATAAAAGCTGCGTATACCAGCCTTTTTGCTGAATTCCGAATACCGGTCAAATTGGGCACATGATTCCCAGTTAACAGAGGGATATGAATCCCGAGTATACCGCCTGAAAATGGCCAGAATCCCGCGTACCAAAAGAGGGGGGGGGGTGACACCCTCCTATAAGTTTCTCAGCAATACTTTCCATCTTTGAGTATGCGTCAAGGCTACTACTATACGATCTACCGTGGTTTATACAGTAACACAGTAAATAAGAAACCAATATATATAAAACAGCGCTCAGTATACAGGCCTATAAAACTAAAATATGTGATGCAACGCAACCCAGGGATTCCAAAATGTGCATTGTTCAGTGTAGAAAAATCGCGCATAACTGGAATTCCCAGCGCTATACCTCCAGGTACCAGAGCAGTGGAGTGTATGCCCTATTAGTAGAGAACAGGGAGCAGAATTGTAAATTTCCTGAATACGACCCACCAAGCTACCACGTGCAATAAATTCTCCCGTCGCGTTTACAAATGACTTGAGCAGTTGAAATTCACTCGCCGCAGGTATCCATTAACCCTTTCTATACTAAATGGATTCTCCCATCAGTTTATACATTTATATATAGGAATGATCTATTATTAATTTGGAGGGGTGTACATGATATTATTTTTGAATTCTTGAATTTTTGAATGATTAAACAAGTTAGCTAACTTGTTTATACAAGTTACTAAATTGTGTAAACAAGTTACTAACTTGTTTAACCCTTTGAACCCGTAACACCGATATTTAGGTGCAAACGAACCATAATGTTTTATTCTCTGATCAAATATAGATATTGAGAAGTACAAGGAGAAAATATATACATAAGAATGAGAATATAACAGCATATGTATAATATATACAAGAACTTCTCGGTGTAAATATAATCAACGCCTTCCTAATGTATTAATAGCATTATCATCGTCATCACCATCGTGACTATATCCCGTAACACCGATATTTCGGTGCAGCGACGACATGATTCGGTAGCAAATTTATATATAGTATAACGAGCGTCTGACCCACTGATTTATATTTAAATTGCCCCCACATATGTCAGCGGCGCCCATGGTGCGTATGGAATGGTTGACCGCTAGTATCGGGTAGAAATATATGCGCATGCGCATAGCATATAATCTACAAAAACATACGATATTTTAAGCGAACTATGCCGCTATATTTACGGCATATCTTTCGTGTTCCCCGTGTGTGTACAGAACAGACGTAATTTAGAGACACAATTTCAGTTTAAACAAGAAAACCATAGTCAGAAATGGTAACGCCACCAAGATCATATTATTAGCCATAAATATAAATTATAATATAATTATAATATAAAATATTATTCATTAGTTAGCGCCTATATTAGCGCTTGTTAAATACCATCTAATAAATATTCATCTTATTCACAACTTTAAGGAGTCCTTCTGGTACACGAGAATATTTATCGCCGTTTGATTTGCACCAAGTGAACTCGGCGCATATATAATTGATAGAACTGACCTTTATTATGATGATCGTGTCGTTATTTGTTTAAGATACGTATCAATTGACATATACGCACCCGTTCCCGATTAAAATCTATATATATCGCCCATTTTAGGGGACCTCCGCGAATTCGGGGACTTCCGCAAAGTGATCTCCACAAATCGGGACCTACTGCAAATCGTCGCACCCAATGCAATTTGTAAACAAATACGATTGACATGCGTTTTAACGAGGTGAGCTTTAATTAAACGAAAGAAGCATTCTACATAAACTATTTGTCATGGACTCAGCCAGTGTGCCATATATATGTGTCAACTAAGGTCGCTTTGCGTGGTAAAAGTGAAAAGTGAAAGTGGAAAATCCTATTGAAAATGAAACTGAAAGTAGCCTACAATTTTGGGAAATTCCGCGGCAGATTGCAGTGAATCTATACTATTATATTGGAAGTGAATGTACAATTCCTGGAATTCTATCAGATATCCCGACTCTGCTCGTTTTCGTGATCATAGGTTATATAGGCCCTATATGACCACGAAAACGAGTCGAGTCGCGATACATCCATCGGTACAAACACATTGTGTATACGATACAATATTGACTTGATGACCAGAAAATAAAAGATCGTGGTTAATCCAAGTCTCCAACAGAACAGACATGCGCGCTCCAATTAAAATTACCCACAATTCACTTCACTACACAGGGGTTCCCAAAGGGTTATACATTATTTTCAGGATATCAGAGTATTTATATTTTCAACAACATATTATTACACCAGTGACTTTAAGTTTACAATTTCAGCATGTCCTGACCCTATGGATACGATTTATCATATTTTCAAAAACGTATTATACACCGGTGCCGTTAACTTACAATTTCAGCATATACGTGATTCTATTGGTACGATTGAGTAAGGTACAAAAAAACATATCCAAGAATATATTTCTCCATTCGACCATGAGTCTATACATATATGGTACACTAGTGTCCACCCACTTCGTGGCGGGAATAACCTTACAAATTCGTAACTGAAGACTGTCTCCTACTATAGCTCATGTATTAAATCAACCCCACCTGCCCCCTGTGCATAATAACTGTTTCATTTGTACCGCGCACTTCCGCGTAGTTCTGCGCAGTTCCGCGCACTGTTTCGAGGTGCCGGTACTACTGGTTTATCGAGTACGCTATTTTATAAACAAACTTTTGTCAATAGCCGTTTTGGTCAAACTAAACCTTTTTCGACCGTGACAGCAGATCCGAATAGTAGCTAAGATGTATTTAGATAGAATTATCAAAAGAATTTGACCGATTAGGGTGCATTTTAAAAGAATCGAGTGGAGAAATCTTGCTGACATTTTCATAAAACACGCCGATAATTCCAGAAGATAAAAGATGGCGGTTATCACAATAGAACAGGCATAATATTACCCATAATTCACCTCACTATACCAGGGGGCTCCCAATGGGATATATATTATTATCAGGCTATCAGATTATTTATATTTTCAACAACATATTATTACACCGGTGACTTTAAGATTACAAGTTCAGCCTGTCCTGACTATCGATAAGATTGAGTCATATTTTCAAAAACATATTATACACCGGTGGCGTTAACTTTACAATTTCAGCATCTACGTGATTCTATCGGTACGATTTGAGTAAGGTACACAGAATTGGAGACTACCACTGAATATGAAAAACAGCCACACTAGAAACACCACATGGTGGCGTAATTACCCTCGCGTATATTAACCAGTGTTCTGCTACATATGGGGAAGGGTCTATCGCATATGAAGTTGATTTATTCGCGCATGCGCAGACTAGCGCAATGACAAATAAATGGTTTATAACGTACTTATACACGACATACCCACTAATATATATATTTAAATTGGCCTATTGAAGTCAGCGCTGGCAAAGGTGTCTATATGGATTGGCTGCCCGCTAGAAATGGCTAGGAAAATATGCGCATGGGCGCAGACTATAATTCATTTTTAAAAATGCGTTTAAGTTAAATGTGGCGCTATATATGACATTTTGTTGCATGTTTCACATGTTAGTATAGTAGACACAATCTAGACAGCTTACTTGAACAATGGGGCCACGATATGTTACGGGAAATTACGTTGTTTCTGGTCTCTGTAATATCAGTCTCTGTTGTGCCACATGCAGCAAAAAGTCTATCGCATATCAAGTTGACTTACTCGCGCATGGTCAGGTATATCTTAATTTCACATTAGGATATTGGTTGCATCGAAACGCAATTCGCTGATGTATAATTACAACGTTATAAGCTAGAATTCGTTTATCCTGCAAATTTCGGGTAGTTGCCTAGTAACCGTTTCTAAGGCGAGATCGGGTGGCAAAGTCTCCCGATCTTACAATGATCAGTGGTCCGTGCATGCATATATCATGCCTGCACAGTTTCAGATAGGTGTCCCCTTTCAACATAACCAACACCATGCGACTAGACACTGTCTAAATTAAGGCAAAACATACCACTGAATGGTTAGTGCAATTATGTCATTCGATCAGTTGTGGTATTTGCTTAGCAACCGTTGCTACCCTTAAATGGGATATTTGGTTCACTATTCTGGTCGGGTATATCTCAAATTTCACGTTAGGGTAGAACCTGCATCAAAAAACGCAATCACTAGGGTTGAATTACGACGCTATAAGCTATATATGTACATTTTCCAGTCAATTCCGGGTAGTTGCCTAGCAACCGTTACCAAGGAGTTGCCGCGAGGCAAAGTCTCGCGATCTTATAATGATCGCTGATCCATGGGGGACAAACCTGTAAAGTTTCAGACCGGTGTCGCAATTTGAACATAATCAACACCATGCTACTAGAAACTATCTAATTTAAGCGGACATACCACTGGGAGCCCCGGGTCAGGGTGTCGATCACTGTGGGGCGCCAGGGTTCAAAGGGTTAAACGAGTTACTAACTTGTTTAAAGTTAATGTTTAAACAAGTTAACTAATATGTTTAAACAAGTTACTAAATTGTTTAAACAAGTTAGCTAACTTGTTTAAACAAGTTAGTAACAGAAGACTGAGGACGTGGTGGCTCTATGCTGTTGTAGAAAATGGCTATCCGTAATTGGTCAGATGCTAACTTGTTTAAACAAGTTAGTAACTTGTATAAACAAGTTTAAAACTTGTTTACACAAGTTAGTTAACTTGTTGACTTGTTTAAACAAGTTAGATAACTTGATTAAACAATTTATTAACTTGTTTAAACACGTTAGGTAACTTGTTAACGTGATTGGTAAGATGCTAACTTGTTTAATCAAGTTAGCTAAAGTGTTTAAACAGGTTAGTGACTTGTTTAAATAAGTTAGTTAACGTGTTTAAACAAGTTAGTAACTTGTTTAAACAATTTAGTAACTTGTTTGAACAATTTAGTTAGCTAACTTTTTTAAACAAGTTAGTTAACTTGTTTAAACAAGTTAGTAACACAAGAGGAGGCGGTGGTTCTACGCTGCCGTGCTATATCACGCCATGAATCTCTACTCTGGATACGCACGTGGAGATCATGTTCCACCAGTTCAATATCTGGGAACGTTTTGACGGTCTGACAGGGAACATTATAACACTGAACACCAAACCAAGCTCGTCATGAAGCGAACCCTGCAGCTTCATCCGTGCTGGACGATGGTTCACCAGAGAATAAGTGAGCCACCTTGCACTGATCTCCAACAAGACAAGAAATGAGGACCACAATAGAAGAACATTTAAATAATGAAGTAACAAACAAAAAATCCCTTATGGCTGATTTCCAAGACAATTATAGACTGTAATCGGAAGGAAATCACAAATTGATTGTCTGAGAGTTATATGAATCTATATTTTGCTTGAATGCGGCATTTTTGCAATTGTGGTTAATACGAGATATATTTTGATAATCGACAATCTGAATGATCGGTCTCCCTAATGAAGCGAATAATTCATCCAGAGAGCAACCAAAAAATGCACCAGTAGTCATTTTCATGAACTGCATCAACATTCTATCGACCTTGACTGCACTTTATTTTATAAAGGATACCAATATATACGTCCACCACATTCAATACGCATGTGTGGTCCTATAGCATGGGTACCCTAATCATTAACATTTCAGATATACTGGGTGTCCAGCTCAACTTTTCGAGACACCGAGTAACATGGGAGCTTGATCTATTCGGTATCAGTAAGCTTTTGGTTCCTTTTGGAGTGTGTTATGGACCTTCCCTCTTTTCTAATACGCGGGATCCGGGTGGTTTCGAAGTGGTACGCACGAATCATACCCCTCTGTCAACCCTTTGATGACGGGAGCTGCGCTGGTGCAGTATTAAAAACATGAGCCAGTGCATTCTCTAATAATAAGCAAGTCTCCCACAGGTAGCCTCGCATATATAAAAGAATGCACTGGCTTACACGACCAATATCACTGTTAGGCCAATGGGCGACTCGCATATATAAGAGAATGCATTGGCACATGGTTTTTGCAAAAATTCAGGAAGCTCCAGTCATCAAAGGGTTAACTGATAATCGGGATTCATATATGCCCATTTTAACAGGTGTTCATGATTCAACAAAAAGTATAGTATGCAGCTTTTATAGCATCAAATTGTTAATTTTGTATTATTTCTTAGCCAAAATTAAAGATACGGGCGGCGTTGGCGGTGGATATGCTGTTAAAATATTCAGCTCCGTCAAAACCGCCATAAACAGAAAGAATAGTAAAAATATAGACATACCTTGTTCTTATACCAATCAGAAATATGGCATAAACAGTATGTTATTGTCAAATGTTTTTCCTTTGTTATGTAAACAAAAGCAAAAAAAAAAAACGTTACAGAACCTGGCTTTTGTTTTAGATCCGGATATGGTAAACATAGAGAGCGCTATTTGTTAATGTTTTCCTGATATGGAAATAATAAAGAACGTTTATATCATTTATGTGTGACTAACCAATAGAATTGCGCTGTGTTATGTAAACAGAAGCAAATCTTCTGAAACACGAGAAGGTTCTTGTTTATACGTACACCATCGAACGTCTTGACAATATACTATTTACGCGCTGATTATGTTTGGCATATGAACAAAACTATATATATTTTAATATTCCTTCAGTTGATGGCGATTTAAACAAATATGAATATTTCTGCAACGAACGCCGCGCGTGCCTTTAAATACTATGTTGTAATTTAGTCTCATACATGTACATGTATGTCTCGATGTGTTGAAGTTATGGACATTACTTCAGCAAATGAGTGAAAATTATCATATTAATGTGAAATAACATGCATGATTTGTATTATATATATGTCATAACCGGTTCGAAGAATTCACCCTTCTCTGTTTACTGGTATTCAGAATTCGTGGGGGTAGAGGATGACACCCCACTTTTGTATATTTCTTCAACGAAATGATCCATGATATTTGCAAATGGGACATCTCATAGTACAGTATCAACGTTTCCTGTGTCGAATCTAGATCTGTTTTCATCACGCGATCGGATGTAAATAGGTGTGAGCGTTGTGTCAATGAGTTATTAATCACCAGAGCAGTAGTGCATGCCATACACTATATATATACTATATATGGAATACAAATAAAGCGAGTATATGATTTCTTAATTGATGATAAGTAAAAAAAATAGCGACGAGACAAAGATGGGTAGTTAAGGTGTAACGAAAGTATAGTTATTGACAAAAGAAATAAATCTAATAAAAAATCTGAGCAGACTTCTCATGGGGTGGACTTCTCTGGGTCGACTTTGTTTGGGCCGACTTCTTAGTGGGGCCGACTTTGTTTTGGGACGAATTATCCTGTATTCGTGTTATTTTCGTACATGCATCTAGACTAGTCACCCCATTAATTAATCTTCAGACAATTGAATACGACATGCTTCGTTGGCTGGCGTTTAGTCGTTCAGGTCATGTCTGCCAACGAACCGGAATTGATGGTCCTGTAGATCCGTTTTGTTCCGACTCAACACACGAACACGCCTCGCTCTCGGCAGGTCTTGTCCTACGTACACTCATATAATATTTATAGCTTATCTGGTTTGTCTTCATCAATGAACCATTATAAAAATGCAAGGGGCGTCCGGAAAAAAGGTTAATATATGCGACTAGTATTTTCTTATTGGAAAATTATACTAGTTATACTAGATCGTTTTGTTGCATAAAAATTGCGCGTCGCCAAATTCACTTTCCAATGGCATTTCCGAGTGTACCCACTCGATTTGTTAGGACTTTTTTTGGACTGCATGTAATTATTTCTTATCACCTTACTGGAAGATTTAATACACAAAAGCACATTAAAAAGTAATGAAACGTCATGTCAGCGTACGCCCAGCGATGACGCGTAATAAACATTCTCGTCGATTCACCAAAATGAAGGTCTTTCGATTGTACCCTTGGCCCTATAGTTGAGAACTCGTATAATATAAATGTAACAATCGCTTTGGATTTGCAGACGATATACATCAAACCGAGGCAGAATTCGGTGAACAGCATGTTATTTACTGAAGCACATGGCTCACGGCAGGTCTTACCCCACAGTACACTCATATAATCTTTATAGCTTCTCCCGTTTGTCTTCAACAATGAACCATTAAGAGAGTATGTGAGAGTGGTGTTTGTGGTAGAATTAGCGAGGGGACTTAAATAATCTCGCGGAACTATTTTGTATATCAATGAAACGACCCATGCACAAAAGGAGGACTTAGATGGTTCATGCAATAGTTCAGCAACATTACAGCCTATACTATAGCGGAAGGGATCACTCTCACCACAAAAAGTGCCGAAGGGTACACAGGTTTTGGATATATGCCGAAGGGTTCGTAGGTTTTGAAATCCCGTTTTATATAAATGGCCATGATTTCTTTTAGAGACTAATTGTTTACGTTCCAATGATCATTAAAATGAACCGAAAACAAACTGCGGATGGGCGCCAAACTTTCTGGAATACAGTTGAAGTAACTGTGTTAGTGCCGATCACAAACCATGTGTACCCTTCAGCACAATTTTCAAAATCTGTGTTCACTTCAGCACTTTTTTGGTGAGACTGACCCGACCCCTTCGGCTATATTATATAGGCCGGATTATAGCTGCTTGCACTGAGTGTCGCTCTAATCAATGAGTAAACTAGATATATGGATATATGGAGGTACAGCCACGAGGTTTCCGACGTACATTTCAAAGTCACCACTATATACACCACATGCACTATATCTTATATGAATGTGGACGAGGTCCAAGTTGTTGGTTCATGCATGTTTGTGTTTGTGACCTAAACCGAAGGCCAATATCTAAAATAGCACTTCTGGCAGAATCTGCATGTGACTAATATATGCAGAATATGAAATATAATGTTCCTCGAGTTATAACTTGTGCTCCATTGCCTGATGTTTATTCTGGAAAGTTCCAGCGTCCGTTCGTGCAGATGATTATCGGCTTATTCGCTCTGAAATTGAATATGAGCTTTTTTCGTTTTTTTTCCCATTGATTATATATCAATATACATTATTATTGCAATCTTGATAGTGTGAACGAAGAAAGCATTTCTTTTCAATTCCAATTTCTTTAAATGGACATATAAGGCATTCGAAGCGGGGAAATATGAAAATCATAAAGTTTGTAAAACCAAAATTATCAGCAAAATTATTAGCAAATACTGATCAAATAATAAAGGTTTACATTACAAAGAGTCTTTACAATGAAAATATATTCCCGAAAACACAGATATTCTACTGAAATATTTGATTTGCATTTGCAATTGGTGATATTAGTTGATAAAAATGACTGACACTAACAGTAATGTTTATATATAAGAACAAAGTCTATTGATTTTTCCATGTTCTTATAATTATAGAGGTGATAGATTTGCAAACAGTTTTCATTATTCACTTTACCCACTGCGAGTGCAGTGTATCCCTTTAAGCCAATGGAATCTCGTTGCTGGGTTTGATTCTGATCTTCCTGCACTGGGAGTTCGCGCCTTAAACAACAGGATAATGTAACGTCATAATGTAATTCAGAACATCATTAAAGCGTATTAGATCGACTTCAGCCATGTTCTGCTTATTAATATAATTAAATTACGGATAAAGAAAGTTGCAATCAAATTAGGTTAACGAGGGGTTTAATTAGACGATGAACTCAGTACGATGGACTGGATCATTGTGTATCTGGGTTACGAATACTTCCAATCATGCTATGTATATAGACTATAAGGATACCGATATTCAGCGATGTGCATAAGATTTTATATTTAAAACGAAATTATATTGCAATCTAACTCTTGTAAACGTGAATCTGCCAGTTTACACTGAAAGCAATAACTATATGGGCGCAGCAAGTGGCCGAGTTGTGGGTATTCACCCGGTCATGTACAACAGCAGAGCAAAAATTGAAGCCGAAGAGGGTATCGAGGGTCTTCGTTCGATTATGTCCATCTTAGAATTTGTAACTGCACCTCACTGAACCAGTTCAAAATCACTAACACCATGCAGTAACCTTTGCTTTCGCCCCCTCTCTTGGAAGTTTCAAATCGGTACGTCCTGAATTTTGTAACGCTTGGATTAGTCCAACCTAATGCATGTGCCGTTATAGTTTCCAACTGATTTGATATTTCACTCTACAATTTGACTGATATGTGTTCGACGTATACGTGGAATCCGATTTGTGCATCTGGGCAAGTTTGTCTAGTTGCTTCCCGAGGCTCGGTGATTTCCACGTTCAGTTATAATATTTCACAGTGATATTAACAATATGCGCGAACTCCGTAGTAATATGGCCTATATAGAATCCATTAAGAACCAATGTCGGCTATACAGGGAAATTATTGAACAAAATAAGGGTTATTGGTCCCCAGCGGGTGAACCAATAAAATTTGAAAGAACCAAACCAAACCATGGCCAGCTTGTTGTCGCCCCACCCTGGAAAAAGATGAATCTAACCACTATCGTCGCCATCCCTGCCCAACCCACTGTCGCCACATCCCTGTCTGGGAGGTAGGTGTTCGTTGATATTGGCACTGCATGGGGTGTGCAGGTGTAGAACAGACTATTGCACCTGAGGATAACTATCATATAATATCGCGTAAATGCCATCTGCGGCGAGATGTGCCGCTCGCGGTTCCTGTGACCCGGTTGCACTGCGTGGTTATATCGATGCAAAATATGCAAACATTTATGCCTGATTAGACCAGAGCGTGCACTATTAAACTGCATCGTAGCGAGAGTAATCTCCCTATAAATGTCACTTGTTGGAGATGGTTGGAGATGCAAGTGAAGCGAACACACTCATACCATTAATACGCAGAAAAAGTCAACTCCCGCCATAACAGGCAGTGACGCGAAAACCGGCGACTCTTAGCATATAACCTTCATGCTTATAGTTGAACGACAGCGCCCTCTCTCGGATTATTAATGTGTACTTAATTTTGTACGGAATATGAGTGCAACATCCAGGCAGTTACACCCTATTCTTTCTTCGAGTTCGAACTAGTTAGCTAAATTACCTTGAAAAAAGTATAGCTTGTCAGACGTTTGATGGTATAAATGCATAATGACTTTGGGTGCAAGATACTTACGTAAAACATGAATATTGTCGGATGGCTCGAATTGTAATGACTAAAATTCGAGTCACATCCTACAATATTCACAAATACACTGCAAACAAAAAAATAGGACGACCAACTCTGCAGGTGAAATTCCAGTGATATTAACATTCTTAACCCATTCATGACGGGAGCTGCGCCGGTGCATCATTAAAGACCCTGTGCCAGTGCATTCTGTTATATATGCGAGTCTCCCATATGGAGCCTCGCATATATAACAGAATGCACTGGCTTACAAGGTCAAGGTAAATATAGTTAGGCCAATGCATTCTCTTATATATGCGAGGCGCCCTATACAGGGTTTTCGAAAAAAATCAGGAAGCTCCAGTCATGGAAGGGTTAACCCGGAATATTCGCCTGCGGGTTGGGCAGGGGTGGCGACGATAGTGGTTTGATTCATCTTTTTCCAGGGTGGGGCGACAACAAGCTGGCCTTGGTTTGGTTTGGTTCTTTCAAATTTTATTGGTTCACCCGCTGGGGACCAATATCGATAATCGATAATCGGATCTCCGAGCGAACAATGTTCCCAAAATCATATGATTAATTTTTCTACCGCTGCAGATACAAGTCATGGTATGGACGATTAGGGGTGGTATGCTTTGGTGCATGGGTGTATTGTAGTCAAATTCGTGTGTAATGTCACAAACTTGTTGGTGCTAACCGTATTCTGACCAGCGAGCACCCAAGGGCAAGCGGGAAATATCTTCCAGAAAATGACAATTCTCACAGTCAGAAGTATTTGCATAAATGACGAAAAGGCAAAATTTGGTAATGGTTTAGCATCTTAAACTCTTTCCAGGACCAAGATGATATTAAGTAAATATATAGAACGGATATATTTTATCTTTAGAAAAATAACAATGCTGTTTAGCTTATATTGGCATTCTACGGTGATGGAAAGGGGACCTTGTTTGAGGACAGGAGCGGCATGCAGATGCCACCTCTCTTGTCCGGCACCCCTGGTCAAGAGACTCAAGACTAAGACGGATCGATGGTAGTTTTGTAATACCACGATCGGGTTAATGTCCGCTATGTAAGTGTCCGCACCGAAATAGCCAATTCTCGAATGGAACGCGTATGTCAAGGAAACCACGGCGTGCAAACTACTTGAGGTAACCCGCACACAATACTCATCCAATTAGGTGCTTCGTCTCTAATTGAGGGTCTCTCTGTATAAAATAGTGGCAATGCACACAAAGAAGGACATTGACTGGCGCTGCCTGTTGTTCGTTCTTTTGCAAACACACGAGGCACAATCGAGAGCGATTTTCCGTTATCTTTTAACCCTTTTCACGACGGGAGCTGCGCTGGTGCAGCATTAAATATCATGTGCCATTGTAATCTCTTATATATGCGAGTCTCCCATAGGGGGCCTCGCATATATAAGAGAATGCACTGGCTTACAAGGTCAAGGTAATTATAGTTAGGCCAATGCATTCTCTTATACATGCGAGGCGCCCTATGGCCGACTCGCATATATAAGAGAATGCATTGGCACAGGGTTTTCGCAAAATTTCAGGAAGCTCCAGTCATGAAAGGGTTATTCATGGACGATTTTGTTTTGATTTTTGTGGCTAATTGTCGTTTAAATTGCCATGCTACAACTTTATTGGTGTTATTGGCGGAGGAAACAACCAATCCAACAATTATTAAACGTCACTATTTAAAGGTTCATCCTCAACCTGTAAGAACAATTTAATTTAGTATACTGCTGGGCAGGTGTTCTGAGTTAACTTAACTCATAAAAAGTAAGTTTCACCTTCATATTTCTGAATTGGGCTGGCACGAAGACAGTCAATGGCGCGGCTATGGCCATCCCAGGCAAAGTGCAATCAGTTGAGAGTCAGCCTGATATAGTTTTCCCGCGCCCACATTATGTTATTAATTCAATGTTCCGTATTACCATATATAATTGGTTATTGGAATAAAAGTATGAAACAAGTTTTCTATATCTCGCTGACCCTTAACTGGGCAAGTATAAGACCTACTAGTATCTTGTACACTATACACACACCAAATCCATATTAGTTATACCCGCGTGATTGCATTTCCAGTATTCTTGTATGCACTTTTGCCAATAAATCATCTGCCATTTCTGGATTTTCTCCAAATACATATAAGATCGATTGTTACTTCATTTGGCACATGTATTCTATACCTTAAATGTAATACTCCCTGTGAATGATGGACACACAGGTAATGTTTCGCTTCGAGCAGTACCAATTAAAGGGACGAATTACATTTAAAAAAAATCACAGTATAAGAAAGTTATAGACCACAATATCACAGCTCGCAGTTTAAAAAAATACTTCACAGATCGTACACGGGTTTTAAACCACCGTAATAACGTAAGTGTATGGACGTCTTACCGTACATGGCATGCGTGTGGCAGTAAAACCAAGATGTGCCCGATGTGTTCCTCTGGCTTTCAAATTGAACGACACGCATGCACCTCAACGGATCGACCATTTCCGTTGTCATGTGCACATGCGAAGCGAAGCGGAAATGGCCGAGTCGTTGAAAATGGCATGCACCTATATACAATACATGTCATACATATGTATTTCAAGCCACCATGCACGAACCCAGCATGGCATCTGGGTCAACGGATACAACAGTGAGGGATTTGTCATCTCTTATAGGTACATGTACATATAGATCAACAGAACATTGCAATCACCCACTGGCACTGAAAGCAATGCACAGTGGGTGAAATGTCAACTTTGGAACCTAATTCCGATGAATGGTTCAGAGTCAAATATCATATTGAATACAACAATAGCACGAATCTCTGCCATTCAAATAATATCTACAGGTGCAATCCACGTGCTCGCGTGCGTGTCTCGCGGCATTGTAATCTCGCGTGACGATGCGTGCTTCACGCGATGCAACTGCTGCGACAAGTGTTTACAGACGATAAGGTTCTGATCAGAGCCTGTTCTCTTGCGATAATGGACACCAGACTCCCAATCGAGTACGTCCGCGGGTCTAATGTAAGTTTGTTGACATTTATTCAAAGAAGGAACAAAAGCCATATCTCAATAACGCAGTATGAGCTGCAGAGAGCTCTGGTATAACATGAGCGCGACAGAGGGCTTCATCGAATGCACCAGATATTTCGACATGCATATTCACACCGTATTTATCAGTTAAAGGGGGCCATCTTTATCGATTTGTGAGAAGGTCTTGCAACAACATGCATGATCATTTGACTGTCGTTGCACGGTAGCTGACAGCGCCTCATACTACTCCCGATGAGAAAGGATGCTAAAGTTGCAGGTCATAAAGCCCGTGTTGTGGGGGACAAAATTTTCATAAACAGTAAACAAGTTGAGCCCAATGTGAAACCGCCATACCGATATTCTGAGGGTATGTTTGCTCCTCTGGATGACGACGAGATGAAGTAGCAGTTCGGGGAGTGTGACGATCATTGTTTTGATTTACAGGTATTATCATTGAATGTTGGTGGTTTACTATCAAAATTAATTGACCCAGAATTCCATTACTTTGTTTCAGCATTTGATATATTATGTTTCCAAGAAACAAAGTCAGACGATGCTGACGAAATACTTATACCAGGATTTAAACTGGTATATGTACAAAATAGACAAACTTTGGCAAGGTATAGGTCAGGTGGAATTGCAATATTAGTAAAAAATGAGCTTTTTGGATTAATTAAGAAAGTTGAGCTGTCCTGTGAATATGTAGTCTGGTTTAAGATCGAGTTTGGCCGAAATGAATCTATAATAATTGGAAATGTATATATACCCCCTGAAGGATCTAGCTATAGTTCAAATGAATGTTTCATGGATATATATAGTTCAGTTGTTGATGCCAAATGTCTAGGAAGTAAAGTCCTCCTTATTGGGGATCTAAATTCCAGAACTTCAAAATTAATTGATTATATACCATCAGAAAATGATTTCCACAAAACTCTTGCACCAAGAAGCTCCAATGATAGAAAAACAAATAATTTTGGATACAAGCTGATCGATCTATGTAAATCCACCGACCTATATATTGCCAACGGCAGACTGGGATCAGACAAGGGAATTGGTCACGTGACATGTAGGAATGTTAGTCTGGTCGATTATCTGTTGTTCAGCGAGAGTGCCTTGACCCATATTACTGGTTTCGCTGTTGGCGAATTCAATAGTTTGACCTCTGACGTTCATTGCCCAATTGCATTTAGATTATCGTTGACCCAGAACTCTTGTCAAAACTCGGTCACGGCGGAATGCCAGTCTGATCACTCTACCCAAAATAGAATTAACCCATGGGATCCTGAATTGGTTGATAACTTTGCTGAAAGCATTGATTCAAATGCATTAAATGCCCTGTTAGTCCACTTAGACAACCTTGAATATAGACATTGTGTAACTCCCTCTGATATCTCTGACGCAAACGAGAGTTTGAAGAATATATATATTAAAGCTGCGGAGACTTCCCTCGGAACGCGTCGGGTAGGTAAAAACGCGAAACCATCATCGCGAAATAATATGCCCTGGTTTACGAGAGACTGCACAAATGCGAGACGTTATTACCGTAAATTGAGAACAGCGTATAAAAAGCACCAAACCGCAAAACTACAGCGAGAAATGGTAGATGCTAGGAATAAATATAAACATGCACTGCGACTTAGCAAACGAAAATACGATGTTGATTTTAATGCAAAATTAAGAAAAATGAAATCTGATAACCCCAGGGAATATTGGAAATTGCTCAACCAAAATAAAAATAGTAAACTAACTGAAACAACCCCATCTTTAACAGAGTTCTATGAATATTTCAAAGAAAAGAATGTATGCACCTCCGATACCGGGGACGATTTTAAGCATGAGTTTGAAACATCTTCACTCGACGTTGATTTTACTTTAACGGAAATTGAGGATGTGGTGAGGAATCTGAAACTTGGAAAATCACCGGGAGTTGATAATATACGATGTGAATATATAAAAGCTACTTTCGAACAGATGAAACCACTGTACTTTCGACTATTCAATCTGATTTTGCGAACTGGCTTCATACCTGATGAATGGGGAATAGGCGTTATCCACCCAATTTTTAAATCCAAAGATCCTAAAAATCCTGACAACTACAGACCCATTACACTAGTTAGCTGTGTGGCGAAATTATTTACAGCAATCCTAAGTAATCGTATATATACATTCCTACAAATAAACGAATTATTATCAGAAAACCAAGCTGGGTTCAGAAAAGATTACTCAACAGTAGATCATATTTTCTCATTACATAGCCTAATTGAAATGACAAAAATTAAGAAAAAAATGAGTTTATATTGTGCTTTTATCGACCTGTCTAAAGCCTTTGATAGCGTCTGGAGAGTTGGACTATGGAGAAAACTTTTAGAAATAGGAATTAAAGGACGGGTCCTCCACCTAATAATGAACATGTATAATGGAATAAAATCGTGTGTATCTCTTGGGGGTAGGTGCTCTCCTTCCTTCTCATGTGAAATGGGTGTAAGGCAAGGAGAGAACCTATCACCAATACTGTTCTCGATCTACCTCAATGACCTTGAAACATATTTATATGACATGGACCAGAAGGGTATTGCGTTAGCTGACCTAAATGAAACCACATTTCATAAACATATCAAAATAATGTGCCTGTTGTATGCCGACGACACCGTCCTACTGGCTGATAGCCCAAAGGAATTGCAAAATATGTTAAATGCATATGCCGCTTACTGTGAAAAATGGAAGCTGACAATAAATAACAGCAAAAGCAATATTGTGATATTCGGTCACGATAGAAATTCCAAAATCAATTTCACAATTAATGATCAACCAATTGAAGTAAAAAAAGAATATAGATATCTAGGTGTGATCTTTTCAAATAATGGTTCTTTTGTAGCCGAAAAGAAAAGGAGATGTGATGAAGCCAAACATGCTATGTTTTCTATTATTTCCAAAGCTAGAAAATGGAAGCTCCCTTTGACGTGTATTATCGAACTCTATGAAAAAACGGTTATACCAATATTGACATACGGCTGTGAAGTGTGGGGAGTGGCCAACAATGAAATAATTAAGCGCACTGAATTATGGTTCCTCAAATTTGTATTAAAACTTAAAAAATCAACACCGACGGCGATGATTTATGGAGAAACAGGCTTACTACCGATAACGAGTAAAATTAAAAGTAGAATATTAAACTATTGGTCACGACTAGTGAGCGGAAATCAAACTAAAATATCTTATATCTTGTATGCCACTATACACAACATGATAAACCGACACAAAACTGGTCTCGGTTGGATCCGCTATATACAAACTACACTCAATTATATCGGATTGTCGCATATCTGGTTGTCCCATAATATTATAAGGGAAAACTGGTTTCGTCAGACAATCAAAGTGAAGCTAAGAGATGAATATATACAGGAATGGCAAACCATAATTAATTCCTCTGACAAATACCAATTCTATAGAATGATCAAAAACGAATTTGAAGAAGAAATTTACCTTCTAAAGCTCCCAACAAACGAAGCATTATCGTTGTTGCGATTCCGCACGCGAAATCATCGATTGGCAATTGAAACGTCAAGTTGGAAAAACTTTCCCACCAGTAACACGTGCACGTTATGTGGAAAGTCTATTGGAAGCGAATACCACACACTACTGATATGTGAGAGTCTCAACGATACCAGGGTTAAATTTATTCCGCGATACTATTATACACACCCAAATGACGATAAACTCATCTCACTTATGAAAAACAATAAATCTCAGGTGCTGCACAATGTCTATCGTTTCATAAAATTAATAAATGAAAAAATAATGACCAGCAGTATAGTATAGTATAGATGTATATCGACATTCCTTTATTTGATTAGTCACCAAATGAGACCCATACACCCCCCCCCCCAACCCCACAAATATACTGAGTGCCCAATGTGGGAAATGGACCATCGGACGGTCCGCGTGAGTTTACAGAGATGTACCCGCACCATCGGTGCAAACCTGCAGGTAGTGGTGAACTCGCACCGCATAAATCGGTGTAAGTAAGGCAGGTAGAATGTTAAAGTGGCATATAGCTGACGTGATTCCTTTTTGAAGATTATATGAGACAATATACACTTGAACTTGAACCGAAGACTATGATTTAATTTTACATAATACCATGTCGTGTCACTTTAATCACTGCCTCGATTGTATACGGCTACATTGAAAAAAATGGTCCATGTATACATGTGCATTTAATATTGTGATCTCTCCGGGAACCAAGCTTATAATACAGTAACCATAAAGACATCATTATATAATACAATTCCCAGAGACAGTATATATACAACAGTCCATGGTGATAAGAGTATCCAAAATAAAGTCGTATACGTTATTGGTTTAAAGATTTATACTTTTAAAATTCACTCACTCACCAATAACCAAGCGTGTCCATCGGCTTTCAGCACAGACTGCAATCGACGATTACCGAAAACCGAAAGACCCGGCCCCGAGAGATCACACACCGACCGAAATAACCCCGTGAAAATTCGACTAAATCGTGCGTTTATAGCTGTCTGAATCATCGATGCGATGAGAGCGATAGATTGCCTGCATATGCCCCCGCCCAGCCTGATGTGATTATGTGTCTCGGTGAGTGGTGTCATCCCGATAGGCTGTATAATATAGTTATCCGTTATCAATCACGTAAACCTTTGATGACTGGATGCTCGCTCGGCGAGACCATCCAGTTGTGAAAGGATGATTGACCAGTTAAAGTGACACAATAGACCCGTTCGCCTTATTTGTATCACAAAGTACCCGATCGACATTAATCACATACTTATGAATTATATATATATGTATATAAACTACACAACAATATATATTGTATTCTTGGAAGATCTAATTTTTAGAACTAAGCATTAACAATAAGTTTTGTGGAATCTCGACTAATGGGTCAATTCAAACATCCAGGTGTTGTCAACATGTTCGATATGAGCTTCTCCCCTGAATCATACGTGTACATTCCTATATACAACAGAGTTCTGTGTCAAAACTGATCCATGCATTAATTACACTAAAGAGGAAATGTGATGAGATTGTCTCAGACCTGTGCACGTCAAACATATATGACCATATATATATATATATTATATCAAAAGTTTCTCCCATATTAGGATCAGAATGGCTTGATGTGTCACTTTTACAGTCTCTCTCAATGTATAATAAGGATAATGTTATGCAGCCAAATGACGAAAAATCACCATACACCTCGAGATACCTATAACACGTCGGGTATTATGTATATATATTTCATTACATGTATTTCACTTTATTATTTTTTCTCAAATACTGTATTGTATATATGGTTTAATGAGAATAAACATATTTGAATTTGAATATTTGATGTTTAGATAGGAAAATTGCATGTAAATTTTTATGCGACTAATGTCGAAATTGAACAAGGAAGTCACTGTCAATTTACTCTATGTGTCATTCTTAAACTTTGTCAATATGCAATAATATATTATCATCGCAAGGACACATAGAACCCGTATGTGCCGGAGGAATATACTGCTTACCCAAATATAGAATTATATTGTTGGCTATAAACCGCGGGAGTCAAATTAGATAAACTTCGATAGGGGGCATGTCAAACTATATATCAAGCACACACATATACGGTATAAATACGTCAGACAACTATTTTATACGATATGTCGGCCAACTATTTGCATGATATGTATACTATCGCTGGAAAAGTGGTGATCTAAACTGCTGGTCTCTTTAAATTCGATGGTGTTATGGAATGAGTGAACTGTTATACGTCGACAATATAAATATACTCACAAGAGAATGCTTCGAAGCCGAAAACGTCAATATCAACTGTGGCCTCTATATGCGGCGGGGACGTGGACAAGAGGGTGGTGGTGACGTTTCATGCCCTACACAATATCAGTTGGAAGTTTCAGACCGAAATTGTAAGTTGAATTTGTTTTCTTTTATATTCCAACCAGTAATTAGTGTAAGATTTGTTGTTTTTAGATCAAAAGTCGAGTATTTTCCTTTTTAATAGGACCTTGCCCAAACCTGCATATAAGGCCCGTTCTGATTGGTCAGTAGCCTGCATTCCCATGGATACATGAACGTCGTTTTGTGGTATAATTCTAGATATTCAGAACGCTCATAATTCAAGCCACATGCGAATTTGTTAATATCATGCTATAGAATGGAGAAAGGGACAGATAATGGCTACCTACTAATACTGAACTTTATTTAGGATAAAACAGAAATAATTCTTATCTGCGGGATCGCGTCACTCAATTCACCCTCCGAGGACCTCATTCTGCAAATGACAGGCACACTAAACTCAGACTTGAGTCCATACAATCAACGCAAGGTATAGTTGTTAGAAATGAGATGGAGTCTGGATATTTATCAGACTGCCCCAAACTGAGACCCTCTATAGCCATGCACTTGCGTTTAATATATACAGACTCTTTCTATCCGGAATAGTTTCAGGATAAGGTTAACATACGGGTCAGTATATATGCGAAGAGACATTCCATTCATACCTAATAACGCAAAGTTTGTCAATAATCAGATATATAGTAACACTTGTTTGAATTCCGCGCATTGCGGGGCTATCAAGAGAATACACAAATCAATCAAGGTTCGCTTTTCGCAAGACGAAACATTCATAACGCGGTCCATGAAATCTGTACACATATCAATCACCCACCACTCTATGCAAAACTCTCATAAAACACTGGCGTATGAATGAAAAAGAATACTCTGTTTAAGTCAATATGGAGATCCGATTTTATCGTGGGCGTACGCGGACACTTCATTATATAGGTATGACTTATCTTCAGTTTGAAGACAGGTATTGCAAGCATGTGACATTTAAGGTGGTGCTCAATTTGTACGCGTTTTATAGTACTCTATGATGCGAGATGGAGTGTTATACTGTCAGTACAGTGAGCGACAAACGCCTTGAAGACAGGTATTTAAAACATGTGACATGTAAGGTGACGCTCAATTTGTATGCATTTTTGTAGTACTGTAAGCAGGGATGGATCCAGGGATTTTTTGGGGACACCTGTTTTGGGACCATGATATGCAGAAGGCATATCCCGAGGGCCGTAGGCCTGAGATGGGGGTAGGTATGGAAGGGGGTCGCCCCCTTCCTTAGGTGCAGCATTAAAGATCCCGCATAAGAAAATGCACTGGCTTACAAGGTCAAGATAAAGGCCAATGTATTATCTTTTATATTCGAGGCTCCTTAGATGGGAGACACTCATTTATATAAGAGAATGCATTGGCACAGGATTTTTGCAAAATTTCAAGAAACCCCAGTCATGAAAGGGTTAAAATATTTCTCACTGGACACTTGATTAAGCAAATAAAGGCTCTATATCAACTGTATATTGATGATTTGCATTGCATATTGTTGAATTATAATAGAAGATTTCCTTTAAAATATAGAAAATTCAGCTTTAATAAAACTATCCACTTGCAATTTGGGGACATTTAGGCAACCAGAGTTTGGGCGCCCAAACCTGTAACAGGTATCAAAAGAGCCCTGGATCCTTCCCTGACTGTAAGGTTGTATTATACTGTCCGTACAGAACAGAACAATATCTTTTCTAATATGCAAATTTAGCTCAATTTAATTTCTATAGAATATTTAGTTGTTGAAAAAATTTCGTTTTCAGATTGGCGTCTCATCATCATCGTCATCGTCAGAATTGTAATCGCCACCATCATCACCGGCAACATCGTCATCATCCCCGTCATCCCCATAATTATCATCATTATCATCATCATAATCGTCATCATCATCACCATCACTACCAGCACCACCACGACCACTACGACGACCACCATAATCATCATCATCATCTCCAAAATAATCCAGCACCGCTCACGCCACCTTAAGCGTGGCACAAGTTGGTCACGCGCGTTACACTCTGCCTTCTCGATTAAATCAAATGTCCGTTTGTTCAGGTTCGAGTAGCCTCTGTAAGCCTTTCATCTGAGGCTATTTGCGCGGTACAATGTCAATCGAACGATTCGAACCGTGGGCGCTTTCGAAATTATAGGTGTCCGCCCTTTGTCATGTTGCTACATGTTGAGTATACATATCAGGCTATACCGGTAAATGACGCATATAAATCAGGTATCCCCACACAAATTTGAATATTTTCAAAGATATTGACAAAACTCTTACTAATTTTAATATGGACAATCTGTATCCTTTAATGCCTCTTTCGTGATCACTCGTTACCTAGTGCTGTTGGGGCGTTGTGCTATATATATGCGATGAAATGAGGGATTGATTATGTATTATATAGAAAAATACCATCTGCATGGTCTGCAATTGTTGACACCCCGTTATTATGTGGCAACATGGGTTCAGGTACGTGGCTAGACATGGGTATACGTTGGGGTGGTGGTGGTGTTAACGTAATTGAAATTTTCAACTGCAACCCCATGAACAAGCCCAAACTATTCCCACGTCTGCGAAATTCACTTTGCAACCCAGGTTGAAATTTTCCAAAGAGTACTTCAAAATTTAGAACTGTTGGAAATTTCCAACCTGACACTACATAAGGTTTGGAAATTTCCAAAATTAAGTAGGAAAATATGCGACTGTTGATCTAAATTAGCAACAAAATCTCCACTAATTTTACTGATTGGAAAATCAATGGGAACATTGTTAACATATTTTTGGTTAATGTTGTGTGTGTGTTACTTTCTAACTATTGACCATTTTGGCCAAAGTTGGGAGGGGTCAAGCACACAACACCCTGCATGTGCGGTCCCTCGTGCATTGGAACATTGGAAACATTTAAAACATATATATATATATATTATCTCATGCAGGCAGCTGAGTTGGTCCTTTTCTACCTGCCATACACACAACGACTTGATGTAAATAACATATAACTTGGCTACCAAGGGAAGTTTAAGGTTTAATACGAAGCAAGTAATATCCCCGTTGGTAGAACGTTCGACCAGCTATTGAGAAGCTCAATCCACAGCTCCTCGTGGTGTCGGTTTTAGACATGATAAATGTGTTTTTTCTCAGACGATTTTATGGGGCGCGCATAACTGTGATAAAGATCGACAATTTACTAAATAGTCCCATCAAGCAGCAATAAATCATATTGCGCAATGATAATCACGGCCATTTTATACGTTTTCATTCACGGGTAAATAATTACTCGGCAGATCGGTACTGTACTTTCCTGTGATGACTCTAATAAGATTCATCAAAATCGGTTATAAAATTCGTCTAATCTCGGACTAATTTCTGCGACTGAGAAAAGAATTTTCAAATAACGTCTAGTATCTCTTATTATTCACGTGGAGCCTATTTCTCGTATCACGTCGAGTCTATTTTCTCGTATCTTTTTCTCAGGGGTTGGCATGGCCGATTTAGGTTTTATTGTGATGTCCTTATCACTCAAGGCCAAAAAGGAAATGATCAAGCAATAAAGTCACGCTGAGCGTGCGTAATTCGTCAAAAATAAAACTAATGCTTGTCTACCTCGATATTCAATGTTATTCTCAACGACTCGGCTATTTCCGCTTCGCTCGGAAATAACCTCTTCTATAAATAGATCCATATATGCCGGACTAATTCAATCACGTGATTGATCATGTGCATACTACCGGGAAATATGTCTGTTGACTGTGAGGCTATATATAGTCTGTTAAACTTGGAATAATTATTTCTATGTATTACTATTGATAACTACATGTATTTAATGCATGATAAATTCTGCTCCAATTCACATCTATGCGTCAACGAGTCAAGGTCATCGCCTTATTACCAGGGTAATGTATTATATTATTGCGCGAATATGGTTTCTGTTTACGGAAGAGGTTATTTCCGAGCGAAGCGGAAATGGCCGAGTCGTTGGAATGCAGTGCTCAGTGTGTGTCCTGAAAGCAAAGTTGTTCCATTTCAACCAAAGGATGAACTCGTTGATCACGTAAGGTTACACTCTATATATATATACTATCCATTGCCGCAGCAATATTTATCCAGACCACACAGAGTGCACAGTGCTTATTGGATGACCAATGAGCACACACGTTACAATATATACAATTTAGTTTATTATCGAGAATAATAATCATGATCAGCCTCACGTACTTGTAACTTGTAACGTGTGTTGCCATTGCCAACTAAGGTCAGCTGACCCACGTGACCAGTCAGCATACACCGTGACATACAGAAGCATTTCGAAATGTGTAGCACAGGGTAATAATCCAATTTTCAGGTCGATCGGCGAATATGTGCTTTGTGAAAGTGTTAAATTCTTCAACGTTGACCCATCATGCAGCCGTTACTTCTTTAAATGGCGTAGGTCTTCTATCCCCTGGAACCTAAATTGCTTTTTTTCCTCGTAGCTTTCCCAGCATCTTTTCGTCGCTTATGTGCGCATGTGAGATCTTCTATAGTGAGCAGCCAACGTGTCTGCGCGGAAGGATTACGCTTTGATTGAAGCTAATTTAGCTTATCGACGGTCGCTCTGTGGACAGATGTCTGTACCACCGGATTATTATTTACACGTTTTGGTACAAATTGGGCCGATATATGAAAACGTGTAGCTTTTGCGCCTTGAAATCACACGACTTTTCCCGCCAAGTGCACATCCATAACAATGCCATAGTAACACACGTCACTGTTGCAAGTTACATGCACGTGTGGCTGAACCTGACTAATTGTCTGACTGAACCAGTACAATTGTGCAGCTCCAATTCCCAGCTGCCAGTCTGTGCTGACCACCTTTTATTTTTAGTGGTTTGGGGGGCTAACCCCGGGATAGTCGAATAGACCGAAATGTCTATTCCTTCACCCTAAAGTCCTGCCTCTGGATCTATGACACCACATTTATACCCCTGTATCTCTATGACACCACATTTATACCCCTGTATCTCTATGACACCACATTTATTCCCCCGAATCTATGACACCACATTTATACCCCTGAATCTATGTCACCACATTCATACCCTGAATCTATGACACCACATTCATACCCTGAATCTATGTCACCACATTTATACCCCTGAATCTATGACACCACATTTATACCCTGAATCTATGTCACCACATTTATACCCCTGAATCTATGTCACCACATTCATACCCTGAATCTATGACACCACATTCATACCCTGAATCTATGTCACCACATTTATACCCCTGAATCTATGACACCACATTTATACCCTGAATCTATGACATCACATTCATACTCCTGAATCTATGACACCACATTTATACCCCTGCATCTATGACACCACATTTATACCCCTGAATCTATGTCACCACATTCATACCCTGAATCTATGACACCACATTCATACCCTGAATCTATGTCACCACATTCATACTCCTGAATCTATGACACCACATTTATACCCCTGCATCTATGACACCACATTTATACCTTGAATCTATGACACCACATTCATACCCCTGAATCTATGACACCACATTTATACCCCTGTATCTCTATGACACCACATTTATTCCCCTGAATCTATGACACCACATTTATACCCCTGAATCTATGTCACCACATTTATACCCCTGTATCTCTATGACACCACATTTATTCCCCTGAATATATGACACCACATTTATACCCTGAATCTGACACCACATTCATACCCCTGAATCTATGACACGACATTTATACCCCTGAGTCTATGACACCTCATATATACACCTGGATCTATGACACCACATTTATACACCTGAATCTATGACAACACATTCATACCCCTGAATCTATGACACGACATTTATACCTCTGAATCTATGACACCACAGTTATACATCTGAATATATGTCAACACATTCATACCCGGAATTTATGACATCACATGTATACCCCTGAATCTATGCAGAAAGTTCAGAGAAGAGATACACACCGCCTTTAATTGAGTTATATATAAATTCTTACGATTTCGATTACAGATATTGGAATGACAAATAATAATTGGGCTATAAAGCATCGCAACCGACAAACTGTCACGGGAATACCAGACTTATTTGTGAATATGACGTCAGCGACTGAACTATATCAAAGATAGATGGAGTAATTGAGTAATTGAGTGACTAAAGTTTTGATTTGCGGATGTAATTCAAGGAAGTGTGGCGACGCCAAATGGATCACTCAAGGGAACGCAATCTTCTGATTACGTGAGGTGTGTCATTTCAAGATGAAATGGTTTCGGGATTGTTGATCGAAGATGAGCTGACGATATTGATAAAATTTCGGCTCGTTTCATGACAAACCAAACGTCTCCGGTTTATGATATACACATTGTATAATCATTCGCATATATGGGAGTACTATCTGAAACAGGCTCCCTTTGGGAGCCTTTATTCACGCCATGTATCGATGTCTGATTAGTGAGACTATATTCGTCGGCGCCCCCTTTGTGCGCTTTGCACACATTTTAATTGCTTAAACATCTTGATTTAAAACTAAAACAAAAACAAAAATTAATTAAACAATTTAAATTTTTATTATTTTGGATTACTTTTTAGATTGAACTCTAAACTCCATGCTCAATTTAAGGATTTGCTAACCCATTTTCAACCCACATTTGATGGAGTCCAAATAAAGGACTATGTTCGCTGGTATTAGTATAATCACACCAACCAAACCCATTGATGCACCATTTTAAGAGTATAAGTCATGATCGATTATCTTAGAAATACAAAATGTGAACTTTATAGAGGTTTTCAAAAATATTTTGTTCGAACCCAAATCCAACAAACACAAAATCAATTTCTAAGAAATAAATACGAAAATGTGTACTTAATACTGAGAAGAATGATGAACAATAAAAATATATTCATATTTACCAAGTGTTCTTTGAAAAATATACTTAGAACAAGTTGTTTACAAATGATAGATTTACTTCCAACAACATGGCTGACTGAGACCAGTGAGAGCTGGCAGCAATTGGTTATCTATTGACAGCGTGAGTTGATAAAATAATTTCTTCAGCTTCAATTTAGCACACCACCCTGTAACCACTGAATATGTCACCAATCATGGAATAATCCCTTATGGTCCAGTGGCCACAGGCTGGAACACTGGCAGATAACAATCCCAGATGCATTGTACACAAGGTGACCCATAATCCACCCACCAAGTGTCATCTTCTCTACAGCATTAATGAGCAAGTAAATCTACCATTTGTATACAAGTGATTCTGAGTAAATTTTTCAAAGAACGCTTGGTAAATATGAATATATTTTTATTGTTCATCAATCTTCATAGTATTCAGTACACATTCCCATATTTTTTCATAGATATGGACTTTGTGTTAGTTGGATTTGGGTTCGAATTTTGTTTTAAAACCTCTATAAAGTTCACATTTTGTTTTTCTAAAATAACCCATCATGAATTATACTCTTAAAATGGTGCATCAATTGGATTGGTAACTGTGATTGGTAATATAAATGAACAGAATCCTTTATTTTTACTCCATCAAATTTTGGGAAAAATGGGTAAACAAAGCGTTAACCAATTTGTTTTGAATGATGGATGAATTTCCACCATCAATGCACAAAACAAAAATATCAGAATTAGGGTGAACAAAGAATTTAAATGCAGAAAGCGATCAGCTCAGTCGCTGATTGGTAGAATAGACATGCTAATAATTACTTGATTGACAGGTGTGGAAATGGCAATTGCATCGCAGATGACCTCGCACAGGTAGTCAATTCCTTGAAGATGGCTATCTGGCATCCCATCACAGAACAAATTCCGGTTCTTATTCATACGTTGGGGTCTATTACAGATTCTATTGGTATCGTGTGTTTGCATCAGGATACTCGCGCGGGGATAATCGCAAGCATAATATGCTTCAAGATTCTGATCCGGCTGATAACACGCCGAGCTATGCCGCTAATCTCCACAAATGTCAATGACCCCTTTTTCTTTACGAAACAACAGAAAATTTTCTGTTTATCAAGAAATAACTTAGGCGATTGCAGGTGATTGTAGTTGTGTATCTAACACTTTTCTTTTCTGTGTTGATTTGCGAACTTTGGACCACTTCGTTGTTTACGGCTAACGCCCTAACTTTATCTGTTGCTGGGTTGGCAAACAAATTCCAAGGACGCCTTGATGGTTCTTTGGGTGGTTTGGTTTGTCATTGCAGCTACTATGCCATATCACGACGTTATCAGTTTTATGATGGAGGAAAGACCACAAAGGATGTCAATTCAACAGAAAAACACTCCACTTCACGTAAACGTAGAAATCACCAACTTACACCTTGCATATTACAGTTATAACATCATGGTTCATCTATATATACACTTGGTAAACGGCCTATCCCATAGTCATCTATTATTTATTATTCAGACCTCACCTCAAAGGGGGTGGTAGGGAGATAATCTGTTGGACTAAGCCGCCCCCTCAAGCAGGTCCCCTCTCAATATACTTCAGAAATATGCAATTGTTTGTCATGTTCTTAGTAAATTATGTATATTGGAAATAAATTACCATATCGTAAGACATGCCGTAGAAACATAAGTTTGTTCTGCCAACATTAGGGCTATGTAGCAGTAACGCAGCATTTTGACAGGATCAGTTGGTCATGATTAATACAAATGCCGGATCTGTATTCTTTATGTTGGTATATCTTGACAACTATCTCAGCCATCGACACAAGATAGTGCAAATGCACCTAACTTCTTTGGTGCATATTCCCGGTAAATTGACCAAAACAAAAAAACAGGTTTTCTCGATCAGCAGGCGATAATTATGTTACGCATGGCCCTGTCCCAAAACAAATATGACAGTACGGTCCAAATCCATGACTAATGTAGCAATGCATCGTTATATATTTCGCTAATGGGTGTATAAATTCACAGGTAAGCAACCAGGACGACCCCTTAGTCATTCCTGCGTGAAATACCCCTGCACGTGACAAGACGTCACGTGTTGTTGCTAAGAAATTCAATAGGGGCTTTCAACAAAGGATAACAATCGCGAGATCTGGCTTCGAGTGCAGTTACCCTTTCTATATTAACTCTTACATGACTGTCATTGAATGGGTTCTTGTATTGCGTAATACAGTAATGTCCTAAATAATCGACTCCTTAACCACAGCATAATTATGGGTAACTTTTCAGGATTTAGTCGGAAATATGGCTTGTTGCCATTCATCGGAAAGCTCTCCCCGACTAAATCCTGAAAAATTACTCATAATTCTGTGGTGGTAATGGAGTCGATTAATTATGGCATTACTGTACCCTTTCAATATTAACTCTTCCATGACTGGAGCTTCCTGAGATTTTGCTAAAACCCTGTATGTTCCAATGTATTATCTTATATATGCGAGTTTCCCACATGGAGCCTTGTATATTTAAGACAAAACATTGGCTAACAAAATTTACATTGACATTGTATACCAGTGCATTCTCTTATATATGCGATGTTTCGCATATATGAGAGAATGCACTGACATATGAAATTTAATGATTCACCCGCACAGCTTCCACTCTTTGATGGGTAGTCATCCCTAGGAAACGTTCAGATAATAATTAAGTTTAACATAAAAACGACCTTATTGTCTAAACAATCTTACTGAAATGAAGCTCTATCTACAAACTAACAAATTAACCCTTTCTTTCCTAAATGGATTACCCCATCAGTTATAAAAGTATGTAATGAATGGAATGGCCGATTATTCATGTGGAGTGATATTCAGGAGATATATACACAGACCACATATACTACATATGCATCAGGATTCCTATACATCCTCCTATGGGAAATACTCGTCAATGAATATTTAGTAAAGACAGGGTTAAGCGAAATACCATAACACGTCTAAATCGTATTTTTTAAATTTTTTATAAAAAGATACTATTGGAATAAAGTTGCGAGGTTCTGTCAAAACGGCACTTGTAATATGAATCGTATATACGTGACACGTAGTGGAGCAACCACACATGATGTGCCTCAAATTGACTTTTTTCGGCGACATAACGTTAAGAATAATTTATGTTACATCATGCAGTGGTCACGACGGAGACGGCATGCCAAATTGACAAAATCTTGTCTGGATTATCGTCATGACTTCTTACTTTTTAGTTTTCATTAAGCTGACCAACACAATTGGTCTAAATGAAATTAATAGACTTAAATCACATGTGAATTCTTCGTAAGTTGTGAAGTATAGTTACTTTCAGTTTTATCGCGATGCTTCATTTCCAATTCCGCGTTTTTTTGCAATCTCCACACGGTTGCTAACCGGAAGTCACGTGACAATTTCACCAAAATCCATACCCGCGATCTTGAAAAATCACTGATGGATATAGAAAAAAATATATGACGTAATCCACCTGCCTTAGGTATAAGCACCCTTGGTTGTTGCTATTATTATATGTACTGATTTCTGGTTTTCAAAAGAAAATGAATCCTTTCTATAAGTTTATCTTTTGATAATGTTAATCTTTGGGACTAATAATTAAAATTAAACCACATATTTACTAGATCACAATATAGGCTTTCCTATTTTGTAATTTTCAAAATGATTCAACTGCATTTTTATTTTAAATGTAGTTTTTAGAAATATTGCTCCATGTCACCAAATTTTGAGTTACGAGTTATCTTCCTTTCAATTCCAACAGTACCAATACGTTAGCAAGATGTCCAATTGACTATAAATGCAACGGAGCATGGGAACAAGACTTTTGAAATTCCAGATGCAATGATACATTTGCATTATTACACCGTGGAGATTTTTTGAATTATAATTTACTCATTCAGACGGTTTATTTCTGTTCGAAATATGCAACTATATCTCCAATGAGCAGCGCACAATTTCTAGGAGGAAGTGATGTGGGTGGTTTATAAACACTGTCAACCATTTCCAGTTCAGCAATTCGTCGACAGATTCTCGTGTCTGTTCTTCGGCTGCTGACCTTCCAATGGAGAGACGAGTTAGCACTTTGGAGAGGTGGTTAAAGAGTGCACCTCAAGAAATGCAAATATTGCCTGCCGGGGGGGGGGGGGCAATATTGCATCCCGTCGTTTTTAGAGTGTATAGCATAATTTTTCGGTCGGTGTGAATTAGAATGGGGATAATAAACATGCTGTTACGTGTGATTTTTTGACGTTTATCGGTAGGTTTTCCAATGAAAAATATCCGTTTTATTGGCTCCTCGCGTCGCCGGTAAAACTGCATTTTCCATCGTAATATCCTATGTGCACCAATAAACGTCCCAAAATCACACCAGACACCTTGTTTATCTCCTAATTTATCACACTCATCTTGACGTTCGTTTCAAACAATGAGCTGGTTTATTGGTGTGTAGAAATGCATTTACTATTTTATAGTTTAGTCTGTCCTTTATTGATAATCCGTTGCGCCTAATATCATCGGGCGTTGCATCATATTATGCGTGTACTTATCGTTGTCATAATAATCTTCTATAGTATGTTTTCCCTTTGATTATGATAAACTTTGCCTAATGTATTATGCATTACGAGTACTGGTTTATGGATATATCAACAACTAGCTACAAGACTAAAGCAACCCAAAAAAGATGCATTTATTTGTGTTTTATCTCCAGAACAAGTCATTACATAGAACCACACAGCGCGTTTAAGACCACAGGTTGTCGTGTGTTGCATGCCCAACGAATACTGCAGGGTGGCGGTGTTTAATTACACATGTCCTTTGTATGCCCTATCCGATTTGACACCACGAAACTACCACCGGTAAGACGTCTATGCCAGAAAAATGATTAGGACCTATACACATGAGCACATTAATATGAGGTGTTGATGGTCAGATATCAGCTTTCAAAAAAGGAATTTTAGATTTGATACCATATCTTAGTCAAAATGTTCTAAGCTATAACTATCAGCTTACCAAGAACAATTTAAAATACCTACAATCACCACCATTCGCATGGTATACTCTTAAAACTGTAGGTTTCACATGATATGCATGGAACTATTTTGATTCTGATCAAAACCGGATCTGGTATTGAGTAAAACCAATGATGATTTGGTTTTGATCAAAACCAATTGGGTTCCATATCTGTAACAAAATTCTCAGTCCAGTATATTCGTATCAAGTTTACTTCTATCGAAAATGAACAATACTAAGTGAATATATCACGTATGGCACGTAGTTCAAAATCAATGGATTTTGATCAAATTCAAATGGTTTTGATCAAAATCAGTTGAGAATTAATACTGGTAAGAGTATAGATCGAGGAATTCCACAAAAGAATCCATCATCTTTACGTTAAAAGCATAGTTACTGGACATAAAGTAAAAAAAGTCAGGTTTTAATCGAATTTTTAAATCGGTATCCTAATATAAATGAACAAGTAATGCAGGCATTACCAAATAGCCGGACAAGCATCTCAAATAAACGCACTAAACACAAAACACCGCGAAGGGGTACTGTACAATAAATCCGGCCATTTATGGGACCATCTCCTATTATACTTGACACAATATGCAGCAAATGAATGAATTTGAGCCAAGGATTAGTGCAAAATACACTCATGTATTTGCTCTATGAACGATACAAACAAGATGGTCGTTATAATGCAAATGAATTAATGACTCGAGTCATAAACTCATTTTCATTATAATTACCATGTTGTTTCCATGTTACCATTGTTACCATGCATCGTTCACAGAGCACATGAGTGTATTTTGCGCTATCCCATGACTCAAATTTATTCATTTGTTGCATATATGCTGTTGAGTATGAGAGGAGATGGTCCCATACAAGACCGGATTTAGCGTACATTACCCCTTTAAATAAAACAAGTTACGAGCCCGGAAACGTTAATCGAACGACTACTTGACGCCTACTCCCTAATACTATAAGAAAGGGAGCATTTCATAAGTTGCCCCGAGTCAACAGCGAACACAGTGACATCTCAGAAATGTCGCTGCACGCTCAATTGCACTTTTTGCATTGATATTTCACAAGGCGACATCAAAGGTTGCAATTACTCCAGTCAGTATCAACACTCCTGGAGAAAGTGTCATATACGGTGTATTTTTTCGCTCATTAACGGCGTATATTTGGTAACAGTTTCTATATGAGATGGTAACCGGGACGCCGTTGACACAATGAAGAAGAATGGGGGCCATTGTAAGGTTTGAAAAGATTACGAAATGGTTTGCCACTGCATTCCAATGAGACAGGCACTGTTCGCGAGAGTATCGAATTCAGGATCAAGAACCTACGTCACTAATGCAATCTCTAAACCTTCGCTTCAGACGTTGAGTAACCTACGTCACTAATGTAATCTCTAAACCATCGCTTCAGACGTTCAGGAACCTACGTCACTAATGTAATCTCTAAACCGTCGCTTCAGACGTTCAGGAGCCTACGTCACTAATGTTATCTCTAAACCGTCGCTTCAGACATTCAGGAACCTATACGTCACTGATGCAATCTTTAAACCGTCAATTAAGACTGCTGCTGACGTTCAGGAACCTACGTCACTAATGCAATCTCTAAACCGTCGCTTCAGACGTTCAGGAACCTACTTCACTAATGCAACCTTTAAACCGTCGCTTCAGACGTTCAGGAACCTACGTCACTAATGCGATCTTTAAACCGTCGCTTCAGACGTTCAGGAACCTACGTCGCTAATGTAATCTCTAAACCGTCTCTTCAGACGTTCAGGAACCTACGTCACTAATGTAATCTCCAAACCGTCGCTTCAGACGTTCAGGAACCTACGTCACTAATGTAATATCTAAACCGTCGCCTCAGACGTTCAGGAACCTACGTCACTAATGTAATCTCTAAACCGTCGCTTCAGACGTTCAGGAACCTACGTCACTAATGTAATATCTAAACCGTCGCTTCCGACATACAGGAACCTACGTACGTCACTGATGCAATCTTTAAACCGTCAATTCAGACTGTTGCTTGGAACTAGCAAGTGCACATTTCATGTTTTTTTATCTGATATGGTACAATGGATATAATAGGGTTGAGATTCGATAATAATAGTTGAAACTACATGTATCATTCAAGTGGTCATGATTTTGTGCAACTAACTACCAGTTTCAGTCAATAAATAAGCGCACACTATGCAATTAAGATTCGAGTGTATATTCACATTTTAGCAAGGAAAACAGTTCTCGAAACGACCGGAGTTAAACAAAATTATCACAACCAACGATGAAGTAAAGACACATTCAACACAAAAAATATGAAACTCGAACTCATACTCGAGAGGAGGATTCTGAAAGTACAAACATCATCATAATGTGCAGTTTATTAATGTGCTGCTGGCGTGATTTAATGGTTACCTGTGAATGTTTGTCAATAAAAGTATGTTTCGTGTCGCTTTATATATAGCCCCATGCATGGTCCTATTAATACTTCATACACATAGAGACCAGTTTATCACATAAAAAATTAGCCCTTAAACCCGACCTCATATTTTAGTAAGATACACGTATATTTTCGGCACGCACAGTGACGTAAGAGCTTAGTGCAGTGATATCGATCAATGCTATTGTGTTAATTAGAATATAGTTATGATATTCAAATTTTGTTGGGGTATTTAGTGTTGACAGTGAGATAAACATGGGTGATAAGGATAGTTGAACAATTTTGTCAACATGAAAAGACACATTAAAAATGGAACTATATTTGTTTTCTTCATAGTGTCTTTACTTCATCTTTGGTTGTGATAAGGAAATCAATTTAATTTTGTTTAACCCCAGCCGTTTCGATATTGTTTTTTTCCTTGCTAAAATGTGATTATCTGATAAAAAGAATATCAAATTTGTCGCAATTCTATACGAAATGTATTACCCTCGTCCACTAAATTCGATTCGAGCCTTGCTAAAGCTCGGCTCCAATTGAATTTAGTGCACTCGTTTAATAAATTTCGTATAGAATTGGACTCATCAGAGATCCTCTATATAACAATGTATACCGATGCAAACTCATCAATATAAAATATTTTAGAAACGAATGTGTTGCGTAATAGTAAATTACCCCATTGTATCCATTTCAAAATGATGATGAATTGCATTGAGTTGAACGCGGTTCAAATTAATACATTCTTTCGCTCGCGTTAGTGGCAAAAACTACTCGGCTAGATTAAGCAACCGCGGATGGGGTTGCCAAACTATGTAATACAGCACTCGGCAGGCGATAAACAAGCTGTCAGTCAACCACAGGAACCACAGATCAACGATTGTGTGGCGTAGTTCGCCAGCTCGGGGATAACTGCTTAGAAACCGCATCGATCAGACCAAGAGCTGACAGTTATGCTTAAAATGTATCAAGAACACATCAGTCAACGATCTTAATGCCGTTTCAATTCAAATGGCGTCCTATACCGCGATGAGTACCATGCCGTGCTCTCCGCGAATGTTATTCCACTGCGGTGATCCATTTTGCGGAGGGATACATTGTGTGCGTACCATTATACTTGTTGGCCATGCATTATAAATTATACTGCATGGCCAACAAGTCATTCTATTCTGGCTCCAATGTAAGACCGTGGGTATTATGGTAAGGCCGTCGGTACTATACCACGCACTGCGGTGATCCAATTTGCGGAGAGATACATTTGAGTATATACAGTTGTACTGAAAGCGAAAGCGTTCCACAATGTCAGACCAAAGCGCATTCATACTCCATCGAATGCATACAAATCAACATCGATTCAATATATTTACACTTAACTGGTCGATTGCAAAAGTAGTTTAGCACCCAATTTCAACGATATTCTGGAATAGCGTTGCAAGTTGCTTCCATAGTTTATGGAAATCACATGACGTGATTTCAACCAAACCAACGCCTGTATTCAGGTTCCACAGTGAATTCATCCATAATTGTAAATATTTTGCGGAGGAGTACATTTGAGTTCATATTCTACATTTGTACTGATTAACTTGATGGTCAACGAGTTCTGCTATATACTGGTCCCAATTTCCCCAATATAAGGCCGTCGGTGCTATCCCATTGTGGCGATCCGTTTTGTGGAAGTATATATTTTTGAGTGCATGGTTGTAGCTGTTGCAGCCAATTACAAGTTCTGCTATTCTGCATGGTGCAGAAAGGGTAAACTTTTCGGTGAAAAATGACAAGGACCAGTCTATCGCGCGAAATTAGAAAACAACTGTCTAAATTTTTTAGTTCATGGAAGTAAAAGTACATCGTCTCAAAGTTGACACAACTGCTTAGTGAATGCAAATTGCTATCTAGCTGTCGTCTGTCATTGTTTTTGCGACTCTCGTGTCTGTTTATTTACGCGCATTCAGTGTCTCTTGTTGAATAGACTGGTTCCTGGTCGAAAGCTGCAAAAATCTGAAAACGGAGTGACCTGACCTCTCCAGCTATATATACTGGTCCCAATGTAAGGCCTTAAATTAATTGCTATTCATTTTGCGGAGGAATACATTGTGTGTGTAAGCCGTTAAAGATGGATTATCTCTTTAAATAACAAATTTTAAATAGTTGCGTGGGTATAAAATAATAGATATGAACTGAAGACCTATGTCCGGAAAAGCTTCTATCAATTAATATTGATTTTATTTCGAATATTAAATCGGGCCCATTTATGTTACTATTTTTAGAACCGACCATTCGGATGAGACCGTATTGCGATATAGAGCACTGGGCTGTTCCTACGGCTACGCAACGAATGTCAAATGTCACAGATTGATTGTTTGTATTGTTTTGTTCCACCGATATAAGCGATAATGAGTATAATTAACGTTTATTTGTGACAAAATTGCACAATATAATTTCTGGTCTATGATAACAGTAACCACTATTGTTCGTTAGCTGAACAAACACACCTTTTTATACCAGAAAATATTCGAAATAAAATTAATATTAATCGATAGAAGCATTTCCGGACAGGAGTCTTCGATTCAAATCTAATATTTTATACCCCAGTAACTATATAATACATGTTTACAAAGAGATAATCCACCTTTAACCGTACTGCATGGCCATTCTTTACTGATCCCAATGTAAGCACATGTATCAGTGCTATTCGACTGCATGCGGTGGTCCATTTTACATTGTGTGCATATAACGTCTTTACTGGTCCCAATGTTAAAGCCACAAGTGCTATTCCATTGCTGTGGTCCATTTTGCGGAGGAATAAATTGGATGTCTTGTGTGCATGCCGTTTTACTGAATGGCCATTCTTTACTGGTCCCAATGTGAGGCGATTTTGCGGAGGAATACTACGTAAATATTACGCAAAGACGAGTAGATCACAAAACCTACTCAATGTGAGCGAGTATACGTTGAGGTATTTCTTGTTTGTGATGTAAATTGTTATTGTAATGTATCATCTTGTAAATATGCTGACCGATCTGTGTCTATGTTTCCTATGTATATATGATATGTGTTAAACAACTCTTCATTTATGGAGGACATTAAAGATATATATATATATAACGTTTTCCATCGGAAAGTTACTCTCAGTAATAATTAAGATAAATGCATTAAACGAGTACCCGGTCGAGTGTCGCTGGGTATTTTCAATATGCCATGCATTAACAATACTGATATGACGAATTAGTTGCGACTAGGATTACCGGTACACCGTACACCCTCCTAACAGGATGGGTTAAGTAGGATGGATAGTCGTACAATATGCACTATAAGGCCAAAAAGAATAATAACGTAAATCGTATTGGAGCAAAGTTATTTATAGAATTAATCCGCAATATAAATATCGGCGTCTGTTATCATTTATTCCTCTCTAGTCCTTTTAATGTCCGGAAGGTGTTTGAAATTCATCTGACGTCATCGATGTTCATTTCAGTGATCAATCACGCTAAGTAATCCGCGCACAATACCAAAAACCGGAACACAAATATTTACAGACCGAAACGGACGATTCTGTGATGGGCAAGTGGAGATCAATCGGGATGATGCAGACGACAAATAAAGAGTTATCGATCCTGGCTCCAGGAAAGTCTCGCAGCAAATGAGAGCAGACAAACACTAATAACGGAAACGAACCCCGACAATTAAGTGTATTTACGACCAACAATGCCATCGTAAAATCATACCCTTCCGGTATCTTCATCCCATTGATAAAACCATGAACGGTTCAGAAGTTAACATGCGCGGGTCAAATGGGTTTATGGATACAACTCAATGAGGTGGGCTGCAGGGCTATTGGACAACCGATAAGATAATTGAAATAGATTGGCTGCTCGTTCGCTATACGTTTTGCCTTTCTCTCACATATACCTGTCGTTTTAGAGCTGACCGCCGAAGGTAGGGGTCCGGATGGATCAGTCGGTAAGGTGCACGACGCACTAGGTCAACATAAGCTGTTCAGCGAAGCTGGTTCTAATCTAGATAAGCCCGGACTTGTGATCCAAGTGCAGTGAAGGTAACCGGATTCGTGTATATCTGGGGAAGTTTGTCAGTGTTTTTTGGGGGTGGGTGGTTTTTATGTGCAGTGGCGTGCCTATACTGTTATATCACATGTGGTTTATACACGTATGTAATTGTTAAAATTAGTAAAACTAGATTTTAATTCAACACATGTTCTTGTATATAATTAGAGCTCTGTAACCACGAATAATTCTCTAAATATTTTGGTCGTCACGTGATGCTGAAACACTCCACGCTGTCTATGTTTTCCTTAACGCCAAATAAAAAACTTATTTGTTTCCGATTTTTCGGTAAAAATAATTCCAGGCAGGCAGGTAGGGATTTTTTTCGGTTATTTTTTTTAGGACGAGCTATGTATATATATATATATATATATAGGCAAGTAGATGGTTTCCATCTATTACCAAATGTATGGCAGAATGAACAGTTCCTCATATAATAGCATATAATCTAAACAAGTTTGTGCAACAAAGTTATGTAATGGGATGGTGTATTATTGCTTAAATGTATGTATACATTTTAGCGTAGTATTATAACACAACACATAGCCATCTATATGACCTCAAAAATGTATACAAGATAGCATGCACTCGATCAAATCATTATGATGGTACATGTGGTAAAACCTTGTTTCAAATCTGAAACACAATAGCCAACACAACACAATTCCAGAATTATTCCTGATTATTTTCCACAAAACTGTATATAAACACAGGAAACTTCCGAAATTTGCAGTATATACGCGTAAAAGTATTTCAGTGTTTTATTCGCTGGCAACAATTTTCCATGTTGGTATGAAGGCTATTCGGAAACAAATGTGTTTTTATATATATATGCATGCCTAATATATTACAAACGGCTGCATTAACCATTTTAATACAAACTACGCATTGACGAGTAGTTCCCTTAGGATGTGTTAAGATAATAAGTTCAATCAACGACTATATATAGGTCGTTTTGTTCAACTTATTACCTATTCATTTCCCATCAATGAATTATTCTGTACTTGTATTATCATTTTGTCTGCTTGTCGTCTGCTCACACATCCTTAAAACATCTCCAAAATGAACGCGTAAATACTATAAGTTATTGCGAAGCGACGAGGTTGAACATATACGCTCCAAGCCGTCAATGTCACACCATGTTACCGCCAATCCACCACAATAACGTATATGTTCTGACGACAGTCCTGGTCATTCTTAGAAATTGACATTTATTCCGAAAAATGATCAGCAGAAAATGTCAAAATCTCATATCGCTCTCGTCATAACGTTGTTCAACGAAAATGATGTCATGAAAAAAAGCAGGCCATCGAGATACGATAAAACGGTTGTCTTGGTTTCCCTTATGTTGGCGGCTCGAGACGTAAACACAGGATATGTTGCGCGGCTCTCTGACCAATCAACGACGCTGTTTCTTACTGGAGGCGGAACATACTTAAATATATATACCATTCCAATGTGAGTACTTTTATTGTGAGTATCCATTCAGTACAGAGCGTGTTAATAACGCATACAATTTCAAGGCCATGTTATGTTAAAATCTCAAAACTGAGAATGACAAAATATGTTATCTCGTCGGAAAATAGCAAACTCAAAAGTCGGTATAAGTCGACAACTCGGCGACAAACGAAAACAGTCGCTGATATAAATCTAATATGCATATCACGGGAATCAGTGTCAAATTTGACCGTATTATTGAATGCTTTTCAACAATTCGTCGTACAAACAGGTTGCCAGCGAGATGCTTTAAATAGACTGATGTATTTAAATATATGCGTGCACATCTATGCTCGGTCTGTTAAATATGAGCGCGATAGATTCACTTTTAAATTGTATCAAGTCAATCTACAGTATACACACATTTATGGCATCTATACTTTCGAGATAAGACAGGAAAATATTTGCGGGGGGAAAAACAACGATTTGAGTGGACTAGAGTGTGCGGCACTGGGTGTGCACCGTACATCTCTTGTCACCCACTGACATATTGACACAGTGACCAACAACACCAACAATTTTCTAACATTCTAGATGCCAATGCAATTCAAACATGCACTTGGAGATGACTACATGTACATCTCATAAACATAACTTAAAGATAGTGTGTCTCTTCCGGGTCACATTTACAACAACAACAACAACAACAACAAAAACAACAACAACGTCATCATTTAATAAAACCCGATTTCAAGACAACAAAAAGGTTTTTGTGAATAAAATATACTTAAAACTGAAGATTGGCTATAATATTTGTTTATAAAGGCATAATAAATTGATTTTGGTTTTGATTTAACGTTGTCTGCCTATGGTATGTGTGGACTATTGTTGCTGGTACAAGGCCCAATGGATATCCAAAGACCTCACATCAACAATGCATTTCACAAGACGTCATACCGCCAAATGGGCATGACTATAAAGCACACTGATGCTTAGGTTGCAACTCGATTGAGCCCTCTGATATCCAGGAACATACGTCACAAATTTATAATTTCTAAACCGTCGCTTCGGACGTTCGGATATAGCTGCTATCTGGAACTCAAGCATTGGATGGGGTAGATATTTGTCGCAGTAGTTAATGTACTTACGAGTGAAATGGGTTATGTGCATTTTACGAACATCTATTAAATGGCTGAGACGTGTTTGATGTTCAAAATCTGGACACAGTCGATACCTATTTTCCTTGTAATTTTCATTTATAAATATGAGTTTTTAACGATGACTGATTTTTGAATGTTTATTGTGAATTTCAAAAGCTCATGTACTACTTTATCTCGTTAGTCAAACGTTTATATATGTTTTAAACAAATTTAACCCTTTACCCAACAAACCGGCCAAAAACGCCCCAAATAAAGCTTCAACAGCCTAAAATATCATCGGTCTGTCTCAATAACACCATACAAATATGGATATCATTGGAACCGGTTCATTGACCACATTGAGATGGTTACAGTTATGCCCTGTGCCAATGCATTCTCTTATATATGCGAGTCGACCATAGGTCGCCTCGCATATATAAGAGAATGCATTGGTCTAAAATTTTGTAATGTGTTAAGCCAATGCATTCTCTTATATATGCGAGGCGACCTATTGTCGACTCGCATATATAAGAGAATGCATTGGCACAGGGCCATTCTGTTGGGTAAAGGGTTAAATTCACAAGCCCTTTTGGGTTAGAGATTTGATTGGTTACGTTGGTTCCTGCTCCTTCGTTCAGAGACTTGAGATGCATGTATATGCGGGTCGGGAAGGTATATGGGGGGTATACCTGTTTACCTGTTTCTTGATTTTATGTCTTCAAAGGCACACCCTTTCGGTAGTATTCACAGTTTAGTACATCTATGTACAGGTTAAAAATTCTGTTAAAATATCAGTGATAATTAAGACCATCTATTGGTGTCACCCGACGACTTGGTTGCCAATTTGAGACCATTGTATCGTTTTATGTATAAGTTGTAGCATAGTCTACGTGAATGGAATTGGAGTAGGCCAATCTCTTCAGTTGGTGTGGTACCATTATTAATGGCTGCATTTGCACCAATCACTATCTGGAGCAGGCTGTGCTGTAGACTCTCGGGATGAGACCTGCTGGCATCCTGGATCAGTTTTTGTATAATATGTGGCATCACTCCATTACGCACATCATTCAGGTTCAATAAAAAACGTTTTAAAGTCTCTGTGTGTTACTTGTGGAGTTGACAGGTAGGATCAACTTCGGCCTTATGAAACTTCACCCGATTAGTTTGCATGCAGTCTTCCGTTTCTGTGTTGAGCAGGTATTCGTTTGACAAGAACATTTACAGAGGACTAACAGGTGGCAAAAATATATATATATATAGAATAATAGGGGTGTCATCACCAAGCAGACACAACCTCGTTGAACTATAAAATTAAATAGATCTATAGATTCATAGAACACAAAGATCAGTTATTTTCCGCAACCAATAAACGTCGACCCGGGGCCCCAGGCAAACATTCTAACTCGTCAGTAATATAGAGATCTTATATATCAATCTTTGAATTCGTAGAGCGAGAAAAGCTTGCATAAAAATGTGCAATAATTAGCGACTTCAGAGATGACATTCACCTAAATCGGATCAAGAAATGACGGAATTTTAACGCAGACGAAATACCACCCGGAGCCATCCATCGGAACATGAAATAGGCTTAGTTTCGTATACAATCATAGCCGTCATTTCGAATAATCGCATGTTGTGTTGCGCCCTAATTGGTGTGAACTCAATGACTGCCTCGGGGCAAAGAAGTTTCGTAATCTTCAGACAGTGATTATATAGTATAGCTAACGAGACAACTTAATCTCGTTCGTGATCAAATCGTAGAGGACAGATAAATTATAGAGGTATAAGTGAAATGGAAGATTGATAGAAGGAAGATGTTGAAAGAGACAAAATCCATAATTAACAGTTAATTCTACTGAAGGAAAATTACTCCCACTCAAACTAAATTGCATTAAAGATTAAAGGTACTCAATCCGATTCGATGGTCGCCATATTATCAGATTCCAACAACAACAACAACAACAACAACAAATATTTTTTTGAAATGCCGCTTCAGTTATCAGAATCGATTAATTGCCAAAAAAAATAGCGCTAACCAAAATCAACTATAGTATAAAATTCTCCGGATTGTCAAACACATTCAGCCACACGATTTTAGAATTATCCATCTTCATTCGCAATTTGGTCCGAGACCGTCGGCTTGACGAATATTTGCCAGGTCGCCAAAAATTACATATCCCGGGAAATAACAAATTTCAAAAAGTCATATCTGATCACTCTGAGCTTTGATGTGTGGGTTCATCGACTCGAATCAAATATTTCCACCGAAGCCAAACAAAGAGTGATTTGGGAGCCTTAATTCGGACTATGCATCTTTAATTCCACCACAAATTGTGGTGGGTAATCCTTGATACGATATGGAACTACAACATGTAATATTCCAAAGAGCTAATTCAGCTGATCGCGAGTATATTAGTCGCGTTGTTGGTTCCCTATTTATGATCCGCATGTGTGGACACACCATCGTTTAACAATTGGCACGTTTTTGGGCCTTCAGTCGGATAAGAGCGTCGCTTGTAGTCACATTGTGTGCGGCCGAAGTCGGTCAGAGCGTTCAAACAGTTATACAAGAATAAATCTCGTCTTCGACTCGATTGATTCTGGTAACAACGTTCATTTTTCATTTCCTCAATTTAGGAGAGCATATGTTATATAAATATCCATGCAAATATTATATTAATCACAATATTAATATCACAGTGTTGACGCCATGTCACACACATGCATACGATCATGTTCTGACATGTTTCAAGTGTTATAGTGAGGTCGGATATAATCTAATATAGAGTTTATAAATGGAAAGGTATACATAGTAGTGCTTGAATGTCAGTTGCCCTTTAAAAAACCTGAATAGCAATATCACATGCGTGTGGCCGAGCGAGATAAAACCTTCCAACTGATATAATTACTGGACATACATGTTGAATAATGGAACATGGGAATGTGTTTCACCATTTTACCTTATCGAGTAAAATTAAACAAATGTTTAGAGGCGCATCGAATTCAGAAAGTAGCATAACTGGCAAAATTGCCTGGTGAATCTTCATTAAAGTCTTCATATATAGTTGGCTGTCTAGTTACATTTATTATGAATGATAAATATTGAAATTACGCAATAAATGTCTTCGATTGTTTTATCGGTTATAGGTTCGATGAAACTCCACGAGTGATTTCGCGGTTGATTCTTGTCATCCATTTTAAGGCTAATTTCGACCAAGTGGCAGTTGTATAACAATTTAAGGAATAACATAGACTTCATTGTGCATCTACAATAAACGGATTGCCATGCGCATTTCTTAATTAGGTTGACGCACCTTATCCCAGTATACGACGAATTAACTGCAAAATTTCCAGACATGCTAGTTTGCCATCGTGTGAACGCACCCTTAGGCAGATGCCAATTATGAAGTTAATGAGACATTCTCGGGTGTTGATCAGCAGGCATATATATAAAATATATATAGAAACATAGGGCGTTATCTATACCATATAGATAACACCAAATACTCATATGCAAATAGCAATCATGTAAATCCGGACGACATCTCCATGTGAATAATGACATTGGGCTAATACATGTAGTGATATTGGGTCCTTAATTACAATTATGTTGAACATCCCCCATATGATGGATTACATGTATCAGAAAGGAACAGGGACGTGAGGACTGTGTGTGAGGGTGAGTGTGTTTGTGTGTGTGTGTGTGGGGGGGGGGGTCGTCTAACTCAAAATGTTCAACAGTTAACAATTTCGTGCATCATTGGAATTTTAGAGCAAAATAAGGTTTAAATTGTTCTGATATTTCGATATTCCAACCAGTATTTAAGATTAAATTAGACAAAAACTGTAATATTTTTCTACTTCAGTCACCTTTTTGGGCTGAAATGACTATCACTTTGAAATTTTCCAACAATAGGGGTCGGTCAGGTCGGAAATTTTCAACCACTGGAATACTTGAGAAACCAGTTGATAAACTCCAACGGGAGGGTGTGCAAAAGGAAATTTAAAACTTGGGAATTTCATTCTTATTCAACGGTGGCCCATTTGGAAATTCCAAGTTGGACCCACCACGCCCACCCCACCCCAAATTGAGGTCCTTTATCCACGTCCCTGGGCTGGGTGAATAAGCAAGAACAGTGAGATTTATTATCGACCGATGTCAAATAACTGAACACGGTAATAAATGAATACATATTCCATCGGTGTGGTCCGGGATGTGTATAGTTGCCCCCAGCAATAGTCTATATACGCATAGTATAATGCAGCATTAATTGCTTGATCTATTTGATGTTTGTTCGGCGCCTTTGATCTTGGTCATCTTACCTGTCACCTTACACCTCGACCTTGATGCATCACCAGCGATATTTATCGATAAACTAATTTGACTGATCCCAGCTCAGCTACCGTAAATTTCTGATTCCCTCTGATTTATCGAATTCTCGAGATGGGTACTATATCCCAGTCACGATTAATCTGGCTTCAAATATGTATGCCGCCAGTTTACGAGCAGTCAGCCTAATAGATATATACTAGTATGTGGCAAACCCACCAGAGAACAGACAGCTCGTATTGAAGAAGGTCTTCATCTACATACTATAGTAAAAGCCAAATGTGTGTCCGTGTGTCTGTAACACTGTCATGAATTTCGCGCGTCTAAAAATATATCCCGTCGTGTCCGATTGCGCCCAATGTTTGACCATGTCTCGTGGCACATCTGGGAATACGACAAACAAAAATTCAACCCAATAGGTACAAGATGACCTGAGAAATAACGCGTTTCCCCAAAAGTGATCAAGGCGATATTTCCACTGATATAATTCCTTTCTCCGAAGACGAATGTGTGTTCGGCGGTGTCCGCCATTACAAAACACCAAAGCCAAATTCCGGACAAATTCCGCGTACCGTTTGTTGACTTTCTGTATATCGTTATCAGCGGTGACGATATTTTCCTGCATGTCACGTTTGTCACCTGTCATTTCTGACGGACAATCCCCTAGTTATATTATAGTTTATATAAAATAACAAATTTAATAAGTTAGAAAATAGTTATAGTAAATAACGACGAACATGTTTCAATGTTGTATATACGAATATACATGCATTTATATGTTGAAACGTGTTTCACAATACTCCCGCTCACCTCACACACCTTTGACTTACCTGAGAATCCAACACGCAGTACTGTGATAAAGACCAATACAACGTGGATACTTTGTGGACGTCTTTGCAATACTGACAATGCCATCTTAAGTTAAAATTACAATTTCCCCCAAAAACAGCAGAGCCAGTTATATCTTGACACTATCAAAGGAATTGCACAATATAGCTAGATTTTTACTCTAAAGTTTAAATTTTTGTTTATAATTGTGAATGACATCAGTTCAAGTACGTTGTGAAATGTGTCCGATTGTCGTCATAACAGTTATGAGTGCAGGTACACAGCGAACATATATATACGGAGCTGTGTCACGAAAAGCGAACACGTGCGTAATTTCAAAATACCCGAATGACGTATATATTACATTCCCCCATTAATGAACATGAGAAATCTTACTAAAATATTTCCTCACATTACGACATATTTTATTTCGCGACCACGCCTGTAACATGAATTAAATTAGCGCTTCACTTCAAATTAGTGTGATCAAGTTCGCGTAACACGTGATTATTGATGCGAGAAATTTAGAGATTTCAATAAGTAGCCATTTAGTCACCGTCCAGAAGCTGTAGAGTCTATAGAAATTTGACTTGGAGGACTACGACAGAAGGCAACACGTGGTGAGGTTTATCGCTTGAATGATTTTTATTTAAGAGTTCTCGTTTGATGATCAAAATACGCTGTCGAAAACGAGAGTTCGGGATTTTGTCATAGTCAGTAAAAATGGAGTAACTGTTTATACAATATAATTAATTGCTTTGAGCTACCTGGCACTATAAACGGCCCACGCGTTAATGACAACATTTAAATATATATATGCATGTGGTATTAAAGGGGTACTGTACTCAAATGTTGTTGTTTGTTTCTATGTGCTCTGCTAATTCGTTGCGAATAAGGTAACCAGATTTCCATTATTTGTCTGTGTGTTGAGCACGAAGTAATATTATAGATGGCAGATAAGCCGGAAAAATGTACTATTTTCAGGCAAATGCATCAAATTAATGTTATATTACGGTATATGCAAAGTTGGGTATCACCCCAGACCACACTCATGTCGCCACGCCACGCCCTGAGCGAAAGTATAGACTAACTCATGCAATGCAAATTTTTGATAACGATCTCACACTGCTGATACAGATCTCTGTGTAAAGAAAAAAAACCCAAACAAATTTCGTTTATAAAAGAAGGGAGATCCGCGCGCAGACATGATAATGATAATATCCAAAAATTACATAAACGTCTAGAAATTCAATCAAATCATCCGAGAGGTTGATACTCGCAGATTTCTTTGGCGCATGTATCATCCATTAGTATATATGCGTCGCAGCGTACTCGCGAGGCTCTTAAAGGGCGACATTTATCGAGTTATGCCCCAAATAACAAAGCTCAAATAAAAGAAATGAGCTTTTTGTCACGATGTCTTAGTGAAAACCCAATAATGAGAGCGACAATTGATTGAAGTGACTTTCAGTCGATTAACACTCCGCGTAGAAAATTCCGGATGCAATTGTCTGCACGTGGCAGGGGAACTGGGAGGGCTGCAGCCCTTCCCAAATACTTTGAAAGCTAAAATTTTGAGAAATTTTCGGGCAAATGTTACAACCATGTATATATCATTCGGGCGCCCGTATGGCTATGTGTGTAACTTGTATCTTGTAACGTGTGTTGCCATTGGTCTAGATGGTATTTAGACCGGAATTACGTGTATATACATGTATCGACCTACATATTTGGGACAATCCGCATAATGAACTACTATTGATAACAATTAGGAAGAGTAATATAGTAGTCGTAAATTGTTCTTATATACTGTCCAGAAACGTTTTCGCCGAGATCACGACTGCGAGTCCGTTTTGAGAAAATAGTGCCGTTCAAACTTCCTGCCACTCGTAGTAAGGTGATACAATTATGTTTGCGGTAATCAGTTTGTACATTATAATTGTTTTTTATCTGGTCATAGACAGTGGTGGGCTCGGTTACACACAAATCTCGCGTGATCATGCTTGGTTTCTTGAAACCCAATCTTAACTATAGCACACGAACTGCGGATATAGCAAAACGACAACTGACATAAAGAACACAAAAACTAGTGACGTAGTACCATATAATTGTAATTCATATCAGTAGAGTTCATTACGCGAAATGTGTCAATTGTCCCAATAACTCTAGCAAAGTTCTTATCATAATTGTTGTGGTTCAAATGAACCATGTCGTTCAAGCCTGATTTTAGCCATGCAGAATGAGGTCCACATAGGGTGAATTTCGTGATGCTAGCCCACTATGTGGGATAGCGTCACCAAATTCACCCTCTGGGGACCTCATTCTGCAAATGACAGGCACACTAAACTCAGACTTGATGTCGTTTTAAGATCATTTTATTCGAGAATGACAAGCGTCTTTGTCGGTGAACTCATTCGAAGAAATCCATCAATGATATGCGAGGGTGGAAATCCTGTGACGTCACGCCATAAATGTAGGTATAAAACGTGTGGAAACAAGAACCAAATGTCCAAACAATTGGAGAAATATCGTAACTACGCGAACATTACAGCGGGTGGATGAAAAACAGAAGTCGGCGCGCTGTTTGATGGGAGTGTTTGACTTTTTGTAGCAGGTATTTAGGAAATCGTTAATTGGTTCCGACTGACTCGGAATAACTACGAAACTACGGATTGGAATGCGAAGGCTGTGGCAACAAAAGAACTTCAATGGATGCAGGAAGTATGGAATCGCCATTTTTTATGTGTCAAAGGAACTTTGTCCTTTGTGAACGATTTTCAATGCTGTTAACAAGTTAGGGAAAACCATTGACTAGCGATCGTTCTGTAAACTCTCTCGTCATGCTGATTTAGCATTTATAGAGAAATTCAGATTTTTATTCATAAGATGTCCCAATTTTTGCACCTTAAAACTATTTTTATGTACCAGAGCAATTTGAGATTGAATTCATGGAACCATTTATGAGATATTTCAAGAGTCAGATATCGACATTCGCAAGGGACAGTTTTACCCCAGTTTTGACTTAAAGCCACACGGCGGTTTGCGTTCAAAAATACACCGAATAATATTCGCTTTTAAAGTTTTTCCGGTATCGAAATATGTCGATATATACTTGAACTACCTTGCTATGGACACTATATGTCCTAGATAGACACATTAAAGTCACACAATTGGCTCCGGCTGCCTCCGGTTAACATGAATGTTTCCGATGTTCATAAACCATTAACTGAAGTCGACACTTCAGTTATTGGCTGATGAACGAAAAGCCTACGTCACTTCAAGCCGGTCGTGTGCACCAACTCGCTGCGTGTTGAGACTGTATTGGAATTTGAACAATATGTTACTTATAATTGTTTTGATAGTTTTGAGAAGTTGTTCAAATGAATAATGTTCTATTAAAATGTACTGGTATGGGGAGGGGGTGGATGAGAACTTCACAGGTGCATGCCTGCGGTGGTTAAAGATAAGAATGACCTTCGCGACGGGTATTGCTGTTAAAAAAAAATCACATCCGTTAAACCGCCATGTATATGGATCACATAAAGTATATTAAAATATAGAACTATTTTGTTCTTTTACCAATAATAAATATCGGGGAGACCACACTAAATGAACCTTGGTTACAACTGATACCACATTGTTTACAACATACCGATACAGCGCTCGCTAATCATCACCACTCAGGATTTCTGTGCTGAATTGGTCACCGCGAATCACTCTCCCCAAAAAAATCGCAACGTGTTGAATGTTTTGCTTTATATCGCACGCTTTTTACATGCTGTTTGTAAACAAATGTTCGGTTCACACAAAATGTGTTTTGTGGGTAATATCGCATTCATGCTATCATTATACTATATACTATTAGTATATTCTTGAGGAAATTCATAATTTGGTAACTTTTATTTCTAAATTATAATATACAAACAAGGCAACCGTATATCTTTAAGAAGAAGTTTGCTCATTCCAATATGCATGATGTGAATTGTAGATTTATCTATACATTGTACTATATACTAGACTAAATCTGGAACAATGTTCTATAAATAATGCCCCATATATATACAGTTGACATATATTCTGCACTATAGATAGGTTCTGGTCGAACTTGCCTGGAATGTTGTCTGTACACCTGGACCACGGCACGTAATTAATGATCAAAGTATCGTCTGCCGTTCCACCTGTTAACAGACGGTAAATTCTGCCAAGAGGACAAAAGAAATGTTATTCTTGCGCAGGGTGTTCACGTGGTGTTATATATACACGGAGTCACTTTAGTACATTTTGTAATCGAATCGCTCAAACTCTCTACCGCGACAGACGACATAGAGAAAAACAGATAATACAAGTGCAGAAGGATTCATATTCATTGGTGGGAAATGTTCAGATAATGAGTTCAACAAACCATGGTCGTTTTTGGAACTTATTTATTATCTGAACACTGCTTAAGTGTTTAGTATAGAAAGGGTTAAATATATTAATTTGCCAATGTTAGCAGGGGTTACAAAACTGGCCATTGCTTTAGCAATGGGCGACACAATTGCGGGACAAGTGCAGCAGTTACTCATGATAACCATAACCTACATCAGTAGCTCAGTTACTGGAAATCACACAATTTCCATTAAATCTCCATTAAAATGTTCATTATTCAACAAATTGTCCACATGCATGGCCTAAATAAGACTCTTGACGTTCGTAATTTTGCAATATTGGGCCAGTTTTGCTAAAAGAGTAAAAAGACCTATATGGTATACATGGTCTGGCGTAGTTATATACATGCAATGTTTCAAAATAAGCGCTGAATCGAATATCTAAATATAGGCAGACCTGTTCACTATTCAGTTTATTCAGTAATATAACTACTGTAACCTTTTGGGAATGCGTGATGACCACATATGTCACCCACTGTGACCTCTTCAACCTCGGTAGGTGATGTTGCACAACAGGTGTGTGTATTTGATTCGATACCGGACACCATATATTATCGGGTTACCTCCTGTTGATGAGATACTCATAAGGCATGACGTAAAACTGCCTAATAATTGTCATATGACTTTGACAATGGGGTTAACTGGACGAACTGTTGTAACAGGTTGATGTGCAAGTACATTAGGGTGTATTCGATACCGTGCGCGTCTTAAGTGTGGGTCATGAAGGAGTTTGAACCCGGGAAACGGAGACAGTAACACAACGCCGTCTCAGTATTGTTCACATGCATGGACGTGACACCTGGGGGGGGGGGGGGGTTAATGGAATTTCGCGGACTTGGCCATTTGGTCACACACAGCGCTGAATTGACCAAGTTGGAGATGAATTATTATCATGTTACCCATATGTATGTATGTATGTATGTATGTATGTATGTACGTATGTGTGTATGTACGCGGGTATATGTATGTATGTGCATGTGTATGTATGCATGTATGTATGTGTATATTTATATATATGTATGTATATATGTATGTATATGTGCGCATGTATGTGTGTCCCTCTTGTCTGCACCTCTTGACATTGAATGTGTTATGTTTTTATATATATATGGCTCTATTGTCGCATTATACTTGTATATATGTGATTTATGGGCAATAAAACATTGACATCAAGGAGGGGAGGGGCGGTGCAGTTGAAATTGTCAAGGTGACACCCCGACCTGGGAAACTCTAGCCCAGTCGCTGGTTCCTCTGCTTTCTCGCGTATTATGAATTATTAAATCCCAACACGGGCAATATTTTAAGATGTCCCCATAGGCCCTCTATTCTCTGAAATCTGAAAATTTAGTGTAAAATTTATCTGTATACTACTAGTTTTATCGGCTTTTATCTAACAACACAAAGTATGAAGGAGTTATACAGCGTATAGTTTTCTGAATATTCCGACTATTTTGTTGCATAAATCAATAAAATTACGATGAGTCCTATCAATTTGTTCTTAAAACATGGGGCTCCAAACACGTGACCTAATGTCTGGAAGCTTCCCATCAGATTGATGCATCATTATCGCTATCCGTAAAATAGTCTAGTTTGCGCAAAAATTCGCGAATGCTATAAATGTAACAGGAATTTTTCCTTCAAATTGTGGGCATAGTTAATATCAACATATATGGATGAATTGAAGACAAACCAACTAAGCACATGCAGCTTTGAGTCAAAATTTGTTTCATATAAATACATAATCACAGTTTCATTGTAAGTCAGCGTGATGTATTTTGGTCATGTTCACGAGGTATACATGGAAATGTGAACAAAAAGACGACCGCTTTTTCGTGAGCACCTGGTTTCCCGAAAGTAATCTTATCACACTCACATCAATAAGTCATTGGCATTGCCTCCGATCCCAGTGAAATTACTCATGAAATGATTCCTAAACAGCCATCACCTGCCCTGCATATAAAACAGAGCTTGAATTCCGTTATAGCTGCCGAGCATTAGTTTCGTATTTCGGCAGGGGTTTCTCTGCGTGTGATCAATCACTTCCAGTATTGCACTAACTATCATCGCCCTTGACAGAATAATTGGGGTACAATTCAATAAGCGACAGCAAATAAGCATTTATAAAGCCGCTGTTTCGTATAATTTGATTTAATTGAGTCATTATATTTCATTATTCAATTAATTCATAGTGATATTTTTATGTCAATTGCCAATGAAAACATCTGCTTTTTTGCGTTCCTGTACTGAGCAGAAACGACTCTGGAGGTTCAGCAGTTATCAGAAGGGAATTTCTAAAAAGACAAGAGTACATGCGCCAATTTCAAAATTCTTGGGAGAGAGTGAGATAGTATTTCAGTTCCGTTGCCCTTAAACGAAATGTTCTAAATAATGTGATCGTTTTTGACATATTACTGGTGCATGGGTGACGGTGTGGATTTTCGTGATGTCTATAATGCCACAGGAATGACGCTGATTTCAAGTATTTTTCACTTTGCCTTTGCATGGTAAGCTGAACATTGGCTTAGGAAATTTGGTCAACGTTGGTGTCAATTCGGGGACCACTCAATATTTGAATGGCCAGATCACATTATACACAACATATTACATATTATATAACATTTGGAAGAGGAACCAATGAGTGTCCACCAAGTGATAGAGATTGATTCACCCCAATAATTCTCCCGTTATTTCCACACAATGCATCATAATTCACAACTAAGAGATAGAGTTGTTCCCCTTCCATTGAGAATGATAAACAGGCCATATACAGATCGAAATAAAGCACAGAACACACGCCGGTACCTTGACAAAAAAAAACATGTTCACAGTTTATTTGACCGGATAAGTTGATAATACAATGTGTTGAAGCTTCCTCTTTCAAATGGTGTATGGTATGGAATATATTGTATATAATGCGATCTGGTATTCGAAAATTAAGTGGCCTTTAAACACTATAATATAAACGATTGAGTGAGTTCTGAGATTGGAACAAAAGTTCGACTTCTCGGTTATCTTGTTTATTATGAATCATAGACTTGATTAGACGAGGTTCTAATGTAATGTGTTCGAGCGATATTTAAATGTTATCAGTTGTCAATCCACTTTTTATGATGCATTGTGCAAACGTAAAAGTGCCTCGCGCGACGACCTAGCAATCAGTTGGAGCATGTTATCTGTGGAGTCTATCTGAGTGTGTCACTATACCAGGCTGATATGGGTATGTTACGGCGAGAGTAGCAGTGTTTATATCTAGATCTGGATAGGTCGCACCGACTCACCCGGTGGATCAGTTGGTGAGTTGTATGACAATGAAACTTCACAGAAGAGAAAAAGTAACTAAAACAATGTTAATTTGAGACTATAGATACTTCCCAGAAGATGAGGCCCACGCAGAAAGAAGTTCACAGGGGGTGAATTTGGTGATGCTATCCAACTGTGCGGGATAGCATCACTAAAATACTCCTCTGGTAATTTTCATTTGTATACGACGTATCTGACACTGATCGGGCAGCCTAGTTCTGTACACAGGTCCCCAAAACAAAAATTGACCACACCCCAATAGTACTTAATCGTATAGGATTAAGTACTGTTGGGGTCGGGTCAATTTTTTTTTTGGTGACCTGTGGTTCTGCATGTAAGCCCATGCACGCCGCATCAACAATGCCAGGCACCGCGCCCTCGCTGCAATGAGCAGATCAATGCAGCAATGTGCATATACCGATCCCCATATGTGATGCCACATAGACAAAGTCATACACTAGATGTGCACCCGTCGCCAACCGAGCACTCTGACATTTGAACATGACCACGTGCCCAACTTACCTGAACATCTTCCCTCTTAGTGAACCCAGTGGTTTTGTATTTTTTGGAAAGTTGACTTGTTCATTCGAAAAGTCACCACTCACCATACCATGAGTTATAAGCTATTTTAGTCATATTCTGATTAGCAGATAGGCCCTGCACATAAAGAAGATGTGGGGAACTCATTCTGCGAATGACAAACACAATATTTGTTAGGCAAACATAAGGTGACACGTTTTATATTTGGGCAAGTATGTGGATCACACATCCACACCTATCAGGATTAGAACCAGCTTCGCCATCGCTTGGCGGCTAATGTTGGCATAACAAGCCAGCAAATAGTGTGTCTGTCATTAGTTTTGCAGAATGAGGTAACCAGATGGGGATGTGAAGTATCTGTAGTCTGAAATTAACATTGTTTTAGTTACTTTCCCCTACTGTTCAGTTTAATGTTAAGAAGATAAAATGCATAATCCAGGTGACTAATGGGTGAAGATCACCAACTTCAATTGGGGAAATTAAATCTGATCCTAGGTCTCCCATAGCAGTTGACGCCCAGATGATGTATTTGGCGACGCTAGCCCACCGTGCGGGATAGCGGCACTAAACTCACATTCTGTGGGACCCCATTTCGCAGATGACAGACACATTATTTGCAGGCTTGTGGCCTAATTACGCGAGTAGTGTGATGATGTGGTGTGTCAATTACTTGTGTAATGCAAAAATTGATTCTTGTCAATTGAACGTGCCCATGCAGTTTGTCACAATGACAGTCGGTCCACACGGTCACTCTTCTTCTTAATTTCGCTCTGCGGTATATATATATATATATAAACTCAAAGCTCTTTCACCACCACCTCTTGTGACTTTTCGCGATTCATAAGACTCTCAGCGCATCACTGACTAACTGGTTTGTGTCTGTCTGTCTGAAAAACGCCGGTGACATAATGCGTGGCCATAGAACTGACGTCCGGACGTTCGTGAGCTATTGGAACCATACTCATGTCATGGTGATGATATCAGTTTAATTATCTAAACATCTATAGTCTTTCATCGGCATGGACGGTGATGCCTTTATATCACGTTTTGTCATATCACAAAGCTGTCAGTGGTGCCAGGATGTGCATGGGGAGGAGGAGGGGTCATTTCATTATTAAACTATTGCCGCTCCATGTAAAAACGAAGACCACTAACAACCTGCCAAGCAAACCAAACTTAACAAGATACCAGAATCGCATAAATCGAAGAAAATTCGCACTTATCGTAAATCGAATAGGTATATTATACGGCTCATTGCTGCCTAATTTGCAATGGAACTTGCTGACTGGGCTGCAACTAACTAACCCTATAACATGTCCCTTGGGTGAAATATCGTTTCAAGTACCGGTGTATATTTGAGTGTGTAGTATAATAGTCTGTGGAACATTATTCCTTACCTTTCTCCCGGCAAACCCCTTCTTCGTGTCCAGTGATGGGGTCGCCCAGTGACGGATTTATAACACATTCTAACCCCTCCTGGCACGTCCCAAGAAGTGCGAAAGTTCCACCGCACGTCTCATTGAGAGCGCGTGCGCAGACGGTGCAGCACCCACAGGGATCAGTTGTGTATCCTGTGGAACATTCTGAAGGTAAATCCGGACACGACAGATCATCACAGGACCGACACGACAATCCGAAAACCGAAACGACAGACAAACTTATCAACAATGTCGCGAAATGCACACCGAAAATAAACAAATCACTTGATGTTTTATGTCGCATGCCTTCATTCGAATAAATCCGTACAAAACACGGAATTGTGAAACCCCCTGCTGGAACGAATCGCAGAAGTGTGCCCGGTGCACGGGCTTATTGTCATTATCCTACGGTGTCGACACATTCCACATTGGGAAAACTTTTTATTCCGCAGAACAATAACACAGTAATACGCAGTGACTTGATAAGCTATCGTCTGGCGGCCGGTGTAGCGAAGTCTATTTTCTAACTAGCAAACTCATCCGGGTAATTTGCCGTCACAAAGTTTGTGTCGGACTCGAACGCGGAACGAAACGAGATCGGACGGTTGTGGATTGGTGACATAGAACGAGCGAGAGGCCAATCGGACAGCGATTGTTACCTTTGAGGCATGTCTCGCGCTTTGACTGACAGGTACGAGATTTCAGCGCGCGACTTTGAGAGCTATGCATCGTCTGCTTTTGTGTTGACTAACAACTCGACTCGATTCATTCAATTAGTCGACCGATTGAACATACACCAAAAACAATTCAAGTTTTTTGACGCGGGTGCAAATAATCCGACTACTTTAATTACATTAAATATTTACAGTCAGAACCGAAAAACACGGTCTTATTTTGCGGAGTATATATGCACACATCGCGTACATATGCCTGTGTATACCATGTAGTTTTATAGTGAATGATATGAGAACTATCGCAGTGTCTGCCGTCTTATATACGTGTGTTGTAATCTGAAGATAATAATTCTGGTTGAGTTACAATTTTTACATGCTTGATCTTGGGTTTATTCACCCGAATAAACGAGGCGATGTCTGAGTATATGGTATGCTCATTATTTCCAACATATCCTCGTGAAATATCTTCACATTTGACCTAAATATTCACATATATAGGTTCACTTGCAGAGTCACCCGGCGTTGCCCGGGTTAAAAATGATCTGAACCCCTCTGCTGTGGACAAGGATTATAAGTACTGGCTCACCTTGTTGGAGTGATTGTCATTTTGTTTATCACGATTAAAAATTCGTCCCACCAATAAAGAAGAATTTATTTATCTACAACTGAGCATACTTCAGACGTTATCATTTTTCAAATCGTACTGTCGACGTGGTTGGAATTGATGTTTGTTTTGTTTTGTTTTTGTGTTTATATATTGCCCGTATCATTGGAGAAGAACGAGTATGAATTTGGTGGAAATTAGTGCTAAACATATTTGTATCAGCTTTGGTGCCCACCCCCACCCGAACGGCGCCATACCATAGATATGATTATGTATAAGTTTGGTGGAAATCAGCGACAAAAATATATTTCATCATTTTTGCTGCCCCTCCCCTTTTCTGACCATGACAACAACAGCATCACTTTAGAAAAATTTAACCCACACCATTATGTTCCTCGTAAAATATTTACCCCTGTCAGACCTATTTGGTGCCATCTATATGGTCTCCACGAAGTTCTATTGAACAGACATGCAGACAAACGCAAATGTAGGCACCAGATTTGATTCCTCGTGTAATTGGAGAAGAACGTGTATGGATTTGGTGGAAATTGGCGCTAAACATACTTTTTATCCGTTTTTGAGACCCGCCCCTCCCTATCGCTGAACCAAGCGACTCCACTTTTATCATCTTTAAACCACACAATTAAACTCATTATGAAGATGACCATATATACAATTGGTGGATATCGGCGACTAACTAAATTCGTATCAAATTTAGTGCCTCCATCTCTCACCCAAACGGCAACAATTTGGCGTATTTAAACATCACGATAATAATTATGTAACAATTTGCTGGTATAATCGACGCTAAAAATATTTGTTATAAATTTTTGGTGTCCCTCTCTCCCTCCATGCACCCTGACTCGAACTTTGGCATCGCTAAACGACACAATTAGACTCCTGATACCAAGGACATTATTATCTAAAAGTTTGGTGGTAATCGGCGACTAAACAAATTCTTATCAAATTTAGTGCTCCTACCGTTCACTCACACAAACGGCACAAATTTGGTGTTTTTAAATCACGCGATTAGATCCCTCGTATCATGGGGAAGAATGTGTATCAAGTTGGTGAACATCGGTGCTAAAAATATTTTATCGGTTTTGGTGTCCCTCTCCCTTTCGTGCGCCCCTCAGGCCTGACTCGAATGAAGCCACATTTGACAGCTTTAAGCCACACCATTAGACTCCCGGCCTGATATCATGGAGATGATTATGTAGAAGTTTGGCGGTAATCGGCGACTAACCGAATTCATATCAAATTTAGTGCTCCCCTCATCTCTCACCCAAACGGCACAAGATTGGAGTCTTTAAATCACACGATTAGATTCCTTGTATCGTGGGAAAGAATGTGTATCAATTTGGTGGAAATCGGAGCTAAAAATATTTGATCAGTTATTGGTGCCCCTCTCCCCTTCCGTGCACCCCTGACTCGAACGGCACCACTTTTGACAGCTTTAATCCACACCATTCGACCCCTGATATAATGGACATGATTATGTATATGTTTGGTGGTATAATCGGCGACTAAACAAATACTTATAAAATTTATTCCCCCCCCACCCCATCTCTCACCCAAACGGCACAAATTTGGCGTCTTTGAATCACACGATTAGATTCTTTGTATCGTGGCGAAGAATGTGTATCAATTTGGTGGAAATCGGTGCCCAATATATGTTATCAGTTTTGGTGCCCCTCTCCCCTTCCATGCAACCCTGACTCGAACGGCGCCACTTTTGACATCTTTAATCATTATGTATAAGTTTGGTGGATATCAGCGATAAAAAGTATTTCTGCCCCTCCACCGTTTCTGCCCCTGACAACAACAGCGTCATTTTAGAAAATTCCAACCCGCACCATTATCTTTCTCGGAAAAAGTTACCCCTGTGTCCCGTTTGGTGTTGTTGTCTACATGGTCCCCGTGAATTGCTATAGAACACAGACAGACAGACAGACGGACATACATACATTCGCAGATATAGATATAGAAGATATTTGACTTATTCGATTCTGAAACAAGTTCAAAGTGGAATTTTAGCGTTATTCCGTTTTATGGCGAGGGTCGCAGTGAAATCACATTATAAAGAGATGAATCTGCTAAGTACCATTATTTTATCTAAAGTTGTATTGTTCGCGGTGTTTGGCTTAACCGAGCGATTTGAGAAATATCCAGTGTCTGTATATATATGAAATATTCAAGAACATATATAATTTTGAAAATCTGAATAATGGCTGCGCAAAACGACATTAAAGGCACAGGCGGCGTTCGTTGCAGAAATATTCATATTTGTTCAAATCGCCATCAACAGAAGGAATATTAAAATATATATAGTTTTTGTTCATATGTCAAACATATTCAGCGCGTAAATAGTATATTGTCGTCAAGACGTACGATGGTGTACGTAAACAAGAGCCTGATCGTGTTACAGAAGTGTTGCTCCTGGTTACCTAACACAGCGCAATTCTATTGGATAATCACACACAATTGATATAAACGCTCTTTATTATTTCCATATCAGGAAAACACTAACAAATATCGCTCTTTATGTTTACCATATCCGGATCTAAACAAAAGCCAGGAAACGTAAAGTTTTTTGCTTTTGTTTACATAACAAAGAAAAACATTTTACGATAACATACTGTTTATGCCATATTTCTGATTGGTATTTGAACAAAGTCTGTCTATATTTTACTATTCTTTCTGTATATGGTGGTTTTTGACGGAGGTGAATATTTTAACATCATACCCAGCGCCAACGCCGCCCGTATTAATAGCCATCTTGGTTATATTCAATTAGCAAGAACTAATACAACCAGTATTACAATATTTCGCAATCTATATATATTTTTAATGTTTGATACAGTAATACCCAAAGTAATTTACCATAATTCTGCGGTGGTTAAGTGGTCAATTACTTTGGGCATTACTGTACACATAATGGTTTTTCCTGGATATAGCATCATTTGGAATCTAACATGCAACATTGTTAAATTTGCCGTCGGCCATGTTTCGTAATTTTGAGTGATTGGTATCTGGGCTGTTTTGTTCTCTGGAGTACCAAATTGCTGGATCTATGCGTAGTACCTAAATACTTCAGAGTACCTGTCTTGATATCTTGGTACTTCAGATAATATAATGGACGCGTCAAGAAAGCATATATTTCTTGGCAGTACATATCGGGTGCGTCATGGCTTCGGTGACATAAATGCGGGGTGGCTATTATATGCATAAAGCCCGGAAACATATAGGTACTCCATGCACATAACCTAAATATAGGTACTCCAGAGAACCTAAAAATATAGGTACTCCAGAGAACCTAAATATATAGGTGCTCCAGAGAACCAAAATATATAGGTACTCCAGAGAACCTACATATTTATTAGGTACTCTGGAGTACCAACAAATTGGTACTCCCCATGGGACAAAGCTTAGTACCTACGTAGGTACTCTAACGTAGGTACTCTAAGAGTACCCATTGTTTTAAGAGTGTATGTTCAGATTGTCCGAACACCGCGAAACTGAGAACTTTAGAAAAAATAACGGTACTTTTTCTTAACAGCAAAACAGTTTGCCCTAACACCATCATAACAATCAAGTAGGACCCACCAACATCATACCAAATTAGCAGGACCACTTGACCAGGGACGGGGTTGTGTCTATGTGTTTGCTGACCAGGCAGATCTGAGTCGATTAAAACAAATATATGTATTGTATCGTCGTCCAGCCACTTTATTAAATATAAAATATAAAATATCAAAACAGCAATGCCCATTATCTTCATCTTCAATATAAATTTCGCTGTGTGTATTGGCTAATAAGGAGAGGGATAATATGAATCGTACGTGACACGTAATGGAGCAACCACACATGATGTGCCTCAAATTTACCTTTTTTCGGTGACATAACGCTAACAATAATTTATGTAATATCATGCAGTGGTCACGACGGAGACGACATGCCAAATTGACAAAACAAAATCTTGTCTGGATTATCGTCATATGACTTCTTCCTTCTTAGTTTTCATTACGCTAACCAACGAATTTGGTCAAAATGAAATTAATAGACTTAAATCACATGTGAATTCTTCGTAAGTTGTGAAGTAGTTACTTTCATTTTTATCGCGATGCTTCATTTCCAATTCAGCGTTTTTTGCAATCTCCACACGGTTGCTAACCGGAAGTCACGTGACAATTTCTCCAAAATCTATACCCGCGATCTTGACAAATCACTGATGGATATAGAAAAAATTATATGACGTCATTCACCTGCCTTAGGTATAAGCACCCTTGTTGGTTGCTATCAGTAAGTAATTTATTAAAGGCCGACTTATTTTTCGAATCACCAGAGCACATATCATGCATTTGAAAGAGGAAGCTCTTATCAACTTATCCGGTCGAATGAACTGTGAACAAGTCGTTTTTGTCAAGATACCGACGTGTTCTGTGCTTAATTTCAATCTGGTCTGTACTGCCAGTTTATTATTCGCAATTAAAGGGGAACTACTCTATCTATTAATTGTGAATTATGATGCATTACTTACGAGTTGACTGAAAGGAAACATTGGTCTAATTATAATTAGACTGGACACTACTATGCCACAGCTGTTCCGTATTCTGGTGGAATATATATATATTTTCTTTTATTCCTCTTCCAAATGGTATATAATAATGAATATGTTGTGCATAATGTGATCTGGGCATTCGAAAATTAAGTGGTACCGTGACAAAAACAGCACGTTTACAGTTTTATCCACAGGATAAGTTGATAATACAATGTTTTGGAGCTTCCTCTTTAAAATGGTATATAATATGGAACATATGTTGTGCCGGTATATTACTGTGATCTGCTGATTTGAAATTAAGTGGGGCTTTAATGAGATAAGTTGCCCTGCATGCCTGCAACTGTGGGAAAATACAAATAAAACAGCATTGTGAATTGAGAGTAATAACCCCATCATGCACAAATAATATTTCTAATGGCCTTTAACACAGACAGAGATTATATCAACCCGATTTATTTATATTCCTCCGCGTCTGCACTATATACACATGCGTTCTCGTCTACTCGACATTCACAGCACGTGTCGTGCATAGTGTGTACATATTTTAACATACAAGCGCACAGACTCCAGGCAGAGTTATCTCCCATCGCTCCGCTGAGACACCACTGCCATAAGGACATTTGGTAAGGATTTCTTACGTGTTCTTAGTTCTTATGTTTTAGGATTAAAATTTTCTATATGTCTGGCTCAGTTCATATTGTTCTTATCAATACCGAAAGATTTACCATTATTGCAAACTTTTGGTTGTCAAAATAAGATAATAGGTGACTAAATATAGTTCCGACGATATGTAAAAATAGATGTATCGGTCCGCAAAGTACCATCCTTGTGGCAGTGCTATACCGCAGGGTTAACGTATATATATATAGAGGGCGCTGCATGGAGTTTGACAGGCGCACGTCCATGGCAGCGTGAACCTGAACGACATTCACAAGGCCGGGACATTTCATTTGACCCCCCCCATAAGGCTGGAATTTTTTCCAACTGATATCCAAATATTGTAAATGTCTAACATACACGCAACACTCCCTATGGATGGAACTTTTCATTTCCATTTCATTTCAGTTTAAAAAATTTACCACCAAAAGAAGGAACACATTCGATTTGTGGTCTAAAAACATGTATCGTAATACATTTGTTTATTTCATAATAAATACTTGTTGGAAAAATCAAACCATCAAAACAATTCCAACCTATATATTAATTTGGTATGAAATTCCCAACTCATGTGTCAGGCAAATAAAATTCTCAACTGTTTAAAAGTTTGATCACAGTTTGGATGGAAGTGAGATACGCCCAGACCCGATCGCGAAATGCTCTTTAACATAGACCGAGATTCTATCAACCCGATTTATTTATATTTATCCGCGTCTGCACTATGCACACACGTGTGCTCAGGATTCATATCACGTGTCCTGCATACACATTTTATCAGACATACGCACTTCCGCGGTGGCGTGATCTTTCATTCATATTTCCAGTTACAGAAAACACATTCCGAATTTTTTATTTCCCAACCCAAGTACCCGTATGTCGAACTGTTCTTGCAATCTACATTCATAGCGGCTCATGGGAATGATTTTCAAAGTAAACAGAAAGTGTTTTAGCAGATCGAGATGTGTTTATTTTCAGCGTCGTTCCATCGAAGGTCATGTTGCTCCCAGAGAACCATCAGCACCCATCTCTTTACTTACCCCAAGATAAATTTGTAAACACGACGATCTAAATTGGTCTGCGCTTTCACATTTTCCAAGAACATGTCTCGTGCCTTTATAAACATATCAATCTTGCGTTTATTTTGGTTAGAGTATATAACCTGCCGGCCTTCATTGAACTCCAGGGACGCCACCTGAGGTTGCGTGGGTGTTGAATCTATCAGAGATCTCATGTTGAGAATAATAACGCGCAGATATTTGCGAAGAGATGTGTGAATTCAGCTTGTCGTGGGCGTTGAACTTTACATTCGGGGACACGTGTTCGAAATAATAAATGCGTTGAGGTTACAAGCTGATAAACCATTATAACTACCGTGACATCTACTCCACTCCATTCTCTATAGTAGATCCATTGGTTTCCAAAACGCTAATGTATTGACATAGGACAACAAGAAAACCATAGTCAGAAATGGTAACGCCTCAAGATCATATATTATATACCAATGATTGTAATTATAGAATCTTTTTCATTTCTGCTATTTGTAATTGGCATAGGTTATCACAAACCAAAATTCAACATTATTGACATAATGTAAACGCCAATACACGAAATTGAAATTCTCAACTACAACTTTTACCGGGCTCGGCCTCGGGGTCGCACTACAGCTCGGACTCGGGGTCGCACTACAACTTTTAATGTGTCCCAATAGTTAACATTCTATAAATAGAACCCCCAGCGCTATGGCAGCGCCCAGGCGAAACAAGAATTTGTACATTAGTATACACGCGGCGCGCGTAATTACATGTACTCTACGGCCGGAAGTGAACGTTAAGTGTGGGAATTTCATCGCGACAATATCCGACGTCACAGCAAGGCCATTTTATATATAAAGTTCTTAATATTAAAGGATATCTCCGATGTAGATTTTCTCAGTCATTTTTATCGAAGCCCGCTAATCAACTGAGCACGTTGTCGGAAATATTGTTACCGTAGGCCTCCCGTAACTGAAGTTATGTCGATTTAATATTCCATCATGGATATGCAGTCTGAATCGTTAATCTTCGACGACACCCCTCATATGACGTCATATGAGGGTCTACTGACAACACGCAGTGTCAAACTTAAATATGACCATTATTTTCCTCCTGACACTCCCATAATAAATCGTAAACAACAGGGGTTAATTCATCGCGATGTCTACCCGCTTTTCCTATAAATAGAACAGATAGGCCAATATCAAATCGATTGGTTAAGGCTAACCTCATGTCACTAATGAACAGACGAAAAAAAGAAGACATGGTAGAAGTGTACAACGGTCTGTAAACATCGACAAACATAAGTTATTTGAGATACGCACAGAGGTTACGAATACAGATTACAGAAACATTGTGTCAAGAAAGATGTTCGAAATATTTCTTTACACAAAGAGTAATCATTAAATGGAACAATCTGGTCGCACAAATTGTCGCAGCAGAAAATCTTCACACATTCAAAGAACTGTTGGACTACACAACTATTTGTTGGAGCGTTATTGACAAGCCTCGAAATATGGTGTCTCTCACAGCGGGCTAGCATCACCAAATTCACCCTCTTGGGATCTCATTCTGCTTACACCTCAGCAGAATGGGGTTCCCAGAGGGTGAATTTGGTGATGCTAGCCCGCTATGCGGGGTAGCATCACTAAATTCACCCTCTGGGGACCTCATTCTGCAAATGATAGACACCATATTTCAAGGCTTGGTTATTGATATGATTAGAAGAATGAACACGAACCATCGCTTACACATATCGCTTATACATGTATCAACTTGAAACCTCTGAACCGCACAATGGGTTAAAGTCATTGCCACTTATTCCCTTATATTGACGATGATGATGAACAAGATCCCGGGACGTCATTTTCCATCAGAGCTTGCTTGATACCTGGACTCCCCCTATATCCAATCAAATTGTAGCCAATAGGTAGGCAATAGTTAGCCAATCGCGGTTGCTTAAACATTTGTTGGATATATATTATGCGTTCATTTTGTTCTGAAAGTTTTCGTCGAAAAGGATGACAAAAATCGTTTTCTAACGATCGATGAGAAAAAAATATCTAACTATGTTGCCATGCGACGAAGAATGCTATCATGTGCTTCAGATCGTATACGTATCCACACCGTATTACCGATCCGGATTACCACCGGTCACGATGCGGATCACTACCGGCTGAAAGTGGCAATTTGTGTAACGGTAGGTCGACTAAAATGTTAATTATATTATATATCTGAATGTAACCCACACAAAGTTTGTTGCCGCCGTCTTTCTTACATACATTAGAAAATGGCCACGCCAAGAAAATATAAAATAATCGCCTACGATAACCTTAGAGGTAGCATATGTTACTAGGATCTAGTTGCACGTGGCCCATTATTTATCTTCATTGGCACAATACATGGTGCAAATACATGGAATTTTCTCTTATTTCTGTTGCGTATACAAGAATGTCCATAACTGTACAAAATGGCAATATGGTTTGTCAAGTTGAATGTAAATTAAACGCGTAGTATCGATTTCCATACTCATGGGTTCCAAAAAACAGGATGCGGATCGGCACCGTTCACTATCTGCCGGTACAGATCCGTACCCGTTCATTTCATGGGTATCTATGTTCAAAACGTCCCAGATGGCCACAAATCGAACATACAAACGTGTACATTAGGCGAATGACTTAGTAAATGGTCTATCTTTTCGTACCACGAGAATACCGCATAAAGAAATAAAACATGAACCATCCATATCAGCTACTGCTCGAAATAATGAAACACAATGGTAAACATGCGTTACAAATATAAGAATAAGTGAACATATATTGTAAACTTATCAGATTTATCGGCGTCCTCCGCTAGCCCAGTTACTCCTATACACGAAGGGAGAAAAAATTCACACCTTCCACAGAATGTAGGGCGAAAATGATCCAACTACAATGATGCCACGTGGCTCGCTTTTGTCAAAACAGCCGGTAGTGATCCGCATCGTGACCGGTGGTAATCCGGATCGGTAATACGGTGTGGTATCTTTTGGAAAACTGGACCTTGATTTTGAAAGCTATTCGACCGAGGAGCTGGACAAGGTATACGGAAAGTTATACAAAGTCAACAATGGTTTTCCATTCGCTATGGGATAAATATACATTTACAGTTAATTGTGTTATATCAAAGCAATGCATGGGATTTGAAGACAAGTGCTAAACACTTAGAGTGCGCCTCCTCTCCCCAATACAAAGCAACAGCTTTGCAAGAAAATTTCTTTGTAGATTAAAATATATCAATTTGGTGTACGATACAAGACTCTGTCTGGAGTTTGAGTACGACATTCGAAGCACACACGCAATAAAACCAATTTACAGATGAAACAACAGACCGGAATGCATAATTACTACGATTATAGGTCGAGTTCTGATTCTTCTCATACTATTTCCAGAAGAATTTGCCAGATAAAATATTAGATTTATGTTACCACATCCAGGTCTTTATAAAAATAATTATAAATCATAAACGGATGTCTTGAATTAGATGTCATATTTCGTGATCGCCTTTTCTGCACGGCGTGTGTTATTTTCTAAATATACCAATCCACCGTCCGTTATTTAATTATGGTTACGTCGTTAATTCAAAAACTTCTCTTTATATCGTATTCGAGTTTATGACTCGAGTCATAAACTCTATTTTTAATATAATTTTCATGTTAATATATGCGGTTCTTTTGAGCATGCGTGTGTATTTAGCATGCATCCTCAACTCAGATTAATTCATTTGTAGCATATTTCCCGTTCAATGAAGTGGAAGGCGCCCAATTGTCGGATTCGAATACAGCACTCCTTTAAGATGTGTAATTACATTAGGAAATATATATTCCTTAAAGGGGGACTGTACATCAAAATCCGGCCATTTATGGGACAATCTCCTATTATACTCAATATATGCAACACATAAATGAATTATAGCCATGGATTAGTGCAATAATACACTCATGTGCACTATGAAGGATGCAAACAACATCGAAATTATAATGAAGATGAGTTTATGACTGGGGTAATAATCAAGATATTTTGATGCCTTCATATTTAGGTATGGGCTTGATTATTCTAGTCGGGAACAAGGACAGTTGTGCCCAATTGATTAAAGGGGTACTGTACACTAAATATACTCAACATAACTTAATATATGCAACAAATGAATGAATTTTCGAGTCACAACTCATTATTCATGCATCTATACCACAGCCAACTACGTGAGATGTAAAACACTGTTGTACCGCCTGTAACGATGCTACTGAAAATTGCCTGTAAATAACATTCAACTATATCTCACAAGAATCAATCATACAGGTATGTGAAGGGAAATGTCAGTAGCACTGTTACATAACATTTATTCATGTCGTAAAGATGTATTCTATACGTATATGTTGCATGATATTTCCTTTAATAATCTGCCATCAAGGTTTTATATGACAAAATGCTGGTCGGATTCTTTATTTCGAAACAAACAAAAAATGGTCGCACAATTACGGAATGTTAAAAGCGATATGAGAACGGTTTCTATACCACCAGTGTGTCTATTTTCAGAATCTTCCTGTTCCAGCTTGACGTTAGTGTGGACACAGGTTTTTGTGAGGCTTTTATTTGTGTATCCCTCGATGTTCTTCCGTCCATCTCGTGATAAGAAGAAATGTTATTATACGCATAACTACTATTACATGTAACTAGTTCGGCAAGTGGCTTGTTTTGTTCCTGGAAATTAAAAAAAAACATACTATTCCGGAACAAGCACTTAACGATCCATCTTATATTCAACTCTTGACTTCTGTAGCAAAAACAATGATGAAACATCTAGAGACACAACATTAGCACTATTCGACGATTTAAAAAAATTTCCTTTGACTCCATTAATCATGATATTCTTCTTTCTATATTATCTCACTATGGAATCACATATCTGACAAACAACTGGTAGATCATGCCGTGAATCTCTACTCTGGCTAGAGATCATATTCCACCAGTATAAAACCTTGAACTTTTTGAAGTTTTGTCAGGGATCCTTATAAAGTCGGGGAACATATTTCTTAGTTATAATCAGTTCTTTAATAATGTACTTCACAATAAGCGAAGGACCTAACTCGTAATTGCATGCTTTACTGTGACTTTTGAGAGCCGATATCACAATAAACATTCAATTAATTAATTACTCATGAGAAATTCCATAACTGTAAGAAACCCAAAGAAAAAGACACTTTAATCGTGAAATTTCGAGTTGGGACCTTCACATATAGTGAAGTACATTATTAAGAAACAGATAATAACAAAGAAATATATTCCCTGTGTTATTTTTTCGATTTGATAAGGTTCCCTGTCAAAACTTCAAAAAGTTCCAATGTTTTGTACTGGTGGAATATGATCTCTATACGCGCGTAGCTGAGAGTAGCGATCCATGACATGATTTACTTGAATGACAGACAGCAGCGTGTATATTTAAAAAATAGTTTGTCTGAATCGTTACAAATAAACTGTAGTGAACCACAAGGGTATATCATAGGACCCCTATTATTCCTAATATATGTTAATTATGTAACTACCCTTTCTGTACGACACAACCATATATGCATCCAGTAATAACATGGGCGATTTGGATTCATATATGGATGCCAAACTGAAGCATTTCTATGAGTGGGACTGGTCCATCAAAATGCAAATATATTCTTTTTTGCTTCTGAAATAATTTAAGAGCAAAATGATTTTAGTTCATGCCATCGATAATAGATTCTTGATGCTCGTGGTACTGCATGGGAATGCAGATGGCGACACAAATTCCGACCGACCCATTTCGGATTCAACCCCCAAGTATGTCGAAGGCGCAGGGAACCATAATGGAAATAAAATGGGTATTGGCATGCTTATTATGTTATCCCCGATAACATTCAGTCACAAGGCAGTGAACCAAACTAATTTTCTGTATTCCGCGAACTTACTTTTACACATAACATCACAGCTTTAAACGAAATTAATTAATTATGTTATACACAATTTATATACACATCATGTTATACCATTTTATGTAACATTACATTGTCAACATGTATGAATGTTATCAAAAATCTAATCTAATCTAATCTAGCTTAGGGGTCGGTCCACTATGGCACTATCCAAATGATCTATCCGCTCCTCCGAGCTCAGCACTACTGAAACATCTGCAGTGTTGTTGATGTTTGAATTATTGTTGATGTTGTTGTGACGACGACGACAACGATGACATCATGGTGCTAATGACGACGACGATATTTATTTATTGGGATGTAACGTTGCTTTCAGCTGCCATGGATATATATATCACGATGTTGCCAGTCTTATTGGTTGAGGGAAAGTTCGTGCACGGTGCACTACGGTAAATATGGCAGTGATTTCATTGGCTGGAATAATGACCAATTGTGCCAGGCGAAACCACCGACCATCGGCGAGTAACTGCTAACTCCCCAAGATAGAGATATGGGATACACATTCAGCGATGACTCCACCGGGAATTGAACCCATATATGGAATAGATTTGACAAGAAACGCTCATTATCGGTGCATGCTGTAGAAAAGTCGGCACCTGATTTTTTCTAAATTCTATGACTGGTCTCTGGAATTTGTCATTCTCTGGCATATATGAATGCCGTACGCAATTAGTCAAAGACACACGGTCGGATTGTGACACCACAGTGTATTCCCATTGGTATATACGTTGTCTGCACCAGGCAGGTTCAGCCACATGTGCATGTAACTTGTAACGTTTGTTACTGTGGTATTGCTATGGGTATCCACCTGGCGAGCAAAGTCATGTTATTATACAACGCGAAAGCTACATGTATTGGGTATCGACCAAACTTCAGCAAAACGTGTACACAATAATCCTGTGGTAGAGACAAGTTGACCAAGGTGTGACCCCCGATATGATTTATTGGGCTTCAATCAAAACATAATCTTCCCACACAGACACAATATAATCTACTGCATGTATAGCGCTGGTCGCTAATTCGGTTAATAGAATATTGGATTATTACGCCCTATGGGTGTATATTGCCATTCTTATCTGGCCGTATCCATAGAGCTATGCATATATCTCGCAGAACAACACATTTCGGGTTTCACACGATGCGAGTTGCTTTAGAAAATTGTAATAGAACGAAGAGTAATGTCCTATTCCCACAATATAACACAAAATGTGACACCTAATGTTTTTCTCGGGATATTTTCCAATATTAGTAACCTAACCAAGACATCAGGGATCATTTGCAGAAGATGTAATTTGATTTCGGTAAATATACAACAAACTGTTTTATACGCCAAATATTACGACAAATCAAAAAAGCGGAACGACGGTAAACAGGTAACGGAAACGACTTCGATAATAAAGGATTAATCAACAATTTCTGACTTTGCATATGTGGTATATAGCGTATAATAATATATAATAGTCAATTAGTAACATATATAATAAATGTACTGTATTTGCACTGTTTTGTGCTATGGGGTAACTTTGAGTAATAACGTACTCGCTATATTGCGTACCGGTTAGACTTTTTGCAGTATGTGTGTATTCGCGGTTTCATCTTCGCGGATGTCTCATTGTGGCAATATGTTAGTGTTATGGCCGCGTTAATTGCGTTCGATATTTAGGTGTGAAAACTGGCCTATAGCCACTCTTGAAGATTTTAATACGGGACCACAATGCATAATATAACAGCCGATGAAGTATGCCTCAGTTGGAATGTAGTCTAAAGGTCGTATTGCGAATTATCAGGGGGTATTTAATCCGATTAGTCGATTTGTGGTCCGCCTTTAGAGGCTTTCTGATGTGGTGAAAGAGAAACCATCAGTGATAAGCCGTAGTTGTAGTAATGACTTGAAGGATTAGTTGTTTTAACGGAATTATTGAGGTGGTGCATTCATGAAACCAATATACTTTATATATATATGCCTAATAATGATATTGAGGGTGTTACCATTTCTGACTATGGTTTCCTGGTTCTTCTTTGCTGCACGTTTCGTAACACAAAACTAATAAACGGATTGACCGTGTACGTTTAGGCGGAACGATCACGTGACTCAGGTGACTTTCGTTGGCAATGACAACACATGTTACAATTATACGTACGTTTGTCTGAACCTGGCTATAGCTATATATCGTGCCGATGAGCACAATAATAGAGGTTGGTTTCAAGTTTCAAAAGAGGTTGTTTTAAAGACATATCATGTACTTTGTTCTGGTGCGTGAAACTGATCAGTTAATATCCAGGCGTTATGCCAACTGGATGAATGCAGGATTCTACTAACATCGCCGAAAATCTGAAGCAAATCGAACATACCACTCCATATAAAACATCGTCTGAATTTCGCTCAATTGTAAATATTTACTACTCGATTCGGGACGCATCTATCGGCGATAAACTAACAAAAACGATTACACCATCGAGAGTCACTGCATTGAATTAATATATAAGAATGACGGTGTATATTGTCAATTTGGATATATTTGTAAAAATTACTACTTTAAACAAGATTATTCTCCATTTATATTTGATCACCCTACCGGAGTGTTTCACATCACTTTAACTAGTTTTGAATTTGTGTCGGCAAAAATTCCAATGATCGTCTGATAACGAGGGCCCATGCTTTCATTTTCCAAAATCATGCAATTGATAAGGCAATATAATTTTTTTTCTACATTTACATCCCCTCCCGACCCTATTATTAGTCCCCTTCTCATTTATTTTTATTTGCATATCTTTTATGCAAATTGTTTTCTCATGCCTTAACTCTTTCGTGGCGGGAGCTGCGCTGGTGCACCATTAAAGACCCTGTGCCAGTGCATTTTCTTATGATTTTTGCACAAATGCCAGTCTTTCATATTATATATGCCTTCCACATTTATGGCATATATCCACACCAGTAGGCTGTTAAATGTTTGTATGGATGAAATAATTACTTCACGGTAACCAGTAAGTTCCAAATCACTATCTAGTACTCTGCCGCATTTCCCACGAGTTCAGTCGAGTGGAACCTTTTCAAAAAAATCCTATCCTATGAGTTTTTGTCCTTATTTTTACTTATATATAATTATTACGATCGCGCTTGTGGAGTTGCTATTTAGAAAATACTTCATACTTGTATAGGCGGGCTGACTGGGAAACGTGAGGAAATCACACAAAGGCACTAAATTTGACAACAATTAACTTTAGGGTCAGCAATCTAGGTGCACCCTGTTCAATGAGCAACACAATCAATGTAATTATAGGGTTGAGGGTCGAAGTTGGAAGTCACATAAAATGTGATACTTTTTATAAGTTTTTGACTTATTGTGACGGCAGAGCATAGCATTGATGTACACGTTATCGTTGTATATTGTATATCATATATGAGTATATTGGGGATGAAACGCAATACAACGTAAGAATATATTGTTTCCAAATTTAACGTACGTTCATCGCTCATAAAAAAAACGAATCAACGTAATTAAATGCAGGGTTGAGGGTCGAAGATGGAAGTCACATAAAATGTGATACTTTTAATAAGTGTTTTGCTTATTGTGACGGTATGGCATTGCATTGATGTGTACATTACCATTGTATATCGTGTGAGTAAATTGGGATACAAAGTAATAAAACGTAAGACTATATTGTTTCCATCTTTACGAGATCAAACGTGAAAATGTGTGTGCTGACATATGAGCGTTATTCTCACGTCATGTCAACACAAAGAACTATTTTATGATATATTATTTCAGTTAGTCAGGATGAATTGCTAAAAGGTCGCAGTTTTTTTTTATTATCAGACCTATATATAACCAAATAAGGTAAAAGATAGCCTGTCCAATTTGACACCATAAACACACGATCTGTTCGTTTTCAATACCTGAAAGTAATTAGATCGTACTGATGAGCCCATTAATAAGAGCAGGGGCGCCGGAAGAGGGGGGGGGGGGGGCAGAGGGGGCAGCTGACCCCCTGCCCTTGACCAAGGGGGGCGAGCGGGTGCAGGACTTGCCCTTTTTCTGGAGACAGAAAATGGTTTTTGTGTGTTTAATCTCGTGTTTTTATAGCAAAATGTGACTTTTTTGGTCCAAATACCACCAATTTCACAAGGAATATAAAATTTTTGTCAATTTTATCACAAAACGGCCATAAAAACCGACAAATACCATTAAAATAGGGATTTTTGCCACAATGAATTTATGGTTATTTTCGCGAGTTTGCGGAGAAAATGCCTTTTTTTGCGAAAAAGTGCCCTTTTTGTAGCCTCTGCCCCCTGCCATTGCATGCTTCCGGCGCCCCTGAATAAGAGATGTTGGTGGCTGGACGTCGACTTTCAAAAAATGAAGTTTTAACACGTTTTGAAGTTTTGTCAGCCCAGCAAAGAATCAAACGATCACCTCTTATAAAGAGCGTTCATACTTTCGACGTCCAAAATCGGTATATAACAAAGAACTTTATCAATATATTGTGAGCTTTTGTGCAAGCTTTGAAATAGCGTGTCTGTCATCTGTCGTTGAATAGGTCCACATGCAGAGGGTGAATTTAGTGACGCTATAATACCATGCAATGTGTTAGTTGCATCGTTACATGTAGAACTACGACATTTTAATTCTCATGTTGAAAGCTTCTGTAAATATGCATTTGATATGCTAGGTCATGTCATGAATCTCTACTCTAGCAAACGCCCGTAGAGATCATATTCCGCCAGTACAAAACCTGGGAAGTTTTTGTTGTTTTGACCCGTTATGACAGGGGACTTTATAACATTGGACAAAAAAGGCAGGGAATATATCTCTTTGTTAATACGTGTTCCTCAATAATCTACTTCACTTTAGGGGGTGGTCCCAGCTCGGGATTGCATGCTTTTCTGTGACTTGTGAGCGATATCGCAATAAACATTGCATTAATTACACAGGAGAAATGCCATAATTGTAAGCGACGCAAAGAAAAATAGCTCACAAAGTCACTTAAACCGTGCAATTTCGAGTTGGGACCCTCACCTTCAGTGAAGTATACATTATTAAGGAACAGGTATCATAACTAAGAAATATATTCCCTGCGTTATTTTTTTCTACTTTATAAGGTTCCCTGTCAAAACAGGTTTTGTACTGGTGGAACATGATCTCTGTGGGCGTTAGCCAGAGTAGAGATTCATGGCATGATCTATTGATATGCATGTTGTCGTTCATATTCTGGCACCACGTCGTTTTCTACGATGAAATGCCTGCACAATATGCCATACAAATGTACCAGTGTATGAGCGCACAATAAGACCGCGTACACATATATACTCGCCAATTTTCTGAAATTGTTTTGCACTTCGATACAGAAAGCTACATGTATACTATACCATGAAGTGAACGCAAAAATGTTTATAAAATGTATCTGAAGCACAACCTGTTCTCGTGAAAACGGTCACGTTATGGACTTATAATAGGATTTGTCTTAGGTTCATAATGGGCTTAGAATCGCCTCGTTTTGAGTCTATAGACAACGAACTGAAATGAGAGAAATTTTCGTGCCATTATCGACTCATATTAACATATAATAAGTTCATTAAGGACGGGGAATAACACGACTAAACCAATTCATTACTTACCGGATTACGCTCTTTAAAATGTGTTTTCACTGTGGCCGCGCCATAAAATGGAATAACGGAAATAAGTCCACTATGGGATATAGGCCTAAGTGATTATTATAGGTAGATTATGAACCTATTTGCACAAGGACATGCTGGCTAACACAGCTAACAACGCGTAAGAAGTAAAAACTCTGTATTCCTCTAACGTTGTCACCGAAATTTGCCTTTAAATAATAGCTTTCAATCATATCACAAGAGTATTTAAATACAAATATCAGTGGGCATACCGTTTTATGTGGAACTACAGATATATTTTACTTCTCATATCGTTAGCTTTGGTAAATATGTATTGTACATTCACGTCGTCGTTCATACTCTGGTACCAGATGGTTTTTTAAAAGACGAAATACCTTCATTAATATCTAAAATATTACTTCTCATATCGTTAGCTTTGGTAAATATGCATTTTATATGCATGTTGCCGTTCATTTTCTGGGACCACAGGGATTTCTATGAGAAAATATCTGCAAAAATACCGTGCAAAATTGCCGGTGTATGAACGCACACTAAAGGTACGTTCACATGGCTGGCAAAATTACTTGGAAATGTTTATGAAATTCTTCATAGATGATTATCTATTGCACAGTTTTGAATGATCAGTATTGACATTACAGAATGTGTGTCTTCAATGGAGCTTTCCACAGTCAATGGAGCTTCCCACAGTTGTCAATCAAGTAATTATTAGCAGATATATTCTACCAATCAGCGACTGAGTCGGTCGCTTGTTGCATTGGTAATTCTTTGTTTACCCTAATTTTGATATCCGACCATATTTTCAGTGTTAAATTGCCTATTTTCAAAGAACTGTTTTGTTGTCAGATCATAATGTACTGGCATTTTTATTTGAACAATGATGTTGTAAATTCATCCATGATTATAACACTAAATAATGTATGTATCGTAGCATATAGACGGGGGCTGTAAATTAATTACACTACTTCTGCAGACGTTTTGTCTCCTAGCAACCAGAAGCTCCTCCCACTAATTAATATTTGTGGAAACAGCCATTATTGTATCGCCCATTAGAGTGATGAAATGCCCCGAGTTATCGCACGATTAACACTTTTAAGAGATTTGAAGGCAAATGGCAGTTACATAAAGCATGATGAATGGAGCTTTACACACATATTCATTAGTGGGAGGAGCTTATGGTTGCTAGGATACAGTGCGTATGCATAAACAGTTTAATTATATTTTTAGCGCTGTCGATAAGCAATAACGCGCTCGAGGTCATACATGTTTTATGTCTTCAATTGTGAATGACTGTCACGCAAAATAAAAAACACTTGTTATGATAACTGATAAATTTCCAACATTATTGCACAAATCGAAACTAAAGTTCATTATGATTTGAAAGTAGGAAAATTAACACTGAAAGTATGCGATATAAAAAAATAAGGTGAAAATATAATATCTCATTGCAGCAAGCGACCGCTATATATAGAACATATCTGCTAGCAATTATTTGATTGGCAGCTGTGGAAAAGTCCATTTCATATATATCACTATGCACACAGCGAACTGTGTTTCAGGTGAAGCATATAAGTAGTTTGTCGTTCATATCAACTAACATACAATGCAGCCCTTAGTTAAGACTAATCACGTGTACATTTTCCAGCATGTGAACGTACCTTAATAGACATACATCTCATTCTGTCAAAGTCCCGTAATCTCTTGAAGCGATTACAAGACGAGGGAGACCACCATCGACCATGTTCTATTGACAGATTTTTTGATAGAAGAAACATAGCACAGTAGTCAAGCTATCCGTGGTCGACCTTAGGATAACTCGCCTTTTCGTCCGCGATATGCCAAAGAAGATGAGATAACCCCGTCGTTGATGGAATTAAAAGTGATACAGCATACCCAGATAACGCTAATCTCGCTGCTTTTAGAGCCAAGAAACCAACACATCTTCTTGAAATGGATTTGTGTTGAATGTCAAAGAATGATAAGTTATCGCGTGTCAGAAAAAAATGAACCTCACACTGCTAGGAGCGTTGGGGGTGTACTCTCGTATACTCTGGATATTCGATGTTCACATGATAATTTATTAATATCATTATATTACATGCAACTATTGTGCCCCTCCCCAAACCAAATCCCCCACAATATCATGTACACATCTCCTGCCACCAACATAATGAATATATAGTATGTAAACAGTCACTCAGCGGGGTTCCCTTGGTGGTCCAGTCGGTAAATTGCTCAGTGCATTAAGAGTGAAACGACGATAAACCCAAGTCAAGCAAGTGCACTCAGCAAATTTGGTAGAAGCAAGGCAGAACCAGATAAGAACGCTCATGTTAAATCGACACAAATAATTAATGGTAGGTTTGTATTGAAGAGTCTACGAAGACAGTTACATGTAGCAGAGTGAACTAGTTTATTGAAAAACATTGATGAGTAGTTATCCAATACGAAATGTCCAGATAATACATTCAACAAATAGTTCTTTTGTTGAACTTATTACCTGAACACTTCTCTCCAATAAATAGGACTCATCAATGATTGCGCACTTTTATTATCTGTCGTCTGCTTATTTTTCATGAACACCCATCCAGATGAGTAATAGACCATTCCAGTGTATTCTTTTAATTCTTACTGGGGTAATCCATTCAGTGTGGAAAGGGTTAAGTTGGCATAGAAATGGCTCAGCATTGATAACCTTTTGAATAAGAGAATCACTAGTGTGTGGTGGCAAAAATACGCTCGTGGTCATTTCAACAATGGGCCATAACTCTGGCGAAAATTGGCCGGCGAAACCCACTTTCGAATGTTATACTGTATTTCAGGCTAGTAAACTCACATACCGAATTTTATTCCATTCAGTTGAAAAGTACTAAAGTAAGTTATTATCCGGAAACGAACATTGAGTGAAAATTCCAACAAAAATGAATTCGAATTTGATCTGTATTTTGTGCTAGTAAATCCACATTACAAATTTCATTCTATTCAGTTCAGACTTATTAAAGCTATCATCCGGAAACGAAAAAAGCGAACAGACGGATAAAAACTAAATCCTCACCAATGCTACACCTTCAAACTAGTACAATTATTGAACGCTTGATCACTTAAACGGACATGACTAGCCGGCTCATTCGAGATTTTGTGTACGTAATTTGGAAGGAGGTATAAGACTTTGCAGTTTTGGACCAAGATTCAGTCTACCCAACAAGAGAAATTGAGTGCGCAGAGTTGCGGAAACATATGACAAACGAGGGCTAGATAGCAATTAGCAGTTGCCGAATTTCGGGCATTAACTGGTCCTTGTCCCAATCGAATCAGCCACCCGATTCGTAGTAACCTGACCCTTTAGCCATACGGTTATACATGATGGACCATGTCAAGTATGTCCGTGTGAATTGTTCAATGGTTTATTACAGTGATCTAATCGAGTAACAAATCTAACAATTTCTAGTCGCGCTTTGAAGAATTTTAAGACACACCTAAACACACTTAGCGCACGTACGATTCGTCAGTGAATCAGTATGGGGGAAATTTCAATCACATCACTTTGATTTTGTGGTTTGCTTCGGATGCAAATGTCAACCAAACACTCCCTTTTCCTTGCACGTCGTCTTGTATAACAAGTCTAATCAGCGATCCGTATACAATGTTGACAAAAGCGTAAGAAATCTAACAAGAATCAGCTATGTTACTTCAAACCCATTCGTCAGCGCATTATACAGCGTGAGGGAAATTCCAATCTCATCCCTTTGTGATTTTGTGGTTTGCTTCGGATGCAAAATTGTCAACCAAACGTTAAAGCTCTCTTTTTCTTGAATGTAATCTTGTATAAGGTGTGCGCGAAGAGAAAGAGAGAAAGAGAGTATTTGCCTGACAATTCGAAGCAAACCACAAGTTCAAAAGGATGAGATTGGAATTTCCCTCAGACTGCATGCCTTATGCACCGACGAACAGGTTTGATGTAACATCCGTTAGATTTTGTGGTTTGCTTCGGATTTTCAACCAAATACTCCTTTCTCTTGCACGTATTCTCGCACAACAAGTATAACAATCGGTCCGTATACATTGTTGACAAAGGCGTAAGAAATATAACAAGAATCGGCTATGTTACATGTACTTCAAACCCATTCGTCAGTTTCATGCAGTGAGAGGGACGTTCCAATCTCATCCTAATTGGTGATATTGTGGTATTCTTCGGATGCGAAATTGTCAACCAATAGTTAACACCCCCTTTCTCTTGACTGTCGTTGTGCGAGAAGGCGTGCAGGGGACAGGGAAAATTTGACTATTCGAAGCAAATCACGCAATCCAAAGGATGAGATTGGAATTTCCACCCAGACTGTCTTGTGCACCAACGAACAGGTTTGAGGAATTGCCCTCACGCTGCATGAGCACAGACGAACTGGTTTAAAGTAAAACATCTGATTCTATGTTACTTCAAACCTGTTCGTTAGTGCATCATGTCGTATGAGCCAACTGTCGTCTTGTATAAGAAGTTGTGCTAGAAGGCATGCAAGGGAATGGAAGTATTTGGTTGACAATTTCGAAGCAAACCACAAAATCAAAAGGATGAGAATGAAGTTTCCCTCAGACCGCATGCCTTATGCACCGACGAACAGGTTTGGTGTAACATCTCTTTGATTTTGTGGTTTGCTTCGGATTGTCAACCAAATACTTCTTTTCTCTTGCACGTATTCTCTCACAACAAGTGAACATTGTTGACAAAAGCGTAATAAACAAGAATCGGCTATGTTACATGTATTTCAAACCCATTCGTCAGTTTCATGCAGTGAGAGGGAAATTCCAATCTCATCCTTTGTGATTTTTGTGGTTTGCTTCGGATGCAAAATTGTGCCAACCAATAGTTAACACTCCCTTTCTCTTGCCTGTCGTCTTGTATAAGAAGGTGTGCGAGAAGACATGCAAGGGAAAGGGAGCATTTGACCAACCGAATCCAAAGGATGAGATTGGAATTTCCCCCAGACTGCCTTATGCACCGACGAACAGGTTTGAGGTAACACCGAAGCCATAACGATGGGAATTGCCCTCACACTGCATGAGCACCGACGAACATGTTTAAAGCAACACATCTGATTCTACTGTAATAATAAGTTGTGTGAGAATGGGAGTATTTGGTTGACAATCCGAAGCAAACCACAAAATCAAAAGGATGATTTGAGTTTTCCCCAGACTGCCTTTTGTATCGACGAACAAGTTTGAAGTAACATCCTTCTGATTTTGTGGTTTGCTTTGGATGGTCAACCAAATACTCCCTTTCTCGTTGTGTCTTCTCGCACAACAAATATAACCAGTGGTCCGTATACATTTTTGACAATAGCGTATAAAATTTAACAAGAATCAGCTATGTTACTTCAAACATGTTCGTCAGTGCATCGTGTATATATAGTGTGAGGGAAATTCCAATCTCACATCTTTGATATAGTGGTATGCTTCGGATGTAAAATTGTCAACTAATCGTTAACACTCCCTTTCTCCTGCATGCCGTCTTGTATAACAAGTTGTGCGAGAAGGCATGTGAGGCTAGGGAAAGGTATTATTTGGTTGGCAATCCAAAGTAAACCACACAATCAAAATAATGAGATTGAAATTTCTCCCGGATGCACCGACGAACAGGTTTGAAGCAACATCCCTTTGATTTTGTGGTTTGCTTCTATTTGTCAACCAAACACCCCCTTTCTCTTGTGTTGTCCTCTCGCACAACAAGACATTCTAACCAGCGGTCCGTAAATTTCGACAAAAGCGTAACAAATCTTACGAGAATCAACTACATGTATGTTACTTCAAACACACTCGTCAGCGCATCACTCACGAAGTGTGAGGAAATTTTCAATCGCATCACTTAGATTTTATGCTTTGCTTCGGATTGTCAACCGAAATACCCCCTTTCTGATCCACCAATGCAGGGTATTGACAGAGATATATTTGCAAAAGATAGAATATAAATACATAGATGTTTTATGTATTTACACAATAAATATATTACCTTATAATAACGCATAGAAAACAATTCAAAAGGTCAGTCATATTTATTATTGTGCGGGACTGGCATAACCAGGCTTGCCTGTGTTTCGGTCACCCCTTATACGTTTCACAGATTATTCATCAATGGCTTAATTGAAATATGTTATACTAGCTGATGTGCCCGACTTCGTCCGGGCTATTTAAGGATTTCTTTGTGACCGCCTCCGTCTGGGCAGAATATACAGCGTTTCGATCGGTCCATAAACATGCCTATATGAGCGTATATGAGCGAGGTCAATGTCAAGGTGAAGGCCAAGGACACGGTCTCATGTGAAATTGGTCCCACCCATATTGTTCCCGGGATCAAAGTAGGCATACATACCAAATTCGACTCGGATCGGTCGAGGTCCAGAAACATGCCTATATGAGCGCATATGAGCAAGGTCAAGATCAAGGAGACGGTCACACATGAAATTGGACCCGCCCATGTTGTTCCCGGGATCAAAGTAGGCATACGTACCAAATTTGAGTCGGATCGATCGAGCAGTTTTCGAGTCTATAACACACATACATACAGACAGACAGACAGACAGCCAGACAGACAGACAGACAGTCAGACAGCAGTTCCATAATATATAGGAGATTGGGTATTTTAATTTTTAAATAAATCATGGTTTCTAGTTTGTATACGTTCGCATGTGTACGGCAAGTAATTATAATCTCAGTGTGGTATTAGGGTGGACTTTGCTCTGTTATAGCTGTATTATGGTGGATCTTGCTCTGTTATAGCTGTATTAGGGTGGACCTTGCTCTGTTATAGCTGTATTAGGATGGACCTTGTTCTGTTATAGCTGTATTAGGGTGGACCTTGCTCTGTTATAGCTGTATTAGGGTGGACCTTGCTCTGTCATATCTGTATTAGGGTGGACCTTGCTCTGTTATAGCTGTATTAGGGTGGACCTTGCTCTGTCATATCTGTATTAGGATGGACCTTGCTCTGTTATAGCTGTATTATGGTGGACCTTGCTCTGTCATAGCTGTATTAGGATGGACCTTGCTTTGTTATAGCTTTATTAGGGTGGACCTTGCTCTATTGATATTAAATTTGATAATGCATGACTGTCAGCAGGGTCCGATGAGGACGAGTTATCAGGGTTTAAATCAAGAGGTGGGGCCAGATCTGAGCTACTATAGTTTATGATACGTAACTTAATAATATATACATATATACACAAATCATCACCATCCTCATCGTCATCAGTGTCTTTGAAAATCCTATCAGATGTACATCCAGAGATCTCTCGCTTACTTTTAATTTCTACGACGAGGCCAGATCAAAGAGATCATATTCCACCAGTATACAACACCTGGGAACTTTTTGAAGTTTTGACAGGGAACCTTATAAAGTCGAAAAAATATCACGGGGAATATATTTCTTAGTTATAGTATATGTTCCTTAATAATGTACTTCGCTGTTCCAACTCGAAATTGCATGCTTTTCTGTGATACTTGGGAGCCAATATGGCAATAAACATTGAATTAATTACACAGGAGAAATTCCATAATTGTAAGTGACGCAAAGCAAAATCCCCCACAAAGTCACTTAAATCGTGAAATTTCCAGTTAAGACTTTCACCTACAGTGAATTACATTATTAAGGAACAGATAATAACTATAAGAGATATATTCCTCGCGTTATTTTTACGACTTTACAAGGTTCCCTGTCAAAATTTCAAAACGTTCCCAGGCTTTGAATTGATGGAATATGATCTCTACGGGCGTTAGCCACAGTAGAGATCTGTGGCATGATGTACGACGACGTGGCATTCCAAACTTGGCGTCGTAATAAACCGATTCCAAATATGGAGTACATTCCTGGCGCAATGGATGTTTGTGAGAATGTTAGTATTGATTAGTAGTTACAAAACAACAAGATGCGAAAGAATAATCAGTCATTATATCGTTAACTGATAAAATCTCGAAGATGATATCTCCTAACTTATATCGCTTGTATTCAGTTTCTCAACATGTTGTGTTTGACAATGTTCATTATGTTTGACAATATATGGCGTTGACCTCTGATCTCGCAATTTAAATATAACCGCACACGAAGCAGTCTGTCACTGTGATCGGCTTTTTATAGAGATTTGATTCTGCCTTGAAATTATCCGTTACGTCATTAGCCAATGAAATAGCACATGCTCTGCGCCACTCACTACCAACGAAATGGAGGGAATCCCATCAAAACAGAAACTAATTTTAAACCACAGCTTTTCATAAAGACTGCTTCGTCATCACCTTAATTGGATGCACGAATGTCCTGCCACACAAGATGTCTAACCAGCGGTCCGCCACGGTCCGCTTCCGTATAACATGAATCAGCCATGTTATTTCAAACCGATTGTCGTCGTATTTGGAAACTGTGGCGACAACCGACTTGCGGTTTACAAAATTACATAATAGGAGAATATCCGGACAGGAGATATTTCATACCACATTTATCGCCACGGAGATGAGATTTTGCGTAATTTTGACGTGAAATGGCTTATAAAACAACAATGCTACTGAGAATTAATCTTTTCGCTGACAATTTTCCTCCTTAAACAGATATTTTTCATCAGTAATTGTTACATGCGATGACATTAGTTACTCCGCTTGAAGCGACCTGCGTTCTAGCGTCATGATTAACTAGCGTTATTTTGCCCCATGAAAGGTATACGTTGTAGGAGACTGGTGATGATTACGGTGGAAACGGATAACCGTTCTCGCAAACGATGACAATTATACGACATTTAATCTTGCGCTGTTTGATTGTATTGGACTATGAAACATGGAGTTTTTTTAATATGTCTGGAGTGAAGCGTCGTTCGTCTGGAACCAAAGTGAGGACACTGAGGTTGCTGGAGAACACATGAACCAGTAGATCATGCCATGAATCTCTTCTGCAGCCACGCCTGTATCTAAGAAACGTGATATTTCCAACCTCTCAAATATATTAAAATCCATTGTTTTTGGTTTACTCTTAATACTTGTTTCATATTCTATATTAAGATGAGGATATGTGAAATTAATTTTTGTTCGTCGGACAGATCCAGAGAAATTCTTTGATGAAACTGCGTTGCAAATTTTGCCTCGATTTAAAGGGGTACTGATCCGCTGATCAGCATTTCAGTATGTAAACTGCTGATCATCAGCTGATTCAGTATTTTAGGTACGCCCGAATAAGGTTCTAAATTAACGCTTAATTATGTCGGAATTAAACAATAGTTAAACAATATATTTCTGCCAACTGCATATGTAACTTCGTATTCCCAATACTTGGCATGATATCAAAATCACTCTAAAATTATATTATCGGTCACTGTAAGATCTTCGTCCTGTTTAAGTATTTAAAAAATGTTCCCATTCAATGCCTATATTTTTGTTGAACTGAACCACCAGTTGACAAATAACAATTTCTGTCCATTAGGACTCCATATACCGTTAATGAAGGCTTTTGTTCGAAATTAAGTCAGACTATAAGATTTTCGCGATTTCAAGCCATCGCCTTGGTGGCCTTCTTTGAGACAATCATCACACATTCGGGCGAAATAACACAATGAGATCCCAAAGACATATTAGTGTGCTAGTGCTATACTTTTCCGGTTCTTTCCTTTCGGAAATGACGGCAATTTTTTAATTGAACCCGAATTTCTCAAATTCCTCAAGGCTGCAGCATGCCGGTGGGTCAGCCGGTGCATTATTCAGACGGATACCCTACATCACCGGAATCCACAAAGTAAAAAACATTATACGCGAAAACACGCATTAGCAAAAAATACTGATTTGGCTGCCGGACTTCATGTGTGGATCATAAACATGGACACTCAATGAAGTACTGCATGTGATCGTTTGAAGGAATCGGAAATGTGGATTTATAGAAAGATGATCAGAGCACACAACGAATAATGAGATGGTTGGAACGAGGTCGTTGCTGAAGCTACCCTCACACCATAGCGATCACCAGTTGCGTATGGTTGCGAATAAAAAATAGTGATCATAAGTTCCGAACGCAACTCACACGCAACTAATAAGTTTTATAGGTTTGAAGTACGCAACAAGCACGCATGTGATCGCAGACACACGCAGAGTAAGTTCGGAAATTTTGAACATGTTCAATAATTCTCTGCGAATGCCTGCGATCAATGTATACGCAACAGGGACGCAACAGGTACGCTACGCACGCAACACGATCGCAACAGGTACGCAACTCATAAGTTATGAACGCAGGTGATCGCAGGTCCAAATTTGAGGTATCTGGCCAGGTTTTGGTACCGTACATGTTGCAAATGTGTTGCGTACCTGTTGCGATCATTTTGCGATCGTGTTGCGATCGTGTTGCGATCCTGTTGCGTGTGTAGCGTACCCCCAACCTATTTTGCTTATTCGCAGCGTATCCCCAACCTATGCCCTGCGTATCCAACCTATTAGTTGCGTGTGAGTTGCGTGTTAGTTGCGTACTACATGCGTGTTGAGAAATGGTATAAATAAACTTTTGGGGTCACTTTTATCTGATTTCTTGGTAGCTTTCCACATGTTGACTCTTCGATGACTAAATCAGTACTGAAGAAAATAATGAATCGGCAATTTTTATAGGTTTTTATCACGTGACAGATATTCGCAAATACCACGCAACTAGTACGCAGGTCAAACGCAACTTGTAAGTTTTGAACGCAACTCAAACGCAACTCGTAAGTTCTGCACGCAACTCACACGCAACTCCCACGTAACCCACCCGCAACCCACATGCAACCCACACGCAACTCACACGCAACCCATAGGTCGAATAGGTTACAAATTGACAAAATTGTTGATTTCGCTTGCGTTTGGTGCGTATACAAATATTTTTTACACGCAACTCATAGGTTTCAGCATACGCTATGGTGTGAGGGTAACTTTAGCAACACCAAGGATAGATAGTTGAGGTATTTTGGACATGTGACAAAACCAGGAGGAACGCCAACATTGTTGATGCACTGGGGCTCAACGATTCCTCGAGGATCGGATCTAACAGGTTCAAAATCGGATCTAACAGGACTTCGATTCCGACTCAAACAAGATTTTAATGCCAAAATGGCGGCTTTTGTATGAAAATTGACAACAAATCTCTGAAAATGGTAACTATGAGCACTATATTGGCCTGGCATATAATTAGTGAAATTTGATTGTAGTAACCCGAAGAACCTGATATATGACGTCTGGCAAAGATCTATGCCATTTATGCGCCTTAATGACGCTGAGATCAGTCAAAATTGATGGGGAAAAACATAGCACCGAGGTTCAAGTCATATTGTTGAATGGGTATAAATATGTATGGTAATAAAGTCCTATGCATAACGTGTTATTACTGTTCGAGTGCATATTGAAACAAAAATGAATTCAATTAGTCGTGAGTTTTTGTTTTAAACACTAATTTTAAAAGTATAACATCGGCTCCGACCCTAATTTTGATATATTCCGACCCCAATCTGTAGAAATTGATCGGCTCCGACTCTAACACACATTAGTCAATTCTTTTTCTGGAAATTGTTGAAATGTCTCATGGGTGTCAGATTCTTGCCGTTTTCATTTAAAATAATCCATTTTCTGGTCGCTAGAATACCTGACACTATATATATATTGTGTATTTTATCACATTTATCTTTAAGATAGTGTGTTCATAACTTGGAAGATCTGACATTTTTGTGGCTGGCCTATTAACCACATAATCTAAGGATATCTAATGATACCATTGTACATATGCGTGCCATTCATGCTATCATAGGTGGTGATTAACGAAGACTTGCCTATCTTCTGTTGGGTAGCAGACATGCCCAAATAAGACTGCATTTACCTAATAATATAGACAGATGTCACATTCGTGTGGTTTAAGACCGGCGTGTGTATTTAGGTGCGAGTCCAAATCCTGCTTCCCGTACATCGCCATTCCGCATTGATTGCACTTATACTTCTGTGTGGTTGCCGGCTCGTGCTTCATCTGGACAGGCAGACGCAAGCCGGTGGTTGTATTGAATGTGCGGGAACACATGTGGCACAACTTTACGGACGCTTCAGAATCTCCTGATACACACGCTGATTCGGATGGTTCTTCGTGACGCTTTAAATGGCGTGTGTAGTTAGACTTATATTTTGTGGAATAGGTACAAATTCCACACTGGTGCATTCCACTTTGTTTGGTAACTGGGGTAGAGGCAGCAATCGGGACCGGGTTTGAAGAAATGTCAGTCTCAATTTCTTCACGTTCAGCCGCATCCAATGACACGGACAAGTCCAACACAAGCAAGGAATCCTCGAAAGTTATTAGAGATACCACAACCCTGGATATATTCTGAAAGTATAAATGTATAAATAATTCAGTTTACATGTAACAATTTATAGTAAATACAGGCATATGCGTGTTGTGCAGAATTTTAATTAAAATTGGTCATTGCTTTTGTTGGACCCGCCAAATTGACTTCTATATTTATGTTCATGACATATCAATTGGTATATGTAGGCCTATATATGCACACATTTTCCCGAGAATTTTGACAACAGGTTATATAAGATCACGTATGCTATTGCGTATAGTCATAATTATACTGCACTGTGGCATTGGGGTCGTAAACATAGTGCGAACGTATCTGGTGATCATGTAAGGGTCGGAGTATTTGAAACCTGTTAGATCCTGATCCGAACCACCAAATCACCGATGAGTCGGAGTATTTTTCGTCATATTTCTTATACATCGTAATTACTGGGTCAATAACTAAAATTATGGGCTTATTTTGATATGTGATCAACACTAAATTCATTCAGAACCCATTCTGTGCAATTTGACATATACAAAGGTTAATAACAAGTCGGGAGATGCACGTTAAATTTTCAATGGGAAATGCATACAAAAAAAGCACGTGCTCGAGTTTAAGTCAAACAACCATTTACACCTTTGTTTCGGGTCATTGTCATTGATTGTGTCGGTGTGTCATATCCTGAACCAAGATACATTGAAGTATACACGTTATAACTCACCTTTCTGTCATTTTATTCTTCTTTTGCGGGTTAAAAACTTCTGGAAAATTTAAAAGTCGGAATGGGGTCGGAGCCGATCAAATTGGGGCCGGAGTAAAAATCTGTTAGATCCGATCCTCGAGGAATCGTTGAGCCCCAGTGTGATGGACGGATTGGTGAGCGCAAGGCAGAACAGAGGAAGTAGGCGAAAGTGGCAACTGATGCTACGGACTGGCTGGAGGAATTTTATATGGAATGCTGATGTTGTACGGATGGTCAGTGAGAGATGAATAGACAATCCAGTCCGCCAACCTCCTGCGGACAAGTCACGACGATTTCTTATCTTCTGGAATTTGTAGGGTAACGCCACAAGAGTATAGAATGATTGCAGTCTCATTGCACCAGCCCATCCAGTTATAAAAAACATATATCGGAATGGTCTATAATTTATTTGGAGGGGTGTTCATGATAAATTAGCAGATGACAGTCAGACGAAAAGATAATACAAATACAGTGGGATTCCTATTCATATAGCTGGGAAATGTTCAGATAATAAGTTCAACAAACGACCCATAAACGACCACATGTCGTTTGTTGAACTTATTAATTGATCATTTCCTAATGGAACTACACATCAATGAATATTTAGTATATAAAAGGTGAAGTGGTCTTTCTAAATTGTTAACGCCGGTAGGGCAAACTGATGTTGTTAAGAAATTGTATCGTTAATTTTTGTAATGTTGTTATTTTCTTAGCATTTATAGACTAATCTCAACGAATGGAGGCAAAGCAATTCAAAAACATACTTATACAGCCTGTTCTCGTGAAAATAGGCACACAACGGGCTTATTTTAAAGATACACAATCCCATTTAACGCCCCTAAATTGCTATTTCTTCGGATTCGGAGGGGGGGGGGGCAACAATTATTATCGAGGAACCCACCCAACAAAGCCCAGAGTTTCACCACCTGGAATAATTGGCGGCCTGGCAAATATTCGACGTATGCCGACCGACATACTCTCGATACAAAATTGCGTTGAACAAAATGTTGATATATAGCACCTTTTGAGCGTGCGTGCGTGCGTGCGTGTGTGTATGTATGTATGTTGTTCGCTCAGTATTGTTCAAATTTGTGAAGTCCCTAAATAGCCCGGACAAAGTCGGGCACATCAGCTAGTATAAGCTATATGTGGACATTTAATGCGGTTTTTAAAACAGTCCAATATGGGACTATATTTCCATACGAAATAAGACCATATTGGCATTATTTAATCTACCTTGTTTCATCGGCACGACTTACCAGATTTACGCTCTTTATGATGTGTTTCCGTTCGGAATAACGGATATAAGTTCACTATAGGCTTTTTCAGAATAAAATAAGTCCAACATGAGCCTATGTTCACGAGGATAATTTGACATACAAATATTGTAATAATTGATGCGTTGCATGGAACATAATCAAAATGGCTACACTTGCTACACATGAAAATATACAAAAATATATTTGTGTTTCGATGTTTCATTTAGACATTGGCTTTTTCTCTTAAATCTTAATTACCTAAACACCGCGAAAAATGAGAACTTTAGAAATAATAACTGTAGTTTTTCTTAACATAATCACTTTCCCCACCAGCGTCATGTCAATTCAGCATGACACATCAGCATCATATAGCAAATTAGCAGGACCACTTAAGCATAGTGGTTTTGTAGGGCAATGTCCCCGGAGGTTATATACTGATTGCAATTCCGCTGCATCTCGACAAGAAAACGTCGAAACATGTTAGTAAACAGATGGGTGTCAGGATGTTTACTCACTAAATAACAAGACAACATAAATGTCGCTGATACACGCCGATAAAATAGTACAAGTGTACCAGCGATTGGTGTCCTTTTTTAGAAACCTTGACCTAAAAAACTGCACCAACGATAACACACACACCTTCTTTCTTTCGATATGCGCATATTTTGTTGAACATGGGACTCTTGCATGGAGGTGGAAGCGTGGATACACGACACGGTCTGTTGTCGCGAATTTCATTTTCGGGTTGTCCCATGTTTTGAGTAAATATTTGTTATTGTATTTGGAATATATTTCTTCATATTTTCTTCGAAATGCAAGGTTTAAATCCCCTATTAATTAATTACTCGATTAATGTATACCCAGTTCTTCAAATGCAGATACATGTATATGATTTTTCGGGTTCAATATCACTTTATATCAGATTATGTCGCTCTGACTTGCATGCGTCTTGTACCTTATATGCACAATCTCTTATATTATTATACTTTTAATTACATAATGCACAGTTAACTTTATTATGTATGCATACTGTCCTTATAAGGATGTTTTGCCAATAAACTTATATAATCATATTTTGCATTGCATTTCTTCAATTATATGTCGTTGGTATCGGCTGATTATGGAGCAATGTGCATTCCTTACTTATGCATTATTCCCTGTTCGGCAAAGGCGGGGAATGGTGACAAATGACAACGGGAACGTCCTTAGTGAAGTAGTACATAAATTTGGTCCGAAAAAATTCCACAATCACCATCATCCCCAACATCAATTCAACATCGCACATATCGGTTAACGGCTAAATAATAAACGAGTGGCGGTGACAACAATGCGACCACCAATAGGCTTAATTGGCTTTAATCAAAGAAAGATCTTCCCGCGAAGGCAAATCCCATTCTCCCACCGCCTGGATAGCGTTGATAGCTCATTATGTTATCAGAAGATTGGGTTATTCCTCACTGCTACTAGATTCGTATGATATATATACGCGTTGGACACAACATTTTAGACGGATTGACCGTATACGTGTAGGCAAGATGGTCTGCTGACTTCCGTGGATGTACCCGCCAAGTGCATCTACATAGCAATACCACAGTAAAACACGATAAATGTTACACGGAAGTGTGGACGAACTTGGCTGCGGGAGACAAGCATACCAATTACTCAGTCATGGCACTTGCTTATCTTGCCAACATAATTTCTCAAATTCAATTAGGTACCAAATTCGTGTCGACTGTTCTATGGCACTCTTTGTTCTGAGATGTTTAATTAGTTATGTACATGTGTGTTCGCGTAAACGTTCATTCAAACGAGTGCTTCATACCAATCTACGATATTGAATCTTGCCTCTGATCAATTTTACTCACGAGAGGGGATACCTACTGTAAGTTGATTAACTTGTGCTGAGAATTTCCCAATGCACCACACCCTTCCCATTTGAACCAGACCGAATTGTCTAAGTTTCCATCCTCTTCGGCACAATACTTTTCCAAATGTTTGACATTTTTCAAATGGTGGCCATTATAGTCCAAACATGAGACCGAAAGTATGAAAATATTCGACAACGAATTTCACATCAAATACTGCATGATTGGAACATCAAATTATTTAACAATTTCAACCTATATTTGGTATGAAATTTCCAACAATTATGTCAATTTTACCAAAGTTGAACTAGAAAGAGAATCCACATTTAACGATTATGGCTGCTAATTGTGGATTACATTTGATAGAAAATTCCCAGTCATGCAGAGCGAAAAAATAAAATCATACCCTACATAAATATGGCCATAAATTTGTGTAAGATGCATATGGCCAGGAAGACGTTTCATATTGTGCCACCAATTCACCCAGGTAAGATGGTGTCAGCATTTTGTATTATTTGTAGACAATTAGTAGCATTTTAAAACTGATCCGATATCTGACGGGTAGCCAGTGCAAATTTTCAAGAACTGGGAAAATGTGATCAAATTTCTTTGTGCGGGTAATCATTCTTGCCGCATGATCTTGTCATGATCTAGAGCGTGCACATGCACCGTTGAAAACTTGGCTCGTCTTATCGGCCGATATATAACGTGACCGAGATTCTTCCAACAATTGACAGAAACCAAAAACAAATATACCGCTAAACATTGATTTCCATTGTCCGAAATATCCCGAACTAGCCATTCTAGCATGCCTGCTGTCGATACTAACAGAAAGAACGCACCCTCACGGTGTTCCGGTTGTTTGTCCCCAGCTTCTTCAGTAAATTTGTTCAGGGAGAACAAACTCAATATCGATGAGAACTGGGTTGATTTTCTGTGTCACTGGTTTTAATAAGATGTGACAATCGAAGAGATTCGTGACTGAAACAGAACATGCCAAGAGAAGAACAAAAATGGCAGAATGACAGCGAGAAAATCCTTTTTGTTCTTTTGTTGTGTGTTGTTTGTTTGTTTTCTCGTATTAAACGAACAAGGCTAATTTGATCGTCTTCATCATGTCTATACGTAATTTGGAAGGAGGGGTACGATGTGTCGATAAATAAACTGAATAGGTATCTACAGGCTCCAGAATTATTATGGTATTGTTAATTTCCGACTTCATGAGTGTAATGTCAGTGCTAATTTTTGGACAATTATTTCATTGTTTATCTCCATTGGTTTGACTCTATCAGATGTGTGGTTCGTTTCTATAGTATTCGCGTTAGGTTCGTTTCTTTGTTAGATTAGGCTTTCTCAAAATTACAACATTTCTTTGTATTAATCAGCTGGCTTTTCATATGAAACTTGTCAATTCGTGACCAAGCGGGTGTTCATTAATTACCATTCATCGCACGTATTCTAAGCTTTACTTTTAATAATAACTTATTTGTCAAACTGTTAAGGCCATTGTGGTGATCGGATATTTTATAATGCAAATCTGTTAATCTAATCCAGCGTCGTTAATTCACACCTGTGCATGCTTTGTATATAAGAATCTGTAAAACTGTGTTATGTCACTTTATGTTTCCGAACTCCGCCATTCAGTCACTTCACATATTACAACAGGAGTTTCGATTGTTTGTGTGGACCGCTTCCAGCTATACCGGAATGTCCGTATGTTTCTTTTGTAAAAATAAACGCTAATTCCCCAGAACGACTCCACCTTCAAACAGTACCAAAATCAGCTCTACCAAAGTGTTGGAGAATTCGGGACAGTGACCTTTGGCTCGCTGTAATATACACGATCCTGGTGGAACTAAAACAAGATGATACCAAACAAAATTCTAAACCTTCTGGCGACATTTGATATCGGACAACACAGTTTGAATTGGAGTTTCAACACGATCAACGGTTATCTCAACTTAATTTGAATTGGACGAAACCAACATTACCGAAGAACAAATCACCATCGAACAGAGCAAGGGACAAAGCTAGAATGGATTGTTTTAACGAAAGAAAACAGCGTGGACAGGAGAATGGTGCCATAATGTTTCAACCCAATTGGAGAACATGTCGAATGTGGAAACTGTGAGTATCCAAATCAGCATGTGTTCCAAAACAGATTTCGGCGTTAATGCAATTCCACGTACAACCGAACGCTACTCACAAGCATCCAATTATACTCAGGACATTGGAATAATGGTTTCGCCTTCCGCTACTGTGTCAACTGTTGAAGCTATAATTCCTTCTTTTCCTGCGACTACAGTCATCGAAAGTTCAACGGAAACGTCACAAACTGATAAAACGCCCTGTTTAATGGCTCGCAGATCTGAAAAACAAGGCCCGGTAGCCGAGAAAGTCCTAAGATCACGGACCTACAATAGCACGCTACAATTTTTAGTAAAGTGCGAAGGTGAATCGGTAAAAAGTGCTACATGGGTTAACGGAGACAATCTTGACATCAACGCACATGAATATATCACTGATAACCCAACTAATATAGCGGGAAAGCAATCATCGAATGGAGCCGGACATCCAGCAACTCTGATGTACGGTCCACCAAGGGACCCGGATGAAATATGCGAGGTTCAAGATATGCACAAGACATCTGACGGAAAAGATTTATAGACTGTGCAATATTACGAGTTGGAGCGTCGTGTAGTGGCAGCTAGCTCTATTCCTCATTTCATTCAGGAGGAACTAATAGAACACTAAACAATTCCGGGCTACTGAAATCTTAATCCACTTCGGCAGAATATTACCAAAAAAAAAACAGCAATAACTTTGGATTATAACCATTTCCTGATTCATAAGGAAATTGCAGGAGCAATTTCAACCCGAAGAAGAAAGTACCATGGTATTGTTAATTGCGGACTTCACGAGTGTAATGTCAGTGCTAATTATTGGACAATTATTTCATTGTTTATCTCCATTGGTTTGACTCTATCAGATGTGTGGTTCGTTTCTATAGTATTCGCCGCAATTTCGCGTTATATAGGTTCGTTTCTTTGTTAGATTAGGCTTTCTCGAAATTACAACATTTCGTTGTATTAATCAGCTGGCTTTTCATATGCAACTTGTCAATTCATGACAAAGCGGGTGCTCATTAATTACCATTCATCGCACGTATTCTAAGCTTTACTTTTAATAATAACTTATTTGTCAAACTGTTAAGGCCATTGTGGTGATCGGATATTTTATAATGCAAATCTGTTAATCTAATCCAGCGTCGTTAATTCACACATGTACATGCTTTGTATATAAGAATGTGTAAAACTGTGCTATGTCACTTTATGTTTCGGAACTCCGCCATTCAGTCACTTCACATATTACAACAGGAGTTTCGATTGTTTGTGTGGACCGCTTCCAGCTATACCGGAATGTCCGTATGTTTCTTTTGTAAAAATAAACGCTAATTCACCAGAACGACTCCACATTCTAACAGTATCAAAATCAGATCTACCAAATTGTACTCAAATTTACAATTTTACCAAAGCAAAATTACCAAAGGCATGGCAATTTTATGGCTGTTTTTTTCACAAGTGAGATAAACGTTCTTTAGTTATACCATATAGACTAACACGGAACTCTCTTTGTCGTTCCGTTCCATGCAGAAGAAAACGCGGGACACGATTTATCTAAATTCGAACAATATCATCTAAGGCTATCCCGGCGTGGCACATATATACTGTCCGTATAAAAGTATATATCCGCCAATTTTACAGTATTACGAAGACTATTTTAGTCTTCGTAATACTGGACAGTCTTCGTAATACTGGACATGTCTTAGTAATTAAACCCATCATAAGTATTAGGGACCACTATGGAAATGAGAGGGATTTTTTGTCCCTCTTTCAGTGTTATCCCTGGTAATTATATATTTAATTATAGATGCTGACCAGTATCAATAATACAATTTATTAATATTCATACCACCGACTATAGGCCTAACCATTTAAAACTTTATTGGTTAAATCTCTTTTTGATTATATACCCTCTAATTAGTGAGCTATTTTTGTCGCCCACTTAACATATATATGTTAATGTCGACCACAGTTCCATCCATACTCATATATTGCTTATTCAATTTGTAAACATATGTGTCCACTTTTGTATAAAATGAATATTTGACTGTCAATCTGTGACTGTGACATTTCATATCCATGCAGTAAACTTGAACATGCAGCAAAACACGCAGCACGGTGCTATTTCATGTTTCCGGGAATGATCAAACCACATCATAGCTATTAAATATGAATGAAAATGTTTACAAAGATAATTTCGCACGCAGGGACGTGGCGACATAGGATATGCCCCCAACTTTGGTTTAAAGTTCCAATTGTTGGAAAGACATGCCTGTTTTTAGACCATAAGTCGATTTCTTCCTTATTTTCGGCAAAAAAGGTTTTGACTGAAAATTAACCAACCTATCGTGTTGGAAATTTACAGCAGTTAGAAACATTGAGGTGCCTGTTGCAAAATTCCAAACAAAGTAATGACATATATCTGCAGAAGGAAAGGTCAACCAAGAAAAAGGTGGTGACTGCAAAGAAGACAACATGGAAGAAATTAAGAATGACAGAAGATGTGCCATTTTGTAACACACCAGCAAACCCAGGGGTACAATGCAATACAATTCGAAGGCTCGTGAAATTCAGTTTGGTTGAAGGAATGCATGGAGATTCGTGGTCCAGTGGTTAGCGTGTCGGACTCGTCTTCGATGTCAACTCATCACAATGAGTTCCCAGCCCGCCGGTGGTCTATTGTTAGTTGCACACAGCAGTGGATTGGCCAAATTGAGCGACGTGCAATTATCGGATAGTACGCTTTTCAAATATCACGTCAAGTAATGCTCATTGAGCGAGTTCACTATGCAGTGAGGCTGCTTGGAACAACCCATGTGTTAAAAGAGTATACTCAGTTCGGATGTCAATAGAACTTATATATATATAATTTTTTCATAAGCTGTCAATCCACGAAATACTGTAAAACAATTGGTCGACACACTCTTGGCCATTTAGGTTATTTCTCGACAACCTAACTTCTTGATTACTTTCACGGCTACAGAAATGACAGCAGCGTCGAGTGACCACGCCTATATCTACACAAATGTACATGGAAACTGTTCGGTACGTCCTACGATTTAACATGAAATTTCTGTGCTGCATCATAATTCCTTCGGGTACCACTGTATTGACAATAACCTTGAATATTGATAAACTCTCAGTATCGACAACACATTGGGAGAGGTTGTTCCATTGCAATAGAGAAATATAATCGCACGTCCTTGGAGTATTTATCAATTTGGATTTGTATAGGAATGACCCCCTGTCCTCTTGTCTACGACAAACAGCTCTTGATTTTCTTCCCGTGGTATACAGTTGCATTTTTTACGCGATCGGTAACTAAAAAGTTGAACCGACACAAAGAACTGTTCTCAAATTATACCGACAAATATAAGAAACAAAACACGTATTTTCAGCGTTATATGGACGAGTTTGTTCGAAAAGCTTCCCCGTAGGTATGTTTTACCAAAGTATAATAATTTTGGGGTTCGAAAGAGCCATGCCAGTTTAATTCACAATAATCGTGATGCTTTCTCAACTTCACCCATTTTCGTGAATATTAAAGATACGGGCGGCGTTGGCGGTGGGTATGCTGTTAAAATATTCAGCTCTGTCAAAAACCGTCATAAACAGAAACAATAGTAAAATATAGACTGATTTTGTTCTTATACCAATCATAAATATGGCATAAGCAGTATTTTATTGTCAAACGTTTTTCATTTGTTATGTAAACAAAAGCAAAAAACGTCACAGAACCTGGCCTTTGTTTAGATCCGGATATGGTAAATATAAAGAGCGTTATTTGTTACTGTTTTCCTGATATGGAAATAATAAAAAGCGTTTATATCATTTGTGTGTGATTAACCAATATAATTGCGCTGTGTTCTGTAAACAGAAGCACAACCTCTGTAACACGAGCAGGCTCTTGTTTACGTATATACACCACCGTACGTCTTGACAACAATAAACTATTTACGCGCTGATTATGTTTGGCATATGAACAAAACTATATACATTTTAATATTCCTTCTGTTGATGGCGATTTGAACAAATATGAATATTTTCTGCAACGAACGCCGCTCGTGCCTTTAAACTATTGTGGTTGTGTTTTGTGGTAGAGAGAGTAATAGCGCGCGAAGCGCACGGGATGGTCGAAAAGGTCGAATGATCTTTTTCTTCACACGACGTGTGTTGTGGTAACTTTTTGTGCGCCTTTTATTCAGACAATCCTGCTCCCGAGCACAACAAACTCAGCAACAAAGGCAATTATTTTTACTATTCTCTATTTCATAACAGTTCAAATATAGTTTTAAAGAAATTATTTATGATACCACTATTGAACCGGTTGTGGCTAATCCTCTGGTTTCAAATTAATGAGTATTACTATGTAATCATCGGTAACACCTGCTTGCTATTTGAGTCCACACCTGCAGTATTAAAGCAAAATTACATTCGTTATGGGGGCGGATTTAGATTTCTAAAATAAAATCTTATCTGGTTCTACACGGATCGTTAGCTCTGGATCACCACCTACATGTATACAAAGCAAATTATAAGTGGTGCATTAAACACTGGCAACTTAGCTATAACTTTGATGACAGTAAGAATATTTGGATTGTATTCAACTGGAATGACCTTGTTTTATTATGCCGGTAGAACAAGGTGCAAGACATGTGGTATTATGCCTATCACATTACCACATCTTTAGAGCTGTCACTATTCTAAAGAATAATCAGTTACACTGAGGCAATGAAATGGCATGATCTCATCAATAATATATGAAAACCTTTAAAGTGACACATACTAGTCATGCTTAAAATATTATTAATATATCATGTTTTACGAGCAACAGAATGAACAGATACCTCAACCAAATTTACAGAATTAAGAGGAATGGAAATTAATATGCGGAACAAGACGAACATGTATTTATATGTATGTGGGCTATGACGGAGATGACGACCGTGACGACGAAGATGATGACTATGCTACTGCTGCTGGTGACGATGACGATGGAGGTGCCATTGATGATGATGGCGTAGCCGGTGGTGGCGGTGGCGACGATGATGATGCTGATGCTGCTGACGATGAAGATGTTGATGATAGTGACGACGCCACTGATGAATATGGTGGTGGTTATGATGGTGAGGTGGTGGTGATGATGATGGTGATTGTGATGGTGATGATGATGGTGATGACGATGATGATGATTTTACAGATTGGCCTCGTACCGAATTATCAGTCTGTGCCAATAAATACCAATATACAAACTCTAAAATGACTTACCGGATTCGTAGAAATGTATTATTTTTCATTTCTGATGGTAATTTAACATACCAGTACCTTTAACATGAATGTAACATCACCAAATTCTTCTATGTGAGAAATTAATTATGGGTTTTGCACTTCATTAGTATTGGATGTCGGAGAACTTGTTCCAAGAATTGTTGATGATACTAGTGATTAAGATGTTGATGATGATGATGATGATGATGATTAAGATGTTGATGATGATGATGATGATGATGATGAATATGTTGATGATATAATGAAGATGTTGATAACAGTGATTATAATGATGTTGATGATTATGATGATGATGATGGTGAGTAGTAAGGGGGTCTCGTTGACCCCACATCTAAAAATAGATTTTTTGGGTCTAATATTGTTTGTACTAAAATATTCCCAAAAAAATTTTCAAAACCCCAATTTTTTTTTCTCAAAATTTTCACACAAAAAAAAATTTTAATCTAAAAAATTTATAATGAGTTTTCGATTTCGGATAATCTCGGTATTAAATTTTTTTAAATTATTTGCGTGTAATATCTTTTGTTATTTTTGTTCAACCAAATTTTAAATATTTTTCATGAAATAGCTTTATACCAATTATATGTGTATGGACAGGTCCGAGTCGCTGTAATTTTGGACATTGTCAACATCGGTATGAATGCATACATTCCAGTGTTTATCAATCAGACACAACCCATACATCATATAATTGTCATACCTGAAATAATTTGACACCATTACTCTTACATGAATAATAAAGAGCGTTTATTCTTTACTTCTCTATCACGATGAAGTTATTGAGTATATGACAGGTGTGTATTATCGCGAATTATTGGAAGTATTGAGATGTACTATGTTGAATCATGAGCGGACGAAGAGGGTAATGCGAAATTACAACCCCAGAATGAACTAACATATTCGATGGAACAAATTTTCAAGTATGTGCACATAATCACACGCGACATTGGGGGTAACAATGTCGAAAAGAGTCGCACCTTGGTTTACCAAATGACTTCTATTATATCCCGTTGACAGTTATATGTGGTCCGACTCGTTCAATTATCGATATCTTGTCTGAACAACATTAGTTGTTTAACGGGTTATTATCACGTAAGGTTGATAAACTGTGTCATTGTTAGCATTAACGCGATAATTAGTTTTCCAAAAAATATGCATACATAATACGTCCAGGTAGTAAGACACTCAATAATAGAAGTTGCTTCGGTGTCATTGTTATAACAACATTACGTAATAACCACTTATCGCCCCACATTCATACTTACGCTTTGGACATTTTATCTGTTTATCACGTGATCACTAAATGTGGCAATCGGGTATCCACCGATGCCTGCAATGTATTATTTATAATAATTGGACTCATTGATCTGACGTAAATAATACTCTTAGTTGTTCCAATAAAATAGTTATCAAATTCGATCACCAATAGATTTGACTGTGGAATATAATGACCTTTAACTTATTTATCGATCTAAAGGGACACTCATTATGAATGAATGTTAATAATACAAGCGCACGAATGAAGAGCATTGAACATATACGAAATTACTACACGAATGAATTGAACCTTGAAATTTATATTTCACATCTTACCAACAACAGCTACAGACATAATCATAGTATTATACTGTCTTGCATGTACACATGCTATGACATCATTAAAGGCGGACAATCCACTCACGGTGTGACAACAGATACGGACATAGGCATAGTGTTATACAGTCTTCTATGTACCCACGCTATGACACCATTAGCGTACATTGGATGTTAGGTCTATGACTCTTGAGTATGCACCAATCAATGAGCAAATGAGCAAAAAAATGAGCAAATGAGCAAAAAAATGAGCAAATGAGCAAAAAAATGAGCAAATGAGCAAGAAAATGAGCAAATGAGCAAGAAAATGAGCAAATGAGCAAGAAAATGAGCAAATGAGCAATAAAAATGAGCAAAAAAATTAGCAAATGAGCAAGAAAATGAGCAAATGAGCAATACAAATGAGCAAATGAGCAAAAAAATGAGCAAATGAGCAAGAAAATGAGCAAATGAGCAAGAAAATGAGCAAATGAGCAAGAAAATGAGCAAATGAGCAATAAAAATGAGCAAATGAGCAAAAAAATGAGCAAATGAGCAAAAAAATGAGCAAATGAGCAATAAAAATGAGCAAATGAGCAATACAAATTAGCAAATGAGCAATAAAAATGAGCAAATGAGCAAAAAAATGATCAAATGAGCAATACAAATGAGCAAATGAGCAAGAGGTGAGCAAGTGAGCAAGTGATCATGTCGATAATAAAAAGCAGCATTTTTATAGATCGAAAAGAAATTTTGTCAGAATATTGTCATCAACTCAATCAAGATCTCAACGAAACGCATTATTGACATCGATAACTATCATGGTGCATTGACATTCATGGCCAGACAAATTTAATTCGTGTGTCTACAATACAACCTACCTATCCAAATGTCAATGCAATTATGAGTGATTTCAATATGAGCACTCTATTATATAGATATGTGTAACCTGGTGACATGATGAAATCGATTGTGATACAAAGCTAAAGTACCGCCCCATAGGGCAGATACATAGCTAAAGTACCGCTCATAGAGCAGAAGCTAAAATACCGCTCTAACGTTGTCTGAATCTACAGCCCCTCATTATTATATCCGTGTTTGGTCAATTTGACCATTTTCTTCATGATCATGTTATGTATGGGTGATGTTTTCATTCGATGCTGGTATTCTATTAATCGTTCGTAACTTTTGAGAAAGAGGAACAACAACAATAACAACAACAACAACAACAACCGCCGCCGTAGCGTGACGAGCAAAATGTGATGTTTACAAACTTAAGCTCTGGATAAACAATACATATCGCATCTGCAGCAGTCTACTTCATTGTGAATTAAGTCACTCTGGGTTAGTTGACTACATGCATGCACACACAACACAGCCGAGGGTTATTGTAATTTAATGAAAATGTCACACCGAGGTACGCCAGCTTGATTGCTTTCAAAAAATAGTGCAACTTACCTGTTGGTAATTACTCATACGAATGAAGAGCGTTTAACTGATACGAAATTACTACACGAATGAAATGAGTCTTGACATTTATATTTCACATCTTTCTTAAATGTTCCAACACATACAGATATAGACATAGTGTTATACAGTCTTATATGTACACACGCTACGACACCATTAAAGGTGGACAATACACTCACGATGTGACAACATATACAGACATAGACATAGTGTTATACAGTCTTCTATGTACCAACGCTATGACATAATTAAAGGGGGACAATGCACGCACGGTGTGGAATGTTAAAGTGACACGATGTAAGGGACGTTATGTAATATCGGTGTGTGAATATTAAAGGAGCACAATGCGCTCTAAAGGGACACAAGGCACTCATTTTGAATGAATGTTAAAGAAACACAATACACACATAGTGGGTGAAAGTTAAAATGACACAGAACAATATTTAAACTTCAAATTTTAGGGCTCTTAATGTACCATTTATGTATCGTTTCTCGCTCAACAATCCCCCCTCCCCACTTATAGATATATAACGAAGACGAGAATAACATGTTGATGAAGTTTATTGGAAATTTAATCATTGTCTGAATCTTCGACAGTTAGAGTTATTTCTAAGAGTTTCTTGAATTTTCTCATCGTTTCATCTGCAGCCCATTCATTATTATATCCGTGTTTGGTCAGTTTGACCATTTTCTTCATGATCATGTTATGTATGGGTGATGTTTTCAATCGATACTGGTATTCTATTAATCGTCTATAACTTTTGAGAAAGAGAGCAAACTCTGTGTCGATGGTAGCCTCTTTTCCCGACATGCTCTCATCTCCCGACATGCTCTCTTCTCCTTTCGCATCATTGGTGATGCGTTTCATCATACTTTTGAATGTGTCCATCTCGTTGACACATCGCGCAGCTTTCTTAAGACCGAATACCGTTCTACTACCGACGACATTATCTTCTGAATCTGATATCGTTCCCCTTTCATCTTCATCTGAATCTAGAACCGCTTCGTCAGATTCTAGGTCATCGGTATCTTCTCCGAAGAGAGTTGTTTTTGTCTCGGACATAACTCCGTGTTTAATCTGTTTATGTCTTTGTAGATTGTAGTTCGTCGATAAAATAATTCCGCATAAATGACACCCGTGCATTATCGCGAATTATTGGAAGAACGATCACTCTTATAAGTAGCGATAAAAAGAGAGAATAAGGTGTGGTATACAACCGTCGCGTTAAGAGTACGTTCGTCCCGGGGCTAGGGTATAGATATTTGACCGCCGGTGATTCAATTAATGCCAATTTATCAGTATGGTACTCTATGTATTCATTCATGATTTGGCTAATCGTATGACACCTTTCTTTTCATTTTCTTCTTATTATTAGACAAACCTCCAACTAACACTATCTTGTTGGTTTGTTTGGACGCTTTACGTGTGTTTGTCAACTTATTTGCTGCAACTTCGGCCTTAGCCATTTCAATCGCTTGAGCGATGGGCGTCACTACGTTAATATGTGGTTTTAGAACGTCTTCTTCACTATCACTATTTTTAGTTCTGTCAATAAAGTATCAACCCTTATTATCTGGCGTTAACTTCCCATCAAGCATGTCTCTGAAATGTTTTCTCCACGTTTCAATATCTGCTGAAATATACGGGATCGACATGTTTCTTCAAATGTAGTGTACAAGTCACTCTTTTTTCTGCATTTTATTTTAGAAAGTTTATCGCCTCTTATACAAATCGATTATCTGGATATTTATTAAACGAATCGTCGCTAGTCAGGTACAGATAATAATTATCCATATGACTATAGTTTCTAAAAAAAACAATTCAAAGTTTTTCTTCATGATCATGTTATGTATGGGTGATGTTTTCATTCGATGCTGGTATTCTATTAATCGTTCGTAACTTTTGAGAAAGAGGAACAACAACAACAACCGCCGCCGGCGGAGGCGGCGCAACAACAACAATGTTGTTGTTGTTGTTGTTGTTCCTCTTTCTCAAAAGTTACGAACGATTTGCATATTTTTTGGATAACTAATTATCGCGTTAATGCTAACAATGACACAGTTTATCAACCTTACGTGATAATAACCCGTTAAACAACTAATGTTGTTCAGACAAGATATCGATAATTGAACGAGTCGGACCACATATAACTGTCAACGGGATATAATAGAAGTCATTTGGTAAACCAAGGTGCGACTCTTTTCGACATTGTTACCCCCAATGTCGCGTGTGATTATGTGCACATACTTGAAAATTTGTTCCATCGAATATGTCAGTTCATTCTGGGGTTGTAATTTCGCATTACCCTCTTCGTCCGCTCATGATTCAACATAGTACATCTCAATACTTCCAATAATTCGCGATAATACACACCTGTCATATACTCAATAACTTCATCGTGATAGAGAAGTAAAGAATAAACGCTCTTTATTATTCATGTAAGAGTAATGGTGTCAAATTATTTCAGGTATGACAATTATATGATGTATGGGTTGTGTCTGATTGATAAACACTGGAATGTATGCATTCATACCGATGGTGACAATGTCCAAAATTACAGCGACTCGGACCTGTCCATACACATATAATTGGTATAAAGCTATTTCATGAAAAATATTTAAAATTTGGTTGAACAAAAATAACAAAAGATATTACACGCAAATAATTAAAAAAAATTTAATACCGAGATTATCCGAAATCGAAAACTCATTATAAATTTTTGAGATTAAAATTGTTTTTTTGTTGAAATTTTTGAGAAATTTTTTTTTGGGTTTTGAAATTTTTTTTGGGAATATTTTAGTACAAACAATTTTAGACCCAAAAAATCTATTTTTAGATGTGGGGTCAACGAGACCCCCTTACTACTATGGTGGATGACGGACTCTGGTGTCGTAGTTGGTTGGTAAGGCGCATTAGACCAACATAGACATTCCAGTGATGGGGATGCTGGTACGAATTCCGACAACCCCGTATTGTGATCCACCAACTGAGATTGGAAGATACGTGACTTGTGTATCTGTGCAAGTTTGTCAGTTCCGGGCAAGTCGGTGGTTATTGCGTTCAGGAGGTGATTTTCCGGTCACATTAACCTATGATCTTTCCTCCACTCATTAAAGGTACGCAATCCGATCAGACGGTCCCCATATCATCAGATTCCAACAACAACAATTTTTTTCTTCAGAATACGCTTTTGTTATCACAATCGATTAATTGTAACAAAATAATGCTAACCGCTGTCAACTATGGTATCACATTTCCCAAAACGTGTTATCTATCAACATTTTGTTCAACGAAATATGGCCGTATTATCACTTGAGTATCACGAAATTACCGATATTACCACTTGATTTTAGAGTTATCCATCTTCATCCGCAATTTTGTCCGAGACCGTCCGTTTGACGACGTGTTTCTGGGCCACATATAAATGCACATTTCGAGAATTAACAAACTTCAAAAATCGATATCTGATCACTTTGAGCTTTGATGGGTGGGTTCCTCGACTCGAATCAAATACTTTTTACACCCGAAGCCAAAGAAATAGTAATTTAGAAGCGTTAATTCGGATAATGCATCTTTAAACAAATGCCGTGATTTTACCTAGCAGCGGAGGAGACGATAAACTTCAGTGAACCAATCCAGACAAACCAAAGCAAACGGATACAATTCTCTGAGTTATGTGAGACTGACAACTCGTGTGTGAGAACTTTCATAATTGCCGTATACATGATTTATTTCTCCTGGGTGTTATTTAATTGGTTGCATAACATGGCTAATTATGACCGATGAGCACGCGCATCTTACACCCTGTCAAACATGATCGTCGGCTGCTTCCATCTTCGAAAGTCTGCAGGAGATATGCGCATGTCAAATTGGCAAACGTTTGTCGTCTGCGGTGTCACGTGGCACGTTTCGTTATATATACAACACATGCGCACAATAAAGAACGGACACCAAAAACAACTGACTGACAACCCTCCCAATTTGATGATTGTCGAAACACCATAAATCATCACTCTCGGTGTCGTAAAACAGAAAGGGCAACAACTCCGTAATAAGTTTATGGATTGTATGCGACAAAAGTGCCATTTCGGGCACGAAAATTCGAAGGCAAGATTTCTCATGACATCACACATCAGTAGTTGACGACAGAGAACAGTGCAGTGCTATTTTCGTCATACCATCCTATTGTTTGTGCACCAAAGGAGTCCAACTGCGTAATTGACGACGACGACGATGAAGCTTTCCAGAAACGGTATCCTTGTATGTTTCCAAATGGGGACTCGGGTTAACCCTTTTTATACTAAATACTCATTGGCGAGTAGTTCCATTATGAGATTTTCAGATAGTAAGTTCAACAGACCATTATTATGTACTTAGTTGAACTTATTATGTGAACATTTCCCCACGAGGAATATGAATAATTCTGCAGACAATCAGGGGTGGGGAGATTGCAAGCCTAAAGTATTTGATTAAAATACAAATACTTTTAAATTTGATGATTACAAATACAATACAAATACTTTTTCAAGTTGCTACTTGATTACAAATAAAATACTTTTCAAAAAGTAGTCAAATGTTGTTTTGATTACATCGAATTATTTTGAGATGAATTAAAGAAGACATTCGTATTTTGTCTTGACATAGTGTGATTTATATTAAAAAGAGACAAAAGATAGTCAACCTCAAAAATAAAATATTGGCCAGATTTTATGAGACAAAATGAAGGCCCTATTTAATAATGTTATTGTATGTTTTTACATGGGTACTGTTTGTTGAAGTTGAGCCATGGATTAGTGCAAAATACACTCATGTGCTCTATGAACGATGCAAACATGGCAATTATACGGAACATGAGTTTATGACTCGGTCTATGGTTCAAATTTATTCATTTGTTGCATATATTCTGTTGTGTATAAAAGGAGATGGTCCCATATATGACCGGATTAAGTGTACCGTACCCCTTTAATATAAATTGTAAAATTTCAATACGATTAGGCCATGAAAGTTCTAGTATCACTTCTCAAAATATCCTGACACACTGAACAACCTTAATGGGGTACTGTACACTTAATCAGGCCATTTTTTCATTATAATTACCATGTTGTTTACATCGTTCATGGCGCACAAAAGTGTATTTTGCAATAATCCATTGCTCAAATTGTTGTACATATTGTGTTTAGTATAACACGAGATGGCCCAATAAATGACCAGATTTAGTATTCAGTACCCCTTTAATATTTACTGATACTGCTGAAATTCATAGACGACTTTCAGAAAACTTAGCCAGTTTAATTAAAATATCGGCAGTGTTATTTGTCGTTTCTAAGGCAGCTGATTTGAATTAATTATAATCTAATTCCACTTAAAATTGTTCCAAGTCATAAATATAGATACACCAGTTTGTTGGCTGGTAATGGAACACATGCTGAGAAATGACCAATGTCAAGATCATTGCTATATCCAATGCTATATCCCCAGTCATATTAATATTATAGTCATCGTTTAATCAGTGAATGGCACGTGCCCCTGAGGCTGAAACGATACACATCAACGAACCAATCTTAAAACTTTTAAATGAAATCTTAAATATTTAAAACTATTATATATATATGTGAAGGCAAGATTTATTTTATAGTAATTTTTTTTATGTAGTCTGCTTTTATTTTCTTAACACCCCTCAAAATGGACAGTAGAATATTCTGCTATACATGTATGCCATACCAATTGGGTGGGGGTCCATTTAGTATAGAGAAGGTTAAAGCAGCAATTAGCATGCATCAACTCTAAAACTCACACGAGATGGATGAAACCAGTTTCTTTTGTTTGGCACGCATTTTCAAACAATATTTGTCAGTACTTTCAATCTGTATTCTATCTCGATACATTCAGCTTTTGGAATGCCATCGTGATTGATATAGGCCATGCTTCACAATGACTGGCGTAATAACACTGGTCAGAATGCCCATTTTATAGTGAATATTTGAGCCACCCATTGAGTTTGGGTATGACATTCTTGTGCTTTAAACATGATTATCATTGTCCCCAGCCCCATTTGGCATAGTCAGATGACTCCTCTAGCTGTAGTCCAGTGCATTTATGGTTTCACCTCAAAATAATCGCAACACAAAGTTTCTCAGTGGGAATAAGTACTTTAACCCATCACAAATAATATACTAAAAATCAACAAGATTTTTTTTAATAACTCTTGATGTAAACATACAATTGTGATATTTTCACAATGATAAACTATGGTACAGTTGTATCCAAGATTTTTCACCAATTTTTCATCATTTTCGCCACTTTTTGCCTCAAAAGGCCATAGTCGGGGAGCCAATAAGGTCCACCCGCACCCCCCTGATGATTACAAATAACCTTATTTTTATTGTTCCCTATGGTATCCAGATAAAGAATCCGGATTTCACCGAAAAATAAAGGTGGCCCTACTAGGTGCTAGAGCCATTTGAATCCAAGATGGCCGCCATTTCCTCTAATTCCGACCAGCTGTATTTAATCGTTGTAATAGATCGGTTGTTAGCAAAAGACACAGACAAAATGTATGCCATTTTGTTGGTATGATGTCCTTCTTCAAAATGACGGCAAATAATTTCGAAAAAAAATCAAAATGGCCGCCGAAAAATGACGTCATATGCACGAAAATAGGAAATTTAATTAATATTTCACCATATCTTCCATTTTTCTTCACATTAATCATTAGTAAATGGCAATGTTTTTGAGAGTCATCAAGCGTGATATTATAGCGTCATTTTAAGACAATTGCTATTGACGAGGGTTCCGTAATAGATACAGAAAGAGGATTTGAAAAAGAGGGGTGAAATTTTCGATTTTTTTTTCAAGACGATTTTGATAGTCATTTTATCGACAAACCACACAGGCTGTTAATAGAATGTCAATAATAACTATGTGCTTTATTTTATTGGACGGATGTTTTACTTCAATGGGAATGAAATTGGTGTAGAACAATTTCCAAAATGGCCGCCGAAAATATGAAAAATGGTAAATATTGCCCCAGGGTGTCCTGCAATGGCTTACAAGTTGTGGTTTATATATAAAATGGGATAATCTGTATTATATACATTGAATACGAACATGTCCGATGCACCATGGATCACTGTTACTATTGTCACCACTGACATCACCAGGAATATTGGATTTTTCTCTCACAAACTTGACATAAATATCGGCAAAAATTCACTTTTCATGGTTGGACATTTTTTAAAGTAAAATGCAACTATCATTGGTATCAAAGGTATTTATTGTTTTGGTCTATCTTAAATGTGTCACACTACGGTGTTTATAGACCAAATTGCTCAAGATGGCTTCCAAAATGGCAACCAAATTTGTAAAAAGTTAATTTTTTACATATATCCCGAACATTATTATCTGCGTTATCTGACAAGGTAGCAAATGTGACTCACTTGGTTATTATACGTGTTAGTTAATTAACTGACAACTACGTTCTATTCTGTTTGTCCCAGTTCCGTATGGGGCATGACAAATTCATTTTAAAGTTGCAGTATGGAATTTTGCGGAGAACCTCTTTTGTGATTCTTGCCATATTATTGAAAGGAAATGGGCAGAACTTTGAGACGGAACTGAGATGAACCATAATATGTGGCTATTCTGGCCCATTATGATAAAAAGTGATCAACTGGATAACAGATGATGCCAAGATGACAGCCAGGGAGTTACTGTATGATCATAGGTGATGTGAATAGGTATACAGGGAGTTACTGTATGGTCATGAATGATGTGAATAGGTATACAAGGAGTGACTATATTGTTATGAGTGGGGTGTCCATGGTGAGATGCATAGGAATATAAGGAGTGGCTGCATGGGCATGTGTGAAGTGAATCGGTATACATGTAGTGACTGTACGGTGTATTGTTGTGTGTGGCCGATGTGACCGTATGGGCATTGCTGTGGTGTATAGATATACCGAGAGTAGCTACATGGCCATCCGTGTGTTGTTTATGTATATATGGAGTGACTGTAAGGTCGTGGTGGGATGGATATGTGTACCGTGTGTGGCTGTATTGTGACATGTGGGTGTATATATATATTTGTGCTGTCTGTATGATCATGGATGGAGTGCGTAGATACATAGGGAGTGATTTTATGGTTATGGGTAATGTGTATAGGTGCACATGGTATGCCTGTACTGTCAAGATTGAAGTTATATGCATACCTGGAATAAGCTGGATGGTCATTGACGAGCGTGTGGCTATATAGGTAGTGCCCTTTTGGTAACGGGTGGGTCGTATATTTATATATGTTGTGGATGTATTATCATCGGTGGTGTATAGGGTGTAGATGAATTATCATGGATGGTGTGTATGATTATACAGTGAGTTGCTGAGTTGTCATGTGTGAGGTGTATATGCAAGTATGAAACTTATGAGTGGTCGTGTGTGCGGGTATTGGTATATTTGGAAGGGCTCACCATTGGTGAGGTGTATATGTATATCTGGATTGACTCTATGGTCATGGGTATGGCGAATAGATATACATGTAGTGGATGTATGGTCCATGGTGAGGTGAATAGGTATACACTGAGTGACTGTATGATCGTGAATGTGGTGAATATGTATACATAGAGTGACTATATGGTCAGGTGTAGGAGTATACCTGGTGTTCATGCATGGTGACTCATGGCTGTATCGTCATTTGTGACATGTACCGATATAACCAAATATGGCTGTATGGTCAGGTATACGTGTATAGAGTGTGTAACTATATTGCCATTTGTGTGGTGTTTATGTACATATGAGGTCATGGGTGGGTTGTACATGTGTAATTTGGGTGGCTATCGCTTTCCACAATAACTCAAGGATATGTTAATCAATAGAGATGTCATGTCAAAGAGTTCTCCACCTTGATAGTGTTTGTGTACATGGGGGAACTTTAAACGTGAACAGCGATAGCCACCCATTACCACACAGTCATTCCATATATACATAAACACCACAGACATAACAATATAGTGACCAACTGTATAAACGTACACCTGACCCATGACCATGGATGGCCATACAGCCATGAGTCACAATGCAGGCACACCGGGTACAATCCTAAACATCACCCATCACCATAGAGTCACTCCTTGTATACCCATTCACCTCACCATTGGCCATACGGTCATCCCATGTATACCTATTCTCCACACACACATGGTCAAATAGACATTCAATATATACATCAACACCACAGCAATAACCACAGAGTCACCCCGGGTATACATATCCACCTCACCAATGGTCATATAGCCACTAGCTTCATACACATACCCTCACCATGGCACCTGGTATACTCCTTCATCTGACCTATGGCCATATAGTCACCCCGTGTGTACCTATTCAAAACATTCATACATGATCATGGTCAATCATTGTATATATATTCACCTCACCATTGGCCATGTCACTCCCTGTATCCCTATTTGTCACACCATAGCAGAATAGCCACTCAAGATATACTAATACTCCCCAGCCATGTCAGTATATTCACTCCATGTATGCATATGCACATCATCCATGGCCATATAGCCGCTCGCTATATACACATACCCCACGCCCATGACCATATAGCAACACATGTGTATACCCGTATAACCTACACATGACCATACCACGAGTCACCAAGCAGGAACACCGGGTATACTCATACACCTGACACATGACCATTTAGTCACTCCCTGTATAGCTATTCATTACATTTATGATCATACAGTCACTCATTGTATACATACATGTACTCATCTCACCATTGACCATACAATAACTCCATGTATACCTATTCACATCACCTATGATCATATAGTAACTCCCTGGCTACCATCTTGGCATCCAGTATCCAGTTGATATGTTTTATAATAATGCACCAGAATAGCCACATATTATGGTTCATCTCAGTTCCGTTTCAAAGTTCTGCCCATTTCCTTTCAATAATATGGCAAGAATCACAAAAGAGGTTCTCCGCAAAATTCCATACTGCAACTTTAAAATGAATTTGTCATGCCCCATACGGAACTGGGACCAACATAATAGAACGTAGTTGTCAGTTAATTAACTAACACGTATAATAACCAAGTGAGTCACAATTTACTACCTTGTCGGATAACGCAGAGAATATTGTTCGGGATATATGTAAAAAATTAACTTTTTACAAATTTGGTTGCCATTTTGGAAGCCATCTTGAGCAATTTGGTCTATAAACACCGTAGTGTGACACATTTAAGATAGACCAAAACAATAAATACCTTTGATAGTTGCATTTTACTCTAAACAATTGTCCAACCCTGAAAAGTGATTTTTTGCCGATATTTATGTCAAGTTTGTTAGAGAAAAATCCAATATTTCTGGTGATGTCAATGGTGACAATAGAAACAATGATCCATGGTGCATCAGACATGTTAGTATTCAATGTATATAATACAGATTAGCCAATTTTATATACCAACCACAACTTGTAAGCCATTGCAGGACACCCTGGGCAATATTTACCATTTTTCATATTTTCGGCGGCCATTTTGGAAATTTTCTACACCAATTTCATTCCCATTGAAGTAAAACATCCGTCCAATAAAATAAAGCACATAGTTATTGACATTCTATTAACAGCCTGTGTGGTTTGTCGATAAAATGACTATCAAAATCGTCTTGCAATAAAAATCGAAAATGTCACCCCTCTTTTTCAAATCCACTTTCTGTATCTATTACGGAACCCTCGTCAATGGCAAATGTCTTAAAATGACGCTATAATATCACGCTTGATGACTGTCTCAAAAACATTGCCATTTACTAATGATTAATGTGAAGAAAAATGGAAGATATGGTGAAATATTAATTAAATTTCCTATTTTCGTGCATATGACGTCATTTTTCGGCGGCTATTTTGAATCTTTTTCGAAATAATTTGCCGTCATTTTGAAGAAGGACATCATACCAACAAAATGGCATACATTTTGTCTGTGTCTTTTGCTAACAACCGATCTATTACAACGATTAAATACAGCTGGTCGGAATTAGAGGAAATGGCGGCCATCTTGGATTCAAATGGCTCTAGCACCTAGTAGGGCTACCTTTATTTTTCGGTGAAATCCGGATTCTTTATCTGGATACCATAGGGAACAATACAAATAAGGTTATTTGTAATCATCGGGGGGGGGGGGGGGGGGGGGTGCAGGTGGACCTTATTGGCTCCCCGACTACCATTTCGCATGTTCAGATTTTTGTTGAGTTTTAGCTGAGTATACTCTATGATGTTCCCAACCAAAATAAAACAAAATCTTTTGTGTTGCAATTATTTTGAGGTTCAGCCCTATTTTCTCATAAATGCACTGGACTACTGATCAATTATAAAATAATGGTATAGTTCTTCCTATGATAATATTAATGTAAAATGATTGATGATTACAGTTTAAAAAAAGCCAAATTGCATTGAGATGATTATGTACAAAAACTGAAAGGCCACCATTTACAACGAGGGTCAGAGAATTGGTAGGGCAGTGTGACTAATCAGGAAAGGTTAATGGCCATAAATTTTATAATTACGTCATTACTTATTATTATTCAATGAGTTATATGGATAATGGATGCATTAATGTGAATGAGTTAACATGGATTTGGTATCTGAATATTACTATAGGTGGCATAGATGTAGGCCAAAAAGTGACCGACATACATGTAGCTCCAGAGAAATTCATCAAAATTTCAACCTCTGTTGTGTCGTCTCACGGAGATAAAAACACATAATTTGCTTTGATTAAGAACTGAAACCACGCAAGGCAATATCACTCTGGTCAAATCATCAAACCAATTCAAAATTCGGGTTTGACTGCTACTTTCTGCTACAGTTTGCAACAGCACATTCACATACCAGAATTCATTTTACAAAGTAGCTTATAACAGAATTTGCCATCCGGAAACCAAAGTGTGAATTTTCTTTTTGGAAGGCTCACATGAGGCTAATTGCCATGCATTTGGTATTTGCAGCGGAGAGCTTTCTGGTGAATGGCAACAAGCCATATCTCCGACTAAATCCTGAAAAGTTACCCATAATTCTGCTGTGGTTAAGGAGTCGATTATTTAAGGCATTACTGTAGGTTACATCAATAGGAATGGGTTAACGAGCATCTGGTATTTGCATCATTACTCAGGCTAATTCGTTAGGCATATTTACACATGTTGAGCAAACAGCATTAGAGATTGAGCGATTCGTTGCTTTTTTCTGTAATGTGAAGTCCAAGGCGTGTATCACGGTTATGTAATCAATGGTTTGTGTATTTGGATCTAATTTAATCAAATGCACATCCGGTAGGCAGTGCACAGGTGACACACTTCCGGGAATGGGACCAATCCATATATGTGCATCTGCGCATCTTGAATAGACAGGGATGTGGTTAGAGGGTGTTTGTTTTGGGGTATACAATGTAGTTTGCCATGCGCGAGTGTACGGGCGCTCATTACAGACTGTCGAACTGCACTATTTCTATCAGTTCTGGTTAGAAGGAACTAAAAGTAGAATTACGTCCCTTTCGTTTTTACAGGGTATCTCAAATACGAGTTCAAAAAATTCTGGCGCACGATTGGCGTATAATATGTCAAATAAATTTACTAATTCAAGAAATATAATAACCATAGCATGTAAACAAGTGGGCGTTTCCTAGTCTGAAATGCGTTCGTGCCCAAACAATGGCTGGATATTGTGGCTGTGTATTGGCTTTCGTCAAACTGTCAAATTCTGTGCAAAAAGTGGGGTAGTGTGGAAAACGTATGTTTGTTTTTTAAAAAGACGTGGCTGGAAAGGTTCCCCTCTGTGCGAACAGATGCCCAAAGGGTTGGTCTCACGAACGCATGCATCGTGCACTTCGGAACTCGAGAATTTAGCGTGGGCGTGGTCAAAAGTTAACACTGTGGCCTATGGAAAACATTTAGTTCCTTCTAACCTTCTGTTAAAAAACAGACTAGACAGCTTACGTATATAGTACTGCGTTATAGCTGTCGAGTCTGTGTTTTAACCAGAACTGTACTTCTATCTACAATAATGGTGGACACCTATCTCTTCATCCAATAAACTCGCCTTTTATCGCATTTTCAACACTACATTTGATCGAGAAAGTTACCTATTAATAGAGACGTTTCGTAAAATCACGATTACGATTACGGATATGGACAATATCCTGCCAAAAATTAGATCATTATGCATGGGGTACTCATAGGAGACGAATTATACCCCAAGCAGTTTAATAATGTGCGGATGTGTCAAGGATGTGCCACCTGTCCTGATTGGGGGCACTCTAACATCATTTATGTGGTGTATAACACACGGATAAGAACATTGGATCTGAAAACGACAGACATTACTTTTTCCAACACATATATGGGTAACTGAATATAGTGGGACATATGCCGTCTCACCAATTAACCATCGTGTATAAGTTGTGATGGTGTCCAACTTACTAGAGCAATATATCCTATCCGTAATCGTAATAGTGATTTTGCGAAAGGTCTCTACTAACAAACAACCGAGTCGTGCACAGTAGCCTCCTCTTTCTTATGATTCCCATAAACTCCCAATAGAATATGGCGCGGGTGTCAATGGCGCATATTCGGATAGATTGGGTACCCTCTGTAACTCAGAAATATAGGCGACGTGTATCCTGTCATCATTAAATGAATTGAACATCGAGACACACGCGTACAATACTTGAGACCACAGTATCACCGGAGACCAAACGATCACAAGCTAGCATCACTTATTTAATAGTCGCAACAGAAAAATTACCAACAAGGTTTATCAAAAAGGTCATCGATATATTCCGGAAATCTTCAGGCTACATTTTCGGACAAACAAGTAAAACCCCTCCTATAATATACCGACATAACATGCATGTTGTCTACACGAGTACCAAAACTTATAAAGTATGAAGCCGAGAGAGACATATGTTTCAGCAACCTTAATAATTTGGAAACAAAAACACTCTTATATATAGAAGGTTCAAAATCACTTTCCTTATCCAAAAACATTGAGATATTCGCTAACATTCAGAAATATATAGAACTAACTGGCAGATTCAAGCCATATTATGCACAAACCTGATGTATACGATCTTAGGCTATGCATGGAACAAAATTAAAAACACATTAAAATCAAAATTAAATTATGTGTAATATCGATCCCAAAGTGCCCTGCAAAAACCTGCTACAATTGGAAGGGAGGCTGTCAGGCACATTGTAATTAACTATAAAAACAGTAACTTCATAGAGCTATATACATTCATATATATACATCGAAATGTACATTCTATTTTTGTCTGTTTGAAACGGTTACCATTCAATATTTTATATGAGTAGGAGATGGCTTTAGATAAGCACTATGCTTACTGCCAAATCCCATTATAACCATCAATATCTTTCATCATCATACCGTGAACTTTGTACATTATATTGGTTAAAATAAAATACGTTTGAACTAACACCAATATAGTAATTTATGCATGCTATAGCTGCGTTCTAGGGTAGAAACCTATAAGCTGAACATCACTAATCACACACGTCCAATGTCCCACTGCACACCCTATATATGCACTACTATTTAAATTTGTAAACTACCTTACACTCTTTAATATCTGCATTTGATGATCAGATAAATCAAATGAATTGAAAATGGTTTGATGTCTCATTCCAACTGTGGATGAATGGGAGTAATTGTTTGTTCGCGTTTTTGTAGTTCTGCAATTCGAGGCGGAGTGTTATTATACTGGCTGTACAGTGGGCGACAAACACCCGGTCACAAAACGACTGTATGAAGTTATAACACCAAAGCCATGCAGATTTAAACATATGCATCAGTGCACTGAAGCTATATTATAGAGCTCAGATTTTATGCTGCGACACCGACGAATAACTGTTTGGAAAAAAACTTTGATACTCTTTTGCGCGAAATTAGGATGTTCTTCGCGCGAAATTAGGATGTTTCTCCGCCTCAGATTACAGTAATAGGTTAAACTGGTGTAAATATGGTTCGGAGTGACATCTATATATGGATATAGGAGCGAATAAAATAGACACTGGGCCCTGGTTGGTCAATAGCCTTGTGTGTTTTATTTTTGCATAAAAAATACATCTAACCTCTTCCCTATGATTTCCCATAGGTAAAATAGCCATTAGCACAGGAATTAACCCTTTGTAGTGAAGTTTGAATTTTGTGGTTGCACCGAGACATATGGAAAACATTTACACCAGTGTAACCTAAAGGGCAAAAATGAGCTTTTTTGCATCTTTGATTCCTGGGAGTCACTTTAAAGTGTTTTGAGGCATTTTTCACAGCCTGGTCTTTCAGTCCACTGAATCTCTGATGTATGATGTGGCTATTCTTGCTGTTGATGTCTTCTTTCACTAACATCAGCCAAAAACAACATAGTATTATCTCTTATAAAAAATACCAATTTTCAAGGTATTTTCAGAATTTGGACTCAATGACCAGAAGTTCTCTGATGGAAAGAATCTTGTACATTCTTCCAGAGCTGATCAAAGTTTGCAACACCAAACCCCCGAAACTGAAAATTGGGGCTGAACATGACTTGTGGTGGAAAATTATGCTTTTTTATGATAAGATGCATAAAAGATACATCTCACCTCTTCCCTACGATTTCCCATAGGTAAACTAGCCATTAGCATAGGAAATAACCCTTTGTATTGAAGTTTGGATTTTGTGATGTGGTCTAAAATATGGCATTATTTTTTTAGTGCGGTTCTGACACTAGTTAAGAAAATACAAGATTTAAAGGTGTATTCCCTGCTAGAGGGATATAATTTTTTGCATAAAAAGTTTCCGCATATGTCAATCTTTCAGATTTAAAGACAAGTTTGGACCTAGGATTTATATTGTAAATAGAAAAAGCTAAAACGTTTGCACTGAGGCCTATGGGAAACATTTACACCAGTGTAACCAATACGACAACGCGTACATCCACAGTGCAAACTAAACTCCAGGCATAGTTATCTCTCATCGCTCCGCTGAAATACCACTGTCACAAGGACATTTGGTAAGGATTTCTGACATGATCTTAGTTCTTATGTTTTAGGATTAAAATTGTCTTTGTCTGGCTCAATTCATATTGGTCGTATCAATACCGAAAGAATTACCATTATTGCAAAATTTTGATGGTCAAAATAAGATAATAGACGACTAAAAATAGTTCCGACGATACTTAAAAATCCTTCCGGCAGTGATATATCGCAGTTCAAAGTTCAAAGTTCAAAAGCTTTATTTATAAAGTCAGGCAATTTAAATTACAAACATGAGCATTGAGCTCTTAACTGACTTGTAAAATAATGAAAATGTACATAAACAGTAACGTGAATAAAACACAACCTATCTGAAAAATAAATTACATGTATATTACCTAAAGTATTGTAAATGACGAATAAAATCTCTGAGGACAGGTAGCCCTGACTCGATCAAAAGCGTAAGACACAAATCTGTATATTATTCATATACAACACAGTAATGTGCACAACAAGTCCATATTTCATTCCTGGATAACACGTTTTGTTCCATTCAGAGATACCAGACCAGAAAGTGATGATTAAAATACAAACATATACATATAATTAGGATATCCTACAGGCACTGCATTTACATTTAAAACCATTCCAGGTTTCTAACATACATTCAAAGTCTCTCATCGTCTCTGCGGTTCTGCATGACTCTGGAAGAGAATTCCACACTTTAGGTGCCATGAATCTAAACGAGCTTAAACCGAAAGTAGTAGTATCAGGTGATGGCAGTTCCAGAGTCTCAGAATTTCTAAAAGAGTATGAACTATGTTTAAGTTTGACCAGGCAGTCCAAATAGGAAGGAGTGCTAATGTCCTTCTTTAGTATTTTGAAAAATGTGAGTGCCATAAATCTGAGTCATGGAGATGTAGATGCTTACAGTTTGCAATCTTTAGGAGAAAGTCATAATCAGATGTGTAGTCGTTATAGATAAAACGAAAGGCTCTCTCCTGAATTGTCTCCAGCCTGTCGGTAGAAGACACACTGCAGAAATGCCAGATAAGAGGGCAGTAATTAAAATTTGAGAGGATGAAAGATTTGAAGATACAATTTTTGCCTGAGAGGGTCAGTATATGTCCAAGTATCTCTAAGACATTTAGCTGCCCTTGATGCCTTTGAACATAGCGAATCAACGTGAGTGTTAAACGTCAATTTACAGTCCAGAGTTATACCGAGTAATTTCACTTCCTCGATACATGGGATAAGATGTGAAGCATTTATGCCAGTTATAGATTTACTTTTGGGACCCAATGATATTGCTTGGAACTTATCTGGATTTGCCTTCATGCCATTCAGTGCGAACCACTCAATGAGATGAAGGCTATCAGAGTCCAGAGTGCTCCGAACAACATCAGGGTCCTTGTGAGAGAAGGAAATTGTGTTATCGTCTGCATAATTATAAAGGGAGCAGTCCTTCACAAAGCAGAAAATGTCATTCAGAAAGATGTTAAACATGGTTGGGCCCAGTATGTATCCCTGTGGTACACCCTTGGTGATGCACCTCCAGGAACTCACACTGGAGCCAAGTTTAACGCATTGTCCAGAAAGATAGCTCCCCATATAAGACACCGACTTTTCACAAAGATTATATGCACGTAGCTTCTCTAACATAAGATCGTGAGGTAGACAATCAAAAGCCTTTGAAAGGTCCATCATTACAGCGGCAACACTTTCATGTTTGTCAAGTGCCCTGCGCCAGTCTTCAATGGCACTTAACATTACGTCACTGCATCCATGATGCTTCCTAAAAGCTGAGAGAGCGTGGTTAAAAATAGAATCAAAATGCATGTGTAGCTGTGAATTTATCGCTAAATTTCTCAAATAATTTTGATATATTAGGAAAAATACTTTCAGGCCTGTAGTTTTCCTTACTCAAAATAAAAAAAAATCTTGTATATAGGTGTCACTTGAGCAACTTTAAGGCTATCTGGGAAAGCATCGACAGACAGAGCGTGGTTAAACAGATTACTCAAATGCACGTGGAGTTACATATTTTCAGCATTTTTGCTGAGATACCATCAATGCCAGTAGCCTTTTTTGAGTTTAGCTTACCTATCTCTTTGGAGAAGAACTCTTCAGAGATTGGTTTCAGGCTAAAAGTCTCAGGTGAAATACAGTTCTCTTTGATTTTGACGATGCTTGGATGTTCCTTATTTACAGGATGGTTCATGGGTATATTTGATGCAAACGTCAATACAAAATGAGTTGAATATTTCACAGACAGATTGTTGGTCAGTAATTAACTTACCATTTTCCAGTAATAATGTGCTTGTTTTGGCTTTAAAGCCCTTATTTGTCAGAAATGGTTTGACAGTTGGCCAAAAACCAGCAGATTTTGGGCCATCTGAACATTTGTCATTAAAATACGACTGGATGCTTTCCTTCTTGATACGTGTGACCAGATTTCTTTGTTTACGGTAAAGTTCCCAATTTTTATGTGATCTGTATTTAAAATAGCGTTTCTGTAAGAATCTTTTCTTATAGATAGCTTTTCTCAAAACCTTATTCATAAACGGGGCCGGGTTTTTATGTGGCCGCCTTGTCTTAATAGGGATGTGCTCATCAATAACATCAAGAAGAAGCCTTCCATGCATCCAGAATACATCATTGATATCATCAAGTCCATATGCTGCGTTGAAAGGAATCTTCGTGATGTCCTCAATGAGCGCATCAGTGTTTAGAGATTTGAAACTCCTATAATTTATAGGATCTTTACGAGGTAAAGCCACATGTGATTTCAGTTGAAAGGAAATTAAGTTATGTACATCACTTATTCCCGTACAGAAGTTTAGATGATGGAAGCATAAATTTGCTTTGTTTGTCAGAATGACATCATTTAAAGTTGGATTTGCGTTTTTTGTGAAACACGTTGGAGTTTTAACAATATTTTTCAGAGATAAAACCTTTAAAACCAGTGAAACGGAGAGGGCGCACAAACCATTGTCGGATGGACGATAAGAAAGTCGTTCGCGGATATTCAAATAGCGCAGTATGGGGGATGACTCTACATCTTTAAACAGGCAATATACTTTCCCCGAATGTTACAGTCAAACTTGAATACGAGTTCAGGAAAATTACACGTGGCGACAGGTGCACAACTGTTCATTGAAGCCAAAACTATAGGTTGCAATACACCAAATGATTTGCTTAGGCCTCAGTGTTAACAAATACCGCTGGCCTGTATTCGCAGGAAAGATTTGACCCTGCACGAGTATCAAAAATTAAAGAACGTCATTTTAAACACACGAATATGTGCCCAAAAGTACTTGTCAACGTATTGCGTCGCACTGCAGTTTTGACAAACGTCACACTACCCTTAAAATGGAGAAAAAAATTACATCGAAAACAACAACAACCCCTCACATAAACAGTTCACCATGTGGCTATATTTGATGTTTCTCGTCGGGAATCATGTTTGCGCATTTTTTCGTGCACTTTTCATCCATGTATCATTGACCATTCAGCTGCCAGGATTTTTTTTATGCTGATCCTAGCTTGGGGTCCCAGGGGAAATCACTCTACTAATTTGTATTTGGTGTATTATAACCAATTGTCACGTTCTCTTTCCGGGTTCTCTATCTCTGGCTCGCTTCTTCTCACTATATCTCTTTGTCGACAATAATCCCTCGCCAGTATTATATTTAGTGTAAAGAATATTGTATTTCTCAATTAGGCACATAAATACAATTATAACATACAAAATAAGACATAGGAGATAAAGGGATCTGGCAGTGTTACATAGGTTCATTCGTGGCAATTTTCGCGATATAAAATTGCTTCATAACTTTTTTGGTCTCGAGTGATGAATTGTCCGCTCCACAAACACCCGCGAGCATATCCGTGGCTGATCGCTGCAGGTCCGACACCCCCCCCGCACTCTACATAATTTCTCCGGTATTCTATTTCAAGTCCTTCCCATGCGAACTATATACAACACTTCATTTAAAGTGATGTGAAACACTCCGGTGGGGTGATCAAATAGAAATGGAGAATAATCATGTTCAAAGTAGTTATTTTTTACAGATATTATATCTAAATTGACAATACACACCGTCATATAAATATATTAATTAAATGCAGTGACTCTCGATGGCGAAATCGTTTTCGTTAGTTTATCGCCGATAGATGCGTCCAGAATCAAGTAGTAAATATTTACAATTGAGCGTAGTTCAGACGATGTTTTCTATGGAGTGGTACGGTCGATTTGCTTCAGATTTTCGGCGGTGTTAGTAGAGTGTTACTTTCCTCCAATTTGCATATAGCGCCTGAATACTAACTTATCAGTTTCAAGCACCCAAACAAGTACATAATATGTCTTTAATGGAGAGTATACGTGGGGCGCGAAACGAAAGAGGAGCACACTTAATATAAGACATCCGGTTTGTTTTTTAATCCCCAATTTCAATGATTTCCTTTATGTATATTCTGGTGCTGTTTGTATGATTTGTGTAATATATGCATGGGATGGGAAATTTAATATGTTTACACTTGCCATGTTTCATGAATGCATCCGCGAATTTCGCATGTCTTCTGGGTAAACCGCACACGGCGCGCATGTACTCAGCATAAGTGCAGTGCAAACTGCATAACAACTTGAGTGACACTTCGGAACGAAGTCACTTCAACCCGTTGTATGGATAAATTATGATATCAAGGATATAAATAACCCGGGGCATAATTGTCGCATTGAGTTTCTTTGAAGCAACACCGAAAAACAACGGGAATGAGTGCAGAGATGTTGTTCCCATGCTTTATGACCCTTCTTTTATTCACAAAGCTTTTAGTTCATGTGTTCACCTGCTGGTATTTTAATTACAAGATCAATGTTACAAAGCACTTCACCGAAACACGCAATGTGCCCTGGGAGATCGGTAATAGACAGCTCTAGGCTATAACAGCGAAAGAAAATTCAATGAGATAAAAAACAAAATTCATGATTCGATATTTTCAAGAAATATAACGAACGAAATAGAACACCGTGCACCGCATAGAAGTCATCATACTGTCATATAAATGAATACGCTCTCATCGAAGTTATCTACTTTTATCACCTATTTTCTACTAATGTCAACGCTCTTCATTTTTACTATATCAGTGAATAACCAGCAGCGAATGCCCTTTAAAGACACGGGCGGCGTTGGTGGTGGGTATGCTGTTAAAATATTCAACTCCGTCAAAAACAGAAATATGGCATAAACAGTATGTTATTGTCAAATGTTTTTCCTTTGTTATGCAAACAAAAGCAAAAAACGTTACAGAACCTGGCTTTTGTTTAGATCCGGATATGGTAAACATAAAGAGCGTTATTTTTACTGTTTATAATATGGATATAATAAAGAGCGTTCACATAATTTGTGTGTGATTAACCAATAGAATTGCGCTGTGTTATATAAACAGAAGCAAAACACGAGAAGGTTCTTATTTACGTACACCAACGTGCGTCTTGGCGACAATATACTATTTACGCGCTGAATATGTTTGCCATATGAACAAAACTATATATATTTTAATATTCCTTGTGTTGATGGCGACTTGAACAAATATGAATATTTCTGCAACGAACACCGCCCGTGCCTTTAATATTCAACGCTTTGTATCCTTCTGATTCTGAAATATCGCATCCTATTAATCCTCACCGGACACGCGTGTATCTATATCTATATTTGCGAATGTCTGTCTGTCTGTCTGTCTGTGTTCTATAGAAATTCACAGGGGACCATCTAGATGACGCCAAAGGGGTCTACTAGGAGCAGCTTTTTACGAGAAAGATAATGGTCGGGGTTAGAATTTTCTAAAGTGACGCCGTTGTTGTCAGGGGCAGAAAAGGGGGAGGGCAGAAAAAAAAATTGTCGCCGATTGCCACCAAACTTATATATAATCATCCCCATAATATGAGGAAACTAATGGCGTGGTTTAAATATGGCAAAAGTCGCGCCGTTCGCGTCAGGGGTGCCCGGAAGGGGGGGGGGGAGATTTTTTTTTTGTCGCCGATTGCCACGAAACTTACATATAATCATCCCCATGATATGAAGAATCCAACGGTGTGGTTCAAATATGTCAAAAGTGGCGTCGTTTGAGTCAGGGATGAACGGAAGGGGAGAGGGGCACCAAAATTGATAAAAACTAATTTTAGCGCCGATTTCCACCAAATTGATATATATTCTTCTTCACGATACAAGGAATCTAATTGTGCGATTTAACAATGCCAAATTGTTGTTTTTGGATGAGAGATTGGGAGGGGGTGGGCACTAAATTTGATAATAAGTCGCCGATTGCCACCACACTTATACAAAATCATCCCCATGGTATGAGGAGTCTAATGGTGTGGCTTTTATCTGTCAAATGTGGCCTCATTCGAGTCAGGGTTGCATTGAAAGGGACAGGGGCACCAAAATTGATGCACAATTGTTTTAACGCCAATTTCCACCAAATTGATACACGTTCTTATTCATGATACGAGGAATCTAATCGTGATTTAAAGACGCCATAGTGGTGCTGTTTGGGTGAGAGATGGAGAGGGGAGGGATTGGCACCAAATTTGATAAAAAAAATTGTTTAGTCGCCGATTATCACCAAACTTATATCAGGAGTGTAATCGTGTGGTTTAAGGATGTCACAGGTGGGGCCATTCGAGTCAGTGGTGTATAGAGATGAGAGGGACACAAATAATTATATCTATATGTTTAGTGCCGATTTCCACCAGATTGATACATATTCTTCTCCGTGATACGAGGAATCTTATCGTGTGGTTTAGATACACCAAATTGGTGCCCTATGGGTGAGAGACATGGGGACCTTAAATTTGATGCGAATTTGTATACTCGCCAATTTTCACCAATTTCATATATATGCATCTCTAATCTCTAATGAGTCTTATTGTGTGCAACTTGAGTCCGAAATAGGGACGGGAGGGTCACCAAAATTGATACAAAATATTTTTAGTACCAATTACCATCAAATTCAGACACGTTCTTCTCAAATGATACAAGAAATAAAATCGTGCTGTCTGTCTGTCTTTCTGTCTGTCTGTGTGCGTTCTATATATACCTTCACGCGGTACAATCGAGATGGCACCAAGGCGTTCTAAGAGGGGTAACTTTTTACAAGGAAGATAATGGTGCGGGTTAAAATTTTCTAAAATGACGCTGTTGGTGGGAGGGGTAATTAAAAAAATATGGTGAAATAGTTTTGTGGCTGATTTCCACCAAACGAATACATAATCACCTTCGCAATATGGCGTTGTTCGAGTCAGCGTTGCATCAACAATTTATTTAATTAATTCCACCAAATTCATACACGTTTTTCTCTAATGATATACCATGAATTAAATCACACTTGGTGTCGTTTGCGTCACGGATGGCGAGCGGATATGCACTATCATTGATAAGATTGCCATTCGCCGATATCCACATATAAGTTATATACAGTCACCAGGCCATCTCCATATCATTTTAAGTAGTTGGGCGTTCACATTTCACAATCCCGACATATGGTGACCCACATAAGTCACTTGAACAATTATATCTTCTTAACAGTAATATCTATATGGGAATGGCAATCAAGGCATTCACACAATGAGCTAGCAAAAAGAGATAACTAGAAGAAGCATTAAACGTATATTTATCATTCTATTGAAGAGATACATATATTCGTGCAAACTGAGAGACCTCGAACCGTCAGAGGATTGCATATATATAATAACAAAATTCAATACAGTTTCCACAAAAAGTTACAATTTGTCAAGAGATATGGAAGGCCTGTTCAAAAATAGTGGTGACAGTGTGCAGTAAAATATAGTTTCTTCTGATATATAAGAAAATGCAGTTAGTAGCACAAGAGTTTTCAGGATCCTACCAATACTGACATCTGACAAGGGTTTTAGAACAGACTCATCGACTGACATAAACAACTCAAAATCTCGCTCTGTGCACATGTAGCTGCTATAGTGCACAGCAAATATATAGCACCATGAACAGAGGAGCACCTGGACATTTCTTTGAAACATCTGTATCTTCATGGAGATATGATAGCCAGGTGTCCTCGAGATCTTAGTCCAACCCACTAGATTGATTGATACATCTCAATATGTAAAACCCAATTATCATCTTTTATCGAACTAATGCGTTTATGATGTTCATGTATCATATTATAACGTCTAATGTATACGCAGTTGTAAATAAATAAATACATCATTATTGGTGGAACGGATTAATCGCGATAAACAGAATGACAATTGACAAGGTGAGCCACAACTTATATTCCATGACTGAATAATCATGTTTTGTGATGCTATTTGAATATACAATTTATGAGAAAACGTATAACACTTTAAGCAAGAGCATTCTCTATTCCCAACAAATATCCACAGCATACATTAACCTGGGCAACGCCGGGTAACCCTGCTAGTCTATAATATACAGACGAAGTTGATCTTTTACTGTTGTATGGCTGTCAATACCTCTTGCACTTCAGGCGAGAATTGTCCTAATATTGAGTTGCATTATTTGCTCTTGTGTTGACCGCTCGTTTAATTTGGTCACGGGGGTACCCAGGCAACAATGAGGGGGTCCACTAGCAATTACGTAGGTGCCAGGGACGTGCCGAGATGGTCTCTTTGTGGTGGAATGGGGGCACGGGTGTCAACCTTGAAATTACTGCAATCCAAATGGTTTTCTCCACTTTACAATTATTTTACGAATTGTTTTTGTCATTGTCTCCCACCACCAAGGTTATGCCAAGGATCTCTATTCCAGTTGCTCCGATAGCCACAACTATATATTCAGGCCAGCTTATTTAATGGTAGCCACAACTATATATTTAGGGCATCTTATTAAATGGTATCCACAACTATATATGCAGGCCAGCTTATTAAACGGTAGCCACAACTATATATTCAGCCATCTTATTAAATGGTAGCCACAATTATATATTCAGGCCATTTCATTAAATGGTAGCCACAACTATATATTCAGACCAGCTTATTAAATGGTAGCCACAACTATATATTCAGACCAGCTTATTAAATGGTAGCCACAACTATATATTCAGACCAGCTTATTAAATGGTAGCCACAACTATATATGCAGGCCAGCTTATTAAAAGGCGGTCACAACTATATATTCAGGCCAGTTTATTAAATGGTAGCCACAACTATATATTCAGACCAGCTTATTAAATGGTAGACATAACTATATATTCAGGGCAGCTTATTAAATGGTGGCCACCACTATATATTCAGGGCAGCTTCTAAAATGGTAGCCACCACTATATATTCAGGGCAGCTTCTAAAATGGTAGCCACAACTATATATTCAGGCCAGCGTATTAAAAGGCGGTCACAACTATATATTCAGGCTATCTTATTATATGGTAGCCACAACTGTACATTCAGGGCAGCTTATTAAATAGTAGCCATTACTGTATATTCAGGGCAGCTTATTCAATGGTATCCACAACTATATATTCAGGCCAGCTTATTCAATGATTTCCACAACTATATATTTCTGGCATCTTATTAAATTGTAGCTACCACTATCTATTCAGGCCAGCTTATTTAATGGTAGCCACAACGATATATTCAGGGCAGCTTATTAAATGGTAGCCAGAAATATATATTTAGGGCATCTTATTAAATGGTATCCACAACTATATATTTAGGGCATCTTATTAAATGGTAGCCACAACTATATATTTAGGGCATCTTATAAAATGGTAGCCACAACTATATATTTAGGGCATCTTATAAAATGGTAGCCACAACTATATATTTAGGGCATCTTATTAAATGGTATCCACAACTATATATTTAGGGCATCTTATTAAATGGTAGCCACAACTATATATTTAGGGCATCTTATTAAAAGGTATCCACAACTATATATTTAGGGCATCTTATTAAATGGTAGCCACAACTATATATTTAGGGCATCTTATTAAATGGTAGACATAACTATATATTCAGGCCAGCTTACTAAATGGTAGCCTTAACTATATATTCAAGGCCGCTTATTAAATGGTGGCCACCACTATATATTCAGGGCAGCTTATTAAATGCTAGCCACAACTATATATTTAGGGCATCTTATTAATGGCAGCCACCATTATATATTTAGGGCATCTTATTAATTGGTAGCCACAACTATATATTCAGGCCAGCTTATTAAATGGTAACCATAACTATATATTCAGGTCAGCTTATTAAATGGTAGCCACAACTATATATTCAGGCCAGCTTATTAAATGGTAACCATAACTATATAATCAGGGCAGCTTATTAAATGGTGGCCACCACTATATATTCAGGGCAGCTTCTAAAATGGTAGCCACAACTATATATTCGGGGTAGCTTATTAAATGGTATCCAAAACTATATATTCAGGGCAGCTTATTAATGGTTGTGGCCCTGAATATATAGTTGTGGCTACAATTTAATAAGCTGTCCTGAATATATAGTTGTGGCCACCATTTAGTAAGCTGTCGGGCTGATGCCCTGCATACATAGTTGTGGCTACCATTTAATAATATGCCCTAAATATATAGTCATGGCTACCATTTAATAAGCCGCACTGAATACATAGTTGGGGCTACTATTTAATGAGCTGTCACAACTGCGAATTTGTCTCCATTCAAATCGCCATTTATATCACGTATCGCATAATGGATTATCTTCCCAATAGTTTATTATATTCTAACAACCACATCTGAAAATATTCTCCAAATATCAGGGGGACTTTTATTTTATGCAATTAGATCGAAATTGGTCGATCGCGGCACCAAATATCAGTTATCGAAGTACGAATTCATTAATATTGTGGCGCATATGACCCCACTTCATCCTCAATCAACCTTAGTTAGACACGATTCATGGTCATCAGGAGTTCTCAAGGGCGCAAAGCTGTGTTTGAACGAGGACTCGATGACCACCCTATGTGTCTGGAGTGCCATTATGGTTCGAAATTATTGTCGGTCCCCACGACACGTGCCCACGAAGACAATGCAAGGCATCTAATGAACTGGGTTTCTCCAATAGATACTTCCAATGTAAGATGTATTGTTACAAATCAACGGTATGTGGCACGCCGTAGAAACACGTTCTATTTTGCGCTCAGAAGTAACTATTTTTGTAATGTATATGACATGCTTTACATGATACATTGATCTATCTAAGTGGGGACTGAACGGTTTGTTGGGTGAGAATTGACAAATATACGCGCCGGGTCGCCTTAGAACACATTATAAAACATTTTTGGATTGACACGTTATAAATAGACAGTTAGTCGTGAAATCTCCATGTCGCTTGAGGTTGCATGGTATATATTGTACATGCACTTGCGGTATCGGTCAATACCCGTCCTGTTTGGGCAAAGATTTCTCGCTGTTCCACAACAAGCTGGTCAATGTGTTTTATTGTATACTGGGGATTGCCCGTCAATATGAGGGTCTAAGACACGCTATTTATTCCTTTTTATTGCGCGTTCGCATTTTCCGTCGTTTTCGCCGTTTATAGGCAATTCATAACAAAATTGAAATAACAATCAACCTTTCAGGGTTGTTTCTACCCCGCGCCTTCGAGTATAATGTTGCGCTCCCATTCGTGACCCCGTCTACATCATCACCATCATCATCATCATCATCATCATCATCATCATCATCATCATCATCATCACCACCATCATCATCATCATCATCATCATCATCATCATCACCATCATCATCATCATCATCATCATCATCATCATCATCACCATCATCATCATCATCATCATCATCATCATCACCATCATCATCATCATCATCACCATCATCATCATCATCATCACCATCATCATCATCATCATCATCATCATCACCATCATCATCATCATCATCATCATCATGCGTCATTATCGTCATCATCATCATTATCACCATCATCATCATCATCATCATCACCATCATCATCATGCGTCATTATCGTCGTCATCATCATCATCATCACCATCATCATCATCACCATCATCATCATGCGTCATTATCGTCATCATCATCATCATCATCATCACCATCATCACCATCATCATGCGTCATTATCGTCATCATCATCATCATCATCACCATCATCATCATCATCATCATCACCGTCATCATCATGCGTCATTATCGTCATCATCATCATCATCATCACCATCATCATCATCACCATCATCATCATGCGTCATTATCGTCATCATCATCATCACCATCATCATCATGCGTCATTATCGTCATCATCATCATCACCATCATCATCATCATCATCACCATCATCATCATGCGTCATTATCGTCATCATCATCATCATCATCATCATCATCATCATCATCATCATCATCATCATCATCATCATGCGTCATTATCGTCATCATCATTTAATGACGGAACGAGTCAAACCGACTCAAAGTTCCCGTAATTACTTTTACATTTACAGACGTCACAAACATTAGTTGCCGCGGGGAAGAAACTGACAAGTTTGTCCAGATGCACGAATTAGGTTACATCCCCTTTGCGTGGATCACAAAGCCGCAGTTATCATGATTAGAACCTGCTTTGCCATCGCTGGACGGCTGATGTTCGCCTAATGCGCCATGCACATTAACAACTGAGTCACCAGGTTCCCCGTGCAACTATTACAAATAGACATTTATCAGTCGTTCCAATATAGAACTCTTCGGAATATATCACCGAGAGACAATTGAAATAGTTTTATGAGAGCACAGCTTTGAGTCGTCACTTTCTTATTGGATTGACCCAGCCGCCATAGAAATTAAAATACACCTAATAATATTTCTTTTCCCGCGGTATCGAAATAGATCGATAATACTTGAATACCTTTCTATGATCAATACATGTGCATATGTCCCAGAAATACGCATTGGAGTCATAAAAATACAACCTTGAACACGATATTTGGGTCCCAAACTAGTAAACAGCAATTTGCACGGCATGGAACAGAAAAGAGCGCTCCGTGCTAGTCTATTCCTGATATGGTAGAAATAAAGAGCATTTGTTTCACTTCTGTGAGCGTTTGTTTCACTTCTGTCAGCTTCTGTGCGAAAAATTTAAAACAGCTTGAAAATGGCTGTGACCATAGAAAGTATTTTTCAGAGCAGATGAAGCCAGTATATAAATATTTCGTGTATTTGTGAACCTATCTTATACCTCCTTCCAAATTACACAGGCATAAGTTGGAAGCTCGAACGAACCATGTCCGTTTAATTCAATGAAGCGTGGCCAAGAATATATAGTAATTTTATATATCTTATTATCGTTGCCGTTGTTTTCGATTTCGTTTGATTTACAGGCATATATGTGTGCGCACTGCATGTTGATACAACGGCCATCGATAAGAAATTTCCTGGAAAATACATATATATATACTCAATGTAAATATAGTAAGAGAGTGAAAACTAATTATATATTGTATTACTTTGATGTTAAAGCATATACGTGTGCTCACTGCATGTTGGCAACATCGGGTGCATATACAAGGGCGATCGATAAGAAATTTCCAGGAAAACGATGTCGCATAATTATATAAACTCAATGTATATTTGTTTAGAGAGGAGAAACTAATTTATTATTTGATAATCGCGGTGGTGTGGTGTGATATCTTCTGCTGGATACACGATAACGTGGGATCTATTGTCTCCCAGCAGTATATAGTGCATAGACAGCAAGCTACTTTTCGATCCACAGGTACAGGCATTGATTTCTTATATCATACAATATAATAATAATTTATTTGATATAGCGTAATTCCATTGACATGCTCTTAAACGCTTACACGTATAATACAACATGGAATACGGCAAAACAGATATATATACAAGCAACTAAATTAAATTAAATTTAAAAATTGCCTGTTAAAATTTGTAAGATCAGGTGATAAAACACAACTATCTGCATGATATTATCAACGTATACTATAGGATCTAAAATTGGTCTGATTAAAAAAAAATAATAATGAAAGGAAAAAAAAACAAACAAACAAACAAATATATGCAGACTGAATATTAAAAACGAGTTTCGTGAAAGTAACAAGTGCGATAAACGAGTAAATATCAACAAGATTGTACATTTTAGGCCAACAATCAGTTTCCATCCGTTTCAAGTACATGTATATAGTAGCAACATGCTCTGTTGCAGGACCAAACTAGTGTCGAATGGTGGATCTGAGCTAGCAAAACACATGTACACCTTATTATATCAAACCAATGAGTTTGATTTTGGTAATTGTGAATTTTCCAAATGGTTTCATTGCACAAAAAGAACGCTCTTAATTCTTCATTTGGAATCAAAATGGGAATCTCAGAGTGGTTTCTCAAATATTGAATTGCAATATGTCAAAACACTGCTTATAGAACGGGTGAACTTTATACACAAATTTCATGCTCACCTTCTACAAGAGCCTTATTCTACATTCGCATTAAAACTGAATATGGTTTGTTCAAATATGTGCAGGTTCTACCTGCTCACTTAAATAAATATCTTCTATAGATTAGAACATCGAATCACAGACTTTCAGTAGAATATACATGTAAAAGGTGGCGAAAATCGAAAGCAGTATGACTTGTAATATTTGTGGAGAAGATATTGGTGATGAATTTTTTAATTATCTGCAATGAACTAAAACAAAACCGCCAGAGGTACATTCCCAAATATTACTGGGAAAATCCCACCTGGGAAAAGTTTCACTGTCTGCTAAATATTAAAAACATGAGCGCTAAAAATGTCTGTACATTCATCAAATTAGCGTTTAAGAAATTGCCAAAATAGTTTTTCTTATGAATATCATATTTATATACTGTATATGAAACTGTATAACACCTATATAAACGAATGCGTGTGTACGATTGGATGTGTACATATATAGTGTAAATATACGTTTGAGCTTGTTTCGCTATATTTAGTGATTTTGCAATAAACATTCATTCATTCACATATCTATTGTGCCAAACATACAATTAGTCGATACAAAATATTACGAATTATAAATGTGAGGTGTCAAAAGGGGATTGGATTAGGGTACGTTCATACACTGGCAAGTTTGCACGGTATGGTTTGCAGGCATTTCGTCGTATATATATCGATATGGTGCCAGAATATTAACAGAAACAAGCATATACAATGCACCTGTACCACAAATACCTATATGTATACGAAGTAATATCTCTGTAGTTCCACCTGCATCGATGCTACCGGAATTTGCCTGTAAATAGCATGCAATTATCGGGACTAACTTTAATCCGGATTCCGGATCCGGATTTGGCCGAAAAAGTACTTTTTTCCGGATGGATCCGACCCACTTTTTAAAAATTGCTTTAAATCACTATTATGTGACATTTTCGCATTATATCACCGGTGAATGTACTATTATCAGCTGGATAGATGTCCTAGCCACGAATCCGGGCCGAAAAATGCTTTTTCACAGATTCCGGATCCGGATCCGACCCACTTTTTCAAAATTGCATTAAATCACTATTATGTGACATTTTCGCATTATATCACCGTTGTATATGCTATTATCAGCTAGATAGATGTCCTAGCCACGAATCCTGGCTTCCCGTGGTTGCAAACAGACGACTGGCTCATACAAGTGAATCCGGATTGTTCTCGCTTGTTAATCCCGGACCCGGACTGGGTCACTTGTATCGTTACTCTCTCTCTCTCCCTCTCTCTCTCTCTCTCTCTCTCTCTCTCTCTCTCTCTCTCTCTCTCTCTCTCTCTCTCTCTCTCTCTCTCTCTCTATCCCTTTCGTTTATTCGAAATTTGATACCTAGGGATACTTTTGTCGGGGGAGTGTTTCGGACGGGTCAAATCGTTACCCCGACCTGACATTGACCTTCAAAATGGTCAATTCAAGGTCAAAGCCCGGAGAAGTCGGGTCACCTGCTAGTCTCATATATATTTTGAAGACCTCTGTCTGTCTGTCTGTCTGTTTGTCTGTCTGTCATTAATACAAATCTACGATTCTCGACCGATCGGGACGAAACTTGGTACGTGTGTGTAGTTTGACCAGGCGGTGGTCGTTGTCGTATTGGCGAGCCCATGCGGCGCCCGCTTCGCGCATGCGCAGACGAGATATCGGAAACGGGTGGAGCCATCGACTTGAAATTTGCTATGTGAATGTATCTTGCCCCCGATACGAATTTTATCGGGTCGCCGAGCCCGTGCGACACCAGCTTCGGGCATGCGCAGACTAGATCTCTGAAACGGGTGGAGCTATCGACTTGAAATTTGCTATGTGAATGTATCTTGCCCCGGATACGAATTTTATCGGGTCGCCGAGCCCGTGCGACGCCAGCTTCGCGCATGCGCAGACGAGATATCAGAAACGGGTGGCGCTATCGACTTGAAATTTGCTATGTGAATGTATCTTGCCCCAGATACGAATTTTATCGGGTCGCCGAGCCCGTGCGACGCCAGCTTCGCGCATGCGCAGACCAGATCTCGGAAACGGGTGGAGCTATCGACTTGAAATTTGGTATGTGAATGTATCTTGCCCCCGATACGAATTTTATCGGGTCGCCGAGCCCGTGCGACACCAGCTTCGGGCATGCGCAGACTAGATCTCGGAAACGGGTGGAGCTATCGACTTGAAATTTGCTATGTGAATGTATCTTGCCCCGGATACGAATTTTATCGGGTCGCCGATCCCGTGCGACGCCAGCTTCGCGCATGCGCAGACCAGATATCAGAAACGGGTGGCGCTATCGACTTGAAATTTGCTATGTGAATGTATCTTGCCCCAGATACGAATTTTATCGGGTCGCCGAGCCCGTGCGACGCCAGCTTCGCGCATGCGCAGACCAGATCTCGGAAACGGGTGGAGCTATCGACTTGAAATTTGGTATGTGAATGTATCTTGCCCCGGATACGAATTTTATCGGGTCGCCGAGCCCGTGCGACGCCAGCTTCGCGCATGCGCAGACCAGATCTTGGAAACGGGTAGTGCTATCGACTTGAAATTTGGTTTTTTAATAGCCCGGACAACGTCGGGCTGGGTAGAGCTATCGACTTGAAATTTGGTTTTTTGAATAGCCCGGACAACGTCGGGCTCATCGGCTAGTCTAATATATATTTTGGGACTTCTGTTTGTCTGTCTGTTAGCTATGGCCGGGAAAACGGCTGGACCGATTGAGCTCAAACTTCCAATATAAGGTTAAAAACCCACGGGCAGTGTTTACCGCCGTTTTGGAGAAGCTCCCAGCACCCCTTCTCCACCCTCAGTCACCAAAATGACCGCCATTGGCACTGTGTGGCAATATGGAAGGCAAGAGTATTTGTAGAATTGTCAAAAGTAAATTGGAAATAAATTAGTGGCAAATGCCAAAGGCCTGTGGAAACGGAATGGGTAAAATGGGTATATTATCAAGATGAGACCTATCGAACCCGCCGTCTGATTTTCAGAATGCAGAGAATGGCAGACGCAATTCATCACAATACGAATGAATGGCAATCTGATTTTCACAACTGCAGAGAAAAGTGAGAGGCTGTCTGTGATAGTCAGACTGCGGAGAACCCCAGAACCAGAGCGAGTGGCCTCGGGCGGAAACACTTACCCGATGAAAATCTCCGCCGTTCCTTGGAACCCCTAAGTACGAAGACAGACATAAGAAGTCGCAGTTGCAATGCGGACAGTTTCTAAACGGGCTTGCGTCTGCTCCAAGCTTTCATTAGCTCGGGCTGTTGCAGTTGCATTGCGTCAGTTTCTAAACGGGCTTGCCTCTGATCCAAGCTTTCATTAGCTCGGGTTGTCGCAGTTGCACTGCGGTCAGTTTCTAAACGGGACTCCCTGTCTATTTCGGTTTCTTGGTCCCGGCGCTTTTTTGCAAGACTGACAGCAGAAGATGTCATCCCTACTTGCGAGCGCTTATGGGGCATATTAATAATAATACACTATCATCAGAATATGGTAAAATGGGTAAATTATCAAGAAAACCTCGTTAAATTCATGCAATGCGACCCATCGAACCGATGAGAGGAACATCGATTGACTACTCTGGTGATTCAATAAAGAGCGTTTACGTCAGTCGCCGATGGATAAAGAGCGTTTATGTTTACATGGCAATATGGAAGGCAAGAGTATATGTAGAATTGTCAACAGTAAATTGGAAAGAAATTAGTGGCACATGCCAAAGGCCTGTGGAAACGGATTGGGTAAAATGGGTATATTATCAAGATGAGACATATCGAACCGTCTGATTTTCAGAATGCAGAGAATGTTAGACGCAATTCACCACAATACGAATGAATGTCAATCTGATTTTCACAACTGCAGAGAAAAGTGAGAGGCTGCAACGTCTGTGATAGTCAGACTGTGGAGAACCCCAGAACCAGAGCGAGTGGACAGAAGTGATTCGACTGAATGCTAAATGCGAATCTGATTTTCACAACTGCAGAGAAAAGTGAGAGGCTGCAACGTCTGTGATAGTCAGACTGCGGAGAACGCCAGAACCAATACGAATCACACTACACGCATACGCTCTTTATCAACGACACTGCGGATACGAACGCTCTTTAACTATCAACGCGATTAACTCCACAGTGCCAATGACGGTCATTTTGGTGACTGAGAGTGGAGAAGGGGTGCTGGGAGCTTCTCCAAAACGGCGGTAAACACTGCCCGTGATTTTTTAACCTTAGATTGGAAGTTTGAGCTCAATCGGTCCAGCCGTTTTCGCGGCCATAGCAAACAGACAGACAAAATATAAATTAGATTTAAGATGAGATAGTCCATCTTAACTGTAACCCAATATTTACATCCGCTCTGTAGATACACGTAAATCATCATGTAAGATGAATCGACTCTATACAATCGAGTTCACATTTCAGAACGTCACCAGAATGTCTACGGAGATGGGTATCCATAGCAACGACGGTGATTTGGTTGTTTGGAGCTATACGAGAACCAAAGTCGCAATTTTCCACATGAATTGTGTGAAAGCTGTACACATATGTTGGTCTTCGAGAAATTAACTGCCATCATCTATCCAAGAGACGAGCCGATCAGCTTTGAATTAGATCGGAATTTGCAACTCTTAAAGGATGGCAAACTATTTATAGTTCACGTATTCGAAATTAAAACAGGTTATTCCCACATGCCATATATCGAGGCCGAAGCTCTTGATGGTCAACCGGGTCAAGGCCAAGTTCCCCAAACAAAAAAGCAAAGATCGCGAAAAAGACGCAGAATGAGAAAGGCGGAATCCCGCAGGATAGCGGAAACTCGCTCGATAGCGGAAACTCGCTCGATAGAGGAAACTCGCTCGATAAACGTAAGACATCTTTATTCACGAATTATAGAGAAAGGGTGTTCTACTAGTGAAACAGCAGAGACCAGAACAACTATCCATCCGTTTCCCACCGTTTTCTTCAGTACGGTCTTTGCGGTTTTTGTCATTCTGGTTTATGTATTTATATATTGGACTTAGAGATCGGAGGCACAGACAGTCAGCACTATATATCAGTTGAAGATATACTTTGTATGCGGTGCATCCAAACGATGCGGATTGAACTTGCATGAGTATCATTTTATGATGAAATGTGCTGGTTCTTCTTACAAAGATCGGAGCTGAAAATATAGCATTTTGACTGTTACGAGCACATGCTAGTTTATTTTTAAAACAAGTTGATACCTTAATTAATTGCTCGGAAATACTCAGTAGTTTTATATAACATTCTGACCACTGTTGCCAGTCGGAGGTTCGTGGAATACACAAATCCATACATATAGGAGTATCGTTCGATGGACAACTTTGGTCATAATGTTAGAGCAAACAACTGTACGCTTGGACACAAATGGAATATCACCTTGTTTGATAAATAGTATAGTATTTGCAAGTAGCTGCCAAAATAGTATGTAATATATCATTTTATCCTAGTTTATTACCATTTTCCTCTTTTCTGGTGGTGTTTGCGATAATTTCAGCCATTTCGATTGCGTGATACTCATCAACTCGAAACCACGTGATTACACACCGTGGTCATGAAATGCATGTATAATTTACAACGAGATGATACATCATTAGAGTAAAACGATTAATATTCTTCCATTTCGACCTACATGTATATATAGTCCGGCCTTTTTGTATAGTATTTATTTCCCTGATGATAAAATGCGGGTCCGTGAAGTTAGCACAACATTCAACATTCAACATTCGTTCAACATTCGTGTGAAGTTGGCACAACATTCAACATTCGTTCAACATTCGATTTTTCTTGTACATAGGTTTTTTTTAACGTGAATGGATTGTGGGTAGTATATATAGCACCCCTATCAAAATTAGAGTATTCGACACTTCGATGCTCATTCTTTAGGAATTTTAATTCCGGGGGAGAGAGAGAGGGGCACATCATCTACGCATGATCGGATCGGGCCCATATATGCAGGGATTGTACCCTGATGGTACTTTAATTCTCCATAGGGTCCACGCCTAGTATGTGTGGTTTTCGCTGGCGAATGTTGAACAGAGAGCATATTCAACATTCGTTCAACATTCGTGTGAAGTTGGCACATGATTGTATTCAACATAGCACATTCGACATTCGTTCAACATTCGATTTTTCTTGAAAACCACACATGCTAGGGCCCTATGGAGAATTAAAGTACCATCAGGGTACAATCCCTGCATATATGGACCCGATCCGATCATGCGTATATGATGTGCCCCCGCCCCCCCCCCCACCCCCACCGGAATTAAAATTCCTCAAAAATGAGCATCTAAGTATCGAATTCTCTAATTTTGATATGGGTGCTATATATATATACGACCCATGCACTTAATCCATTCAGTTAAAAAAAACATATGTACAAGAAACATCGAATGTTGAACGAATGTTGAATGTTGTGCCAACTTCACACGAATGTTGAATGTTGTGCTAACTTCACGGACCCATAAAATGCTTATATATTTATGTAATGGATATTCAAATGTAATGCTCATTGTCGTGGCATGCAGACTTTCATCTTATGTAATTAAGATAATTTCACGGTCGGACTGTAATCTGCTCCGTAATGCTGCGTTGGAACAACAAGTGGCATCGGTTAAGAAATCAATCTTCAAATCGGCAGAATCACTGGGGTGGAATATTGCAGACCTAAACAATCCGGGTCCAGTTCTGAGTCAATTCAAAAGAAATCTTATTGAAGATTATCATATATATTTCAGACAGAGTCTCACTGATGAATGCTCAAAAACGGGAAGTAATAAATTACGAACATACCGACTTTTCAAACTTAAGTACGAAATAGAACCTTATCTTCTTCACACACCATCAATAGAAAATAGAATCGTTTTTACTAGACTGCGTATAAGTAATCATAAACTGGCTATTGAAAAGGGACGCCATGCACCCAACCACCGACGGCATTGGAACAAAGACTATGTATATTTTGTTCCGATGATGCTATTGAAGATGAAAAACACTTTCTTTTGGAATGTAGTGCTTACCGCACACCGCGGCTCGAACTAACAACTCTTATGAAGACACAGTTCCCAGACTTTGAAAACATGACACAAACTGAACAGCTTGTCAAAATCCTATCCAACGATATTTCAAATTCATGCACTTCAATATGTCATATAATCCGAAAATTATTTTCCGCACGCGATGAGCATCGCCTCATAAGCAATGAATAAATGAAGACGAGACGACCCTATGCACATTCAGCTTTACTTAAAGGCACGTGAGGCCTTAGTTGTCGAAAATATTCATATTTGTTCCAATCACCGTGAACAGAAAAACATTAAAACGCATACAGATTCGTTCATATATACCATGACCATCGCGTAAACAGCATGTTATCATACAGATTTACTATATTTCACCTAAGCAAGAGCCTGATTGTGTTACAGAAGACAGCACAATGCTGCTGGCTAATCACACACAAATGGCATAAACGCTCTTTATTCGTTCCATATCAGGAATTCACCCACAAAGAACGCTCTTTATGTTTACCATCATAATATAAACAAACACCAGAAAAGTAACTTTTTATGCCTTTGTTTACATAACAATGGTCAAAAATATGACAATAACATATTGTTTATGCGATATTTCTTATTTGTATACGGACAAAGTCTGTCTACATTTTGTTGTTCTTTCTGTTTGTGGCGGATTTTGACGGGTGGAAATATTTTCACAGGATACCCACCGCCAAGGCCAACCGTACCTTTAAATGGTTATATATTACCATCTATTATTATATCATTTATTGTATTGTTTAATGTACAACTATATATTAATATGTTTGCATACTGTCCTTATAAGGATGTTTTGCCTATTAAACTTATCTTATCTAATGTAATAATTTTGCAACTGCCCATTGAGGTGAACACTCGATATCACTAGAGGTTCTATATTAGCCAATATCTAAGATAATATGTTGCGGTGCTGCACCGACTATCGCATTCAGAAATAGGTTGATATCGAGCGTATTCGAAATTAAAATAATGCCTATATATATGAGCGTACTCCACTGAAAAATAAACCCACATATGGCGTTCTGTGACCTCCATTGCCCGCACAATGCCAGATACATGGGATTTTATCAATTCACACAATTTATGGATTATATATAATAATTTAAATGTCTCTTGACTTCGTTATGAACGTAACTACTCGTTATGTATGCGTGAATTGTTGCCAAAGAAGAGGCTATGGATATTCTTGTGTTTTGCTGCCTTCAGTTCGACAGAGTTTAACGGAACAAAAACGAAAATCAGCTTAAAATTGAAATGTCCTCTTAATTTTCATAGAATAGAAAATACCACATATAAATGACTAGAATACGCACACGATCTAGTCTTGACCAGGAGGAAAATAAAAAGCGGCGTTTACATGCATGCGAAATAGTCCCGAATATATCTGCGTTTAGACTACATTGTTCGGCTAATATGAGATATACACCATAATTTATCGAATAAATGGTGCATGTTTTTTATCAAAGTTAGTACACTAGCTGTATATCAGATTGACCTAATTTCAGTAAGTTCTCATAAGTGACAAAGACAACAAGACAGTTATTTACATGTAGGCACGTAAATGTTTCATATAGGAACACAGCTGGTCCTTATTTTGGGTGTCCACCACTATATATATAACTATAATAAATTACACATCCTTTCCCTTTGCATGTAATTCCCACCTTTATATATACATGTATACGCCAATTTTGAAACAAAACACCGTATTATGTTATTGGTCTAGCCGTCCGTCCGCGCATACTCACGAGAGTGCACTTGCGGATTTTTTTCTATTGTTCTCCAACCCACAATCGCATACCGGAGAAGTGTTTTAAAAAAAAAATACAGTTCAAGTTCGAATTTGGGTTCCGCCCGCCAATTTTCACATGAGTTATGGCCCATTTTTGAAATTACAACGGGCGTATTATGCCACGCCCTAGCGATGCTCTTGTTAAATTTGGGTTCAGTATAGGTCTTCAAAATTCAACTACACCCCTTGACGGCAACTTGTGGTCACTTCATTTGTAACCTTCTTTAAGTTAAAACACCCCATCCCAATTGATATCTTAAACGGACATGGCTCATTCGAGCTTCGAAATTGTGTCTACGTAATTTGGAAGGAGGTATAAGATAGGTTGACACATATATGAAATATTGATATACATGTACCGACTTCATATGCTCTGAAAAATTCTTTCAATGGTTACATCCATTTTCCATCTGTTTTTTCAATTTTTCGCACAGACGTGAAACAAACGCTCTTTATTTCTACAATATCAGAACCAGACTAACAAGTAACGTTTTTTTCAATTTCGCGCGCATGGCTGTTGTTTATTTGGGACCCAAACACTGTGTTCAAAGTTTTATATTTTATGACTTCAATGCGTCTTTCAGGGACATATGCTGCCCGTACAAAAGTAGTTCAAGTTTGTATCGACCTATTTCGAAACCGGGAAAATTCAAAAGCGAATATTATACGTGTATTTTGGAGCACAAACCGCCATATAGCTTTGACACCTTCCAATTAGTATGGAAACTTCAACATAACACCCACACCACTGTGCTTGCTAGTACCGGTATGTTTGGAACATTTACAATTCAATTCTTTAATCTCAATAAGCCAATAAATATGGTATGTGAGATATACAGATTTAAATACAAATACACGACAAAAGCACATTTAACAGGTCATAATTATATAATATACATGTCTGCATTGAAGGCATTGAAGGCACATCCACCCAGAACTTATGTCATGAAACCGTTCAGTGTGAGCGAAACTTTTCCCTGGGAACAGGAACCCATTCGACAGCACCAACCCGAAACGGGACAATTCATATTTCACTGTGAATATCGCAACGGTGTTGACATGGGATGATTGGACACAATAACACAAATAGAAACAAATCATTGAAAAAAAACAGATAAAGAACAAGCCAGAGTGGATGTGCCCGTTACTATATACGGACTATCAATTTATTTGATACACTCTTGTCATTCACACAGGAATACTGTCATAGCGACCAGCATATAGTTAATTTACATACATGTGTAAATGTTGTCTTGAGTCTTGAATTTCAAAAAATTGGGGAAACATAATTTCCTAACATCATAGGGGGGGGGGGGTCAACAGTCAACACACCCCACGATTCCACGTCCCCTTTAAGGCTGATTCCCATAACAGTATAACACAGAGCATCCTGGAGCCTGTACTATAGATTCCCAATAACCGTGTTTGAACAGGCGGAAGACGTTCCTCGGTAATTTCCTAGTCTTGTAAAGCAAGACTTGTGTTCTATAGTATTCGAGAAATTGTATTCTTGTAAATGACTTGCATTGTTTATTGGAATTTAACAATAGTCGAATACCCTTTGTTCACACCATACATCGTTGTGAACTGATTTATATGATATTCTCGGCGAGCCATCTGTAACTGGGATTCATTTCAGCAGTAAGCTGCTCGGTTTTTGGGGTGAATGGAGTGCCCTAACGCTGCATCTTTTTGTTAATCTATAGTACGCGAATTGTCTATCTTGGGGAAAAACAAGAACTGGCTTGACGGGCTGATAAATTACCAACTTAGGGAGTTCCATAGTACAGAAATAACACAAAATCGGGTAGAACACGGTGTTCAAATTACAAGTATACGAGGCTGAGTTAGTGGTTGTCACCGCAATGAAACGCGTGCGAATGTCGATATGTCGGATTATCGCTGGGTGTATATATTGCGCACTCATCCATTAACCCTTTGTCGTCGTGCTAAGTTCTCACGGGGCCAATACAATCAATGTCATATGCTGGGTTTAAATTATGCATGGGCGTATATAGATATATTTTGAGATGGGGCTCATAAACAGAGAGAAGTTGCCTTTGATAAATATAAATTATGTTGTGAGAGGGGCGATTCTGATCATGCAGGGACGCGTCGATATGGGGTTGGGGCATCACTATAATCTTCGTTCCAAAGTTTACGATGATCCGACATATTGCTTGAATTATGGAGCTAAATGGCAATCAGTTGAGAAGTTTCGATCGGTAGGAGTTGTTGGGTTGGAGATTTCTAACAGTTGGAAATCTTGAGTAACCATTGCAGAATTCCAACCGAATGGGGTGCAAATATAGTTTTCCGGACTCGGAAATATTATCTGATTCAAGGTGCACTCGGGCAGCGGAGACCCTATACATGAATGTTACCGCGATTCCATGCCAGAAAATGGCACTGAGTTTGAAAATTAAGACTGGAGAATAGGTTGTAATCATTCCAATAGCTAAATTTTCCAGCTAATATAACAGCAAATTATACTTTATACCACTAGTATAATGTTTTCCTGCATTCAGTATAATTTTGTTTATAAAATCTAAGTTTCCCCTTAAACTAAAAGTAACACCAACCCTTTGGAAAATATACTTGAATATTTACACTCACACATGCATTCGTATTGTGGAACATGAATGCAGGACGTTGGTTGGTCGAAATTACGTCACATGACGTCGCGCGCTGACCCCAACTTGCATCCATTTTTGTGTAGATGCAACTTGCACCGAGCCACGATATAATAACGTTGGAAATGGGCGCTTAAAAGTCTTTTAATCTGCCAGTTGACTCGATTAAGTGTAAATATAAGTAATGGATGTTGATTGTGTTGCGTTCCATAGAGTATGGATGTTCCACACAAAATGTCAGACCAACTTGCATCCATACTCAATGGAACGCAAGCAAATCAACATCCATTTCTTAAATTATATATTTGCACCCTTTCCACTTGGAAATACTTTTATCAGTCTGTTATCTCCGGCAAATTTGGCAAATTCATTTTTTACATTGTATATATATGTATCCAAATCGTATGTATACGACATCCAGTTAAAAGTTTCCCTGCTCAATTTGACACCATATAATCACCATGTCACACGGCACAATCGTTTCGACGATTCTACGACCAATTCCACGATTCTGCGGCTTGACAACCACGGTGCTACGGCGGTTTAACGATTCTGCCACCAGGCTGATGCGATAAACACGAAAAAAACATTGAGAAATGAATAATTCCAGAAATACGGACAGCAATGTACCATATATTATATTTCTATTAGGTACGGCGATCTTCGATTCGATAATCTGTAAAGAGTTCAGCACTAGACAGTTAGCACAACAATACATAATCTTTGACATAAATAGACCGGTTGTTTTGGTTTTACACACATCACTGTGTGAAATTCGTCTTTAGAGTTGAGAAAATATATATAACGTCCTATAAAATTGAGTGGAAACCAGATAATAACATAGCCATACGTCTTTGTGTGATTTTTTCACAACTAATGTTCACCTCAGTTCTGTGATTGATGGCGCTGTGTCCATATTTGCGGGGGTATCATCGCACTCAATTGACAACGTCGAGTAGTCAACTATGACAACGACGATTGTGCGACCAGCAATTGAAATTTCATTAACTTGTGCTCACGAGAAGTCGCTTTCTAGTGAATGTCATGCTCGCTATTTATAATATACATGAATACGCATATGAGTCACATCAAGGCTACGAGATTAAGACTTTTTATTTGGAGCCAGCTGAGGAAAATAAAGTAATGTCGAATCGCATATTGCTATACTGTACATGTTTAATTTCCATATCTGTGTACCACACATGTGCATTACATGATTTAAATTGCCTTTCCGCCTATCAAACTTTCCTTCCGTCTGGCTGTACGCCTAACTAGCAGCCGACTCACAATGCCTCGGTATTTTCTTATCGTCAACATGTCTTATTCTCAGTTGCGTTGTGGTATCGATGTTGGGGAAGGGTCGCCTTAGAAATTAACTCCACATTTAAAATAATTTTGTTTTGAGTATAATTCCATATTTTGACATCCAGGTATCGGAGATGATAATATATACATGTATTTATATACATAGGGAGAGAGAGAGAGTGTGAGAGGGGAGGGAAGGGTGAGAGGGAGAGAGAGATAGGGAGGAAGGGATAGACAGTGAGAGGGGAGGGATGATATATAATCTCTAATGAGTTTATTCGAGCTGATCTTAGCGAGGCTTGAACCGACTTTAATGGACGAGGTTAATAAATTGCATATCATTGGGACGAATTTTAAATCCACTTGATCACATAACCACATTTTAACAAGGAAAACGAGCTAACAAAAACTGCGATTAAAAAAAATAATATTGATTTCCTTACCACAACATAAGAGGAAGTAAATACACCTTCGTGACAAAATAATGTTCCATTTTAAATGTGTCTTTTCATTTTGGCAAAAATTGTATATATTGTATTATTAAAAGAGCCATTGCATATTTCCTTATATCCACTAAATGGCGAATAGGTGCGTGCTTCCCGGGATACTTGACATCACACCAACAATGACCGCGCGGATTAATACTATTTTCGAAAAGCCTCGCATGACACCAACACTAGATATTGCAAATTTTTGTCCAACTTCTTTGCATTGACGAAAATAGATACAAAAACACAGGCAAATTGTGGGACTATATTTTTTCGTCGCCAGGCAGAGTGTGCTATACTGTCGTATACGTTTGTGAAGCGTCTCGACCGACGCCGTAAATATATCCATTCTGCATGCATTTACAGCTTCTTTTAAGGATTTTGATATTTAAAAAAAGGTATAAACACAGTTAATAAAGTCGTTTTTATAAAATGTTATATCCCAACATAACTCATTTGGGGATCATCTATATAAATCATTATTATCCGTCCTTAATTACCACTATATATTTTCCGTGAACGCGGGCATGTATTTCATGAATATTCATAAATCCATATATGGAATGCACGTCCAGAACTTTGACATGTAGACTAAAACCGCAATTTTTCTGTTATCTATCCCTTTAATTTTTATTTTGTTAAAAGTGTTGCTCATTATTTTTCAGTTTCTGATAACCACACCCGCCCCCTCTTTCGAAGAATTTTAACTAATACTTTCATACAAACACCTTTATAAAAGTAACTAAACGATCAATAATTTTTTTCGAGGACATCTTTATATGTAGGGCCTACCTACTAATCAGAATATGACTAAAATAACTCATGTTATGGCAGGCTAAGTGGTGACATTTTCGTATGAACAAGTCAACTTTACAGAAATTACAAAACCGCTGGGTGCACTAAGAAGGAAAATGTTCAGGTACATGTAAGTTGGGAATTTTGTCATGTTCTAATCTAAGAATGCTCGTTTAGCGACAAATATCTTATGTGACTTGGTCTCTATATCTTCACATGTGGGGACCAGTAAATACACAGTACTGTATTGAATCCAGGACATGTGCATTGTATAACGAAGGCACAGTTCCAAACATTATTGATGCAGCATAATGGGCTTAAACGCAGAACTAAGCTGCCCGATCAGTGACAGATAAGTCGTATACAAATGAAAATTACCGTTCAACGAGTCGCACAATCGTCGTTGTCATGGTCGAAGCGGGGCATTGCCAAATAGTTGACATTTTTACTGCATTTCTGTGTTTAGTTTAATCGAATATTGCGTCAACAGAGGTACGATTTTGACAAATAATACATTTATGCTTATCAAAGCTTACGTTAATTGGATGTTAATTTTCGCACTGTTAAGGTCCCTTTGTAGCCCAAGAAATGACTTTTTGCGATCAGTTCGCGGTGTTATCTGATTATCCAGATTTGACCGAGCCGATTGTTACTCATTTTATGTATAGATCTCATCTTCGTATGTATTCCATGAGTCAACCTGGCGGACCGGCAAAGTCTACTCTACACGACGAATACAAGAAGAAGCCCACTTTTATCGTCCCAATTCAGTAAAAAGCCCCTTTATCTAAGTTTGTCATAAAATATCACGTATAATAAGGTCGCAGAATCGTTAAACTGCCGTAGCACCGTCAAGCCGCAGAATCGTGGAATTGGTCGTAGAATCGTCGAAACGATTGTGCCGTGTGCATGTATAGGTTTTTTTCTGTCGGTGGGGTTTATTTGTGATCGCTCTATCCGTCTCTATCCCTTTGTGTTCGTACATTCATCATAAAATATATATAAGGATTAACTGTCATGTGGACTGTTTTTATGGAGATGTAACCGTGAGGTAAGTGGACATAACTTGTGTAAAACCCGAAGGGTTTTACATACAAGTTATGACCACTTACCTCACGGTTACATCTCCATAAAAATAGTCCACATGACAGTTAATCCTTATATTTATATACATTTAGCGAAAAAGCCACTTTTGTAAATGTATTTAAATCGAAAAGTGTATCGTGACAAAAACAGCCCAAAATACCCAAATAGCACCCTTGGCAAAAGTTAATAGGAACAATTTCTCTTCATATTGAAACCCGATGATGTATTAAGTCAATCCTGCGCGAGTCCAAATGCGCCCAAAACATTACGCGTTCGTCTTTCCAAACCCAATGACGTATCGATGGTGTTATGAGCTTGGTGTTATAAGGCGTTGCGCATTCACCGAGAAATAACTGCAACTAGCCACGTGGGCGCCGACCAATCAGAATGCTGGATTTAGTGATGACAACACTTAGTATGTAAATATTTGACCATGAACCATGTAAATGCCAGGAAAGCCAGGAAAAGCTGTATATATAGACCTCTATGGTGTTGGTCAATAAAACATCTATCTCTTATAAAGAGCGTTTTCGCTTATGATCTTTTGTACTCGTGTTCAGCGTAAAATGATGTAAGCGTTTGTGTATTTTCGCGATGATTGTGCCATCGGGATGATGGTGCTTGCAAGTAGTTTTCATGCTCCCCATTTCCTATCATAACATTAACTTTATAAATAAATTTTGGTGTCAAATCGGACAGGGAGCGAGCTGACAGCCATCGGGTGGGGTGTCACACTATACTTACATTGAATTCCCTATATTCCGCTCTAATACGCAATCAATGTGGGATAAAACATCTCAACATGATAACAAGTATTCCACGCACTACCGATGGAATGAATTTTCACCATGCGCATGTAATTGTGGACAAAATAACCCAACTATCGGAAACTTGTCACATAGATGTACCTTTATACATCAACTAAACCACTCGCCAACTGACTCACATTGGCATTACTATATCCATTCATGTATAACATTAGAGTAAGTTCCCTTTACCCGTTAACAAGTGTTCACCTCCACGCGCAGGAAACGGAGATCTACAGTACTGGATTTTGTCTGTTCTTGTAGATGACGGGGAATCGAACACACTTGTAAATTGCCGGTATCCATAGTATTCGACACGTTCCCCACAGTCAAAACACGGCTATTGGGAATCTATAGTACATGGCCCAGGATTGATCTTATGATATAAAAGTATAACATACTTTTAAAAAATATATTCACAGACTCCTAACTTGTGGATCCCACAGCAGAAATTCAGGCAAAATCATCTGAAATTGGTGAAAATGGACAGACAAATCAACACAGTCTCTGTCCATTGTATATATATCTCAATCGTAGTTCCATGACTAAAACCTATTGTTTAAATTATTGAGGAATCATCACAACTATTGTTACATGTAGTTGAGTGAAAATGTATTGGCAAAAGTTTTTGTGTTCACAATGTAAACAGAACAGATGCTACTCAAGACCTTAGACCTTCTCACTTCGGGCAACATTTTCTTGATAATATTCCAATTACTGTTATCCCCTCTGTCAGTATGTTTCTTAATGGTGACGACACCATAATTGTTAAAAAGAATCAATTGTTTTAGAAGAATTTCAAAAATACATAATTCATAGAAATCGATTTCAAAAGTCATATAAAGCTTCAAAAATAACTTGCATTCTAAACAAAATATGCCGGTCAGTTTCAGTATTCTCAAAGCAATGTATAAAAAAACGAAGAATCCGTTCCGCATAACTAAATTATATGTAACATTATATGGAACCTTTTACTCACTACCCTCATTTCAATACAATAGTTTATTTCTCATAAATCATACATCGTGTGATATGAAGAAAGTACATACATAGACAGACCGACCCCTGGTTCACATTTAGCTAAACAATAATTTAACCATTACAAGCATTATATCGAAATTTGAAGGATAATTATCATTTGTATATACACTTATAGAACAACATAAAAAAGGTGTGTGTGGGGGGGGGGGGGTCGGTCCAAATATAAACAATGACATACGTCTGTCTTTGTGGACAGCATATCTATCGACTTCGAGTATAAACAGTATACTAACTAAATAGTATATATTAAATAATATGGATTAATAGATATATGTGACCCGCCATATCAAATCCAGTCGTAAGTCGGGATTTGTTTTACCCTGTGCCAATGCATTCTCTTATATATGCGAGTCGACCATAGGTCGCCTCGCATATATAAGAGAATGCATTGGCCTAACAATTTTTTATCATTTTTTAAAAATAAATGTTTCTTACAATTTTTAGGACATAAAATAAAAAACATCCATTACCCTGCAGGGAGCCCCACACATATATAGAAGCATATAGAAGAGTGTCGTCTGCTCATGTTTGTCTGGGGCTCTGTATGTGTGAAATTATAAAATTGTTAAAGAATACAAGAACAAATTATAAAAAATTGTTAGGCCAATGCATTCTCTTATATATGCGAGGCTACCTATGGTCGACTCGCATATATAAGAGAATGCATTGGCACAGGGTAAAAAAATCCCGACTTACGACTGGATTTGATATGGCGGGTCACATATGTATATACCGCTGATTATTAGCATTCCCCATAGATGTACATGCGGAGTCCCTGATCACATTTCTTTCTCTCTGTCAACCCTACATTCTTTCTCACAGCACACACATCAAACTGATCTATAATGTCTATCAACCGCCGAGCCTTGAATCTAAACGAAATGAAGGACAAAACTGAAAATTCGAAACATTTTACAGGGCCCAAAAGACACAGCGAGAAAACGACTTCCATAAAAGCCATGTACTTACTGTTGTTCTCCCCTCTCATCAGATACACATCATATATATAAATCACTGCGCTGTCATTTTATTATTTTGTTAACCCATGTATAAACTATTCATGTATAATTATTAATTTGATGGAAAATAAACAATATTTAAACCAAGACCTTTGCCAGCATATGTTGGGTATTATTTAGGAATTCTCAGGAATCCGCCATGATGTTCGCGAGGCAGTGATGGTTACAAGCAACTAATTATATATAGTTACGCTTCTTGAATTCGAGTCAGCATAAAAAAAAATCTGGCTGCTGATTGGTTGATTATCATTGAGGGAAATATCCCTAATCGGCAACAGAAAACCATAGCCTACGTAAATATGGCGATCATGTATGTTTAGATGTCCAGGAAGAGTCTGGTGGCGTCCAGAAGTTATGGAATGGGTCTGGGTATTTTTATGCTGCTGATTTTGGTGCAGTAAATGGGGTAGTTGTGGAAATGCAAGATTATCGTTTGAAAAAAATATCGGAAAGGGCGCGTTTGTTGTCACAGACTGGTGCAGCGGATGACGTTCTAAGTGAAAATTGACCACTTGAAGTTCAAATAGGCTTAACCCATGGCCGGCGGGACTTTTAGTTAACACTGTCGCCTATGGAAAATAATTAGGTGTTTGTAACCTGATAAGGCTTATTGCAATAAAGGTTACATTGAAGTAATTTGATTGGTAGCGCAGGAGAGAATTAAAAAATTCTGGGCTCTGGTTTGTTAATAGTAGTTTCGATATTTAAACATATAACATACATGCAATCACTCCTCTTGAAATTTCAGATGGCAGACAAAACATTGACACATTATACATTGTAAAGCACGTGGTTCCTAGATTGAATTTTTTTGGTGTGAGGTATACAATATCAATATTTTTTTCCTGGACTTCTGACTCTAGATTATAAATCCCAAATTTAAAGATATATTCCATGCCCGACTATATGATTTTTTTCATGCAGAAACTTTGCGCAGATACCAATCCTGGTGATCATGTACTCATTTATGACAATTCGTGGATGGTCAGGGCTGCAGGCCATTTTATGTTAACACTGAGGCCAATGGGAAATAATTACTTCACTGTAACCAAAACATCTTCTGCGTTCGAAGAAGAATAACTCTATAGTTGATTAACTAAGCCCCAACAGTAGCAGATTGATTTTGTTACTCATAAAATAGCTGAGTAAGTGCCACCGCACACGCTGCGATTAAAATCGTAAGTGGGGGGAATCGCAGGAGGAAGCATCCAATGCGCATGCCCACGACAATATCGTAGCCAAATCGTAGCAATCAAGCACTGTTTGATTTTACCAGGAAAATCGCGGCGTGACCTTGGCAACGCGCGCGATCGTAGCTGCTACATGACCACTGTCGCACTGGTCATGTTGTAAATACCACGAAAAGAAAATATTTAAAAATGGCGCAAAGTTTACAAACTTCTTGCACTTACAAAAACGAGGCCACATTGGTGGAGATGTGGCGCGACAGGAAGTGCAGGCCTATACCACATATCAGGCAAAGAGTAGAGGGCGGTCGCAATTGTTGAAATTCAATTGGGGCAGCTGAGCCTGTTGAGTTGACAGGTACAAAAATGTCAAAATTAACAAGAAATTCAATTAATTGAGGAAAAACACCCACTGTCCTGAGTGGTATTGATAAGCTATGGGGGGGGGGGGGGTCTATCACTTCGCATGCAAAATAACATGAATGACACCAACAGCTTGAATGTGAGAATAACCCACCATATATGGTAGATATTCAACCAGGATGTGCTTAAAGGTACTCAATACGATAAAACTCCTCTCAATTACTATTTCAATGGCTTCGGGGGTCCAAAATATTTGATTCGAGTCGAGGAAGTCACCCATCAAAGCTAAGATTTGTTAGATATCAATTTTAGAAATCTGTTATTTTTCATTATCGGGAATACTTTCTGACCCCGATCTCAGGCAAAATTGCGTTTTTATTACCACTTGATTATAGAGTTATCCATCCTTGTCTGTTTGAATTGAGTTTCGGTGTACAAATCTCGAGCAGGTTACCAAATTGACGTCAGTTATTAGTACTCATCTCGAGCAATTAACAAATTTCAAAATCAATATCTAATAACTCTGAGCTTTGTTTGATGGGTTCCTCGACTCGAATCAAATATTGTTTACCCCCAAAGCCAAAGAAATAGTAATATAGGACCCTCAGATCGGATTGTTGTTGTTGGAATCTGTTGAGATGGGGACCCTCTGTTCGGATTGAGTATCTTTAAGTTTCTCAACTGATGACTGATGTACATATACAATACACACAAATAGTAATAACAAGTAACGTTGTGATTTTGAAACTAACCATGCTAGAATATTGACGGTAAGGTAGTATTAACTACTATGAACACCATTAATAATAGTACTATTCTTTTATAATATATGTGGGCATGATGTATGGAAATATTAAAGGACAAACCAATAGTTACAATACAATTATAACCTTTTTATAATTAAGCGCAAGAAGAGCTAATTGTGCTTAAAAGATATCGATTTTAGAAATCTATTATTTTTCATTATCGGGAATTCTTTCTGGCCCAGAAGAGAGTCACACTTTCGTTATTATTACCACTTAATTATAGAGTTATCCATCCTTGTCTGTTTGAATAGAGTTTTGGCGTAAAATCTCGAGCAAGTTACCAAATTGACGGCAGTTATTAGTACCCATCTCGAGCAATTAACAAATTTCAAAAATCAATATCTTATAACTCTGAGCTTTGTTTGATGGGTTCCTCGACTCGAATCAAATATTTTTTAACCCCAAAGCCAAAGAAATAGTAATATAGGACCCTCTGATCGGATTGTTGTTGTTGGAATCTGTTGAGATGGGGACCCTCTTTTCGGATTGGGCTGAAGCGTAATTAGAGATTCCTTAAGTTATTGCGGTTAATCGAAATTGTCTATTAAATGTCAATTTTGATTCCCATAGAGATCATCAATGATGTCTATGCTCGGGGCGACGTGCCAATCTTCGCTATTGAGGTTCCAATTGTTGGCTCATTAAATATGCACATATGCTTAAGATACAGTCGCGCACGAAGCGAGCTCCCGTAAGTCGGGTTTTGGATCCCATGCAGTTAATGAAAATATAATTGAAATAATCGGTTTCCCCAATAAACAACCATATATTCAATATACATGTTTTGGAGAAGAATTAGGCAGTCCATATTGGACGCCATCATGGAATTTATTTTTGTTTGTTTAATTTTCACACATATTTATTAGTTATGTGGATGGAGTTCTCATTAAACCTAACATCCTTAAATTGGTTACAGTAATGCCCAAAGTAATTGACCACTTAACCATATCAGAATTATTGGTAATTTTTCAGGATTTAAAATCCTGAAAAATTACCCATTATTCTGCTGTGGTTAAGTGGTCAATTACTTTGTACATTACTGTATGAGGATTGAGTTATCATTACACCTCAAATCCTTATATTGGTTACAGTAATGCCCAAAGTAATTGACCACTTAACCACAGCAGAATTATGGGTATTTTTTCAGCATTTAAAATCCTGACAAATTACCAATAATTATGTTGCGGTTAAGTGGTCAATTACTTTGGACATTACTGTATGAGAATTGAGTTATCATTACACCTCAAATCCTTATATTGGTTACAGTAATGCCCAAAGTAATTGACCACTTAACCACAGCAGAATTATGGGTAATTTTCAGGATTTAAAATCATGAAAAAATACCCATTATTTTGCTGTGGTTAAGTGATCAATTACTTTGGACATTACTGTATGTAGATGGAGTTAAACCTCACAATAGTGTGTTGTGGATTTGGACCTTGACTTGGGACCTTTTGTTTTTAACGCGACAAATGCGCGTACACCTTATACACAAATTTCTTTATATATGTAACCAGAGTTTTTCTTGGATAAGATGAGTTTGAAGCCTGCTTACATTTCAAAATGTTGTCAGTTTTATATTGTCTGCAGCGGAACTCAACGCGTTGAAGCAAAAGTTACAAAAGATAAAATGTGTACGTAATACGTACACATTTTATCTTTTTAAACGAGACTATAATATAACTGAAAAAATAAATTGAGGGAGGGGTGGGCGATACAGGGAACTAAGGGTTGAACCGATATAAATTTGTAGAGCGATAACGACCAATGTTGACATATTATGCATCTGAACTCTACTGTTGCAACAAGGCTATAAAATAGGGTGGTGTCAGAATCTTAGTCATCTCTATATAGTGCCAGAATAGTCATTTATGGACTTCTATAAGATGTTGGGTTGGTTATATGGACTCGGAGAAAAAGTGGTTTGTACCGATGAACTGACATAAATTAGTGGAGCGATGTTGCATCGCGACTGTACTAAAGCAGCAATGATATAAAATTGGGGGGGGGGGGGGTCTGAAATTATCTATCTCTATAGATGGCACCAGGATTATATAGAAAGGAATAGCAATTGATATACGGTATACTATAGTAATACCATAGACAAATAAGTACAAGTATCACGTGATAAAATATTACGTAACGTGACTATACCGATGAAAGAAAGAAATAAATTGGACCGGGATTAGAGGTTGGGTTGGTTATATGTGGATAATTGGATATGGAATTCATACCGATGAAACGATACAAATTAGTGGAGCGATAAAGACCAATGTTGACACTTAGTCAGGCTACGCGGTAGAAAATAGGGGTTGATACGATAGACCAAAATAAATTTGTCGGGTGATAATGACCAATGTTGACCTATAAATTAACGCGACTATACTGTCGCATAATTATCAGGTGTAACCAGTCAAATATGGACTCTAGTGACCTATATTGAACAGCTCAGAAAACATTCGCAGGGCCCTAAAATTTATTTAACAATGCATTTGCCATTAAAATCGATTTATGTCGATAAAACTGTCATTTTTCAAAATTTTAAGCTGAGACTTGGAGTGTGTGGGTGGGATAGCTACATATTCCTAAAATGACAGAGTACAGCACGTAATTATGTTTTAGATGGAAGAAATTAATTTTTTTCAATGATAAAATTTAACATAGAATTTACCATTAAAATCTATTTATGTCGATAAAACTGTCATTTTTCTAAATTTTAGGCTGAGACTTGGTGTATGTGCGTGGGATACATATATGTTCCTAAAATGACAGAGTCCAGTGCGTAATTATGTTTTAGATGGAATAAATTGAATTTGTTTTCGATAATAAATTTGCACGCCGCGTGGACGGGTCATCCAGTGCCGAGTGCGCTCAATTTGTAAACAAAGATTTGACAATAGTCGTTTTGGTCAAACTATCCCTTTTTAGACCGGGAAAGCGGATCCGAATAGTAGCTAAGATGTATTTAGATAGAATTATCAAAAGGATTTGACCGATTAGTGTACATTTTAAGAGAATAGAGTGGATAAATATTGGTGAGATTTTCACAAAAACACGCCGATTCGGCAATGACTGTACTTGCAGACGAGCGCTCGTTAATTTTCATGCCAAGAAATGCAGGCGTCAAACTCATCTTTTTGGAAGGTTAATCCGATATACACATATTGAAATAATCCTTCCAGAACACCTTCCAAGATATAGAAGAATATTTTAATAGATTAGGACGCCAAAACAGTCGTGATGAAAGAATTAAAATGCACATCGCCTCCGCTTCGATTATCACCGCGGAGACCGCTATCGGCAATTGGAATTCTAATGACGTCATTTGCGTTGCTTACCAACCTTAACCCTTTCCGCTCTCAACGACATTTCAATTGGTTGAAATTAAAAAGTTCTCAAGTTCTAGCTCAACCTGAATCTAGTTACTCAATTGGTAGAAATACCTTAGCAGTAATTCTTAGTTTTATAAGTTATAACTCTAATTTCATTAATGATACGAGCTCAACATCATAATATGTCACTGTTTATGGCGGTGTTATCCAAAGGTGTGCTTTGATAATGATTATAATTTTATTTTGCGATCAAACGTCAGTGCAGCTCAGCAGAAACGCATAGGCACTAGTTCAATTCAGCAGAAACGCATGAGTCCTACGATTATAGTACACCCACTGGACGCGCTTCGCGCGTCGGGCAGTGGGTGAAAAAAATATTCAATTTCACTTGAACTTTCAACATCAACTTGTTAGTTTAGAACATTGAGATACATGCCATATGTATTTAGTTGCATACTGCGGAGAATGTGGGATAACATTTGCTATCATGTGATCGATCACGTTGATAAAATCGTAGCTGCGAACATCGCAGCACCGTAGCGTCTGCGGGCAAGCTACGATTTTTCCACCTACGATTTTCCCCACTTACGATTTTAATCGTAGCGTCTGCGGTGGCACTAAGAATTTGATTGATTTACAAGGTCAACATAGTTTATTTTAGTTAGAAATATCATGTCGAGATCTCGACATACAATCTCGACGAGATCTCAAGATCTGACATACAATCTCGAGATACGAAAGTCGAAATTTCAAGTTATCATCCCGAGATATCTACATATGTGTCTCGATATTTAGAAAAAACTGAATTGAGCTTGTCTTAAATCAGCCATTGTACGTTAATCGGAAATGGTTCCTTTGAACCCAATATACAAGGATAGATACATATATTTAAAGCCACATGGCGGTTTGCGCTCCCAAATACAAATAATATTATTAGCTTTTGAATTTGTCCCTGTATCGAAATAGGTCGATAAATATCTTAAAGGTACTCAATCCGATCAGACGCTCCTAAATTACCATTTCTTTGACTTCGTAAAAACTATTTGATTCGAATCGAGGAACTCAAAGCTCAGAGTGATCAGCTATCGACTTTTGAAGTATGTTATTTCTCGAGATGTGTAATAATATGTGGCACAGAAACACGTGGTCAAACGGAGGGTCTCGGACAAAATTGCGGATGAAGATGGATAACTATAAAATCAAGTGGCAATACGGTCAAATTTCGTGATACTTTAGTGAAAATACGGCCATATTTTGTTGAACAAAATGTTGATAAATAACAAGTTTTGGGACATTTGATACCATATAGTTGACAGTGGTTATCATTATTTTGTTGTTGCAATACACCGATTATGATAACTAAAGCGTATTTTGAAGAAATGTTGATGTTGTATCTTGAAGGTATACGGAGACCGTCTGATCGGATTGAGTACCTTTAACTACCTTTTAGGAGCATTCATTAACCCAAAGAGACGCATCAAAGTAATGAAAAATGCACATCCACTCTGGCTTGGTCTTTATCTTTTTGTTCAATTATTTTTTTGATTTTTATTATTATGTTCAATGATTCCATATCAACGTTGAGATATTCTCAGTGAACACCCTTGACATATCAATTCCCCCGTTTCGGTTGTGTGCTGTCGAATATTTTCTTGTTCTTAGGTAAGGGTTTCCCTCGTAATGGTGACATTACATAAGATATGGGTGGATGTGCCTTCAATACATATATTAATAGCACATATACTATTATATAATTATGTACCTGCTAAATGTGCCTTTGTTATGTATTAGTATTTGCATATCTCACATACCATATTAATTGCTTTATTGAGATTAAAGCCACATGGCGGTTTGTCGGCTCCAACATACACATAACATTATTCGCTTTTGAATTTTTCTCAGTATCGAAATAGGTCAATACATATCTGAACTACCTTTCTACGAGCATTCTGTAACTAAAAAACGCATTGAAGTAATGAAAAATACAACTGTGAATATGGTGTTTGGGTCGCAAACACAAAAAAGCCATTTGCACGATATATATGGAACAAAAAGGAGCGTTTCGTGGTAGTCTATTCCTGATACAGTACAGTAAAACCTCTCAAAACCGAACACCCTTCGGACCGAACGTTCTTTTCGGTTTAGAGAGGTGTTCGGTTTATAGAAAATCGAACTACGATCGGAATGTATTGCCGTCGTTGCCAAACATTGTCGAAGCGGAACCAACTTATTTTTGAATAATTAAAGTTCATTCAATTAAGTACCAAATAAAATATAACTAACACTAGATAAAACATGGTATAATCAGGTTTAATAAGAACTAAAAATGTAATTAGCTCTATATGGTTCAATGATCATATATCCGTTAATACATGTATATGCATGCATGCTTAAACAAACGGAAAGAAATCAACATTGAATTAGAAAAACACCTTGGAAATCCAGCGTGCATATATATAGTAGTTAGAGCATCACTTAATTCGTATAAAATTGATATCACAGTGTTTACTTTATCACCCAAAAGACTGAACCAATGATGCAAAGCCTAATCTAACAATAAATGAGAAAACTGCATTTCCAAATCTGTAAACTGCCTTCCGATTTAATATGTAAAATATCCGGCCTACACTGGCCTATATTGGTTTGATCAAGGAATATTCCCTCGACATCTATCCCGTCTATGTCTTGAAGTGGAGCGACTCCATCCATATCGGACATATCGGCACTATTCGATCTCGTTCTGTAAATATAAAAGTAGTTAACATATTTAACTTGGTCGCATATATAGGGTTTATTGACAAAGCGTACACGTGTTGTATATACCACATAGCTATATAACTACTACATTTCCATAGCTGAATAATCCTATGATACTTGATTTGCATCTTACGGCATATATATATCAACAACAATAGTGATATATGTACCACATAGCTGCACAGACCTATTTTCGAACATCATATTTGAATACATTAGTATCTTGTGTTCCGCGTTGGCACTTTCTCGTCACCCGCGTTGTCAAATAATCGTTGCACCACCTTCATGTTATGCTCAATAAAATGCTTATTTGTGGGACATTTGCACTGAAATTTTGTGAAAATGCTTGGGAGATGTTTGGCTTCGAATCGGCTCAATCGCACCCACCGATAAGTGTATATTTTTGAAAAAAATGATGGATGTTTTGTCAACAATGCCGGTATTTTGGCCATGGGTATCCAGTTGGTGGCACCACTACAGCAGCGTGTATCGTTTGCTCAGACATTTAACCACTGCGAGCACCCTTCACAATAACCAGTTCACTGGGTTAAATCAATGATAGGTGATACGTACCGTTCCAGTGTCCTAACAAACGGACTTTGGCGGCGAAAACTCAATTCCACCGCCACGGAAAACACAAATTTTACTTGTTGCCGCGTTGGCCATCCTTGTTTTCCCGGGATATCCTTGTTTTCCCGGGATCGGTTCATCCGTGTGAATATTGAGATAAAAGTTAATAATGATCTACAAGATAAACGTTGAGACAATCAGGCGTCATTCGGTTTATATTTTTAGTCCGTCTGGACAAGAACTATTCTTTAGATAGCTGCTGACGGACCATCGTTCCCAAATAGAACATTTTCTTCCCCCGAAAATTGATTCCAGACATTGAGTATGTAATTTGTGGCAACGATTAAAAAATGTACGATTATTTTTTGAAACAATGCACTTTGTCTTGGTGAGTATTATATGTCACCCCAAACAAATGTCCCCGTGTATTAAAATCAATGCTTCTCCGATATTTTGCATTCTGTAATCTAGAAAACTTCACTTATGTAATTTATCTCTAAGAGACTTCCAGTTATCTCTCAGAGGACGCCGATCCGCCGAGAGGAAGAATTTAGTTTATATGGTGTGATACTTCAACATATCCTCGCGGATATACGCTCATAATCGACCTATAATGAGAAATAGGTACATAAGGTGATTATTTCATTCTGAAATAAGCAGATAATGGACTCTCACTCGTCATTTCGTTTTATGGCGCGGGCCACAGTGAAAATACCTGTTAAAGGTCGAACAGTCGTGAGTTAGCTTATTTGTGTCATTGTATGTATATAATCTGCTTAGAATGCCTCATTATGAGTCGATAATATGAGTAAAATCTTCAAATTTTCAGCACATTATCGACTCAAAATGAGGCAATTCTAAGCAGATTATCTACGTAAACACCTTCTATTATAAGCAGATAATGTGCTGGGGTTTTTTTGGTGAGAAATGGCTGGAAACTTATCATACTGATCATTACGGGATATCTCCCCAATTCTGCATATATCATGTAGTTTGGTGTGCTAGAGTTCATTGTTATGATAATTTTGCATAATTTAAGATGAATGGTCTCCAAAATTTGAGTTTTCTCGAAACACAAAACTTCACCACCAAACGGCATAATCGGCATGATCATACAATCAAACAATTTAAACATGATATCTAGAGACAACTGCAGCTTTCTTGTTCTACACAAAAGGCCATACATGGCTCTCGTGGCTGTCACTTGTGTCTGCTTAATCGATTGGCAGAATCTACCATTGTAAAAGAATTTAATACAAAGGTATTTAAATTCTGTTAGAATTTGTATTTCTTGGCCCCGATAAGTGAATATTGGTAAGTTCTTTGACAATTTGTTAGTACAACTTAACATGTATTAACTTGGAGATTCCATGCCTCGGCATAATCTGCAAAGGCTGAAAGTGCACGATGCATATTGTCCTCCCAGTCTGAGAGGATCAAGGTATCCTCTGCATATAATAAACACAATATATTTATAAAACAGCCAATATGTTCAAAATATTTCTCATCAAAATAGTTCAAGTTTGAGATTGCGCAGTCGCTCAGAAAACTTTGTATATCGTTCACAAACAAAGAAAATAGAAGAGGCGACATTGGTTCACCTGAAATAAGCCAATCTGGCTGACACAAAGAAGTCTGATTGCGAATTATTATTTTTCACACATAATTTTATATTGACGTACATGCTTCGTATTACCCGTAGAATCTTACCGTTTATACCTGCTTGCATAAGTTTCAACCATAGAGCATCTCTCCATACATTATCAAATGCTTTGCGGGAGTCAATAAAAGTACAATATATCTTTTGTCCGCTCTGCAGGTATACGTTTATCAGAGCATGTAAATTAAATATATTATCTATTGTTGAGTGACCCTTACGAAAACCTGTTTGAATTTATTGATCAGGTCATTATCTTCGGCAAATGACGATACTCGGTTATTAATAATGGATGTAAAAAGTTTAGCAAAACAACTTAGAAGGGTGGTTCCTCTATGATTCAGGTAAATTTGAGTACCCGGATCCTTTGAAGATGGGTTTATCATCCCAACAGCCCATTGTTTCGGAAAATGCCCACTAAATGAGATTAAAAAATGCGCACATATATGCTCATCATTTCACATAACGATCCTTTGATATATTCGTTCAAAATTTGATCCGCCCCTACTGCCTTACCGTTCTTGAGCTTGCTTATAGCAATACAAATTTATTCTTGTGTTTTAGGTCTGTTTAGATGCGACTCATAATGTTCGGTGAAGTCAATATTTACATAATCTGAAACATCCGATTTCATATGCATATACGTTTCAGACAAATAATCACAAAAACTGACCTGGGAGTTAACAATGAATTAATTCGGCTTTTGTTTCTCCTTTTCCACAATTAATCTGCCATGCGTTGCGACTATGACCTGAACAGACCTCTGAACAAGAACGCTACTTGCGTTAAGGTAGCAATACACGATTTCCAGCAATTTTGCCAACCTGTGAGGGGGTACTGTACTTCAAATCAATGCTACGCCATTATCGTTGGCATATATCCCATCAAGCATGTTTAAATTTCCACAGAAATTTTAGGTGTAATCATTTAAATGTACTTTTGGTTCTTCGTACAATTTGTCATTGAGTTATGCCCCTTGGTTTGGACAGACGAAACGCTAAATTTTACCCATTTTTTGACTCAAATTGGCCATTTTCAACCTAAAAACAGACCACGATAGAGCGAATGTCAGTAAATAAGATTCTTCCACCTGATAGGGCTATGTTAGAGCTGAGAAATATTTGAAATAGAAAAAAGTTATCGTATCAATTTGAAAAAAAAAGTCTTGCGAGCCCCGATGACAGAATTCAGGGGAGAGAAATCTGGCTATTTTCATGTAATCAATAACACAGAGTTGGCCTTCACTGAATACGAAAACCCTGTTGCGTAACCAAATTTTTCACTTTTTTGAGAACTTTCCCAGTTTTGTAAAATAAATAAACCTTCAAACCAGTAATGGCACAGTTAACACAGGCTATACTGGCTGTTATGCCCCTCATATACTTATATTTCTATTTTTCAGACCCCCTACAATCCGTGAAATCGTGTACTGCTACCTTAAAGGAAAAATAGAGTTATCCCCCTTCAACGCGTAAATGTCCAGTCAAGTCTCTGACGTACACCGATAACTTTGATATATAACACATATGGTGTTTCTTCAGTGCGAATGGGAAATAAGGTCAATATAAGTAGTGTGATTTCAATAAAAATGAACCAAATTCACCCAAATTATTGGTTATAGTGAAAAAAACAAAGTTAAATTATAAATGTGACATCATGCCCACCACCTTAAAACTAAACATCCCAGTCAAAAAGGCAGTCTGAACAGACATATTACATCTGTATTCTGCTGACCAGAGCATATGCACTGTGGTTATTTACTAGCCAGCCCCCCACCCTCCCAGCATATGTTAAGACAATGTTCTTGTCACACCCCCCGAATATGTTAAGACAATGTATTTGGTTATTTGGAAACACGACCAAGACCGAATAACCAATATCAATCAATACGCCTATTCGTAGGTGGTATCCGAGGAGTTCCATTGTTGGAATGTTCCCTTAGCAACACATTTCGTTACATGCAAATCACTTTTATGTGGTCAGTCATAAACATGTAAGAACGCAACAAAACTCCAAACAAATCGTAGGGAATAACTAATGCATATATAATCACCCCTCCCCCAAAATATGAAGCATGTTTATTTGGCCGGTCGGTTTACATTCATTGATTCAATGACTTAATTGTCAAGTTGAAATCACACTATTTAATTATTTATGGAATCTTATATACCATTTTTATTGTGCTTGTGCTTACAGGCTTTCGTGACAACCCAGTAGCTGAATTTACCCCCTCTCCAATATACATATTGACATTACTCGGTCATTCGGAAACACGACCAAGACTAAATAACCAACATTAATATGGCTTTTCGCACCAGGTATCCAAGGAATTCCATTGTTGAAATGTTTGCTTGGCAACACGTTTCAGTAAATTAATGTCAATTTTATGCAATTACACAATACCGCACCACTCGAAACGAATCGTACAGAGTAACTGATGTATATATAATTACATCACCAACCCCCCCCCCCCCCCAAATGTGAACCGGAATGTCTTTTTTTTATCCATAGCAAACATACGTTGAATTTGTTTTTTGCCCTGTCAGTGTGATCATTCAGTGACTTGTCAAGCTGGAATCCATAGTATTTACAGCTTCTGATAGAAATACTCTACAAGCAAATGCACCTAATTCCGAGAACAGTCATAAATAGAAACTGTGAATAGTAACTCAGACAAGAAGATAGGAAAGATAAAATGTTTCAGTAGATTTTCACTAATTTATCCAATTTGATATGTCTCTTTAAGGTAGCAATACACGATTTCCAGCAATTTTGCCAACCTGGGAGGGGGCACTGTACTTCAAATCAATGCTAAGGGTGGATACATACACGCATGTAATGTCTGTATGTAAAATACATGTATTTTACATGGCCACACCAATAATTGACAAAATTAATCACCTGCGCGCGAGAGGTCAATTTCACCAGTGAGTAGTTATAAGCCATTATCAAACAAACTGCCATCAAGAAATTTCAGGCCAGTCATAAACATGTCTTCTTTCATGGATGCCGAAATGAGTAATTCTTGTCTGATATATGTTGCTGTTTTTCACGAGTTATAATTCATTTCGAAAAGTGGATTAGAGCCGGTCGATTTTATACTTGATTTGTTTCTTTCATTTCTTGGAAACAGGGTCATCCAAAACAAAAATAAAATATGCAGAATTCTTCTTTTATAGGATGATACCGGCTTGCTGAGATTTCTCTGATAATTTGAGAGCGAGCTCATGTGTGATAACATTAATTCAATTGGGATTGCAAATATTCATTATAGCGCCAAAAAATAATGCAGGTAAAGCGTTGAAATTAAAAAGAGTGACACCCCCCCCCCATATATATATATATATATATATATGTTTCTCAATCCAAATGTTGAACAAGCTCCTAAATGTAACAAGCTTGAATTATAACATTTTCGACCATAATCCATGATTGGGGAGGGGCTGGTTCTCGAAAGATTCCAATAACTAAGGTAGTTAATTGAATGTATCAGCCGGGATTATCTGGGCAATAATTACAATATAATGTTTTACTTAAATATTCCATAGTTGTAAATTTTGCGTATACATGTATAACTGTATAACACAAGAGAGGAAAGGTGACGTAGTCGGGAACTCTTAATTAGGCAACCCTTTCGCAGAATGAAGACAAACAGCAACACCATGCATTCAAATTTAAAGCTGTATAATATGTTCATATATATAAGAAATGAACGGCGGTTTCAATGTGGTCATGGGATTTTGACCGCGAGAAAAAATCAGCAAACTGCATGAACACCGATGGGGTTCATGCGGAGTTTGCTGAATTTTTATCGCGGTCAAAATCCATGACCACGTTGAATCCGCCGTTTATTATTTATATTTATATACTTACGCTCTTTAAAACACATATTGTCCATTATTTCGTCAAAAATACTTTTTCAAATATCTCCGTTATTTCGTTTATAAAAATAATTTCCTATTTCTATATTTCGCTATTTCGCTGTATTTTCCTATTTCGATTTTTCGTGCTATTTCGCTGCATTTTCATATTTCGCTTTTTCGTTGTATTTCATATTTCGATAATTCGCTATATTTGACATATTATCGGATATGGGATTATATGATAACCAACATTCTGATGGTCAATCGAACATCTCGTGCCACCCGTGCTCGCGATTAGATGCCACTAGCAATCCAATCGTGAACCTCGATTACATATTGTTTGCTATCAAATCCTTGGCGTATTGGCTGACTATATAGTCAAGCAGTCGGTAATGTCCGACAATTCCCGGTGATTTCCGGGACCAATGTGTTCATAAACCCATGAACGACATTGAAAGTGACGTCACGTTACGTTCATAGGTTTATGAACGCATTGAATAAGGGGGCGTGTCGACCGTAACGCTATGGGGAAATCGGAAGAGATATCAGGTGTATGTAAATATAATTATATGAATAGCATAAATTGCTGCATATTAGATTAATCACTCGTAGAAAACAGACACGACAGACATGACTACGATATTTATAAAGCAGGGTGTCAGGACTCAGGGTGCTGCATGCACACCTCCCCCCGTCGAGGAAATATGCAATGGTGAATTCGGTAGCTTCTGGGATAATATAGCTCCCCGTGCATGTTGGGGGTCATAGCCTCCTGCGTTGGGGAAGAGGCCATCACTGGTATTAACATCAATAGAAGACTGACAATGATTTAAACAGAACGTCGACCATTTGAGTTATCGCGCGAATAATTATTTTAAGCGGCCTGACGACTTTGTCCCAGTCAACTGCTCTTCAGCGGTTCAGAGTTTAACTCACTGTGGTCAAACACAGTCGCAATGATTGGGTTGTCAGCGGACACATATTACACGGTGTGTATGATCCATGTAACACGCCAAATACACGATATTTACAGAGATTACATGCATGTGTGTATCCACCCTAAGCCATTGTCGTTGGCATATATCCCATCAAGCATGTTTTAATTTCGACAGAAATTTTAGGTTTAATCATTTAAATGTACTTTTGGTTCTTCGTACAATTTGTCATTGAGTTATGCCCCTTGGTTTGCACACACAAAACGCTAAATTTTACCCATTTTTTGACTCAAATTGGCCATTCTCAACCCAAAAACAGGGTGTGTCTTTTTACCGGATTCCGGATTTCGACCCGGATTTAGGTGTCTTTTTACCGGATTTCGACCCGGAGTCGGGTATGAATTTCATGCTTGTTTTATCACACATTTAACCCATTAAAAGCCGTTTCTGACACGATTAAACCAATATAGGGCTGTCGTGCTCATTCAACGCGATTAATCGTATTTAAAGGTACATATCGTGCCCGGATCAGCATACTTCTTATTTGTTCATATAGACACGGCGGTTGGATTGATTTTACGTGATCATGATGCCATTTAAGGGAACACACCATGTCCGGATCCGAATTAATTATCTCGTAAGTATTAATAATATTTAAAGGTAGATATCATGTCCGGATCCGGTTTTTTTCTCTCTCTTTTTTTCCATATACATTATCGTCTTTTTGATATATTAAATGTCACGTGGAACAAAGTTATAAGTTGATTTTGAGACGTTATACTAGGCTGTTGGATTGATTTCACGGAATGATTATCGCATTTAAAGGTTCACACCATGTGCGGAACCGAATTAATTTCCACGTATTTACTGATAATAGGTACAGATTATGCCAGGATCCGTATTTTTTCTTCTTATAAAGTAATGCTTATTTAATACAATAAATGTAAACTGAGTCGCGTGGAACCTGGTTCCACGTACGTGACTCCGCTGGCATTTAATGTATTAAATAGGAGTTAATTTATAAGTGAAAGGAGAACAATCGGGATCCGGGCATAATCTGTACCTTTAAAAATGATTAATAAATACGCGATAATTAATTCGGATCCGTTCATGGCATGCACCTTTAAATGCGATCATCGTGATCGTAATCCGTGAAATAAATCCAACAGCCGGGTCTAACATCTCAAAATCAACTTCTAACTTCCTCTTAACTCAGCTGACATTTAATATATTAAATAGGCGTTAATTTATATGCAGATCTTTTTTTTAAACCGGATCCGGGCATGGTCTGTACCTTTGAACTAGATAATCACTGTATAAACTGTAGCTGGCTGCAACGGGATGAAATGCTAGCAGTGTTTTTAGCTCACCTGAGACAAAGTCTCCGGTGGAGCTATAGTCATCACTCCTCGTCCGTCGTCCGTCCGTCCGTCCGTCTGTCCGTCTGTCCGTCTGTCCGTCAACTTTTTAAAAAAACATCTTCTCCTCTTAAACCATCATACCGAATTGGTTCATATTTGGTGTGTATGTTCCCTAGGTGACTCTCATTCAGATTTGTTCAAATGAGGTCACTGGGTCAAATAGTTGCGAAACAAGGGCCATAACTCTATTCCTCCATAGTAATTCTTACAACAACTTCTTGTCCATAACCATTGGGCCAATTTAGCTAATATTTGGTATGGAGAGTCCTTGGGTGACTGGTGTTCAGATTTGTTCAAATGAGGTCACCCGGTCAATTAGTTAAGAAACCAGGGCCATAACTCATAGTGATTCTTACAATGACTTCTTCTAAAAAAATATTTGGCCGATTTAGCTTATATTTGGTACAGAGATACCTTAGGTGACTGGGGTTCATATTTTTTCAAATGGGGTCACTGGGTCAAATAGGGGCAGAGCCAGGGACATAACTTTAAAAACAAAAAAATTAATTTTTGCATTTTGACCTTTAATTTTTGTTTAGGACACATCACAGCCTCATATTTCTTACCTAGATTTTTCTTAGCATGTTCTTCATCTGTATGGATTTTGGTATTGTTTATTTAAACCCTTCCACTCTTGTTTTAATATAGAATTCATCCAAGACAGGATTACTCAAACATTTTTCATCTGATCAACACCAAATTTGGTATATGAATTTTTGACACTTATATACAGATCAAGTTAAAATATGGGTTTGATCCGATATATTTTAACAGAGTTATGGCCCTTTATAATTCACACCCCTTTGCTATGCACTATTAATTTTTAAGAGGACACTCTAGCCTGTATTATTGAAAAAGCCAATTTATCATAGTGTGGTCACCCGATCCTCTTGCTGAATACTGCTTGCTTCAGACCAGTTTACCATCTGTCATTACAAGACATGACATTAGCTAAACAACTACCAGAGTCTACAAGGAATAGTTCATTTCTCCAAGCCTGGACATAGTGTGTCTGACATTTGCAGAATGAAGTCCCCAGATGGTGAATTTAGTGTTGCTACCCCATACAGCAGGCTAGCATCACCAAATACACCTCAATTACCTTATTCTGCTTAGGCCTCATCTTCTGGGACATGTTTTAAAATTTGAAAAAAAGTGACACCATTATATATAACATCTGCAGAGTTATGAAACTTTACTCTTTAATGAAATTATGGAAACATTCCACCCTCCCCCACCCACCCCCTCCCATATGGCCCAGGCCCAACCCTGCCATCAACCAAGATCCCTTCCAAGCCATATCACCTCTCAATTTAATATGTCTTCTCACCACAGAGGCATATATATCTGTAAAGGTACAGGTCATTAAATATATAAACTGGCCAGATGACATGTATTATTCTAATCTAAACATATCTGTAGCAATTTAATGACTGACATTCAATGATACTGTGAATGGCTTTGATTTCTTCAAGTCTGGAAATAGTGTGTCTGACATTTACATAGTGAGGTCCCCAGATGGTGAATTTAGTGTTGCTATTCCATACAGCATGCTAGCATCACCAAATACACCTGCCAGGGACCTAATTCTGCTTAGTCCTCATCTTCTTGGAAGTAACCTAAGTATCAAATTGACAGTTTGATTTAGTCACTTTTTCCACCTGTTCAGTTTCAATGTCCCCCTAATTTGCAGAAGATAAAATGCATAATTGAGGTGCTCAATGGGTGTGTATCACCAACTTCAACTGTAGGACTTCAATCTGTTCCTTGGTTTTATTGGCCATTGAGGCCTAATCAGATTGAGGATGAATTTGGTGATGCTAGCCTGCCTTACAGAATATTGTCATTAAATCCACATTTTTGGGACCTAATTCTGCAAATGTCAGACATACTAAATTCAGGTTTGGCCATTTCATATTATTGTTTTAATCACCACTTATCCAGATGAAATCATACGACTAATATTCAAAGAAAAATGGGGGGGGGGGGTATATATTGGATTAAATTTGTCTTCTATCTGGCATTTGCAGAATGAGGTCCCCAGAGGGTGAATTTAGTTATGCTACCCTGCACAGCAGTCTAGCATCACCAAATACACTAGCCAGGGTCCTCATTCTGCTTAGGCCTCATCTTCTGGGAAGTATATAGGCACTTAAATTGACATTTTTACTTACTTTAGCCCTTCTGTTTAGTTTCTATATCCCCTAATTTGTGAATATAAAATGCATAATTGAGGTGCCCAATGGGTGCACATCACCAACTTTAACTGGAGAACTTCAATCTAATGCTATGTCTCCCACAGGCCTACACAGAATGAGGTCCACAGAGGGTGAATTTGGTGATGCTAGCCCGCATTGCAGGATTGTGTCATTAAATTCACCCTTTGGGGACCTCATTCTGAAAATGTCAGACACTATGTTCAGGCTTGTCTGTTCGAATATTATGTTCTTAACCACCAGTATCCAGTTGAACTCATTATACCCTGATTTTGCAAAGAAAACTTGGGGGGTATATTGGATTGAATTTGTCAGTCTCTATGTCAGACTGTTCTCCCATCCATCCATCTGTCATTATGTCTCTATCCGTCCATCAATTGTTTTCTTCTCCAGATACATATTAAAGACCAAATGGGTTTATATATTTAGGTGTGGATGTCCCCCAGGTGACTCACATTCAGATTTGTTCAAATGAGTTCATCAGGTCAAATATGTGAGAAGTCAGGGCCATAACTCTTTCCTTCCATAGTAATTCTTAAAACAATTTCTTCTCAAGAACCATCTGGACTATTTAGATTATGTTTGGTATGGATGGTCCTTCGGTGACTGGGGTTTAGATTTTTTCAGATTTGGGGTCATTTTAGGAAAATCAGTTCAGTTCAACTCTTAAAATCTAATGTCTGAAATTACCAAATGAATGGATCTCATAGATGGGGATTCACGTTTGTTCAAATAGGGGCGGAGATAAGAGATTTAATTATCAACCAGCCACCCTACCTGTGCTCCGGCGGAGCTATAGTCATCACTCCTCGTCCGTCCATCGTCTGTCCGTCCATCCGTCCGACAACAATTATTTGAACATCTTCTCCTCTGGAACCATAAGACCAAATGGGTTCATATTTGGTGTGGATGTTCCCTAGGTGATTCTCATTCAGATTTGTTCAAATGCGGTCACTGGGTCAAATAGTTGCGAAGCCAGGGCCATAACTCTTTCCCACCATAGTAATTCTTTTAAACATCTTCAGAACAATAAGACCGAATGGTTTCATATTTGGTGTGGATGTTCCCTAGGTGACTCACATTCAGATTTGTTCAAATGAGTTTACTTGAAATAGTTGCGAAGCCAGGGCCATAACTCTTTCCCTCCATAGTATTCTTAAAGTGACTTCTTCTCAAATACCATCAGGCTATATGGGTTCATATTTGGTATGAAGGATCCTTGGGTGACTGGGGTTCAGATTTGTTCAAATCAGGTCACTGGGTCAAATGTGGGCAGGGCCAGGGACATAACTCCAATTTTTTTGTTTTAGATTTAACTCTTTAGATATCTACTTCTTTTAAAGTGATTATGAAAAGTTCTGACTGTTGTGGTCTCCAGAGTCCCAGTCTTATCAGTCTTTGCAGTCTGGTGAGCGACCCCACAGTCATTGACTGTCTTGTTATAACGATTCGGGCGGCCAGACTATATAATCACTATAAATAGTAGCGGGCTGCAATGGGATGAATTATGCTATCCGTGTTTTTATAACGATTCGGGCGTCGTGACATAAAACGCTTAATACAGGTCGTACATCTATCTCACTTAAACCGGCTTAAATATCGAATTTACAATAGTAATACTACTAGTATCACAAATATAATCGTTTATAATCGAACTAAAACAATAAACCATTTAAACTGCACCAGGTTTTTTTGTGGGCTGGAGAACAAAAAATCTTCACAAAAGCAAGTCAATTTATTTCAATCCGAATGATATTACTGTTAAACGCAACCTGTGCCATGTTTTCGCGGGTCTGAAATGTCTTTTAATGTGTTAAACATGGGTTATAATAAACATAAAATTGAGATCAGGGTTCGGGTCGAAATTAGAAAAAGACACATAAAATCCGGATCCAGATCCGGGCATAAAGTTTGTCTGTAAATGGGCTCATTCTCACGTGAAATCAATCCAAGCAGAAGATAATGGGTCTTGTTAGGTTCAATCGTAAAATTGGGCGTAAGTGTATTTTGAGTATGTTAGTACTATAGTACTATATATTTGAGAATCGTTGATAAAAATGGGCGTAAGTATATTTTCGATATGGGCGTGTCCAAAAAAATTCTAAGACTTCCAAAATTTCTAAAACTTCTAAAACTTCAAAAATTAAAAAAATTTTAAAAATTTCAAAAACTTCAAAAATTTCAAAAATTTCAAATTTTTTCAAAAAATTCAAAAACTTCAAAAACTTTCAGTATAATGAAGATGACGAGCAACCAATTTTCGACTGGCCTGAGGCATTACGTTATGGAATGAATAACGACAGCGGATCAGAGAGCAGATCAGAGAGCGGATCAGACAATTGATCTTCTGAAAGTTCATATCGGGACATAGAAGCCGATTTTTGAAGTACTAGCTCACAATCATCTTTTACCTGTTCAGAATGTCACAGTTACCAACACCAGCTCGAGGATTGGGACCTGGAAATTGAACTTATGGAGGAGTGCACATATCTGTTGGACAGTGCCTATTCATCCGAAGAAATGTCTGACGATTCTGTCAACTGGGATTAAAAATGAAGACTTTAAATATTGTATATCCTACCATATGTGAACTTGAATTATGTCATCACCAATAAATACATGTATAATCGATTATCTTTTCAATAATAATATCTCGCTGGGTTCTATCGTGTTAAAAATCTTTTGTTTGACAAGAGATTTTCCACTCAATGTTTGTCACAGACCTACGTCATAATACTCCCCCTCCTCCCCTATCCCAACCACATTCACATCACTTACCCGCACCTATTCATGTGCGTACACAATGTGTACGTGTCGGACAAGACATCCAAATAAGGAGTATTAGCTCATAGTAAAGCAACGATCTTTATTCATCTTTCAGCATAAATTGCATCTGTGTATTATCGCGAATTATTGAAAGAGCGTACGTTTATAGAGTTATTGTTCTTAGAACGAGAATCGTTAGTCGGTTATTTTAAAAAGCGTTGCTAAAAAAGGGGACGGGGACCCCGCCCCACCCTGTTTTAGGGAAGTTACTCGGATCTGTATTTTGAGTAACAGATGAATATTCCTACCTACTGGACAGTGCCTATTCATCCGAAGACATGTCTGATTCTGTCAACTGGAACTAGCATCAGTTATGACACTCTTATGTTGTATATCCTACCATATGTGAACTTGAATTATGTCATCACCAATAAATACATGTATAATCGATTATCTTTTCAATAATAATATCTCTCTGGGTTCTATCGTGGTAAAAATCTTTTGTTTGACAAGAGATTTTCCACTCAATGTTTGTCACAGACCTACGTCATAATACTCCCCTCCCCAACACCCCCTACCCCAACCACCTTCACATCTCAACTCACTTACCCGCACCTATTCATGCACGTATATATTGTACAATGTGTACGTGTCTGAACACAAGACATCCAAATAAGGAGTATTACCTCATAGTAAAGCAACGCTCTTTATTCATCTTTCAACATAAATGGCATCCGTGTATTATCGCGAATTATTGGAAGAGCGTACGTTTATAGAGTTATTGTTCTTAGAACAAGAATCGTTAGTCTTCTATCGTGGTAAAAATATTTTGTTTGGCAGGAGATTTTCCACAATAATCTCAGCTGCTTGTCGCGTTAATGCTAATACGTCACATAATCTTATCACACATACATAATAGCAGCTTATCGAACTATGCATACATACGCTCAAATAATATGTACACGCTGTAACACGCAACCCTTGAAGTTACTTTGATGTTATTGTTATTTTGAACAAACTGAAAACATGATGATGCAAGAAATTTTCTATTTGTTATGCTTATCGCTGTACCAATTGATTGTATGTAATCAACGACAAAATGACCAACACGCCGAGAATGATTCATACCATGCTGATGATAAACACTGGAATATATGTATTCATACTGATGGTGACATTGGCCAAGATGACAGCGACTCGGACTGGGATTAAAAATGAACACTTTAAATATTGTATATCCTACCATATGTGAACTTGAATTATGTCATCACCAATAAATGCTGGAATAATCGATTATCTTTTCAATAATAATATCTTTCTGGGTTCTATCGTGGTAAAAATCTTTCTACAATTGATTGACAAGAGATTTTCCACAATAATCTCAGCTGCTTATCGCGTTAATGCTAATACATCACATAATCTCATGACACGTACATATTAGCAGCTTATCGAACTATGCATACATACGCTCAAATAATATGTACACGCTGTAACACGCAACCCTTGAAGTTACTTTGATGTTATTGTTATTTTGAACTGAAAACATGATGATGCAAGAAATTCTCAATTTGTTATGCTTATCGCTGTACCAATTGATTGTATGTAATCAACGACAAAATGACCAACACGCCGAGAATGATTCATACCATGTTGATGATAAACACTGGAATATATGCATTCATACTGATGGTGACATTGGCCAAGACGACAGCGACTCGGACCAGTCCATCAGACGCCATCCCGTCTATTCCATCATATAATTGTCTCCACAATGTTTTACCTGAAATAATTTGACGTCATTGCTCTTACATAAATAATAAAGAGCGTTTATTCTTTACTTCTCAATCACGATGCAGTTATTGAGCATCGTGTATCGCTATTTCACCAGAGGTCACACGTTAGACCGTGTACACGTATATACATACGTAACATCAGACTAAACAAAGCTGATATGTTTCGATTGTTTGCGATTGTGACTGTAAATAGGTCTATCGAGTATATGGCATATAGCGCCACTTACCCACACCTATTCGTGCGCGTACACATTGTACCTTGGTATGTCAATGGATTGCTGGAAATCAACAAAATGTTAAAGAAACACAATAAACGCACTGATGTTTGAATATTAAAGGAACACAATGCACTCTAAAGGGACACAAGACACTCATTATGAATGAATGTTTACAATACAAGCGCAGTGGTTGAAAGTTAAAATGACACAGAACAATATTTAAAGTTCAAATTTTCGGGCTCTTAATGCGCCTTTTATCATTACGTATCGTTTCTCACTCTACTCTAGAAAAAGAGCAAGTGAGCAAGGGAAAAGAGCAAAAGAGCAAGAGGTGAGGAAAAAAGAGCAAGTGAGCAAGGGAAAAAGAGCAAAAGAGCAAGAGGTGAGGAAAAAAGAGCAAGTGAGCTCTTTTTTCCTCACCTCTTGCTCTTTTGCTCTTTTCCCTTGCTCACTTGCTCTTTTTCTCCTCTTCTCTTGCTCGTTTGCTCTTTTCCCTTGCTCACTTGCTCTTTTTCTCCTCTTCTCTTGCTCTTTTCCCTTGCTCACTTGCTCTTTTTCTCCTCTTCTCTTGCTCTTTTGCTCTTTTCCCTTGCTCACTTGCTCTTTTTCTCCTCTTCTCTTGCTCTTTTGCTCTTTTCCTTTGCTCACTTGCTCTTTTTCTCCTCTTCTCTTGCTCTTTTGCTCTTTTCCCTTGCTCACTTGATCTTTTTCTCCTCTTCTCTTGCTCACTATTTTCTCTTTTTCCCTCTGCCCTCTTGCACATTTGCTTTTTTCCCTATCCCCTCTTCTTGCTGTGATATTACGTATGTATATACGTGTACAATGTCTAACATGTGACCTCTGTTGGAATAGCGATACGCGATGCTCAATAACTTCATCGTGATAGAGAAGTAAAGAATAAACGCTCTTTATTATCTATGTAAGAGCAATGACATTCAAATTATTTCAAGTAAAAAATTGAGGAGACAATTATATGGACGGCGTCTGATGGACTGGTCCGAGTCGCTGCCATCTTGTCCATTGTCACCATCAGTATGAATGCATATATTCCAGTGTTTATCATCAGTATGGTATGAATCATTCTCGGCGTGTTGGTCATTTTGTCGTTGATTATAAACAATCAATTGGTACAGCGATAAGCATAACAAATGGAAGATTTCTTGCATCATCATGTTTTCAGTTCAAAATAACAATAATATCAAAGTAACTCAGAGTCATGGATAAAGTCGACAAATATTTGAATAATGGTTACGAAGATCGTGATGCAGTGAAAATGTCAATATTAAAGTACAAACCGATGCTAGAAAAAATACATGGACGAAACAAATGACACTTCTGACGAAAGTGATGACAATTCGGACGAAAGTGACAGTGAATAGTTAATATAATAAAAAAAAAATTGTATTATGTACCACATGTCATGTTATTTTACTGCGGCGGCGGCGGCGGCTGCGGCGGCTGCGGCAACGGCGGCGGCGGCAACAGCGGTGGCGGCGGCAGCGGCGGTGTCATGTTATTTGCCCCCCAAAAAAGTATATGTTGTTTTTGTTGTTGTGGCTGATGTTGTTGTTGTTGTTGGTCGTGGTGTTGTTGTTGTTGGTGGTGTTGTTGTTGTTGTTGTTGTTGTTGGTGTTGTTGGTGGTGTTGTTGTTGTTGTTGGTGGTGGTGTTGTTGTTGGTGGTGGTGGTGTTGTTGTTGTTGTGGTCGTCATCATCGGCGTTGTTGTTCCTCTTTCTCAAAAGTTACGAACGATTAATAGAATACCAGCATCGAATGAAAACATCACCCATACATAACATGATCATGAAGAAAATGGTCAAACTGACCAAACACGGATATAATAATGAATGGGCTGTAGATTCAGACAACGATTAAATTTCAATAAACTTCATCAACATGATATTCTCGTTTTCGTTATATATCTATAAGCGGGGGGAGAGTGAGTGGATTATTGGGAATTGTAGAGTGAGAAACGATACAAAAGGATAAAAGGCGCATTAAGAGCCCGAAAATTTGAACTTTAAATATTGTTCTGTGTCATTTTAACTTTCAACCACTGCGCTTGCATTGTAAACATTCATTCATAATGAGTGTCGTGTGTCCCTTTAGAGTGCATTGTGTTCGTTTAATATTCAAACATCAGTGCGTTTATTGTGTTTCTTTAACATTTTGTTGATTTCCAGCAATCCATTGACATACCAAGGTACAATGTGTACGCGCACGAATAGGTGTGGGTAAGTGGCGCTATATGCCATATACTCGATAGACCTATTTACAGTCACAATCGCAAACAATCGAAACATATCAGCTTTGTTTAGTCTGATGTTACGTATGTATATACGTGTACACGGTCTAACGTGTGACCTCTGGTGAAATATCGATACACGATGCTCAATAACTGCATCGTGATATAGAAGTAAAGAATAAACGCTCTTTATTATTTATGTAAGAGCAATGACGTCAAATTATTTCAGGTAAAACATTGTGGAGACAATTATATGATGGAATAGACGGGATGGCGTCTGATGGACTGGTCCGAGTCGCTGTCATCTTGGCCAATGTCACCGTCAGTATGAATGCATATATTCCAGTGTTTATCATCAACATGGTATGAATCATTCTCGGCGTGTTGGTCATTTTGTCGTTGATTACATACAATCAATTGGTACAGCGATAAGCATAACAAATTGAGAATTTCTTGCATCATCATGTTTTCAGTTCAAAATAACAATAACATCAAAGTAACTTCAAGGGTTGCGTGTTACAGCGTGTACATATTATTTGAGCGTATGTATGCATAGTTCGATAAGCTGCTAATATGTACGTGTCATGAGATTATGTGACGTATTAGCATTAACGCGATAAGCAGCTGAGATTATTGTGGAAAATCTCTTGTCAATCAATTGTAGAAAGATTTTTACCACGATAGAACCCAGAAAGATATTATTATTGAAAAGATAATCGATTATTCATGCATTTATTGGTGATGACATAATTCAAGTTCACATATGGTAGGATATTCAATATTTAAAGTGTTCATTTTTAATCCCAGTCCGAGTCGCTGTCATCTTGGCCAATGTCACCATCAGTATGAATACATATATTCCAGTGTTTATCATCAGCATGGTATGAATCATTCTCGGCGTGTTGGTCATTTTGTCGTTGATTACATACAATCAATTGGTACAGCGATAAGCATAACAAATAGAAAATTTCTTGCATCATCATGTTTTCAGTTTGTTCAAAATAACAATAACATCAAAGTAACTTCAAGGGTTGCGTGTTACAGCGTGTACATATTATTTGAGCGTATGTATGCATAGTTCGATAAGCTGCTATTATGTACGTGTGATAAGATTATGTGACGTATTAGCATTAACGCGATAAGCAGCTGAGATTATTGTGGAAAATCTCTTGCCAAACAAAATATTTTTACCACGATAGAAGACTAACGATTCTCGTTCTAAGAACAATAACTCTATAAACGTACGCTCTTCCAATAATTCGCGATAATACACGGATGCCATTTATGTTGAAAGATGAATAAAGAGCGTTGCTTTACTATGAGGTAATACTCCTTATTTGGATGTCTTGTGCTCAGACACGTACACATTGTACAATATATACGTACATGAATAGGTGCGGGTAAGTGAGTTGAGATGTGAAGGTGGTTGTGGTAGGGGTGTTGGGGAGGGGAGTATTATGACGTAGGTCTGTGACAAACATTGAGTGGAAAATCTCTTGTGAAACAAAAGATTTTTACCACGATAGAACCCAGAGAGATATTATTATTGAAAAGATAATCGATTATACATGTATTTATTGGTGATGACATAATTCAAGTTCACATATGGTAGGATATACAACATAAGAGTGTCATAACTGATGCTAGTTCCAGTTGACAGAATCAGACATGTCTTCGGATGAATAGGCACTGTCCAGTAGGTAGGAATATTCATCTGTTACTCAAAATACAGATCCGAGTAACTTCCCTAAAACAGGGTGGGGGCGGGGCCCTCGACCCCTTTTTTTAGCAACGCTTTTTAAAATAACCGACTAACGATTCTCGTTCTAAGAACAATAACTCTATAAACGTACGCTCTTTCAATAATTCGCGATAATACACATATGCAATTTATGCTGAAAGATGAATAAAGATCGTTGCTTTACTATGAGCTAATACTCCTTATTTGGATGTCTTGTGCTCCGACACGTACACATTGTGTACGCGCATGAATAGGTGCGGGTAAGTGATGTGAAGGTGGTTGGGATAGGGGAGGAGGGGGGGGGGGTATTATGACGTAGGTCTGTGACAAACATTGAGTGGAAAATCTCTTGTCAAACAAAAGATTTTTAACACGATAGAACCCAGCGAGATATTATTATTGAAAAGATAATCGATTATACATGTATTTATTGGTGATGACATAATTCAAGTTCACATATGGTAGGATATACAATATTTAAAGTGTTCATTTTTAATCCCAGTTGACAGAATCGTCAGACATTTCTTCGGATGAATAGGCACTGTCCAACAGATATGTGTACTCCTCCATAAGTTCAATTTCCAGGTCCCAATCCTCGAGCTGGTGTTGGTAACTGTGACATTCTGAACAGGTAAAAGATGATTGTGAGCTAGTACTTCAAAAATCGGCTTCTATGTCCCGATATGAACTTTCAGAAGACCAATTGTCTGATCCGCTCTCTGATCCGCTCTCTGATCTGCTCTCTGATCCGCTCTCTGATCTGCTCTCTGATCCGCTGTCGTTATTCATTTCATAACGTAATGCCTCAGGCCAGTCGAAAATTGGTTGCCCGTCATCTTCATTATATTGAAAGTTTTGAAATTTTTTGAAATTTTTGATATTTTTGAAGTTTTTGAAGTTTTTGAAATTTTTGAAATTTTTGAAAGTTTTTGAAATTTTTGAAATTTTTGAAGTTTTTGAAATTTTGGAAGTTTTGGAAGTTTTTGAAATTTTTTGGACACGCCCATATCGAAAATATACTTACGCCCGTTTTTATCAACGATTCTCAAATATATAGTACTATAGTACTAACATACTCAAAATACACTTACGCCCAATTTTACGATTGAACCTAACGAGACCCATTATCTTCTCCAAGCGCCATGTTCACCGTTTCCAAATAAACTGAGTTCCGCGTGGCTCAGCTGCCATTTAGTGTATTAAATACTTGACTATTTATATGAAATAGAAAAGAACTATTCGTATCCGAATCCGGGAATGATCTGACCTAAACATCAACATCTATAACCTAGTTCCACGCGACTCAGTTTACATTTATTGTATTAAATAAGCATTACTTTTTAAGAAGAAAATCCGGATCCGGGCATAATGTGTACCTTTGAATATTATCATTAAATACGTGGAAATTAATTCGGTTCCGCACATGGTGTGTATCTTTAAATGCGATAATCATTCCGTGAAATCAATCCAACAGCCTAGTATAACGTCTCAAAATCAACTTATAACTTTGTTCCACGTGACATTTAATATATCAAAAAGACGATAATTTATATGGAAAAAAGAGAGAGAGAGAGAAAAACCGGATCCGGACATGATATCTACCTTTAAATATGATCAATAATAATCAAGATAATTAATTCGGATCCGGACATGGTGTGTTCCCTTAAATGCCATCATGATCACGTAAAATCAATCCAACCATTGTGTCTATATGAAAAAATAAGAAGTATGCTGATCCGGGCACGATATGTACCTTTAAATACGCTTAATCGGGTTGAATGAGCACGACAGCACTATATTGGTTTAATCGTGTCAGAAACGGCTTTTAATGGGTTAAATGTGTGATAAAACAAGCATGAAATTCATACCAGAATCCGGGTCGAAATCCGGTAAAAAGACATCTAAATCCGGGTCGAAATCCGGGATCCGGAATCCGAAATCCGGTAAAAAGACACACCCCCAAAAACAGACCATGATAGAGCGAATGTCAGTAAATAAGATTCTTCCACCTGATAGAGCTATGTTAGAGCTGAGAAATATTTGAAATAGAAAAAAAGTTATCGTATCAATTTGAAAAAAAAGTCTTGCGAGCCCAGATGACAGAATTCAGGGGAGAGAAATCGGGCTATTTTCCTGTAATCAATAACACAGAGTTGGACTTCACTGAATACGAAAACCCTGTTGCGTATCCATATTTTTCACTTTTTTGAGAACTTTCCCAGTTTTGTAAAATAAATAAACCTTCAAACCAGTAATGACACAGTTAACACAGGCTACACTGGCTGTTATGCCCCCCAGATACTCATATTTCTATTTTTCAGACCCCCTACAACCCGTGAAATCGTGTACTGCTACCTAAGGGGGCGGTCAAGTGACCAATTTGGAATGGGGATTTCTATGCAAATCTGCGGAGCAAAAGTTACAGAGTTGCGCGCACTTCTGAGTGTGAATTGATGTGGTATAAGAAATAACCGGTATTTATCTGGCGGGACCGCATGGAACATGTTCCATTATAATGTTGATGTATTTATTTTTTAATATTATATTTAATTTTCAAATGTAGGTCATGTGATGTAATTCACGAAAAAATTTCTCAAAAATATATTTATTTAACCATTTGAGTGCCAGGTCCGATTTTTGTATCGACCCATATACCCTGTGCCAATGCATTCTCTTATATATGCGAGTCGACCATAGGTCGACTTATTTTGTAGGTTTAGGGCCGATGAGATCGGCCCCTGACACTCAAAGGGTTAAACAATTTCTAATTTACCTAGCGCACAAGCCAGTAAATATTAGGGCTGTTCATATTAGGAAGGTTAATCTTATCGACCATTGTTCTCCTAGTTATTGAACCCTCCTTGATAATTATATCTTTGAGGCTTTCGAATTAACGCAAAATATAATACTCATCAGCAATTTTATCTCGATCCTTCGTCCAAGATTATAAATATGATCGACCACTTTCATTTAGAAATCCGACTAGGGTCACGACTACCTCCCAAACACCCCTAGACCCTATAGCAGTAAGTTCCGCAGCGTCCGTGATGCCGAGACCATATTCAGATATTGGCGTTTATGCGATCAACTCATTTGATCAACTATGACGTCCCATCTTCAAGAGGAGTATATGTAACTAGAACCGAGGAGATTTCCAAATGGAAGTAACGCTAAAACATCAATTGGGAAGGTATCCTCCAGCCTGAAAATGATATTGACAAAGCAGTAACAATATTATATAACAGGTTCCATGATATAATGCAAATCACTCTACCCCAAATTATTGTCACAAAAGACAAAATATGGCTCAATTCAAATATTCAACGTGAAATAAGAGGGCGCGATAGACTGAGATAGCCATCAGAAGTAACACTGAAAACAATTGGAATAGATATAAGAAGTCAAGAAATAAAGTCAATAACATGAAAAAAATTTGCTAAAGCAAAATTCGAAGATAACCTCGAAGACAAGATTTTAACGATAGCTCATCGCCGCGAGATTTTTGGCATCTAATAAACTTCCTGCTGAACAAAAACATATCTTAAGTTCCCCCTATTTATTCCCCAGATGACGACATTGATATTAATGGAACTACCCTGGTTTCGGATAATCTCGGAAAAGCAGAATGTCCAAACAGAAAATTTATCCCAAACTCCGTGATTGACCAAGAAGGCCGAACTCTGCCAGATTTTCCATTAAAATCCAAACATGAGTTATTAGACATTGAATTATCATGTGATGGCATTGTCAGTCCAATAAAAGTACCTTAATCTAATAAAGCATACGGCTATGATGGAGTTATTAAAAAAAATGCTTCACAGCACGGCGGAGGCTATATATAGGAGAGTGGCTAAAATGCAAGCTTGGCGCCAAGCTTGGCAGTTTTTAAGGCAGGTGACTAAAAGACAAGCTTGGCGTTTTCAAATCTTTAAAAAGCCTTTTAAACGCTGTTTTCGGGTGAATTATGCGGGAATAGCACCAGTTAATTACTTATATGGCCCATTTTCGTAAATTAATCGACAATAGTGGCAGTAATGTCCCCGATTGGTTGGTTAATAGGGGGCGTGGTCACAAAATCAAAACATCGTCTTTTTACGCAGATTTCTTGTCGGTTTTTGGTCGATTTCTCTTTTTAAACATAAGCGACCCGTATCTATACTATTTCGGAAATCCCTGAATACTGGGAAATTCCCTTCTCAGTGGAAGAAAGCTAATGTGATACCCATTTTCATAAAAGGAGACCACACAGAGAGAGCCAATTATCGCCATATATCTCTGTTGCCAAGTCTTGGCAAAGTCTTCGAAAAAGAGTAGTCATAAGTCTTCGAAAAAGAGTAGTCATAAGATTGTATCGAACTTCTTTGAAGAAAATAATTAACTTTATCCAAAACCAGTCCGGCTTTGTTCCAAAACATAGCACAACTTTCCAGTTAATTTACTTATATCGCCAACTATGCCAGACTCTCGACAAAGGCTTATATACCGTTTCTGTATTTTGTGACATTTCTAAAGCATTCGAGTCTGGCATCGAGGCCTTATCTTCAAAACCAAACAGTACGGAATAAATGGACGACTCTCAAAATGGCCGGACGATTATCTCACCAATAGGAAGCTATTTAATGATACTTATTCTGATTTCCAAACTATTCTAGTGGGAGTGCCTCATTGGTAATTCCTTGACCCCTTCCTATTCCTAAATAGCACAACTGATCTACCTGATAATCTCACGTCAACAATTAGGATGTACGCAGATGACACATGCCTAACAACTTCTCATTTTGATCTAAACTGCATGCTTACAACTAGTCAACGAAGACCTCGAAAGAGTCAGATTATGGGATGAACGACGGCTTGTCACTGCATCAAGACTATCACTGCTGAGGCTGAGGAAATTAAAGGTACTCAATCCGATCAGACGCTCCTAAATTACTATTTCTTTGGCTTCGGTCAAAAATAATAACCATTTGATTTTAGAGTTATCCATCTTCATCCGCATCTTCGCCCGTTTGACCACATGCTTCTGGTCCACAAACAATAGAAATAGCAAACTTCAAAAATCGATATCTAATCACTCTGAGTATTGATGGGTGGGTTCCTCGACTCGAATCAAATAGTTTTTACCCCCGAAGCCAAAGAAATAGTAATTTAGGAGCGTCTGATCGGATTGAGTACCTTTAAACACAATATCGATAGCAAGACCCTTGAAAAACTATATAACACGTATATACTTCCCATTTTAGACAATATTATATGTGACCCGCCATATCAAATTCAGTCGGAAGTCGGGATTTATTTTTACCCTGTGCCAATGCATTCTCTTATATATGCGAGTCGACCATAGGTTGCCTCGCATATATAAGAGAATACATTGGCCTAACAATTTGTTATCATTTTTTTTAAATAAATGTTTCTGACAATTTTTAGGACATAAAATAAAAAACATACATTACCCTTCAGGGAGCCCCACACATATATAGAAGCATATAGAAGAGTGTAGTCTGCTCATGTTTGTCTGGGGCTCTGTATGGGTGAAATTATAAAATTGTTAAAGAATATAAGCAAAAATTATTAAAATTGTAAAAAATTGTTAGGCCAATGCATTCTCTTATATATGCGAGGCGACTTATGGTCGACTCGCATAGTATAAGAGAACGCATTGGCACTGGGTAAAAAAAATCCCGGCTTCCGACTGGATTTGATATGGCGGGTCACATATATGCTAATGCTGTTTGGGGGTCTACTTCAGAATACTTATTGGATACACTCGGTCGAGTACACAAAGATGCCGCACGAATTGTCACAGGTTTAAATCGTTCAGTATCATTTTAATAGATTATGGCAAGAGGTTGGTTGGCGTACAATAGAGAGACGCAGACAAGATCGTCACCTCCAAGTAATTCCTAGAATTATCTGCGAGGAATGTCCATTATACCTAAACAATCAGCACGATCGGGCGAACGCACGGGATATAATCTTAAGATTCCCCTATAGGTTTATCATTATTTCGCAAACACGGAACACAATTAAACAATCTTTTCTCCCCTCAATCGTTTTAGAATGAAATAAACTACCTATATATATATTGTAAAAGAAACCAAAAAATAAATATGATACATTCAAAATCTCGAAACCTGTGTAGCAAACAAAATTCATACAAGTTCCTAAACCAGATATCTGAAACTCCTATTTGTACTTGTATTTCAGGAGATGCTAACCACTATTTCCATGCATGTCCATTTTTTTAAACGAAGAGAGGATAAATCTTTATCGAAATTTAAGTATCCACGGGTTTTACTCACTCGAAACTAAACATTTTCTTTACGGAGTAGAAGGCATACCCGACAATGAAAATACCATTAATTTTAGATTAATACAACCGTACATAACTAAAACTAAGAGTTTTGAACAACCATAATCAAATCATTTGATTTGAAGAAGAAAAACAAAAATGTCTCATTACTGACTATACCCCGACGCACACCGGCTATTTTAATAGTCCTCCAAAACAAAAAAAATCCGTGGACAAAAAATATCACCAAACAAAGCTACATACCAAATAATGCTGCACCGTTTCCAAATTCTGCTATTGTTTATTTTTAAACGGACATGACTCATTCGAGCTTCCAAAATGTGTCTGCGTAATCTGGAAGAAGGTATAATACACAATGGGCAGATAGGTTGATAAATACACGAACTATTAATATACCGGTTTCATATGATCAGAAAAATACTTGCCACGGTCACAGCCAGTTTCCAGCTAATTGTCCCCCAAATTTTTTCGGAGTACTATTATAATCAGCACGTCCATCCGTCCGTGAGGATAGCCGTCTGTCCGTGCGTCCGTCTACAATTTCTTTCAGCACGCCCTATACAGGCCACATCCTTCATACAATCTTCACCAAACTTCACACGTAGCTTCAGGGTGACCTATATACGGGAGCTATTTTCCGAATTTAGATGAAAAGTATGGTCGCCAGTATGGCACATCATACAGACCACATCCCTCATCCGATCTAACTTCATATGGATCTTCGGTGTGACCTCTAGATCTGAGCCTCCTATTTTGACCGAAATTTGCTGAAAAGCATAGCCGCCATTGGTCATCTTGGAATTTACTCTTTCTATGACTAAATCTTTCCACACACCATGCAGGCCACATCTCTCATCCGATCGGCACCCTAAACTTCATATTGACATTCGGGGTGTCCTCTAAATGGGAGCCTCTTATTTTCACCGAAATTTGTTGAAAACATGGCCTCCAGCAGCCATTTTGGATTTCAAATTTGAATCCATCGGCACACCCCTCAGCCCGAATTTATTGGAGAATTGATTTGAAAATTTACAGGCATGTTTAGAATCACCTCTAAATGGGAGCAATAAAATTTGAATTTGTTTCGATGAAAAACATGGCTAACGCCAGCCGTCTTGAAGTTTACTTTGTGCATGACTAAATCCATTGACATATCATACAGACCACATCCCTCAATTGATGATCACTAAACTTCATATGGATCTTCGGTGTGAGATCTAGATGGGAGCTTCCTATTTTGACCGAAATTCGTTGAAATCCATGGCAGCCAGCGACCATCTTGGAATTTACTCTTTGTATGACTAAATCCTTTGGGGCACCCTACAGACCACAACTTCATATGGATCGTCGGGGCGACATCCAGTTTATCATTCTATTGACTGCCAATCATAAAATTAAATCATCCACAAGTTGAGCTACGATGTCATTGCAACATTCATTTAAAGCTCTCCTTGCATTGGATATACACCCAATTCTATTGAGATCTGATGATCCATATTTAGACACATCTGACAAAATATCAACAGTTCGATATAAGCAAAGAGAAATAACACAAGAATGAACAATGCACACACAACCAAGTAAAACATCATGTGATGTCCTTATCGTGCGTGGTGAACCTTTATATTATTATATGCGAAATGAAATCTCTCCAAAAGATTAAGTATGAAACTCAGACACCCACCCCTAGAGGCACGAAAACGGGTATCTACAAGAAAAAAATAAACACTGAATGTATTTCCTTGCATATCATAATTATATCTGAATTGGTATCTGACGGTATGTGCTTTTCTTTAGTGCATTTTGTCATCACAATCAGTCCAGTTGAAAGTTTTTGTCAGGTGCTGTTTGAAATCAAGTACTATTATTATTTATGATATAGTCTGTGAATTATTTTTTGATATACTACAGTGGAAATGTTTACCTAGCTCATACTCGCATAACGTAACATTGAAAAATCAATTATAAATAGCTACGTTCTGCTAGATCGAGACACAGGCAAAATTGTAGTTATCTATCCTGGATTAATTAACAACTATGGTAACCAAATACAAGACAATTAGATGCCTTGTGTGCCTTCCAGTAAACTTTGAGATGCTTTAGACGTACCAAACTGACAAGTTGTATGAATATAAACACTTAAGCTGACATTGGAGCAAGCTGATTAACAAGAAGCAACATTCACCACTTAAAGACATATTATGTACTTATTCGGGTGCGTGAAACTAGTAAGTTAGTATTCAGGCAGTATGCCAACTGGAGGAATATAGGATTCTAGTAACATCGCCGAAAATTTCAAACAAATCGACCTTACCAATCCATAGAAAACATCGTCTGAACTACGCGCAATTGTAAATAGTTACTTCTCGATTCGGGACGCAACTATCTGCGATAAGCTAACGAAAACGATTTCGCCATTGAGAATCACTGTATTTAATTAATATATAAGAATGGCGGTGTTTGTTGTCAATTTCGATATAATATTTGTAAAAATTACTACTTTGAGAAAGATTATTCTCCATTTCTATTTGATCACCCTACCGGATTGTTTACATCACTTTAACGGTATATTCTCTTTATTATAGGCTTGACTTGAGTTATTAACTTGCATAATATTGATGAAACCTTCTTTTCTTGCTATCACATAGCATCATCCATGTGATAGTTAAGCACTTATCACGTGTGCATTCTTGTGATTCCCTTGCTGAATTATGTTGTACACTAATTAAATTTGAACAAATGTTGTTTAATGTGAATGTCCGGAATGTTTACCACTTTCTCACAGAAATGGTTTGAAAATAGAGTTTATTTCTCACCCATCCAGACAAATCAATGCAAATTGTATGTATTTCACTGAATCACATTGTTGTGGATGTGTACTAATTACAGTACCGCACTTAAGAATGTGAATCAAGTGAACGTTATTACACACTCATTTGTCATGCTGTAAGTTACACCTTAGGCACATCCTTACCCAACAGAACGGCCCTGTGCCAATGCATTCTCTTATATATGCGAGTCGACCATAGGTCGCCTCGCATATATAAGAGAATGCATTGGCTTAACACATTACAAATTATAAAATTGTTAAAGAATGTAAGAAAAAATGGTAAAAAGTGTTAAAAAAAGATTTTTTTTGGGCCAATGCATTCTCTTATATATGCGAGGCGACCTATGGTCGACTCGCATATATAAGAGAATGCATTGGCATGGGGCATAACTGTAACCATCACAATGTGGTCAATGAGCCGGTTCCAATGATATCCATATTTGTATGGCTCTATTGAGACAGACCGAAGATATTTTAGGCTGTTGAAGCTTTATTTGGCCGGTTTTGGCCGGTTTGTTGGGTAAAGGGTTAATCAATGTACAATATATGTACATATATTCGCCTATATACCTTATGCTATATTATGGAATACTATGATTCCATTCTCCTTCCATTGAGTTGAACTAATCAACTATAACCTTCTTTAATAGTCAGATACATAACTGTTCCTATATTCTATTATATGCTGTATGTGTGATTTGTTCAGATTGATATGATAATGATTGCTTGTGCAATTTTTGGCCATGAGTTCTAGGTGTGCACGTGACAGTAATTTACAACAAGATACTAACCATACTGAATGTTTGTAAGTAATATTGATGTTATCTAATATTCCTAAGTTTTAAGACTAAAAAGAGTAAAAAGAGATCCAGGGGAAACAGATATGAGTTGCGGAAAAATGCTTTTGGGACACATTGAATACCCACCCACCCTGCCATACGTGCCCGGAAAACACATTTTGACCCCCTGCGTAGTTATGAGATGTGATCACATATTATTCTCAGTGTCTACAGTTGTGATCAAAATTTAACACTGACCCCTTCGTATTTTATTTGAACCACAATGTTCACGCTCAGGTTTCAATGTTAATTTTGTAGCAAGATCTATACGGATGACGCAAAATGACAATGGAAGGAAAAACTGTCATTGATTCCATATGCACAAAAAGTATTGAGCTTTCTGTAAACAGAATATTGTGAGTGATGATTGGATTCTTTTGTTCTGTTCAAATACATATACAAAATAGTAATTAGGAGAGAGAAAAGAAGAAGAAGCTACATATATGATTGTATAATGCCGGGAATTTAATTTGATATTAGCAGCTGTATCAATAGATTGTGACACAATCCTGATGTTGAGTTGTGCAACCTTGAACGGTGGCAAACTTTATAACACAAAGGAAACTAAGAAAAACATATAAAACCATAACTTCTGACATAATATTTGGGCAGAACAGTTGTTGCATTTATCTTGCTTATGTGTGCATAATGGGGACCTGTAATTAGTCTGGTCGTTGAAGCATTGGACCAAGAACAAATTGGTTACAAGCTGTTTTTGGTGGTGTCATTTTATCGGGCAGAGCCTGAGGAACAACATATCCAAAATCGTCTAAAATCAGCTTTGGGGAAACTTTTCTAGAGCATTTTGAAAAAAAGGTCCTATTTGTGTTTTTTATGTATGATTTTCCGTTTCTTATGAAATATACACATGAATGTCATTTAAATTAAAGTTATACAGATGCCAGGCATATACAACATAAACAAATTATTATTGTTGTCATGACAGACGTATGTTATTTCGTGTACGATTTGATTGTCAAAATTCAAAATGGCGGACAAAATGGCGACCGAAATTGATAAAATTGGACAACTTTCACTAAATTTCACCAGATCGTTTCCATTCATAAGAAATTTGGTTTAAATGGCCATTTGTGACAACATACACCATTTTAAATCAATGTCTGATAATTGTGAGCCATATCACGAGGATTGGGAATTTGGGCCCTTCAAATTCGAAATAGATAGTACTAAATATCGAAGAACAATCAAATATTATTTTAATGCCCAGAATAACCGCAAATCGAACACACCAGTGTACTGAATACTCATTAGATATGAACCACTAGTTCCCATTTAGATGAAACGAGGCAATCACTTCCAAAAATAGGGACACTATGGCTACTGGAAGTAGTATAATTGGGAATTTCGTTAAAGTTCACCAGATTGGATCCATTTAGACGAAAAAACATGTAATGGCTAGCACAACAGTAAATGATGTCGGACCCTAATCCGATAATAATGAGCTATATGTCGAGAATTTGTCCCTACAGTTTCCCAAAAGAGCGGCGAATATTGCAATTGAAAGTCCAAAATATCTATTTCGTCATTGATTTTTAACTAAATATGATCATATCCGGTATCGAATATAATTTGATGAGTGTCCACAGCAACCAAACTAGTATCGAAATACATCCAATGAGTGTCAATAACAACTTAACGCATGTCCCAATCCACCTAAGGAGTGTAAAACCACGCAACAGGTGTCTCAACCGCCTTCTTAATAATATACCAAATTAATCTGTGAGTGTCCCAGTCCATACAAGGGGCATTCCAAATCAGCCAACGAGTGTCCCAAACAACATAATATGTAACACAGTCCACCAAAATAGTGTCACAAACCATCCAATTAGTGCCCAAACCAGTCCAATGTGTGTTCCATACCATCCAACGATTGCCATATCAGCCCATATGTCACCCGTCGTGTGTCCCAATTCGTGTACGTTGTGTCCCAAACCACACAAATGGGTGTCTCAAATCAAGTGTGTACCACAAACCATCCAATGGGTGTGCCAAACCACATATGAGTTTCCATATTCACACAAGTGAGTGCCCCAAGACACCCGATGATTATCAAAACCATCAGGAGTGTCTAAACCGTCTCAAACCACACACTGAATGTTCCAGTCATTTAATAGGTGTCCCAAAACTAGTGTACAAAACCATCCATCAAATATATCAAACTATGTTTTGGTAAACTCATTGGATGGTTTGACAAACTCACTTGATCGTGTGAGATACTCGATGGAGGGTTTTGTACACTATTGTAGATGTATTGATATAACAGTTGGCTGTTGGACAGTGTTGGTTCATAACACCAGTCCTGTCCAGTTGGGTGGATAGGGAACTTGTTGGATGGTTTATGATGCTAGTTTTATGGTTTGGGTCACCCGTTGGGTGATTTGGGTGATTTGGGTGACTTCAGTTGGATTCTCTTGGGACACCAATTGGGTGGAGTGTTCACATTGAGTTGTTTGGGACACTCGCTATATATTTAGATACTGGTTATGTGCATTGGGACACTGCGTGGCCGATTGAGTCACTGGTTGGGCCGTTTGGGACACTACAGTTGAATGGATTTAGACGACAGTTGTATGTTGTACGACATATGGCATGGTCTACATATTGGATACCTTCCTCTCGTGTGGTTTCGAACACCCGGTGGGTGGTTTGGTAACCATGGTACACCCACTGTGTGGTTTGAGGCACCGCTTGAGTGGTTTGACACACTTAATTGGTGCTCATTGTATGTTTTACTGATCTGATGGTTATGGACACTCATTGGATATTTCTGGAACCTACTGGATGGCTTGGGACAAACCTATTATGTTGTTTCGAACATTGGTTGCAACGTATGGGGCACTACTGGTGTGGTTTGGGAATATTCGTTGAATGGATTGGGTCCTTAATCAGGTCGTTTGAGACACTCATTTAGTGGTTTGGGACAGTCATTTTGGGTGAGTTGGAATACCAGATGCATGGTTTGGGGGACTACATTGTATATGTGTGGGCAATGACACCAGTTGAGTATCGTTTGGGGAGCTACCTACCTCAGTCTACATCAGTCTGGGTGGTTTGTGAAACTCGTTTGGTGGGTTGGAACACCCTGTCGTTGGGTTAGAACAATGTTTGGATTTGGGGCGCCCGTCGTATGGAATTGGATACTCACATGTTTGTTTGTTTTTTATACCAGATGGATTTTGTAACTCTGTATATGGTTTGGCGGACTCGTTGTGTGGTTTGGGACACTCATTTGATGTATTATGAAACTATTGGTGGCTTTGAAAACTCGTATGGTGGCATATATGACTACATATTGGCAATATTTTTATTCGATATCGTAAGATTTAGTAAACAAAATCAACAAAAACAAAAAACGCTTCAATTGGTCACTTCAGACTTCCATTTTCGCTGTCATTTTGAAAACTGTTTAGACACCGAATTGTCAAATCCTCGGGATATGACTTACTATAACGGATTAGGATTCGCCATTTTAGAGTTTTAGGGTCAAATTATGCATATGATGATCGTACATAACTCATCCATGTATGCGATGGTTATAGACATAATCTCCGCCGTCCATATTCTACATGTGGGATACATCTGGTCTGATGGTTAGTAACTATGAGTTAAGTATATTCGAGATGTTTAAATTGAAGATGACCAACGTCGTACTTCACGCATCGACATATATATAATATAAGATCGTGTATTTCATTCCACAGTGGAGTCTCAAAATAGTAATGGCTATCAAACTGGTGAGAACGATGGCACCGTAGGTTACAAACACCTAATTATTTTCCACAGGCGACAGTGTTAACTAGAAGTCCCGCCGGTCATGGGTTAAGTCTATTTGAACTTCAAGTGGTCAATTTTCCCTTATAACGTCATCAGCTGCACCAGTCTGTGACAACAAACGCGCCCTTTTCGGTATTTTTTTTCAAACGATGATCTTGCATTTACACAACTACCCCATTTACTGCACAAAAATCAGCAGCATAAAAATACCCAGACCCCTTCCATAACTCCGGGAACTAAACATACATGATCGTCATATTTACGTAGGCTATAATTTTCTGTTCCCGCTAAGTGATATTTCCCTCAATGATAATCAACCAATCAGCAGCCAGATTTGTTTTATTCTGACTCGAGTTTACACAAATTCAAGAAGCGTAACTCTATATAATTAGTTGCTTGTAACCCACAGCAGCTATATTATACAATTATAGTCTATGCAACTACACATGTGTGCGACTTCTAAATAAGCAGAATCTCTTCCCTGAATTGGTTATATGAATTCAGTGGTACGACATAATAATTCAGACGGAATATTTCACATTCTTTTCCCCACGAACTGGTACAGAATATATTGCTATTTTCAGTGCAGTATGTTGATCAGATGTGGTGTGTGTGTGTTTGTGTGTATTTTTCGCTTAGAAATCTATATGTTAAATCAAAACGTGTAATACAGGACGTCCATATTGTGCTTTGGGCACATTACTGCAAACCTCAAGCGTTCAAACTATTGTAAATATCTATGGTTGTAAATTTTCTGACCGATTGCCATTGCAGTAGTAACATTTTGCCGATTAATAAATGAAAGTATTCGATTTTGCTCTGAAACAAAACAAATCACACTGGATAATGGTTAGAAATAGAAAATGAACTTTTAGAACCTGTTTTTGAATGAAATTTCCAACTAATGTGGCTTCAGGTACGACTACAACTTCAGACTGAAATATTTGACCAAAGTTGACGGGATGACAACTCCCAAAGCCCATGTCGCCAATTCCCCCTATAAACACCCTGTTGCCACGTCCCTGTACTCCAATGTATTTATACCTTCATAATGCATATGGGTGAGTGGGACACGTTCGGCTAACTCTGAGACATGGTACACATATGAATGCGGAAAGATGCATTTTACAGCATGGAATCCAGGGCAGCCAGACAGCACCGATCAGCTCTGCATCTTCCTGACTCGATGGAGTTCATAGAAGTATGAAGACGTCGCCTGTGACACGGACACAACATATTTCTGCCAGATTGACACTTTCGCTCTGTCTTGAACCATGTTTCACGCATTTTGTGTTATTTTTCCCTGGACAACCGAGATGCCAGCAGTGTTAGACAAATAGCAACAAAAACGTGCAACACTTTTGTCAAACCCAGTGCTCAATACATGAACGGCAGACATGTTCTACAAATGTAAACAGGTGGGGAACCCAAAATTTCTTCTGTCAAATCTGTGCATGGACAATTGGCATCTTTCAGACGTGATCGTGCACACATTTCATATATTTTATTGGGATGTGCTGAATTATAGATAGCAGGACAAGGACATAATCCCATACTAATCCAGACTACCAGCGCTAGAGCTGATTGTTGTCCAATATTTGAAGCTAGATTTTGTATTGGGTTATATAGGTTATCTGTGACTGGATTCCATTGAAATATAGGTGTACAGTGGACAATAGATAGTTAAAAAAACAAACAAAAAACATAGTTCTTCAAATGGCTGAAAAAAAAACTAAAATACGCAAAGAAAAATGGTTGATTAATTTTCTCGCACAGTCATGATTTCCGATGTTTTTAAAAAAATATTTCCTGTGAAACACTATCGAGCTACATGAAACATATGGGGCGCCTCCTTAATGTTGTATCGATCGTGCCCACGATTAGCTATGAGTTGCCGAGTTCAATAATAGACACAGTGGCTAAACCGTACAAACATATAATCGGAAGTTGCTTTCGCAAGACGAAAAATTCTATTTTTAGAACATAAATACTACAGAAGAACCAAACAAGTTTTCAGACCGGATAGACGGTTTCTCAACAGCAATAAACGTAAGTATAAATTGTACATATACATTTGCCGATTGCAAGCGGGCTGCAGTTGAGGGAAGGACTCTTTTTTATAGATAAAAACAGCCTTTGATCACTTCAGAAAATAATTTTCTCGTGAAAATTCCCTCTTCAAATGTCATTTTAACACATATACAGCATATGTCGGAAATCCAACTATATCGCGACGGAAGGGCCGTTATGTGTGCAACATGTATTGACATTACCTTGGGTCGGGTATATTCACAATCTGAAAGTAGAGACAATCTATTTGGACAACCCACTCGTCAGTCTCTGTACGCCTAGTTGTGTACGACGACAATCGTCAGTTGCGACGGTGTACAGGAATCGAACAGTAATGATATGTTCCTTTCGACCCATTTAAACATAACTATATCTTCGAAATGTCACGTAATTGAACTTATAGACTCTGTCTGAATCAAACAAGGTATTCTTATTAACAATTAGCGACTTTTATTCGACTCCGCAAGTAACAAATTGTATTTGGGGGTGGGGGCTGTATGTTATATTCTGTGATGAAATTGTGCATACGTGGGAATTTACTATTAAAACATACAGGTCGTATGTGCACAATCGCCTTATATTTACGGTGATGTGACGAAGGGGTCGTGACTGCGAGTGCCTCTTTGTGTATCACTACATGAATATCGACTGGCCAGTCCCGAAAAGTCCTACAAGTTCTAGCTTCGAGTTGCGCCTCTTGGGTTGGTATTTTCCGACAGAGACTCACAGACAAACGATTGGAGACAATAACCCCCAACCCACCCTGCCCATTGGTAGTTCGATTTAGATTCATATTGAAAACCCAAAACAATTGGGGGGGGGGGGGGGTAGATAGCGCTCGCACATTACAACGTCCATGGATACATGACTATATATGCCAAATTTTAGACACAGTGTCTCCAATAAAACCACAGATGTCCATATAAGTAGACTTGGATAAGATATGTATGGATAAGAAATATTGTGTCACAATTGGGACGACAATATCGCAATTGTCAATGTTCGTTAACTGGAGAGATAGACTGTATTTTACGGTTCACTGTGCCTAACTATGTCTTCTGATCATAATATCGATCTGAAAAAGTGTGTTAAGAGAGATGCCACGCGATGTAGATTTTGGTTGTACATGCATATTTGAGATTCCTGTCGCTTAAATCAACAAATCACTCAAAGTGCTGATAACGAACATTCAAGACTTGAGGTTTTATGTTTTTCAATAAGTTTAATTCTACATTATTATATAATGGTTACTTAATTTTATTAAATGCTTTTGGTACTTATATTGAAAAGATAGAGTTTCATCTCTTGAGTCACCGGAAAACGAGATGTAATATGCATGATATGTATACATGTAGAGCAGAAGTATTCAATTACGTACCATGCTTTTCGATGAACTACATCATGTAATTCAATGTCATAATACATTTTAAAATATATTTCAAATACACTTAAAGTTTTCAGCACGGTATCTATTGATACATATAGTTACGTTCGGTGCTTGAACATATAAGAACAAATTTTGTCGAGAAATGGGAAAACGCATGTGAAGGGAACAGTGCCTTCGTCGTGTGACTGAATGTTAATAATGACCATCGGGAGGTGGAACATGTCTAATATGGAAACCTAATTCATGGTTTCGCATTTGCACACAAATCCCATCATCACAAATTGACGTACATATTTTTTACAACTAGTGATCAGCAACTTAAATAACTAGGCGTACAGAGACTGACGAGTGGGGTGTCCAAATAAATAGTCTCTACTTTCAGATTGTGAATACACTCGAGCAAAGGTAATGTCAATATATGTTGCACACACAACGGCCTTTCCGTTGCAATATAGTGGGATTTCCGACAGATGGTGTATATGTGTTAAAATGACATTTTAAGAGGGAATTTTCGCAAGAAAATTATTTTCTGAAGTGATCAAAGGCCGTTGTTATCTATTGAAAGGAGTCCTTCGCTCAGATGGAGCCCGCTTGCGATCAGCAAATGTGTATTTGATATGGCGGGTCACATATTATCCTATCCGTAATCGTAACAGTGATTTTGCGAAAGGTCTCTAATCCTAAACGCCGTCGTAATTTTTTTGCGAAACTAATTTTACGTCGATGAAAGATTTAGAAGTAGTTGTTACTTTTCACCGTGAGTTTGAGAAACAACTATATTTTCTCATGTCTAACGCGAGCCGAAAGTAGCACGTGAATAATACATCACTGACTGCAAGTTGCAAAACAGAGTCTATGTCTGACTGCTGCCGGCATGTGTATTTTCTTAATTAAATCTAACATTTTTTTTATTGAAGTGTGTTGTCAGTTACAATTCATTCTGGCTTGATCCAGACAATTTTCTCAGAATAATGCTGAATGATTTGTAACCTACAAAAGTGTCAAATAAAACAATAAGTGATTTCCTCTCATTTTGCGTAGATTCTGGTAGCGGTACGTTCTGTGTAGCAGGGGACGGAACTCTGGGTGGAGCTTGCACTAACTAGTGTGACTAAGATACGTGCATAGTAAAACGAATAACGCTAACAAGTGGAAGCAAGTTTATTGATATTTCAGAAATTGATGTGGTATGGTGGTGGAATACATGGAATTACCTGGTTACTCCTAAAGGAGGTTTGCTTATATGTGGGCGTAAAGAAGAAGTAAGTAAGTAAGTAAGTAAGTTGGCAGGTGCTAGTTTTTTCAAGCAATGAATGTGAGTACAAGAGTGGACATAAGAATAGCCATTGAAGCGTATATTGTGGAAGAACTGGAAACAACAACGGCATCTCTGCATGATTCATCTTCGGACCAATCTCCTCCGCAGTTTCTTTGTGTGTCACACTTCAGGGATTCGCTGATGCAGATGTTTGATTTGCACTTGTATTCGTTGTCGTAGCATGTACCTCCGCCTGTACCAAGAACAGAAACAAAATGGAGATATGATTAACAACCACACTATCGTAAGCTTGTATAATACTAATACTAATGTGACAGACCATATGTCAAGTTATTTGTGTAATGCATGAAACACAATGATCGATACAATAGAGAACATTCATCTGACACATTCATTCCAGCATGCACTCCTTCATGGGCTCACGCTTGCACTCTTATTTACATCAACAACAGAGAAAATTGTTAATTAAACAATGCTGTATAACTTGACAGACTCTGTGAATTTATATACAGGAGGCTTGAGCACACTTTTCGTCACATCATCTTTATCGTCTAACATCTATAAGACATTTTAGATAACGAATAACATATTATATAATTCATATATAGAGTCAGAATCATGGTATCATCACCCATGAGGAAAATATAAACTGAGGGAACTACAATGTTTCGAAGTATTTTAAACTGACCCCATCTGAAGGCAGTCCACATGATCTTGAATCCTTCATCAGACGCGGTGGTCTCCCCGTTACTCTTGAATGTCATCATAACACTGTTGTCCGATGTCCAGAACCAGTCTTCATAACTCATGCCGGAGAACTCTCCTGCAAATACATATTTAAACCGATTCGTAGTTATCTCTTCGATTAAACCTAATTATTTATCATTTTGAAAAATTACGGTTCAAATGAAATCGTAATACATACATCGGGTATCTAGAAGCAGATTAGCAAATTACTTTTATATATAAAAAGCTATAGCTTAATTGGAGAACCAACTCACTAAAGAAATAATTAAATTTATACAAACTAAGCATTACCTCAATTATAATTATTTTAATCATTTTTATAATAAATAAAACAAAGTCAGGAAACCCTGGTTTCACCACATGTCATGCGTGATGGGAGCTTATCCAATCCCTGGTGATGTCAGCGGTTTTTGAGGGGAACTCAACACAACGAAGAGAAAATAAAAAGCAGATTATATTTTTGGAATCACAAGGGATTACACACACGTGTCACCAAACATGAACGGTGGATACACCTTCAGTGTTGCCAAACTGTTGTTTCATCTTCTCCTATATAATTTTTTAGACTTCCGTATATAAATATATGTGTGTGTGTGTGTGTGTACTTTATAGAATCGAAAACGGCTGCACCCATCGAGCTCAAACTTCCCATCTAAGGTTAAAAACCCACGGGAATGGTCGTCGCGGCGTTTTGGAGAAGCTCAGAACACCCGTTCTCCACTCTCAGTCACAAAAAACGGCACTTCGGGGTTAATAGCGTTGATAGTTAAAGAGCGTTCCTATCCGCAGTGTCGTTGATAAACATCTTCCATATTTCGGTTCGTTAACCGGTTAACGCTCTTTATTCCCTTCGGCTTTCGCATACTGAACGGGGGACGGCGTTTGTTTACGTTATCTGGAACTCCCTTCCTAGAAACGGGGACATTTTCATCGGATTAGACCCCCACGGCATCCCCACGGCAATTTTAATTCACATTCCCAACACCTAGCAGGGACAAATATCTATTAGCCAGCATCAAGGCGAGTCTTGTGGCGTATTAATTCAAATGCTTTCGATCAAACAATATTCTCTGTGGCACACGTATTTCTTCATCTACGAATCCACTGCAATCGACCTATTTTTAGAACGCAACACATGGTACCAAAATTACGTCGCGTTTGTGATGGGGGTGCACGGCGGGATTAATTTAAATATGTAATGTTGGTAACAATATCTAGCCGAGAATTCCTCAGACCTACAGACGAATGCGACCAGCAAATTTCAAAATTGGTCACTTGACCTCCCCATGAATATCTTCTGGGAAATTCCGACGGGAAGTGTCATATATATGTGTGTGTCCTTTATAGACTCGAACCGATTGAGCTCAAACTTGCTAAATACGGGAAGTGTCATGTACGGGTTCATTGAAAAAAAAAATCGGGTAAAATTGAAAAACAAAAAATTCAATTAAAAAATTAAAAAGGCACAATTAACTCATTGAAAAATTTAATTAAATAATTAATTCAAAAAATTAATTAAAAAAATTAATTAAAAGGTTATGTTTCTGACGATTGCCGCCAGTGGATTAACTCTGACAAAGCCATGGGACGAACGCCGCCAGTGGCGGGCTAACCTGCTAGTCTACTATATATTTTGAGAACTCCGTATATATGTGTGTGTTTGTCCTTTATAGAATCGAAAACGGCTGGCGCGATTGAGCTCAAACTTCCCATCTAAGGGTAAAAATTTACGGGAATCGTCGTGGCGACGTTTTGGAGAAGCTCTGAGCACTCATTCTCCACTCCGAATCACAAAAACGGCACTGCGGGGGTTAATCACATGATAATTTAATGAGCGTTTGTATATGATGCGTCGCTATAAAAGAGCGTTTGTTTACAATTCAACGCAACGTTATCGCTCGAAATTTACATCGACTCGATTGAGCTCAAATTTCCCATCTAAGTATAAAAACCTACGGGAATCGTCGTCGCGGCGTTTTGGAGAAGCTCTGAGCACTCATTCTCCACTCCTAATCACAAAAAAACGGCACTGCGGGGGTTAATCACGTGATAGTTTAATGAGCGTTTGTATATGACGCGTTGCTATAAAAGAGCGTTTGTTTACAATTCAACGCAACGTTATCGCTCGAAATTTAGCATCGAAAAAATTTAATTTCCTTCATCAAAAACATAATTACGTGTTGGACTCATTTTAAGAATATGTAAGTGTTACACACAGACACACCAAGTCTCAGCTTAAAATTTTGAAAAATAAGAGTTTTATCGACATAAATCAATTTTAATGGGAAATCCTATGTTAAAATTTAGCATCGAAAACATTTAATTTCTTCCATCTAAAACATAATTAGTGTTGGACTGTGTCACTTTAAGAACATCTAAGTATTACACGCAGACACACGAAGTCTCAGCTTGAAATTTTGAAAAAATAACAGTTTTATCGACATAAATCGATTTGAATGCGAAATCCTATGTTAAAATTTAAATATTATTTTAGATACACTGTTAAAAATTTTATGGAAGCAAAATGGTCAACTCGGGACGGGTTTATAGACTCGAAAACGGCTCAACCGATTGAGCCCAAACTTGCTACCTATGGGTACTTTTGTCCCGAAAGTATCACGGACGGGTCAAATCGTGACCCCGACGTGACATTGACCTTCAAACTGGTCAATTCAAGGTCAAATGGGGTAAAACTGGCGGATTTCTATACTTTTGTCCGGGGAGTGTTTTGGACGGGTCAAATCATGACCAGGACCTGACCTACAAAATTGTCAATGCAAGGTCAAATCGGGTAAAACTTGCTGATCTCGACGAAATTTGGTGCAAATGCAGCACAAGTGTCTCGGAACCTGTTGCAATTGCTTTTTCGAACAAAGTCATGGGACGAATGCCGCCAGTGGCGGGCTAACCTGCTAGTCTACTATATAATTTGAGACTTCCGTATATATATATATATATGTGTGTGTGTATGTGGGTACTTCATAGAATCCAAAACGCGTGTACAGATTGAGCTCAAATTTCGTATGTAAGTGTAAAATCCCACCGACACGACCGTGGTCGCGTTTTGGAGAAGCTCAGAGCACCCGTTCTCCAATCTCAGTCACAAAAAACGGCACTGCGGTTAAGACATCAACGATCTTTATATTGACCTTATACGGAGGTGTTAACAATCAACGCTCTTTATTGCAATGGACGTGGCTAAACGACTGACCCCATGCGTCTGATGCGGATTCCAATGGACGTGGCTAAACGACTGACCCCATGCGTCCGAAATACGGATGCGGACGAAATGCAATTATCTCGACTAAAAAGGCAGAATTGATCTAAGAGCTCGAAATATATTCAGAGGGATTTCACGACGGGATTAATTGACTGTCCGCTCTGAAGTTTAGGACGGGGAGGACGGGTACCATGAATTAACTCCTTGAAAAACAAAGAATGCGTTATCTCGGAAACGGGTGGAGCTATCGACTTGAAATTTGCTATGTGAATGTATCTTGCCCCGGATACAAATTTTATCGGGTCGCCGAGCCCGTGCGACGCCAGCTTCGCGCATGCGCAGACGAGATCTCGGAAACGGGTATTTGGTATGTGAATGATGTATCTTGCCCCGGGTACGGAAATTTGGTATGTGAATGTATCTTGCCCCGGGTACGAAATTTATCGGGTCGCCGAGCCCGTGCGAAGCTTCGCGCATGCGCAGACCAGATCTCGGAAACGGGTGGAGCTATCGACTTGAAATTTGGTTAAATTAAAAAAATGTCATGTTTCTGAAACAAAGCCATGAGACGAATGCCGCCAGTGGCGGGCTAACCTGCTAGTCTATACTATATATTTTGAGACTTCGTATATATGTGTGTGTGTACTTCATAGAATCCAAAACGCGTGTACAGATTGAGCTCAAACTTCCTATGTAAGTGTCAAATCCCACCGACACGACCGTGGTCGCGGTTTAGATAAGCTCAGAGCACCCGTTCTCCAATCTCAAATCACCGCAAAGGCACGGCGTGGGTTAATCAAGTGATTATTTAATGAGCGTTTGTTTTTGACGCATCTCTATAAAGAGCGTCTGATTGCCATTCAACGTTATTTGCATCTGCAGAGAGATATACGGAACATACATTAAATTTAGAAAACATTTGTTTCTGACCAACCCTGCGAGCACGGATGACGCGCTTTGTTTTTACAGTATATAGGTATATACCGAAATCATCCCAGATAATCACGAATATAGCATCAGATTTCTCCCCAGATATATCGTTATAAAGCTACTGGAATCTGCCAATCTACGGGAAATTCCAGGGAATGCCGATTGAGCTCAAACTTGCTACCCACGGGAAGTGCCATATATATGAGTGTGTCCTTTATAGACTCGAACCGATTGAGCTCAAACTTGCTAAATAAGAAAATAGCCCCCAAGCCGTAAATATCAACAACAACGATATTGCTACCTACGGGGAGCAACGTTATTAGCATCTGCAGAATTAAGCAGAGAGAAAGTGCTTTCCTATTTTTAGAACGCAACACATGTTTACGTCGCGTTGGTGATTGAGGTTCACAACGGGGTTAATTGATTGTCCGCTCTTTGCGACGATGAGGTTCACGGCGGGGACTATTGACCAACACTCACAATTTCGTCTTTTGCATCAGATACCAACACCTCGACCGATCGGGACGAAACTTGGTACGTGAGTGTAGTTTGACCAGGTGGTCGTCGCTGTCGTATTGGCGAGCCTGTGCGACGCCCGTGCAGCGCATGCGCAGACGAGATATCGGAAACGGGTGGAGCTATCGACTTGAAATTTGGTATGTGAATGTATCTTGCGCCGGGTACAAATTGTATCGGGTCGCCGAGCCCGTGCGACACCCGTGCAGCGCATGCGCAGACGAGATCTCGGAAACGGGTGGAGCTATCGACTTGAAATTTGCTATGTGAATGTATCTTGCGCCGGGTACAAATTTTATCTGGTCGCCGAGTCCGTGCGACGCCAGCTTCGCGCATGCGCAGACCAGATCTCGGAAACGGGTGGAGCTACCGGGTACAAATTTTTCTTATTGAAACGCGTGGAGCTAAAAATTAAAAAAAAAATATTTAAAAAATGTCATGTTTCGGACAAGCCGCCGGTGGCGGGCTAACCTGCTAGTCTACTATATAATTTGAGACTTCCGTATATGTGTATATATGTATATGTGTACTTCATAGAATCGAAAAAGTGTGGACGGATCTAGCTCAAATTTCGTATATAAGTGTAAAATCCCACGGACACCGCCGTAGTCGCGTTTTGGAGAAGCTCAGAGCACCGTTTCTCCCTTCCCAATCATCAAAATCACCGCAATCGGCACTTCGGGGTTAATAGTGTTGATATTTAAAGAGCGTTTGTTTTTGACGCATCGCTATAAAGAGCGATTGTTTACCATTCAACGTTATTAGTATCTACAGAGAGATATACGGGATTTTGAGTGGTTTCCTATGCGGGGAGATTTATTGGTTGCCATAGTACAAAGTGTCCAGCATCATTGTTATAGTATCTATGACACTTAGGTCAGGGCTTAGGGGGGTAGTTAGTGTGGAAGGCATAATGCTTCTCAGAAATCCCGCAGACGAGATCTCGGAAACGGGTGGAGCTATCGACTTGAAATTTGGTTTTTGAATAGCCCGGACAACGATTGCCGCCAGTGGCGGGCTAACATGCTAGTCTATACTATATATTTTGAGACTTCGTATATATGTGTGTATATATGTGTGTATATATGTGTGTGTGTACTTCATAGAATCCAAAACGCGTGTACAGATTGAGATCAAACTTCCTATGTAAGTGTCAAATCCCACCGACACGATCGTGGTCGCAGTTTAGAAAAGCTCAGAGCACCCGTTCTCCAATCTCATTCATCAAAATCAGCTCAAACGGCACGGCCGGGGTTAATAACGTCATTATATATATATATGAAGTCAGAGTCTCCAGAGTTATACCGGAACAAACACGTGTTTACGTCGTCTTGGGGGTCCACGATGGGAGTCTGACTTCAATGCAATGTTATCGCTCGAAACACGTGTTTACTTCGTGTTGAGGTTCACGATGGGAGTCTGACAATTGTTATCGCTCGAAATAGTACAACGGCTGGACAGATTGAGCTCAAACTTCCCATCTAGAGGTAAAATATCACGTACGATGTCGTCCACGCGTTTTCCAGAAGCTCCGAGCACCCGTACTCCACTCCCAGTCATTAAAATCAGCTCAAACGGCACGGCCGGGGTTAATAACGTCATTATATATATATATGAAGTCAGAGTCTCCAGAGTTATACGGGAACAAACACGTGTTTACGTCGTCTTGGGGGTCCACGATGGGAGTCTGACTTCAATGCAATGTTATCGCTCGAAACACGTGTTTACTTCGTGTTGAGGTTCACGATGGGAGTCTGACAATTGTTATCGCTCGAAATAGTACATTAGGACGGGTACGAAATGCATTTATCTCGATTAAAAAGGCAGATCTCGGAAACGGGTGGAGCTATCGACTTGAAAATTGCAATGTGAATGTATCTTGCGCCGGGTACAAATTTTATCGGGTCGCCGAGGCCATGCGACGCCCGTGCAGCGCATGCGCAGACGAGATATCGGAAACGGGTGGAGCTATCGACTTGAAATTTGCTATGTGAATGTATCTTGGGCCGGGTACAAATTTGATCGGGTCGCCGAGCCCGTGCGAAGCCAGCTTCGCGCATGCGCAGACCAGATCTCGGAAACGGGTGGAGCTACCGGGTACAATTTTTTCTTATTGAAACGCGTGGAAAATATAAACAATGTTTCGGACAAGCCGCCGGTGGCGGGCTACCCTGCTAGTCTACTATATATTTTGAGACTTCCGTATATATGTGTGTATATGTGTATGTGGGTACTTCATAGAATCGAAAACGGCTGCGCGGATCGAGCTCAAATTTCGTATATAAGTGTAAAAACCCACGGGGATCGTCGACGTCGCGTTTTGGACAAGCTCTGAGCACTCATTCTCCACTCCCAATCATCAAAATCACCACAAACGACACTTCGGGGGTTAAGGCATCAACGATCTTTATATTGACCGTATTGGAGTCGTTAACCGACTAACGCTCTTTATTGCCATCGACGTTGCTAAACGGTTAACCATGAGTACGAAACTACGGACGCGAAATGCATTTATCTCGATTAAAAAGGCAGAATTAACGTGTTGTGTGATTCTTATGTCTGTCGTTCCTATGGACAGGGGAAAATTTCAATCATACCTCTTTTAGGGACGGATACTGCATGTTGTGTGAAAACAAAAAATGCGTGTTGTGTGATTCTTATGTCTGTCGTTCCTAGGCACGGGGGAAATTTTCATCGGGTCAGTTTTTCTGCCCGATGTACCTTAAATCATACCTCTTTTAGGGACGGGTACTGCGTGTTGTGTGATAATTATGTCTTCTTCACCTTAATCGGGTAAAATAAGGTCTAATCGGGTAAAATATTGAAAAACCAAAAATTATATTAAAAAAATTAATCAAAAAAATTAATTAAAAAATCCAGTAAATTAAAAATGCACATTTATCTCATGTTATAAACAAAAAATTAATATTAACTCATTGAAAAAAATAAATTAAATTAAAAAATTAATTAAAAAATTAATTAAAAATTAATTAAAAAAATTAAAAATTGTCATGTTTCTGACGAACGCCGCCAGTGGTGGGCTAACCTGCTAGTCTACTATATATTTTGAGAACTACGTATGTGTATGTGTGATTCTTACGTACTTACGGCTTCCTAGGAACGGGGTAGATGTTCATCGGGTCAGTTTTTCCGCCCGAGGTGATCTTCACCTTGAAACGGGTACCCACAAATGATATATATGTGTGTGTCCTTTATAGACTCGAACCGATTGAGCTCAAACTTGCTACACACGGTAAGTGTCATGGACGGGTTAAATTGTGACCCGGACCTGATTTTGACCTTGAAAATGATCAATTCAAGGTCAAATCGGGTCAAATTGAAAAACAAAAAATTCAATTAAAAAATGAACTCATTGAAAAACAAACAATTAAATTAAAAAAATAATAAAAAAAATTATTAAAAAAGCCAGTAAATTAAAAAGGCACAATTAACTCATTGAAAAACAAAAAATTAATTAAAAAAATTAATTAAAATAATTAATTAAAACATAATGCTGACAGTTAAATATGATTTGTCAACAAACATCGCTAATCATGAAGTAAGTTAAAATATTTAAGCCTCAATATCATTTTCAGAATATTTTTCAATGATCTCACTTTTTCCAATGTTTATTGTTTAACGTCAAGTTTTAATTACACTATAACAGTAAAGTTTACATAACAATTGTTTTGTCATGCGAAATCTCATTATTGGATGATTATTAATATTGAAAATAAGAACACAATCAATCTATATTTTCATGTACACGTTGATGATAGTTGTTTTCCTTGTGTATTATTTCGAACCACTTCAAATGACTTTAGTCCTTTCATTCTAGAGATGATGAATTGGTGTTCAAAGTGTATGGGTAAAAGAATAATATTGTCTGGTTGGAAGAATTTCCAGACTGTTTAACTCACGGCTTGTCTTCACTGGTTGTGGAGGCTCCCCTGAGGTCGTGTTGAAACTGACAGTGAGGGTGTCTTGGTCCTTCTCAGTTTTTATGTGCACCACCTCCATGAGAAACATTCTGTCTGTACTCGTATGCTGGAATCTTACAGCGCAATTTGTGTATGGCGTGTACTTGGTTGTTGAAAAGGCTATTACACCGGAATTTCCCATAAGGTCAACCGTTTTTCCACAAGAATCGTCCATATAGTCTGAAAGAAACACCGTAACGAAGACAATATACAACTTTCGGACAATGAACTACAATAATGCCCTAAATAATCGACTCCTTAACCACAGCATAATTTTTTTAGGATTTAGTCGGAAATATGGCTTGTTGCCATTCATTAGAAAGCTCTCAGTGAGAGCTCTCCGATGAATGGCAACAAGCCATATTTCCGACTAAATCCTGAAAAATTACCCATAATTCTGCTGTGGTTAAGGAGTCGATTACTTAGGACATTACTGTACTACTGATACGAATTCCGAAATACTAATAGTATGATATTATCATGCCATGGGATAGATGGTACTAAGAAATAGATACAAGGCCGCATGGCGATTACAATTTAAGTGCCAGGTCGATTTTTGTATCAACCCATATACCATGTGCCAATGCATTCTCTTATATATGCGAGTCGACCATAGGTCGCCTCGCATATATAAGAGAATGCATTGGCCTAACATTTTTTTTTTTGTTTTTTTTTTACAATTTTAATAATTTATTCTTATATTCTTTAACAGACTTATTTTGTAGGTTTAGGGCCGATGAGATCGGCCCCTGGCACTCAAAGGGCTAATTAAGGACACAATCTCAGAGTCAATTGCTTTGAGGACAAAAATAAACGACATCGAACTCATTACTATATGATTTATGTTGAAAACCAGAAGCCGTAATCGTAACTACGGATATGGCAAAATGACATTTGACAAAATGCACACAAATTCTAGCAACGTACTGTAATTATGATCAATAGTAGTTCATAACGCGAGAGGTGTCTATAAATCAAAAGCGGAAGTTAGAAAATCGACGAGACCTTCTTTCCTACTTTTGTTATTGAATGGAACGCCATTGGACAATTCAAGAATAGTTCATATAATATTTAACACTTGTATACTAAATACTCATTGATGAGAAATTATCCCTCAGGAAATGTTCAGATACTAAGTTCAACAAACGGTCGTGTGTAAGTTCCTACGTTAATCATTTCGATAGTAAATACTCATTGACGAGTAGTTCCCTTAGGAAATGTTCAGATAATAGGTCGTTTGTTGAACTTATTATCCGAACATTTCCCACCAATAAATATGAATCATTCTACCGTAAAGTTGTAAATTTAGCGAAAATATTATAAAGTTATTATACAATGTTGTGTACAGTATGTGTTTTTCTTGTACGAGTCCAGGTTGTGGTGAAAAGTCATATTGGACGAGACACGCAGTGTCGAGTCCAATATGACTTTTCACCAAAACCTGGACGAGTACAAGAAAAACTCATACTGTACACAACATTGTATAATGACATTTTTATTATCCATCTGTATGTTTATCCAAATTTTGGGAATACAACTTTAGTGGTTACTTTTGGCATTTGTCGGCACTTAATTCTCTATTAAAGCATGTATTGATCATCAGAAAGCATAATTTGGAACAGTAAACACGGAAATGAAAAACAAAACTCAATGCGGAAGTGAAACATCAGCTAATTCACCAGTGTTGGGCGCGCATCACAATTTCACCGATTCATTTCGCAAAAGTTAATTCGTGACGTCACAGAGTCCCGATAAAAAAGTCATATTGCACACTTGGGAGTCCAATATGACATTCGGGAGTCCAATATGACTTTTTCCAGGACTGTCACGTGGCGGCTTTCGCCCAATCGAAAATGGTGTTAGTTAAGGGATGGATAATAAAATGTATTCCGTGACATGCAGTTCGCGTTCAATAAATACATGTAGCTGAATGTGGAACACGGAGACGGTTAGTTGAGTTATACATGTAAGAATCGGGTAGTGTATATATACGGTCAGACAAATGCGATATAATTTCTGAATTCAAATGTCCGGCATGTCAGGTTAGATGGAATGGTATTTGTCAATTTGTATGACGAAGAAAATATGCTATATATGTTTAGGGACATAGGTCTGTTATGTATTTCGGGTATACAGTGCAAACTTTTTCATTTCATCGACTCGATCAAAACATCCTGAAAACTAACATTGATATGACAATACTAATGACCCATAACACTTTCCATATGGTACACGTCGGACACAAAACTTCTAAACGATTTGACCGTGAACGTATAGGCGAAATGTTCACGTGAGTTTGACGTTCGTTGGCAATTCCAAAACACGGTAATTGTTATACACGTATCTGGGGCTAAACTTGGCTAATAGAAGCGTTTTTTTTCTAAACGGATATTTAAAACTATGTCCAACTCACCCGTTCTCCGAGCATTCTGAGCGAATGTTGAGACGACACACACAAGTAGTATCAGTGCAATTCTCTCCATGTCTTCTGGTGAGTGTTTCTGAAAATACAAACATGATCATCAGCGGACATACGCGTTGCAGTTTGTAATATATTTATGAGATGGTCGTTGGTTCCATGTGGACATATAGACCAACGTTAAGAGAGTACGATTCATCTTAGCTAGGTAATATATAGAGATAATAAAAACAACCGGACGGGAGTCCACTGAAGTTGAATAAATCATGGGATGATATAAACAATTCTAATTTATTTAAGTATGTAATTAAAAGTAATACACGACTGATTCAACGCGATCGTGTGTTTTGACCGCGATAAAAGAAAGACCCGTCTCATCCAACCTCCGATAAATATTGTTTAAATATATAGAGTAATAATATGTGCTCTCGAAGTGGCCAAGGGAAGTCACCCGTGCTTCAACGAGATCGCTGAACTGACGTCACGGCAAACGATATCCAGTTTCAGGACAACAACAGTCCCAATTTTACTGGTGTCGTTGAAGCACTCAGTGGAACATTTGACAAGCTGGCAGCACATATACCTAGAAGCTTGTTGTGACTTACGGTAATCTGGGAGGAGTTTCAACAACTGAAAACTCACGTTATAGAGCATGTGTTCTATTTGGTCACATCTAGTCCATATGTTAGTTTAATTTAACGTTTGACTATATTTCGCTTCAACATATCCACACAAATAGGTTCATATTGTACTTATATACTTGATTCTGAAATAAGCTCACAGTGGACTTATACCAGTTATTCCGTTTGATGGCGCGGGCCACAGTGAAAAATACATTATAAAGAGCGTACATCTGGTAATTAGTCGATTTAGAGCATAATTCAGATTAAAATAATGCCGATATGGGCTTATTTGTGTTTTTGAAATAAGTTCAATATGAGCTTATTTTCTGGAGATCAGGCTGGTGTCTGTCATTTGCAGAATGAGGTCCCCAGATGGTGAATTTAGTGACGCTACCCCGCATGACGGACTAGCATAACCAAATTCACACCGGGGACCTCATTCTGCTTACACCTCAGCAGAATGAGGTTCCCAGAGGGTGAATTTGGTGATGCTAGCCCGCTATGCGGGGTAGCATCACTAAATTCACCATCTGGGGACCTCATTCTGCAAATGACAGGCAACCTATTTCAAGGCTATTTAATTATATAGCACTGTTAGCACACTATAATAACATAATATATGAATTTCTTCATTATTTCATCGCAAAGTAATCAGATCTAATCAAAATGTATTTGACTACTTTTAGAAAGGTATTGTATTTGTAAACAAGTACATCAACTGGAATAAGTATTTGTATTGTATTTGTAATCATCAAATTTAAAAGTATAATTATAGGGGTGACATATTTGGTCCTGTAAAGTATGAACGGACATGGCTTAGGGTGGATACACACATGCATGCAATATATGTATGTAAACTACATGTATTTTACATGGCCACACCAATAGTTGACAACATTATTCACCTGCGCGCGAGATGTCCATTTCATCAGACGAGACCAGTGAGTATAGTTATAAGCCATTATCAAACAAACTGCCATCAAGAAATGTCAGGCCAGTCATAAACATGTCTTCTTTCATGGATGCCGAAATGAGTAAATTTTGTCTGATATATGTTGCTGTTTTTCACGAGTTTTAATTCATTTCGAAAAGTGGTTTGGAGCCGGTCGAAAACAGACACGACAGACATGACACTCAACTACGATATTTATAAATCAGGGTGTCGGGACTCAGGGTGCTGCATGCACACCCCCTGTCGAGGAAATATGCAATGATCAATCCGGTATCTTATGCGATAATATAGCCCCCCCCCCGTGCGTTTGTGAAGAGGCCATCACTGGTATTAACATCAATAGAAGACTGACAATGATTTAAATAGAACGTCGACCATTTGAGTTATCGCGCGAATAATTATATTAAGCGGCCTGACGACTTCGTCCGAGTTAACGGCTCTTCAGTGGTTCAGATCTCAACTCACTGTGGTCAAACACAGCCGCAATGATTGGGTTGTCAGCGGACACATATTACACGGTGTGTATGATCCATGTAAAACGCCAAATACACGATATTTACAGAGATTACATACATGTGTGTATCCACCCTTATTCCAGCTTCTAAATTCTGTCTGCGTAATTTGGAAGGAGACATACGATAGGTTGAAAAATACTCGAAATATTGATATACCGGTTCCATATGCTCTGAAAAATACTCTTTATTTGTACCATATCAGGAATAGACTAACATGTAACGTTCTTTTCTCTGCCATGCCTTGCAAATGGCTGGTTTTTTTTTTAGACCCAAACATCGTGTTCAAAGTTGTATTCTTTATGACTTGAATTATTCGTCTTTCTGGGACAAAAATGCTCGTAGAAAGGTAGTTCAAGTATTTATCGACCTATTTTGATACCGCGAACAGGTAAACAGAAAATATTATTACGTGTATTTTGGAGCGCAAACAACCAAGATAATATAAGTTTGCCAGATGAATAATGTTCCAGGATGTGAGGCATTATCATGACATAAATCAAATTACTTCCAATGAAATTCGCTCTCTGAACGGCTCAATGTGGAAATGGAATCATAACAGAGTTTGCCATTGTTTGTGAGATTTTAGAGACTTTTGAATTTATGAAACGCTTTCTCCAATGGCAACTTCGCCGAACGATACATGCATATTGGGTATATAGTCATCCGGGTGGATTCTACTGGCAATAATCTTTCTTTGATTTGGGCACGGACTAACTGGGACTTGATACTTCCTGCATAACTCTCATTACTCGCTTGTGTGGACTTAATAAGTTCATTATGTTGTGTTTTGATTGTTATAAGCATTAAGCAAACACCAATTTTACAAACAGGTCTGAAATCTGCAGGGTTAGACTGATCCGTTACGGGTGAAGAATTAATATAAAGACGGGAGTAAGTCTATATTTTGTTCATTCAAACCGAAGGCATATTATCATATATAGCTACTCCCCATGTATCGTATATCTTGTTCATGTCGGTTATAGGTTACAGTGAAGTAATTATTTCCCATAGGCCTCAGTATTAACATATATATAATGGTCTGCAGCCCTGAGTGTCCACGAATTATGATGCATGACTACATGATCACCAGGATTGGCATCTGCGCAAGGTTACTGCATGAAAAAATCAGATCGTCGGGCATGGAGTGTACATTTAAATTTCAGATTTATAATCTGGAGTATAATATTGATATGTTTTACCTCACATAAAAAAAGAGTTAAACTATGAACCACGTGCTTTACAATGTGCCAATGTTTTGTTTGGCGTCTTAAATTTCAAGAGGAGTGCTTGCATGTATTTTATATGTTTAAATATCAAAACTACTATTAACCAACCAGAGCCCAGAATTTTTTTAATTCTCTCCTGCATCTACAACCGAATTACTCCACTGTAACATAGAGTCTCAACGCCGAAAATGTGCTGCATGACCATGACGTAATGCACATTCTTACTGACTTTCGTGTTTCTTCTGATATATTCACTACACGTGTATCAGAATTTTGTTTTTATAAAGAAGAAACATTAATTTTGTGTTAGATAAGTTCACGGTCTATTTATATCGACCGATCAGTTTAAACACCCGATTTAAATGTTTCCGTACCTTCGCTCTCTCTGTGCGTGCTTGATGTACAACGGTTTAATTCGAGATTCGGTGCGATTTATAATCATTTTCCCGATTCGAAATTAAAAACCGCAATTCGCAGGGCCCGACCCAGAACCAGTTGATATGCTGGGTTGAAGTTCTGACCATGTGTGATATGGTCAAAGAGCATCGGTCAGGGTTGAAACATGCACACTGGCACAATGTAGCGAAGGCCTCTGGATGAGACCTGACTGCACTACATGGCGCGATGCAATCTCCCATGTTGTGGTTGCAAATATATATACTGCCAGCACTTACATAAAAGTGAGAGAAAAATGTGCACGATACATTGGATCAATCAGCTATAGCTCGACTGTATAGTTATGAGACGACATGGGAATATAATTTGTGGGATTACCTTGTGATCTGGGTAGATAGGCATAACCGCGAAAACACGCTCGATCTGTTTTGATTGAACATATTTATTGTGACCCACAAATGTATATACAAATTACACATATTATTATAGACATAGATAGTTGTGTGAAAACAGAGGATCGGAGCACAAGTTGCGGAACTTATCAGAGCCCCTCTCCTTAATATCTTCTTGAGTGTACAGAAACACATTCAACCAACAAATTGGTTCGCGCGGTCATGAAATAAAAATGAAAACAAAATAACTGGGAGAAAAAGTATTAACAATTATGTAGTACTTCTTGTCATCTTTAACAACCTGGTGAAATGGCCATATAAGCACCAAGGGGCTGGACAGACACGATGCTCTCTCTATATATATACATGTATATATATCCGTCTATATGACAGACAAAATATACTGCAATTCGGTGTCAATGATAAACAAGTAATCACGTATCTGACGGGAAATGACAACTTTAAGCATATAATACAGCTCATCAATAAGATTGAGAATAAAATACAATTTATACGAAGACTATGCGAAGACTACACGAAGACCAGGTTAGGCACATCATGAATTTCACTATTATAGTGGTATTCCACTATTATTGTTGTATATGACCATTATCGTTTTTGTGAATTTGTTTAAAAGAGGGATAACCCAAAATCATATTTCATACAAATTGTTCAAAATCAGTGTCGCACTTATTCGGTATCATACATATATTTTGTCCAGGAGAATAATTAATCATGACGGCACACAATAAGCAACTCAATAAGCATTAAATTAGTTTAAATGTTGCTATGAAGGAGCGATTGAGTCATTCTGTTGTTATCTGTTAGAAAGGCATATATTAGTAATATTATTGAATAACAAAGCTGGTGCAAAAGATTGCATAACGTAATTTTTGCCGGAAGACTGTTCATTCGCTGTGAAATTGTTAAGAGTGAAATTCGGCTGTGTACTGGTATGCGCCGTATTCTATGCCCGACGCAAATAAAGGAAACATCAATATGTTATGGTCATATACCACTATAATAGTGGAATATCACTATAATAGTGGATTTCAGGATGTGCCTGACCTGTTAATGTGCATATAGAGTACTTACCAAAGAGATTAAAAACAATCTCTCGTGAATACTCCTTATCCGCCGATTACCTATGGATATCAGGCTATTGTGGTTTGTTTGCCATCTACGGAGCCGACACTTGTTGAACAGCTATTCGGTGCACACACATTGGATGGCATTTCGCTGCGGACCAGTGATTCAAGTATACAATTTCTGGCCGCTTTTGTTATGGGCCATGACGCTGCGATAAATGTTTATTGTAGAAACCCCAGAGCCAAAAAAAGTATAGAATTTCGTTGAGTAATCGTGGGTCAAACACCAGGTATCCATGCTCGCAGTTATTTAAACTTCACATTCATTGTTAGCCACACACAAAAGTGTCCGAGTTCAGTTCAGTTAAACTTACAGTTACAAATACTAACCATGGTCGTTAGATAATTGCGTCTTAGACTAAATTGTGTATGAATATATCAGTGCAATGGCCCTTAGTATGGGTTCATATGTGTGCGCATGACAAAATATCGTTTATCGAAATGGCCATTACACGATTGAAAGGGCACATTGAGATGTACCGCGACTAACATAGCCCATATCGGAGTTAGGGCCCACGACCTTTCTCGTTTGGCCCAGACCGCGACCCACGACCAAACCACATCGGCTACAGGGACGTCCTGTTTTTTGACACAAGTCTTATTTCAGCCTTCAAAGTAATACCGCATCGTTATTTATTTTTTTGTTTTGCGACCGCCGTACACATTAATTTTTTTTTCATGACCGCCTTCCGTTTATGCCACACGACGTAAATTGCGTTCGTCTCAAACACGAAACCAGAACGATAAAATAAAAACGCCATGACAAAACAAGCCATGTATATAGACATTAGTCTGAATACACCATGTAGCCTAACAATTCAATCTTCGGAACAGATTTCATGACAATAAACAATATAGTCTGCAAGTCCATTCCATTGAAATGTCAGAGTTCATGGCAGTTCATTTCCCACATTGAATCGATTCGATTCACTGTAACAGCGGAAGCGTTTCACTATGGCTGCCAATGTTTCTTTTCGTGGAAATATGACATGTTCGACGTCACGACCTATCAGTAACGTTAATGTCATTAATCCTTTCAGTGCCAGGTCCGATTTTTGTATCAACCCATATACCCTGTGCCAATGCATTCTCTTATATATAATTGTTTCTTATATTCTTTAACAGACTTATTTTGTAGGTTTAGTGCCAGGGAATCTTACGTTTTTTTTTAATTATTTTTTTTTAGGGCCGATTTTACAGACCGTAAATTAGGGCCGATGAGATCGGTCCCTGGCACTGAAAGGGTTAATAAATGGGTATACTTGATTCGCGCAATTTTGCGGCATCGGAACTCATCTCGCGAGTCACTACAGAGTTTGGAATGAGTCAGCGTAATTCGGCACATCTATTCAGTTCATTTTTCACCACGAATCGACTCAGTCACTTACATTCAAATTCAAACATGACTCAATGAAAATTGACAATGTGACGAATGTGACGAAGAGTTAAATTCGTCAGACTGACACAGGTGATAAAGCACTATTCGCAGTGTTCTACGTCCACCACTACTCCACTAGGTCAACCTGTCATCACTGGTCAAATTTGATTCGGAAACAGAATCGAATATATTGTTTTTTGAGTTGTGATTTGGTAGACAGGATAAAGCTAAATGTCCGAAAACCAGAAATATGCATAAAGAATAAAGCGAAACATTCAGGAATGCTTGTTTACGAATTATAAACCAGAGTATGGTTAAATATCTAAATAAGCTAGATATGTTAAATATTTTATGACAAATTCGTCTGCCATTTTCGTGATCAGCGTCAAGGAGTTACACTAATATCATTGCTTGAAATTTTGAAAACTGCCACGTGCTTCAGAGAGAAGCCATTTCATTGGCCTAAATATTTAGTTACTAAAATTTAGTTAAGTTTAAAGATTCTAAGATTCAACCCAATATTCTTTCACGGATCTATGGTGGGCAAGTAACTACAGTTATTAACTAAGTCTACCTAAATAGATATCGATTATATATAATTAACAAAATTTGATTTAGAGTGTCCATGTTACCGTCGGAATATATGACAGAAAGCGTTCCATTTTTTAAGTATATACCTTTAACCATTGATCGAGAACCCCACCCACCCTTAGTAACCAGCCACTTGAACTTTTCGCCTTGGCAAACAATACCTTACCGTGGAGGATCTGCAATTCAAATCTTTCACTGTTTACATGTACATGCTTTTTCTGTCATCTTGTTTCTTTAAAACTAGGTGTTGCCAAGTTGATTATAAGGAGAGCGAATAGATACATTGGGATAACATGTTACCCGATCCCTTTCTCTGCCGTTATTTTCGGATAAAATATGCTTAATCTAAACTTCAAGTTGTTTGGCAGGTGACCATCTCCGCGGGGTAGTGTTTCAACGATTAGCAAAAAATGAACTGGCGTACCGCCAAAGAACGTTAATTATGGCACATTAGGTAAATGTGGCACATTAGGTAAATGTGGACTACTGTAAAGATTGCTGTGATACTATTTGATGACATAAAATGGCCGAATGCTTCATCTTCAATTTAAACAGCAACTTAAACCAGAGCTCACGCTCAGTCATGGTCCACACAACCTAGACCAAGAGGGTGAGGTTGCGCAACAACTACGCCCCTGGGCCCGTATTCACCAACTGGGTTTATATATAGTCCATGTAGTTTATACCTGGCGAGGCTCAGAGCGGAGATATCTATGGTAGTCGATCAATGGCATTTGACTATTGTTGATCGCCGGTATATAAACATGTGCACATATATCAGTACATGTTTGGTTCAGCTAATACTCAGTCTCTAGTTAGCCTGTTATGATTTCTGTGCGAAAAATTTAAAACAGCTTGAAAATGGCTGTGACCATAGGAAGTATTTTTCAAAGCATATGAAGTCGGTATATATATTTCGTGTATGTGTCAACATATCTTATTCCTCCTTCCATCCCTGACTCGAGCGGGGCCACTTTTGACATCTCTAAACCACACAATTTAGAATCCTCATGTCATGAAGATGACTATATATAAGTTTGTTGTATAACGGCGACCAAACATATTCGCATCAAATTTAGTGCCCCCCCCATACCTGACCCAAAATGACACAAATTTGGCGTCTGAAACCATGGAGAACAATACGTATCCATTTTGTGGAAATCTGCGCTAAAGGTATTGCTTATCAATTATGATGCCCCTCACATCCCTCAAAACATCGAACGGCACCACTTTTTACATCTATAAACCACACTCTCAGACTCCTCATATCATGAAGATGATTATGTATACGTTTGGTAGAAATCGGCAACAAAAGTCATCGATTGGTTTGCCACTGTTTCTGTAGCTGACACCAACAGTGTCTATTTAGAAAAGTTTAAACTGCAACTTTATCTTCCTCGTAAAAAGTTACCCACAATAGATCCATTTAGAGCCATATAGATGGTCCCCGTTAATTTCATACAGCACAGACAAATATTCGCAAATATATATATATATAGTTATCGACCTATGTTGATCCACAGGCTAAAATACTAAATTACCAATACATACTGTACCAGTGACAAGGTTCAAAAGATCGAGTGTGGCTAAAATCACTCCAACAATCAAAACCCCTATGCATTAACCCTTTCAGTGCCAGGGGCCGATCTCATCGGCCCTAATTTAATGTCTGTAAAATCGGCCCTAAAAAATCTTTTAAATGAAAAAAAAAAACTTTTTTTTTTTTTAGATTTGTTTTGGGTTGATTTTTGTTGTTGGTATGCTTAAGCATGCTATAGCGAATTTAAAAACAAACTGGATAAAACCTTTGGGGCATGTTATAACTCAAAACTATCACCAAGTATTCATAGTAATAATTTTGATGCCCATGAAAAACGTAAGAATCCCTGGCACTAAACCTACAAAATAAGTCTGTTAAAGAATATAAGAAAAAATTATTAAAATTGTAAAAAATTATAACAAATGATGAAAAATTGTTAGGCCAATGCATTCTCTTATATATGCGAGGCGACCTATGGTCGACTCGCATATATAAGAGAATGCATTGGCACAGGGTATATGGGTTGATGCAAAAATCGGACCTGGCACTGAAAGGGTTCAAGAAATCGGTAAGTTCAGCCATAATAACCCAGGTTGTCATTGCCTTTCATTTGACATATAACTGAGCAAAATTGAACAAAGCGAAGTCGAGATATCGTATCGGAAACTACCGAAGATATCGGGTAATCATCTTCCTTTTCCGATCAAAGCCCTTTGACTCCGTTATAAAATCAAGATTTACGAGCAATAATTTGCCTCGAACGTGTACTCAAACGCGATGACATAACCTATAAATGCTCAGATATGTTCTTCAAGTCATTCCGAAGCCACCCATACCTGTTTTATTTCACCCGGTGTTTTGTGCTCGATTTTTTCAACTTTGTTCATCAAACGAATTCCAGAAACAAGACGTGTCTTCGACTGGCAGTAAGATTTGAGCGACTTGTCGATTTATTTATATTAATCGAAAAATAAAGTTTACAAATGCTGTCTTTAAATTCAATATGAATAGGTATCCGATAATTCAGAAACACTTTAATTATTAATTTTATCTGGACCAACAAATTTATTTGATTTAAAAACAAGTGAAAGTAAAAATGGAATGCTTATGGTCAATGTCACGCGCTATCGTACCACTTGTGAAATTCGCAAATTTTAACATTATTTCAAAACATATTCCAATTATTTAAACTGACATGGCTCATTTGAATCTCCAAATGTTTTTATACGTAATTTGGAGGGACGGGTACGATCGGTCGATACATAAACGAACAATTGATATACCGACTTCATATGCTCTGAAAAACGGTTGCCAAAGTCACAGCCATTTTTCAGTCGTTTTGAACTTTTCGACAGAAGTAAGAAAAACTCTCTTTATTGCTACCATATCAGGAATAGAGTACCACGGAAGGCTCATTTCTGTTTCATGTCGCGCAAATGACGGCTTTTTGTTTGGGACCCAAACACCGTACTCACAGTTGTATTTTTCATTACTTCAATGTGTCTTTTTGGGTTACACAATGCCCGTAGAAAGGTATTTCAAATATTTATGGACCTACTTCGATATTGAGAAACATTCAAAAGCGAATAATAATATGTGTATTTTGGAGCGCAAACCGCCACATGGCTTTAACGACACTAAGAGTGTCAACGTTTAATATTTGTAAGGAAATATGAATCTCTGCATGGTACGACTATGTCACGGCTCTAGTTCTCGAAAATTATTAATTTTCCCAACAATTGAGTGGTAATATTGACTCAATGAGCCGTTGTGTGTGTGAATGGATTCATGTTTACATTGAACGCAACCATGCATTGACTTTGTTGTTGTATTGGTAGTCTGTGTAAATTAACATACAAGCCAACCACAATGTGGTATATAAATAGGGACGTGACGACAGGGGGTGTGCCCCCCCCCCGCCAATTTTGGTCAAATTGTTCAACAGTTGGAAATTTCATGACTGACAGAACATTAGTTTTTACATCACATTTTACACCACATATATAGGTAGAAATTGTTCTCATTGTTTGATTTTCCAACCAGTAATTAGCGGGGAATTTGTTGTTTTTAGTCCAACACCTACATATTGTTCAGCTTTTTCTCAAAATATGGGGGTGTCACGTTGGAAATTTTCAACAGTTGGAAAATCCAATGGGGAGGGTGAAAATGGAATTCTGCGAACCTGTGGGGGGGGGGGGGGTTGTATGATTCTGGGGGGGGGGCGGTTTATTGAAAAGTTCTCTCATGTCAGTCAAATAACGATTAGCTGTCAAGCAGCCGCTGCATCTGAAAAAAATCTCAAATATCTTTAATATAAACATTTTATTCACTGGGTTGAATGGATAGGCTTTATCCAATGTCATCAAGTATATTCTGTAATCCAGGTAAAGCCATGATCTTAAAACAACAACAACATTTTAACTGAAAAAATATTATGTTTAACCAATATACATGTAGATACACTGACTATAATACAAAGGCAATCAATATTTTCCCATTATACTTTTTACATTGAACAGAAACAAAAGACAAATTACATAATTATACATGTAGGATTCAGACATTTTACATGTAACTGCAAATCTTACTTTGTCATGTGGCATCGTGTATGGGAATACATGTAACTGGCTACCTGGTATTCACACAATGCAGCATAGATTAAATAAACAAGCTATGATATGCCTACCGGTGGGATACAATACCCTAGTAGTTCTTCATTTTAACTTTTGATAGCTTTCCTCATTGGCATAGACATATAAAATAATATGAAAGTATCTGGCCACAATATGTTAAAGTAGACCAAATTCTTGGGGAGGGGGAGACCAAGGACTATTCTCCGGAAGTACAAAAGTCACACGTTTCGCTCGACCAATTAGCAAGTCTTTAATACACGTATACATGCATTCTTATTTTCATTCAAGTCTGTGTCGGGTCTGTTCATAATTCGTAACATGTGGTAACGTGCAAGTTCTGGTCACAGAAACCTTTGTATTTTTTGGAAGCATTACTGACACCCACCCATCCAACACAAGGTTTTCCAAGGGTAATTGGGGATCCACCCCATCAAATTTGATGAAAATGGAGATAGTAGCAGGATATGGCAGACAAATGGTATGAAATGTTTTAAATAACCATGCGGATGGAATGTCAGTCATATAAGCTTAATGAAAAGTACCAGAGCTTTCAGAAAATAACAAAACACTCGTTAATGAAACTTGCCACATACGGTTTGGCATCCATATAGGTTATCGATGTACATATATATGCGACAAGGATGTTTATGCACAGCAGGGTATTCTCTCACATGTGGTGACTATCCCTGGCTAGATGACCAAATGTTCGTCCAGTTTTAATTGCAGAATTTTTCATTTGATACATGATACTCAGTTATTCTACCATATTATGTAAAGCAGTCACGGCGCAAAATATTCATACCGTTTAAACCACCGGAAAAATTAAATGAGCTACGCCACTACTTTGGTAGTTACATAGTCGGGTAACCAACACAGATGACAATATTCGATCAAATGAGTGTTTATTAGAATGAGACAATAATACACGCGGTCAAGATTTCCGACCCAAACCAAGAGAGAGAAACCCTGGTTTGTTATAATAGAGACCGCAATTGGACGGTCACACACAACACAACCAAACATGTGCACAGTCTCGACTAGATACAACCCACTGGCGTAACCACTTTCTTTCTCTCCTCTCCTCTCCTCTCCTTGTTTATCGAATCATATAATGCCAATAAAATAATAGACGTGGTAGTCACACTGGCTATATACGAAGAAAAGAACACAAACACATCGACAAAGTAAAACATAGATCAGCACGTGATTGATATCACCAGCTAATTTGAGTCAGTCATGACCGACTTGCGACAATTAAAGAACATCATTACAGTCTGAAATTCCAGTTGTTCCTATTACAATCCGTCATGCACAAGATGTTGGTAACTTGTGCATAAGAAAACTACATGCTTCAATGGTAACACTGTGTTGTGCGTAACACTACAGGCAACCGATTATAGATTCCTCATTTTATACCGACTGACATGCCTGCCTATGATCAAATCTGCATTACATGTATATGTCCCATGGTTTAACTTTGGAGTTATCATCGACATCAAATGACTGATTGGCACACGCTTTAGTATCGGTAATCACGTTTGTGTGTTGATGTTTCCCCCGCAGGTGTGTACTCATACAGTCATCGCTCACTCGGGAACCAACAAAGTTGACAAACACCCTGCATGATATTCCAATACTGACAACTTCCTTCCCGCTCTCCGTCACTTGAGGTTTTGTAACAGGTATCTGTTTCGGGCTATCTCCGTGTGACACGACAGACTGGCCACTCTCAAAGGATCCGTTTGCCTCCATATTCAGTTCATCCCATGTGTGCGAGCTGTGTTTGCTGGTATATTTCATGGATGGAACAACTATGATCGGGTATGTCGATATTGCAGTTATTGGCTGTATTAATCCATATCCATGTGACAAGTCGGATGTAACATTCACGCATCGATCATCCGAGTCCTCAGAGTACCCATCTTTTTCCACTTTCATACATTGATCGTTTGGGTATAGGGAATATACATTTATGTCCAATGCTGTGCTTGCTGGGGTTCGAACATTTATCTTTGCGAGAGACTCACATGCATGTGGAATCTCCTGGCTGTTGTGATGGCCATAAGAATAAACAAGAACAATGGACTTCTCTGGTTTAATCGTCAATTCATTGATGTTCATGAATGAATCTCCTGCCAGTATGTCGATGTTCAGATTTTCCGCGACTACCGCATCCAAGTAGAATAGGGATCCACCACGCGATATTGTTAGACTTGCATGACCAACAACTGATACCAGCAATCCATCATATATCGGGATAGTAATGTGGTCTGCTTCAGTGATACATATACCGAGGTCCTCAGCAAGCGAGCGATCAATCAAGTTAATGTCCTGACCTGACTTAAGACTCACACACACGATTTTGTTGTTATAATATAAGTCAATTCTTGGTGAGTTGACGTAGTCACATATCGCAGTCAAATGATCGTCTTCGACAAACAACAAGTCACCGCTGTTGGGTTCATTAAGATCAGTCATTCCAGTGTATATGGACACTTTGTCTCGTGAGATCTGGCTCAAGTATGTGGAATCGCCTGTTTCTTCCTTTCCAATCTGCCCATGCACATACGATGGACCTGATGGATCAGTTGTACAAACACATACCCTCTGATGTTGTTCGATAAGTGGGTACGAAGCGATATTATCTGGTAAAATATCCGAGCAGGACACATTTACATGTATTTCTTTCTGTTGCACTACCAATTTCTCTTCTGCTGGCTCTGCATAACAAGTTTCCTCAACCGAATAGAATCCAAAGTGTACTCGAATCATTCTCCAAATACTTTCCATGGAGGTCGACCTTTTGACGATAGAATAGCGTGCAATTATTGGACAATATCTTGCGATATGTCCTAGCATTACCTCTAAGAGAGCAACTTTCTGACTCTGACACTTCTGCGGCTGTCTATTTGCATGTTGTCGTCATCACTGACAAAGCCTCTGAGTGGATTGGCCTTTGTTTTCATCAACCACGTAGTACCTTCAACTATAAGAATGGTTCAAAATTGTCGTCCATTGACAGTGATCGTACGATGGTACTTCGCCACTCTCTAACTGAAGCTACCGTCTCTGTCTTTGTCAAACACCACGGTGTTATAATGGGTGTAGATGCCATGCTCTATACTGGTACGTCGCGAAAGTCGGACCACGTGTTAGTTCTAAAATGAAACACCCAAATGAAAGAATACTTTTCAGCGAAATTTCCCCGTCGGTCAGCTGCTGCGTCGAAAATATGCAATGTAGTTCACCCAACTCAAGTCGGGTAACCAACACAGATGACAATATTCGATCAAATGAGTGTTTATTAGAATGAGACAATAATACACGCGGTCAAGATTTCCGACCCAAACCAAGAGAGAGAAAACCTGGTTTGTTATAATAGAGACCGCAATTGGACGGTCACACACAATACAACCAAACACAGTCTCGACTAGATACAACCCACTGGCGCTAACGTTGGCATCACAGGAATAACTGAAAGTCAATAACAGCAAAGTTTTTTTTCCAGCGCAATATTTTTTTCCTCGTAAGAAGCGGCACCCACCCATTCATATCGTGTTATAAAAGACAAATATTAATGATCTATTCGGTCCATTGTTTAAGACTTAAAGGTACTCAATCCGACCAGACGGTTCCCGTATCATAAAGTTACAACAACCACAACATTTCTTCAATATACGCTTTATAATTATGAGCTTATTTGTTTGGGGTTTTTTGTTGCTATTTATTAAATAATTTTTTTTTTATCAAAATTTTGAAAAAATTAAGCCGTTATAACGTCCGCCAGGGTACCCAGTCACCATTGGTGGAAATCGGACCAGCAGTCTGGGAGAAAAATTCCGGACGTACGGAAGGACAGACGGACAGACAGACATATCGTACTCTGTTATATATAGCGATTACTAGCTGGGGTATCCGTCGTTGCTCGGGTAAAGAATATTGAAAACAATTTGAAGTGTTTTAAGATGCATTTACTCGTTGACTGTTTATCTAGTCCTAGGGATAAAGAGCGTTGGGGTAGCTTGGGCTATTCGATGAGATGTGAGTTCTATTCATGATATGATATGAATAAGCAGCGTTCTGCTCGCTTATGCGCAGCAACTTGTTAAAGGTACTCAAAGTTGACACAATACATATTATGATGTGTGGTCAACAGGAAGACAGCCACGAACGAGGTTATGCCAACCCCAGGCTGGATGCACCCCATTTGGGAGTCAGCATGATGTGGATTGTCATATATCCATATCTTGCTGACCCTCAACTGGGCAAGTAACTGATCTTATAGACTTGATGATTCAATTCCATTTATGATTATTTTTGTATCTCATGTATTCTTGTATAATGAATGCACTTTTGCCAATAAATTATCTATTATCTATTATCTCAATATCCGATTAAGCGCCCCTCAATTACTATTCATTTGGCTTCGGAGTAAAAAAAAATTGATTCGAGTCGAGGTACCCACCCATCAAAGCTCAGAGTGATCGGATATCGATTTTTTAAATCTGTTATTTTTCACAACTTGGAATAGTTAGTGGTCCAATAAAGGTCGACGAGAAAATTGTCTCGGACTAAATTGCGGATGAAGATGGATAACTCTAAAATCAAGTAGTTTTTTTGTGTCAGATATTTGACAAACCGGCAAAATTTGGATGAAATTGTTTTTGATAAATAACAGGTTTTGAGCAATTTTATACTATAGTTGACCGTGGTTAGCATTATTTTTGGGCAATTTATCGATTCTGATAACTGAAGCGGCATACAAAAAATGTTGTTGTTGTTGGAATCTGATTATATGGGGACCATCCAATCGGATTGAGTACCTTTAACAACATTCCGTGCGGTGTTTCAGCTCAGTTGTATTGGTATAGATTGTTTGATGGGATGTCCAGTTTTTCATTTGAGTGTATGGTAATCGGGAGATAAGTATCATATACAATGTAAGTGACTGGCACTTGTTCTTCAATCCCATGGACAAATGTATGTATTTATATGCATATGTATGTTTAACCCTTTCAGTGCCAGGTCCGATTTTTGTATCAACCCATATACCCTGTGCCAACGCATTCTTTTATATATGCGAGTCGACCATAGGTCGCCTCACATATATAATAGAATGCATTGGCCTAACAAATTTTCATCTTTTGTTATTATGTTTTACAATTTTAATAATTTTTTCTTATATTCTACTCTCTTTCAGTGCCAGACTTGTTTTGTAGGTTTAGTGCCAGGGAATCTTACGTTTTTCATGGGCATCAAAATTATTACTATGAATAATTGGTGATAGTTTTGAGTTATAACATGCCCTAAGGTTTTAACCAGTTTGTTTTAAAATTTGCTATAGCATGCTTAAGCATACCAAAAAACAATTCAACCCAAAAAAAAAAAATAGGGCCGATTTTACAGACCGTAAATTAGGGCCGATGAGATCGGCCCCTGGCACTGAAAGGGTTAAACTAACATATACAAAATAAACTTGGTAGGATAAGCCATTTAGTAAAGAAAGGGTTTATGACTAGAGGATTTTGACACGTTCAAGTTCCGATGATAACACTTCGATAGTCATTCCTGATACCGAGGGACAACAATTTTGCCTGTTCCCAAAAGAGACATGAAATAATTGCTTTGTTACCCAATACATTTACTTGTATATAATCAGGTTATTGCTAATTAATCACACTCTTTAATAGTGACAGTGACAATGCGCAAATCCGTTATAATTAAAAAAAGAAACCGGATATAGCCGAAACGTCACGGAAAGTGCAAACCATGTAACAGTTCGTTTGGTCCAGTCAACAGTTCGCTAGGAGCCAGTCAACAGTTCGCTCGGGTCGTGCAACAGTTCACTCGTGACGTCACGAAAGCTGACCGTGATTACAAACCGGGCAACAGTTCATTCAGAGCGGGCAACAGTTCGTTGTGGCGTTACGAACGCGAATTTGGCGTTAACCAGTAAGCAATTATTTCATGTGTCTTTTGGGAACAGTCAAAATTGTTGTCCCTCGGTATCAGGAATGACTATCGAACTGTTGCCCAAGGCCGAAGGCCGAGGGCAACAGTTCGATAGTCATTCCTGATACCGAGGGACAACAATTTGCCTGTTCCCAAAAGACACTTGAAATAATTGCTTTGTTACCCAATACATTTACTTGTATATAATCAGGTGACAGTGACAATGCGGAAATCCGGTATAATTAAAAAACGAAACCGGAAATTTCCGGAAATAGCCGAAACGTCACGGAAATTGCAAACCATGTAACAGTTCGTTCGGGCCAGTCAACAGTTCGCTCGGAGCCAGTCAACAGTTCGCTCGGTTCGGGCAACAGTTCACTCGTGACGTCACGAAAGCTGACCGTGATTGCAAACTGGGCAACAGTTAATTCAGGGCGGGCAACAGTTCGTTGTGTCGTTACGAACGCCTATTTGGGGTTAACCAGTTAATTCTAAATCCCAATGATTTACGAAGTAAAACTCTACTATTGCATGGGTAACATTAATTCTAAATCCCAATGATTTACGAAGTAAAACTCTACTATTGGGTAACAATAACCACTATTGTCCGTTAGCTAAACAACCACACGTTTTTATTAATCGATATAAGCATTTCCGCACAGGGGTATTCGATTCACATGTAATAGTTTATACCACGGTAACTATTAAACACGTTTTTGCAAAGAGATAGACGATTAAGGTGTATCCTACTTATTTATTACTTTTATTGTCGAAAGTTTTGATTTGAACATATTTATTGTAACCCACAATATATATTACACAGATTACATATAACAGATGATAATATGTGTGTCGGTACAGGGGATCGGAGCATAAGTTGCCGAACTTATCGGAGCTCCTCTCCAATGGCATTCAATTGCTAATAAATATAAGTATCAGAGATGGTTTTTAATTCAGATGTATTGTAGAAGTGGCTGTTTAAGTGTGGCTTTTGGACAGGCCATGGTTTCACATGTTGTTGTAAGGGAAACTATAGTGAGAGAATTGTGATAATTATGATGATTATGAGATTATAGGAAGGGTCTGTCGATGAGATAAATAATTGTACTGTCTCAAACATGCGCACATTCTGCGTTTCACTGTCCTAAGTAATCGACCCCTTAACCACAGCATAATTATGGGTAACTTTTCAGGATTTAGTCGGAAATATGGCTTGTTGCCATTCATCGGAAAGCTCTCCCCCGAGAGCTTTCCGATGAATGGCAACAAGCCATATTTCCGACTAAATCCTGAAAAGTTACCCATAATTCTGCTGTGGTTAAGGGGTCGATTACTTAGGGTGGTGTTGTACACCAAACAGGTAATCGTTTTCAGAGAAAATGGTCACGTTAAGTTCATCCAAACGGGCCCACATTCGATTTCTTGATTCGGAGGACAACTGAAGAAAAAATAATTTGCCTCTTCACATGAATTTCCACGAGTACAGTTTGGATGAGCTGAGATGTAGTTTTCATATTTTAGTTTAGATCACTATACAGTTATTTCTAACTCAACAGTGCAAAATGTTTAATCTCCTTTGACCTGTATTATAATATGGTGGGGTTTCAAAGTCAGTTCTCTATTACAGAATGTACTATCATGTTACTTATGATTTCGCCTTTGGTTGGTTCTGATGATGGGTCATTAATTTTGTATTGTCGGTAGTAGTTTTGCATGATAGATTCCATTCAGCGATCATGGATGGGTTGAAACTCGATTTGAAGTGGTCGTGTTCGTGTAGTTTATGTACCGCAAAGGGTTTCTAATGGGGTATCGAGATGCTTCGGCCTTCAGCGACGGTAATAGATTGGTGAGATAGAAAGGGACATGATTAGTAATTATTTTGTTCCAGGTGTGCGTTTTATGGAGGTTTCGTCTTTCGCTAAGTGGAGGCCATCCGAGTCCAACTATGACTCTTTTTTTATCTGATACCGAACGCCTAAGACCACTTTCTATTCTACCAGCGTCGTATATAGGCGGTCGAGATTCCGGAGGAGGAAATCAGGGGCATTATCCCAAACAACGTCTCCGTACTCCATTATATATAGGAAATACGTAAGTTTTGAACATTATCTCGAGGGTTTATCTATTTACAAGAATTTTCATTTTCCTGAGTTGTGACAGTCAGGTTGCCACTGAACTACACATTCCATTTGTGCGTGTCCCAAAATGAAGGCTCGAGTGTATAGATACTCCAATATGTTTATATATATGACAGACAACTTGCTCTATATTGTTATCAAGTTCGAGATCCAAATAATCTGCCGAGGGAGTTAGGACACCATTGATTTTGTTTTGTCTGCATTGAATGTAACCAACTAATGTTTCGACTAATAAGAAACTCTATCCAGATCTTCAAAGAGATAACGCGTACAGTCATCGAGTGATGGTTGGACTCTGAAAAAGCAAGTATCATCTGCGTGCATACGAGGAAGGGAATGTACATTCGTTGCTATGTCGTTTATATAGGTCAAAAATAAAAATAAAGTCCCAAGAATAGAACCCTGGGGGACACCTGTCGATATACTACGATAATTAGAGAAAGATATACCCATTGGGACGCGTTGTGATCTGTTGCAACCAACGGTGGATATTTCCGGCTACTCCGAATGGTTCCAGTTTGAATAACAACCCCATGTGTCAGACTCTCACAAATGCTTAGGAAATATCGCAAAAAAAATAAAATTTGCCGACGTATTTAACTTCTCATCGAGGGCCTGTCACAGGGTGTGGTATATCTCGAGTAACTGGAAAGTTGTGCTATGTCCAGGAACAAACCCTGATTGGTATTGAAATAATATATCATTATTTGAAAAGCGGACTGTTAAGTATTCCAGAACAATTTTCTCGAGTATATTGCTATAAGGCACGGGAGTAAGGATATTGGGCGATATTTTTTGCAGCTCGATTTGTCATTTTTCTTGTATATAGGGATAACATTTGCGTGCTTCCACTGTGTTGGGAATGCACACAGCTCAAACTATTTTTTAAATAGAGCTTTATGGGGGTGGCGATGTCTGGGCTTGTGTATTGGATCATTTTAACTGTAATTCCATCGTGACCAGAATATTAGGTTTCCCAATAGTAGAAATTATGTCATCGATAGTGAATTCAATGTTTGTTACTGTGCTACTACATTTCTGGGTGAATATTGGTAAACCACGACGAATCGTCAATGTCTTAATTTGAGATGAACGGGTGGTTGCACGGTGAGCATTGTTGCTTTGGTGTGGTCATCAAATAGTAAATTGCCTTTGTCATTAATTAGAGGGGGTAGATATCATGTATGCAGTGCCAAAATATTTTGAGGAAGGGTGTTTACGGACAGGTTTTTTTATGTTTGTTCATAACGGGCTCGGGCGTATTTTTTCATTTTATTAACAGTGTTTCGCGCTTTTTTGGAATTTGGACAAGTCAGTTTCCTTTTTTTATTTTAAAGCAATTTTACGCAGTCTATCTATTTTCCGAATCATTGTTCTCAATTCTGAAGTGAACCAATGATTGTCTTTATAGGTCTTATAAAAACTTTGGATTGGGGAACAGTTTGAATTTCGAAAAATTTGGATGTAAAAATATCAGTCGCCAAGTATATGTCGGTGCTGTTTCGATAGCGTGCAACCTCTCTGGATCCTTAATGAGCATTATAGTTTCGTCGAATTTGCCTCTGTCATATAAGTCCTGACTAGCCGAGGGAAGGGGACATTAGAGTCGGAATTCGTTGTCAATGATAAACCAGTAGTCAAGTACTAGTCACTCATCTGACGGGGAAACTAAAAGCTGTTACAACTTCATAAGCATACACTGCAGCCTATCATTAAGATTGAGAATAAAATAGTTTATAACAAAATTCTGTAAAGTACTTACCAAAGAGATTAAAACAAATAGTTGTGAAAGCTCTCGTGAATACTCCTTGTCCGCTGGTTACCGTTGGATGTCAGGCTATTCTGGTTTGTTTGCCATCTACGGAGCCGACACTGGGATTGATAGCTATTCGGTGCACACCCATTGAATCGCATCTCGCGGATCAGTGATTCAAGTATACAATTTCTGGCCGCTTTTGTTATGGACCATGATGCTGCAATAGAGGTTTATTAATGACACCCATTGTAAAAAGTATATTATTTCGCTGAGTAATCCAGGGTCAAATGCCAAATAGCCATGCTCGCAGTTATTTAAACTTCACATTCATTGTTAGCCACACACAAAATGTGTCCGAGTTCATTATACGGTTAAAGGAACAGTTACAATTACTAACCATGATCGTTATGTAATTTCGTTTCATGTAAATGTAGCGTTCCAATGTTCGCACATGCTAGACTATATGTGAACCGCCATATCAAATCCAGTCGTAAGTCGGGATTTTTTTTACACTGTGCCAATGCATTTTCTTATATATGCGTGTAGACCATAGGTCGCCTCGCATATATAAGAGAATGCATTGGCCTAACAATTTTTTACAATTTTAATAATTTTTCTTGTATTCTTTAACAATTTTATAATTTCACCCAAACAGAGCCCCAGACAAAAATGAGCAGACGACACTCTTCTATATACTTCTATATATGTGTGGGGCTCCCTGCAGCTAGGGTAATGGATGTTTTTTATTTTATGTCCTAAAAATTGTAAGAAACATTTATTTAAAAAAAATAATAAAAAATTGTTAGGCCAATGCATTCTCTTATATATGCGAGGCGACCTATGGAATGGAATGCATTGGCACAGGGTAAAAAAATCCCGACTTACGACTGGATTTGATATGGCGGGTCACATATTGTGTATGAATGTATCAGTGCAATGGCCCTCAGTATGAATTCCTATATGTGCGCATGACAAAATATCACTTATCGAAATGGCCATTACACGATTGAAAGGGTACTCTGAGATCTACCTCGACTAAGATCTTGAACATCTATCCATAGTTTCGCCCAAATCGGAGTTAGGAACCACGACCTTCTCGTTTAGCCCGGACTGCGACCCACGACCAAACCACCTCGGCTACAGTGACGTCATGTAATTGACAAGGCTTATTTCAGCCTTCATTTATGTATTTTATTGAACTTATTGTCTGAACATTTCCCCCAATAAATAGGACTCCTTTTGTACTTGTGTTGTCTGCCGTCTGTTTAGTTTTTCAAGAACCCCCCCCCCCCCCAGATGAATAATGTACCAGTTCAGTCTATATTTTTATAACTGAGTGAGAGAATCTAATTAGTAAAGAAATGGTTAAAGGTACTCAATCCGACCAGAGGGTCCCCATATCACCAAGATACAACAACAACAACATTTCTCAAAATACGCTTTAGTTATCAGAATCGATTAATTGCAACAAAATAGTACTAACCACTCTCAACTATGCTATCAAATTTCCCACAACGTGTAATTTATCAACATTTTGTTCAACGAAATATCGCCGTATTATCATTTGAGTATTCACGAAATTTGGCCGTATTACCACTTTTTTTAGTTATCCATCTCCATCCGTTTGATGGTGTGTTTCTTGGCCACACATAATTGAAATAACAAACTTCAAAAATCGATATCTGATCACTCTGAGCGTTGATCGGTAGGTTCATCGACTCGAATCAAATATTTTTTACCCCCGAAGCCAAAGAAATAGCAATATAGTGGTGTTTAATCGGATTGAGTACCTTTAAGAGGTATAATAAAATAGGTCGATATCACACATAATGTCATTATAAAGACTGTATTCTCTGAAAAACATAATCGACTTTTTCCCCATTTTTTTCACAGAAGAGACATACACGCTCTTTGTTATGCGCTTGTTCCTATAGCTACAATGCTCCTGCTGTGCCATTTTTTAAAAGATCCGTATGAATCACGTGTGACATACGCCTTCCGTGAATGTCACGTGACGTAAATGGCGTTCGTCTGAACACGAATCCGGACTATAAAATAAAAACGCCATGACAAAACAATCATTGTATGTGTCTGACTACAGCATGGAACATGATGAAAGTCTATTTTTTTTCTTAACTCAGTCGTCGGACGGATGGCGTGTAATAAACACAGAACGACACGTGTGTTAATGGGCTTATCGACAAGGCACGTGTGTCATCGCGAAAGGATACATGTATAACTCGAGACTACGCATTTGGTTTTATCCTTCCGCGCTGGAATTCGTGACGTATCAACAAACCCACTAAATCACTTGTCGTTCTGTGTATTTATTTTACTACTAGCAGGGTTACCCGGCGTTACCCAGGTTAAAGTGGTGTGAAACCCTCTGCATGCTGTGGATATTTGTTGGGAATAGAGAATACTCTTGCTCAAAGTGTTACCCGAATTCTCATAAATTGTATATTCAAATAGCATCACAAAACATGATTCTGACAGAGTCATGGAATATAAGTAGTGTCTCACCCTGTTGATTGTCATTTTGTTTATCGCGATTAATCCGTTCCACCAATAAAGAAGAATTTATGTATTTACAACTGCGTATACTTCAGACGTTATAACATGATACATGAACATCATAAACACATTAGTTCGCAAAAATAAAATACGACAATTGGGTTTTGCATATAGAGATCTATCAATCAATCTAGTGGGTTGGACTAATATCTTGAGGACACCTGGCTATCATATCTCCATGAAGATACAGATGTTTTAATGAAATGTCCAGGTGCTCCTCTGTTTATTGTGCTATATATTGGCTAAATATTCTCAGTTTAAAAGATATGTTGCTGCATATGTATATCAGCTACATTTGCCCGATACAGAGCGAGACTTTGAGTTGTTTATGTTTTTTAAGTCACACGATTATATTCCTCGTATCATGGAGAAGAATAATATATCAATTTGGTGGAAATATGCGCTAAAAATAGTTTATTAAATCAATTGTTGACGCCCCCCCCCCCCTGCAACGCTGACTCGAACAGCGCCATGTCGCGGAGGTGATTATGTATGCGTTTGGTGGAAATGTCGAGAAAACTATTTCACCATAATTTTTTTATTTTGCCACCATTCCCCCTTTCTTCCCCTGACACCAACAGTGTCACTTTAGATAACTCTAAAATTAAGTGGTTATTATTGTTAATAGTAACCATTTGATTTTCGAGTTATCCATCTACCAACCGCAATCTTTCCGTTTGAGCACGTGGGAGTGGTCCACATCTCCAAAAAATAAAACTTCAAAAATCGATTTCTGATAACTCTGAGCTTTGAAGGGTGGGTTCCTCGACTGGAATCAAATATATTTTACCCCCGAAGCCAAAGAAATAGTAATTTAGGAGCGTCTAATCGGATTGATTACCTTTAAGGAATGACTTGCAGATCGATTGGGCTCAATGCTTCGGGATTCATACGAACTTTAAATTACTCTGCCGGTCAAAACCCAATCAACCTGCAAGTCATTCCTTATAACCATATACTAGTACATTTTAATAGAACAATAATAATTTGAACAACTTCAAAACTACCAAAACAATTGTAAGCGAAGGATATGTTCCGGCCACTGGACAACGAACAATTAACTGTTCAAATGCGCATTATTAACGTCAAGCTTTAAAAATCTATCGACACCTGCCACTCCCAATGTTACACTCTTATAACTAATGTGTAGAAACGATTACACATGGAATGTGTAAACACGATTAATACACACACCAATGTGTAGTTTTAGAGCATGCGCATTGCGGTACTTTCAGATTCATATCTTCTGCTGCAAGACGGCCATATTGTTTGAGAATTGTTTTCGGAATGCAATCTACAGACACCGTAGACAAGGATTGCAAGTTCAGAACTCCGACCCGTGGGCACAGTACTAATAATATATGAGGATTTATTTGTTATTGCCCTTAGACACTTGTTATGATTTTGTTGTAATAATACTAATATTATGCAATCACGCCACGACCCTGGTTTGTTCATTTAAAACAAAAACTCACACAGTACAGAACGAAATACTACATACCACTGTACGCCATGAACGTTTTAACATATAAATCCGCACATATCCCCAACACCACACCCACACGTCGGACCACTGAACCTACATTTCTTGTCAACGAACTTTGTGTGTGAGAACCTACACAAAATATGTAAGGGATATGTGTTGATTTTATGCACACAGTTGTGTATAAATTTACCCATTTATGTGTAAAAATTGGTGTATAATGTTTATAAATTTACCCATTTATGTGTAAAAATTGTTACACAATTTGTGTACGAATTTGAAACTACACATATACTACACAGATATGTTTAAGATCAAAATTGAATAACGATTGTGTACATTCTATCAAAAGAGAATCGTTTGCTAACCCGGTCTGGATATATTTCGTTAATTTTAGTTGCACAGTAATACACGGGGAGTAGTACAAACCGATCAGGGCGTATTTTGGATCGGGTTGTCCACATTTTACGGGTCGGGTTGCCCCATATCACATGTCACATGTCTTTTGATATCCAAAGGATTGTTCCGAGTCAACATTTTTATTTGGCCCTGTATGGCGGCCTAAATCAGAGTCCTATAGGTATGTTTGAGGCAGGTCAACTCTACCGAAGTGGACGATGAGCTAATCATTACCAGATGCCGCCGTCGTATGCCTTACGCGACGACATCACCCTAGTAACCCCAGCCTCACATACACCCTTCGCGATAAACATGGTTCCATATTCGGGGTCGCTTATCATTCGCAGTGGGGCGATATCAAGTTATACCCGGCACACACCGGGACATTAGCATTATGTTAGGTAGCAATAAACGATTTCCAGTAATTTTGCCAACCTGTGAGGGGGTACTGTACTTCAAATCAATGCTGAGCCATTATCTTTGGCATATGTCCCATCAAGCATGTTTTAATTTTGACAGAAATTTTAGGTGTAATCATTTGTCTGTACTTTAGCTTCTTCGTACAATTTGTCATTGAGTTATGCGCCTTGGTTTGCACACACAAAACGCACAATTTTACACATTTTTTTTAACTCAAATTGACCATATTCAACCCAAAAACAGACCATGATAGAGCTAATGTCAGTAAATAAGCTTCTTCCACCTGATAGAGCTATGTTAGAGCTGAGAAATATTTGAAATAGAAAAAAAATTATCGTATCAATTTGAAAAAAATGTCTTGCGAGCCCAGATGACAGAATTCAGGGGAGAGAAATCGGGCTATATTCCTGTAACCAATAACACAGAGTTGGCCTTCACTGAATTCGAAAACCCATCCAATTTTGTCACTTTTTTGAGAACTTTCCCAGTTTTGTAAAATAATTAAACCCTCAAACCAGCAATGACACATTTAACACAGGCTACACTGGCTGTTATGCCCCCCAGATACTTATTTTTCTATTTTTCAGACCCCCTACAACCCGTGAAATCGTGTACTGCTACCTTAGGAAAACTTTTTGAAGCGACCTAAATATATGAACTACCATTTCACACAATGTAACCGATATGGGTTAACACTTTCGAAATTTTTTTTACCAATATATTCGCGTGAAACATAACTCAGTCTCTCCAGACAGACTGCGTATTGGATTTCTACGTATAAATTCATATGTGGTTGTCTGCAGTCTTGGTTCGTCATATGTCTATACAAGTCGATTTATTTTAATTTCCGTCCGTCCGTCCGGTAACAATTTCCTTTAGCACAACCTACAGGCCACATCCATCATCCAATGGTCAGAAAATTTCGGTGTGACCTCTAGATGGGACTTATTTCAGAATGTTTATAAAAAAAAAATGGCCGACCGCACTTGAATTCATTGGCACACCATGCAGCCCACAATTATTGGCGAAATTATTTCACAATTTAAAGATGTGTTTAGAATCAACTCTAGGTGCGTGAGAGCTATTGACTTTTAAAAACATGGCAGCAAGCAGTCATCTTGGATTTTACTCTTATTATTTTACTATATTATTTTGCACACCTAATAGGTCAAATCACTCATCCCTCACCCCCCCCCCCCCGTCAACAAACTCATATGGATCATCAGGGTGATCTCTCGATGAGAGCTATCAAATGTTTCCGAATTTCGATGAAATATATGGCCACCGGCAGCCATCTTGAATTTTACTCATTACCTGACTAAATTCATTGGCACCCTATATCACACCACATCCCTGGTCCAATCGTGATCAAACTGCATATGGGTGACCTTTGGATGACAGCCATAAGCATTTTCCAAATTTCGTTCACAAACATGGCCGGCAACAGTCATCTTGTTCTGAATATTTAAAAAAAAACATATGGCTGCTAAAAGCCATCTTGGATTTTACTCTTTACATGACTAAATCCCTCCGCGTGCCCTGCAGCCAACATTTGTCATCAGATTGATCACATGAGATTGATCATAAACTTTATCGTGGCTCTCCGGATTGATGTCTAGTGTTACTTCAACATCTTAACTTTCCGTATATCCATTATCACTCCATTGGCCGTAATGTGTGATGTTATTCCTCTCAAGGTTGAGCTTACAGTGTCACTGACACTTGTATTTATGACTTTAATGCGTCTTGCTGGTACATATAATGCTCATAGAAAGGTAATTCAAGTAGTTATCGACCTATTTCGATACCCGAGAACATTCAAAAGCGAATGAGGTGTACTTTGGAACACAAACCCCTTAAATATACGGGCAGCGTTGGCGGTGGGTATGCTGTTAAAATATTCACCTCCGTCAAAAACCGCCATAAACAGAAAGAATAGTTAAATATAGACAGACCTTGTTCTTATACCAATTAGAAATATGGCATAAACAGCATGTTATTGTTAAACGTTACATAACCTGGCTTTTGTTTAGATCCGGATATGGTAAACATAAATAGCGTTATTCGTTACTGTTTTCCTGATATGGAAATAATAAAGAGCGTTTATATCATATGTGTCTGATTAACCAATAGAATTGAGCTGTGTTATGTAAAACTTCTGTAACACGAGCAGGCTCTTGTTCACGTACACCATCGTACGTCTTGACGACAATATACTATTTACGCGCTGATTATGTTTGGCATATGAACAAAACTATATATATTTTGGGTATTCACGAGAGCTTACACAACGAATTGTTTTAATCTCGTTGGTAAGTACTCTATATGCACGTTAACAGGTCAGGCACATCCTGAATTCCATTATTATTATAGTGGTATTCTACTATTATAGTGGTATATGGCCATAACATATTCATGTTTCCTTTATTTGCGTCGGGAATAGAATACGGCGCATACCAGTACACAGCCGAACTTCACTATTAACAATGTCACAGTGAATGTCTTCCGGAAAAAAATACGTTATGCAATCTTTTGCACCAGCTTTGTTATTCAATAATATTAATAATATATGCCTTTCTAACTGATAATAACAGAATGACTCAATCGCTCCTTCATAGCAACATTTAAACTAATTGAATGCTTATTGAGTTGCTTATTGTGTGCCGTCATGATTAATAAAATATATGTATGATACCGAATAAGTGCGACACTGATTTTGAACAATTTGTATGAAATATGATTTTGGGTTATCCCTCTTTTAAACAAATTCACAAAACGTTAATGGTCATATACAACACTAATAGTGGAATACCACTATAATAGTGGAATTCAAGTTGTGCCTAACCTGGTACATAGTCTTCGTATAAATTGTATTTTATTATCAAACTTATTGATAAGCTGTATTATATGCTTATAGTTGTCATTTCCCGTCAGATGCGTGATTACTGGTTTATCATTGGCACCTAATTACATTGTATTTTGTCTGTCATATAGACGGATATATATATATATATATATATATATATATATATATATATATATATATATATATATATATATATATAGAGAGAGAGAGAGAGAGAGAGAGAGAGAGAGAGGGGGAGAGGGAGCGCATCATGATTGTCCCACCCCTTAGTGCTTGTATGGTCATAGTGACTGGTTTGATTTGTGTCCGTCCGATTTCTGTTCGTGTCATAACTTGAACAGTAGTAACTCGGATCTCAATTACATTTGGTTTGTATGTTGACTTCTATGAGGAAAGACATTCAATGGAGTGTTCAATCGTTTTGTTCGGCTTCTCGTTCTAGAGTTATTCATCTGTTTATCTGGAAATGTTTGATTTGTGTCCGTCCGATTTCTGTTCGTGTCATAACTTGAACAGTAGTAACTCGGATCTCAATTACATTTGGTTTGTATGTTGACTTCTATGAGGAAAGACATTCAATGGAGTGTTCAATCATTTTGTTCGGGTTCTCGTTCTAGAGTTATTCATCTGTTTATCTGGAAATGTTTTATTTGTGTCCGTCCGATTTCTGTTCGTGTCATAACTTGAACAGTAATAACTCGGATCTCAATTACATTTGGTTTGTATGTTGACTTCTATGAGGAAAGACATTCAATGGAGTGTTCAATCATTTTGTTCGGGTTCTCGTTCTAGAGTTATTCATCTGTTTATCTGGAAATGTTTTATTTGTGTCCGTCCGATCTCTGTTCGTGTCATAACTTGAACAGTAGTTACGTTGAGTAGTAACTCGGATCTCAATTACATTTGGTTTGTATGTTGACTTCTATGAGGAAAGACATTCAATGGAGTGTTCAATCGTTTTGTTCGGGTTCTCGTTCTAGAGTTATTCATCTGTTTATCTGGAAATGTTTTATTTGTGTCCGTCCGATCTCTGTTCGTGTCATAACTTGAACAGTAGTTACGTTGAGTAGTAACTCGGATCTCAATTACATTTGGTTTGTATGTTGACTTCTATGAGGAAAGACATTCAATGGAGTGTTCAATCGTTTTGTTCGGGTTCTCGTTCTAGAGTTATTCATCTGTTTATCTGGAAATGTTTGATTTGTGTCCGTCCGATTTCTGTTCGTGTCATAACTTGAACAGTAGTAACTCGGATCTCAATTACATTTGGTTTGTATGTTGACTTCTATGAGGAAAGACATTCAATGGAGTGTTCAATCGTTTTGTTCGGGTTCTCGTTCTAGAGTTATTCATCTGTTTATCTGGAAATGTTTGATTTGTGTCCGTCCGATTTCTGTTCGTGTCATAACTTGAACAGTAGTAACTCGGATCTCAATTACATTTGGTTTGTATGTTGACTTCTATGAGGACAGACATTCAATGGAGTGTTCAATCGTTTTGTTCGGGTTCTCGTTCTAGAGTTATTCATCTGTTTATCTGGAAATGTTTGATTTGTGTCCGTCCGATTTCTGTTCGTGTCATAACTTGAACAGTAGTAACTCGGATCTCTATTACATTTGGTTTGTATGTTGACTTCTATGAGGAAAGACATTCAATGGAGTGTTCAATCGTTTTGTTCGGGTTCTCGTTCTAGAGTTATTCATCTGTTTATCTGGAAATGTTTGATTTGTGTCCGTCCGTTTCTGTTCGTGTCATAACTTGAACAGTAGTAACTCGGATCTCAATTACATTTGGTTTGTATGTTGACTTCTATGAGGAAAGACATTCAATGGAGTGTTCAATCGTTTTGCTCGAGTTTTCCGTTCTAGTGATATTCAACTTTGTTTATTCGAAATATTGGGTTTTTGTCTGTCCGAACAGATATCTCCACCACCGGTCGTCGGATCTCAATTGGTATGGATGTTCACCACCATGATGACATTCTACGGAGTGTTCAATCATTTTATTCTGGTTTTTCATTCTAGGGTTATTCATCTTAGTTTATCTAAAAATGCTGATTTTTGGGTCCTGAGTATTTATTACTAATTGGTCTGTTGCGAAGACGACGAAAACATATGTCTGATAGAAATGGCCGGTGTTTGCTGAACTTATTACACGTATCTCAACATTTCATTGTCCCCGGAATGGTTTCCGTGGAGGTAGTTTACCTGATCGGAATAATTTGCTCTGTTGCGGGAACAACTGAGACAGATGTGATTGCGAGCCCACCGATCGAGCCTGTGATTTCACGGTTATGCCTATCTACCCAGATTACAAGGTAGTCCCACAAATTATCTACCCATGTCGTCCCATAACGACCCAGTCGATATACAGCTGGTTCATCCAATGTATCGTGCACATTTTTCTCTGCAAACTTTGACCACCTTTTATTTAAACGCTGGCAGTATTTGCAACCACCAGCTGGGAGATTGCAGCTCATCATGTATAGTGCAGTCAGGTCTCACCCAGAGGCCTTCGCTACATTGTGTCAGTGTGATTGTTTCAACCCTGACCGATGCTCTGTGACCATATCACACATGGTCAGTACTTCAACCAAGCGTGTCGGCCCCTGCGAATTGGGGTTTTTAATTTTGAATCGGGGAAAATGATTATAAATCTCACCGAATCTCGAATTAAACCGTTATACATCAAGCGCGCATCGAGAGAGCGAAGGTACGGAAACATTTAAATCGGGTGTTTAAACTGATCGGTCGATATAAATAGACCGTGAACTTATCTAACAAAAAATTAATGTTTCTTCTTTTTTAGAAAAAAAATCTCCGATACACATGTAGTGATTATATCAGAAGAAACACGAAAGTCGGTAAGAATGTGCACTCCGTTATGGTCATCCAGCACATTTTTGGCGTTAAGACTTTAGGTTAAAATGAAGTTTGGCTTTTAAAATGAAGTAATTCGGTTGGTAGCGCCCTCCACCGGATTTTGGGCCAAGATGCAGGAGAGAATTAAAATTATTCTGGGCTCTGGTTGGTTAATAGTAGTTTTGATATTTAAACATATAAAATATGCAATCGCTCCTCTTGAAATTTCAGACGCCAAACAAAACATTGGCACATTGTAAAGCACGTGGTTCATAGTTTGAATTTTTTTGGTGTGAGGTAAAAAATGTAAAATATGTGTTCATGTAATTCTGCATGACTCTAGATTATAAATCTGAAATTTAGGTTACACTGATGTAAGCAAAATAGCCATTGGCACAGAAATTAACCCTTTGTAGTGAAGTTAGTGCGGTTCTGACACTAGTTACGAAAACACAAGATTTAAAGGCGAATTCCCTGTGATATTTTTGCATAAAAAGTTTCCCCAAATGTCAATTTTTCAGATTTGAAGAAAATTTTGGACCCAAAATTTATATTGCCAACAGTATACGCTAAAATGTTAGCATCGAGACCTATGGGAAACATTTACACCAGTGTAACCTTTAATGCCCGACGATCTGAATTTTTCAAGGATACTCAGGGCTGCTGTCCGTTATATGCTAACACTGCAAGGCCTATATATGTTAACACTGAGGCCTATATATGTTAATACTGAGGCCAATATATGTTAAAGGGGTACTATACTCAAATGTTGTTGGTTTCTATAGTCTTTGAGTCGTAGAATAAGGTAACCAGATTTCCATTATCTGAAAGTCTGTTGAGTACGAAGTAATGCTACGGATGTCAGATTAACCGGAATGCGAAAATACCAAATGTCGTTGTCGAGTAATTTTTGGACAGTTTATAAGCAAATTTATCAAATTAATGTTATATTAGAAACATACTAGTCTAATATACTCATTTAAGACATTGTATAGTCACTAGTCAGTGAGTGGCTTGAGTTTACATAATTTTTTACACGATCATGTGTACCACGCGTTGTACAATCCACTATCCGTGAATTATTTTGATTACGTCTTGTACACAGAAATACGTAATTTAATTTATGGCTTCAGCCATAAATTAAATTTATATCAAATTATTAAGTTTGATTTTAAGATTAGCTATTAACTTGAACGTTTACAGAATACATCTTCGACTCAAATTACATAGTGTTCTATATATTTTCGAATCTGGATCGTTGTTGTCACCGGGAATTTATTGAAAATGGCGTATGGTACCCCTTTTACACTGATGTCTATGGGAAATAATTACTTCACTGTAACCAATAACCGACACGAACAAGATATACGATACATGGGGAGTAACTATATATGACAATATGCCTTCGATTTGAATGAATAAACTATAGAGTTACTCCCTCCCTTTATATTAATTCATCACCAGCAGCGGATAAGTCTAACCCTGCAGATTTCAGACATGTTTGCAAAAGTAGCAATTGTGATTGCTTTTAACAATCAAAACACAACGTAATGAACTTAGTCAGTCCATTCAAACCAGTAAGGAGAGTTACGCAGTCAAGTATCAAGTCCCAGTTAGTCCGTGCCCAAATCAAAGCAAGATTATGGTGCGTTTACATTTGTGTAGATATGTATAAAGTATACAGACAAATCTGATTTGATTAATCGTTACTGGGGCTTGGTGTATCTGTGCCTAATCTTTGTTTGTTCAACCCACGTGTTCAAGCTAGTACATGACATCAGATGTGATCACATTAGAATATTTGGTATATGGTCGAGCCAACATCTGGGACGATTTTGCATATTGCTGAATCAGAAATAAAAAACTCTGTTCGCAACCAGAAGCCAGGTATCGCAGAGTGACACACATTTTTTTGATAAGGCGTCAACGCTTTCTGAAATTGTGCGTCGTGTGTTTCCTGCTTCTCGTAGACTCGGCTGAATCTATGAACAACGATGCTGATGCGACACCAGGGAAGTGGCAACCCAAACTTTGGTATTTTGTTCAACAGTTTGAAATTTCATACCTGACACAAATTTTTTTTTGGAAATTTCACACCATGTCAAATTTCGTGATACTTTAGAGATAATACGGCCATATTTTGTTGAACAAAATGTTGATAAATAAAAAAAATTGTGAAATTTTATACCATATTTGACAGTGGTTAGCATTATTTTATTGCAATAAATCGATTCTGATAACTAACGCGTATTTTGAAGAACTGTTGTTGTATCTTTATGTCTGATCGGATTGAGTACCTTTAATTACGTACTGGTAACATTTACATTTATTGGATAACGGTATTCTCAACATTTTATCCAATAAATGTAAATGTTCTATTTCCTGTCATACTAAACAATCTAAAAACTAACTGATCCTTTTGCAAGTTATATTTCAAGATGACTTACGCAGTTTAATTTTAAACGAACATGGCTCTTTCGAGATTCAAAATTATGTCTACGTAATATGAAAGGATGTACATGTATAAGATAGGTTGACAAATACACGAAATATTGATATATCGGCCTTGAGTTTGGTTCCCTCTTGGAGTTTTCAGTTGTTGAAACTCCTCCCGGGTTACCGTAAGTCCCAACAAGCTGCTATATGCTGTAAGCTTCAACGACACCAGTAAAATTGGTGTTGTTGTTCTGAAACTGGACTATCGTTTGCCGTGACGTCCGTTCAGCGATCTCGTTGAAGCACGAGAGACTTCACTTGGCCACTTCGAGAGCACATATTAATTACCATATTTAAACAACAGTGGTCAATTCTAGGAGGTTGGATGGGACGGGTCTTCCTTTTATCGCGGTCAAAACACACGACTACGTTGAATCAGCCGTGTATTACTTTTAATTACATACTAATCATTTATTCAACTTCAGTGGACTCCCGTCCGGTTGTTTTCAGTATCTCTATACAGTGCACAGCTTAGATCAATCGTACTCTATCGTACCCAAGTACGGTTGGTATATGTCCACACAGAACCAACGGCCATCTCATAAACAGATTATAAGTTGCAACTGGTATGTCCGCTGATGATCGTGTTTGTATTTTCAGAAACACTCACCTGAAGACATGGAGAGAATTGCACTGACACTTCTTGTGTGTGTCGTCTCAACATTCGCTGCGAAAGATAGGAGAATGGGTGAGTTGGACATAGTTTTATATATCTATTTAGCAAAACACTTATATTGGCCAAGTTTAGCCCCAGATACGTTTATAACTATTACCGTGTGTTGGCATTGCCGTCAAACTCACGTGACCATTTCGCCTACACGATCACTGTCAAACCGTTTAGAAGTTTTATGTTCGTATTTGTGTATAAAATGGAAAATGTTATGCGACTTAATTGTTGTATCAGTTGAGCACACCTGAGCTTTAACTATTATATCGCTTCCTATCAATGTTACTGTTCACAATGCAAAAGTATGGAAGATCAAAATGGTGTTATTGCCTCCCAATGCAAACAGGCGGCACATTTAGTGTATTCCCGAAAGACAAAAGACTTTCGCCCCTAAATATAAAAGCATGATTTCTTCATCATCCAAATTGACAAATAAAGACCATTCCACCTAACCTGACATGCCGGACATTTGAATTCAGGTATTATTTCGCATATATCTGAGTGCACAATACTATTTTCTTATAACTTAACTACCCGTATCCGTGTTCCACATTCAGCTACATGTATTTATTGATCGCGAACTGCATGTCACGGAATAAGTAACGTTTTCGCTCAATTTACAACTTTACGTTAGAATGATTCATATTTATTGGTGGGAAACGTTCAGATAATAAGTTCAACAAACGACCTATTCTGTATGGAACTGGTTCGGAAATGTGACTTTATTTTGTATTGTTCATATTAACTGATCATTGGAGCAATGAAATATGCCATTCATGAGATCCCAGCACCTTCCGATCCATCAATAATTCGATTTTACAGAACGATGTGTGAAATTTCACCAAAAATCACCATTCGGATTCTAGTCATATTTTCACAAGAAATGAGCAGAACTGTGCAATGTAATTGAGGCGTACCATTGCTCATGAATATTTCAACTCAATGGAGCCAAAATTGTCACTTTGGCTCAAAATGGCGGCCAAAATATGGAAAGTGGTAAATATTGTCCTAGAGTGAATGCAATCGATTAAAAGTCGTGGATGATGAATACAGTTGGCTGTTCTGTCATATATACATTGAATACTAAATGTATGATGCATTTTGGATAAGTGTTACTATTGCATTACCAAATTTATTGGAATTTTCTCTCAAAATCGGCAAAAAACATTTTTCAGGTTTGCACCATTTTTTCAAGTAAAATGGAACTATCTTTGGTGTTTGTTTTTATCCGTCTTAAATGCGTCACAATGAGAACTATCTTTGGCGTTTATTGTTTTGATCCGTCTTAAATGCCTAACATGTTCAAGCTGGCTTGCGAAATGTCCACAAAATTTGGTAGAAAAGTTTATATTTTCAAATATATCCCGGACATTATTCTCTGCTCTTCTCTTGGCCTTTTAGAAAGTAAAACAAGGAGATAAGTGAAAAACTGGCCCATTGGCATCAAGAGTGATTGACTAATGTCATGAACACGGTTTCCCCCATTGTGCATATAAAAGGCCACCATGACGAAGAACTCTCTGACATTACTTCCCAATCGATTAACATATACTTAGTTATGGAAAGTGAAAGTGCCAAAGGTCCAACTGTACAACTCACCCATGACAATGCAATCATGTTATTTATACATGAACACCACACAAATGACCATGTAGCCATTCCCTTCATACACATACACCTCACTCATGGACATACAACCACCACAATTGAGTTTACCCGTAAAACACACACATGACTATACAGCCATGAGTCACCTTTCTGGTACACCATGTATACTCATACCCTTCACCCATGACCATATAGCCATTTCCTCATTCGTGATCGTACAGTCACTTATTGTATACCTATTCGCCTCCCCATTGACCATACACTCACTCTCTGTATATCTATTTGCCACATTTATGGCCATATATCCACTCAAAATATACATATACACTGCAACCATAACCGTAGAGTAACTCCTTGTAGGCATATACTCCTGACCAATGGCCATACAACCATTTTACATATACCAGTGCCCCACACAGTGGCCATTCACACACTCCAGGCTTGAATATACTCCTCACTCAAGAAAATTCAACTACAACATTCGTGGTCATACAGTCACTCCTTGTTTAACAATTCACCTCACCATTGGCATCCAATCACTCCATGGTTGCATATCGGGCACACCCATGGCCATATAACCAATACATATATACAATGTACACACACACACCCCGCCAATGCCGATTATAGAATCACTCCAGGTATACATCGACATCGCATCATTGACCATACATACCTTCTAGTTATAGCAATACGACGCACATCACCCCACCATTGGCAATACAGTCACTCCCTGTATACATTTTATTCACACCCATGACCATATACCCACTCATGATATACATACACATCCCACTCATTACTATATAGTCAATCCAGGTATACGTATACACCTCACCAATGGATATACCAATACCCCACACGACCATTCGTACACTCCATATTTGCACCTCGCCCATGAGAATTCAGCCACTTGATGTATACTCACACACCCCATGCTACTCTATGTATACCTATACACCAACCAAAGACAATACAGCCACGACAGAGATGTATATACATCACATATACAACCATGAACAAAATGACACTTCATATATACCCACACACCTCCAATGACCATACATCTATACTCCAGCTATACAAAACACTTCAACAATCATGACCGTACAGTCATTCCATGAACACCTATATACATTACACATAAGCATACAACCACTCCCTATTTATTCATACACCCACAGTCCCACAATTGACCATACAGCCAACATATGTATACATATAAACCCATCCATGACAATAGTCACACAAGGTACGCATGAATATCCCACACATGACCATACAGTCACTCTATATATATTCATACACAATACACAGTTGAACATACAGCTACTAGCATTACACCCATACACCACTTCATTAACCATACAAACAATCCTTGTATATATATTCACCTCACACATGACCATACAGTCACCCCTTGTATACCTATACATCTCAGCATAGACACACCACCCCATCACCATATAGCCACTCATTTAGCACATTCATGACCATAACATAGCTCCATGTAGAACTATTCACCGTATCTATGGCCGCACATTCACTCCACGGCTGCCATTTGGACATACACCATATATTAAGTTGATTTCCTTGCAGCAACATAATATGGTTTCACTCAGTTCCGTTTTGGACGTTCTGCCAATTTCCATTCAAAAATATAGCCAGAGTCCCAGAAGACATTTTTAGCAAAATTCCATACTAGAGTTCATCATTTAAAAGGAATTTGTCATGGCTCAGAAGGTACAGGGACAACGAGAATGAAACATGTAGTAGTCATCGGATTAAGCATAACATGATAATAACCAAGTGAGTTATAATTTGCTAACTCTTGGGAACAGAGAATAATGTTCGGGATATATGTACAAAAAAACAACTTCTTTTTTTTACCAAATTGGTTGCCATTTTGGAAGCCATCTTGAGTAATTTTGTCTAAAAACACATTCGTGTGACGCCTTTAAGACAGATCAAAACAATAAACATCTTTGATACCAAAGATAGTTCCATTTACTTGAATAAATGGTCAAAACCTGAAAAGTTAATTTTTGCCAATTTTGATGTCAGTTTTTGAAAGAAAAATCCAATAATTCTGGTAATATCAGTTGTTACATTAGTAACACTTAAAGGCATTGGCGGCGTTCGTTGCATAAATATTAATATTTGTTCAAATCGCCATCAACAGAAGGAATATTAAAATATATATAATTTTGTACATGTGCCAAACATAATCAGCGCGTAAATAGTATATTGTCGTCAAGACGTACGATGGTGTACGTAAACAAGAGCCTGCTCGCGTGACAGAGGTTGTGATTCTGTTTACATAACACAGCGCAATTCTATTGGTTAATCACACCAAAATGATATAAACGCTCTTTATTATTTCCATATCAGGAAAACAGTAACAAATAACGCTCTTTATGTTACCATATCCGAATCTAAAACAAAAGCCAGGTCACGTAACGTTTTTTGCTTTTGTTTACACAACAAAGGAAAAAAATTGACAATAACATACTGTTTATGCCATATTTCTGACTAGTATAAGAACAAAGTCTGTCTATATTTTACTATTCTTTCTGTTTATGGCGGTTTTTTACGGAGGTGAATATTTTAACAGAATACCCACCGCCAACGCCGCCCGTATCTTTAACCAATTTGCATCAGAAATGTTAGAATTTAAAGTATATAAGACAGATAGCCAATTTTATTCATCGACCACAACTTGTAAGCGATTACATGGCATGCTGGGCCAATATTTACCATTTCCCTGTTTTCCCATGTTTTGGTCGCCATTTTGTTAGCCATTTTCAGAACAAGTGACAATTTTGGTTCCATTGAGTTGAAATATTCATAAGTCATGGTATGCCTCACTTAGTTTGTACAATTCTGTTCATTTCTTGTTAAAATATGACTAGAATCCTACTGGTGACTTTTGGTAAAATTTCATACCGAGTTCTGTAAAATATAATATTTGAGGGGTCGGAAGGGACTAGGGCCTCCTGAATGGCATATTTCATCGCTCCAATGATAAGTTAATATGAATAAGACAAAAATAAAGTCACAATTCTGAACCAGTTCCATACAGCAGAAACTGATCTAGAAGATATTAGTGAAAATATGTCAAATTTTCGGAAAACCCCTTAAAAGAGGGGTTAAAGTAAAATTTCAGCGTGGCTCCATATCTAATATCAATAAGTATGTGAATATGTACATATGTGCAAAGTTTCATGCTTTAATCACAATTTGAACAATTGCCTTGAAAATTTGACTTAATCTACTCCACTAAGAGCTTTCCGATGAATGGCAACAAGCTATATTTCCGACTGAATCCTGAAAAAATACCCATAATTCTGCTGTGGTTAAAGGAGTCCATTATTTAGGGCATTACTGTAGTACGGAATGTGTCTATTGTCTCCGTTACGATATTTATTTCAGACCATATGGAAGAGTCTTGTGGAAAAACGGTTAACCTTATGGAAAATTCCGGTGTAATAGCCTTTTCAACAACCAAGTACTCGCCAAACATCACTTGCCCTGTAAGATTCCAGCTTACGAATACAGACAGATTGTTTCTCATGGAGGTGGTGCACATATCAACTGAGAAGGACCAAGACACCCTTACTGTCAGGTACAACACGAGCTCAAATGAGAATCCACAACTGGTGACGATAAGCCGTGAGTTAAACAGTCTGGAAATTCTTGCAACCAGACAATATTATTCTTTTACCCATAGACCTTGAACCCCAATTCATCATCTCTAGAATAAAATGACTGAAGTCCTTTGAAGTTGGTTCATGCGAAAGAATACACAAGTCTGGAAAACAACTATAATCAACATGTACATGAAAATAAAGATTGATTATGTTCTTATTTTCATTATTAATAACCTTCCAATAATGAGATTTCGCATGTCAAAACAATTGTTGTGTAAACTTTACTGTTATAGTGTAATTAAAACTAGACGTTAAACATTGGAAAAAGTGAGAGCATTGAAAAATATTCTGAGAATCATATTCAGGCTTAAATATTTTAACTTACTTCACAATTAGCGATGTTTGCTGACTATTTAACTGTCAGCATTATGTTTGTAAATATTGTACAAATAAACAATCAATCAAACAATCAATCACTGTAACAGTTTTCTTTACATAACAATGGTTTCAGCACGCCAAAATTCGTTAATGGAGAACTATCAATAGTTAATATAAGAACAACATTTATCTTTATCGCCATGTTCTTCTCAGTGGTGATGTTTTTACAGAAATTTATAAATATATATTTTTGGCACATTTACGCACTGCGAGTGCCTTGGTTCCTTTATTGGGTAAAACTGCCGGTCTGCGTCATACACTGAATTGAAGAATAACAATGTATATGTTCACCTATATCTGAGGCCCTTGTGTAACAAATAGTATTTCTATGTATATTGAACAAGTTTGTGGATTTTTATAAAAGAAAACAATTGTTTTTTAAAGTTTTATACCTTTCTATGGGATTAAGTATTATTGGGGTGGGGTCAATTCTTTTTGTTCTGGGGACCTATGACACATTGTTGACACATTATGAGTCCATATTGTCTACGCTGGTATCACTGATTATAAAATTAGTTAATTTGACTAATAAATATAACATCTAAATGTTACCATTTTATAAGACATGAAACAACAGTTTGGCAACACTGAAGGTTTATCCACCGTCCATGTTTGGTGACACGTGTGTGTAATCACTTGTGATTTCACACGTTTTGAGAGGATTAATTGTGATCTCGCAGCGCCAAAAATATAATCTGCTTTTTATTTTCTCATTGTTTTGTGGGGTTCCCCTCAAAATCTCTGACATCACCAGGGATTGCATAAGCTCCCACCTCGCATGAAATGTGGCGAAACGTTCAGTGTTTTCTGACTTGTGTTTTATTTATTATAAAAAGGACTAACATAATTATTATTGAGGTAATGCTTAGTTTGTATAATTATTTCTTTAGTGAGTTGGTTCTCCAATTAAGCTATAGCTTTTTATATATAAAAGTAATTTGCTAATCTGCTTCTAGACACCCGATATATGTATTACGATTTCATTTGGACCGAATTTAAAAAAAACAATAAATAATTAGGTTTAATCGAAGATATAACTAAGAATCGGTTTAAATATGTATTTGCAGGAGAGTTCTCGGGCATGAGTAATGAAGACTGGTTCTGGACATCGGACAACAGTGTTATGATGACATTCAAGAGTAACGGTGAGACCACCGCGTCTGATGAAGGATTCAAGATCATGTGGACTGCCTTCAGATGGGGTCAGTTTAAAATACTTCGAAACTTTGTAGTTCCCTCAGTATATATTTTCCTCATGGGTGATGATACAATGATTCTGACTCTATATATGAATTATATAATACTAGCAGGTGACCCGACTTCGTCCGGGCTTTGACCTTGAATTGACCATTTTGGAGGTCAAGGTAAGGTCGGAGTCACGATTTGACCCGTCCAAAAGACTCCCCGGACAAAAGTACACCTAGCGAAATCCGTCAGTTTTACCCGATTTGACCTTGAATTTACCATTTTGAAGGTCAAGGTCATGTCGGGGTCACGATTTGACCCGTCCAAAACACTCCCCGGACAAAAGTACACCTAGCGAAATCCGTCAGTTTTACCCGATTTGACCTTGAATTGACCATTTTGAAGGTCAAGTTCAGGTCGGGGGTCACAATTTGACCCGTCCAAAATACTCCCCGGACAAAAGCATCCCTATGTTTCAAATTTCGTCGAAATCCGTCCGGCAGTTTTCCCGGCCATAGCTAACAGACAAACAAACAGAAGTCCCAAAATATATATTAGATATATATGGTCCAAGATTGATATAAGACATGTCTATAGAAAATAATTCATTTAATTAAAATGTCTATAGGCCTTTCGTGGCATTGCCACTTTTCAATAGACGACAATAATAATTATTGTCGTCTATTGAAAAGTGGCAATGCCACGAAAGGCCTATAGACATTTTAATTAAATGAATTATTTTCTATAGACATGTCTTATATCAATCTTGGACTATATATATTACTGTGCACATGCTATACTAAACTGTGAAATATATATATATATATATATATATATATATATATATATATATATATATATATATATGAGAAGGTCGTTTTCGTTAGCCAAACATCACACTACACGCATACGCTCTTTATCAACGACATTGCGGATACGAACGCTCTTTAACTATCAACGCGATTAACTCCACAGTGCCAAGGACGGTCATTTTGGTGACTGAGAGTGGAGAAGGGGTACTCGGAGCTTCTCCAAAACGGCGGTAAACACTGCCCGTGATTTTTTAACCTTAGATTGGAATTTTGAGCTCAATCGGTCCAGCCGTTTTCGACAGAAGTACCAAAATATATATTATATGTTATTCTTGTATGTCTGTATGATCCATGTAAAACGCCAAATACACGATATTTACAGAGATAATTACATGCATGTGTGTATCCACCGTATGAACCTAATATTTTACACGCAATGTGCTAAATTTAGCACATTGTAAAATGTCTTATATATGTTAGACGATAAAGAATAAGTGATGAAAAGTGTGTTGAGGCCTCCTGTATATAAATTCACCGAGGCTGTCAAGTTGTACAGCATTTGCTCTTTTATTGATGTAAGTCTAGGTGTGCAAGTGTGCGCGCGCGAAGGCACGCTTGAATGTATGTGTCAGATGAAGTGGTAGCCCAGTGGTTAGAGTGTCGGACTTGTAATGGTGTTAATACATCGGCGTGAGTTCGCGCCCCGCCGGTGGACTATCGTCTCCACAGCAGTGGCTTGGCCTGCTTGAGCGGTATGTGTGCTACACGCTGTTTCATATCTCGCGCCAGGTTGTGACCCTTGGGCTTCGTCGTACCTAGGCGAGAAATAGGTACATGGTACAAGACACGGCATTGCTCAGCTGGGGTAATAATGTAAGCGCTTAGAGCTACAGCAGGGATTAAGCGCTATATAAATTATATACATTATTGTATTATTATGAATGGTCTCTGTTGTATCCATCTTGTATTTATGTATGTAAAATCATCTGACTATTTCAATAAAAATAAAAAAAATATTTCCCCTCGGTTATATAAATTTTATGATTGAAAGAGGGGTAAAGGTACGAAACGTCTCCTTAATGATTCGGTCTTTTCACAATTAAATTATAGTGATATTCGTCCCATGTTGTCATTGTGTTTCATGCATTCATACGAAAGTGTGGATGCTAATCATACTGTTCTTGGTACTGGCAGGTACATGCTCCGGCAACGAATACATGTGCAAATCAAAATTCTGCATAAGCAAATCACTGACGTGTGACGGACAAAGAAACTGCGGAGGAGAATGGACCGAAGATGAATTATGCAGAGATGGCGTTCATGTTTCCAGTTCTTCCACAATATACGCTTCAATGGCTATTCTTATGTCAACTCTTGTACTCACTTTCATTGCTTGAAACAGCCAGAACCTGCCAAAACATTAAACTTCCCTCCACCGGTTAGCGTTAATCGTTTTACCATGCATGCACGTATCTTAGTATTTTCAGCGCAAGCTCCATCCCGGGTTCAGTCCCCTGCTATATATGAGGCGCTTATGTAACAAATATTATTTCTGTGTATATTGAACAAGTTTTTTGATTTTTTATAATAGAAAATATTTTTTTAAAGGTTTTATACCTTTCTATATGATTACGTATTATTGGGGTGTGGTAAATATTTGTTCTGGGGACATATGACACATTTGTCCATATTATCTACGCTGGCATCACTGATTATAAAATTAATTAATGTTATTAATAAATGTAACAACTATATAAGTGTTACCTTTGTATAAGGCACGAAACAACAGTCTGGCAACACTGAAGGTTTATGCACCGTACGACGGTCCATATCTTGAACATAACTCGCTCATTTATTACAAAGCAAGTAGTCATCTTTGTACTTTTGGAAATCCCCTTTCTACCATTGCAAAGAATACATAATGTTTGTTCGATGTGTTTTTCAGTATTTTACGTTCATACGCTGGAAAGTTTGCACGTTATGTTTTGCAGGCATTTCTTCATAGAAAACCACATGGTGCCAGAATATGAACGGAAACGTGGATATAACATGTATCTTTACCAAAGCAAACTGCATGAGAATTAACATTGATGGAGGTCCACGTGTAACGCTGCTACTGGCATTTTCCTTCGAATACCTGTATGATTGCTTCTGGCGAGACAATTACACGCTATTTACATGGAAATACCGTTAGCATCGCTACAGGTGGAACTACAGAGATTTTACTTCGCACGTAGTTAGCTGTGGTACAGATACATTTTATATGCTTTCTTTAATATTCTGGCACCATATCGTTTTCTTCGACGAAGTACCTGCAAACCATAACATGCAAACTTGCCAGTGTATGAACGTACCCTTATTGGTTATTTGTTAATCGTTAATATGACAAAGTAAGATTTGCGGTTACATGTAAAATGTCTGCATCCTACATGTATATGTAATTTGTCTTTTGTTTCTGTTCAATGTAAAAAGTATAATGGGAAAATGTTGATTGCCTTTGTATTATAGTCAGTGTATCTACATGTATATTGTTTAAACATAATATATTTTCAGTTAAAATGTTGTTGTTGTTTTAAGATCCTGGCTTTATCTGGGTTACAGAATATACTTGATGACATTGGATATAGCCTATCCATTGAACCCAATGAATAAAAATATTTAAAGTGATGCGAAACATTACAGCAGGGTGAGCGATTAAAAATAGAGAATAATCTTGTTCAAAGTAGTAATTTTTACAAATTTATATCCAAATTGACAATACACACCGTCATTCTGATATAATAATTAAGTGCAGTGACTCTCGATGGGGAAATCGTTTTCGTTAGTTTATTGCAGATAGATCAGTGGAAAGATGCGTCCCGAATCGAGTAGTAAATATTTACAATTGAGCGTAGTTCAGACGATGTTTTCTATGGAGTGGGAGGGTCGTTTAGCTTCAGATTTTCGGCGACGTTAATGGAATGTTACAATCCTCCAGTTGGCATAGTTCCTGATACTAACTTACAGTTTTACACACCCGTCATTTGACTGACATGTGAGAGAACTTTTCAATTAAAAAAATAAACCGCCCCCCCCCCCCCCAGTATCATATAACCCCCCCCCCCAGGTTCGCAGAATTTCATTTCATTTTCACCCCCTTGGGTATCCCTAGTTTTCCAACTGTTGAAAATTTCAAACCTCAAATTCAAATATGTTTATTCTCATTAAACCATATACATATACAGTATTTGAGAGTAAAATAATAAAGTGAAATACATGTAACTAAATATATATACATAATACCCACGTGTTATAGGTATCTCGAGGTGTATGGTGATTTTTTCGTCATTTGGCTGCATAACCTGACACCCCCATATTTTGAGCAAACACAGAGCTAAAGGCTCGGTCCAGAACTAGTTTACTGGACTCGTTTTGTAAATTCCGCTCTAAACTGAGGACTCGTTGTCGATCCTCTATATATTGGACAAATAAGCTCTCACAATAACTCATCACAGATACTGCAAACCCGGATATCGAACAAACTCGTTTTAAACGGACTTGGCTCATTAGAAGTTCCTAATTTGGTCTACGTAATTTGGAAGAAGGTAAAGATGTGTTGACACATACACGAAATATATACCGGCTTCATATGCTTTGAAAAATACTTCCTATGGTCACAGCCATTTCACAACCGTTTTCGATTTTTCGCATATAAATCACTGGAGTGAGTATTAGCTGAACCAAACATGTACTGATACATGTGCACATGTTTATGTACCGGCGATCAACAATAGCCAAATGCCATTTATTGGATAATCCTATACAGCAATGCCTCTCCAATCGACGACCATGCATGATATCTTCGCTGAGCCTCGCCAGGTATAAACTACCTGGACTATATATAAATCCAGTTGGCGAATAATCGCCCAGGGGCGTAGTTTTTGTGGACCATTACTGGGCGTGAGCTCTGGTTTAAGTTGTTGTTTAAATTGAAGATGAAGCACTCGGCCCTTTTATGTCATAAAATAGTATCACAACAATCTTAAAAGAAGTCCAGATTTACCTAATGTGCCACAATTAACATTTAAAAAAAATACATTTATTCATTAACTCATGAATGAATTGGACCCAAAACTCAGGCACAGCCTATTTTATTGGGTCCAAACAGAAAAATACAAAAAGTTGACAAACAAGGACACATGACAATTTAATGGTGTATATATCTTGTATCATGGAAATTCCTAATAATCATTAAGTATGAAGTCACTAAATAACGTTCTTTTGCGGTACACCAGTTCAGTTTCTGCTAATCGCACGGCGACAGTCATCTGCCAAACAACTTGAAGTTTGCTGTAAACAAATTGTATCCGAATATAACGATGGAGAACGGGATCAGGACACATGTTATTGGTTTATTGTTTGATTGTTTATTTACTCAATGCCACACTTAAGTGGCGAATACAGAGTACTAATTAACATATATACATATATTTACAAAAGGGGGCCACTGTTGTCGCCTGGCTTGCCATTTTCATATGGCAGAAGTGTATAGTTGTATTATCATCATCAACAACATCATCGTCATCGTCGTCGTCGTCGTCGTCATCATCATCCTCACCATCACCATCATCATCGTCATGGTCGTCATCGTCTTTCCTGAATGTTTCGCTCCATTAGTTATGCATCTTTCTGGTTTATCGGACATTTAGCTTTATCCTGTCCATCACTTCGAATAGTGCTTAATCACCCGTGTCAGTCCACCTAATGCGCACGAGTGTAGACTATAAACGATATCTGATCCTACGGAGGATAACATAGGTTTTGATATGCGATCTTTATCTGTTTTTAGTGATTTTATATGAAGGGTAATAACTCTATAAAGAATGTCGCTTTACTAAATAACGGCGATTTGTATGAGAAATTACAACACCACAATAGATAAACTCTGGTGAAATATAAGTCAAATTCTTCTATAGGGTGGGTGGCTTTTTGGGAGGTTTGTGGTACGCTCCTTAAAACACTTCTTCAAATATTTCCGTTATTTCGTCAAAACACTTCTTCAAATATCTCCGTTATTTAGTTTATAAAAATATTTTCTTATTTTAGGATTACATATCAAAATGAGAGGATATGGTGATCCCATTACCATATCCTCTCATTTTGATATATGACCCTGCCTTCATTGAGACACGAGTGACTCCTGAGACGAGGATCACATATTATATGATACCCTATCCTACGGCGGATCACATATTGTTTGATATCTACACCCGTGCGCATGATATCTACACCCGTCAGTCTGATGAATTTAACTCTTCGTCACATTATCTATTTGTCATTGAGTCACGATTGAATTTGAAAGTAAGTGACTGAGTCGATTCAAGGTGGAAAATTAACTGAATAGATAAGCCGAATTACGCTGACTGATTTTAGTGGAATGAACGTTGCTTGCAGATTGTGTCGTGAGATGAGTTCCGATACCAAAGTCCATGCAGGTTTACCTCCCTTGATAACTCGCTAAGACCGCTGATATCGGCGACATTTTCCCCACATTTGGTGGACTTCCGCGATATTAAGATATAATCTAAGAGAACAGAGCAACATGCTGCCCATGTTAAACACACAAAATATCGATTAAAATTTGTGTAATTCCATACCTTAAGTTTGGAAAGTCCCAATAGAAGCAAAGAACTATATTTCGAAACGGTGTGATTTGGTTCTCCGATTATTTTATCAACACAAAATTATAGACGCACATGGGCGATAATGTCACGACAACACGCGTGGAAAGTCAAATACAAGAGTTCTAATTTTCTGCAATTTTGACTTGTAGCTTGCGAAAATCGTATCCAATCTACCGATCTGATCCTCCATTCTGTCATTAAGTTTTTAGTGCGGGAATTATTCTCAAAGCACATAGGAAATTTGACATTTCGGCGATCGGTTTTCGCCATTTTTGCTGGACATACCGCGCTAAATATATAGAAACCACAGACCAGTACAGAGTCAGAAATGAAGTATGACTGGTGCGCTCTGGTAGATTGTTCCGAAATCAAGTTGCGCGAATCAAGTACACCAATTTATTAATGGCGTTCGTTGTATCGTTACTGTTACTGCTAGGTCGTGACGTCGAACATGTCATATTTCCACAAATTCCAGTTATCTGGATAAGAAACTTTCGCAGCCATAGTGAAACGCTTCTGCTGTGAATCATACCTGTTATTAGTGCAGCGGCCAAACGCCAAAAGTGGTCGGGTACCCATACCCACGGTTGAACAAGTTGAAACCCAATTTTTTTTAAGGAGAAATATATACTGTTCACGAAAATGATAGTGAAAAGTAACGGAATTGGTGGTGGCTATTGCCAAATCGACGATGAAGGATACCAACCAGTGACTTTTTCCAGAAATTAACGATTTTCGTAAAGCGAGCCCTGCGTCTATGTCCTGATTTTTTGCCAGCATTGTTGATGTTAAGATTACTACATCATATCATATATCTACTTGACATGCAAAACGTGTTGGTTAATTTGGATTTTCCTGGAGCCGAAACATTTATTTTTGTTGAAAAATCGCTCTTTTTCACAAAAATATTTGTTTTCAAACATTATCATTCAAAAGAATATTGCAATAATACCGAAATATTTTATCCATATGGTGTAGCAGTTATCTGACAAGCATATGTAGAGAGAAGTTAACAGAAATTTTTAACGGTTTGCGAGATACTGGATTTAAGCTACCCTTTACCTTCCCCCAAACACGTTTTGTCGAAAAATTACATATTTTTGATAACGACTTTACAACATTTTCTAATTGATCTTAATGTGACCAAATATTAATCTTGTACTGAACCGTTTGTCCAGATATACCGTTTACTTGATTACATGTGTGTTCAGGCTTCCAGACCCCCAGTCACAACAACAACAACATATTTTATTGATAACAGGTTATTCTATAAGTGGACATGATCTCTTTCTTTTACGGTATCAATACATTGGTTGATACTGACATAAATGTTTGTTCTGACACCCCCTCACTTGTGGTGAGAAATAAATACTCCCCCACACTGTTACAGGTGAGAACTAAATTTTATTGTGATGTCCAAACAACATTAGTAGGCACGACAACATTGACGGTATCAATGAATTGATTGATATTGACATAAATATTTGTTCTGACCCCACCCCTCCTCAAATCAATATTTTTATGAACAACGTTCGTGGACATGAGTCACATGACCGCTTTGACGTATCAATACAAATTGGTTGATAATGACATGATTATTTGTTCTGACAACCCCTCCCCAATGTTGTGGTGAGAAAATGTTATGCTGGAGACCGAACCACATTAATGGACATGGCCAATTATTTGACGGTATCAATAAATTGGTTGATAATGATATAAATCTTTGTTCGGACAACCTCCCCCCAATAAGTATTATCTTAGTGACCAAACCACCTTAGTGGACATGAGTCACATGACTGCTTTGATGCTTTGATGTATGTATAAATTGGTTGCTAATGACATAAAGGTGGTGAGAAGTAAATTTTATCCTGGAGACTGAACTGCAATAATGGACATGGCCAATTATTTGACGGTATCAGCAAATTGGTTGATGATGAAATAAATATTTGTTCTGACCCCCCCCCCAAACCAATTTGATCTTGGTGACCGAACAACCTTAGTGGACATGGCCACTTTGATTGTATCAATAAATTGGTAGATAATGACATAAATAGTTGTTCTGACCCCCACCCCACATAAATGTTATCCTGGTGACCGAACAACCTTAGTTGACATGACCACTTTGATGGCAACAATACATTGGTTTATACTGACATAAATATATATTTGTTTTGACATCCCCCCACTGTTATAGGGAGATATAAATTTTATCCTGGTGACCGAAGCACATTAATGAAGTTGAGCGATTTGATGGTTTCAATAAATTGATTGGGACTGACATAGATATTTGTTCTTACTCCTCCTCCCTCCATGTGTCGGTGAGAAATAATTTTTTTCCTGGAGACCGAACTATAATTATGAATATGACCGTTTTCACGGTATCAATAATTTGTTGAATTTACTTACATATTTATACAGACCATCCCCCGGAGTAACAGGATTGTTATTAAGGGGACACCCCATGCAGCACCCATGCACAATATACCTAATTCCATGGTCATATATCATTTTGGGAAAGATCATGTTGTTCTTTCTAAAAATGTAAAGTGTGGTGTTCAGCGTGGGTCATTTGTGAATTTTACACTACCCGGTATGCACTCACTATGTAATAGAGTCCTACATGTAACTGAGCTGGAACACAAAAACCACAAGGCAAACATAATGTATTACATACATGTACACTTGTACATCCATATAATGCCATCTCAAATATATTAATGTATTTCTTTCAGATTCAGCATTAAGTGTCATTGAGTGTGCACTGTCAAGATTCAACATACATGTACATTATCTGGAGATGTCATCTGGATCATGTGAACTGGACAACTCAATAACTGCTATAACCCAGTCTTATTGTGAATTTTGCCAAAACTCTACATGTGATTGTATACCAAACAAGTTCTGTTCATGATGCCTATGTACTACACCGCTTAATATAATACTTGACAGAAGAATGTCAATATTTAATACATCCCTAGCTTACTGTCAGCCAGGAACAAATTACATAAGGAAGAATAAATCTTGTTTTCCATACAGGTATGAAGTAAATTCAAGTAATTGAATATTTCGAATAAATATGTATACTATTTTATAACACCCATATAATATTTATTTAGTTAGTTTTAATAAACTACATCTATATGAACTATGTTTTGAATTATCTAGCTGACTTAACCCACACATGCCCATCATTTGACTTTCAGTGTACATGTGCCTATTCCAAAAACAGTTTTATTTGAGATTTGGCAGCAATGTGATCGGGTTGTGATGCCCATGTAACAGGTCTGAGCCTCCTTGAAACCAATTGTGTCAGTTTGATTCAGCGCTTGGACCACATGGACTTGTATAAATTTTCCCAAAACCAGAACTTTTTAAAAAATTGCTATCCCGACATCAGATATCCTAAACTTCATAAGTTTAGTATATTTGATACTCATTTCTTTTTTAATTAATTATTTTCACGATTTCTGGTTTTGGGACAATTGATACAAGTGCATGTGTTGAAATCCCTGAACCATCCCGACACATTTGCCACCAAGGAGGGTCATATGACACAACTAGAAAAACGCCTGTGTCAGCCCAAATATGTTATCTGACACACGTGACACCTTCTGAGGACAAATTTGCCGACACGTTTCGATAATTTTTGGTGTGTCATATGCCACACCTAGAAAAATGCCTGTGTCGGCCCAAATGTGTTATCTGACACACGCGACACACATTCTTAGGACAAACTGGCTGACACGTTTTGGATAATTTTTCATAATTATATGTGTCAGATGACCTATTTGACCGACACAGGCTTTTTTTTTTGCAGGCGTGTCATTTGACCTGGTTGTATGACTATAGATGTGTCAGATGACCTGGATTCTGAGGACAAATTTATGTGTCAGGTGACACAGATTTGTTTTTCAGTTTCAGTGCAAAACTTCAAAAAGTTTCAAGGTTTTGTACTGGTGGAATATGATCTGTACGTGCGTAGCTACGAGTAGATATTCATGGAATGATCTACCGCTTCCCATGTATTACTGTGCAACTAAAATTAACGAAAATATATCCAGACTCGGTCAGCAAACGCTTCTCTTTTGATAGAATGTACACGGAAAGTTAAAGTTGTGCTATATTTAAATTAAAACTGTGTTGAGAACTCCAGATTTGTGGGATAGTTCGGAAAATCTACATATTGCTTTGAGCTGGCTAGTGGGAGTGGCAGATGTCGATAGATTTTTAAAGGATTGACGTTAAAAATTCGCATTCGAACAGTTTCGTTGTCAAATCGCCGGAATACATACATCGTTTCCACGGAGACATGTGCTGATGTCATCGCACGTGAGGAAATTTGAAAACAGCCGACCAAAGTTCCGGATTATATGAATTCGGCATGTTTGTTGAGAGAATATAAAGTTTGTATATTAGTATTTCATATACATATAGATCTATTTTGATCGCCGAATCGTGACGAAAGTAAAGTTTGAGACCAGAGTATTTCATGCGTAGGTGTCGCTCTGGGAAATCTTTTCTCGTAGCATTAATATATTGTGTGTAAACAAAGTAATTTCATCGTGATGACTGGAGAAATATAATGGAATTGAAACACATGCGGTGCCTGTGAGTAAATCAGTTGAATCAGTAAATCATAGTTATGACTGTATTTGCAGTTTTCCCGTGACGAACAAACTCTGGATAATAATCCCTTGGTCAAATGAACGTGTCTGCTTAATCATTTTGCATTAGATGACCGGGGAGATATGTCGGTTCAATGACGAGACATCTCTGTGAGTTGTCCCATGGGTACCCCATGTTTCTGATGTGAATCCGTGATCGCCAGTTTTTCCGGGTCGCCCACGCGGTGTGCACTGAATAACCCTGCTGATAAAGTCATTGATGATTTGCGCCGTAGTCTAGCATTTGAGCCAGATACATGACAGCACATTTATGCGAGAGAATAAAAATGCCAAACCCTGAACAATGATTGCAAAAATAAGTTTTTCCATAAAAACCAACTACAAACAACATAATAAAATTAACAGGAATCAAGAAAATGGAATTGGAAACTAAATGTGGAATAAATTCGCGAAAATCTGGTAAAATGTGAAATGTATGGCTTTTCGTGAATGTTTATAAAAAATAAAACAGGTTTATAATTTTGATACCCGTGTTGTATATTTTACCTTACTCATTATAGAAGAGAAAACCTTTCTCATATTCCTTATAGTGTTTTTCGAGTAATGTGCCTACAATTTGGGAGCTTATCAAATCTCATAGCCTTGATTTCTCAGATTGAATCCACATTTTATGATAAAGTCTGTTTTTAAAACAGAAACATGACGAGCGTTTTCTCTGGGTAATTTTCTCACCATAGATTATACATAAAACATGGTTATTAGTTGCAGAATTTATCATTTGCATATACTAATTTCTCGGCGGCCATTAATTTTTGCAGAACATTTTTTGGAGGAAAGTCACAATAAAACAACATAATGTCTAACAAGAGCAATCCATATTGAGTGTTTCTGTCTTTCAGATTATTGTAAACACGGTTGAATAATATGTATGTTGTTTCATGTAGTTTTGGTCCTGCAAATGGCTGCCAAAAAAAATAATATATTAATATGCAATGAAAAATGTTTTATTTATATCCTTGCAGACATTTCAGATTTCATATGGTAGACTGAGAGCATATTCTAGTTGGGATCATAAGCTAGATAATGCAGTGCGTGTTGCAAATATTTCCTATCAAATTCTCCAATTACCAGCCTTGACAATTGAACTTATTTTTTAAACCACTATTGATACTTAACTAGAACGTATCTCTCATATTGAGAGGACGAACAGGTGTTGTTATTTTACTATAGCATACATGGGTTATAGAGGATAATAATTTCCCTCTTCAAATTGATAGTATGAAATTGAGATTTTTTTGAAAATTCACGAAACATTCTTTTTTGACGAAAATCGACAGGTTTCTGGTGTATTTTTTTTCATTTCGGTACCAGAGACGAGGCGTGATGTGTGTACGTTGGCCAAGCCCCAGCCATTAATTTGAATGAATTTCATGCCACAGAGATACCAGCCAAATTAAAGAGATTTAGATTAAAAGGCGGTTGGTTGTTCGGTGAATAAAAGGTAAGTTTTATTTGTAAAACATTATAAGGACACACATTATGCAAGCATAAAGGTAAATATATAAAAAAAAGTGCATGGTGTGATAAACAATAGAGTATATACATCACATTAAGGTCATTAAACAGAAGTAAATTAAAACGTCAAAGCTGAATGCAAGTGCGGGGGTGTACATATACATGTATTGGGGATATTGTTGGACAATATTTTGACAAGCTGTGTGTTCATTTTGGGTCATGCTTTCGAGATCTGAGAAATATGTCTCATAGGCCAAAGATCTCCTGGCATGCAATGTGCGGTAAGAGCTGTTTTCTAAATTATTATAGTGTTTTGTTTTGTCATTCCAAAATACTGCTTTTAATATAAAACCAACTTCAATGTCATGTAAAATTAGTATTAAGAACACAACAGGGGCTAACACATCTCCTCTTGGTTCTTAAATTAATAGTATGTTGGGAAATGACCCCATTATTGTACCCCTGTACTATTATTCAATTTTGAGGACATTTTCCTCTGTACTACTATTGAGCCTACTATGTTTATTTGGATCCCAAGAGTATAGTATAGGCTTGGTAAATGTTAAGATAATAAGTGCCACAAACGGCAATATAGACCGTTATTATCTGAACATTTCCCACAAACGAATTATTAGAAATCATCCTACACATGTGTTATCTTTTTGTCTGTCTGCTCGTTTTTCTTGAACACCCTCCAAATTAATAATTGACCATTCCAATGTATACTTTATAACTGGATCGGAGAATCTACTTAGTAATGGAAGGTTTAAATCATAAAATGTAGAATGTATTGTTAGTTTATTCCTGATGTGATACGAATAAAATGCGTTTGTTCCCCTTCTGTTCCAAAAATGAAAAACATCTGGAAAATTTACATAACAGTTCAGAGTTAGCAAAGTCTTTTCAGGTGTTTGGTAACCTGTTTTTTTATCCATGCTACCAAATAAAGTATAAGCATAACGCGAGGCTCCAATGAGTCATGTCAGTTTCATAGTCACCAGAACACGAATTAACCCCACCCCAATAATACTTAATCCTATAGAAAGGAATCCAACTTGGCTTATGGTGAAAAAAACCAGCCTGTTTGCGTCAGACCTGTGCTCATAGTGGGATATTTTCATAACAATTTTTACACGGGATACATCAAATTGAAGAGTAATGTTATATAACAAATATATGTATTGTGTATTTTGAACCAGTTTGTGGATTGTGATATAAAATTAAGCCCAACCAAGTTTGATACATTTCTATATGATTAAGGGTTAATAACAGTAAATTATGTAATTCCCACGTATATTTTTTTAAACAGTCAAAGTCCTTATAAAGCATTATTGAACACAACGCGTATGTATGCTGTTGTTGTAACTATGTTTGTAACCCTGTATGTATCTTTAATAAGGAAAAAAGATGGCGGCCACAATTAAAAACATTTGACTCGGAGCTCCTCAATGTTTTCATAATTATGACCAAATAGGTAACGAATCGGCTTAATTCATATGTAATAGTTTATTATACCGTTAATGTGATCTGATACCCTGTTAGAATAATGGAGGGACAGGATCTGAAAAACTGACAGTTTGTTTTGATAAAAGTGGTTTCAAACGGACATTTCTAAAGGACGTTCTTCTCAGCCTGGACTATGTTTTGGAACGAAAGGATATAAAGGGAATTCAATTCCTAAAGGAGAGGTGTCTCATAACCTTGACTAGCCAGCTTGATTGAATATGGACTGAGTATATTTGGAAGAAATGCAAATTTCAGCGATGTCGAAGTTGAAAGGGATAAAAATAACCGCCATTGGTTTCCCGTTCTGGCTTGATGACACTATTTTTAGAAAGCATATGTCGCGTTTCGCACTAGTGGTCGACGGGAGCCTACTTCGCTGTACAATCGATGGAACCAAGATCGAAAATGGTAAACGCCAACTATTCTTAGAGCTAAATGATGGTTGCAATGAAATTCCAAATGAAATTTGCATTGGTGGATTCGAAGTAAACATTGCAATGACACACATTTGCTCACCGTTTTGTGTGATCAACACCTTCCAAAGAACGCGCATGCGCGAACTGGCTTCAAATTGGCCTCGTCCGTTACCAATGTATGAACCCGATTGTGCATAGATCGTGTATAGGTCAAGGTCACCGCTCATGCGCGAATGTTTACCCTTGCACATGTAAATTTGTATACATATATGTACCACTGATGTCTTGTATAAATGTGCAAATAAACATTCAAACAATCAAATGTTTTCGATTCAAGAAAAGCGTGCAGGAATAAAAAATCAGCAGCGCAAACAACGAAACAGCTATCGTGCATGGGAACTAGCACCGGGGCAGGAGGAGTCAACGATTGGTCGAACACAAGTAATATTCACAATGACAAAACAGACATTATGACGTAAATTCCGCCAATACAATGAGTGAGTTCTGTCGTAGTAATAGTAGGGACCATGTAAACAAGAAACAGGAAAACAGAGATGTGAACGAGACGTTGGATGAAGACGGGAACGGAAATAAACCAAATGACACAAACATTGATACGCATATTGATACTGTGATTATGGTTGCAAGCATTTGCTATGCTATGCTTTAATAATATCTAAGACATGAATTCACATGTTACTGGCGAGATGTGCAATATTTACAAAGTGCTTAGTGCGAAATATATGCATGTACATAAAAGAAGACAGAAAATGAAGGAGAAGAAGCAGAAAAAGAAGAAGAGGAAAAGAAGGAGAAGAGAAAAATAAGATGAATAATAAGATAGAAGGAGATAGAAGAAGATTGGTAGATAGATATGGCGGTAGTCTCTCTGTTAACCATCGTCAGTCCTCATTATCGTCGTTTTTATATTAATCTAATACGTTATATCAGTATACTTTTCGAGGATGTCTTATATCAGTACTAATAATAATACTAACAACAACAACAACAGCAGCAGCCATAAAATCTTGACTTGATATTTCAATAACATTAATAAAATATATTCGGCTATAAATTTCTATTTCTGTATTTGCAATTATGTAGTCGCAACCAAATACCAAGATGGTCCAGCGCTCAGGGGCTTCATACGAACATGTCGAGAACCTGCTGAAAGAAGCAGACCGCATGGAATACATCGTACCTGATAACGTTTACCAGGTGATAGTGAATCTTGGTTCCAACGACATTGGAAACTCTGGTGGGAGGGCAGGTGTAGCAATCTCACACTTCAGCAATAAAACCAGTGGTATACAGGCTGCGTTTCCAAAAACCTCGATTTCTGTCTGCAGTGTCCCCCCACGCAAAGGCATGAGACAAAAAATCCAGTATTTCAACCCGGCCACAAATACAATTCAATGCTTCCTCAAATCGTATTGTGACACCAAGTCGGATGTTATGTATGCCGATACAATGGATGTGTTTCTCAAAGACGGTGTTCTCTCTAAGAACATGTATTCGAAGGACCCGAAAGGTGTTCACTTCAGCCCAAGGGGAAGGGACAGTTGGCTGAACGTTTCTTAAGAGTAAGAAGCGAGACCTGGAGCGAGAAACCCCTAAGCCTCAAAATAAGACCGCCAAGAAGGAATGATTTCTGGACTATGAACAGCGACACACCTCTGCATGTTTACACGCACATATAGTCTCTGATATATGTTCAATCACTTGGGACATCTGGTTTTGCACCTTTATATATCAAAAGTACCAATTTACCAGCGAATACATCTAATCGTGAGTTTGGTGCACACACGAGAGACAACCCACCAATAAAAACTGCAAATGATTTATCCAGATCCAAGACAGTAACCCAATTCTCAATTATGGTACAGCGAACAATGCTAAATTACATGAAGCACCAAACAATGTGAACCACAATATATAACAGACAAAAAGAGTTAAATTGTACCACGTATAATAGCTATGACTTTACACATAATACTATTAAGGCAAATGGTGATAATCCAATGAAATATTTGAGGAAATTTAATGACGGCCTCGTGCACCAATAGTCAAATACAGTACAGTACCGTGTATAATACAACAATGGCCAAAATGAAGATGATACTATACATAACAATAATAATATATATACATGTAGCTATTATTTAGTGATTCAACAGAATAAATTAACTATGAGGATATCACGCACGATGAGTTAAATATAGCATATACTACATATGTGGCCAAAAATATAGTGAACACTGTATACGATCGAACTAAAAGAGCATTGCTTTGCAATATGAATAAACATGAACATAGTGATATCAAGAAACGTTGTGTTCTTTATTCATGTTCGAACATGCACACAATGTGCTATAACACCATATGTGAACAAATTGGAGATATTGATTAATTTCGATCCAAGGGAAGTAACCCAATTCTTTTGTATGAACTGTATACTGATGGTTCCTCAGACCACTTGCGCAAAGCACCATGTGATATAATATATAACTGTGATACCGCACACAGTGATATTGTTACAACTGAACTTATGGAACATGATTATCTCACGCGCGATGCGTTCCAAAGCGTGTACACTACACCTAAAATTAAGTGAATGCTATATATATATAAATAACAGGAACAGATTTTTGCTTTACAATATAAATGATATAAATCGTGTGTACAACGGCACTAACGATATTGTCATTCCATTGATTTCTGTTCTCACGTGCACAAGTTATACGAGTGTGATATAGAAATACATGCGCGAAGTGCATACGGCCAAGAAAATCGTCACGCGAATCTGCAAATAATTTAATATCCGGAGATCATGTAGTAGAAAACACGGCACATCATATTAACCCATATTCAACGAAACTCTCTTATGCCGATAACTGTAGCATACGCAGATACATGCTAATTCAGATTCCATAAAGCACGACTATGAAACCACTTATGCTCGGATAAACAAAAACTATGCAACCACAATACCGTCAAATAGGACTATTAGTATGAAAATAATCAAAAAAATCGGGCGAGTCCTCAGAACATAAAAAATGAAGTGAACTTATAGCTTGACCGATAAACTTCCATAAACAAGAGGGTTCTTCAGATAACCCTGTTCATAACAGAACAGGGTTCTTAAGGGAACCATAATATATCCCAACATTTATAAGAACCCCAGATGGTACTTCGGAGGACCCCATCATAAGGGTCACACGAGGGTTCTTCAGAGAACCTTTCATATATCAGAACAGGGTTCTTAATGGAACCATAATCTACCCCAACATGGTTCTTGCGTATATCGCAACGTTCCGTAAACTTTGAGGCTTTTTATAATAACTAATAGATTGTCATGATATTGAAGCATTTGGGGAATGATATATACATGGCAGCTTATACCTACACATTCCATATACAATTCGCTTAATTTTGGTGTGATTCATATTCTTGAATACACGAAGGTGGTGAATTAGTCTGCACTTTAACACATATTTATGTGTATTTTACGATTAGCCGACGAACGTGCGATAACGTTATCGGCTCCACGTATTCAATACGTTGCTATTGTAAACAAACTTTTCTTAAGTGTCGTTTTGGTCCAACCATCATTTTTCGACGGGGAGAGCTGATCCGAATATAGCCAAGATGTATTTAGATAGAATTATCGAAAGAATTTAACCGATTAGGGTGCATTTTAAGAGAATCGAGTGGAGAAAGCTTGGTAACTTTTTCATCAGAAACGCGAATTCTGCCATCACATGTTTCTGCATGATGTAGGCGAAGTAACTCTAAAATTTCGGCAAGTATTTAACCCATCAATCCCCATTACGGTGCAGTTGAAGGGCGAAGGAGTATTCGGACGTTCTCAGAAGCGGTGCGATGACACTTCTCGTGGATTTTTAACCTTAGATAGAAAGTTTGGGCTCAATCGGTCGAGTCGTTTTCGAGTCTATAAAGGATATACACACACATATACGGAAGGCGCAAATTCTAATTGAATTACTCACCATTTTGGTTAGTAGTAGGCCTACATTATTTGCTTTAGGCTACGCGTAAATGTCTGCATTATATAATGCAGAAAGGTGTGCAGTACACATTACTTTGCATTACTTGAGAAAATGTAATGCAATGCAATGGATTACTATTATACATTACCATTACCCAACCCTGCGAACAAACACGTACTCCTTTCTCGCTGCTTGATGTTTTATTCATGTTAATCACTCAATTCGGCTCCATGGCACATCTATCAACTGCATTATTGTTTGGTCGTGAAGAACCCTTCAGAGAACCCTAGTTACACACCGACGAACCCTATCGATTACAGAGAACCTTTTCTGACACCGAGGAACCTTTGAATTCTTACAGAGAACCCTTGAGTTCTTCAAAGAACCCCAAAGAACCCCTAATTCTTAGAGTGCAACTCAGGATTCTCTAAAAAGCGACAAAACACAGATAAAAGCAAAAATAGTTACGGACGCTCTCTATGAAATTTTTGCAAACACATATGCAGTGAATTTCTCATTATAAACGGTATTTTGATTCGGTGTAGTTAAAATATAGGTTCAATTACATGTTACGATGCATCTACTATTTACTATTCTGTCTGCTCTGCTCCACTTTCGCATATGATTAAAGACTTCGAGGTAGATAAGTTTAACACTCTTTTCAGTGATGTTCACTGCCCGATCATAACTAGATTAAACATATAACACTGGCTCGAACATCTGAGCCGAATGATACAAACACAAATATAAACCATGCCGCGCGAGATAAACGGTGGGACATTAGCAAGGCTTCAGAGTTCATATCATCGGTCAATTGGAGCACCATGACAAAATTAAAAAACGAACTCAAATATGTTTCACCACAAGACATTTACACAATCAGACAAAAATAACATTGTTAACGGAATCTCCGAATTAATCACTGACTCAGCAAAATATACTTTTGGCACTTATACAACCACTAAAGTTAAGGGAAACCGATACAGAAATGGTGATAATAAGCCTTGGTTTAATGGTACCTGCATGCAGAGACGCGCGCAAAACATACAGCAACGCTAGATTGATTGATTGATTGATTGGGGTTTTTTTTTATGTCGCTTTAGCCACTAAGGCCATATATCACGACATTGCCAGTTTTAATGGTGGAGGAAATCCGCACACTTACGGCTAATCTAACAGTGATTTCAATGGCTGATAAACTCTTCGACCATGTGCGGCAAACCACCGGCCATCGGCAAGTAACTGGCAACTTTCCCAGATAACGATTTCGAGTTACAAAGTCCACGATGGAAACATGTGGATTTGAACTCTTATCGCCAGCGCTGGAAGGCGAAACGTCTTGGAGTTGTACCCCTAACCGATTCAGCCACCGAGGCCCCCCAGCAACGCTAGACGCGTTGATGATACATGTATACATGCACAGTGAGATCAAAGCAATTCCTCAAATTGTTATTCAACTCATGCCGTAGCATGTGCCCAACTTAACCTTCTCACATCTGGAATAACTCGATGAAACAATCGAAGACACATAATATTCTTAAATTCCAAATGTTGGTATTCTAAATCTGCATTAGATAGCCATCTCTGAAGAATTTCATGAACATTTCCCAGTGTGAATATACCCTTATGTACCGAACACATCTTGATAATGAATGTCTGTAATGCAGAGAGTTTGCCCCTCTGTGACCCAGAGTGTGTTAACGGAAGTAAACGTCAATCTTCCGGTAAACTGTTTTCAACAAATCATGTTCGACTCGAACAAATACGGTGAGTACGTTTTCACCAATTTCGTTTTTCTTATATTTACAATCCAGGAGCTTTAACCCTTTCAGTGCCAAGTCCGATTTTTGTAACAACCCATAATACCTTGATCATTTTTCAAATGTATTGATTATAATAATGTGATACATTGATGGAATGAGCTTCATTTTTATTAACAACGATACTGTTGGCGATGGCTATTTCTTAAAATGATTCACTTACTCAAATAAATAGTTGAAAACGCCTCACCAAGTCATCTCATCTAACCAAACTGTCCCAGTTGTTGTTTTTTTAATCTGCTTCGAATTGCATATGTACCCCGTAGAAACATATACACGTAGATCAAATGTTCTCAAAATTTCCGACAGTGACTTGACGACAGAAAGGGTTGCGGTAGTTCCCATCTCCCTACCTTTGGCGTTTGTTTCACTTCTGTGCGAAATATTGAAAACTGCTGGAAAATGGCTGTGATCGTGGACAATAGTTTTCAGAGCATATGAGTCCGGTATATGACTATTTCGTGTATTTGTCAACCCATCTTATACCTCCTTCCAAATTACGTGGACAGAATATGGAAGCTCGAATGAGCCATGTCCATTTAAATATCTAGAAGTATGTAGACAGCGATATATAAACGGAGAATAATCGTGTTTCTCTTCTTTGGTGTCTCATTTTGCCACATTTAACGATACGGGCGGTGTTGGCGGTGGGTATGCTGTTAAAATATTCACCTCCGTCAAAAACCGCCATAAACAGAAAGAATAGTAAAATATAGACAGACTTTGTTCTTATACCATTCATTCAGAAATATGGCATAAACAGTATGTTATTGTCAATTGTTTTCCCTTTGTTATGTAAACAAAAGCAAAAAACGTTACGTTTCCTGGCTTTTGATTAGATCCGGATATGGTAAACATAAAGAACATTATTTATACTGTTTTCCTGATATGCAAATATTAAAGAGCGTTTATATAATTGAGCTGTGTTGTGTAAACAGAAGCAAAACTTCTGTAACACGAGCAGGCTCTTGCTTACGTACACCATCGTACGTCTTGATGACAATATACTATTTACGAGCTGATTATGTTTGGCATATGAACAAAACTATATATATTTTAATAGTCCTTCTGTTGGTGGCGATTTGAACAAATATGAATATTTTTTGCAACGAACGCCACCCGTGCCTTTAAAACAGCTAATTTTGACTCTTAACTTCTCAAAATCATCTTTTACACATTTCACACCGGGTTTTATCTCGTGTGCATTGCCATAACCTTAGAAAACATATATCACAAGCTTGGGTGTGTTCCGATTGACTAAACTCTCTGAAGTCGGTTCCGTCCGCCGCACCAATAATTAGAAATGTTCGATCTATCCGTGTCGATTTAAATGTAAGACGGACGTTGTTTGAAGCAACAATGGAAGACTTCAATTAAAACTTCTAAGCAGCATTAATGAATTGAGAAGAATAAAACATAATTGTGGGTTAGCATTTATGTAGGGAAACATATTTCAGTGTGTTACGTGTTTAGGTCTAATTGTTCTAAAGAATCAATTCTGCGTAGAAGGAACGTAATTAGCAAGGCACCAATGAATCGGAGATGACATTGTGAACTCACGCACAAAAGACAATTGTATAAACTGTGATTTTTAAAAAGGTATAATTCGCCCTGTGTGTTTCGCAATTTAAATGACGTGTAAAGAAACTTGTAACTAAAATGTAGAGACAATAAGCTCATGTGGAGAATAAATAAACAGAGAAATTTAAAACGAGGTGTGACTATATATTTGTTAGACCGCGGGGTGCGAACTTTGTTCTATCGTCAACAGAATTAATGTCGCATTGTCGTTTTTTAAAGCGTATTTAAAAAATTCGAGTCTCAGTCGGTTTGAAAGACAATAAGTCAATACGTTGCTTGAAAGAGAAAATACTAAGTTATAATTAAAGTTTTCAACCTGTCGGCCCGCAGACACGCGATATGGGTACATTAATTGCGCATTAGGAAATACTTTTTTGCAGAAGGTCTTTGACGGCCAATATAAGAACACGCGCATGTTTGGATGGTTATGAGTTTTTAGATATTTTCGGTCTATCATGAGTCATAGAATGGGCTCTAGCGTTCTATTTCTTGTGATTTTTATTCTACAGTTGAGTCGTTCAGACTCCGCGGGTGAGTGAATGTGTTGATAATTATATCATGCAACAGTTTAAACCATGTCATGCATCTCAACTCTAGTTATTGAATTTATTACCCCGGAGAAATGCATGACTGTATATAAGCGACGCAAAGCAAAATTGCTCACGATGTAACTTAAATCGTGCAATTTCGTGTTGGGACGTTCACCAGTGAAATATATTATTAAGGAACATGTTTAAACTAAGAAATATATTACATGCATGCGCTGCTTTTTCAATGTTATAAACTTCCCTGCCACATCAAAATGTTACCAAATTTTGTACTGCATGGTGGAATATGATCTCTAGTCTATACGGGCGTAGCTTTTGGGTAGAGATTCATGGCATGATTTAACAATGGTTGTCTGTGGAGTCTAGACTATAGTAAAATATTATATATGATAGCTTGGAATGTATAAATCAGAAACAGAATAACACACACGCATTCAGATATAATGTTCTTATCGGGCGAATACATATCCAGCAAACAAATGAAATTCTTCACATTTATACACGTACGTGATATCGTGGGAGGACCGTCATATTACACATCTCGGGAGTGTTCAAGTTCAAGGTGCACTATATCTCCGTAAATCGAAATGACTCAATTGAACCGAATAAAATATGTATGGATGTATACGTCATTGGGTCTCACGTGGATTAATACACGAAATGCGGACTTTATTTGTAAATTTACGGACGATATAGACTTTTTTCTTCAGTTTCAGATCTATCACAAGCACGCATGAATGAGACATATCAATTTTGAAACATGTGTTTGTGTACAAATTCAATGATGACGCTCACACGAGGAGGCCATAAAACATATTATATACGCGTGGTATATGTTTTATAACATTCCGGGTATCATAAAGATACACGATAGGCCTATATATGGGACACATATATAGGCCTCGAAAAATCAGACTTAATTACTATAGAAATGGTCACCTTAGAAAAAATGGCTGCGAAAATATTATGAATTTCTGCGACTTTGGTGGGTCTCTATAATTAAAGTTAATAATTCGAATAATCTGACAATCAAAATAAATCGCAAAATACACGATACGGTATACGCACGAATACCACGAAAAGAAGTACCGATGTCGAAGAAATTGATCATCTTTCTTCAACTTCAGCACAGAAGTGAGCTAACGCTCTTTATTGTGACCATATCAGGACAAAATTAACAAGGGACGCTCCTTATTTTTAATTAATTGGCAAAGGACCTTGGCTTAACCCTTTATATACTTATAGATATGGGAGGCGTTGGCGGTGGGTATGCGGTTAAAATATAAACCTACGTCAAATACCGCCATAAACAGAAAGAATAGTAAAATATAGAGAGACTTTGTTCCAAGCGGATTGCTACATGTACATGTATACGAGCGCCATACATGTGCATGTGAAAACCACTAAATGAACAACAATGAAGCAACTTATATGTATACAATGTATAATCAAAGGAACACAACTAATTGAGAATATAATGTCATGGATGTAAAATCGTTAGATTTCCATCCATTGTACTTTTAACTCAAATAGAGAAATATCCCAAATAGTTTTGTCATTTTATTATCCATTTCACATTAGAGTGTTGACACACAGCCCAGTGGAAAACGTGTAATTAGTACATTGACACATAAATCCACACTCTAGTTTTCTGTACTTTGTTGTAAATAATCGATTAACCCTCAAAATATGCGAAAATATCGACATTGACGGACATAGTAGATTTTACCACACAGAAAGGGTCGACTGTTAGACGTGACCATTTGCCACAAGAACAAAAACCGAGTATAGTTTGTCGGTGGTTGGGGTTTTCTCTATGGGACTCGTGGTTATTACGCTCTATCGTGCAGTACAGTTCCAGATATATCCCAAAATGTTCGTGACCAAACCAAGATGTGACGCATATATGGGAATTATGAGGGATGGATCTGAAAATCGTATCACCCCAGTCTTGACGTTCTAGTAATTGGAGAACTTTGAACAGAAAACATGATCATGTATGAAGACAAACACTGCCATGTCATATATTCTCACATAATCCGTAGATCAAATCCAAAACATCAGTTTATTACCTCTCTAATATACGCGCCTTTACACAAATAATCGTCAAATATGCTCCAGATTCTGCATGCTATTTCATGCGCTATTCAGACCACTATTTCAAATGAAATTAGACGAAAAGATCACATATAATCAACTACATAGGCGTTACCTATATACAAATTTTTCACAATCACCACAATAAAGTTGTTATATTGTATATATGGCTAATAATATGATCTCGAGGGCGTTACCATTTCTGACTATGGTTTCCTTGTGTTGCTATAGTGTTCGTGGATCACATGTTTTCATGATGGGTCATAATATTAGTTACGCAATTACGTTCCGTGTGCTGCTATAGAGAGAAGTGCACACACGAATCACCATAAGGACATCGCGTGCATGTATCACATCCCGGTTCAGTTACAAGGATCATAATATGTCAATAAATGTTAAATACATATACATGGCTACAGGTTTTATGATAGAATTCAGAAAAATCAGGTTCAGACTGTGGTTCAGTTGCGTGGAATTATTTCGGTCCGACATTATTATATTTTACTGTGGCGCTGCTGCAGGGATACCTGTAGTTCACCCGCACCTGTCAAATTCTGCCACATGTATACACTATTTATATAAAGTTCGTGTAGTATGTAACATATATGTTGCATGTAATTATGTACATGTACATGGATCATGCAGTGGACGGGGATTTGAGAGAGAGTGTTTGGGGGGGGGGGCTAATCCCGGGATTCTCGAAAAGGCCTTATGGCCCTTTCCCTAACCCCTCATTTGTTAGCCTTTATTTAAAATCATACCAAAAAAAAAAAAAAAGGAAGAAGCATTTCTTTAAAGCAAATTTCTTCTGTTTCCATCGCTGGTATCCAGACGAGGGGTGTTTAGCCCCCTGGGACACTGTAGGTTGATGGTAGCTGCAGTGCCCCAGCAGGTGTTGTTGCCTCGTCGGTGACGGTGGTAATGGTGGACTCCTGCTGGATGGTATTCGGGATGGCTGACGTGATGGTGTAGTCAAATCCAAGGAGAAGGCCAGCTGGAAGTCGTCCAGATGCCCTGGTAACTTTTATCCAGCAGCTCATATCTTCTCCTGGCATCATCCCGCTGGCGTCCTGAATGACATCTTCCACTCGCTGGGTTCGGGAATCCAGGTATTCAACCGCTCTGGTGGTCCAATAGCAGGAGACCGGCAGAAATTCCAGCGAAGTACTGCGCCCTCCATTCTTCCAACAGATTCGACCCGACAACCAAAATCTGAGATGGAAGCGGGATCAGATAATGGCTGTCGTGTCATCCAGGCTAATCCGCAAATATAACTGTGGTGACATGGACTCAATTGTGTAAAGATGCTCAAGTCGTATCTGCACAATATTTTTGCACCCGATATGTTAGTTACATGCATCTGAGCCGATTAACACATAGTAGGTAATCTTTTACGATCAAAATCAATCAACACAATTATGGAAATCCAAGTTAGATTAAATGCTCTATAATTACTTGTGGCTCTCGATAAATTATAAAAAAAACGTGTAGTTGACTCTGAATTTTCAAATTATTATACATCGGTTCTAAATTTAAACTTGTCACCGGTTGGTTTATGTACTATCTTAATATATATGCTAATGCAACTATTTAAATAACACCGTGGGTGCCTAAATGTTGTGCCCAAACAAGTTGCGCATCTTTAAGATTGCAAGCTGACAATAAATTCAACAATGTTTTCTTTTGTGTGTTTGACGATGTTGGAATTATATTTATATTCTTGTTTCTCAATCTGCCATTCAACTGGGATCAATTATTGCATAAATTAAAGAAATCACGAAATAGTTAAGCAGTTATACGCTTTCTGCCCAAATGGGTGCTTCCTGTTCATGTGTGCTGGACTGTTCTATGTTCGTAACCAATTAAGCATGGAACAAAAATGGCGAGACTGTGACTAGAATATTCTATGTCCAACAGTGTCCAAACAGAAAAATTAATATCACTTCTCAACCCCGTAACGTTGAACACCCATGACTGCAATATAGTGCTTATTGCGTATTCTCGAATCGAATATGAGACAACGGTCCATTAGCTATTTACCGATATACATGAACTGGGTATCAAAAACTTCCCACAAAAAGGGTAATGTGGACTTAGAACCATTAAGCACTCAATGCCGACATGCCATGGGACTATTGATTTGATTCATATTAAAATCTATTTTTTTTACCCCCGGCGTATGTGCGTATTTCACTGAAACATTTAAAGGTACGGGAGGCCTTGGCGGTGGGTATGCTGTGAACATATTTCACCGGTCAAAAACCGCCACAAACAGAAAGAATCTTAAAATGTAGACAGACTTTGTCCGTATACAGATAAGAAATATCGCATAAACAGTATGTTATTGTCATATGTTTGACCATTGTTATGTAAACAAAAGCATAAAAAGTTACTTTTCTGGTGTTTGTTTATATTATGATGGTAAACATAAAGAGCGTTCTTTGTTGGTGTATTCCTGATATGGAACTAATAAAGAGCGTTTATATCATTTGTGTGTGATTAGCCAGTAACACTGTGCTGTCTTCTGTAACACAATCAGACTCTTGCTTAGATAAAATATAGTAGGTCTTTATGATAGCATGCTGTTTACGCGATGGTCATGGTATATATGAACGAAACTGTATGCGTTTTAATGTTTTTCTGTTTACGGTGATTGGAACAAATATGAATATTTTCGACAACTAAGGCCTTTAATGTGAAATAATCTAGTATTTGCCGATCATGCTTTTGCCCCCCGTCGCCCGACTTCCATGGTTCGACGGTTCGTTGGCCCGGGCAATATCGGGGGTTCATACATTAACTTAACGAACCCCACGCAGTTGCCCGAGCCAACAACCTCTCGAACCCTGGAAGTCAGGCGACGAGGGCACTGTGATTTCAAGGGCGGGGCGTCTGAACCCATCGAACCCTAGCTGGATACGCCCATGCCACCAATATTAGTATTCCATCTGCACTTTCTATTGTTTGTCGTCTACTCATATTTCATGAACATCCATTCCAATATAATACTTTTATGACTGAGTTGGAGAATCCATTTAGTGTAGAAATTGTTATATCACATGAAGCATAAAATAATACTAGTCTTTGTTGCATGCTCATCCTATAATCAGGTTCTGCACCACTATTGGGGGTATCAAAATACGGACTTTATTTGTTACAAAAAAACATTAGTCATATAATTTCGAATAATCATGCAGATAGTATACATGTTGATGTTAGCTACATTTCACGTTTTTTAAAGTGATGTGAAACACCCCAGTATAGGGTGATCAAATATATAAATTGAGAATAATCTTGCTCAAAGTAGTTATTTTTTATGAATATTAATCCAAATTGCCGTCATTCTTATATAATTAAATACAATGACTCTCGATGGCGAAATAATTTGTATTAGTTTGTCGCCGATAGTTGCGTCCCGAATCGAGATGTAAATATGGTATGGTTTTTATTTGAAATTGTCGGCGATGTTAGTAGAATGCTACATTCCCCATGTTGACATAGCGCCAAAGTACTAACTTATCAATTTCACGCACCGAACAAGTCCATAATATGTCTTTAATGGTCACCAAAGGGTCACCAAATTGTCATTTAACGTCAAATGTAACTAATTTTGAACATAAACTATAACTAACATCGACTTAATGTTGATGTTAGATCAAGAAATACGCATTGAAGTAATAAAAAATACAATTTCGAACACGATGATCAGGTGCCGATCAAATATGGCGACATTTGCGTTCATTGCCATTCTGGAATCGGGAACGGAACAACGCGAGACTTCCGGAAAAGGTATATTGCGTTGTCTTAAAATGAAACAATTAAAACACTTCACACACAGCTTTCTCTTTGTTTTGAAATGTAAATGTTCTTTCCATGGTCTACATGTGCAATGTTTACGCGATCGCTGATTAAAAAGTTCGAACCGACACAAACGAAACGACCTCAAATTTATCGAAAAATATCCGAAACAAAACACCGATATTTTCATTGCTATGTCGACGAATTCGTTCGTAAATCTTCTAGGTATGTATGTATGACGGGAGCTGCGCTGGCACAACATTAAAGACCCTGTGCCAATGCATTCTCTTATATATACCAGTCGACCATAGGTCGCCTCGCACATATAAGAGAATGCATTGGCCTAACAATTTTTATCAATTTTTCTTACATTCTTTAACAATTTTAACAATTTTATATTTTTGTCTTACATTCTGTAACAATTTTTATCATTTTTGTTTTATCATATTTTCTTACATTCTATGATATTTTTTATCATTGTTTATAATTTTTGTCTTACATTCTTTAACAATTTTATCATTTTTCTTATCTGTTTTCATTTTTTATCATTATATCTTACATTCTTAAACAAAATTTATCATTTTTTTCTTACATTCTTTAACAATTATAAAAAATAAAATATAATTTGTTAGGCCAATGCATTCTCTTATATATGCGAGGCGACTTATGGTCGACTCGCATATATAAGAGAATGCATTGCGGGCACAGGGTATTTTCAGCGCTATATCGACGAATTTGTTCGGAAATCTTGCGCATATGGATGTTTTGAGAAACGTGTACCTCTTAGCTAATGGACCTTTCGATAGCTGTCAATCAAATAATTATTAGCGGATATTTTCGACCAATCAGCGACTGAGCCGGCCAATGGCTGCATTAACAATTCTGCTGCCATCTTTCTTCACCCTAAGTTTGATATCCATGCATACATTCAGTGTTAAATTGGCTATATTCAAACAACCTTTTTGTTGTCAAATCATAATATATTGACATTTATATTTGCGGCATGATATTATAAATTTATCCGTGATTATAACAATGTTTTTCATTTAGCATGACACTTGTGTTTACATATACTTCTGGGCCATTTTGAATGCGTGATATTCATCAACTCAAAACAACGTGATTCCCCACCGTGTTAAAGAAAAAACAGTGCGTTAATCCAGGAAAAAGTTTTAAAATTGAACATGGAAAAATTATTGAAATCTAAGACACAAATAAATCTTTGTGACGTATGTAAATGTAAATCTCTTACTTGTAAATACACTTACGAAGACTAATAGTCGGGTTGGCTCGTTCCTTCATTGAATCATATAAATGATAGGCATGTGTGACGTCAGTGCACGTGGAAACCACATACCCTAATAGGCATGTCACAAACTCGTCCAGATACACGAATTAGGTTGGCCTTTCAATGCATATATCACTATTTGCCACTCGCTTCATTACACGTCGGAGAAAACGGCTGAACCGACTTTCCGTACACATGTACATGTAGTCGCAATGCTCTGGTGTCCTACTTTGATAATTTCAACACGCGTTACAGGTCACACACGTGTGTAACTTAACATAGGTACTAAACGCCTAGTTTTTTCCACGCATTTATGGAAAAACAATCACATTGTAAAATCAAGTGATTTATCCACAGCTTGTAGTCACGATGTTATTGGAAACAGAGATCACGCTAAAAACAAGCAGTCGGGAACACCAGACACAGCAGGTGAGTTTATACAAGTCATTATCCGTTATGCTACGTTTATACACTAGCAAGGGTTTTTTTCAGGGTGTGAACGAGTATTTTTTTGCCCGAAAGAGTGGATCTGTCGCAAAAGAATTGTTGGCGGCCATGTTTTGTTTAACGAATTTCGGGGGAAAGGGGAGGGGTCCCATCTGGAGGTCACCCCGAAGATACATCTGATGTTTGTTGACGATTGGATGAGAAATGTGACCATAAAGTGTGCTAAAGTATTAGTCATACAAAGAGTAAAATCCAAGATGGCCATGCACTGGCATCCATGTTTTCACATAATTCGGAAAGAATGGTAAGCACCCATCTAGAGGTCGCCCGGGGATCCATATGACGTTTGTGATGATCGGATGAGTGACATGTTATGTATGGTGCCCTAAAGGATTTAGTGATGCAAAGAGTAAAATCCAGGATGGCTGCCGGCGGCCATGTTTTTCATTGAAAATTGGTGAAATTCGATAGCTTCTCATCTCGAGGTGATCCTAAACTAACCTGTATGTAATCTATATGAGAGAAATTTGACAAGTGAAGTTATTTATTCTACATTATACTACATGTACCAGGTTCCCGTTAATATATCAGAAGCCGTCGAGGAAACTGTCAACGTGGTCTTAAAGGGACGCGTACTCTACAACTTGAACCCAATATTTGCATGCTGTTGTTACTGTCTGGGATAAAATTAGGTCAAACAAATAAATAAATACTCACCATCCAACTTTGATAATAAATTTCAACTGTTAAAAATTTCACACCAATGATAGATTGAAATTGCTTTCATAGTTTGACTTTCCAACCAATACTTTAGCAGGGAATTTTATGTGTTCTGACAAACAATTGCATGTTTGATCTACTTTTGTTCACAACGTTGGGCCAAAATGGCAATCATTTGGACATTTTCCAACCTCGGGGGTGGAGGGAATTTCCATCTTTAAAAAAAAGAAGCTTGAGGTTCCAGTTGGAAATTCCAAAACAAGGGCGGTGTGTAAACGGAATTTCGCGAACTTGGGAGCCTGTTCAAGGGGCTGCGCAATTGGAAATTTGAAGGTGGACATTCCCCCAACGGAGATCTGCTATAGCCACGTCCCTGAACATGTCTACCAGGTATGTAACCTCATTTATTTACAGACACTACGCACATCTTCCTGGACAGCGGACTCGGTCAGGCGAACGATGAGGGAGATAAGAACATGGTAATGCCATGCTGTGGTCAGATAGAAAAGTTTAGTATCGACACCATAAATAACCCACTCAGCACCCCACTGTCGCTAGAGGTATGGCGTTCAGTCGGAACGAACCAATACAATCTGGTCGGAAGTGAAGTACACGTGTCGACAAGTAAGTATACCGTAACAACTATGTTGCCATCTATGATGCCGAGAGGAACATGTTATAACATAAAAAATAAAAACAAGATGGCAGCCGGTGGCCATGTTTTTCATGGAAAATTGTACAAATTCGATATATCCCGGCTAGAGGTGATCCTAAACAAGCCTGTAAAGTTTCAAAAACAATTCTCCAATAAATGTGGGCTGCAGGGTGTGCTGATGGATTCACATTTGTTTTTAAAAACAAATTTCGGGAAAAATGTAGGCTCCCATCAAGAGGTCATCCCGAAGATCCATATGATGTTTGGTGATGATCGGATAAGGGATATGCTCTGTAAGGTGTGTTATAGTATTTAGTGATGCAAAGTGAAAAAAAGTTTACTTTCGACACCGTAAATAACCCACCAAATATATAGCCAACTCATTTACTCACAGTCTACACAGACTGTTCTAAACATTCCAGTTGTTCACAATCATTCAAGTTGCGCTATTTGTCCAAGTAAAAACAAAGTTGAATATATTCATTACCCCGCGACTTCTTCAATCTATGATGAATAAAAATGGGTTGGATCCGCCCGCCCTAGAGTTCATGCATCCGTAAGAATTTTGGAGCTTTCTATAATATTGCAGCCATTATATAGACCGAATTTAAATGATCTTTTGTACACTCATAAACCAGCATGCATGGGGAAAAGGATACACACATTGAACGGGTTTCGCACATCAATTTTGTATCTCTATTATCATAGGTTATGTTTATATTATCTTCAGTATACTTACGAGGTAGCACAAGGAAAAATATTCACATCTGACATGTTTTTCTCATTCCATTCTTGGAATTATGGCCCATAGACAATTAATAAACATTGGCTGTGGACACACGTACAACAGTAGCGATGGCATAGTAGGTATGACAATTTATTATGGTGGAGTTTGGTGTTAATTGGTCGTCAAATTTCTGTGTCATAGCTAGCCATGTTGCCCGCTGAGTTTCCGCACAATGAGTCGACAGGACCAATTAACCCATTGCGTTTCACCAAGGTTGATCGCTACTCATTACGTTTTACTACATTGTATTCTCTACGATATATATAATTGCACGATCGATCGTCCAGAATGGTGTTTGACCGTGGCAATATCACTCACATATCATTCACGTAGTACGTATTATTGATATGATCTCAATGCATGTTTATCTACTTATATTAATTTAATGCATATTAAGACAATTCCCCAATTGCGTTTTTATTTTGTGATGTTTAGTTCTACGCATAATTCCGCTAACATTAGCATGTGGGCCGATGAAGCTGTGTCGGAACTGTTGGAGGAAATACAGCTGACGGAAAGTATCTGGAATAAACAACGCGAACTATATATACAAGGACCAAAACAAGAACAAGGCTGATTATAACGAACTTTTGAAGACTCATTGTGCAAATATGCAGCGGGCGACATGGCTAGCGATGGCATATTAATTAATACGACCAATTGTCACCAAACTCCACCATAATTAATTGTCACACCTACCATTCCATAGCTACTGTGATACGTGTGTCCGCAGCCATTATCGAAAATATACGTATTGTGATGTACCTGTTATATTACAAGGACATATATTTCGCATTAAATACCATTTATTTTCGGTTGATGCAACATTTCCAGAACCTGAATACCAGCAGTATAAGTAGTCCGGTTCTCATGAAATGGGATTCTGAAAAAGCTGAAATGATTTCCTCAGCTCTTCGTGGTAATTTGTCTGAACTCAATGGTCTGTTAGACGATTGTAACCATAGCCTAACATCCAAACATGACCTTGTTACTCTTATGTCATCGTTTCGTGAAAAACTGACTGAAATTGTGCAACCAATTTTAACTCGCCCAATAAATGAAAATAGATAAAAATTAAACGGAAACGAGTTAACGGGTGGTTTGATTGGTCGTGCCATATGGCACGTCCAATGTATAACTCGGCGATAAATAGATATAAGAGACATCCTACGACTGAGAATCTTAATATTTTCAGCCGTGCTAAGGGTGGATACACACATGCATATAATTTCTGTATGTAAAATCCATGTATTTTACATGGTCACACCAATCATTGATATCATTAGTCGCCTGCGCGCGATCGGACAATTTCAACAGGCGAGACAAGTGAGCAGTTGTAAGCCATTATCAAACTAACTGCCATCAAGAAATTTCAGGCCAGTCATAAATTAGTTCATGGATGCCAAAATGAATGCTGTTGCTGTTTTTCACGAGTTTTTAATTCATTTCGAAAAGTGGATTGGAGTCCGTCGATTTTATACTTGATTTGTTTCTAGTCATTTCAGGGTCATCCAAAATAAAATAAAATGTGCAGAATTTGAAGCTCTTTTATGGCGATTGTGATACACGAGTGTTTAATGTTCCATTAACAATTCGATATGGTGCTCTCATGCCTTGGGATAACAGGCATTGGAAAATTAAGACAGACAATATATACCGGTTCGTTGAGATTCCTCGGATAGTTTCAGAGCGACCTCATGTGATAACATTCAATTGGGATTTCCATGCAATTATCCATTACAGCGCCAACAAATTAATTCAGGTACAGCGTTGAAATTAAAAAGAGCGACACCCCCAATTCTTCACCCAGAATTTACATAACAGTATATGTTTCTCAAACCAAAGGTTGAACAAGTTCCTAACTGTCACAATTTTAGCTTGTACACCCTTGAATTATAACATTTTGGACCATAATCCATGATTGGTGGAGGGGGCTGGTCCTCGAAAGCTTCGAATAACTAAGGGAGTTAGTTAAATGTATGAGCCGGGATTATCTGGGCATGAATGTACAATATGTTTAACTTAAATATTCCATAGTTAGGAGTGGCTTCGTGGATGGGGGTGTCAGGACTCAGGGTGATGCATGCCCCCACCCCACCGGTCGAGAAAATATGCAAAATGGTCAGTCCGGTAGCTTCCGGGATAATATAGCCCCCCCAGTGTTGGGATCATAGCCCCTGCATTGGGGAAATCCTGGGGCCATCACTGTTTAAAAAAATCAAGAGAAGACTGACAATGATTTAAACAGAAAGTCCAACATTTGGGTTATCGCGCGAACAATTATTTTAAGCGGCCTGACGACTTCGTTCAGTCAACGGCTCTATGCACGTTCAGAGCTTGGCTCACTGTGGTCAAACACAGCCGCAATGATTGGGTTGTCAGCGGACAAATATTACATTGTCTGTATGATCCATGTAAAACGACAAATATACGACATTTATAGAGATTATATGCATGTGTGTATCCACCATAATACTGTGTACAACAAAACTAAACGGCACAAGATGGACAAGAAATTTTGAATATGGCCAATGAAAATTCGCGTAAATTCTGGAAGAAAATAAAGCAATTGAAGAACCCTCATAGGAGCTCTCCTAACATTGATATCGGGTCTTTTGAAACCCACTTTAGAGAAGTTTTTGAGAAAGGGTCTTTGTTCTATCATAATGATTTACAGAGCCAAATGTTGATCATAACGAGATCGCTATAGAGTGTTTTGACTGCGATTTAACCATGGGAGAGATCGAATCGGCTATTAAAAGTTTGAAGTCTGGGAAAGCCAGTGGCCCTGATGGAATACCAGCCGAAATATACAAATACAATATTGATATTTTTGGGCCTCTGTTTTTGAAAGTTTTCAATCTGATATTCAAAAATTCCACTTGCCCGAGCGAATGGAATAAATGTTCTATTACACCCGTACCAAAGAAAGGTGACTTAACTGATCATAATAATTACCGGGGCATAGTCTCAGTTAATGTGATCACAGAGCAGTACTCACAGGTACTAAATAATAGACTTGTTGAATGGGCTGAAAAACATATATTTGATCAGTACCAATTCGGTTTTTTTCGGAAGGGTAAATCAACGACCGACTGCATTTTTATTTTGAATGCAATAATTAGAAAGCAATTATCCAGACGTGAGAAAGTTTACTGTGCATTTATTGACTACACGAATGCGTTTGACAGTATAAACAGGAATTTGCTTTAAGAAATTGGCAACTTATGCCGGAATTAGTTCAAAATTAATTCGGGCAATACAATCTCTGTATACGTGTGTGAAGTTAAGGGTTAAATTTAATTCACAATTATCCGACTATTTCGACTCGAGTTTTGGAGTAAAACAAGGTGATCCATTATCGTCCACACTTTTTTGTCTGCACCTTAATGACTTTGTGGGAAATTTGTTGAAAAATAATCAAAATTATATTACAATGAATGGTACTCCCATCCCTGCATTGCTATATGCTGATGACACTTTATTGAATGCTAAATCGCCTGAACAGTTACAAAGAGCTTTAGATGAAACGAGTAATTATTGTACCCATTCAGAGGGGCAGATGGGGGGAATTTCAGACACGTGTATAAGCTACATTCCAAGGTTATGCCCAATGGTGTGGGATTCAGTGTGACTATAAAGAGCGTTTAGTACTTCAAGTGGGTTTCGCTTGTGTTTTCGTATACCTGCCAGTGTTTTAACAGATGGTGCAGGGTTTGGGTTCTGGAACTTCGCTTCCCGATCTCGTGGCGTCAGACATATACACGTGTCTAAAATTCGCCCCATCTGCCCCTCTGAATGGGTACTTACAAATTTGCATTAACTTTCAGCTGCAAGATAACTAACTTGCAGTTGCAAGATAACTAACTTGCAGCTGCAAGCTAACTAACTTGCAGCTGCAAGTTAATAAATAAATTTCTTGGCGCTAACAAGCCACCGTACTGCAAGTTAATGCAAATTGCTTAGGTACCCATTGAGAGGGGCAGATGGGGGAATTTCAGACACGTGTATATATCTGACGCCACGATCGGGAAGCGAAGTTCCAGAACCCAAACCCTACACCCATCTGTTAAAACACTGGCAGGTACTACGAAAAGACCAGCGAAACCCACGTGAAGTACTAAACGCTCTTTATAGTCATACTGAATCCCACACCATTGGGCATAACCTGGGAATGTAGCTTATATTAAGAAGCAGCGCGGCGTTTAAATGGCATGTCCAAATTGTGAACACGCCTTATCACACCCGGACAATATAACTGTTGTTTTCGAAAAGGGTGAATTTGAAGTTGCCATCATTAGCCGAGAACAGTGCTAGCTATCTCGCATGTGCAATCCGAAACGCTCTTTATAGTAATATATTGGAAATAGAGCTCATATTATGAAGCAGGGGAGTATTTTAAGGGCACGTCCAAGTTGTGAGCACGCCTCACCACACCCAGACAAAATAACTGTTGTTTTTGAAAATGGCGAATTGGAAATTGCCGTCATTAGCCCAGAACCATGTTATCTGGATAGTTAGCTATCTTGCACGTACAAATTATTATCTTGCAGGTGCAAGTTAGCTATCTTGCACGAGCAAGTTATTATCTTGCAGGTGCAAGTTAGTTTAGCTATCTTGCATGTGCAAGTTATTATCTTGCACATGCAAGTTATCTATATTGCAGCTGCAAGTTACTATCTTGCACCTGCAAGTTAGTTATCTTGCAGCTGCAAGTTAGCTATCTTGCAAGTGCAATTATTATCTTGCAGGTGCAAGTTAGTTATATTGCAGCTACAAGTTATTATTTTGCACCTGCAAGTTAGCTATCTTGCAGCTGCAAGTCACTATCTTGCACCTCCAAGTTAGTTATCTTGCAGCTACAAGTTAGTTATCTTGCAGCTGCAAGTTACTGAAAATTGCTTAAATACCCATTCCAGACACGCAGATGGGGCTGGATTTAAGACACGTGTATATAGTGGTATAAACGATCTGACGCCACGAGATCGATTAGATAAGTTTCAGAACCAAAATACTGCACCCATCTATCAAAACACTGGCAGGTACTAAGAAAGACCAGCGAAACCCACTCACAATCGTAAACGCCCTTTTTGTAGTACATTGGGCATAACCTGGGAATATAGCTTATATTGTGAAGCAGCGCGGCTTTTTAAGGGCATGTCCAAATTGTGAGCACGCCTCACCACACCCAGACAATATAACTGTCGGTTTCGAAAAGGGCGAATTTGAAATTGCCGTCATTAGCCAAGAACCATGTTATCTATCCAAATAACATGGTTCTTGGCTAATGACGGCAATTTCAAATTCGCCCTTTCGAAACCGACAGTTATATTGTCTGGGTGTGGTGAGGCGTGCTCACAATTTGGACATGCCCTTAAAAAGCCGCGCTGCTTCATAATATGAGCTATATTCCCAATGTATTACTATACAGAGCGTTTAGGGTTGCAAGTGGGTTACGCTGGTCTTTCTTAGTATCTGCCAGTATTTTGCCAGATGGGTGCAGTGTTTTGGTTCTGAAACTTCTCTAACCGATCTCGTGACGTCAGATCGTTTATACCACTATATACACGACGTGTCTGAAATTCTGCCCCATTAGCAACTATGGAATGAGTATTTAAGCAATTTGCAGTAACTTGCAGCTGCAATATAGCTAACTTGCATGTGCAAGTAATATATTGCAGCTACAATATAGCTAACTTGCATATGCAAGATAATAACTTGCACGTGCAAAATAACTAACTATCCAAATAACATGGTTCTTGGCTAATCCCGGCAATTTCCAATTCGCCCTTTTCGAAAACGATAGTTATATTGTCTGGGTGTGGTGAGGCGTGCTCACAAGATGGACACGCCCTTAAAAAGCCGCGCTGCTTCATAATATGAGATATATTCCCAATGTATTACTATAAAGAGCTTTAACTAAGATAACTAACTTGCAGCTGCAATATAACTAACTTGCAGATGCAAGATAGTAACTTGCAGCTGCAATATAGATAACTTGCATGTGCAAGATAATAACTTGCAGCTGCAAGATAACTAACTTGCAGCTGCAAGATAATAACTTGCACATGCAAGACTGCTATCTATGCATAGCTAGCATGGTTCTGAGCTAACTTCCAATTCGCCCTTTTCGAAAACAACAGTTATATTGTCCGGTGATGTCATAAGGCGTGTTCACAATTTGGACATGCCATTAAAACGCTGCGTTGCTTCATAATATAAGCTATATTCACAGGTTATGCCAGATGGTGTGGAATTCAGTATGACTATAAAGAGCGTTTAGGATTTCAAGTGGGTTTCACTGGTGTTTTCGTATAGTGCCTGCCAGTGTTTTGACAGATGGGTGCAGGGTTTGGGGTTCATGAACTTCGCTTCCCGATCTCGTGACGTCATAACGTTTATACTACTATATTCACGTGTCTGAAATTCCCCCCATCTGTCCCTCTGGAATGGGTACTTAAGCAATTTGCATTAACTTGCAACTGCAAGATAACTAACTTGCAGCTGCAAGATAGTAACTTGCAGCTGCAAGTTAATAAATAAATTTGCTTGGCGCTAACCAACCACCGTAGTATTTCTTACATTCTTCAAACAATTTGTTATCATATTATTCTGTTTTACTTACATTCTTTAACAATTATAAAAAAAAATAATATAAAATATTTTGGCCAATGCATTAATTCTCTTACATGTATTTATGCGAGGCGACCTATGGCACAGGGTTTTCGCAAAAAATCACGAGAGAATCCACTCCAACTTGCCAGTAACGACTTTAGAAATAGAAAACGCTCTTTATGCATTCTCTCGTCTCAGTAACGTACTGATCAAAGATAGGACCTCTCCTCCTTCTCACTGAGCCATGTAAGCAATTCTGAGGAAATGCAACATCTCAGTGTCGAGAATAGATTCATATCGGGTATTCCTGTGGATTGACGGTACATGCACCATGTATGTAGATGTGTAGAAACCCTCGGATTTCGCAAAAAATCCCGTCATGAAAGGGTTAACCGAACGAGACACTAAAAGGAAAAACAAGGCCTAAAAGGTACATTCTAACCATAAATACAATTTGTCGCCATCAAAGTAGAGTACCAGCCTTTTATTTAAATCCCGAATACACTTAAAACGGGGACATACATCCTGAATACATGCAGGCTAACAGCGGGGTATGAATTACGTATGATTACACATATACCGCACCTGCACACATCTTGTGTTCTATTCATGTACATGCTATACCGTTCAATTGATTTATGTACATGTATATATATATATATTCACTCAATTATACCAATGTCTGGTGATTTGAGATTAAATTATGATGATGATGATGATGATGTCCCTCAGAATGCAGTACTGAATTACGCCTCTATTGCAGCTGGCGGGAAGATAGATGTTACTCCAAGCCCTCCTATATATATCCAAACTGGAGATTTTCTCGGATTGTAAGTTACTTTCAAGCTTTATTAGACAAACTCCTTTATTGTTGGGAATTCGGCCAGAATGCAGGAAATTCCAGTCAAAACAGTCAGACAAAAACCACCACGTATATATAGAGACAGATGATTACAAGCTGACTATACGCGGCTGATGATGGCACTCAATGGGTAAAATGTAGATATAAATGCTTAAACGGACTTGGTCCATTTGTATATCTTAAAATAATGTCTACGAATTTGGAAGGAGTGATCAGAAATGTCGACGAATAACACTAATTTTTGAATAATGTTATTAACCCTTTACCCAACAAACCGGCCAAAACCGGCCAAATAAAGCTTCAACAGCCTAAAATATCTTCGGTCTGTCTCAATAGAACCATACAAATATGGATAGCATTGGAACCGGCTCCTTGACCACATTGTGATAGTTACAGTTATGCCCTGTGCCAATGCATTCTCTTATATATGCGAGTCGACCATAGGTCGCCTCGCATATATAAGAGAATGCATTGGCCTAAAAAAAATCTTTTTTTAACACTTTTTACCATTTTTTCTTACATTCTTTAACAATTTTATAATTTTTAATATGTTAAGCCAATGCATTCTCTTATATATGCGAGGCGACCTATGGTCGACTCGCATATATAAGAGAATGCATTGGCACAGGGCCCTTCTGTTGGGTAAAGGGTTAAAAATAGAGTCATGATTGTGTTGTTGGATTCTCCTTGACATCTGGATAATTGCAGACTTTTTTTGTATATTTCAATTGACTATGACGACAATATATGATAACGCGATAAGCATTTTAATAATTGATTATATGAATATAGACACAGTCGTCGAATAATATATGTTTTGTTCAAATAAGAAAGGGTTTCTGTGCCGAAATGCAATCGCCAATGTTTGGTGAGAGATTACTATAGTGACGAGTAAGTACACATACACTATGCTAACTGCATGGAAGAATGTCGCAATCGCCTAATATTTTCGAATATATCGGAAATGTTTTCATTTTTAAAGTTGCCGTTATTCGCATATAAGCATGTGTAACTATGTGACAAAAAGCAGGTTGGATTTTTGAAACGACTTCCAAATTTAACTCCAAATGCCAACAAAACAAAATACAACGCATTTGTAACGGGGTTACTGGTCGGAGCTAACATACGAGTAAACGCTGAGTCGACTTGTAAAAAACGTATTTGTAATCCAGTAACTGGTTACAAATCCGTTGTATTTTTTTCTGCACCAAAATCTGCGATATATGACGAAAATGCACAAACGAATACATCAGTTTCACGTTCAACACGAGTACAAAACTTCATATGTAAGGACGTTATTAGAAGAATAGGAGCCTCGTTCGCTCCACTTCTAAAAATAGAATCTTTGGGGTCTAAAATTGGTTGTACTAAAATATTCCCAAAATAACAAAACCCCAAAAAAAAAATTTCAAAACTTCAAAAATTTATTTTTTCCAAAAATTATTTTTTCCAAAAAATTTAAAAATTTCCAAACTTCCAAATTATCAAAACCCCAAAATTTCCAAACTTCCAAATTATCAAAACCCTCAAAATTATTTCTCTAAAAAAAAAAAAGTTTAAATAAAAAATTTATAACGAGTTTTCGGTTTCTGATAAACTCGATATTAAAAAATGTCGAATGTTAAATTATTTGCGCGTAATATCTTTCGTAATATTTTTTTTTCAAATATTTTTCATGAATTTATTAATCGATGTTTAGAAATAGCTTTATTGGACATTGTGACCATCGATATGAATGCATACATTCCAGTGTTTTATCGGACGCAGTTCATATAATTGTCATACCTGAAAATAGACACTATTACTTTTACATAAATAATAAAGAGCGTTTATTCTTTACACTCTCTCTATCCCATATGACAGGTGTGTATTATCGTGAATTATTGGAAGTATTGAGACTAACGGTCGAAAATTGTAATGTGAAATTACAACCCTCCAGAATGAATTGTCATATTCGCTGTACACGCAATCACACACGCGACATTGGTGGTAACAATGTGTCTTTCACACCTTTGCTTTACCAAATGAATTATATTATTTCCCCGTTCACAGTTATATGCTATTCAGAAAACATATCGATTTAATGTCTGAACAAACGGGTTAGTATCAATTAAGGTTGATAAACTGTGTCATTCACACGATAATTAGTTAGCCAAAATATGCATACGTCCAGGACACTCAATTATAGAAATTGCTTTGATGACATTGTTATAACAACATTACGTAATAACCACTTATCGCCCCACATTCATACTTACGCTTTGGACATTTTATCAGTTTATCACGTGATCACTAAATGTGGCAATCGGGTATCCACCGATGCCTGCAATATATTATTTATAATAATTGGACTCATTGATCTCACGTGAATAATACTCTTAGTTGTTCCAATAAAATAGTTATCAAATTCGATCACCAATAGATTTGACTGTGGAATGTAATGACCTTTAACTTATTTATCGATCTAAAGGGACACTCATTATGAATGAATGTTAACAATACAAGCGCACGAATGGAGAGCGTTGAACATATACGAAATTACTACACGAATGAATTGAACCTTGAAATTTATATTTCACATCTTACCAACAACAGCTACAGACATAATCATAGTATTATACTGTCTTGCATGTACACACGCTATGACATCATTAAAGGCGGACAATCCACTCACGGTGTGACAACAGATACGGACATAGGCATAGTGTTATACAGTCTTCTATGTACCCACGCTATGACACCATTAACGTACATTGGATGTTAGGTCTATGACTCTTGAGTATGCACCAATCAACGAGCAAATGAGCAAAAAAATGAGCAAATGAGCAAAAAAATGAGCAAATGAGCAAGAAAATGAGCAAAGGAGCAAGAAAATGAACAAATGAGCAAGAAAATGAGCAAATGAGCAATAAAAATGAGCAAATGAGCAAAAAAATGAGCAAATGAGCAAGAAAATGAGCAAATGAGCAAGAAAATGAGCAAATGAGCAATAAAAATGAGCAAATGAGCATAAAAATGAGCAAATGAGCAAGAAAATGAGCAAATGAGCAAGAAAATGAGCAAATGAGCAATAAAAATGAGCAAATGAGCAAAAAAATGAGCAAATGAGCAAGAAAATGAGCAAATGAGCAATAAAAATGAGCAAATGAGCAAATAAATGAGCAAATGAGCAAAAAAATGAGCAATAATATGAGCAAATGAGCAAATGAGCAAAAAAAATGGGGCATACCTGTATGTAGGCCTATCAGTGGATGAATAGTCTGCCGGAGAAGTACTGTGTAGACAGGTCTTGTCGTTAAGAGAGTCAGACGAGAAGTGAAGGCTCGGCTATTAAAACATAGTAATGCGATAGCGAACATCAAACGAGTCTGCGCACGCATATCTGTCAAAAGGATACAATAGCAGTCATTGGTCAATTTATCTCCGGTGTCAGCTCAGTACCCAATCGGGACGAAGCCGAAGGTCAACTCATTTTTTTTTGCTCATTATAGTACGTCACTTGGACATTTTATCAGTTTATCACGTGATCACTAAATGTGGCAATCGGGTATCCACCGATGCCTGCAATTTATTATTTATAATAATTGGACTCATTGATCTCACGTAAATAATACTCTTAGTTGTTCCAATAAAATAGTTATCAAATTCGATCACCAATAGATTTGACTGTGGAATATAATGACCTTTAACTTATTTATCGATCTATGTTAGAACATGGTCTTAACAAAAAACTTGACCATAACAAAAATTACCTTACATTTATGCATGAATCTAATTAGACCATACGTAAATATTGTCAGCTTATCGTCTGATGAGCAAATCCGATGTTTATCAAAAATAGTACAACTTCCAGTTGGTAATTACTCTTACGAATGAAGAGCGTTGAACATATACGAAATTACTACACGAATGAACTGAAATTTATATTTTCACATCTTACCAACAACAGATACAGACATAGTCATAGTGTTATACTATCTTACATGTACACACGCTATGACATCATTCGAAGGGCAATACACTCAAGGAGTTAATGTGACACGAAACAAGGGACGTGATGTAATATTGGTGTTTGAATCTTAAAGGAACACAAGACACTCTAAAGGGACACTCATTATGAATGAATGTTAACAATACAAGCGCACGAATGAAGAGCGTTGAACATATACAAAATTACTACACGAATGAATTGAACCTTGAAATTTATATTTCACATCTTACCAACAACAGCTACAGGCATTATCATAGGGTTATACTGTCTTGCATATACACACGCTATGACATCATTAAAGGCGGACAATCCACTCACGGTGTGACAACAGATACAGACATAGGCATAGTGTTATACAGTCTTCTATGTACCAATGCTATGACATAATTAAAGAGGGATAATACACGCACGGTGTGGAATGTTAAAGTGACACGCGGTAAGGGACGTGATGTAATATTGGTGAAACCCCCTCCCCACTTATAGATATATAACGAAGACGAGAATAACATGTTGATGAAGTTTATTGAAATTTAATCATTGTCTGAATCTTCGACCGTTAGATTTACTTCTAAGAGTTTCTTGAATTTTCTCATCGCTTCATCTGCAGCCCATTCATTATTATATCCGTGTTTGGTCAGTTTGACCATTTTCTTCATGATCATGGTATGTATGCGTGATGTTTTCAATCGATACTGGTATTCTATTAATCGTCTATAACTTTTGAGAAACAGAGCAAACTCTGTGTCGATGGTATCCTCTTTTCCCGACATGCTCTCATCTCCCGAAATGCTCTCTTCTTCTTTCACATCATTGGTGACGCGTTTCATCATACTTTTGAATGTGTCCATCTCGTTGACACATCGCGCAGCTTTCTTAAGACCGAATACCGTTCTACTACCGACGCCATTACCATCTTCTGAATCTGATAGCGTTCCACGTTCATCTTCATCTGAATCTAGAACCGCTTCGTCAGATTCATCGGTATCTTCTCCGAAGAGAGTTGGTTTTGTCTCGGACATAACTCCGTGTTTAATCTGTTTATGTCTTTGTAGATTGTAGTTCGTCGATAAAATAATGCCACATAAATCACACCCGTGCATTATCGCGAATTATTGGAAGAACCATCACTCTTATAAGTAGCGATAAAAAGAGAGAATAAGGTGTGGTATACAACCGTCGCTCTAAGAGTACGTTCGTCCCGGGGCTAGGGTATAGATATTTGACCGCCGGTGATTCAATTAATGCCAATTTATCAGTATGGTACTCTATGTATTCATTCATGATTTGGCTAATCGTATGACACTGGTCTTTTCATTTTCTTCTTATTATTAGACAAACCTCCATCAGACACTCTCTTGTTGGTTTGTTTGGACGCTTTACGTGTGTTTGTCAACTTATTTGCTGCAACTTCAGCCTTAGCCATTTCAATCGCTTGAGCGATGGGTGTCACCACGTTAATAAGTGGTTTTAGAACGTCTTCTTCACTATCACTATTTTTAGTTCTGTCAATAAAGTATCGACCCTGATTATCTGGTATTAACTTCCCATCAACCATATCTCTGAAATGTTTTCTCCACATTTCAAGATCTGCTGGAATATACGGGATCGACATGTTTCTTCAAAATGTACAAGTCACTCTTTTTTCTGCATTTTATTTTAGAAAGTTTATCGCCTCTTATAAAAATCGATTATTGCATCTAAAAATAGAATCTTTGGGTCTAAAATTGGTTGTACTAAAATATTCCCAAAAACCCAAAACTTCAAAAATTTCAAAAAACTTCAAAAATTTCAAAAAACTTCAAAAATTTCAAAAACTTCAAAAATTTCAAAAATTTCAAAAACTTCAAAAAACTTCAAAAACTTCAAAAATAAGACCCCGCCGGCGGCGGACCCCGGCGGCGGCGGACCCCGGCGGCGGCGGCGGCGGCACCGCCGGCGGCGCCAGTTGTTGTTGTTGTTGTTGTTGTTGTTGTTGGTGGTGTTGTTGTTGTTGTTGTGGCGGCGGCGGCGGCGACGGCGGCGGCATTGCGGTATTTTACTGCGGCGGCGGCGCCACCGCCGCCGCCGTGGTCCGCCGCCGGCGGACCCCGCAGTAAAATACTGCAATGCCGCCGCCGCCGCCGCCACAACAACAACAACAACAACAACAACAACAACAACAACAACAACAACAACAACAACAACAACAACAACAACAACAACAACAACAACAACAACAACAACAACAACAACAACAACAACTGGCGCCGCCGGCGGTGCCGCCGCCGCCGCCGCCGGGGTCCGCCGCCGGCGGGGTCTTATTTTTGAAGTTTTTGAAATTTTTGAAGTTTTTTGAAGTTTTTGAAATTTTTGAAATTTTTGAAGTTTTTGAAATGTTTGAAGTTTTTTGAAAAACCCAAAACTTCAAAAATTTCAAAAAACTTCAAAAATTTCAAAAAACTTCAAAAATTTCAAAAACTTCAAAAATTTCAAAAATTTCAAAAACTTCAAAAAACTTCAAAAACTTCAAAAATAAGACCCCGCCGGCGGCGGACCCCGGCGGCGGCGGCGGCGGCGCCAGTTGTTGTTGTTGTTGTTGTTGTTGTTGGTGGTGTTGTTGTTGTTGTTGTGGCGGCGGCGGCGGCGACGGCGGCGGCATTGCGGTATTTTACTGCGGCGGCGGCGCCACCGCCGCCGCCGTGGTCCGCCGCCGGCGGACCCCGCAGTAAAATACTGCAAGGCCGCCGCCGCCGCCGCCACAACAACAACAACAACAACAACAACAACAACAACAACAACAACAACAACAACAACAACAACAACAACAACAACAACAACAACAACAACAACAACAACAACAACAACAACAACAACAACAACAACAACAACAACAACAACAACAACAACAACAACAACAACAACAACAACAACAACAACAACAACAACAACAACAACAACAACAACAACAACAACAACAACAACAACAACAACAACAACAACAACAACAACAACAACAACAACTGGCGCCGCCGGCGGTGCCGCCGCCGCCGCCGCCGGGGTCCGCCGCCGGCGGGGTCTTATTTTTGAAGTTTTTGAAATTTTTGAAGTTTTTTGAAGTTTTTGAAATTTTTGAAATTTTTGAAGTTTTTGAAATGTTTGAAGTTTTTTGAAATTTTTGAAGTTTTTTGAAATTTTTGAAGTTTTGGGTTTTTGGGAATATTTTAGTACAACCAATTTTAGACCCAAAGATTCTATTTTTAGATGCAATAATCGATTTTTATAAGAGGCGATAAACTTTCTAAAATAAAATGCAGAAAAAAGAGTGACTTGTACATTTTGAAGAAACATGTCGATCCCGTATATTCCAGCAGATCTTGAAATGTGGAGAAAACATTTCAGAGATATGGTTGATGGGAAGTTAATACCAGATAATCAGGGTCGATACTTTATTGACAGAACTAAAAATAGTGATAGTGAAGAAGACGTTCTAAAACCACTTATTAACGTGGTGACACCCATCGCTCAAGCGATTGAAATGGCTAAGGCTGAAGTTGCAGCAAATAAGTTGACAAACACACGTAAAGCGTCCAAACAAACCAACAAGAGAGTGTCTGATGGAGGTTTGTCTAATAATAAGAAGAAAATGAAAAGACCAGTGTCATACGATTAGCCAAATCATGAATGAATACATAGAGTACCATACTGATAAATTGGCATTAATTGAATCACCGGCGGTCAAATATCTATACCCTAGCCCCGGGACGAACGTACTCTTAGAGCGACGGTTGTATACCACACCTTATTCTCTCTTTTTATCGCTACTTATAAGAGTGATGGTTCTTCCAATAATTCGCGATAATGCACGGGTGTGATTTATGTGGCATTATTTTATCGACGAACTACAATCTACAAAGACATAAACAGATTAAACACGGAGTTATGTCCGAGACAAAACCAACTCTCTTCGGAGAAGATACCGATGAATCTGACGAAGCGGTTCTAGATTCAGATGAAGATGAACGTGGAACGCTATCAGATTCAGAAGATGGTAATGGCGTCGGTAGTAGAACGGTATTCGGTCTTAAGAAAGCTGCGCGATGTGTCAACGAGATGGACACATTCAAAAGTATGATGAAACGCGTCACCAATGATGTGAAAGAAGAAGAGAGCATTTCGGGAGATGAGAGCATGTCGGGAAAAGAGGATACCATCGACACAGAGTTTGCTCTGTTTCTCAAAAGTTATAGACGATTAATAGAATACCAGTATCGATTGAAAACATCACGCATACATACCATGATCATGAAGAAAATGGTCAAACTGACCAAACACGGATATAATAATGAATGGGCTGCAGATGAAGCGATGAGAAAATTCAAGAAACTCTTAGAAGTAAATCTAACGGTCGAAGATTCAGACAATGATTAAATTTCAATAAACTTCATCAACATGTTATTCTCGTCTTCGTTATATATCTATAAGTGGGGAGGGGGTTTCACCAATATTACATCACGTCCCTTACCGCGTGTCACTTTAACATTCCACACCGTGCGTGTATTATCCCTCTTTAATTATGTCATAGCATTGGTACATAGAAGACTGTATAACACTATGCCTATGTCTGTATCTGTTGTCACACCGTGAGTGGATTGTCCGCCTTTAATGATGTCATAGCGTGTGTATATGCAAGACAGTATAACCCTATGATAATGCCTGTAGCTGTTGTTGGTAAGATGTGAAATATAAATTTCAAGGTTCAATTCATTCGTGTAGTAATTTTGTATATGTTCAACGCTCTTCATTCGTGCGCTTGTATTGTTAACATTCATTCATAATGAGTGTCCCTTTAGAGTGTCTTGTGTTCCTTTAAGATTCAAACACCAATATTACATCACGTCCCTTGTTTCGTGTCACATTAACTCCTTGAGTGTATTGCCCTTCGAATGATGTCATAGCGTGTGTACATGTAAGATAGTATAACACTATGAATATGTCTGTATCTGTTGTTGGTAAGATGTGAAAATATAAATTTCAGTTCATTCGTGTAGTAATTTCGTATATGTTCAACGCTCTTCATTCGTAAGAGTAATTACCAACTGGAAGTTGTACTATTTTTGATAAACATCGGATTTGCTCATCAGACGATAAGCTGACAATATTTACGTATGGTCTAATTAGATTCATGCATAAATGTAAGGTAATTTTTGTTATGGTCAAGTTTTTTGTTAAGACCATGTTCTAACATAGATCGATAAATAAGTTAAAGGTCATTATATTCCACAGTCAAATCTATTGGTGATCGAATTTGATAACTATTTTATTGGAACAACTAAGAGTATTATTTACGTGAGATCAATGAGTCCAATTATTATAAATAATAAATTGCAGGCATCGGTGGATACCCGATTGCCACATTTAGTGATCACGTGATAAACTGATAAAATGTCCAAGTGACGTACTATAATGAGCAAAAAAAAATGAGTTGACCTTCGGCTTCGTCCCGATTGGGTACTGAGCTGACACCGGAGATAAATTGACCAATGACTGCTATTGTATCCTTTTGACAGATATGCGTGCGCAGACTCGTTTGATGTTCGCTATCGCATTACTATGTTTTAATAGCCGAGCCTTCACTTCTCGTCTGACTCTCTTAACGACAAGACCTGTCTACACAGTACTTCTCCGACAGACTATTCATCCACTGATAGGCCTACATACAGGTATGCCCCATTTTTTTTGCTCATTTGCTCATTTGCTCATATTATTGCTCATTTTTTTGCTCATTTGCTCATTTATTTGCTCATTTGCTCATTTTTATTGCTCATTTGCTCATTTTCTTGCTCATTTGCTCATTTTTTTGCTCATTTGCTCATTTTTATTGCTCATTTGCTCATTTTCTTGCTCATTTGCTCATTTTCTTGCTCATTTGCTCATTTTTATGCTCATTTGCTCATTTTTATTTCTCATTTGCTCATTTTCTTGCTCATTTGCTCATTTTCTTGCTCATTTGCTCATTTTTTTGCTCATTTGCTCATTTTTATTGCTCATTTGCTCATTTTCTTGCTCATTTGTTCATTTTCTTGCTCCTTTGCTCATTTTCTTGCTCATTTGCTCATTTTTTTGCTCATTTGCTCATTTTTTTGCTCATTTGCTCGTTGATTGGTGCATACTCAAGAGTCATAGACCTAACATCCAATGTACGTTAATGGTGTCATAGCGTGGGTACATAGAAGACTGTATAACACTATGCCTATGTCCGTATCTGTTGTCACACCGTGAGTGGATTGTCCGCCTTTAATGATGTCATAGCGTGTGTACATGCAAGACAGTATAATACTATGATTATGTCTGTAGCTGTTGTTGGTAAGATGTGAAATATAAATTTCAAGGTTCAATTCATTCGTGTAGTAATTTCGTATATGTTCAACGCTCTTCATTCGTGCGCTTGTATTGTTAACATTCATTCATAATGAGTGTCCCTTTAGATCGATAAATAAGTTAAAGGTCATTACATTCCACAGTCAAATCTATTGGTGATCGAATTTGATAACTATTTTATTGGAACAACTAAGAGTATTATTCACGTGAGATCAATGAGTCCAATTATTATAAATAATATATTGCAGGCATCGGTGGATACCCGATTGCCACATTTAGTGATCACGTGATAAACTGATAAAATGTCCAAAGCGTAAGTATGAATGTGGGGCGATAAGTGGTTATTACGTTATGTTGTTATAACAATGTCATCAAAGCAATTTCTATAATTGAGTGTCCTGGACGTATGCATGTTTTGGCTAACTAATTATCGTGTGAATGACACAGTTTATCAACCTTAATTGATACTAACCCGTTTGTTCAGACATTAAATCGATATGTTTTCTGAATAGCATATAACTGTGAACGGGGAAATAATATAATTCATTTGGTAAAGCAAAGGTGTGAAAGACACATTGTTACCACCAATGTCGCGTGTGTGATTGCGTGTACAGCGAATATGACAATTCATTCTGGAGGGTTGTAATTTCACATTACAATTTTCGACCGTTAGTCTCAATACTTCCAATAATTCACGATAATACACACCTGTCATATGGGATAGAGAGAGTGTAAAGAATAAACGCTCTTTATTATTTATGTAAAAGTAATAGTGTCTATTTTCAGGTATGACAATTATATGAACTGCGTCCGATAAAACACTGGAATGTATGCATTCATATCGATGGTCACAATGTCCAATAAAGCTATTTCTAAACATCGATTAATAAATTCATGAAAAATATTTGAACAAAAAATATTACGAAAGATATTACGCGCAAATAATTTAACATTCGACATTTTTTAATATCGAGTTTATCAGAAACCGAAAACTCGTTATAAATTTTTTATTTAAACTTTTTTTTTTTTAGAGAAATAATTTTGAGGGTTTTGATAATTTGGAAGTTTGGAAATTTTGGGGTTTTGATAATTTGGAAGTTTGGAAATTTTTAAATTTTTTGGAAAAAATAATTTTTGGAAAAAATAATTTTTGGAAAAAATAAATTTTTGAATTTTTTTTTTTTGGGTTTTGTTATTTTGGGAATATTTTAGTACAACCAATTTTAGACCCCAAAGATTCTATTTTTAGAAGTGGAGCGAACGAGGCTCCTATTCTTCTGTTATTTATTGACTACCACTTTTGGACGACGGAAGCATGGACGCTCTTTATAAGAGACGAGCATTGATTTTTTTTGCGGGACTGATTTTCAAGGCTAAAATTCAAAACTTGTTAAAACTTCCTCTTTTGAAAGTCGATATCTGGTCATAAAAACCACAGGTCACCAGAAAAAAAAATTGACCACACCCCAATAATACTGAATCCTATACAATTAAGTATTATTGGGGGTGGGGTAAATTTGTGTTCTGGGGACTTGTGATCAAAATCTCATGTTAATGTAAAGGCTAGGTCCAGACCTAATTTACTGGACGAGTTTTGTAAATTTCGCTATAAACTGGGAACTCGTTGTAGATCCTCTATTTATTACATGATCCTAACCTTATTCCATTCAATAAGTCCATTCTATAAATTGTGATATTAAACGATCGTTTAATAACAGGAAATAGTGCCAGGTGACCTTTGACTTCTGGTTTGTCGTCTGTTTACATTCCGTACGCTACGTCTCAAAATACTACGGCTTCCAATATTTTTCCAACAAACTATAATGAATGAAGAGTTTGAAAAGTTATTGTTATCAATTATACGCCATTAAATACGGCAAATGGTCTTTATTTATCTGGAACTATTTGTTTACGCGGGCATAGTTACGTAAAACGCAATCGCATGACTTATAGAAGCCGATGTTATCTATTCGACCCATTTGTTGATTTAAGTATGTTCTGTCGATGTTTTGGACCATGTAATAAATAGAATCTACAACTCGTTCCCAGTTTATAGCGAAATTTACAAAACTCGTCCAGTAAATTAGGTCCTAATTTACTGAACTCGTTTTGTAAATTCCGCTATAAACTGGGAACTCGTTGTAGATCCTCTATATATTCTGGTATATACTTATATATTGTGTTTTTTTTTTGTGTCAGATAGGATAGCGCATCTTTGAATAATTGTTTTAACAATAAGATATGATTCTCAGCACAGGAAATACACTCAAATGGGATTCGAAAACATCCTTCGATGGGAAGCTGTTTGGCAATGTCATGGCGACAGACGGCCTGACGCTCGTCGATGGAAACACATACTCCCTGTCGACTCAACACTCCCAGGCTGATCCAGCGCCCAACATGGTGGGCTGGGCAATGGGCATTCATATTGAACAACGCACAGGTGTGTACTTAAGAAACGTCTGGGAGATTCATTTGGGTCATTGGGTTATGACAGGCAGATTAATTATACAATGTGTATGAAGGGATTCACACGAACTTTTAATTTGGTTTAATAATATTTATTCCCATTAATAATTTATTACAATATAATATATTGGTAATTCATATTACCATGTTCCTTGTGTATGGGAGTGGATTCGGCTGTAAGCCTATATGGCTTATATATGTCGTCTCCACAAGTGACCTTATCATCGGTGGACATAATAAAAAATGGTCCGACAAAGCAAGCAATATTATGCTTGCATTACTCGAGTCGCGTCCCGTCGTGGAGTTGTCGGAGACAGGTAATGAATTGGTATATTCATGTACTAAATGTTTACACCATGTCTAATATATTATAGTATGGGTTTCATAGAATGGGTTCGTAAGAGCAATACAGACACTAGCATATATACAACAGTTGTGTGTCACCTGTCGTGTCGGTCATCAGCTATTTCAATATTTCCATATATTAGATATTTACTTAATGTAATTATTATTGGGCAGTGCCATATAATCTGTATATATGTTTGCTCGAAAAGCGTTCTGTCATGATTATGAATTTCTGGACTGTTTAAATGTAGAAATATTTTCGCTCAGACTATTTGAAATCGTGCCGTTCAGTGCGCTCTCAATGGTTCTTCTTTCCAAACTACCAGAAAGACATTTTAATTTGAATTACTCTGCCGGTCATAACCCAATGACCCAATGGATATGCCAGTCATTTCTTATAATCATATACTAGTATATTCACTGACATCATTGCAACAAAAAAAAACTGGACATTTCCTGAAATATCTCTATGATTTTTGCCAACATCAACAGAGTTAATTCATATCGTAACGCAAATTAGCCTAAAACGCGAATGACAACCGCGTCTTTGGATTGAAGAGGCGTGCATGGTTTTTATGAAGTGGCGACTTCAGTTATTGCCTGATGAACGTCGGAAACGTTCGTGTAACCGTATCGCAATTTGGACTGTTTCTTAACCCTTTACCCAACAAAACGGCCAAAAACGCCCAAATAAAGCTTCAACAGCCTAAATATCTTCGGTCTGTCTCAATAACACCATACAAATATGGATATCATTGGAACCGGTTCATTGACCACATTGTGATGGTTACAGTTATGCCCTGTGCCAATGCATTCTCTTATACATGCGAGTCGACCATAGGTCGCCTCGCATATATAAGAGAATGCATTGGCCTAAAAAAATCTTTTTTTAACACTTTTTACCATTTTTTCTTACATTCTTTAACAATTTTATAATTTTTTCTTACATTTTTAAACAATTTTTATAATATTTTTCTACATTCTTTGACAATTTTATCATTTTTAATATGTGTTGAGCCAATGCACTCTCTTATATATGCGAGGCGACCTATGGTCGACTCGCATATATAAGAGAATGCATTGGCACAGGGCCATTCTGTTGGGTAAAGGGTTAAGGAAGCTAATTGTGTGAATGCAAAGGGTGTGTGATTATATAACCATAAACACATATTCGCTGTCAACTCAACAATCCAGGCCGATCCGGCGCCCCACATGGATAAAGATGTATGTTTAGACGATTTGATCTTCAGCATTAGGCATAAGCACGTTCAAGTTACGAGTGGCCTTCGTTATAGGTAATATTTTTGAAATAACAGTTACGAAATTATGAAATTTTCATCAAGCATACACTTGGTATAGTATAATGATATTATGGATGTGATATTATCCACAAAACACCCTTTTGTAAGCCGTTTGTTTATATACAACGCGTAAATAGTGAGCGATAAGTAAAACACTCAACACCGTGGCGATTATTTTAGAACAGTGATTCACGGTGACGAATTCGACACCGAAATGTTGAGTGGCGTGGATTAACAAGCGCTATACCATTATACTGTAAACGACATGGTATGTGTGTGGCTACATGCTTGAACATCAATTGAATGGGAAGAGTCGACTTTCCTTTGGCATAAAATGGGGGCGAGCAGTCTACACAATGGTGCGAGTAGTCTATACAAAAGAGTGAATGGTGAAACTATAAACAATATAACACCCCTCGTCTTTTCGTGACATGGGTTTTTTTTTTATTTAAACATATTTTATTGTATATCAATTATATACATGGGGATTAGGACACAAGTTTTGTCAATTAGTGACGTCCCTCTCCCACACAAAAGGTGTAACATAACATTTAAACAAGATGACAGGATGAAATTTGTGAATATCAGAGCAGGGAAGCAGATGTGAATATGTGACATGGGGTTACATGTCATGTGGAGTTAATCTTTTCTTCCACGTGATTCTTTCAATGAATGTTCTACCCTCATAAGGGTTTTGTGACTTTTGAATTAAGCACCACTTCCACAGAGACCATCCTCACACAAACATGCAAGGACTCAGCGGATCGACACTAGCGCACTTCATTCGTCCTATACACTAAATATTCATGTGAAATTTCCCGATAATTGTATTCAGGATTCTTGAGATAAAGCGTAATATGTCAGGAGTGCTTACTTATTTTGGGGTTTTTATTAAATATATGCTATTTGTTAAGGTCCTTCTACACGGCGTTTGATGCATGGCATGCCGCACGATTCGTCGAATTATAACACACCGGAGACAATGAGTGCTTGCCACACTGATTTCCATGCGGGCAACATCGCAGAAAATGCTACCGCATGCTTACATCGTTGTCCTAGTCCGGCGGTGCGATGCCGCTCGTTTTTATCTGCGGTCTTTCGGTAAATGCCGCCGTTTGTAATGACGATATACATATACATGTAGAACGAAGACATTGGTAGCACAGCAGTATACGATCTAGGTCAGTTTTGGACTGTGATTGTGCATCGCTTCACCGTGCAGTCATTTTAAACAAAAATACATGTAAGTGAATAATAAATACAAGTAACCGCAGAACAGGCCGTCGCCACAGAAAACCCATGCAATTTCCACAAAAAAGGCATTAATATACTGAATATAGTTGCATGTACAAGTTCCAGATAATCGGATTCAGAGTTATTGAGTTACAGTGTAATATGTCAAGGGTACTTATTTTGGGGTGTTTATTAAATATATGCCATTGGTTAAGGTCCTTCTACACGGCGTTTGATGCGTGGCATGCCCCACGATTCGTCGAATTATAACACACCGGAGACAATGAGTGCTTGCACACTGATTTCCATGCGGGCAACATCGCAGAAAATGCTACCGCATGCTTACATCGTTGTCCTAGTCCGGCGGTGCGGTGCCGCTCGTTTTTATCTGCGGTCTTTCGGTAAATGCCGCCGTTTGTAATGACGATATACATATACATGTAGAACGAAGACATTGGTAGCACAGCAGTATACGATCTAGGTCAGTTTTGGACTGTGATTGTGCATCGCTTCACCGTGCAGTCATTTTAAACAAAAATACATGTAAGTGAATAATAAATACAAGTAACCGCAGAACAGGCCGTCGCCACAGAAAACCCATGCAATAGCCACAAAAAGGTCTTAATATGCTGAATATATATGTAAAAGTTCCACATAATCGGCTTCAGAGTTTTTGAGTTACAGTGTAATATGTCAGAGGTACTTATTTTGAGGTGTTTATTAAAAATGTTCTAATGCCATACTTCTTCTAGAATATAAACTGTGTTAAAGTTACAAGTGCATACACATACAGTTCCATCCGTATATGTTATCAGTTTGTAACCGGATTGAAATATAGTGGTGGGATGGCAAAAGTCATCTGCGGAAACGACTCAGATAGATAGGCATACACGCTTGCTGTCAGATCCGATCCATGAATGTTTTTTTTATTTAATATTGTAACTGTATATTATGAGATGTATGGAATAAATAATGTTCAAACCAAAATATATGATTTATTAAATCAAGGTTGACAAGTATTCGAACCCGAATGATCATCGCTTGTTCTTTGACTTTCATTTTAGGCGGCAATCCAAGTTGCACCATTAATTTAATAGCCGGAACGATCCTCGAAGATGTGGCCATTGGAACGACTGTAGGGACCATTGTGGGAGTTTCCCCAGCAACGACCACTGGACTATCGTACGCACTGACTGGAAATGGTGGCGCACCTCTCACAATAGACACAGTATCAGGTAAGCACCAATTACCACTTCGTGCGGAAGGCGTGCCTTTTTGTATGCCATCGATTCGTGCATGTATACAAAAACATTCACATTTATTGGCGAATTAAACATTAGTTAGGTTTGGCAAACTCACATATAGCAGTTACGACTATGCGTTTAGTCGTCGTTGTAAAATTCATAAATTCCCAAACATTCATGTCTCAAAAGTAGGATTATTGAACTGGACAACGCTTGGCTAATCGTGCGAGGTGAAATTTTCGCTTTGCATGATCGACGAGATTAAGCACAGCGTATAAAATAATATTATAATCAATCGGCCAATTGAAGATAGGTGTCCGCATTATTGATATGTGATCGTTGTATGATGCAGCGATCGAAACTAGTTGGTTGAGACAATTGAGTGTCTGTACTTTTAAATGAACTTGTTTGAACTAACTGTAAAAAATATAAGCCTTCCGGTATGACAGTTCGGACTTTACATTTACAAAAGATTGTGCAAATAGCGTGATGACGTAGTAACCTAACCGTTAACGTAAATGCTATCCGTGGGTTTTGCAAAACCGCTCTATTATATAAGTCTTGTTTTTTGCAACACTGATATAGAATGGTATTTAGAATGTTTATATGAAATTAGCTGAAAACCTAAATTTACTTTTGTAGACATGTCATATATCTCAACTGTTGTGCTACATGTAGGTGACAACAATTGTACGATATGCCGTTGTTGGCTACATAAACAGACGACTTGAATCAGTGTTATCTCTTTTCAATGAATCAACTAGATGTAAAGTGATGTGAAACACAAGATGTTCAGAACTGAATAACAAGGGGTCGTGCCAAAATAATTTTTTTTATGAATTTGACATCAAAATATGCAGAATACAGCGTTATTGTTATAAACATGCAGTGACTATTGTCGAAATGTTTATGCCCAATAATTCGTCCCGAATAAAGTAGTAAATATTTACATTTGTGCGTAGTTCAAATGCTGTGTTCTCTGAAATGGTACAGTAGATGTGGTTCGAATTTTCGATAGTCTTAGTTGATTGCTGCATTTGTCCAGTAGAGATAATGTGCCAAAATAAATTTTCATATAGAGCTTAATCCCTTGATGTAGCTCGAAGCGCTTATGTTATCACCACAGCTGTTTATAGTAATGCCGAGTGTTGTGCTTGGCTAGAGCGGCTTACGCTTACCCAACAACCAGGTCCCTATTTCTCGTCCAGGTACGACGAAGCGAGCACAGTACAATTGGCCTTGCCCAAGGGTCACAACCTGGTGCAAGATTTGAAACAACGTGCTGCCCTACAGCACACATACCGCTTACTCCAACCAAGTCAATGTTGCGGAGACGATAGTCAACCGACGGGCGCGAATTCATGCCGGTGTGTTAACATCGTTATAAGTCCGACACTCTAACCACTGGGTTACCGAACTACTTGTAAACTTATCGGTTTTATTGACTGAAGTGAGTCCAAAATAGGTCTTTTAAATGCAGCTTTGTTTATGGACTATTTAGATTTTTGAAACGTTTGCTGTCGCTATCAATGCTGGAATACATTAACATTTATGTTTAGTGTTCTTCGCGAACACCGTGTCTTCCTAGGAATCCATCAGATCGCTTTGCTTATACTACTCTAGTCGATACAAATGTATGTGAATTCGCCATTCTCAACGACTCGGCCATTTCCGCTTCGCTGAGGAAATAACCTCTTACATAAATATAGAAACCATATTCGCGCAATGCTAAAATATATGCCCCTGGTAATAACGCGATGAGATTGACTCTTTGATGCATAGATGCGAATTGAGCAGATTGTATTCACTGCATGCCAGTACCAGACTTGATCGTGCATTGAATAGTGATCAATAGTAATAAATAGCAATAAGTAGTTCAAGTTTAACAGACGAATCTCACAATCAACAGACGTATTTACCGGTAGTATGCACATGATCAAGCACGTGTTTGAAATAGACCGGCAAATATGGTTTCTCTTTATGGAAGAGGTTATGTCCTCAGTGGGGAAATGGCTGAGTCTTTGAGAATGGTGGACTCGCATGGGGTCTGAAAATCCGTGACGATTGCATCTTTTTTTTATTCCTTCCTAGGTGATATTACAACAGCTGGTAACTTTGCAGTAAATAATCCCTCAAGCACGTATACCCTCACCGGGACTGCGACAGAGGTCACGTGTGCAATAACATCTCCAGCATGCACGGTTGCGTTAACTGTAGAATGGGTTAACCTTGTATGTATATTTAGATGTATATTTAAAACACAACCGGGGACGTGGCTAGTTCTCTCAGATGGGGATGTCCAACTTCGATTTTTGAAATGTACCCATTGAACGGGATCGAAATGTTCAAGTCCACTTGTAGAAAAATCCTTGTGCTAAGATTTTCAAACAGATATAAAACTGGAAGTTTCCAGCAAGTACTTAAAAACTTAATGGGGTATACCCTAAATCCTGCCAGTTATGAGACCATCTCTTTTATACTCAACAGTATACATGCAACAAATAAATGAATTTGAGCCAATGATTGGTGCAAAAATACATTCATGTGCTCTATGAACGATGCAAACAATATGGTAATAATTATGAAAATGAATTTAGGAATGGAGTCATAAATTCATTTTCATTATAATTACCATGTTGTGACCATTGTATATTGTTATAAAACATAAGATATGGTACATGCATTTCGATAATATCAGATTGCCTACAGAATGTCACATCCCCTTTAAAAAAACTAGGGTAGGTAGGGTGTTTTTACGATTTGTTGTTAGCTCAAAGTCATATTTGAGATATCGCCATTAATTGGTTGGCGTCCGTCGTCCGTGCGTTCGTCAACAATTCCCTTTAACACACACTAGATGTCACATCTCTCATTCGATCATCACTATACTGCACGTGGGTAAATTTGTCGACAAATCCTGCCGCCCACATTTATTGGGGAATTGGTTTACAGGCATGTTTAGGATCACCTCTATAGATGAGCTATCGAATTTGAACATAGCCGTCGGCAGTCATCTTGAATTTTACTCTTTGTATGACTAAATCCTTTGGCACACCCTCGGTTTACCTCTAGTATTACTTAAACTTTAAAACACTCCTTATCGCGTCATTGACTGTAATGTGTGACTTTATCCCCTCTCCAAGTTGAGCTATACAGCGTCATTGATCGTTTCATTAATAACGAACCAAATTTCGCGAGCGCTTTTGTTGCACAGTAGATCGGTGGGCATAAAGCATTAATGTCGTAATCTGAAAATCTTGTTACTGTGTCTTTCGATTACTGGTATTGCAAATGAGAATTATGAACATTGAATTACAATGTAAGTTCATTCGTAGCGTTAGTTTACCTTTTAGTGAGAAAATAAGACACAATAAATAACGACACTATAGTAACTACAGTCTACACACATCGGGGCTAGTGAAAAGTGATCAAAATTCCTGATGTGAAATATAATAAGAATATCATCACGAATTTACCGTTCTACTGTGCGAAGGTGGGCATTTACTGTACAGCACTTGGTACGATGCGGTACTGTGCGAAACGAAATAACATATATTTAATAAGGAATGTATTGTTATAAGACTATATAGTACATACATGCATGTGATAATCCATGAATATACTATTTTCTGGAATCGAAAGGAACACATAATTATGAACAAAGCAGAAGATACATTCAGGCGAACTCGGTTAATGGGGAAAGTTACACGATGACGTTGTTCGTCGATTTTCGTTGAAATCGACACCGTGACACCTTTGAATAAAATGAACATATATGAAATGGACACGCTTCTCCGTATAGTATATCCGCCGCAGTGCTCACCCAGCGTCAAGAAAAGAGATCAATTGGTTAAATTCATTAAACATGTTCCCGTTCCCAACTGGACAAGGCATAACTATTTTCACTTTGATGCTGGTACTAGTAGTTTATAACCATGAATAGTCTAGCTGTCGATCAAGACTACAGCTAGCCTCATATGAGTGGTTTTGCTTTGGTTCGTTAATTACGCTAGCGTATGATCATATTAAGTATATTGCATATAGGAAGGGGCAAAATTATCATTGCAGCATGTAGCACACGAATGCTTATTGGCGTCATTTACTTTAGGCATAACTTGCCTAAAGATTGCCACATCCCCTTGAAACAAATGGGGTTTGTTTTTTATGATTTGTTTTAATATGTATATTGCTTATGACAAGGGAAATTACAGCTATACCATATTCACATTGCCGCATGTAGCACATGGAAGCTTATATCATTTTGAACATGGCATTGGATAAATAATAGAGTCTTGTGACTTTACATGGATGGTATATATTGATATCCAAACACAGTGTTTATTGGTTTAGCATAACACTAATGAAAGTAATGGCAATGGTAAAGCATTACTTCTCATTAGGAATGTAATGCATGGTAACGATAATTTGAATGCGGAACATGCATGGCAATGCATTACTTTGCAAAGTAATTGTTTTATCCATGGTCTACATTCTAACATTTGAATATTGGGCATAATCTTCCTAAGTGGACCGAACTGACATAAACAAGCCTATAGCTTAGTGTCGTTTCCGTTGCCAACCGATATAATACATCTAAACATCTGCCAAGATACAGCAGTAATGATACATTAATTATTTTGACATTTATGTCTGACTTATGCATCAATTTGGCTGTTTTTTGTCGTGCAATAAAGTATGTTTAAACAAAATTCCAGCCGATATCCATAACATCGACGGCACTTGACGTCACACAGCTGATCGAGTCGACGGAGGTTTCAACTCAGATTCTTCTCGGGGACACATCCGATCAGAACCGACTCAGAAACCAGGACATGACGGCGACCTGTTCCGTAACGAGTACAGTTCCCGTCGGCGGTCCGTTCGATATCGGCGTCGCACAACCCTCTGGTTAGTTATGCTGAAGGGGTAACTCTCACTAAAAAAAGTGCCGAAGGGTACAGGGGGGGGGGGGTGGGTCGCGCACAAAAATCCATATATAGGGCGGGGGTGGGTGGGTCATTTGGACCCGGAAAAAATGCGTAAATGACCAAAAATGCTAATTTTTTCCTCCACTTAAAATCACTGTTTTTGTGCTCATGTAATCTGTTAATATCAACCATATGACACACTATAGGCTATTTAAAACATACTAACCAGAACTAACTACCATTTAGGGGTGTGTGTATGCTGATGTATGTCAAAATTAATGTACCAGATTTCGATGGATGAAAGATATATTATATATATATAAACAAATCATATAACAAACATTAAAACACAAGAACAAACATTTATAATATGCATATCCAAGATAGCCTTTCAATTGGATGTCAAAGTGTATCTTATAGCTATATATACATGTATACACATGTGTATCCCTTTAAGGGTTTGAACAAAATATAAAGCTGAGTTTATATTGATGAATTCTGTGATGAATTTTCCAATTACTTTTGACAAATTTGTTTACTGTTATAACATAATTATATGCTCAGACACGATCAGTCGACAATGCTTGCATATAAGCATAATTATGAAATGATTACCATCTTCTGTTCTTAATCCACATAATGGATATTATTTGTTATCAAGATAAACTTGATGATACAAACAAAAATAACAATTCCACTATATTCCACTGGTTTAAAACTATAAAACAATATAACTCATACAAAAAGTTCATACTATTTGGATAACATTATGAAAGCTTAGCCTTTTGTGATATTATTTCAACCACAGTTATTATTCACAAGTCTAAGCAGTTATGTACTGTACAGATACATGTAGTAAGGTAGTATATCTGGAGTTCCAGTAATTTGACTGCCAATTTTAATACATATGGTATTGTAATTAGTAGTTGCTTGTTCATTATTGGTTGCTTTGATATTCAATTTAGGATATAGCAGGATAGAGCAATGTAACTATAAAAGTAGCTTTTGGTATTAAAGTCTCAACTTATTCCATATGCAACATAAAGCTAAAATATAAACATGACTAATATGAACTTTGTTCTTGAAACTAATTATAAATCATACTAACCTGGATCAAACTGCACAGGTAATCTATGCAACTCTCTTCATGCGAACTTTCTCAGAGTCACATATCTTAACTGGACAGTCTGATCCAGGATGCTTGTTCTTATAATGGGTTTCCATGTGATACGTCCAGTAAACCACATTGCACAGGGGGCACCTACATGTATACGGACGGTTTGTACAAGGTGACCGTGGCTTGGATATCTCCGCTGGCTTTAAACTAAACTTTATACTCTGATAATAAGTTAATAATACTACCAATTCTTCACTAATATTGGTATATGTCAATCTGCACACCAACATGACATACATACATGTATTTAGACTTGCAGATGCTGTGAGTGTGACTTTCCTTGGGTCCCATCATACCCATGTGCAGATATATATCACAGAAATAGGGGAGATGAAATTTGTTCTACCCTTATTACTACAGTATTACTATTGGGCTTTGGCTCTAAAACATCTGATACTATTGTTATATAAAAGAATATGGAGTTATTGAGGATATCAGGACATGTATTACCTCATAATTATTATGTTTTATGCCATTATGCCCAATGTTAAGTGCATGCATTCAGCATTTCCACATTTTATACTAATATAATTATCTCCCTTTAGAGCAGTTCAGAGGTTTATTAAAATGCTGGGAATAGTATTAAATAATAAGAAACGGAACAATTCTTTGCTAGGCTATGATTTGGTTTATATTTTATGTTTTTTGTAAGATTTTGGGGGTGGGTCCCAAAAATTGGGCGGAAAAAAATTGCAGGTAGAGGGGTGGTGGGTCCCCGAGAGGGGCAAAAACATTTTTTTTGCCCTATATATGTAAATTTTTTCCGCGACCCCCCCCCCTGAAGGGTACACAGGTTTTTGAAATGTGCTAAATGACGTCTATAGTTTTCGCGTCTGTCATGATTTCTGTTAGAGAATAATTGTTTACGTTCCAATTAAATTAAAATAAACTGTAAACTTCTGATGGGCGACAGACTATCGGGAACACAATGTATTCAAGAACTGCGTTAGTGCCGATACCAAACATGTGTACCCTTCAGCGATTTTTGTTTAGGTGAGAGTAACCCCCTTCGGCTTAGTTATTAGTCCAAGTTTCCTTCGACGTAGACCAACTGGAGAAATCGGTTGGGATAATGCAGTTTTGCGTCGAAGTCCCGTGTATATATCTTTCTATAGCAGACTTTACGACCAGATCCAGTGGTGGGTTTTTTTGTCAGTTTTAAACCATTTTACCCCACAGATCAATACGTGATAATATATACTAGAATAATGATATCTTACGGTCATAACAATTGATTATAATCTAGCCATAGTAGATATTCATGACATGATCTAGTGAATGTGGGCATTTCATTTCAGAGTTCAGCCTGTTGCACCACATCGTCCGTTTTGAATGCGACATTGACCTCATATTGTATTATCATGTGAGGCTATGTAGGATACATACATGTATATACCATGTTCCAGAATTTAGCCTGAGATATAATGCGATGGCCGTTTTGAATGCGACATTGACCCCATATTGTATTATCATGTGAGGCTATGTATGATACATATATATATACCATGTTCCAGAATTTAGCCTGAGATATAATACGAATGCCGTTTTGAGTGCGGCATTGACCCCTACATACCAGATTAACGTCCAATGTGACGACGGTTACGGTACGTCAGATACAGCCACCTACACTCTAACCATTCTGGATAACGCAGCACCCACCGTCACCAACGCTGTGGATGCAAACGGTACGTAAATAATAAGTGTCCATCAAAAGGGAGGATTATTATTATTATTATATATTTGGTATATAGTTGACATTTGAGAAGATATAGGTCAAATTCGAAAATGGTCACGGTCCCATTATTTTTGACGGAGTTAGTGTATGCCCCCCATTGTACTTATATTTTGTACAATTTTTGGGTTGTCTGTATTATAACTTGAACGCTGTTTAACAGTATTTCATGATTTGGGGGTATTGTTCACATTTAGGAAGACGAAGGTGAAGTGAGAAAACGGTCACGGTCAGGTGTTTTTGACGGAGTTACGCCCCCTTGTCGACGTAGAATATGGACAAGTATGGACCAAATATGTTTTTGGGAATTTATTTGAAATTTTCGACCGCAGACTAGCCAATTTAAAATATTTTATGAGTGATATCCACACACGAGGTGTAGCAAACATATAGAGCCTCATGAGGCTGTGTTGGTTATGGTGGTGATTATCGCATGATAGCTGATGGTGGAAGGATATCACGAGAGCCAGAGGCTCGAGTGGTATCATTCCGCCACCCGCACGAGTTTGATTCTATATTTACTTCATACCCCAAATATTATATTACTTAGAGCTCTTCCATCTCCACATTCGTTATTTTTCAAAGGAATTGATACAGACTTATGAAATTATCGTCCAGTCGCATTTAGGAAACATTTGTGAGAATCATAGTATTTGGTAGTAGTTATAAAAACAACAAGATGAGAAAGAATAATCAGTTATATATATCGATGACTGATAAAAACTGAAGCTGATATCTACTTGATTGTGATGCTCCGATCTCGCAATTTAAATATGTGACCCGCCATATCAAATCCAGCCGTAAGTCGGGATTTTTTTTTACCCTGTGCCAATGCATTCTCTTATATATGCGAGTCGACCATAGGTCGTCTCGCATATATAAGAGAATGCATTGGCCTAACAATTTTTTATCATTTGTTTTAAATAAATGTTTCTTATAATTTTTAGGACATAAAATAAAAAACATCCATTACCCTGCAGGGAGCCCCACACATATATAGAAGCATATAGAAGAGTGTCGTCTGCTCATGTTTGTCTGGGGCTCTGTATGGGTAAAATTATAAAATTGTTAAAGAATACAGGGGGGGGGGGGGTCGGAAAAAAATTTCAGGCACGTATGGCATTTTTTCCCTTTCGATCATTTTTTGTACCCACCCACCCCCACCGCCAAATTTTTTTTCCGTTTTCGGCAGTTTTTTTCCGACCATTTTTTGACACCCCCCCCCCCCCTTTTAACACTAAAACAGAGATTTGCGGGGGGAAATTCACTGTAAACAGCTGTATATGAATGTCTGTGCATACTATTTATCATGGATGTTAACATGGACATGTAAATAGGAATGAGTCATTTTGAGGTCATTCGGCCAAAAAAACATGGCTGCCAGCGGCCATCTTGGATTTCAAAATTTGCAACAAAATACAACACGATAACTGCCTGCAGTCAGTTTACAGTTAGAATTACATTATTTCTCTCATTCAAAGTGGGTTTGAAGCCCAACTCATTGCCAAAACACTAAAAAACTAGCAGGATTTTTTTTTTTTAGTTGCGGAAAAAATTGCTTGTTGGTGGCTTTGACCACCCACCCACCCCGGCATACGTGCCGGAATTTTTTTTTTCACCCCCCCCCCCCCCCCCCCTGAAGAATACAAGAAAAAATTATTAAAATTAAAATTCTCTTATATATGCGAGTCGACCATAGGAGACCATAAGAGAATGCATTGGCACAGGGTAAAACAAAATCCCGACTTACGACTGGATTTGATATGGCGGGTCACATATAACCAACCATGGTGTAGTGTTATCGGCTTTTCATCGAGATTGGATTCCGCATTCAAATGATCTATTAGGTCACCAACCAAAGCAATCGCGCATGTTCTGAGCCATGACCAATGAAATGGAGGTATGCCCATCAATACAGAAATGAAAGCTGAAAGAAAGATCTAGAGACTTAAATATTGCAAAATTCTCGTCGACTTTTCAAAGAGACATACATGTACACCTGAGCCTAACTCAACATTTCATGAGTGAAGGTTTATATTATTTTGCCTTTACACCCAGGTTGTGTGTCGACGACCAGAAAGGCTGTTGGGACCAGAGCAAATACAAACATCCTCACCCTAACATTCACGGATGCCGAAGGTGATGCCATAATCACAAGCTTTTCAAAGGTTGATCCGACCAGTCCCTTCGATTGGAACACGGGTAAGTGTGTAAGGATGTCTAAATTACTATCAGGCTCGATGTGATGTCCAGATATTCTTAGCGCTCTCGGGCTGCAATGTGAGACGAAATTGCCAAGAGGGGTCAATTAGGCGTACCACTTAACTTAGAGGGGTGAATCCTGATTACCAGCTAAATTAGATGGGTGAATCCTGCGTACAGTTAACTGAGGGAGTGAACCATGCGTACCAATTAACTGAGACGGGTGAACCTGCGTACCAGTTAACTGAGAGGGTTAATCTTGCGCACCATTTAACGGATAGGTGTGAATCTTGCATACCAGTTAACTGAAAGGGTGAATCCTGCGTATCAGTTAACTGAGAGGGCGAATCATGCATACCAGTTAACTGAGATGGGTAAATCTTGGGTACCAGTCAACTGAGAGGGTGACTCCTGCGTACAGGTCAGTTAACTGAGAGGGTGACTCCTGCGTACAGGTCAGTTAACTGAGAGGGTGAATCCTGCGTACAGGTCAGTTAACTGAGAGGGTGAATCCTGCGTACCAGTGAACTGAGAGGGTGACTCCTGCGTACAGGTCAGTTAACTGAGAGGGTGAATCTTGCGTACCAGTTAACTGAGAGGGTAACCCTGCGTACCAATTAACTGAGACGGGTGAACATGCGTACCAGTTAACAGAGATGGTTAATCTTGCGCACCATTTAACGGATAGGTGTGAATCTTGCAAACCATTTAACTCAGAGGGCGAATCTTGCGTACCAGTAAACTGAAAAGGGTGAATCCCGCGTATCAGTTAACTGAGAGGGTGAATCCTGCGTATCAGTTAACTGAGAGGGTGAATACATGCATACCAGTTAACTGATAGGGTGAATCCTGCATACCAGTGAACTGAGAGGGGTGAATCTTGCGTACCAGTAAACTGAGAGCGGCGAATCGTGCGTACCAGTTAACTGAGATGGGAGAATCCTGCGTACCATTTAAATTAAAGAGGTAAATCCTGCGTACCAGTTAACTGAGAGGGTGACTCCTGCGTACCAGTTAACTGAGAGGGGTGAACCAGGCGTACCAGTCAACTGAGAGGAGCGAATCATGCGTACCCGTTAACTGGGAGTGGTGAATCATGCGTACCAGTTAACTAAGATGGGAGAATAATGCGTATCAGTTAACAGAGAGGGGTGAATGATCCTGCGTAACAGTTAACAGAGAGGGTGAATAATCCTGCGTACCAGTTAACTGAAAGTGGCGAATCCTGCGTACCAGTTAATTAAGAGGGGTAAATCCTGAGTACCAGTTAACTGACGGGCGAATCCTGAATACCAGTTAACTGAGAGGGGAGAATCCTGCGTATCAATTAACCGAGGTACCACTTAACTGAGACGGGTGAATCATGCTTACTAGTTAACCGAGATGTGTGAATCGTGCGTACCTGTTAACTGACAGTGTTAATACTGTGTACCAGTTAACAGGTGGGTGAATCATGCGTACACGAGTTTGTTGTGACGCGATGGTAAAAACTCGAACCTCCTGTTCTCGTTTTACCACGAATCACCACAATGAGTGCAATAAGTTACAATGTTTACAAAACTATGTTGTTCTATGTTTATTGCACAATCTGAAGATTGTAGCTTATAATATACTAAAATTTAGGTCGATATTGTTTTATTCATCATGCATTTAGTTATGTGGCATGGCCTACTAAATTGATATTAACAGGTTCACTTAAAGTAATGTGTAAAACACTCTGGTAGGGTGATGAAATAGAAATGTAGAATAATCGTGCTCAAAGAAGTTATTTTTAAGAATATAAATCCAAATTTACGACACACACCGTCATTCTTATATATCAATTAATTTCAATGATTGTCGATGGCGAAATCATTTGCGTTGGTTTATCGCCGGTTGTTGCGTCCGAATCGAGATGTAAATATTTACAATTGGGCGTTGTTCAGGCAATGTTTTCTATGGAATGGTGTTGTCGATTTCGTTGAGATTTTCGGCGACGTTAGTTGAATTCTACATTCCCACAGTTGGCACAGCGCCTGAGCAGTAACTTATCAGTTTCATCCACCCGAACGAGTCCATAATATGTCTTTAACCAGGAGTGTGTCTCTTAATCCTTTCTTTACTAAATACTCATTGACGAATAGTTCCCTTATGAAATGTTCAGACAATAATTTCAACAAACGACCATAGGCTGTTTGTTGAACTTATTATATGAACATCTCCCTACAATAAATAGGATTCTTTCTGCACTTTGAATTATCTGTCGTCTGCTCATATTTCCTGCATATCCTTCTAAATTAATAATAGACCAATCCATTGTGTAAAGAACCATTTCCATGTATACTTATATAACTGGGAATCCATTTAATATAGAAAGGGTTAAAATATTAAGCGAGAAACGGATACTCAACCTTTTGTCAACGTTTCATTATGAAATGATGGGTTAGCATCATCATGCTGTTTTTTTTTGGTTAAAACTCCTAGTTTAACTTTTTATCTGAACACCAACGAATAGAAATCCCCACGCGTTTGTGTTATATGTCGTCTGCTTATATTACACGAACTCCCCTCAAGATGAATAATAGACCGTTCCAATGAATACTTTTATAACTGTATGGGGGTATCCATTTCGTAAAGAAATGGTTAAAGATGCATGGACTTTTTCTTCCTAACATGTTTTATATAGTTTCCGGGGTATAGAATAATAAACATGAATCGAAGGCACCTGTCCACAAACTCTCATATTAACTAATATTGATTTTATTTCGATTTTTGCTGGTAATAATACAAACAATATGTCGCGAAAGTTTTATAGCTATTTTTAGAACAGAAACTGCAGGCGCGTTCGGATCGTAGCAAGGGGGAGAACTTTAAAATGTAATTTCGCTTCAGATATTTTTCTGGAATAAACCACTTTATTATGCCAAATAATATACAACATCTTCAGTTTTGTCTCTGTCTTATTCACAGAAAAAGGCTATTTGTAGTCTTAAAATCGGGTTTTATCAAAATTATGTTGTTGTTCTTGTTGTTATTCTGGCCAGGAAGAGACAAGCCATCTTTAAATTATCATGCACGCCGTTGCTTCTTCGCGTATGACTCGTGTTTCTGTATCGTGACGTTGTTTCTGCCTTCTTTGTGCGCAGTCTGACTTGTTTGTCATTTCAGGAACGTACTCCCTCTACACCACGGCTGCCCTTGATACACAAGAAGTATCCTATCACGAGTTTAGAGTGGACGTCAGTGATAAATGGAACACCGCTGTTGCATATAAGCTGTGTGTTACTCTGAGTGAGAATTATTTTGATTATATAATATTTCTTATATATGGTCTGGATAATAGTTCTTTTATTTAGCAGGCTTTCACAAAAGGGCGAAGACATTAGAGCTGATTTGGTCACTTGAGTAGCAATTTACCCAGGTCCGCAAAACTGGTGTATTAATACACAGGCTCGCTGAAACTATAGTAATAAATTACCCATATCGGACGACTTTTGTCTATTTAAAACTTGACTATAAACAGAATGGCAGAATCAATGACGTGTTCATATATTATCTGAAGATTGATGCCACGAGAGACTTGATATCATCGAGTTTTTTCCGCCTGGCTAAAATCTTCTAAGTTTGTGGCAACCATTTCTTAACCCTTTCCATAATAAATACTCATTGACGAGTAGTTCCCTTAGGAAATGTTCAGATAATAAGTTTAACAAATGACCATAAGTCGTTTGTTGAACTTAATATCTGAACCTTTTCCACAAAAGAATATGAATCCTTCATCACTGGTATTATCTTTTCGTCATACTGTTGTTTGCTAATTTTTCCCGAATATCTCTCGAAATTAATAATGCCGATGTATATTTTTATAACTCAGTGGGAGAATCCAGACTGTTTTCCCGAAAATTCACACATTGGCTGCTTACAATAGAACATGTTTAGGTTGATAATCTACTTAGAATCGCCTCATTTTGAGTCAATAATGTGCTGAAAATGAGAACGTTTTAGTCACAGTATCGACTCATGATGACGCGATTCAAAGCAGATTATGTGCGGACAATGACACATATAAGCCAACGCACGACTTTCCATGTGTACTCTCTTTAACACGTATTTTCTCTGTGGCCCGCGTCATAAAACAAATAACGGACATGATCCATTATCTGCTTATTTTAGAATCAAATAATCACATTATGTACTTATTTCATATTATAAGTCGATTATGTGCGGATTTGCGCGAGGATATGTTGCAGAATCCATTTACTATAGAAAGGGTTAACCCATTGAAGGAGAAGATAGCATTGAGATCATACCAGCAGAACTAGACTAAACTTTCGCGGAAGCTGAAGTTACGGCCAAAATTTGGTTACCTCCCCTTGCTCCCATTACATTGTGTCGAAATCTGGATATTACTTTCGTGTAAATCACCATAAGCAAACAACAAGAAACAAAATGTGACTGTACGTTGCTGATATAAATAAAATGGTGGTTAACAAACACAAACTGTTAGGTTAATAGAAGGTATAAATTATTTCAGGTTGTGAAAACGAGGTCACTATTTCGTCAAGATGTGATAAAATAACATACAACGATCTTGCTTTAACCACCCCCTTCCACTAAATTTCTGCATCTCTTTCCCAGCTTTGAACAACAAACCAGAGTTCAAATATTGTTCCGCTACTGAGCCGCTTCCAGAGATGATGTCGACGGGAATATTCAATGTATTTAATTATGCGTGATTTTGTCCCGAAAATGATTATTATCACAATATCGTCAATAGAGCGACTTCCCATGCAACAGTTCCTACACAATGGACGGAGTACTATTTATTACAGGGAAATGTTCAGATAATAAGTTAAATTCATAGTCGTTTGTTGCACTTATTATCTGAACATTTCCTAAGGGAACTAATCGTCAATAAATATTTGGTAAGAAGGATAATGAGTATTCAACCGCCATGGACTTTAAATCTAATAATGATATCTCTTTCAGCCTTGAATGTAAAACCCACGTTTAATAACTGTCCTGCCACTGAGCCGCTGCCAGAGATGACACCGACGGGAACTGTTGTCTACCAGGCGATCGTCACAGACGCAAACAAAGTCGGGGACAGTCAGATAATGGCATATACATGTTCTGTTGTACCAATTACGTATTCAACTTACGTCTCATGCTCAAGTGAGTGAGGAGAAAATATGTGTTACCTTTCGTCACCCACGGATGTGGCTCGACTAAGTCTTCTCGGTCCATAAACAAAGCCATATTTTCCAGAGAATTTTGATTTGTCGCGCTATCAGAAAATGCATGTAAACAATACATTAACCGATCGTATCATCACGATACATTTTTTCTATCACGGTAAATGATATATCATTTTGAAGACAGATTAATCGCGGACATGTCAGATAATTAATCACTTTCGGGGGTTTACGTGAATGTCCGGGCTCCGAGTGTACATGCAGTACGTCTTTGAATGAAAATCGTAATAGAATAGCGGGACTCGACCAAAACAGCTGTTGTGGACCGAGAAGACATGGTCTGTTGGTCTCATAACAACATATTCCCCTGTGATTTATGGTTGGAAAATCAAGTAATGAGATCAATTTCAACATCTATGTGGTGTGAAATTTTCAACGAATGTTGTATATCAGGCATAAAATTTCTAAATTGAAAATATTTACCAAAATTCCTTCTAAGGATCACCATATATACCCGACACATTTAGAACGTTTTATGACTGTTACGGCCGGCTCTATTTATGACCGACACATCATAATATAAATGGTAGTTATGTATACCAGAGCACGAAAAAATCACATATATAAAGGGCAAATTTCAAAGCAACATGTACATCTTGATAAGAAGATTTGTGCATGTTACTACCCACCTTTCCTTTAAAATATCGTCCTATAATTTGTGTTATATATAGTGTTATATGTATCAAATAATACATATGAATCGAAGACGCCAGTCCGGAAATTCTGCTATCATTTTGATTTTATTTACATGTAGAATGTTATGGTATAATACATACGATGAATTTGGGGACGGTTTACGGCTCGTGGAAACGTACGGAGCGGACCAAGTGGGCAAACATTTCTCTCACCCCTACACAATCTAGCACAGGCAGCCCGTGTGCGATAACTATGTGACATAATTTTCCTTTCTCTCACTCCTGCACATTTTAACACAGCCAGCCCGTGTAATGTATGTATGTATGTTATAGACTCGAAAACTGCTCGACCGATCCGACTCAAATTTGGCATGTAGATGAAGGCCTACTTTGACCCCGGGAACAATATGGGCGGGTCCAATTTCACGTAAGAGCTCGCTCATATACGCTGATATAGGCATGTTCCTGGACCGATCGAACAATAGCATTTTTCTTTCTCCTAATACTGTTCAACGTTGTCACTTGAATCAGTAGATCAATCTCTCATTGTCAATAGTTTTTTCTTTCTCCTAATACTTGTCAACGTTGTTTGTTCTTTCTCCTTACAAAGAAATCCCTAAATAGCCCGGTCGAAGTCGGGGACATCAGCTATAGTATTAATAATAAATTTATAAATAACAGTTAACCAAATTATGAAAAAAAATAGCCAAGAATATACTAATACTCTAGTATAATGATAGTATGAATGCGATATTATCCACAAAACACACGTTGTGTGAGCCGAGCGTTTGTTTATATGTAGCACGTAAATGATGAGTGATAAGCAAAATACACAACTCCGTGACGATTTTTTTTAGGAGAGGTGACCCTATAGGTTACAAGCAACTATAATTATATAGAGTTACGCTTCTTGAACTCGAGTCAGCATAAACAAAAATCTGGCTGCTGATTGGTTGATTATCATTGAGAGAAATATCCCTAATCGGGAACAGAAAATCATAGCCTACGTAAATATGGCGATCGTGTATGTTTAGATGTCCAGGAAGAGTCTGGTGGTGTCCAGAAGTTACGGGAGGGGTCTGGGTATTTTTATGCTGCTGATTTTTGTACAGTAAATTGGGTAGTTGTGGAAATGCAAGATTATTGTTTGAAAAAAATACCGAAATGTGCGCGTTTTTTGTCACAGACTGGTGCAGCGGATGACGTTCTAAGGGAAAATTGACCACTTGCAGTTCAAATAGGCTTAACCCATGGCCGGCGGGACTTTTAGTTAACACTGTCGCCTATGGAAAATAATTAGTTGTGTGTAACCATTAACGAGCTCTATACCGGTATGTTGTAAACAACTTGGTGGCATTTCTAACCAAAGTTCTTTTAGTGCATGTGGTCTCCTCGGTATTGAGTGTTTTGCTTATCGCATACTCTTTACGTACTGTTTGTTTACATAACATGGCATGTGCTAACATAACACAGAGTACTAACATGACAATAACGTGCAATTTACGCGATATTTGTGATTGGTATAAGAGCAATGTTTGTCTATAAAATAAAACTCTTTCTGTTTATGACGGTTTTAACGGATGTGACTATTTTAAAAAACAATACCCACCGCCAACGCTTACCGTAGGTTTAACCCTGCTCGCGCGGGTAACCCCGCTTTGTTTGTCCAGCATATACTTTGGTATATACCGAAATCGTTCACGATAATCACAAATATGACATCAGATTTCTCCCCAGATGTAACGTTAAGAACCTACTGAAATGTGCCAAAGATTGGTATAAAGCAAAACAGTGGGTATGGAAAAATTTCACACTCTGGGCCAGATATTTTGTCGGGACACGATGCTTGCCGAGTGTCCCGGCCCAAACATCTGGCTCCGAGGGTGAAGTTTTTCAATCCAACATCCCAGGTCATGATGAATAACATTAATCTCTATCTGAGATCGCATGAAGGATCCATGATGGTCTGTTCTAAAAATAGTGACGAAAACATGTCCCAATTGATTATCGCATTATACAAGACAATAATATCAATGTAATATCAATATAAATTGATAGAACGTTACCGGAGAGCTATTATTATATAGTACGGAAACTATATAAAACGTACACTCTTATATAACTAATATGTAGAAACGATTACACATCAAATGTGTAAACCCGGTCAATATACATAGCAAGGTGTAGTTTTACATACAAATACATGGACCACGGGACGTTCTACACATAATGTGTATATTTTGTTGCACACAATTGTGTAAGAACGTAGAGCATGCGCATTGCAGTGCCTTCAGTTTCATAGTCTGCTACATGACGGCGATATTGTTTGAGTATATTTTTTGGAATACAATCTACAGCGATCGTGGACAAGGTTTGTTCATTTAAAACGAACGCTCACACATCACAGAGCAAAATATTACGTACCATTGTACGCCGTGAAAGTTTTAACATGTAAATCTCCATATGTTATCAATACTATATACCCACAGTTCGGAATACTGAACTTACATTTTTGTCTACGATCTGTATGTGTAAAAATCTACACAAAATGTGTAAGGGATATATGTTGATTTTATGCACACTGGTGCATAAACTCCAAGCAGTCAATGACACATTACGTGTCAGCCAGTCCAGCATGACTTATAATTTTGACTGTCACAATCACTGTGTATAACTCAACTCTTGAAGATAAAAATGGGTTCATTGTCACAAGGCATCGATCAAGTTTATAGCGAACTTTTCAAAAAATGTCACAAGTGTAACTATTTTCAAACCATTCAGCCTACGATCATAGTCGCAGGTAGAATTTCGTATTCTAACATTTAACGAGACTAGTTATTTGCAATTCGAGCATCTTAACTAAAATAAAAACTTGAAACATAACAGATTTAAAAAATTTAGACATTCAGTTAACGCCGCGGAAATGGAAATTGTTATGTCCTTTCTCGAGTTTTACGCCTATAACTTTACGACTCCATTGGAGAACCTGTTTTTTCATATCCCTCTTCAAAAATGATTATTTCCCTCTGACATGTTGTCGCAAACGCAAACAACCCGCATATTAGGTGATCAAGCAACGAAATTTAAAAAGCTAGCTATGAATAGCTGGCTACAATTGTGACCGTTATAAAAGGCTGGCTACGAATGTGAACGATGCATTGTGACAATGACTACGTTAACCAAAGCGTCCCATTTAAATTATATTCTTGCATGCAGTTGGTGATACTGCCATGGAGGCCAAAATAACACTCGTCAAAGACATCAATTACGAGACAATGAAAGCCAGCTTGGACACAAACCGGGGATGTGTTGACGTCACCATTGTCGCCAATGACGGTGTCCACGACGGGCTGCTGCCTTGTGTCGTTTGTGTACGGATAGATAACGTAAACGAACAACCGACGTACGACTCGACCACTCACTCCCTGTCAACATATGAACGATCAGTGAGTTTAAAAATAGTTAATTACGCACGCCGCGCGTGTATACTAATTGTTTCGCCTGTGCGCTTCCATAGCGCTGGGGTTCTATTTATAGAATGTTAATTATTGGGACACATTAAAAGTTGTAGTGCGACCCCGAGGCCGAGCCCGGTGTACATGTAGTTGATAATTTCAATTTCGTTTATTGGCGTTTACATTCAGGCAATTCTTCAAGGATTGTCCACTTATAAACGGACAATCCTTACCTAAAATGGTCATTAATATAAGGACAATCCAACCACGCGTGGCACGCGAGTTTGGGATTGTCCACTAAATGAAGACATGTATAGCTAATCCTACATGTTAGCTTCCTATTTAATATGAAGGGCAATAACTATATAAAGATTGTTAATTTACTAAATAACCGTGATTTGTATGAGAAGAAGTATTTTTGACGAAATAACGGAGATATTTGAAGAAGAGTTTTTGACGAAATAACGGAAATATTCGAAGAAGTGTTTTTAAAGAGCTTCATGATTACAGACCTCCATTTAATAAATATGTGAGGGAAATAATAAGATTATATCGAGTGTTGCTCCATACAACAAAATAACTGGTTATAAACCACACGACAACAATGGTTTTATAGATGCAAAATGAACTGTGAATTATTTGAAGAAGTTATTGGTGTATATATTTGACATCTGAATGATATGTCGTGGAAATAGCAATTAGATGTTCAGTTTAAAATTAAAATTTGTCCGGCTGGGGAGAGGATGTGAAATTTCAAAACATTTTGGTGGATACCCTCACTTTAAAGTTTTTACTCTATAATATCGAACTCAGACCGCTCCAACCGAAACCTCACCAAAGCGCCCTATGCGTTACTGTCATATACAAACGTTTGTCATGGAATAGTGGTATTATTAAATGCTATTTGATATAACCGTTCCATTTTGGAAACCAACATGTTTCTCCAAAGCGAAGCTGGTTTCATTTTGTATCTATATAATTTCCAACGTTCGTCTGTCTGCCTGTTGATGTAAACATTTTAGGGGAAATCCATAGGAGTAAGATAATGGTGCGGATTAAAACTAGCAAAATTGTCTGCATTTGGTTTACTGGGAGAGATGGTGATCGGTGAGGTTTACCAAAATTAATTATAGTATAAATATTTTACGTCGCTTTCCACTTAACTGGTATAAAGACATGACCGTGATACAACGAATACAATGGTCTGGTCTAAAGGTCCAATTGAGGCCGTTCGGGTCAAGGGATGGGTGTTACAGAACAGCAATATTGGTAAACAGTTTTGTTGTCGATTTCCACAAAACTTAATGGAGACAATTCCCTGGTACCAGGAATATGAGAATATAACTGTGTGGTTTTGGTTGCCAATATATAAAGGCGAAACATTGACGACCCTCAAACACTAACTCGCACCATACGCAGATCACATGGATCATACTATACAACGTTGTGATCGCTTTCACATATATGGAGAAATACTCCGAAATGGTAAAATTGAGTCACTTTTTGCGGGAAACCCTCCATACCAGAGAACCAATAGTTTAAAAATCTATCTATGTTCCAATTTAAACAACATACCCGTTTCGAGGCTGCCACGTTAAACAACATAGGAGACACATGTATCGGTGAATAATATATAGAAAACAACGTATAGAATTATATTTAAATAATTTTTGCTCTTCTCATAAGTTTATGGACACAATACAAATTACTGAAACAAAAATAATGTTTTCCTTATTTGGGCAAATGGGAACCATGATGACGGCAGTCTTTGTGCATAATAAAAGTTGATCAGCACATATAATATGAAGGTTACAATGCTACTTATTTATTGAACAGTAGATTGACAGGAGCCAAAATAGAGAGGACCATCGGGAGAGGGGATTCATTTTATTGTTGTAAATTACCACAAGGGAAACGCATACATGTGATTTCTTAACTGCTGTCAGGGAAACAACACAATATGTGTCGATCTGAGGGTAACAACGTTGTTTATGCCTGGTTGTCGGCGGTCCCAATTCGCGCGGCAGTAAGTATATTGTGATTTGAAATTTACGTACACAACCATCTAATGTTTGTTTGCGAATGAGGTGTATATGATACAGCAAAATAACACCCGTCTTATATTGATATAATCTCTTAACGAATACATTGGTCACTCCAAAAACTAAAATAATATATTTTAATTTCCATCATATGATTTTGTCCATCACTATAATGCTACATTGACTTACTTGAAAGTTTGGCTGGCCGTCGTAGAGTACGGATTACAAACATCAACTTCCTGCGTATAAATGAACGTGCATCGCTGTTTGCTACACTGTCGTTCGTGGAATCGTTCATTTTCGTGTAATTGACTAGCATTTCACCTGAATGTGCACGAAAAATTTAATGGAAATTAATTGTGATATCCCTCGTGTCATTTACATGTACCTTTCTAAAATAGCGAGGGCACAAGGTCAGTACATAGAGGAATATAGAACACGCACATGTATATTTTTATTTTGACGAATTTAAACAAATTTATAAGTTTGGTCTTCCTTTTCCAATATAACATCCTCACTTTTATGTATATTGTTAAAATATACAGATTTCATTTTGCTCACAATATTGGGCCGTCTGAAATGAGGGGCTTAAGGCGTCTCACATATATAATGGCGACGTAGTTATGTTTATTTTCTTCGACAGGCCACATACACATTCCCAACTACGTTTTCGTTCTCCGATGTCGATATTGGCGACAGCCACACGCACTCGATCTTCGCGGGAAATGACGCAGGGTACTTCAGCATCGACCCTTCGACTTCCGAGATATCACTTGTGAAAGACTGCAACGTGGATGACGGATCGTGTCCAAAGAGTTCGACCTTGGGTATCGAAGTTAAAGATGCTGGTGGCCTGAGTCATCACGCAACGGTTACCATAGATATTAGTGACGTCAACGACAACGCACCACAGTTTCGTGAAAACGGCCTTTCCATCGAAGTAACGAATAATACAACCGTTGGTGCTGATCTGGCAGATCTCGGAGCAACCGATCTTGACTCTGGATTGAACGCCAAGATTCAGTACTCTGTCATCGGGGTCGGTCTGGGTGCTGAGTATTTCAGCATTTCCACAACGGGCAAACTATCCTTACGCAAAGCCATTGACTACAGAGATGGCTTTACTTACAGAATCACGATCAAAGCGGTTGACCTTGGAACTCCAGCTCTAACGTCATACACAACTGTGGAGATCGTCTACCCCGCATGGCCGGCCCCTTCAGGGGCGTGGCCTGTGGGCAAACCATGGCCCGATTTTTTCGACACACCGGGAGGAGTGGCTTTGTTCACAATGATGATGCCTGCTGTTGCCGCGGTTCTGGCTGTTATATTCTATTGTCTCTGGCTACTTTTCTTCAGAAAGTGTTGGGAAAGGTGAGTGGTCTGTGGACGCGACTCGCGTAGCTTGGTAGCCTACTGGTTAGAGCGTTCGGCTCGTTGTTAACAGAACGCTGTGAGTTCGAAGCTGGTCGGCGGACTGTGTTTGACTTTCACAGCAGTGGCTAGGTTTCGTCTTAATCTAAGCGTGGGTGTAGATGTATACGCTGTTCAAATGTCGCTCCTAGTCGTGATCTTTGAGCACGGTTGCTCGCATATTGTTACTGCTTCAAACCACTCATGCGTTAAGGGAGTACTCGGTTCTGGTGTCGAAATATCTTGTCAGTATGCTATCCTTGACATGACGCATGGATTCGTTGCAGCTGGATTTCCTTCCTCATGAAAGCGACAACGGTGTCACATGTTCAATTACCGAGATAGTAATTAAAGTAAAGTGCATTAATGCGCTATATATAAAATTATCGATTATTATACGCTCGTTTGAAAAAACGGTCGTATTATGTAATCAGCTTATCCGTCCGTCGTCCGTCTTGTCGTCCGTCTGGTAACATTTTTGGTTTCCTACCGATAATTCCAATTTGGACTTTTTGATCTTAACCAAAGTTGGTATTTATATTTCCGATATAATTTCCAATTATTTTTACATGAGTTACGGCCCTTTTTAGACTATTACATGTATTTGAACGATTGCATAACGTTTCGGTTCCCGATCGATAACTCCTGCATGTTAGGAGTTATGGCTACCGGTCGTGTTTTTCCACGACCTAGCGATGCTCTTGAAAAGTCTTGTTATTATTATACCACCTTTGTCCGTCGGTCCGTGCGTGCGTGCGTGCGGACGGACGTCCGTGCACATGCGCATGCACGTCCGTCCGTCCGATGCCTGTTCATGTCATAACAAATACAATTTGGTATGGATGTTCACTATTATGAGGACATTCAACAGAGATTTCAATCGTTTTGTTCGGGTTTTCCATTTTAGAGTTATTCATCTTTGTTTTTCTGGAAATGTTGGCTTGTTGGTCATAACTTGAACAGTGATGCTCGGATCTCAATGATATTTGGTATGAATGTTCACAAGTATGAGGACATTCAATTACACGTGCAATCGTTTTTTTTTTTAGGTTTTTCGTTCTATAGTTATTCATCTTTGTTAATATGAAAATGAAAATTGTTCGTGTCCATCTGTCTGAGTATATGAATCATAGGTTACAGATATGCCCACACAAGGCCGTACGGCACAAGGGTGTAATGCACCGGACGACAGTCCATCTCTTGTTATACATAATATTCAGCATTCAAATTATGCCCAGTGGTCTCTTGAGTTTGCCGTGTCCCGTCAACAAGAGATGGAAATTCGAGGGTCCCACTCGCGGAGAAATGCGCTGGATTAAGTAGATACTACATTTGATGTCAACAAAAAATGCAAAATTTTCACATAAAAATAAAATGAAATTATTTCCAACAAAAAAATATGCATTTCGTACATATAATATTAGCATTAACTTAACTGTTAATCTAAATATTCTTAAAGCGTTAGTCCTCTAACGTTTGTCCTCAGTTCCCATTTTATTTAACAGACAAATACATTTTCACATCGAAAAGTGTACAAATTACCATGAATGGGATAAATGATAAATGTTAAACACCACTGAATAATCTGCAGTTTCGTTGTTGTTGTTGTTGTTGTTGTTATTGTTGTTGTTGCTGCTGCTGTTGTTATTGTTGTTGAAGAAGAAGTCTCGGTTTATTTACGTGGTTACGATTGCGATGGTCTAGACAATAAGGACGGCGAAACGACAAGGACGACTACCATCATAATCATCACCATTATCATAACGATGACGATGACGGCGGCGACGACAACGACGATAAACGTATTCATAAAATGTAATATTCTTTAAGAAAATAAATATACTTACTACTCACTATTTATTTTCTAAGACTATTCATTTTAAATCAAAACCTGACTTGTTGAGCAATCTGTTGCTAAAATTGTCATTGTGACACTGCTAAAAACAACCCACGAGCAAACTACATTATATGCAATAATGTCTGATATGTCCTATAAAACACACGGGTATGTTGTGAATTTGACACTCTGTCAACATCTTTGTTACTGCAGCATGCAATTACTTAAATGGTCGTTCCTATTCGATACCCCGCTCAGAAGCAGAGTAGCAATTATTAGCGTGCCTCGAAACTGAGATTGTGGCGTGGGGAGGGAGAGTTCACACCATCTAAGACACCCCCAACTTTGGTCAAAATGTTCAACAGTTGGAAATTCATGCCTAAAACATCAGTTGGACATTTTGCACACACAAAAATTAGGTTGAAATTGGTCTCATACATGTATATGTATATAACAACCAGAATTTAGTGTGCAAATGTGTTGCTTTGAGATCAGAAGTCACATATTTTACTTATTTTCGGACTACTTTCGCCAATACTTAGAAAATAATCAGCTTGAATATTCCATGTAGGACACCCCACATGGAGACCCACTGGCCCGAATGTGGACAAACACCCCCTTGAGTGATACCCGCACATTTTCTGTCAGTGGATTCCGTATATCAATTTGTATGGTATTTTAAAATCATCGATTGGTTCACGATACACTTCCGTATTTTGATTTTACGTCCGTTACAGGTGGCAAATGCAGAGACTGTTGCCAAGGAAACCAGTGAGGGCTGTCAGACCGCCGAACCCACCACGGTAAGTGAACGACAAACAGAGCAGCGTTTGCTAATTTTGTGAACACCTAAATCGGCATATATACCCCATGCATTCATAGTTTTCATCGGATAAAACGAGCTGAGGTACTTAATCATTATGTTAACAAATACTCATTGATGGGTAAGAAGTGGTTTATAGTGGTTCCCTTAGGAAATGTTCCGATAATATATATATATATTTCTTCTAGTAACGAAAATAAGTATAATGGGCTTCCTAGAACAAACTGTTTAGTTTGTCGTCGATTTATCGAATTATGTCAAAATTTGCCTTTAAAAACCCAAGAAAAACATCTTAGAGGACCTTGCCAATCCACAATCCCGTGAGGTGTGTGCTATGGGTCAATGAATACGAAATTAGCAAGAAATCGCGATGGCGAGGGAGTGTAGGGTCGAAGATTTTTTCGAAAACTCGTACTGGCCTAACTTAAGTCCAAGAAACACCCATATCGGCCCACCATATTATCCGTAGGAATCAGTCTGTACTTGTAACACATTTTCGTCTGTCTGCCATCTACTTATATTACCTGAACACCCCTTCATGTGAAGAATTGACAATTCCATGATGGTAATTTTGTATGAATTTCTAAATAACTTCAACTAAACAGTATAACCTATATTTCTAAATGTATTTAAATAATAATTTTACACACCAGTTTGAATCTGGTACTTGTTTAGCGAGCGTAAAGTATTCCGCCAATCGTTTTGTAACCTGCTCTGTTGAATTTCATCGTCATTATTGTCGACATTAGCCTGCATGGCTACTTTTACATGTACGTGTAATTAAAACGTGTTTCTATGGTATCTTGCACGTGCCTATGTTAGGATTTTCATACTAAATGTTATACATTACATATACAAATGGATATACGTGTACGTGTATATTACGTGTATTGCCTAAACACCAGCAAGTCATTTGTGAGCGGTGCGCACCCACAGCGATAAAGTTGACCATGCTTTAAACAGCGCATTGTTTTCTGATAATAATGTCGGTAATGCGGTTCCTATATTTTTCGCACGTGTTCTCAAATATTTTCGCTATCGGTTTCCATCAGGTTTTAATCTCTGTTCTCCTATTGTATCAAGGGATGTATTTCATATTTAACAATTCTTATTTAGATCGTTCATAGATAATCCGTATAGAGCATGCCGAATTTTTGGGATTTAAGCCGACTGGTTGAGCGAAAGAGGTGTTCTTCGACTCTCAATCAATTCAGCTCGGCTGAACATTTTCCCTCCGCTATCCCAAGCTTCCTTCCCTTGTGATATTTGTTCGGGTGACTCTTTCGCAAATTTCGATTACAAGTAAATTTGGGGGCAATAACAACCGCCCAGTCTTTTTTATTTACACCTATTAAATGTGTCAAAATGATTATTCAACTCTATAATTAAACAGGTTGTATACAGTGAGACCCTTTCAAGCTCATCTTTTTCCCAAAAGTCCCTCCGGGCTGATCATAAAAGGTAATGCAGCTTTTTCTTCATTCGCAGGGCACCAGAACCACCGCCGCCGCAACCAAAACTTGTGTTCCAAGAACCCAAAAAGCCACCACAGTACATGCGCTTCGGCTTCTGGAATGAAGGTAGGTGTGGTTACCATAACCAATAAAGATGATTGATTGCTTTATTATGAGTTATAATATGGGACGTGCATGTAACTTGATCACACATATGGCGGCAAATGAACAATTGGCATTACGAACGTGCTCATTGCTAAAATATTTGAACGTTTTATTTTTCAAAGGCAATGAAATTCCATGTCTGGAGCGGGCTAAAAATCCCCGTGCCACACTCAAGTGTGGGCACCAACAGTACATGTATAATATCATATATAAAATTCAATTTACCAAGACTTCAGCCACGAAGTCAAAGTAACTTCTAACGTCTTATTTTGTATTGTAAAAATAGTTGTATTATTTGTTGTGTCACGTGATATTCTTTTGCCCTTTCTATGCTAAATACTCATTGACGAGTAGTTCTCTTATGAAATGTTCAGTTAATAAGTTCAACAAAACGACCGTTTGTTGAACTTATTATCTGAACATTTCCACCAATGAATATGAATTATTCTGCACTTTTATTATCTTTTCGCCTAGCTGTCGTCCGCTCATATATCATTAACATCCCCCAAATGAATAATAGATCATTCCAATGTATACTTTCATAATTTAATGGGGAAAATAAATTTATTCTCCAAACATGTTTCTCCACTGCCGGAAGTTAGTCAGTTTTCTTATTTAAACAATTATGCCGAAATACAGAACACAACAGTGATATATCAAAGAAGGTTATGTGAGGGCAGCATTTTCAAATGTGTTTCTCCTTTTTATTTCAGGGGACACGGAGCTGCATAACACTGCGCCGCAGCCGTCACGTGACCTGGCTTCCAAGTGATTCATCCGATTCGACAGTATTGTCACCAACGGACTGCTCTCCTATAGATGCTCACTCCAATACACCCTGTCGCTGACTCGCAGCCATGTTGGATCCACCATGCAGGTCCGGTTCCTTGGTTTGATAGATTCATCCAGCCCCGGTTTCGTTGTTTCAGTGCTACAGGTCAAAGTTTGGGAGTAGCATTTCCATATATGGAGCTTTTGAATTATCCATGACTTCCATATATGGAAAGCTAAGTAAAACCACGGAACCGGACTTGTTGGATCCAATATGGCCGCGCGAGTTAGTGACAGGGCATATTTGACACGATCACATCACTATTTCTACGATTTATATGCCATAATATAATGAGATAGAGATATTTCGTGGGATAAACACTGATATAGCCCTACATTATTTCTTTCAAAGCAAGCAATTTGATCACGATATACGGTTGACGACCTCACTATAAAAGAAAGCCAACGCCGACCGAACGCAGACGCGTTTGCACTTTTGTTTCCCTTGAGGCTACGGTCACACCATCGCATATACGTTTTTATAGTCCGTCTATCGTACACGTATTCCTTTACGATTCGCATAGTTGCATGGTCACACTATATGTACGTTTCAATGACGCCAAAGCTCTCCGAAGGAGTATATATACGTACACATACTCAAAGCTGAAAATACAAGATAAAATTAAGAGACATATAATGCTAGAAAAATGACACTGTATAGCTTATCTCGACATACTGCTGAAAGTATGACATTACCACAACAATTTTATGACTTAAGTGTTTAAACAAGATGACCACTTTGGCGACCATTTTGAGTGGCCGACCCGAACCAAAATATGACGTTCTCATCTAGCAGTTCTCAAACCAGCATATGAAATTTGTGGTGGTGATAGGATGAGAAATACGGCCCGTGTACTGTGGTAATGAATTGTGAACAGTCTCACAGACTTCCGCACACACAACGGCAATCGCTTAGCTTGACTTCGTCAAGATAAGCTAACCATGTACCGGGGCTCACAGCCCGCCCATTAGATCAAGCGATTAGTATAAATCACAATTAACATATATATCCACGATGGCGGGAGGACAACGTCAATATATATATATTGGGAGGGGCAGTGACGCAGCCCTTGATCCACTAGATGCACACATACATCATACACAGTAATGGCAGTAATAAGAAATTGCATATACTGCATGTATAATTATATGCTTTTTAATAGTTCGAACTGACCTTGACCTTCAAAATATTGGAAAAATAGTATACGATTGAATTCGATCGGTCCGTCAAAAAATGGAGCATGTTCCATTCTATATATTAGGACGGACAGAAGCAACGTATACGAAAATGTTAGCATACATGTAGGTGTGACCACACCAACAGAAAGCTAAATGTTCCATTCCAATCAGATTACGTATACCACTGAATTATCCAAAAAAATCAGATGATTGACGTACAATGGTGTGACCGTAGCCTAAATAAAAACAATTGTGGTATGTGAGTGACAGTAATTGTTAGCTGCGTAATTATAGCAGAAACGTTCATAAATGTAACTAATATCGAGTCAATAGGATTGAGCATCTTCAAAATGGTTGCGTACTGTCAACAAGGACCTAACTACAGGGTATCCGTTGGAGAGGGGGTGTTCACCTTGGAATTTTCAACTGCACATCCCCATCTTAAACAACACCAAGTTCACAAGCTTGCATTATTTCATGTTTCCCCTAGCACTTTGCAACCATGCATCCCCTGGTCTTTGATTTTTTTGCCAATTGTTTCCTCGCATGCCTGGAAGGGAATGAATCGGCAGTCTTGTGGCTACTGGCCAGGGGGACACAATCAACTGGGCATTTGATACAAAATGCAATATCCTAACGTCTAGTGGTCTAACTTCAGGCAAAATTACACCCCGATTTGTTTTTTCTTAATTAATTAGCAGTTTTTGACTGACCGCGAGGGAGAGGCAGTTCGGCTCAGTGTGAGAAAATTTTGACATCTTAAAATGAAAATAGCCAATTCCTAGCATCTAGACTGGCCTCAAGATTTCCAAGTGTCGGAAATTTCCAACCTAAGGTTGGAACATTTCCAATTGACGGCTATTTCAGTCCACAATTTTGACCAAGTGTAATAAATTGTTGGAAAATCAAACTACGAGAACAATTTCAACATATTGTTGGTGTGAAATTTCCAACTAACGTTGTGTCAGGTGTGCAATTTCCAACTGTTGAATATATTTTGACCAAAATTGAAGGTGAGTCCCCCCCCCCCCCTGACTGTCAAGGATCTCCAACTCCTCCACTATCTGTGAGCGCACGTCTTAAAACAATGAAGAAGATTCTTCTTAGGGATAAAACTACTAGGTTTAACATGGACTACTTATGTACGGAAACTATATAATCTTAAAGGTCCACTTAATTTTCGAATCACCAGATCACATTCAACACAACATATTCCATATTATATACCATAGTAAAGAGGAGCTCCAAAACATTGTATTATCGACTTATCTGGTCGAATAAACGGTGAACATGTTGTTTTTGCCAAGTACCGACATGTATTATGTGCATGCTTAATTTCGATCTGGTCCGTACAACCAGATTATTCTCAGTGGAAGTGGAATAAATCTATCTCTTAATTGTGAACTATGATGCATTCTGAGGTAAATAACGGGGGAAGCCTTGGGGTTAAACTGAGAATATATAACACTTGTGGACACTTCTAGGCCACAGCTGTTTCGTATTCTGGTGGAATATTTATATTGTTTGGATCCTCTTCCAAATGGTATATAATATGGACTTGTTTGTGTATAATGTGATCTGGGTATTCGAAAATTAAGTGAGCTTTTAAAAGACTCATCGGGTGGTAAAAATGTTAGCTTCTTCGACTGTTCGGTCAAATATGATTTTATTTTAAGTTTACGATATCATATAAAATCTAACAAGGTGTTTCAAAATCGCCTAGATAGGAAGGATTAAATCATCAGGCGTGTCCTGATTTTATTTAAAAAAAATCCTGAGGTATACTATATACGTAATACATTAAAATCTGACATTTGCACAACCATGGACTGTTCTCAGTCAACTGTATTTTAAATAAGTATAATATTCACCGCGCACCACAATTGTATTTTTGCACACAAATGATATGCATTGTTCAATTGTTTTCCTATTGCGTCATATTTGACGATTCGAGTGAATAAATAAATTGAAATGATTGGAGACATCCGCGAAGATACATCCGCGAATACATACTGGCATCCTGCAAAAAGTATAACCGGTACGCAATATAGCGAGCAAGTTATTAATCAAAGTTACCCCACAACTCCTATTTTTATTTTTTTTATTTTTAAATAAATTTTATTCGTAAAAAATAACACAAGTACCGAATATATAAACAGTGCAAATACAATACAGTATTACATATGTTACTATTTTATTATTATTTATTATTATACGGTATATATCATATATGCAACGTCAGACATTGTTGATTAATCCTTTCCTATCGAAGTTGTTTCCGTTACATGTTTAACGTCGTTCCGCTTTTTTGATTTGTCGTAATATTTGAAGTATGCAGATAAATCAGTTTGTTGTATATTTATCGAAATTAAATTACATCTTTTGCAAATGTTACCTGATGTCTTGGTTATATTACTAATCTTGGAAAATATCCCCAGAAAAAAAATGGATGTCATCTTTTGTGTTACATTGTGGGAATAGGACATTGCTCTTCGTTCTATTACAATTTCCTAGAATAATTTAACTATCATCGTGTGAAACCCGAAATGTGTTGTTCTGCGAAATATCCACATAGCTCCTATGACATCGTCAGATCAAACTCGCAGTATACACCCTGGAGGGCGTAATAACAATACAATTACGGCTTGGTTTGTCCCCTTGAATGCACTTATAGACGAGTACTTCGTGAGACAATGTTCGTACTTTAGCCCTTTCAGTGCCAAGGGTCCGATTTTTGTATCAACCCATATTTCCTTGATCATTTTTCAAATTTATTGATTATAATAATGTGATACGTTGATGGAAAGACCTCTATATAGAGCTCTTTCCATCAACGTATCACATTATTATAATCAATAAATTTGAAAAATGATCAAGGAAATATGGGTTGATACAAAAATCGGACTTGGCACTGAAAGGGTTAATATTAGACAGTATATTAAGAAGAAAACGATCCTGTTATTTGGTACAAAATGTCAAAGTTTCCACTTAATATGTCAAATTCGTTCTTATGTTGGCTATCCAAATGGGCTTTATGAAGCTGTATATTCCTGACTTCTTGTGGAACTTCTGCGTGGGATGTAATTAAAATCGATATGTAATTACCTTCAATACCCTCATTTCCGTGCGTCGGTAGAGAAACGTTTTAGTAAAAAAAAATCATAGCAGCAATGAATGGTCATTTGGTTGAATGAGATATCACCACGTGACATCCAAACACAAGTGACATCCAATACAAGTATGAATAGACAGTGCGGGCTAATTTCGGCCAATTACTTCATGTCTGTTTTTCATCTGACGTGTGTGTCGAATAAATGATGTGGAGGATTTATGTAAATGTTAGCCCAAACTACATTTCCAAGTAACGATGGTTTTGTTGTTTATTTTGAGGAATAATACCGCGTCAGATGAATTCAGCCCAAATATGTTAACAGTTGTCGTGTAAAACATTCGGCAGTAGGTTAGCGTTATTTAGTATTTGTGGATGTCCTTTAACATGGGGAAATTAGACTACTGCGCTTGAACGAGCATGTGAATTTGTCGTTTTTAATGTATAGCAACTTGATAATCAATAACAGAGGCATTCTCTGTCAAATATGGTCGCTCTATTTACGGTATTAATTGCGGAACTTTCTAAAGTAAACTACGCGTAAACGGATACATACGGTAAATTATAGAAGGTGCCGGAATCGGCCTAATCGCCCCAGGGCCAACTCGCCCCAGTCGACGTGTGTCAATTCGGTACCTACTATAACATGTACCCGAGGATGAGTCTGGCTCGGAATAAAATATGTATACGGGTGTTATATAGCGTTTTGTCCGTTGTTTCTCAATGAATATTATTGAAATTTGGTGTATATGTCCGGGCTGGGACATGGAATACAACAACGTTTGAATTGTTTTTAAATTTACAAATTTGTTGATTTTATTCATTTTTTTTTTTCGTTCTGAAAACACACTATAAAGTGTACATGTTGTATATAATATAATAACGAACACGAGACATACATAATTTATAAACTGTTAACAAAAGATATCAAATTCAATACATGACAAAGATGACTCAGTGGAGTTTATAAAGTGAACATAAAAACATTGAGGTAAGAATCTTTTTAAGGATTGCAACTTTATTTACTGATAATAAACACATAAATTAAAATAACAAACATGAGACATAGATAATTTATAAACTGTTAACAAAAGATATCAAACTCAATACATGACAAAGATGACTCAGTGAAGTTTATAAAGTTAACATAAAAATATTAAGGTAAGAATCTTTTTAAGCATTACCAAACCGTTTAGCACAGACCACAGTCCACTTCACTCATCCGATCATCACCAAACTTCATATTTATCTTGATATTGATCTATCAGATGAGAGCCATCAAATATTTTTTTTATTTCATAGGAAAAAATGGTCGCCAGCGGCCATGTTGCACTTACGTTATATGTTATCGCGTTATGTCGATATCTAGTATTACATAGAAATTTCACCTTTCCAGATTCATAATTGCTCCATTGACTGTAACAGATGAAATTATTCCCCTCTTCGGATAGAGTGACACTGAAACTTTATTTTGTCAGACTGTCTGTATAATCACTGATTATATATGGCAATAATCTGTAATAAGATGTAGCACTATTTTATTTTATATTTACACGCAGTGCTGTTTTTATACAACAATTTTAACCCCCCCCTAGATCATCATGTGATCGACCATGCATCGCGCGAGGACCTGGTTGAATTAAGGGGGGTTTTATGGATCACTTCTGTCCTCAAGCTAGATTATACTTATGACATTTAATGGCATGTTCCTAACGTGGAGGGTTAGATATGCTTGAGAAACCACCACTCTTTAATTCACACCAAGTTCTCAGCTGTCATGAACCCATAGCCATGATATATGGTTTATTTTATGTATACTAGTAATATAGTTATTTTCAGTACCTTTATATACCAGTACTGTGTATAACAATGCATATAAATTAATCCATGTACACATGTATATTGATTCAACGGATTCAGTGGTTTTGTCCATCAGCCTATCAAATTTGCGGGGAAAACATGGCCACAAGCAGTACACCCTGCTAAATTTCGAATTTGAATCAATTGGCGCACCCTGCAGCCAGCTTTTATTGGAGAACTTTTTCTCATGTGGATATTTTGGGTCACCGCTAGATGTGAGCCATATTTTTTTCTCAAACTGTCCTTGTGAAGACATCACTGCCAGCGGTGATCTTCAATTTTACTATTTTTATGGCTAAATAATTTGGTTGATCCTACAGACGACACCCCTTGTCCGATCGTCACCAGATTCCACAATGATCTTATGGATAACCAGCGTGAGAGTAATCTAATTTTCCCGAATTTCGTTAAAAAACATTACCACAGGCAGCAATTGGTATCTTACTCTTTGATCCTCTTCTGCATGACTGAATTGTTTAGCAACTGTACAGACATATCCCTCATCTGATAGTCACCAAACTTCATATTGATCTTCGGGCTGACAACTAGATGGGAGCTATCGAATGCTTTGAATTTTTTTTGGAAAACATTGTCGCCAGCAGTCATCTTCTATTTTGGTTTTTATATACATGTATATCTCTTCATGCGGATATCGAGTATTACGTAGGTACTTCAACTTTCCGCATTCCTGTCATCATTTGATACATGCACCCTTCAAATTTTTTTTCGTCGTATCTATTTTAATGACCCGCATGCTAATATTGATACAGATATATTTGTCAAACATTTCTTTGTACAATATACAGGTATTTAGTTTGTAACTAAATCTAGAAATATATAATAGTAGCTCGTGGACCCCACTTCGTCCGGGATGTTCCCCTCTGATTTTCGGAGAAATGCGCGATTTAACCTTGAATTGACTATTTTAAAGGTGAAGGTCATGTCGGGGTCACGATTTGACCCGTCCAAAACACTCCCCGGACAAAAGTCACGACAAAAGTACCCGTCGAAATCCGCCCGGCTTTATACCCGATTTGACCTTGAATTGACAATTTTGAATGTCAAGATCAGGTCAGGGTCATGATTTGACCCACCCGAAACACTCCTGGGACAAAAGTAACAGTAGGTATCAAATTTCGTTGAAATACTTCCGTTTTACAAGATTTGACCTTGAATTGATCTTTTTGAATGTCAAAGTCAGGTCGGGATCAAGATTTGACCCGTCCAAAATACTCCCTGGAAATAATTACCCCTAGGTATCAAATTTCGTCAAATCTGTCAGGCAGTTTTCCCGGCCATAGCTAACAGACAAACAGACAGACAAATGTCCAAAATATATATTAGACTAGCTGATGTACTCGACTTCGTTCGGGCTAGTTAGGGATTTTTTTGTGATCGCCTCCATCTGGACAGTACCCAGTATATACAGCGTCTGGCCAAACTATTGTTCAATTGGTCCAGAAACATGCCTATATCAGCACGTTCGAGAACATGGTCCCACGTGAAATTGGACCCGTCCATATTGCTCCCGGGATCGAAGTAGTCCTACACACAAATTTTGAGTCGGATCGGTCAAGGTCCAGAAACATGCCTATGCGCGAGGTCAAGTTGACACGTTAAATACCAAATTCGAGCAGTGTTAGAGTCTATAACACATACACACATTCATTCATGCATACACACATACATACATACATACATACATACAGACAGGTGTTTCAAAATGTATAATCGATAGCTACAGCAATTCTATGGTATAGATAGTTCACGGGCGACCTGATACATGCATCTTAGTTTTCTTGTTACTTCTTATCGCCCGGACTTCTCTGTTTCAGCAGTTGTAATTTACCTCGTAATGGCAAGCCTAACTGTTAGCCTAACACCCACACTATGCCATCATTCTGGTACGAACAAGTTCACTGATGGGTTTGGGAGTGTCGAATTTGACTGGGGATATATATTGTAGGACAATTCAGCATTTGCGTCACAGTGGGGGGTCTACTTTTCTGTAATATAATTACTTTCGGCTCTCTATCGCGATAACATAAAATGTGGTCATTAATATTATATAGGGGCCATTATAGAACGCTATACAGAGCGAAACACTTGGTGTAACTTGTGTAATTGAAATTAAGTGTCCACTAAGTTTCGTGAGCATTTAGCGACGATTCCGAATAGTGGTTTGGGTCGCGGAGAACGCATTCTCTTATACATGTATATGCGAGACTAGCATATGGGAGACTAGCATATATAAGAGAATGCACTGGCTTAATACACGGTCAAGGTAAATAGTGTTAGGCCAATGCATTCTCTTATATATGTGAGGGGCCATATGGGCGACTCGCATATATAGAATGCATTGGCACAGGATTTTCGCAGGAAGCTCCAGTCATGAAAGGGTTAACACAATACTGCTGAACAATTAAAGCTGTAAAGTCCATCCGCAGTGGGCTAGGAAAATTAATGGCACTCTGCTGATAGAGCGTTCAAAGTTCCGACTGACGCTTTATTGTGCCAAAATGGAGGGCAACGTAAATGGAATCCCGGATGTATCATATAGTTCCGTGTCACGCTCCTTGTGTGGATATAAACAAAATGTAGAGGTTTGATCCACTTCAACTGTGGAGGTTTTGTCGTCCACCTTAAATTTATATGTATTTCAACTTGTGTTACTATATTGTTACAATTGTTTACTCTGTTTTTGTTGGGGGAAAATCATGTTAAGCTTTTAAAATTCATATAAATTAAAACAGAGTCTGTCCGGAAACCATTGTCTGTAAATTCACCTTATTATCCAATGGGCCGGGTTCACAAATGCGAGTAATATCGCCGGCAATAACACGACGTCACAAATTGTTGAAAAAAATCTGACCTAATCACTAAAAGCGGACAGCATAATAATTGGGCGTGCTTTTAAAAGTTCAGCCGAATTGTATCTGCAACCAGTTATTTATAACGATCACGTTATCGGTGCTAAGTGTTTGGAAATATTATATTGGGCTGACTTAATATGCTGCGTGGACTAGTCTCAAATTCTCTGCAGATTTTGTAAAAAATAAATAAGAATACAATCAGGGAATAAATCATAATAAATCTATATAAATATAAGAAATTAATGTAACGTATATGTGTGTTATTGTGTGATGAGGCGTTGTTGTCGTTGGGCACATTTAGTGAGAAACCGCTTCGCTGTTCAAACAATGTACCCCAAGGACCACAGCGCCGTATCCCCCAATAATACACACCCACTATATTTATTTCTTAATGAGCAATTCAGAACACCTATTTCGAATCGTGTCCGCCACAGATGTACGTCATGGCAATTAGAATAGACACGTTTTGTTGCATGTTTCGGTGGAAGACGTAGTTCCCGGACTATAATCGTGATTGGTGGGACCGCGGGATCGAATCACGGTGGGTTCTGTTCGTAATACATTCACGAAATGCTCTGTTTTAAAAACCAATATATCCAAAAACCAATGATTTGAATTAAAACGCATTTGAATCACTCATTTTATATTTCTCAAATATTCCTCTTTATTGACTAACTTGAAATTTGTAAGATAAATACCCTATGAACAGCGACAGCATATATTTTTTCCCCTTTGTCACGGTGGTGAGGGTTAGAGTTTCCGCTATTATTCGATAACCCTTGGAACAAACGTCGCATTACCGACGACTCGAATTCAATTCGAATTAAACTCGAGTTTAATTCATAATTCGTCTGTTGAAACAAACGTCGCATTTAATTCAAGACGAATCTAACTGATTTCTTAAAATGGCATAAAGCGTTCATGAGGGTTTTGGTCAAAACGGCTAAAATATGAACTTATATATCAATTCTAAAACGTAAAATTTTTTGAAAAAATATGGCTTTTGACTTCCAAGCGACGAAATTAATGTTAATATTCCGAGGAGTGGAAATTATTGGTTTTATATCGCTATTTCGTAGGTATTTGACACATATTTTAGGTTGGACATCATTCTTTAGGTGGTATTTTGCTCTGAACTTGTCTGAAAGAAATCAGGTCCAGTTTATTTTTATACGAAAACGTTGTACCTTTTAAACAATTTAATAGCAAGTTGAGGTCAACGCGGTATAACACTATATTGCGTCAGTATGCCACGTGGTAAAATAATCATGGCGGGCAGGGACATATAGCTAGAGGGTATCCGTTGGGGGGGGGGGCAATAAATTTGCGTAATTCAATTTGCACCCCGCTTGGCTGTTCCTTCACATGCCTGAATGATAGCCTATTCTGAATGGATCAGTAGACTTGTGATTAATTGATGCTTTATTCTCATAATTACAAATGAATAATGAGAAATACAGAATGATATTTACAAAAGTATAGAAGATATACACATATTATATACATGTCTCCGGTGCAATGGGGATATCTTATACTAACCGAAATTCTTATTTTTGTCTCGTTTGACCCGGTGATCATGCACTGGGCGGACCATGGTTCTGCAAGTAGAAGAAAAATTAGAGATCTGAACCTGAAAATCCGATCATAGTTGGGCATGGTGGGAGAACAGTCTGAACATGAAAACCGCAAAAACCTATAGCATTCCAACTGATGACCATTTAAGTTCATAATTTTAAACAAAAGCATAGAAAAATAATTAGCAGTTTTATGGCTGGCCACGGGGGTAATGAGGGACCAGGACACAGGCTTCCCGACTGATGGCCATTTCAGTCAAAATGTTGGACCAAAAGTAGGAAAATATGCAAATGTTGGTCTAAAAACAACAAATTCCCCAATAATTAATTGTTGGAAAATCAAATTACAAGAACAATTTCAACCCATCGTTGATGTGAAATTTGCACACGTCCATGCATAGTAGCGGGTATATCCAAACGGAATAATTATTTATTTAGTGCGTCTACTCGCATTTAATTTGAAACAAACGTCGCACTTTCGTCGACTCGAATTCAAATACCACCAAATTACGTCATGCTCGTTGGTGTTTTCCAGTTTCAATTGGAATTCCCTCATTAGCATATCATTATGCAGCTCGTTTGCTTTTCGCCGATATAAATTCGAGTCGCACGGATATCAGACGCATCAGCAATTAAATTCGTGTTGACCACACGCATTCATCGTCGGTAGTGCGTCTACTCGCATTTATTTGAAACAAACGTCGGACTTTTGTCGACTCGAATTCAAATAATTGAATTCGTCGTCGGTAGAGCGACGTTTGTTCCAAGGGTTACTGTCTAGAACTGCGTATGCATGTGATATTCCAAACATTTCTTCAAATTGTCACGAAAACAATATTTGTGACGTGACAAATGTAGTAAAGACGTCATGACAGTTATGAGTTTAAGACAACTCGAAAACTACATTCAAAACATAATAATACCGGTCGGTAAACAAACAATAAAGAGCGTTATAATAATAATAAGGTTTATAGTCACGACTCCACAAATGTGCTCTCGGACTTAACAATATACACATAAAACATAATTATACAACACAACACAATACAGATATACAACATAAACTGCGGCTATTTCTTAACTTTACGCAATGTGGGCGGAGGACCAAATGCCACTTCAAACAGGTGGGTTTTCAGAGCGGATTTTAAATCATTTATGGTTTGTGGAATCCTTAAGTGATCAGGAAGTAGATTCCACAGCTTTGGGCCAGCCACAGAAAAAGCGCGATCGCCGCATGTAACCAGATCCCCAGGTTTATAGACAAGTTGATTTGCCTTGGCGGACCTGATGGGTCTGACGGGTTGATAGCGCTGAATGAGATCCGACAAGTACGATGGTGCCAGATTATTTGAACACTTATAAGTGAAAAGCAAGACCTTAAAATGGATCCTCTGCTCAACGGGAAGCCAGTGTAATTTAGCTAGAATTGGAGTGGTGTTATCAAATTTCTTTGTTTTGGTAACAATCATAGCAGCACAGTTTTGTACAAGCTGAAGTTTCCGAATAAGGTATGTGTTGCAACCAAATAAAAGTGAATTACAGTAGTCTATACGGCTTGTGATAAATGCATGTAAGAGTTGTTTGGTCGTCTCTTCGTCGACCACATTTCGCACCCTGCTGATATTTCTCAGGTGACAATATGCCAATCTGCAAACTTGCATTACATGCGCCTCCGCAGATAGATTTTCATCCATCATATACCCCATGTTGCGGACCATAGTCGACTTAGAGACTACACTATCTCCAAGCATAATATCGTGGGTAGTTGCTTTCTACAACTGATGCGTAACCCGATATATATCAGTTCAGTTTTGTCAGGATTCAACTTAAGGAAATTATCAGTCATCCAGATTTTAATATCGGATACACAGTGCTCTAGGGATTCTCTGGGTGGAATCTCACAACCAGGGTTGAAATGAACGTAGAGTTGGGAATCATCCGCGTAAAAGTGAAAATTCAGTACATGATGGCGGATTATGTCCCCCAACGGTAGGACGTAGATCACATAGAGCATGGGTCCAAGCACATACCCCTGTGGCACACCGTACTTAAGTGCAAAAACATCCGAGTGAACGTTGTTCACTGTGACACTCAATGTACGGCCGTTCAGATATGACCTAAACCAATCTAAGGCTACACCAGTCACACCGAGTCTGTTTTAAAGTCTCTCCAATAGCACAGCGTGGTCGAGGGTGTCGAATGCGGCACTGAGATCCAGTAACACCAAGCATGACACTTCCCTTTGATCCATTGACATAAGCAAGTCATTTTGGACCCGAAGAAGTGCAGTCTCAGTGCTGCTATTTGGACGATAGGCAGATTGAAACACTTCCGACAAGCCAGTGGACGACAAGTATTCGCGAAGTTGTTTGGAAACAACCCTCTCTATCAGCTTTGTAATAAAAGAGAGGTTTGAAACCGGTCGGTAGTTACTTAGGACCTCGACATCAAGCCCTGGTTTCTTCAGTAGCGGCGTAACTAAGGCATGTTTCATGGTGGATGGGGAAATGCCACTATCCAAAGAACTGTTTACAATATTCATCAACACGGGTGCTAGTGCTGCCTTACATGTCTTCAATAACTTTGTTGGTATAATGTCGAGAGGGCACTGTTTTGATGGAGATTTCGATATAATTTCTGACAGCTGATCAGATGTGAGTGGCTTGAAACACGTCAGTTTTTTCAGTCCCCTTGATGAACCACTGGACTGAAGAAATTCCCAGCTGAGTGTTTCATTGTTGCTAACCATATTGCATCGGATGTTCTCGATTTTGTTTACAAAGAACTTCGCAAATATATTGGCAGGATCGACCGATGACGTATACTGAGGGAGTGGCGAGGACTTGTTTTTGTGAAGTAGTTTATCAACAACATCAGATAGAACTTTAGGCCGTTTTGAGTTATCGCTCACGAGGTCAGCAAAATATTGCCGCTTGGCCTCGATGATAAGTTTATTGACACGATTTCGTTGTGTCACGAACAACTCCCTGTGAATCTCCAGTTTTGAGGAACGCCATTGTAGTTCGAGATTTCTACGACGCACTTTCTCTAATCGGAGGTCGTCATTAAACCATGGAGATGATTTACGGTTCACCATGGTTTTAGTTTGCAAAGGTGCAAAACTGTCAACCAACTCCTGGGCCACAGAATTGAAGGTTTTAACCAGCGCATCGACTGAAAGATCGCGGGTTCTCCACAGAGACGAGGACATGATGGCGTTCGAAAAATCGCAAGGATCAATGCTGCGATATTTACGGAAAGTCATTGTCTTCCTCTCCGGTTTTGGTCTACGGAGCCTAATGTTGAATTTTACCAGGAAATGGTCAGAAAGAGCTATGTCAAATACTTCAATGTCATAAACAATCCTGGAGTCACACTCGCGGGTGATCACAAGGTCTAGTGTGCATGTGCTTACATTTGTGTGTAGGGTCAGTTACCAGTTGAACAAGTTCCATTGATTTCAAGATGTTCGAGAAATTTATTGCTTCTCTGTCCGCCTTATTCTCCATATGGAAATTAAAATCACCCAGTACGATAAAAGGTCCTTTAGAAATAGCCAAAGATTCCAAGAATTCCGAAATTTCTGACCTGAACATATCAACACTTAGTTTGTTTTTTCGGTTTGGAGGGGGTCTGTATACGATGACCAAACGTATGGATGTGGAATTTTCAGTCAAAATGCCTACCATTAACTCAAACGATCTAAATTTGTGAGTCCTTTCCATTTTGATCTTAACTGTATTAATCAGAAGCAATCCGACACCTCCACCCCTTCCAGATGATCGAGGTTCGTGAAGAAGTTTCAAATCGCTTTGCTGGAGTTCACCAATGGTAATACTATCATTGGTTCGTATCCATGTCTCAGTCAATGCGCAGATCGACAAACTGTGATCTTCCATCATATCATGCATGCACATCAGATGTTTTGTTGTTCACCGATTGCGAGTTGAACAGCCCGGCAGTAAAATCAGTAGGAGGACGCAGATCTATCCGAATAAGTTTTCCATAAATTACGATACCCTTTTTACTAATTGTCAGCGTTTTACTGATATATATATATATATATATATATATGCGTAACATTTTGGTGTATTTGCGCGAGGCATGCTCAATACAAACGATGATTAATGCAAGAATTTTTCATTTTATTATACAATGTACACCCCAGTTTCGACGAGAATGGGAGGGGTATAGTGGATAGACCCTGTCCGTCCGGTTTTTTTCCGTCGAGACGTCCGTCCAGGCAGATATCTCAAACACAGGTTCTATCGGATCTGACTGAAATTAGGTATGGATGTTCACTTCTATGTGGAGCATGCAACGAAGTGTTCAATCGTTCCGGATTTTCGTTCTAGAGTTATTCATCTTTGTTTATCTGGAAATGTTGGTTTTTGTGTCCGTCCGAGCAGATATCTCCACCACCGGTTGACGAATCTCAATGAAATTTGGTATGGATGTTCACTGAGGACAATCAATAAAAAGAATTGTTTATATTTTTCGTTCTAGAGTTATAAATCTTAGTTTATAATTTGCTATATACCGTGTGGCACGGTGTGGGTATGCTAGAACCGACTGTGCAACCTCTTACTGTACCTGGTAAGCTGAACATTGCCTAAGGAATTTATTTACTATCTTGGTGCCCCATCGGATGGGACATCTTTAATTGTAACACGACCTTGCCTAAACCTACATACAAGGCTCGTCTTGGTTTGTCAGTATCTTGTATTCCCATGGAGACACGACCGTCGTTTTGTGGTACAATTCTAGATATTCTCAAAAAATGTGGTACAATCAGTGAAATGCTGCCAACGCCTCAAACTTCCAGAAGACAAACCACAAGGCATTGGTTAATGTCATGCTATAGACTAAAGAAAGAGACATATAATGACTACCTACTGTACTATACTGAATTTTATTTAAGATAGAACAAAAATAAGTCTTAACTGAATATTTTTTTTGCCAAAAAGTCAATTAAAAAGGGGTCGCCGTTCAATAGTGCCGTCATGTTTGAGGTTACAGTTCTAAGAGAAGAACTGTTTGGTGGAAAATCATACCACGCAGAGCTAGTAACTGGGCTATTATATGGCAAGTTGAACGTATAGCACTACAATTTCCACCAAAATATACAGTCGAATTACAAAAGAAACTAGAAATTTTAAACTTCCAATTGGAAGTTTGATACTTCCATATAATTATCATATATATTCCTATCCAAATCCCCTCTCAATCATTACCTTTCCCTTAACCCAACCCTTACCCATAACCATACCTATCGGCAACCCGTACCATGTCCCAATACTAAATGTTTCTGTACGCATAACCATGCTCTAGCCGTAACAATAACCACAATAATTCTAACTATATCTATAAAGTCATGGAATATAAGTAGTGGCTCATATTTTAGATCATAATTTTGTTTATCTCGATTAATCCGTTCCACAACTATTGAAGTATTTATTTAGTTACAACCATGTATACTTCAGACTTTATATTATGACACATGAACATCATAAACACATCAGTTCGCAAAAATAAAAGATGAAGAATGAGGCTACTTTTGAAATTATATTTCTCGTAAAAAGTGACCCCTAGTAGACCCCTTTGGTATCATCTTGTCGGTCTTCTGTAATTTTTATAGAAGACAGACACAGGCAGACAGACAGAAATTCGCAAATATACAGTAATGCCCTATGTAATCGACCCCTTAAACACAGCAGAATTATGGGTAACTTTTCGGGAGTCAGGAGAGCTTTTGGATGAATGTCAGCAGGCTATATTTCCCACTAAATCCTGAAATGTAACCCATAATTCTGCTATGTTTAAGGAGTCGTTTACTTAGGGCATACTGTATATATAGATGTAAAAATGTTATTAAATTATTCATGAATTCCAAATAAATCATATGACGTCAGATGTACCTATCCCATGACACTCCATGTGACAATTCACCGTGTTCCAATTTTTGTTTATCATGATCCAACCGGTTAGTCACCAATAGCAGGTCAGACCGACAATCAAATTAACACACACAGTTCGGTTTTATTAGTATACATACACACATATGTACAATATATATATTGAATTGGCAACGGGAATAAAGAACATGCACGCATGTGTCTACCTCTTGTGCCTATATTCCAAATTAAAGACTTGAGATGTTAAAAATTATAACTGCAATGGGATGGTATATTCTCGTGAAAGATACGGATAGTTATAGTCTGTCCACAATGAAGTGCGAAGTTTTAAATCAATGCCGATCTGTAATTTACCAAGACTGTTAAGTCTTGGTTTATCAGTTTGTCGGGTCAGTGATTTCAACGGCCAGTAATATAAGTGACAGTAATATCTACGTGCAGCGGATATATTTATTTATGAAATAATTATGCGCGAATAGCAATCACTCACACAACTGATAACACATGTTTTGATTACGTCTTATTATAAAATAGTAACATGCTAAAAACGAGCCCACACGGTCAAAAATATCCGTAATTTCTACGGTATAATATACCGTAAATTGAATTATATTACTGCCCGCGATCAGCATATTGCGTTTACGGTACATTGTCCGTTTTTATATGCCACCGGTTCCGTGGAACCATTCCATTCTGCGAACCCGTAGCACCAAGCATCCGCCAAAGCCGCCATTGATTGTTTTTCGAGGACTGTGGTGCACATGTATGCATCTCACAAACTTTTATTCGGAATAGGTAAGTGTTAGTATTATATTTATGAAATTGATTGTATAGTAATTTCATTTGTGCGGGCCTATCGTACGTTTGACAGGTTTGTCAGTTTTGATGAATACAAATTATAGTGAACTTCAGTCTGAAGTGAAAATGCGTGTCTTCTATTCTCGATTGATCTCATTCAGTCATTGTTATTTCATTTTGGCCTAGTGAGAACTTTGATATTATTATTAATGATAATAATAAATAAATATAATTTGGAACTTATGCGTCCAGTATACTTGATTTATTTAATATTTAAATTTTAAGGACTAATGTACATGTAATCTCAAATTTTACAAAAAATCTGATTCTACCAATTTCTGACGCAATTTTTAAAATAATTTTGATTTTATTATTTATTGGCAGTGTTATATGTTTAATACAGAACATTTTGTTTAACAATGTGTAATTAGGAACATTCCACCACATTCCACTAATAAGATAATGGTGAACAAATATGATCAGAACGTAAACAAAACAATTTACTTTCGTTCTCCGAGGCTATTATACAAGATTTTTTATACAACTTTTGTATTTATTTTATCGAACCATAATAGCTTTGAGGTAATCGTAATAGCATTGGGATAAAAAAAAATCAGTATGCTAATCGTGATAGGGCAAATGTGAATTCTTTGTTCTTAATGAAAGCCAATGTTACAAAAAGCCACCTCAATTTGGGGGAAGTGGGATTTGCCACACAAACCATTCTCCAACAGGGCTCTTGTTATATATATGGAACTTTAGTCTTCAGTAAACTGGTCTAGTTTATAAATCTGGAACTCAACTGTTTTGGTCTGGTTTATTAATGTTGAATGTTTTCAGACTGTTTAGATCTAGTCTTTCAGTCTCCTTATATCTGGTGAGCACCTGAATGGACTATCTTGTTTTCTTTAAAAATTCAAACATTGACTGCCTGGATAAAAACGAAACTTAATTATGATCATTGAATTTTCAAATGTGATTATTTTCAGTCGATCAGCTTGGTGATATCTACGATTCTACATCAAGACTACAACAATCCTAGACTGCTTCGATTAATAGCTTGAAGTGCAAACTTGTTTCCATTGCACATTACAGTGAGTAGATTATGCTACATTAGTTTAGTGTTGAAACGACTACGGAATTTCAAAGTCGACATGTCGAAGCCCAAAAGTCGAGTCGACTAATCACTACCCGCGGTCTGAACTTTCAAAGATTTGGGCTGTCACGATTAATCGGATAATCGATTAACTGTTGATAAGGCCAAAGAAAATTAATTGTGTGGTTGGGGTTTCATGGCAGAAAAAAATAGGGTCGGTAGGTAGGCATTAAATTAATTTTCTAACTAATGCTTTCACATAAATATTATTACCGGTATGACTAATGGCTTTATGTATGATCTTATCCTTCATTCTTAAGACTGGTTGAGACTAATTTTCAAATGTGTTTTCATATTGCTATATTAAAGGCCAATGATTGAATAGTGTTCTTGACTATCACTTATGTTGTGTGATATTTTAGATATTTAGACATTAAAATTGAAAACAAAAGCTCAAAACCCCCCCAAAAAATCTTTAGAATAGGGGTTTAAAAATAGGGTCGGTAGGGAAACCCCAACCACATATATTTTTTTCATTGGCCTAAAGTAGATAATCGATTACAATTTTGGTAACTTTGGTTTTCAGTGCCGTTTTATTCTGATAATGCCATCGCTGATTACATGCATTCGACCTTGTTTCAAGTTATAAAATAAAAATAATAAGTCGAAGACCCCTATCCTGAAACGCTTATATCAATTAATATAATATAATGAAATTTACTTTGAATGTTCACTCACAGGAGGGTTTTCTAAAGTGGGTTTTGTGATGTTAATAGCATTTTTCTTTCAAGTGTTTTATACCTCTGTTTATCTAAAAGTGTTGATTTCCTGTCCATTCCCTCAGATATCTTCTATCTGTCGCTTATTCACCATTCCAGATGCTTGCCTGCAGTTTGTGTCCCTTCCAATGTGAGACGTTAAAAGCATATACAGAACATTTCAAAGTTCACTCCAATTTACCAAATTACTTGTTTCCATGTGCGTTTTCTGGATGTGACAGGAAGTTCAGTTCATATGATGCTGTTCTAAAACATTTTCAAAGAGACCATTCTGAGTGGAAATCTGAAAGAAATCATCTGTACAACTCTGATGGCTGTACATTCATGTGTCAAATTAGCCTATGTAATCAGAGACTGCCAGTTTTAAAGGAGCTGCTAAGTCACCTGAAAGATCACATCAGACATGGCCGAAATGTTTCCTGTCCATTTATGGGATGTGATCAAATTTCAAATAATATTTCAACATTTGGATCTCACCTCAATCGAAAGCATCATCATTGGGGTGCTCAACATGTATCAAACTCCTACAAACTGAATATGGAAAATGTAAATACACCTCCCTCAATAGATAGCTTTGATTTAAGTGTATCTAGTTCTTCAATTGTGAACTCGGAAATAGTGAATGAAGAATGGAATGAAATTGAAGAACAAGTTGAACAGGTGGTTGAACTTGATTCAAATTATGCTGACAATTATATAAAGTTTCTTTCTTGTTTTTATTTAAAACTTCTATCAAAACAGTTTGTTCCAAGTAGCACTATTGACATTATAATAAAAGAGAGCCTTCGTGCCAACGATATCAACAAGGAGTTTATTAAAAATAAACTGAAACAAACACTTCAAACAATGGACATCAGTTCACAGAACATTGCCAGTGTTTTAAGTGCATATGAGGATTCAGATTTACTTCAGATTGCCCATGATGAATCTACTGGTCCTTTGAGGACAGCCTATATGAGAAATAAATATTTCATATCAGAATTCAAATATGTGGAACCAGTATCTATCAACTTTGGACTTAATGTACATCATGACATGCGACATGTGCACTATATTCCTGTCAAGAAGTCTCTGGAAGTTCTTCTTTCAGATAGAGTTTTAAGTTCAAAACTTTCAATCAAGAAAACAAAGTTGAACTTTTTTGAAGATTTCCAAGATGGTGACCTATTTAAAAGTAGACAAAGCCAAATTTCTAACAATGACTATACCTTATGGATCATACTATTTCAAGATGCATTTGAAGTAGTTAACCCATTAGGATCCGCAAAAACCAAGCACAAAATTATCGCTGTGTACATGCTTATAGGAAACTTGCCTCCATTCTGCAGATCGAAGATAGAAACAACACAACTTGTTCTCCTCTGTAAAGAGAGAGATTTGAAGTTTTTTGGTCCGGAAAAGATATCTGATAAACTATTCAATGACATCTTGGAGCTGGAAATAAATGGATTAAGTATTGATGGGAAAAGTACAATGTACGACTTTTGTTCATTCTTGGAGACAATCTTGGAAGCCACTTCCTTGGTGGTTTTGTTGAAAATTTTAGTACAGCCGAGTACCTGTGTCGATTTTGTCTGTACGTAGACCTGATTTTCTGAAGGATGGCCAGTCTAAAATATCATGTGATCTCTACGAGCAACGCACTGCTACCAACTATCATAATGCGGTAACAGGTATAACTGGGACCATTAAATCTGTGAATGGCATTAAATTTTCCTCGTGCTTCAACAATTTATTATATTTTCATGTCGCTGATGGACTACCACCTTGTTTGGGACATGATTTGTTCGAGGGTATAGTTCCATTTGATGTATACCTTTGCCTTGATTACTTCTCCAAAAAGGACTGGCTGTCAATTGATCATGTTAATCGAGCAATAGCCAAGTTCAAGTTCAAGGGAAGTGATTCTGCTGATAGACCAGCACCTGTGAATGTCAACTCGAAGAAACTGGGCGGTCATGCTGTACAAAATTGGATTTTGATTCGATTTCTACCCCTTTTGATTCACCAGAACATAAAGGATAAGGACGATGATGTTTGGACTTTAGTCATCACACTTCATAAAATAGTTTCTTTAGTGTGTGCTCCTTGTATCAGCAAATCTCAGGTCTTTTCTCTAAAGGCATTGATAGATGAGTATCTGGAAGAAAGGATTCGTTTATTTCCAGACACAAAATTGAGGCCGAAGCATCATTATCTTTCACACTATCCATCACTCATTATGCGGTACGGTCCACTTTTGAAAGTTTGGACACTACGATGTGAAAGTAAACACTCGTATTTCAAAAGATGCATTAGGAGTGCACAAAATTATATAAACATTACTGAAACTCTCTCAACCAAGCATCAACTGATGCAAGCATACTTTCAAGCAGGGACTCTATGTCCCAGTGAACTTCAATGTGATGTCTCTACACAGTTTTATCTCTCTTTGGCTAGCAACGAGGTTAAAGCAGCATATGATATCAGCTCAATAAACAAAGACTATTCTGTAACTGTTTCTGACAAGATAAAATACAGATGTTTGGAGTATGTCAAGGATAAAGTGGTTGTCATCAGAATAGATGGTTTCATTAATTACTCTGTTGGTGTTATTCAGTGTATACTTATTCAGGGTGATAGACCTTATCTGATGATGAAGCAGTATGACGCTTTCCTATCATCTGACTTGGACATTCTGGAGATCATTGGTAACATAAACAGTAATCGACCATACATATGTCTGTCTATTGAGGAAGTTTTAGATGCCTTCACACTGGAAATATACGAACAAGCTGGGATTTCCTATCTCATACCTAAGCATACACCTCCTTGTTTGAATGAATGAGTATGGTATGTTTGATATATACATGTAACTAATGACATACTATTTTTGCCTTATATAACACATGATACATCAACAAAAGACACCGTACTGTATTTACTAATTTCCATTTACCAGTGTTTCCAAGTTGAAATAGTTCATAATTGAAATATGGTATATTTTCCCGCGAAAATAAGCTTGGACTCACTTTAAAGGTGACTTTTCAACTATCAAATTCAATCGTTTCCATACTCACCATTAGGGCTGCAACGATACACTTTGTCACGATACGATACGTATCACGATACATGACCAACGATACGATACGTATCACGATATGCAAAAACAATGTTTTGCGAGGATTTTCTAGCTAAATTGCTTTAAAAAACACAGTAAATATGGGTTATTTTCGCATTCGATGACCTAAAATTGTGATATTTGTGTATCGCGATACACTTCACACGATACGATATGCGTATCGTCACTATCGTGTGAAAGCGTATCGTGATACATTGAAATCACGATGAATCGTTGCAGCTCTACTCACCATTATTAAAATAGTGTTGTTTCTGCCTATTTTTCAAATGTCAACACGATATTTCCACAGTGTTGACATCTGTCTCCCATATTTGGAATCCTATATTAGGAACGCAGAAGTAAATAATAGTAATTTTCTAGTAAAATTTTATGCACTGTACTTTTAACTGAAAACTGAACTATGGTGTAAATTGATTGGATATATTATCGTAGATTGGTTGTGAATACGAACAACCTTGTACATTATTATCAATTCCCGCGTCTAAAATTTGCAGGAGACATGTATTACACAATTTATCTAATCCGTAAAAACACACGTGGTAAACATGTACGCAAATGAGTTTCAATGACGTATTTTATCCTGACCAATCCGCATGTTATGTTACAAGCTGACCAGCTCGGTACGGAAATTGTTGAGATTTCCCGGACTTCACATAGGTGTAAACAAATCGTAATTTTTTGGTGTTGACATTCCATGATGACTTTTTTGAACAGATAGAGCTCTTATGTAAACAGAGATATCGGTTGGGTTTACATCAGATGGAAGCTCGGATTACATAGACATATTTCTAGAAATTGTAATTTCAATATTTATCTAACTTCATAGAAAGGTTAAAACTGGAAGTGTTCAAGGCTCATCGGCAAAATTCTTCCATTCCAAAATTGTGGACAAATAATAACTGAAAGTCTGAATAATATTAAACTTGAAAACAACTGGAAAGTGCCTCATTTGACAGACTTGATTGACAATCTTTCTGACATAGTTGACAATCAGATGAGAGACATACAAGGAGCATTATGTAGCTGTGGTAACTATGACTTACAGCAGATATTAATTATCACCTATCAACTGTTAATCCGCGGCAGAAGCTTGTGTTCGGCTTTTCTAGTGGGTATAATAACCGAACACAGAACTCATACAAAACATCAAATAAAATACTTATTATTGTATTGGCCCAAACTCAACCAAAAGTTGTTTAGTGATAGTTTGAACTGAAATACATACACCTATAAACTTTATTTCTTACATTTCCCATATTTGGACTTGTGTTCGGTTGTGTTCAGTTATTATATCCACCCGAGTTATACCCCTTTTTCGACTTGGAAAATTATATAACTTTAGAATGAATTACCCGATCATTTCCAAATTAAAATTTTGTATATTAGTTAGATGGCAGGAGACACACGCCAATTTTAAAATGCAGTCCAGTCTATTGTTTTCTTCAGAGTTAAGTCCCTTTATTTATGTTTCGAATTTGCCACACTTTAAATTTGCCGACTGTTGGCGGGACATGTGGTCAACTGACCTTTTATTATTCATAAATTACAGGAATGCCAGTATTCAAAGTGTGGAATTTAGGTGGCAATACGAAGAAGTATGTGGTTACAAAAACATGTGAACCAGTTGAACTAATACAAAAAGGTAAGTAGTATTTTAATTTCATACTTTTTATTATACGCCTGTTTGTAAAGACGGGACGTCACGTATTATGTTAAAAGTCTTGCCGTCTGTCTGTCAGTCCGTCCGTTAACTTCTTCATTTCTGGATGACAACTTATGTTTTCTTTCTTGATTGTTCGAAACCTGGTATGTGGTTTAATTCCCACAAAATACAGGTCAAGTTCGATTATGGGTTCCGTCTGACATTTTCCACTTGAGTTATGGCCCGTAATTCAACATATACAATGATACACACTCTCTCCGGTTGTAACTATCTGACATCGGCACTCACAATCGGCCGATTTTACACTCAAACAATAGGTAAACAGATGACGGTCGCAAATCGTTATCGGTTAATCACTACTAATTTGACTAAACTATGTCTGCATGCCATCATATCGAGCAACCATAAATACAAAACTACCTTCAATTGCTCAATTTTGTAGTCTTTTTTTTGTGTGCATTTTAGCTACCTTAAAATTCGCCCAACCAATCAACAAAATTGTCTTGGCCAAAGACGGAACACAGGTAGATGAATGCGAAATTCTGGAGGAAGTAAAGACCGAGCTACTTATGTGCCTGGAGGAGTGTCAGAGTTGGGAGGCTATTCCACAGCTGGTGCATCCTACATCTGATCCAAGCTCAGAAGGTACCAGTATTAATGAAACATCTGCCTTTACAATTTTTCCAAATACAGACTTGTTCTAATACTATTATTGTCGGATTGTACAGTGTATTCAGACTACTTGGCGCAGCATGAAAGATGTTAAAATTAATTTTAAAAGCCTGATGCAAGATTGTGCTGCCATTCCCGGGACATATTTCTAACTTCAAAGAGATCAAAGATCGGTACCGCCGATGTTAGTTTCTGTGATGATTACAATGTTTTGAATGCTACGCCTACACGTCGTTTGATTGTTTGAGTCAATACTGGTACATAAAATGTGATAAATTCGGCTATTAATTCCCGTTTGTCATTCATTTAATTCATACAACACGACTACATGCCCAATATCATAATTCTAGGTACCACCAGCTGGTACCACGTGCATTAAATATTTCAGCGTAATTTTACATAAATAAGTTATTTATGTAAAATTACACTGAAATCTTCAATGCACACGGTTATTTGAAATAACACTCTAACATTGACTGGCCCAAACATGACCGAAGTCGACGAACTTCAACGAGTAATCGTGCATGCGCAGTGAACACTTCCTGTTATTTCATGTTTCCTATTTTCGATGTGCTTGCTTAAAAATTTAACACAAAAAATTGTCCGCAGTAATGCAAACTATAAACATTTGATGAAATTGTCATATACGGCACCATGACCGCGATTAACCGGTTAACCTCGGTTATTAGTCACGGTTAACCGGTCACGAAAATCCCGTGACCTTTTCAGCCCTAGAAAATAATAAAACACCTTATATCAACTCAAAATTTTGTGTATATGTTGATTATTTAAGATTAGAAAGTGTGTCGTTAGTTTTTGTTATTAGTATATGTAGTACATTGAAGTTATCCTATTTCTGTAGGTACACATCTGCCCGTATAATGTTGTATAACATGTAATCCAATTTTGACTTTTGTTGACATAATTATACAAAAATATGCAGTCTGATTTATTCAATCAATTCGCTGGCATCTATAGTTCAGTGCCACGTGTTGTTGTCTATCAATCATTTTGAGAGACAATGGACAATCGATATTAGTATAAATATAAACACGAAACTCAGTAATTTATAAACCATCTCAAACAATGAGCACGAAGTCACAAACATCTACCGCAGTTATGGCCCTTTGCCAATTTCTCTTGATTTTCAGCTTGTTCGAGTGCAATAACTCGGAACAAATATTAGCCTATTTTGTGGTCTGGATAGATTGGAATTTTTTCTATCAATTGATTATAAAAAAAAAACTCATGAAAGAAAAACTTATTGACTGGGACTATACCTCAAATTTGTTACCCTCAGTCAGGGGACATTGTGGTTGGCAGACCTTTTATTCATATTTCTATCAATCAGTTATTTTGCTTTTTGTAGCCTCCTGTTCAACGCCGCAATCAACCTCAAATAGCAGAGTCTTAGCCTCTCCCATCAACACAGTCACCAGCTCAGTGGAGTCTGCAGAGCGATCAAAACCTGTCAGACGTTCTACCAAAGGATGGGAAGAACAATTTCAAATTCCTTATGATGAGTTTCCTCAAATCTTCAAGACGTCATTGAAGGATGGGGTAAAACCACCCGCAGCATCCAGTCGAGAAATGGTGAGGATTCTGTCGATGAAAATGTATGAAATTGAGCCACTTCCTGGAAGAGCTGCAATCAAAACAATCGCTTCAAAAATGACTCGAGAATTCCCGAAAGCGTTTCAAATTTCTATCACTGGAGAGATAATAGACAATGGTACAGACAATTTGTGTGAGAAGATAGAAAACAGAATTGAGAACTTAAGACGAAAGTTGAATAGAAATAAGCGTGTTTCTGCTAGTGGTGATGGTGGTCGTGCCAAAAAAAAATTGTCAATGGCTTCTAACAAGAATCGGAGCTCCTGTGTGAACTGGCAGTCGGAAATGGATCCCGAGAGCGAACAAAATATGAGTGGAAAGAGAGACCAGTTGAAAGAAACAGCCAAGCTGGGAAATATAAACTTAGATCTTGTTTCTGATCTGATGTCTGAAACTTTTCCACTTCAGCGGATAGAGATAAATCAGAGTACCCATATTGGTACCCTGTGTGACGACTGGCCATTTCTGTTTCATCCGAAATTCCTCATCCGTCATTTCGACAAACTGATTGGGGATGGACAGTCTATAACAGAAACGGCTGAAAGACGTCTTGACAAGCGTGCTATTCCAATATATGAATTCATCAAGAATTATAAAAAGGGATCCATCAAGGCAGTGGCGACAGATCTCGAAGGCATCAGTGAACAGCTAAATGGGAGTCAAAAGCCGATGAAATATGGCCTCTATCACCTCTTGACGGCATATTTTCAGGAGCCTGTTAAGCAGCTGATTCGCCATTATGAGGTATTTATAAACATACAATCATAAAACGCATGTACTAATCTAGCTGATTTTATTAACCTTTCTGATTCACACATGAGCTGTTTATGAGATAAACAGATAAATACTCATTTTCAACAACAAAATGCCCCTGTGTGGTCCCCGGGTGAGCACGATGGCACATGTTTATAGTCTTGGACTTTGGACACGTTCCAGCATAGAGTAAAGAATAGGACCATGGTAGTCACTGCCTGAAGTAAAAGACTTCTAAAAGTGGGAGGAGTAATGGACGTTTAGTAGAATCCGATCCATCAACATCCATTCATAAATTCGATACTGGCGGAAAAACTTTGCCAGCGATCGTGATTCAAATACCACTTGAGGCGAATCAAGTTAACCCTTTACCCAACCAACCGACCAAAAACGCCCAAATAAAGCTTCAACAGCCTAAAATATCTTCGGTCTGTCTCAATAACACCATACAAATATGGATATCATTGGAACCGGTTCATTGACCACATTGTGATGGTTACCGTTATGCCCTGTGCCAATGCATTCTCTTATATATGCGAGTCGACCATAGGTCGCCTCGCATATATAAGAGAATGCATTGGCCTAAAAAAATATTTATAATATTTTTCTACATTCTTGACAATTTTATCATTTTTAATATGTGTTAAGCCAATGCATTCTCTTATATATGCGAGGCGACCTATGGTCGACTCGCATATATAAGAGAATGCATTGGCACAGGGCCGTTCTGTTGGGTAAAGTGTTAATCGGGTTCGGTCAGAATATTTGTGTCGCTTTCCCCTTTCTGCAGCTATTCCTCTTTTTTTTAACCAAAAATCGTTTAATTTGCCTGGACTCCGAGCCAACCTCTTGTTAAACTTGGCATATGGCTTATGGTCATTAAGATACAGGATGATTTGATATGGGGGCTTAATCCTACAATTTTACCTCTTGTAAAATTAATTTGTTCACTGCAATTTTTATCTTTTGATTGGTATATTTCAGACAACAGCAAGTCCTTCAGAAATAGAAAGTGACAAGAATGCCCCAGTGAGCCCATATCTCGCAGTTCTAGGTATGTAATTCTACTTGTACTAGTAATTATGCCCTTGGGTCCCACTCTGAAATAGAATGGGGTGTATATTGGTGACTGCGTCTGTCCATTTGACCATTTGTTCGTCCATCGGAGGCATCCGTTTATGTGTATGTCTGTGTGCGTCTGGGCTCAGTATGTTTTACAAAATTGCAAGCATCACCAATTGGTATGTGCGGATTTATGTCAGGTAGGATATAACTTGAAAAGTGTTGGCTTTATTTTCCCCCATTTGTCCCTTCTTTCCACGCAACTATCTCAAGATTCTCAGCCGTGATTTATCAGATCTCAATGAAATTTGGTATGGAGATTCAATATCAGGGGTCAGTATACTGACTTTGAAGAGATGTTTAAGGACAAAGTCAAACTAAGGTTTTGCCATGAGGTATTAATCGCTTCTATCAGGCATCCGTCAGTTGGTGCGGTGGCCACAATTCCTTTAGCATGGGCTATAGAGCGAAGCAATGTTCCAATCATCATGAATAATTATACCCCCCCCCGCAACGAAGTTAGGGGGGGGTATACTGGAGTCAGCTTGTCTGTCCGTCCGTCGTCCGTCTGTGGACACAAATTTGTCCGGAGTTTTTCTCAGTCGTTTTTTTTATAATTTTCCGTAAAACTTGGCACAGACATCAACCACCATGGGAACCTGTGCACCTGCGATTATGACGTCTGTCGGACTTTTTTTGGTGGAGTTATCCCCCCTTATTCGACTTAGAAATTTTTCGCAACATGTATACTTTTGTCCGAGCTTTTATTCCTACATTTTTCGGTCAATTTTTTTGTGTGGAGTTGTTCCCCTTTTTCGACTTAGAAATTTTTTTGCAACATACATAATTTTGTCCAAGCTTTTATTCCTACATTTTTCGGTCAATAGGTTTAAGATTAGGGTTATGGTTGTACACCTGCAATGCACCTGTAAATATTATGAAAATGTCATGTAGATGAGAACAAGTGTTTCAGGAGTTGGCCAGTTATTGAACATGTCTGCCTGCAGTGATTTTGTTCAAGTCATTGTCATGTTCAAGATAACATAGTGTCATTGACACTTCCATAGAATGTTAATATGAACATCTTTTGTAATATTCACAACTATTATTTCAGGAAGCAACATGTTCAGAGGAAAGGTTATCCATCTGATAATCGAGAAGAAAGTAGTCTCCCCTGAGATGATGGATATTGAGGACAGCTTTTTTGTGCTATTTTTAACACATTATGTGTTCAACTTAGAATATGAGAAGTCGGTAGCACTAAGTTTGGAGTTTATTCAAAGGTAAGTTTAGTAAATGGCTAGTTGTTGTCGCATTTTACCATCTATTATTACAACTTGGTTAGATTGTTGAAAACTGGTAATACTGACATTTATTATGCCATTAGCTATATATACTGACCAATCAGCGTTGAGATGTGTTGACAGGATGTGGATACGTATATCATATGACCATTTGACAAGATACAACCCCAACCATAAATTCTATGTCCGGTTTCTGGCTTAATCATTTGATTACTGAAACGACTCAACCATTTAGATGTAGATTTATACATTGGGCCCCTGTCGTCCCCGAGTGTCAGAGCATGATTGATGGCACAAGTTAATAGTCTTGGACTTGGAATCCAGCATGGAGTAAAGAATAGGACTAGGGTAGTCACTACTTGAAGTAGAAGTCTTCCAAAAGTGGGAGGAGCAATAAATCAGGGTTTCTGCTAGGGGTAAATTTCCGGGGGCCATTTGACCAGGAGGGGAAAACTACGAACAGCTGGGCGCAACCATGGTTCGCTTACGACTGCGAAAATTATAAAAATTCAATCCTAAATGGCACAATTTCCTGTGGAGATATATATACTGGAAGATAGACGCTGGTTTATATTTGTGCATGACTGTTGACGCTATTGCTACCGGTATGTTATCATTTACAATTTGATGCCACAGCTAGAATTCATGTTCTCTTTTTTTCGAGCTCATTTCATATTACCATAAATTGGCCTCTATAACTCTGTTTATGTGAGCTTATAGCTGTAAATTTTGAACTTGTCAACTTGATAACTCAAACAAACGATTTATGTTATATTTGGTATATGCGTCTTAAATAATATCTTGATCAAGTTCGAAAAATAGTCTAAGTTAAGGTCCTTTGTTTTGTTAGTTTTCACGAAGTTTGTGCTTGTCAGTACATGTTGGTCTGTTTTAACATTATCCATTGCCCAATATCCAACGGTAGCCAAGATTCAACCTTCCACACTTAACCTTGCCATTGTTATTAAATGCTTAATCTGAAATATTCTATAGGCTATTAGCTGATATTATTTTATTTGCATCCTTTTTCAGAATAATGATGGATATTAATCCAAACAGAGGCGGCATGTCATCTGGGAAAATGCATGTAAAGATAGCACACTTACTGGAAAAGTTACAGGAGTCGGAGAGTGTATGGAAGGTTGCGGAGTAAACCCACAGATTTGCACTATGCCATAAAAAGTAGCATAACCGTACATAATCCGAGCTTCCTTCTGATGTAAACCCAAACGCTATCGCTGTTTCCATCAGAGATACATGTGTAGAAAAAAGTATACGTGGATTTTTCAGACTGACCCACAATCCTGGGCCGGTCCAAATACACCATTTTAACAGATCAAAATTGCCCAATTGTTGGTAGGCCAGTTAAAATCAACATTTCAACTATCAAATTCAACCGTTTCCATACTCGCCATTATTAAAATAGTGTTGTTTGAGCCTATTTTTCAAACGTAAACACGATATCTCCACAGTGTTGACATCTGATTCCAATATTTGGAATACCATATTAGGAACGCGGAAGTAAATAATAGTAAATTCTAGTGGAATTCACACGCTGTATTTTATCTGAAAACTGAACTATGGCGTAAATTTATTGGATATATTATCGTAGATTGGTTGTGAATACGAACAATCTTTTACATTAGCATCAATTACTGCATCTAAAATTTGCAGGAGACATGTATTCATTAATATTACACAATTTTACTCTTTTGTGAAAATACACGTGGTAGACGGTATATGCAAATGAGTTTCAATGACCTATTTTATCCTGACCAATCCGCACGTTATGTTACAAGCTGTTGTATCGATATGGAAATTGCACAGACGTAAACAGACCGTATTTTTTGGTGTTGACATTTATAAAGACTGTTTAGAATTATCTTTCGACCACGATAATGGTTTGGGTAATTACTCAGTTTAATAGTTGAAATGTTGATTTTAACTGGCCTACCAACATTTGGGGAATTTTGATCTGTTAAAACGGTGTATTTGGACGGCCCAGGATTGTGGGTCGATCTGAAAAATCCACGTATACTTTTTTCTACATCTCTGATGGAAACAGCGATCTAGCGTTTGGGTTTACATCAGAAGGAAGCTCGGATTAAACAGTACAGTGCTTTATCAAGTCTGCAGACAATGATGTTTTACATTTGTCCATCAACATATGGTTTCTTTTTAATATATTTGCTATATGAGTCTTCCATAATAATATATTGATCAATTTCAAAAATCCAAAAAAAAAATTGTGGAGTTATGGTCCTTAATTGAATTTGGTTTGTTAATTTTCGTGAATATATAGCTCATTACCGCAATAATTCAAACAAATGTCAACTGATTTTTCTTTTATATATGGCATATGATTCTTCCATAATAATATAGCCTTATATCCAGCTGCAACCAAAACAACGTGGCCTGCCTTGCGTTGCACTTGTAGATACATTATTTATTATACACCCATCTCAAAGAGAATTGGGATTATACTGTATTGACTACGTCAGTCCGTCTGTCTGTCAGTCTTTTCATGTCTGCACCATAAAATCGTGACGCTTTGTTAGATTATGTTTCAAAATGAGGAGACGATGTGTCACAAACGAAACAAAACTTTTTTACAATCGTTGAAAGTCACAGGTCAAGGTCGATTCCATGTCCACTCCAGAAAATAGGTATGCTTCATTATATTCTGTTACAACTTGGTTGTTTATATTGAGGAGACGTGTGAGTCGAGAACACATTTTTATCCCCCGCAAAACAAAGTTTGTAAGGGGATATATAAATGGCTTCTGTCCGTCCGTCCATCTGTCCTTAACACCTTTCACCTCTGATATCTCGGTCATTGAATGTCGAATTTTAGTGCAATTAACTATGCTGATATATTAAGTTCTGTCCGCCCCTTTTCATAGAGATATGGGCTTTTTTAAACTTTGAAAATTTCTGTATTCATGGTTAATAACTGTGGTGTGTGCGATTTTAATGAAATTTGGTATGCTGATAGCCTATTATTTTGTAAAGAACACACATAAGTATTGCAAAGATTGCAAGATGACTTTAAATAAACATTTCTGGTGGATAACATGTCGCTATTCTTTGCGAGATGACTGAACGCCGGTATCTTGATCAGCAACGTATTTTTATAATACCGTAACCGCGAACAGGCAGTCGTATTTTGTGTGGGTGTGATGACGTTTGAATGATGACGTTCTTTGAACGTCATCTGTGGTGGTCATTTGGTCACCCGCAACATTATGTAAATATTTCATTTCAGCATGTTCGGTTTTCATGTTTGTAAATATTTCAAATAAATGTTCCTACACGATAAAACAGTTTATTACACGCTTGTTCCTATAATTGACGTTTCATACGGATTCCGTTGACGGACTATTTTTGAAAGTACCGAATGACATTCCATCAATCAATGCAATGAAAGTCTGCCACGCCGCCAATCAAATAAGGAATACATCTGTTTTTATTAAAAGTGAAGTTACGACTTTTATATCCTGACCATCTGATAAGTTTTATTTTTATCGATTTTTTGAGACCTTTAACGCTAAATTATTGCATCATTTTGTTTACAATCGCTCGCACACGTGTGACGTGGTATTCACACAGCTGATCCGTGTTTTTGTTTTCATTTTGAGCAGACAAACTGTCAAATTTTACTTTTCCTTATTGAAATGGATGCTAGGACGCGAATCGTGTAATAAACACAGAACGGCACGATGTGTAAATGGGTTTGTCGACCCGGCACTCGTGCTATCGTGATAGGATAGAATTTGAGGGGTAAGCGCTTCTCGTTCTATCCTTCTGCAATAGCACTCGTGCCGTATCGACAAACCCATTTACACATCGTGCCGTTCTGTGTATGTAGGAAGCCATATTCACATAAATTATATTTGTTTGATTAATGTAGCATGCTAACCCTGGGGCGCGTTGCACAAATAGATGCTCGCACATCGTCATGTGTTTTTGTGCACAACGTCGCAGACTTTGACTTAGTCAGACTATATCACGTGTCAAGCCGAACTTTGAACTCATCTTGTGCTTAAAATAGAACGCGCATGCAGTCAGCATAATCCATTTCCAGGAATTGCGCAAGCGGCTGTTACTTTAATTAAATCAGCTTGGCTATTTAAACATCTTCATTGGTCAGCGAGTTAAGTCCACGCTAATTACAAGGGGGCTTTATGTAGACAATGGACAGCCTATTAATATATTGCATCCTTTTCAAAATCTCTCTCGAAGTAAACGCACACAAGATTTTTTGGCTCCTGACTTTTTGCATATGGATAATCTTCATGGTGCAATTTTTCTATTTAATTCATTCCTTTTCGTTACTCTCATCAGGCATATGGTTTTTGGAAGATAGTCTTTGATTTGGTCTGTTAGGCGGTCGTTTGGTCGCCCGCAACATTATGTAAATATTTCATTTCAGCATTTTTGGTTTTCATGTTTGTAAATATTTCAAATAAATGTTCCTACATGATAAAACATTGTAGGAAGCCATATTCACATGAATTATATTTGTTTGATTAATGTAGCATGCTAACCCTGGGGCTCGTTGCACAAAAGTATAGTTTTAATATGCATATCCCTTTTCCTTTTAGAACATTTGGTTCACTGATTTTATCGAAAGTAATGTTACCTAAAATTGAATGATATCCGTACTAGCTGACATATTTTTCATAGATGACATTTTGATTATGTGCGTAAAAGTATGGATATCCGTAAATAAAGAATCTACCTGCAATGGTGTATTTTTACAGCATTTCGGTAATTACTAATTTACAGAAATTTAGAAAATACAGAATTTCCGTAGGTCTTATTTTTACGGAAATACCGTAAAATATGTGACAAGCCGTAATTTTAGCGGTATTTCCATAATTATTTATTTTACGGAAATTCCGTTACAATTTACGGAATTTCCGTATATCTTTTTAATACGGAAGTACCGTTACAATTTACGGAATTTCCGTATATCTTTTTATTACGGAAGTACCGTTACAATTTACGGAATTTCCGTATATCTTTTTATTACGGAAGTACCGTTACAATTTACGGAATTTCCGTATATCTTTTTATTACGGAAGTACCGTTACAATTTACGGAATTTCCGTATATCTTTTTATTACGGAAGTACCGTAAAAAATACGGTAGAAAGTACTGGTCCTATAAATGCCGGTACTTTCTACCGTATTATTTTACGGATAATTCTTACAGTGCAAATCACCAGAATGGGACAAAGGCGAATATGTTTTATTTGAAGTTCTATCATGCTCGGGAACGTTCTAGAAAGATCACTGAAATGTCACTATATATGTGTATCAGGAATCAAGCATTAAATATAATTCAGAAACATGTCAATATAGCATAACAGGTAATGCTGTCAAGACACGTTATGTCATTACAAACGTTTATAGCGATTGTACTGACTGTCCAAGATCGCGAACTTTTCCCCAGCTTGTGCGAATTTTGTATACATTTTGGGTTCAAAGTGACTTAGTCGGACAGGTGCACAACACACTGTGCCATCAGAAATAGACCAGCCATGCAGCCAATTATGTTTTAAAGAGCGCGGATTTGGGTTAACTGCATTGTGTGAGAACGTAGCATGATTCGCGTACATCCATATGCATTTCAGTAGGTTGCTTTCCCGAGTAATGGTGCCCTTTTCTGTGCATATAAATAGCACCAAAGTGAACATACGCTTTCTCACCAGCAAAATGATAAATAGTCGATGTGTTGGAACTGTAGTATACCATAAACAAACATGGCATGTCGAGCTTGTAAAATAGACGGATATTCTTGTGAATATACGGATATGAACGAGCGTATTTTACCATTTAATATGTTATCGCAAGTCTTCAAAAGTTAACAATCGTTATTCACACACAAACATAATTAAATACGTCGTTCAATGTGATTATACTACATAAAACGATCACCCATTTCACAATAACGAAATAGCGTATGATGACATTAAACTTTCTCGCGATGTTCCCAACAGTTGAAGGTGTTTTATTTTAACTAATAGATTGTCATGATATGGTAGCATTCTGGGAATGACATATACATGGCAGCTATACCTAAACATTCCATATACAATTTGCTTAATTTTGGTGTGATTCATATTCTTGAATACACGCAGGTGGTGAATTAGTCGGCGCTTTAAGACATATTTGTGTTCATTTTCCGATTAACGGACGAATGTACGACGTCGTTGTCGGACTCTTCTTAAGTTATAACACTTTACATTACGTCTCGTCCTATTAATGCGAAATATGCAATCAGCGATCTTAGCAAACGGGCAATAAAGTCATACATTTTCACTCGTGCCACATACAGATGATAAAGAGACAGATTTTAAATGGTCAGATCTAAATTCAAAAAACGTATGCTATATACCAGATGGGAATTTAATACCAAACCTTAGATAGTTACGTTCGGAAATTATAATACCAAAATTAGCGACTTATCAAGGTTGGGGTGTCGGGCGGTATACGCTGACTCCCATTCATTCAATTTGAATATATCATATATTAAAATGGTTTCAATTCAATTGAGAACTGCAAGCGAAAGTCCGCGCATAAGACGGATTGTGCTTTATGAAAATGTGGTCCATGCCGAGAAGTCTTATAACATTATACGGCTGACACCACAGTTTCGTTAATTTTAAAATATCAAAGTCGAGGATTATTTTTATAAAAAATGGGGGTTTTAAAAAAAGTGAAAACAAAAGGAACTACTATTCTAAAACTAATGAATTTTGAGCGTTTTTGGACTCAAAATATGTCAATTTTAAGCCGCATCGTGATAAAACTGCAGAATTACGGCCGATTGACAAGACAGACAGCCGACATTGTTTTGAGTGATTACCCATTAGCCAATATAACAATTAACGCAGTGCGCCGAACAGGAATGGATGTTGAAATATATCATCAGTGGTCATTGGTTTAATTTGTCAAAAATTCCTGGTTTCGTCTTCTGTCTATGTTTAAGACGCTCACATAGACCAAATCCAGCTGTTGCGCTTCGTCTAGGAGAAGATCTGGGCACAAGCACTTTCTACACATGGACTTTATTAGTACATTTTTCGATGTGTTATAACTTGGCCATTTCTCAACCGATTTACAAAATTCTTTTACGAATAGCATCAGTACGTCGTGTAGATACACGACAGTAAAAATGGTTGGAATCGGTGACCAAAAAAAATTTGACAAATTTTGCACCCCTCCCTAGGTCGACAAATTGTATTCGGACCTTGGTGAAAATTTTCTCGATTTGTGCCCTTTCGTTAGTTAACACGGTTACGTAACCCGAATTCAGCTGCTTGGCTTCTTATAGGAGAAGATCTGGGCACAAACTTTTTCCAAAATTGTTGATTAAGGGCCATAACTCTGGAAAGCAAGTTAGGACATAAACCTAAATGTTTCATTCAGTTGTAACTTGGCAAGGTGCATATACCTACCAAATTTCAATGATTTATCTTTTTAACTTTCTGAGATATAAGGGTTACAAAATATATTAAGAAGAAGAAGAAGAAGAAGAAGAAGAAGTAGCATAAATAATGAAAAGGAAAAAGAAAAAATTGAATAACAATATACTTCCATATTAAAATATGGAAGTATAATAAATACACTTCGCATCGGCGTGTATAGTAGAAATTGGCCACAGAAACTGATTGTAGGTCAAATTCTACTATACACGCCGATGCGCAGTGTATCTATTTCTTTAAAATGATTTCAATATCGCTACAGGTAACCGTTGGTACACGTATATATTATTGTAAAGCAAGTACCATGCGTAAGCTTTGGAACTGTAACTAATTTTATTACGTAAATTCGGAAGGGAATTATTCTCTGTAACATTTTATACTCGTGGGGACCATTTTCTGAAACAAACTTATGTTTATATGCAGTGTGTGTTAGCATACCGCCAACTTTTCATTTCTCGGAACCTTTGCGGTCTTCCCCGAAATTACGTTACATCGCTCTACGTTAATCGTTTCAATTGGACAATATTATCTTGGTGATACTGATATTGAGTTCTGACTGGCGCTATACTGACATGGAATCCCGCAATTATGTAAATAGAAAGTCGGTATGCAAGTAATCAGACCCATTATTTTTACTTGTGGGTCTGTAATTAACTTAGTCTGGTTTATACTACAGGTATCCCGAACGGCTATATCGGCTATATCGGCATAGGCAAACGTATGTGTACGCCTGGGGTGGCGAGAGAATAATCTATAGAAACATGACTGATTTATTGGTGTTTATATGACCCGTTTGGCAAAGCACCCCAGTGCACAAACTTTGTTCTATTGTCAACAGAATTTATGTCGCATTAGTGAAGTTTTAAGCACCTTTGATATGCTTATTTCTCAAACGGCAATAAAATGGTGTTTTTGTGCCAGAGATTGTGTAAACGTATAGGCCTATACAATTCATGAAAGTTCTAATTCAATCTAAGAAAGGGTATAGGCCTATTTATGGCCAAACAAGATTTCTGACAGAGTTCTTGTGCAATCCGGATGAGTATGTTTGAATCGAGCTGTGAGACTGGTTTACAACTGAGATTCTAACATGAGCCGTGGGATGTTGTTTCTGCTGTTTATGGTTCTGTGTGTTAGGGATACAGATTCCGCCGGTGAGCACAAATGTCGAAAACCAGTTTAGTAGGGACGAAAAATGCGAGGTGTGTCCAGAAAAAAGTTAATTTATGCGACTAGTATTTTCTTGTTGGAAAATTATTCAGTTTCTTGATCGCGTGTCGCCAAATTAATTTTCCAATGGCATTTCCAAGCCTATACCAACTCGATTTTTGGGACTTTTTTGGACCGCATGTATTTATTTCTTATCACCTTACTCGAAGATTTTATGCAAAGAAGCGCGCTAGTGTTTAGTAATCGGAATTGATAGCAGACTTCAAATTAGACAGTAACCAATAATAAAATACTAGTCGCATAAATTCACCTTTTTCTGGACACCCCAGGGGGGGGGGATTTTCTGGGCACGTATGCCGGGGTGGATGGGTGGTCGATGGGACCAACAAACAATTTTTTCCGCAACACAAATGTTTTTTCCTGCAAGTCTTTTTGACTGTTTTTGCAATGAGTTTAGAATATCAATATTAACATAAATGAAAAATTGCATGATGATCAGACAAACAGTATAGCCTGTAGCCCATGCTAATGGATTGAATTTTGAAATCCAAGATGGCCATGTTTTTTTGGCCGAATGACCCGAAAATGACTCGTCCTATTTACATGTCAATGTTAACTTCCCTGACAAATAGTATCAACAGAAATTAATATACAGCTGTTTACAGTGAATTCTCCCCGCAAATCTCTGTTTTAGTGTTAAAAGGGGGTGGGTGTCCAAAAATGGTCGGAAAAAACTGCCGAAAACGGAAAACATTTTGGACGCTTGGTGGGTGGGTCCCAACAAGGGTCGAATGGAAAAAATCAGCATACGTACCTGAACATTTTTTCCGACTCCACCCACCCCGGACACCCCTTGCATTTTTCGCCCCTAATAGTCTTTAACCCTTTCTATGCTAAATTGATTCTTCCATTCAGTTATGCCACATTGTTCATATGGAGGGGTGTTTGGTAACAGTATACTGTAAGCAGACAGACATAATAATATATATTAATAGGTGAGAACAGTACTGTTCAGATAATAAGTTCAGCAAATGACCTTGTTTGTTGACGACCTTGTTTGTTGAACTTTTTTTCTGAACATTTCCTAAGGGAACTACTCTTCAATCAATATTCAGTACAAAAGCGTTAAAGCGACGTTGACGGTTCAATTTGTCGCTTTCTTTTCATAAATATGTTTTATATACACTGATACAAAATATACATGTATTAATAGTTAACTTCGGACATTTGCAACTAAATGGATTGGATTGTAAATTAAGTAACCATCCCATCACCTCAAACCCCAACCCATCCGCCCCTTCCCTATAATTTCAGACACTTTGGCCGTTTTTTGCCTCGCTGACATCATTTATAGTACATATATCTGGCCTGTTTTATTGTATTTATCAGTCTGCTAATCAGAAAGTTGGGTTTCCTGTCACCATATAAAGAACTTCCTCATCGATGGCAAAAGGTTTCTATTATTAATTACACCTGCACTATTGTCACATCTCCGATCGTTCTGTACCCAACCAACCCATCACAGTCTTTGTTGCTGCAATACGAAACATCGTTAATTCGGTCAGTTGTCATGATCAGTTTTAAATAAACATTTATTTTCTCCTTAGTACACACATTCACCAGAGTAGAAACAAAACAAAAAAATGCAATCGGCACTTATTTTATTACTCCGAGTCTAAGTGTATACGTCCATGTACTGGCAAGATTACATGGCAGTTGTTGCAGGAATTTTCTCATAGAAACCTCAACATGGCGTCAGAATATGAACGGCAACATGCAAATTATAAATGCATATTTATGAAAGCTAACGAAATAATAATTAAAATGTTGGTAGTTCCACATGAAAGGGTGCTACGAACACGTTGCTTTAAACTACTTACATGGTTGATTCATGGGAGATAAGCACAGTTGCGAATGTATGACCGTACCACGATGGGGCCTATAGGAAAAAGAACAAAATAGTGATAACAGTTATCGGGCTAGATAATCAAATAAAACTATTTCTGATTGGATATAATTTTGATTAACCTCACATACATTCCCTTGTGCTCCAGTCAGAAGGAGCCTTTCTGAATGACTTCAGTGCTAGTATATACTTTGTTATATTTTAACATACTCCCCGAGGTCTGTCTTCCGTGACTATTAAAGGCCGACATGGCGGTTTGGGCTCCAAAATACATATAATATTATTCGCTTTTGAATTTTTCTCTGCATCGAAATAGGTCGATAAACATCTGAACTACCTATCTACGAACATTATGTAACAAAAAAGACGCATTGAAGTAATGAAAAATACAACTGTGAATACGGTGTTTGGGTCCCAAACACAACCAGCGATATGGAACAGAAAAGAGCGTTCCGTGGTAGATTATTCCTGGTGTGGTAGCATTAAAGATTGTTTGCCATGCTTTTGGCGAAAAGTTGAAAACGGCTGAAAATGGCTGTGACTTTGGCAAGTGTTCTTCAGAGCTTATGAAGCCGTAACATAAAAAGTTCGTTTATTTATCGACCTATCGTGTCCGTCGCTCCAACTTACGTAACAAAAAAATTGGAGGTTCCAATGAGCCATGTCCGTTTAATACACACCATTTCATCTAAAATAATACATATTATATTCAAATTAATTTTTTTTATCTTCCTACCTGATTTTTGTTGTATCTATTGTGGCCACGTACTGCACGATGCCACTGAATTCTCAATATCTTGTGTTAAATCGGACCGTGGATCTTTAAAGATACATAATCCGATTCAACACTCCTAAATTACTATCTTTTTTGCTTCCGGGGGGGGGGGGGGGGTAAACAATATTTGATTCGAGTGATGGAACCTATCTATCAAAGCTCAGAGTTATCAGATATCGATTTTTTATTTTTTGTTTTATTTTTTACCACCTGGAATATTTGGCGGCCTAGCAAATATTCAACGAGCCGACCGACATACTCTCGATACCAAATTACGTTGAACAAAATACTGATATATAACACGTTTTGGAAAAAGTTATACCAGAGTTGACAGTGGTTAGCATTATTTTTGGATAATTAATCTATTCTGATAACAAAAGCGACTTTTGAACAAATGTTGATGTTGTTGTTGTTGTTGTTTTTGGAATCTGATGATACGGAAACCATCGATTCAACTCCTTCGACATTGAAAGAATTCCAATTGCACCCTTATTTTGTTGGCCAAATTTGTACCCTTTGGGTTGTAATTTTCCGACTAAAAATAGTCAACCGCAAAATGTCTGACTACCGTTTCGAATTTGTTTGTCGCCATTGAGTTTGAATTTTTCAACTGAGAATATAAAAAGTGACAGAGTTGACAGTGGTTAGCATTATTTTTGGATAATTTATCTATTCTGATAACAAAAGCGACTTTTGAACAAATGTTGTTGTTTTGTTTTGTTTTTGGAATATGATGATACGGAAACCATCGACTCGGATTGTGTATACCTTTAAACACATCTTATGTTATTGACATTCCAACACGCAATTTAGCCAGGTTTATTTCCGCATAATTTTGCATGATGTATAGTTTATACCATACCAAGATCGCGGATAAAACAGGGTCGTTTCGTGCATGCAGCAATACTTCTATACGTTTTATTACACGTGTAAACATTTTGCCCGAAGAGAGTACGTTATGGTCTTATTATACACGATTCTGATTTAATCTTTATTAATAGCTTACAGATTACTGTTCTCTGTTCCTAGTCGCCTATAATTTACAGAATGTGGGGGGTAAATACTATATAATTTGTTCTCGTTTATAATCAAAATTGCTTGCTGTCCCCTGGCTATTTTGCATTTGTAAGCGCTTAATATCAGTGCATTTATAAAACATTTCCATGGGATTATAGAAAATCGGTTCTATGTTCTCGATTCTCGCCACTCGGTACAATGTGCAATTGGATGGCATGTAATTTCTTCGCATATCCCGTATAGTGCAGACATGCATGGGAGAACATAACGAAGTTATGGGGTACATGTGTACTGGAATCGGGTATTTAGTACCGTGGGAACACGTGTACCTGAGATTATGAGGTTCCTCTGATTTTTATTGGATTTTTTTTAGCCAAACTTGACAAGTTTGAGCTATTGTCGTGGGTTGGCGTTCGTCGTCCGTGCGCCCACCCATCAACAATTTCCCTTGGCACACCATACAGGCCACATCTCTCATCCGATCATCACCAAACTGCATATGGATCTTCGGTGTCTCTCGATGGGAGCCATTAATTTTCCCCGATATTCGTTAAAACATGGCCGCCATGCAGCAGCCATCTTGGAATTCAAATTCAAATCCATCGACACACCGCGCAGTCCGGGCTCAATACTATGAACAATTTTATACCTGTAAATACACACAGTGATTTCATAGTACAGGGAAAATTTAGCCGTATTATTGTAACACCTTAGACTGGGCGAGGGGTGAAACACCTAAAACGTAGAAAAAACTAACTCACCACTCTGTCCCATTCACCTGTTATCAGTGTTATCTGAATATCAGTTCAAATTAGACGGACATGTATATAGAGCTAAAATAACTGACAATAATTTCTATGATTGATTGTTTGTTTATTTAACTCAATGTCACAATTAAGTGGCGAATACAGAGTATTAAATAATTAACATATATACATATATTTACAAAAGGGGGCCACTGTTGTCTGGCTTGCCATTTTTCTATGGCAGAGGTGCATATTTGTACTATCGTCGTCGTCGTCGTCGTCGTCGTCGTCACCACCGTTATCATCATCATCATCATCATCATAATGATCATCATCATCATCATTATCATCATCGTAATCATCATCTTAATCGTCATCATAATCATCATCATCATCATAATCATCATCATCACCGTCACCATTATCATCATTATCGTCACCATCATCATCATCCTCATAATCATCATCATCATCGTCGTCGTCGTTTCATCCTCATATTCATCTTCATCATCATCATCATCATCGTCGTCTTCAGTCTCATCATCATCATCATCACCAGCATGGGAAAGTTACAATGCGTGCTATTATTTTGTGATCAGTGATATCACCGGTACTATGAAACGATGAGCTAACAAAAAACAAAGATATACTGTTGATTATTGTAGAATGTAGATTGCTTACGGACAAACCGTTACCTGTGAGCGATTCGCAATATATTGAATCACGGCAAGCACAAGTTACAAAAGAATTAACCAATCATAAGTTGAGAGGTGATCGCTTATCAGAGCTATCCAATCGGTACACGGAATTGCCAAGTTGATGACCACTTGTCTGCGCAAAGTTAACTAATAAACTGTTCGTTTGTAGAGTGTGTATGTAAGTACAAGTCAGTGTAATATCGAGTACTACCAGAGGCGGACTGGGCCAAAAAACCGTCCCGGGAAATGAATATAATACCGGCCCATCCGCACCCCCCTTGAATCAGAATCTGTTCAGGGGGTGTCCACCTTGGAAAATTCCAACTTCAGCCCCCTTGAATCATAATATGTTCGGGGGGTGTCCACCTTGGGAAATTCCAACTGCACCCCCCCCTCCATTGAATCAGAATCAGACCAAATACATGCTTTTGCATAATTCCATTTCCACCTCCTTGGACCTCAGTGATCTGCTCTCGTCTAATATATTCCCGGTATGAGACCATTCAGATATTTTACCTGAAAAATTGCATAAATTCTAACATCTAGCGGTCTAACTCCAGACAAATGCACACGACTACGGACAAGAGACCAGGACACACCGGGCTGTCCATGGTTGTTCGGCCCGGGTGAGAAAATTTTGAAAACTATACAAGAAAATCGCTAATCCAAGCATCTAGACTGGCCTCAACTGAAGCGTTCCTATCATGTTGGAAATTTCAATTGGGGGAGGGTTCGAGAGGGGTGCGTGATAATATTTTTGGGATTTACAGCTGGGAGTTACCGTTAAAATCTCGAGATTAACGGGGTCTTTACGTGGTGTTATATGTTGCTGACAAGTTCATTTAATGACAAAATTACGATTAGCCAATTAGGCTGGTTAAACAACACATGTGGCGGCCCACGTCGGTATCCCCCCCCCGGCCAGTCCGCCTGAGTACTACAACCAATTTGGTATCATTGTTTTCGCAAATTACAACCATTCAGTTTGTGAAAACAAAATATGATTTTGATGGTATAACATTATATATATTGTGCCCATCCTATGATTTCAAACTGAACCGCTACTCTTATCATAACACATCGAGGCAGGAACGTGGCTCCATTTTATCAGGGGGTGTCAATCACAGTATCGAAGCAGGGACGTGCTAAGGCTCTCGGTTATAGGAGGGGTGGTCATTTTATAATTTCCAACTGCTCCGATATCTAATAATGTATCGAGATAGGGACGTGGCTATATGGGCTCCGTTTGGTGATGGGGTGTCCATCCTATAATTTCAATATGCACCCTTTGAATACAAAAAATGTCTATAAATTCCACATAGCGATGTAATCGTATATTAAGAGGCGAGTATTTTAATTTTTCTACGCTGATAACAAAGTTAGTCAATATGACTAACATATGTTAGTCAAACGTTTTTCCCCAGGTTGACACTTAGTTCAGCCAACATGACTGAGGCATAACATTAGTCAAAATTACTAGGGTGATGTTAGTCATAACGACTAAGAAATGGGGATTCAAAACGACTAATTAGTCAAAATGGCCAGGATTAGTCATAACTTTTCTTAGTCACTGGGAAGGCGAAAATCTAAGTTGCGGAATTATGTGCAAAGTTGCTCAAAATGTTTGTGACTAACACTAAGTTAGTCATATTTAGTAAAAATTTCCAACCCAACAGGGGGTGGACAACTTAATGTTACAGCTGGAAAATCAGAAGCCAACCGGGGTAAACAATTACATTTCACAGAAATAGAAGTTTCTGATTGAGGGGTGGGGATACAGTTGGATATCGACGTTGGCGCACCGAAGAAAGCATCTTGCCACGTCACTGCATTTATGCTGTAGTCATTTGTGAAAACTGTGCTTGCATCTTCGTATTCGTGTCCTTTACCGTGACCAAATGCATTCGCGTCGACGATCGAAACTCAAAGGATAATCCGCCCATGAACATGAGTATCATTTACCTCGCAATGCATTCTTGGGCGAAAAATAATACTCACATTAGGAACACGCGTAATTTTTATTGATTTGTCATTTATAAACTATAGTTGATCAAGACAACAACACCGAAATGCCTCTAACCAAATACCAAAAGGCAGTATTTCTGGAAGAAGTTAACACAAGAAAAGACATACTATTTCATACAAGTTCATTAACGTTGTAACTTTCAATAAATTGGGTAATTTTAGTAGTTACAAGGAACACATACTGCTACCTCACATCCAAGCTGACACCCCCTAAGGTTTGACAATTTCTAAATATAGGCCATTTCAATCCAATCTTTTGACCAAAGGAGGTAAATATGCAAATGTTGGCCTAAAACAAACACAAACCCTCTAATAAATTGTTGGAAAAACAAAATAAGAGAACAAGTTCAACATATTGTTGTTGTAAAATTTCAATTCATGTTGTTTCAGGTATCAAATTTCCTACTGTTGAACGTGTTGATAAAATGTTTGGGGGCGAGAAACATAACCCAACCCCCTTGTCGCGACGTCCCTGTGGGTTGTACTTGAGATTTCCAGCTGACAAAAACATTTTTTCACAAGGGGTGAATCGACCCCTTGTCGCCACGTCCCTGCGTATCATAGATGGGTATTATATCCGGGTTAAGGGTGCCAAAACTGAAAATTTATGTTGGACACACAATACGAAGACCTTCTAATCACATTCCTTAACGTTATTACTTTCAATTACACTTTCATAGTACTCGAACATTCTTTGTGATTGGGAGATATTTGTAAATACAAAGAACACGTACTATTTGTGATTTATGTTTGTAATCGTAGGTTCATAGTATTGTTAATTCTTACAAACAATTGTAGATTCTTACAAAGAAAACGCTTCATAGTATTGACCCCCGCATGCATTTATTGGAGAAATGTTTTGAAAATTTACAGGCATGTTTAGGATAACTTCTAGATTGCAGTTATCGAATTTGAACGATTTTCGATGAAAACATGGCCGCCGGCAGCTATCTTGAGTTTTACTCTTTGCGTGACTAAATCCTTTGGCACGCAGTATAGACATTGCACACCCCTCGTTCGATCGGCACCAAACTTCACTCATATGAATCTTCGGGATGACCTCTAGATGGGAGCCATCTATTATTTCCGATATTCGTTAAAACAATTGGCCCCAGCATTCATCTTGGGTTTCACTCTTTGCATGAATAAATCTATACGACACATGTACCCTACATGCCACATCCTTCATCCAACCTTCATATGGTTCTTTGGAGTGACCTCGAAATGGGAGCTGTCCAACTTGTTTCCCCAACTTCGTTAAAAACATGGCCGACTGCAGCCATCTTGGATTTCACATTTGAAGCCATCGGCACACCCCACAGTCCACATTTATTGGAGAAATGTTTGAAATAACAATAATTTCATTTACACAATACAATCCCGTTACTGAAACTTTCTGTCTTTCGCTCTTCATTATCAATCTATTGACGGCTCAGCATAAAACTGGGAGGGCTTTCAAAAGAGGGCTCATTGCCGTTGTTCACACTTTCCTTTCAAGAGTTATCCCTCTTTGTTTATCTCCAAATGTTGGTTTTCCGTCCGCCCGTTTATATATCTCAACCACGGGTTATCAGATCTCGATGTAATTTGGTATGCAGGTTTGGCAACAGAGTGCTTTCATAAGAGGGTTCATTGACGTTGTTCACATTTTCCGTTTTAAGAGTTATCCCTCTTTGTTTATCTGAAAATGTTGGATTTCCGTCCCTCCGCTCATATATATCTTTATAACTTTGGTTTCCGTCCTTGCCATGTTTCAATTGGCACCATGATGGGGGAGTCCCAGCACCCGAGGTGCAACTTCTTGTTGGTCAATGTTTTTGAAACCTGACTGCTGTTGGAACATTATTATGAGATCCTTTTCTACTTAGAAATATTGTTTGCAACGTAGGCAATATTCTGCAAGCTGGTACTCCTTCGTGACCTAGTCAATTTCCATGAAACTTGTACAGATATTTACCACCATGGCAAGCTATACAACGGCGGTTACTAGATTGTTTGGACGTATTTTTATAGTTGAGTTATCGCTCTTTTTGACTTGGCAATTTGTATTGTAATGTTTTTTTGTCAAACTCTCGTTAACTTTGATATTTATAAGAGTATATAGAGTGTGTATAATGATATGTTGTGTATTTATCAACCTTTATTATCTTTCAATTGCAGTGGGGAAATATACCCGCAACGCAAACACTATACAGTTGTTATTTGGTTGTTAATTTTCCACATCTCAACAGCTTGGCCAGATCACGGCGCATTAAGTTTTATCGTCGAAGAAAAGACTGCATGTGTGGCTAATTTCACTATGACGTCAGTAACCGATACTCCATATACATGTACGTGTAGTCGCAATGCTCTAGTGTCCTACTATTTTAACACGCGTTACATGTCACACTCAAACACACACCCACACATGTATATGTAATTGAACCAGGCTACTGAATGCCTAGTTTTTGCAGGTTTTGGAAAAATTTCATGTAAATAAGTACACCATATAAGGGAAGCAAGCCTCCAACGACCCCTAATTCATTGTTTATGACCATGGAAATGTCATAGATCTTTGCAGGAGAGGTACCTTCGCGGAAGACCGAAAGCTTGTGTGCATTATACACTATAATCTATATATATATATTTGCGAATGTCTGTCTGTCTGTATGTGTTCTATAGAAATTCACAGGGGACCATCTAGATGATACCAAAGGGGTATACTAGGGGTATCTTTTTACGAGAAAGATAATGGTGCGGGTTAGAATTTTCTAAAGTGACGCCATTGTTGTCAGGGGCAGAAAAGGGGAAGGGGCAAAATTATTTTTGTCTCCGATTGCCACGAAACTTACATATAATCATCCCCATGATAAGAAGAATCTAATGGTGTGGTGTAAATATGTCAAAAGTGGCGTCGTTCGATTCAGGGATGCACGGAATGGGAGAGGGGCACCGAAATTGATAATACTAATTTTAGCGCCGATTTCCACCAAATTGATATATATTCTTCTTCATGATACAAGGAATTGTGCGATTTAGATGAGATATGGGGGGGGGGGGGGCACTAAATTTGATAAGAATGGGTTTCGTCGCCGATTGGCACCACACTTATACAAAATCATCCCCATGTTATGAGGAGTCAAATGGTGGCTTAAATCTGTCAAAAGTGGCCTCATTCGAGTCAGGGGTCCACTGAAAGATTAGAGGGCCACCAAAATTGATACACAATATTTTTAGCGCCAATTTCCACCAAATTGATACATGTTCTTATCCATGATACTAGGAATCTAATCGTGTGATCAGAGGACGCCATATTGGTGCTGTTTGGGTGAGAGATGGGGACGGGAGGTGTGGGCACCAAATTTGATAAAAATTTGTTTAGTCGCCGATTAGCACCAAACTTATAAATAATCATCTCCATGATACCATGAGTGTAATTGTGTGGTCTAAGGATGTCACAAGTGGAGCCATTCTAGTCAGTGGTGCATAGAGGTGAGAGGGACACAAAAAATGATAACAATATGTTTAGTGCCGATTTCCACCAAATTGATACATATTCTTCTCCGTGATATGAGGAATTTAATCGTGTGGTTCAGATACACCAAATTTGTGCCCTTTGGGTGAGAGATATGGGGACCTTAAATTTGATACGAATTTGTATACTCACCAATTTTATATATACGCATCTCCATAATAAGTCTAAGTGTGTGGTTTAATGGTGACAAAAGTGGCACCGCTTGAGTCCGAAATAGGGACGGGGGGGGGGGGTCACCAAAACTGATAAAAAATGTTTTTAGTACCAATTACCATCAAATTCATACACGTTCTTCTCAAATGATATGAGGAATCAAATCGTGTTTGTCTGTCTGTCTGTCTGTCTGTATGTGTTCTATATATAACTCCAAGGGGTATGTATACAATCGAGATGGCACCAATGCAGTCTAAGAGGGGTAACTTTTTACGGGGAAGATAATGGTGCGGGTTAAAATTTTCTAAAGTTATGCTGTTGGTGTCAGGGGAAGAAAGGGGGAAGGGCGGCCAAATTAAAAAAAATATGGTGAAATAGCCGATTTCCACCAAACGCATACATAATCACCTCCGCGACATGGCGCTATTCGAGTCAGCGTTGCAGGATGGTAGTTGCACCAAAGCTGATATATATTTAGCACTAATTTCCACCAAATTCATACCCATTCTTCTCTAATGATACGATGAATTAAATCACATTTGGTGTCGTTTGGGTCACGGATGGCGAGAGGATATGCACTATCATTGATAAGATTGCTATTCGGAAATATCCACCTATAAGTTATATATAATGTCACCAGGCCATCTTCATATCGTTTTAAGGAGTTTTTGGCGTTCAAATTTCACAATCTCGACAAATGGTGACCCAATTAAGTGACTTGAACAATTGTATCTTCTCAACTGTCATAATTATATGGAGATGGGAATCGGGGCATTCATATAATGATCTAGCAAAAACAGATACATAGAAGAAGCATTAAAAGTATATTTATCATTCTATTTAAGAGATACATATATTCTTGCAAACTGAGAGACCTCGAACCGTCAGACGATTGCATATTACAATGGCTCATGTATATATTATAACACAATTGAGTCTGTTTATCAAGAGATATGGAAATGTACCGAAGGCCTGTTCAAATATATTGGTCACAGTGTGCATTCAAATATATTTTCTTCTGATATAAAAGAAAACGCAGTCAGTAGCACATGACTTTTCAGGATCCTCCAATACTGAAATCTGACAAGGGTATATCTGCCCGATACAGCGGATGTTTTTAGAACAGACTCATCGACTAACATAAACAACTCAAAATATCGCTGTGTCGGGCACATGTGGCTGATATAGCTGCGCAGCAACATTTCTTTTAAACTGAGAATAATTAGCCAATATATAGCACCACGAACAGAGGAGCACCTTGGCATTTCTTTGAAACATCTGTATCTTCATGGAGATATGATAGTCAGGTGTCCTCAAGATCTTAGTCCAACCCACTAGATTGGTTGATACATCCCTATATGTAAAACCCAATTGTCGTCTTTTATTTTTGCGAACTAATGTGTTTATGATGTTCAGGAATCATGCTATAACGTCTGAAGTATACGAAGTTGTAAATAAATAAATAAATACTTCTTTAATTGGTGGAACGGATTAATAGCGATAAACAAAATGACAATCGACAAGGTGAGCCACTACTTATATTCCATGACTGTGTATGTAATAATCATGTTTTGTGATGCTATTTGCATTTTCAATTTATGAGAATAGATGTAACACTTTGAGCAAGAGTATTCTCTATTCCCAACAAATATCCACAGCATGCAGAGGGTTTCACATCTCTTTAACCTGGGCAACGCCGGGTAACCCTGCTAGTGCGACTATAAATGTGTAATCATTCATTCCTGTCATCTTTTTACTTGATCAAGACCCATGCGGATATACATATACATCATCATTATGGAAAAACAACAAATTGTCAATAAAAATCAAGTTATTTGTCCACAGCTTGTAGTCACACAGTTATTGGAAACAGCGATCACGCTAAAAACTCGAAGACGGGAACAGTAGACTCGGCAGGTGAGTTTATATACGGTACATACATAATGCAACACGCATCTTAATCGATACTCATTTATCGAAAGAGTTGCGGATGGCGCAAGGATATATTTCACAAGAGCGTAGCTCAAGCGAAATGTAACCATGCGCCCTCCGCAACGAGTTCGATAAAAGATTTGAGATTATGATGCAAGATGTGTTCTGTATTTATTCTACACTGTCAGATAAGTTCAGTTCGTTACTGTCACCTGCATTGATACTATATATAGCTACCTTTATTGTGATATTGAAGGGACACACACACTCTTCAAATTGAACCCAGTATTTGCATGTTTTACTGTCTGTGGATCAAATGAGGTCGAATAAAGACAAACACTCCTGTTTCACCCCCAACTCAGGTCAATATTTGAAACTGTTGAAAATTTCATGTCTGACCTAACATTAGTTGGAGATTTCACACCAAAGATAGGTTGAAATTGTTCGCATATATAGTTTGACTTAACAACCAGTGATTTAGTGAGGAATTTTATGTTTTCTGACACTCAATCGCATGTATTTTCTACATTTATTAAAAAATTGGGACTGAAATGAACATCAATTATCCATTTTCCAACCTCAGGGGGTGCGGGGGGAGGGTTCATATTGTAAATTTGAGGTACCAGGTGGAAAATTCCAATAGTGCAATGGAATTTCGCGAACATGGGAGTCTGTTCAGGGGGTGCGCAATTGGACATTTCAATGCGTATACCACAACGGAGACATTATAGCTACGTCCCTGAACTTGCATACCAGGTATGTAAATTAATATTACTTACAGAAACTACGCACATCTTCCTGGAAAGCGGACTCGGTCAGGCGAACGATGAGGGAGATAAGAACATGATAATACCATGCTGTGGACAGGTAGAAAAGTTTGGGTTCGAAATCGCAGATAACCCAATCACCAACCCACTGTCCTTAGAGATATGGCGTTTAGTCGGAACGAATCAGTACAACTTGGTTGGGAGAGAAGTATACGTGGCGACATGTAAGTCTAACGTAATCACTATGTTTCCACATCTGATACCGATAGGAAAAGGTTACAATTGTTGGCGTTTCGCAGTTTCAACCTGTAACTACTACAGTTATCAACGGACTGGCGCCAATAAAGTGTAAAAAAAAACACACTATACAAAATCATACACACAAACAAAACACAACGACAGACGTACGTATATTATGTATTCTATGTTCATGCGTGGGGAAAAATCTGTGGGGAGTGAGACCGTTTGTAAGTTGAAAAACGTGTGTCCCAATCTCTTTGCAATGTGTATGCAATACAATGATTACACACACAAAAACGACAGGTGGCATTGTTCAATGATATGTGTCTACTTTGAGATGAATGTCTATCAAACGTAGTTGTATACGTCCGATATACATGAAAACAAACACGACAGTTATTGCCCAATTTCGCAGAATTTCGACCAATAAACTTGTATTGTTCTTGCTCCAATTACTAGTATAACCCTTTCACGACGGGAACTGCACTGCTGTAGCATTAAAGACCACATGTGCCAGTGCATTCCCTTATATAGGAAGCCTCGCATATATAAGAGAATGCAATGGCTTACATTGGAAGATCAAGAAATATTGTAAGGCCAATGCATTCTCTTACTATGCGAGGCACAGGGTTTTCGCAAAAATATCAGGAAGCTCCAGTCATGAAAGGGATAAACTGCCCCGATTAGCATCTGTGTTACGGGGCTTTTGCCAAGTCTTGTCAATTATCAGACGTGAAATGACGCAAACAACGGTGCGATGCACTTGTTATATTACAACATCAGAGGGTGTAGTTTACCTATCCCCACCCCGAATCATGAATAGCAGTTAAGTAAATATGTGATGAAAGATATATATTTCATAATAACATCTATTTTCATCATTTTAAAAATAAAATCTGCCAAACTGTGCCACATTAAAGGGGTACTGTACAATAAATCCGGTCATTTATGGGACCATCTCCTATGACTCGAATCATAAACTCATTTTCATTATAAAAAACCATGCTGTTTGTGTCGTTCATAGAGCACATGAGTGTATTTTTGCATTAATCCATAGCTCAAATTCATTCATTTGTTGCATATATTCTGCTGAGTATAAATGGAGATTGTCCCATAAAGACCAGATTATGTACAGTACCCCTTTAAGATAAAAGGTCCTGGTAGCTACGTATTACTCAAGTGGATTAACAATGACGTCTAGCTGTTCTTCGTATATTAATCTAAAGTGCTTCGATCTGCTTGTCTTTTAAATCATGTTTTCTCCGATTAAATCCTTAGAATGTTGACATGCAGGCATATATAAAAATCATGAAATCGTACACTGTCGAATGTCGCCATTTGCAAAAACACAAGTTCCATTTGCGAACAAGTCTATTGTTAGCGCAGTTAATCGTCGGAACTATATTTAGTCACCTATTATCTTATTTTGATCAAAGTTTCTTTCGGTATTGATATCGTGTAAGCGATATCACTGGGTCGCGGCGTATTGAATTCATCCAACTCCGTTCCGCGGTTTCAGAGATTCTTCCAGCCCCGGTTCCGTTGTTTTTGTGCTACTAGTCAAAGTTTTGAATTATTGAATTTGAATTATTCATGACTTCATATATGAAATGCTACTCCAAAACTTTGACCTGTAGCACTAAAACCACGGAACCGGACCTGGTGGATCCAATATGACCGCGAGTTAGTGACAGGGGTCGACACCTTATTAACACAGTACTGCATTCATGCTTATGTTGCAGCGAGCGGGAAGCAAGATGTTACTCCAAACCCTCCTATATATATCCAAACTGGAGATTTTCTCGGATTGTAAGTTACTTTCAAGCTTTATTACACACACTCCTTTATTGTTGCAAGTTCGACCAGAATGCAGTAAAAGTCAAAATGTTATGTCAAAACAGTCTTGAAAAATACCATGGACAAGATTCGATGTTGCATATCGTGAAGGGTAATTTCTAATTTTGGCCAAAATTAATGTAGGAAAATATGCAAATATTGGTCCAAAAACAATGTCCCCCCTAATAATTCAACCCATTGTGGCGGTGAAATTTCCAACTTTAGTAAATTTTCAGCTCACCGAACAAAAGAAAATTTAAAAACACTTTCAGTCGATGTCATCACGGAAATACACAAAAGAATAAATAATTGAGAACGCCATTTATTGTCTGCCTCTTTTGAACGACGGAAGCATGCACGCTCTTTGTAAGAGAGGGTCATTGATTTATTTTTTAGACTCATTTCAACAGCTGATTTCAAGGCTAATATTATTTTAACTTTAAAACCTCCTATTAAAGATACGGTAAACGTTGGGTATTGCTGTTAAAATAGTCACATCCGTTAAAAACGCCATAAACAGAAATTATAGTATATTATAGAAAACTTGTGTTCTTATACCAATGATAAATATCACGTAAATTGCATGTTATTGTCATGTTAGTACTCAAATGCCACCAAGTTGTTAAAACGATACCGGTATAGCGCTCGCTAATCCTTGCCTCTCAAGATTTTAGTTGTGAATGAGTTACCGTGAATCACTCTCCTAAAACAATCGCTGTGGTGTTCAGTGTTTTGCTTATCGCTCACCATTTACCTGATGTATATAAGCAAACTAACGGCTCACACACAGTGTGTTTTGTGGATAATAGCGCATTCATACTATCTTTATAAAATACTATAAGTATATTCTTGAGGAATTTTTCATAATTTGGTATCTGCTATTTTTAAATTATAATCTACAACGAAGGGCATCCGTACCTTTAATGGGCTCATTGGTACGATATAATTATTGTATGGTATAGACGTTCATATTGTTTTTTTGTTTGTTTGTTTTTGTTTTTTTTTGGTCAGATCGGATATGGTATCATTAAATAATTGAATTAAAAATAACATATTCTTCTCAGCACAGGGAATACACTAAGATATGAGACGAAAACATCTTACGATGTGCAGCTGATGGGCAATGTCCTGGCGACAGACGGCCTGACGCTCGTCAATGGAAACACATACTCCCTGACGGATCAACACTCTCAGGCTGATCCAGCGCCCAACATGGTCGGCTGGGCATTAGAAATTCATATAGAAGCACGCACAGGTGGGTTCATAACCATAACCACATAATCTCGGTCGACTCAACACTCTGGCCGGATTCGTCATCTCCAGTTTAAACCTCCAAGTTTAAACCTGGTTTAAACCTACATTAATTTTCCGGCCAAAACTTGCCTATGTGGGCGTTTGTTATCGTTTAATGGCTCACCGATTCAGTGAGTTTGTCACGCGCTCAATTATCGACAACAAGCATACGCACACTCGTGTGAGCATGCATCAATAGACCTTTCCACAGCTGTCAATCATCTTACTATAATTTCCAGACAACCTTTCGATCTTGTCCAAAATCCCGACATATTATATTGACGTCCACCATGCTCTCAACTATATATAACTGTTTAATTATGCACCAAACGGCCTACAAAATATCCCATATAGTCCGTGTATAATGCACATAATTATTAATATCATTTAATATTGCATTGTTTATATAGCGGCAGCAGGAAGACGACAACCTAGGTCATGCTTCTCCTGTACAATCTGATAATTGTGTTTGATGTGTTGTCAATGTTTCATTTAGTTTTGTGCAAATAAACATATTATAATTATTATTAGCAGATATGTTCAACCAATCAGCGACTGAGATATAAAAGAGTAGGATCTGTCTGTTTGCCATGTTTCTCCCAGACCCTGGATCGATTTCAACCAAATGTTGTGTGATGACTCGGTAAACCGCGGTCCAGAACAGGGTGGATTCGTCGTCTCAGGCCTAGCCTCCCTAAACCGGGTTTAGCTGGACCGTCGAATGATATGATTTAGTTGCCGGTTTAAGGTTAAAACAATAAAATTCCAATCAAAATATGCTCGGAATGTTAATTCACGCTACTGCCCAGCGGCGATAACCACGCCTGCCATAAATTGCCAGACTGAATTATAGCAGGTTAGACATCACACGCCGATATGTCTGACAACAAGGAACGACGTGTTTCAAATTTTGTGGACTTACCACCAGAATTCGCTGGATTTTTCTTCAATTCGACTTGTACTTCATTGAAATCGCGACAACAAGAATACAATTTTTTAAGTACTTTAGTGAAGGCTACATACATTCAGTTTCAATGTTTATTTACGACGACAAGCTCTTTATTGGGGCAAATTACCACCGAAGCATGATGAAAAATGAACCTGCACAATCATGGCGTCGATTTTGAGATAAATTGTTCGATAATTTCGGATATTCACTGTTCTTGTCAAGCTGGATATGTAACACATAATAAATATTTAATGTTATTATAATATATCTCTTCACAATAGACACACGATCTATCAATTTATCGATGGTGTACCATACAATTTCCATATTTCGATAAAAATTAGAGGACTTGTATGTTTTCATCCGTTGTAGTCAGTTTTTTGTACTTTTTCGAAGATGCACCATACGGGTATCAAAAAGTGTTCCATGTCATAATTGATTGTTTTTTTCTGGATAACTGATTGTTTTTTTCTGGATAATGATACATATTCTAATAGATGGGCAATGTTGGATCCTATACTGGACTTATGAACGTGAACGTATTGATCATAATGGAGATGGTTTTGTCATCGACCGCCTTCAACCTCTTTGACTAAACTATCTATACGTACGTAGCAGCCCACCATCCTTCCCGATACACCAAAGCATCTGATATTTGTTTTTTTCTTTATTAACTCCTTAGTCACTAATTTAGAATTTGAAAATACCACACCTATACAGAAAGTTGGGGCAATTCCATAGACATAGGTTACAATACATAAGGCATATATTGCTATATAGTGTTTATATATGTCCTAGAATAATATAGGGACTGTTTGCCGTGTGCATGGAGCCTCTGTGTGTTGTAACTTGTAATATTTTTCAATTTTCAAATGACGTAGAGCAGACCACCCTATTACCAAGAAGGGCGTTATATGGAACAACATCTGTACAATATATAATAATCCTTTTATTTCAGACAAAAAGAACGTCCTTATCCCTGCCACGTGGGTGTGTATGGGCTATGTAAAACGTGACTTATATATCTAAGGAATTAATAAAGACATTTAAATTAAAAAAAAAATGTTATAATAACAATTAATAATATTCATAATTGGTACATTACGCGTATAGAACAAACATGTTTTAGTATATTGAGAAATTATTTTTCATATCACAGTTCCCTAATATTACCAAGAAGGGCGTTATCGAACAACATCTGTACAATATATAATAATCCTTTTATTTCAGACAAAAAGAACGTCCTTATCACTGCCACGTGGGTGTGTATGGGCTATATATAAAACGTGACTTATATATCTAAGGAATTAATAAAGACATTTAAATTAAAAAAAAAAAATGTTATAATAACAATTAATAATCTTCATAATTGGCACATTACGCGTATAGAACAAACATGTTTTAGTATATTGAGAAATTATTTTTCATATCACAGTTCCCTAATATTCCATTGGTCTGTCATAATGTTTGTGTATGTAAGTCCACGTATAAATGCCATGAATACCATTTATTCACAAAATATACCAATAAATGCTGTGTAATGTACCAAATCTAACCATCACAAATCCGAAAGCTATCAGGAAGAGGCGCCCTAATCAGCCTGTATTAATCGACAACAGGTAAATGTAACAGGTGCTGTCATAACTTTGGCCATTTCAGTGTCCCTCTTTCCCCAACAAATCATCCCTTGGAGATTACAACACTATGTGGTCCATTATCTCAAATGTGTACATAGTTTGATTTGATAGTTTTAACTAATAAGCTTATCTAGCACTTCCTACTCCCCTCATCATATTTCCAGTTGTCACTTCTCTAGCTCAGCGTGAAATTTCCAACCTTAATAATTTACTAATCCAAAAAGCCCATACGGCGAAGCTTTCGCATTCTGTTACTGTTATATTATTATATTGTGTCAACTTACATGAAACCAATACTCTTTTATACAAAAAAAAATCAAAGCGACATAGAGTAAGCTGGTAAAATGAGTCTTTTTGTCTAACCGCCTGTTCGCAGAAGCGACCATTGCTCCAGGCTGTATAATGCAATTATCTCATTGGCTCACATAGCTAATTGCGGTAGGGTCAATTGCTCGTTGTTGTATAAATATTGATATTAGCTGTCCATAGAACACGGTGGTCCGCATTTAGGCAAGTTTCTTTTACGATTAATTAGCTCGACGATACACAGACACTACTGCTATACTGTGGGTCTGGATGGACCAGGTTTAAACCAGAGATGACGAATGCGTCACAGATACCTGCGGTCTCGGGTTAAATTCACAGGTTTAGCTGTCAAATTACGCTTTAAGCCAAGAGGTTTACCCAGACCAGGTTTAAACCAGAGATGACAAATCCGGACTCTCATGCTGATCCACTAATTAGCATGGTTGGCTGAGCAATGGAAATCAATCTGTTAGCACGCACAGGTGTGTTCATTGACCGATGAATAAATATTGTTTAAACTACGAGCTAAACTAGTTACATGCCTGTCCTAGGAAAAACAGACATGCGAATGATTTTTTTAAATCGAGGTTGACAAGTATTCGCGTGTTCTCTGACTTCCATTTTAGGTGGCAATCCAACGTGCACCATTAATTTAGTAGCCGGAACGATCCTCGAAGATGTGGCCATTGGAACGACCATAGGAACTATTGTGGGAGTTTCCCCAGCAACGACCACAGGACTATCATACTCACTGACTGGAGTCGGTGGCGCACCGCTCACAATAGACGTATCAACGGGTAAGCACATAATTAACACGTCATCACTTCACATATATATATCTTTATTTCCTCCATTCACGGAGAGTTATGAATAATATAAATTGACAAAAGGAAATTCAAATAATACAAGAACAATAAACATATATACAGTGGACATAACAACAAACGTGAATTTTCGACAGCAGCGCCACAGGTGAGAGACAGTTAACTTTGGATGTATGTTATGAAAGCGATGGAGTGGTTTGTCGCTCGCCGCGCTTTCCCATTCGGATTCTCTATAATCGGAAATTGCCTTGCGCACTATACCTTTCCAAATCTGCTTTGTTGGGAAATCACTATGAGATACATAATTGGTGAGGTATGGCATCAACTGGTGGCTCTCTATGATATATACAATGTCGGCAATGAATGAATACTTAGAAACACCAGTTATGAAGAATGGGTGCAGCCTTAACAAGAATACAGATTTGGCTGCCTTCTCTGTACTGAGAGTACACAAGCTGCTGAAAAATAGGAGCTTCTTTTTTTCAATAAAACTTTGAGCGTTTCCGATACCCATTAACCCTTCTGCGATGTTGGTACGTGTTTGATAATGAAGACCTTGAATCTTTTTAAGACAAAATCGGTGCGTTCTTTCCAGAGACAAAATATCTGAATCAGTCATACCACACAGCAGTTCGCATCCGAAGAGGCCCCTTGGTAAAACGATGGATGTGTATAATTTCCTACTGCTTGTTGGGGTTATACCACCTGCATAACTATGTTCGACAGTGAGAAATAGCTTGATCTGAGTTTTGTTTTTATTACGTCTATGGCGTTACCTTTGTGATTGAATTTGTGTATAGGGACGCCTAAGTGAACCAAACTCTCGACTTCAGAGAGTTGTTTTCCACAAAGAGTCCATGCCCTATTACAATTAGCCTTAGTGTGCTCGTTCTTGCTTTCATTGAAGACAATAACTACTGTCTTTTGTTCATTATATTTATATCTCCATTTGCGACTGTAGTTTGTGCATATATTCATTAGGTGCTGCAGGCCATTTTTCCGAAACAGAGATCAAAGTCATACCATCGGCTTGTGTCGGGCATGAACAATTTATAGAGAACATATTTAGTCCTGCTCCCGAATTTTCAAGCTCTGTTAAGAGTTGATCAACGAAGATCATGTAGAACAAAGGTGAAATGACGCCCCCTTGTTTTGTTCCCTGCTCTATCTAAAATTTTCTGGACTGACAATTCCCATATTTAACATGACAAGAAGTACCTGTAAGCATTTGATGAAACAGTAGCCATATTTTCTCATCAAAACCGAGGAGATGAAGTTTACAGAGAAGACCATTTATCCATACGGTATCAAATGCCTTCTGGACATCAAGGAAACATGTGAACAACTTACTGTCGTTTTCTGATGCAAATTCTTTAGATTCGTAAATAAGAAACGAGTTCATGAGACAGTTGATACCCTTCTGAAAACCGTGTTGCAATGCATGTACTTTGATCAAATCAGGAACACGATACTCTAGTCTTAATAAAATTATTTTTTCGAGCAATTTGTAAATGGCAGGGAGCAGGGTTATCGCGCGATAGCTGTCAAATAACTTTCGGGGTTTGTTGCCTCCTTTGTACAGAGGAACGATTATCCCAATCTTAGCCGGTTCTGGTATATGCGAAAACATCATGATACCCGTCAATAGTGCAGTTAGGCATTTGATCAATGCTGTACCACCAAGGACCAAGTGTTCATTATAAACATTATCCCACCCGAAGCTTTGTTCAAGTTGAGTGTTTTGAGCGTGTTCTCGACTTCATCTTCAAGTACAGGTTCAGTGACATATTTAGAGTTACTCCCCGTTTTACAGTATTGGCCATTTGCGAGGTCTGCGACGGTGTCGTTCACACTTTGAAAGTGGTTCTCGTCAAAGCTGTCATGTACCAATGGTTTGTATACTGATTCAAAGTAGTCGGTCCACCCATCTGATATTTCTGAGGAATTTCTTAAAGTTGCCCCGTTGTATTCAAAAATCTTGTTTGGTCTATTCTCATAATTTCGCCTAGAATTTATTATTTTAAAGAATGACCCTTGATCTACTTCAGCAGCGGTGTCTAGCTCATTGTTACGATCACTCAAATTTTGATTGCAGCATTGCCTAAACTCCCGTCTGAAGGCGCATTTTCTAGACTTATATTCTACATATAATGCATGATCCAATTCTTAAATTTTCATTCTAATTTGATCTGGCAAATTTCAAAATAAATATGGGCAGTTCATTTTATCAGAATAACGCAGAATGAATTCACGGGGTAGGAACTGCTCCGCGAGGATGATACCTATTCCTATCTTCGGTCCAGTTCTTATCCGATCTTGTCAAGGTCACTGGGAATTTTCCCATGGTAAATAACGCAAGTTTTACGCAACAGAGATATATATGCAGTTCATTTGGTGTATATACATCTCCAGCTACCTCAACTATCAAGGCATACTAGTTGGAGATTGCTAAGTAAATGTGGAATAGTAGAATTTATCCATTTTAAGAAATGTTCCAGTTCACTAGTGATGGTCCCAGTTCACCATTGATAAGATCCGTTCACTACCCGAACATCTATGAAACAGATTTTTGGTAAAATAAGTCTGCACATATGTTTGAACTAAAATACACACTACACTCACTTTTGTTTGAATTTAATCTCTAATGGTTATTGCGATACGGTAGTTTGGTACACGGTGTAAAGCACGTCTGTTTTGGACGAAGTACAAAAAACTCGCAAGTGAACTGGACACGGATCGATAGTGAATTGGACCGAAAATCTCAAGATGATCTTTTCTCATGGAGCAGTTCCTACCCCGTGGAATTGTAATCGACAAACGTCTTAAAGGCCCACTTAATTTTCGAATACCCAGATAACATTATACCATATTATATACCATTTGGAAGAGGAACCAAAACAATATATATTCCACCAGAATACGAAGCAGCTGTGGCCTAGGACTGCCCACCAAGTGATAGAGATTAATTCCAAGACTTCCCCCCTCTTCAACCCAGATTGCATTAGAATTCAAACTAAGAGATAGAGTTATTCCCCTTCCATTGAGTATAATAGACTTTATAGTACAGTCCGGATCAAAATTAAATACAGGACACACCTTGGTACCTCGAAAAAACAACATGTTCCCAGTTTATTCGACCGTATCAGTTAATAATACAATGTCTTGCATCTTTCTCTTTCAAATGGTATATAACATGGAATATGATGTATATAATGTGATCTGGTGATTCGAAAATTAAGTGGGCCTTTAAATAAAAAATATAATATTTCCTTACATTCTGTATACGTGATGGCAGTGTTCAGTCCTGTGTGCTGCCTCGCAGTTTGACCAAGAACGTCATTGAAAGGGATTGGTTTGTTGTAATCGTTAATTATCGTACACCTTATCTCCAAATCTCGCCCAGTATGCATGCATATGACAATCAACAACATTTTGAAATGTATCAAATTTCCAATTGCACATATTTTGGGTGCTGCAGCGTGTCCACCATGCAATATTACTAATATCTGGACCCCTGGATATATCGGCAGGATAATAATACCTCACAAGCGCCCGGGTATGTTATCATAATCCACCTCAGATCATACATAGACGATACCGGCGGCTTTTGGCTGAATGCGATAATTATAATGAGTGGGTATATATACAAGCAAATACGGCGATTTACCACGAGAGGCTTGTCGCATGGCGGTGCATGTACATGCAATTAAGTACTGCATGCTTGAACCTTTGTGAGAAATATTAGGTTTGCTTGAATTAGGTACATAAAATGGGCGTCAGAAATGTATTCAAATCTAATAATACCAACAACCCAATAAGTGCGAACATTGTACCGGGTCTAGATGCTGGGCTAAATATTTACTTCCAAACATATTATGTACAGCTCCCTTTAATGGCACGGGCGGCGTTCGTTGCAGAAATATTCATATTTGTTCAAATCGCCATCAACAGAAGGAATATTAAAATATATATAGTTTTTGTTCATATGCCAAACATAATCAGCGCGTAAATAGTATATTGTCGTCAAGACATACGATGGTGTACGCAAACAAGAGCCTGCTCGTGTTACAGAAGTTGCGCTTCAGTTTACATAACACAGCGCAATTCTATTGGTTAATCACACACAAATGATATAAACGCTCTTTATTATTTCCATATCAGGAAAACAGTAACAAATAACACTCTTTATATTTACCATGCATATCCGGATCTAAACAAAAGCCAGGAAACGTAACGTTTTTTGCTTTTGTTTACATAACAAAGGAAAAATTATTGACAATAACATACTGTTTACGCCACATTTCTGATTGGTATAAGAACAAGATCTGTCTATATTTTACTATTCTTTCTGTTTATGGCGGTTTTTACGGAGGTGAATATTTTAACAGCATACACACCGCCAACGCCGCCCGTATCTTCAATAACAGTTTCTGAATTGATAAATAGGACCTCGTTATGTATGTATATACATGTATAAACAGAAGCATGCACCCAGCAAATGTGCATGCATGGAAACTGACACGAAATGCAGTTTAAAGTGCATACAGACGATACAGTATATATAAGCGTACATCAGTCAAATTGATTATAAACCACCCTTTCATTACAATATCCTAATTATTCTTAGACACGTCTATACCACGCCCTCGCAAGACATCGTACATAGGCAGATGTCATACATAAACCCAATAATTTCCGCTCACAGCTGTACCAAATCAGCCAATACGCGCACACGATTGGATAGCGAAAGATATTAAATCGCAATAACACGCGAGGTTAGTATTGAGGCTAGGGTTATCGACGAAAGTGCTTTTAAAAAGCGGGATTCTCGATTAGATATCGATTGATATTAAATAGCAACTACACGTGGCACGCGCCAGGTTAGGATTGAGGCTACGATTATTGACGAAAGTGCTTTTAAAGATACGGGCGGCGTTCGCGGGTGGGTATACTGTTAAAATATTCACCTCCACCAAAAACCGCCATAAACAGAAATAATAGTAAAATGTAGACAGACTTTGTTCTTATATCAATCATAAATATGGCATAAACAGTATGTTATTGTCAAATGTTTTTCCTTTGTTATGTAAACAAAAACAAAAAACGTTACAGAACCTGGCTTTTGTTTAGATCCGGATATGGTAAACATAAAGAGCGTTATTTGTAACTGTCTTCCTGATATGAATAGTTCTGCAACGAACGCAGCCCGTGCCTTTAAGGTGCGTACGCGTATTATGACACCAAATGCATGGACGCTCGGGAACTTAACTTTCCACTTAACACGGACTTAAAATTGTTTTTTTAAATGCGTTCTTGAACTGAAAATAAGTATCGCATCTTAAGATAACCTTAAGTCATTGCTTCATTAAAGGTACACAATCCGATTCGATAGTCCCAGTATCATCCGATTACAGCAACAACAACATTTCTTCAAAAGTTATCAGAATCGATTAATTACCAAAAATTAACGCTAATCACTTTCATCTATAATAAAAAAAATCCAAAATGTAGTATTTATCAACATTTTGTTCAACGCAATTTGATATCGAAGGTTTGTCGGTCGGCTCATCGAATATTTGCTGGGCCGCCAAATATTCCAGGAGGAGAAAAATAACAGATTTCAAATATCTATATCTGATCACTCTGAGATTTGATGGATGGGTTCATCGACTCAAATCAAATGTGTTTTACCCCCGAAGCCAAAGAAATAGTAATTAGGAGTGTTAATTCGGATTATGAATCTTTAATGGTACTCAATCCGACCAGACGCTCCTAAATTACTATTTCTTTGGCTTCGGGGGTAAAAAATATTTGATTCGAGTCGAGGAACCTACTCATAAAAGCTCAGAGATTTTTGAAGTGTGTTATTTCTCGAGATGTTTAATAATAAGTGGCCCAGAAACACGTGGTCAAACGGAAGGTCTTGCGGGTGAAGATGGATAACTCTAAAATTAAGTGGTTATTATTACCACTTGATTTTTGAGTTATCAATCTTCATCTGGACACGGCGCTGTGGTAGTCACGATTGGGACACACTAAAACCACAGCGTCGTATCACACAATAAAACATATAACCACTGCATTCATTTCTCATATTTATATACCTTTTTGATTATGTATTCCCATAAAAAGCTTAATGTATTCTTATATATTTTTACAAATTCTGCCGAGAATTTGAGACTAGCCACGCAACACTGTATGTCAGCCCAATATAAGAGTGTCAAGCACTCTTCCGACCGATAACTCCTAAACAATATGTTCGGTTATATATTTTATGTAGACTAAGAATATAAGCGGCTCGAATATGGACCGCTTTCACACTCGATCACCTGGAATGGATAGGTCATTATCAACAATATACTTTGATGTCGATCTGAGATGTATGAAATCGGAATAGCTAGAAATATCGCCCCCACTAATTCCCCTATTCTTGAGTTTGAACTATATATAATAAGTCATCATGTCAAACTTTGTCAAAGGTTTTACTTTGATCACGGAATGCGATTCGAATTTCGTTTCCAACGCCAAGTGGTGATTGAGTGTATTCATTTATTTTTGTCACAGCTATAGGTTAAATCTATAAAAAAAAAAAAACACTTATACAAAGCCTGGTTGGAATTATGAGTTCTCCCACTCAGTTAAAAAAGTAGACATCGGATTGTTCTAAAATGTAACTAGTGGAGTTTTCATGGATAATATGCAGATGACAGATATTACATTGTACATGTGCAGACTGAGTCCTATATTTTTCGGAGGGAAATGTTCGGATGATCTATGGTCGTCTGTTGAACTTATTAACGGAACATTTCCTTAGGGAACAACTCGTCAATGAGTATATTTAGTGTATAAAACATGTTAAAGGTACTCAATCCGATTCGACGGTCCCCATATCATCAGATTCCAACAACAACATGTTTTGAAATGCCGCTTCGTTTTGTTCAACGAAATTTTGCCAGTTGTCAAATATCTGACACAAAAAAAGCCACTAGATTTTTGAGTTATCGATCTTCATCCGCTATCTGGTCAGATAAGTTCTTCTCGTCGACAGTTTACTGGGCCTCTTAAAATTAAAATAATAGATTTCAAACATCGATATTTGATCACTCCTAGCTTTGATAGGTGGGTTCCTCGACTCGAATCAAATATTTTTTACCCCCGAAACCAAGGAAATAGTAATTTGCGAGCGTTAATCTTCATTTTAAAAGCTCGAAGTGTATCAAGATTTTTCCAAGACTCATGAGACACAACTCAGCAGAGATATCGGTCGATAGCTTGAAAGTAAATTAGTCTGTTTACGTGATACACCTTCGCATAATTCCTGAACAACGATAGATAATTATTACGAATAGCTATTTGTAGTCGTATGTTTTTAGACGATCCAAAAACCTTTTCACAGAATTGACGACTATGAATCCGTTTGTGAGACAATCGTGCTTGCCACTCGCAGTAAGGGGATTATGGTTCTACGTGCCGTGATTAGTTTTTACTTAGTTATGTTGTTATCTTGTCATAGCTTAGTGATTTGTGTTTCGCAAGATTTAAGGACATACTCTCAGAGTTATCTCCCACATTCAGGAGTTGAGAAACGATCGCGAACTTATTACTATATGACGTATATGTGAGTTGTGTTGAAAATCAAAAACCGCGATCGTAACAACAGACAGGGAAAAATGACAACGAATAGAAAGAACACAAATTCAAGTGACGTAGTACCCTATATTCGTAATAATTATATGTCGTCGTTCATTGCGCGAAAGTGTCTATTATATGTCTTCCATTTACTAGAGAACAGACATTCGAACAATTAAATATTAAAATTATCACTTAAAACTGAGAAACTGGGCATAATTTTTCAAGTTCCTGGAGTTCCATAGAGAACAATCAGACCAACTGGCCTACGTTTGTTTCACATATAAGAGACCTTCATATTCCGCCCCAGGTCATGTGGTCCGACCATTCTGCTACGATGTTGGGGGTCCTGCTGAAATGCTATGATGCTGGTGCGATAAACTGATGGGGTTACGATTTTTTTTTCTCAAATATTACTTTTCGCGATGTTTGGCTAATCCGAGCGATTTCAGAAAAAGCCAGTGGCTGTATGAAACATTCAAGAACATTATTTAAATTTTTTTTAATTAATAATGGCTGTCCTGGTGTTTGCAAAATGACACTAAACGCCATACTGATTATAAGCAATTTGCAGGGACTAATACAACGAGTAATAATATATGTGTTTGACACACATAATGGCGTTTTCAGATTATCCTATCACCGCGAAAATGACAACTTTTGAAAAAATAACGCTACCTTTTTCTTAACAGCATCAGTGTGCCCTACTAGCATCGTATCAATTCAGCAGGATTCAGCAATTTATCGCTTACTGTCAAAACATTGTAAATCTTTAGTCTGAAAAAGGGGTGACCTATGCCATGGACGTTATCAGAGAGCGTTCGATGCGTGAGGGGCTCTTTAAAGCACGTCTCCGTTATTTTGTCACATCACTGTACGCTGTTTAAAAGCACTTCTTCAAACATCTCCGTTAATTGTTCAATAATCCTAGCCTAAATCCTAACCTCGCGTCCACGTGTTATTGCGCTCTTTAACCCTTTACCCAACAAAACGGCCAAAAACGCCCAAATAAAGCTTCAACGGCCTAAAATGTCTTCGGTCTGTCTCAATAACACCATACAAATATGGATATCATTGGAACCGGTTCAATGACCACATTGTGATGGTTACAGTTATGCCCTGTGCCAATGCATTCTCTTATATATGCGAGTCGGCCATAGGTCGCCTCGCATATATAAGAGAATGCATTGGCCTAAAAAAAATTCTTTTTTTTAACACTTTTTTACCATTTTTTCTTACATTCTTTAACACTTTTATAATTTTGTCTTACATTTTTTAACAATTTTATAATATTTTTCTACATTCTTTGACAATTTTATCATTTTTAATATGTGTTAAGCCAATGCATTCTCTTATATATGCGAGACGACCTATGGTCGACTCGCATATATCAAAGAATGCATTGGCACATGGCCGTTCTGTTGGGTAAAGGGTAAAAAGCACTTCAAACATCTCCGTTATTTCGACAATAATCCTAGCCTCAATCCTAACCTCGCGTGCCACGTGTCACTGCGATTAATATCATTCGCTATCTAATCGTGAACCCCGCTCTTTAAAAGCACTAAATCGTCAATAATCCTAGGTTTAATCCAAACCCCGCATGCCACGCGTAAGTAGGTATCTTTTGCTATCCAATCGTGTGCGTATTGGCTGTTATCTGAACATGTCCTTTTGGGATAACTACTCGTCAATGATGCTTTAGAATAGAAAGTAAAATATCTGTTAAAAAATTCACCTTTCTCCTTATAGGTTATAAAGGTGGTGGCTCAAACTAATGTGTTGATCGAGCACTCTGCTTAAACATAAGGTTTCCTAGAGTTTTTCACCATTACAGCCATGCGCAGTTAACATCGTTGCGGATTGATTCTGTCTTAATAACATGAGCTTCTTTGGGTCGTGCATGGTATCGCTGAAGTCGCTTTATTACACGCACTGTTTCTGAAAAACACACCGTTGCATGGTGAAATTGGACAGTGACATATTTTTTCAAGTGCATGGTTCCATACACACACATGTGAATCCGGAACCATAAAATAAAAGCGCCATCACACATAACAAAACAAGCCCTGTCTGTTTCTGAATAAACCTTGTACTTTTTTTCTTTCATTTAATTGATTCTAGGACGGGTTTTATTTTTTAATTTATATTATGGATTCTTGGACGGGTGGCGTGTAATAAATACAGAACGACACGAGTGTGTGAATGGGTTTGTCGATACGACACTTGTGCCGTCACGGAATATATATAACTGGAGGCTGCGTGCCGACAACCCATCCCCATACTCGTGCATGTAATTCTGTGTATCTATTCGTACGAAATCGCATTATGGCCATCCGAAACACCACCGCACTCACAAATATACAAATACACAACTCGTTATAACCACAAGTAAGTCGTAGTAACGACTTACGCCTCGTTATAACGACTTGCAGATCGTTATAACGAGTTGTCGGAAGTCGTTATAATGACTTGTATATTTTTATACAAGTCGTTATAACGACTTGTTTGTATTTATACAAGTCGTTATAACGACTTCCAACAACTCGTAATAATGAAATTGGATCATCCCTTCTTATCACTACTACAAATTGGATCATCCCTTCTGACCACTACTACAAATAGGATAACCCCTTTTGATCACTACTACAAATAGGATCATCCCTTCTTACCACTACTACAAATTGGATCATCCCACATGGTCACTGCTACAAATTCTACCATCCCTTCTGACCACTACTACAAATTGGATCATCCCACATGGTCACTGCTACATCTTCGAACACCCCTTCTGACCACTACTACAAATAGGATCATCCCTTGTTATCACTACTACAAATTGGATCATCCCTTATGGTCACTACTACAAATTGGATCATCTCTTCTTATCACTACTACAAATTCGATCATCCATTCTGACCACTACTACAAATAAGGATTATCCCTTATGGTCACTATGGATCATCCCTTCTGATCTCGACTAAACATTTGATCACCCCTTATGGTCACTACTACAAATTGGATCATCCCTTCATTTTTGAACCCCCAAATCATAAAATATATGCCATATTGTATACCATTGAAAAAGAGGAAGCTCCAAAACATTGTATTTTCAACTTATTCGACATAATAAACTGAATATTTTGTTTTTGTTGAGAACCCGACGTGTGTTCTGTGCTCAAGTTTATACACAAAGTATATTATTTTCAATAGAAGGGGAATTATGACTCTATATATTTACTAATATATAGAATTATTCCCCTTCCATTGAAAATGAACTATAGTTTGAATTCCGTTGCATTCTGGGAGCCATACCGGGTGTGTTTTTATGATTTCAGCTATTTTCTATTACTCTATGGACACCTTCTGAGACACAGACGTTCCAAATGATGGTGATTTTTTGTATTTTAATCATATTTTATGGCATATATTATTAAAACCTTATATCAAGGCACTATAAAAAATAATCGGTGACTCGAAAGTGACTCGAAATTTAAATGGGCCTTCAACAAATTTTTTTTTTTTATTTCTGAATATCTCCGTTATTTAGTCAATATAATCATTCCTCAAGAAAGTAACGTAACATTTCGGAAATAGCTATATTTAGTAGTGGCTAGTCCGGTTACCCCCTTCCGATTAGATTATATTGATAAGATATATTCTGATATTTAATCGGACATCGCGTGGCACGTGCTATTCCGATTGAATACCATTATATACCTAATCGTGAACCCTTATTATATAGTGTTTTATATAAGCCTTATAGTACTGGATGACGAGTCACTAATAAAGAAAATATCAAGCGTTATGGCAATTTTAACACTAAAAAAATTGGGTTAAATGTAACCCAACTCTAACCCAACGTTTAGTCAACTGAATCCGACTAAATGTTAGGTTAGAGCTATTAACTAACTAGTTGGGTTAGAAAAAGTCACCAAACATTGGGTTAAAGAAAACCTATGTCAATATATAATATGATTACGTCAGTACGTATGGACAACCCAAAAACACGTATGTCCATCTATAAAATGAAAAATATATGTTTCATAGGAGTGCCTGTATTTCTGGCCAACTTGGGATATATACGATCACGCCAGTACGTATGGACCGTAGGACGGCGACATGTCACTCTGTGTCCAAAGGTTCGCTAATCCCAAGGTTCATTATACCGAAGTTTCGCCATTCCCAAGGTTCTCTATATTCCTCGATATTCAGAAGGTTTTTATAACTTTTATTTTGAAGTTTCATTCTATATTCTAAAGTTTTGAGAGGTTTCTTTATCATAAGACTCTTTTTATGAAGGAAATAACTTAAAGGTACTCAATCCGATAAGACGCTGCTAAATTACTCCTTCCTTGGTTTCGGTGGGGGAAAAAATATTTGATTAGTGTCGAGGAACCCACCCATCAAAGCTCAGAGTAATTAGATATCGATCTTTGCAGTTTGCTATTTTTATTGTTTCTGGGCCTGATCGTGCCAGAATGACGAGGTCAAATGGGCGGTCTTCCAGATAAAGATGGATAACTGTAAAATCGTGGTAATAATAACTACTTGGTATTAGAGTTGTCCATCTTTTCTGGTTAAATACGCCCAGACTAGCAAACCTTCAGAATAGCGAACCTTCGATGTCTGAATAAGAACCTTTGGAATAGCGAATATGGAACCTTCGAAATAATGAACGCGATCCTGTATGAAGAGCCCATGACACGTCCATCAATAAATGTATACATGTTTCAATAGTTTCATGGGACTGTTTGTATATACATATATAAGACTGGAGTAAAGTTGAGACCAACATGTCTTTGTTAATTTTGGTGCCCAGATTTCAACGAAATTTGGTGTGGTGACTCAGGGTGCCCTGGCAGAGTGTATAATGGCGTTAGTTTTTCTAAATTTTGATTTAAACAAATTTAAATGAATAAAAGAAATAAAAACATATGTGAATATTCAGGTACAAATAAACCTGAATATGTTGCAGCACCAGATATAGAGGAATGTGGGCCACAGTTAGACATGGGTCAGAGTGAGATATTGCCTCTAACATTTCTCTAATTTCCAGACCAATATCCATGGCGCCAGTCAATCGATATTAGCCATATAGCACATTTTACTATATTTCTTCAAAATGCAATCATCAGGTGAAGGTTGAATCTGGCCAAGCGACCAATTTTCAAGGCAAAATTATTTTAATTTCATTTTTGCAATTTTAAAGGTACTCAATCGAAATTAACCCTCGCAGATTATTATTTCCTTGACTTCGGAGGTGAAAAATATTTGATTCAAGTCGAGGAACCCACAACATCAAAGCTCATAGTGATCAGATACCGATTTTTAAAATCTATCATTTAAATTTTTTAGTGGCCCAGCAAACAGCAGACGAGAATACTTTTTCTGACCAAATAGCAGATGAAGATGGATAATTCTAAAATCAACTGTTTTTTTGTGTGTGTGTCAGATGTTTGACAAATCAGCAATATTCGTTGAGCAAAAAGTTGATAAATTAAAAGTTTTTGTCAATTTTATGCTATAATTGACTGCAGTTTTTTATAGCAATTAATAGATTCTGTCAACTGAAGCGGCATTTCAAAAAATCTTCTTGTTGTTGGAATCTGATGATATGGGGACTATTGATTCGGATTGAGGACCTTTAAGGGAAAAATATCTTTATTGGATAAATTTACATATAATACTGAATACATTTTTATGAAAACGGGTTATGTGGATGGGGCACAATGACTCAATGAGACATAATTTATGGCCTGCAGTAGGATCCAACTTCAGTAGATGATAGGCACTTCAAAACTGAATGAGATAATTTGCCAAATGACTATTGTTTTGGGGCTGGAGTGGATAAATATTTTAGATCAAACAAACTGATGTCATTGTCATACTAGCCGATGAGCCCGACGTTGTCCGGGCTATTCAAAAACCAAATTTCAAGTCGATAGCTCCACCCGTTTCCGAGATCTGGTCTGCGCATGCACGAAGCTGGCGTCGCACGGGCTCGGCGACCCGATAAAATTCGTACCCGGGGCAAGATACATTCACATAGCAAATTTCAAGTCGATAGCTCCACCCGTTTCCGAGATCTGGTCTGCGCATGCGCGAAGCTGGCGTCGCACGGGCTCGGCGACCCGATAAAATTCGTATCCGGGGCAAGATACATTCACATAGCAAATTTCAAGTCGATAGCTCCACCCGTTTCCGAGATCTCGTCTGCGCATACGCGAAGCGGGCGCCGCACGGGCTCGCCAATACGACAACGTCCACCGCCTATATTCTTTTCCCACTTAGGTACAGTTGTCAGGAAAAAGTAACAATTTTAGAACAGTTTGTTAATTATACATGAAAATGGCAAACACATTGAATTCACTAAGAGTGTAATCAAACCATGTTCTTGTATATTTAAATGATTGTTTGTTGGATTGGGTTATCTCTCTTCAACCAGATCCATCCACCATCGATAGCCATATGTAGCTACAGTAGCTACATATGGCTATTGCAGCTATATTTGGGAATTGCCAGACCTGTTTATATGGAACGTGATTCACAGTGAACTAGCAAAAACGGTATATTTTTGTTGTGTTATTTATATAGGTGAAGTAAATTATGAATAATCGCTTCGATGTGAGTAATCTTGCCGCCATTTTCTAGTATTATAACAATGTATAATAAGGTCCGGGTCCTAATGCTATTGGAAGACTCGGTGGCACAATTTCGATGTTTATTATTGGCTAGGTCTTTCATACTTTTTCAGGGGAAATAACTTCAACAGCTAATTTTACAGTTAGCATACCTCAAAGCACGTACACACTCACGGGGACGGCAACCGAGACTGTTTGCGCTATTACGTCAGCGGCATGCTCTGCTACACTCACCGTGACGTGGGTTAATTTGGTAAGTATATAGCTGTACGTGATACCAGCATCATCATCATCATCATCACCATCATCATCATCATCATTTAATTAGGAACGAGTCTGACTGACTCTTAGTTCCCGTATTTACATGAATATTCACAATAATAAAACACAAATACTAAATTTAACATTGTACAATTTGTCCTTCGACCAAACGAAAGACCAAATTAACTGAAAAAATTGAGATATATTTATTTTCCCAAATATTATGTATGTGCTAGGTTAATGGACAATGAACTGTGTATCACCCCTATACACCCCCCAATATTGAATAACAATTAACCTAGATGATTAATTATGCGTACCATGCATGTCAATAATTTTACCCAGTAATGTCATCGTGTTCACACATTTACCGAAGAGGTATCGACAAACTTCAACATATAATATCAAATTAGACTGAATTACAATTACAAAATTGAAAATAATCCAATATGTGTCATTTAGCGCTAAAAAAGCTGCGTAGCAGTCGTTTTTTACTCCTTAATGCAGGTTAAATTTGGCAAATGAATCCCGAGTATATCTCATGCAGTTAACATAGGAGTGTGATTCCCGCGTACCGCCTGAAATGGCCAAATCCCGCGTTCCAAAAAGAGTGTGGGTGACACACTCACAATGAGAATGGGGGGACGAGAGCAGAAGTCACATACTGCGTGGTACCACTTTCGCATTAGCAACGTAAAAATATGTTATGGTAGAGAATGGTGAACGAAGATACTGATAATGGTGATATCATGTAGACAAAATAACTGGTACATGTACCTCTATCTCGTCATTTATATCATATCGATTTCCGTTAAAGGTGAACAGCTAGGAAAATCATCCATACTCATGACCACTGACATCAGGATAACAAAATCGCTTATATTAATTTAGAATCAGTAAATACAATCCACATATCGGCACTTTGCCACATACCTGTATACGATGACGCATCTTTTTATGTGTATTCAACATGTACGATAAACAAGTTTGTTGGGTAAGATTCACTAGATGCTTACGGTGTTATACGATACCGCGTGACATATGTTATAAAATGTTAGGCTCTGGCTGCGCTAACAAAGTCTGGTCTATCCATCTTGAGATCCGCTTTCCGGCTGCTGGCACGCTAACATCGTCAACAAAAAGAACAACAACTCTATATATAACGTAGTTTCGACTAAATTACGGATATGTCTGCTGCATTTTACAACACCATAAGTGAGCAAATTCGGTCTGACATAAGTTATAAAATCACTTCTTAAGATGAAAACGCTCTTTAAAAAACATTCTTTAGAAATGTTAACAATGTTAGCGGTGCCAACAGACGGAGATGGGATCTCAAGCTATTAAAAATCAGATCTTGTTATCGCGGAAAATTGCTATGGCATTGATAAGGGTTTTTTAAATTATACACATATGTAGGTCAATAATTCCCCTATTTAGCAACTTATCCCATCCCTTTTCCATGCATATCTATGTTGAGGGTCAATTGAGCCATGTGCGCTTAATGGAATCATCGTAATGTTTCAGCCAATCTCCATAACATCAACAACGCTGGATGTCACTGAGTTGATCGAATCTACCGAGGCTGTTACTCAGATTCTTCTTGGAGACACGTCCGATCAGAACCGAGTGAGAAGCCAGGACATGACGGCTACCTGTTCCGTCATCAGTACAGTTCCTGCAAACGGCCCGTTTGATGTCGTCACCGCCGCACAAACATCTCGTGAGTTCGAAGACATCATTATCAAAGACTCGAGATCTGTTCCTTTCTGGAGGCATAACATAAGTATCAAATGGGTTGGTGCATGGTTGGCCGTTGACTGTTATATACTGAACTTTATATGGATACAAAAGAGATTTTATCCAACTCATGAACCCTCTCAGATACAATAAAAATCCACAGATAAATGCCCACTATCATTTTAATAATAATAATATTATTAAAGTAATGGTATGTTTTTATGGGCGGATTTTTATAAAAAAAAATCAACAACTGTGAATCAATTAACTAGATATGACCACTGAATTGCATGTAATTACCATTACATAAGTGGCCAGGTATTAATATCAGGCGTACGTCCATCGATTAGGCACATAATCCTGCAGGCATTTTCATCAGAATGGATTGTAATGGCACCTAGTACAAACGCTATCGCATGCCAAATGGGGTGGGATGCTGAAAAATCGCAAGCCAATTTGCGCGCGATTTAGTTTGCCGTGTCCCGCGTGACTCAGCATCGCATGCGAATATCTTATACTATGTTTCGATTGTAAAATTCAAAGAAATGTAACTCTAACATACCCGTTATTTAGTAAAAAATCATACCAAAAGAATGACACCACAAAGAGACACGTTTCAAAAACACTATAGACACTAAGACCTGTTGGGAAACACAAAATTCAAACTGTTATTGAAGCGCCGCAGGCGCGTTAAGCAACGTCACCCCTTTTTCAAATTGATATCGAGGCAGTCAGGTCGCGCCAGCGACCGCTGCCGCGGGGGCCTGATGGCTCATAAAAACAACTCTATATATAAGCGCCCGCGGCTACCACTTTATAGCATCAAGGGTAGACTGAGCAAATCGAGACGGGATGCTGGTCCCGCCAAACTCTCCAGACGGCATCGACATATCAAAACGCATGCGATTCTCGCCTATCGTATCCGTATTTGGACGAGATTGTAAGACCATAGCCTGGTAATGGAGTTCAACTGGTTTATAATGGGCGAGACTCATCAACCATGGTATGTGGGGTCGTCTCTAATATTTATTGCAAAGTTATATAAGATTATCCAGTCAAGGCGCTTAGATAATCTGGAGATCATGACTGTCAATAAGGCACGCCAATCGAGGAATACAGATAATCTTATATCGTTATACATTATCACAATGCATTAATGGAATATACCTTAGTTACCGTTATTATGTACATTCGATAAGACAAATATCGCCACCAAAATTGCTACACATGTATATGTATAACAAATTTAATCATCCAACCAACAGAAGACTTTTGGGGCGTAGTCTTTCTGTACTGTCTTTAATTCCATGCGGAGTTCGTTATTGTAATTTCATTTCACTTTGTTTGCTGACGCATGTTGGCTACCACCCAACTATCGTCATTAATTTTAACGACCTTGTTATCTTACTTATTGACTCTTGTGTTTAACTTTTCGTTTATTGATTTTCCTAACATCATCTCTATCTGTTGAATATATGTCTTCTGATGTTTAAAAAGTTAACCATGCCTTTCTGCAAATGCCCTAATTCTTTTCTGTTTTTGCCTTTGTTTAAAGCCTCCGATGGAACTTCCCATACATATGCACTAGTGGGGGGATCTTATAATAGTTTAGCAGCGCTTGCCCTTATGCTATAATACACCGGATAACTACAAACATTCTGTTTGCCTTAACTTGTGTTAATGATGACAACAGTAACACAAAATAAAAAAAACATGTAATCATATTAAACTAATTTCCAAGCAATTTAACACGGACTTATATGGGCGGATATCAAAATTAAGGTGAACAAAGAATTTTAATTGCAGCAAGCCACCGACTCAGAACATATCTGCTAATACATATTTTATTGACAGCTGTTGAAATGTCCACTATGTGTGCTTTTCATCTCCACCCTCTCTCTCTCTATCTCTCTCTCTCCCTCGCTCACTCCCTCCCTCTCTCTCTCCCCTGTCTCTCACTCTCTCTATCTTTCTCTCTTTCTCTCTCTCGCTCTCTCGCTCTCTCTCTATATATGTATCTTTCCATATCTCTTTCCTTTTCCTATCTCTCCCTTTCTCTCTCTCTCGTTCTATCTCTATCTCTCTCACTTTCCCCCTCTCTCTCTCTCTTACTTTCTCTCTCACTCTCTCGTGAACACCACTGCTATTGCATCACTCATTCGTTGGTATCGACAATAAGTTTCGTATTGTTTGCCAATTTATATAGGTCTATATGTAGCGTACCAGAAGCAGCTAGGGACGTTGTTATATTTGGGATATTGGAAAGGTGTATCGCCCCGAAACTTCGGTCAATATTTTCAATAGTGGGAAATTCCATGCCAGACATAACATAAATTCGAAATTTTAAATCCAAATTAGGTATTTAATGTAAATCTAATTCAGGGACTGTAATTGCTACCAGTTTGAAAACTATAGGGGAGGAATTTAGGTTGGAAAATTCTAACAGTTGGAAAACCAGTGAATATATATGTACAATATATATATACAGTATATATATACAGTGTATTGTTATGTGATGTTATGTATGATACGTATATATACCATGTTACAGAGTTTAGCCTGAGGTATAATGCGATGGCCGTCTTGAATGCGGCATCGACCCCTACATACCAGATTAACGTTCAGTGTGACGATGGTTACGGTACGTCAGATACAGCCACATACACCCTAACCATACTGGATAACACAGGACCCACCGTCACCAACGCTGTGGACGGCAACGGTATGTTTATAAGAAACCGTGACACGCATGTGCACCGTCACGATCACTGGTGGGATTTCATTCAGTTAGTTAGTACGACAACGTGCGTCCTGGGACCAATACTATAAAAAACGTCCACACTTGTAATTTTATGAACTTCAACATGTAATTTACAAGGCGGTAACATTTCGAGTTATATAACCGGTATCAATACGCGGGCGCACGTGCTTTCTTGTCATACTATCATTATATTAATGCAACAAGAGAATACATTGGGGGTGGCACAATATATACGCCCGTGGTAATTCCAATAAAGGGCTATAACTCTGGCGAAAATTGGCGGGCGGAACCCAAATTCAAAATTGACCTGTATTTTGGGCTAGTAAACTCACATACCAAATTTCAATCCATTCTATTCAGTTCAGACTAACTAAAGTTATTATCCGGAAACGAAAATTGAGGGTAAATTCCAACAAAAAGGGCCGCAACTCTGGTGATAATTGGCGGGCGGAACACAAATTCGAACTTGAGCTGTATGCTAGTAAACTCACTTTCCAAATTTCATTCCATTCTGTTCAGACTTACTAAAGTCATCATCCGGAAACGAAAAAAAAACAGAATGGACGGACGGACCAATATCATTATACGTTCCGTTTTTTCTCAAAAAGGGCGTATGAAAAATTTATTGTAATCTTTTAGGATTTGTTTTCAATCTCTATACCCTTTGTAATGCAATGGATGCTACCATTCCTGCATCTTTAAAAAAAGAAGCTGGCGCCGCCAATGTTGTAACTGTTTTACACGGTCGGAATATGGCTTTTCAAACTTTTCAAATTTTGATCTACTGAACGTGCATATTGAGCGGCAAAACTGAGTCCCGGATCCGTCCTCTCGCCGTGTTCAAGTATACCCCCCCCCCCCCCAGATTCCATATCACATGCACAACCTCCAACCGATTTTCTTCGTTTTAATTGAGCTAAACTGATTCCAGTCGAATCTGCAGTTTAGTATGTAAATTCTGCTGATCAGCAGCTTATCCGCATATTTTGTGTTTACCGATGCAAACGGCATAACTCTATCTTTACGGATTAAAAGTGAAGGTCGTGAAAAAAACACTTTCACGAATTTTGGTTTTCTATTACTAATCGGCGTGGAATTTGGTGAATCGCATTCTTAGACATATTGTAGGACGTTGTCCATATTTAGGGATATGAAACCGGTGACCCAATTGGCATTTGACCAAAAATCGAACATATATAGTGTAACACAGACGGACTATGTAAACATACATATATAGATTAGTTTATCTGAGCACAATATCAATCGGCCTAGGTTTATGAATCATTTGCTTGTATTTCTGTACTGATTCTTGTGTTAAGTTACAGATGTCGAATGTAGGTGTTACACTGCTGATCCAGAGTAGTTGTGAAAATGGAATGTTGGACTTCAAGCAGGACACTACACAAAAGCATTAATATGAAACGTAGTTATGGAATATGGACATAAATAAAGTCCTTATATATTTCCAGGCATACATTGCGCTAGAATAAGAACGGAAACATGCGTATAAAATGCATCTGTACCACAGCAAACTAACTATACGCTAGAATTAAAATTCTTTGTATTTCCACCTGTGGCGATGCCACATAAATTTGCCTGTAAATAGCATGCAATTATCTCGCAATAATGAATCAGACGGGTATTTTAAGGCAAATGTCAGTTTCACCGTTACAAGTGAAATTACCGAAATTTTACTTCTCATGTCTTTAGCTTTGATAAATACGCATTTTATATGCATGTTGCCGTTCATATTATGGCACCATAGGGTTTTATATGAGAAAATGCCAACCAAAAAATGTCGTGCAAACTTGCAAGTATGTGAACGTACCCTATATATGGAAATTTTACGTGACTTTAGCTGTACGAAATAGGTCTATATATCCCATATTATTTACATAGCCCGTCTGTGTTACACTAAATCCTTGTCGGTGATTGGTCAACTGCCAAATGGGTCACCCGTTTCATACCTCAACAACACACAGGCCGTAACACGAACACGAAGTCACAAATTGTTGACTTAATCTGATATAATCACTAAAAGCGGTCAGCAGAATAATTGGGCGTGCTTTACAAAGTTCAGCCGAATTTCATCTGAAGCCAGTTATTTAATATCGGCCACGTTATCCTTACTAAGTGCTTGGAAATCTTATGTTTGGATGACTTAATATGCTGCGTGGGCTAGTCTCAAATATAGGCAGATTTTGTGAAAATAAATGGGAATAAATCATACGGCGCTGTGGTCGTTGCACGAGGGCACATTTAGTGCCCCAACCACCACAGAACCGTGTCCCCCAATAACACACACCCACTAAATTCATTTCTAAATTATTGATCTAATCTGGTTACATGCAATCAAAACCTCAGTGTGATTGAACCCAAACTATAGCTATGCGTTCGATCGTCTGAAAGATTCCGATAGCATTCGCATTCGTCATACGAGGCTTTCCCAGGTTCCCCGCAATATTCATCGCCCACATTTCGGGTGAAATATGCTACGCGACCATCTTCTAATTGGCCCCGACTTAGTCCTGCCGCGATTGCCTGCGATTGTGATTGGCTGACACTGACGTATTGCTTCTTGAAAGTAATGGGATTCCCTGCTATTTGTTCAAGACTATGGAACTTATAGCTGTTCAGTAGTCTGGGTTCACTCAGACTGGTCTAACCTCAACCCGGGGCTTCATTAATGTAACCCTTTCAATACTAAAGGATTCTTCCATACAGTTATAATAAAAGGCCACAGTGTCCCCCGAAAAAGTGGCTTCATTGGGGGCATCAGCTTTTCTAAAAAAAATAACAAGGACCCTAAATCCGAAGCAACCAGACAAAAATGGGTGGATCGTACCCATATTCGAACTTGATCTGTATTTCGAGCTGATAAACGCATATACCAAATTTGATTCAGATATGATCACACAAACTAAAGTTATCATCCCGAAACTAGAAATTGACAGGATTCTAAGTCGTAAAAGGGCCATAACCTGACCTGTATTTTGGGCTGATAAACTATCATACTAAATTTGATTCAGATATGATCACACAAACTAAAGTTATCATTCGGAAACCAGAAATTGACAGGATTCTAAGTCGAAACAGGGCCATAACTCTAGCAAACATGGGCGGATTGTACCCATATTCGAACTTGACCTGTATTTCGAGCTGATAAACGCACATTCCAAATTTGGTTCAGATATGATCACACAAACTTAATAGTCCAGGAGATATTGGTCGACCTCTGCACCCCCCCCCCCCCCCCCCCAGGACTTAACTTCACCCAACTAATTTTCTTCCTTAAGGTCTCCTCTAATCTTTTTCACTTGTTAACAAGAAAAAAAAGTGGCCGCTGAGACTCCAGAAAAGATGGCGTCCATCATGGCGGCCATTTTTTTTAAATGCACCAGGTCTCTTTGATCGCCATTATAGTAAAGATGATGTCACATGCCGTCTTGTTTTCCGCTCGATTCGTTATGTTAATATACAACCCTTACAAATTAGCCAAAAATCCGACACCAGAATCCAATATGGCGGCCAAGATGGTCGCCGAAATGTGAAAATATGCTATTTTTCTGACATGTTACCACCTTTCGTTTGTCTCTGTGGGAAAATGTTGGCATCTTTGCGTCATGTCATACATTTATAATATAGAGGAGTCATTGGCGACCACATGGGGTCCATAATATACATTCATTGCGGGATATTTTTGTCCGATATCACGTTTTCCCAAATGCCGGTATGATAGGTCAAAGCCGAATCTACGTTAATAACGCGATGTTATGTTTCGAATCAATGAATGTTATTGCTATTATAACAACACCCATGCATATATATGTGCAGGAGATACTCGAGCTAGGATTCCTCTTATACCTGAGTTGAGGAATATTTACCCAAATCCAAGATGGCGGCCAAAATGGCAACAGAAATAAAAAATCGACGAAAATCGCTGATTTTAACATCAGTGAGCATTATTGTCATGACAACTCCACACCTGCTTACTGTTGTAAGTTGGGAACACTTAGGCGAAGAACTTTCCTTGTACCATATCCGAATAAAAGTCCCACAAATCCAAAATGGCGCCCACAATGGCGGACAGATTTTGAAAAATCACCGAAATTCCCTCATATTTACATCATTCGGCATTATTGTCGAGACAACTCCATCCATGCGTAAAGTTGAGTTGGAAATACTGAGGTGAAGTAATTACCTTACATCTCATGCAAGAAATGGTTTTCCAAATCGAAGATGGCGGTCAAAATGGCGACCGAAATTTGAAAACACGCCTACATTCCTTTACTTTCTTAGGATGGGCGTTATTGTTTCGCGATTTCTACCCACCATTACATGTTGATATGTATGAATTATTCATTAGGATTTGGCAAGTGATACTCACAGTCAATATGGCGGCCAAACTGGCGGGCAGAAATTGAAAAGAAGCCGATATTTTCACATACTAATTTCAACTTTTTGTAATAATATTGATTTGTATAAACGAAACGGTACATAATATAAGCCATCTATTAGTTCCAATGTAAGTCGTAGCGTTTTGGAAGGATGAAAACCCACAATCGCGATGTGGCATTTCAAAATACATTCTCCACTAAGGGCTCATACTGGCCGTAGCCGTATATGTATATAGGTGTGCCGAATAGTCATATTATGACGTCCAAGAATCAAAACAACAGTACCTGAGCTTATTCTGAATTGCCACATTCAGCATTATCTAGACTCGTTTCCGTCTCTTCGTCAGATTAATCTATCTCACTCACAACAACAGTTCACTACTCTTCTTTGTAGAAGGGTGCCACTAATCGGAATGTTTCAAACAATAGATATGCCGGTGTCCAGCTCACGTGTTTGTATCGAAAGCTTGGAATTATTAGCGAGCTTCATTCGTGGTATATCTTATGGTATAATTCAGGCGTCATATTATGCGATACACTATAAAGGTATTCGGTCGATGCGCATACTAGCTTTCATAAGGATCTATCTGCGTATTGTCACAGATTTGGTGACCTCATGGGGATAACAACGTGTACACCTGGTGATCTTCCCAAACAGCCTCTTCTCAATATATGGTTCATCAATTCACATACTCATCTAATGCACTGACGTACCCGGACAACTTCTGTATATGGCTTCGAATGTTGAAAGCCCGACATTTGACGGTTGTATTTCTGCTAAGGCGTAGAAGACCATAATGCATAATATACCCTAACTCCTTGAACATGATCATAAGAACAAGCTTGTTGGCTTCCAGCAATCGTTTCACCGAATAGATCCAAGCAGATGACAACAATACACACGGTGCTAGTTTGTGGGTATGTTTTATGATAGTGGAAATGAAATTGGACCATGACTGCACCCGCCCCTTATTTTGTTATGTTTTAGATTCAGACAGGATCTCATGTGTGGCTTTGCTTTCCTTGTATGCTAAGATTGTATGTTCCCATCCGTTTTGGAAGCCGTTCTTACACAACTGGACCAGTATATGTCATTGGCTACTGCTGTATAAGCCCCACCAAGACTGGGGTGTAGTCTTAAAGGCGATACCTTTGATAGTTTAGTTGATATGTCATACTCACGCTGGGTGGTATGGTTCAAGAAAGTACGAATGCCATCAACAAAAGGGTGAAATGTTCAACGCGAAGAACATCCAGAGGGATGTTACGTTGATGAGCTCTCGCATTCAGTTCAACAAACGTTGGTATACCAAGTGATTTCTTGGTAACATCACCATTGCGGCCATTTTCCTGCATGAGACATTAACTACTATATTCTAAAGTTATATATAAAGCTATATGATCATAACGGTCCCGTTCCCCAACGTCCACAGCCATTGCCATCGATACTGTAAATTGTTCTTTAAATACATAGTGAAATAAATGCACCACAGTTCCTGACATTTTCTTGAATAATACCGCCCACATACTGACACTAACCCCGAGAGAGGATAACAAAACACGCATACATTCATGCTATAAAGACATTATCCTTTAGTCCATCCGACTGTTTTGAGGGAGGCTAGCATAGTATTATCCAGACAAAAGTGTACGTAGTTGAATCAGAAAGGCTTCGAAACGGATGTGGAAATACAATCTTACCACACCAAATAAAACCGACACGCATGACATTCCATATCTTAAACATGCACCAGGTGTAGGGGTGGTGTCTACAGTGGCCCATTTCATTCCCACTATCATGGCGCATGTCTACAAACTAGCACCGCGAGAATTGTTCTTCTCTGCTGGGAGATATTCGACGAGACAACTGCGGGGCGTCACACAGTTTGCTTCGGATATAATGGTTAAGAAGTGTGGGTAGTCTGTACACTAGGGTCTTCTCCTTAGCAGATAGACAACTGTCCAAGGGAATGAGACAGCTAGCAACCTTCGAAACACTGTCGAAGTTGTCCACATATGCCAATGCGTTCGCTGAGTTTGTGAGTTGACGAACCATCTATTGAGAAGTGACTAGCTAACTGGTTCGCCAGGTGTACATGTCGTTATCCCATGGGGTATGAGACACATACATAGATATGACCTTCTGTAAGCTTGTATACTCATCGGCCATATGCCTTCCTAGTTCAAGATGACGCACAAATATCATAGTTAGCAAATATTTAAAATCGTAAGCTAGACACCGGAAAATGAATTGTTTGAAACGTTATGATTAGAGGGACCCTACTCCCAGGAAGTGGTGAATACTTTGTTGGTGTGAGCGACCTAGATTTATCAGACAAAGAAATGGAAGCTGGTCCAGATAATGATGGACGTGACGTGGCAAATCAGAATCTGTTATCAGGTAATTGTTCTGATATAACTATTCGGCGCACCTACGCTTACGGCCATTATCGGCGCTAAGTGGAGACTGGATTTCGAAATGCCACATCGCGATATTAATTGTGGTTTTTCATCTTTCCAGAAGGATACGAGCTATGTTATGCGTTTTGATACCTTAAAGTTGAACTAGTAGATGGTTTATGTACAGTTTCGTCCATACATACCGATATTATGACAAAAAGTTGAAATTAATATGTGAAAATATCGATTTCTTATAAATTTCTAGCTGCCAAATTAGCAGCGATCTTGGCTGTGAGTATCAATTGCCAAACCCTAATGAATACTTCATGTCACTATTCCATATCAACATGTAATGGTGGATAGAAATCGCGAAACAATAACGCCCATCTTAAGAAAGTAAAGGAATGTAGACTTGTTTTCAAATTTCGGTCGCCATTTTGGCCGCCATCTTCGATTTGGAAAACAATTTCTTGAATGAGATATAATGTAATTACTTCACCTCAGTATTTCCAACTCAATTGTAAGCATGGGTGGAGTTGTCTCGACAATAATGCCCAATGATGTGAATATGAGGGAATTTCGGTGATTTTTCAAAATCTGTCCGCCATTGTGGGCGTCATTTTGGATTTGGGGGACTTTTATTTGGATATGGTACAAGGAAAGTTCTTCGCCTAAGTGTTCCCAACTTACAATAGTAAGCAGGTGTGGAGTTGTCATGACAATAATGTTCACTGATGTTAAAATCGGCGATTTTCGGCGATTTTTTATTTCTGGTGGCCATTTTGGCCGCCATCTTGGATTTGGGTAAATATTCCTCAACTTAGGTATAAGAGGAATCCTAGCTTGAGTATCTCCTGCACATATATATGCATGGGTGTTGTTATAATAGCAATAACATTCATTGATTCGAAACATTACATCGCTTTATTAACGTAGATTCGGCTTTGACCTATTACACCGGCATTTGGGAAAACGTTATATCGGACAAAAATATCCCGCAATGAATGTATATTATGGACTCCATGTGGTCGCTAATGACTCCTCTATATGATAAATGTATGACATGACGCAAAGATGCCAACATTTTCCCACAGAGACAAACGAAAGGTGGTAACATGTCAGAAAAATAGCATATTTTCACATTTCGGCGGCCATCTTGGCCGTCATATTGGATTCTGGTATCGGATTTTTGGCTAATTTGTAAGGCTTGTATATTAGCATAACGAATGGAGCGGAAAACAAGACGGCATGTGACATCATCTTTACTATAACGGCGATCAAAGAGACCTGGTGCATTTCAAAAAAATGGCCGCCATGATGGACGCCATCTTGTCTGGAGTCTCAGCGGCCACTTTTTTTTCTTGTTAACAAGTGAAAAAAATTAGAGGAAACCTTAAGGAAGAAAATTAGTGGGGTGAAGTTAAGTCCTGGGGGGTGTGCAGAGGTCGACCAATATCTCCTGGACTATAAGTTATCATCCGGAAACCAGAAATTGACAGGATTCCAAGTCAAAAAAGGGCCACAACTCTCGCAAAAATGGGCGGAGCAAACCCATGTTCGAACTTGACCTGTATTTTGGTCTGATAAACTCTCCTATGAAATTTGCTTTTGACCTAATAACCGAAACTAAAGTTATCATCCGGAAACCAATTCCGGACGGACGCACGGACGGACGGACACCGGCTATTTTAATAGTCCCCCGAAAATTTTATTTCGGGGGACAAAAATATGCATTGAAATGGTCTATTAGTCATTTGGATGGATGATCCGGAAACAGACATATTAAAAGCTAATACAACAGAAGAATTATTTATATTCTTTGTTGGGAAATGTTCGGATAATAAGTCGGCTTATTATCTGAACATTTCCTAACGTAACTACTCGTCAATGAACATTTATTATAGAAAGTGTTAATAAGTACATGGCCTCTCACATACGAAATAAATCACCAACATTGTACATAGTACTGTTTAACGAGTAAAATTAAAGTGATATTCCTAAACATTTTTCACGTTTAGGGTGCATACCAACGACAATTAAAGCTATTGGGACTGCCTCCAATGCGAACGTCATTACTCTGACTATCACAGACGCAGAAAGTGACACCATCATTACAAGCTTTTCCAAAGCCGATCCGAGTAGTCCATTCAGTTGGAATTCTGGTGAGTACAGGAGCAATATATTCATTTACCACACATATGTACTCGGCATATACATGTACATATACATCCTGCATGGCAACAAGCTGTAACCTGGCTGACAACTCACCTAGTACAAACGCTATCGCATGCCAAATGGGGTGGGATGCTGAAAAATCGCAAGCCAATTTGCGCGCGATTTAGTTTGCCGTGTCCCGCGTGACTCAGCATCGCATGCGAATATCTTATACTATGTTTCGATTGTAAAATTCAAAGAAATGTAACTCTAATATACCCGTTATTTAGTAAAAAATCATACCAAAAGAATGACACCACAAAGAGACACGTTTCAAAAACACTATAGGAAAAATCACTTTTAGGGTGGGTGGGCTTGGGGGAGGCGGACGGCACTGTTATTGAAGCGTTAAGCAACGTCACCCCTTTTTCAAATTGATATCGAGGCAGTCAGGTCGCGCCAGCGACCGCTGCCGCGGGGGCCTGATGGCTCATAAAAACAACTCTATATATAAGCGCCCGCGGCTACCACTTTATAGCATCAAGGGTAGACTGAGCAAATCGAGACGGGATGCTGGTCCCGCCAAACTCTCCAGACGGCATCGACATATCAAAACGCATGCGATTCTCGCCTATCGTATCTGTATTTGGACGGGATTGTGTGCGGATGCGCTGGACAACTATGACAGTGCGTGAGCTGTGGAGAGACTCGCTTCGTTTGTAAACAAAATATGATTAGCCGACCAATTGGTATCAATTATTCCTATTATGTTCACAGGGCTAAATCATATATTGTATTCATTCAATTGAGTCGTTTGCGATGACAATCCTTAAAACGCTAAAGAAAATAAGTTGCATTTAGTGCGTATGACTATTCGGATCTATTTTGACACATCTTTGATGACGTCAGCCTTGAGCGTGACGCTCCACGTCGTCAAGTTCAGACTGTATATATATACAGTGTACATACGCGCAACGAAATAATACTAATACAGTAAGATACAAGAAAACCATAGTCAGAAATGGTAACGCGCTCAAGATCATATATTATATAACCATGATTGTAATTATAGAATCTTTTTCATTTCTGTTATTTGTAATTGGCATAGCTTATCACAAACCGAAAATCAACATTATTGACATAATGTAAACGCCAATGAACGAAATTTAAATTCTCAACTACACCTTTTACCGGGCTCGGCCTCGGGGTCGCACTACAGCTCGGCCTCGGGGTCGCACTACAACTTTGAATGTGTCCCAGTAATTAAAATTCTATAAATAGAACCCACATGCGCTATGGCAGCGCCCAGGCGAAACAGGAATGTGTACATTAGTATACAAGCGGCGCGCGTAATTACATATTAGACAATAGGATGCATGTTGTGCAACATGTGCATTGGAAGATAAACTGATTATCACCACGCTGCGTGTTCCCGAGATGTGTATTGAAATATCGCTACCTTCTCATGGCCACATATCGTCTCGTCCTGACGGACTCGACGATATATGAGAGAGAAGGTATCTCGATTTGAATACCGATCGCGGAAACACATCCATCTGCTACTATAGTACGCTGAATAATTATGTTATTTTTGCGCACCCAAAACAAACGTTCACGCACAGCAAAAGTTGACGCGTACAGTCGAATTCATGCACGACATAGATAGAACCGCATGAGTGTCTGGATATTGACGAAATTATCGCACGAGAATTGTTGGCGGAGCGATACCTCGAGTGCGGGACGCAGTCCCGCACGAGAGGTATCGCGTTCCGCCAACAAATCGAGTGCGATAATTCGTCAAAATCCAGACATTCATGCGGTTCTATTTTTATTACATATCTCCGTATTACAGTAAGTTGGCTCACAATCGTACATCTCCAATACAGAAAATGTGAATTTAATTGAGTTTTAACGGCATTTTAGGGTTAAATCAGACAGGGAGCCCATCTATCCGCGAGTGAACTTGACCCATCTTGACCCGCTCAAAGGTGTTAATTGGGTTTTCCCAGATTTTCCAAAAATATAACCCAATCAGCGCGCTGCGATTTCGGCAAGTGGGTTGTCGCCCTTGCGTTGAAAAGTTGAAAAAGTAAAAATAGTAACGGCGAGAGCCAGTCTAACAGCACTGAATGAAATAGTTCCGTCGACAGATTGCACTATAGACTGGTACCATGTCCCAACTCCTGCTACTCGTCCGTAGAGACAGGAATAAGCTAAACAGAAAGTGGAATTTTGAGTTGTGTTTCCGGTTTGTGAGATATTGTTTTAAAATAGAAAAACACATTTCAACATCGGTACGTTTTTCTTAATTTAATAATACAAGACGCAAGTATATAACTTTGACAACTACTCAATCAAATTGAATAGAGTGTTTTTCACAGGAATCGACTAACCCCGATCAACGTCAATAAGTTAAATAGTGCGAAATCATGTTTTTGTAGCTTGGATATTTGAAAACTCTGATGTCAACAAACACCCCCGGTAACCGATTACATCAATTTTGTATCGAAGTTTGCTGCCTCATGTCGCATTTTATTAACTAAATTCGTCGGGGATATATTTACGCTCATGTTGATACCAAAATTAACACAAGGGGTCAATGTGATTTGCCTGGGTGGACCTTTTACCATAAATTGCCAAACTTGGCTATACCGTCCCATGCTCTGACAAGTTGGTCAGTCTGTACTCATACATTTAAGGGGTTTATTTACATTACTGATACTAACAGGTATCTCCTTCACACAGATATGTCAATATAACAATAACATGATTTTTGAGGGCGTTATGGTTTATTAACGGCCCGGCTGGAATGATTAACAGCCCAAGGGCCTATTAGCGGCCCGAGACGAAGTCGAGGGACGCTAATAGGCCCGAGGGCTGTTAATCATTCCAGAGGGCCGTTAATAAACCACAATGCCCGATGAAATCATGTTATTACTATTATTACCACAGTTTTGGACATTTGACCCATTTGAGGATTTAGTGGAATAATGAAGTAGATTAAGAGAGAAATATTTTCAAGAACATTTAAGTTTGATATCATTTGACTTGTCAGCTGACACGGACTGACGGAGTCTCGAAAATAGGACAGGGGAAACCCCAGCATTGGAGACGAGTAACAACCAATGAGAGGTTGACAGCTAAAAGTATCAATGCATACTTACGCTTGATACAATAATTCAATCATATAGCGTGAATTCCAATCATAAAACCACTTTTGTGTCGAGGAAATCGGATACATCTTCCCATTATTTTCTTGAAATAAACACGCCATAATAATCGGAAGTTGAAGGGACGTAACTCTCGCGATAATAAACGAGATCTATAGTTTCCGGGCGGCGGGCCGATATTGAACTAGGCTTCTCGTTATCGGCCCGCGGCCCGCTGTTTTGGTAACAATACGCTATTTGGAACGCCCCGAAAAACATTATCAATGGCCTAGAGAACGCCCTATAAAGTGGTAATAATATAAGTTGATGACGATAGTTTTATTTGTTCCAGATAAGTTTCGTGAGGTAATAGTAATCACCCCCCCCCCCCCGTCGTGCACGGTTACATCAACATTGAAGAAGTTTGCTGCCTCATGTCTGATTTTTTTATTTCGATGTTTCGGCTATATTATTGTGGTCATTTTAGTACCAAAATCATCTATATGAGGCAGATATATTTTGTTTGCGTGAGGTGTTTTGTGGGAAACTTTTATAACTGTAAAAACACGTTACACGGGCCTTAGTGGAGATGACATTAAGCTACATTTATGGCATGTTGCATATGAGACATGAGGTGAAAAACTTCCCCGACACCCTTTGGAAAGAAGCTTCGAGAAATGTAAAATTGAAATAAATAAACTTGTCGTGATGTAACTAAGATATTTAAGCCTAGAGCATTGTGTGCATGGAATAAGAGCGAGCAAATGTCTCAAATATTAACGTGACTATCAATGGCTTGACAATGACTGTCATCAGTGCATCCAACTAATCAGTGAATTATTTGCATGTGTATCAATTCAGATTATCTGTTACTAGTACTCTCACAACAACTAAAGTATTCAAGTCCAGCATAGTGACTGCCAAAAGCATTTAGTAAAATTGAAGTTGATCCACTAGACCAACAAAAGTGGTATGGAATAATGCTAGATAATGGGCTGGTTGACCGACTAATCATGAAATAGTTAGTAATTATGGAATTGTGTGTATAATGAATGCATAATGACGTAGGTTTGCAGATATCAGCAATTTATAGAATAATATTTCCAATTGCAGCCTGCTAAATGTCCTCTTTATGTATTTATTTTCAAAATATGTCAACTCTAGTTGAATTGGAGCTTAACAAATAATTTTTCATCATTATCATGGATATGTCTACAAAATTGTCAACAATGACCCGAAAGTGAAGATTGAGTTCACTGTCCTGAGATGTTGTCAGCTTAAAATGTATTACAGCCAAAATAGCCAAAACACATGTTTGGATCATGTAATAGCTTGCATGGGAAACTGATATCTCAATGGATATGCAGGAGATATGCTGGGAAATTTATAATTTGTAAATTGGATGCATAAACCTTTCAGTGAAAAACAATTATAGCAGTTCTTTTAGTTTGAAGTGTTCCATTTTATAAGTTATACCTTATAGAGTAAGTTATACCAGTGTTTTTTGTGCACCTTTCAGATTTTGGTGGGTTAGTACTGTATTTGTCCACTTCCATCGATTCATTGGAATTTCCATTAGCAGTGTCCAATTTGATCACCCAGGTAGACCTAGAATACTCTCATGACACACTCACTTGGAAACTCCAATACATGATTGCATGTATGTGTGTACATGTACCGGTATGTGGTACTGCCTATCAGCCAGTTTTAAACAAAAATCTTAATTAAACTTTTTTCAATTAAATCAGCTTCTGAAACATGGTAAACTGTCACTTGAACTAGAGCAGATAACTTTCTAGTCATATGAGTGATATCAGTAGGGTTTTATTTGGTTTTAGACCAAAATTAGTGAAATTCTGGGGGTGGGTGACCAAACATTTGAGTTAAAAAAATGCTTTTTTGCAGGTTTGGGGTGGTGGTTCCCAGAAAATGCCAGATGTAAAACACGGCATACCTTCCTGCAAATTTTATATTATAATGTACATGTAATATTAAATCAATTGTACTGGGATAATGCGTGATGAAATTCAACCACTGAGAATCTCAATTTTCAAATGTCAGGCTGCTTATTTTCTGGCTTGGTACATGAACTGCTCTGGTCAATATTAATTCAATATAAAATGTTGATTTAAATACATTAAGTTCTAGTATAATTGATTAAAGGGACATCTCGTGAACAGGTATATACAATTTCCATGGTCATAAAAAGGGAATTAGGGGTCCTTGGGGCCTTGCTTCCCTCCTATGGTGTACTTGTTGACTTAAAATTGGGTTAAAACCCCTATTTTAAAACCCCTATGGACATCTCCTGCACAGGTATATAGCATGTCCTTGGTCACAACACGGGAATTCGTGGTACTTCTTCCCTCATATGGTGGGCCTACATGTATATAGACTTGAAAATTGAAGAAAAAACATACTTCCAAATGCATATCACTATCAGCATCCCATGAATGTGTCTCCACCCTGGAGCTCTAGTATATTTGATTAAAGGGACGTCTCCTGGACAGATATATACAATTTCCATGGTTATCGATCTAGATCAAAACGGTCAAGGGAATTTTCAACACCGGCCCGACAAACATCTCTACAGTACAGGATTCAAAGCACCACAATTTTATGGCTAGTTGAATAGGCTATATATGATCTATTTATCTCATGTAAAGTAAATTTAAAAAAAATTCATAGGACATGTACTGGCATCTGGCAAGTACAATTGAATTAATATAATATATATATAATATTATAATAATTTCTCATAATAATCATGTAGTCTAAAGTTCATATTTTAGAACACCAGCGGTCTCCAGTCAGATTCGAACTGACAATCCCATCAGTGTAAACTGAGGTGCACTCACCAATGTGCTGTAGAAACTGATATAAAGCTGGCATTAAAAAACAACAAATTTGAGTAGAACCCCCCCCCCCCCCCCCCGGCCAGTGCATGTACTAATATAGATCATGCCATGAACCTCTACTAATGCTGAACATTTTTTTTATATTTTCTTTACATGTGACAAAATAGATCATATATACCAGTAGCTTATAAAACAAACCATAAAATTGTGGCGCTTTGAATCCTGTACTAGTAGAGGTATTTGTCGGGTCGGTGTTGAAAATTCCGTTGAGCGTTTTGATCTACTAGTACATGTAGACATTGATGACGGCGCCGGCTTATTTTCATCATTCGGTATAAAACTTGTTATTCGCTCCATTCTAAATGAAATTAATAAAAATTGATTACACACAAGAAAGACATTCTTAATTTTAACTGTATCATTGCTAAAAAATCAACATATGAATCATGATTGATTGTCCTTTCAAGTTTCATAAACAGCAATAGTCACAAAATGTCACAGAAAAAATGAACCCATCGGCCCATCGTGGAATTTTTGGTGTCCAAATAATGGTCTGAGTGTTGCTAAGAAATCAACATCTAAATATACATTATGGGCCAGCAACTTTTTCGCCTATGAATAAAAAAACAAACCCCACATGCTTGAAACGCATGAGTCGAAAACAGGTAACTGGTCACAATTAAACACACTTTTCATATCATTCCCGAAATCAATAAACACTGTCACTGTTGTATATTGAAACACTAATGGTGTAACTTATTGATTATCGATATAAATAGATGTAATCAAATATAAATTGTAGATAAAAATGATGATCTTACCGTAGCAATCGAAAATATCACGTGACAACCGCATCTCATGAATATATTCATGAGCTCAGCCTATACCAGGCCTCAAATACGTTTGCTGGCCTGGGTACTAAGCTAATTGCATTAGTGCGATTCTGATAATTATCACACGCGTGGAACGTCGTGCGATCATGCGAATTACGTTGATAGATATGTAATAAAAACGTATCTATGATATGTTGTTCACCAGCAATAATTTATAAGCAACCTACCTTAAGCCATCGACTCGTTCAATATCGCACCATAGTTTCGACAAGATGTTTCGATGGATAACGTATGGAATAACATGTTATTTCCCGATAAAAGTATCAGCTAAAAGTTCGAATATTATAGTGTTAACTAAATATATGCAAAATAGTTCCACAACTTGTGCTTTTTGCGACCCCGTTGGGGTATTCTGGTACATATGTGAAATAGCTGAGTTACTGTATACTGTGTGCGTTTGGAGATATTCTTGCCTGATCACATCAGGCGGGCGACAAAAAAAAATGTCACCATGGTCAGCGATCGACAGTGTAATGTAGCCCGGGGCGTGACAAAAGTTGGGCCAATCAGAAGCGGTTAAAATATGGAGCAGGGTGACAAAATCCATTTGTTCTCATTCTTGCATGATTTGTCAAGACGATCGCTCATACAGCAATATCGAACGCTTGTTATGCGAACGCAGGACCATTCTCTGTTTTCAGAATGCCCATTTAGTGTCCACATAATGCTTCGGTGTGACAGATTGCCACCTCACTCGGCAATACCCATTACACGTAACTTTGGAAATAATGTTTGGCTTCTCTGTGTTTCCTTTGTAGGAACGTACTCACTTTACGCTAACGCTGCACTGGACTCACAAGAAACAGCTTATCATGAATTCACAGTAGATGTCAGCGATAAGTGGAACTCGGCATCAGTTGTGTCATACAAGCTGTGTGTCACTCTCAGTAAGTGTTGCCTCCCCTTCCCTTAATATATCACCCTGATCAAGTGGTCCTACTATTGTCTGCTGTGATGTTGGTGGTTACAATATTATTTAGCCTTTTCTATGCTGGATGGATTCTCCCACTTGGTTATAAAAGTATACATTGAAATGGTCTATTATATTCATCCAGCCCATGCACAGTAGGCAAACACCCATTGTGCACGGGCAGATAGTAATCTACGTACAAACTCACAAACCCTACAAACGCTCTCAGCGGAATTACAGCATTCAAAAGTGGGTTGTAGGAGAGGACCGACGGCCCTTTCAAATATTCCCGGGTATCATTCCAAACTCCAAACTTATTCTATTATTCATCTCGATTGATTCATAAGCAAACTCCTCACCACTGCCAAGTTCAAGTATCTCATCACCTTTATCTCTCTCTCTCTCTCTCTCTCTCTCTCTCTCTCTCTCTCTCTCTCTCTCTCTCTCTCTCTCTCTCTCTCTCTCTCTCTCTCTCTCTCTCTCACTCTCTCTCCTCTCTCTCTCTCTCTCTCTCTCGTCCTCTCTAGCTATCTCTCACTTTCTCTTTCACTATATCTTTCTCTCCCTGCTTCTCATGACATCATCATTACTATAATTATAATATGTTCACTCCTTCCCGTTCGACCCCCCCCTCCCTATACTCTTAATGAAGAGCGGGCGCGAAACAAACTTAATAAACGCCCTTGTTGTTTAATCCCCTTTCCAATCAATTGATCATCTATATTATTCTATTTCACTGTAAAATGTTTGTCAAATGTTTAAATATATCTTATGATTGGAATAAATATGTTTACACCAAGCAGACGACAGCTAATACAAGTGCAGAAGGGGCATGATTTATTAGAGGGAAAAGTTCAGATAAAAAGTTCAACTTATGGTCGTTTGTTGAACTTTTCTGAACATTTCCTAACGAAACTACTCGTCAATGAGAATTTAGTAAGAAAGGGGTAAGAATAATCAACCGACATGGGAGGGAAATTACCGAAACGTAGATCGTCGTATGTACAGGAATGCTCTAAGTAATCGACTTCTTAACCACAGCAGAATTATGGGTAACTTTTCAGGATTTAGTAGGAAATATGGCTTGTTGCCATTCATCGGAAAGAATGGCAACAAGCCATATTTCCGACTAAATCCTGAAAAGTTACCCATAATTCTGCTGTGGTTAAGAAGTCGATTACTAAGAGCATTACTGTATATATATATATTTGTAATACGATTTAGTTATATAAGGATTAACTGTCATGTGGACTGTTTTTATGGAGATGTAACGGTGAGGTAAGTGGACATAACTTGTGTAAAACCCGAAGGGTTTTACATACAAGTTATGTCCACTTACCTCACCGTTACATCTCCATAAAAATAGTCCACATGACAGTTAATCCTTATATTTATATACATTTAGCGAAAAAGCCGCTTTTGTAAATATATTTAAATCGAAAAGTGTATCGTGACAAGATCAGCCCAAAATACCCAATAGCACCCTTGGCAAAAGTTAATAGGAACAATTTCTCTTCATGTTGAAACCCGATGATGTATTAAGTAAATCCTGCGCGAGTCAAAATGCGCCCAAAGCATTACGCGTTCGTCTTTCCAAACCTAATGACGTATCGATGGTGTTATTAGCTTGGTTTTATGAGGCGTTACGCATTCACCGAGAAATAACTGCAACTAGCCACATGGGCGCCGACCAATCAGAATGCTGGATTTAGTGATGACAACACTTAGTGTGTAAATATTTCATTGTAGCTAGCTTTCGTTATTTCACTGTAGTTTGCCGGTGGTTTACGCCCAGTACATCCATGCCGCAATATTTAACAACTTTGACCAGGGACATGGCTCATTCGAGCTTTCAAATGTTGTCTACGTACTTCGGATGTGAGGTACAAACAGGTTGACAAGTACTCGTAATATTGATATACCGGGCTCATATGCTCTGAAAAATACTTGCTTTCAATATTTTGCGTAGCAGTGAAATAAACGCTCTTTATTTCTACCATATCAGGAGTCGCTCTTTTCTGTTCCATGTCACGCTGCTTGTTGTTTGGGACCCAAAACACCGTGTTCAAAGTTGTATTTTTTATGACATCAAATGCTCGTATTTCGGTATAGTTCAGGTATTATCGACCTTCGATACCGAGAACAATTCAAAAGTGAGTATTATTATCTGGGGTTTTTTGGAGGGTAAACTGCCAATTGGCTTTAATGAGGCGCAAATAATAAAACGAATACTTACAGTTTTTTGTTTGAATACCTGAAACATCTCATTCGCGGCTTGCAGTCGCTCATGAAAATTCGATATTTCTTTCCAGACATATATCCAGCGTTATTTCGGTATATTAAAACAAAAAATTAGCATCCTCGAGCTCTTTCAGCATTGAATGTAAAACACACGTTGTTTTTGTCAAGGTAACGAAGTATGTTCTATGCTTAATTTCGATCTGGTCTGTACTACCAGTGTATTATTATCAATGTAAGAGGAATAACTCTATCTCTTATTTGTGGATTATGATGCATTATGGTGTAAATAACCGGGAAGTTTTGGGCTCTTTAAGAGTATTCCACCGCCATGGGCTTTAAATCTAATAATGATATCTCTTTCAGCCTTGAATGTAAAACCCACGTTTAATAACTGTCCTGCCACTGAGCCGGTACCAGAGATGACTGCGACCAGCACAGTTGTCTTCAATGCAATCATCACGGATTCTAACAAAGTGGAGGACAGTCAGACGATTACATACACATGTACTGTGGTGCCGGTCTCCATGACGTCACACTTCTCGTGTGCTGGTGAGTATACAGGGCCGGGAACCTACGTCATAACATAAATTGATCCAAAATGGCGGCAAGATATCTCACATCGAAATGAGTATTCACTTTTTTTTCCACATATTCATTGTATTAGTTGAATACTCCAACGGAGAACCTCTAACCTGACTCTCAATTAAAGGCCTATATAATTTTCGAGTCACGGATTATTTTGTTATAGTGCCTTGATATACGGGTTTAAATGTACGGGAGGCCTTGGCGGTGGGTATGCTGTGAAAATATTTCCACCGGTCAAAAACCGCCACAAACAGAAAGAATATTAAAATGTAGACATAATTTGTCCGTATACAAATAAGAAATATCGCATAAACAGTATGTTATTGTCATATGTTTGACCATTGTTATATAAACAAAAGCATAAAAAGTTACTTTCCTGGTGTTTGTTTATATTATGATGGTAAACATAAAGAGCGTTCTTTGTTGCTGAATTCCTGATATGGAACGAATAAAGAGCGTTTATATCATTTGTGTGTGATTAGCCAGTAACACTGTGCTGCCTTCTGTAACACAATCAGGCTCTTGCTCAGGTAAAATATAGTAGGTCTTTATGATAGCATGCTGTTTACGCGATGGTCATGGTATATATGAACAAAACTGTATGCGTTTTAATGTTTTTCTGTTTACGGCGATTGAAACAAATATGAATATTTTCGGCAACTAAGGCCTCCCGTGCCTTTAATAACAATATATGCCATAAAATTTTATTAAAATAGTATAATTCATCACCACTTGAAACGTCTGTCGTTCAATTCTTTATTCTCGTGTCCTTATAAATAAAGGTATGGAGAAAACAGAAGATGCTCATAGAGAAATAGAAAACATCTGAAGTCATTGAAAGATTTCCCATGTTATGGCTCCCAGAATGCAACAGAATTCAAACTAAAAAAAAAAAATCAAAAGGAAGGGGAATAACTCTATCTTTAAGATATAGAGTTATTACCCACCTTTGAAAATAATACATGTTTGCACTAGAATCCAGAAGAAACATAAGCACAAAAACATGGCGGTAACTCAACAAAAACAACATTTTCACAGTGTATTATACCGGATAAATTGATAATACAATGTTTTGGAGCTTCCTCTTTCAAATGGTATATAATATGGCATATATTTTATATAATGTCATCTGGGGGTCGAAAATTAAGTGGGACTTTAAACGCAGATATTTACTGCCTAAAACATGCATCTTCACTATATACTTTTTTGTTTTTGTAATGTAATGGTTTATTACTCAGACACTATATGTGCAAAATGAGAATTAGATCAATAACAAGACTAAACTACATTCAATACAGAAAACAACAAATATAAACATCACCAATACCATCATCATCATCGTCCCCATTGGAATGATCATTCTCATCAGTGTCGTCGTCATCTCCGAGGGGGTCTCGGTGGCTCAATCGGTTAGGGGTACAATTGCAAGCCATTTCGCCCTCCAACTCTGGCGTTAATTGTTCATATCCATATGTTTCCATCGTGGACTTTGTAACTCGAAATCGTTATCTGGTGGAGTTGCCAGTTACTCGCCGATGGCCGGTGGCTTGCCGCACATAGTCGACGATTTTATCAGCCATTGAAATCACTGTTAGATTAGCCGTAAGTGTGTGGATTTCCTCCACCACTAAAACTGGCAATGTCGTGATATGGCCTTAGTCGTTGAAAACGACATTAAACCCCAATCAATCATCGTCTACGTCATCATGATCATAATCATCTTTATCATCATCAACATCATCATTATCACTTTCACACTTGACGTTTTCGGACTGAACGGCATTATAACTTTGGATCACTGTATACGTTCACAGCTGATGTTACCGGTATGGAAGGCACTATAACGTTGGACCAGAACATTGATTACGAGACATTGAAGACAACTTTGGACACAAACAGCGGCTGCGTTGATGTAACCATGGTCGTTAATGATGGCGTACATGATGGTACACAACCATGTGTGGTGTGTGTGAGGATAGACAACGTCAACGAACCACCGACATACGACTCAACAACTCACTCTCTCACGACCTATGAACGATCGGTAAGTTTTTATTGATTGATTGATGGATTTATTTATATATTTTATTTATTTAAAGCCACATGGCGGTTTGTGCTTCAAAATACAAATAATATAATTCACTATTACTTATATAACTTTCGTATAGAATTGCGACGAATATTAGATCCATTTTATCACATAACGATCTTGAAACGACTGGGGTTAAACAAAATTAAAATTATCCTTATCACAACCAAAGAGGGAGTAAAGACACCTTCAATAAAAAATATAGTTCCATTTTGAATGTGTCTTTTCATGTTGACAAAATTGTTCAACCACCCTTATCAACCATCTTATCTCACAGTCAACACTAAATAACCCAACAGAAATTGAATTTCATAGTTATATTCTAATTGACACAACAATAAAGTTCCGGCATTGACATCGACATCATTGCGCTAATCTCTTATGTCACTGTGCGTGCCGATAATACACGTGTTTTACTAAAAAATATGCGGCCGGATTTGGGGGCTAATTATGTGAAATTCTCATTGACGGGTAGTTCCCTTAGGAAATGTACCGATAATAAGTTCAACAAAACGACCAACTTATTATCTGAACATTTCCCACTAATGAATATGAAGCCTTCTGCTCTTCCATTATATGTTTTTTCTGTGTGTTGTCTGCTTTTATTACATGAACACACCTCCAAATGAATAATAGACCATTCAAGTGTATACTTGTATAACTCAGTGGGATAATCCATTTAGAATAGAAAAGGTTAAACGGACGAGTCGATCTCATGTTTATCATAGTTGTTTCTATCTTTCATTTACAGGCTACATATACATTTCCTGGCACGTTTACTTTCTCTGACGTGGACATAGGAGATAGCCACACCCACTCGATATTTTCGGGAAATGACGCTGGGTATTTCAGCATTGACCCAGTCACCTCTGCGATCTCGCTGATCAAAGACTGTGACATAGATCTTGGTGCGTGTCCGACGAGCTCAATACTGGGAATTGAGGTCACAGATGCCGGTGGTTTGAGTCATCAAGCTACGGTTACCATAGAGATAACTGACGTCAATGATAACACACCACAGTTGCAATCGGATGTAAACTACATCGAGGCAACCAATAACACGAATGTCGGAACTGTGATGACAAACCTCGGAGCAACCGACATCGATTCGGGAGTAAATGCTGAGTTGGAGTACTCAATAATCGGAGTTGGTAGAGGAGTTGGATATTTTACTGTTTCAAGTACGGGCGCTATCTCTCTGAAAAAGTTGATAGATTACGACGACGGCAGCAATTATAGATTCACAGTTAAGGTGGTTGACAAAGGTAACGTCATGCACATCAACCAGGAAAAACACCAGCTGAGCTTCAAGTTCCATGCAGAGTTCAGTCCCTTATGCAGGACTTACCGCTGCCCCCGGGTTCGCGCTTCCACTTGCCAATGGCAAAAATAGTTCACATTTGGCAAAACAATATTTTCATTTGGCAAGTCACTTTTTAATTCATCAAGCAATTTGAACAATATTCGTCAATCAGTACACAACATTTTTTTTCCAGGAAACTCTTACAACATAATTATATTTGGGGTGTTTTATAAGGTTTAGGAAAAGTTAACACGACTTAGCAACCCTTCTACCGTTGTATTGTTCAGTGATTGGCTTATTGTTTTATGGTAAACCACAATAGAGATGCGATTATAATTAATTATTAACTAACTGCTTTTCTATCGATATCAAAAGTCGTTAAAACCGCGAGTGTCGAAACAATAATTAACGTTGCAGAAAATGATACTATCATTTGGCAAATGCTAATATAATTTGGCAAAAAATATTTTCATTTGGCAAAAGTAAATTTCGGTCCAGCGCGGACCCTGCGCTGCCCGCTCCTACACGTAATGTGAAGAAATGTCACATTTATTTATTTGAGACTTTTGTTGGTTACAATTCATTCTGCATTATTCTGAGAAACTGAACTGTCCATATTAATTTGAAAATTTTCTAGATCAAGCCAGAATGAATTGTAACTGACAAAACACTTTAATAAAAAAAATGTTAGATTTAATTAAGAAAATACACATGTCGATAGCGGTCAGACATAGCGTAGCGAGGGGACTGAACTCTGTTTTGCAGCTTGGCTGAACCTAACTCGTGTACATATCTGTTGCTAACTGTTTTTATTTTATCTTAAAATACAAAAAAAAAAAATACTAATGCAAATACTCCTTGTTGACAATATTCTATATGTTATACTATTTGGATCACTATTTAATCACCTTAGTCTCATCAACAATTTTATATTCAATTTTACTCCTTTCCCGTTCGCAAGTTACACCCCCCCCCCCCCCTCATTGTTATTTTTAGCATGGTATCACCCCAACTTACCAACAACTTTTTTTTAAATCGATTTTGAGATTGAATGCGTTTCTGTGTGTTTATAACGTCTCACTTGTAGTTCTACTGTTTTGTTGATGTCCATATGTCTTATGTTTGCAATCGTATTTTATGTTTAATATGTCAAGCGTTTTAGAGCACATCGGTGGATTTTACGCTATACAAATTTTTTTTTTTTAATAAGTATATGTATAAAGTCCAAATAAAGGGACCAATTGTCATTGATATAATTTGATTATTAGCTCATTCCATAGCTTTCGGCCATAGGCCTTCGTCAGTGGAAAACGATTAACACAGTAAAGTCTACATGTTGCTTTGACATTTACGAATGAGTTGATGTCAAAGCAACATGTAGAATTTACTGTGTTAATCGTTTTCCACTGACGAAGGCCTATGGCCGAAAGCTATGGAATGAGCTAATAAATCATTTGATATATTTTTTTATTTTATTTATTTTAAAGGCACTCCCGCTTTGACGGCATACACCACCGTAGTTGTGAACTACCCCGAATGGCCAGTTGTTTCAAACCCATGGCCAGTTGGTAAACCATGGCCGGATTTTTTCGACACAGAAGGGGGCGTTGCTATATTCACCATGATGATGCCTGCTGCTGCTGTAGTCGCATTTCTTCTGGCCTATCTCTTCTGGCGCTACGTTCTTAGAAAGTGCTGGAAACGGTGAGTAAGAAGATGCAATGGTATACTAGTATCCGCAATGGATTATTCCACAGACAATTTAGTGGGCGGGGCATAGCTGTTGCTAGGGGACATCCATCTGCTCAAATACATTCATTGGTTTTACAGTCTCTGTTTATGCTGGCTTACACACACACAAACTTACCATGTTTATTTTCTTTAAATGTATGTAAATTAACAAAATGAATGTCACCCAAAATGAATGACATTGTATCAGTTATAGTCATCCATAAATTCCCAATATTTTTAGAGCACAAATTGCAAGTTCAGTACACTATGGTTGACTTTGGAAAGCTCCAATGTGCGATTGCTACTATAAATTTCAGACATCCGAACCTTAATAGTGTGATTTATGGTATCAAAAGCTTTCTGCAAATCGACTAATATCATGCCTACATAATTTCTACTAATTTCTTTCCTGATAAATTCAACCAAGGTCATTATTCATGTTTCCGTTGGGAAAAAAACATGCAGTTCGGAAACCTGACTGGTATCCATAAAGTATTTTATTTTCTTTCAGCTATAAGTCCACTTGATTATACACCAACCTTTCCAGAAATTTTGAAACCATGGTTACAATTGACAACGGACGATAGTTTCCTGTACCTGGCTCATCATTCTTCTTAAAGATTGGTACAACTCTTGCTTATTTAAAATCACTTGCGATAGCACCGGAGGCAATAGTCAAATTTGAAATGTTTGTCTCACAATAGGTTAAATACTTTCTTTGAGAAAAAGTGCAGGTATATGGCCCAAACCAGTTGATTGTCTATCATTTAACTTAATTACAATATTCATAACTTCAGAGGATTCTTTGAGCTCAAAGGAATCGGGAGAAATACCTTCGATGTTATATGAAATCATAGAATTAATTCGATTTGAATATGAATCACAAGTTTGGTCAGTTTCGAACGTTTCGAAATTGGGATGTTTTGGTCCAAATGAAAAGGGTATGTTCCGCTATTTCGGGCGCTTTCTCCAAATATATGGGTTCCGTTGTTATGAAATTTTCCACTCGGCGTGTATTCTATGTCTGACAAGAACATCCGTCTGTGGTAATTCCAACAAAGGGTCATAACTCTGGTGAACATTGGCGGACGGAACCCAAATTCGAGTTTGACCTGTATTTTGGGCCAGTAAAGTTCAGACTTACTAAAACTTTTTCATCCGAAAAAAAAAATTGGGTGCAAATTTCAACAAAAATGGCCATAACTCTGGTGAAAATTGGGTGCGGAACCCGAGTTCGAACGTGACCTATATTTTGAGCTTGTAAACCAACATACCAAATTTCATTGCATTCAGTTGAGACTCTCTAAAGTTATCATCCGGAAACCAAAAACAAACGGACGGACGGACGAACCAATAACATACTGGAGTGTAAAAACTAATACACCCTGTGAATTATGATATTGGGCTGCCCTGAATGAGTACGAGTACAAATTAAAGGGACAAAGGAGCTTTATTGGTGCATATGAGAGGAGTTTTATAATCTAAGTTGCACAACTTGTGCTCCAATCCCCAGTGTTTACTCCCTCTTCATTCATTACATCCACATCATCATTTAATTGACAATACTGTATATATTGAGACACAATAAATATGTTACAAACAAAAGGGACAAATGGATTTTTGTTTTAATGCAGTACGAAATTTAAACGGACATGGCTCATTCGAACTTCCAAATACAAATGTATACACATGTGATATGTACCTTGTGGCAATGACCCCCACCATCGTGACTAACGCATTACCAAATTCGTTAAACGGGTATGGCTTATTCGAGCTTCCAAATCTTGTCTACGTAATTAGGAAGGGTGTATAAGATATGTTGACAAATACACGAAATATTGATATATATACCGACTTCACATGTCTGAAAAAATAGTTGCCATTGTAACAGTCATTTTCCAACTGTTTTAATTTTTCGCACATAAGTGAAACAAACGCTCTTTATTTCTACCATATCAGGAATAGACTAACACGAAACGCTCTTTTCTGTTTCATGTCGTGCAACTGTGCAAATGGCAGTATTTTGTTTGAATCCCAAACACCGTATTCAAAGTTGTATTTTTTTATGATTCCAATGCGTCTTTATGTGACATATAATGCTCGTAGAAATGTAGTTCCAGTATATATCGACCTATTTCGATACCGAGAACAATTATAAAGCAAATATACTAGGTGTGTTTTGGGGTGCAAACCGCCATGTGGATTTAAGCACAATATCACAGAACGACGTACCAATCGTATATAGTATTAATTGCACGGGAGCCTTACCAAGCATGCCACTCTGCAACTGCAATGTGAGTCTTATGTGACCAATGAGTGACTGATGGTGAGAACATATTCGTGCCGACCATATACACAATTCATGCTGCCAACTGTTTCTCTATCAACATTTGGGAGTTATTAAAATTAAACGGACATCATCTGTTTAAATCTTCATATAGAATATTGGTAAACAGAGTGTATATTAACCATTTATGAACTAAATACTCATTGATCCGAAGTTATCCTATGTGAAATGCTGAGATAATAAGTTCAACAAACGGTGTGTTTAACTTATCTGAATATTTGCCTTCAATAAATTGGACTTCTTATGCACTTTTAGTGTCTGTCGTCTGCTTATTTTTCCTAAAAATATCCCCAGACGAACAATATACCATTCCATTGTTTACTTTTATAACTGATTGAGAGAATCCATTCGACATAAAAAGGGTTAAAACATACAAAATTCTTGCAAAAATCTTGAAATTACATATAATAGCAATTGCTTTGAATTCCGAAATATAGGCATTGACAATTATAGTAAAAATGGCATTTAGTTAACTCCGATTCCGCGTTTTAAGTTTGTCAACTCATATGACGTCATTACAACCGGTGGAGGCATTATTTTTTTATTTGCGGCTTATTTATTACGCGATAGTTATGGGACTTGGGCTATTTTGTTCATAATATGGAGTGCTTTCCGATAGTGTTTTGTTGTATTCATCAGGATAGCAATCCTTTAATACAATCAGTGCTGTGCACTGTAATAAACAAAGTGTTCTCTCTGATTATTTTCCAGACACATATATATACAAATCGAAGATTCGTTTACATTACAAATCGTATTTTCATTTCAGGTGCAAGTCTTATAAGATGAAACCGAGAAAGCCCATGAGAGTGAAGGACGTCCCCAGGAACCCGAGACCTCCACTGTGAGTAGAGACATCGAATGTCCACTTGTGAAAATCATGTGCTGTATTTTAACACTTTCTTACTGAATTGATTCCAACCATTCATTTATAAAATGTATACATTGGAATGGTCTATTATTCATCTGGATGTAGGCCTGGGTATAACGTATAATGAGAGCCCCAGATGGTGAATTTAGTGACGCTATCCCGCATTTCTTTATGGCTAAATTTCTACAAAAACTTCTTCACAAATATTCTATTTCTTTTTAGTTAGTGTTTTCTATATCCCCAAATTGGCAGACGACACATTGCATAATCGAGGTTCCCAATCGGTGTACATCACAATATTCACCATTTGGGAACTTCAATCTGAGTCTATGTCACCCATAGCAGGTGAGGCCTAAGCAGAATGAGATCCCCAGATAGTGAACATGGGGACCTCATTCAGCAAGTAACAGGCACACGAAACACAGGCTTGTATTGATGGAAATTTAATGAAAAATAAACAGACGACAGATTATACAACTTATACAAGTACAGAAAGAGTCCTATTTATTGGTGGGAAATGTTCAGATAGTTTGTTCCACACACGACCTATGGTTGAACTTATTATCTGAACATTTCCCAAGGAAACAACTCATCAATGAGTATTTAGTATTTAGAAAGGGTTAAACGGACTTGTCATATTAGAGCCTCCAATTATGTATAGGTAATCTGGAAGGAGGTGTAGGATAGATCGACAAATTCACACAATTAGCTTCCGTAAGAATCAGTACAAATTTGATACGGTTACACGAAAGTGTCCGGCGTTCATCAAGCAATAACTGAAGTCGACACCACGTAAAAAGCGATGAACGCCTACGTCACACCAAGCCGACCGTCTGCACGCGCTCGCTGCGTGGTGTCCACTTCACAAAAAGCGACAAAACAACTAGTCACTTCAAGCCGGCCATGTACACGTTGTCGCTGCGTGGTGTCCACTTCACAAAAAGCGACGAAACAACTAGTCACTTCAAGCCGGCCATGTACACGTTGTCGCTGCGTGGTGTCCACTTCACAAAAAGCGATGAAACAACTAGTCACTTAAAGCCGACCATGTGCACGCTGTCGCTGCGTGGTGTCCACTTCACAAAAAACGACGAAACAACTAGTCACTTCAAGCCGATCGTGTCAAGAAATGACTTGCAGATTTATCATTTTCATCCGGTGATGTATCAATACAAACTTAAACCGGCTAACGTTGACTGATATGACGGCGTGTACATGATAAAAGTCTACGACAATCTCACGAAGCACCTTTTCGTCACAGCTGCCACTGGGGAAGAAATTGATCTGGTGGATTATTTCAGTTTGCAGTTTAGAACAAGACTAAAGGGGGATTGTACACTAACTCCGGCCATCTATGGAACCATCTCCTATATTATACTCAACCCCAGTCATTAACTCATTTTCATCATAATTACCATGATGTGTATACATCTTTCATAGAGAAAATTAGTGTATTTTGCATTCATTCATGGCTCAAATTCATTCATTTGTTGCATATTTTATGTTGAGTATAATAGGAGATAGTCCCACAAATGCCCCCACCCCTTTAAACATTATTTCAGAACTAATGCTAATATCACACATTTGCCTTTGCAGTACCACAGATCTGCCGATAAAGGCGAAACCAAAACCCGAACCAAGAAAACCACCACATGCAATTCGTTTTGGTTTCTGGAACGAAGGTACGGTATCAATAACGTAATTTATTTATTTATTTACCCAATTTATTCGACCGGATCAGTTGATAATACAATGTTTTGGAGCTTCCTCTTTCAAATGGTATATAATATGGACCATGTTATATATAATATGATCTGGTGATTCGAAAATTAAGTGGGCCTTTAAAAATAAAAAAACACGATTGTGCAGATTTACTGATTTAATTACCGTTAGTCGCATGGTGTGCATGGATGTGAGTTTGCATATATAAAGCAGTTATCTTGTCTCGAGTTAGAAAGATGAAGGAAGGGAGTGTGAGAGAAGACAGAGGGAATATATGCGAGATATCCCATTTTAAGGAGACGCCTCATTCGTGAATTTCAAAATTTTCAATTTGAAGGAAAAAATCATTATCCTTAAAACCAATGTATGCTATAGTACAATAACAACACCTGTTCACCATCATACTTATGTAACAAAAAGTGGTTTAAAGGGGTACTGTAGAAAACTAAGTAATTTGAGTCGAAGATGTATTCTGTAAACGTTCAGGTTAATAAGTTATCTTAAAATAAAAAGTTAATAATTTGAAATAAATTTAATTTATGGCTGGAGCCATAAATTAACTTACGAATTTCCGTGTACAAGACGTAATCAAAATAATTCACGGATAGTGGATGGGGCAACGCGTGGCTCACAGGGTCGTGTAAAAATTTATGTTGATACGGGGCGTAAACTCAAGCCACACACTGACTAGTGACTATCCAATGACTTAAATTAGTATGCACATAATATAACATTTATTTGATACATTTGCTTGAAAACTGTCCAAAAATTACCCGACAACGACCATTGGTATTTTCGCATTCCGGCTAATCTGCCATCCGTAACATTACTTCGTACTCAACAGACTTTCAAATAATGGAAATCTGGTTACCTTATTCTACGGCTCAGAGACTATAGAAACCAACAACAACATTTGAGTACATTATCCCTTTAAACAAAATAAATACAATAATGTTCAATATTGGCCATTGGAGAGTTTGACAGGAAATATTTACAAAAAACGCACTGCGTTAATCTAGCTTATGAACCCAACTATGGTATGCGCTCAGTTTACTATATGAATTCATGAATGTCTGCTGGAAAATAAATAAAACATTTCTCATTGCATATTTTTGTTTCTCGGCGGCTACTTGCAGGACTATATTTTGTTTTAGGAAAATTCACCATAAAACAACATAATGTCTGAAAAGATGAATCAGTGAGTGTTTATGTCTGTTAGATTATTACAATCGTGTTTGAATAATAATTATGTTGTTTTATGTTGTTTTGGTCCTTCATACAACAAGACAATAGTTCTTCACATGACCACCAAATAACTTAATCATGCAAAGATTTCCTTTTTTTCAATTTCAGGTGATATGGAGTTGCACAACACAGCACCACATCCTGCTCGTGACAAAGTCTTACTTTTATGACCTCACATAAAACAGAAATCATGATTTCCTGTGCTATATGAATATATATATATATATAAACAACTATACTGTATAATCATAGAAGACGATGTCGATTGGACGGACCATTGCCAATACTAATTGATGCATCTTGATCTATTTCGTTTTGTAAATTTTCCGGAGTAGAGTTTTTTGTTTCTTAAATTTTTGTCCGAATTTTTTTTTCGGTAACAAAAAGTAAACGACTTTCATCCTTGAATGTGAAGTTTAATTGTGATTATATGAGGCATATACTCACTAAAGTCTATGGTTACCCATAAATCCCACTCAGAACTGGATGGCATAAATCGGTTTAGAAGGAAAATCTGTCATCAAACACGACGTTTTAGTGTTATTCAAGTGGAGTTGCCATTCAATGACAAATCACGCACTGATTAAATGCACTATTGTATGTCCTCTGTTAGTTGCTTGGCTATCAGCCTCGTATCATCAGCGAAATTTTCACACAAATATTCAGCTGCATCAGGGAAATCAATCATAAATGTTAGGAAAGGGCGGGCATATGACACACCACTTGGTACTCTTTGTTAGTTGGAAGTTGCTAAATTAACATGAGCACGAATAGATGAAAATTAACAGACATAGTGCCAAAACATATTGTAAAATATGGTAAAACTCGTCAGTGAAAGTCCCAGGAAAGCCTAAATAGCGGCAGAAAAGTTCGCTCAATAGTATTTTTCCGGTAAATATATAGTGGGATGTATTTCTGACGAAGATAATATCATATTGAGCATTTCTGTATGACATGAAATTCGTCGCCCAATTCTGGTTGACAGAAGGTACATTTTCTCTCAGACCGTGTTGGATTCTTTTATATACTGGGGCGCAGAATGCTTGACACGAGTTTTTTCTCTACGCCACTAAGGTGCTTCTCATTGTCGAAATCTTGTTCTATTATTCGTTTGAAAGCATATTTACTTGATGATGATGTACATACATATCCCCCATTCTTGGATAAAAGTATCTTCCCATCTTATCTATTATATAGTTTTGGAACTTCTGTCTGTATGTATACATATAATTATGTGTGTGTTATAGACTCGAAAACTGCTCGACCGATCCGGCTCAATAGGCCTACTTTGATCCGAGGAACAACATGGGCGGGTCCAATTTCACGTGCGATCGTCATTGACCTTCACCTTGACCTCGCTCATATACGCTCATATAGGCATGTTTTTGGACCTCGACCGATCCGACTCAAATTTGGTATGTAGGCCTACTTTGATCCCGGACACAATATGGGCGGGTCCAATTTTACGTGCGACCGTGTCTTGACCTTGACGTCGCTCATATACGCTCATATAAGCATGTTTCTGGCAAAGAAATCCCTAAATAGCGCGGACGAAGTCGGGCACATCAGCTAATATATATAGAGGCTTGCATTGAAACCATTGATAATATGAATACATCAGTAATTTAACATATATTCCAAAACTAAGAGTGATACCAGCAAATATAATCCAAAATCCAGTTTTCTGAAGATTAATGAGTACATCATCTGACCTTGTATATACGCCATGCACCTTTCTGACGCCCACGCGCGCGGTTATTCATGTATCTCCAAAAACGATGGGTCTCTATTGCCGAAAATAAGTTTTGGCAGTCTTTTTATATGTTACCATTGTAGGTATGTGGGTGCATGACCAGGTAACACGACTGTCCGGGTATGCGAACACCACACCTATCACACTAGAATGACATAAACCATGTCAGAGTAATGCACTGGCTGGATGACCAAAATTATATTAATAAATGATTTCTGGCTTAGCCAGGTGCACGTGCTGCTGTGATTCTGCTCGACTGAAATCGTATGAAAGAGACAATAATACAATTTCGGATGCCACGCACTTGGTGTCTCGAGGCTCTTAATAAATAATCCGGGAGAGTGGCTCCGCCCAGTTGTGACAAGGGACACTAATCTATGCTCGCAAGGATCACTGGGTCGAAGACTGATATAATGTCTGAAGGGTGCTTCCGTCTTGTGTAGTATTGGTTAAAGCTTAACAAACAATATTTTGAACGTGTCTATGTTCTTTGGAATTATGTATAATGTCGTGTTGTCCACAAGACAAATAAACAAAGTTACCTTAATTATAGTTTATAATTAGAACAAACGGGGCGTGGTACAAACGTGCATATAAACACATATAAACGACCCACCCATTAGTGCATGCTCCATTGGTAGCAAAGACCAAAAAAAGGAACAAACAACTCGACACTCATTGATTTGTTTTCTGTTTATGTACGAATATCTTTAAAATGGACCAAAACGCCCCAAAATGGCATGTTTTTGTTTATTTTCATCGCCAATGTTCTGTAAAATACCTCCAGTATGGTTATCATTTTATTGAGTTAAATTACCTCAAATATGTCATTTTATAACGCCAGCTATGTATAATGCAGATAAATGCCACACATGCAATGAAACATACATAGAATGCATAAAAGTAATCAATTTATTGCAAAATCTAGTGAGAACATTGTTGAAACATCGAAGAATAATTTCTCTTATTATTCCTTTTAAGGAACATTGTGTTGCAATTAGTTCAAGCTAAAACCATAAATATGCTCTGGACTATATATATTTTTATGGATTTTTTTAATAAATATTTATATAGTTTTCTCCATTGTTATTTGGTTTGCAGGTCATTACTATCTATATAGAAGCAAGATTATTAACTAACAGTTGATAAAATGGCCACATTGAGTGGTTACATCAGGCACCTTTGGGTGCTAATTAAAATATCTAGAATAACAACCCGAGTATGCTATCCCCAAAGGTAGTTGTCAGATTAACTACCCATAGGTAGCTAAAATTCAAACCACCCGCAGGCAGTAAAATTAACTACTTGGTAGTTCGTATTCATCCTTCTACCCAAAGTAGTTATAATTAGCCTCCTGTTGGGTAGTGAAAATAGCACACAAAGGTCGTTAATTTAACTACCCAAGGTATTTGAATTTTTAACTACCCACCAAGTAGTAATAATAACCTCCCAAGGTAGCGGGATGAATTCAAACTAAACAAAGTAGTAAAAGTTTGCTACTTTTCGGGTTAATTTAGCAACTTTTAATTTAGTGTGTGACCCGTACCTACGTGTATACTAAGCGTGTATGTACACAAAACCTTTCGGCCTTTATGTAATGTATCCATAAAAAAAACGATGGTTCTCTCTTACCCAAAATCAAAAGTTGTGGCAGTCTTCGATTTTCTTATGTTTCGCCGCATGTATAATTTTAAGAGTATTACATGTATGAGTTTTTTTGTTGCTTCTTTGTTACATGTATTAAATCCATCTAAATTGCATTTGCCTCTATACTCGGTATGCATCATACATCTACACTGCTTTGTCTTTGATGGTGTGTGTGTGTGTTTGACATGCACAACCTCTGTGAATTAACTCCGTTGAGCTAGATCAATCCGTCGATCCACATGATCACAGCAGCGCAATGTTTAGCATCACCTTAGGACAAGATTCGTTTGAACCTCCGTATTATAACGAACCAAATATTTAGTACTCAGATAGCCTGTCTGATTTCGTGACTCAACTTTTTTAAAGGGTATACTCTACACTAAATGCGGCCATTTATGGGACCATCTCCTTTTATACTCATCAGAATTTATGCAACAAATGGATGAATTTGAGCTCATGTGCTCTATGACCGATGCAAACAACAAGGTAATTATAATGAAAATGAGTTTAATGACTCGAGCCATAAACTCATTCTCATTATAATTACCACATTACTACATCGTTCGTAGAGCAAATGAGTGTATTTTGCTCTAATACGTTGCTCACATTCATTCATTCATTTGTTGTAAATATTTTGTTGAGTATAAAAGGAGATGGTCCCATAAATGGCCGGATTTAGTTTACTGTCCCCCTATAACAATTACCGACCAAGTGAAAACTCATTGGGGATCAGAACTACATGTATCGCACATTAGAACGTTCTGGTACCGTTATTATAATCGGAAGAGGCCAGCCCAAATCGGTTGACGTGCAATCTCCATGACGATTAGCAACAACCAGCATTCCCACGACTATTTCCAGTACATTCTCCTATTTATGGTTATTTAAAGTGATGTGATACACCCCGTAGTGTGATCAAAAATTGAGAAATAGTTATTTTTTAGGAATATTAATCAAAATTGATAACACGCAACGTCATCCATATATATAAATTAAATACAATGACTCTCGGTGGCTAATTCATTTGTTTTCGTTTATCGCCGATATTTGCGTCCCGAATCGAGATGTCAATATTTACAATTGAGGCTAGTTCAGACGATGTTTTATATGGAGTAACATGGTCTATTTCTTTGAAATTTTCGGCGATGTTAGTAGAATGCTACATTCGCCATGCGGGCACATAGCTCCTGTGTACTAACTTATAAAATTCACGCACCCGAACAAGTCCATAATATGTCTTTAAGTCTCTTCAAACCATTATTTGTTTTTCGCTTGAAGTAGGCGAAGTAGGCATATGGGCCTGTAAACAAAAGTTCCAACATTATTCTGGATCAAATTTCGAGACACTCTCCTTCCGAGATGGACAGTTTTGGATAACACTCGAAACTTGTCAGTTGCAAAAAGTATCTAGGAAGTTCTAATTTTCATGAAAAATGGTTATTCCCAAATATGTGGGTATATTTGAAATGGAATAAATAAATCGACCGACATTTCTACTATAGCCCTCCAAACACAAAATTTCATTTAATTTGTTTTCTCACCGGTGCGATATGCCTCGCAGCCACAACTCGATCTACATGTACCTTAAAGATACGGGCGGCGTTGGCGGTGGGTATGCTGTTAAAATATTCACCTCCGTAAAAAACCGCCAAAAACAGAAAGAATAGTAAAATATAGACATACCTTGTTCTTATACCAATCAGAAATATGACATAAACAGTTTGTTATTGTCAATTTGTTTTCCTTTGTTATGTAAACAAAAGCAAAATACGTTACGTTACCTGGCTTTTGTTCAGATCCGGATATGGTAAACATAAAGAGCGTTATTTGTTACTGTTTTCCTGATATGGAAATAATAAAGAGCGTTTATATCATTTGTGTGTGATTAACCAATATAATTGCGCTGTGTTATGTAAACAGAAGCACAACGTCGGTAACACGAGCAGGCTCTTGTTTACGTACACCACCGTACGTCTTACAACAATATACTATTTACGCGCTGATTATATTTGGCATATGAACAATAAATTTTAATATTCCTTCTATTGGTGGCGATTTGAACAGATATAAATATTTTCTGCAACGAACGCCGCCCGTGCTTTTAACCCTTTATTTTCACATTGATACACATCACTTAGGCTGGTAATTTAGAGACTATACTATGAAAAACGAAATAGAATATTTGAAATATTACATATACATGTATCTTCTGATAACCCATAGATATCCTACTATTGTCTTGAATCGTACAGGTATAAATAAACATTCATAAAGCAGACGATGCATTCAGGTTCAAGCGAATTCGGTCAATGCGGAAAGTCCCCCCCTCCACATCGTCAAGAAATATAATGGTTAATACCAGTATAAAAGGTCGCTCGTCAGAAATGTCCCCAGACGAAGGGGCAGGTTTGACGGATTTATGGTTGATAAAGGCCAATAAATCAAACATAAATCTGGATGAGCATATTCACTCAGGTACCAAAATCTCGATGGATCTTAAAAGTCGACGAAGGGTCATTCTGTCATCGTGATATCTCATGCACATCTCCAATGTGTGAGTAACAATGTCCATGAGTTTCAGATCCCTATACTACAAAATGTAGGAGTTGATATATAGTATAAAGTTATTATACAATGTTGTGTACAGTATGTGTTTTTCTTGTACGAGTACAAGAAAAACTCATACTGTACACAACATTGTATAATGACATTTTTATTATCCATATGTATGTTTATCCAAATTTTGGAAATAAAACTTTTGTGGTTATTTTTGGTATTTGTCGGCACTTAATTCTCTATAAAAGCCTGTACCGTGTATTGATCATCAGAAAGCATGATTTGGAAAAGTAAATACGGAAGTGAGAAAAAACTCAATGCGGAAGTGAAACGTCTGCTAAAATCCATCAATGTTGCGCCCGCATCACAATTTCACCGATTCATTTCGCAATAGAGTTAATTCGTGACGTCAAATGGTGTTAGTTAAGGGATGGATAATAAATATAGGTTATCACCACCATGTGTGTTTCTGAGATCCGTATTCAAGTCGAGCTGCCTTCTCTGGGCAGTCTATCGACGAGTCCGTAGGACGAGTCGATAGACAGCCCAGAGAAGGCAGCGAGACTTGAATACGGATCTCGGAAACACACAGGGTGATGATAACCAATTTATCTTACAATTCGTCCCATAAAAATGCAATAAATCTCAATTTAAAACAGGAACTATTTTATTACGCGCAACACACAACGTACACAATTCTCAGCACGCGACGTTGTGATAAGTCAAATTCTGAGAAATTCACGTCACTATTCAAATTCACTTTGGCTGGAATCCGATTCAATGAAGAGGCGACGATATTTTCGTTTCATATGTTCGACATAATTGTCACTTTTAACAGGATAATTGTATTATTTTATGGTGCAATCTCCTTGGATAGTGATAGTGTTGGCGAGATGCATTGCCGGAGATGACTGTCCATTCAGAGTTTTGGTGAATTTTGAACTTTCCGACACTTCGACAATCGAGTTCTGACTCGCACTAAAATAACCCATTTAGAGGAAATGCAATAAAAAAAATGCATATTTACAAAGCTAACGACATGAGATGTAAAAGTTCGGTAATTCCACATGTAACGATGCTACTAACGCCTTTGCCTTAAATACCTGTATAATTGATTCTTGCGAGATAATTGCATGCTATTTACAGGCAAATTTCGATACCATTGATACTAGTGGAACTATGTTCTCATATAGTTATCTGGTACATTTGCATTTTATAAGCATTTTTTAATTCCGTTTCTGGCACATTTTAGCTTTCTATACCGAAATGCCTGCAAACATTGCCTGACAAATTTGCGAGTGTATGAACGTACCCTTATGTATCAAACACACAGATTAATAATGAGTGCTAATGACAAGATTTCTTACACGTATGGCATGAGTCGCCATTTAACGAAAGCATAAACGCATTAATGATCAGTTGATGTTTATGAATAGTTCACATCAATCAGAAGCCGATAAACGTGGATCTTTTGATGGTCATTAGCTGACAATATTAATTTCCCATAAAAGGGTTTTTGAGTTCGAATTCATTATGCTTGTATGTCGAAAATACAAACGTATTATGTTAATTGAGTATATTAGTCGATATGTAATGATTAAATATTTATGTTCTTGAAAGTTCCCTGGCGTTTATCTTGATTTATTCATATCAGTCAAAGGCCAAGCATGGTAATCAAATGATTGTTATGAAAATTGATTCAAAATAGCATGATTTCCAGCAAAGCTGTACTAAATTATTTATATATCACGATGTCCGTTGATGTTTCAAGCTCCAGCAATAGCATTGTATGGTGAGTCTTAGTTCACCTCTAATAATATAATGGTATACATTCATACGCTGGCAAGTTTGCACTGTATGTTTTTCAGGCATTTCGTCATAGAAATGCATCTTTACCAAAGCGAACGACATAGAAGTAAAATTTATCGTAACGGTCATACTAGCGCTGAAGGGGTCATTCTCACCAACAAAAGTGCTGAAGGGTACACAGGGTTTGAAAATGTGCTGCAGGGTACACATGGTTTGTGATCGACACGAACACTATTACTTAAATTGTGTTTATGAAAGTCTGGCGCCCATTAGCAGTTTGTTTTCAGTACATTTTAATATTCTTTGTAACTTAAACAATTATTCTCTAAAGAAATCATGGCAGATGCGAAAACTGAATGTCCTTTAGAACGACATTTCAAACCCTATGTGTCCTTCAGCAAATTTTGAAAATACCGGTGTACCCTTCAGCACTTTTTTTGGTGAGAGTGACCCCTTCAGCCATACTAGCATTGCCTTCAAATACCTGTATGATTGATTCTTGCGAGACAATTGCATGTTATTTACAGGCAAATTGCGGAAGCATCGCTACATGTGGAACTATACAGATATTTTACTTCTCATGTAGTTAGCTGTGGTACAGATGCATTTTATATGCATGTTTCCGTTCATACTCTGGCATCATATCGTTTTCTACAACGAAATGTATGCAAACCATACCGTGCTAACTTGCTAGTGTATGATCGTACCCTAAAATGTTCCCATTGGCTGCGGACACACGTATCACAGTAGCGATGGCATAGTAGGTCTGACAATTTGTTATGGTGGAGTTTGGTGACAACTGGTCGTCATAATTAATATGCCATAGGTAGCCATGTTGCCGCTGATTTTCCGCACAATGAGTCGACTGGACCAATTAACCCAATTAACCAATTAACCAATTAACCAATTAACCAAGGTGTATCTCTACTCTTTACGATTTGCTACATTGTATTATCTACGATATATATAATTGCATGACCGATCGTACATAATTGTGTTTGACCATGGCAATCCCTCATTTACTCACATACCATGAACGTATATTGTACGTTTTATTGATATGATCTCAATGCATGTTTATCTACTTATATAAATTTCATGGTTCCCTAATTGCGTTTGTTTATGTTGCTACGCATAATTCCGCTAACATTATCATGTGGGCCGATGTTGTGTCGGAACTTTTGGAGGAAATGCAGCTAATGGAAAGTATCTGGATAAACAACGCGAACTATACAAGGACCAAAACAAGAAAAAGGCTGATTGTAACGAACTCATTGTGCGAATATGCAGCGGGCGGCATATCTAGCTATGGCATATTAATTATGACGACCAATTGTCACCAATCTCCACCATAATAAATTGTCACACCTACTATGCCGTCGCTTCTGTGGTACATGTGTCCGCAGAAATTATTACCAGAACTGATTAATTACTATATTAACTACATACATGTTATCTGACTCTATATTTGGAATATGACCCAATAATGCAAACGAAATCAGCATTTCTTAAAATGTTACCATTTCTAGATAATGACTCTAAATTTATAGAACTCAAATTTGTCGGTACTTCTTAGACAATTCGTCCATATGATGAGAAAAATACTAGTTGGAAATTATCTAAATGCACAATATTTATGTTCACTTCTCAAATACCCACAGTGTGGAAATCTTAACTAAAATAGGGGAGGGTCGGTTTTGATCAATTCTTGTCTGAACTGTGCTCATATATGGAGCAAAAGTTCACACACATGTATGTGCCATCATGCTCAAATAATAAATGGTATACCCAGTATTGGTGTCTCTTGCCATGTGTGACAGAAGACAAACCTAATGTACCCCTCTTTAAAAAAGGTAGAATTCCAACCAAATATTTTGATATTTTCGTTGTATATATACATTGTCGGTACATAAGATATATACTGTATATAATATTAGAATGCACACATCCACGTGAAGCTGCTTTGTCCAGACTGTTCAGAATGAGATCAATTCCTAGCAAAAATGAAACTGGCTTCCAAGCTTACTTCTTATACATAGTGTGATATGTTTAGTTTTCAAGTTCTACTGTTGGTATATTGGAATTTCAGTTAAATACCAAAGTATATTAAAAAGAATATTACACACAAATGACATGTTTTCTGGAGTATAGTACTTGGAACTGGACTCACAAATTGACGATAAAATAAAAAAAATCTAAAATTTTACCATTTTCTAAAATTTTCTCTAAATATCATAAAATTCATGCAATATTAAACATATTCGTTACTAAATGAACAAATTGTGTATAAATTGACAAATCTAGTCAGAACTAATCATGAATTCACAAGATGCATGCAGTTCATACTCCAAATGCTCAAATTGTGGAAAGCTGAGGATAAAATGTTACAAGCTATTGTATTATAAATGACGAGTTTTAGTTAATCCTCAATAAAATGTCTTTAAGATGGCACAAATGGGGTCAAAAAGCATGTCCAACAAAATAAATACTTTCTGGAATATCATGTTAAGAATTTGGCCCACAGACCGCTGAAAAAAATCAAATTTTCCCAAACAAATTATTTTCAGACATTTTCTCTAAAAATAAAAACATTTGCACAAAATTAAGATTTTGTTGTTACTACATTCACAAATTGTGAATATAGTCAGGAATCTAGTTGGAACAAAAAATAAATTCCCAAGATTTATTCTGTTCGTTTTCCAAATACCCAAATTGTAAAAGGACTAAAGAAATAGGGGGATTTATTTATTTTCTCGGACAAGTGAATACATTTGTGCTAGAACCCAACACCACATAACACAACTATATATAACACATTATGGGCGGACAAAAACGGAATGTATCCCTATGTGAAAAAGCGCAAAATTTTGTTAATAATTATCACATTATGCTATTTTTTGCACGTAATTGCCTTAGAGTCACACAGACAGATAATAATGCAATCGAGGACAGAAAATAATGCAATCGCGACCATGAAATGCTTGTCAAAATGGCCGCAAATGAAAGCCATGCCACGACGAACGAAACATATTGGATAACCACCTGTGTATATATGCTTTATTCTCTAATCAAATTTGACATGAGAAAACGAAATTAAATACAAAAATATGGATATGTACAAAATATACAGCGACCTCTCGAGATTCATAATCAGCTTCATCATCACACCAGTTTCATCCTCAAAATAATAGTCATCATTATCATCATCATCATCATCACTACATGTAATCGTTGTCGTCGCGACCAATATACATGGCATCTGAGATACATACATATAAATACAGATAAATTATTCGACAGTACTGTGAGCATCGCAACGTTGTTGATATGGCATCATTGGACATAATATATATATATCTTTATGTCCTCCAACTAGCAGAGTATGTTTTACAAAAAAATTGATATACATGCACGCACACCATCGCCCATAAACACCCTTACATACATACAAGTATACATTAGGCCGTACAACACAAATATAAACCACATTTACGCGGGTGCACAATCATAATTATATACACATATGTGTACATACATGCATGTGCGTACATATACATACACATAGATCGGGGCGGCCATACCGGTTATAAGGCAATCCTTAATACCGTGTATGTGTTGCCGCCCCAAGCTGCTAATGTGTACATTTTGTGGAAACATGCACATGTACACACATACACATGTACACACACACACATATAATACATACACACATACATACATACACATATATGTATATTTCTATTTGTAATGGAAAATGCCCATACGGTCACCGTTGTTGTTAAACAAAAACAAAAAATGACAACAGTAGCGACTAAAACAAAAACAACAACATCAACGGATTAGTCGTTGTAATCCAACCTAAAGTTAATCAATCGTATAAACGAGCAAAGTCTACGTAAAAAAATTACGTCTTTCAAATTTAGTATGTCGTCTAGGATATCAATAGTCGCGTTTTGTATACTCGTAAATTGTCGGGGCAGTGAAAATACGTACTGGTAATTTCCAGGTATGTTGTTAAATATCTTTAGAGGTACACATATCATTACAATAGATCCATATGAAGGATATATTGGTAACTGAAACGCAAGTTAACCCCAATTATTTCCGTCTTTATTCTCTTTAAAGTCTGGGTTTTCTGCTTGGAATACATCCAGGAGCTGGGCCAAAGATAATAATTTCTTGCATGGAACACAAGAAGTAATGTTTCGCAACATAGTGTGTGATAGGTTCTTTAAGAATGATGATTAATTATTGAATGTAACGCAGAAACTGAAGTTCACACCATTGTGCTATAAATACTAGTTATATTTCCGGAATTTTCAACACTCTCCGTGATAATAAGCAATACATGTTTGTCGTAATGCTTATTATATTTCAAAGAAACACTCATCCCTTAAACAGATTAACGCCCAATCTCACCAGATCAAAGAGACGGTATATCATACATTTTATGTAAGACTAATTTTCATGCTGCTGCCAAACAGGTTTGTTAATGGACAATTTTGTTCAAACTACTTCAGTCGGCACATTAAACCGGAATATGCTAGCACATAATGCACAATATTAGTTATCAGTAATCTCGTTGACTGAACATATCTCACCAATGCCACATATGTACTTGTGCTAAATATCAGTTGATCAGCATTTAAAGTTATTATATCAGCGTTGACCATTCTCTCGATGTTGCTATGTATGATTGTGTGTGAAGCACAATGTTCAACATTAGGGAGAAGGGGTAAACGCAGTGATGTGGTTGCAGACAATGTAGTAGGTTTCGTGGATATGTGGCCTTAACCAAATATATAACCAAATATAGTTTCCAGGTTTAAACATAGTCTCTTTCACAGAGTATGTAGGATATTTTGGTTAAGTTTAGAATTTATTGAAGATACATGTAGTCAATGGTATTCCTTTGTTTATTGATAAATTGCATTCATAGTATACCATCACACATTAGTGTGATAGAAACGAAATATTCGTGTTTCATAATTTGACCGGGGGCACATATGACTACTATTTTAAGACACGGACTATAGGGTCAACACATTTTCTCAGTACTCTATGAATAGCTCTCATACTGTTCTCGAGGTTTGATGTTGTAGATATAAACATAAATGATATTCGGTCACATTCGTGAAACACATATTTCTGCTTCCAGAAAAGGTAACAAAATCAGTACACCCCTCTTAAATCCCATTTAACTGTTCATTAACATATATATCACACGATTCAAGATAAACAGTACAGATAGATCTGCGTTATTTTTCTAATTCTGGGCGCCCAAAAAGTTTAGAGTTAACCGTTGTACATGTATGAGACCCTGCTGTTGCTTGCTCTCGAGAGAGAGATACATTAGAGAAAATTCGTACTTCTCTTATCAACAGTTTCCCTTATACTCTGCAATTATTCTTCCTCGCATAAACCAAGCGTTTGTTGGCTCTAATAGGACTAGCTATTTAATATTCAAAAAATTGTAAAGTTCAATCAATTTTTCGTTTTTGGCGGCCATTTTTGGACAGACATTCTACATATATGGTTTGCAGAGAGGATCTCACATGAGTTTCTATTTTATACGGAATTTATCAACCGAGTTCACTAAATTCGATTTCAAATAGAATTTAGTGGACGAGGTTGATAAATTACGTATAAAATAGAACGAGTTTGAGATACCTTTTATCACATGATCAAATAAACGGGAAGCAACGCGAAGTATTCATCGAAAACAACAATCATAAACTTCAGCAATCGCAAATCATTTAAATAAGGGCGTGACGTCATCGCACGCGCTAATATTACACGTGTGTCCTACCAATTATTATGAAGATGCTTTTGTGGGTTAATTATGTGATAAAACAAATTATTGTTTGTGTATATTTAATTTTATTATTAATGTGGCATTAGTTTGTGAACATACCACAGAAATTCATAATGGTTCGATACCAACTGCCATCATGGACGCAATTTTTAATAGAAAATTTCGCTCAATGCGGATTTTGAATATGTGCTTCAGGACACTTTCCAGAACAAAATGAGACAAGGACACCTTCATTACAAATTTCTTCCGGGTCTAAACCTCTGAAGACCAGCCTAATTGGCGGAAACTTAATGTTGAGGTTCAAACGAGTCACGTCCCTTTAATCTGTTTTATGATTTCCTGTCAAATCCGAAAAACACAAAAGCGTTGAATTACCAGATACGTCAGACAATGGGACGTCTGAAACGAATAAGATACTATATTTAGAAGATAAAAAAAAAGATAAAAGAAAGGAGAAAACACGACCACAACAGGGAGGCAAGCAGCACATATGAACGGAAAAACAGAGTACAGTGGGGGTGAATTAAAGATGAATCTATATATATGCCATTGTTAAGCCATGTTGCTTTCAACCTTTCTTCCGCATCCCTACTCGTGAGGTCTCCCGCATTCTTCCTATGTATATTAATTCGTATATGTTGTAGGACTTCCGTCTAGCTTTTTATTTTGGTCTTATATTTCTTCAAAATATCACTAACAAATAAAATCACTAGTCCACTGGGGTTATGGGTGCATTTACATTGCTGTAGATCTGTGCACAGATCTGTGTGAAGTCACGTGTCGCGGATTACTGTGATCACAATATGATTACTGATAGTGAACGCGCGCTCATCAGTACTCTGGTAATTGACAATTCACTATGAGTCGTGTCAGTTTAGGCCAGACAAAAATAATGAATCAACTATCAGCAGCCCCAAGCTATTTGATCTGTGTCGCGTCAGCATCAGTAGAGTCTAAGAGAAGCAGGAGATGGTGGGCCCGGTCGTGGGCTACTACCGCAGAAAGATAGCGCACCGGATTTTATGACAATTGTCTCAATGCTCGTTATATTCCATATGAAATACATGGGTTGAAATGACAAAGAAAGATTAAGCACATTCGCCAAGCCCGGATAACAATTAATCAAATCAGATTTGCCTGTCGCGATGCCTCGGCATTGACAGTGAATTATAACGGAAACGATTTTTGTTCACACGAACGAATACCGTTTTCTTTCTGTGTGCATTTCTATATCAACCCGTTTACACTAGCATGCGTGTAGAACTATATACAGATCTACAGCAATGTACATGCACCCTAAACGATTCATGCAGTGTTGGATCTAACACGATTGCGATTCCGACTCTAACACGAATTTAATGGTGATTTTTCTTTAAGAAAACAATTGGAACACGTACATAATCTCTACCTCAATTCCAATCCGTTACTCCAACGATCACAGAACCTATACATATAAGTCGAATCTGCTTATAAACATATATATAAAGGGTTGGTGGAAATTTGCAGCAGAAATATGTTTCTGGCACCCCATTCCCGATCCCGTTCCCGACTACGATACCGTTACTTTGGAAACTTCCCATATAATACCAGTATATGCAGGGGGGTCGCGGAAAAAATTTACATATATAGGGCGAAAAAAATGTTTTTGCCCCTCTCGGGGACCCACCACCCCTCTACCTGCAATTTTCCCTTTTTTTCCGTCCAATTTTTGGGACCCACCCCCAAAATCTTACATAAAACATAAAATATGAACCAAATCATAGCCTAGCAAAGAATTATTCCGTTTCTTATTATTTAATGCTATTCCCAGCATTTTAATAAACCTCTAAACTGCTCTAACGGGAGATAATTCTATTAGTATAAAATGGGGAAATGCTGAATGCATGCACTTAAAAACATTGGGCATAATGCCATAAAACATAATAATTATGAGGTAATACATGTCCTGATATCCTCAATAACTCCATATTCTTTTATATAACAATAGTATAAGATGTTTTAGAGCCAAGGTCCAATAGTAATACTGCAGTAATAGGGGTAGAACAAATTTCATCTCCCCTATTTCTGTGATATATATCTGCACATGGGTATGATGGGACCCAAGGAAAGTCACACTCACAGCAGCTCACAGTCTAAATGCATGTATGTATGTCATGTTGGTGTGCAGATTGACATATACCAACATTAATGAAGAATTTGTAGTACTATTAACTTATTATCAGAGTATAAAGTTTAGTTTAAAGCCAGCGGAGATATCCAAGCCATGGTCACCTTGTACAAACCGTCCATATACATGTACGTGCCCCCTGTGCAATGTGGTTTACTGGACGTATCACATGGAAACCCATTATAAGAACAAGCATCCTGGATCAGACTGTCCAGTTAAGATATGTGACTATGAGAAAATTCGCATGAAGAGAGTTGCATAGATTACCTGTGCAGTTTGATCCAGGTTAGTATGATTTATAATTAGTTTCAAGAACAAAGTTCATATTAGTCATGTTTATATTCTAGCTTTATGTTGCATATGGAATAAGTTGAGACTTTAATACCAAAAGCTACTTTTATAGTTACATTGCTCTATCCTGCTATATCCTAAATTGAATATCAAAGCAACCAATAATGAACAAGCAACTATATTACAATACCATACGTATTGGCAGTCAAATAACAGAAGATGGTAATCATTTCATAATTATGCTTATATGCAAGCATTGTCGACTGATCGTGTCTGAGCATATAATTATGTTATAACAGTAAACAAATTTGTCAAAAGTAATTGCAAAATTCATCACAGAATTCATCAATATAAACTCAGCTTTATATTTTGTTCAGACCCTTAAAAGGGATACACATGTGTATATATATAGCTATAACATACACTTTGCATTCCAATTGAAAGGCTATCTTGGATACGCATATTATAAATGTTTGTTCTTGTGTTTTAATGTTTGTTATATGATTTGTTTATATATATATATATATATAATATATCTTTCATCCGTCGAAATCTGGTACATTAAGTTTGACATACAATAGCATACATACACCCCTGAATGGTAGTTAGTTCTGGTTAGTATGTTTTAAATAGCCTAGTGTGTCATATGGTTGATATTAACAGATTACATGAGCACAAAAACAGTGATTTTAAGTTGAGGAAAAAATTTGCATTTTTTGTCATTTACGCATTTTTTCCGGGTCCAAATGACCCACCCACCCCCGCCCTATATATGGAATTTTTGTGCGCGACCCCCCCCCCCCCTGGTATATGTCCCCATAAAATACCCCTATTCCGGCTCATATAATCGTAGCCAATGGAAGTGAGAGCGAAAACAGGGCGAATAAAATGTATTGATCAAGTTAGAGTCGGAACATAAATAGTTGGTTAGATCCTGATCTGAACCATGAAATCGGAATAGGATGTGAGTAATTTCTTAACTACGGAGTTTCTGGCCCAGTAACCAAAATATGGTGATTATTGTGGTATGTGAGAAACAATGAACTCATCACGCATCCATTACATCCTCCTTTCTGCCAATACAGTTTTTTTTCCGCTAATAACCTATGCACACTTTTTTTTAAATCGGACTTGAGTCGGAGCCTGATAAAAAAAAAAGAAGAGCCGGAGTCAAAATCGGTTAGATCAAAAACTGCAGGAATAGTTGCCCCCTAGTGTTGGCGGTATGAGCTCCAAAATACACCTAATAATATTTCCCGACATCGAAATATGTCAAAACTACCTGAACTAAGGGGAGTTGTTCGGGGGCTAGCCCGGGATTGTCGAAAGGGCCAAAGGGCGCCTCTCCTTAATCCCTCATTTTCATAGCTTTATTTAGAAATTCAAAAAAAAAAAAAAAAGCATTTTTTTGTCTCAATTATTTCTTCTTTTTTCTCTTTTTCTTGGAGTTAGGCTTCTCCACTACCTGAACTACTTTTCTACGAGCATTTTAAGTCACAGAAAGACCAATGCCGGATACTCGTTTAGGTTTGTACTTTTAAAGAATGCGGCGCCCACACATGCAGTGGTCAGGATAAATGGTAAGTGATATATTGTCTTCAAGCATCAATCAACGACATCTTTCGGAGATACACCTTTGAACAGTTATGTAGAAATGGGTTCCCAATACCTACATAACATACATTTCGCATGACAGGCATGTGAAATGTTGCATTTGGCGTGTCAAACCTTTCCTCCGAATCACTATTAGCTACATTAGGACATTTTCTGTACAAAACAACCAAGCAACCTTATTTTTTTTTTTACTCTGGTTTAGACAAAACATAGCAAATTAAGCAGAATTAAGTGCAATTCGGTCAGAGCTCGCAAATTATCTGTAGCACTCCTCGCAAAGAAGCAGTTCGTTCATGAGCCAGGCTTCCTATCCATGAGAATACTCCCAACAATTATTCCCAGCCAACTAATCTCACGCACCTTTTCCCCGACTAAGAAAACTGAATGATTCCTCAACGTTAGCTACATTTTTCAAAGGTCAAAGGTAAATATTTGTACAACTGTTCTGTACAGTCACTCGGTTCTTGATCGATTTCACTTTCAATACAATTCAATATTCAATATGTTTATTTCTCATTAAACTGTAAATCAGTGATTGATATTAATACATAATATAGCAGACGGGGTATACATGGAAATAGATAATAGATACATATCAGCATATACAGACTGTTATTTTCTATGTTGTGTATTTATAGACATATAATATTCTATGGACATAAGTTGTAAATTCAAACGAATCATGCATGTCCCTTTAGTACAGACCGACTTCAAGTCGGGATTTGTTCGATGATTATACCACACCAATGGAACCTTTTTTACTTTCTAAATTTGAGTTTTGAGAGTTTCCGAGTTATAACTCCAAATAGAGTGCTAATGTCATACTATGCCGCAAAATCCACCGATAAATACACAAAACAGTTGGCATGTATCATATCCATTTGCCTGATGTCAATGGAATGGATGCTCACCATCACGAGGACTGTAAACTGAGTTTCAAACAGTGCAGTTAGCATTTTCCGCTGTCGAATTATTTTTGCTTTGTTTACATGGACACCATTAAACGAACATGGGGCATTCGAGCTTCCAAATTTTATCTACGGAAGAAGGAAAAGGATAGGTAGATAAATACACGAAATATTCATATACCGGCTTCGTATGCTGAAAATACTTTCCATGGTCAAAGCCATTTTCAATCTGTTTTCAACTTTTCGCACATAAGTCAAATAAACGCTCTTTATATCTACCACATCGGGAATAGACTAACACGGGGCGATCTTATCTGTTCCATACCGCGCAAATGGGTGATTTTGTTTTTGACCCAAAAATCGTGTTCACATTTGTATTGTGTTATGACTTCAATGCGTCTTTCTTGGACATATATAATGCTCATAAAAAGGTAGTTCCAGTATCTATCGACCTATTTTGATACCGGGAACAATTCAAATGCGAATATTATTGGGTGTATTTTGGAGCGCAAACCGACAAGTGGCTTTAAACGTGTGCTCATTAGAGGGGTTAAGCTAAACTCACGGTTATAAATTACGATTAGGGTTAGAGTACTATAGGTCGTCAGATCATGGGCTCGTTCTAACTATAGTCGTGATATTTAACCCGAATGGATTGACGTAAGTATATTCTAAATCATTTTCTTTAAAGAAATCTCTTGTCTGTTTAACCCTTTCGTGACGGGAGCTGCGCTGGCGCAACATTAAAGATCCCGTGCCACTGCATTCTCTTATATATGCGAGTCGCCCATAGGTCAACTCGCATATATAAGAGAATGCATTGGTCTAACAATTTTTCATCATTTTTTATCAATTATTCTTATTTTACAATTTATATAATTTTTTAACATTTTTTTTCTTACATGTTTTAACAATTGTATTATCATTTTTTATAATTTGTTCTTACATTCTATAACAATTTTTATCATTTTTTCTTATAATCTTTAGCAATTGAATCATTTTTATATTTTTTTCTTACATTCTTTAGCAATTTGATAATTTTTGATAATTTTTTATTACATTCTTTATACTTTTTTCTAACATTTCTTATAAAAAAAATTTATCGTTATTGTTACATTCTTTAATATTTGTTTTCCTTTTTTTTTTACACATTCTAACAATTATAAAACATATTATAAACTTTGATAGGCCAATGAATTCCCCTTATATATGCGCGGCGACCTATGGTCAACTCGCATATATAAGAGAATGCATTGGCACAGTGTTTTCGCAAAAATGAAAGGGTTAAGACAGCTTTCTCAAATATATTTCACAGGAAGGATAGAAGGGAAATAGGACCGTCACATACGGGTATGATATCAATTTATTCTGTCTGTGCCTAAACGTGATTTAAAGATACAGACACCAAGTCAATTTGTTTTTGGTTTGTTGTATCGGACATTCATCACCTGTCAAGCTTCGGCCAACTATCCTCAATTGGTCAATTGAATAGAATATTATTTTACGCTTTGTGCTTAATCTGATAGATCGTGCAAACACAAATTTCACTGAGTACGATTATCCATGCATTGCCGTGTTTAACCATTTACCCAACAGAACGGCCCTGTGCCAATGCATTCTCTTAGGGTTAGGGTAGGGTTAGGGTTAGGGTTAGGGTTAGGGTTATTCTCTTATGCATATATAAGAGAATGCATTGGCTTAACACATTAAAATTTATAAAATTGTTAAAGAATGTAAGAAAAAATGGTAAAAAGTGTTAAAAAAAGTTTTTTTTTAGGCCAATGCATTCTCTTATATATGCGAGGCGACCTATGGTCGACTCGCATATATAAGAGAATGCATTGGCACAGTGCATAACTATAACCATCACAATGTGGTCAATGAGCCGGTTCCAATGATATCCATATTTGTATGGTTTTATTGAGACAGACCCAAGATATTTTAGGCTGTTGAAGCTTTATTTGGCCGGTTTTTGGCCGGTTTGTTGGGTAAAGGGTTAATAATCATAATCATTGTCGTTATTTTTGCGAAATAATTTTTTGGCCCGACTGAACACTAAACCCGGCCATTTATGGGACCATCTCCTGTTATACTCAACATAATATATGCAGCAAATGAATCAATTTGAGCCATGGATTAGTGCAAAATACAATCGTTTGCTCTATATATGAACTATACAAACAACATGGTAATTATAATGAAAATGAGTTTATGACTCGAGTCATGAACTAATTTTCATTATAATTACCATGTTGTTTGCATCGTTCATAGAACACATGAGTGTATAGTTTGCAGTAATCCATGGCTCAAATTCATTCATTTGTTGCATATATTCTGTTGAGTATAACAGGAGATGATCCCATAAATGACCGGATTTAGTGTAGAGTCCCCCCTTTAAATTTTTACGACGACGAATTTCTGACGGTGGTCGTAACTACGAACCGTGAGGTTTCGAAACATCTCTAGTAATTGGGTTGTAAATTTAAATGGCATCCCGTTGCAGTGATGCCATCACGAAACCGGATCAATATATTTCCACTCCGATTCGTATAATGCCGTCCAATAGTTACATGACAATAAATGGCCAATAAATTTTGTTTATTAATATATGAAATGGCAGGTTTTGCAATTACATTTAAATGCCCCCGAAAAGGTTGTTTGTGTTATCAAATTTATGGCAATGAACTATTTGAAGCAACAGCAGTTTTTGTATTTAGTTCCAAATATCAAATGAAATGTCGATTGCGCAACATATTCCCCGAAATTGTGGCTTATATTGGTCGCCTGGAAATACCAACAGCAATTTGAATGTAATCGGATGACTATATATAACTAAAGTTATCAAATCAAATAAATAAAGATTAAATCGAAAAGTTACAGTAGCTGATTTAGGATATCAAAAAAGATTATATTTATATCTCGAAATTTCGAGATGTTATGTCGAAATTTCGAGATGAAAATATTTGTTTTGATGTCCTAAATCAGCCACCGTAAAAAGTAGCATAACCCCGTAATAAATTATTGGACAGGACCCAAGTAAGAACTTAAAATGAATTTCCTTGTGAGTAACTCACAAACCAAAAAGGATGCAATCAGAAAACCTATAACGTTACACCCTGACATAAAAAGATGAACAACAAAATGAGTTAACCGGACCTTTAACTCAAATCGGATCTGTATTTCCATTTGAATATCCCAATACCAGATATAAAAGCAGTCGCAGAATTATAAATAAAGTTACCCATACTAGCATAATAATAACTTTGAAAAGGGGGCATACGTGTACACCCCTGTGTATACGTTGTATAGCCAAGCCGGAAGGTATCGCCACACCAGACTGAATGGGAAAGTCATTTTCAAGTATATGATATGGGAATATGTTTGTTTCTCATCGTAAAACAGACAACGAACAACGTACGCGTACGTTCACACGAAGTAGGAGTATTTACACAGTCAGTTATGCCAGACCAAACCATTTAATAATATTTTTGCGAATTTTGTCAATAGTGTTTTTGCTTTTGCTCACTCAAATTTTCGAGAACGTCCATCCACTAGTATAGTTCCTGGCTTTCCATGCTGCCAAAACAAATGCCGGTATAGCTCAATCGGTCAATGAAGCATATGGTTGAACAGAATTTAAAAAATCAGTGTCATTCTCAATATGCGCGCGATATGGAGGGACCACTGTCGGTCCAGATAGATATCAAAGTCGCGGACCAAGATGTTACTAAAACCGGATTTTCTGTACGGTAAATATGCGTAGCACTTAAGGAATTCTGATGAGATTTCACGTGTTTTTATGTGTATCTGAGACTGATCAATTGGACTGCAACTGTCATCTGAGATATGAATCCAAATTCGAAATATGGTATACATATCTATTATGAATGGATTTTAATTGAAATTAATTGAACATCCATCTCAGCAATCAAATGTACAATTTTAAAAAGGTGAATGAACGATAACGCGATGCCGTGATCACACGCGCGTGAATGCTGTCGTTCGTGTGCACGCGGCAGCTAACCGGATATTCGTTTAGTATTAAAATACTTGGGGTTTGTATATTTAGTCTGGTCGTTGAGACTCGATTTTGAGGTGAACCTAGAACAAATTGTTTACAAGCTGTTTTCGGTGTCATTCGACGCGGAAATGCATCAGGAACAACATATCCAAAATCCGCAAAAATCCGCGTTGGGATAACTTTGTTATCCACGATGGCGTCCAACATGATTGTCTATACTACATCAGTTCTCGATATAAGTCATTATACGATATATAGTGGCATCAGAATTATGCCGTTATATCAGTTTGTGTTAAATTAGAATGCGGGAACGAGTAGAGTTACACGGACAGAACATTATACAATCGTGGCCATGACATGGCTGTCAAAATGGCCGCAACTTCAAACCATACCACGTAGAAAGCAACATATTGGGTAGCTACATAAGAGTGAAATACGTAGTGGCAATATACAAGTCGGTTGTTAAATATATTTAAAGGTACACACATCATTAAAACAGATCAATATGAATGATCACCGGTCACTGCACAGCAAGTCAACCCCCCAATGATTTACGTATTTAACGTTTGGGTGTTCTGCTTATCCAACATCCAACTGTTGGGCAAAACAAAAATAGCTCGCGCATGCAACACACGAACTAATGTTTCGCCTCACAGTGCATGGTAGTTTCATTCGGCATGGTGATTAATATTGAATGCAACGCCGAAATTTAAGTGCATACTCTAGAGGTATAAATACTAGTTATATTTCCGGAATTGTCAACACTCCCGGTGATAATAAACGATACACGTATGTCGCAATGGTTATTATACTGTAAAGAAACACTCATATCTTCAATGGATTAGCACCGAATCTCACCAGGTCAACAGACTGTACATATTACATTGTATGTAAGACTAATTTTCATTCTGCTACCAACCCGGTTTCTTAGTAGACAATTTTGTTAAAATTACTTCAGTGGCCACTTTACAACTAGAATAAGCTACAGCGCAATGCACACTATTAGTTTTCAGTATATTTTTGTTTGAAAATATATTACCATTACCACCCACGTAATCGTGCTAAATATCAGGTGACCATCGTTTAAGATGTTATTCCAACGTTGAACATTCACCCAATATTGTTAGTTGTGGTTCTGTGTGCAACAGACATGTGTAACATTATGGAAAATGGGTAAACGCGGTGATGCGGTTGAAGACAACGTAGTAAGTTTCGCGTAGATGTGGCCTTGGTGAATTCAACCAAACATAATTTCCAGGTATAAACACAGTCTCTGTCACAGATTATGTAGGCAATTTTGGTCAAGTTTTGAATTTATTGAAGACAGTCTATGGTACTCATTTGTGATTTAATAAATTTAGTTCATGGTACACCATCATGCATTCTTGTGATAAAAGCGAAATATTCGTGTTTTATCACTTGATCTGAGGCAACTATAACTACTATTTTGAGAAACGTACAATAGGATCTACGCATTCTCCCCAGTACAATATGAACATAATTCATACCGTTTTATAGCAATTAATTTTTTAAGGTTTTATACCGTAGATATCAAAATAAATGGTGATCGGTCTCATTCGTTAGACTGCTCTGAATACATATATTTCTGCTTCTAGAGAAAGGCCGCATAGTCAATACATCCCTACTAAATCCCGTTTAGCTGTTTAATTACACATATATCACACGATTCAAGATTAGCGGTACAGATAAAACTGCGTCATTTTTCCGTTTCTGGACACCCAAAAGTCAAGATTTAACCGTTGCACAAGACCCTGATTTCGCTTGCTCTCTCGTGAGATGCATCAGAGAGAATTCGTACATCTCTAATCAAAAGTTTATCTTATACTTGTAGTCATTCTTCCTCGCAATATTGGAGCGTTTGTTCACTCGTATAGGCTAACTATTCAATTTTGCACTAAATGTAAATTTCATTCGATTTTGTCCATTTTGGTGGCCATTTTGGGAAATATATTCTACATATATGGTTTACGACTAAGCAATGTTTGTGTATATTTCAATTTATTACGAATTTGGCATTAATTGGAGCACCTGCCGCAGAATTCAGTATTTTCCGATAACAACAGACATTATGGACGCCATCTTCAATAGAGAATTTTCCCCAAAGCGGATTTTAGCGGATTTTGGATATGTTGTTCCCTACATTCTGCCCGACAATATGACACCAAAAACAGCTTGTAAACAATTTGTTCTAGGTCCAATGCTTCAACGACCAGACTAGTAGACCCTACATGCGGGGCGAAACGCTACGGTGTATCAACGATTTGTTATAATCATGTTATTGTTACAGGCTTTATGACTCGTTCCCACTCGAGTAGACCGTTACTTAACAACGAAACCGAATCATCTTATCGAATACACAGATATCGAAAAGCTAAACATTATTCAATGTCTGGCTTTTTCAAGGGTCATCAGATAATATTGTGACGATTCTATTTTAACCCTAAACGTCCATACATATATGATCACAATGTATTATGTGTGGCACACTTATGTTGTGGGTTGGGTTTGCTGTGGTGGTGCTAGGGTGTGTGCATGTGAATTTTCACTCGTGTATTTCGCTGTATGGACGCACTCGTATGTTGATTGGGGCGTCAGATGGAGATATTCGTTCGTACATTTGTTCACATTTATTAGTATTGTTTTCAGACAAAAACCCACATATTTAGATAATTTAAATAATTTCCGCCAAATTTGTGAATTGAAATGGTCACCAGATGAAAAAATCTAAACTTAGGGGTTGTCATATCCAACGGGTTGGAAGAACCCGTTGTAAATTCGATGAAAACTCGAACCTAACAGGGTTGCGAATAGAAGTTCCCGAAAGGGGGTGCTTTAAGAAACTCTAGGTTAACACTCCTAACATGGACTCTCTAGCCACGTCCCTGCTAACTCGTGATTTACTGATTAATGTTTTCATTCGTTGTACAGTTCCGGGCCTATAATATAGAATAACACAGAATAGCCTATACTATTAATATGACATTAGAACATAAAACACAAACAAACATACACGTTAAGCGCCCTTGCACATGCGCCCTCGCCCTAAAGATGGCTAACGTGCCGGCCTGTCCGAATAATAATGGGGATATTTTCAAGCAGAAACGGTCAAAATGCGAAGTATATCATCTGCATCTTTGACATCCCAAATCCGGTTTGGCGACATCTCATCGCGGGACCGATCCGCGGCTTTGACACCCGAAATTAGAGTGGGTACCCACACTTGGTCGCGGATAGTATTTTTGCGAATTTTATGTTAATTAAACACATATTGTTCTGTTTATACACGCATTATCCGCTGTCAATGGCTGATAATTAAGTTTCAAATGAACTATACCTAATGTAAAAGTGTCTACTATTTATGATAAAATCGGAAATGAGCCGGAATTTCATTAAATTTATCGGGGCGAGAGCAAGCTATGGTCGCTATGATGCAATATGGCTGAAATTAGCCCAATGCAATATCAACGGAAAAATACTTAATGTCATTAGAAATATGTACGGTAAGATAAAAAAAACATGTGTAAAAGACAGTCACAACATTTCAGACTTTTTTGTTAGTAATGTGGGACTTTTTCAAGGGGTAATAATGTCACCTTTTTTACTTTCCTTGTACATTAACGACATCCAAGATTTTATGAATGATTGTGCAATACAAAATTTGAGTTATTTAGATGAACTATATATTGAAAATGTGGGATGTTACATAAAATTGTTTTGTATTCTTTATGCAGATGACACAGTATTAATGTCTGATACAGAAGAAAATATACACCGTTCTCTCCAAGCATTTGCAGATTATGCAGATGCTTGGAAGTTACAAGTGAATACAAAATAAACTAAAGTCATTATATTTAGAAATAAGTTACCCAAACCAATTCAACGTTCAGATATCGAGGTCAAGAACTCGAGACAGTTAAATAATTTGTATATTTGGGAGTAAACTTTTTTTTACAATGGAAGATTTTGCCAAAATTTGAAAAAAATAGTTACAATTGGCACAAGAGCAATGTATGGATTACTAAACAAAGTGAGATCTCTCAAGCTTCCAATCGATATTATGTTAAAACTATTTGACTGTATGATAGTACCCATCCTATTATATGGGAGTGAAATTTGGTGTCACGAAAGAACTAAAATTATTGAATCGCTTCATCTTAAATACTGCAAAATTATAGGATATCTGAAAACAAGTACACCAAATTATATGGTTTATGGCGAATTTGGCAGACACCCTCTGTCCATTGAGATAAAGTGCAGAGCACTATCTTACTTGTCCAAACTACTATCACACGATGGCTCAGAACTTGCAAAAAAAATATATATTCTTGTTAAAGAATTGGATCACAATTCTGATGGCTCCTTCAATAGCCCGTGGCTATTTTTTATTTCTAAAACACTGAAAGAACTTAACATAGAAAGAGCATGGACAAATCAGTCAGGTTTAACAAAAGCTGAAATTAGAAATATAAAATCAGAGCTTATTGAGGGACACACAACAGAACTATTTACTGAAATGCAGAATGCAAACTCATATCAGTATTAAAACGAGGCCCGGCATGGGTCGCTATTTAAGTTTCTTACCGGCTCACTTAGCAAACATTTTGCTAAAATTTAGAACCGCAAATATAAAACTGCCTGTCGAATATACAAGATGGAAATGTAAATCTGTGGATAATGGTGACAAAACCTGTGATATTTGCGGTGATGGCACGGGTGATGAATACCATTTTATTATTATTTGCAAAGAACTACAGATAATTCGAGCAGACTATATCCCGAAATATTACTGGGTGAATCCTACGAAAGAAAAATTCGAAAGACTATTATCTTTGGAAAATCAACTATTACTGAAAAAGTTAGTATTTTTATCAAATTGGCATCAAGAAAATTAAAATATGACTGAGCCGATTATTCCAAATTGAAAAACGTGTGATTAGGTGCATTATTTATATCAGTGAATAATTATTTCAGGCAAAATATTATGATAATGATATTATAAAGGATTAAATTATAATATAATATATATAAGATATTATAATACATATTACGATATATATATACATTATTTATCATATTATATATTAATATATGTATGATTGTGTAACAATTGTTTTTTGTGACCTATTGTAAATATTGTATATATGTTATAGCATGTTTCGCCTTAATTGACGACTTTGCAATAAACAATCAATCAATCAAGCTATCCCATTGAAGGAGCATACCGCTTTACGAAATTATGTTTTAATAGTGGATATCACCATTCAACTGGGAGATATATAGATTCATCTGAGGGAAGATATGTTCATTTATCAAATGGTGATACCTTCCGGGTTGGCGATACCACGTACACTGGGTGGTGTAACTCTAACATAAATGGTTGCACCGCAAACAAATTCTAATTTTTACACACTTTGTCATAATTATGTGATATGTCATATGTAGGCATATAATACCAACTTTGTAAAGTATTATCAACCTGTGAATATACGGACACCGCTCATTTGTGGCTTAGCTTGGTGTGTTCGCATGTCTGTATGATGGTATATATATACACCCCGTAAACTCGTTATCACCGTCATAGGAGTTAATGGTAAGAAATGCTCACGTAGATGATAGGAGAAATGTATGTTTCCCATCGTAATACAGACAACCGAGAAAATACCTGATCCTACCAGGATCCACCGTATATGTACGAATAATTCCGGGGCAGATGCTCTCGGTAACATACATATAGGATCATCACCTGGAATGGCTATCGAGGTAGGATCCACCGATAAAGCTTAACAGAGGATCTTCAGTTGAAGGAAGGAAGTAGAAGGAAGGGTGATAACTCTAAATAGAACGTACTTTAACGAAATAACGGGGAGTTTGGTTTTTTCAAATATGTCTGTTATTTCGTTAAAAGACTTTTTCAAAAATCTCCGTTGTTTAGTCAATAATAATCGTTAAAAGAAAACAATTTATGTTCAAATATCTCCGTTATTTCGTTAAAACAAGTTAGTTTCCTTCTTATCTGCTTCAACTGAAGATCCTCCAATAGGTTTTATCGATGGATCCTACCTCGATAGCCATTTTTTTTCTTTTTTTTATATTTTTATTGTGACAATAGATATGCCCATGCAAAACATAACGTTGATATTACACATGTAGATTTGTATCAATTAGAGTTCAGGAATATTGTATAGTGTAATATTATTTAACTTGTCATTTTTCCCCCATAATGTTGGGCCCGGGATGGGGAGGGGGAATGGGACATACCCGGCCAATGTTTTATTCACTATTCTATATATAATGAAGTATAATATAAGTTATTGTTCAAATTGGCATTATGTATTGCTGTTATTTTGAATTCGAAAATTGGATCTATAATATTAATTATGTTACAGTTTTATAATATAGGTGTTTACCGATAGCCATTCTACCTGAATATCCTACATGTATGTGTGCTCTCGAGAGGATCTGCCTTGGGATTATTCGTATTGATTCATAGGATCCTGCCAGCATTTCATGAGAAAATAATTTTGCGTAAATACGAACTAGGAAATTTTTTCAGTCATTTTCTCATTTATAACGAATTAATTCAAACTTTTTGTTTTTGTTTTTTGTTTTTTTGCTTTTACTTTTGCTCATACGAATTGTCGAGAAAAATCTATTCACATGCAGCATAACCCTGTTCTTCACCACCGCCAAACATGTTCTATGTGTAGCTAATATCTCGATTAAGCATATGATAAACGGCGTTAAAATAGCGTTAGTTTCAGTCCGTACGCGATATATTGGCACCAGTGTTGTCCCAGAGAGATGCTCAATTTCGCCGATATATACGAGGCTCACTTGTTCGCGAATATATATATATATATTTATACTGCTCTGTAGCAAGAAAATTTATTTCAAGATTATTTGAACATATATTTTCCTTCAGCGGCGGATCATTTTTGCGGCCATCTATAGAGTCAAACAGGTTCTATTATTTATGATAAATTCGGAAATAATTCGGATTTCCATTAAATGTACTGGGTGAGATCTAATCGCTGTCCCACCGCTTCACTAAAATATACTTGAAATAGTGGATATCATTGTTCAACTGCATTCATCTGCGTGAGCATATGTTCATATTTTTTTTAAATATGCTCCGTTGTTGGTGACTCACTCCTGGTCGTTGACACCTGGTTTACGGGGGTTTTACACAGTGAAGTGAGTGAAAGAACAATATGTATGGCTACTGAATAAGTTGGAGGGAAAACGCACGCATTCATTTCAGAGGATTTGTGGTGCGCTCAATCGAGCCATGGATTATTTGGGTGTGATAGGGATTGATAGACAGTGGGCCGAGTGAATAAGGCTCAATTCTGAAACCGAGTGTAGGTGTTCCCATTGTGGCCGCTACTCCAGGGACGCAGTTTAATTGCAACTCTCAATCGTTAACGGACTAACACTATCGCATGGTTTTTCGATACTTGATATAACGCCCGTGTTGGTCGGTGAAGTTAAGCTGATAACGCCAGCATCAGACATATGTTCGCAATCAAGCGACGCAGGAGAAACAACGGTGCATTTGTAATCCATTGCAAGAGTGGTCAGACCGGAGACATGAGCTTTTATCGCCACAATGAATTTATGCAACGTGTGTTCGTATTCTGAATGGGGACTTAACAAAATGACCCGGTTCCAAATATGGATGCCAAGTCGATGTTCATTATTCTTCTAATGCTGCTGATTGTTTGTCTGTTCGTTGTTGGAAGTTTCCCGGTTATGGATATTGAAAGATTTAGGAGGTTATCCGAACAGAATATGGCGACAGAGCGTGGCACTGAATCGCTGACGGATAATTTGAGTACCACCAAATATTTACCCGCGCCACATTTTATGAATGAAAATGCGAATAAAGTTCCGAAGAAACTATCAAAAAGTGATGAGACCTTTTCTAGATTTCTCGTCTCGTATTCGGCTGCAATACTTTCCGATCAGAAACCCCAAAAACTCAAAAAACGTTCGCAGTTACCCTCCGAAGTTTTACGTTCTTTCATTGCAAATAGTCGACACAAAACGTCGCTACGATTGCATAGAAAACAGCGTTATAGAACATTCAGTGTAACTGATGCGTCGAACAATTACTCCGAAAAGGGACTTTTAAACCGTTCTAAGCGTTGGACACACGCTTTTCACGAGATTCAAGTTTATGTCAAAACACCAAAACCAAAAGTTCGTCACCACCACCGCACTCGATCTTTGCATATCCAACCGTGTGGTCATCGTGGTCGAAATTACTGTTTTCATGGAGGGGAATGTGTCTTGATCACAGAATTGGACATGAATATCAGAACTTGTAGGTGAGTTGACTATTTTATGTCGGGCTGAGTTCTATATATGCCGATTCATCTGGGGGTCACGATTCTCTGTACGATTTGACACCATACGAATACAATGTGTACGTTTTCTATATCAGATAATATTTATATCCATGCCATGAGCCCGACCATTAACCATTTCACGACGGGAGTTGCGCTGGTACAGCATGTGTCAGTGCATTATCTTATATATACGAGTCTCCCACAAGGAGCCTCGCTTATATATTCGAGAATGAGCTGGCTTACAAGATCAATGTAAATATTGTTAGGCCAATGTTTTCTCTTATATATGCGAGGCTCCCTATGGGAGAATGCATTGGCACAGGGTTTTCGCAAAATATCAGGAAGCTCCGGTCGTGGAAGGTTTATTGTGAGGTTTTAATGGCCATATATTGACTTCCAAAAGAGGAAGTTTTAACATGTTTTTGCCAGGCATGCACAAAATTCCAATGATCGGCTCTTATAACCATGCATGGTTCCGTCGCCCAAAAGCTTTTGACGATAAAGCGCGTTCTCGATTGTGAGGTTTGTGCTCGCTTTCGGCGTCATACTTATGGATTATTTTGTTGAATTTCTTGGTGATACATGTGATTTCAAAATAATTTTTTCTTCAATTATGCCTGTTAAACGGACATGGCTATTTCGAGCTTCCAAATTGTGTCTACGTAATTTGGAAGGGGGTATAACATATAGATTGACAAATATTCGAAATATTGATATACCGGATATAAATCTGAAAAATAATTGCCATTGTCACAGCAATTTTTCAGCTGTTTTCAATTTGTTCGCACATAAGTTAAATAAACGCTCTTTACTTCTACCATATCAGGAATAGACTATTAACTCGGAACGCTCTTTTCTGTTCCATGTCGCGCACATGGCTGTTATTTATTTTGGGACCAAACATCAATTCAATTCGTTTAATCTTATTGACCCATAATACATAGGTATTAAGATAACATATAATACATTTATGTACATGACTTACATCATAAATATTCAATTGATATACATTATAATATATGAACAGTATTATACAATATAAATAATATACCTGTTTGCCATAGGTCTTGTCAGCTGACGCCATATACTATGGTGCTATATATGATTGATCTACACAAAGTGCATAGACACTCTCAATTATATTACTAGCGAGGTAATATAATTAAGAGTGTGTATCCACTCTGGTTTAGTCGCTTGCGCATGTTATTTCTTGTTAGCTTTGTAGGAATACAGTGTCATTTACTATCATTTTCGGTATCTACCCAATCTTATCCGAATTCATAAGTTCACGATTGATTATTTTAATAAAGTCGCACAATTTCCGTATGTCTGTTGATTTGTTCTGGTTAAGTATTGAATTAAATTTATATATTTAAGGCGTCAATGCGTCTTTCTGTGACATTTAATGCTCGCAGAAAGGTAGTTCAATTTATTTATTTTATTTATCGACCTATATCGATCAAGCCTTGAAATAGTGTGCCTGTCATTTGCAGAATGGGGTCCCCAGAGGGAGAATTTAGTGATGCTACCCCGCATAGCGGGTTAGCATCACCAAATTCACCCTCTGGGAACCTCATTCTGCTGAGTTGTAAGCAGAATGAGGTCCCCAGAGGGTGAATTTGGTGATGCTAGCCCGCTATGCGGGGTAGCATCACTAAATTCACCCTCTGGGGACCTCATTTTGTAAATGACAGACACACTATTTCAAGGCTTGATATCGATACCGGGAAACATTCAAAGGCGAAGATTCTTTGGTGTATTTTGGCGCGCAAACCGCCATGTGGTTTTAACCCTTTATGGCGGGAGCTGTGCTGGTGCAGCATTAAAGGAAATTTTCACTTATTTCGTGTCAAATCGAACTGAGTATCTTTAAATTATTTTCAGTCGTCAAATTAACCCTGAGTATCTTTAAATTATTTTCAGTCGTCAAATTAACCCTTTAATGAGGTTTGTGGTATGGACAGCGCTGGTGCAGCATCAAGATCCTGTGCTAGTGCATAATCTTACATATTCAAGTCTCCCATAGGGAGCCTCGTATATATAAGAGAATGCAGTGGCACAGGGTTTTCGCAAAATTTCATGAAGCTCCAGTAATGGAACGGTTTAGCATGCTTTTGTCATGCTCTTGGGATTCATTAGAATGTGTAGATATTTAGATGAAATGCTTCTATACGGACTATATCCACATGCCTTAAAAAAAACTAATGCCATCAGAATCATCGCCTCTGAGAGAATAGAAGGGCGCTCCGAATGCGACACTGTTCGCTAGTTCTTCATAAAGTAAAAATAAAGAGCCTTCGTTTATCTTCGGTGAAAAACATAGAACGCAGTTTATAATTTCTTTGACTTCTGTCTTTCTGGTGCAGTTATTTGTCGACCTATTTTGACACTATAGGAACGGGGCAAAGGCAAGACATTAGTATACACGTGGATATAATTATGTGCAGTTGTATTTTAAGTTTGAATATCATGAGTTGGTTTAACCCGTTCTATACTGAATGGATTATCCCATTCAGTTATACAAGTATGCAATGGAATGATCTATTATACATTTATGCAACAAAAGCAGACGACAGACAGAAAAACAGATGATACAAGAGTATACTGATTCTTGTCCCCACGTCCGGTTGTAACTAGCAATCTGATTGGCTACAATGTCGCGTTTAAATCACCATGTCCCCCGTCACCCTTGACAGTGGGGTATAAGAGAACGCGCGTGCGCGAAACATCGGGGGTATATGAGCACGTGAAACATCGGGGGTATATGAATGACCCTTGAACTGACAGTTTCCACCAATCGTGACGTTGCTCTCGCATGCCGAGTTTAATGTCACCTGACGCCAGATCCTAAGGTCGGCTACTGAATTATTCTTATTGGTGTGAATTATTCGGAGAACCGATGAAAACACACTTAAATTAAGGAGACATGGCTATTATTGTGGGGACAAAAGCGTTATCTCCGGCAACATCGTGGGGTACATGGAGATTTAATACCTGGATGTCTCTTTTTGAACCCCTCGAATCCGCCTCGGGGTTCAAAATCGACATCCAGGTATTAAATCTCCATGTACCCCCGATATTACCGTAGATAACTAATAAAATTCATTGGTGGGAAATCTTCAGATAATAAGTTCAACAAATATGGTCGTTTGTTGAACTTATTATCTGAAGAATATTCCCTAAGAGAACTGCTCGTCGGTGAGCGTTTAGTATAGACATTGTTAACGCAACATGGCTAATTTGCATTTGAACCTCTAAGTAATTTGGAAGGAATGACACTCAACGTATGGATATATACATGCATGCTTTATGGCCACAGCAGTTTTCAACATGTTTCCATATATAGTTATCGCACATAAGGAGACAAATGCTCTTTATTGTTACCAAATAATGAATATGCTATTAACTATAAACGCTCTTTATTGTTCCATGTCAAACACGAGAGAACTCGGGACCATTTTTATACTCCCGTTAAAAACGTGTCGTATTAATATATAACGGTATTATGTTATTGGTCTACCCGCCTGTCTGTCCGTCTGTTCGATTTTGTCGTTTCCAGATGATAACTTTAGTATGTCTGAACTGAATGGAATTAAATTTGGTATGTGAGTTTACTACCAAAAATACAGTTCAGTGTCAATTTGAGTTCCGCCTGCCAATTTTGACCAGAGTTACGGCCCTTTTTTGTTGGAATTTGCACTTAATTTTCGTTTCCGGATGATAACTTTAGTAAGTCAAAATTGAATGGAATGAAATTTGGTATGTGAGTTTACTAGCCCAAAATACAGGTCAAGTTCTAATTTGGGTTTCGCCGGCCAATTTTCACCTGAGTTATGACCCATTGTTGAAATTAGCATGGGCGTATCTTGCTTCGTTTCCTTTCCGAATGATATCTTTAGTACATCTGAACTGAATGGAATTAAATTGGGTATGTGAGTTTACTAACACAAAATACAGATCAAGTTCTAATTTGGGTTCCGCCGGCCAAATTTCACCAGATTTATGGCCCTTTGTGTTGGAATTTGCACTCAATTTTCGTTTGCGGGTGATAACTGTGTAATAGTAAGTCTGATATATGAATGATATAATAACATGTGTATAGAACAACTCATTAGACGCCTCAATATTGATACCTGTAACACAGAAATTGTTTCTTTGAATCCATATCCTTCTCCATAATATATCAGTTGTCGCGCCTGAAGTCTGTCGTATGTTCGTTCGCATTTCCATACTTTGATGGCTTCCTTTGGCTAAATTTAATAAATCACGGCAATTTCAAAGCTCTAAATTGGGGAACACGTCGCTATTCTGGAATTATAATGAACAGTTCAATAAGCTAATGAACAGTTCAATAAGATTATACTCATTAGATTGACAAACGTAAATCACGACGGGACACAGGGGCTGCCTCTGTTTTCAAGGGGTGACTCAGTTGGTAAGGAGCAGTGCAGCTATGGCGAAGCTGATTCTAATCCCGAAAGGCGCGGATTTGGGGGTCTGCAGACACCTGGGGTGCTATTCACCAAGCGAGACTATTTTATAAACCAGGTAGTTTATATGGTAGCGGCTGAACGCAAAGGTATCTTTGCTTTAGAGCAAACGACACACGCTGTCGATGGTGTGATTGATCCAATCTATCAGATTTGTCACCTGTCAATTGACGCCGTCTTACGACTAATTCATGAACACTCACCGGCCACAATCGGCATGTATAGCGGTATAATTTTGGGGTATAATTGTGTGGAAACTCATGCTTGCGTGTATTTATCTGCAGAATGAGTTTCAATGATATTAATGAGGTTTTTTTAATTAGCACAGTGTGAAAATGAAGAGCCAAGAAGATAACGTCTCAGAAGAATTTTTTTTTGTGTTTTGGTTCTGTTTGGATATTTCCCTGCTATTTCCATGCATCATTTTTCCGGCGCTGGCGAATGGTGCTGGTTTCTTTGTTCTTTAATATTTTAATATTTTGATTCTTCTCTCCACAATGCCCAAAAAAGTGTTACGCTCGTCGGCAGTGGGGGGGGGGGGTCTGGAAAACAATTGCACATATAGGGCCCCCGAGGGACCCACCACCCCATTTGTGCAAATTTGTTCCTCCAAATGTTAGGGACCCACCCCCTTTCTCATGTTTTTTATCAAAATTTCAGAGTTTTTTAGCCGTTCTTCAATAACTGTGTTAACTGCCTTTCAATCCCAATCCACTATCCTTTTTTGGTGCAAAGTGTGTAAAATTAAGACTCAAGCAATAACATCCTTAATCGGTAAAGCACAGGTAAAAAAAAACGAAAAATAAACTGTATTTCCAGGTGTTTCCTGTATCTAACAACAATAATAAAGCATTGTGTAGGTACACTGTATGTCACAAATTGCCCTAGACCGCATTATAGCCTTAATATATCGAGCGCGTTTAGTCTGACAGAGAACACTGGCCAGTGTAAATAGTGGTAAACAGGTCAGGGGTTCTACAATTATTTGTGCATAATCAAAGAACTCTTTAGTCTTATCCACCGGGGTGGGTGAGGAGAGGAATTGTTTTGGTTAGGTATACACATAGATATATGGTTATTATACCCCCGATATTAGTCGGCGGGTATATAGTTGACGTCTCGAGCCGTCCGTGTGTCCGTCCGTACAAACATTTTGCATCATAACTCAAGAGTCGGTTGTCATATTTTGATGCTCTATGACATGTGACTGACCAGAAATGGGGAACGAATATGCATAATATCACGGATTGTGAGTACCAATGCCTACCAGAGTTATCCATGTGCCCTGTTTATGAAATTAAATCCGTAAAAGTTTTTGCCATATAAGTTGAAGTGTGGGTTGTCGAATTTTGAAGTGGTTTGGTATGGTGATAGACCTGAATGATACGGGAAGGATGTGTGCAGATATTACTGCATATCACAGGTTTTGCCTGTCGATGCATACCAGAGCTACCAACTTGGTTCAATCCGTAAACACATTTTGCATTATTATAACTCAACCATGTGTATGTATATTTGTGCACTAGAGTCTGCAGTATAGTCTCAGTCAGATTTTATTCTTGATTTTAGTTTGAACTTTGAAGACATTGAAGAATGTCATTTCTCAAAGCATCTGAATGCATCACTTTATTTCAGGTCATCTATTTGTAAGCGATAACAGTATACAATTAGTATTGTAGTTTAGTCTTGTTGAGCAGTATTTAAGCTTCAAGATGAAGTTCGTAAATTCAAGGAGAATAGCGTCACCTTCAGTTGGGATTGTCTGAACAATAAACAGTAACGGCCATTCATCATAACCAATTCAGTTTTATTTGGATAAGTGCTGCAAATTAACATTACTTGCAATCATTAAAAAGATGATAAATAACCAGAAGGAATGAATTTCATTGCATGCCAGAACAAGACAGTATTTCAGACATTAGAAATTTATGAGACACCCTTTTCAATTTCATGTTATGCAACAATCGGGTCAATGATATCTAGTCATCATTGAGTATTCACCATGTAGTATTTGTGATACAGTTTTTTTTATTTTATTACTTTTATTCGGGTAATACAACTGGGTAATACATTAATTTTTGTTACTAAATTACGGTTTTCCACTGAGAAGTGGGACGGGATCCTGTGAAATCCAGAATGTTCCTAAATCTGAGGCTAAATAGTCACTATAGCTGTGTATATAGCCATATGCCAACAAACATGATACTAACATGCTTACAAACAACATTACATGGTCAGTACTTGTAAATAGTTTTTTAAAAACCCATTTTGGAAAAAAATGTACAAGCACGATTGTTTCGGCCCCTGGACCACCCACCCACCCCGGCCCTATATACGGATTTTTTTGTAGACCCCCTCATGTCGTCGGTGGTATATTTTGCCACACGTCCTTTTCCTCGGTTGCTCATTGTTGAAATGTGTACAAACGTGTACTGTTACACGCAGCATGTTTATGTGACCGATGGTCCATCTATGATTGACGCCAATCACCTTGATTGGATAATCCTATACCGCGCGGCGATGTCTTCCCATCGATGTCCACCGATAGCTTCGCATTGAGCGTCGCCTCGTAAAACTACCTGGACTATATTATAAACCCAGCCGGTGAATAGCACCCCTAGTGTTTTTGGTAGGTCATGGTAGAGGAGTGAGTAATCCTCTTAATGACTACTTAGGCCTTTCATATAGTTGGTTTAATTGGATTCGTTGTTTTTTTTCTGCCCTTTTGATTGTGAGAAAAAACGGAGGTTTGGATTGCATTTATGACTCATAATGACTGTTAATTAGTTATGGATAAAATACATGCATATAATAATGACAACAACATGAGGTACAAACATAACGAATTGGAAACTTATAAATGACAACAACATGCTCAATGGTCGCATAAATTGGCCATCCAGGAACTCTACTTCATCTATCTCGCCTGCCAAGTGCACTCTCTTCAAATGACGGCTGCAATTTTCTAAGGCACGAAACTTTCTCCTCTGTGGGGTCACTCTGCCGCCCGCACTCATCTGTAATATCTTAATATCGGATGCAATAGGGAAGTTTTCGTTCGTGGTTGTCGTGCATGGTCGCGCCTTTAGTTAATCCCCTGCCGCATCATGTCTGCAAAGTGAGACCAACCCCGGATTTATAATGCACACAAAGAGACGGGTCATATTATCCGTCTATTAGGGTATACGTTTGTCTTTGTGTTTCTTTCCGGGGAATCGGTGGTTTCTATGTGCAGTTGAGCGATGAAATTAATCTGAGCGGTATTTCCTGTGCACATCCTAAAAATGATAACGACGTGATACGGCCTAGCGGATTAACCCTTACTATACTAAAGCATCATTGATGAGTAGTTATCCCATAGTAAATATATCCCCTCATGCTTAGGAAATATACAGGTATAAAACACCCAACTATTGATATTCTAGACGACATACTAAATTTGAAAGATGTAACGTCTCTTCCCAGACTGTGCTCGTTCATCCGACTGATAACCCTTAAACTGGACACAAGTGATTAATGTATAGCGTTACTGGTGGTGGTGGTGTTGTTGTTCTTGTTGTTGTTCTTGTTGTTGGTGGTGGTGTTGTTGTTGGTGGTGGTGTTGTTGTTATTATTGTTGTTGTTGTTGTTGTGGTGGTGGTGGTGGTGTTGTTGTGGGGTTGTTTTTGGTGTTGTATTACGATTGTGTTGCTGTTAGATATAAATATTATGACGATGATGATTATTATGATTACGAAGATGACTCTGATGTCAAAATTAAATTGATGATAATGATGATAACAACTATGATGAACATGCGCCATGTCAATCGGGAGATCACTGTATATTGTGTATATAAAGCATTATGTTCCTCTTCTGTATCTTCTGTGTATATATTTTCCATTTCTCGATATCATTGATATTTTTATCAGAGAATAAAGCATTATAAGTTCACATATGTCGTTTGTTGAACTTATTATCTAAACATTTCCCTCAATAAATATGGCTCCTTCTGCACTTTCATTCATATACCGTCTGCTGTATCACCTTAACATCCCTCCAAATAAATAATAGACCATACCGACGTACATTTTTTAACTGAGTGGGAGGATACATTTAGTATAGACAATCATGGTTAAACGACGATAAACCCAGCCATCTGCCTGCAAGAATCATTATAGGTCACAATAAGCCTTCAATGATGTCGCTGTCCCTATAATGGTTGACACTGTCGGTGGCAAATGGCCATATTTCTGGTCAAAATGTTTCAAGACGATAGTTGGAAAACACCTCTCGGATTATTACACCAAAAAACCCGACACTCGTTAAAGTGATGTGAAACAATCCGGTTTGGGTGATCAAATAGAAATGGAGAATAATCTTCCTCAAGGTAGTTATTTTTTATGAATATTAATCAAAATTTACACACTGTCAGTTTTATATATTTATTAAATGCAATGAGTATCGATGGCGAAATTATTTGCGTTAGTTTATCGCCGATCGTTGCATCCCGAATCGAGATGTAAATATTTACAATTGATCGTAGTTCAGACGGTGTTTTCTATGGAGTTGTATGGTCGATTTCTTTGAGATTTTGGGCGATGTTAGTACATTGCTTCATTCCACCAGTTGGCATAGCACATGAGTACTAATTTATCAGTCTCACGCACCGAATAAGTCCATAATATGTCTTTAATAGATAATATGTAGATGCTCGCCCGTGAATTATGTTTGGATAACAATATACCATAAGTCATCCATGCGTACATATTAACACAATGATTATTACATGTAAGTGCTATTTTCAATTTGGCCAATGTTTCTGAAAAATTGAAAAAAGAAATCAGAAATTGCCAAACAATTGGCCAAACATAATTTTCTGGCCAGCGCCGCAAGCGCGAAACCTTCTGTTCTGAGTGTTCTCCTGGTATCCAGGGAGGTAACGACAAGGAGTTAAGGTGTGATGTCTCGCCCACCAACTTTGGCCAACATTATGAATTATTAGAAATTTCATGTCTGTGAAAACAATAATTTGAAATTTCAGACCATAACATGCATGTAGGATGAAATTATTCGGATAATTTGATTTTCTAGGGTTTAGTGTGAAATTTGTTGGTTTTAGATCAGTTTCCCAACTATATATGGTCAATTTTTCGGAGTGAAATGACTATTAGTTAGAACATTTCTAACCATGCGTAGGGTGTTTGGCTGAAATTGTCAACAGTTGGAAAACTTGAGGTATTAGTTCAACTCAAGGGGGTCCAATGGAATTTCCTAAACTTGGAATTTCGGTCTGGTTCAGGCTGGGGTGCGGTTTGACATCGAACACCTCCCATTAAATGAGACCCTTTGGCCACTTCCCTATCTATCCCCGATATTGGCGTTTCTCACAAAAAGATGGTAATATGATTCTGGTGACTGAGCAAGTTTCAGTTGTTCAGAAATCAGGGGCAGATGGTTTATATATTTATTTCTCTCCTCTATCAACTGGATATTTACAGTAATGCCCCAAATAATCTACTCCTTCATCACGGCAGAATTAGGATAATTTTTCAGGATTTAGTCGGCTTGTTGTCATTCATCGGAAAGCTCTCATTACGTTTTGCTAAATTGTATTCGCTACGATATATATAATTGCACGATCGATCGTCCAGAATTGTGTTTGACCGTGGCCTGGTGGCAATTCCTCATTCACCATGCATGTGGTACGTTTCTTTTTTATCTGATCCCAATGCATGTTTATCTACTTATATTAATTTCATGAGTATTAAGACAGTTCCCCAATTGCGTTTTTTATATAACTCTGCGTTTTGAGTAATGATCAACAGCGACAAGACATTCAGGCAGGGACGTGGCTAGAGTCTCCGTTGGGGGTGTGTCCACCTTGGGAAATTCCAACTGCACCCGCCCCCTTAAATCAGAATCAGACCAAACACAAGTTTTGCATAATTCCAATTCCCCCCCCCCACCCTGGACCTCAGTGCTCAGGCCTAATATCCTATATATATATATTCATAAACCATGGGTCTGTATTCCCGGTATGAGAACGTTCAGATATTTTAACCTGAAAATTGCATAAATCCTAACATCTATAGTGGTCTAACTCCAAACAAATGCACACGGCTACGGGCAAGAGACCAGGACACACCGCTTTCCAATTGTTGGAGATTTCCAACCCCCCCCCCCCCCCTAAGGTTGGAAAATTTCCAACTGATGACCATTTCAGTCCAAAATTTGACAAAAAATATGAAAATATTGGTCCAAAAACAATAAATTCCCCCAATAAATTGTTTGAAAATCAAACTACAAGAACATTTTTCAACCTGTTGTTGGTGTGAAATGTCCAACTAATGTTTTGGCAGGTATGAAATTTCCAAAAGTTGAACATTTTGACCAAAGTTGGGGGTGAGACAACCCCCAACCCCCGTCGCCACGTCTCTGCGTTCAGCTATATATACCTCCTTCATAGATCGACCGTCGCTGGTAGAGCTTAGTCGACTCATTGTGTGCATTTGCATTGGCGACATGGTTTGCTATGGCATATTAATTATGACGACCATTGTCACCAAACTCCACCATAATAAATTGTCACACCTACTGTGCCATCGCTACTGTGGTACGCGTGTCCGCAGCCAATCTCTATGCTAACATCCGCCCGTTGTAGATCATATTCTACCAGTATACAACCTGGGAACTTTTTGAAGTTTTGACTGGGAACCTTATAAAGATGAAAATATTTATGCGCGGGGAATATATTTCTTAGTTTTTACCTGTTCCTTTTATCACCCTGCTGGAGTGTTTCACATCACTTTAAAAGTGATGTGAAACACTCCAGCAGGGTGATCGAATAGAAATAGAGATTAATCTTGTTCAAAGTAGTAATTTTTACAAATTGATATCCAAATTGACAACACACACCATCATTCTTATATATTAATTAATTGCACTGGCTCTTGATGGGGGAAACGTTTTCGTTAGTTTATCGCAGATAGATGCGTCCCGAATCGAGTAGTAAATATTTACAATTGAGCGTAGTTCAGAGTAACTTCAGACTAAGTTTAATAATGTACTTCACTGTAGGTGACGGTCCCGACTCGAAATTGAACGATTTAAGTACTTTGTGAGGTCACAAAAAAGCATACAATATCGAGCTAGTGAAGTAGATTATTGGGAACAAGTATTAACAAAGAAATATATTCCCTGCCTTGTTTGCTCAATGTTTTAAAGTTCCCTGTCAGAACACCAGCATGTTCACAGGAACCTTGTGGACGGGTGGAATATGATCTTTACTGTCGTTAGCCAGAATAGTGATTCATGGCATGATCTATAGAATCCGATGACATTGACTTGACAACGGCCAAAATATATCAGAGATCAAATAACAGTAATTAATCAAATCAAACCTTTTATTCTCTCTCTTAAGATACATTCGTGCATGGGACATTATAGCGGTCATATAGTGTATGTTACAATCAAGGAACAAGGCGTGGATGATACGTGTATGAATTTTCCAAGGCACTACTTTTCATGTGAAGGTTGATTGATTATTCAGCAATTGTTGTGGGCGGGGGTGGCGGGGTGGGCTGGGTAGAGCAGCGGAGAACCAATCATTATATTTACGACTCGTATACGGCAGCGACCACACATCTTGAAAAAATGACTGGGAAATGTTCCACTCTAACCGAGTAGTACTGCATGCTGATGTGCTATGATGCTGGTTGGTCCTGCTGAATTAATATGATGATGTTAGTGTAAACCACCCCTGGTCAAGTGGTCCTGCTAATATGCTATGATGCGGTTGGGTCCTGCTGAATTGCTATGATGCTGTTAGGGCAAACTGATGCTGTTAACATAAAGTACCGTTATATTTTTTTAATTTGTCTCTTTCGCGGTGTTCCGATAATCTGAACATATCCAAGAAAAGCCAGTATGCGTATGAAACATTCAAAAACATATTTATTGCGAAACATTTTTAATACTGGTTGTAATAGTTGTTGAAAATCGACTATAATCAAGATGGTTATTCATAGTTGTTGAAAATCGACTATAATCAAGATGGTTATTCGCGTCGTTTCAGAAACACCAGCGGAGCCATTATTATATATTTTCAAAAATATATATGTTCTTGAATGTTTCATACACACACTGTTTTTTTCTCAAATCGCTCGGATTAGCCAAACACCGCGAATACTTGGCCAGGGGTGTAAACTGTTGCTTTTTTCGCGGTGTTCGGATAATCTTAACATAAACAGGAAATACACAGCACGACACGAGTGTGTTAATGGGTTTGTTGATACGGCGCGAGTGTTAGCGCAGAGGGATAGAACGAGAGGCGCAGTCTCGATTTCTATCATTACGCGATTGCACAAGTGCCGTATCAACAAACCCATTAACACACTTTTCGTTCGTTTTTATTACACGTCACCCGTCCTAGAATCCGTGCATTAAAAAATACAGGCTTACAAGTCGTATTTATGCGCATAAAGGGCTTGTTTTGTCATTGTGTGATGATGCTTTTATTTTATGGTTCCGGTTTCATGTACTATAACAATTGATATGCATATGGAAATATGGAACAGCAATAACTCTGTACTTCTATATATAGGAACAAGCGCGTATAAACATTCAAAAACATATATTGCGAAATAGTTTAATGCCAACGCATTCTCTTATATATGCGAATATAAGAGAATGGCTGCAGACACACGTACCACAGTAGCGATGGCATATATAGTAGGTGTGCAAATTTATTATGGTGGAGTTTTGTGACAATAATTTTTGGTCGTCAAAATTATGCTAGCCATGTTGCCCACTGAGTTTCCGCACAGTGAGTCGACTGGACCAATTAACCCATTGAATTTCACAAAGGTTGATCTCTACTCATTACGTTTTGCTACATTGTATTTTCTACGATATATATAATTGCTAGATCGATCGTCCAGAATTTGTTTGACCGTGGCAATCCCTCAATCACTCACAGATCATGCGCGTAGAACGTATTACTGATATGATCTCAATGCATGTGTATCTACTTACATTAATTCATCAATTGCATTTTTTATTTTGCGACGTTTACGTGTTGAGTAAAGATCAACAGCGACAAGACATTCAGGTAGATAAATCCTTGAGAGATCGACCGCGACGCTGGTAGAGCCTGGTAGACTCATTGTGCGAATATGCAGCGGGCGACATGGCTAGCGATTGCATGTAATTATGACGACCAATTGTCACCAAACTCCACCATTATAAATTGTCACACCTACTATGCTATTGCTATACTGTGGTATATACGTGCGTCCGCAGCCAATAAAATTGGCCTAACAATATTTACTTTGACCTTGTAAGCAGTGCATTCTCTTATATATATTCGAGGCTCCATATGGGAGACTCGCATATATAAGATATGTAATGCACTGGCACAGGATCTCTAATGCTGCACCAGCGCATCTCCCGCCATGAAATGGTTAACTTCGGGCAAATATCACTTGTTTAACAAATTGAGTAATTACATATATATCACCGCGCATGCAGTACATTATTGGGCATGTGCATTTTAAAACTAGTTCATCGTTCATATCGTATCCTTATACACACACACGCACACACAGCCCTCTATATGACGAATTCTCTGTAAAATTCAGTCACGCAGATATGCGATCGTGTAATCCTGCATGTACCCTAAATTGTCATAGTTTGAGAATTTCCCATACATGCATAGCTTGTAAAAACTTGGCGATCGAGACAGCCACATAAGTATAATTATATGCTGTCTCTAATAATTCCGTCTTTTCACAAAGATATAATATTACCACCGCGTTGCAAGCATGCTATACTGTTTAACAAATTTTACCCCCAACACTTTTATATATGAAGTACATACATGCTGTTCCTGCCACGGAAGATAAAGATCTGTGTTTAATCAAATATTGTGGAATTATTGTCCTTAACACTTCAATGACTGGAGCTTCCTGAAATTTTGCGAAAACCCTGTGCCAATGCATCCTCATATATATGCGAATAAGAACTACATTAGCCTAACCAGATTTACCTTGACATTAATTGTAAGCCAGTAATCCCCCTTTATGTGATTGATTGATTGATTGATTGATTGATTGATTGGGGTTTTATGTCGCTTTAGCCACTAAGGCCATATCACGACATTGCCAGTTTTAATGGTGGAGGAAATCCGCACACTTACGGCTAATCTAACAGTGATTTCAATGTCTGATAAACTCGTCGACCATGTGCGGCAAACCACCGGCCATCGGCAAGTAACTGACAACTTTCCCAGATAACGATTTCGAGTTACAAAGTCCACGATGGAAACATGTGGATTTGAACCCTTATCGCCAGCGCTGGAAGGCGAAACGGCTTGGAGTTGTACCCCTAACCGATTGAGCCACCAAGGCCCCTCCCCCTTTATGTGAGACTCGCATATATAAGATAATGCACTGGTACAAGATTGTTAATGCTGCAGCTCCCGCTTTTAAAGGGTTAAAAGGGCCATTTTGTGTTTAAAAATATCATAACATGCAGTCAATCAAACTCCAGGGAGAGTTATCTCCCATAGCTCCGCTGAGATACCACTGCCCAATCTGCTACACTATGTTTGAACGCTGCCGGCACGTGTATTTTCTTAATTTAACCTAACATTTATTATTGAAGTGTTTTGTCAGTTACAATTCATTCTGGTTTGATCTAGACCATTTTCAAATGAATATGGACAGTTCAGTTTCTCAGAATGATGCAGAATGTATTGTAACCTACGAAAATCTCAAATAAATAAATGCGACATTTTTCACATTCCATGTAGGTGCGGGCAGCGGTAAGTCCTACGTAGGGGACTGATCTCTGCATGGAGCTTGACCACTGCCATAAGGACATTTGGTACGGATTTCTTACGCGTTCTTAGTTCTTATGTTTTATGATTAAAATTGTCGATGTTGGCTCAGTTCATATTGTTCTTATCAATACCGAAAGAATTACCATTATTGCAAACTTTTGGTGGTCAAAATAAGATAATAGGTGACGAAATATAGTTCCGACGATATGTAAAAATAGATGTATCGGTCCGCAATGTACCATCCTTATGGCAGTGCTATATCGCAGTGATAAAGTAGAGGGCGCTGCATGGAGTTTGATAGCTGTATCGTCTCCTGGTGCAGCGTGGCATGCTGTTAATGAAATGTCGAATTTCTTAAATGTGGATATTGTCCCATTTAATTATTAATTCCTGCATCAGATAACTTTGAAGACCATCACTGTTGTCTTGTTGTGGCTGTCTGCTGACTACTCCCCTGCCAATCAAGTCCCACACACACTCGGTGGGATTGCACTTTGGAACCCATCACTGTTGTCCGATGGCGGCTGTATGCTGACTATCATTCATCATATCCACAGACCGATTTTAGTGGTCATTATTCACGTCGATGTGAGACGCCACCCATCGGCCATTGCCACAACTACAACCCGCATGCTTTGATTGGGAGACGATGCCCCTATAATCCTATATACATGTATCTGCCCGATATCATGGGACAACGTTCCCCATACAAATAACAAAACAGAACTCTCATCAAATTCCTTCATGCAACACTATGGGTTTTAATTCATCAGCAGCTGAACGCCTCCAGTGGATATGAGTCTCACTGAGTTTGGTAACGTGTGCTCCGATCCCCTGTGCACCCACAACATTGTGTATAAGAAAACCAATGTCAGAAATGGTAACGCGCTCAAGATCATATATTATATACACATGATTGTAATTATAGAATATAAAATATATTGGTTTTGAGAATGACCAACTCAGAATTCCGTTAAAATAACAATAACAACCAGCACCTAATTGACGAACCGGCGGCCGACTCGGCCGTCTCCGACCACAACCCCCGGTGGGCTGCAGAACGAAACATGTCTATAAAAGTTGAAATATAAGACTTACAAATTATCTTATTCATTTCTTTTATTTGTAATTGGCATAGCTTATCACAAACCAAAAATAAACAATAAACGAAATTGAAATTCCCAACTACACCTTTTACCGGACTCGGCCTCCTTTCGCAGTTCGACTTTTAATCCTCCCAAAATTTCCCATTCTATAAATAAACACCCATGCGCCCAGGCGAAACAAGAATCTCTACACCGTATACACGCGGAGCGCGCGTAATAAAATTATGTGTTATGTAAATAGCCTATGTGTATGTGGGTCACAATAAATATGTTTTAAAAAAACTCTCCTTCCATGAGTTCCCCACACATGCTCGATGGGGTTACAGTCAGGGCTCTTTGCAGGAAGGCCCACCCACGTTACGTCCTGCTGTTCAACCATACATTTCCTGACTATCCTAGTTTAAACAGTATTTATTCCATGAAAACAACAATAGAAATGACATCAAAATTAACGCCAAGGACCGGATTCGACATCAAGCGTGTGCGCTAGCTTATGTGAGTCGTTTCCGGGAATCAGTTTTTATCCATCCCACCTAGCGAGAGAGTGCATGGTGGTCTGCTTTGTATGTCGTACGACATACCATTTTAATTCAGATATGATTGTCGTTTCGTGTAGCCCCTTATTGCTTATTGGACTATCCTTGCTCTATTAAAGCTGGAATTGCTGTCTAGGTATTGGAAGTAGTTTCCAAGATATGCTCGTCGTGATATGGCTTTGTTGCTAAAACGACGTTAAACCCCAATCAACCAATCAACCAAGATATGCGACCATACGAAATAGGGATGGGCACTAATATTGCCATTAATGATTTGCAGCGGCGTCTTGTCTCAGTAACAAACTCCCGCCCATATCACAACACTCACATCATCGAACATGTCAACTGCATGTATAATAATTACATCTATAAGTATGCATGGTTACATCATGACCGGATTCGATATCAAGCGTGTCGGCTTATGTGAGTCACAGTTGAGTCGTTTCCGGCCGATGGCCGGGTATGATGGTCGGACTGAAGGCCGGATAGGATGGTCCGCTGAAAGCCGGGTAGGATGGTCGGACTGAAGGCCGGGTAGGATGGTCGGACTGAAGGCCGGATAGGATGGTCGGCCTGAAGGCCGGTATGATGGTCCGACTGAATGCCGGGTAGGATGGCCGGACTGAAGGCCGGGTAGGATGGTCGGACTGAAGGTGCCCACCCTTTTAGTCGTTAGGTGCATTCGTGGGAGTGCATGTCGATGTGGTAACATAGTGGTTGGTGTGGGTTGTTGGTACTGTAGTTGGCTGGAGACAATGCGGCGAGGGTGGTGGAAGAGTCAGCCAAGCCTGAGTTTAGTGTGCCTATCATTTGCAGAATGTGGTCCCCAGAGGGTGAATTTAATGACGCTATCCCGCTTAGCAGACTAGCATCACCTAATTCACCCTATGTGAACCTCATTCTGCTTAGATCTCATCTTCTCTGGCATGTTTCGTTATTATAAATTTTCTACATAACTTCTGGTAGATTCTATTTCTTTTTTAGTTTAGTTTCTCTATATCACCAAATTGGCAGACGACGCATTGCATAATCGAAGTTGCCAATGGTGTACTTCACAATATTCACCATTTGGGAACTTCAATCTGAGTATGTCTCCCATAGCAGATGAGGCCTAAGCAGAATGAGGTCCTCAGAGGGTGAATTTAGTGATGCTAGCCCGTTATGCGGGATAGCGTTACTAAATTCACCCTCTGGGGACCCCATTCTGCAAATGACAGGCACACTAAACTCAGCTTGGAGTCAACTGCTGTTGATGAGTTCTATGTGGAAATGTCAAACTTGCTAATGGCCTCGGTGCAAATGTCTTGTGTATACTGTTTACAATATAATGACAATGGTTCAGAAATTTCTTTCTATTCTGAAAGATAGAAATTTAAACCAATGAAAACAAATTATTTTCTTCCCAATATTTATTGTAATTCACGGAGCGCGTTGGTCATTCAGCCAGATAGGCATCAAACATGGCGGAGATAATATAGGCCCAATCTGGTTACTTCAGTGATCTTTATATGTGGCTTATTAATTAATAACCACACACTCTCTGCATTATCACAATTATCTTCCTAAGAATCAGTACAAATCGCGAAACGGTTACACGACTACAGGTTTCAGACGTCCATCTGGCAATAACGATGAACACATACGTCACCTCAAGCCGATCGTGTGCACGCGCTTGCTGCGTTATTATCGGGAGACTAGCTGTGTTGGAATTTGAACAATATATATTACTTACAATTGCTGTGGTAGTTTTGAAAAGTTGTTTAAAGTGATATGAAACACCCCGGTAGGGTGATCAAATAGAAATTAAAAATAATCTTGTTCAATGTGGTAATTTTTTGAATTATTATATCCAAATAGACAATACACGTCGTCTTTCTTATATATTAATTAAATGCAGTGACTCTCGATGGCGAAATGGTTTTCGTTAGTTTATTGCCCATAGATGTGTATATTTACAATTTAGCGTTGTTCAAACGATATTTTCTATGGAGTGGAATGGTCGATTTGCTTCAAATTTTCGGCGATGTTAGTAGAATATTACATTCCTCAAGTTGGCAAAGAGCCCGATTATTAACTTATCAGTTTCACGCACCCGAACTAGTACATAATATATCTTTAAATTATTAATGTTCTGTTAAAATCCACTGGTATATGATTATAAGAAATTACTTGCAGATCGATTGGGATCATTGGTTTTGACCGACAGAGTAATTAATCAAAGTTCGTGTAAATCCCTTCTTAAATGACGCATTATGATAATTCATGCATCGGAATTGACTACCTTAAGCATCCGGTTAATGCCAAACCCATTTTCTCATCGTTGTTTTGTATATGTATTGTATAAGTTTCTTGAATGTATCAATAAGAAACAAAATATGTTTACACTAGTACCGAATGAACATGCAACCCAAAGCCGAGATACCCGCACACGCAACCAATATAGAGGTGGCAGTTCCTCTTGTAATCGTTGCGTGCATTGAAACATCTGGATTCCAAGCCTGCAAATAGTGTATCTGTCATTTGCAGAATGAGGTCCCCAGAGGGTGAATTTAGTGATACTATCCCGCACAGCGGGCTAGCATCACTAAATTCACCATCTGAGGACCTCATTCTGCTTAGGCATCATCTTCTGGAAAGTATCTATAGTCTCAAATTAACATTGTTTTTAGTTACTGTTTCCCTTCTGGGAAGTTTCTATAACCCCTTATTTTCAGAAGATAAATGCATAATCGAGGTGACTAGTGGGTGAACATTACCAACTTCAACTGGGAAATTCAATCTGATCCCAGGACTCCAATAGATGTTGGGGCCTAAGCAGAATGAGGTTCCCAGAGGGTGGGTTTAGTGATGCTAGCCCGCCGTGCGGGATAGCGTCACAAAATTCACCCTCTGGGGACCTCATTCTGCAAATGACAGACACCATATTTGCAGGCTTGCTGATTTCAATAAAACTCGAAATATTCGGAGTGTATACAGGGGGGGGGGGGGTGAAAAAAAAATCCGGCACGTATGCCGGGGTGGGTGGGTGGTCAAAGCCACCAACAAGCAATTTTTTCCGCAACTAAAAAAAAAAATTCCTGCTTGTTTTTTTAGTGTTTGGCAATGAGTTGGGCTTCAAAACCACTTTGAATGAGAGAAATAATGTAATTCTAACTGGTAAACTGACTGCAGGCAGTTATCGTGTTGTATTTTGTTGCAAATTTTGAAATCCAAGATGGCCGCTGGCAGCCATGTTTTTTTGGCCGAATGACCTCAAAATGACTCATTCCTATTTCCATGTCCATGTTAACATCCATGATAAATAGTATGCACAGAAATTCATATACAGCTGTTTACAGTGAATTTCCCCCCGCAAATCTCTGTTTTAGTGTTAAAAGGGGGGGGGGGGGTAGGTGTCAAAAAATGGTCGGAAAAAACTGCCGAAAACGGAAAAAAATTTGGCGGTGGGGGTGGGTGGGTACAAAAAATGATCGAAAGGGAAAAAATGCCATACGTGCCTGAAATTATTTTTCCGACCCCCCCCCCCTGGTATATATCACATAAATTGGCACACCTACTATATATGCCATCCCTACTGTATATAATACGTGTGTCCGCAGTCATTAGATTATATTGATAAGATATATTCTTATATTTAATCGAACATCGCGTATAGCACGTGCTATTCAGAGTGAATACCATTATATACCATGAACCTAGATTAGATGTTGTTTTGACCCCCCGCCCGAAATGTTTTCGGTGGGTGATATAGGAATGGGTTTCTTCTCTATGTCCGTCCCGAAAAGTTAAAAGTTATCCGGGGGTTATTTCGAATAACTATCTGTAATATCCTCTGGCAATAATCTTCATACTGTATAAATGCAAACATATCATTCATATAAAAAATTGTGATGTGCACAAATGTATTATGTATTTATACAGTGTAACTATATCATGAATGAAGATTATTCCTTATAATTAGATATAATTAAAAATATTGACACAAATATGTATTTTCAGTTTAAATAGTCACATGTTGCCGTGGCAAAATTCCTACGCCCAACGTCCTATGTGTGAATTACCTTGATTTCTCGAGTGATTATAAATGGCAATTTCACTGGAGAATTATGTCACTTTAACTAGCGCGTTATGTATTCATACGCGCTATCGAAATTGATTCCTCATGGGTTTACTGATAATATTATTCGGATTTCTGGTATTATTAAAATCAGATGTTTATAATGGCATATAACAAACAGAATAATCATTTGATTAAACTGGTGACGTAAAACAATTAATTCGAGGCAGTGACTATTTTGTAAAACACTCGAGCGCAATGCGATCTCATGTTTGTAAAACGTCCCTCCCTCTCGTGAATTATTTCACGTCACAAGTTCAATCGAGTGAATACTCTCTATTAAATACATTAGCGTTTTGGAAACTGGTGATTAAATACTATATATATATATATATGTATATATTTATTGATTGATAATTTAATGAAACGAGTCCTATATAACTCTTGGTCTCATAATACATAATATTAACAATATATCACAAACAGCATAAAATAAAATAGCATGAACAAAAATCACAAATAACGGAATACATAATGGCATATAATTGGTAATATATATATATATTGTCTGATCACACGTATCATCAATGTTCATCAGATAGCTCGTGGAAATAATGTATACAACTATTAGTCTATCATATCGTGATCGAATCGTCTGCCAATGAGATGTTTGTTCCAAAATTAAGTGGGTTTAATTATAGCTTTCCGTAGCCTTCAAAATCATGTAATATATATATTTCATGAATAGGTAAATGAATGCCAATATATACACAATACAAAATCACAGATGAACAATCCGGCATCTACGGTAGGCCGATATGTTTGGCTAACAAGAATAAATAGCCTGATGTTGACCCACCCCCGCAACGGATACACAACTGAATCTGTATTTGCATCCTGCCATTCTCAATTTAAAAGCAATTTATATTCTGTGTTTTAATGAACGAAGATTTTCGCTCGACTGATAGAAATAGAAATTACGAATTGGACCAGATCATGCATGAATCCGTAAATATCATGCTGTATCCACACGGCGGTTTGCATGCTGTATTATCCACACGGCGGTTTGCGCTCCAAAATACAAATAATATTATTAGCTTTTGAATTTTCCCCTACCTTTCTACCAGCATTCTGTAACCCAAAGAGACGCATTGAAGTAATTAAAAATGCAACTATGAACAACAGCCATTTGCAGGACATTGAACAGAAAAGAGCGTTCCGTGTTATTCAATTCCTGATATGGTAGCAATAAAGAGCGTTTGTCTGACTTGGGGCGAAAAATTTAAAACAGCTGGAAAATGGCTGTAACTTTGGCAAGTGTTTTTCCAATCATATGAAGCGGCATATCAATATTTCTTTATTTATCGACCTATCGTATCCGCGCCCCCAAATTACGTAGACAAAATTTGGAGGTCCGAATGAGCCATGTCCGCTTAAAAACCTTGGAATTGTTTGGGTTTTCTGGCGGGGAACTTTATAACAATGAAAAATTAACGCATGTAATATATTTCATAGCTAATTCGTGTTCCACAAGACCGTATTTCAGTTAGGTGTGAGTCCTAGACCGAGATTGCATCGTTTAGGCGAATTTTGTTGGCTGATTTCCCGATAACCATTGAATTGATCATCGGGGACATTTCATGATTGTAAGTGACGCAAAGCGTGGCCGACTCACGAAAGTTGGCTCAATCATGCAATCTCGAGCTGGGAATTCAACCTACTATGGCGTACAGTATTAAGGAACAGCTATTAACTAAGACATATGATATCTTATTTTTGTTCAATCTTATAAAGTTCCCAGCCAGAATTTCAACAAGTTCACAGGTTTTTAACTTGTGGAATATGATCTTACGGAGGTAGCCAGAGTACATATTCATGGCATGATATAGAGTCGAGCCAGCTTGGATGGGTTTGATAGTGGTTGTCCAGCACGCAGAACTAAATGTTCTTATCATTATTAAAAACTATTCAATATCGAGATTGTGCACGTCAAAGTCATTGTTATGTAAACACCACTGTTACAATTAAATTGACGATACAAGTCCAATTATCGCCGAAAATAAATTTGAAGCAAATGGATCGTACCACTCCATCGTCAGAACTATGCTTAATTGTAAATATTTACTACCCGATTCGGGACGCATCTATCGGCGACAAACTAACGAAAACGATTTCGCCACCGAGAGTCATTGCATTTAATTCGTATATAAGAATGACGGTGTGTGTTGTCAATTTGGATATACTATTTTGTAAAAATTACTACTTTGAACAAGATGATTTGATCACCATACCGGAGTGCTTCACATCACTTTAATGTTTCTGTTCTTTGAGAGGGTGATATTTTGCAGACTTTATAATGTTTGCATATTTACGCACTGAGAGTGGGTTTGGTTCTGTTTAACCTTTATATATGCTAAATACCCATTGACGAGTAGTTCCCTTATGAAATATTCAGATAATAATTACAATATGTCGTTTGTTGAAATTAAAATCTGAACATTCCCACCAATGAATCATTCAGCTCTTGTATGATCGTATCGTATATCTGTCGTCTGCTTTTATTACACGAACACCCCTCCAAATGAGCAATAGACCGTTCTGATGTATACTTTTATAAATGAGTGGGAGAATATATTTAGTAAAGAAATGGTTAATGAATTTTTTGAATTAGCTCACCGCTATATATCTATGAACTGACGTGGAAAGTCTATCGATGAACAGTTTTTACAATGGTCGTTTCTGTCCATCAATAAAACGAACTAGAAATATAGCTATTAAGGCCATGTTTGGGCTTTTTTATCGTACGAGAAAACTAAATTTACCAATTGATCTCATGTTAAAGCTTTTTTCATCAAATTGTTATAATTCTTGTATATGGAAGCGAAATATGGGGATATAAACCGATTACGGACATCGAGTATGTGCATTTGAGATTCTGCAATATATTTCTTGGCATGAAATCGAGTACACCTAATTACACGGTGAATTGGGCAGATATCCCTTTTATATTCTTAGGGTCATGATCTCATATTTGTGTCGCATCTTATCTTGGACTCCAAGCTCTTAAAATAGATATACAAATTCGTAGTATCGTGTAACTCTGAAGAAACGTTTCTTGGAAAATGCAGATGAATAAGCTATATTGAAAGCATAATTTCAGAAGTAGACCAAACAGATCAATGATCTTCACAATTGCCACTGACAAAATTAGGTATACGAAATTTGAGGAAAACCCTACAGTTGCCAGATTTGAAGAGCATTGGAAATTAGATATGCAAAAATCTTCGCGTGGGCTACTTTAAAAAGAACTAAAGAATGGATTGGTAATTAGTAGATACCTTTTAGATTTACCAAGGAGCCTATCAGTTTGGTAACTTTTATTTCTAAAATATAATCTACAACCAAGGCCATCCGTGCATATCAAATATATCTTTACCAAGAAAGTGCATTTTGCTTTTTAAAAAACATGCTAGGTCCACGCATCAATGCCATAAACAAGACACCATGTGTGATTGTATGTGAATTTTTTACGACCAATTATCTCACGAACATAATATCAAGCATATATACATCATATATTACTCTCGATTTTAATCTAAAGCTCAATTCAATAGACATTTAAATAACAGAAAAAGAATATAGTTATCGCATTTAGTTTCGAATAAATGTCTACTTTTCGTTGCAAACTATTATTTCCCACCTGTAGAAGATAGCACCAGACGTACTTAGTTCGTTGAATGATTAACCCTTTCTGTACTAAATTATCCTAGCCGGTATTAAAGATATACACCAGAATGGTTTATTATCCATCCGGAGGGATGTTCAGAAAATATGAGCAGACGAAATACATAGGAAAAGAACATATAATCAGTGCGGAAGAATTCATATTCATTGGTGGGAAATGTTCAGATAATAAATTCAACAAATTACCTATGTTTAACGTATTATCTCGCAAATGAGTATATCACATAATTAACCCACAAAACCAGCTTCATAATTATTGGTAAGATACACGTGTAATATTAGCGCGTGCGATGACGTCACGTCATTATTTAAAAGACTTGCGATTGCTGAAGTTTATGATTGTTGTTTTCGATGAATACTTCGAGTTGCTTCGCGTTTATTTGATTATGTGATAAAAGGTATCTCAAACTCGTTCTATTTTATACGTCATTTATCAACCTCGTCCACTAAATTATATTTGAGCCTCGGTAAACCTCTGCTCAAATCGAATTTAGTGATAAATTCCGTATAAAATAGAAACTCATGTGAGATCCTCTATATATAGCATAGAAAGGGTTAGTGATGGTTTGTTTTATTCCATTCGGAAGTATACTATTCTTGTGAGACTGATGATCAGAATACCGACTCGACATTACACATTCAACGGACCACTTCAACAAGTGATATTATGTGTGGAGTTTGACATATCGAGTGAATTTTCACCGAACCCAATGGTTACAATGGTGTATATATGGATCGGAGCGCCCTCTATCGGGATGCGGGGGACTATATGAGACAATAAAATATAGACCGGGCTCTGGTTTGTCAATAGCCCATTCTCAATGACTCGACCATTTCCGCTTCGCTGAGGAAATAACCTCTTCAATAAAAAGAAACCATATTCGCGCAATGCCATAATATACGGCCATGGTAATATGGCGATGACCTTGACCCATTGACGCATTGATGTGGGTGGAGCAGAATGTGTTCATGCTATGCCAGTACCAGACTTAGTTCAAGTTTAACAGACGAGTCTCCGAGCCAACAGACGTTTTTACCGACAGTGTGCACGTGGTCAATCGCGTGATTGAAATAGACCGGCAGACATGGTTTCTATTTATGGAAGAGGTTATTTCCTCAGCGAAGCGGAAATGATCGAGTCGTTGAGAATGTCTAATAGCCTTGTCTGGATATTAATAAAACAATAACAATCTCTATGAAGTCCCGTAAATGATCATGAACCAGCCATGGGTAGCTAAGGTAGGCCTACCTGCATAATTTAATCCTTTGTATGTAGCTTGAATGTTGTGATGGTGAGTTAAAATGTCATTAGTTTAGTGGGGATCTCACATACAACTAACTACCTGTTGAACGTTTTTATACAAGAAAATTATTTTATTTTAGACACGATCCCATTAATATGATTTTGAAATGTCTCTGATAAAGAGCGCCCATGCTTTGGTTCCTTAAAATGGGTAGTTGATAAAGAGCGTTTTCAAATAGTAGCCTTAATATTAGTTTTCGTCGTATTACATACGAATGAATGCGGATATGTTCGCGGTTCTATGTGATACGAATGATGGTGATTGTCAATATTTTTTTCATTTGCTGTTGTCTGGTAAGCGGAAAGGGGATTAAAGACATTCTGACCAATTTGGTGTTAAATGTGACCGGATATCTTTAAATATATGTATGTGTGTGTCTCACTGTATACACTCATCATCATATTCGCCCTCGTCATCTACTGTGCGTGCTCCAACACTATACAATTTATATAAACGTGCAATTTACAAGACGGTAATATTTCGGGTGCAGTAAAACCTCTCTACACATACTGGGCCCTCTATAAACCGAATCCCTCTCCATACCGATCAAATTGAACGGTCCCTAATTCACCCAAGTACATTTTCACTAAAAAGTACCTCTGTAAACCGGAAACTCTCTATTCCGAACATCGGACGGCTTTTGTAGTCAAAAAGTGAACGAATACATTAATTTTTACCTCCGAAATCCGAACGCGGAATGCGATACCAACCGAACGCACATGTGGTAGATTTGACATAATTTATGATGTACTACCATCGACAATACCATACACGTCGCATGTAGTTTTGTTGCATGGGATTCATATTGGTATAATAACACACCCTTTACATTCACACAGTTAGCTCCAATAAGAATCAGTACAAATCACCCTACGGTTTACACACCAAGAGATGAACCACCAACGTCACTTCGCCTGTTCGCCTGCTCTCTCTGTGTTGTTATTGGGAGACTGCATTTGTTATAATTTGAACAATATGCTACTTACAATTGTTTTGGTAGTTTTGAAAAGTTGTTCGTGTTATTAATGTTCTATTAAATATATACCGGTATATGATTATAAGGAATGGCTGAAAGATCGATTGGGGTAATTGGTTTTGACCGACACAGTAATAAAACCAAGTTCGTGTTTCGGGATTCACACACTTTGTTTAATTACTCTGCCGGTCAATATCCAATGACCCCAATCGATCCTCCAGTCATTTTTATATTACTTTATCTTCGCACAATACCAATAGAAGCGACCTAGGGTTACAACCTACTGACGTCACGTTTTACCATCTTGTAATTCACAGGTATATAATTGTTATAGTGTTGGCCTCTGGTAATTTTCTAATGTAGATATGACCAGAAAACGACATTTATACCATTACAGTGAATCAGTTTGATAGCGTGACTGTTGGGATAGATTGCGTTTCGCCTCAAGGGACAGACCGCACATACAAGATCGCACCATTACGAAGGTACCGGCGAGGTCAAATGTGTCATTGTTGTACATGCAACATCTATCTACAATTCATTTGTCTATGACTCAGGCAAAATTGTATTCGCATTCGCCATCTCTTGTCTTCCGCGAGGAAATTGTGTGTTTCCAATGCATGAGAATTAATCAAATAAATCAAAGTATATTGGAACAGCCCCTTGAGCACAATTTGTGATAGAATATGATTTGAAACGCGTGGGGAATTGTTGTAGGCGGAAGCAACCAGCTATTCATAATTACATTCAGGAATGATATGAATTATTGAATTGAACATGGATGGTTCTGATGACAACATTGTCCTCGGATTTTATGATGGTGTTAGGATTTGGCGTGGGCGCAGAATGTCCGTTTGAATTTGATTTTATGCCGAGAACGTGGGGCGTAAAACATGTAGAAGATAACGAATACGCAGTAAAACAGACACTGCTTGCATTAATTAATCTCGAATGTGTCATAAATTATACACCACTGTGAAATGCGATGCCCCTAATGTGTATATACTTCACCTGGTGTCAACAGGGACGTGACTATGCATGGGGTCTCCGTTGATGGGTGTTCACCTGATAATTTTCAACTGCCACTCCTCCCCCACTGTAGACCAAACTTTCGAACTCTTGGGTGCAACCCCTTGAGTTCCCAAACTAATACCCCTTCAGGTTGTAACATTTCCAACTGGTGGCTATTTTAGTTTAATATATTCTAATCCTGGTCTAAAATATTAACACGTCTTGAAATATTGTCAGACGGGAAAAAAATCAAATGACCGACCGTCTGTGATAAAGAGCGTTCATGCTTTCGTTTTCCAAAAGTGAAACCGGACGGAGTCTTGTTCGACCACATTTTGTCCAGTCTTCCGCAGTGGTCGGTTCTTTAAAGGGACATACTGAACTCGCAGTGGATAAATGTGAACATTCATAAAAGGTTTCTAATTTTATTATGTATAACTCTTCAGTGTTTTAAACCCTTTGATATGTTAAAATTACTGAGATAAGAACATAAGAACAAAGTTTATCAATTTCTCCACGTTATTCTTAGTGGTGGTGTTTTTACATACTTTTTATATACAATGCAAAATAATTGTTTTGTTCATTAAAGTTAAATAGACACAAAAAAACAGAGCCAGATTGGGGGACTATATATATTTTTCCGTCGCCAGTCCCAGAGCGCGCAATACTGTCATATACGGCTGTGAAGCGTCTCAGTCAACGAGGTAGTTATGTGCATTTTGCAGCTTCTTTTAAGGATTCTAATTTGTGAAATAGGTATAAAGCTTTTTTTCATGTGATATACAAGATCTTTAACTCGTTATGTTGGGATATAAGATTTTATGAAATACGTTTCATAAATTTGATTCACAACTCATCTACGACTCGATGTGAATTAAATTTATCAATCTCTATTCATAAAATCTTTTATCTCAACATAACTCTAAGGAGATGCTCTATATATGTGACGACATCGCAATCGTGTGAACGGACCATTACCAATGTTTGTCGGGCCAGATTCCCCCACTTACAAAGTTACGATTGAATCGTGGTCGTCTAAACTTTCGCTTATTCTGCACTGGAACTGTGGTAAAACATGCACCCACGCATTCTCGACCATCGAACATTTTTCAATAGAAATTAGTGTAGTTAAGAATGCGGTTTTCCATTCCTGTCAATATTTAAAACGTCAACTGAATTATTCGTGGTAATAATGGTGTAATTTGTAAATGACATTGCATCTATAATTTACTGCAGAGTGTGCTATATGAGTGCTTTCAGTATTATTGAAATAAACAGGCTTCGTTAGCTGTCGGCAATACGTTATAGGCTCCCATGGTCATAACAGCATCCACGTGCGCCAACTATAATGTTCACACACACACTAACAGATTTCCCGCAGAGTCAAGCTTATGGATAGAAGACGAATGCGGAAACAGAATAATTATGCAATTTGTCCGAAAAGGAAATTGGCAATTAATATCACATTATTCTGAAATGTATCAAACTAGAAGACTTTAGAAATATATCAAACCACATTTTATATCCGATAAAATGTCTTAAATATACCCTGTCCTATATTTGACACAAATTAGGTCAGAATTTCCTACGCCACTTTCCACTCACAAGACAAAAGTAAATTAAAAAATTCTTGCAATCACCACACAGGCATGTCTAAAATCCGAAAAATCATCCATAAGTATACAATAATACGTCAAAAACTTTTTTTAAAACTCATAATCGAAAACGATCTTTATTTTTTACCAATACAATATACAATACAATACAATAGTCTATTTCTCATAAATCATACATCTTAGCATATAAAGGAAGTACATTACAAGCATTACATCGAAATTTGAAGGATAATTATCGCATGTGTAAATTTATAAAAATTTAGTTTAAAGCCGTAAATCCTCATAGAGCTCTGTATACTTATAAAACAACATAAAAAATGGTGGTGGTCGGTCCAAATATAAACAATTGCATGCGTCGGTCCTTGTGGACAAAATATCTATCGACTTCGAGTATAAACAGTATAATAGTTATAACTAAATCTATTATATATTTTGAAAGATCTGTGTGTTTGTTTGTGTGTGTGTGTGTGTGTGTGTGTGTGTGTGTTTGAAATCGATGGACTCGAAAACGACTAAGCCAATTTCGATGAAATTTGGTATTTTAGGGTATTTTCGGCCGGAGACGAACATAGGCATATTTATTTGTCCGTGCGAGGTCAACTTTTCACGTAAAAAATGGTGGTGGTCGGTCCAAATATAAACAATTGCATGCGTCGGTCCTTGTGGACAAAATATCTATCGACTTCGAGTATAAACAGTATAATAGTTATAACTAAATAGTATATATTATACTAGAAGGTGACCCGACTTCGTCCGGGCTATTAAAAAACCAAATTTCAAGTCGATTGCTCCACCCGTTTCCTAGATCTGGTCTGCGCATGCGCGAAGCTGGTGTCGCACGTGCTCGGCGACCCGATAAAATTCGTATCCGGGGCAAGATACATTCACATACCAAATTTAAAGTCAATATCTCAACCCGTTTCCGAGATCTCGTCTGCGCATGCGCGAAGCTGGCGTCGCACGTGCTCGGCGACCCGATAAAATTCGTATCCGGGGCAAGATACATTCACATACCAAATTTCAAGTCGATAGCTACACCCGTTTTCGAGATATATAGCCCAATGTCATTTGCGGATACCTCGGCCGGTGATGAGTTAACGCGACACAGTCAAATGCATCGGCAGGGTGAGAGTTAACGTAATCTAACTTTATGACCTCTGACGACGTCATAGAAATTACGCATTGATTTTATCCCGATAAAAGCATCGTACCACTTGTACCTAATAATTGAGGCAGATAACTAAAACGGATACATACATATTATATATCGTTGGAAAGATGAAGCCACACAGATTCTAACCGTGCAAATTATATGACTGGCAATTTATTATTCGCGCTATATCGAATCGATTTGTGAGCACCGAACTGAAATATATTAGCGCAAAAACGGCGTAAAAACAGATTTGACCTCGGCACGTGAAAAGTTGACCTCGCACGGACAAATAAATATGCCTATGTTCGTCTCCGGCCGAAAATACCCTAAAATACCAAATTTCATCGAAATTGGCTTAGTCGTTTTCGAGTCCATCGATTTCAAACACACACACACACACACACACACACACAAACAAACACACAGATCTTTCAAAATATATAATAGACTAGAAGGTGACCCGACTTCGTCCGGGCTATTCAAAAACCAAATTTCAAGTCGATTGCTTCACCCGTTTCCTAGATCTGGTCTGCGCATGCGCGAAGCTGGTGTCGCGCGTGCTCGGCGACCCGATAAAATTCGTATCCGGGGCAAGATACATTCACATACCAAATTTCAAGTCGATAGCTACACCCGTTTCCGAGATATATAGCCCAATGTCATTTGCGGATACCTCGGCCGGTGATGAGTTAACGCGACACAGTCAAGTGCATCGGCAGGGTGAGAGTTAACGTAATCTAACTTTATGACCTCTGACGACGTCATAGAAATTACGCATTGATTTTATCCCGATAAAAGCATCGGACCACTTGTACCTAATAATTGAGGCAGATAACTAAAACGGATACATACATATTATATATCGTTGGAAAGAGGACACGCCACAGATTCTAACCGTGCAAATTATATGACTGGCAATTTATTATTCGCGCTATATCGAATCGATTTGTGAGCACCGAACTGAAATATATTAGCGCAAAAACGGCGTAAAAACAGATTTGACCTCCGCACGTGAAAAGTTGACCTCGCACGGACAAATAAATATGCCTATGTTCGTCTCCGGCCGAAAACACATCCAAATACCAAATTTCATCGAAATTGGCTTAGTCGTTTTGGAGTCCATCGATTTCAAACACACACACACACACACACACACACACACACACAAACAAACACATACACAGATCTTTCAAAATATATAATAGATAATATGGATTAATATATATATCCCCACCCCCGTGCATGGACAAATGTCTTTGTGCGACATGAGCATGCTGGGGGCTCAATATAAGTGGCAACTATTGGAATTTTTGCTTGGCTGACAAAAATTCAGAACGTTGCAAAGCCTTTTGCAAGTCGATATCTGGCCATCAAAACTTCCTATTATTGAGCTCATTGGTGCGATATTTTAATAGGGTAGAAAACGTACAATTTGTGGTTTTATGGTGTCAAATAAGACAGGGTATCTTTAAAATTAAACAGTCTCTTCACTTCCACAAACAGGAAAATCATTTTGAATCTTTCAATATGCATTAAACGGACATGGCTCATTCGAGCTTCCCAATTTTGTCTACGTACAGTACCAGTCAGAAGAAGTCGTATACATTGAGGAGCGCCTTTATTGCGATATTGAGCGCGCTTAATTTCTAAAAAGGCGCGAATATAGCGCAATACCAAAAATATGTCGCGCTTATTATTGCGATATTGAGTGCAAAATATTGCGATGCGTGCAAAATTTCATACAGACCCGATTGTGTTATATTTATATTAGATAAATACTGTGCATATTTTGTAAATGTAGCATTTACAACTATAATTATATACACATCTAAAACATTGTCTCTATTTGTGCAATAAACAATATATACGAAGCAATCATTTGCTTTAAATGTCACAATTTTGAGAGCAAGATGTAGCAACATACGATTACTGGTCGTGAACATATTATTACTGGTACTGACGTATATATATTTCATATATCAGATGTATGGAGGCACCAGCTCAGTATGAGTGTTAATTGCTTCAATGTGATTGCTTCAGTGTCAGAGAGTGCATGCGTCAACAAATTATCATCTCTTATCGAAATTAAATGGCCACGTTTGTCATGTATCAATCGGAATGGTACATTGAGATGTCCTTCAGCCCAGATCAAGCTTGAAAATGAGGTCCCCATAGGGTGAATTTTGTGATAACCAAATTCATGCTCTGGGGACCTCATTCCGCATATGAACGAATGTTGTCCTCGTTCACGTGTGAACATTATTATGTCTACATCTGACTAATGTTGCAGTCACCATGCAGGAGATATTCTGTTGTACTTTCTTTACATTTTAACATTTGAAAGTGGGGGTTTGTGGCCTCAAAGTATACCTATTAATGCTCGCATGGATGACATCCCGGCCTTTGCAGTTCCCGGGATCAAAATATGACAATACCACACGGTGTGATCGATCCGATGATTATATGTGAGCGTAGCGGATTCGATGGGCTGCCAACGAGGATTCGAGCGTGTTTGGTGTTGACAGTTGACAGTACCTGGCTTGTAAAAATGATATCTATATATCATAGCTGCGCCATCCACACATATTCGACGGCATGTGCATATGTGATAAAGGTTTCCCCACTGTGAAAAAGACCAAATGTTAGCATTTATTTACCTGTCCATTGTCACGTAGTGCACCTGTCTCTATGATATATAACATTTTAATAACAACATGTACCAAAACCGTCGAATCCTCGTTGGCAGTCCGTCGAATCAGCCGAGTGATTCGATTACACCGAGTGAATACATACGTGAAATAAGATTTATCAAAGTACGGACTCCGTATGAGTGTCCATTGCTTCAAATGTTCTTTATTCAGAGAGCGTGAACAAATGTTCATGATTATGTAGAGCGACACATGTGTGTGAACTGGTTAACGTTATTGCACGAGTTTGTTGTGACGCGGTGGTAAAACGAGAATCGTGCGCATGGGTTCCATTTTACATCGCGGCAAGACGCATAGGTGCATTATTTGCACTGAATTAGAGAAACAGATAATTAATAAATACTTATGAATTAGTCACAAGGGTTGAAAACAGCCTGTTGATGATGGATGAATATCGTTGAAGAGAGATAACCCAATCCAACAAACAATCATTTAAATATACAAGAACGTGATTTAATAAACTCTTGTAAATTTATATTGTTTTCATATATGATTAACAATATATTCCAACATTGTTACTTTTTGCTGACATCTGTACCTAAATAGAAGAAGAATAGATCATATAAGGATTCAATTCAATTGTTTATTCTCGTCACTCAAAATTACATGGGTATTGAGACATTTAACATATTTACATGACATATAGTTATATACATTATATACATGGGGCAGGCGGGATTATTGCAATATGTACCATGCATACATGCCGTATATAATTATCCAACAGCGATAATAATCTTACTCTGTCGTTATTAGCGCTGATATAAATACTCTGCCCTCGATTGAGCTTTTAAAAAGTATTCTCTCGGTTTTTAGTACTATATGCACAGGGTTACTAAGCTTCAGTTGGGTCCATCTGGGTTACTCCGTTCTGGGCATTCGAACACAATCGTGGATTCGTGAAAATTTCAAAAATTCGATGTACCTGTTTTATCCCAGAAAATCACATTAAATACTTTTTAGATGTTTTCGTGGTACTCTCCACGATTATGAATCGGTGGATCTGAGTCCCATGTCACATAGCATAACCAATATCTAAACAGATGCATGTCCTTAGCTATGCTTCTCTGATATTACGCCAGCTGGTGCAACTGAAATGTCATCGGTAGTGGTATCATAAGTCGTAACAACATAATACCCATCACCTTAGTTGCAACAGCTCGCGGTAATGCTTGCATGCAATGCAAATTGGTAAAATATTGTTTTACGATAGTCAGATGTAGCTACAATAGCTACATATAGCTATAATTGGGAATTGCCAGACCTGGTGAAGGTTCGTGACTGTGACTATTATATATATATGTATATACATGTAGAACGTTCATAACTATATAACAATAGATGTAGTGTTCGTGTGATGGACAGCGGACATTGATACATGTAACTAGCACTCTAATATTGTCACAACTAAGATAACACAATGTGCATGTACCTTTTCGGTACAATCGCGCGTTATTCCGTTTCCTGATTCGAGAATTTCAATGAATACAAATGGCGCATTATTTTCACGAGATCAGATTTTATTTATTGCATGACTTTAGTGCAATTTCTAGAACATATAGTATACTGTTCGCAGAAAGGTAGTTTGGGTATTTATCGACCTATTTCGAAACATTTAATATATTAGGTGTATTTTGGAGCGCAAACCGCCATGTAGCTTTAACCCTGTAGTGAGCAAGATGTCCCAAACATTTTGAGACGTTGTCATATACCGATGGCAGAGATAGATTTTCTGTCGAAAACACTTCATTGCCAGGATTAGCGGAAGTTATTAAACTTTTCAAACGCACATAGGCATGCAGAATTGACAACTTAGTTAACGAGCATATTGTTAATGCTCCGCCGGTTTTCCATCAAGTATTATGTAAATTGCAATTCTCAAAGCTAGTTTTTCTGTATCTCGCCCCGCACGAAATGTCAACATTGTCAAGACCGCCCGAAGCAACCATGCACCCACACCAGACAATTACATATTCCATGCCTACATTAATTCGCATTCAACCCTCGGTCCTCTGTATGCAAGTTGGGCACCGGTCTCGCGACAACGCCCTATAATATCAATGACGCCAACGAGACATTGCCAAATAATTGTGACGGATATATAGTTTACTGCCGCAAATTAAGACTGCTGGCAAACTCGTCGTACACGTACATATCAACACTGTTCTACCGATGTTGCACTCTGCTTACTATGAGATGCACCCTTGGTGTGTGATTGGGGCTCAAGGCTGACGATACTAGGCCCGTCATATCACGTACTAAAGTGGTGGAAATTTATCCGCAATGTTCGATTTTATAGACAAACGCTCGTTATTGACATATCGGAATACATACATAGTCGTCGATCTTTTGAATGCTATGGCCAAAACCTTTGGAATTCACTCCCACTTACATTTATACATTCTGCTACTTTGGCATCTTTTAAAACACAACTAAAACCATATCTGTTTTAAACGTCACGGTGTCAATGGCATGCAACGACGACAACCAACGCTAACCACATGTGGTCAAATCTATAATGTACCTAATTGGGCACACGCTATAGCATGTAAGCAGAGGCCGAGGGCGATTCCAACATAAAATGTGAAAGCCTGCTATTAGTTTGTCCATTTGTATTCAATCGCCTCAAGTGGCCGGACGCCGCCATGTTTTCGCGGAATGTATCGAGCATCACGTGATGCAATCACGTGGGTCACCATTAGATTCCGAAATCAACTAGAACCTAATGCTCGTAGGTATTACATCAATATATAGAACCTAAATCTTCTCGATACCTATTGCATAGATAATAAAAGACGTATATGTACTCTGAAGGACCTATACGGATTGTTATATATAAGATTGAATCTTTCTTGAATTTGTTAATGTTCATCATTGTTTTATACAACATATATACTTAGCTTAACTATCCTGAATATATGAAATTCATTAGGAAACTACTACATTATACGTGTATATGCATATATGTTACTCATCTAATATATATAGTTACTTTTTGTCAAATTATATGTATTTTATTCATGTTTGCAACTGCCCACTTTGGATGTATTTTGCATTAAAATCTTATCTTATCTTATGATTATCTTGATTTGTTTCATCGTAGTTATTGTTTCTGTGTGCGTGTGTTTGGGTGCGTAGGAGACCCGCGAATGGCCATGTATGAGAGTATTTAAATAACAATAATTGTAAAAAAAAATTATTGTACCATTGAGCGTATTGTGCATGCGTTGTTCAATATTATTATTTAACGACAAACGTTCTGTATTGTTGCGTGCTGTAGAAAACGGTATCGGTTTCTTCTTTCTGCATTTGTCGATGTCAGCTATCATTTCCATATATAGGTTTGGCCGAGGCACATATGCATGCAGTCTGCTTTCATGTACATGTATGGCATTTATTTGTCGGCCCACTAATCATATCTGTTCTGAGTATAACGAATTGTACTTGATTTCGGTTTACTTCTCATTTTTTTTTTTGCAACATATTTATTGTGACTCCCATTATGTATGCAACATTGAATGATGTGTTGGTAATGAATTATCAGGGTGTAACTGCACTGGGGATTGGGGCACACATTGTGCAACTTAGTTGTAAAGCTCCTCTCTCCGTATTTTTATCACATATACACATATATATGTCGGTAGATGGAGCCACGGTTTGTAATGCTTACAATTGCATGTATGTGGGGTGGAGTAATTAAAGCAAAATGATGTGGGACTTTGAACAACCCGGCAGTTTTTGCTGGTGCGATACAGTTATGTAGTGTGCATGCTACAATTTGGAATTTTTTGGTGAAATATAATAAATTGAAATTGTCGTGAACTATTCCTATCCACTGGGCACTATACCCGAGTCGTCAACTCCAAGCTATGCTCTGTTAATTAAATATTGCACCTCACCCATAAATGGCAGATTCTGATTGGTCGACAGCTGTGTCATGCTCGATACCTATGTGGCTCTTGGTGGTCACTTTTTCGCATTCTGTCTGTTCATCCGTGATATGTTTCGTTGTTGTGCGCTCGTCTGTGGACGACAATAGCAGGAAGGTGATAAAGGCAAATAAAAAGTTGACGAAGCTGCCTCCACGGAGTGGCAAATATTTGTGATTAATAAATAAAACAGTTGCCGATGGGGAGGTACCGCTGATTTCATATTCGGACCTCCAATCATTACCGACACCGTACGACGTTGCAACATGCCACATTATCAGAATACTTACGATGTTTCAAGTGTCAAAAGTCGGGTCACTGTCAAGAAAACTGCAACAGTTACATTATATATATATGCGCGCTGCTCTGATTCTGGTCAGTATTACAGGAGTGCACCAACGAATACTATATAAAATGTAAAAAAAAAAATACCAAGGTGCACACACGGTAACCAATTGATGATGTATCCTTTTGGGATTATGTGTCAAAATAAAAAAATATGAAGCAGAGACAAAAATATAGTATTAAAAAATCGATTGGTCCCAGGCAGTTGTCTTTTCTTTTTTTTTCTCCGGTTTTTTATCGTTTTAGCCACAATGCCATAACGCGGCGTTTTCAATTTTACTGGTGTAGGAAAACCCACACGGCGGGTTAATTTCACAGAGAGATCACTCCACTGCACGTAGAAACCACCGTCCCCTGGAAAGCAACTGATAAACCGGTCCAGATTCACGAATCGGGTTACCCTCCCTGAGCGGGGATAACAAATTTGCGCTTAACTGGATTCGAGCCAGCTTCGTCATCGCTTGGTCGCTTACGTTTGGCTATGCACCCTACCAACGGAATCACAAGGGGGTCGACAAGGTGTGTCGAAGAGAGTTTATTTCTTCGGTGATTTGTGAATATAATATTAGAACTAGTCTCAATAGTTTATCGATAGTGACCATGATATGACCGAACCCAGACCAATCGCTTCATACAATACCGCTTTGACTGCACCTTACAACGCCTTACAACACACCTCTTGCCAAAATGCCACATTAGGGCCAGCAATACGTATATACTGAGAAACTTGAAATCTAAATGTATATGAACTAGAAGGTGACCCGACTTCGTCCGGGCTTTGACCTTGAATTGTCCATTTTGAAGGTCAAGTGGGGTCACGATTTGACCAGTCCAAAACACTGCCCGGATAAAAGTACGCGACAAACGGGCCCGTCGAAATCCATCCGGTTTTACCCGATTTGACCTTGGTCAGGTCGGGGTCACGATTTGACCGGTCCAAAACACCCAGTGGACAAAAGTAACCCTATGTATAAAATTTCGTCGAAATCCCATCAAAATTGGCGATTTGACCTTGAATTGATCCGATTTCAAGGTCAAGGTCACGTCGCACGGGCAAATGAATATGATTATGAGACTCCCCATACGAAGGTACCCCCACATACCAAGTTTCATCGAAATCCCGTGATATTCGGGCGTTTGACCTTGAAATGACCCGATTTCAAGGTCAAGGTCACGTCGCACGGGCAAATTAATAGGCCTATGCCACTCCCCGACCGAAGGTACCCCCCACGTACCAAGTTTCATCGAAATCCCGTGATATTCGGGGGTTTGACCTTGGAATGACCCGATTTCAAGGTCAAGGTCACGTTGCACGGACAAATTAATAGGCCCATGCCACCCCCGGCCGAAAATACCCCCACATACCAAGTTTCATCGAAATCAGGTCGGCCGTTTTCGAGTTCATCGCGAACACACAGACACACACACACCCTGACAGATCTTCCAAAATATATAATAGATTTGTAAAGTAACTCACCCTGTGCTTCCACGGTGGAGCCTTGTCTAACACGTGCTATAATAAATGAGTTTCCCAATGAGTTATAAAAGTATACATTGGAATGGTCCATTTTTTATTTGGATGTACATGCAGGTAATATAAACAGTCGACAGATAATATAGGCACAAAAAGAGTTATGTTTATTGGAGGGAAGCTGTTCAGATAACAAGTTGCACGTGGTCGTTTGTTCGGCGTATTATCTGAACATTTCATAAGGGAACTACTCGTCAAAATGTATTCAGTCACGAAAGGGTTAAAGGCACGGGCGGCGTTCGTTGCAGAAATATTCATATTTGTTCAAATCGCCATCAACGGAAGGAATATTAAAATATATATAGTTTTGTTCATATGCCAAACATAATCAGCGCGTATATAGTATATTGTCGTCAAAGACGTACGATGGTGTACGCAAACAAGAACCTGTTGGTGTTACAGAAGTTGTGCTTCTATTTACATAACACAGCGCAATTCTATCGGTTAATCACACACAAATAATATAAACGCTCTTTATTATTTCCATATCAGGAAACAGTAACAAATAACGCTCTTTATGTTTACCATATCCTGATCTAAACAAAAGCCAGGTTCTGAAACGTTTTTTGCTTTTGTCTATATAACAAAGGAAAACATTTTACAATAACATACTGTTTATGCCATATTTCTGATTGGTATAAGAACAAGGTCTGTCCATATTTTACTATTCTTTCTGTTTATGGCGTTTTTTATGGAGCTGAATATTTTAACAGCATACCCACCGCCAACGCCGCCCGCATCTTTAATGCAAAGGTAATATTGTTTACCGCGATCTATTCAAACATGAAAATGAACACGCTCCATGTTTCCATGGGGTTCCCACTCTTTTGAAAAGTACTTGAATTCATTTTCTTCATTGAATAGTAATTGGTTCTCACCCATCACCTTTGAAAAGTGGTTGAATTCAGTAACATTGAGTATTTGTGAACAAGTATTTTTCTCTCAAATGTTTTTTTGACAATTTTATTTGAGCCGTAATTTCATAGAACATACCCCTTACATTGTTTCTTTCAATGTTATAAGAAAACAACAAATTATCATATGGGAAGAATGTCTGCAGGCCATTTTAGGATAGCGCCAAAATATAATTATCATCTACATGTATAATTCTCCTTGAAAATTATCACTGCGGTCCATAAAAAGTGCATGAATAGTGCTTAAATTTGGATATCAGAAATTAGTGGGAACCCTGATTCACGATTAACTCATGTTTAATATAATATTGCTCATCCGCATAATTATAGCATGACCCAAGATTTCGATGGCACCAAGGCACGGCATGCGTTTCGACATTGCGAAGCCATCTCTTCAAATTACATCACCATCATTTCATAAATAACCCAACCGACTTAAGATGAAAACAAACTAACAAATTCGCAACCAAATAATCCCATTGCAAATAAACAAACGCGAAGCACGAGTCTGTTGGTCTTAGATTACTGACATGGACCGATGCGATGTGTTTGTAGATGATGCAGATACCAGACTCGGGTGAGAGATACACTATATATATTGCTATTTCAGCTTCTCGGCAGGTCCCGATTAGTCACCCTATAATATAGGGTGACTAATCGGGACCTGCCGAGAAGCTGAAATCGCGTAGTTATATTTGAACTAGCTTTACTTTAAACATATTTTATTCGTATAACAATATACAAAAGGGATCGGGGCATAAGTTATTTCAATTCAGGTGGCCCCTCTCCTGTATACAAACATTGACAATATATTTATTAAAATTACAAGAAGGCGATAACAGAAAACGTAGGTACATGGTTATCAAACTTGAGATTGCATAACGTCTTTCTTTCAAACAATTGTTTTTTCAGTGTTGATCAAAGATTTTTTTAAATCAAACTTTTTAAAAAATAACGCTGATTACACTGAGTCACTACATCAAAATTTAGTTGAAATCGTTCCAGGAATCTGGGAGAATGTATATAGATATCAACCTATAGTTGGTGCGAACTAAGATGTGCATATATTTCATGATTAACGATCAGGGCCAAATATTAGGTGGCCAGTTCTTGAAACATTAAATGAGAATGTGATGATAAGTGTTTGCAGTGGAGATATCATAAAGTAGGATATATTTCTCTGCACTTTCGCACTCCAATAGAGTGTTTCGCATCACTTTAGGTGATAGCGGAACTATTAGGGTGTTGATGTTCATATGACAGCGACAATTAGCTCACTTTGTCGATGTGCATGAATCAATTACGCAGATGAACTGGCGTCAATCAAATTCGCGCGCCAGCAACAGTAGCCGTTTAACACGAAACATGAATAGCCCAGTAATGAACGACTTGATCTGGCATAGGATAAGATTAAAAGCAGCACTTCCTAGACATGAATCGAATGTGTGACTGAAACCTTTCGGGTCAATAATCTCTCAAATTATCTCCCGTGGTTCGTGAAGGAGAAGAAACCCCCGATTAAGTGATTCTATGATGTTGGTGGATCATGATATGATGCCGCTGGGGAAAACTGATGCTGTTTTATTTTTTATGTTTTTTATTTTCGCCGGTTTCGGATAATTTGATAAATGAAAAGCCATTACGTGTATAAAATATTCAAAAAACATTTATACTATATTGCATTTTATTACATTTTATTACATGATCCTACCCTTATTCCATTCAATAAACTCATTCTATTAATTGTGATATTAAACGTTCGTCTAATAACAGGAAATAGTGCTAGGTGACCTTTGGCTTCCGGTTTATCGTGTGGTTACATTCCGTACGCTACGTCTAAAATACTATGGCTTCCAATGTTTTTCCAACAAACAATAATGAATGAAGAGTTAAATATACGCCATTACATATGACAACGAGTCTTTATTTATCTGGGACTATTTCTTTACGCGGGCAAACAATACATAGTTACGTGAAACATCATCGCATGCATTATAGAAGCCGATGTTAGTTTCGCATTCCATTTGTTGATTTAAGCATGTTTTGTCGAGGTTTGGATCATGAAATAAATAGGATCTACAACTCGTCCTAGTTTATAGCGGAATTTACAAAACGAGTCCAGTAAATTAGGTCTGGACCTCGCCAATGGCTCGGTCAAGACCTAATTTACTGGACTGGTTTTGTAAATTCTGCTATAAACTGGGACTCATTGTAGATTCTCTATTTAATAATAACCTGTGTTGATTGTTGCAAACCCCTGGCTATTCCTGTCGTTTTGTAAACACTATAGTTGAGCCATTATTAAAATATTAAACTGTTTTCTTGGTTGTTTCATACAGACACTTGCTCGGATTAGCCAAACATCGCGAAAATGACAAATTTGACAAAAATAACGGTACTTAAGAAAATTTGACTTGCAGATCGATTGGGGTCACTGGATTTTGACTGGTAGAGTAATTAGGCAAATTGTATGAATCACGCACACGAACTTCGTTTAATTATACTATGCCAGTCAAAACCAATGACCCCAGTCGATGTGCAAGCATTCCCTATAATCATATATCAGTGCATTTTAATAGAACAGTAATAATTGTAACAACTTTTCAAAAGTACCACAATAATTGCATGTAACATATATTGTTCAACTCATTCTCCCAAATAACAACACACAGCTAGCGCGTGCGCATGTCGGCTTGAAGTGACGTTGGTTGTTCATCGCTTTATATTTACACACTAAGTGTTGTCATCACTAAATCCAGCATTCTGATTGGTCGGCGCCCACGAGGCTAGTTGCAGTTATTTCTCGGTGAATGCGCAACGCCTCATAACACCATCGATACGTCATTGGGTTTGGAAAGACGAACGCGTAATGTTTTGGGGGCATTTGGACTCGCGCAGGATTGACTTAATACATCATCGGGTTTCAATATGAAGAGAAATTGTTCCTATTAACTTTTGCCAAGGGTGCAATTGGGTATTTTGGGCTGTTCTTGTCACGATACACTTTTCGATTTAAATACATTTACAAAAGTGGCTTTTTCGCTAAATGTATATAAATATAAGGATTAACTGTCATGTGGACTATTTTTTATGGAGATGTAACGGTGAGGTAAGTGGTCATAACTTGTATGTAAAACCCTTCGGGTTTTACACAAGTTATGCCCACTTACCTCACGGTTACATCTCCATAAAAACAGTCCACATGACAGTTAATCCTTATATATTTACACACTAAGTGTTGTCATCACTAAATCCAGCATTCTGATTGGTCGGCGCCCACGTGGCTAGTTGCAGTTATTTCTCGGTGAATGCGCAACGTCTCACAACACCAAGCTAATAACACCATCGATACGTCATTAGGTTTGGAAAGACGAACGCGTAATGCTTTGGGCGCATTTTGACTCGCGCAGGATTGACTTAATACATCATCGGGTTTCAACATGAAGAGAAATTGTTCCTATTAACTTTTGCCAAGGTTGCTATTGGGTATTTTGGGCTGATCTTGTCACAATACACTTTTCGATTTAAATCTATTTACAAAAGTGGCTTTTTCGCTAAATGTATATAAATATAAGGATTAACTGTCATGTGGACTATTTTTATGGAGATGTAACGGTGAGGTAAGTGGACATAACTTGTATGTAAAACCCTTCGGGTTTTACACAAGTTATGTCCACTTACCTCACCGTTACATCTCCATAAAAACAGTCCACATGACAGTTAATCCTTATATGTGAAGTTGACATGCACCATGCACCGAGCGCGTGCACACGACCGGCTTGTGGTGACGTAGGTGTTCATCGCTTTTTATGAAGTTTCGACTTCAGTTATATCCTGATGAACATCGGAAACATTCGTGTAACCGTATCGCGATTTTTACTGATTATTACGAGAGCTATATACAGTAATTGCGTGAATGCAGAGGGTGTGTGATTATATTTTCCTAACAGCAGCATTTATCTCCATCAACATCATAGCAATTCAACAGGACCCACAACAGCATATCAAATTATCAGGACCACTTAAACAGGAGTGAAGAAGTGTTTTACTCCTCACAATCCCCACATCGTTGAACAAAATTATGAACGCCAAACACCGGGAAAACTTCAAACTAGATAACACTGATATATAATGACGACCGTTGCAGGAAATTCCCAATAAATGTCGGCTATGAATACGCGTTCTGACTAAAGATGATATATCTATTTTGTATGGCAAAGTCTGCCAAACAACAACATCAACTAGGATCGTTAGGTTCGTTAGGATCGTTAGGATCGTTACTGGCGCGACGAACAGCGCCAGTAAAGAGCGCCTACTATTATATACTGGTTGTGAGACCCTGGCATCAATGAGGAAAAAACAAAAGCTTATACAATTCCACAAAATAGTTAATAGTACAGCACCCGTGTACCTACGAAATTATATTTGTCACTCTGAAAACCAAACCGATTATACTCTTAGACATCATGCAATACGACTACCATTGGACGCTACAAAGGATATTTATAACGATACTTTTTTACCCTCTACAATAAGCGATTGGAATAGACTGCCAGAGTGTGTAAAAAATTGTACCAACCTGGACAAGTTTAAAGAGTCACTTGCTGACGATCGTATATACACACATCCATACTACTATCATTGCCATAGTCGCAAATCCCAAGTATACCACACACGATTGAGACTGAAATGTAGTAATTTGAACTTCGACCTCATGAATAATTTTGTTAGGCCCGACCCATATTGTGCATGCGGTGCTGTTGAAACAGCCCATCATTACCTGTTAGAATGCCATTTATACCAGGCCTCAAGATTGGAATTGCTATCATCTCTACCAAACATAATATTATCAGAAAGAACCCTACTCGAGGGTTCACCCGAAAGTTCCATTAGGGAAAATCATAGTATTTTCGAGGCCACACAAAGATACATAATTAGTACAAAACGATTCTAAACGTAATACTATGTCACATGTCTTCTGCCATTGAGTCATATATAAAGTCATACATAACGTCATAATTCGGAAAGCACAGCTAACTCATGTAGTCTCTGTACGCCAAGTTATACACAATTGACATATAATTCTACAGCCGAATGTTAAACTACCATCCTATCTTTCTAACTACTCTCCTTTCGTCCCATTGGTTACCTTTAATTCCCTAATCACACCCCACTCCAGTTCTTAGCTTATCTCTTGCTATATGTTGTTGAGTGCTATCTATATCAAAATCACCAATAAGTTATTTAAAGTACAAACCAGAAAAATTCCCGTCTGACACGCCCGAACGGCCTTATGTAGTTCGGAAAATTTAAGCGATCTGAGAGAGGACTTACAAAAAAACCACAATAGGCTTGTTGTCTCATCCCTTTCCAATCACCCATACTCATCCATTAGCATTTTTGTAAAATATTCATCTTGTTTTGTATTGGGAATAAATATTGTTTACACCAACATAAACTACGTATGTATTGTCCAATGACGAGGTGTATTATTTTGTTGAACGATTTGAATCCTTTTGTATTTTGCTGTGAACCAAAGGTTTTGCAATCGAGATCCCAACACTATACCAGTGACTTCAATGGTTTTCGTAATGAAAGCCGGTGTATAGCATTCGGCTGAAATGATTTTACATGGCAAAGCAATAATTCCTCGGCTGAAATGATTTTACATGGCAAAGCAATAATTCCAGACCAAAAACAAACGGCAGCGCGAGGGTTGAGTTTCTAATCTGTTGGTATTAATCGCCAGATTTTGTTACACGGTCTGCCATGTTGCGATTATAAGCCGTTTAATATTGGCGATATATAACTCTTTTGATGAGTTATCTTCTAGCAGTCAATATTAACAGTGCGCCCTTTTATACCAACGTTGCATCTGTTCAGTAGCATCCTCGGTGTCTTTGTGTGCGTTGGTTCCTTTCCAATTGTATCATTAGTCGAGGTGTGATGCACTAAACATAAATGTGATAATAGTAAACAATGTAAGATCTACACGATTGCGGTTCACGCACTCTGTGATGTTTGGCGTTAATTGATATCTTATACTATGTACAGTAATGCCCTAAGTAATCGACCCCTTAATCACAGCAGAATTATGGGTAACTTTTCAGGATTTAGTCGGAAATATGGCTTGTTGCCATTCATCGGAAATCTCTCGAGGGGAGCTTTCCGATGAATGGCAACAAGCCATATTTCCAACTAAATCCTGAAAAGTTACCCATAATTCTGCTGTGGTTAAGGGGTCGATTACTTAGGGCATTACTGTATCTAAATTAAACTTGTACTTTTCATGTGCTATGATTTCTAAAGTGCAATTTGTTTAAACATATTTTATTGTTCATAAATTGATTTATGACAAAGGGGATTGGAGGACAAGTGCTATAATCACTTAGAATATCCTCCTCTCCCTAGTATAATACTCTGACAAAATTATAACACTAAAGGCGAACAAACACAAGGTATATTATATACATACATATAATGAACAATATAAGAAACATAAACAGAATGGCGATTGTGGAGTAGAATCGGAAGTTCGGTACAGTGACGATGAGTGTGTGTATGCTTCATCAACACGTCGGTGATCATTCCCTTGCAACAAGTACAGGAATTTATCAATTATTCAGTGCATTAACAGGGGCATAACTGGGATATATTTTACTTAGGAAACAAGGTACAAACATAGAATTTATTTTATTATAAGTAGATTTTGAGTGTAAAATGGTATGGTCAAAGTGTTAGGTTCTCTCAAATCGACCGGAATCTCTTACATACGAGTGTACAGCCTTAAAAATATCACTATTCTCAGTATAAGTTAGTTCGGGTTTCCCATAAAGAAATATGTCTACAGAGTTAATATTATATTGCATGAGATTATTATTAAGTGCAAAGTGCAATGTGTGGCATTTCTTCTCTACCAAACCAAATCATTTAATCACGGAACGAGCCTCTTTGACTCTTGGTTCCGGCGATACTATATATATATGTATGCTCTATATATACATATGTACGTTTTTTAAATACATGTATAGTTACACAATTTATGTGAGTTTAGTCTATAGATCGTGATCAAATAAATGGTCTACCAACCGAATGTCTATGATAAACGAATGCATTAACGCTATATGCGGTCACTACTGACGTAAATTGTTTCATAAGGGGATTAATCTCTGTGTGAAAAAGTACTCTCTGTTTTTCTGATGTACTTGCAGTTTTCACGAGTGTTCCCTTATGCTCACATATGTTGCGCGCTCGAATAATTAATCAGGATCAATGTTGTATTGTTCTGTTAGAATGTCATACACCTCTATAATGTCTCCGCGAATCTTTCGGTATTTTAAAGACATCATCAAATTCAATATAGTTAGCAGTTCGTTGAGTGGTCTTGCTAATGTGCTACGATGTTGGTGGGTCGTGCTGATTTAGCTATGATGTTAGTGGGGGAAAGTGATTCTGTCAACAACATGGAAAGTTATTTTTCTCAATTTATCATTCTCGCAGTATATTTGGTTAATCTAAGCTCTTATTGATGTAAAGCAATCAGAAGTGCCATTTGGGATCACACGAACTTTGTTTAATTACTCCGCCGGTCAAAACCAATGACCCCAATCGTTCTGCAAGTCATTCCTTATAATCATATACCAGTACATTTTATTAGAACATTAATCATTTGATCACTTTTCAAAACAACCAAAACAATTATAAGTAACATATTGTTCAAATTCCAACACAGTCTCACAATAACAACTCACAGCGAGCGCGTCGTATACACGATGGGCTTGAAGTGACGTAGGCGTTTCCGATGTTCATTGACCTATAACTGAAGCGTCGACTTCAGTTATTGGGTTATGAATATCGGAAACGTTCATGTAAACCGTATGGGGAAATGTATGTTTCCTACGGGCGCTAATTGTGTGAATGTGGAGGGTGTGAGATTATACGTATATGCCATTAACACATTTGTTACGGTCGTTCATATCGTATATGGCCGGCAGTTGAGTCATTCGATATATCGACTGTATTTACATTCGAAATGCTTGTGGGTGGGTGGTTGGGTGGGTGGTGTCCCTGGTGCACACGTCCTTCCTTATGGGATATGTAGGTCACGATCACAGCGCATGGCAATAGTATAGTCAATTCAATTTATTTATTCTGGTCATCATATAGTGATATTAGAGATGTTTTGAATTACATAATCAGATACATAATATATAGATATGCATGCACATGCGTTATAATATATAGAGCACATATATACGAAAATATAGTAATGTTTATGCTTATGTTTGTTGCTTTTAGATAATAATAATAATAATAATAATAATACTAATGTGGTCCAGTTAGTGGGGTTTGTGTTATGGATAATACTTATATAGCCTCAAGAGGACTTAAACAAGTCTAAGACCTTTCCGATGAAAATCGACAGGTTCCTTGCGTTTTTTTTCATTTCGGGAGTTAAATAATTGCAGTAACTTGTGTGAGTTTGGTCTTCGAAAATAATAAGGGCGAATATATCTCAGTCTCAGTAGTTGCCCTGTTTTGGAGATCAACCATATACATTCTTAAAACACAAGTTAGTCACTGAGTTATCGTATGATCGACATTTGATTCGTTTGATCTATTAACTGTATTTACGTTCTAAATACTAGTAGGTGGTTGGTGTGCATTTCCTTCTTGGTTGGGAATATTTGTCACGGTTGAGCATTATTGCGCTATGATGTGAGAATCATCACACAGGTTATTTGTTCAGTATATATCTCCATTACCAGCTAACAACCGGTGTATATATATTTGTGACATGAACATTTGTATTTGGAATTGTGGAATTTGATTATATATAACTAAGGTCAAATCAGCTGCCACAGAGACGACAGAGAACAGGGCATGCTTAAATTGGCCACGGTTTCTGAAAGCCGTCTCTGAATTGCAGCAGCATCAGTAAATAGTTGGTAAATTGTTGGTATGCCCTTCCTTCTTGTTGGGAATAAAATAAACTCAAATTTAATATCGGAACTAGTCTGACCGACTCTTAGTTCCAGTCGATCATGTATATATATAAAGAATATTTATACCATAATTGGCTATGCTACTGTGTGTATAACACCTGTTTTGTAAATTTCATCTTTACACCCTACTGTGGGTATAACGATTCCTACTATTGGTATAAATTTATACTGTTGTGTAAATGTTTCAACGGCACTTTATGTGTTAAAAGTTTATACCCATAGTAGAACGACCCGTCATTTGACCTCTGGTGACCTCGCTGTCGAAATTTAGCCCAATGTTTCGTCACGCCCGCTTCGCGAAGTAAATACACAATTTGTCCGACTCAAAACACACTGAAATGCGATAAGTGGTCTAAACACAGAGATATATACTATCTTCTTCTTCTATTGATCTATCCGCTCTCGTAGAGCAACCACACTATACAAAAGTGTGTACACAGTTAATTATTAAATGTTAAATAAACACAACCATAAAATCTTCTCTGATGGACCCAAGTATCGCATCCACAAATATAAAAGTATGAAAGTCATTCAGTTAAGAGTTTGAAGATTGAACAAAAAGTTATGAATTTAGAAGTTGTATCCTTTGTGTGTGGAGGGTATAACATAATCTGTCCGTTAGTGATTGCAGCTTGACAATGTCCTCCTTTCTTACGTCCGCATCTGAGCACTGCACTTGCTTCCATATATCCAGAATTGCTTGCATCTGTTCGTCATCAGTCAAGGTTGTAAATAGTACACCAAATAAAGTATGATATGCAGACATGATGTTTGAAAGTGCTGCATTTCGACACTGCTCCAATTTGTCACACTTTAGGATAAAGTGTTCCAAACTTTCTGGTTCCTTGCCACACAATTTACATATACCACTGGAGTTGTTGTTGTTCCATCGTTGCCTATTAGCCTCAAGAGAGTAGGTATTAAATAATAGCCTCAGTTTGATTGACAACCGTCGTACTGCTCTTGGTGGATCTCCGGTCACAAACATTACAGGGTGGATTTGACCAACATGGAACAGATCTGTGCATAGAAACTGCAGAGAAGGATATGAAGGGGCTAATTCATTTAACCAACTGGACCAGTACTCAACCACTGCTTTAGAAACTACGTCCTTCCAATCATGTTTCGGCCATGGCGATGTTAGAATCTCATGTGCACCTCGTAGCCCATATTTTGATAAGGTCTTCCTCACATATATAAACCAGCTGCAGCTGCAATTGTCCTTCATAGCCAGTTGTCGTTCAGCAAGCTGCTTCTCTACCGCTGACTCACCTAGGGTGCAGATGGAGTTGAACAAAGTAAGAATTCTCATATCAATATACGCTTCAGCAATTCCATTTACTGGGTTTACTTGTCAAACGACGGCTTACATTTTGACAACAACGTATAGATTGTTAATGGTATCTGCAATGTGGGAAATCTGAATGTGTGTTCACATCAGCTGACTGATACCCAAGAAAGTGGCGGATCACCGAATTTCCTAGAAATATGTATTACTACGTGTGACCCACATTCATGATAGCTTAACATATTTGGGTCACTCGGTGCACATACATGTTAACAGTCACTGGTCAACAGAGTAGAAATACATTTACGAAGCGAACGAAGAATAATAATTATGGTATAAACAAAATACACCCATAGTAGCCGAGAATAACAAATTTTCACCACTCGTGGAATTGTGGTTTTAACCACTCGCCAAAGGCTCGTGGTTAAAACCACAATACCACTCGTGGTGAAAATTTGTTATTCTCGGCTACTATGGGTGTATTCTATATTTCTAACTTATTCAATTCAGAAACATATGTTTTGTCAGCCAGGTGTGTATCAGATTCTTGAAAGTCGCTAAATCCCGTGCCTCAACCATGTCCCCAGTTAATTCACTGTTCCACAAGCTATTATATTCTCTTTGCGAGAAGACGTATTGTCTTATGTCCTTGTTTTGTGTTGCCTTTGTAGATTGAATGCATGGCCCATATGTTGGTATGTTGATCTTGTACAGAGTGAATTTGAATCCATATTATAATATCCATTTTGGATGTTTATATACCTCGGTTGAATATAGGTCACGGTCATCACAACTCATGGACATAGTAAAGTCGTTGCCCTATTTAGGATATCAAACATGTACACTTTAAAAAATTTAATTCACAGTCAAGATACGATATATTCGGCATTTGATTCATTCGATTGACTGCATAGTGTGTGGTTAATGTGCATTTACTGGTTTGGAATATAGGTCAGTCTCGTGACCACAATAAATTCGTTACCTTATCTGATAGATCAAACATCATCATCATCATGGGGAAAGTCTCTAGACTTTTCGTTCCAGTGCTAATGAAAAACATAGTAACACATATTGCCACAAATAAGAGTCATCCGGAGTTATACGTAGATATACTTACCTGTATGCCACATTAGCGTCATCAAAAACATAACTCTTATGTGGAAAGTTTTAAAATCTTTCAAGATTGGTGTATCGACGATCAAAAACATAACCCTTATGTGGAAAATGAATCTGTCAAAGTTTTAAAATCTTTCAAGATTGGTGTATCGACGATAAAGTCTGGCAAAACATTCCAGTCTTCTACTAAACATATACGCTTTAGAAACACCATTTCAGTATACGATACCGTATACGGTCAGCATTTGATTCGTTTGATATATTGACTGCGGTTGCGTTCGAAATGCTAGTGGGTAGTAGGTGTACATTTCCTTCATGGTGGGGTATATAAGTCACGGTCAAAACCCATGACCACAGTAAAGTTGTTGTCCTATTCAGGAGATCAAAAGTATTGATTCATTCGATATACTGACTGTAATTACTTTCGAAATGATAGTGTTTTGTGGTGATGTGCATTTCGTGATTGGGAATATAGGTCACGGTCATAGCTCACAACCATAGTTAAGTTGCTCATTTAGTTTTTCCTATTTGGGAGATCAAACATACAAGCTTCCCGGCAATTATACATTCACGTGGGTTATTATGTCCCTCTCATAATTGGACATGTCACACGTGTCATCTTATTGGTCAATGCATGTAACACAAGCGGCGCGATCGCAATTAGCGTGACGACATGATAGAAGGGTAAATGTACCGCTAAATACGGTGAGGGCGGCTGGCAGGGACGTGCAGACAGGGTGGTCCCCCCCCCCACCAACCAAACATTTCTACAGTTATAAATTTCATGCTTGACTGATTAGTTGTCATTTCAGACCAGAACTAGGTTGAGTTTGCTTTTAATACACCGCTCGCATCAGTTTACTTGAGAAATATCGACGCCATGTGGTCCAAATGAACGCAGTCGGGTATTGCACCACCTACGGAATTGGTCAGGAACTTAACTCTGCTGAAAGATAAGGGTTTATGCGACAATATTTTGATTTTTTGAGAATTATTAATGTCCTATACACGCCACCCTGTTAAATTTTACCGAAGAACGATCTCAAAAATCATTTGATTCTCAAGAGCTAGTGTATATGACTATGTACCATGTGGGTGTATTCTGTCAACAAGGGTCATACGTACGTCTTGCCAAAAAATCCTGGTATTTCAAAATGTATTTTCTCAAAATCTATCAGGAATTTGTTTGTGAAATTTGGTACAAGCGATTACCCATTTTACATATATATAACCTCATATACTTTACATTTATGGCATGACAAATATGTAAATTTAACTGTTTTCAGGTACCAAGAACTTCTGTATAATATATATCCATGATATGATATCACAATATCATGAAAGGAGACCTAATTATTCTTGATTTGTTAAATTTAATGACTATTTTCATTGAGACGGGAAACTGCCCATAAATAATTTTCTATATTTGAGAATTTTCATGTCATGCCTGTTGATCATTGAGCAATTGGGATGAGATGAGTTGTGGGTCATGGGTTTATAACCAAGTTAAAGCTGATCACCATATCTCTTAACATTGTGGCCTATTTCCAGTTTATTGCTGCCTGCTTGAGTGGGCGACATTCCATACCAACAATTGTTTTCATTGGGCTGCGATATTTGTCACACTGCTTTATTCTTCATTATATTACATGTATATGGGGGTGTGGTGCTATAATATGCAATTAAAAAATCAACTCAACATTATGATACAAATGAAGCCTCCTCTCGTAGATTTATGCAAAACGTACGTCTCTTGCTTAAACTGAAACCTTAAACCTTAAACCTAAAAACCTTAAACGTATGTGGAGCTCCGTGGTCCAGTGGTTAGCGTGTCGGACTTGAATTCGCTATAAACACATCGATATGGGTTCCATACAGCAGTGGCTTAGCCGCTTCAAATGAGCGACGTGTCGGATTGCTCGCTGTTTCAAAACCCGCGCCAAGTTGTGACCCTTGAGCAAGGTCGCTCGTATTGTGTCGGCTTCGCATCACTCATGCGATAAACGAGTATACCAGTCAGCTTGTCATACTGATGAGTATCAGAGCATGTTCTGAGCAGCGCCTGCAATGGATGCAGCCGGTTCATTGGTTGGCTAATGCAAATGATAATATTGTACCAGGCGTGTTACAGCAAGAAATTGTTTAATAGCTATATAAAACTGGTCATTATTATTATTATACGACGTGGGTGGGGCAACCAGTCGTCGCGCAAATATACAGTGACTGGGTGGGGACCTCAACGAAATAGACATATTTGTTGTATAGTGACGAAATTCGCTTTAATAGTATATAAGAACATAACGTATAGACGGCGCCATACATTGCAATTCGGGAAACACTCATGCATCACCACCGTCCTGTAATGGGAGACTTTCACAAAGGCAACGACAGTAGGAGGAGTATTTCGACGATGGAGGGGCACAACTCTCAACGTTGGTCGACTGGAGTGTCAGCAACATATGAATGCAACGAACCTACATTGCAGTGTAATTAGATGGCCATAATATGTCGCCATGATGACAACAATCGATGCATTATTTTCCCTCCATTCACGGACCAAGATGTGGGGGAGGGGTGTTACGGAAGTAACATGATATACGTTGGTTTTTGGTAAAAAATCTGGACCCCAAACAAATAGACACTTTTGTGGTAGTGACGAAATTCGCTTTCATATCATATAAGAACATAACGTGAAGACAGCGCCATACTATGCAATTCGACAAACACACACGCACCACCGTCCTGTAATGGGAGGACTCTCACAAAGGCAAGATAGTAAGATTTCCCTTTGACGATGAAGAAGTGATAAAATGACATTTGAAAAAGAAATGGCTTCTTCGAAAAGAATTCAATTGTGCAGATCAAATTGTTTTCATTTCAAATATTTCTCCAATAAATAAGGGCTGCATGGAGTGAGTGCCGATTGGTTCAACTGTGAAATCTAAGTTGCCTGCTTGCGGCCATGTTTTTAACGAATTTCGGCAAAGAATTGACGGCTCCCATTATAGGTCACACAGAAGAACCATACGAAATTTATTGACGATCGGATCATCATGATTCGGATGAGGGGTGTGGCATGTAGGGTGTGCCGAAGGATTTAGTCATGCAAAGAATAAAATCCAAGATGGCTGTCAAGATGGCTGTTTTTCATCCAATATCGTTCAAATTCGATAGCTCTCCTCTGGAGTTGATCCTACACATGCCTGTAATTTTTTTAAAACACTTCTCCAATAAATGTGGGCTGCAGGGTGTGCCGACGAATTGAAATTTGAAATCCAAGAAGACTGCTGGCGGCCATTTTTTAAATGAATTTTGGATCAAATCGTTGGGGTCCCATCTAGATGTCAACCCGAAGATCCATATGAAGTTTGTTTACGATCAGATTAGGCCTGTATGATGTGTCGAAGGATTTAGTCATGCAAAGAGTAAATCTAATATGGCCGCCAGCGGCCATATTTTTCGAAATTCGGATGAACGGACGGAAGAACGAACGGACGACCGGCGTGTCTACCCATGGCAATACATGTATCTCGATCTTGACTTCGTCACGTTGATCTAAAAAGTGAACCCCCGTGGGAAGCATTATAGCAATAGCGATGCATTTGTCAAAGTGGTGCGTTCGTATTTAAATTAGATTTTTTGGTTATTTATATATCTTACTTGTGTTCTTAACTACATGTCATCTCGTATTATGCCTCATGCATGCAGGTACGATCTAATTCTAACTTCATCTGGAAACGAAAGGGACACAACTCTAAACAATGGTCGACTGGAGCGTGAGCAACATTAATGAATGAACCCACATTACAATTTAATTAGATGGCCATAACCTGCCGCCGTGCTGAAAATAATCGATGCGTTATTTTTAAACAATTCCCTTCATTGACGGGCCAATGTGTGGGGGTGTTACGGAAGTAACGTGACAGGCGTTGGTTTGGGTAAAAAATACACTTTCCATTTTCGATCATACCCACATCCGAATCCACTTCCGCGTATCCTCCAACGCGGCATGGAAACCAGAGCGACTCAATGAAATCGCGTATTGATAAACAATTATCGCCCTTGATTTGTATCCGCCATTGTGGATTTTACCTAATGATGTGCTTCAAATAGGCACATTACGTTAATTAATCACCGAACTATCAACGCATTACACCTACCACATGGCGGCCGTCGGAAACACACGAATCAATTGTTTCTTGTAGATCCGTCACTAACTTCCGTCTTGGGACGATGTCTGACATTCATTCCGTAATATAGCCAAATATCCTGGGACTTGAGAATCGATAAACGCCACTGATACACTTTCCTGTGGTCTCTGTATAAATATCATGATGTTATGAGTTGTGGTGGGGTATTCCCTTTGAGGTTGTAACATGTCCCGTCCATATCAAACAGCAGGCCGTGGCTTAGTTTGCCCTTTAGTGAGATAAGAGCAATTATCCAATAGTATTATAAGACTAGAGTGAACGGGGTCTGATAATACTGATATTGTAAGGAAGAAATTAAATTAATGGGCAAAAACTAAATGTTGATGTCTAAGAGGCAATCATGAGTCACGTCAAACAAATTAAATTATTCACGTCCAAACATAAATTGGGTATTGAGACCGGTAGATGCAGAAAAAGGAAAAGCACACAAAGTCATGTAATGTAGCAATAGTAAAGACGGCCCATGCGCACATAGTAAATCTTTACTACGTGTGCATGATAAATGTATATGCATGTGTGTCCGCAACTCGAACAATTGCAATAAATATTTTCAAAACTATATAGCAAAGACCACAGAACAAATATCAGCGAATTAAGCCTATACTCACACTAAACTGGCGTGATTTATGGACTTAGCATCAGCGTGCGTCTTATTTGTGAAAGGCATACTGACCATCAACGCCAGTGGCAACAACTGAAACGACAGTTGAGAAAACGCGATTATATTTGAAAATTCATAGAGAGCAGCTGGCTCAAAAAGTCGACGAATCGTACTGTTATAATATTGTCACGGACAGAAAACTTGTACTCAAGACAAATAAAATGGTCGACAAATCGATATTTGGCTGCTGATGTGCAGTTGGCGTGACAGTCTAGATGTACGGTTCGAGTGTCCGTGAATTACAACCTGACTGGGTTCTGCTCCTTAAACTGTCAGTATAGACGGCACAGCCGCACAGCTAAATTGTTACGTTATATTGCACATCATACTCAGTCATGGAGCATAGCAGGTTGACATTTCTTTTTCCGGAAGTTAACGTCAAATGGGACGCCGTTTCTGTTTTAAAGTTATAAATTGAATTCTGGGGTGACATTAACATTGGCAGGGATCTCAGCAAAGAATCTGAGGGGGTGGGTCACTCCAAAAGTTTCAGAATTTATTGGGCGTCATGGGGAACCAAAGAGACTTATTTTGAAGCGCACTACCATGTGTTGGAATAATTAGTTTTTGGCTCGTGACATTGGACACATACTGTAGTTCCGATGGATTTGCGGATTTGGCGGTTACGTTTTGTAAATTTGAAACCCCGTGCGCGTAACAATATACAATATAAACATCCAAGAAACCCGATACGCTGGACCGAGTCCCGCTTGTTCCGACATTTTGGAGAGTGGCATTTGATAAGATTCTAACATCGCCGATAGACTGGTGCTCGTGAAAACCCTATACACGATTTCCAGCATGAAAAGATTGGGAAGAATAGTAAATAATAAAAGGCCGCTAGTCCATATGTCCCCCGAATAAGGTAATAGCTTTATTTGATCGGTGACTTTTTTAGAATTGAAAAATATTGATTCTGGGAACAACAATTGAATCAAACTTTTCTTCCAACTGCCTATGTTAACTATTTCTGAATCATAAGACGGACGCAAAATTCATCGAATGTTTTCTCAAATTATTATAGTCATCACGCAAAATTCATCTGACGTATACCCCAGAATCGAACTGGGCCCCATTGTATCAAGTTATAAGTCGACAAGGATCATAACTGCGGTAAAAATTGATAAACCGAATATAAATTCGAACTTGATCTGTATGAGTAATGCACATACCAAATTTGAAAACAATCAGATACATATAACCATAACTAAAGTTATCACCCGGAAACCAAAATAATCGGCGAATTCTAAAGGACCATATCTCCGGCAAAAATGGGGCGGACCGAACCCAAATTCGAACTTGACCTGTATTTTAATGTGTGTACAATTTCAAAACAATCAGATAACTATGGCTAAAGTTATGTATATCGAATGGGGATAGAGCTGGTCCAATAGTCATGTTGTACGTGTGAGATGTCGACACTACTTAGACAGTATCCCAACCGTTCAGTTCAACTTCGGAATCTCGCCCTCCTAGTCAATAAGACTACTTACATCAACAATCTGACATGCTGCGCATGTGGTAAGCAATATATCAACGAACTTCTCCATGCAATAAGGTATATACTGCTCTTCGTGTGTTTTTCTGTCGCTACGAAATAGCTACTGGGAGGCAATTCTCAACCACCATGGAGTCTCTGTGTTTATATTTTTGCACGATTCCTTGAGCACTTGAAGCACTTATTCTAGGAGGGGACGTTCCAACACAGCCACATAATCTATTCGATAATCAGCACGCAATAATACTTTTATCTGCAACCTACCTTCTTGCCTCGTGCTCCCTGATTAGAGGAAAACCAATGACAAACAGCCGTGGTTGAATCCACACGCTATCTTATAAGTGGCATGTACATTCTGCATTCTAACTTTTACATAACACATAAGTGTATAGTATACTTTTGCACAGTTGTCATACTCGTGTTCAAAATTGTAAATAATCTTGTTGTAAATACTCTTTTCCAGAAATGGAGGCATTGAAATAAATATATTTGATACCAGCGTGAACCTGTTTCAAATGTTAATCCATGGAAGTGGTAACAAGATCTGATCCTTGTAGCTTGAGAACCGATCTCCGTCTGTTGGAACCAATACTTCGTCTTAACGGAGACATCATCGGCTACAACATGGTGTATAAATTTGAATCTGCACATGCGCGTATATACACCCCCCGATGAAAATTAAACAGACACGTCTCCCAGAATGTGACTAGTAATATGCTGGGTTCGAATCATGTGCATCAAGATTGAAATTGTGACTTTCGCTCAGTTGGCAGCATGTATTGTGCGAGGATATATCTCGTCGCCGGCACTGAATGAGTTAACGACATAACATGTAGTATCCGCCTTTTCGCTGTACATATGAATCTCTCGATAGAAGATCCAACTATGTTTACACTACGATTACAGAAGGATGTCAATCGACTTGAATCCTGGTCAAACAAATGGCTTGTAAAAATTAATGTCTCAAAAACTGAAGCTTTAATTTGCACTGTATCGCAAGCCAAATCTAATCGACCACCCAACCTTATATGTGAATAATGAACCCATCACGGAAGTAAAACTTCATACACATCTTGGAGTCGTGTTAAGTAGTGACGGAAAATGGAAACCACACAAAGATCATTTATTAATTAAGCTCAAAGTGGAAAAGAATAGCTCTCCTCAGAAATCAGGAAACATCGCTACTCGTTGGATAGAGCATCCATAGAAAAATACTACTTTCCCATGGTGCGCACTGTATTAGCATACGATGGTGTTGTCTGTGACGCTTGGACCAAAGAAGAAAGCAACGATATTGAAAAGGTCCGCTATGAAGCAGCAGGTATTGTAACAGCAAACTCCATGCAGGGTTTACCTCCCTTGATGACTCGATAAGACCGCTGCTACCGGCGACATTTCACTCACATTTGGTGGACTTCGGCGATAATAAAATATATACAAAGCGAGCAAAGCAAAATGCTGCCCTTATTAAGCACACAAACATATCGAACAAAATTTGTGTTGTTTCGTACCTTAAGTTTGGAAAGTCCCACCAGAACCAAACAACTGTATTTCGAAACGGTGTGATTTGGTTCTCAGATTATTTTATCAAATCAAAAGTCTAAACGCAAATGGACGACAACGTCCCGACAACACGCATGGCAAGTCAGACACAAGAGTTCTAATTTGTACAATTTTGATGAGTTGCTTGCGAAAATTGCGGGAATTGTTCTCAAAGCACATAGGAAATTTGACTCTGAGGCGATCAGTTTTCGCCATTTTGTTTGGAAAATCCCGCGCTAAATATAGAAACGGCAGACTTGTACCCAGTCGGTTACAGAGTCTGAAAGGAAGTATGACTGGTGCGATCTGGTAGAGATTGTTGTAACAGGTGCAACCCGATACGCCGATACCAACTCTCCTCGCGGAAACTGGACGGGAACCCCTCACCATACGGCGCAAAGTTTCAAGCTCATTTACAAACTGGTATCCGGCCTATAGCCCCTCCTTATTTGCAAAAGTTGAAATAACAAATGTTAGCACCCGGCAGGCCAATACCATCACAGCCCCGAAGTTCAATTCCGCTGCCTTCAAGAAGTCCTTCATTCCCTCAACAACAGACCTCTGGAATAATCTCGACCCGAACAAAACAAGTTACACATCCCTGACATCATTCACACAGTCCCTAAATGTGACTATAGAGAGGGAGTTCCCCCGACACGTTTATGAAGCTAATGCCAGATAAACACAGATTCACCACAACCGCGCCTCAGACTCAGCTGCAGTGATATACAAGAAAACCATAGTCAGAAATGGTAACGCCACCAAGATCATATTATTAGCCATAAATATAAATTATAATATAAAATATATTGGTTACATGAATGCACCGCCTCCGAATTCCGTTAAATAATACATGTAGTTATTTACTGCAACTATAAGACATCCAGCGAATACACACCTCACGAAAACCGGAATGTGTTGTCCTGTGAGATATCCCATCGCCATAGCTCAATTTGACACGGCCAGATTAGCTTTTCTACCATATCCTAAAACAATAAAGCTTCTCAAATCATCGGCATAGTCAATATAACTTTCACGAAAATGGACATTCCAACTACAGCTTTTACCGGACTCGGGGTCGCAGTACAACTTTAACTCGTCCCAAAATTACCGGAAAAAAAACAATTATCTATTTATAAAACCTACATATATAGGACCATGGATTTCTATAGTTTGGCCAACAGTATACACCGGTGGCGTTAATATAAAAATTATAAATACACAAATTTCATCGCCGACGACCCTTACTGCTAATGCTAACAACTAGAGGACAACGACCATACCTCATGGTCTGCGATAGATTTTCATCTGAAATGAATTCACTTCTCAAGTCATTAAATGATACCTGCACTTGACAACCCATAAGCTTCTTTGTGCATCCCCTGATGTAACACCCAAAACCAATGTGCCATTTTTTTCCGAGAAGTACAGAAATACATCTCTTGGACAAAGCGGTTCTCAAACTGAGTTTGTTCGTCGCCATGTTCCATGGTCCAATATTATCAGACTAACGAGAACCATGAATAAATAATAATAACGAGTATCAATGCCAAATGAAAATATTTTTTGCCAAATGTGAATTATTTTTGCCATTGGCAAATTTGGCAAGTGGCAGCGCGAAAACTGCTGCTGATATATCTCTTCCCATCATCATTTTCAGCAGCAACAACAACAACCCACAATTCTATGAAACTCTTTCGAACGTGATGCGTTATTATTATTTCCATAAAAAGAAATATAAGCAAAAGACCCACTTAATATGTCTCACTTTATTATTTAACAGATAATTTATTAATAACAAGTTAAAGGTACTCAATCCGATTCGATGGTCCACATATCATCAGATTCCAACAACAACAACATTTTTTTAAATGCCGCTTCAGTTATCAGAATCGATTAATTGCCCAGAAATAATGTTAACCAGTCAACTATAGTATAAAATTGCCCAACACATTTTGGTCAACGAAATTTTGCCGGTTTATCAAATATCTGACCAAAAAGCCACTTGATTTTAGAGTTATCCATCTTCATCCGCAATTTGGTCAGAGAAATTCCTCTCGTCGATTGTTTACTGGGCCATTTAAAATTAAAATAAGAGATTTCAAACATCGATATCTGATCACTCTGAGCTTTGATGTGTGGGTTCCTCGACTCGAATCAAATATGTTTTACCCCCCCCCCCCCAATCCCGAAGCCAAGGAAATAGTAATTTGCGAGCTTTAATTCGGATTGAGTACTTTTAATGATTAGATTTGAAAGAAGTGAAAAGAAATATATTGGACGTCTTTGCGACTCAAAGTATTAGTCTGCATCTCTGAACCAATATAGAAAAACCATGGAATAGATACACAATCACTATCTATACCTCTGGCCAATTTCTTCCTTCAAACTATAGTTTATTTTCAATGGAATGGGAATAACTCTATATCTAAATATATAGAGTTATTCCCCTTCCATTGAAAATAATTACATTTTGTGTAGAAACTTCAGCATAGAACAGACGTCGGTTTCTCGACAAAAACAACATGTTCACAGTTTATTACTTCGAATAAGTTGAAAATACAATGTTCTGGAGCTTCCTCTTTTAAATGGTATAAAATATGGCATATAGTTTATATAATGTGATCTGGATGTTCGAAAATTAAGTGGGCCTTTAAATAATTCAATTTATTACCTGGTCCTACCCTTATTCCATTCAATAAACCTATTCTATAAATTGTGATATTAAACGTTCTTTTAATAACAGGAAATAGTGCCAGGTGACCTTAGTCTTCCGGTTTGTTGTCTGTTTACATTCTGTATACGCTATGTCTCAAAATACTATGGCTTCCAATATTTTTCCAATAAACTATAAAATATGAGAGTTTGAAAAGTTATGTCATTAAATATACGACAATAACAACGCCAAAGAGTCATTATTTATCTGGAACTATTTCTTTACGCGGGAAAACAACGCATAGTTACGAGAAACGTCATCGCATGCCTTATAGAAGCCGTTATTAGTTTCGCATCACATGTGTTGATTTATGTATGTTTTGTCAAAGTTTTTGATCTGCCACTCGTCCCCAGTTTATAGCGGAATTTACAAAACTCGTCCAGTAAATTAGGTCTGGACCTCGCCAAAGGCTCGGTCCAGACAAAATTGACTGGACTCGTTTTGTAAAATTCCGCTATAAACTGGGGACGAGTTGTAAATCCTCTATATAGTGTATCATACAGCCATCACTTATCAAGCCTCGGATAATTTCACGTATCCTCAAATGGCCAATTGGATGAACGATCGTTGTGTGCTTAATCTTGTGGATCATGCAAAGTAATTTTACGACTACGGTTCGCCATGATAGTGTTGTGTAGTTGAATTAATGTAGCCTATGTTTAATAAGAACGCTTTGTTAATGTGTCTGTTATTGACGACCAGGAATAAATATTGTCTGGTTTGCTCCCGAAGTCCGGACATTGTTTTCTTATCTCGTCGGATAAATTTTGTCTTCGTAGACCTTCGTTTTTGTCTACAGCTAAACTGGCGCATTGCCTCGTAAATGTATCTGTTATTAACGACCAGGTTCAACACTGCCTGACATTCGGGAGCAAACCAGACAAGAATAAAACCTGGTCGTTAATAACAGATACATCAACAAAGCGTTCTTATACAATTCAACATAGGCCACATTAACTCAACTATGTCATGGCGGATAGCTCAATTTAGTCGCTCTATATCCGTGAATTGCGAAACCTCCCTATTTTTTTAAAGCATTTAAAAGCACAGATGGCCTTCGTTATAGGTTATAACTCAGAGATAACAGTTACCAAATAATGAAAATCTACTCAATAATATACTAATAATATACTAATAACATACTAATAATATACTAATAATATACTAATAATATAGGAATGCTAGTACGAATGCGATATGATACACAAAACACACTCTGTGTGAGCCGAACGTTTGTTTATATGAAGCATGTAAATAGTGAGCGATAAGTAAAACAATCAACACCGAGGAGATTTTATAGGAGAATGATTCAAAGTGACCCATTCAACACCTAAATCTTGAGAGGCGAGGATTATCGAACGCTATACCGAAATGTTGTAAACACCTTGGTGACATTTCTAACCAAAGTTCACTTTGTGGGGTCTCCCCGGTGTTGAGTGTTTTTTATATCGCATACTCTTTACGTACTGTTTGTTTACATAACATGTCGTTTGTTTACATGACACAAATTACTAACATAACAGTACTATTGGTATAAGAACAAAATTTGTCTATAAAATAATATTCTATCTGTTGATGGCGGTTTTAACGGATGCGACTAGTTTAACAGAAATACCCACCGCCAAAGCTTACCGCATCTTTAATTCTCAACGTTTGCGACAATGGTGTTTGTACTGGCTGACCTAATTGTCGTGATCGATCACAATTCAATTTGCCATTGTCATCCGACTGCTGTTCCATTAGACATGTCTATAATAAATGGATTCTCCCACTCGGTCCTAAAAGTATACACCTGGGGGTCTATTATTCACCTAGAGGGGTGTATATATATAATACATAAGATCGTTTAAACATGATGTTTAAAGCCACATGGCGGTTTGCGCTCCAAAAATACACATAAATACACATATTATTCGCTTTTGATTTTTTTCTCAGTATCGAAATAGGTCGATAAATATCTGAACTACCTTTCTACGAGCATTAGGTAACCCACAAAGACGCAATGAAGTAATGAAAAATACAACTGTGAATACGGTGTTTGTGTCCCAACCACAAAACAGCCATTTGCACGACATGGAACAGAAAAGAGCGCTCCGTGGTAGTCTATTCCTGGTATGGTAGCAATAAAGAGCGTTTATCTGACTTCTGGCAAAATGTTGAAAACGTCTTTAAAATGGCTGTGACTTAGGCAAGTGTTTTTCAGAGCATATGACGCCGGTATATCAATAGTTCGTTTATTTATCGACCTAACGTATCAGTCGCTCCAAGTTACGTTGACAAAAATTTGGAGGTTCGAATGAGCCATGTCCGTTTATTGGAGGGACATATTCAGATAATAAGCCCAACAAACGACCTACATGCATTTCCTAAGGCCAAGGGACCTACTCATCAATGATTATTCAGCGACAATGGAGTTTGTACATGCTGGCCAAATTGATCAGTTCAATTTGCCAATGTTGCCCGGCTGCTGATTGATTGGCCATGTCTATATACTAAATTGATTCTCACACTCGGTCCTAAACGTATACACCGAGCAGGGGGAGGGGTCGGGAAAAGATTTCAGGCACCTTTGCTGATTTTTAATTTTCGACCCTTGTTGGGACCAACCCCCGCGTCCGATTTTTTTTACCGTTTTCGGCAGTTTTTTCCGACCATTTTTGGACACCCACCACCCTTTTAACACTAAAAGAGATTTGCGGGGGGGGGGAATTCACTGTAAACAGCTGTATATGAATTTATGTGCATACTATTTGTCATGGATGTTAACATTGACATATAAATAGGAACGAGTCATTTTGGGGTCATTCGGCCAAAAAAACATGGCTGCCAGCGGCCATCTTGGATTTCAAAATTTGCAACAAAATACAACACGATAACTGCCTGCAGTCAGTTTAGCAGTTAGAATTACATTGTTGCTTATTCTAAGGTGTTTTAAGCCCAACTCATTGCAAAAACAGTAAAAAAAAAACTTGCAGGAAAAAACATTGTTTGTTGGGTCCCATCGGCCACCCACCCAACCCGGCATACGTGCCCGAAAAATCCCCCCTTGCACCGAGAGGGTCTATTATTCACCTGGTTGGATGTACAGGCAATAAAAGCAGACGTCAGATAGAGGGTCTATTATTCACCTGGTTGGATGTACAGGCAATAAAAGCAGACGACAGATAGAGGGTCTATTATTCACCTGGTTGGATGTACAGGTAATAAAACCAGACGACAGATAATACAAGTACATGCAGAAGGAGTCATGTCTATTGGGTGAAATGTTCTAAATCAGCAGATTACAGATAATACAAGTGCAGTTCACGTAATAAGCTCGACAAATGGCCTACATGCATGTCCTGAGGGACTTCTCATCAACGACTATTTAGAAAAGAAAGGGTTATAGAGTCCAGAGAATTCTCCGAGCGAGCGTGGGAGTAATCGGCCGCCACAAGTCACGCACGGATACACTATAAATACGACCTCAAACTACATTGCGTGATCTGACTATAACGGAGGGATCCCTGGAGGGTCCGGTGTGCTACATTTAGTCCGATTTAATCACACAAAGGAGACCACACGTGATCCCACACTCAGGTTGTGCTTTATTGTGTTGTCTCAGAAGTTTACCTAGCTGCACGGATTTCGTGATGACGTCAGCAAAACTTCATGACAGACGCAATTAGCCTCAAGTGACCAGTTTTGAAAGGGGGTTTTCATGCACTGGATTAAACACCAGGAGGCGAGATCAAGTATCCAGTGTGTGATGTAGCTGGAGTATAACACAACATTATATCTACAACGGACCATCATCTCCATCGGAATACCAACCAAAAAAGAAAATAAATCCTAAAATCATAACAGAATTTCATCTTTTTTTCTGATTGTTTGTTTAATAAAGACTTAAAATAAGGGGTTAGGAAAAGAGCCTATCGGCTCTTTCGCGAATCCCGGGGTTAGCCCCCCCCCCCCCCCCTCTCCACCACCACCACCACCACCACAACCACAAACACTCTTCAATCGCGTGATCTGACTATAACTGAGGGATCCCTGGAGGGTCCGGTGTGTTACTTTTAGACCGATTTAATCACACAAAGGAGACCACACGTGATCCCACACTCAGGTTGTGCTTTATTGTGTTGTCTCAGAAGTTTATCTAGCTGCACGGATTTCGCGATGACGTCAGCAAAACTTCGTGACAGACGCAATTAGCCTCAAGTGCCCAGTTTTGAAAGGGGGTTTCCACACACTGGATCAAACAGAAGGCCAGATCAAGTATCCAATGTGTGATGTTGCTGGAGTAACACAACATTATATCTACAACGGGCCATCATTTCCAACGGAATACCAACCAACGAAGAAAAATAAGCCCTAAAATCATAATATAATTGCAACTTTTTTTCTTATTGTTTGTTTTGCTTAAAGTGAGGCGTTAGCCCTCCCCAACAAATACTCTCTCAATAGCGTGATCTGACTATAACAGACAGACGCAATAAGCCTCAAGTGACTAATTTTGAATGGGGGTTTCCATGCAAATCTCCGCAGCAAAAGTTATATAAGAAGCAGTTGTCTGTGAACTAAAGCAATCACATCTTTAAACGGACATAACATTTAACTGGCGGCTGGGCTAGGTAAATTGGCAATTTCTTTCATATAAATTTATTTTTGTGAATTTTTTTCTGAAATAATAACACTTGACCCGTTCAATATTGGTCACTTGACCTAATTAATACAAAATCTTAGTTATATAAATTCTACCCTCAGGCCACTTTTTTGAAGTCGAAAAGAATTATTCATTCCAAAATTCGCAATGAGTGTAAGATATAACCTGGACATATTTGCTTCTCAGTGCGTCAAAATTTTACTCATTGCGGTATTTATCAGACAATTTTTATGTAAATTGTTACAAGCAATGATGCCTCTTGTTTTATTACCAAGAAAAATAATGTAGTGCGACTTGATTGCAGCCATTGCTGCTGAAGATAGGTTCGTGAGAAATAACCAGCGGTTCATATCTGTTTGCATTTTAGAGTTATTGTTATTGACAAATCGCGGTGTTTAATTGTTGACAATAATGACTGCACTTTTTAGCTCACCGGAGACGAAGTCTCCGGTGGAGCAAAATTCACCACTCCTCGTCCATCGCCCGTCAATCCGTGCGTCCGTCCGTCCATCCGTCCGTCAATATTTCTTTGAACATCTTCTCTAGATCTATATGACCGAATGGGTACATATTTGCTGTGGATGTTCCCTGGGTGACCCACATTCAGATTTGTTCAAATGAGGTCACCGGGTCAAATAGATGCGAAGCCATGGCCATAACTCTATCCTTCCATATTAATTCTTTAAATTACTTCTTCTGATGTACCATCGGGTTGAATAGGTTCGTATTTGGAATGAAGGTTCCTTGGGTGACTGGGGTTCAGATTCTTAATTTTGTAACTTATTTTAATGAAAATGGACTCACTTCAACTTCTATAATATACCATTTGAGATTACTAGATCAATGGATATCATAGATTGGGATTTACATTTGGTTCAAATAGGGGCAGAGATAGGAGATTTAACGCTCGCGCACCCACCCTGTCTATGCTATGAATTTATGTTTGGGACTTGTATATAGATTCCTATATTACATGTAATAATTTTGATATATACCGGTATTATCAGTAAGGTATTGATAATTTCCAACAGTTTGAGGTCTTGAAGGAGCAGTTGTAATTTAGTTTGGTCCAGTTGGGAGGTAATGAGCAATGATCTATTGGGGGAGGGGGTGGATGTGCAGTTAGAAATTTCAAGGTGGACACCCCCATATCCCCTCCCATCGTTCAACAACGACTTTCTACCTGTGTCCCTGTTTGGAACTACTCATTTTAAAGTGATTTGACAAGTACTCACTGTTGTAGACTTCAGAGTCCCAGTCTTCTCCGTCTTTACAGTCTGGTGTTCGACCCACAGTCATTGACTGTCTTGTACAGTAAGTGTTTACAAACGATGGTTTCAACGAAATCTCATCATTGGAGGATAATTGATAGCAAATGAGAAAATTGTTCTATGTTTTCATATTCATGTATTTCGCGCAATATACGATGATGCGCCATATTGATGTATGATACTACAATGCGAATTATATTTGATTTGTCGATATATAATGTATACTAATTTGTATTAATGGCCAGGGTTGAATGAATGTACAATCTGCTCAGTTATTGGATAAACCACGAGTTCACGCCCATGATATCATTATTGCGAATGAGACCAAATGACATAAGGGCTGGTAGACCGTTCGGATGGCCATCCAAAACAAGAGTTCCCACAACTAATTCTATTTATTTGAGAAGAGAGAATAGCAGTCAATGCATTCTTCTGAAGCGCTCCCACGTAACGAGGCAATAATATCATCAGGTCCAGCATTAACTGACCGTCGCAGTATTAGTTTATTTCGGGGGCGGTAGTAATTCGATTTTCGGTGATTGTGATTGCTTTCGATGGCTACTGCCCTTCAACACCATCTGTCCCGAATTATGTCCACCAATCCAGGGGTCAGTGCTATAAAACTTACATATACGTGTGCGATTTAGAGTATTTAGTATGTGTGTTAATTGTAGATCGTGCCATGAATCCATACTCTGGCTAACGCCCGTAGAGATCATCATTGTACGAATAATATTATTGTAAACAGGGAGAGGGGCAGGGTAAGTTTTGAAACTTGTCCCCAATCCCTTTTGTATTATTCGATATACAAATAAAATATGTTTAAAGTAAAACAAAAAAAGAGATCATATTCCACCAGTACAAAACCTGGGAACTTTTTGAAGTTTTGACAGGGAACCTTATAATGTCGAAAAAATAACGCTGTTATCTGTTCGTTAAAGACATATTATGTACTTGTTCGGGTGCATGAAACTGATAAGTTAGTATTCAGGCACTATGTAACAATGCAACATTCTACTAACATCGCCGAAAATTTGAAGCAAATCGACCGTACCACTCCATAGAATACATCGTCTGAACCACGCTTAATTGTAAATATTTACTACTCGATTCGGCAATAAGTGTATCGGCAATATAAGCACGAAAACGATTTCTCCATCGAGAGTCACTGCAATTAATTAATACAAAAGAATGATGGCGTGTGTTGTCAATTTAGATATAATATTTGTAAAATATAACTACATTGAACAAGATTATTCTCCATTTCTATTTGATCACCCTACCGGATTGTTTCACATCACATTAATAATGTACTTCACTGCAGATGAAGGTCCCAACTCGAAATTTCACGATTTAAGTGACTTTGTGAACGATTTTCCTTTGGGTCGCTTAAATAATGGAATTTCTCCTGGGTAATTAAATCAATGTTTATTGTGATATTGGCTCACAAGTCATATAATAGCATGTAATTTCGAGTTACAAACAAACACGTTATGTATCATGTTATTCTTTTGCAGGTGTCCACGACAGTATATTGGACATCGATGTCAGTCGCTCGACGTGGAATATCTGCTGTTTAGGTAGGTGTGAGTATATACACCCCATGGTTAAGTGGTAATGATGAGCTGCACGGGTGCACCATTAATGATCATGTGCCAGTACATTCTCTTATATAATTATGCGAGTCTCGCATATATAAGAGAATTCACTGGCTTACAATGTCAAGGTAAATATTATTAGGCCAATGCATTCTCTTATATATGCGATGCGCCATATGTGAGACTCGCATATATAAGACAATGCATTGGCACATGGTTTTCGCAAAATTTCAGGCAGCTCCAGTCGTGGAAGTGTTAAGTGGTCATTCTAATTTTCTATGATGCTGGTGGGTCCTGCTGAATTGCTATAATGCGGGTAGGGCAAACTGATGCAGTTAAGAAAATGTACCGTTATATCATTATATTTTTCTGAGGTTGTCGTTTACACAGCCTGAGCGAATAGATGAAATCAATGTGGTTTCGAGTTGATGATTATCACAAACGCGACCAGAAACGAGGAAAAATACAATAAACTAGGATAATTTATATATTAAATAGTATTTTAGCAGCTACGAGCATATGCTATACTATTTTTCAAACAAGTTGATACCTCATTTGTGTCCAAACTCACAGTTGTTTGCTCTAACAATCTGACCAAAGTTGCCAGTCGAAGGATTCTCTTAGATTTATGAGCTGGTGTATTCCACGAACTTCCGACTGGCAACTGTTGTTATATAATGTTATATAAAACTAGTGAGTATGTCCTAACGAATATTAAAGGTATCAAATTGTTTTAAAAATAAACTCATGTTCTTGTACTATAATAGTCTTTTATGCTATGTTTTGTTTCAGTTTCTCGTATATTCCGCTGTTGTTCGTTTACACTGGCATCGCCCGTTTTGAATGCGTGGTACTCACCAACTTCGAAACCACGTGATTCCCCACCTAGTGTGGTCGTGGTACGCAAAAAAAGGGGTCAACCCAGAAGAAATTGGTATACAAGCGATCTCGGTGTCATTCAACGCGGGAGAATCTCTGCTACAACATATCCAAAATCCGCTAAAATCCGCTTTGGGCAAAATCCAGGATCCAAGATGGCGTCCAACATGGCCGCCTTTAGTCAAAAGAGATTCTGACTGAGATTAATTCGACATAATGAGAACAAATGTTGCCATATTAATACAAATGTATACATTTTTGCGAAGGTAAAGTATTATGCCACATATCTATAGAAAAGATGGAACCCCTCGCCCCAGATGGCCGCCAAAATGGTGGCCTAAACTCGAAAATTTGAAATTTTTGCCTAATATCTTAACTCTTTCACTGCCAAACGCGCATAAATGCAAACTCTCGTGTCACTGCCAATCGCGCATTTTTGCGAATTTGGTATGTAGTCTAATGTATGGGATATAACTCTATTCTTTCCGGCATGTTTGATAGTGTACAATGATTCTATCTGTAGTACTGTTGCGCGCGAACAATTTAAAGCGACAACGTCATCAAGGTAATGCTATTTCTGACGTTATGGGAGTACAGTCAGAGCCGGAATATACCCCCCAGTGCCACGCATCCTGTACATATATCCATGTATTTCAGGTATATATGGGTAATACATTATATCTCAAGCAGTTTCTAATATAATTAGTTGAAACTTCACATGTATATAGACATAGGTATATCCTGTCGAATGCCGCCGTGGACACGCCCACCAAGGTCACGTGACATTGGCGGCCATCTTGGATTAGTGGCTATTTGCCGGTATATGTACAGTTTGTGTGGGTATGCATGGGTGTGTTGTTTGTTTTCTAATTTTCAACCCAATTATACGATGTCCAACAGTAAGGTACACGGGAGTAACATATATGAACATACTTTGGACATAAAATAGGTCACGTTAACTTGGCGTCCATCTTGGATTTATGCAAGTTGCCACCTATTTGTAGCAAAATTTGCCAATACTTTCCTTTCCAGAATGGATTATTTTCAAATGTTGTTTTCTTATAATACACCTTTACTGGTTTTGAACAACCCTTGTCTATTGTATCGTTTTCCAGTGGTGATAACAGGCAACTAAATTAATTATGCTGGTGAGTTGACCATGCGTACGCCCGCGTAACCCATATAATTCACATAAATCATCGTGAAAACCAATTTTCCTGAAATTCAAGATGGCCGTCAAGATCACGTGACTTATAAGGGGCGGAGCAGTGTCATATGTCCCCCTGCAGGTATATATACATGTGGGTATGCATGGTTATATATATATATCTATATTTGGAATTGTACCTATCAGGGAATATTCAAGCAACAAAAGCACGAACTCAACAAAGTGCGCCATTGTATCCCATTTTGCTACAAATAGGTGGCAACTTGCATAAATCCAAGATGGACGCCAAGGTCACGTGACCTATTTTATGTCCAAAGTATGTTCATATATGTTACTCCCGTGTACCTTACTGTTGGACATCGTATAATTGGGTTGAAAATTAGAAAACAAACAACACACCCATGCATACCCACACAAACTGTACATATACCGGCAAATAGCCACTAATCCAAGATGGCCGCCAATGTCACGTGACCTTTGTGGGCGTGTCCACGGCGGCATTCGACAGGATATACCTATGTCTATATACATGTGAAGTTTCAACTAATTATATTAGAAACTGCTTGAGATATAATGTATTACCCATATATACCTGAAATACATGGATATATGTACAGGATGCGTGGCACTGGGGGGTATGTCTGTGGTGGCAGGTGGCAGCGAAAGATCAATTCCTGTTGTTTGATAATGGTTCAGACTGGCGACATTGATTAGTCATATTCATGTTAATTCATCATCGGAGCAATGAAAGATACCATAAATGGGGTCCCAGTCTCATATACACCCTCAAAAATTCGATTTTACAGAACGCGGTATAAAATTCCACAAAACTCTCCATTGTGATTCCAGTCGTATATCAACAAGAAATGGACAGAACTGTACAATGTAAGTTGGGCATACCATTATCTATAATTACTCCAATTCAATGAAACCCAAATTGGCGCTTTGTCTTAAAATGGCTGCCAAAATGGCGGTCAAAATATGGAAAATGGCAGATATTTAGAATGGTCGTCAGAGGGTTAGACCCAGAAGAAATTGGTAAAGAAACGGTTTTGTTGTCATTCGACGCGGGAGAATCTCGTGTATAAAATATCCAAAATCCGCTAAAATCCGCTTTGGGGAAAATACAGAATTCAAGATGGCGTCCAACATGGTCGCCAATAATAATGAAAATGGCAAATATGTAGTTATTCACGAAAACCCATTCGACAAAACGCCAATTCGGCACCAATACACATCATTGATTGAAATCAATGTTTTTTGTGGGTATGAGTAGCCAATCACGATTCAAAATGCTAAGATGGCTACCAAAATGGCCACCGAAAATTGTCGAAATTTAAGTTGTGCTCAGAGGAAAGCCGAAACAACACTTCGGTTGTGAGCTAACGATGACAGACCTATTAAACATGTTGCCAATAATCTACTACCACAATCAGTTCAGCCCGAAATGTTCCAACTAAGCAGTATCTACTGCAGGATCCAACACGATGTCCACTTATTACGAGGGACTATCTGGAAATTAATTAAAAAGAAATTAAATTGCTACGAATCTGGATTATTTGAAAACACAGTGTCAACATTTCTACTTATAACGACTATTCGGAACATCAAACATATGGGCATCGGTGGTAGTCCGGAAGCATCAGGCTATAATAGGTTTTCCAGTGCTGGCGAAAGTGAAAAGGACAGGAGGGAAAAGCGAATAATCTGGGGTTTATTTAATTGGTGGGCAAGTTGGTTATCGGAGCTGGGGAGTTTCAAAGTAAAATTATTTTCTTCAATATCAAGAGGAAAAATGAAAATTCGCACGTACATTGTATACCCTTCACACTTTATGTGACAATTCCGTGTCATGCGATTGTGGGTATATACATGTGGATAGAAACATTCTAGTACATATATAGACGCACCTATATCTTCTACACATTTAGGGAATTTCATCAATGATATGTAGACACAATGTGCGTCACGGCTGGATCTGACCCGTAGGCGTAAAGGTATCAACCATTTAGCTTGATTAACTGGCATTTCAAGGTTGTCATTGGATAGAAATGCCACATGAACATGGTGATTAACAACATGTTTGTCTAAGAAATGTGAACAATGAACATGTTATTTTCCGGATGTTAGACAATCAAACTGCCACATAAGGCGTTCATCCATGCTCATCAGAGCACGAAATATGTGCAAATTAATGACACGAAAACTATTTCATGCGGACGACGTACTCTAGACCTACATCCAACGTCATTTCCTATTAACTTTTATTGTTTGTACGGACGGTTTCGAGGTTTGAAAATCCCGCTTGTCCAAGAAAACCTCCACATATGTGTAAACAATGTATGGGGATAGTTTCTTCATACATATATGTATTTGGGACACGTTTTTTTCTAGAACATAAGAGATCACCATTTACCGGAGAGTTGATATCTGGGAAGAGATCAGAGTAAAACTACTTTTCTTACATGTCGAATGGGGAATCCATGGGCTACATTTAGTTCCAGCTTGAAACTTGAAAATGATGGCCGAGCCCGAATAGTTAATATTTCGTCGCATCAGTGCTATAATGTAACCCACATTTTCAACTTTCCGAGAAAATGAAGGTTGAAGTTTTTAGACAACATTTCTCCTAATGTTGACAAAGCATGACGTATTGTTGTATTTATCCCAATGAAAACTGACATTAGCTGTTCATTGAACCACATATTGTTTTCTGTTTATTCCCTCGTTTTCTTTTAAAAAGCAATAGCTTGTTTGGAGATATGACATGCCAGCGACGATTCGTTTCCGTGCTATAATGAAGTTGTGCTAATAAATGCAGATTAAGCTAAATATGGTGGCAATCGCATGTGTCTATGAACTAAAAAGTGCCTATTCTACACTATGAAAATTCACCCATGTGCATCATCATACAGAAATGTGTGGAACAATCACAAAATTTAAATCACCAAATGATCACGTGACTAACATGGAGATACTGCCATATAGCACACATTTTAGAATTCACAAAACAAAACAGAAGTCACGCGGACAACCTGAAGCGTCCGATTGGCTGCTGTTGGACATACGACCTCATAGCACGAATAATTGTAAAGATCGCTGGAGATAGGACATTTGCTTCACTGGTTTGTGCGAATATTTGTCATCCAATGCAAGGACAGTTTGGCCCATCGGATTGTATTTTTTCTCACGATTCGAATGGTATCAAATACTCATTTCCCGCCAAAATGGATATACGACATTATAGCACTGATGAGTCGAGATTTTGTCAACACGCGGGAAGCCACCAAAAGATTGAAAATAAATAGTTTTGATGTATATGAGCCACATACATGTATATGAGCCAACTATCAACTGCATCCACCACTCACAACTTCCATTATGTGATAAGCTGGGCAGAGTCTACCATTTTCGTTTTGGAACCATATTAGATAAAATTTATTGTTTCTTTTTGTCTATTTGGTATATTTGATCAATTATTTTGTAGACAAGATCTGTTCATCCCTAAATATCAAATGTGACCAGAACCCCAAAGTCGCTTTTGGTTAAATTTCATACCACATTCGTTATAACTTATTAGTGAACGACCAGAGTAAACTATGATCTAATCTATTAGAAATGTCATTGCTGTAATGATCAGTTGACACGATCATTGAAAGAATATACCCATTGTTTCCCAGTTCATGGAGCAACAAGTGATAAACAGAAGTGATAGAAAATAGTATTTTTCACATCGGGTGGCCATTTTGGCAGCCATTTTTGGTACTGATTTTTAAGTTTTTACATAGAGCTAGCATAATGGCATCATAAAGAGGTATACATTCGTATTTATTTAGTCAATTTTATTCATCAACCACTACTTATAATGGATTGAATGACACTGTGATCAATATCCGCCATTTTCCATATTTTGACCGCCATTTTGGCAGCCATTTTGAGACAAAGCGCCAATTTGGGTTTCATTGAATTGGAGTATTTATAGATATTGGTATGCCCAACTTACATTGTACAGTTCTGTCCATTTCTTGTTGATATATGACTGTAATCACAATGGAGAGTTTTGTGGAATTTTATACCGCGTTCTGTAAAATCGAATTTTTGAGGGTGCAGATGAGTCTGGGACCCCATTTATGGTATCTTTCATTGCTCCAATGATGAATTAACATGAATATGACTAATCAATGTCACCAGTCTGAACCATTATCAAACAACAGGAATTGATCTTTAAGATATTAGGCAAAAACTTCAAATGTTCTAGTTTAGGCCGCCATTATGGCGGCCATCTGGGACGATGGGTTCCATTTTTGCCATAAACAGGTGGCACAACATTTTACCTTTGCAAAAATGTATACATTTGTATACATATGACAACATTTGTTCTCACTGTTATCGAATTAATCTCAGTCAGAGTATCTTTTGACTAACGGCAGCCATGTTGGATCCTGAATTTTGCCCAAAGCGGATTTTAGCGGATTTTGGATATGTTATACACGAGATTCTCCCGCGTCGAATGACACCAAAACCGCTTCTATACCAATTTCTTCCGGGTCGAACCCTCTGACGACCACACTAACCGTAGAAAACCATGCAGTGTGATTATAAAATATTCAAAAACTTGTAAACTATTTGAATAATAACACTTTTGGTTGTTGCAAACCGGACATAATCAAAATGGCTATTCCTGACGTTTTGCAAACACCAGCGCCACCATTATTTAAAAAAAATTGAAACCTGTTTACATGTATGTTCTTGAATATGTTTCATGCAGACGCTAGCTATTCTCAAATCGCTCGCATTAGCCAAACAACGCAACGTGACAACTTTAGAAAAATAACGTGTCGTGTTTGAACAGTTGTCCAACAGTTGGAAAGCTCGATGTACCAATTGGAAAATTGCAGCCCAGGGGTGGACATGAATTTTTCATGAGCTTGGGGATTTTTATCTGGTGGAAGGGGGTGCAGTTGGAATTTTAATTTTAACACCTCAACTGACATTCGCTTACCATGCCTCTCAATTATCTCTCCATTCGGATGTAAAAGGACACATTGAAATGTGCCACTCTTCATTTGTTGGAATGTTTACACCCCCGGTCAAGTGGACCTGCTAATATGCTATTATGCTGGTGGTCCTGTTGAATTGCTATGATGCGGGTAGGGCAAACTGGTGCCGTTACGAAAAAATACCGTTAATTTTTCTGATGTTGTCGTCATTTTTGCGATGTTTCGCTAATCCGAGCGATTTGAGAGAAAAACTGTATGTGTATGAAACATTCAAGAACATATATATTTTTGAAAAATATAAAAATAACTGCGCTGGTGTTTCTAAAATGACGTGAATAATCATCTTGATTGTAGTAGATTTTCAACTGATACAACCAGTAATAAAAATATTTCGCAATAAATATGTTTTTGAATGTTTGATACGCATAATGCCTTTTGCTGTATATGTTCAGATTATCGGAACACCGCGATAAAGACAAATTAAAAAAAATATAACGGTACTTTTTGTTAACAGCATCAGTTTGCCCTAACAGCATCATAACAAGTCAACAGGACCCAACCGCATCCTAGAACATTAGCAGGACCACTTGACCAAGGGTGGTTTAGATACTATACGTAGGCGACGCAGACAGAGAACACTTAAACGAATCATGTACTGTTGCTGTTGAGAAAACTTGGGGGTCAACAAACTTCTTGGTTCAGATCAGGTTCACCGAGTTATGGTACAAAAAGGTTAAGTTATGCACAAATTTGCATTTTCAGAAAGAAAATCGCAGATAAGACGTTATTATCCTGATACATGAATAATATGGTAATAAAACTATAATCAATAGTCAAAAATCAAAACGAACACAATAGAATAATTTGGCCCTCACGTCACAATGTGCTAAATGCAGTATTTTTTGTGCCCGTGCACTCAACGCGTACCGAAGCACATAGTCTGAAGTACGTCAATGCCACTGTATTTGATGCACCCGTTAGATCAATAAGATAATAAGTCCCTCGAACCGTCCGTCCGTTAACATTTTGGTTTCCGACCGATAACTCCAGTTTGGATTATTTGATCAGAAGCAAAGTTTTTTTTTCTTTAAATATATTTCATTGAAGAAAGAAAAACAAAGTAGAAATGGCAGTGTACTACGGTGGCTGAAATAGGACATTGACAATATTATTGATAAGTTCTCGAGATAAGTTCTCAATATTTTAAGACAAGTTCTTAATATTTCGAGATACTCTCTCGAAATTTCGAGATAACTTCTCAATATTTTGAAATAATTTCTCAATATTTCGAGATAACTTCTCAATATGTTGAGATAACTTCTCAATATTTCACGAAGTTATAGCTGAATTTGTAGGAGTATATAGGCTCGTAGCCTCTATCCGGAAGCGAAGTGGGCTATAGGGTGTATTTACATTGCTGTATATCTGTATACAGATCTGTGTGAGGTCACGTGTCGCAGATTACTGTGATCACAATATGACTACTGATAGTGAACGCGCGCTCATCAGTACTCTGGTAATTGACAATTCACTATGAGTTGTGTCAGTTTAGGAAAGACAAAAAAAAACTATCAGCAGACCAAAGCAGTGTATTCTTACACCAGTTGATAATGGTTCGAAAATTCGCATGAGAACAAATCGCATAGGATTTACATAATAAACAACAATGTACGCAAATAGAAATAGGGCTTCTTCATCTACGACCCCTATCACAGAAATGTGCGGAATTTCTAATCACAATTTTGTGAGCATATAATAACAAAATTACCTAGATTATATGCTGCGCTATAGTCAACGTCAGTGATAGCGGCCTTGTTATGCGTTTGCGGTCGCCCTGTTGTTCACTGAATGTACTAAGGTATTATCGAACTCCAAGAGGAACAAATACTAATAAGATATATTGTATATAGTAAAAATTAACTTTAACTACTTTGTCATCACACGCACCAGCACACACGTTCTCGATTACACAGTGTGAAATACATGGATTGAAATGACAAAGACAGATTAAACACATTCGCCAATCCCGAGTAACAATTAATCAAATCAGATTTGCCTGTCGCAATGCATCGGTGTTGACCGTGACTTGGTACGGACACGATTTTTGCTCACACGAACGATTACCGTTTTCTTTCTGTGTGCATTTCTATATCAACCCGTTTACACTAGTTTGCGTGTAGAACTATATACAGATATACAGCAGTGTAAACAACCCCTTTATAGCCTCTATCGTCAACAAACTATATACAGATCTACAGCGGTGTGAACTCACCCATAACCTCTATCCTCAACAGACTATATACAGATCTACAGCAGTGTAAACTCCCCCATAGCCCCTATCCCCAACAAACTATATACAGATCTACAGCAGTGTAAACTCACCCATAGCCTCTATCCTCAACAAACTATATACAGATCTACAGCAGTGTAAACTCACCCATAGCCTCTATCCTCAACAAACTATATACAGATCTACAGCAGTGTAAACTCACCCATAGCCTCTATCCTCAACAAACTATATACAGATCTACAGCAGTGTAAACTCACCCATAGCCTCTATCCTCAACAGAGGACCAATATTTTTGCATATAGTCAACACCAAGCTGTGCGATATTTATCATTCGCGATGTTCCCAGATACCAAGATGATAGACCAATTTAGTGCTATGAATGTGATATTTAGGTTAGAAAAGAAAAGTAGGGTTATCTTTATTCGGGCCGTGCAGGTTTACCAGAGTAAGCAGAAGTAAGTCGTATTTTTTCAATAGATATGTCGAGCAGAATAAAATTCCCATTTGGATTTTTTCGGGTTTTGTGTATTTTATATTCGAAGTTGCTTTTAAAAAGGATTTCTACACCTCTAGTCTGAGAAAATTATGTTGAACTTATTATCTGAACATTTCCTAAGGGATGACTACTCAGCAATGAATATTTAGTATAGAAAGTATTAATGTTACGCGCTTTCGGTCGTAGATCGGTCGAAAGATCGCAACATCACTAAACATTAATGCGTAAGTCTAAAATAGTGTATCTCTTCAATAGTATCCATATTTTGGGATATGGAGTTAAATGAAAGTGAACGAAGAGTATAAACAGGTATGGTTATTAGACACATGGTTTTAACCTGGATGTGTGTAGTAATATAGCACAATCATGTCCAAAAAACCAGTAGTCAGAAATGTTAACGCCATCAAGACCATATTTTTAGGTGTATATAAAATATATTGGAGATTTAATATGTAAATGTTTTCGTATGTGTGTATATGGTGTGTGTGCTTGGTTTTGACGCACGTGAAAACATTTTTTAATCGGACGTGCCAAACTAAAGTTATGATAATTATGAAATATTTACACAACATGCGTCAAGTATACTGTGTTCACAAAGGGCGCATACGTTCCAATTAGTTGAACGGTTCATCGGTAAACATGAAACACCCATTGCATGGATACACCAATAACGATCTTCGTTACATGGTTCAAGTGCGCAAATACCGAGTACGTATTAATCACATTTAGTCCATCACCTCCCACGACAGGGCCATATATGCTATGCTTGCCAATATACACCATAAGAGGGCGTATTATTGACAATGTGAGCAATCGTATTGTTGATTTTCGTAATGTAAATGTGTTTTCCGTACGAATATAACGGACCTCATGCGAACATTTCCCACCAATGAATATTATTTATTTGCAGTTGTATTTATTATCATTTCGTCTGCTATATATCCTTAACACCCCCGCAATGATTAACAGACCATTCCAGATTTTCAGTGTATACTTTTGTATAACTGAGTGGGAAAATCCATTTACGTAGAAAGGGTTAACTCAATAAAATGTCGCAGATTAAAGCATCTTAGAATTCATGTAAGCAATCCTGATAATAGTGTGTCTGTCATTTGCAGAATGAGGTCCCCAGAGGGTGAATTTAGTGACGTTATCCCACATGGCGGGCTAGCGTAACCAAATTCACCATCTGCATGGGGACCTCATTCTGCATGCTTAGGCCTCATTTATGCTATGGGAGAACTAGGGTCAGATTAAAGTTCCCCAGTTGAAGTTGGTGATGTTCATTCACACGTTAGTCATCTCGATTATGCATTTTATCTTTTGCAAATTAGGGATATAGAAACTTCCGAGAACGGAAAAGGTAACCAAAAACAATGTTAAATTGAGCTATTAATTAATTAAACTATATATAGCTACTTCCCAGAAGATGAGGCTTAGGCAGAATGAAGTTCCCAGAGGGTGAGTTTGGTGATGCTAGCCCACTGTGCGGGATAGCGAAACTAAATTTTATCCTCTGGGCACCTCTTCTGCAAATGACAGATACACTAATCAGGCTTGCATGTAAGACATATTCGAACGCGAAAACACGCTGTCAGAGATTGGATTTTTTTCGCGAATGGATATCTCAAAGGTAGTAATTTATTAAAAGCCTTTATCTTAAAACGATCTAATATATAATATGCCAAGGTCGTTACTGCGATATGCTGTGTTCTATATATATGGTGTATTAGTTATCTGACAAGTATATATAGAAAGAAGTTAACAGAAATTGTGAACGGTTTCTCGATAAGTGGGTTTTTGCTACCCCTCCCCAAACACGTTTTTGGTCGAAAAATTACATATTCTTTATATAACAACTTTACCAATTTTTCTGATTGATCTTAATGGGATCTAACATGACTCGAATGCTAAAAAGTAGGCCCGGAGACATCGTTTAAGTGATTAAACACATCCTCATGCTTCCAGACCCCCTATAGTTACAGCAACAACATTTTATTGATAACAGCTAATTTTACCTGCATTGGCGTCGACTTTTTGGACTGAAATATTTACTATAAACAACAAATGACACACAATAATTATATACATATAGTCTGGTAAATATCAAACAGAATCACCTTTGTTGCCAAAGTGATTGTTTGTGTCCCTCTAAATCATAAGAAATATAGAAAATAAATGTTATGTTAATATGAATCCCCGGAATAGTCCCATCTAGGTGGCAGTTCTCTCAGTTTTATATACCACTATATATATCTAAAGTAAAATACTATGATGTGTAGCTGAGAAATAGACAATAGTAAACTGTTCTGAGTAGCGTACGCTTTTTCTCCTCGAGTGAGATATTAGTTGTATATTTACTGACCGAATCCTTTGCTGTGAGCAAGATTTTTCTCCACTTCTATATGATCACCCTATACCGGCGTGTTTCACATCACTTTAAAGAGTGTCTCATTTATGTGCGGCAAATTGAAAACTATTACTTTAACATGTTTTGACAAAGTATATGAAGTTTGTTTATTATAATTCGTGTATTTATAGTAACATTATTTGATAACTTGAACGTGGCAAGAGTGTGAAATTACGAGTCGCCTTAAACGGACATGGCTTGTTCGAGCTTCCAAATTATGTTTACGTAATGTCACGGTGGGGAATCACGTGGTTTCGAGTTCAAAATGGCCGATGAGGTCGCAAACGCGACCAGAAACGAAGAAAAAGGTAATAAACTATGATAATTCTATATTACATAGTACTTTGGCAGCTTGGAACATATGTTATACTATTTTTCAAACAAGCTGATACCTCATTTGTGTCCAAACTCACGGTTGTTTGCTCTAACATTGTGACCGAAGTTGTCAGTCGAAGGATTAACCAATATGTATGGCGGGCGTATTGTACGAACCTCCGACTGGCAACATCGGTCAGAATGTTATAGAAAACCACTGAGTATTTTCGAACAAATAAGGAATCAACTTGTTTTAAAAATAAACATGCATATGCTCGTAACCGTGAACATGCTATGTTTTGTGTTACTTCCTCGTATTTTATGTTTTTTGAACGGTTGCATTCGCCTCTGCCATTTTGAATGCCTGGTACTCACCAACATCGAAACCACGTGATTCCCCACCGCGAATTTGTAAGGAGTTATAAGATAGTTTAACAAATACACGAATATCTTGTATACCAGCTTCATATGCTCTGAATAATTCTTGCCATTTTCCAGCTGTTTCGATTTTTATGACAGAAGTTAAACAAGCGCTCCTTATTTCTACCATATAAGGAATAGACTAACACGGAACGCTCTTTTCTGTTCCATGTCGTAGAAATGGCTGTTATGTGTTTAGGACCCAAACATGTGTTCAAGGTTGTATTTTTTATGATTTCAATGCGTCTTTCTTGGATAATGATTGATGCTCTTAGAAAGGTAGTTCAAGTATTTATCGACCTATTTCGATCCCGGGAGAAATTCTAAAGTGAATATTATACATGTATGTACATGTAGTATGCGTGTTTTGGAGCGCATTCAAACAGCCAGTCTTTCCAAACCCAAATGACGTATCGATGTTGTTATGAGCTTGCAGTTATTAGCTGTTGCGCATTCGCCGAGAAATAATTGCAACTAGCCACGTGGGCGCCGACCAATCAGAATGCTGGATTTACTGATGACAACACTTAGTATATGTAAACATACTGTCATAACAGAATGAATATTAAAATATAGACAGTCTTTCGTGACAATACCAAATTTACTATTTACGCGATATTTATGATTTGTATAAGAAAATAATCTTTCTGTTTTGGCAGCTTAACTATGTAAGTATTTTAATAGCAATACCCAACACGAAGGTCATCCACGACTTTAAGCAAATGTACGAAGTTTTCGCTGTGCGACGGGGTCTTCGAAAAATGTCTCACTGTGTCATCAGGGGTAATCTGACCGTTCAAAGAAGTTAACCGTCGATGATTGTATGCCCATTAATATTGACTATTGTCTGAAGTTGATATTCTCGTTGGTAGAAATCAAACATACTGTAATTATTACTTGCCGTCCACTCAGACCCCGCATGTACAAATTACGGATTCGGACATCCAGATTATATTTACGCAGAAGCCTGTAATGTACAATAAGTTCGGATGGAGCAACATTCGAACGCACAACCAGGAAGTAGTAACATACACTGTATAATAAACCCCATCTGCTTACTTGACGAGCCATCTCATTGTGTCGGCTTCATGGCCAAAAAATCAATCAGATGCTCTCATTCTCTCCGTCTCTCTCTCTCTCTCTCCCCTCTCTCCCTTTCTCTCTCTCTCCCTCTATATCTCTCTCTCTCTCTCTCTCTCTCTTTCTCCATATCTCTCCCTTTCTCTCGTTCTCTCTCTCTCTCGCTGTATCTCTTTCTCTCAAACCCTCCCTCTATCTCACTGTACCACATCGCTTCACCATACACACTCTCTCTATCTCTATCTCGATATATATATATATATATATCTCTCTCTCTCTCTCTCTCTCTCTCTCGCTCTCTCTCTCTCTCTCTCTCTCTCTTCGTCCCTCTCTGTATCCCTCCCATCATATGTCCTCTTTCTCTTCATATATCTACCTCATTCTCTCTCAATCAGCATATTTATTGAAGGAACGAGTCTTATGGTCGACTCGCATATATAAGAGAATGCATTGGCACAGGGTAAAAAAATCCCGACTTACGACTGGATTTGATATGGCGGATCACATAGGAAGACAGCCAATCCTTGTTGTGCCTCTCCTTCACAATAATTGCACCAAACTTTTGAATTATTATTGATGCTTCGCTGTACATAGCTTAAAGTGATGTGAAACACTCTGGTAGGGTGATCAAATAGCTTAAAGTGATGTGAAACACTCTGGTAGGGTGATCAAATAGAAATGGAGAATAATAATTAAATGTAATGACTCTCGATGGCGAAATCATTTGTGTGTGTTTATCGTCGATAGTTGCGTCCCGAATCGAGATGTAAATATTTACAAATGAGCGTAGTTCAGGCGATGGTTTCTATGGAGTGGTATGGTCGATTTCTTTGAAATTTTCGGCGATATTAGTAGAATACTACACACATTCCCCAGCTTGGCATAACGTCTGAGTACTAACTTATCAGTTTCACGCATCCGAACAAGTCCATAATATGTCTTTAATGATTGTGTGAATAAAACATCATCTACCCTAGACCAGCTGGTGTATCAGACATGAAGTTTCCAACTGTTGAATTTGTTTACCAAAGTTGGGGGTGAGACAACCTCACCCCACCGCCACGTACTGTACCAGTCAAAAGAAGTGGTATATTAAGCGCGCTATTTTCGCGCCCAATATCGCAATAATATTGCAAGAGGAAATGCTTATAAGCGCGCCGCTTGTGATATTATTGCAACATTTTGCGCTTAATATCGCAATATTGCGCGCTTAATATTGCGACTTCTTGCGCTCAAAATGGTGACATTTAAAGCAAATTATTGCTTCTTTTATATTGTTTATTGCATAAATAGGACAATGTTTTAGATTTGTATATAATTATAGTTGTAAATGCTATATGTACACTATATGCACAGTATTTATATAATATAAATATAACTCTATCGGGTCTATATGAAATTTTGCGCGCTTAATATCGCAATATTTTGCACTCAATATCGCAATTATAAGCGCGACAAATGTTTGGTATTGCGCTATAATCGCGCCTGTTTCGAAATTATATAAGCGCGCTCAATATCGCAATAAAGGCGCGCCTCAATACACCGCTTCTTCTAACTGGTACTGTATGATTAAAAAGTTCTAAACACAAATGTCATCTTATAATTACAGCTTCTACTAAGAAAATGAAGGTGTCAAGCCAGATTAACGAGGAGATGCGCGGATATATACCGATTATTGACCATACGGCGATATAAAACCAGAATAAAGAATTCGCTATTGGAAGTATGTCAACGATGTTGCTGCACGTATGAAGTTCTTCATATATAATCGCGGGTGATGAAATAGCCATTTGTTAACGATGTATTTATGGGAGTCAGTAGAGAGAATCCGCTTCTAGTGATTGTACGGGGTGTATGGTTTCTACGTACACGGTGTCCTTGGTAACTGTGTACTACGTATATATTCATGTGCAGCATGTGATTGAGGCTAGGTGTCGTTAATATTGCTTGGAACACGCATGAAAGACGCAACGCAAGTTTCAATAAGCCAAAGTGAAACCAATACAAATGTATTGACGAAATTGAATCATTGACGAAACCAATTGAGTGTGTCCATAACTGTCGATTACAGGCAGGCGCGACAATTAGACCATGAGACATCCAATGTTGGACATTTACAAATGTTAATGTCTCCAAACATCAACACCCGAAGCTTTGATCAAGTTTGCATTCGTGTGTATATAATCACCACCCATTCACTTCGTGTACTCGCTGGAAGTGAAATCTCCCTGGTAACCTGGGTAAATGCTTGCGATTTCAGATAGGTGAATACTTGATCCGCTGTGATTCTACTGCGGTTTCAAAGGAACCAACACAATTCAATTCAATGGACATGGTTCTTTTTGTCCGCCGGACTGATGGAGAGACACTTTCTCGTTGCGATGCTGTGTCAAAATAAGAGACAAACTACACTGGATACATCAGTTCGGTGTGTGTTTTCTGGATCACAAGCGAGCGGATTTGAAAGACTTTGCAAACGAGGATGAAACACAGGTTGTTTCACGTGCTTAAATTCACAATTTCACCTCTATCATGCCAATGCGTAGTATGTACAGTAATGCTCTAATTAATCGACCTCTTAACCAAAGCAGAATTATGGGTAACTTTTCAGGATTTAGTCGGATATATGGCTTGTTGCCATTCATCGGAAAGCTCTCGGGGAGAGCTTTCCGATGAATGGCAACAAGCCATATTTCCGACTAAATCCTGAAAAGTTACCCATAATTCTGCTTTGGTTAAGAGGTCGATTAATTAGAGCATTACTGTATATGGGAAATCACATTGACAAGCTGAGACATACACATGTGTTTCGGTGGCGACTCTAACTTTTCAACAGTATTAGGACAAGGGGCTTTAGAAAACCGACTCTCCCTATATATACGACGAGCACACGATTAGATAGCGAAAGAGATACTTGCTCTGTGTTCACGATTAGACAGCGATTGATATTAAATCGCAATAACACGTGGCACGCGAGGTCAGGATTGAGGCTAGGATTATTGGCGAAATAACAGAGTTGTTTGAAACAGTGCATTTAAAGAGGTATCGCTATTTAATAGTGAACCCGGATTAAATATCTTTCGTTATCTAATCATGTGACTATTTGGTGGTTAATGCGTGGGCTCACCCCGTTGTGACCTCAGTTTGAGTGAACCAGACTACTGAACAGCTATACGCGTTTGAACGTCTGAAACATTCCGATATCCTTTGTTTTTCCATCGGTATATAAATCAATCTCTATATAGAGCGCACCAGTCTCACATGTACTTATTTTCTGACTCTGTCGCCGGCTGGGTACCGGTCTGTGGTTTTCTATATTTAGCGCGTGTTTTTCTAGCCAAAATTGCGATATCAATGGCAACTAAAGTCAAATTTCTTATGTACTTTGACAAAAATTCCCGCAATAAAAACTTATTGAAATAATGGAGAATTATAATAGAGCGTAGTTTTGCTGACGAATTTCGCACGCTCCTCAGCAAAATGGCAGCAAATTAGAACTCTTGTGTTTTACTGGCCATGCATGTTGTAATCCATGTGCGTTTAGACTTTTGTGTTGAAAACATTATCGGATGCTCTGTTCCATTAGTATATATATTAATATCGTGGATGTCCACCAAATGTTGGTGAAGTGTCGCCGGTAGCAGCGGTCTTACCGAGTCATCAAGGGAGGTAAACCATGCATGTGGGTATATAGGGCTTTTCTCGCATATTGCCTCGATTCATGGTTGATTGAATCTGACAAATGCAACTGCTCGTCCATTTCCGTGGCTTATGATAATAGACTCGCATACTTGTAGGAACCATATCTGCCGGACTACGTCAAGTCACCTGACCGGTCATGTGATCATTTCCCCCTGTATTCAATTTTGATGTACACAATGCACAAAATAGTACGGATATGATGTTAAAGTTGTAATTACTGTTTAAAGGCACGGGCGGCGTTCGTTGCAGAAATATTCATATTTGTTCAAATCGCCATCAACTGAAGGAATATTAAAATATATATAGTTTTGTTCATATGCCAAACATAATCAGCGCGTAAATAGCATTTTGTCGTCAAGGCGTACGATGGTGTACGTAAACAAGAGCCTGCTCGTGTTACAGAAGTTTTGCTTCTGTTTACATAACACAGCGCAATTATATTGGTTAATCACACACAAATGATATAAACGCTCTTTATTATTTCCATATCAAGAAAACAGTAACAAATAGCGCTCTTTATGTTTACCATATCCGGATCTAAACAAAAGCCAGGTTGTGTAACGTTTTTTTCTTTTGTTTACATAACAAAGGAAAAACATTTGACAATAACATACTGTTTATGCCATATTTCTGATTGGTATAAGAACAAGGTCTGTCTATATTTTACTATTATTTCTGTTTATGGCGGTTTTTGACGGAGGTGAATATTTTAACAGCATACCCACCCGCCAACGCCGCCTGTATCTTTAATTCGCCATTGTTTTATTTGAAAACAAAAGTCAAATAAATGTATCATATTCTTTTAAATTTTAAAATCGCGTATTGAATTAAATCTGCGTTAAGTGGCATATCAGGTCTGTGTCCTTGTGCCAATGTCTCATATATACGGATGTGATGTGTATTTATATTATTTATAGATAAATACCAGAGCTACAGTGGTGCCCTAAATAATCGACTCCTTACCCATAGCAGAATTATGGGTAATTTTCCAGGATTTAGTCGGAAATATGGCTTGTTGCCATTCATCGGAAGGCTCTCATTGAGAGCTTGCCGATGAATGGCAACAAGCCATATTCTGACTAAATCCTGAAATATTACCCATAATTCTGCTGTGGTTAAGGGGTCGATTATTTAGGGCATTACTGTATTGGTGTTGTTACTCTGACTGACACAATAGTGCTGGGTGTCACGTTATCCCTGCTATTTGTTTCAGGCTATCGAACATGTAGCTGTCCGATAGTTAACTCACATTGGTAATCTCATTTAAAGGTACTCAGTCCGAACAGACGGTGCCCATACCATCAAGATACAACAACATCAACATTTCTTCAATATACGCCTTATTTATGAAGAATCGAGTTATTGCAACAAAATAATGCTAACCTCTGCCAACTAAGCTATCAAATTTGACAAAACTTGTTATTTATCAACAAAATATGGCCGTATTATCACTAAAGTATCACGAAATTTGACCGTATTACCACTTGATTTTAGAGTTATCCGCAATTTTGTCTGAGACCCTCAGTTTAACCACGTGTTTCTGGGCCACATATTATTACACATCTCGAGAAATAACAAAATTCAAAAATCGATATCTGATCACTCTGAGCTTTGACGGGTGGGTTCCTCGACTCGAATAAAATATTTATTTTACCCCCGAAACCACAGAAATAATAATTTAGGAGCGTCTGGTCGGACTGAGTACCTTTAAAAATGAATGTTATGACTATAAGGCATTACTCACTCCTGGTCAAGTGACCCTGCTAACGTTCCATGATGATGATAGGTCCTGTTGAGTTGCTATGATGCTGTTAGAGCAACATGTTAACCCTTTACCCAACAGAACGGCCCTGTGCCAATGCATTCTCTTATATATGCTAGTCGACCATAGGTCGCCTCGCATATATAAGAGAATGCATTGGCTTAACACATTAAAAATTATAAAATTGTTTTTAGGCCAATGCATTCTCTTATATATGCGAGGCGACCTATGGTCGACTCGCATATATAAGAGAATGCATTGGCACAGGGCATAACTGTAGCTATCACAATGTGGTCAAGGAGCCGGTTCCAATGATATCCATATTGGTATGGTTCTATTGAGACAGACCGAAGATATTTTAGGCTGTAGAAGCTTTATTTGGCCGGTTTTGGCCGTTTTGTTGGGTAAAGGGTTAAGGAAAAGTACCTTCATTTTTTTTCTAAAGTTGTCATTTTCGCGGTGTTCCCGGATAATCTGATCATATACATGAAAAGACAGTATGTGTATCAAACATTCAAAAACACACATGTAGCGAAATATGTTAATACTGGTTGTGTTAGTTGTTGCAAATGGACTATGATGAAGATGGCTATTCGCGTCGTTTTGCGCATCCATAATTATTATTTTATTTTTTTTTAAATATATTTCACGGTGGGGAATCATGTGGTTTCGAGTTGATGAGTATCACGCATTCAAACTGGCCGAGGTGATCTAAAACGCGACCAGACGCGAGGAAAAAGGGCAATACATTAAGATATGACATATAACATTATTTTGACAGCTACGAGCAGATGCTATACTATGTTTCAAACAAGCTGATACCTCATGTATGTCCAAATTCATATTTGTTTCCTCTAACATTCTGACCAAAGTTGTCAGTCGAAGGATTCTCCAAGATGTATGGACTGGTGTATTCCACGCACCCCCGACTGTAACTTTGGTAAGAATGTTATGGAAAACCACTAAGTATTTCCGAACAAATAAGGTATCAACTTGTTTCAAAAATAAACTAGTATATGCTCGTAGTAGTCAAACTGCTAAGTTTTGTGTCAGTTCCTCGTATATTATGTTTTTGTGCGTTTGCAAATTTTGAATGCGTGGTACTCACCAACATCGAAACCACGTGATTGCCAATCGTGTATATGTTCTTGAGTGTTTCATACAGACATGGCGTATTACTCAAATCGCTCATCTTAACAAACACCTCGAAAATAACAACTTTAGAAAAATAACGGTACTATTGCATAAAGGCATCAGTTTGCCCTACCAGAATCATATCAATTCTACAGGACGCACAAACAGTATAGCAGACAAGCAGGACTTGACCAGTGATGCTACTTAACAAACTAAGAAGTTAAGTTTTATTCGCTAACTGCTTTTGGTGTTGTCTTTTCGACTTTCGATTAGCTCGCGATGACGCCACTTCCACAGCATGGGTGTTATGTCATCATGACAAATACAGCTGAAACCAATACGCCCTGTCACTGAGTCGCGGCCATATTGGATCCAGCCAAACCGTTCCGTTATTTTTAGTGCTACATGCAGGTCAAGTTCTGGAGTAGCATTCCATATATGGAGCTTTTGAATATTCATACATGGAAAGCTACTACAGAACTTTGACATGTAGCACTAAAAAAACGGAACGGGCTGGATGGAACCAATATGGCCGCGACGCAGTGACAATGCGTATTCGTTATATTTATCTCGTCCAACAAGTAATCCTCTAAAAGATGCCAAATCCGATTTGACGAAACTAATATGCGTCGATTTCATCTACGGGAACAGAGTGACGTTTGTAGAATGTATGAGGCCATTAATGGGAGGTGTTGGTGGTCAGGTGTCTTCAAGTTTCGCAAACTCGAAAAATGGTGACAGAAGTCACTGGAACATTTATATCTTCTCAAATGTCACATTGAGGTAAATAAAACGATGAATGTGCGATGTTAGACATCTTGGCACAATTTCCGAGAAAATTATGACGTAGTGACCCGGACCGGGACTTTCAAAAGGCAGTTTTATCAGGTCAGGAATGTTGTTCTGGTGACAAATAGCAATTCTTTACGAAATTTATTAACCGGGTGCACTAAATTTGATTCCAGCCGAACTTTAGCGAGGCTCAAATCGAATTTAGTGGACGAGTTTAATAAATTTCGTATAGAATTGCGACGAATTTGAGATCTTATTTATCACATTTTAGCAAGGAAAAACACTATCTAAACGGCTGGCGTTAAAAAAAAATAATATTGATTTTCTTATCACAACCAAAGAGGAAGTAAAGACACCTTCAAGAATAACTATAGTTCCATTTGAAATATGTCTTTTCGTTTTGACAAAATTATTTAATCACCCTTATCACCAATGTTGATCTCAGTCAACACTAAATAACCCAACGCAAATCGAATATCATAATTATATTCTAATTAACATATTATTACAGTTTGACATCGACATCATTGCGCCAAGCTCTAAGGTCACTGTTCGTGCCGATAATACACGTATATCTTATTAAAAACTATGAAGCCGGGTTTAGGGGCTAATTGTGTGATAAAGAGCTTTTATGGTTCCCTTGCTTATTATGTGCGAATATTACAGAGCGTTCCTAAAAATATGATTTGAAGCATATTCTCATTATTTTTGGATGAATCTGTTGGGACAGTTGGGTGCAATGCTCACTGTGCCTACGCGTGTTACGAATGATACCGAATGCAATTAATTTTCGTGCTTTATTTCCCCGATGAGCGAAAAATGTGCAGGATATTTTGACAAAATGGTTGTTAAATCAGATAGGGTATCTTTAAATATCTGTCAATCTATACTTCTCTTATCTCGTCTGGGAGAATACGAAAGCGCGTTGGGGGCATCCGAAACACCACCGCACCCCAGGTATTCAAATACACAACTCGTTATAACGTCAAGTCGTTATAACGACTTCCAACAACTAGTCATAACTACTTACAACAAACCCGTCATAAAGACTTCCAAGCCGTTATAACGAGTTGTCGGAAGCTGTTATAACGAGTGTTCGGAAGTCGTTATAACGAGTTGTCGGAAGTAGTTATAACGAGTTGTCGGAAGTCGTTATATAACGAGTGTTCGGAAGTCGTTATAACGAGTTGTCGGAAGTCGTTATAACGAGTTGTTGGAAGTTGTTATAACGAGTTGTCGGAAATCGTTATAACGAGTTGTCGGAAGTCTTTATAACGAATTGTCGGAAGTCGTTATAACGAGTTGCCGGAAGTCGTTATAACGAGTTGTCGGAAGTCGTTATAACGAGTTGTCGGAAGTCGTTATAACGAGTTGTTGGAAGTCGTTATAACGAGTTGTTGGAAGTCGTTATAACGAGTTGTTCGAAGTCGTTTTAACGAGTTGTTGGAAGTCGTTATAACGAGATGTTGGAAGTCGTTAAAACGAGTTGTTCGAAGTCGTTTTAACGAGTTGTTGGAAGTCGTTATAACGAGTTGTTGGAAGTCGTTATAACGAGTTGTTCGAAGTCGTTTTAACGAGTTGTTGGAAGTCGTTGTAACGAGTTGTCGGAAGTCGTTATAACGAGTTGTCGGAAGTCGTTTTAACGAGTTGTTGGAAGTCGTTGTAACGAGTTGTTGGAAGTCGTTGTAACGAGTTGTCGGAAGTCGTTATAACGAGTTGTTGGAAGTCGTTTTAACGAGTTGTTGGAAGTCGTTATAACGAGATGTTGGAAGTCGTTAAAACGAGTTGTTCGAAGTCGTTTTAACGAGTTGTTCGAAGTCGTTATAACGAGTTGTGTATTTGTATATTTGAGGGTGCGGTGGTGTTTCGGGTGACCCTAATGCGCTTTCGTAGCGAGACAATACTTCGGAGCTTTGTTATTTTCTATATGTTTTCTATTTTATTTTTTTTGCAACCGGACTATACTTTACTCAACTAATTTATTTTTGACGCATCAAAATACCCAAACTGCAAGACAGAGTTCAGTCCCCTCGCTACGCTGTTCTGGCCGCTGCCATCAGGTATATTTTCGTAACTAAATCTAACATTTTTTTTATTTAAGTGTTTTGTCACTTACAATTCTTTCTGGCTTTAACTAGCCAATTTTCAAATGAATATTGACAGTTCAATTTCTCAGAATAATGCAGAATGAATTGTAAACAACAAAAGTTTTCAATAACAAAAATGAGTGATTTCCTCATATGCTGTGTACACGATGGCAGTGTTTATTCCAGCGCAGCAGGGGACTGAACTCTGTTTTGTAGTTTGCATGTTACCAGGACAAGAAATTTTATTCCGAATGACGCTACGTGTATGATAGATCATGTCACGCATCTCTATTTTAGCTACGCCCGTAGAGATCATATTCCAACAGTGCAAAACCTGGGAACATTTTGATGTTCTGATCTGCATGTTCTGACATGGAACTGTATTACATTGAATAAACAATGCAGGGAATATATTTCGTTGTTAATACTTGTTCCTCGATAATCTACTTCCCAGTAGGGGTGGTCCCAGCTCGAGATTGCATATTTTGTGACTTTTGTGAGCTGATATAGCAATAAATATTTTGTTAATAATCCGGGAGAAATTCCATGGTATCACCCCTGGTCAAGTGGTCCTGCTAAAGTGCTAAGATGTCGGTGGATCCAGCATAATTGCTCCCAAAGCCAATTAAATCGTACAATTTCGAGTCGGACCTTCACCAACAGTATAGATACATTATTAAGGAACGGGTATTAACTAAGAAATATATTACCTGCACTGCTTTTTATTGTTATAAACTTTCCTGCCGTAACATCAAAAAGTTCCCAGGTATTGTTCTGATGAGTATGATCCATATATGCATATAACTAAGAGTAGACACTCATGGCATGATCTACAGTAATGCCCCAAATAATCGACCCCTTAACCACAGCAGAATTATGGGTAACTTTTCAGAATTTAGTCGGAAATATGGCTTGTTGCCATTCATCGGAAGCTCTCGCTGAGAGCTTTCTGATGAAAGGCAACAAGCCATATTTCCAACAAAATCCTGAAAAATTACCCATAATTCTGCTGCCGTTAAGGGATTGATTATTTAGGGCATTACTGTACGTGTATGAATGCGAACTGTGAATGTTTTATGCGGATTCAAGTTATTACAGTTTTATTATTGTTATATTTTTGTGAATGATATGTATAAAGCTATGAGAATGTTAACTATTTGATTTTCGTCCCCTAAAAAATAGCCCGAAACCACAATATCTCCCCTGGTCAAGTGGTCCTGCTAATGTGCTATGATGCTGGTGGGTCATGCTAAATTGCCCTGATGTTGTTAGGGTAAACTTATGCTCCTAAGAACCAGTACCGTTATTGTCTCGAATGTTGTAATTTTCGCGGTGTCAGCATACTCTGAACATATACAGAAAAAGCCATTAGAGTACCAGTCAAATGAAGGGAATATTAAACGCGCCATTTTCGCACCCAATATCGCAATACTATTACAAGGGAAAACGCTTATAAACGCGCCGCTTGCGATATTATTTCACTATTTCGCGCTTAATATCGCAATATTTCGCGCTTAATATTGCGATATAGCGCGCTTAATATTGCGCTCAAAATTGTGACATTTAAAGCAGATTATTGCTTCTTCTATATTGTTTGGCATAAATAGAGATAATATTTTAGATTTGTATATAATTATAGTTGTAAATGCTATATATACACTATATGTATACTATATCTATATGCACAGTTTTATCAAATAGAAATTTTGTCGCGTTCAATATTGCGACATTGCGCGCTTAATATCGCAATATTCTGCGTTTAATATCGCAATACTGAATAAGCGCGACAGATTTTTTTTATTGTGCTATAATCGCGCCTTTTTTTAATTAAGCGCGCTCAATATCGCAATAAAGGCGCGCCTCAATATACCACTTCTTCTGACTTGTACTATATGTGTATTAAAGGTACTCAACCCGTAAAGAGGGTCCCCATCTCAACAGATTCCAACAACAACAATCCGATCAGAGGGTCCTATATTACTATTTCTTTGGCTTTGGGGGTAAAAAATATTTGATTCGAGTCGAGGAACCCATCAAACAAAGCTCAGAGTTATTAGATATTGATTTTTGAAAATTCTTATGTTCTCGAGATGAGTACTTATAACTGCCGTCAATTTGGTAACATGCTCGAGATTTTACGCCAAAATTCTATTCAAACAGACAAGGATGGATAACTCTATAATCAAGTGGTAATAATTGACTACGTACTGGGCCAGAAAGAATTCCCGATAATGAAAAATAATAGATTTCTAAAATCGATATCTAACAAATCTGAGCTTTGATGGGTGACTTCCTCGACTCGAATCAAATATTTTTGACCCCCGAAGCCATTGAAATAGTAATTGAGAGGAGTTTTATCGGGTTGAGTACCTTTAAACATTGAAAAACATATATTTTACGAACTATTTTATTACTTGTTTTATTAGTTGTTACAAATCGACTATAACCACGATGGCTATTCTCGTCGTTTTGCAAATACCAGCGTAGCCATTATTAAATTTAAAAATATATATATGTTCTTTAATGTTTTATACAGGCGCTGGCTTTTTCTCAAATCGCTCGGATTAGCCAAACACCACGAAAATGACAATTTAAGGAAAAATAACGGTACTTTTCGTAACGGCATCAGTTTGCCCTACCAGCATCATAGCAATTCTGCAGGACCCCAAACATCAATTTAGCAGGATCACTTGACCAGGGGTGAATATGAAAATATGAGGATCATTTAACTATCAATATGACTCTCTACGTTTTGACATTCCCATGCACTGGACCGTAGGATAGTTCCGTATAATGGGAGTCGTCATAATAATGGTTATCGGCAGACCTGTTCCCAGCGGACAAAACTCTCAGACAGCATGCGGGGAGGCATATTACCACAAACTCCCCCACATACAATAACCCAACATCTACCAGCGGTGTCTCTTACCGATAACACCTCTGTCAAAATACCAATAAAATTTTCGTCTGATATTAAATTAATATAATAACACCACCGAGTTAATGCGGTTAAGGACCACATGACCAGAGGTGATACAGGGGTTAAACATGAAATGTATCTTATAAAACAATGCATCAGTTAATTGTCTCAGCGGACGTGCCAATGCAATATAGGAGATTATAACACTATACGGTATAAGCAGACAAAATAGTCCCACACAAACAGACAAAATAGTCCCACACAAACAGACAAAATAGTCCCACACAAACAGACAAAATAGTCCCACACAAACAGACAAAATAGTCCCACACATATCTGACAATTATTTGAGAAACTCATTACTTATGGACCGGTTTGAACACGATTCTGGTATTATGTGATCAGTCTGTGTTGTCAGCGACAAAATTATTATTGAACACGTATTTTCTCCAATTTACAATAATCTTGTAACTTCTGGTATTTGGACAGTATTGATGACGTTTGAGAGTTAGTGACGCTATGAGAGCTGACAATAACCCTGATTGAAGATGGACTATCATCTCCTCCTATAAACACGTGTTATATAATTTCCGGGGTATAACATTATAGATATGAGTCGAAGACACCTGTCCGGAAATGTTTCTATCATTAATATTGGTTAATATTTTCTTCTATAATGCGATAATCAAGGGGGACATCTTTTCGTTCCTATTTTTAGAGTTATTAGATAGAGTTAACCCGCATGTTACGTTCCGAACAAATGCGACCCGTAAATGTCCCAAATTGATTCCATGTAAATTATACCAGACAATTCTAAATAAATTCAATACTACTTTATAGAAGAATTTCCAATACAGGGGTCTTCGATTCACATTTATTATTTATTTTTACCCGACCATCATTACCCCCTCCGTGACTGGAATTTTCTGAAATATTGCGAAAACCGTGTGCCAATGCATTCTCTTGTATATATGCGAGTCTCCCATGGGGAGCCTCGGTCGATCGCATATATAAGATAATACATTGGCCTATATAACAATATTTACCTTGACCTTGTAAGCCAGTGTATTCTCTTATATATGCGAGGCTCCCTATGGGAGATTGGCATATATATAAGAGCATGCGCTGGCACCAGCGAAGCTCCCGCGTCGTGAAATGGTTAACAATATAGCCACGTTCACAAAGCTGGCAAAATTGTCAGGCAAATCGTCACATATGGCCAGTCATTGCACTTTATTAGTTAAATAGAAATTAGATATTGACTATTCAGAGGAACAGGAATGGAACAGGGAACAGGAACATTTTCCGAGTAACAAGTTACTCTTTCGAGTAACAGTTTGAACTGGTTTCCCATAGACGACAGTGTTAACGTTTCAGCCAAATTCACTGAATCGAAGCCTGTAGGCCACTCCAGTGATGTTTACCCAGCTAGATTGACACCAGCTGATCACGAAAATGCAAGAAAAATCATTGGTAATAATGTTGACTTTTTAAAATAAATCCCCAAGTGTACGACAGGGCTATCCCGCAGCCAAATTTTACCTGGAAAACCCTAGAACTACAGCAGCAAGATGAATGAATTTCTCAGGGGTGGATCTATACAAAATAGTCTGTTCTTCAATTTTAGACAAATGATCGTGTTATAAGTTGTGAACTCTGATGAATCGCAGACAGGCGGGCGACGCTTGTTTCCCCGCATGCTGCGTTTGTGGGAAAATAGACATTGTTCCAATTATCTGGCCACCGCGCATATTCTTCGCATCTCACGCACCTAGGGTAACCTATACCATTGTTTATAGTACCTCCCGTGTAAGTTTTGCAACATTTAAGATCACAAATACCATTTAATCCGATCAACCAGTGTTCGCGTCAAATGCTTTATGAGGATATCATTTATAAGAAATCAAAAACATCCAAAACATGTCCGACACAGGTGGCAGTTATCAGCGCTATTTTCGTTCTGTATTATCGCGAACTTGGCTTCAGGTACATCGGTAATATAGCCCATCTTGTATTGTAATCGACCGAATCCTCGGTGTAGATTCCACACCAGAGGACCGTGGGAAGCGTATAGACATATCTTAAAGAGGCACCCCATTTGTGAATTTTCAAAAAATTTCAAACTTTCAATTTGAAGGGGTGGGGGGGGGGGGGGGGTCATTATCATCTACAACCAATGTATTCTATAGTACTATAACAAGTTAACAACATATGTTCATCCTCACAATATGATATATTTGTTCTAATTATGCAAAAAAAGTGGTTTAAACAAAACAAAACAAATGTCAAGGCTGCATGGTCTTTGACAGGAAATATTTTCAACAAAAGCACTGCATTGTCAAGCTTATATGAACCTAACTATACAGGCTATGCGTTCAGTTTACTATCTGAGCTCTTGAATGTCTACGAGAAAATAAATAAAACATTTTTCATTATATATTCTATAGTACTATAACAACACAGTCATGTTCACCCTCACAATGTGAGAGATATGTTCTAATTGTGTAAACAAACAAAAAAGAGGTTTAAAAAAAATAAAAAACAACTCTTTTTGAGGTAGGTCAATATACCGCGGTAGGGTATATTTGCAAATGAAAGTGTCAATAACACTGTAGCCCAACTTGGGGAGGGGGTATTTTTTGCTGAACAATGTATAGAGTTATAGTAAAGGGCTTGTAATGTGAAGATGAAATTATTTTCATTACAACAATTTCACCAACTTGCATAAATGTGGGTTGCAGGGTGTGTCGATGTATTAAAATTTTAAATCCAAAATGAGTGCTGGCGGCTATGTTTTTAACGAATTTCGGAAATAATTGTTGGCTCCCATCTAGAGATCATCCCCGAAGATCCATATGAAGTTTGGTGACGATCGGATGATGGATGTGGCATGTAGGGTGTGCCGCAGTATTTAGTCGTGCAAAGAGAAAAATCCAAAATGGTGCCTAGCAGGTATGCTTTTCTACGAATTTCGGAAAAAGAAAATGGTGCCTCCAAATTAGAAGTCAAACTGAAGATCCCATAAGGTTTGGTAATGATCGTATGAGGGCTATGGTCTGTATAGGGTGGCCACAGGATTTATTTATGCAAAGATTAAAATACAAGATGGCTGCTGGCGGCCACGTTTTTCATCGAAAATCGTTCAAATTCGATATCTCCAATACTAGAGGTGATCATGTACATTCCCGAATCTTCTCAAAACATTTCTCCGATAAATGCGGGCTGCAGAGTGTTACGAAGGATTAAAATTTGAAATCCAAGACGACTGATGGTGGTCATGATCATCAACGAATTTCTTAAGTAAACCGATGGCTCCCTTCTAGACGTAACCCCGAATATCCGTAGCAGTTTGGTGATGATCGGACGAGGGGTGTGGCCTATAGGGTGTGCCGAAGGATTTAGTCATCCAAAGAGTAAAATCCAAGATGGTCGCTGGAAGCCATGTTTTTCAACGAATTTCTGGCAAAATCGATTGCTCCCACATAGATGTCACTCTGAAGATCCATATACAGATCGGTGCTGATACACACTTAGAACAAATGTGTATATGTTATATTAGAGACACAAAGATACATACATATCAAAAATCTCACAGCAGCTTTAAAACTTTGTGCTACACAAGTATGAGCTGTTCAGTTTTGACATAAACAAAGTGTATAACAAATTTTAAAACTGCTGCAGTAGCATTTGCGAGTTTCGTGTCTCCAATAGAACACATCTCATCTAATAACTATGATACACTCACATATTCGCTCATATTCAATGTTCAAAGCTCCCATCTAGAGGTGATCCTACACATGTCTGTAAATTTTCAAACCATTTCTCCAAAAAATGTGGGCTGCAGGTTGTGCCGACGGATTCAAATCTGAAATCGAAGAGGACTGCTGGCGGCCATGTTTTTAACGAATTTCGGGGGAAATCTATGGCTCCCATCTAGAGGTCACCCCTAAGATCCATATGAAGTTTTGTGATGATCGGACGTGAGATGTGGTCGGTATGATGTGCCAAATGAAATTGTTGATGGACAGACGCCAACCCATGCCATGGCAATAGCTCAAACTTTCTCCTTTTACACTTGTATTTATCTGTCGTCTGCTTTTATTACATTAACATCCATCCAAATGAATAATAGATCATTCCAATGTATACTTTTATAACTGAATGAGAAAATCCATTTAGTATAGAAATGGTTAAACATGATAACCATGCAGAAGGATTCCTATACATTATGTGGGAAACATTTAGATAATAAGTTAAAGGTACGGACGGCGTTCGTTGCAGAAATATTCACATTTGTTCAAATCGCCATCAACAGAAGGAATATTAAAATATATATAGTTTTGTTCATATGGCAAACATAATCAGCGCGCAGGGGCATCGGTGGCTCAATCGGTTAGGGGTACAACTCCAAGCCGTTTCGCCCTCCAGCGCTGTCGATTAGGGTTCAAATCCACATGTTTCCATCGTGGACTTTGTAACTCGAAATCGTTATCTGGTGGAGTTACCAGTTACTCGCCGATAGCCGGTGGTTTGCCGCACATAGTTGACGAGTTTATCAGCCATTGAAATCACTGTTAGATTAGTCGCAAGTGTGCGGATTTCCTCCACCACTAAAACAGCGCGTAAATAGTATATTGTCGTCAAGACGTACGATGGTGTACATAAACAAGATCCTGCTCGTGTTACAGAGGTTGCGCTTCTGTTTACATAACACAGCGCAAATCTATTGGTTAATCACACACAAATGATATGAACGCTCTTTATTATTTCCATATAAAGAAAACAGTAACAAATAACGCTCTTTATGTTTACCATATCCGGATCTAAACAAAAGCCAGGTTCCGTAACGTTTTTTGCTTTTGTTTCCATAACAAAGGAAAAACATTTGACAACAACGTACTGTTTATGCCATATTTCGGATTGGTATAAGAACAAGGTCTGTCTATATTTTACTATTATTTATGTTTATGGCGGTTTTTGACGGAGGTGAATATTTTAACAGCATACCCACCGCCAACGCCACCCGTATCTTTAAAGGCATATGGCTGTTTGCGCTTCAAAATACAAATAATAGTATTCGCTTTTGTTCCCGGTATCGAAATAGGTCGATACATATATATATATATATATATATATATATATATATATATATATATATATATATATATATATATATATATATATAGTAGTGTTGATATCTTTAGCCGTATGGGTCTGGTCTAATAGGAAGTTCTTATCAATATATGATAACACCAATTAAAGACCCATCAAATCTTTAATGTATAAATATATAAATATCTTAACTACCTCTCTGCGAGCATTCTGTAACTTTAAGAGACGCATTGAAGTAAAGAAAAATGCAACTATGAACAATGTGTTTGGGTCCCAAACAAATAAAACAGCAATTTGCACGACATGGAACAGAAAAGAGCGTTCCGTGTTATTCTGTTCCTAATATGGTAGCAATAAAGAGCGTTTGTCTGAGTTGGGGCGAAACATTGAAAAATGCTGGAAAATGGCTGGGACATTGGCAAGTGTTTTTCAAAGCATACGAAGCAGGCATATCAATATTTCGTGCATTTAACAACTATCCTATCCATACTTCCAAATTACGTAGACGCTCTTTAAAACACTTGTTCGAATATGTCCGTTATTTCGTAAAAAACTCTTCTTCAAATATCTCCGTTATTTCGTTTATAATTTTTTTTTCATATTTCTATATTTCGTTCTATATTTCGCTCTATTTCGCTATTTCGCTGTATTTTCCTATTTCGCTTTTTCGCTGTATTTTCCTATTTCGCTTTTTCGTTAATTCGCTATATTTTACATATTATGGGATATGGGATTATATTCAATCAAACATCACGTGTCTCGATCCGTGGTCGCGATTATATGCCAATAGCTATCATATCGTGAACCCCGATTGACTATCTTTTGGTAGTCAAGCGTGTGCTTATTGGCTAGTGAAGGGATACAATAAAAGTCCCACTTAATTTCCAAGCCGGACTCGGGCTGCAGGGACAACTCGGTGGTAGTTGGCCTGGCCGATGTCAGGAAGACGACAGAGAGGCCATGGCATCGCCCGGGTAACATTTATACATACATATATATACGTGTATATATGCATTGTGTATGTTTAATTTGTTATCTAATAAACAGTTAGTTAGCCTCAACATAAAGTTTGGCAATTTATTTAACGCTCAACTGTGATTTGTCAAAAAAAAAAATCACGGTTAAATAAATTTCGATATCTCCCAGAAGGGGATACAGCAATTTTAACTTTCAAACTTGCTCGCCCGTTCCGCGACCGAATCACGCGCGTGCATGCACCAACGATCTACCGGAATATTTTAAAACCCTCGCGAACTAGTAGAGTTATTATTTACTGTTGATATAGTTATATAGGATGGTGAAATAAGACTGCGTGAACAGGCAACGATCAGCTGTTGGCTTTGGTTCATCTATTGAATGTGATTGTGAGAGCATTTATCGTCGTAAATCAGCGTAAATGGAGAATTTCTTGGGAAACGTGTATAATAAGAAGGGTATATTTTTTACAACATACATTTGTTTCTCTCGCTCATGACATAACTAATTTTCCGTATCCACTCAAAAACACTAGATATTCTTTATGCGGACTTCGTATACCATAAATATATTTACCAAAGTCATATACATTTGTCAGCTTTTTCCTCTTTCTGCATTGAAGTGATACCTACGCTCTACCAGGTCAAGACAAATGAGGAACGCTCTTTTTAATTACATGTGCACATGATCCAGTGTAAAATGACATTTTTTTCTGTTCTACTCTGGTAATTTTTTGTGCACTAAAGAGCAAACCACTGTGGGTGATATGCTCCTCGAAATCTCATTCCGCCAGAGCAAAATTCCGATTCCGAGCGGTAGAAGATCCGATTCCGCGAACGTTTTGCTCGATTTTCCACGGCCATGTTTACTAATTGGTGTATATCGAGGGATCAACTCATGTGATGACACACTCAAATGATAGGATCTGTTTCTAAAGTTTTTTAATCCTCACTTATTTATTCTTTAGTCTCATATTGCACGCTGAACTAAATTACAAGGGTTGCTCGCTCAAATCCACACACACAGAAGAAAAGTATGGTGTACAAATGTTAATTTCGAAGCGAAAAAGATAATGCTTTGTAGAACAAATTGCTTACGTGTATCCGTAAACAACCCATCGTTACTTTAAAAATACAGTTGATCAAAATACGCGATTTTAGCTTGACGTAATATTGATATGATAATACCTTATAAGTAAAACCCCTGTCACACTCAGGCCGGCGCTCTCACTGCGCAGGCTATGGTCTTACAATCTCGTCCAAATACGGATACGATAGGCGAGAATCGCATGCGTTTTGATATGTCGATGCCGTCTGGAGAGTTTGGCGGGACCAGCATCCCGTCTCGATTTGCTCAGTCTACCCTTGATGCTATAAAGTGGTAGCCGCGGGCGCTTATATATAGAGTTGTTTTTATGAGCCATCAGGCCCCCGCGGCAGCGGTCGCTGGCGCGACCTGACTGCCTCGATATCAATTTGAAAAAGGGGTGACGTTGCTTTTTGACGTTGAAATTTTGTGTTTCCCAACAGGTCGAAAATTGTCAAACTTTTAAAACAAAGTATGCTCCTGTTGCGTTCCTACTTTGTCAAGTCTCACGCTCTTAGTGCGTTCAAGTCGCTGTCATTGTGATGCTAGTACGTTCACAATAAGTTCGCAAAACGTTCTCTGCGCGGGCGCGGAGAGTATAGATAGCGCCTCCTGCGTTCTCCAGTCATAGTCAGTTTTTATGTTGTGGGGAAAATACCCAACACTCCGCAATAGATTAGCTGTCCGATTAAACTACTGTCACACTCCGCTGCGATCAGGCCGGCGCTTGCATTGCGCTGAAAAATAATCAAAGCGCCAAGCAAAGCGCAGTAAGGTATCCAAGAACGTATTGGTGACGCAGTTGACACTGGCTAGGACGGGAGAGAGTCTCCGTGATCGCCCCAGAGCGCCAGAGCGCCGCGCTTGTTTTGTGCATGCACAAAACAAGCGCAGAGGTTCGGCGTTCTGACCAGGCGTAGTACCGTCGCCATGACAACGCAAAGCGTACTAACAACGCAATGACAACGACTTGAACGCATTAAGAGCGTTTACGGCGTGGAGGAAACGCAGTGAGAGCGCGCGAGAGCGTGAAAATTGACGTGACAAAGCAGGAACGCAATGGGTCGTACAAAGAGCGCGACGAAAACGTGATAAGCGGGATAGGAGCATAGCTTGTCACGCGCGCCGCATGTATAACTGGTGGGGGAGTTTCTCGTTTCGCGAGCAGGCTGACATTATCAATGGGTATTTTATTAGTTTTATTTATAGAATGGGAATTTTTGGGATGATTAAAAGTCAAACTGCAAGCTGGAGGCCGAGTCCCGTATAAGGTGCATGTAGTTGGGGAAATTCACTTTCGTTTATTGTGTTAATCAACGTTGATTAATGTTGATTTTTGGTTTGTGATAAACTATATGTCAATTACAAATAAAATAAATTTCTGCAGCCCACTGGGGGTTGTGGTCGGAATCGGTGGAGTCGGCACCGGTTCGTTAATTAGGTGCTGGTTGTTATTGTTATTTAACGGAATTCTGAGTTGGTCATTCGCAAAACCAATATATTTTATATTCTACAATTACATTCTTGGGTTTATAATATATGATCTTGAGCGCGTTACCATTTCTGACATTGGTTCTCTTGTTTTAACAGATTGAACATTTCTGACAATTTCCGCGCTTCCACTGTGCGTTACTCGTATTTTGATACTTTTTCAACTCAAACCAAACGCCAGCCTGATCGCAAAGACACACGCAATACAACTATATAATTCAGACATAACATATATCTACCAAAGACACACGCAATACAACTATATAATTCAGACATAACAGATACCTACCAAAGACACACACAATACAAATATATAATTCAGACATAACAGATACCTACCAAAGACACACGCAATACAACAGTTGGTGTGAGCAGACCGCATTTCGAAGTGGGATCGTACTGTAAACCTGCTGTAAACGCCGGAAGAACGCCATGTATAACCCTTGGGCGTAAAGCGAGCGCCAGAGTCGCAGTGGCAGCACAATGTGGACGTTCTATGAGCGGGAACCAGTCCATAACACCCCATGACAGCGCAGAAAGAGCGCAATAAGTTTTGGATTGAGCGTATTAAGGACGGGAAAGGCACGTAGTGAGAATTTGATTAATCTTACTGTAGTCGCAAAAGACAAGATTAATTCCTTGCTGCGACCACGAGAAGCTAATATGCGCTTTTGCTACGTCCACATAACGCTCACGTCGCTCGCTTGGCGCTTTGCTTTGCGCTGTCACGGCGACAGTACTACGTCCTGGTCAGAACGCCGAGTCTCTGCGCTTGTTTTGTGCATGCATAAAACAAGCGCGGCGCTCTGGCACCTATGGGCGACCATGGAGATCCTCGCCCGTTGTAGCCAGTGTCCACTGCGTCACCAATCGGTTCTTGGAGACCTTAGTGCGTTTAGGTGGGCGCTTTGATACTTTTGCAGCGCAATAAGAGCGCCGGCCTGAGTGTGACAGGGGCTTTACACTACTATACGTTCCGATTCTGTTTTCGGAGTGTTCTGATTCACGACACGCACATTTTCAGCGTTCCGATTCCTGACATGGATAATGTTTACTGTATTCAAATTAGTTGCTTCATTTTGCTGGCTCCACGGCCGTTCTACATGACGGTAAATTGTTCTATAATGATTAACTAAGTACAACTAATTAGTATCCTATACTACAACAGATCTACAACGTCACTGGTGTTGATTTTGATGCGATTTTTTTTTTATTTTCCTATAATATCTTGAGGTACCAAACATACATGTACATATATATGGGAAGCCAAATAGACATTTAATAAATAATTGAGCTTAAAGGTACTCAATCCGAATCGATGGTCCCCAAAAATAATGCTAACCAGTCAACTATAGTACAAAATTGCCCAAAACCTGTTATTTATCAACATTTTGTTCAACGAAATTTTGCCGGTTTGTCAAGTTTTTTAGAGTTATCCATCCTCATCCGCAATTTGTTCGGAGACCGTATTCTCGTCGACCTTTTACTTGGCCACTAAAAATTATCGGTGATGAAAAATAATAGATTTCAAAAATCGATATTTGATCACTCTGAACTTTGATGGGTGGGTTCCTCGACTCGACTCAAATATTTTTGACACCGAAGCCAAGGAAATAGTAATTGTACGAGCGTTAATTCGGACTATGCATCTTTAAGCGCAATAAGGCATCTATAATTGCGCTTAAGTGCAGTAAGGGATTTGATTTAAACATATTTGTATTAGTAATTATGCATAAATAATACATTACATATAAGGGATTGGAGGACAAGTTCTGTGAAACTTAGATGGACCTCCGCTCCCTACATATCATACATGAAATATAAATATAACAATTTAGTTTGAATTTATATCAAGTTTTGGTGGGGCGGGTAGAATATATATATTTTGAGTGCGTGAGTATAACGGATATTTAACTATTGTAAATCGGTGGTGTGGTGGGGGTAACGAGTATAATTATACACACATGTGACTAGTATGACAACTGGCAGCATATATATGTATATGGTGGGGGAAAGCGTTAGTAGGTGTGTTTGGGAAACGGTAAATATGAAGGGGTCGTTTGAGTAAGTAATAGAACAGGGTATTGGGGCAGCAAGTACAATTATGGTACAGAGTTCCGATTTTGTGAGTCTACAGGAGCTCATTCGTTGCACGTCGCAAATCGTCCGGAAGATTTTTATGAATTTCAAAGCTGTATCTGTTAGAATGCAATTTTCGTTGGCGGTTAAAGTTAGATTTCCTTTTAGAAGCGCTTCATAGGACGCGACTCGAAAGGATCTCATAGCATGTGACAATTCTATGCGTTGTTGTAAATAAAGGGTGCAATACATGAAAAAGTGTTCTGCATCTTCCACAGGGCTTCCACAAGTACACGTGGGGTTATCACCAATGTGGTTTTCAACTTTATCATGGTTCAGATTACTACACTTATTTCTAATTCGACAGTGTATAATATTTGTTTGTCGGTCACCGAGATATACATGAGATGAATTTTTTCTCTTGGGGAGAATTGTTGATTTGAAAGCCTCGTAAGATTTTTGTTTTATGTCGTTTGCCAAGCAGTTCCAAACTTCGATTGTTTTCGGAAAGAAAGATTTCTTGAAGGTTTCTAGATGACAAAAGTAGTTCTCAAAATCATCCGCGTTGCGCAAAAAGTAACGACTCGTATCACCGACACGAGGTTGGAGAAGATCGGATAAAAATTGGGGGGGGGGGCTTTACGATTGACAATTTTGTGCATAAGACATAATTTTTGTGCATCTCGACGAATCTGAAGGGGTTTACATCCAAGTTCGTTAAGTAAATTGGCGTTCGACGAGGATCTAGTTAGGCCAGAAACAACTCGTGCTGCATCGTAATACAGTTTGTCTAGTGTATATTTTGTGATGTCAGGGGCAGAGTCCCAGACACAACTGCCATATTCTAGTATGGACAATAAATGTGTTTTGAACAGTGTGTCGAGGGTCTTTCGTGATAACATATACTTTAATTTTCGGAGTTGTGAAAGCACAGTGCAGGCATTCTTATAGATGTGTTCTATGGCAAGGTCCCATTGAAGATCGGATTGCAGAACGATTCCAAGATGACAGCGATCTTCGACTATTTCGAGTTTGTTGGAACAGAATATGAGGTCTGCACTGCGCGGGCATATGTTGATTTGTGGCCTTAAAATATCATTGCTTTCGATTTTGATGAGTTAAGGGAAACCAACCATTTGCTAGTCCAACTATCAAGGGATTTAAGGTCGTTATTTATATGAAACACCAGATCTTCGAAAGATTGTAGTGAATAGAATATACAGGTGTCATCTGCAAATAGGCGAACGTTTGACTTAAGATTGTCTCCAATGTCATTTATGAATATTGAGAACAAAAAGGGACCAAGAATATACCTCTGGGGAACCACAGAGGCTGGTTGTAAGGGATGTGAATACTCCGATCCAACAAGCACTCGTTGAGATCTATTGCTGATATAGTCAGTTATCCAGAAGAGTAATTTGCCGTCAACGCCATAACTACGTATTTTATGAATTAGTCCTTTATGCCAAACCCGCTCAAACGCTTTAGAGATATCACAGAATACACCTATGGATGACATCGACTCACTCCTAGTTTTGCTAAGGCAGTGTATTATTTCTAGTAATTGATGAGTAGTGCTGTGTCCAGGGCTGAATCCGGATTGGTATTTGTACAAAAGGTTGTTCTTCGAAAAATAATCGTACATTTTCCCAAAAACGATCTTTTCAAGAACTTTGCTCACACATGAAAGAAGTGATATTGGCCGGTAATTACATGGGTCTGTTTTCTCGCCTTTCTTGAAGATTGGTATATACAGTAGCAACTTTCCATTGCATTGGGAAGATGCCTGTTTCAAGGGACTGTTTGAAAAGAATGTACAGTGGTAGGGCTAGTGTTTTATGGCAGCACTTAAACATTTTATTACTTATCTCATCTGGACCAGTGGCTTTGTTAGCGTCCAATTCCTTCAAAAAAATTTCTACATCATCCTGTGTAATAGTAATTGAATTTAGCGTCTTGGCTGTTCGTTTCGGAAAATCTGGAATAGATTGGCCAAAGTCGTTTATTTCACTATTATTTATAAATTTTTCATTGAGGATATTTCGCGACCTGATTTCCATTCTGTCCTAAGTGACATGCTGGTACGAAACGTCCATATGGGTATCGTTGGAATCGGCATCAAATTCCGCGTCTAACAGTACCGGCCCCTAAGCGGTATCTGTTTTTTTTTCGCGGTGATATTAGCTATTCTTTTCTGTCCGTTCTGCATAAAAACACTATTTCTTAGAACCATTATGTCCTATAAATAAAACATACTTATAAAGCCAGTTATATCCTGTCATTTAAAAACAAAGATGAATTCTCTCTTGAGTTTCAGACACAACAGATACTTATTCAGATCGATGTTGTTCTATGTGCAGTTCGGCTTTACGAACTGTCACTTACTACAGGATGGAACTGAAATATTTTGCTAAATTCTCTCACATCAAACAGGTTGCAACTCAAGTTGCGATCGAACAGATAAAAATTTTCTTTCCCGCGAAAATAAACACACGTAGTCGAGGAGATATTGGTCGACCTCTGCGCCCCAGGACTCAACTTCACCCCACTAATTTGCTTTCTTAATGTCTCCTCTAATTTTTTTCGGTTGTTAACAAGAACAAAAAGTGGCCACAGAGACTCCAGACAAGATGGCGTCCATCATGGCGTCCATTTTTTTATATGCACCAGGTCTCTTTGATCGCCGTTATCGTAAAGTTCATATAAAATGCGGTCTTGTTTTTTCTGCTCGATTCGTTATGCCAATATATAACTCTTACAAATTAGCCAAAAGTCCGACACCATAATCTAATATGGCGGCCAAGATGGCCGCCGAAATGTGAAAATATGCTATTTTTCTGACATTTCACCACATTTTGTTTGTCTCTATGGGAATATATTGGCATCTTGGCGTGAATTTATACATTTATCGTATAGAAGAATCATTGACGAACACAATGGGATCATAATATATATTAATTGTGGGATATTTTTGTCCGATATCACGTTTTCCCAAATGCCGATATAATAGGTCAAAGCCAAATCGACGCTGATAACGCGGTGTAATGTTTCGAATCAATGAAAGTTATTGCTATCATAAGAACACCCATGCATATATGTGCAGGAGATAATGGAGCTATGATTCCTCTTATACCTGAGTTGAGAAATATTCACCCAAATCCAAGATGGCGGCCAAAATGGCCACCAGAAATAGAAAAATTGCCGAAAATCGCTGATTTTAACATCAGTGAGCGTTATTGTCACGACAACTCCACACCTGTATGCTTATTATTCTGAATTGGGAATACTTAGACGAAGAACTGCCATTGTACCATATCCAAATAAAAGTTTCCAAAATGGCACCACAATGGCAACGAAATGCCATCATATTCACATCATTGGATACTATTGTCGAGACAACTCCACCCATGCTTACAGTTGAGTTGGAAATACTGAGGTACAAGAATTTTTTTTCCAAATCGAACATGGCGGCCAAAATGGCCACCGAAATTTTAAAACAGGCCTACATTCCTTAATTTCCTATACTTTCTTACGATGGGCATTAATGTTTCGCGATTTCTACCCCATAACATGTTGAAATGGAATATCGATATGAAGTATTCATTTGAGTTTGGCAATTGATACTCACAGTCAAGATGGCGGCTAAATAGGCGCCCAGAAATTGAAAAGAAATCGATATTTTCACATACTAATTTCAACTTTTTGTCATAATATCAATATGTGTGGACGAAAATGTACATAAACAATCTATTAGTTTAACTTAATACATATCAAAATGCATAAAATGGCTCGTATCCTTCTGGAAAGTCGAAAACCCACCATTAATATCGCGATGTGGCATTTCGAACTCCATTCTCCACCGATAATGGCCGTAACCGTAGGTGCACCGAATAGTAATATTAGAACAATTACCTGATAAGATTCTGATTTGCCACATCACGTATATAATTATCTGGACCAGCTTCCATTTCTTTGTCTGGTAAATATGGGTCGCTCACACCGACAAAGTATTCAACACCTCCTGGGAGAAGGGTCCCTCTAATCATAACGTTTCAAACAATTCATTCTCCGGTGTCTAGCTTAAGATTTTAAATATGCTAAATATGGGATTTGTGCGTCATCTTGAACTAGAAAGGCATATGGTCGATGAGTGTACAAGCTTGCATAATGCCATCTCTATGTACGTGTCTCATACCGCATGGGGATAACGACATGTACACCTGGCGAACCAATTAGCTAGTCACTTCTCAATAGATGGTTCGTCAACTCACAAACTTAGCGAACGCATTGGCATATGTGGACAACTTTGGCATTGTTTCGAATGTTGCTAGCTGTCTCATTCCTTTGGACAGATGTATATCTGCTAAGGAGAAGACCATAATGTACCGACTACCCACACTTCTTGACCATGATCCTAAGGAAACTGTGTGATGTCCCACAGTCGTCTCGTCGAATAGCTCACAGCAGAGAAGAACAATACTCGTGGTGTTAGTTTGTGGACATACGCCATGGTAGTGGGAATGAAATAAATTGGCCATGGTAAAATGGTCGGAATGGTGATGTTGCCAAGAAATCACTTGGTGTACCCAACGTATGTTGAACTGAATGCAAGATCTCATCAACGTAACATTCCTCTGGGTGTTCTTCGCGTTGAACATTTCACCCTTGTGTTGATGGCATTTGTACTTTCTTGAACCATACCGACCACCACCCAGTGTGTGTATGACATATCAACCAACTATGAAAGGCATCCTCTTTAAGACTACACCCCAGTCTGGGTGGGGCTTATATAGTAGTAGCCAGTGGTACACGCCTGGTCCGGTTGATTGTGAACGGCTTCCAAACGGATGGGAACAATCTTAGCATAGAAGGAAAGCAAAGCCACACATGAGATCATGTCTGAATCTAAAACATACTCAAAGAAGGGCGATGCAGTCATGGTCCAATTTCATTTCCACTCTCGTGACACATACCCACAAACTAGCACCGTGCGTATTGTTATTATCTGCTTGAATTTGTTCGATGAGACAATTGCTGTACGCAACAAGACGTGTTGGTATGTTATGCAATATGGTCTTCTACGCCTTAGCAGAAAGGCATCCGTCAAATGTTTGGCTTTCAACATTCTAAGCTATATACATAAGTTGTCCAGGTACGTCAGTGCATTAGATGAGTATGTGAATTGCTGAACCATATATTGAGAAGTGGCTGTTTGGTAAGATCACCAGGTGTATATGTTGTTATCCCCATTAGGTCACCAAAGCTGAAAATACGCAGATAGCGAGGTCCTTCTGAAAGCTAGTATACGCATCGACCACATTCCTTTCTAGTTTATTGCACAAAATAACGCTCAGATCCCATATGTAGCATCTGAATTATACCATAAGCTATACCACGAATGAAGATCGCCAAGAATAAGGATAAGAATTCCCAGCTTTCGAGTCAAACACGTGAGCTGGACACCGGCATATGTATTGTTTGAAATATTCCGATTAGTGGGACCTTTCTAAAAAGAAGTGTAGAAAACTGTGATGGTGTGAGACAGATAGATTAATCTGACGAAGAGACGGAAACTGGTACACGCAGACAATGCTGAATGTGGCAAATCAGAATAAACTCAGGTACTGTTGTTTTGATTTTTTGAGGCCATACTATGGCTATTTGGCGCACCTAAACGGCCATTATGGGCGCTTATGGTGGACAATGGATTTCGAAATGCCACATCGCGATGATTAATTGTGGGTTTTTATCTTTCCAGAAGGCTACAACCTATGTTGAAACTAATAAATGGCCTATATATAGTATGTACAGTGTCGTCCATACGTATCGATATAATGACAAAAAGTTGAAATTAGTATGTGATAATATCGACTTCTTTTCAATTTCTGACCGCCAGTTTGGCCACCATCTTGACTGTGAGAGTTTGCCAAACTCAAATGAATACTTCATATCAATGTTCCATATGAACATGTAATTGTGGGCAGAATTCGCGTAACAATAACGACCATCGTAAGAAAGTAAAGGAATGTGAGCTTGATTTCAAATTTCGGTCTCCATTTTGGCCGCCATCTTCGATTTGGAAAACAATTTATTGTATGAGATGCAAAGTAATTACTTCACCTCAGTATTTCCAAATCAACTGTCCGCATGTGTGTAGTTGTCTCGAAAATAATGCCCAATGATGTGAATATGAGGGAATTTCGGTGATTTTTCAAAATCTTTCCGCCATTGTGGGCGCCATTTTAGATCTGGGGAACTTTTATTTGGATATGGTATAATGAAAGTACTTCGCCTAAGTGTTTCCAACTCACAATAGTTAACAGGTGTGGAATTGTCGTGACAATAACGCTCACTGATGTTAAAATCAGCAATTTTTGGCGATTTTTCTATTTCTGGTGGTCATTTTGGCCGCCGTCTTGGATTTCGATAAATATTCCACAACTCAGGTATAAGAGGAATCCTAGCTCGAGTATCTCCTGCACATATATATGCATGGGTGTTGTTATGATAGCAATAACTTTCATTGATTCGAAACATTACATCTCGTTATTAGTGTTGGTTCGGCTTTGACCTATTATACCGGCATTTGGGAAACGTGTTATTGGACAAAACTATCCCGCTATGAATGTATATTATGATCCCATTGTGTTCGTCACTGACTCTTCTATACGATAAATGTATAAATTCACGCCAAGATGCCAATATTTTCCCATAGAGACAAACGAAAGGTGGTAAAATGTAAGAAAAATAGCATATATTCACATTTCGGCGGCCATCTTGGCCGCCATATTGGATTCTGGTGTCAGACTTTTGGCTAATTTGTGAGGGTTGTATATTAGCATAACGAATCGAGCGGAAAACAAGACCGCTTTTTATATCATCTTTACTATAACGGCGATCAAAGAGACCTGATGCATATAAACAAAATGGCCGCCACGATGGACGCCATCTTGTCTGGAGTCTCTGTGGCCACTTTTTTTCTTGATAACAACCGAAACAAATTATAGGAGACATTAAGAAAGAAAATTAGTGGGGTGAAGTTGAGTCCTGGTGGGGGTGCAGAATGCAGATATCGACCAATATCTCCTGGACTAATATATACGCGTCAAATTCGCAATGTAAAATTAACGAAGAGTACATTCCATGATGCCATATCAACATTACGTATGCAATATATCATCAAGAGTCGCGTGCTTTCCATACAACACCAATTCAAAATGCTTGTTTCTTTGTCGATGTGCTGGCTAACTTTTCCAAAGAGCGCACATATCACACTCTGCTCACATTGTAATCTCTAATTCTATCATGTTATACGGTAAATTGAGACTAAATATATATTCATGTTGTCCCAAGTGCGTATTATCTCTTTTATAATCACCACTTGGAACAGACCGGTCCTGAAAATATTTCCGTTTCCATAGTGTCCCACGAAAAATATTCTACTAAGACTGAGTCCATATTGTGCTAAATGCAAAAAATCGCACCCCACCTCCCGAATCTGGTCGAAATATCATATAAGAAAGAGCATATCCTTATCGAAGTTGATGGTTATTGGCAGAATGAATACTGATTTCTCGGCAGATACCAGGATATCCATCATAAGTCTAATAACAACCAATTGCCAGAACTTTGAAATTTAAAAATCGATTTACTCGGAAACACAAAAAATGCACTTAGGACAGAATGGAAATCAGGTCGCGATTTGCTTTGTCCACATCATCGTAGGCAAAATTTAGGCCAAATTGCAGTGGCGGTATGGTCAGTGATTTGTTCTTCTCGCGAAGAAATTCATTGGTAATTTTCCAAAAAGATTTCGGATCTTGTACGGTAATTAGGTTATTTTGAATTTCAGATAGGTATTTTTTTTTCGTATATTTGTTCATGTTGTTTACGGAGTTTCTGTGCTTTTTATATTGCGACCAATGATTCGGCTGGTTGCTTTTACTTGCTTTCCTTTTGCATCTATCTCGTCGTCTAATTTCGAGTCTGATGCAACTGTCAAACCACGGTTTGTCGTTCGGTCTTATGGTAGCTATATGGTTTGGTACACACTTTTCATAGTACTATTAATACTATTTTCAATACTTGATACTTTAGATTCTATTGAATACGCATCGCTTTTGTTCAGGGCATTTGTCCAGTCCACTACCGAGAAAATCCGATTCATTTCGTCAAAATCAGTTAGTTTATAATTCCAAATTCGGCGTTTTATTGCAGGTGAAATGTCATAATCGCATGATATTGTGATGTATGTGGATAGGTGGTCAGAGACTCCGGGTTCGATTATGTCGGCGTCAAGAACGTCTATAGTTTTAGTTATAATGATGGGGTCTAGAAGTGAGCTGCGAGTGGGGGAAATTCGCGTCGGCTTATCAATTACATTTTTCATGCTGAAGAAATCGATAGTAGCTTGTAAAGTGCTGCTAGGCTGTAGAAGGTCACAGTTTAGGTCACCCACGATGATAACTGATTTGTTAATATATAACGCCGATGCAATGCTAGACTCACGGTCGGTCCAAAATGACGAATCTGTGAAATTTTCAGAGCGATAGATAATACATAGTAAAAATGAAGAGCGTTTCTTTTTTACTTCGAACCACATCACAGAGTCACCTTTCTCGAGTTGGTGAAAACGGTTGAACAAAATATTATCGGAGAAGTAAACACGCAAGCCACCACCAGAGCTGTCCCTATCTAGACGAGTTGGTCCCACAAATCTATCCAATTTCAGCTTGGAAGAGTTAAATGTCGGGTCAAGGCACCTAGTACAAACGCTATCGCATGCCAAATGGGGTGGGATGCTGAAAAATTGCAAGCCAATTTGCGCGCGATTTAGTTTGCCGTGTCCCGCGTGACTCAGCATCGCATGCGAATATCTTATACTATGTTTCGATTGTAAAATTCAAAGAAATGTAACTCTAATATACCCGTTATTTAGTAAAAAATCATACCAAAAGAATGACACCACAAAGAGACACGTTTCAAAAACACTATAGGAAAAATCACTTTTAGGGAGGTGGACAATACTGTCCAAAATGATGTATTTACTGGTGTAAATGTTTTCCATAGGCCTCAGTGCTAACGTTTTAGCGTATGCTGTTGGCTATATGAACCATGGGTCCAATTTTTTTTTTTTTATCTGAAAAATTGACATTTCGGGAAACTTTTTACACAAAAAAATCATATCTGTCTAGCAGGGAATTCGCCTTTAAATCTTGTGTTTTCGTAACTAGTGTCAGATCCGCATAAAAAAATACTGTCATATTTTAGACCACACCAACAAATTCAAACTTCACTACAAAGGGTTAATTCCTGTGCCAATGGCTATCTTACCTATGGGAAATCATAGGGAAGAGGTGTGATGATTTTTTTATGCAAAAAGCACACAAGGCTATTGACCAATCAGGGCCCAGTGTCTATTTTATTCTCTCCTATATATTCCTCCCGCATCCGCTAGAGGTCTCTCCGAACCTTATTTACACCAGTGTAACCTAAAGCGATAGCCCGCTTTTTCGCGGAATAATTGTAACACCCTACATTTTTTCAGAATTGCCCATGAATGAAAAAAATGTGTTCAAAAATAATATCACTTCTGTGGTTCTTTATTTATCACACACAATTTAACCCCACTCTCTGTAACACATTATTCATCAAAAAAGCACATTTTTCCACCACAAGTCATATTCAGGCCCCATTTTCACACAGTTTTTGGGGTCTGGTGTTGCAAACTTGGATCAGCTATGGAAGACTGTACAAGATCCTTTCCATGAGAGAACTTCTGGTGATGTGAGGTCATTGAGTCCAGATCTGATCAGCTGAGCATCAAGCACATGACTTTATCATCACATGGAAGACTAAAATATGACATTTTCAGGTCTGCAAGGGTGATCCAAGATAACTGGATGTGGGTGTATATTGAATTAGTTGAACAAAGATATGCTCTCTTTGAAATGCTGAAGCATTTTCTTAAATGTGTCCAAGTTTTAGTGCTATTAACCTTCAAATGGCCATACCCACCAGTGAAAATGAGACACTTTTATTATATATATCTGTATATCACTGGCTATAAAATCCAAAATACTTGTTAGATTAGCTTCTTATAACAATTGGTATGTGTGTCATTGACATGCTCATGTTATGGGTAATTTGCATTATCATGTGACAATTACCACCTTGAAATTTTTTGAAAATACCTTGAAAAATTGGCATTTTTTATGAAAAATCATACCATTTTTTTGGCCGATGTAAGTGAAAGAAGACATCAGCAGCAAGAATAGCCACACCATGCATGGGAGATTCATTGGACTGAAAGACCAGGCTGTGAAAAATGCATTAAAATACTTTAAAGTGACTCCCAGGAATCAAAAATGCCAAAAAGCTCATTTTTCCCTTTAGGTTACACTGGTGTAAATGTTTTCCATAGGCCTCAGTGCTAACGTTTTAGCGTATGCTGTTGGCTATATGAACCATGGGTCCAAATTTTTTTTTTTATCTGAAAAATTGACATTTCGGGAAACTTTTTACACAAAAAAATCATATCTGTCTAGCAGGGAATTCGCCTTTAAATCTTGTGTTTTCGTAACTAGTGTCAGATCCGCATAAAAAAATACTGTCATATTTTAGACCACACCAACAAATTCAAACTTCACTACAAAGGGTTAATTCCTGTGCCAATGGCTATCTTACCTATGGGAAATCATAGGGAAGAGGTGTGATGATTTTTTTATGCAAAAAGCACACAAGGCTATTGACCAATCAGGGCCCAGTGTCTATTTTATTCTCTCCTATATATTCCTCCCGCATCCGCTAGAGGTCTCTCCGAACCTTATTTACACCAGTGTAACCTACAGGTACTTCGCAGAATATAGTACTAGTTCCTTGAGGCAGTGGGATATGTGTTGTGTTAGGGTTTCAAGAGAACTTCCGAGGAGGGTTGCTACCAAGTCATCTTTGGCTAACGACGAAAGGTAAAAATATTCGGGTATGCCGAAACGAGAGATAATCCCTTCCCAAAAAGAGTTTCTGATGATGAGAGCGACTGGAGAAGAGCATACGAACAGGGCGTGGTCGATTTCGTTCGTGTACACTTCGCTGCAGAGGTGACACACTAAATTGTTGGCATAAGTTGTCCTGTTGAGAAGCAGTACTAAGTTTTCGAGGTATTTCGACGTGTAAGCGTTTCCATGGAGAAGTTTCCAGAATGTCCAGTTTGATAGGGGATTAGGGTGAACTTTCGACAGAATTCGCAAGGATGGATCGGACGAAACTTTGGTCTGCCACGAGGAAGTGAACGTTCCCCTGACAGCTGCCTTCACAAGAGTTATCCACGTTGACAGTTTTGGGAAGACCCCATGGTCCATGTAATCGTTCAAATAGTCCAAAAGATCGTATTTGGCTAATATGGAGAACATTTCCTGGACAAAACCACTGGAGCGACAACGGAACATACATGGCGGGAATCGGAGCGAAAACATAAATAACCGATTACAGTATTTTGCTGGCTTTTAAAGCAACATAATTATAGGGGAACATGCATGTCCCGGTTGAAGATAGAGGTAACATTAACATGATGTGTTATTAAACTTGCATTATATCGGTGTTTTTAAATTTTTCGGCTGGTAAATTTGAAATTTGCTCGGTCGACAAGCGGAAAAATTCACAACGGAATCGGCATTTGCTCGGGCGGAATGAGATTTCGAGGAGCGGATCCTCCAAAGTGGAGTAAACCAACAAAAAGCAAAAATGGCCAACTGACCGGACTAATCGGAAATAAGGATAGTTCGTGGCACCAGACAGCAACGAAGATTGTGGTGGATCAGGTGCAGAACGATTGGAGAGTTGACAAGAGCACCGCTGGAATTAGTTATAGAAACCTTTTGGCATCGATGAGGAAGTTCTTTATATGGTAACAGGAAATCCGACTTTCTGATTAGCTGACTGATATATAAAATAGCGAAAGTGCAAGTCAATGATTCTGTAGCTCAACTTGTGGAGTTATAAGTTTGTGTTGAGCCGTTAACAGAATGACAAAGAAGTGGGGAAGACAAACAGTTTCAGTAAAGGAATTGTATTGTTTAAATTAAATTATTTTCATTTCAAACATTCTCCAATAAAACGCGAGTCGCACAGCGACGGCAGGGGTAGCACCAGAAAATCCCCTGTCGGGGAGCTGTGCTCCCCAACAGGGGTGCTACACTAAATTACACCATATTGCCTGTTGGTATGTGAAATGAGCGCACATAGTGTGTGTGGCGAACCAATGAACAAAACAATATTGAAGTAATTGTAACCGGTACTAGTAAATACAAAATTAATGCCTTGCTTCTTATATATCTGAACGTAACACATGCCACATGATGGTTCCGGGCCGGGCCAAAATGGGAGGGAGTCGTCAAATGACTCATCATACAGTTTAGCAATACATCAGCCATAATTAGCAGATGAGATAACTCGAAGATTAAAACCCATGAATTGTTGTGAAAATTCCTATATTCTAGGGAGGCCACTTGTCTGCTGTGTCAGTTCTAATTGCAAGTGCCAGAATGGTGTTTCACTGTCGGGGATATAGCTAACATGTGGCCATACTGTAGGTACTCACTGGTTCTATATACCAATGTGGCCATTATGACGAATGCCAGAGTAGCCACCAATGATAAAGCACACGTTTCAATAGATTTTCATTACCACTAAAACGCTGATGGTGTAACAATACAGGGGAATACCCCGGATTTAATGGGAACATGTGCCATGAATATTTTGTGTGGGATATATATTCCGCTGTGTGTTCTCTCTCTGACACTTTCCCACACTGACAGTCTGTACATGATTACTTCATCTATACACACAACCGACTTACATATAGAAAATCCCCGACAAGTCCTCCCCGACGAGGGGGCTAGAGCTCACCGACAAGGGGCTGTAGCCCCCCCCCCCCATGCCCCCCACTGGCGCCACCCCTGAGCGACGGCATTTATCCCGTTGAATCGCTATAAGACATGACAGCTAAAAGAGACACGTGTGGTAGATTGTTTATAAAGCAAAGAATAGAACCAATACAAGATCCATTAGTAGGATTAGCGGGCAGTATTATACGATCATTAATCAGATTTAATCTCGCAACATCTACCCGGTAACTTATTCACAATATTACCACGAAACAGCAGTAGCGTCGATGTTATATGACATTTATCATATTCAGCAAGTCGGGAGAGTGGAACTATTTTGTCAAAGGGACTTAACCAAGTTGTTACAGCGCCAAGATCTTTTCGCAATATTCGAAAATCCGAGAAAGTAGGTTTTGTTTGAAACCCACCCTCCCATTCCCTTTTCTGTTTGTTATATACTACCTTTGGAATTCGCATGCCCATGATTCGGAAGACATCAATAACCAGATTATTTAGTGTCTCATTTCAGATCCTTTAAGTACAGCATGTTCCCATGTTCAAATGTTAAATCCAAGATGGCTTCAGGTTGCCATGTGTTTTAACGAATTTAAGAAAAATTGGACAGCTCCCATCTAGAGGTCACCCCATGAGAGATGTGGCATGTAGTGTGTGCCGAAGGATTTAGTCATGAAAAGAGTAAAATCCAAGATGGCCGCAAATATCGTTGGCTCATATCGAGAGGTCACCCCAAAAATCATTATGAAGTTTGGGGGAAGATTTGACGAGGCATGTGGCCTATATCGTTATTTCGTGGGAAAACCCAGATTTCAGATTACGGATTATACTCCATACAATGTGGTTCGGTAAACGAACAAACCATAATCGGCAAACGAACAGACCATAAATTGGCATAATCGTTAATTCGTAGTAATCCAGATTCCGATTTAGAAAATTAGATTCCATCAGAACATCCATTATTTAAACAAACCGAAATTTCCCCACCTCGCAGCACCTCGGAGTTTAAAAACACAATAAAACATAAGAATCCGTCCTATTACAGAATATAAACGATCCATACAGGGGGGGGGGGTTAGTAAAAAAATTGCAGGCAGGTATGCCGGGGTGGTGGGTGGCCCGAGGGGGGGGGACGCGTTTTTTACACCCTCATGCAAATTTTTTACTAAACACCTTTTGTGCCCTTATATGACATTTTTGACAGTTTAAAACATATTATAAGAATTTATAACTGCAAAAACACCATATTTATGTTACTGGGACCTCATATGGGCCTTAGTAGAGATGACATTGAGTTATATGGCATGTTGCATATGGGGCGGTGGGGTGAAAAAAATTCCTTCCCGACACCCTCCGGAAAGTAGATTCGAGAAATGAAAACTGAAATAAATAAACTTGTCTTGATGTAACTAAAGCCAAGATCATTGTGTGCATGGAAACAGAGCGAGCAACTGTCTCAAACATAAATGTGACTATCAAAAGACTGAGCATATTTATTAAATTGGCATTGAAAAAGATTTCTTAAATATAATATTATATACACAGATGAAATATATATACATGCATGTTTGTATGTGTATATATATATATATATATATATATATGTGTGTGTGTGTTTGTGTGTGTGTATGTGTGTAATGCGACACATCCATAAATTGGGAATTGCATACTTATGCAAGGTAATTGTTAATGAATCTTATGTATAAGTGCTGTGTACAGTTATTGTATTATGGTGGATTTGTTACGAAAATATGATAATGATAATTGTTAACGTATAAATTGTTTGTATAAACTGTTTCTTTGTATATATGTATATATATGTTTGGCTATGTTCCAACTTAAATGTTGGCTTTGCAAATAAACAATCAATCAATGGCTAGAATATAACTGTCATCACACTGTCCATCAGTGCATCAAGCCAATCAGTGAAATATTTGCATGTATATAAACTCATATGATCTGTTACTCTCACAACACCTAAAATATCCAAGTCTGGCATGTTGACTGTTTGTCATTTATTATAACAGATGTTGCTCCAGTAGACTAACAAAAGTGTTAAGGCGTAATGCTAGATAATGGGCTGATTGACAGACTAATCGGGAAATGGTTAGAAATAATGGAATTGTGTGTATCCTGTACATTGACCTAAGTTTGCAAATATAAATAAACTTGTCCTGATATAACTAATGCCTAGATCATGTAAAAAGAGCGAGCAACTGTCTCAAACATTAATGTGACTATCAATGGGTCGAAATATCTGTCATCAGTGCATCAAGCCAATCAGTGAATTATTTGCATGTCATCAGATGATCTCTCACAAGACAGAACGTATCCAAGTCTGGTATAGTGCTGTGACTGCTTGTCATCTACATCTATATATATAAACGAGTAAGATATGTCCGGGTTTTTCTCTCAGACCCCTGGACCGAATTCAACCAAATTTGGTGTGGTGACTCGGGGTATCCTGGTGGGTTTTCAAATGGTGTTAGTTTTTCAAAAATTTTAATTAAATTTTTTTTAAATTAAATTGGTTTTGTTAAATTGAGCAAGGAATTAAATTTTTTTTTAAATATATTATTAAAACAATATATATATATATCAAAATGTTTCAATGACCAAATGTACTTGAAGCGCACAAAGGGGCAGCCGCTAAATGAAGGCTCTGTCTCAGATCAAAATGTTTGCGATGTCCCACAAAGGGGGCCACAGGTACATGTATCTCCGATGCTGAATAAAGGCTCTCAAAGGGAGCCTGTTCCAGCTAGTTTAGTATAATAGAAGTAAGTTGCTCCAGTAGACTAACATAAGTGGTATGGAATATGTTAGATAATGGGCTGGTTGACAGCCTAATCAGGAAATAGTTAGAAATTATGAAATTTTGTGTATTCTGCACAATGACCTAGGTTTACAGATGATCAGCAATTTATAAAACATTTTTTTCTCAATTAAAACAGTTTCTGAAACAGGTTAAACTGTTATTTGAACTAATTGAGATCAATCCCAGTCACATGAGTGATATCAGTATGCGATTTTAGACCAATTGTAGTGAAATTTGGGGAGTGGGTGTCAAAAATTGGGACTAAATTTTTTTTTTTTTTTGCAGGTTTGGGGGTGGTGGGTCCCCGAAAATGCCAGATGCAAACAAAAAAACGGCATACCTTCCTGAAAATGTTTTACTACCCCCCCCCCCCCACCCCCCGATCCATATCAAATAATTATCGATACGGAGACAAATTTGTGCTTTCGAGTGTAAACGGAGGAAATTTTACTGAAATTAGCTATTATTGATAGTAACACTGGGGGAGCACTTCGGTTGATGGCCAAATTGAAGCTTGTCAGTTTCATTACGCCACACCGTGGTGTTGCTTGGTACGCAGATTTTCATATTCTGTGGTCGATCGATAATCCACTGGGCGACTGTATTATTATGGTTATTTCGTACTGAGTATAAATCGTACCGATAGAGTCACGATAGTACAACAAAGATTAGCACATGTGTTTACGTCACCGGTGTACTTGTGGGGGCATGTTTCTATTATGAAGGTTCGCTATCCCGAAGGTCCGCTATTCCGAAGGTTCTCTATTCCGAAGGTTTTTGTTATTTTTAGGTTAATTCTATATTCTAAAGTATTGAGACTAATTTGAGAGGGTTCATTATCACAAAGATTCTTTTTACGGAGTGTGCGCTCACATCCGAACTGATCCTGCGCGCATACCGATACAGATACAGGAGGAAATAACTTAACTTAGAACATTAAATGTGATTTTGTTTTGTTTTCGCGGGTTTTCTTGAGATTTAATGTCATTACGTGGGCCCATACTTTTGAATTCTTGGCATATAATATGAATGTTGTGGTATATTGTGGACCCTCCCGCATTGGGACATGACACAGGTACAGTTGACTTAAGTGATGTTCTGTGTGGGCTCCAATTTGGAGTTCAATATTTTAAGGGCCAAATTTAGGATTTTATGGGCCCATACCTTTGAACTCTGGGCATATACTATGAATATTGGGGGCATGTCTCTATTCACTATCCAGAATGTCCACTATTCCGAAATTTCTCTGAATGTTCGCTATTCCGAAGGTTCACCAAGCAGAAGGTTCGTTATTCCGAAGGTTCTGTATTCCGAAGGTTTTTGTTATTTTAAGGTTAATTCTATATTCTAACGTATTGGGAGGGTTCATTATCACGAAGATTCTTTTTATGAAGGAAATAACTTAAAACATTAAATGTGATTTTGTTTTGTTTTCGCGGGTTTTCTTGAGTTTAATGTCATTACGTATGACTTTATTTCTCATTAAATATTCACGCCAAGCAGCCCACACAATTGCTATGTTTCCATGCGATTTAATGTCATTACGTGTGACCTAATATCTCAGTAATCTGAGGCAATAGTACACCTGCTAAAGGCGAATTATAACAGTGGGGCTATAACGCTCAATGAATACTGGGAACTATAACAAACTGCGCAGCAGAATATAGCTGATTAAACGAGTATGAGATGAGCCTAACTGCAATTGTGACTTTGTTTAAAGGCCCACTTAATTTTCGAGTCATTCATTTTTGTTATAGTATATACGGTTTTAATAACAATCTATGCCATAAAATTTGAATAAATTACTATAATTCATCACCATTTGAAACGCAGAATCCTTCTATCTCCTAGTTTGAAACACCTTTAAAATACCGCGACAAGTCGTGCGTCGTATATCTAGCAATTAGCAACTAACATGTCCTCTTCGGCTTTCCATAGATTTCAACGTAATTTGATACTTATGGGTATTTGTGTCCGGAGAGTGTTTTGGACGGGTCAAATCGTGAGCCCGACCTGACCTTGATCTTTAAAACTGTCAATGCAAGGTCAATTTGGGTAAAACGGACAAATTTCGGCGAAATTTGATACCTAGGGATGCTTTTGTCCGGGGAGTGTTTTGAACGGGTCAAATCGTGACATCGGCGTGACCTTGACCTTCAATGTGGTCAATCAAATGTCAAATCGGGTAAAACGGATGGATTTCGACGAAATTTGATACCTATGGGTACTTTTGTCGGGGGAGTGTTTTGGACGGGTCAAATCATGACTCCGACCTTACCTTGACCTTCAAAATTGTTAATTAAAGGTCAAGTGGGGTAAAACGGACGGATTTCGACGAAATTTGATACCTAGTGGTACTTTTCTCCGGGTGGGGGTGTTTTGGACGGGTCAAATCATGACCCTGACCTTGACTTTCGAAATAGTCAATTGAAGGTCAAATCTCGCCTTTCGCCGGAAATCAGATGGGAAACATCCCGGACGAAGTCGGGCCCATCAGCTTGTGTAATAAAGAAGACAGTTTGAAGAAAGTAATGTATAACACGAGAAACGGGAAAACTTGAAATATAGAAGTATGCAAATTTCCCACATAAAATTTGAAAGCTAGTTTATAGAATAATTGTATTATAATTTATATTTATGGCTAATAATATGATCTTGGTGGCGTTACCATTTCTGACTATGGTTTTCTTGTTGTAAATTGCATCCTGTTCTTTTCGTAATTCCATGCATAAAATACCGCCCCAACGCATGTCGATTTCAAATTCGGCGGATATGACGTCATCATTGACCGAATTCACGTGAACCTTGATAATGTCTTATGCTTTGTTCGTAATTATACGTTCCTTCTTATTCAAGAATAGTAGGATTATGTGATATCTATGGATGATCAGATAAACGTATGTACTATTTAGTCTATAACAATTCCATATTTAAAATGTTTTGTTTCGTTAAAAGCAGTCGTTTCGCACAGTAGTATCTGTAGTGCCGAAACACGGGCACTTTTTGGCCAAAGTGTTGTGCATCAGTTCAGTTGGAAAATACAGCTTTGAGGTACCGGTACATGTAGTTAATGTTGCACGGTCTTGTGATTGCATGTGAGCTGCATCTCCCAATCGCACGGCCATAAATGTAAAGCTTATTCTAAGATCGCAGGACTATATAGTCGAAATGTCAGTCAATTTATTAATTTGATTAAATACAAGACTACAAGTTCTAGGGACGTGACAGAGGGTTGGGTCCACCAAATGTACCCACCCCCCTTGAACCAAACACAATTTGAACCCCCTTGGAATAACCAACCTGACACACTCTAAGGTTGGAAAAGTACCAACTGATGACCATATCATACTCCAATAACTGGTTGGAAAATATCAAACAATGCGAATAATTTCAACCTATATCTGGTGTAAAATTTCCAACTAATGTTGTGCCAGGCATGAACTTTCCAACTGAAATTTACCAAATTGGGGGGGGGGGGGGGGGTGTAGTCACCCTATCAATTCCTGTCGCCACGTCATTTATAATTGTACAACTGACAAGTTTCGTGTGTTCTCCAAAACGTCTTCGGAATTTGATTGAGGAAAGCTGTTAGAAATTCTTGCCCTCATCTGTAAACAAACTTTTACTTGAAAAAAAGACGCGATTGAGATATGAACATTAGAAATATAAGATACAAATGAACACTTGTGTCAAATAAATGAGCGATGTTTGACGCTGGGAGAACATTAAACCTAGTATCGGTCACCAGGTGGATTTCAAAATCTGACCTAGAATCCGTGTAATCTCGATTAAGCCCCGCCCCCTAATCAGTTTCAGATTCTGAATCCAGATTCTCCCACGAAATAACGACTCTATAGGTTGTGCCGAAGGGTATAGTCATACAAAGAGTAAAACCCAAGATGGCCGCTGACAGTCATGTTTTGACCAGAGAGGTGAGCAAACTTTGAACAGGAAAGCCAAACAGCCGGTGGAATCAAAGAGTGTTTGCTTTAGATAGTATTTTGAGGTGGACATTAAATCGCCCAGACCAAACTAAGAATAATTAGGCATTTTTGAAATTAACCGACGTAGATAATCGCAGTTCCAAAATAAACCGCTGCGCCATCTCAAATTCTGAAATCTGAGAAACAGGTGTCAGATTTAGTTAAGGTTTTGAAAACCGAGTACATTAATCCTTTCAATAAAGCTCTGAGAAGACGTCACTCTTCCATTTAAGTTCTGGTATCCCCTTCCATTGCAAGTTTCAGAGGAAATTTTCTCGATAACAATTGGACTGGAAGCATACAACTTTTTCAAACAAGATCGTCTCAAGAGTAGAAATGGAAGTTTCCATGACCCAATTTCTAGAACAAATTTGAAATTATTTGCAAGAGTAAATAAGAGTCACCGTGAAACGGAATTTAGAATCACGGAGCATCGAAGCCAAAAGGAATATTATCACACTGTCCAATCGGCTCGCGGAATACCAGTGTGAACGTCAGAATACCAGTGCTGTACAGGAGAATACCAGTGTTTTTAAGCGATATGATGGTACCATAATTAGAACTTGACGGCTAAATAACAAAACAAAAGACAATGGAAAGGTATATACGATCAATTTTGTATTTACCCAGTGGAGGGGTCACCTGGTGATGTTCAGTTCGACTCTGGGCGATCTGGCCTTCGTTTAAAGCAGATAAATAGAGTGTATACAAACTCGTAGGGTGGAGGTCAAATTTTGCCCTAATCGGTATTCTAGTGCGTTTTGTTTGATTCCTGAGCATAACTTGCGGAATTTTTTATAAAATTCCTGCAGCGGAATCTATTGGCAAAACGTGCACATCGAAATCACTGGCGTGTATTAGTTGGAAATACACGAAAATAAATCGAAACGAGGGACGGTGATCACAGAAAATGGCACGACGAACTACCAGTGCATGCCAACGAGGGCTACCAGTGCCAAATTTTCTTTATATGGTAAGTTATATCGGGTATATGTCGGGCGACGTTTTAGATTCGGTTTAAGCTATAGGAATGTCTCATCCCCTCATCAAATTTGGGCACAATCGATCTAGAATGGTACATGTGTGGGTCTAAGATATGAAAGTTCGAAATTTTAAGTACGGCGATACTCAACATTGGTGGAACATAAAGTAACAATTTTGTTGACAAGAGTTTAAATTTCCCTTTATTCGGTATTGGCACTGAGGTAGTCCCATATCAATTGGATTCAAACAGTTAGTTTAAACTAATGTTTAACATTTGCAAATAAGTCTATCATTAAATAGGGAAGACGTTCTAATTCTAATGGAATGATATTTCTAATTATCCCAGCAAATGTTGCATACATTGTATATGGGGTAGACTTGTTCCCAAAATTTAGAAAGTAATTGATATTATGGGGCATGCATATCTTTGCCTATATGTTGAGTTCTTCGTCGATTTTAAGGCGTTACCGTATGTATGCATGCATGGATCTGTGTGTGTCATTATTTGATGTATTGGATGTCTTAACTAAAGATGAATGAGTTATATATATGTGTGTATATATGTATATATGGATGGACCTGCGAGTAGACGAATGTGCATTTATATATATATATTATATATCGATGGATGGACTGGTGTCAGATATATTAATTGTTGAATGCATGGATATGATGTTTCTGAGCTGGAGTGATGGGAGAATGAGTTGGATGGCTGTGCTGATGAATCAGTGAGTGATTGGCGAGTCGATGGTTGGCTGGATTATTTTTGGTTGATCGTTGCGTGGTGATTGGACGTATGTTGTGGATACGTGTACAACTATATTGATATATTTTATGACTGAGTGTGCATATGGATAAATCTAGGGGTTTATTTTATGCATATCTAATTTTCTCTTTATTTTTCTCTTTTCAGAAAAGGAAAGCGTGGCAATCAATGGGACAAGAGGGAAAGAATAAAATTTGAAGAAAAAAACGTGACAGCGGAAACGGACACGATAGTGAAAATGCGGAGCCAGATGTGGCTGGGCCAATAACACCGGTCACCGGGGTCACAGTCAGGTGTGCTCAGCAAGCAACTTTCATGGGCGCCCTTCAAGAGAGCGATCTATAACCGCGGGATCATCCCAGCAAGGAGAGTGCTTTTTCAACAAGGAAGGCACGATGGATATTCAATACCAACTAAAGCAACAACCGCCTTAAAAGGAACTGGATACTTGAAAGACATAAACACTCTTTTCGATCTGATTGCTAAAGGAAAATTCCCGATGGAGAACATTTCATTCCGTGTATTTATCGAGACAGTTCGGTGGTTTTCCCTAAATTCAACCACGCAAATGAGATACTCTGCGGAGACAACGGCATTCTGGAAAACAGGATACAGGCTTTTTGGAGAAAAAAATCAACTTGCTTATAAACAATATAAACATATAAACATATAAACAAGGCAACATAACTGATAGATGTCGCAACCAATCACCACGGATTATATTTAAAGCAATTTATTTATTCGCCACTCACCATTAGGCCAAACAGATTTTGGCATTTTATAATGTAATTGTTCAGCTACTGTACAAGTTCGGAAAATTGCATTTAAAGTGATATGAAACACTCCGGTAGGGTGATAAAATAGAAATGGAGAACAATCTTGTTCAAAGTAGTTATGTTTACAAATATTATATGTATATTGACAACACATATCGTCATTCTTATATATTAATTAAATGCAGTGACTGTCGACGACGAAATCATTTTCGTTAGTTTATCGCCGATAGATGCGTCCCGAATCGAGTAGTAAATATTTACAATTTAGCGTAGTTCTGACAATGTTTTCTATGGAGCGGTACGGTTGATTTGCTTGAAGTTTCGGTTATGTTAGTAGAATGCTACATCCCTCCAGTTGGCATAGCACATTAATTCTAACTTATCAGTTTCACGCACCCGAATAAGTGCACAATATGTCTTTAAACTGACGTATCCCAATAGTTTTAAGAACAATTCTACAAAAACGCCATATTCTGACCTGGACATCATGAAATTTGTTCTATATTTGACACTAACTTTGAGTTTTGGGAATGGTGAGGCATTTCGGGTGCCCGGTGCTCTGTATGAAGCGTTTATCGACATATACCCGATATAACTTACCATATAAAGAAAATTTGGCACTGGTAGCCCTCGTTGGCATGCACTGGTAGTTCGCCGTGCCATTTTCTGTGATCACCGTCCCTCGTTTCGATTTATTTTCGTGTATTTCCAACTAATACACGCCAGTGATTTCCATGTGCACGTTTTCCCAATATATTCCGCTGTCGGAATTTTATAAAAAATTCCGCAAGTTATGCTCATGCAGGAATTAAACAAAACGCACTAGAATACCGATTAGGACAAAATTTGACCTCCACCCTACGAGTTTGTAGACCCTATTTTTCTGCTTTAAACAAAGGCCAGATCGCCAAGAGTCGAACTGAACATCACCAGGTGACCTCTCCACTGGGTAAATGTAAAATGGATCGCTCATACCTTTCCATTGTCTTTTGTCATGTTATTTAGCCGTCCAGTTCTAATTATGGTACCATCATATCGCTTAAAAACACTGGTATTCTCCTGTACAACACTGGTATTCTGACGTTCACACTGGTATTCCGCGAGCCGATTGGACAGTGTGATTATAGGGGTGTTGCTGTCTGCCTCACCGAAGTCTGAGCAAGTTATAGATTTTGATAAATCTCTCGCATACCCTTTATGCCCCGTTCCACTTAGCCCTAACGCTGATGGCACACGCAGAGTTACTGCTAAAAGTAAACTACAAAATGCTATTCTGTATTATTCACAAACACCTATTCTACCACCATGTAAGGCATCATTGAAGTTACAGTATCCGTGTAAACATTGTTGCAAGAATTTGGCGATTAGTGTGGTCGTCGGGAGGTTGAACCTGGAAAAAATTGTTATAAAGCTGGTTTTGGTCTCATTTTGCGCGCAAAAGTATCAGGAATAACATATCCAAAATCCGCTAAAATCCGCCTTGGGGAAAATTCAGGATTCAAGATGGCGTCCAATGTGGCGGCCAACGATTATAAATATTCCCCAATCAGCATTAGTCCATTGTGAGGTAGGGGTAATGAGTTTGCTCTCGTACAAATGTCATCACGTTTGACAAAGGATTCCACGGGAGTCACACTGACCAAATATCAGTCGCAGAGACAAAAGATGGCAACCAAAATGGCCGCTAAAATGACAATTATTTCTTTTGTTTATTTTGTTGATCGAAATCAGCCAGTGATGACCAGAATGAGAAATACTTCATGATTTCGACACTTGTGTGTCAAATATATCATTTATACTCAGACCCCACCCTCGTCATCTATGAGAACCTCTTCTGAATTCACGCAGCCCTCTCCACGACAATCTCCACAAGCGATAACACATTTCAGACCATGTTTGCAACATGTACACACATTGGTGTCACATGGATTTTTATGACATCTTACACTTGCACCGTACAAACTTGAGCAATTCGTCTGGGGCTGCATTCTGGTCAGTCATGACTGGGGAAAGATCATCACCACGTCGTTCCCAACCCCACCCCTCAGCATTCAATACCTCATTATTCAGTGTATAAGATCGGTTGATAACCCCGCCCATAATCTGCTACTTCTACGGGCTACATGCAAGCCATGTTCCTCAAACACTGATGTACCCAAGGATGCTTCACTGGTAATTCTAGCATCATTTAGAGATATAGTCTGCAGCTCTTTGCGTAATTTATATGACTAGTGGCTGCGAAGAGGTTCAGCATCTTCCCTAATGTTACAATATGCAGATTTCAATCCCCTGTTCGCTCAGCACGGATGAAGTTCTTTAAGGTTTGCACATAATCCATATACTGCACCCACAATTTTGCTGTGATGGATTCTTTGACAAGCAGTGATTTATAACAATTGATACATTGCTCGACCTTCAACAGTTCAGTTGAGTCCGCAGCCGCGGATATAGGAACAACGCCAATTTCAATCTCTTCACGCAGTTTTTGTATTCTGTCCATTCCACTCTGGTGCATTTTGCCCATCGTGTTTTCACCAACAACGTGTACATCACACTGTTGCATGTGCGAGGCTTCTATGTCATCTTGTTCCATTACCGATTCGATGTCCGCAGAACTGTCGTCCTTTTCAACTGGGACAACTTCAGCTATCAACTTATTGAAAAGCGCAGCCTCAACTAGGTAGTAACCACGCAATGCCCTCGACACTGCCTTTCCAGATATCATATGGGTCACTGTGTTCTGACCGTACACTTTCTCCAAAGCTTCTTCTAACCACGACCCCTTCATCATCGAACCGATACTCCCCATGAAGCTCATTACAGTGTGAAATCCGCCCAGCCTACACACTATGTTCATCGACTTAGAACTTATTATGTTTACAGCCTTGAGCCACAACGGCTGGTCGAAAGTGATATATGGCGTATGGATGTTCAATCTACGTGCCTGTTCCTCAACATAAATGAGTGTAGAATAAATGCAATCGTCATCTGACGGATTCAGATCGATGATGGGAAGGAACAGAACATCTGATTTCTCAGCGGTCAGAGTGTCGTCCTGCGAGTAAGCACTTTGCATGAAACCTGACCAGTTCGCGCTAGGTTTTTCACTCTTACTGAAAAAGCATGCTGAGTGCCACAGCAGATCTGTGCTGAGGTCAGATGGGAGGGTATATGGTGTGGCCAAATGAAGAAGAGGTTTCAGTTTGATATTGGAAATTCCTTTGCCAATAACATCAACATATTGGGAGATGGACACTCCTTTGTTTTTCACGAGCTCATCAACCCTCAACCGCCTTTGTCTCATGATTACACGCGATTTCATGTTCAGTGCTGATTGATTCATGGGTGCATATATTGCAACTATCCCCATTCCATGGAAGGTCCCCTTACCATATAGAGTTGCTATGTTGTGGTCGACATTATCTGCCACCCACTGAACGAAGGCACCGGGTGCATAGTCAGTTAGTATTTGACTGGGCGTTTCGGTCTGAATGACGGATTGCTTGTACCTCTCAACTTCATCGTGGGTAACAGAGAATCCCAACCAGGATAACTCGTTCACTAGCCATTTGGAACCAAACACATTGTCCATTTCTACACCCAGTCCAAACAGCGTTGGTGTTATAACCGAATGTGGACGAGCACCCTGTACAATGGAATGACCGATGCTATTATGCTTGACATCGGACGGAATTAAAATCTTTAGTAGGCTTTGCAGGTGATTCGGGATCCAATTTCGCCCCTGACTAATAATACATATAGCGTCACTGGGTGGATAAGATTCGCGACTGAAATCGGCCTCCCTTATTTGTGCTTTTATTATTCTTGCTGCAGTCAAGACAATCCTGTCTGCCTCCTCATCTAAATCCTGTTTTTTATCAGTGTACCACTTTTCATTTATAATGAATTTGGCCATATTTCGAAAACAAACGACATCCTTTCGTCCCTTAACCTCGGCGAAGAAAATGAATTCTGCATAGTATTCCTCTAAGTTACCTTTCAAACTGTTAATAGTATAAACCTCTGACTCGCCTGCGAATTCAACCATTCTGGAATGTAACTCACTAACAGTGTATAATTCAGCACCAGCTTCTGTCTCGAGCCAATTACAAATCGTTTCGAACCAATGTTTCATACCCTGATCTGATCTTCGACCTGCTTTTCCTGTTTCGGGTTGACTCACATCCTTGCCTTGCAAGAATCGAGTCAGATGTCCGTGGTGGTAAACGGCCTATGCTGCTACCAAGTCAATGCGCCCTTGAATGCGCTTCTCCACGTCATATGCTAAAGCATCCTGTCTATGCGCACAGCATTGTAAGAGCTTGTCCCTGAAAGGGATGGTCTCTGCTTGGCTCATTGGTGTGGACCTATCTGGGTGTCTAACATCAGTGCTTGTATGAACTCCACATATTAAGCAGTCTTCTGTTATATTGATTGGCGTTGCATCAGATCGTAGTCTTTTCGCTTCTGAAACCACCAAATTATCTTGTGTCTTTCTTTTTGTGTCGGTAAAATCTCTCCGGCAACCTGCATGCACCAGCACTTTGTCGACAGGCGTCACCTGGCTGCGCGCGGTGAGGTATTGTTTCAAATTAGGTCGCCCCCGTTGTCCGCAAAAGCTTATGAGAGTCACAACACCTTTTGCCCCCACCTTTACCGGTGGATCATTAACAAAACCAAAACCACATATGACACAGAGGTCTTCAGCTGGGTTAAGCTCATCGCCGACGGTACGATTGTTGGCCATTATCAACAATGAGAAATGAAATAGAGCGAGAATAAATATGCAATAATAAAACAGAACACGAGAACAACGAATGAAGCAATCAAATTAACCAAAACAAATCTCCTGCGTACGTTGTCACCGTTAGTTTTCAACAGGAAACATTTGTCCGACTCCTAAAAAAGCTACTTTTACAACTTTTCCTCCAACGCTCACAAAACGCTCTTTATGTATGGTATTTTACTTAACGCTCTTTATTGGTGGGGGCAAATATGGCTTACACTCTGGTGGGTCATGTTGTCGTATCATCATATGACAATATATTATTCATGCGAACTTGCCACGCCTTAGTGGTTTGCGAGCTAACACAAGTAAAATGTTTGTATTTATCTGCATTACGAAATTTTGTGGCATAATGACGAAACGTCCTGTATTCAAATGACTGTAAAACAATTTCCCCAAATCAGACCACAGTGTATGGTGTAGTCTGTCTGTTATAGATGTACCCTGTTTCACATACCATTAGTGTTTCTTTTTCTTTTGTTTTGTGTTGTGCACACCAGTTCAATTCAGAAGATCTGTTGCATTTCAGTCGATGATTTTAATTACGTTTGTTGTTTCTGGAAGAGCGGCATGCACTTATCCCATTCATTGTATCATGTCAATATAAGTAAAATGTCGAGGAGATAGGAAGTGGATACCTTCCCGTTTATTTATGACATGGCTATGAGTCGTAGTGAGTGCAGATGCATCAACCAATTAACAGGATATAGTTTATGGCAAGTTAAATTTTGATATCAATGTCGGCTGCACAATTTTAACTTGTAGGCATTTATGATTGGAAAACACCCTAAAATGAGCGCTTTTTAAAAACAAATCGTAGCCATTGGTCTAACATTTCACCAACAATAATAGGTTTTTTTTGCCATTTTTTGAAAAATTACGTAATATGCCCACTACTCGAATTGGATTTCACATTGAGTCTTAGTACATCGTATAGCATAGTTATTGTGTCAGTTTTTGAATGCACATTCAGTGTCCTCGCCTATTTCGCTAAATTAGCAGTTATCGCATGTTATTTGCGGCAAAACTATTGAAATTTGCGGTATTTTTCATGAATTTTTTTTTAGGCTTATATAATACTATCCGTTCTTTATTAAACTTATAGACAGGAGATTTTGCAATATAAAAACGCTTGGAATATATTTCGAAATATAATTTATGAATTTATATGTATTTTTTATTGAATTAAAATATTTTTAGGCAAATTTTGAGAGGAAGATTGGCGAAGTAAACGTTTGTTTTAATTTTATTTTATTCAATATTTTTGAAACTAGTCATGTCGATTACTGACGCATTAGGCTATACATGCTATTGAGATTGTGAAATTACGATGCATACAGAAATACGGTAGAGTTTTTTTTCAAAAATAATTAGGCATGTATAGTCCTAAAGTGTGTACGATGTGGATTGTTTACACTCGAATACATCTACTTACGAATGCGATTCTTAAAAAACATACCCAGTGGTTCAATATTTCGCCAAAAAAATAACTTTTTGTAATTTTTGGAAAAATCTCGAAAAATCAGGAATTTTGGGGTAGGGGAAATATTACGTAATACCTCAACTAAATAAATACGAATTGCACATTGGGTCTTAGTATATTTTATAGTATAATCTTTGTGTCAGTAATTTAATGCCTATTCAGAGTCTTAGCCTATTTTGTTTAGAAGTTATTGCATCTTATGTGCGGACAAAATTTTGAAATTTTCGATATTTTTCATGAAAAAAATACGATTTTTTGGCAAAAAATATATTTTGCCTGAAATAAAACTATCCGTTGTTTATTGAACTTATAGGTAAGAGCTTGTGCAATATAAACACGCTTGGAATATATTTATAAACCTAACTTGTGAATTTATATGTATTTGTTAGTGAATTAAAATATTTTCGGCAAATTTCGATGGAAAAAAATGGTAAACAGGCTGTGGTAACTCTATGCCGCAGCAGATCGTTGATCACATGCAATGTCATAATGCCCCTGGAGAATACCTATCAGGAAATACCAGTCACAATATCTTCGCTCTCCCGTGGCACCTACCTCCGCCACAGCCTGGTCTATTACAGAAGCTTTTGCATAACACAGCGCAATTCTATTGGTTGATCACACACAAATGATATAAACGCTCTTTATTATGTCCATATCAGGAAAACAGTAACAAGTAACAAATAACGCTCTTTATGTATACCATATCCGGATCTAAACAAAAGCCAGATTATGTTACGTTTTTTGCTTTGTTTACATAACAAAGGAAAACATTTGACAACTAGAAAGCACTCACTCGAGCTGCCTATACGTGCGCCCATCACACATTTTGCATGTTTTGTGGTGTCTTGCCAACAACAGTTTGAACCACGTGTGCTGGCCCCTCGTTTGAGAGATCGATACAAAATCTGGATATCAAATTTCAGTTCATCCATCGCTGAAATATTTGTGTGTACGAACAGAATATCTCTGTTATCTCCAGTTGATCTATTACACTAATGATGGTCTTATTAATATACCGTACGATTGTTTGACATATTTATAGAACAATATAGACATCGCTGATATGAAGGGTGTGACAACGATTGGTTACCGATGATACTATATATTATATACCAATGGGTTAAATTACTAGTTTGACTAGAATGATTTGTGTATGCGATTGCACTTCAGCGTCAAACCCCATCGAAGTCAATTACAAATACCGACACAATTAAATAAAAGACACGTTAGTCTCCAGGAACATATCATCAAAATGTCTATTGCGTTGAGAACGAGAAAGCTTGTTTTCCCAGTTAATAAATAAGGCATTTTAATAATCAAATGTTTCCACATTCACATTTTTCCGTGTAATTGTTTCTCAATTGAACCATGCGCTCGACTGTTTGGCCGGACATGGTTTATAAATATGCAACAGGATCTTTCGGAAATGTTTTGAACTTAGAAGAAAGTTTCCGGAATTATGTTCGCACCTCACTGTCTCTGCGGAAAAAAAAAGATTCCGCACGCTTTTAGACTTGATCTCAACTCATTTCCCGAGTTTCAAGTTACATAAAATAGGCTTCTAATGGGCAGTACTATTGCCCACTTTTATTTTCCATGCAGGGTATATATATAATACTAGAAGGTGACCCGACTTCGTCCGGGCTTTGACCTTGAATTGACCATTTTGAAGGTCAAGGTCAGGTAAGGTAACGATTTGACCCGGGCAAAAGTACCCGACAAATGTACCCGTCGAAATCCATCCGGTTTTACCCGATTTGACCTCAAATTTATCATTTTGAAGGTCAAGGTCAGGTCGGGGTCACGACTCGACCCGTCCAATACACTCAGTGGACAAAAGTAACCCTACGTATCAAATTTTGTCGAAATCCATCAAAATTCGCGATTTGACCTTGAATTGACACGATTTCAAGGTCAGGGTCACGTCGCACGGGCAAATTAATAGGCTTATGAGACTCCTCATATGAAAGTACCCCCACATACCAAGTTTCATCAAAATCCCGTGATGTTCGGGCGTTTGACCTTGAAATGACCCAATTTCAAGGTCAAGGTCACGTCGCACGGGCAAATCAATAGGCCTATGTCACTCCCCGGCCGAAAATACCCCCACATACCGAGTTTCGTCGAAATCGGCTCGGCCGTTTTCGAGTCCATCGATTACAGACACACACACACACACACACACACACACACACACACACACACACACACACACACACACACACACACAGATCTTCCAAAAATATATAATAGATATTTATAATAATAAAACACGAAGCTGTTGGCAGATGGATCGGTTTAGCCTGCCCGTGTAATACGAGTCTCAGCTGTCTGGACATCGACGCAATCATGTCTGGTGTTTTGCGCGCCCTGTGACGTCCTGATGTGCGTCGTGACGTCATGGCGTCTTTATCGGTTTCCAGAAAGAAATCTTTCAATATTGTTCTTTTATAAACGATTTATTAGCAAAATAAAACCAGATAACAATGCAATTTAAGTATATACGTGGATTTAATTTACAATTGATGCAACCATTTCATATTAATTAGCGCATGTGCATTTTTTACATTATGTACTTCCGGTATGACGTAACATATTCACGGAAGGACAGATAAACAGACAAATAAACAGATAAACAGATATCCGGACCGAAAACATTACATGCGTCCAGCATGGACTGGCGCAAGTAATAACATTATGTTTATGCCATATTTCTGATTGGTATAAGAACAAGGTCTGTCTATATTTTAGTATTATTTATGCTTATGGCGGTTTTTGACGGAGGTTAATATATTAACAGCATACCCACCGCCAACGCCGCCCGTATCTTTAATATTACCACAGGGGCCTGTAACGCGCTCCGCCCCCCCCCCCCCTTTGCACTGCCCATATACGCCGCTCTATATACGCGCCTTCTTCGCGTTAATGGAACAGTATATAGACAAGGGTAACTGTAGAAATTCAACGTTTCACCATCGCTCGGGAGTCGCACAAATTTAGCCCATTCACCCCAGTAATGATAACGATATATACACGGGTGGATCGGCAAAGAATTCATCTTTCAATAAATACCACAAACTCCCATCAGAAACATTCATACACGTTGCATTTGATAAAATTTTAACCACCAAATATTGTCTCCGGAGAGCGTAATTTTTTGGTTTGATCCGGCTCAGACAGCAATGTCGGACATGTGTCTCTAAATTCACCACCTATACAGTTTACAATCATTAAAAATGGGTCAAACGATCAAATAAATATTTGGAACTTAGTGATTTATTGTCGGCTAATAATTTATTTACTCATACAAATCAACACATTGTCAGTAAACAATTCTAATAGAGGAGAAATCTGTCGATAATTCCAACTTTAACAAAGATATTTGTCAAGTGACACAGTTCCTAATTTTAATATTCATTATGACCTGACCTTTCCATGACTGACATAGTAGAAACAGCCAATCATCGCTCAGTGTTAGAATCGAGGTCAGGTCATAATGAATATTAAAATTTACGGTCTGTAAAATCGGCCCTAAAAAAAACAAACAAACAACAACAAAAAAATAATATATTTTTTGGGTATGCTTAAGCATACTATAGCGAATTTAAAAACAAACTGGATAAAACCTTAGGGGCATGCTATAACTCAAAACTATCACCAAGTATTCATAGTAATAATTTTGATGCCCATGAAAAACGTAAGATTCCCTGGCACTAAACCTACAAAATAAGTCTGTTAAAGAATATAAGAAAAAAATATTAAAATTGTAAACAATTTGTAAAAAATAATAACAAATGATGAAAAATTGTTAGGCCAATGCATTCTCTTATATATGCGAGGCGACCTATGGGTTGATACATAATCGAACCTGGCACTGAAAGGGTTAAACAGAATTAAGAAAATAAGTATTTAAAGGCCCACTTAATTTTCGAACCCCACAATTCACATATATAAAATATATGCCATATTATATACCATTTGACAAAGGAAGCGCCAAAACATTGTGTTACCAACTTATCCGATGTAATAAACTGTGAACATGTTGTTTTTGTTGAATTGCCGACGTGTTTTTGTGCTTAGGTTTCATCTGGATTGTAGTTCAAAGTGAATTATTTTCAATGGAGGGGGCATAACTCTATATCTTAAAGATATAGTTATTCCCCTTCCATTTAAAATACACTTTCAGTTTGAATTCTGTTGCATTCTTGGAGCCATAACGGGGGATCTAACTATGATTTCAGCTGTGTTCTATTTCTCTATTGGCACCTTCTGAGACGCAGACGTTTCAAATTGTGATGAATTATAGTATTTCAATCATATTTTATGGCATAGATTGTTACTAAACCGTATACCAAGGCACTATAAAAAAAAACGGTGACTCGAAAATTAAGTGGGCCTTTAATTCGATATTCCCATTCACCTCAGCGGAGTGCTCCATGTCACTTATACACGTGATTCATATAAACGCCTTTCTTTTTTCGTGGCCAAACAAATGAGAAATGCTTTGTTATATGGACGATATGGTAATGCTCTAAATAATCGACTCCTTAACCACAGCAGAATTATGGGTAACTTTTCAGGATTTAGTCGGAAATATGGCTTGTTGCCATTCATCCGAAAGCTCTCAGTGGGAGCTTTCCGATGAATGACAACAAGCCATATTTCTGACTAATTCCTGAAAAGTTACCCATAATTCTGCTGTGGTTAAGGAGTCGATTATTTAGGGCGTGTTTGATCTGTTATGAATGACATCCCGATGTATATATTGTACCGAGAACAGTCTTGATTGCCATCGGATCAGTACCATTTCCACTTTACCAATAAAATGTTATGGATAGAATAAATATGCCTAACAGATATGTAAGAAATGAATGCAGCGTGCGTGTGCGTGCGTTCGTGCGTGCGTGCGTGCGTGTGTGTGTGTTATTGGGGGATACGGCGCTGTGGTCGTTTGGGGCACATTGTGTGAACATCGAAACGGTTCTTACTATAAATGTGTCCAAACGACCACAGCGCCGTATCACCAATAACGTACCAACCATGCACTACGTTCATTTCGTATATTTATTATATAGCTTTTTGTTTTTGATGATTGTGTTAAGTCAGCCCAATATCAGATTCCCAAGCACTTACATAGCAACGATATCCTGATCGATATAAGTAACTGGCTTCAGATGCAATTCGGCTGAACATTGAAAAGCATGCCCAATTATTATGATGGCCGCTTTTAGTAATTAGGTCAGATTAGGTCAGCAACAAAAAAAATTGTGACGTTGTGTTCATGTAAAACCCCTGTCACACTCAGGCCGGTGCTCTCACTGCGCTGCAAAAGTACCAACATATGACTAACACGCAGGAGGAGCGCAGAAAACTGTCGAAAATTGTCAAACTTTTAAAACAAAGTGTGCTCCTATTGCGTTCCTACTTTGTCAAGTCTCACGCTCTTAGTGCGTTCAAGTCGCTGTCATGTGATGCTAGTACGTTCTCAATAAGTTCGCAAAACGCTCTCTGCGCGGGTGCGGAGAGTATATAGATAGCGCCTCCTGCGTTCTCCAGTCATAGTCAGTTTTTAGGTTGTGGGGAAAATACCAAACACTCCGCAATAAATTAGCTGTCCGATTAAACTACTGTCATGCACACTCCGCTGCGATCAGGCCGGCGCTTGCATTGCATTGCAGTAAGGTATCCAAGAACGTATTGGTGACGCAGTGGGCACTGGATTGGACGGGAGATGGTCTCTGTGATCGTGCCAGAGCGCCGCGCTTGTTTTGTGCATGCACAAAACAAGCGCAGAGGTTCGGCGTTCTGACCAGGCGTATTACCGTCGCGGCGTCGCCATGACAGCGCAAAGCCTACTAACAACGCAATGAGAACGACTTGAACGCATTAAGAGCGTTTACGGCGTGGAGGAAACGCAGTGAGAGCGTGTGAGAGCGCGAGACCTGACAAAGCAGGAACGAAATGGGTCGTACACACAGGGACGTGGCTAGAGGGTTTCCGTAGGGGGTGTCAACCTTGGGAAATTCCAACTGCACCCCCTTGAGTTAGAATCAGACCGAACACAAGTTTTGCATCATTCCATTTGCACCCCCCCCCCCTTTTTCACCTTAGTGTTTAGGCCTAATATCCTATAGCTTCATAAACCATGGTTCTATATTCCCGGTATGAGAACATTCATATATTTTAATCTGAAACATTGCATACATCCTAATATCTAGTGGTCTAACTCCATACAATTGCACACGGCTACGGGCAAGAGACCACGACATCACTGAGCTGACCATCGTTGTTCGGCCGGTGTGAGAAAATTTTGAAATTCGAACAAGAAAATCTCAAATCCTAGCATCCAGACTGGCCTCAACTAAAGCTTTTCTATAGTGTTGGACATTTCAAACCCCATACCCCCCTCAGGTTGTAAAATTCTCCAACTGATGACCACAAGTTTGACCAAATGTAGTAAAATATTGTTAAACTTATTAGCATTTTTGTATTGGCCACAGGGGAGAGGCAATGACACACCAGGCCGATCATGGTTCGGCCCGGTGTGCGAAAATTTTGTAATCTGAACAAGAAAATCGCAAAATCCTAGCATCTAGACTAGCGTCAAGCATTCTTAGAGTTGGAAATTTCAAACCTGACACCCCACTTAGGTTGGAAAATTTACAACTGATGACAATTCCAATGACAATGTTGACCAAATGTATGAGAATATTGTTTTCTTAAATTAACTAGCAGTTTTTGACTGGCCACGGGGGAGGGACCAGGACACAATATTCCAAGTGTTGGAAATTTCCAACCTGTCACCTCCCTGAGGTTGGAAAATTTCCAACTGATGACCATTTCAGTCCAAAATTTTGACGAAAATATGCAAATATTGGTCCAAAAACAATTAATTCCCCCCAATAAATTGTTTGAAAATCAAACTACAAGAACATTTCAACCTATTGTTGGTGTGAAATTTCCAACTAATGTTTTTGCAGGTATGAAATTTCCAACTGTTGAAAATTTTGACCACGTCTTTGCGTACACAGAGCGCGATGAAAACGTGATAAGCGGGATAGGAGCATAGCTTGTCACGCGCGCTGCATGTATAACTGGTGGGGAGTTTCTCTTTCGCGTGCGGATGGGGTGAAGGAGAAGATCACTCGATCTTTTCGACCATCCCGGGCGCTACACTTCTCTTCTCTCTTTCGCGTGCGGGCTGACATTATCAATGGGTGTTTTATTAGTTTTATTTAAAGAATGGGAATTTTTGGGATGATTAAAAGTCAAACTGCGAGCTGGAGGCCGAGTCCCGTAAAAGGTGCATGTAGTTGGGGAAATTCAATTTCGTTTATTGTGTTAATCAACGTTGAGTAATGTTTATTTTTGGTTTGTGATAAACTATATGTCAATTACAAATGAAAGAAATTTCTGCAGCCCACTGGGGGTTGTGGGCGGAGACGATCGAGTCGGCCACCGGTTCGTTAATTAGGTGCTGGTTGTTATTGTTATTTAACGGAATTCTGGTTCGCAAAACCAATATATTTTATATTCTACAATTACATTCTTGGGTTTATAATATATGATCTTGAGCGCGTTACCATTTCTCACATTGGTTCTCTTGTTTTAACAGATTGAAAATTTCTGACAATTTTCAGCGCTTCCACTGTGCGTTACTCGTATTTTGATACTTTTTCAACTCAAAGCAAAAGCCAGCCTGATCGCAGCGGAGTGTGACAGTGGTATGAGTAGACCGCATTTCAAAGTGGGATTGTACTGTAAACCTGCTGTAAACGCCGGAAGAACGCCATGAATAACGCTTGGGTGTAAAGCGAGCGCCAGAGTCGCAGTGGCAGCACAATGTGGACGTTCTATGAGCGGGAACCAGTCCATAACACCCCATGACAGCGCAATAAGTTTTGGACAGAGCCTCATTGAGCGTATTAAAAACGGGAAAGGCACGTAGTGAGAATTTGATTAAGCTTACTGTATAGTCACAAAAGACAAGATTAATTTGTTGCTGCGATCACGAGAAGCTAATATGTGCTCTTGCTACGTCCACATAACGCTCACGTCGCTCGCTTGGCGCTTTGCTTTGCGCTGTCACGGCGACAGTACTACGTCCTGGTCAGAACGCCGAGCCTCTGCGCTTGTTTTGTGCATGCATAAAACAAGCGCGGCGCTCTGGCACCTATGGGCGACCATGGAGATCCTCGCCCGTTGTAGCCAGTGTCCACTGCGTCACCAATCGGTTCTTGGAGACCTTAGTGCGTTTAGGTGGCCGCTTTGGTACTTTTGCAGCGCAATGAGAGCGCCGGCCTGGGTGTGACAGGGGCTTTACGGTCTGTGTTATTGGTGTATGAATCGGGTGACCCAATTGGCAGTTGACCAATCGCCGAACAGGATTTAGTGTAACACAGACGGGCTATGTAAATAGTATTAAATAAATTCATTCATTCGTTCGTGTCGCCTATTCATGTGTAATCTATACTTAATTACTGCTGTATATATACGCATTCGCTTTTCTACATATGAAATGACCAATGATGATCGTGATATACAAATTTGTGTACATGCAAATTTGTGTACATGCGTTTAGCTTATTTGTATGAGAGGCCCTTTTCACATTTATTATTTATTTACGCTTAAGCGCAAATAACCTCTATCATTTGCGCTTAAGCGCAAATATTTACGCTTAAGCGCAAATACAAATTAATATGCATTGATCCCCCCTGAATTAATTTTAAATGGCACCGGCCTAAACACATCACTCAAGTCTATATAGGCCCACCATATGAGGGAAGCAATCCCCATGCAGTAACCCATAGATACCTTTATGACCATGGAAATGGTATAGATCTGTGCAGGATATGTCTCTTTTATAAAATATATTAGATCTCTGGGATGGAGACACAAATTATTGGGGACAGGGATGCTGATAATATGAAAATTGGGTTGTTTTCCCCTATTTCAAGTCAATAAGTACACCATATGAGGGAAGCAAGCCCCCAGTAACCCCTAATTCCATTTTTATGGCCATGGAAATGGTATATATCTGTGCAGGAGATGTCCCTTTAATAAAACATACTAGAGCTCTGGGAGTGAGGCACAAATTCTTGGGACACCAGGGACAGAGATGCTGATATGCATATGAAATATGTGTTTTCTTCAACTTTCGAGTCTGTATGGGGCTACTACTATGGGCCCATAATAATATACTATGAGATGGACTCCATCATTCACAATCAGAGGGAAGTAAGGCAGTGTTAGGTATTTGCGCTTAAGCGCAAATGATTTACGCTTAAGCCAAAATAAGTAATAAATGTGAAAAGTGCCTCCCATATATTTGACTGTTATATGTGACTTTGCCATAAAATAATCAAACAACCCGCGTGGGTTTGAATCTTCACTATTTTTGATTAGCGAATTAATATACAAGTAATCTACTGATTTAAGAATCCTATCAATAAGAAACGTTACCCATTTCCAATTAGGTGTGAACATCATGGCGATGTCCTCTCGTAACGGGAGGATATTGTCGATGGCATGTCTTGGGCGCATAAAACCCTGTTATTTCATTCTGATCCGCATAAGACAAATTGATTTCTTCAGAGTTAGCGCCTATAATGTGCCTGCTCCGTCAATAACAGACACTTCTAATATATGGTGGTTCCGCCAACGCCGCCCGATCCAAGGTAAACTACCACAACATTAGCAACAACATTATAGGCGAACCAAATTCCATGCAGATTTCAACTGTTAAGGTCCCCTGCTACGCATGACTCACCGCTGCCAGCAGCTATACCCATAATGTGAACAAGAAACCCATATAGTTAGAAATGGTAACGCCCTCAAGATAATATTATTATGCATATATAAATTATAAATTATAATATAAAATATACTGGTTTCATGAATGCACCACCTCATAATTCCGCTAAAACAACTAATCCTTCAAATTATTACTGCAGGTTTCTCATTCACCACACCGGAATGCCTCTAAATGCGGACAAACAATCTAATAATCCGATTAAATACACGCCCGATACTTCGCAATACGACATTTATTCCTCATTCCAACTGAGTCATACGTCGTTAGTAAAGTTAGCTGTTATAATATGCATTGTGTTCCCGCAATAAAATCTCCAAGGGTGGCCCAGCCATTGTTCATACCTAAATATCGAAAGCAATTAACGTAGTCGTAAAAGTGACATACTGCAACAATGAGACATCCGCGAAGATACATCCGTGAAACCCCGAAATGCATTGTCCTGCAATATATCCCCATCGCAATAGATCCATTGACACGGCCAGATCATCCTTACTGCAATTTCCTAAAATAACTCGCATCGCGCGTGAAACACGAAATGTGTTGTCCTGCGAAATATCCCCATCGCCCCATTGGCAGGGCCAGATCAGCGTAGCAGTAAACACCCTTAGTACAGGGTGTAATAAACCACTCAATTGTTTATTTGAGACTTCCGAAGTCGTTATAACGACTTGTAGAAATTTATACAAGTCGTTATAACGACTTCGGACAACTCGTTATAACGACTTGCAAGTCCTTCTAACGAGTTGTGAGTCGTTATAACGACTTGCACAATTCGTTTATCACGAGTGTTGTATGTCGTTATAGCGATTTGGAAGTCGTCATAACGAGTCGCTGGAATCAGTTATACATGTAACGACTTGCAACTTCCAAGTCTATACTTTATACTATATACCCCAAAAGACATTGCAGATCTTCGTCCCCAAGGATATAATCCATTCCACTAACTGACATGCCGGAAATTTGAACTCAGAAATTATAAATATGCTCGTATACACTACTCGTTTCTCGTAACTCAACTATATGTGCCACCGCAGACGCTGTGATTTAAATCGTATAGGTGGGGAAAACTCACAGAATGATGGTGCACCCTTGCACTGCACGTGCTCACGATTAGACCGCAGGAAAATCGTAGCGATCAAACAATGTTTTATTTTTACCAGGAAAATCGTGGCGTGTCCTTGACAACGTGCGCAAACAACAAATTCAACCCATTGCACTTCTTCAAATGAGGAACTGTTTACATAGAGTTGTGACAGGAAAAGGAGTGTTTATATAATGTTTCTGCTCTCTGCTACCCCAACATGTAGAGAGAAAAGGGCCGCCGCAACTGCTGACATTGCGAAAGCGGTGCAGTTGACAGATAAAAAATTAAAAATATATTGTTCAAGTTTAACTTCAAGTTCATATTTAAAAAATATAGACTGGACAGTGTTTAGTTTAGAAACTTGACATACATTCCATATATCAATAATTGCATACTGAGGAGAATATAATATATACATGTAACAAGTTGCGTTAGCCGTTTGAACTGGAACTTGTAGTACGCAACCTGCCTTTTATTGGACGCAGTGGCTGTATATATAGTCATATATACGCTGATTGTTTTTGACAGGAGAAGAACACCCCTACCACTGGGGGGAAACTGTTTCACCAGAATCGATTCTATCGCTATTTCCGTTTCGACCCTATCGCTACATTTACTGATTTTTCAACCATTTTGAATGACAAAAATGTGAAAAATAACGACAACATTAAGGAAAATTGTAAGTATATAGTTTTAAAATAGTTATCCACACATACGTCAATGGACCTAGATCCAGGACACATTCATTTCAATGTCCCAGGATGGAAACACTCTCCATGTCACATGTTAATGTTAATTTTACGTGATGATCAGTCATATTGTTTTGATAATTTAGCAAAACTTCATCTTAACCTTCGAAATAGTATGAAACAAGAGAGGATCTCGCCTGTTTCAATACGATTTATATAATATTTGATCATATAAGTTAAATCTTGACACATCAAACTATTTGAAAAAGTAAAAATAAATCAGTAAAACGCGTAATTGTAAAGTAACACGTGGGTTCCGACTCTATAATTTTTGGTTCCGACTCTTTCTCACACCAAATTGGTAGGTTCCGGTTCGATTGCCAGTTCAATTGACACGAAATTACTCTGATTTTGAGACAGAGTAATGCAATAGTAATGGTATGGACATGTATAGCTTCAAAACTTATTTTGGACTCCGTTGAAGCTTATATATGTTTCTTGACTATTTGCGTCAAATATTTATACAGTTAAATTTCAACCGTAAGATCATTATTTGCAGATATTGTCTATAGTGACACACGTATATCTCTCTATTTATCCAGAGAATCAGATGCTATTATTGCAAGAAGAAGTTTGCAGTTGAGATATTTTGTAGATTCACATCCTGATGATTAACCTGTTGTTATTTTATAGTGGGAGAAGATGACGTTGAGTCGTTGGGTAGAAACCATAGATACAAAATCGTAAATTTTTTGGGTGCAACGGAAGAAACTGAGACAGGGCGATGCAGAATTCGTGCTGAACGAAGAAAAAAGGTCGATTGAAGTTGTCTGCGGCAGAATTTCATCTATTACTAAGTCCATGCATGTGCCAACGTTTCAAAAAAGAACACGCCAGTGAATGATGTTCATGCCGGGAGGTCATTATTTACCGACACGATTGACTCCAATATGGATATAGATTGCTGCGATTCAGAGTGATATATCTGCGACATTGGACGAGATAACTGGCCTTTTGCCAGAAACAATACACCATTTAAACGCAGATAGGTTTCCAGACTGGATGTCTTTTCTTCGACAATTAGCCTCGGGGACATTCCCGATAAATAATGTCTCTTTTCAGCTATTTCTAGATGTACGATTTCTTGAATCAGAGGGTGCAACAAGCATGCCGATCTGGCAACAGACTATTTCAATCCGAATTCATTCGGTTTACGGGCGTGCCGAAAATGTGCTGATACAAAAGATGACCGAATTAATTTTGTGTGCCCCAGTTTAAAAACACTTAGGACAGAATTAAATTTTTCAGAGAGTGAATGCAACAAACCCTGAATCATTGGTCAAAATATAGAACATTTCAAAAGTGCAGCCACAAACGATGTCTCGCGCGTATAAAATTTGTTTGGACGGGAAAAAGATTGCAATTGGCTTTGGGTCACAGCTTCGAGAGGTTGGTTTATTCGGGCACAGCTTTGGCGGGCGTGCTGATTGCAGCCGGTGTGGTGAAGGTGTTTATACTGAATTAAGTTCATCGCCGAACTCCATCCCATCAGGTCGACGGATAAATCAAGTAAGAACACCGAGTACTCCAGACTCAACATCGCGCCACCGATTGCAGGATAAATTCTGAAGGGAAAACATTCAAAAGATTTAGAGGCAACCTCTATAATGATATGAATTCAAAAGCCATAGACATCCAAAAGAACCACAATCTCATCGCGCTATTCGATATACATTGGTGGCCATTTATGTTACCCGTTCTGTGCTGTAATTGTGTGTCATAACTGGCAAAATAAGGCTGAACAGCCTGATAAAACAACCGTCGATCGAATAGAAATTGCGTCTTTAGAAGGACGATATAGAATCGATCTAGAACATGAAAATCACAAATTAGTCGGAACATTTTTCACTATTTTTGACGGTTCATTTAGATTATTATTCTGCTGCGGGAATCTTGAGAGATGGTTTCATTATACTCTGCCACCATCCTGGTATACGCCCTGATAATTTCCGACTGGATTTACAGGCGAATAGACCAAATTTGCAGCGTTGAATGATACATTGATTTTACATAGGAAATGCACACGCTCGAGTTGTATGGTCTACATGTGTGGATATATGCACGTAACACAACATCGATTGCATAAATATTATTACTGAATGGCTATAAACCTTTCATACATTAATAATAATAGTTTAAAACTTAACTTTGTGTCATCTTTTTGTGAAAATGGCGCCAAAAACTTTCTAGAAAAAATGAAAAAGTCGAAATGGAGTCGGATCTCAACGCCAATAGAGACGCAACAAACGGGCGATAGAATCGATCCTGGTGAAACAGTTTCCACCCAGTGCCTACAGCACGCTTCTGCATTCAATTTGAGGATACCGTTGACAAAAGCCCAAAGCGATTTCGGTTCATCCCCGCAGAAAATTATATCGGCCATTTTAATATATCGAGTATTGATGAAATTTGGTGTGAGCGGCCCAAAGGACGTTAACATTTTATGTTCTAGAGTTATCCTTCTTTATGTATCTGGAAATAATGCAAACTCCATGCAGCGCCCTCTCCGTTATCACGCGATAGATCAAGGATGGTACTTTGCGGACCGATATTTTAGGATTAACTGTCATGTGGACTGTTTTTTATGGAGATGTAACCGTGAGGTAAATGGTCATAACTTGTAAGTTATGACCACTTACCTCACGGTTGCATCTCCATAAAAACAGTCCACATGACAGTTAATCCTTATATTTATATACATTTAGCGAAAAAAACACTTTTGTAAATGTATTTAAATCGAAAAATGTATCGTGACAAAACCAGCCCAAAATACCCCCATAGCACCATTGGCAAAAGTTAACAGGAACAATTGAAACCCGATGATTTATTAAGTCAATCCTGCGCGAATCCAAATGCGCCCAAAACATTACGCATTCGTCTTTCCAAACCCAAATGACGTATCGATGTTGTTATGAGCTTGCAGTTATTAGCTGTTGCGCATTCACCGAGAAATAATTGCAACTAGCCACGTGGTCGCCGACCAATCAGAATGCTGGATTTAGTGATGACAACACTTAGTATGTAAATATATCTATTTTAACGTATCGTCGGAACTATTTTTGGTCACCTATTATCTTATTTTGACCACCACTAATTTGCAATAATGGGAATTCTTTCTGTTTTGATAAGAACAATATGAACTGAGCCATATAATTTTAATCCTAAAACATAAGCATAGATAATTTTAATCCTAAAACATAAGAACTAAGATCATGTCAGAAATCCTTACCAAATGTCCTTGTGGCAATGGTGTCTCAGCGGAGCGATGGGAGATAACTCTGCCTGGAATTTGGAAATAATGGTGTTCTGTTTGTCGGCCCAGATATCTCAGCCATTGCTCATCGGATCGGAATTAAATTTGGTACGGATGTATAGTCATTATGAGGTCTTTCAACAGAGGTGCCAATGACCTTCAAAACTGTCGTGAGGGTTTTCAATGAAATGTCAAATGGTAATGTTCACAATCTCCCTTTTATTTGCTTTAAAAAATGGGTTCCGTTCTGTCCATGTTTAAAGGCCCATATAATTTTCGAGTCACCGATTTTGTTTATATTGCCATTGATATACGGTTTTAATAATAATGTATGACATAAAATATAATGAAAATACTATAATTCGTCACCATTTGGAACGTCTGTGTCTCAGATAGCGCCCATAGATTAATAGAAAATAGCTGAAATCATAGAAACATTTCCCCTCGTCTCCCAGATTGCAACATAATTCTAACTAAGATATAGAGTTATTCCCTTTCCATTGAAAATAATAGATTTTGCAGTACAATCCAGATGAAAATTATATAAGCACACAAAAAACACAGCGGTACCTCAACAAAAACAACATGTTCACAGTTTATTACACCGAATCAGTTGATAATATAATAATGTGTTTGAGCTTCCTCTTTCAAAAGGTATGTATATAATATGGCATATATTTTATATAATGTGATCTGGTGGTTCGAAAATTAAGTGGGCCTTTGGCATCGTGGTATTTGCAAGCACCCGTACAGAGCGCACCAGTCATGCTTCCTTGCTGACTCTGTAACCGGCTGGGTACTATAGTCCGTGTTTCTATATTTAGCATGGAATTTTCCAGCAAAAATGGCGAAACCCGATCACTCCAAAGTCAAATTTTCTATGTGTTTTGAGAACAATTCCCACACTAAAACATAATGACAGAATGGAAAATCAGAGTGGTAGTAGTTTTGTTGACGATTTTCGCAAGCTACTCGTCAAAATTGCATCAAATTAGATCTCTTGTGTTTGTCTTGCCGTTCGAGTTGTGACAATGTCGTACACGTGCGTTTATACTTTTGTGCTGATAAAATAATCGGAGAACCGAATCACACCGTTTCGAAATATAGTTCTTCGGTTTTAGTGGAATTTTCAAAGATAAGGTCCAAAATGTATAGAAATTTCGTTCGATATTTTGTGTGCTTAAAATGGCAGCATGTTGCTCTGTTGGCTTAGTATATATTTTAATATCGCGGAAGTCCACCAAATGTGGGTGAACTGTCGCCGGTAGCAGCGGTCTTACCGAGTCATCAAGGGAGGTAAACCCTGCATGGAGTTTGGAAAAACCCCGCGCTAAATATAGAAACCACAGACTAGTTACCCAGCCGGGGACAGAGTCAGAAAGGAAGTATGACTGGTGCGCTCTGGTAGATGTTGGTATATATACCCACATGTGGCATCAATCGGCCAACCTCGGTGATTTCTGCCAAGTACGATAATCCGAGAAGTTGCGATTGATGTGGCATAACGGTACCGCTTAGCCAAACAAAGAATGGTAACTCTAATATGGACAATCGTCAGTGGCATGTTGGACATTTTCAACAGTTGGAAAATCCAACCCAATGGGGGGGTGCAAATATAAATTTCCTGAAAAGTTACCCATAATTCTGCTGTGGTTAAGGGGTTGATTACTTAGGGCATTACTGTACCTGCCATGATTCGCGGCTGGCACGCTGCACGCATCGTCATCTGTAAGGACCATTTGAGAGTAACGTGGCATTGTTAATTTCCTTTTTAATTTTCTGAATGGAGTTTGGTCTTAAAATAGCAATATTTTCATTTCAATTGCGAGTATAGTCAAGAAAGGAAGAGGAAATGGTCATTAAATATTTACACGCGCTTGATTTGTAGGTGAAATTCTGCGTTCTACCAGGATCTATGGGGGCGTATCGAGTTATATTTAAACTGGTCGCACAGAATAAGTGACCTGCGAATGTTTGTGACGTATTTGTCCCCGCAAGCTTTCCCGGCGTCACTATCTTTGTCGATGCGGCGTTTCTGTTGAATATTATTTGTCCCTGTGAGAACAATGGTTCCTTTTGACAATAATTTGATGGTTATTTTAAAATTGCATATATATGACTTTGTATTTCAAGCCTATATAAGGTAGTAAAATGTACGATTCTCTGTTCCAAAGCATGTGCTGAATATATTTCTCTTATAGAATACAGGAATGTGTCGTCCAATTTAACCGGTATTGTCGCATCTTTTGATCGCCATCTGACGCCGGTGATTTGTCACAGATGTCAAAGGTCACGAACGAATCGCCCGACACTTGAAACTGACCGATCGAACTATGAAGACGTACATTACTGAGAGATAAAAGGACTTGCCGGCCGGCACAACGATGCGGATCCAACATTGAATACTATGCAAGTAGATCTAGGATATGGCGGGCAAGAGTTGTAGTAAAGACACTACAAAATGGCGCTGCGAGCAAACGAATTGTTCGTGAAATTCTTGCGGTTATTTTGCGTTTGCACCGCACAAGGCTGTCTGTGACTGTGTCATGTTTGGGATACATTAAAAATCCCAGTTTTAATCCAGGGACATCCGTCCCAAGTTGAATCATAGCTTGATTCCTTATACATTTTGGCCAATACCCAAATACTTTCTGCTAAATTACAGCAGTTTTGGCGCATAAATTACTTGCCCGTTATTTCCAGATTTACTTGCAAAATTTTGAGATAGATTTTGTCGGGAATCTTAAATCGTCGTGTCCACACACTTCGTCGTTGTCCACACGTCGTTTCGGGAGCGTTCCTTGGATATAGTCCAAGTTTCCTCCCAGAATTGTCTGTTTTTGTTGTTTCTTTGTGGCATTTTTGTTAAATTATTTTCGACATTTTTTGCCCACCAATTTTTGATTTTTGTTTGGGGCTCTGGCCCGTTACACTTGCATATTATGGCATATATTGTTAGTGAAGCCCTCTCATTTCAGGTATTTCCATTTTTTGACAGAAAATGGATGAAATTTTGCGATTTTCACACAAATGTTAGTTTTTGGTGAACTTAGTAATTTTTTGCATCATTTTTTGAATGGAAATGTGGCATGCTGCTATTTTGTGTTAAATATCGGTGACATTGAGTTGTTTTGGCTTATAACGAATATTAAAGTGGCAATTTTTATTCCAATTTGGAAACATTTTCCATCGCTGGCACTTAGAAATTTTGCCATGTGTGTTTGGTTATAAAATATTTTGAGATTTTTCTGAAATTGGTTGAGCAGCATCTAGCGATCTTGCGCTCATTAGTTGGTCATTTTGTTTATTCGGTCGTGTACTCTTTCTTTCATGCCAGGTGTCATTTTTGAAGGGAGGGAGAGATAGAGTGAAATGACCCATAGCCATATTTATTTACCGTCAACTAGGGTATGGGATCAAAGGATCCCGTCTCGTAGTGAGGCCTTCACTGGCCCGAATAAACAAGAGTCTCGGGTTCCTATCAACAATCAGTCTGATGATTTCGCCCAGTACGATGGCGACCGACGTTCTCGCCGCTTGTATCGAAACACATACCGCGCCAATTCTAATGCCGAGGTTTCTGTTGAATAACTATAACTAACGTTCAGCAAAGGGTGCTGTTTGGAGGAACCAGTTATTATATTTTATGTTACAATAAATCGACCGCGTGGTTAACGCCATTATATATAAGCAACAATCATCTCTTCAACATCTCCACATATAACTAAGTCCTCCCTCATAATACAACATGGTGGCAGCGGTAAAAAGTTGTTTTATCTAAACACGCAGACCGTTATAAAGTGTCGAGGTGAGAGAATTGAAGCAAAATGGCGACGAGAATGCCGGAGCTAAACTGGTCTCATGAACCACTCTTGGACTCATATAGATCTTTTAACGCACGTATGGAGCTGTTCCTAGATGACAATGAAGTCACAGACGCCGCAAAGCAGGCAATAAAAATAAAGATAGCCGTTGGAGACGAAGGAATGAGACGTTTATTGGCATCAGGTTTGAGTGATGCTGATCTCAAAGTGCCTGACAAAATTTGGCAGCTTTTGGAACAACAACTGGATGTTACTATCAACATCAGTTTCAGAGTTCACCGACTAGAGTTCGCGCACATGCGACAAGAGCCAAGTGAGTCGTTGCAAGATTTTGTCGCAAGGTTACGAGGAAAATCCAAGAAATGTGAATTTTCTGCAGAAGAATTAACTGAACGAATCATTGAAATGATGATCATCAGTACGACATTTGATGACTTTCGAAAAGAACTTTTGTCAAAAGAGCGCGGCTACACAATCAAAGATGCTCTACAAAGAGGGTGCGAGTATGAAGCAATGAGTTTATCGAAAAAATCACTCAGCAGAATCTATACTGGACACCAGAATATTGATACTATTGTGAAGAATCATACAGCTTGTGGAAATTGTGGGCTCAAACATAAACCTCAATCATGCCCAGCATTTCATGACACTTGTGAATTTTGCCGAGTAAAGGGACATTGGAAGCGTTTTTGCAGGAAGAGACAGCGTCAAGATGATCCGCGAGGAAAACCACAACGAAATCGCTCTCACTCTCAGAATCGCAGACGCTCATATAGTAGACGGCGAGACACAAGCAGACATAATAGAGATAAAAGCCAGCATTATCAAAGGAAATCACAAGATGAAATACATATCGATTCAAGAAATCAGCAAGTTCCCAATGACATGCAAAGCCAGCAGTTTTATTGCATCACCCTCAGTGACTTGTCATTTGAAGAGCATAACCGTGTCGAAGCATATACCACAGTATTTGTGGAAAACAAACACAACCATGTGAAAGGACCCCTCAAAATTAAAGTTGACACGGGCTCAGGGGGGAACACTCTTCCATTACGAACATACAGACAAATGTTTGGCAATAAACCATTCAACTGTGTTTTGGAGAATGAACCTACTGTGAAACTCACATCATATAGTGGTACAGCTATCAAGTGTTTTGGTTCAATCAAATTTGAAGTTTCCGTGATGGATTCACCAGACACATTTCTGCAGACGTTTTATGTTGTAGATGTGCCTGGTCCTGCTATTCTGGGATTGCCAGCCTTTGAAAAGCTTGATATTGTGAGGCTGAACATTGATTCTATCAAATATCCACTTGCGTGTGACATTCATAAACACCAACACGAAAGCCAATCTGAACAATCAGACCACAATAAACGTGACATTCTTCCTAGGAGTAAGGAATGTGATAGTAAACAGGGTGTTGGACAGGACAACTATGTTCGACCACATGAATGTGACATACACAATGATATTGAAAAACGATCATATGGATGTGAGATATCAGAAACTCAAAGCGATCAACAACAGGACTGCAAAATGCAATCAATAAAATTCCCTGATATGTGTAACAACAGAAATGGACAATCACCAACTCACACGACATCAGTTACATCAATAGCCGATCTTAAAAAAATCTTCCCAGATTGCTTTGACGGAATTGGTAATTTTAAAGGCGAGGAGGCATTGCATATCAAAAAAGGTGCCAATCCTTTCATTGATGCACCTAGACGGGTATCTGTGCATCTTGAACAGCCTATAAATGATGCTTTAAAGACATTGGAGGAGCAAGGAGTAATTCGGAAAATAAATCCCCACACTCAATGGTGTTCGTCACTGACTTATGTCACTAAAACTGATGGGAGCCTCAGGATATGCCTGGATCCACAGAAACTCAACCAAGCTTTAGAGAGATGTCCGCACAAAATTCCAACTATTGAAGAAATTACACCTAAGTTTGCCAAAGCCAAAGTGTTCTCAAAATTGGATGCAAAAGCAGGATATTGGGGAATAAAACTGAATACAGAGAGCCAGGAACTAACCACATTTCGAACGCCTTTTGGAAGGTGGTGTTGGATGCGCCTCCCATTTGGTTTATGTGTTAGTCAAGATCTATTTCAGCAACGAATGGATGCAATAATAGAACAATGTGAAGGCTGTGTAGGTATAAGCGATGATATGATCATATACGGCGAAGACGAAGTTCAACACGACCAGAGACTGTTAAAGTTTATGCACATTGCTCGAAAGGAGGGACTACGGCTCAATTCAGAGAAGTGCGTTATTAAAACGAACAGCATTTCATTCTTTGGCAGAGTATTCACTGACAAAGGTGTGTTTCCAGATCCGACAAAAGTCGAGGACATTAAGCAAATGCCTATTCCCAGAGACAAAAAAGAGCTACATACATTCCTCGGGATGGTTACATTCTTATCACCACACGTTCCGAATTTTTCCGAACACACATCTGTATTGCGTGACTTGCTGAAACAAGAAGTCCCATTTGAATGGTCGGAAGACCATACGCATGTGTTCGAGATGATGAAAGAAATTATTGCGGGTAGTATAGCGCTGCAATACTTTGACCCATCTGCTGAAACTGTTCTCGAAGTTGATGCAAGTGAAAGAGGCCTTGGGGCTGCAATTATTCAAAATGGGAAACCTGTAGCATTCGCGAGCAAAGCTTTAACACCCACTCAATCAAACTACAGCAATTTAGAACGTGAATGTCTTGCTGTAATATATGGCATCCAGAGATTTCAACATTTGTTGTTTGGTAAACATTTTAATACCATCACAGATCACAAACCATTGGAAGTTATTTTCCATAAGCCCATTCATACTGCACCACCAAGACTCCAACGGATGCTTATCAAGGTGCAGGGGTATGACTTTGGTGTCAAATATCGCCCAGGCAAGGAAATGGTATTGGCTGACGCACTTTCCAGATTACCAAACATGAACAAAAGTCAGGCAGTCGAGCTGGACACACGAGTGGACGGTGTCCATTTGGATGTGATTGACGACATTCGTTTGGACATGATTAATTTCTCGCCCGACAAGCAAACTGACTTGCGAACAGAAACAATGCGAGATTCAAGTCTCAGTAGCTTGGCGGAAGTCATATTTACCGGATGGCCAGATTCGGTAAAAGATCTTCCCAAGGATTTGCGACAGTATTACAGTTATCGTGATGAGCTTGCTGTGGAAAATGGTATAATATTCAAAGGGAGACAAGTGTTAATTCCGACATCAAGACACAGTGACATTTTAAAACAGTTACATCAGAGTCACCAAGGAATTGAGAAAACAAGAAGGCTTGCAAGAGAAAGTGTTTATTGGAATAACATAAACAAGGACATTGAACTCTTGTGTAAAAAAAATTCATATTGCCAAGAGTTACAACCCCAGCAACAAAAGGAACCGCTAATCTCACACGAAAGGCCGAGTGCTCCGTGGATTAAGTTAGGGACTGACCTGTTCGAGATAGATGGCAAAGATTTTCTGATCATCAGTGACTATTTTAGTCGTTATCCAGTTGTGAAAGAATTGCGATCAACCAGTTCTGATGCAGTTGTTCAAGTAACAAAGGAGGTACTAAGCTTACTGGGTATTCCTCGCATCATAGTATCGAATAATGGTCCACAATATCTCACAAGATATAATGAGTTCTGTGATTCTTGGGGAATACAGCATGTCACAAGCAGTCCGAGATTCCCACAGTCAAATGGTTTTATTGAACGTCAGATTCGATACATCAAACCAATCATCAAAAAGTGTTTGAAATCTCGGAGCGATATAAATGCAGCACTGCTAAATGTTCGAGCAACGCCGCTCGACAACGTGATGCCGAGCCCTGCTGAGCTTATGTTTGGCAGACCGATGCCGACAGTGCTTCCCAGTCAGCGCACCGACCATTCTGGTGTGATATACAGGGATCATATTAAACAACAATGTGATAAACAGGAACAATATGCGAACCAGAAATGTAAGAGTTTAGCACCTTTGCTACAAGGCCAGAAAGTGCGTGTTCTCGATAAGCAGCGCAGGGTGTGGTTCCCAGCGGAAATCATCCAGAAACGCAGCAATCGTTCGTACGATATTGAAATGCCAAATGGCAGAGTGCTTACTCGAAACAGAGTACAAATCAGAGAGGATACGAGTTTGTGCGATGATTCTGGACAGGAAACCGATGTTTCTCCAGTTATTCCTTCCAGTCACCACGAAACTGGCAGTTCGCAGCCAGTTAAGCCACTTGTGTGCGAGACCCGTGACAAGTTACCACCATTGCCAAATCCTGGAAATGATAACGATCATTATCACACAAGATCAGGGAGAAACGTAAAACTTCCAAAACGATACTCGGATGAGTGAGCATAATCCAGATTGTGCTAATTTAATTTTAACTGTTTATGTTCAACAGCCTGTTTGTAAAAAAAGAGGATGTTGAATAACTATAACTAACGTTCAGCAAAGGGTGCTGTTTGGAGGAACCAGTTATTATATTTTATGTTACAATAAATCGACCGCGTGGTTAACGCCATTATATATATAAGCAACAATCATCTCTTCAACATCTCCACATATAACTAAGTCCTCCCTCATAATACAACAGTTTCAGGGAGGGGGCATGGAGGGGCAAATAGGGCTACAAGCCCAGTTGATTTCGACTTGGAACAGGATTTTGATAATCTTCGCGTTGATCGTAACTCTCGACCATCACGGGGTCGCGATAGTAGAAATTGCGACCAGACACAGCGACGCGATAGATCAAATGTTCATCATTCTCGTAGTGGTCGGCAACATAGCCCAGTACGCAGGGCTGTGGAAAATCAAGGGATGCGACAATCAAATAATGACCAACCCAATCAATGTGGCCCACAAAACAGTGGGCGACGAGTTCCGGATACACGTGCTTTCAGGGATGATCTCGTACAGGGCGGGTTTCCACGGGGACAGTCTCAGTCCCGTGACAATCATTCAAATAGGCGACCCAGATATAGAGACTGGGAGGGGTCGGCTAAAAATACCTGTGATAGGTTTCCACGTGGACAGCCTCAGTCCTGTGACATTCATTCAAATAGGCGACCCAGATATAGAGTTCGGGATGGGTCAGATGATGATGATCGTTATAATGGGTTTCGCAGGGGCCGGTCTCCATCCGAGGATGACCGTACAAATAGGCGCCCCCGAAATAGAAATCGCGACGACTATAATAATCGCGCCGATTCAGATTTTGAGGACCGTGCGCCAGAAAGACAGGCCCAATTTGGGGGCCGTCGTAACCAAGACAATAATGAGAATCAGTGGAATCAGGAAAGGGGTCGGCCTGGCCCAGTCTTTCATATGGGAGGGTATCACCCCCCTCCCCCCTGAATCCTGAATACGAGTTAATTTTGGGGGGTGAATCCTGAATACGAGTTAATTTTGGGGGGTGAATCCTGAATACATGTTAAGAAATAATACATAGAAGTTACATAGACACATTATGATTCCGGTCGCGTTATGATACCATTAATGATACTTTATGACCAGGGACGTGGCTAGATGGTTTCCGTTGGGGGGTGTCCACCTTGGGAAATTCCAACTGCACCCCCCTCCTTGAGTCAGAATCAGACCGAACACAAGTTTTGCATAATTCCATTTGCACCCCCCCCCCCCCACCTCCTTGCACCTAAGTGTTTAGGCCTAATATCCTATATCTTCATAAACCATGATTCTATATTCCCGGTATGAGAAAATTCATATATTTTAACCGGAAACATTGCATAAATCCTAACATCTAGTGGTCTAACTCCATACACATGCACACGGCTACGGGCAAGAGACCACGACACACCGAGCTGACCATCGTTGTTCGGCCGGTGTGAGAAAAGTTTGAAATTTGAACAAGAAAATCGCAAATCCTAGCATCCAGACTGGCCTCAACTAAAGCTTTCCTATATATAGTGTTGGAAATGTCAAACCTCATACTCCCCTTCAGGTTGGAAAATTCTCCAACTGATGACCACAAGTTTGACCAAATGTAGTAAAATATTGTTAAACTTATTAGGATTTTTGTATTGGCCACAGGGGAGAGACAATGACACATGCACCGGGCCGACCATGGTTCGGCCCGGTGTGCGAAAATTTTGTAATCTGAACAAGAAAATCGCAAAATCCTAGCATCTAGACTGGCGTCAAGCATTTTTAGCATGTTTATGATGGCACGGTGGTCGAATATGCCCCAGAAGCTATTATACCCACCCATTCACACAGATAACTAGCACAAAATATTACTTTGCGCCATCAAAACCTGCGTCCAAGATGTTTTGCTTGAACCCGAATACCAGTTAATTCGGGGGTATGAATCCCGCGTACGGCTTCAAAACACCCTGAATCCCGCGTACCGAAAGGGGGGGGGGTGATACCCTCATATGGGCCGGGGTCCGCAAGATATCAGATTAAATGATAACAATCGTTTAGATGCAGACAGCAAACATGGGGATGCTAGACCACAACTGGCTCCAAAAGTTCCCAAAAACGTTGGAATACGATGGCAGCCAAAGCTGGCAGCCCTTTCAATTTCAGGAATTATTTCTAAATCAGTTAGATAAATACAATTTCCGCACACAAGATGAAGAAGTACGTTATTTGGGAAACTGTCTATATGGATGGGCCAAAAAGTGTTTTGTTGAAATATTGGACAGTGAGCCCTCAATAGGGGTAGATGATTTGTTGGTTGAGTTACAGGGGGAATCGTTACAAAGGGATGCATCCCGAAATAACTCCAAATGCAGCAATAGGGATTATGGCCCGTGGTTTGCCTCTGATAGTTACCTTTCAGAATCGAATCAGTCATACAGTTCCAATGAGAATTACTTGAATGTTAGTCACGAGTTTGATTATAACATAAATGCAGGCTGTGACATTGGCTGTGGTTTGTCCCGTCAGTATAATAGTTATTCCACTGCCGTCTGTGAAAATGCAGACTGGAAAATAACTTCGGATGACCAAGAGTATTTTGACAATGAAACTTCTGTGTCGGATTCAGTATTGAAATCACAGCAGTTTGAGAATTATGTGTACACATTTTCTGAGGGAGCATCAAATAAATATGTGAGGCCAAAACACAGGGCTCATAAGAAATTGGAAGCACATCAGTATACGATTGGTGCCAGTACTAGTACTTGCCAAACGCCTTCTTGGGATCCTGGTGACTCGATGGGCGACTATAGGTCTGCCCAGTTAAACAAATCGACCAAACTAGCAGATCCCAGATTTTGTAATCTGGCACAGTATAAAATTAGTAAATCTAATTGCAATGTTGTTGATGTACAGAATCAAAATGCAAAAGGCTCATCTTCTGGGTACTTGCCTCCTAAATCATCATGCAAGGGTGCTTTTCAATTGAGTGCTCAGTACAATCATCCTGTGTTCACTTCCGAATCAAATTCTGGGAATATTTTTCCCACTAATCAACTGACAAAGCTTGATACAGTTAACGTCAGCTCACAAGACAATTCATTTGGCACTTGCCAAGTGAGCACAGTGGAAAATAGGCAAGTTTCTCTTTCCTATGAACACCATTTGAACACAAGGGAATCGTCACAGTCGTCGCCCAATGATTGTGTGAGTGTTCCCGTTAACCCAGTTTGTCAGAACAATTCAAATGCACTTGAGTCACAAAGCGAAATGGGCGTGTTGAATGACCGCACGTCTCATGATTATGGGAGTTTTGATTCCCAATTTCATGTGAGTGAGAATTCAGTTACGCCCGGTTCAGCCTCTGGTGACGACCCGAGAGAAATTGCAGTCACACAATTAAATCATGCAGAAAACCTTTCTAGTTGTGGTGATAATTCGGAAGTGATTTGTTCCAAAATAAATCCACTTGCACCCAACTCAATTTCACATGAACATCTTTGTGGAACAGACTGCCACATTACAGCAGAATCACAGGTATTCTCAAGTCATGTCAAAAGTGAACCCCGTTACACAGGGAATCCAATAGTTCCCGTTAGGGTGGTCACTGACTTGCAAGATACATGTGATTTCCAAAGTATTCCAACATTTGACAAATTTTGTGAAGAAATTGAAAGTTGCAATGAAGTTGTGCATTCAGATGGGAGATCACTCCCAGTAACAGGAAGTAAAGAACCTCTGTTTTGGAAAGCATGGATGAATGGCACATCGCTGTCTTCAGACATGATTAATGCTAATTTGGAAATTGCGGACTACAAGTGTCCATGGAGGTACAGGGACACATGGTGGTGTGGATTCTGGTTTGGTAGATGTGGATCTCTCATGTAATCGGGCATGTTGCCCTGTGCCTCCTGGTGCCACTTCATCGGAGTTGGATCATTCTGTCCCTGCGGGCGGGCTCGCTGGCCCGGCGCGTCTGGATGCAGTTGTCGTATCGCATTCTGAAAGCAGTGCTCTGGTGTCTGAAGGCAGAAATGAAATGGAACTTATTACATTAGGTACAGATTTATCAAACACTCAGTCTTGCAATGGTGCCGAGGTTGATCGAGTCACAAACATTGGTTCTAGTCCCTCTGGTGCATCCATCAATGCACACATAGCTGCATTGGGTGGCAATACTGATACTTTCCAGCAAGATAGCAGGTGTCTCTCACGGGATGATAAGTGCGTGTACACCACACAGTCCAAACAGTGGGCTGACTGCGGTGAGCCCAATTCAACTGCTGTGACTAACAGCTTACAGTTGCGGCACCTTGACACTCCTCGTGTGACCAAAGCATGTGCAGAGATTGAAAGTGTTGACGATGGTTTTCTGGCAGGGTTGTCACATGAGAAAAACCTAGTAGTTTTGGATGTTGATGAGTCCAGTGACTGTAGGTCTCATGGCCACGGGCCCATTCCGGGTTCACTGTTTCTGTCGGATGGTGGGGACAATCTGTCGGGTGGCATTCACTTCAGAATTAATGCGGGCCACAAATATCGAACATCGCATTTTGGGCTTTCAGATTGGATCGGGCAGACGGTTCTTGCCCGAAGGACAAGCCAGCAGGCAATTTCGATGGCCACAAGTAAACAAAACTAAACTGCATAGTGCGGACAGAGCTCTCACTTCTCACTGCTCCCTGGTATCGGTATTATAGACACACAGACAAGGTATAAAGGGCATGTATTTTTTGCCCTGTCGAATTTGATCTCATATAGTTGACTCAATTTTTTGGGCAATGTTTTCGTTTGACGGGTGGTGGTGATTGTACTAATACCCTATATTATTATATAAGGCCTAGTTTTAAGAGTAGAGGGAGGGGGTGAGGGGTCTATATTGGTGGTGCATGGAGGGTCGGATGGGGACTCGGTCCCCGGGAACCAGGTCCCTAGTTGTCGGGTTCTAAGATTGGAGGGAGTAGGGAACATGTGTACATATAGCGGGTACTTGTACTGTTTTCTGTAAATGCAGGTATCTGCTTCGGTGGTTGAGTGGGGAGTTGGTTCCCAGTTGTTGGGTTTGGGTGGGATATGTCAGACATCGCCCGCAACGCGGGGGGTGTCACTTTGGAAGGTGCTCCCAGATTCTGGTTAGTAGGCTGCGGTTGGGTCCCTGCCCTGGGATTTGTCAGCGTTAAACTTTATCAATTGAAAATTGGGTTTTGGGCATAATGTACCCGTATCTTCACTGCTGAATAGTGGATAGTGGTTATATCGCCCGTTATGACCCATGACATCGCTGTGGATAACCAGATTTGGATATGTATGCATTCTGCATTTCAGAGATGGGAGCTCGGTCCCAGTGAGCATTGGTATGACCATATTTTGTTGGGCATTGCCCAGAACTAATATTCAAGTGTTGTTGTGGGCTGACAAGCTAAAAGCCCAATCATCTATTGCTCCATGGAGTAATTCTAAATGGGGTCCCATGGGATGTTTAAATGTATCTATGACATGGGGCCTGCATAAGTGTGGCATGGTGTGGAAAGTGGGCTATGGCCCAGAGTTGGACTATTTACCCTCACAAGTCTATTTTTCGGTATACAAGTAGATGTACAGTACCTGCTAATTTATATGCATTTGTTTAGTTTATGGTGTATATGTCGTACATTTTTGGGGGTCATGGAGTACACCATGCCCGTTGATGGCAATTCATTTGTGTGTTGATCCATGTTTTGTGGAATCAGCATGCCAGTGTGTCCTGTGAGTGGGAGGGTTGTGTTTTTGAATAAATGGTATAACTAGTTTCTGACATCGTTCTAGCTGCAATGCTTATATTCTACTGGTATACACAAGGGCCTACTAGGGTCTGTCCAGGCAGAGGCGGACTGGGCCAACAAACCGGCCCGGGATATGAATATAATACCGGCCCATCTGCCGAAGGTATAGTTGCCGAGGCGCGGAGCGCCGGTGGGGGAAGGTCTCTGTTCGGGGGTGTCCACCTTGGGAAATTCCAACTGCACCCCCCCACTTGAATCAGAATCAGACCAAATACATGTTTTTGCATAATTCCATTTGCACCCCTTGCACCTCAGTGCTCTGGCCTAATATCCTATATATTCATAAACCATGGTTCTATATATTCCCGGTATGAGACCATTCTGAAAAATTGCATAAATTCTAACATCTAGCAGTCTAACTCCAGACAAATGCGAACCGCTACGGACAAGAGACCAGGACACACCGGGCTGTCCATGGTTGTTCGGCCCGGGTTGAGACAATTTTGAAAACTATACAAGAAAATCGCTAATCCTAGCATCTAGACTGGCCTCAACTGAAGCGTTCCTATTGTGTTGGAAATTTCAATTGGGGAGGGGTGCGTGAGATTTTTTTTCGGGATTTACAGCTGGGAGTTACCGTTAAAATCTCGAGATTAACGGGGTATTTACGTGGTGTTATTTAATACTGACAAGTTCATTTAATGACAAAATTACGATTAGCCAATTAGGCTGCAGGTTAAACAACACATGTGGCGGCCCACGTCCGGCCTCTGGCACATCGGGAATTTTCCCGGTCTCCCGATCGGCCAGTCCGCCTCTGTGTCCAGGGCCTCTGTAAGTGTTTCTGATGGGGTGTGTAGTGCGTGGTAGAGGGTGCGAATATCAAGGTAGGTGGGCTCCGAAGCTGTGAGCTCAGAAGGCTATTCCAGAGTGTAGAGGGTAGCAGGTTCCATATTTGGGAGGATGTGTGTGTGGGTATGTCGGTGGGACCTGTGCGGGTCCCGATACGGGACCTTCGGAGGTGCCAATGCTTGTGTTTATTTTTATATCTGTATATGTCAGTGCTGGTCATTTTGGGGGTGGTCATTTCGCAGGATGTTTTGTGTTTGGGGGGTGTACATTTTTACCAGGGATAGATTAGTTGGAATTGGACCCCAGAGGCTGGCCCATGAGAGCCCTAGTCCTTAGAGGGGGGGCCTTGGTTTGAAAACTTGGGGGATTTGTAGCATCTTTTGTTGGCCATCTGACGCCGGTGACTTTGTCACAGATGTCAAAGGTCACGAACGAATCGCCCGACACTTGAAACTGACCGATCGAACTATGAAGACGTACATTACTGAGAGATAAAAGGACTTGCCGGCCGGCACAACGATGCGGATCCAACATTTAATACTATGCAAGTAGATCTTGGATAATTGCGGGCAAGTTGAGTGGGTAAAGACACCACAGTATTCAATGGTTCAACAATGAATTTTAATGACACTGTAGCTCAACTTGGGGAGGCGTTAATGTTATGCTGAGCAGTCAATAGAATTATAAGGAAGAACGAAATAAAAAGTCAAAGTTTCAGCAACGGGATTGTATTGTGCAGATTTTCATTTTAAACATTTTTTTTTATATCCCACATATAGAGGTAACCCCGACGGACCATATTAGTGTGGTCATTATGGAGCTAAACAAATTGGTAAATTATCGAATCGGGTATCATTCGAACGAGGAGACATTTGTCAACAAAAATATGACATGCTCGCAATAATCCGCATTGGGGAAATTGTTTTATTCAAGATGGCCGCTGCTATAGTGGTTACAAGCTTGTTTGTGCGATTTATGGGTCGATCACTCCATGTAGAAGCGTAAATGATCTTACAGAACGACAGCAAATGACACATGAGTATTATCTAAATGTTTCTATAGGATATCGATGGTCCACGTCCATGATGGCTATCAATCTGGCGGCCGAAAATCGTGATTTTTTTTAATATGCAAACCCCACTCTAAATGAAACTCATGCACATTGAGTGACCATTTTGACCAATATTAGTGAAAACAAAGGATTTATGATGAAATGGAACGTCAACGGTGAGCAGTTGGCCTTGTATTCTCGATATTCAATCAGTCTACTCAACGCAAAGTATTTGCATAATCCTCAAATGTGACCTCCCCGCAATAGTTGCATCCTTCCCATCTGCAATCGCCAGAACTCATGACATATTTGTTCTTGCGACAAGGACATATATTGGTGCTGCATAGTAATCTGCTTTTTAACTTACATCGACATCGCACAAATTTGAGAAGGCAATTTGGGGCTGCTTCCAGGTCCATCATAATTGGAACGAGTTCAGTTCCGTCTAATTTCCAACCTCATTTCTTGGGATCTAGCATGTCAAGTTTAGTATGCTCCATATGACAACTTGCCACCACCTGTCATGGTCAAGCCAAAGGTGTGATAACGAATGCCATGCCATTTGTTTGTATAACAGTATCTGAGTATTGTTCAGACTTGAAAGGTTGTTAACTGCCAGAGAATAGCAGTTATTGAGTCAGATTACTGGTCACCTAATCTGGTAAATTTTATAATCGAGACTTATCACAACTTCCCTATATTACAGGGCCTGGAACCTACGTCACTAATGAAATCTCTAAACTTTCACTTCGGACATTCTGGTAGCTGTTATCTCATTCTGGTACTCATGCAGTGGGTAGGCTAGATGTGTTGCAGGAGTTATTGTACTTACGGGTGAAAGAGATTTTTAGCATTTTACAAACATCTATCAAATGGATGAGGTGTGTTTGATGTTCAAAATCATGGCACAATTGATTTTCTTGGTAAATTTCAGATGTAAATAAGATTAAAGATCACTGATTTTTTAATATGGATGATGAATTTTCTCAGCCCATCAGACAAACGTTTATGTTTTAAAGATATTTAAATTCTAAGGCGACACCAATTTTTAAGTCTGGTTTACAAACATGTGGGGAGAAAAAAAGTAGATGCAGGAGGGAAAAAATAAAAAATAAAAAAATTGTCCCCAAAATTGTCCCCCCAATTTATATCAAGTAAATCGTGGAATTTTACATAAATTTTACCAAAATTGTGAAAAAAAAATTTGGAATGAAATTCTGAACCAAACAAGACATTTCTTGTCATGAAATACATGAAAATATGGATCTGTAAATGATCATAAGCAGAACCGGATGCGACAGCACATGAAAATCAGTACGCGTGTACAAATATTTGGGAGAAATTTTTTTTTATTTTTGTTCATGAAATGGAAAAAAAATTGTAGGAGGTGTTCGTAAACTAGACTTAAAAATTGGTGTCGCCTAAACAGCTTTGGGTAAGAAACTTAATTGGTGACGTAGGTTCCAGGCCGTGTAATACCTCACACAAATGATCTCATGATAAAAGAGAGAAAGTTTCAGGAATAGATTTTGTATTAACCTGAGTAAGTATTAGTATAAGTAAGTTAAATCTATTGACATGATAGTATTCGTTGGCATTTAAAATGACATGAAGAGGCATAAGGCAACAACAACAGCAACAATAAAATAGACAGATGCATCACAGTTGCCATCTCAGTCAAATGGGTTCGGCAATATAATGTGAATTGAACCTTTTTAATTGGAACCAATTCTCAATTGGAATCAAGTTTGTTGTTCAGTTCCAAACCTCAAATCAAATCAACAGTATTATGAGTCAGGAATGTAAGGATCAAACTGATTGACACAAAATGGAATGATTACTGAAACGAATTGAATGGAAAATCTTGTGATATTTCATACAAAGTAGTCATAAATTCATTTTCATTATAACTACCATGTTCTTTGCATCATTCATAGAGCACATGAGGGTATTTTGCACTCATCCATGGCGCAATGGCTCAAATTCATTCATTTGTTGCATATATTCTGTTGAGTATAAAATGAGATGGTCCCATAAATGGCCGAATTTAGTGTACAGTCCCCCTTTAATATATTGTCCTTACTATAGTACTGTTGGTGTAAACAATATTTATTAAAAAATCAAACACATCACACAATACACATGTAGATATAGAGATTTAGGAAGAGGATTGGACAACAAGCAAAATGCTTTTTTAAAGTCCTCTCGATCTGAAATGCTAAGTACACTCTCTCAAACCATAACTGCTGAAATTTTCTACAAGGCAGTGACCAATTATTGGTATGTAAAAATTCTCAAATAATGTTAGCAACACAAAAGTTCATAACACAATGAAGACGTTTCAGTACTCTGGAGCAAGAGGACTTTCAGCCCGAGTCGTACTTTGCGCCCATCACTGACTTCTATATTATGATCAATATATCTAAACTGTATGTATCGTAAAGGGGAAGATGACTAAAAATAAGCTTCGAGCTTGTTGCTGAACCACAAAAAAAATCTCTTCTTTTTATTACACTCTCTTACTCATGTGATATATATATATTGTATTGAGATTTGTGAAATAAATTACACCACTATCCATTTTTTAAAAGAATTTTCCAAGCGGAATACACAATGGCAGTATGAAAATAAGGTTTGCTGAGTTCAATCATGAGTAATAAACTACAGTAATGCCCTAAATAATCGACCCCTTAACCACAGCAGAATTATTGGTAATTTTTCAGGATTTAGTCGGAAATATGGCTTGTTGCCATTCATCAGAAAGCTCTCAGTGAGATTTTCCAATGAATGGCAACAAGCCATATTTCCGACTAAATCCTGAAAAATCACCCATAATTCTGCTGTGGTTAAAGAGTCGATTATTTAGTGCATTTCTGTATGTATTTGATGGGAATAATGTTAAATCATAAGCTGTTAATTAACGGTAGTACATCTCTTCCTATAGCAAACTTTATCTAGTTTCCTGGGTATAAAATAATAGATATGAATGGAAGACCCCTATCCAGAAACCCTTCTGTCAATCGATAATGATTTTATTTAGAATTTTCTGGTATAATACAATGAATTTGGGACAGTTTACAGCCGGTAGAAATGTGCGGAGCCTAGCAAGCAGGAGAACTCTATTGAAGATCGCATGAAGGATTCATGACGGTCTGTTCTAAAAATAGTAACGAAAAAATGTCTCAATTGATCATCGCATTATACAACAAAATATCGATATAAAATAAATATTAATTGATAGAAGAGTTTCCAAGACAGGTGTTTTCGACTCATTATAATTTTTTACCCCGGAGTCTGTATAAAATGTATTTAGGAGGAGATGATCCATCTTTAATTAAATGTTTTACAAAGACTACTGGTTACTTTTAGCATTTCTGTGATTGATCAACCAATTTAAGTTTCTGTCACAACGGCAGATACAAATGATGTGCCTCAAATTTGCCTTTTTTCGGCGACATAACTCTAAGAATAATTATGTAACATCATGCAGTGGTCACGATGGAGACGACATGCCAAATTGACAAGACGTGTCGTGGATTGTAAAATCTTGTCTGGATTATCGTCATGACTTCTTCATTTTTCGTTTTCATTAAGCTGACCAACGAAATTGGTCTGAATGAAATTAATAGACTTAAATCACATGTGAATTCTTCGTAAGTTGTGAAGTAGTTACTTTCATTTTTATCGCGATGCTTCATTTCCAATTCCGCGTTTTTTGCAATCTCCACAGTTTGCTAAAAAATTATATGACGCCATTCACCTGCCTTAGATATAAGCACCCTTGGTGGTTGCTATTAAAATTTTCAGTAGGTTTGAACCTGTCAGTGATCATGACAAGCCAATTTACATTTGTGATAACAAACGCTGGGGAATTCCACTATGACTCATGCAACACGATATATGGAATTTGTCAACCATACTCAGTCACCGTTCAACTACCATGCAAAGACGTTAGTATATGACTTTTTTCGCAACTATGATACAGTACTTGGTATTGTTGTGAGAATTCATTACTAATAAACTAATTTTAATCACAAAAACAGTATTTGATGAAATAAGGTTGTTGTAACTGGATGATACCGTGGACCTCAAATCGAACAGTGCATCTTTAACAGAAAACATAACAGAAAACCAAAATTGATTGTATAATGCAGCTAAAGATAATAGTACGAACATACAATTAGTGAATGTATATAATATATTACATACATTTATAAATACAGTAATACCCTAAGTTATCGACCCCTTAACCACAGCAGAATTATGGGTAAATTTTCAGGATTTAGTCGGAAATATGGCTTGTTGCCATTAATCGGAAAGCTCTCAGTGAGAGCTTTCCGATGAATGGCAACAAGCCATTATTCCAACTAAATCCTGAAAAGTTACCCATAATTCTGATGTGGTTAAGGAGTCGATTATTTAGGGCATTACTGTAAGAGAATGCATTGGCTTAAAATCCTGTAACTCACCAGAACGAGTCATATTTCTGACTAAATCCTGAAAAGTTACCCATAATTCTGCTGTGGTTAAGGGGTCAATTATTTAGGGCATTACTGTATAGCTCTAAGAGATTCAGAAAACACTGACTACACTGCATAGTTCACTATGCATAGACATATCAAAACACGTAAAACATTTAATGTAAAGACCTATGGTTAAAATTTCTCATGGAATATATTCAGCCACAAGCCTGAGTTTAGTGTGCCTGTCATTTGCAGAATGAGGTCCCAAGAGAGTGAATTTAGTGATGCTATCCCCCACAGTGGGCTAGCATCACTAAATTCACCCTCTGGGGACCTCATTATGCATGGCCTCATCTGCTATGGGAGACACAGACTCAGAATGAAGTTCCAAAATGGTGAATATTGGGAACCTCGATTATGCAATGTGTCGACTGCCAATTTGGAGATGTAGAGAAACTAAACTAAAAAAGAAATAGAATCTATGTGAGGAAGTTTCTATAGAAATTTGACAATAAAGAAACTTTCCAGAGAAGATGAGGCCTAAGTAGACTGAGGTCACCAGAGGGTGAATTTAGTGATGTTAGCCATCTATGTGGGATAGCTTCACTAAATTCACCCTCTGGGGACCTCATTCTGCAAATGACAGGCACGCTATAATCAGCCTTGTTCAGCAACATATAACTTTTTCATTGTATATAATATAGCCAGGGTTTCCACCAGGGACCAGCCTGGAGGTTTCAAATTGAGAAAAGTCACTTCTCCATGTTTGGTTATTTGGGAAGAAGATGATTGCTATCAGGGAGAAGAAACAATGGCTGAAGTTAAATGTTCACCCCCCCCCCCCAACATCACCATTCTACGATCCAATAAGTATTATGCAACACAAGAGCCCATTTATAAAACCATTATAGTGAGTAAGACTACCATTATAATCAGTAAATATATTTTAAATATGCTGTTGGGACAAATGCATCTGGTATATGAGATGTCACTTCTCCCTGGGACAAAATGGTACATTTTAGGGAGAAGACATCTCCCAAGTCACCCTCTAGCCTGGTCCAAGGTTTCCACTAGAGTTCCTTGTCCTTAGCCCAAATATCCCCTCCATCATATTCGCCTACCCTATCCACAGATTAATGCCTACAGGCTACTTCAGCTGTGTATCTGCCACTAAATAAAACTAACAGGAAATTGAAGGTTTAATATCCTCTTCCAAACTTAGTTTGCAAGTAATAGCTACCGGTAACAGAACATTCTGATACATTCTTCGACTGTAGTTTACCTTTACCTACTGGTATATGTAGTTCACCTTACTGGTATATGTAGTTCACCTTACTGGTATATGAATAATGAATATATGATAACTTTTCATTCACCCTTTCTATACTAAATACTCATTGACGAGTAGTTCCCTTAGGAAATTTTCAGATAATAATAGGTTGTTTGTTGAACTTATTACATGCTTGTTCCCTGAAGTACAGTGTTATTGCTGTCCCATATTTACAAATCCGCATGGAACGTGTGTTCCCTACGCATCTCGTTGACGTCAAATGACATTCGTCTCTACCATGAAACTTGAACTATAAAATAAATGCATTATCAAACATGACAAAACCAGCCCTGTGTGTGTGCCTAAATAAACCTTGTAAGCCTGTATTGTTTAATGTATGGTTTCTAGGACTGGTGATATGTAATAAACACAGAACGACACGCGTGTTAATGGGTTTGTTGATACAGCATTTGTGCCATCACGGAAGGATAGAACTCGAGCCATTAGCTCATTTTCAATATAATTAACATGGGTTTTACACCGTTCATAGAGCACACAATTGTATTTTTCACTCATCCATGGCTAAAATTCTCCTTCAGCACTATCATTCGTGCCGTATCAACAAACCCATTAACACACTCGTGCCATTCTGTTTATTTATTATCTGAACATTTCCCATCAATTAATATAAATCATTCTGCTATCGCATTATATGTTTATTGTCTGCCATCTGCTTTTATTACCTGTACACCCCTCGGAAGCTTCCCTGATTCAGTAATGTGTCTCTGGTTCAAGGAGAAGGGGGATTATGATGTGGAATGTACAATGAAATGAAAGTGCTGCTCTTTGGTTATAAAGAAGTGACAGATGATAAAAATATAGTTGATTCTTAGACAAAGATGTTCTGAATATATATGGCTGTCACAATCACAAGATTTCAAGGTTATTGAAAATAAAGTGTGCAATGTACTGTGGAAGTTCTGCTCTTTGGTTATACATGTAATAGAAGTGATAATTGAAGTGATATTTGATTATAAACTACTTAATTCTTTTAAGAAGGCACAACCTTAAATTTCTCCAGCGTCACAGTCGTTAACATGATTTAATGGAAACCCCACAAAATTTCGTCAAACTCAGTATGTAGATTGTTTGAGTGTGATTTTCATCAGAACTGGCCATGGGTGGATTCCTACACTTCACGTCAGGAATGAGATAAGAAGTATAACCCACAGGGAGCCTCCCATATATAAGAGAATACATTTGTCCAACAATATGTACATTGACTTTGTAAGACAGTTCATTCTCTTATATATGAGAGGCACCCTATGGGAGATATATAAGGGAATGCACTGGTACAGGGTCTTTAATGCTGCACCATCGCAGCTCCCGTCAAGAAAGTGTTAAGGGGCTGAGCCCATTTGTTTGAGCTTATCTGAACATTCCCTCCAAATGAGTAAGTAGGAATAAATTGTCTGCCGCAATTACAGTAATGCTCTAAGTAATCGACTCCTTAACCACAGCAGAATTACGGGTAACTTTTCAGGATTTAGTCGGAAATATGGCTTGTTGCCATTCATTGGCAACAAGCCATATTTCCGACTAAATCCTGAAAAATTACCCATAATTCTGCTGTGGTTAAGGGGTCAATTACTCAGAGCATTACTGTACTTTTGTACTGAATGGGGATTCTATTCAGTAAGGTATGACAAACCAAATGTGATAGTAAATAGCTGTTTTCTAAACAGGTTATTTACTATCAGAATTAAAGTAGAAATATGGCCAGATGTCATTTAGAGGCAACATTATACAAAATAATAATTAAATCACTCCTTTGTTCATTAAGTCACAGTAACAATACAGCTAGTACTCCAACCACTTCTTAATTACATGTACATGGCCTACAGGCTCAGACCACTTTAACCTGTTAATTAATGAATGGCACACAGAGGTGATAAAAGAACCCCTGCCAATTAACCACAAAGGACTCAATTAACTTGATTATCAAATGAGCCTCTGGCATGAGGAGGTGACATAATGATTTATATATTGACCAACCACTGCCTTCTTAAAAAGAAATAAATACTTATATTTTACAATGATGAGCACAATTAGTGGCAGCTAGGATATACACTTGGATGCAAGGAGTGCAGCAGACAATTCAACATGGAACTAGAGAGCTATAATTTGAAGTTAAGTAATATAGACATATTCAATACTTATCACCTATTCAAGAATGTTACTATAACATGATGGTTTAATTGTTACCTAGTATATATATTAACATTAGTGCTAGTTGCAGGTTTTTATCATATATATTACCTATCTCAATCTCATTCCAATATGTATGAATTATTACTCCAGATTGATTATCATTTCACATTATCTAGCTTGGTAGAGATGTATCGCATGTGAACATTAGAATGAAGCATTGTATAAGGTCCTACTACTAAAAGGGGTCCCCAGGATGATGTTTCTGAACATGATATTTCATATATGTCTCATATGAGTAGGATAAGATGGAGCCAAGTACATGGCCCAATGCCTCTGGGAAGAACAGTGATTCCCACCATGATATAGCGTGAAACCACATACTTGGCAATACAAGTATTTGCCAAAATGGGGCAGTATAAATCATCATTTATATCTCAATAATGTTACCCATTCATGGCGGTGTTCAATATGCTACTTCAGCAAATCTAGCCACATGCGGCGGTGTGTAATATGAATTACATTTTCATGATTCTAGCCAAATATACATGACTACATAAAGTATTCCACTTCGATCAACCTAACTATAGTCGACAGTGACACTTCAATAAGTAAACTTATACATTGCTAATAATCATGATCATCTGCGTCATACATACTACTACTCATGTTATTTCATATATATATTGCTCGATGCTTAAAAGCAATAACGTAGGTGAATTATACCATTCTTATGCATGTTATATTGATGCCCTGTTACTTTAATTTATTGTTCATGTTCATCCCATCATAACATATGCATCAGGGTACATATTATACATATCAGAATATAGAAGTGAATTCAGACCAGGTGTTGTTAGTATTACTTTCTGAAGGTCACCGGTCCTCTCATGGTTTACTAAAGCTCTATTGCTAATTCCCCACATTTTATAAATCAACAATCCAAATTCATATATAGAGTAAATTCGAGTTCGTGATAAAGGAATGGGTTGAATTAGAAGCAAGCCTGGAAATAGTGTGTCTGCAGAATGAATGAGGTTCCCAGAGGGTGAATTTAGTGATGCCACCCTGCACAGCAGGCTAGCATCACAAAATTCACCCTCTAGGGACCTCATTCTGCTTTGGCCTCATCTTTTGGGAAGTATTTAATCTCAAATCAACATTGTTTTTAGTTACTTTTTCCCTTCTGTTCAGTTTCTATATCCCCTAATTTGTAGAAGATAAAATGCATAATTGAGGTGACTGGGGAACTTAATCTCATCCTAGGTCTCCCATAGCAGTTGAGACGTAAGCAGAATGAGGTTCCCAGAGAGTGAATTTGATGATTCTAGCCCACCGTGTAGGATAGCGTCACTAATTTCACCCTCTGGGGACCTCGTTCTGCATGCCAGACACAGTATTTCCAGGCATGATAAGAAGCACTTCGTTTTGGAGATCATAATAAAAGTGTTGAATCCCGACCCTGAAAACTGATGAATCATATTCTCGATATGATCATTGCATCGACGAACTCATTCTCACTGATGACACTGCATTCCTCTGTCTTCGGAGGTAGGATAAGCAGTGCATTGGCTGTTCGCAGGCTCAGAAGGCGACTACTCAACTGACTTCCAGTGCTTACAGCCAATGGAAAGTCTTGTCCTGATTGCCATGACAAGGTGACTCTGTGATACTCTGGCCTTGCATCGAGAAAGCTATCTATATCTGTGTCAACCTGAGAAAGAAACAAAACTATTTGCTGAACATTTCCCACAAAAGAATAAGAATCCTGTATGGTACAGTAATGCCCTACATAATCGACTCCTTAACCACAGCAGAATTATGGGTAATTTTTCAGGATTTAGTCGGAAATATGGCTTGTTGCAGTTAATTGGAAAGCTCTCAGTGAGAGCAAATTTACATGCTTAAAATTAAAATTAAAGTGCTGCTCTTTGGTTATAAAGAAGTGACAGATGATAAAAATATATTTGATTCTTAGACAAAGATCTTCTGAATATATATGGCTGTCACAATAAAAGATTTCAAGGTTATTGAAAATAAAGTGTGGAATGTACTGTGGAAATTCTGCTCTTTGGTTATAAATGTAATAAAAGTGATAATTGAAATGATATCGATTAATTCTTTAACCCTTTGAACCTGTAACACCGAGATTTATATGTGAATGCCCCCCCCCCCACATATAATCTAAAAAAACATACAATATTTTAAGCGCAATGTGGTGCTATATTTACGGCATATAGTTCCATGTGTTTGTAGAACAGACATAATTTCGACTCATAATAATTTTTTTTACCCCGGAGGAAGAGATAATCCATCTTTAATTAAATGTTTCCATAGACTAATGGTTACTTTTAGCATTTCTGTGATTGATTAAGTTTCTGTCACAACGGCCTATTTGAACTTCAAGTGGTCAATTTTCCCTTAGAACGTCATCCGCTGCACCAGTCTGTGACAACAAACGCGCCCTTTTCGATATTTTTTTCAAACGATAATCTTGCATTTCCACAACTACCCAATTTACTGCACAAAAATCAGCAGCATAAAAATACCCAGGCCCCTTCCATAACTTCTGGACCCCACCAGACTCTTCCTGGACATCTAAACATACATGATCGCCATATTTACGTAGGCTATGATTTTCTGTTCCCGATTAGGGATATTTCCCTCAATTATAATCAACCAATCAGCAGCCAGATTTAGTTTAATGCTGACTCGAGTTTCCCTACACAAATTCAAGAAGCGTAACTCTATATAATTAGTTTTGTTTGTAACCTAATGTTATGCTGAGCAGTCGATAGAATTATAAGGAAGAACGAAATAAAAAAAAGTCAAAGTTTCAGCAACGGGATTGTATTGTGTAGATGAAATTATTTTCATTTAAACATTTTTTTTTATATCCCACATCTGGAGGTTACCCCGACGGACCATATTAGTGTGGTCGTTATGGAGCTAAACACATTGGTAAATTATCGAATCTGGTATCATTCGAACGAGGAGACCTTTGTCAACAAAAATATGACATGCTCGCAATAATCCGCCTTGGGGAAATTGTTTTATTCAAGATGGTGTCCAATGTGGCAGCAGCTAGTGGTTACAAACTTGTTTGTGCGATTTATGGGTCGATCACTCCATGTAGAAGCGTAAATGATCTTACAGAACGACAGCAAATGACACATGAGTATTATCTAAATGTTTCTATAGGATATCGATGGTCCACGTCCATGATATGGCTATCAATCTAGCGGCCGAAAATCGTGATTTTTTTAAATATGCAAACCCCACTCTAAATGAAACTCATGCACATTGAGCGACCATTTTGACCAATATTAGTGAAAACAAAGGATTTATGATGAAATGGAACGTCAACGGTGAGCAGTTGGCCTTGTATTCTCGATATTCAATCAGTCTACTCCACGCAAAGTATTTGCATCATCCTCAAATGTGACCTCCCCGCAATAGTTGCATCCTTCCCATCTGCAATCGCCAGGACTCATGACATATTTCAAGTTGTTCTTGCGACAAGGACATATATTGGTGCTGCATAGTACACCGACATCGCACAAATTTGAGAAGGCAATTTGGGGCTGCTTCCAGGTCCATCATAATTGGAACGAGTTCAGTTCCGTCTAATTTCCAACCTCATTTCTTGGAGAGAGTGAGTAGATGGGCGCGAAGCGTCCGGGATGGTCGAAAAGATCGAGTGATCTTCTCCTTCACCCCACTAGTCTGGTCGGAAAAGCTACATTTGTGGAATACTAGAACCCTAGAGGCATTTTTGGGGAAAAGCATGAAACTAAGTTTTCTAGCATAATTCAAGTATGCTGAATCCAATGAGGGTGCCTGTCGCTGCCTGTGACCCATATTTCACCCATAAAATCAACTTAAAGTCACATACTGTTTTATTGCCGCGAAAATACAGTAAGTCAATATCGAGACATATATCACACTCGTTATACATATAATCTCATGAACACATTGTTATTTGAATCGCCCCTCGTGACCTTTCTGTCATAACTATCTCATCATCTGCTATACATATATGGACAAGTATGTTATTTAATAAATAAACGCTCTTCATGAAATCACACCCGGTTGAAAGTTCTGTGAATCAGGATTAAGTTGAAAATATGACGTTTTTTCACAAATATCTAGACCAGTTCATGCTGTTTGGAACTGCTTGAGTAATGTGACTTTATATTGTGTTTTGTATATTAATTGATCATTGGAGCAATTAAATATGCAATTATTGGAACGCGGTATAAAATTTCACAAAAAATCACAATTGGGATTTTAGTCATATTTCAACAAGAAATGAACATAACTTTGTAATGTAAGTGAGGCATATCATTACCTATGAATATTCCAACTCATTTGAACCAAAATTCTTACTTTGGCTCAAAATGGCTGCCAAAATGGCCGCCAAAATATGGAAAATGGTAAATATTGCCCCAGCGTGTCCTGCAATCGCTTACAAGTTGTGGTTGATGTATAAAATTGGCTCTTCTGCCTCCTATACATTGAATACTAACATATCTGATGCCATGGTTAATTGTTACTATTGTTACCACTGATATTACCAAAAATATTGGACTTTTCTCCCAAAAACTTGACATAAATATCGGCAAAAATTAACTTTTCAGGTATAGACCATTTTTTCAAGTAAAATGCAACTATCATTGGTAAACTGTAACTGTCTCTGGATTCAAATGTGTTTATTGTTTTGGTCTATCTTAAATATGTCAAACTACGGTATCTATAGACCAAATTGCTCAAGATGGCTTCCAAAATGGCAACCAAATTTGTAAACAGTTTTTTTTTACATATATCCTGAACATTATTCTCTGTGTTATCCTAAAAGGTAGTAAATTGTGACTCACTTGGTTATTATACGTGTTAGTTAATTAACTGACAACTAGATGTTCTATTCTGGTTGTCCCAGTTCCGTATGGGGCATGACAAATTCATTTTAAAGTATGGAATTTTGCCGAGAACCTCTTTTGTGATTCTGGCCATATTATTGAATGGAAATGGGCAGAACGTTGAGACGGAACCGAGATGAATCATAATCTGTGGCTATTCTGGTCCATTATGGTAACACAAAATATCAACTGGATGCAGGATGGATGCCAAGATGGTAGTCAGGGAGTTACTCTATGATCATAGTTGAGGTGAATAGGTATACAGGGAGTTATTGTATGTCATGAATGATATGAATATGTATACAAGGAGTGACTATATGGTTATGTGTGGGTTGTCCATTGTAAGATGTATAGGTATACAGGGAGATGTCATGGTCATGTATGAGGTGAATCGGTATGAATGGAGTGACTGTATGTTGTATGGTTGTGTATATCCAGTACGGGTGCACACGATGTGCCTGTATGGACATTGATGTGGTGTATGAATATAGTTACACGGTCATCTATGTGTTGATTATGTATATATGGAGTGACTGTAAGGTCATGTTGGGATGTACATGTGTTGTCTGTATGATCATGGATGGGGTGTGTGGATAAATAGGGAGTTATTTTATGGTTACGGGTAATGTGTATAGGTATACATGGAAAGACTGTACGGTCATGATTGAAGTGTATATGCATACCTGGAGTAAGGTGGTGGACATTAACGAGCGTGTGGGTATATAGGGAGTGTCCTTGTGGTATATATTTATATATCTCGTGGATTGGTGGGTGTATAGGGATTAGCTGTATGATCATGGATGGCGTGTATGATTATACAGTGAGTTGCTGAATTGTCATGTGTGAGGTGTATATGCAAGTATGGGAGGTATGAGTAGTGTACCTGGTGTTCCTGCTTGGTGACTCGTGGCGGTATGGTCATGTGTAGGTTATACGGGTATACACACTTGTTGCTATATGGTCATGGGCGAGGGGTATGTGTATATAGCGAGTGGCTATATGGCCATGGGTGAGGTGCATATGCATACATGGAATGTCTTTTCTGACATAGCTGGGGTGTATTAGTATATATTGTGTCGCTATTCGGCTATGGTGCGACAAATAGGGATACATGGAGTGACATGGCCAATGGTGAGGTGAATATGTATACAAGGATTGACCATGATCATGTATGCATGTTTTGAATAGGTACACACGGGGTGACTATATGGACATATGTCAGGCGAAGGAGTATACCAGGTGGCATGGGTGATGGTATGTGTGTGAGGCGAGTGGCTATATGGCCATTGGTGAGCTGCATATGTATACCTGGAGTGACACTATGGTCATTGTTGTGGTGTTGATGTATATATTGAATGTCTATTTGACCATCTGTGTGGAGAATAGGTATACAGGGGATTACCGTATGGCCAATCGTGAGGTGAATGCATCGGTATACACGGAGTGTCTATATGGTTATGGGTCATGTTTAGGAGTATACCCGGTGGGCCTCCATTGTGACTCGTGGATGTATGGTCATCCGTGGCAATTGGTCAGGTGTACGTATACACATTGGGTCACTATATTGCTGTGTCTGTGGTGTTTATGTATATATGGAATGACTGTGTAACGCTTTCCACGTTTAACGTTTCCCCCATGTACATAAACACCATCAAGATGGAGAACTATCTGACACGACCTCTCTATTGATTAACATATCCTTGAGTTATTGTGGAAAGCGATAGCCACCCAAGGTACACATGTACAACCCACCAATTACATCAGTCACTCCATATATACATAAACACCACATAAATGACAATATAGTCACCCACTTTATATACGTACACCTGACCATACAGCCATACTTGATTATAACCGTACATACCACAAATGACGATACAGCCACGATTCACCATGTATGAACACCAGGTGTTCTCCTACACCTGGCACATGACCATATAGTCACTCTATGTATACATATGCACCACATTCACGATCATACATTCACTCAGTGCATGCATATTCATCTCACTATGGACCATACAGCCACTACATGTATACCTATTCGCCATACCCATGACCATAGGGTCAATCCAGGTATACATATATACGTCACCAATGGTGAGCCCTTCCAGATATACGAATACCCACACACACGACCACTTATACCTTCCGTACTTGCATATACACCTCACACATGACAATTCAGCAACTCACTGTATACTGTATTCATACACGCCGCTCCAATGATCAGTTAATATACAAAACACAAAATAAAGTCATATTACTCAACCAGTTCCAAACAATATGAACTGATCTAGAAGATATTTGTGAAAAAACGTCATATTTTCAACTTCCGGCGGCCATTTTGGAGGGTGAGTTTCAATTTTGCGCCAAAAACGTGTCATTATGTTTTAGCTTCACGAAAATATATACATTTGTATACATTTTACGAGATTTTCCCGCTATAATTTGCATAAAACTGACTTAGGGTCTGATCTGAAAAATGGCGGTCAGGGTGGACGCCATCTTGTCTGAAGTCTACACGGCCACTTATTTTTCTTATTAACATTGCTTAGAAGTTGAAGGACATAATAAGGAACAAAATGAGTGGGGTGAAGTTAAGTCCCATGGGGCGGGTGCAAGGGTGCCCCTATTGGCTTCCGGACTATACGATAATTCTTACGAGAATCGTCGATAAATATACAAAACAGCAATGTCTTACCGTAGGTACCTGATTAATATGATGTTAATGTTTCAGAATTATTACTGTGATGATAGTATCATGATACAACGCGGCTTTGAACGTTCCGCGAGGAGTATATAAGTTTGAGTATGTTCAAGGCCAGTTACGTGATTTCATATGACGTTGTACGGTGCCGTATCAACAACCCTCCAGCGAAGAAAACACGAATATTTTAAAAGCCTTTTATTGAACCCTATGTTCATCCAATCGGGCGACAGGCAGTCTATTCGAGTTCGGCACCTTCGAATTATGGTAAAAAAGTTGGTTTGACACTTTTCCGCGGAAATGCTTCTAGAAATGTCTTTTCTGAGAATTACGACTAGACTACACGGTTTGTTGTTGTTGGAGATATAGCACATAGAAAATAGTCACGTCTGAACCCGGCAAAAGCGGACATAATGAATTAATGTTATTTCTTTGATTGAATTGATTGGATGGATTATTTGGGGAAGAGCCCACGAGCTTTAATATGGGGTGTGGGGGGTGACCCGGTGGGTCCCTTTAATATATGGTTGAGCTGAGCGTGTCATCTGGTGCGCTGAAAAAGGAGCGGGGCCCGTGTTATAATTTAAAAATAGTGTTAGTTTGTTAGTTGTTTAAAAAAACAACCAACCGCAAGGCAGAGCGTGTGATTCAATGTGATTCAATGCGCCATCATACCGCTATTCTGCTACAGCCAAATGCGCAGAGACAGTATGTCTTGTTTATTTCGTTGTTTCTGGATGGGCCGCCCTACATTCCATAGCACGGGCGTAGGTGAAGACTCTGACAATTTTATGTGCAGAGTTGTTTGGGTTCCGATAAGTGAGGTAAATCTGAAGATTATGCACAAGATAGACTTTAATTGTTGACGATGTGAATGGTTTTGTACAGAGATATATATGATTACATGGTTACATTCAATAGATTTTTTTGGTTTTATATTTTTTTGGTAATTTCTTTATTTTGTTAAAAATTTGTATACATTTTGTACATTTCTTGGGATCTAGCACGTCATGTTTAGTATGCTCCATATGACAACTTGCCACCACCTGTCATGGTCAAGCCAAAGGTGTGATAACGAATGCCATGCCATGCCATTTGTTTGTATAACAGTATCTGAGTATTGTTCAGACTTGAAGGGTTGTTAACTGCCAGAGAATAGAAGTTATTGAGTCAGATTACTGGTCACCTAATCTGGTAAATATTATAATCGAGACTTAACACAACTTCCCTATATTACAGGGCCTGGAACCTACGTCACTAATGAAATCTCTAAACTTTCACTTCGGACATTCTGGTAGCTGTTATCTCATTCTGGTACTCATGCAGTGGGTGAGCTAGGTGTGTTGCAGGAGTTATTGTACTTACGGGTGAAAGAGATTTTGAGCATTTTACAAACATCTATCAAATGGATGAGGTGTGTTTGATGTTCAAAATCGGGGCACAATTAATTTTCTAGGTAAATTTCAGATGTAAATAAGATTAAAGATCACTGATTTTTTAATATGGATGGTGAATTTCCTCAGCTCTTGTCCATCAGACAAACGTTTATGTTTTAAAGATATTTAAATTCTAAACAGCTTTGGGTAAGAAACTTAATTGGCGATGTAGGTTCCTGTCCGTGTAATACCCCACACTGGAGTTGAAAGGATTAATCGACTAGCTGTAGTCGACGCTTAAATATCGGAATGTCGACTCTGAATTTTGCCGTCGACTAGTCGGAACATAGTGTATTAGTTACATGTAAGAAGAATAGGGGGCTCGTTGGCTCCACTTCTAAAAATAGAATCTTTGGGGTCTAAAATTGGTTGTACTAAAATATTCCAAAATTTCAAAACTTCCCAAAATATCAAAACTTCCAAAAAAAAATTTCAAAACTTCCAAAAATTATTTTTCCAAAAAATTTCAAAACCCCAAAACTTCCAAAAGAAAAAATTTCAAAACCCCCAAAATTATTTCTCCAAAAAAAGTTTAAATAAAAAATTTATAACGCGTTTTCGGTATCTGATAATCTCGATATTAAAATGTCGAATGTTAAATTATTTGCGTGTAATATCTTTCGTTATTTTTTTGTTCAACCAATGTTTCAATGTATTTATTAATCGATGTTTAGAAATAGCTTTATACCAATTATATGTGTATGGACAGTCGCTGTAATGTTGGACATTGTGACCATCGGTATGAATGCATACATTCCAGTGTTTATCGGACGCAGTTCATACATATATAATTGTCATACCTGAAAATAGACACCATTACTCTTACATAAATAATAAAGAGCGTTTATTCTTAACTTCTCTATCCCAGATGAAGTTATTGAGTATATGACAGGTGTGTATTATCGTGAATTATTGGAAGTATTGAGATGTACTATCTTGAATCACGTGTGGACGAAAAGGGTAATGCGAAATTACAACCCCCAGAAGGAATTGTCATATTCGATGTACACGTAATCACACACGACATTGTGGGTAACAATGTGTCGCACCTTGCTTTACCAAATGAATTCTATTATATCCCCGTTCACAGTTATATGCTGTTCAGAAAACATATCGATTTAATGTCTGAGCAGAATTAGTTGTTTAACGGGTTAGTATCAATTAAGGTTGATAAACTGTGTCATTGTTAGCATTAACACGATAATTAGTTATCCAAAACATGCATACATAATACGTCCAGGTCGTGAGACACTCAATAATAGAAATTGCTTCGGTGACATTGTTATAACAACATTACGTAATAACCACTTATCGCTCCATTCACACTTACGCTCATTTTGTATACCAAAACTCCAGTTAGCACCGATGATGTAACATTATATCACTGCTATTGTATCAGTTGATAGGTTCAGACAAGTTCGATGTTTAGAAATAGATTATACCAATTGTAAAAAATGTGCAGGTGTTCACATTGGGGGAACACATGGTTACGTAATCATAGCCAGTTAAACAACTAATGTTGTCTCGTCCGTAAAAACCAATTATCGGCCTATTCATACATTACGTTCATATATATAATCTTATATAATATTACGTCATCCGTGCTTGCATATGTTCGGGATTTTATGGTATCAAAATATATATGACTAAGCTGTATTCCATATAGTGAATAGACACCGTTGTAATAACATCTCAGGACTTCTCGAAAAATGGCTGAAGAAATAATGACACCTCTAACAGTGGAGGAAATTTATGAAATAGAATGTATTCTGCAAGACATCGAAGAATACGACAAGGCTATTGTAGCTTATCAACTAGATGAAGATATTATTGAAGCATCTACGCTTTGTTCAGGAGATGACCCATGGCCGAACCAAATCGAATACGGAGAAGATGATGCGCCTAAAAATGATGTTAACAACTCACAACCCGGTACAGCTGGACCATCAGGATTACAAAACCGAGAAGACGAACATACACCCCATCAAGACGAAGAAGGAGCCGTAAAATCAGACAATCAAACAGCCGGCAGTTCTGATAATCAAATAACCGGATATAGCATTCGCAAAAGGAGTGAACGAACCTTCGGAAACAATTTGGCAACACAGAGAACATATGAGATCAAATTAGATGAAATTTACAAAGAAAAAAAGTTAATCGACATATACAGGAATCTACATTCAATGTTCGAGGACACTATTCAAAGAGCTCGTGGAAATTTGGCTGACAATGATCTTGGCAGAGTTATCATTCACCATGAGAGTTTGGACAACCCTATAGTAGTTCCGTTACAAACGTTGCAAACGTTAAATGCTAACACTGTGATTGACAGAATCGAACTCGTTTTGAACAGCAACCAAACACTGACTGTTAATCAAAGTTTCCGAATAGATATAGGCACCATCGAGTTACCTAAAGGCGGAGCACGGCGGAGGATAACGGCTTTACATGATGAAAGTGACAATCTAAGAAATAAAACATCGAACGTTACGATTGAAAATACCGACAATATGTGTATGGCTCGGGCTATCGCCACATGTTGGTGTAAATTAAATATTTGCAGTCCTGATGAATGGCTAGAAATAACACAGAATAGAGGAACCAGAAATAATTTACAACTCATCATGGAATACAGAAAAGTACCGATCAATTATTACAAACATGTGATGACCAAAAAACGTACGGAGCAAGGAAAATTAGCCAAAGCAATTAGTGTCATCGCAGGTGTGTCAACAGACAGACCAGCCAGTTTAGCAGATCTAAAAGCATTCGAGGAAACTCTGAATTTGACAATACTAGTCGTCAGTGCTAGACTAGGTAATATATTCATTACCAGCGCGCCTACAGACGGTATAGAAAGACCCGTGATATATTTATATCTCACTGCTAATGAACATTTCCACGCTATACAATCCATAACGGGATTCTTTAGCGCAGCATATTTCTGTGTGCATTGTTTAAAACATTATTCAACCAAAGGAAAGCATTATTGTGAACACACCTGTTTCGTGTGTAAAAGTGATAAATGTGAACAAAGTGAAAACAAAGAACATTGTTCAGATTGTAACATGACGTGTATGTCTCATCAATGTTTCGTGCGTCATAAAGCAAAACCTATTAATCAAGCTTCGGGAGAAACGACAGCTCCTTGCGAAAAATGGTGGAAATGCTTGGACTGTACAAAAGTCATGGAGAGAGGGAAAAGACGTCCGAATCAACACGTGTGCGGAGAAACATTTTGTAGATCGTGTGACAAATACACAATGGGAGCACACGAATGTTATGTAAGGGCCATACCTCCCGTTACTGATGATGAAAAAGCTAAATTCTGTTTCTTCGACTTCGAAACCATTCAACATGATATATTGGAATGTTCTGAAGGATATACACCTTTACATACAAAGGATTGCCAGGACTGTAAAGAGGATCATATATGCAAGAAATGTGCTAAGTGTCAGGTGAGTCTTAACCTAATTGTAATATATATATGTAACACATTACAGTCGAAATCGTGATAACGTAAGGCTCTTTATTAAAGGCGCGCATAAGTAGAGACGCTCTTTCATTTTTAAAAATTATATTAGATTATCGCTGAACGCTCTTTAGCTGTTACCTTACGTGTGAGGTTACCATATAACAATTACATACTTGAATTCGACCAAAGTTAAGGGTCTCAATATTAAAATTCAACTGAGTCACATATGTTAAATCGAGTAATTAACTTTTTTAATTATTGACACATTGAAAAAATGTGTAACATATTTTTTTGTGAAAAGAGATTTGTAATTGTTATATGGTAAACTAACATAATATATAATTGTTTTAACTTTATTGAACTTGATAGCTGCGTGCTTGAATCGACAATTATACAGGCTATATGTCGATGGTCGGATCATGATATACATTTTTAATATTGACACGTAGATTGGAACGAGTAATTTTTAGGATCAACCAACAAACAATAGTAATACGTCAACGCTCTTTATTAACGTTGAACCCATACCAAAACATTTTTTTTTTAAATAATTATCTGAACAAAGTGTAGACGTTTTATTTTGTTTTTTATTATCGATAAAGCTAGAGGTTAAAACGTTCAATTATTACTTTTCAGAACTGTTTAAAAACATGGTGCGGAAAAGTTCAGCATACACCGAACTTCCTCGTCGCCCAAACAGCTTGTTACGAATGCATGCATGAATCGTTGGAAGCGAAACCGAACTGTAGAAATTGCGGACCTCTATGTGATGCGTGTAACGACAGTGATGCGAAGAAGAAGAAGAGTGACCGAAATTTATGTTCGGATACATGCGGACTCCGAGAGGTTATATTTAGCGGTCCTGATACCGGTGAAAAGTTTGGAAAATGGTTATTCTCTGAACAACACAAGGGATTCATAGCACTGGCTCACAACTTCAAGGGTTACGATGGATATTTTCTCATGGAATATCTCATTGATCAATCATTGAGACCCAAAGTTATATATAATGGATCCAAATTGATGTACATATACGTGGAAAAAGATCTTCATATCAAAGTACTGGACAGTCTCAGCTTTCTACCAATGAAGTTGGCACTGTTACCGAAAACTTTCGGTCTTGATGGCGAGAAAAAAGGATGGTTCCCGCACTTTTTCAATAAATCAGCCAACCAGAATTATGAAGGACCCTATCCGGATGCCAAATATTACGGCGCTGATTATATGAGTGTGGCTGAACGAAAAGACTTCACGAAATGGCACGCTGCTCAAACAAATGCAGTTTTCATCTTCAAGAAAGAATTATCGGATTATTGTCGTAGTGATGTCAATATTTTGAGACAAGCTTGCATAAAATTCAGAACCCACATCATGAATGCGACTGGAAATATACAACCCGTAATTGACGAGTTTTCTGACGATATGAAGTTCAAACTGGTTGGTGCTGTTGATCCATTCCAATACGTTACAATCGCATCGGTATGTATGGGTATATTCAGAACGAAATTCGTCGACGAGGAATGGAGAGTGCGTCTAAGTACCGAAGGGAAAACGTGGCTTCCAGCTAAATGTAAAGATGGAACTTTGTCTATTTTATACAAAGGTGAATGGGTTCAAAAAACAACACTTGAAGATGAACTCGGCGTACAAATTCGTGAGAAAGAATTTCTCAAATCCCAGATAGCTCGAATCCCCAAGACATCATATAAAGATCAATACAGCAAAAGTTCGATTCAATGGCTGGAATGGATGATGTTCAAAGATAAAATCCACATAACTCACGCTTTGAACGGCCGTGAAAAGAAACTCGATGATGCAAAGTACAGATTGGATGGCTATTGTGAAGAATTAAACACGGCATTCGAATTTCACGGATGTCAATTCCATGGATGTGAACTTTGTCTGAGTCACGATAGAGACGTAGTCAAGAATCCGATAACCAACCAGACACCTAATGAATTATACGGACTCACACAGAAAAAGAGAAGTATATAGAAAGTCGAGGCATGAAATATGTGTGCATTTGGGAACACGAGTTCGTCGCTGCCCGAAAGACTAATCCGGAGCTTCGTGACTTCATTGCTAGTTTAGACATTGTTGAACGGCTAGAGCCTAGAGACAGTTTCTTCGGCGGCAGAACGAATGCAACTAAATTACACTACAAAGCTGCCGTTGGTGAGAAAATACACTATTTTGACTTCACGTCGCTCTATCCAAGTGTGCTCAAATACTCTCGCTACCCGATTGGACACCCGAAAATCATTTTGGGCGATGACATTACCGAGCTTAAGGATTACTTCGGAATAGCGCAAGTCAAGATTTTACCACCTAATGGACTCTATCACCCCGTATTACCGTATCGATCCGAAGGTAAACTGAAGTTTCCACTGTGCAGGACTTGTGCTGATAATGAAAATCAACGACCTTGCACGTGTACGTGCCAACAGAGAGCTATTACCGGTGTTTGGTGTATTCCTGAACTGGAGACAGCTGTCAAAGTGGGATACAAGATTCTCAAAATATATGAAATATACCATTGGACCGAAACGTCAGACTATAGCCAACAAAATGGATTATTCACGGAATATATAAACACATTCTTAAAGTTCAAGCAGCAGGCTAGCGGTCCTCCGGATTGGATAAAATCTAACGAAGACATGGATAAATACATCACAGCGTATAAAGACAACGAAGGTATATTACTGGACAGAGAAAGCATCGAAAAGAATCCAGGATTGCGTCAAATCAGTAAGCTCATGCTCAACAGTTTTTGGGGGAAGCTGGGCCAAAACCAGAATTTCAAACAGACCGAATATTTCCATGAATCGGAACAAGACAATCTATTCCAACTCATTTCAAATCCAATGAAACAAATGGAAAATTTTCATGTCATAACTGATGACATTCTTCAAATGGAGTGGACCTATCGAAAAGACTGTGTGCCTTGTGGAGCAGCGAATAACATATATTTGGCCACATTCACGACGTGTCACGCTCGATTAATGTTATATGAAGTTATTCATTCCTTGGACAGAAGAGTATTATATTACGACACGGATAGTTGTGTATTCAGCAGCACAGAGGATCAAATTAATCCCCCACTGGGCGACTATTTGGGACAACTGACTAGTGAGCTAGATCCTGATGAATACATCGAAGAATTTGTTTCTGGAGGACCCAAGAATTACGCTTATAGAACAAATAAAGCTAAAGAGACGTGTAAAGTTCGGGGGTTCTCTTTGAACTTTGAAAATTCACAGTTCATCAATTTCCAGACGATTAAAGAGCTGTTAGAATCTGGAAGCACAGTGCCCATCACCACAACCAATCCACGGAAAATATGCAGATCTAAAGGAAAAAGAAAAATATATAACAGATCTGAGGAGAAACAGTACCGAGTTGTTTATACCAAACGCAGACGATTGGATAACATGGATACACTGCCATATGGATATTGAACGAGGTACGTAATATATATAGTATATAATTTAATCGTCTATATTTGATCAAGGTTGTAATGAGAGTGTAAACATTCGATCGATGGTAGCTATCGGATTATACTAAGGCTTGTTCAGACACGTTCGATGTTAGATAACATCGAGCGTGCATGAACACGTATTACTATAAACCGATGGCAGTCATTGGTCAATTTATCCAAGGTGTCCATTTTTTCGATCTATAAAATGCTACCTGATCCAGTTCACAATTACAAATTCGTTAGTCCTATACTGTGCGTGTGAAATATTCTATACAGGTTAGTTATGAATTAGTTTTTTTTTTTTCTATCATTGCATTTTTACCTCCAGTACAATCTTAACGCTCTTTTTATACTTATAATATTATATCGGTCTTAAACCAAAAACAACTATGTTTTTTTGTTTTTTTTTCTCAACGAAGAGTCACCATAATTCCAGATTATTCTGAATGACCAGATTAATTCATTCTCTAATTCTGAAATATATTTCGATTTACTTGTAGAAATGTAATCCAAAATCACGCCGCTGTTAAGTATTTGTTCAATCGTGAACAGTGTACACGGTTCACGGAGAATGATATATCCGTGAATTATTGTCACTTCTTCAAAACTTCTCTGATTGAAAACCCAGTCTCGGTATTCTGCAAATCTCACAAAGTTATCTCCAATAAGTTCACGAATGTCATGTATTTTGTTTTTAGGAACGCCTCTAAATACCCAGCGATTTGAAAACATTTGATTCAATATATCTTGTAAGAAATCAGTTTCAAATTCAGACCTAGCAATCAAAGATTTCAATCGTTGTACAGGAAAATATCCTTCATCTATATTCTTCAGTATTATTTTAATTTCTCTTATAAACCAATTGTGTAGTAGTTGTTTTTTTATTTCTGGATTTATAGTTGACATTTCAATTAGCTGATTGTATATTTTCTCCAGTATTTCTGCGGGTAGTATTCTCTCCATAATGAACTGACTCAATGACTCAATTTTCTTATTCTTATTGAGTATGCGAGGGGGCGGGCCTCCCCCCACAGGGCGAGCGGACCCCCCAGGGCGGGGGCGAGGGGACCCCCATGGCGGGCGGGCGGGCCTCCCCTCCCCAGGGCGGGCGGGCGGGCCTCCCCTCCCCAGGGCGGGCGGGGCGGGGCGGTGGGCGGGCCTCCCCCCACACCCAACATCCACCAAACACATGAGCGGACTCCTTTCGGACTTTTGTACTCTCGATGTGTAACTGATAAGTAATGTTTTGTTTTCTTATTTTCCAGGTTCAAAATAAAAAACAATGACTGATCAACCCGATGTTGAAGGAAACCAACGGACTGAAACCAACGAGAGGGCGTTCCATCCACAATGCTTAGCCCCGTTAGGAAATGACATTTTCCTATTTGACGGCCGATTCCTGGGAAATCTGTATATACACATACGAGAGTGCGGTGAAAGTTCTGCGGGCCAAAAATTTCCGACAAAATCTGGAATAACATTAAATCTAAGGAGATTCAAAGAGTTGAAATCTTACTTAGCAGATATACATCAAGAAGTGGTCAGTTATCGTACCGGTGAAGACGATGTATTCATGAGACGTCATATCGGAGGGAATTTCTTCATTACTATAAAGAGCGGCATCCCGCGTGTTGACATTCGCAGGTATTGGCTGCCTGAACATTCAGATGATTTGTGTGCAACCAAATACGGAATATCTCTGACATTCGACCAATTTGAAAAACTAGTTGGAGCTATATTCGTCCTGTGTGCTAATATTCCTGAAATTGATCAGACCGTGCAGTGCTATTTGACAGACGATCACCAAAACCAGGAAGGCTATTTAAGATGTATGGAATGCTGCCCCAACGGCGATAGAACATGTTTGATTAACCGGATGCAGACATTGATCTAAACATAACTCCCATGATGCTACGAATAACTAATGTCGTATGTTCTACAGATTTGAACTGTTCTATTAATCTAAGGGATTTGACACTCGGCTGTTCGAACATTGAATACAATTCCAAAAAGTTTAGCGGAGTTGTATGGAAACATTCTAAATTCGGTGGATGTTGCCTCGTGTTTAACACGGGTAAAATCGTTGTTAACGGGCGTTCTGATAGTGTCAAACAGACACGAGTTCGATTGCGTCGGTACGCTCGACATATTCAAAAATGTGGTTGGCGAGTGAGATTAAATTCCATAAAATTTTTGACAATGTCTGCATTTTGTCAGTTAAATGGAAATCTTGACTTAAACGTTTTAGTGAAACTTATGAAATGTTCTTACGAATCAGAGCTGTTCCCTGCGGCAATGTTCAGACGTGACAAAATACATTTTACATGCTTTCATAATGGAAAAATTGTGATTACGGGCATTAAAAGTGAAAAGCAGATGTTAAATATTGTATATCCTACTATATGTGAACTTGAATTACTTTCAGAATAAATATATATATATATGTATCGATTATCTATTTTTTTCATTCGGGGGGGAGGGGCTCACATACCTTTGTTTTTTGGCTTTTGACAAAACAAACAAAAACAATAGATTTTTTTGTTTGTTTTGGCAACAGAACTAATACCACCTCACCGGACTCTCTCCACAGACCCCCACCCCCCACCCTCTCAACCCAGTCATATACATATATATATATATATATATATATATATATTTTCCCAGTCATACATATGATAATATAAGAACGATAAATGATTGTATTTACAATATTTTATTTATATACATAATATAATTTAAAGAGTGTTTCTCTCGTTGTCGCTAATGAAGAGCGTTTACAGAATATATTTCAACATAAAATCCTTAATAATTAAATCATTATACATATAATTATTGGCACTGAAACGTCTCATTATATTTTCTAGACTGTATCCGCACAGTTTATAGAATGCAAAGTATATGCAATAGGGACCACATATATTAGAACCCTGTAATCTGTAAGCATTGCACTCGTAACGAGGTCCATTCAATAACAACACGTGTTTAAATCGTCCGTTGTAACACTCGGGTTTTAATCCCATAGGGTCGAAGAACTCTGATACATTATGTTCCTGGAATGTCATCAATATCCAGTGGCGTCCAGGTTGGCTACTCTCGTCAGTGTTAACTATATACATCCGGGGATATTGGATATAAAGAGGTAATTTGTCTATGGGACAAACATCTATCTCATTATGGTTTGTGAAACTATTTATCGCCCTCATGAGTCCGCGTGTATTCATTATTCAATGCAAACTTTACGACTCTCGTCAACTTTGAGAGCGGCAGGAAATTTGGCGTAAACAATTACAGTACAATTGTCTTTCAAAGCCGATGAGAATTTAATCTCGAGGCGTGTGTGACCTTTCAGAGGTATGACTCTATCGTGATTAATTCCTTGCACGTTTATCCGATATATGCAATAACCTTTCGCATAATCCTCATAAGTAATATGAACGGCTTTTCGTTTCGCATCTTTTATTATCGTATTGTAAGCTTCTACATATTCCTTACTGGTAAAGTTCGGTTGTAGTGCTTGGGCGGGCATAGACTGCCCGTTGACGTAAAATCCGACGAAGTTGCATCCAAAAGTCGCAAAGTTGAACGGGTTCTTATCGCGTGAACCGCTTTCAGCCTTTGATGATACTAAGCCAATAATACAGCTACTGGGTACGTTTCCTTGAAATAGATTATCTTCTCCCAAACTGAATGCACCTTTTGACACTGTATACGTCTTTATGATAGATTTTGAAAAAGGATAACACACGTTCTTTTTCTTGAGTGACTCAGTATGACTGAGTAATACAGCCGGGTTAACTTTCACAGTCGCTAGTCTCAAATTAGCTTCCTGTATTTTCAACTTGTATGTCTCAGTGGTTCCCGCATACATCAGTCTAAAAACATCTCTCGTCTGCCAGAATTTTAACGTGAGCGGGAGACCATTTAGTAGTAATTTGTCCTGTTGGAAGAAGTCAAGCTGAATTGATCCCATAATATCCATTATTTGACTAGTACGGGTTGTTTTGGACCTGTAATACAGGCCAGAGTTCCCGCTTTTCGAATCTGCCAGGTCCATACCACCTGCCGTGTCCTTTTCGAACGCTTGTCCATGTAGCTGTTCCTTACGTTCAGTTTCTAAGAGTACATCGAAATATGCTTTGTATGGATAATTCGGCCCGACTTGACTCACGGGAACTTGCTGTATATTCAAATCGACCTGCGAAAATATTGAATGTAGGGGTGCATTTATCAGACCCACATCGTCATTAACGGTTAGAGCCGAACCATCTTGCTTGGTTATTTTGAGTTTGAGAAGTAGCAATGTCCGTTTGAGGTCCATGTAGGTTGTGGCCATGGCGGGAATATTGAACTCTAAAGCTGCAGTGTCTGTCAGCTGATTCACGGGTCTGTAGTTTATCCATTCTGTCGCTTGTATTCCGCTGTCAACCGCAGGCGATTCAAATAATGCCAATTTAGAGGTATGGTACTCTCTGTATTCATTCATGGTTTATCGAAAAAGGTGGTTTTCACTTTCTTAGGGTTATGAGCCAAATCGTTAGGTAACACCCTCTTATTGTTTTTTTTGGACGCCTTACGTGCTTGTGTCAACTTATTTTCTGCAACTTCGGCTTTGGCCATTTCAATCGCTTGCGCGACGGGTGTCACTACGTTAATATGTGGGTTTAGAACGTCTTCTTCTTCTTCACTATCGCTATTTTGAGTTTTCTCAATAAAGTAGCGACCCTCATTATCTGGCGTTAACTTCCCATTAATCATGTCCCTGAAATGTTTTCTCCACTTTTCAATATCGGTTGGAATATACGTGATCGACATGTTTCTTCAGATGTAGTGTACAGGTCACTCTTTTTTCTGCATTTATTTTAGAAAGTTTATCGCCTCTTATAAAAATCCTGAGCCGCTGAAGTTTATTCTGTCTTACGTTTATGTAGAATGAGTCCTCAAAACTCCGCCAATGACCCGTATCACGTGTGTCTCTCTTTATAACCCGGAGGATGGGGGATGATGTGTCGCAGGCTATTGATTCTCCACATATGTCCGAACAAATATATAATAAATCCGTGTCTATATGGTCAGTTATGTTTATGTCTTTCAAACAACATAACCACGCTCCTTCCAATATTAATACACCAGGTAACTCTATTGTGAAGTCGAGAGGACGATTATCTGGATATTTATCTATGGAATCGTCGCTAGTCAGGTACAGATAATAATTATCCATATGACTAGTTTCTATTTTGTTTCAAAAGAGAATCAATGTTCATCTCTTCTCTTATAGTTTTATCAACATCACTGAATATATACTTGAAGGCAGACCACTGGTTATACGGAATACTTATAATCGTGGGAGTGTTATTCACAACTCGCCTAATGCGTGTATAAATGCGCCCTTGATTATTACATAATGTAACAGTAATGTTTGATCGTATTGTCCACTTTTTCACGAACCCACAGGGGTGTTGTTCGTAATCATAGGGGCGTGACTCATTCGTATGACGTAATTCATAGTCCACCGTCTGACGTGGTATCTTCTTTGGAACTAATATAACTGGTAGTGACAGAGTTATTACCATAATAGTAATTCCTATCCATTTAAGGAGATTCATATGTAGACGACCGCGTTCTGTTTGAAACATATTCGTCAAGGTATCTGTTCTATTATTCATGATTGTAATGATTTCCCGCGGATAGCTTACTCTTATTAATTTTGATATCTGTCGACACCAGACTCTAAAATCCATGAATTAAATTTGTCAGGCCATGAATGCCAGTGCACCAGGACTTCAGTTTGACCCTTTCGTTTCCTCTTTTTGACAATTTTATCTATTCTGTAAACTGTTTCGTCATCAACGCGCACCCTTTGAAGTTCTGACTCGTAGAAAGCGCCCTCAATGTTTTCATCCAAGAAATCTGTCAATGTATACAAGGGTATGTTCTGCCTGTAAAACCTCTTAGTCACTTTGAACAACTCTCCAGTCCATTTCTGAGAATATTCTCGGTCAAAAACTGCTTTGGTGTGTGATATTCTAACGATATCATTTACATTGTATTTGAACTTTTTCTTCAATTTACTTTTAACACCTCCCTTCTGTGTTATTAACCACTGATCGAGACGAGACTCATCTTCATTCTCAACAGTTATGGAGTCAGGGGTGGTGCCTAAAGAACGATGTATTGTATGGTTATAACTTTATATATATATCTAGCATTATTATGCTTTATCATATAACGTGAAATCTTCTGCTTTATAGTTTTTATGACCCGTTCCGAATAATTGGCTTTCATTTCGTTTTGCGTAAAAATTTGAGATATATGAAGACCCTTAAGGTAACTTTTGACCCGTTTGTTTGTGAATTCCGAACCGCGATCCGTTCGGAGGATGCGAGGGGTTCTTCCACCTTCAAATATATGTTTCATAGCATTGATCACATTAATTGCAGTTTTCCTCTTTATAGCTTCACACCATAACTTCCTAGAAAAAATGTCAATCATTACTAACACGTAGGTGTAATTGTCGTCTTTGGAAACATCATTCATATCCATGAGGTCTCCATCCCATTGACTGTCAGAAGCGTTTACAATAACACGAGACCTCGGGAATTTTCGTCTAACACTTTTTGTCAGGGAATAACTTTCATGATTTTGTAGCCACGCCACAATCTCGCGCTTGGAAATGTTGTGCTTATTTTCAGATTTTACAGTCTGATGCAACTTTGTAGCTCCTGAGTACGATGCAGGGTGACCCGGATTAAAATAAATTGAACTCAAATAATCTTTCCAATCGGCCATATTGTTCACAGTGATATCCAACGTTTCTTCTTTATCTTGGTCAGTATACCGGCGATTATACCCGGAGGTCTAGATATTTCACGCTTAACCCCTCTTATTTTCTTTTTTCTTTGCTTAGTATGTGTCTTTTTCGATGTGTTAACTTCTGATTTTTGGATTGCATCCTGAGGTTCAGTCGTTTGAACTGTATTAACAATCTGATTATTCATCGGGTCCATTTCTTTATCCATTTCATCGGAATGGCTACTATTGTTTGCCGAGATGTCGCTGTGTTCAATGTTAGACTCCGATGAAACTTTTTTGTGTTCACTTTTTTCAGTGTACCTCATATATCTTTCATACGGGATCAAAACAGTTTTCTTCACAGACTCCATCACAAAAACTGTTTCAATTTAGGTTCAACGATGTTCAACATCAAAGCAATGGCGGTTGAGTGATTATTCACACTTTTTCTTTTCCTCAACAAGCTCACAGATTTATCACCCAAGAATATATAAAATGATTTATATCGCCGTAATTTAGCTTTTTGTTGAACTGTAACTGTTAAAATTTCATGTAGTAAATTGATCGTAATTTCAACCAGAACTTTCAACTGATTATTAGTTATCGATGTCAATAATGCGTTTCGTTGAGATCTTGATTGGGTTGATGTCAATAGTCTGACAAAATTCAACTCATTACGTAATAATCGACTCATTTTATCGTCGCGACTCAGCTCCGATACTGTCCCCTTCTTATTACGTAAATTATAGGGTCTTGGTTGGGAAACACGTCTGTTCGTAGCCTGTATTTATCCTCAGTGTGAGGGGACATATCTATTATAAGATACGCAAATGGTTTCTTCATACAATCCTTGTATGCATCAATGAGTACTTTAGATTTACCGGGATACAATTGTCTACCCAATGTGGAAATTTGTGATCCATCCCTCAAATTTTTGAATAAAATTAGATATCCTGTGTTTAAGGCTATAGTTCTCGCAGCCTTGCCTTGTGCGTATAAATTTTGTGAAATAAACAGCACCGAAAGACAGCGATGATGAGTTTGCTGCGTAAATAGTGTTTCAATCTCTTTTTGGTCAATAATGCGATGCATCAAGTCGTCTAATATTAACATATTATGTTTACCGTCAGCAAATTCTTCGATTTCTGTTTGGGTAGGTAATCCTTGATGCATGACCAAATTTTCGATTGATGATTCAATTTCATCATAGAAATTTTGATAAATACCGTAACAGTACATTATTTTCTTAGGTGGATCTCTAGAATACATTCCATTAAGATTTTGCAGGAATCTGTAGACCCATCTCGTCTTACCAGAACCAGTTGGTCCATTGATGCAAATACTAGAACAAGGTTCAAATGGTATGGAGCTATGGTTAATTGGACCCATTTTTGTTTTGTTCACTGTGTCCTATTTATTAGTATCTATACAGTTCTTATATACATCATAAGTAAACATTTGTTATGGCTGTTGTAAATGAATTACCAGGATGACACTGCAAGCTATAATATTATAAAAACCTACAGTTCTTATAACATCATTGGTGTTGGTAAGTGATGTGAAGGTGTTTGGTGGATGTTGGGGGTTGGGTGTGGGCTGGTATTATCACGTTGGTCTGTGATTGAGTGTACAAAATCTCTTGTCAAGTGAACACCTGCACATTATCTATTTTCTAAACATCGAACTTGTCTGAACCTATCAACTGATACAATAGCAGTGATATAATGTTACATCATCGGTGCTAACTGGAGTTTTGGTATACAAAATGAGCGTAAGTGTGAATGGAGCGATAAGTGGTTATTACGTAATGTTGTTATAACAATGTCACCGAAGCAATTTCTATTATTGAGTGTCTCACGACCTGGACGTATTATGTATGCATGTTTTGGATAACTAATTATCGTGTTAATGCTAACAATGACACAGTTTATCAACCTTAATTGATACTAACCCGTTAAACAACTAATTCTGCTCAGACATTAAATCGATATGTTTTCTGAACAGCATATAACTGTGAACGGGGATATAATAGAATTCATTTGGTAAAGCAAGGTGCGACACATTGTTACCCAATGTCGTGTGTGATTACGTGTACATCGAATATGACAATTCCTTCTGGGGGTTGTAATTTCGCATTACCCTTTTCGTCCACACGTGATTCAAGATAGTACATCTCAATACTTCCAATAATTCACGATAATACACACCTGTCATATACTCAATAACTTCATCTGGGATAGAGAAGTTAAGAATAAACGCTCTTTATTATTTATGTAAGAGTAATGGTGTCTATTTTCAGGTATGACAATTATATATGTATGAACTGCGTCCGATAAACACTGGAATGTATGCATTCATACCGATGGTCACAATGTCCAACATTACAGCGACTGTCCATACACATATAATTGGTATAAAGCTATTTCTAAACATCGATTAATAAATACATTGAAACATTGGTTGAACAAAAAAATAACGAAAGATATTACACGCAAATAATTTAACATTCGACATTTTAATATCGAGATTATCAGATACCGAAAACGCGTTATAAATTTTTTATTTAAACTTTTTTTGGAGAAATAATTTTGGGGGTTTTGAAATTTTTTCTTTTGGAAGTTTTGGGGTTTTGAAATTTTTAAAAAAAATAATTTTTGGAAGTTTTGAAATTTTTTTTTGGAAGTTTTGATATTTTGGGAAGTTTTGAAATTTTTGAATATTTTAGTACAACCAATTTTAGACCCCAAAGATTCTATTTTTAGAAGTGGAGCCAACGAGCCCCCTATTCTTCTCATGTATAACGTTTTCAAGATCGATTCCGGCATAAATGATACTGACAGCGCTTGATCGGCACTGGCAATTTTCACATCATTATCCACCACATGTATAATTATATAATTACATTCAGTGTGTTGGATAAATATCAAGATGTTTACCGTATTATTTCCCAAATAATTTGGTGTCTATGCAGGGAAATGCGCTATGCAATAGACCGTCATTGACTCATTGCATCAGTCATCATCAGTGTACGACATGTACGCTGAATTTTCCGTACCATGTTATGTTTGAAAGTTTTGATATCGGGTACCGACTAGTGGACGCAACGCGACTTTTGGGCCTCGACTAGTCGACTTTGAAATTCACTAGTCGTTTCAACACTACCTCACACAAATGATCTCATGATAAAAGAGAGAAAGTTTCAGAAATAGATTTTTTATTAACCTGAGTAAGTATTAGTATAAGTAAGTTAAATCTCTTGACATGATAGTATTCGTTGGCATTGAAAGTGACATGAAGAGGCATAAGGCAACAACAACAATAAAATAGACAGATGCATCACAGTTGCCATCTCAGTCAAATGGGTTAGGCAATATAATGTGAATTGAACCTTTTTAGTTGGAACCAATTCTCAATTGGAATCAAGTTTGTTGTTCAGTTCCAAACCTCAAATCAAATCAACAGTATTATGAATCAGGAATGTAAGGATCAAACTGATTGACACAAAATGGAATGATTACTGAAACGAATTGAATGGAAAATCTAGCGATATTTCATACAAACTAGAGTCATAAATTCATTTTCATTATAACTGCCATGTTGTTTGCAACATTCATAGAGCACACGAGGGTATTTTGCACTCATCCATGGCTCAAATTCATTCATTTGTGGCATATATTCTGTTGAGTATAAAAGGAGATGGTCCCATAAATGGCCGAATTTAGTGTACAGTCCCCCTTTAATATATTGTCCTTACTATAGTACTGTTGGTGTAAACAATATTTATTAAAAAATCAAACACATCACACAATACACAAGTAGATATAGAGATTTAGGAAGAGGATTGGACAACAAGCAAAATGCTTTTTTAAAGTCCTCTCGATCTGAAATGCTAAGTACACTCTCTCAAACCATAACTGCTGAAATTTTCTACAAGGCAGTGACCAATTATTGGTATGTAAAAATTCTCAAATAATGTTAGCAACACAAAAGTTCATAACACAATCAAGACGTTTCAGTACTCTGGAGCAAGAGGACATTCAGCCCGAGTCGTACTTTGCGCCCATCACTGACTTCTATATTATGATCAATATATCTAAACTGTATGTATCGTAAAGGGGAAGATGACTAAAAATAAGCTTTGAGATTGTTGCTGAACCACCAAAAAAATCTCTTCTTTGTATTACATTGTCTTACTCATGTGATGTATATATATTGTATTGAGATTTGTGAAATAAATTACACCACTACTGATTTTTTAAAAGAATTTTCCAAGCGGAATACACAATGGCAGTATGAAAATAAGGTTTGTTGAGTGCAATCATAAGTAATAAACTACAGTAATGCCCTAAATAATCAACCCCTTAACCACAGCAGAATTATGGGTAATTTTTCAGGATTTAATCGGAAATATGGCTGTTGCCATTCATCGGAAAGCTCTGTGAGATTTTCCAATGAATGGCAACAAGCCATTTATCCGATTAAATCCTGAACAAGAGGTGGCATCAGAGATGCTGTGTCTCGTTTTCGGTGGCTTACCGCCGGTGGCTACCGCCAATTGGTGTGCATCAGTATCGGTAGACTAATTAATAGGTAAAATCGAAAAATGACTAATTAAGGGCCATAACTCCATCAAATTTTATCGGGCCAGGCTGGTTTTCGAACTCGTCCGAAATATTCTTGGCAAGTATGTCTATTCCAAATTTTAAACAAATCGGAGGACGTTTGTTGAAGTTATCGCGCGAACGAGCTAAAAATTCACGAAAAATGACTAATTAAGGGCCATAACTCTATCAAATTTTATCGGACCTGGTCGGTTTTCGAACTCGACCGAGATATTCTTGGGAGACACCTATATACCAAATTTCAATCAAATCGGATAACGTTTGTTGAAGTTATCGCGCTAACGAGCTGAAAATTCGTGAAAAATGACTAATTAAGGGACATAACTCTATCAAATTTTATCGGACCAGGCCGGTTTTCGAACTCATCCGAGATATTCTTGGGAGACACCTATATACCAAATTTCAATCAAATCGGATAACGTTTGTTGAAGTTATCGCGCTAACGAGCTGAAAATTCGTGAAAAATGACTAATTAAGGGCCATAACTCTATCAACTTTTATCGGACGAGGCCGGTTTTCGAACTCATCCGAGATATTCTTGGGAGACACCTATATACCAAACTTCAATCAAATCGGATAACGTTTGTTGAAGTTATCGCGCTAACGAGCTGAAAATTCGTGAAAAATGACTAATTAAGGGCCATAACTCTATCAACTTTTATCGGACGAGGCCGGTTTTCGAACTCATCCGAGATATTCTTGGGAGACACCTATATACCAAATTTCAATCAAATCGGATAACGTTTGTTGAAGTTATCGCGCTAACGAGCTGAAACTTCAAAGGGCCATAACTCTGTAATAAATGTGCGGACGAACCCGATTTTTTGTCTGCAGCTTACGAGCATGGATATGTACTCACACACCATTTTAATCCGTCAATAAACGGTTGAGTTATAAGCAAAACACGCCGCCCGCCCGCCCGTCCCTCATCAAACTATAAGTCGAGTTTTGGAAAAAAAACTCGACTAAAAATCACCCATAATTCTGCTGTGGTTAAAGAGTCAATTATTTAGGGCATTACTGTATGTATTCGATAGGAATTTAATTCAATCATAAGCTGTTAATTAAAGATAGTACATCTCTTCCTATAGCAAACTTTATCTAGTTTCCTGGGTATAAAATTATAAATATGAATGGAAGACCCCTGTCCAGAAACCCTTCTGTCAATCGATAATGATTTTATTTAGAATTTTCTGGTATAATACAATGAATTTGGGACAGTATACAGCCTGTGGAAATGTGCGGAGCACAGCAAGCAGGAGAACTCTATTGAAGATCGCATGAAGGATTCATGATGGTCTGTTCTAAAATTAGTAATGAAAAAATGTCCCAATTGATTATCTCATTATACAACAAAATATCGATATAAAATAAATATTGATTGATAGAAGAGTTTCCAAGACAGGTGTTTTCGACTCATTATAATTTTTATATAAAGTCTATATAAAATGTATTTGGGAAGAGATAATCCATCTTTAATTAAATGTTTCCATAGACTACTGGTTAATTTTAGCATTTCTGTGATTGATCAACCAAATTAAGTTTCTGTCACAACGGTAGATACAAAAGTCTGTCATATTAAAATTTTCAGTACAGTAATGCCCTAAGTAATCGACTCCTTAAACACAGCAGAATAATGGGTAACTTTTCAGGATTTAGTCGGAAATATGGCTTGTTGCCATTCATTGGAAAGCTCTCAGTGAGAGCTTTCCGATGAATGGCAACAAGCCATATTTCCGATTAAATCCTGAAAAGTAACCCATAATTCTGCTGTTAAGGGGTCGATTATTTAGGGCATTACTGTATAGCTAAGAAATTCAGAAAACACTGACTACACTGAATAGTTCACTATGAAGTTCCAAAATGGTGAATGTTGTGATGTACACCCATTGGGAACCTCGATTATGCAATGTGTCGAATGCCAATTTGGAGATGTAGAGAAACTAAACTAAAAAAGAAATAGAATCTATGTGAAGAAGTTTCTATAGAAATTTGACAATAAAGAAACTTTCCAGAGAAGATGAGGCCTAAGTAGACTGAGGTCCCCAGAGGGTGAATTTAGTGATGCTAGCCAGCTATGTGGGATAGCTTCACTAAATTCACCCTCTGGGGACCTCATTCTGCAAATGACAGGCACGCTCTAATCAGCCTTGTTCAGCAACATATAACTTTTTCATTGTATATAATATTGCCAGGGTTTAATTAGCCTTATTCGGCAACATTTAACTTTTTCATTGTATATAATATAGCCAGGGTTTCCGCCAGGGACCAGCCTGGCGGTTTCAAATTGAGAAAAGTCACTTCTCCATGTTTGGTTATTAGGGAAGAAGTGAATTGCTATCGGGGAGAAGAACCAATGGCTGAAGTTAACTGTTCACCCCACCCCCCAACATCACCATTCTACGATCCAATAAGTATTATGCAACACAAGAGCCCATTTATAAAACCATTATAGTGAGTAAGAATACCATTATAATCAGTAAATATACTTTAAATATGCTGTTGGGACAAATGCATCTGGTATATGAGATGTCACTTCTCCCTGGGACAAAATGGTACATTTTAGGGAGTAGACATCTCCCAAGTCACCCTCTAGCCTGGTCCAAGGTTTCCACTAGAGGGTTCCTTGTCCTTGGCCCAAATATCCCCTCCATCATATTCGCCTACCCTATCCACAGATTAATGCCTACAGGCTACCTCAGCTGTGTATCTGCCACTAACTAAAACTAACAGGAAATGGAAGGTTTAATATCATCTGCCAAACTTAGTTTGCAAGTGATAGCTACCGGTAACAGAACATTCCGAGACATTCTTCGACTGTAGTTTACCTTTACCTACTGGTATATGTAGTTCACCTACTGGTATATGAATAATGAATATATGATAACTTTTCATTCACCCTTTCTATACTAAATACTCATTGACGAGTAGTTCCCTTAGGAAATTTTCAGATAATAATAGGTTGTTTGTTGAACTTATTACATGCTTGTTCCCTGAAGTACAGTGTTATTGCTGTCCCATATTTACAAATCCGCATGGAACGTGTGTTCCCTACGCATCTCGTTGACGTCAAATGACATTCGTCTCTACCATGAAACTTGAACTATAAAATAAATGCATTATCAAACATGACAAAACCAGCCCTGTGTGTGCCTAAATAAACCTTGTAAGCCTGTATTGTTTAATGTATGGTTTCTAGGACTGGTGAAGTGTAATAAACACAGAACGACACATGTTAATAGGTTTGTTGATACAGCATTTGCGCAATCACGGAAGGATAGAACTCGAGCCATTAACTCATTTTCATTATAATTAACATGGGTATTACATCATTCATAGAGCAAACAATTGTATTTTTCACTCATCCATGGCTAAAATTCTCCTTCAGCACTATCATTCGTGCCGTATCAACAAACCCATTAACACACTCGTGCCATTCTGTTTATTTATTATCTGAACATTTCCCATCAATTAATATAAATCATTCTGCTATCGCATTATATGTTTATTGTCTGCCATCTGCTTTTATTACCTGTACACCCCTCGGAAGCTTCCCTGATTCAGTAATGTGTCTCTGGTTCAAGGAGAAGGGGGATTATGATGTGGAATGTACAATAAATGAAAGTGCTGCTCTTTGGTTATAAAGAAGTGACAGATGATAAAAATATAGTTGATTCTTAGACAAAGATGTTCTGAATATATATGGCTGTCACAATCACAAGATTTCAAGGTTATTGAAAATAAAGTGTGCAATGTACTGTGGAAGTTCTGCTCTTTGGTTATACATGTAATAGAAGTGATAATTGAAGTGATATTTGATTATAAACTACTTAATTCTTTTAAGAAGGCACAACCTTAAATTTCTCCAGCGTCACAGTCGTTAACATGATTTAATGGAAACCCCACAAAATTTCGTCAAACTCAGTATGTAGATTGTTTGAGTGTGATTTTCATCAGAACTGGCCATGGGTGGATTCCTACACTTCACGTCAGGAATGAGATAAGAAGTATAACCCACAGGGAGCCTCCCATATATAAGAGAATACATTTGTCCAACAATATGTACATTACTTTGTAAGACAGTTCATTCTCTTATATATGAGAGGCACCCTATGGGAGATATATAAGGGAATGCACTGGTACAGGGTCTTTAATGCTGCACCATCGCAGCTCCCGTCAAGAAAGTGTTAAGGGCCTGAGCCCATTTGTTTGAGCTTATCTGAACATTCCCTCCATATGAGTAAGTAGGAATAAATTGTCTGCCGCAATTACAGTAATGCTCTAAGTAATCGACTCCTTAACCACAGCAGAATTATGGGTAACTTTTCAGGATTTAGTCGGAAATATGGCTTGTTGCCATTCATTGGCAACAAGCCATATTTCCAACTAAATCCTGAAAAATTACCCATAATTCTGCTGTGGTTAAGGGGTCAATTACTCAGAGCATTACTGTACTTATGTACTGAATGGGGATTCTATTCAGTAAGGAATGGGTTGAATTAGAAGCAAGCCTGGAAATATTGTGTCTGCAGAATGAATGAGGTTCCCAGAGGGTGAATTTAGTGATGCTAGCCTGCTGTGCAAAATTCACCCTCTAGGGACCAGGGTTGGGGCGATTACATACCAATGTAATCGATTGCGATCACAATTACTTTTGATTTACATGATTATGATTACTGATTACATTTTTTCCAATGTAATCGATTACGATTACAATTACTTTAGTAAATGTAATCGATTACTTTTTGATTACATATGATTACAATTGTTGGTTTCCAACCATTTTGATCGCATAGGAATACATAATGAAATAATTCAAATTAACATGTCAAATATGATTGAATAAAGACATCACTGCATAACATGGAAACAAATTTTAAGAAACGACTGAAACAATAGAAAGATGCAAGCAAAAAACATAAAAACTTGTTTTTACATTTACATGTATTGGAAAGGTTTCATCATGAAGTTATGCACCAACTTATTGGGAATACATTATGTTTTATTTGTATTTATTTATGTAAATAAATTTTAATATATTTTTAATTGTCTTACATGCATTCAAACGAACGCATAATATTTATGAAAATATCACCAGAAACAATTATAAAATAAGTGCATGTTATGTTAGATTCAATAACCAACACAATGAAGATAAAATTAAGATTTATTTGATGATCATCCGTTGTTAATCCTAATGAGGATTAAATTAGGCTTAACTCCATGGTTGCAGTAAATGACAAACCAGCTAATTAGGTCTACCGATGTACTTCACACCTTCTTTGTTCAGTTAATTAGCCCTATTGTACCAGTGTGACTTTACAGCCATTGTCTGCAGCAGTCCCAATTCAATTTAATCGTAATTGAAGTTGGCTACCATATTTATTCATATTAGAACATTTCATTTGTCTGTATCACAAGTTTATTGCTATTCATGCTGTATTCAACAATTGTGTGTTGTTATCTGTATCCACTGCCAGAATGTACATACACACTGTACCACATGACCAAATTGTATTAACTTTCTAATATGTTGTATGTATCTGTGCACACTCCATAGTACCACAGTATGAGACTATGAGTATTCAATAGCCATCCATATGGATATTTTAGTAAAAGTAATCAAAAAGTAATCAAAATGTAATCATGATTACAGTTACATTTGAAAGTAATCGATTACGATTAACGATTACTTGTAATCAAGAAATGTCATGATTACTGATTACAGATGATTACTCCAAATTTTGTAATCGATTACTTTGATTACAATTACTGATTACGATTACCCCAACCCTGCTAGGGACCTCATTCTGCTTTGGCCTCATCTTTTGGGAAGTATTTAATCTCAAATCAACATTGTTTTTAGTTACTTTTTCCCTTCTGTTCAGTTTCTATATCCCCTAATTTGTAGAAGATAAAATGCATAATTGAGGTGACTGGGGAACTTAATCTCATCCTAGGTCTCCCATAGCAGTTGAGACGTAAGCAGAATGAGGTTCCCAGAGAGTGAATTTGATGATTCTAGCCCACCGTGTAGGATAGCGTCACTAATTTCACCCTCTGGGGACCTCGTTCTGCATGCCAGACACAGTATTTCCAGGCTTGATAAGAAGCACTTCGTTTTGGAGATCATAATAAAAGTGTTGAATCCCGACCCTGAAAACTGATGAATCATATTCTCGATATGATCATTGCATCGACGAACTCATTCTCACTGATGACACTGCATTCCTCTGTCTTCGGAGGTAGGATAAGCAGTGCATTGGCTGTTCGCAGGCTCAGAAGGCGACTACTCAACTGACTTCCAGTGCTTACAGCCAATGGAAAGTCTTGTCCTGATTGCCATGACAAGGTGACTCTGTGATACTCTGGCCTTGCATCGAGAAAGATATCTGTGTCAACCTGAGAAAGAAACAAAACAATTTGCTGAACATTTCCCACAAAAGAATAAGAATCCTGTATGGTACAGTAATGCCCTAAATAATCGACTCCTTAACCACAGCAGAATTATGGGTAATTTTTCAGGATTTAGTCGGAAATATGGCTTGTTGCAGTTAATTGGAAAGCTCTCAGTGAGAGCAAATTTACATGCTTAAAATTAATACATGCACGTGAAAATGTGACCCTTGTTGTCTACATGCCAGTGTGTGCAACATCTCAAATGAAAAATCAACAGAGCCATAAATTTTTTTAAAACAGACCCGAATAAGCATCGTGCAGGGTGGGTTTTCTCATAAAATTAATAAACAGTTACCTTTATTTGTCACACAAGAGTAGACTGGTCCCTGCACTATATACAGTAATGCACTAAATAATCGACTCCTTAACCACAGCAGAATTATGGGTAACTTTTCCGGATTTAGTCGGAAATATGGCTTGTTGCCATTCATCGGAAAGCCCTCACTGAGAGCTTTCCGATGAATGGCAACAAGCCATATTTCCGACTAAATCCGGAAAAGTTACCCATAATTCTGCTGTGGTTAAGGAGTCGATTATTTAGGACATTACTGTATGATTCATAGATATGTGAATACCTTTGCTTTTATGATTGTCCTGTGTGGTTCTGAATTTCCTGACATTTTCATAAGGCTCGGAATTACATACAGGTTACAAGTGACCATCGCGGATACAGGATTACCAGGAAGACAGAAAAAAAGCTTCGTTTTGCCATTCCTAATCACAGTGGAGAAAGTAGTCGGCTTCCTGAAAGAGAAACCCAGGTATTTTGGTTAGTTTAACCATTCCATGACTGGAGCTTCCTGAAATTTTGCGAAAAACATGTGCCAATGCATTCTCTTATACATGCGGGTCTCACATATATAAGAGAATACATTGGCCTAACAATATTTACAATGACATTGTAAGCCATGCATTCTCTTATATATGCGAGTTTCCATATGGGAGACTTGCATATATAAGAGAATGCACTGGCACAGGATCTCTAAAGCTGCACCAGCTCAGCTCCTGTCATAAAAGGGTTATTCAAGCAAATGTGCCAAGGCAGGCGATGTTTTGTCAAGAACACTGAACATTACTGTAATATACCCATTCCTTTCTATTAAATTGTAAGTCGAAAAAGTTTGAACTCTGGCAAAAATTGGCAAACCAAACTTTACCTTTATTTCATGAGCTAAATATTAAATTTTGTTGCATCCTGTTCAGATAACTGAAATTATCATGTTAGAAACGCTGAAATTATCATGTTGGATGTGACACCAGTTTTGTAAACGCTGAAATTATTGGCAGAATTTTTGCTGCAGCAGACATGTTTTTAGTTCGTTAACCGCGGTTATGAAATGACATCACTGATTGAATGAAAACTACATAGTCAAGAAGGTCATATTTTATCGACCAATCAAAATATTCCATACAAAATTTGAAGGCAGAGTTCTACCGCATTCATAACCATTAGGAATGGGACACTAACTGAAATAGGAATCCAGATTGTGTATCAAATTTTCGGCAATGAATTGTGATGCATCAAAATCTCGATGAATTGTTGCAGCTCTAATGAATAGTTTTTAGTATCTATGGGTGGATATAGGCTGTATTGCGCATACACTACTTAGTATTTATGCATGCGGCTGATGTTCACTCATAGCTGGCAACAACCCACATGCAGGCCTAGCTTGTGCCTGATTCATTTTTCCCATTTTCGACGTTGTGGCGACACGTGCAAATAAAAAAGCAGACTGACAGAATTTTGATTTATAACAAGTAGCAGGCTTTCCGCTAGTAGGGCAGGGGGTACCTTTTAGGGTCCCATCCCCCCAGCCAATTTTTCCCCTTCTGTCATACCACAGGACATATTCCATATGTATAAAGGTATAAAGATGTTTACTTCTCAATTTTGTTGGGACAGTACTAAGAAATTTAAATAGTTTACAACTTTATTTGATTTCTAGCGAGAATACACACTCGGACCGATCTAACACTAAAAGTTGGATGTCAGTATGTCTGTAGGCCAGAGCTAACATTCAACGTGCAGGGTCGATGTGTTCCATTTAGAATATAGAGTACACTTTATTCAGTTTTTACTGAAATGCTCCGGATTCTGAATGAGCACACCTGGCTCTGCACGCTAGCTCCAACCTGCTGACACAGTTAGATGAACTGAGGAAGTGATCAAACCCGACATCGCTAGAACACATGCTTTGGAGTACGCTGGTTACATTGCTGCGGTTAGGTTACGAAAAATTACCGCCGATAATTATAAATAATAATAAATAATACCCACTGATTCTATTATCATGTTGTAAAATAATATATATCACTCAATTTTTTGCAAAGCATCTTATCTATGTTTATTATAATTTAGCTTGATATTTAGAACTAAAACATTGCGCCTTTATTCTATTCCTTCATTGCTTCCAACCTGCTAATATCTGCCGAGTCTTGAATAGTGAGTCGTTTAACTTCAACGGGCGCTTTTCCATATACTGGGAACAATGCAAGGCCTTCACCACCGGTGATCTATAACCTGGCAATTAATTTTTATCTAATAAATTTTCTAGGTTTTAAAGTTATTGCGGTTGATAGCATAGTAACTTGGTTAGAAAATGGATGCAAAACGATCAGCAAATCTACTCTCTGAATCTTCTATTGGCCGATACAACAAAATTAGGTCCACTAGTGTTTCCACAACATTGAAAACATTGACTGCATTTTCCCCTCGGCGGATACAGGACCCATTCCCCAAAACCTGGCGGAAAGCCTGCAAGTAGTGCATACAAAAAGACATAAAGGACAGCAGAACTCTGAACATAAATATAAAGCTTGGATAACATCACTGTAAATAAATGAAATTAAGTTTACTTGGCCAAATTACTTGATAGAAAGTCCTCTGCGAAATCTGGTGACATTAACATTATGAAAGATAACTCTAAATGACAGAAATCAATGATCCGATCAGGAAATCAACATGACATATATTCGGCCACTGTAAAATCACAAAAGATAGTCAACTTCAATACAACTTAAGAGGAGTCAGAATGTATATAATTTATGTCTATAGGCTAACATCTCTGATATTTTACTATCTTTTGGAGCTCCGTGGTTCGGTGGTTAGAGTGTCGGACTTGTATTCGCTGTAAACACACCAATATGGGTTCGCAGCGTGTCGCCGGTCATTGAGTCTCCACACAGCAGTGGCTTGGCTCGTATTGAGCGACATGCAATTGTCGGATTGCTCGCTGTTTCAAAACCCGCGCCAAGTTGTGACCCTTGAGCAAGGTCGCTCGTACTGTGTCGGCTTCGCATCACTCATGAGTTAAAAGAGTACCAGTCAGCTTGTCATACTGATGAGTATCAGAGCATGTTCTGATCAAACTAGAGCAGCGCCTGCAATGGCTGCAGCCGGTTCACTGGTTGGCTTGTACAAATGACTGGGGTAATATTGTACCAAGCGTGTTAGAGCAAGTAATTGGTTAATCGCTATATAAAACTGGTCATTATTATTTATTATTATTATTATTATTTTGTGTATACACACAGCTATCTATTCTACATATCATGTAACATTTGATAAGAAAAATATAGCATACAACTGCGTGTATGTGCTTTGTGACCCAAAGAGACAAAGATGATTAACTGTAAAAACAATTTAATCAGTACCTTTTTGCTCTTTCATGCAAATTGACGTAATCTATCTTGAGAGACAGATCTTAGCAGCCTGTTACAAATTACTAACATACAGTATTCCCTAAATAATCGACTCCTTAACCACAGCAGAATTATGGGTAATTTTTCAGGATTTAGTTGGAAATATGGCTTGTTGCCATTCATCGGAAAGCTCTCACCGAGAGGTTTCCGATGAATAGCAACAAGCCATATTTCACAAAAGATACAGTCAACTTCAATACAACTTAAGAGGAGTCAGAATGTATGGCTTATTGTCATTCATCGGAAAGCTCTAAGTGAGAGCTTTCCGATGAATGGCAACAAGGCATATTTCCCACTAAATCCAGAAAAGTGCCCATAATTCTGCTGTGGTTAAGGAGTCGATTATGTAGGGCATTACTGTAAAAGAATCAAAAGCACACTTACCCTGGCTTCATAAATACCCGTCCGAAGTGGATTGTGGCATCCAGGTCCTCTTCAAGGACATGCTTCATGTAGTCCTGAAAAGATATAGTAATGTCCATACTGAATGGATTCTCCCACCCAGTCATAAGAGTACACATTGGAAGGGTCTATTATTCATCAGGAGGGATGTTCAGAAAATATGAGCAGACAATAGAAAGTGCAGAAGGATTCCCATTCATTGGTGGGAAATGTTCAGATAATAAATTCAATAAACGACCTATGGTCGCTTGTTGAATTTATTATCTGAACATTTCCAAAGGGACAATTACTCATCAATGATGCATTAGTATAGAAAGAGTTAAAGATGCTCTATCTCTTCCTGGCACAACTTCCAACAACAACATAATTTCCATGAAATTTGTTATGTAGGGACATTTGCATTGTCATTTTCAAACAAAAACTTCCCAAGTCGACCCCATGCGAAACCGGCCCCACACAAAGTCAACCCCAGAGAAGTCAGACCAAGTCTGAGTTTAGTGTGCCTGTCATTTGCAAAATGAGGTCCCCAGAGGGTGAATTTAGTGACGCTATCCTTCATAGCGGGCTAGCATCACCAAATTCACCCTCTGGGGACTTCAATCTGCATGGCCTCATCTGATATTGGGAGACATAGACTCAGATTGAAGTTCCCAAATGGTAAATAGTGTGATGTACACCCATTGGGAACCTCTATTATGCAATGTGTCGTCTGCCAATTTGGGGATATAGATAAACTAAACTAAAAAAGAAATAGAATCTATGTGAAGAAGTTGCTATAGAAATTTGATAATAAAGAAACTTTCCAGAGAAGATGAGGCCAAAGCAGAATGAGGTCCCCAGAGGGTGAATTTAGTGATGCTAGCCCGTTATGTGGAATAGCATCACTAACTTCACCCTCTGGGGACCTCATTCTGCAAATGACAGGCGCACTAAACTCAGGCTTGAGTCAGACTCATTGATTAGATGGGAATTGAATGAAACCTTAAATTGGCTTCACTTGATTGGTGATATTAAGTCTAAGAAAAACAAGATAGAGTTTATGAAGGCTAACTAAATATGCAGTCTGTGAATTGGATGATATGCATATGAAGCATGCTATGTTTTCTTAGCTATAACCACATGACAAACTTCAATGGTTTCACTTTGGATCTACATAAGATAAGCCCAGCTATCCGATTTCATACATTCAATAATTCACCAAAATACCTGTTAACTGCGTCGACTGCAAATCTCTTGTTAGAGAACGGGAAGAGTCCATATTTTAAAATAAATTTTGATGAATCTGACCTGAACTTTCATTTTAAAGTTAATTATTATTGTGCAATTGTTAATGTATTAATTATTATGTTATTGTGTTTTGTCATATTTCTTTCTTTATTTTACTGATATCCATAAATAAATAAAGAATGATTTTAAACAATGTTTCTGTCACTCATGGGGCCGACTTCGTGTGGGGTCATCTTTGTATGGGGTCATATTCGTATAGGATCGACCAGTGTTCGGTGGCCAAATTGGGCAATGGCCAAACTTTTTTTTTTACCCCAAATAGAGACGGAAAGATAATTCAAAAGTGCTGAATAGATTGCCATTTTTTTGTTGATTAGGCAGGCTGTAAGATAAAATACCTGAATGCATTGTCCCATAATTGGATGTACAGGCTAGCCGTACTTAACTCAATGGTTACGTGATGTGTCATAAACTCCTCCTGTCTAATAACAACCTGGCTTCACATCATAAAAGGCTTGAATACAATAGATATTCAACAGTTATCACCTCACGATAATAAGAAACATTTTGTTTTATCTCGCGAAAATAGCGATGAAAACTAACACAGCTCAATACTTCATTAGTTAGTGACCTAACGCATATAATATTTAGTTTTTAAAGCTGTTTTTGTTATGACTTTATTCTGAGTAACAAATAAAGTTTAAAACAAATATTTTAGTCATCATTTGTGAACCGCCCAGATAATGAGGATTAAATTTGGCAAAAGTTTTTTTCATTCGGCTAATAAAATTTTCATTTGGCCAAACTTTTGGCCACAAGATTTTTCGGTCCAGCGCGAACACTGGGATCGACTTCTCCAGATACAGCAAATTACCCAGAGTAAAAATTAATGGATTGAAATTAGTTTTACCTTTCCAGAGTGGTCCAAAATAGTACACATATCATCACATATCATCTAATATTGACAATTTATTGAAATTCACGGTGGGGAATCACTTGGTTTCGAAGATGGTGAGTACGGTCTCAGAGTACCACTCATTCAAAATGAGCAAATGCAAAAAAAAACATAAAATATGAGGAACTGACACAAAACATAACATTTTGACTGTTACAAGCATATGCAAGTTGATACCTTATTTGTTCGGGAATACTCAGTAGTTTTCTATAACATTCTGACCAAAGCTGCCAGTAGGAGGATCGTGGAATACAAAAGTCCATACATCTAGGAGCATCCTTCAACTGTCAACTTTGGTCAGAATGTTAGAGCAAACAACTGTGAGTTTGGACACAAATGAGGTATCAGCTTGTTTGAAAAATACTATGTAACATACCTTTTTCCTTGTTTCTGGCATGTTTGCGATCACCTCGGCTATTTTGAATGCATGATATTCATCAACTCGAAACCACGTGATTCCCCAACGTGGATATTGAAATAAATATTCTTCATAACATAAATGTTAATAAATAAAATTACAAGAACTGAACTTTTCTAATTGATCCCTACGTTAAATTATAATCTTACCCTTACTCCCATGGATACACCGCCACTTGTTACGATAACATCAGCTTTATCGAGGCCCTGTGACAATTTCTCAAGCAAATTCTTTGGACTGAAGTGAAAGAAATATAGCAAAACACATTGTACTTCAATACATAAATACCAGAATTTTAGCGACAAAACAATTACTCCAGAAGATTAAAATTACTAATGATAGTGACTGTAATAGATGTCAAATGATAGAATCAATATCCCATATCTTCTTTGACTGTCCTATAGTATCACGCTTCTTAAAAACAGTCCAACACTGGATGAACACCAACATACTAGATATCCAACTTACAAAATGTAACATATTATTCGGCGTTTCACTGGAAAAAAATGCCAATATAAACAAGGTGTGCACTCGCGTGCTAGCATACCCCCACAAATTCAACCCGCATTACCCGTAAACCCAACAAAAAAGATTTTTAACTTTAAAGAAAAATTTGGATTACATGTAGCTGTATTTAGTCTGAATACATAATGAATGATAATTGGCACCTAGCTAAACCATACTGAAATGATAACTTTACTAAACTAGACTTTTATTAATCTTTTAGTGTGATATGGACAAAAACTTGTCATGGTAATAATACAAATTTTATTTTGTAAAACTCTACTTTATTTTGTGTCCATTTCCAACCTTTTTTAACATGGATACACTGCACCCAGGTTTGGAGCTGGACGAAAATTTTCTCTTGCCAAAATATTTGCCAAATGAAATTATTTTTTGTCAAATTAAAAAAATATTTGCCAAATTTAATTGTGTGTATAATTGGTTATCTTGTTTTTATCTTTGTTAACCTTTTGCGGTATCTCCATTGCGATCATGTTACAAAGTACTTACAACAGCCTCAAGGAAAAATTTACAGAACATCGCTTTTTTCCGACTCACATTTTAACCGCGGTCGACTAGCTGTTTGTAATAATATCAATATGGTGTCGCAAGAAGCTTGTACAGAAAAAAATATTCATTGTAGTTCATATTTGTTCGAATGATTGCAGAAACCCAAAAAAGGGTAGAAATTGAAACGCAACCTTAACATCTAAGATGGCTTTGGTCGAGTGTTTCCTAACTTGATAGCATCCACAAAAAAAAAATCCAAAATCCACAAAAAAAGTCAAAATAAGTCGAAAATGAAGTGTAATGTTAGGAAAAACAGTCCGAGCCAAACCTAAGCCGCATCATGTAGAGAGGGTGTTGTGAGAAGCATGTATACCAAAAATTATTGAAATCGGTTTATTTTTGTTAAAGTTATTAAGTCGGACAGAATTTTCTAAGTCAAAATAAGTCGAAAGTAAGGCGTAACTTAAAAAAAGAAAGTCGGACCGCACCGCAATTAGCATCATGCGGAGAGGCGGTCCTAAGGAGATTGCATACAAAATATTACTGAAATCGGTTCATAGTTGTTTGAGTTATGAGATAGGACGGACGGACGGTACCACAGAGGGAGAAAGTGTGATGGACAGACGCAGTCAATCCAGTATACCCCCCATTTTCTTCGAAAGTGGGGGTATAAAAACATGATTTTAATTATATTAAAGTACTATATTTATAAAACAAAATTCGACCCCATTGAATTATCTTTGAAAGCGTTCTTGAACGAATTAGTAAGCCGATCTCATATAGAAAAGATCAATGCTTTGAGAGGCGATAGGCTGTTGAAATTTCAAGAGGAATGGGGAACTTTGACAAAAGTGTTAACCCATAGCTAAATAAGGCAATCAAAGCAAATATGATAAAAAACCCATATACCCTCAATACAAGGAACTGGAACCAGCTACCAATCCAACACATGTTTTGTTTTAATTATATATGTGTACAAGGACTGAAATGTTATTATGTATAATTTTTATAGTCAAAGATATTTTTGTTTGCATATTATGTTATTTATAAATACTGATCGATATACTGTATGGTGTGCAAAGCGAGTGAATGGTGAGTGTACAAGGACCCCCCCACTGACCCATCTGTGGTGTCACTCTAATTATTAAAGGTACTCAATCCGATTAAACACCCCTGAATCGAGTCAAGGAACCTACCCATCAAAGCTCACAGTGATCAGATATCGATTTTTGAAGTTTGTTATTTCAATTGTTTGTGGCCCAGAAACATGCCGTCAAATGGATGGTCTCGACAAAATTACGGATGAAGATGGATCACTCTAAAACAAGTGATAATAATACAAATGCTGATAAATAACACGTATTGGGTAATTTGATACCATAGTTGACAGTGGTTAGCATTATTTTGTTGCAATTAATCGATTCTGATAACTAAAGCGTATTTTGAAGAAATGTTGTTGTATCTTGATGATATGGGGACCCTCTGATCGGATTGAGTACCTTTAATAATATTTGTTTGATTGCATAAATATGACATCATTGTATATAGTGTAAATAACTTATATAAATAAAAAAAAAAAAAAATATTCTAGAAACTCAAGAGGTATTCATGGCTCCTGAGCCATGACTTTCTACAATGTCAGTAATATTTAACCCTTTCTATTCTGAATGCACGGGGCGTCATGTGCCCCGCGAGAATCGGTTCGAAATCTGCAGACGACCCAGCGCGAAATCGCACGTGTCTCGGCGCCCTTCCGGCTCCAAAATTGAATTAAACAGCGACAAAGGTGAGTTAATGCAGAATATAACACACAATGCACACTCCACAATGATCACTAGTATCGAATCAGTAGCTTTTATGGAGTATTATGCGATAAGATTTGTTTATTTTACATGTTTACAAAAGTCATTATTTCCAAGTGCATTTTCAATGGAATATCCACCAATTTCCACGAGTGATTAACCGCAATTCTGGAAGCTACGCTTGAGTATATTGTTGCTCAATGTTAGATACATACATTTCCTAGCTCCCAAACCACAAGTAAGTTTAGTATTATACTTGTATTTCACACAAAATGAATCTTAAAATGACCCGAAAATGTCACGGTTCCCTTCCGGTCAACTGTTAGCATTTGGGTTCGCATCGGTTTGATCATGCCCCAGTTCCGAATCTGCACATATTTAGTTTTCGCATTATTTGACCAGTATTTTCGTGCTCGTTTGAGACTTATCACGCATATTTTATTTCCATATTTACTAGTAATGACTAGCACCACATATAACACTATTTATACGGCGATATCTTGTTAAATGCACCTTGCTAGGCGACTTCGAAGCACGAACTATTATTTTATTTAAAAGGATGTCGTTTTTATGTGTAAACAATAAGTGGGAATACATATACACACCTGGCATTGATCCGATATGACACGTGTTGCGTACACGTCGCTAAACTCATAATAGGCGTACTGTCTACATTATATAATGTATCGTCTCAAACTTACACAAGTTTGTTTCTGTTATCTGACCGAATAATGGTTGTTTATGCCTGTTTGGTGGCTTCATATACATGTCCCAAGCATACACCATGCATATTGCATAGCAGGATTTAAATTCATTTAACTTGACAAATCTGACACCCAAGTAGTGGTGGACTTTTAGAGATCTTTAAATATTATATTTATACTGGGGCAAACGAAGTTAACACGAGCCGTGTCGGTTTCGAGAAAAGCCAGCACATTTAGGATCTCCCATAAAACGAATGAACTTTGGACCGAAACATTCATAACCAACTCCCCACAATTGTTTTGTCTGTGGACTATATATCTCATCCCCATAACATGTTCAGTTTCCAAAAACTTCACTATACGTCCATAAATAGCTGGAACGATATGTTCTGCATGGGGAACGTTCCGGATGATAATAATCGGAGGAATGCCATCCAATCATCTAATCGGTCATGCGAAATAAGAGATTCTATGGCCGATGGAATTAGCTTGTTTATTTCTTCCACGACAGTCGAATTGTTGGCAGAAGACATCACGTCACAAGACTCGTCCTCGGTGACACGTTCCGACTCGTCCATATCGCAGTCTTCTTTGAATAGCGATTTCCTTGAGTGGACACCCCTCATAGGTGTACCAATTCTAGACATTTTAGCGGGCAACGATGTGTTTGGACTATTGGTATCAATCGGTGGCGTTGTGCTCTTTTGTTCTAATTGCATATTTGCAAAAGTCCACCACTACTTGGGTGTCAGATTTGTCAAGTTAAATGAATTTAAATCCTGCTATGCAATATGCATGGTGTATGCTTGGACATGTATATGAAGCCACCAAACAGGCATAAACAACCATTATTCGGTCAGATAACAGAAACAAACTTGTGTAAGTTTGAGACGATACATTATATAATGTAGACAGTACGCCTATTATGATTTTAGCGACGTGTACGCAACACGAGTCATATCGGATCAATTCCAGGTGTGTATATGTATTCCCACTTATTGTTTACACATAAAAACTACATCCTTTTAAATAAAATAATAGTTCGTGCTTCGAAGTCGCCTAGTAAGGTGCATTTAACAAGATATCGCCGTATAAATAGTGTTATATGTGGTGCTAGTCATTACTAGTAAATATGGAAATAAAATATGCGTGATAAGTCTCCAACGAGCACGAAAATACTGGTAAAATAATGCGAAAACTAAATACGTGCAGATTCGGAACTGGGGCATGATCAAACCGATGCGAACCCAAATGCTAACAGTTGACCGGAAGGGAACCGTGACATTTTCGGGTCATTTTAAGATTCATTTTTTGTGGCATACAAGTATAACACTAAACTTACTTGTTGTTTGGGAGCTAGGAAATGTATGTATCTAACATTGAGCAACAGTATACTCAAGCGTAGCTTCCAGAATTGCGGTTAATCACTCGTGGAAATTGGTGGATATTCCATTGAAAATGCACTTGGAAATAATGACTTTTGTAAACATGTAAAATAAACAAATCTTATCGCATAATACTCCATGAAAGCTACTGATTCGATACTAGTAATCATTGTGGAGTATGCATTGTGTGTTATATTCTGCATTAACTCACCTTTGTCGCTTTTTAATTCAATTTTGGAGCCGACCCTGACATTTGTGACCGAAAGGGCGCCGAGACACGTGCGATTTCGCGCTGGGTCGTCTGCAGATTTAGAACCGATTCTCGCGGGGCACATGACGCCCCGTGGAATGGATTATCCCATTCAGTTATAAAAATATACATTGGAGTCGTCAATTGTTCATTTGGAGGGGTAATAGAAGTGAACGAAAGACTGAAAAAACAGATAATACAAGAGCAGAATGATTCATATTCAGTTAGATAATAAGTTCAATAAACGGTCGTTTGTTGAACTTATCATCTGAACAATCACGAAGGGAACTACTCATCAATGAGTATTTAGTATAGAGAGAGGTTAAAATATATCTATGATCGTTTGTTTAACTTATCATCTGAATATTTCCGCAGGGAACTACTCATCAATGAGTATTTAGTATAGAGAGGGGTTAAAATATATCTTTTCACTAATTTATAGTAATAATGGCAGTTTCAGAAGGATAACAGAGTTTGCGGAAGATAAAGAAACCTCCCAAAATGTCTGAGGATATTCATCGGTTTTCAGCTTGCGTGAAGCTGGTGTAGAGATCCACTATTCGCGAAAATTTCAGCCAGTAATGAATACAAATTTCACTGTTTGTGCTATCACTTTCAAGTTACTAAAATCATCTCATCATTGAAATTTATAAACAACGTGGGTATTACATATGGATTGGATTGTATATTAATTCACGCATTCACGCTGTGGCACTGATTGGTCAGTTGCCCAAGTGTAGTTGTCATAAAATCATTTTCGTGATGCATGCATACAAACTAGGGGCCTGCTCACCGATAAAAACGAGAGGCCGATCACGATCGGCAGATGTTTAACCCATACCTTGGCGATAGCGATTAGCTATAACTGATAATTGGTCAAAGATATGATCACAGTAATACATATATCAGTACCTAACTTAAAATCAAAAGGTCAAATAATTTGTCTTAAGAAGGGGTTAAAGTAATTGGGGTGGGGGAGGAGTCGTTTTAAATCTCATAACTCTGTCCCTATTCACACAAGGACCTCTCACTGTGAGATCCAATTGTTTAGCCATTAATAAATTTGACAGATAGGATAAACAATTATCCAGCCAGCAGGTTGTTCATCTTTACCTTCATACAACCATCCCCCTAGAGCTATGTAACATATGTCATCACTCAATTAATAACAGATTTTGCTTGGAATGACATCTATTAAAGGTATTCTCATACTCTGGATATTGGATGTTCACATGGCAATTTATTGATATCATTATATTACATGCAACTATTGCAATAAAATCTTCACATTTTCAATACAGGACATCACACCTTATTAATGGAATACAACTAAAACAAATTAGTGTCAATGACAAATTCGTTTTTTGAATTAAATAATTTTTTTATTATTATAAAAGTTTTTTAATATTTGTTTATGTTAAATTGAGCGAGGAAATTCAATCTAAAAAAATATGAAAAATCCAAATTTCAAATTTAAAAAAAAAGAAGAAGGGTCATAACTCCTTTAATATAAATACCCATATTCAAACTCGAACTGTATTTTGGGATGAGAAACCTATATACAAAATTTGGTTGCGATCAAATAGAAAATGTTAGAGTTATCGCATTATACCTAAAGTGTCTGACAGACAGACAGATATAGATGGACGGACAGACGAGTGGTCAATCCGGACATTGGCGTTATGTGTACCATACTATGGTATAGGTACACATAAAAAGTTTTATCTCATGCAGAGTACAGGAAAAATACATCATACCTGGTGTGCCCCTTTAATTTTTCAATTCACATATGTAATAGATTGAAATCAATGTCGAAAAATACTATTTTAATATATACGGTAGATAAAACAAACTAGACCTACAGTACTAAAAGTGTTATGAACAATTATTTTGTTCCCATAGACTGATACAGAGCTCTCAAGTTTTTCAAACTTTGAAAACCAAAGTTGTCTTCCCATACAACCAACAAAATTCCAATGGTAATGCTATTAAACAATGAAACCAGATTATGCCTTTAAGATGAAATTTAAATAACCATGCATATAAAATATAATAGTATAAACATTCCACCTATGATATGGCCAGAGATACTTATAGAGTATAAAGTATATCTGATACAGCCAACACATCTCCTAGCAGTTAATTAACTCAATACAAGAGAGAACCAACTTCATGGTATTGTAACTGAATACTATCTCTGTGTGAGAAGACAACTTCATAGCATCCTGAACCTGATTTATTAGATACTATCTAGACAGTGCCACCTGTGTATCTTTGATATATTTTAGCGATGAATAAAATAATCAAAGGGCCATAACTCCAGTAAAAAGTACCGGATCAAACCCATATTCGAACTCGATCTGTATTTTGAGTTGAGAAACTCACATACAAAATTTGGTTCCTATCAGTTGAAAAATTGTTGATTTATCGAAGCATTCATGAATCTATGTCAAAGGGCCATAACTCCATAAATATATAGCGAATCAAACCCATATTCGAACTCGATATGTATTTTGGGTTGAGCAACTCACATACCAAATTTGGTTATGGTCAGATAATTTCTTTTTGAGTTATGGCAGCATGCATAAATTCTAAGTTGAAAAAGGGCCATAACTCTGTAAAAAAAACTCGGATCAAACCCATATTCGAACTCGATCTGTATTTGGTGCTGAGAAATTCATATACAAAATTTGGTTCCGATCAGATAAAAAATATTTCAGTTATCGCACCATGCGTAAAGTGTCTACAGACAGACAGACAGACAGACAATCAACGACACTATGTTTACCATACTATGGTATGGGTAAACATAAAAACATCTGAATTGTTACACAGTTATCCTGCTTGTACCTTCGTTCATAGGGACAACAATGTAACAAATTTGAAGTATGATTGAATCACACATTGGCTTGATTCAGTGAATGTCAGGACAATAATTCAGAAGACCAGTCTTAAATGAAAATGAATCCATCTCGCAGACATCAGAATGATGACGTAATGACAACGGACATGATGTTACAAGCAGTTCGCAGTTCGCTATGCTATGAAGTTCGATGCCTTGACCACTGGCACTGATGCAATGCCAATGGCCTGTCAGAATAGTGTAATACATTGGCGTAACTTGGCCATGAAACTTGCATTTATTAAAGACATATTATGTACTTGTTCAGGTGCGTGACACTGATAAGTTAGTGTTCACGTGCTATGCCAACTGGAGGAATGTAACATTCTACTAACATCGCCGAAAATCTGAAGAAAATCGGCCGTACCACTCCATAGAAAACATCGTCTGAACTTCGCTCAATTGTAAATATTTACTACTCGATTCGGGACGCATCTATCGCCGATATACTAACGAAAATTATTTCGCCACCGACAGTCACTGCATTTAATTAATGTATATGTATGACGGTGTGTGTTGTCAAGTTGGATATATTATTTGTAAAAATTACTACTTTGAATGCGATTATTCTCCATTTGTATACGATCACCCTACTGGAGTGTTTCAGGAAAGGTAAGCCATTTGTGCAGCTAAATTGAGTTACAGTAATGCCCTAAGTAATCGATTCCTTAACCACAGCAGAATTATGGGTAACTTTTCAGGATTTAGTCGGAAATATGGCTTGTTGCCATTCATGTCAACAAGCCATATTTCCGACTAAACAATTGTTGTAGATGCATTCATGGACATAAAGCACACATTGTGACATTTACCAACAAAGAGGTTGAAACACACAGACATTGTCATACCTGTCCTTAGCCACACCAAGGTCGATGGTTGGAAAACCAAAATCTTGTAGTTGTGCGATCAGAGTGGTTTTATTACTATCTCTGATAGTACCTTCTCTCAGTGTCTCGTAGGGCTGTACAAGCTGCAACAAAATATAGACTGCATGAATTAACTATATATCTACAGTAATGCCCTAAATAATCGACTCCTTAACCACAGCAGAATTATGGGTAATTTTTCAGGATTTAGTCGGAAATATGGCTTGTTCCCTGAAAAATTACCCATAATTCTGCTGTGGTTAAGGAGTCGATTATTTAGGGCATTACTGTATATTTCACATCACCCAGCAATGGTGCCTTCTGATTGACTGACATCTGTGTCAGAGAGCCGAAAAAACAAATTCCATGTTTATGTCTAGAGCAGTCAACATAATGGAAACCAAGACAACCATTTCAACGTATCTTGGTGGCCTGCATTTTTCATGACTTCATTTACATTGAACAATGTTATGGAGAGAGTGATAAGGAGATTTTGACATTTTCTACTGATCATTCTTCTGATAAATGTCAAATTGATATCAATGACCAGGACTTTCGGCAGAATAATTACGTTATTGTGGTGGACTGATGGTAACATGGTGTTAGAATGACGGCCTGGCGCCTATGTTCAACATCGTCGCTCCAAGCTGTCAATGTCATATCATATCATGTTACAGTCAATCCACAACAATAACTTATTGTAACACACCACAATATATATATACACTTGTATGGTCATTAAAATTCATCAATAAATCTAATGATTTCCGATATTGCAACAAGTAACGTTCAATATAGTTTCAGATTGGCCATGTGCTTTGATGTCAATCTGATTGTGTGAAATTATTTTGTTACTATAAACAAAACAAAAAGAATAGTATGTGAGTAGGCCAGCTACTGGGGTACTGTAGAAAATAGTATAGCAGTGTGCAGCCAATGAGAACACAAGAATGTCAAGTGAGATATAATATTTAATAAATAGAGCCATGGCTTGAAGTTGATTATGGGGGTATAGTGGAAGCGGAGTAAACTATACCCACCACACTGAGCACTATACCCACATAGTCAACGACAAGACATGCTCTATTGATTAAATTTCACTGAACAATTTAAACTTATAACATGTATACTATATAACTCTATCCAACAACGTTGTCACGAACACAAACTGCTGAACTGTTTAACTCTTTCAACCCGGCAGCCCGCTAAAGCGGGCACGACGTAATTTATGTTCATCCCGGCAGCCCGCTTTAGCGGGCAGAGCGAAATTGTCGGGAATAATACAATATTTCCAGAGATATACAAATTATTTTATTGGTTAGCGACTTGTATATCCTTTGGGTGATATTCGGCATCAAATCTAATTTATCTGTGCGCACGAATACCTAGCATGTGCGCGATTAAGAGACATTCCGGGCCTATAAATATAGAGAGCAGCTGTATGATTACTATTTTGGGTTTTGCTAAAAATCGATGACGCAATACTACCGACATGTGTGCATGGTGTTTTGAGTCACGTTTCAATTTTGGTTTATTGTTTATCACAAAAACTTACCGATACAATTATTATTATTATGTTTATGAAATAAAGAAGATAATGTTGACCTTTGTAACGATGTTTTATTTGTGATATCCGTCTAATGTCTCCTATTTTCATAATTCCTCAGCATACGGACAAGTAAATCCCTGGGTCTAAAATTGCTAGATGTGGGAGTATATGTCCGTTTCGATCAAATAGCGTCTTTCTGACATACTAACTTGGTTAGTACTGGTCTGCTCGTGCCTTTGATAATGCAATTATGTTCAATGAACCGATTGGTAAAACATTTGCACGGTGGCATCACAACCAAGTGTATACACCACACTTGCAAAGAATGACACATACATGTATGTATTTGTGGAAAACATTGATATGCTAAGTTGATATCACAGATACAGGTGATACATGCCCCTATAGCATATGTTGGGATTCAATGTCCCTTCTCGGTTCTCACCTGCACACACCTGATATATCATTTAGATGTGACGCCCCCAATTGGTATATAACACAAATTGAAGGTCACCTGTTAACGATCATAAAACATTCAGTTTGCCATACCCGACATCACTCTAAAGGTAGTGTTGCAGCAATATATCAGGGACACATAATTTTTCTTAGGCAAGCTGATAATCCAGGGTTCTGGGACATCTATATCTGTATATTCAGGGACGAAAGAGTTAAAGTCCCTGAATGAGAAGTTAACAGAAATCAAGTAAACTCATTTTACTGAGAAGACATATGATTATCGACTTATCGATAAACAGTTTAAAAGAAACATGATTGTCGCAAGAATTTCTTGAAATTTAGTTCAACAAAACGAAACGTGTAGTATTTAAGATTTATTTTTGAATGCCCAAAAACCCGAAACTGTATCATAAGGTGACTTCAACCAAATATTGCCACTTCGCAAGTTGATGTCGTTCCTGTGAAAAAAGTGTTCAGAGTAACATTTTAATATCATTTGGACACGCCTCAGTAAATTGGTGGATTCATTTCCATATATATTTTCTCGAGATGACGGTATCTGGTCAATGCAATTTGAATGCAAGTTTGGTATATTATTATGCTATTAATTTAGCACGATAATATAAAAGGTATATTTATTGTAGTGTGTTACAATATTATAATTTATTGTAGTGGATTGACAGTAACGGTATATGTATTGTACTGTGTTACAATATTATAAGTTATTGTTGTGGATTGACGGTAACGGTATATAAATTGTAGTGTGTTACAATATTATAAGTTATTGTTGTGGATTGACGGTAACGGTATATATATTGTAGTGTGTTACAATATTATAATTTATTGTTGTGGATTGACGGTAACGGTATATATATTGTAGTGTGTTACAATATTATAAGTTGTTGTGGATTGACGGTAACGGTATATATATTGTAGTGTGTTACAATATTATAAGTTATTGTTGTGGATTGACTGTAACATGATATGATATGACATTGACAGCTTGGAGCGACGATGTTGAACATAGGCACCAGGCTGTCATTCTAACACCATGTTACCATCAGTCCACCACAATAACGTAATTATTCTGCCGACAGTCCTGGTCATTCATATCAATTTGACATTTATTCTGAAGAATGATCAGTAGAAAATTCAAAATCTCCTTATCGCTCTCACCATAACATAGTAACAAAATAATTTCACCCAATCAGATTGACACAGAACACACGGCCAATCTGAAACTATATTGAACATTACTTGTTGCAATATCGGAAATCATTAGATTTATTGATGAATTTTAATGACCATACAAGTGTCCGATCATAGCTATCCAATGAATTTAAATAACGTGTCCAGTCCATTTATTAACTTGGAAAGCAGTATAACTTCCTTTTCCAATTACATCGAAGATTAATAATTCAGCATTTCAAATTTTCCCAAAATTTCTTTGTTAAGTAAAAACATACTTATACTCCCCTAAAATCGTCAAAAGATTTCCGTAACTTGTAAAATCTGAGACTCCCATCGGGAGCCTCACATATATTGTTAGGCCAATGTATTCTCTTATATATGCAGAGCTCCCTATGGGAGACTCCCATATATAAGAGAATGCGTTGGCACAGGATTTTCCCAAATTTGAGTAAGCTCCAGTTATAGAAGCGTTAATGCTGGATCACATCCTGACGACTTCGTGGGATAAATTAACCTCTTCTTGCAAAATTACATCATGACATCGAGTGCTGGGCCATTTTGAAGTATAGACACCAGTACCTTATATTCACTTGAAATTAGTTTTTGCAAATAAAAATAAATAAAACCAACAGATTAACCCTTTGGAGAGTATTTATAACATCATATACATGACGTCATGCATGAATTTAACGTCATAGCAATAATTAATAACAAGTTCAGGTCAAAAGGATATAATAATTCGTTTTAATTTATGAGTGCTATCATAATCTATTGCACTTATACATTGGGACATTATATTAATCAAAATATCTCCTATACAATTCATTTATAAATCAGATGATTAATTGAAGTTATGTCTGCATAAACATGACACTTCCTGAAACGACATATATGTCATTCTACTCACGAACCGTATGGCGACATATGTCGTTCTACTCGCCAAAGGGTTAATATGACAATTATTTTCATTTTCCCATGTTATGACTGATAGATTGGTTTGTTGAGTATTCTTAGACACACTGAACACCATGGACCAAAAAATAGTCCATAAACCAACTAAGTAACCCTTTCTATACTAAATGGATTCTTCCACTCAGTTAAAAAATATACATCGGAATGTTCTATTATTCATCTGGAGTGGTTTCAGGAAAAAAAAGCAGACGACAAATCATAAAAGTACAATATCAAATTTATATTTATATATACAATTTTATTGTATAAAATATACAATATAGACGGAATCCTATATACTGCAGGGAATTGTTGTTTGTTAAAGGTACTCAATCCGATCAGACACTCCTAAATTACCATTTCTTTGGCTTCGGGGGTACAAAATATTTGATTCGAGTCGAGGAACCTACCCATCAAAGCTCAGAGTGATCAGATACAATATTTTTCTAAATAAGTAAAATATATATCTCCTAGAAGTATCTTGCCCACTGAACTATATGGTATATCCCCAACATTAACAAGGAAGGGTTAACAAGCCCGCGTTGAAAACGGAACGAAAATGCTATGGTACATTTTTATCCTGTTTCCTGACCTGTAACCTCTGATGACGTCATCTCCAAATGTCCATATAGGCTCGACGCCAGATCTCTATTCCACTTTTTCCCCCATTAGGACATTCCTTGTGAGCGGGGTGGGTGCGAAGCCCTGGGAGGGAGCTCAGAGTTCAGTGGGCAAGATACTTCTAGGAGATATATATTTTACTTATTTAGAAAAATATTGTATCTCCGTCAAAGGTATCTTGCCCACTGAACTATATGGTATAATATAGAATTTTCTGGCAGGTGGAGGCCACGAGGAAAAATAAACACCTCTACGCACCTCAATCAAAGAACTGGATTGACCTGATAACCTACAATATATACAATATCACCATAAGCCAATGTACAATGTATGTAATTACACCAGAAGACTAATACATGTTGGCCAGCTACCAGAGGGCCCAAACTAAACAAATAGTGGTGACTTTTATTGAATATCCTGCAAATAAAGTAGATACCGGTAGTTCCCAAAAGCCATGGAGACTGAGATGACCTCCCTTTCGGAGCTTAGAGCTATCAACGTATCAACTGAGTACTTTGCTGGACAAGGAATGTGTAAACCCCCCCCCCCCCCAGAGACCAAGTAAGAGATCTAACCCAATGAAAAAACGGCTACAAGCTCAAAAAGGGCACAGACACCCACTAATCCGAGATATGCCATTATCGATAAGGATTGAGATATCATGGACCGAGAATCTATACTAGTGACCGGGAAGAGACTCTCACCGAAATAGTCGATTGCACCACCCCTGAAAGATATCCAGAAGAATTTGAATGGATAGAACACCGACATAATCCGACATATAGGGAACCATACATGTAATTTTTGGAACCAAAAGACAATTTGTAGAAAACCTAGAGTCGCTTTGATGACAAGAGAACACGACAATGCTGTGTATAGAAAGCACCAGAAGAATCAAATGTGCCCAGATGACCCACTAATGTAGATTCAAATAGGGCCATGTAGTATTAGCGTTTACTAACGAGAGGCCGATCACGATCGGCAGATGTTTAACCCATACCCGGGCGATAGCGATTAGCTATAACTGATAATTTATCAAAGATATGAACACAGGTATCCATATATCAGCACCATCTTGAATTCAATAGCTCAAATAATTTGTCTTAAGAAGGGGTTAAAGTATTTGTGGTTGCGAAGGGGGGGGGGGGTGTTCTAAATCTAATAACTCTATCCTTATTCATCCAAGGACCTATCTATGTGAGATCCAAGGGTTTAGTTATTTCTGAGGATATGTTTATAAGTTGAAGTTAGCTCATTGGAAACAAAACTACCAGCTATTCAAATCTCATTCACTTCTAAAGAGAAATTATAATTAGTTGACAAGCCAGACTGCATAGAACAACATGTGGGATTCCATCTCATATTTAATTTGAACTTTAATGACCCCGCCCCCCATTCTTCCCAGTTGTTATGTTTATCAATCATGTCAAAAATGCATGTAGTTTATACAGTATAATTCAAAAGTGTTATCTATATAATGTTATACAGCCATGTTATACAGCCATTATATGGTGCGGATGCTGGCCCCAATGATCCCTAAATCGAAAAGATTACCATAGTTAATATAAAGGAAAGTAACACTGAATCAAATGGTTTCAAGACATAACAATATTTTACAAGTAGCTTGCAGACTAAAACACATAACCTTCACTGTTAATCTTTTAAGCACTCTGTGGTCCCCAAAATTCAGTCAACCATGACAATATGAACAGATGGGAAAATAAGGTTCCTGGCAATATTATCTGCCATATTGATTTTCAAAATAATGCATCACCTATAATCTGTAAGCATATTCAATTGGTGTCTTATTGAATGTTCATTAACTAATGAACCTGATTCAAAAAGAGGGTTCATTTAATATGTTTCTGCATAATACAAACAATAATGAAGATTTATCTGCTTGTAACCTATTGCATATAACAATTATATTGGCTATTAGCCATTATTTTAATGTAATATCAAAAGAATGTGTCTGAAGGGTTAATATATTTTTCAAAAATCAATTAATCAATTCCACAATCCATAGAAGTTAATAGTGTGAAGATAACCCAAGATAAGACATATGAGGAAGAGCCCATGTGCATTAAAGCATAAATCTGTTGGAAACTTGGAAAGGGTTAATTATTTTCTAAGCATATCAATGGAATATGCAGACAATTGTGTAGGTCATGGGTCAATTATCAGGCAGCCTGTAATGAAATTTCAAAATTAGATAAACAAGAGCCTGGTGTCATTTATCAAATTTGACAATTAACCAGCCATCAGTATAATATTGTTTGTTTATCTTGGTATCCATCTAACCACTTGGCCATAGCTAAGTAGCAATTAATCATTTCATGAGCTGTTTACAATCTACATGGGCATACACCAGGGAATGTTATCATTATATTTCCAATAGAGTTGTCCACCATTCGACCATATACCAGTGTATTTCATGGAACTACATTATAAGTCACTTGAATTATAAAGGGCCATAACTCTGTTAAAATATATCGGATCAAACCCAAATTTGAACTTGATCTGTATTTTGGGGTGAGGACCACATGTACCAAATTTGGTGTAGATCAGATGAAAAATGTTTTGAGTCATAGCAGCTTGCGTGAGTTCTAAGTAAACATTAAGAGTGAAAAGGGTTAATTAAATAATACCAAAAACCATACAGATGAAGACCGTGCTAAGAAAAACCTAGGTAAGAAATATGAGGCAGATCAGAAGATATATGTTCAACTTATTACATTGGATAGCATGTGTGTGAAGGGTTAATTATTTTCTAAACTGATCAACTAATCGATACCAAAAACTATACAGGTGAGGGGTGTGTCATCATAAACCTACAGCTATGCTCTCAGTAAGCGACCTGTTTAACGAGGTTATGGGCCGGTACTTACCGCGGTGTTACCACCAAAATACCGCGGTTATCATTCTGTACCGCGACGGAGGGCGGTTGACCCGCGGTACTGGTACGGTATTTTTACCGTTGGTTACCGCAGGTCACCGCGTTATTGGTGTTCGTTACCGCCGTACACCGCAGTATTGTTTTCGTAACCGCGTTCAAATTACCGCTAACGGCCCTCCACCGCGGAGAGAACACGACTGAAACAAGGCGTCACACGGTAGGTAAATGATTATGAATAACTTTTGTATTGAATGAATACCTGTAAGCTGCACGTAATTATGTATACGTAATGAATATAAATGAATAATAATGCAATCGGATTGGTTTACATGTAACATATTACAAATGTACCGGTACACGTACTTTAATCACGTCGGCGGTTTTTGAACTCAGCTATAATTGCTTACGGCGACTGGATTACGCAAAACACCGTGGAGTAATAGTTTTGTTGTTATCATCTATCTTACATATCGTCAAATGATTTACGCACCCGATTCCTATATCGGTTTCCACTCGTGCGGATTTTTTTGTTTTTTTGTTTTTGTTTCCGAAATCTAAATTTCTTATAAAAATGGGAAAAGTAAATCCTCTATTTATCTCAATTTGGTCGAAACCAGCGGGGACGGTGCATTAGTAACACTGAGTCCGAGTTTAGTCTTGGAGGCCAGGGCGGCGATCGTTGCAGAAATATTCATAGTCGTTCAAATCTATAGTTGTGTTCATATGCCAAACATAATCGGCACGTAAATAGTATATTATCGCCAAGACGTATGATTGTACGCATTCGTGAAATAGTAAAGCAATTTACAAACATTTGCGCCTGAAGATTTCTTGTCGGTGGGAATAAAATGTATAACTAAGAAAGCGTGGCACATGTCATGCAGCAAAGTAAAGTTGTTATCATCACCAATGTGCGCGACAAAAGACAAACGCAAAACATTGAAAGACACAACGTTGTCAAATCAGTCTTTGATTTTGTTACGTGAACATTCATTGTGCTCACGAGTGCGTGTCGGGCGGCATCTTTTGATGTGAAATTGCAACTTTTGGCGAGGGCGTGCACTTGTAGTTCTCGGTGGGTCGCAGTATAAATTATATCACATACCGGTATTCCTATCTAATCGTTATTCGGAAAAAAACATGCATGGTGTTGGAAAGATAAAATATGTTTGTTTGGTTATATACAGAGGTTAACATTGTAACATAATTATTTCAAGTGATCGAATTCGGTGTTTTAGTCCTTGTTAGTTTATTCCCGATACGGTAGCAATAAAGAGCGTTTGTCTCACTTTTGTGCGACAAATATTTATAAATAGCTATTACGTGCACAACATTTTAAAGATCGAATGAGACTTGTCTGTTTAAAGCCACGTAGCGGTTCGCACATAATATTATTCGCAATACCAAAATAGATCGATAAATATCTGAACTACCTTCTGCGAGCATTATGTAAGCCAAACGGACGCATTGAAGTAATGGAAATACAAGTGTCCAAAACACAAAACAGCCATTCGTGCGTGCGTCACGTGTGTAGTTTTACTATATAATAGCACCATCAACAAAACACAAATATTTATTTCACCCATTGAGGCCAGTTATAAAAAGACATGACGACATCTTAATTTAAGTGCCCCGTGACCTATATTAACAAAGTCTGCCAGCTGCAGTATGACGTAATCAGTAACACGTGCTTTTGCCAGAATGTGTTTTTTTCCCTGCATGGATATAAGGGAGTTCCACGTTGTGTCTTTTATAGCTAAGACAATAATTCCCGTTATACGAACAAATGGTGTTTGTGATTTGCAGTTAATGAATGTCAATAAAGTTAATAACGATATTTATTCTGGGGACTATTTAAATAGTGGTCGTTATCATTCAATTTAGGGATCACGTACATCTGAACATTGATATAAACTGTATAGATACGGGATTTATCGAGCTGTCTAAAATGGCCGAAATCATTTGTTCCCTTCCCGATAACCAACACTGATTACAAATAGTGTCATTTATGGGAATTGTAGGCAATAAAACGAGACTAGAAATGTTATTGTAATATTTTAATATTCACATTAATTGAAAAATGACTTTCTCAAAGTAACTTATACTTACCTTTACTTAATCTGGAAGCCCGTTATAATGGGCATATTTCCCGATACTCGGCTTTCATCTATTTCAATATTTTAATAATACACTTCACGGTACACAAACATGGACGGAGATCGTGAGAACGGAGATCGTGAGAACGGCCGTCCTATTTTTGGAAGATTGACGGTCAGCCATCGAATCCCGTCATTAACCTCGTTACAAAAATGCTACCGCGTAGCGGTAATGTCACCGCGTTTGTGCGGTGCATTACCGCGTGCCACCAACATTCGTTACCGCTGGTAGTGCGGTGGTACCGTGAACGTCGCGGTGGTACCGCGGTACGCGCGTGGTAGTGCAACCGCAAATCGGCGGTATGTCGCGGTATTGCACCGCGGTATTAACGCATGTACACCTCGTTAAAACAGGTCGCTTAATTTCAGCAGTGCTGTACATATCAAATATGAAAACAATCAGACAAAAAATACTTTGGTTATAGCATCGGATAGCTCATGACTATGTGCGGATGCAAAGTGTTAATAATTTCTAAACCGATCAACCGATCGATACCAAAAACTATACAGGTGAGGAGTGTGTCATCATAAACATGCACATAAAATTTGAACAAGATCCGATAAAAAATATTCGAGTAAATGAATCGGATAGCAAGTGTCTACGGACAGACGGACATACGGACAGACAGACGGACATACCAACAAATGGGTAGATATGTGGCTTCGACCTATGTGGCTAGAAATGGTAATGTGGCTTTAGTTTTTATGTGGCTTCTCAAGTAGCCATAAAATTTTAAGTGGCTATCAAGTAGTAGATAGTGATAAAACTCCAGATTATGGATTCATAACATGTTGGAATTATAGCACAAGAAGCTGATTAAAACTCAAAAACTTGCTCACAGCAACTGGGACAGTGGAATAGGAGAAACTGATAGGTCCGTGATTGGGTGGCTAGCCACATAAATGTCTTGTCAGTGTCCGACATCTCCTATAGACGGGTCATGGATGTCTAAATCGATGGACTTTTTTTTCTCCAAATTTTGAGTGACTACAAAATTAAATAAGCTGATTAGGCCAAATAGATCATTTTAGAACGTCCATCTGAAAGCTGTTACGTGGCTAGCCACGCAACGGAAGTTATGCACATAAATATCCATTTTACACAATCTTAGCCACATAAGTAGTCATTAGTAAACACGGACGGACGGACAGACGGACGGACGAACGACGGATGGTTGATCCGGACGTCGGCATTATGTGTACCATACATGGTATGCGTACACATAAAAAAGGAAACGTTGCATTTACCCTATAACCAGGAAGTAAAGGGATAAGCTATTCGTGGAATTACCCCATTGGAGGTGACCCGTTGAGGAAGTCCCTGCCTGCCTGAGTTAGCCACAACCTTGAGGCTTACGGAGTCCGGATGACCGGCGTGAATACCAATGGAGACACCAGCGCGTGGACACTAGCTCGTGCATACAACCAATTACGGAACATCTGTAATAAACCATTGAATACGTGAACAAGAGAATCCTAATGAATCAGTGACCATTATGGACCATAAGCAGTCATTCAACAATTGAAAGGTCTAAATGAAGCACCACAATACAACCGTCGCTGTCAATGTGTCTCATGTCATGGAGAAGAAGAGAAGATAATGGGACGAGAAGAAATCATATAGACCGTTTAGAAAGGCTAAAGTAGTCAACAAGTGGTTGCAAGCCTTGAGATTCAATGAGAACCACGAAAACTATGCTCGTAATGATGCTCGCGAACTTTTCAAAGTTCAGTGCTGTATGACCAACCTGATTCCACATTCGATGCTCACAAAAGGAAATGCATTTGGAGCCTGGCATTTATGTTTCACGATTTCGAGAAGGCTTTCATTTTCCAACCTGGCGATATTCAATATGTTGAAATACCGGCTAGCTCCAAAGTTAAACCCAACTGAGAAATCACAGGAAACATGCACCGTGATTGTGGCACAAGCCCAAACCCAGCAGAAACAGATGGCAGGTCGGACTATTGAAAGACAAAGACCCAGTTTTCTTTTCTCTCTATTCTTGCTCTTCTGATGGACCCCCAACGGGTCGATGGTCCAAGGTACCCCTTCTGGGAGGGATGGGATGCCCCTCCGATTGCACCTTGTTCTTGAGACAACCATCGCCTGAAGTGCGAATCTAGACGGCGGATCATAAGATCTGGCATCCTACACCCAATGCTAGTGAATATCTCGCATGAGGGGAAGCATCTGGCAAGGATCTTCTGCCCGTATGAAGTGCGTACAACGTTATTAATGTAAATCGTGAAGATAGTAAATCAGTTGCTTTCTGAAGATGAGCATATGTCTAGGATGTATTCATAAAGTGACCCATTGTATCAGTACCGCCCTTCATGATACGACTGACCCATCATCCAAAGATTATTCCTGAAGACTATCTACACAGGCGACACTCTGTTCCAGCCATGACCATGACCTCCAGGCGCCGGAAATGCACATTGAAAGAAGCAACAACATATAAAGCAAGGAGTTGACTCTGCTCAATCCGAGAAAAATAAAATTTTGATTACCTGGTCCACTCCCAAGTCGCCAGGTTTGCAGTGCGATGGCCTAACCACTCGGCTACAGTGACACTTGTCTGCATCAGAGAACCCTGAACAACTATCTGAGCTCCCTCGTGAGCGCATGTATGGATGACCCCAAAGGAATATCCAAAGCCTTTTCACCTCAGGGATACAGCTACAGCTCGTCCCATTCCAGATCTCCATCCGTCCGAACTGGCGATGGGTTGTTAGGAGGGGCAGGATCCGAAGCATGCCTCCTACTAGAACGGCATCGGGGAACAAATTCTTGTGCATTTAATAGGATTCAAACCCGAAGGTACTGGCTGCTAATTGATCAGAAGGCGGGCAGTAACTGGATTTCCAGGCCCACAGACCTGGAGTTGGCCAACAAGGAGGAAGCATGCTTGGGAATTTCAACCCCAGCCCAAGCCCAGCAGGGACCGAAGGCATATAGGATTATCATAGGGACAGGGTGAACCCCCAGCCGAGCTGACCCCGAGATGGTGACTAGTAGCGATGGACGGCGCGTGGTTCAAATGTTAAATGTCACTCACGGCCGCACCTGGGCACGCCAACGGCCGACCCGAGGGAGCAGATTGACGTCCCTTACGATAGGATAGGATAGGATAGGATAGTTTATTTACAATACACATGAATGACACAGTGGCAGTAATACATAATAAATTATAACAGTGTATTGTCGGGGGTAGCTTAGCCCTATCGGGCTGTCTTCCTGCTACCCCCTAAAACAAGTATAACTATACGTAATAGCATAGATGCTTGTATTTCAGATCCACGCACTTGTACAGACTATAGTCATATATAAAACTTTTTAGTATCTAGTACTTAGGGCATATCACAAATGAGTATTGTCGTGGTTGTGAGCCAATCCAGACGATTTATCCACGGATCCCACTATGTGTGGCTCTTCTTGGAGGGGCAGCTGGATGAGGTGCCCTCCTGCTCCGTGTTTGAGGTAACTATCGCCCCGAGTTGCTAAGCCAAAGAGGGGATCACTCTCGACAAGTGTCCTTGTCTCAGAGGCAGCGGTACCCTCAGAGGCGTGTACACGGATCAGCTATTAATGTCCGCACCCGATCGGGCATCGTACTGCACCTGGACAAGTGTTGTAATGGGGGGGGGGGGGGGGGGGGAGTCAGCATTTTGCATTCGGATCTTTATTCAATGATCTTGAATGAGACTTTTCAGCCTGACAAGCTTGGTATCTGACCGATTTCTGACAATTGCTAACAATAAAAAAATACACCTGTTATTTTTATGTTGATAAGCACCTATCGATTGTTTTGCACGAAATCAATCTTGTAACACAATATTGTTAAGTTGAAACAACAATGAAAAAATAATTAACAAGTGTCAATTACACTTGTAGTATACATAACTTGTAGCGATGAAGCTGTCATAATCCGAAAGTAAGTCACCTAATTTCGTGATACCTTTATCGCCCAGGCCAGAGCACGTGGCGCCTTCGCTTGGACCACGGAATACATTTCACATGTATGCAATAGATTCTTGCCATAAAGATGAGCGTCTTTAATCATATCCAAATGTGCATATATGAATTTGTCTTTCGTCGACGAATATTAATTATTATGCCAGATGGACAGATGCCATTTTGAATTTTTTTTTAAATATGGAAAACAAAATGACTTTAATTTAAAACGAAAAGATTTTCCACACCAATCCGGGATATATTGCATATCCTTACAATCAGATTTCACAAGATTTTAATACTGCTTCCGTCAGTTGTACACCTGACTACGACTCCTTTCTCTTATAAATAAAATTGTAGCTACAATTTTTACAAAGCCGTCCGACGGCTGAAAGTAAGTCACCTAATTTCGTGATACTGTTACTATGCAAGGCAAGCCATCGCACATGGCTTCACTTTTTTAATTTCGCTTCGACCATAGAAAAGTCCGCACATGTGTGCAATCGATTCTTGCTATAAAGATTCTGAGCGTCCTTAGTCATATCCAAATGTGCATCTATTATTCGTCAGTTCCGTGATGAATAATATAAAGAATATAAAAGATGCTTTCATGTGGACCTGTCTGTTTAAAAACATGGATGACAAAATTGCATTATAGCAACGCGATTCATAGTGCACACAACAAATAATAATCAATGGAAATAATGTTTTTTGTATAACACAAAAAACTGTCAAGACTTATCTTCGATGTTGTCCCTTCCGTTAACAAGGAAAAAGTGGAATAGCGATCTGGCGTCGAGCTTATATGGACATTTGGAGATGACGTCAACAGAGGTTACAGGTCAGGAAACAGAATAAAATGTACCATAGAATTTTCGTTCCGTTTTCAACGCGGGTTTGTTAACCCTTCCTTGTTAATGTTGGGGATATACCATATAGTTCAGTGGGCAAGATACCTTTGACGGAGATATTAATTTTTGAAGTTTATTATTTCAATTGTTTTTGGGCCACAAGCACGAGGAAGCTTGAGGTCAAACTGACGGTCTTGCAGATAAAGATGGATAACTCTAAAATCAAGTGGTAATAATAACCACTTGATTTTAGAGTTATCCATCTTTATCTGCAAGACCGTCCGTTTGACCTCGTATTTCCTCGTGCTTGTGGCCCAAAAACAATTGAAATATTAAACTTTAAAAATCGATATCTGATCACTCTGCGCTTTGATGGGTAGGTTCCTCGACTCGAATCAAATATTTTTTTACCCCCGAAGCCAAAGAAATGGTAATTTAGGAGCATCTGATCGAATTGTGTACCTTTAAAGTGAAATTTCAAACGATGCTGTAACATACCTCATTCCCTGTGGAGAGGACAGCGGTAACCGGGAGTTTGTAACACGAGACAGTAGTCACGCCAACCGTAGCTAACAATCCAAGCTCAGCCGGTCCCAGTCTCTGTCCTGCAGTCAGTACCTTTTCACCTGTGTTTATGTCAATGCCAAAAGGCCTACAACACATTCAAGAGGAAACGTCACTTAACCATTTCATGATGCTGATGCAGCATTAAAGACCCTGTGCCAGTGCATTGGTAGCCTCACCTATAAAAGAGAATGCACTGGCCTACAAGGTCAAGGTAAATCCATTCTCTTATATATGCGAGGCTCCCTATGGGAGACTTGCATATATAAGAGAATGCATTGGCACAGGGTTTTCGGAAAATTTCAGGAAGCTCCAGTCATGGAAGGGTTAAAATGTATGTGCTTGGGTTGCACAACAGCCTGTTACATTAAAGTTGCATTAACTTTTAATCACGAAAAGTAATTTTTTCACACCCAACAAATTGTTTTTTTCTCATGAGTAAAAAATAAATATAAAATTCGGCCTGCCCGTCTTTTTTTTAACAAGACCATCGTAAGAGCGTGGCTATTTACGCCTGTGTTAATTCCAACAAAGGACCAAAACATAACACCGAGAGCTTTCTGATGAATGGCAACAAGCCATATTTCCGACTAAATCCTGAAAAGTTATCCATAATTCTGCTGTGGTTAAGAAGTCGATTAATTAGGGCATTACTGTATCTTATCTACTTGATGACATGAAGAATTAATATAATCAATTTAGAGATACTCTCCATTTTGTTTTGAAATTCGGCAGCTTAGAAACAATGCACAACTACCAAGAACCGGATTTGGAACCCAACCATATTCAAGTGATTACAGAGTGTGTATCTCATATGAGGAATAATGCAGTAATATTAACTGTACATATTGATTTATCACATATTTAGCCCCCAATCCGGCCCCATATTTTTCAGTAATACATACGTGTATTATTCGATTTGTGTTGGGTTATCTAGTGTTCACTGTGGGATAAACATTGGTGATAAGGGTGGTTGAACAATATTGTCAACATGAAAATACACATATAAAATGGAAATATATTTTTTCTTGAAGGTGTCTTTACTTCCTTGGTTGTGATAAGGAAATCAATATTAATTTTTTTTAACCCCAGCCATTTCGAGATTATTTTTCCTTGCTAAAATGTGATTAAAAGGATATCAAATTTTGTCGCAATTCTATACAAAATTTATTAACCTCGTCTACTAAATTTTTATAGAATTGAGATTCATTAGAGATCCTATATATTGAAGTGTTAATTTTCCCTAACCTACATTTGTTTGGTATTGAGTGATCATCTTCTCTAAAAGTTTCTATTTACTCGAGGAAATTAGGATTTGCTTGCCAAATGTGAATTATTTTTGTATTTGGCAAACGGCAGCTGTGTAAATATGTAAAAATTACCTTATATCCTGGCCCACTTCAGGTTCTGTCATAATCTCTATTTCAACCTCTTCGCCACTGTCATCGGCTTTATGCAGTTTTGTGTCCTCAACCTGTACAACACAGTCAGCTCCCTTTGGGACAGGGAATCCGGTGTTAATCCGGGCACAGAATCCAGGTTTCACCTCAACTGAATACTAGAAATTAAAGCGACAAAATGAAAGATAATAACATGTTGAATTCCAGAAATATTCAGTATCAATGATTGAATTAAGAAACCAACTATTTTTCCAAAGCCATGGTTCGAATTGCCAGTAACCCAATTTATTTTAAAATGGCCAAAGGAAACTTTATCTGACAAATTTTTGGGGAAGAAGTTTCAAGTTTATTGCAGATCACCTATTTAAATATCTCACAGAAACTCCTACGTTCAATAACAGTTAATCGGTAGTCGCTCGTTCATTCAGATGATACAACGACCATCATTTGTTGAACATATTATCTGAACATTTCCCTCCAATAAATATGACTCCTTCAGTGCTTTTATTATCTGTCATCTGCTCATTTTACCTGAACACCCCTCTAGATGAATAATATACCATTCCAAAGTATACTTTTATAACTGAGTGGGAGAATCCATTCAAGTTAGAAAGGGTTAAACACTTTGCAGGCCTTAAATGAACTAAATCCGATTCGATGGTTCCCACATCAGATTCCAACAATGCTAACCACAGTCAACTATAGTATAAAATTGCCCAAAACAGTTATTAATCAACTAACACCAAAGCCACTTGATTTTAGAGTTATCCATCTTCGTCTGCAATTTGGTCCGAGACCATTGGCTTGATGTCTATTTGCCAGGCTGCCAAAAATAACATATCTCGGGAAATAATAAATTTCAAAATTCGATATCTCATAACTCTGAGCATTGACGGGTAGGTTCCTCGACCCGAATCAAATATTTTTTACCCGTGAAGCCAAAGAAAGAGTAATTTGGGAGTGTTAACTCAGATTATACATCTTTAAATGGTCAATCATCAGATTTAAAGGGAGATAAGGGTTTTGTAGTAGGTAGATTTGAAAAATCATAAAAGTCTGTAAATCAATCATACCAAGAGGAACATGGGAAAATAGATTGATTTTGCCTTATATTCACTATAAATGATTCATCAATAACGATATATCGCCAGTCTGTGTCCCTAAAGCCGAATAGACCATACTTTCAATCGTCGAATTACTTCCGCATATGAAATCATTGTTAAGGCTGAGAGCTTTCCGATGAATGGCAACAAGCCATATTTACGACTAAATCCAGAAAAATTACCTATAATTCTGCTGTGGTTAAGGAGTCAATTATTTAGGGAAATACTGTAGATATATAATTTTTTAAATTAAAATTAGTTTTTCCTCAAGGGAAGCCCGAAACTGAACTATATGGATTATTATCCTCGGCCTTGTGTTATCAGGAGGGTTAAAATTTATTGTCCGTTTATTTTCCTACTCCGGTCAATCAGCGACTCCAGTCAATCAGCGCTCGGATTAGCCCACGCATGAATGAGTCCCGTGCAAATCCCGCGCTCTTAACAATTCATCTAGCCAGTTTTATTTCCGACTTTTAATAATAAGATTTGCGAGTCGCGGGGTTGGGAATGGCACCGCCATGGGAGGGATCTATGATAGTTCAGTTTCGGGCTTCCCTTGAGGAAAAACTAATTTTAATTTTAAAAATTATATTTTTCCGCCAAGGAGAAGCCCTTCAACTGAACTATATGGATTAGAATGCAAGCCCAGGAGGAGGCAACGAGCAATAAATTTAATATTCCAGTTTGCTTTTTTCTCGTTTCCTGCGATGAGAGTGATGTCTGTATTTACTATTTATATCTTCCCAAATAGAAAGCGCTATTGACGATACGACAGCGAGTCTTCTTCACACAGAACAGCCTCCAAAGGCTCGGGTGCTATTGTCCCGGAGGATTGGTTGCCCGAATCTCAGAGATCGGCACTCTGCCTGCCACGGTCTGCTGATGCAGGACCAGGGGGCGTGAACTGGTACAGCCCGAGGACTGGTACAGTTGTGCAAAGTTTGTGTAATTCATTGTAACAAGATTTGACACATATCCTGTGATGAAGTTTTTACAAGAGATCGACCCGTGTCGTTTCCGTACGCAAAGCGAGTTCCCGAGGAACGACAGAATCCTTGACCGACAGTGGGAACCACCGTCGGCCCGAGATCCTTGCTCATCGTCGTCAAAGCCATCAGACGCCAGGAGAATTATAGAAACTAGAAAGCATGTCAGGATCGACGCCAGCAACAGAACAGCCTGCATCAGGTTGAGGTAAGGTACTAGAGGGAAGCCCACACTGGGAATGGCTCGAACGAGGAACAATTGCACTCGCAGTTAGATTTTAAGATGTTATTTCCCACCCCAAGGCCAGAATGGCGGAAAAAAGGGAAATTTAAAGGATCCATTTGACCAGGGAAAGCCCCCCCCACCGAATCTCCCAAATGCAGGTGGTCCTGACACGCTGACATAAACGTCGATGACATACCACTAGGATCCCCTGACGGCAGAGGAGCAGGCCTGGACGTATCACTTGGGATGACGTTTCCAGGGGGACAAGACCGACCCTCGTAATGGAGTGGGCCACGGCGCCGTGGGGAAGCGTCAGAAGGCCAGTTGGCTGGTGCGCTTTGTGCGGCACGGGACAACGAGGCTTCCCCACCCAGAACAGTCGCCAAAGGCGCGGGTGCTTGTGTCCTGGAGGATTGGTTGCCCGAATCTCCGGAGGACGGTACCCTGCCTCCCACGGTCTGCAGAAGACGGGGCTTGCAGCATGACCAGGGGGGACCGAATGGTTCCTGCCCGAGTTAAGACTGGTACGTTTGCTCAAAATGTAAAACCATGGACCAATGGGCCCTCAACCAACTATGACAATATCGCGTATAATCATGAGCAACCCGTACAGCCATCAAAGTCGAATCTCGTTCGACTATAAGCAAGACAAGACATTCTGTTAGTTATTAGCAAGCATAATATACAAAACATTTGTTAGTTATTGCAAAACAAGGTTAATAAGGTAAATTCCGTTATTTACTATGGCCCCGTGATCTTACCTGCTAGAAATTAAACCACAGGTAAGATACTGTCTTTTCTCGGCGTGCAAGAACATAGCGGTGTCCTTGCTTACGGTGAGGAGAACGTTTTATACACTTATGGAAAGTCCGCAGATGGTGGAGCAGGCCTGGAATATCCAGAGGGAGTATGATTCCAGGGGGACAAGACCCACTCTCGTAATGGAGTGGGCCACGGACCGTGGGGAAGAGTCAGAAGTCTCAGTCCTTCCCAGGAGACAGGAGCAATTGTTCACGCAGCCGTATGCAATTGTAATTTTCTAATTCACGAATATTAAACTGTGCACTGTTCCCTCTTGACAAAATGTGCATGGTCACAGTAATCGTTGATTCAATATTAAACTATTGGAAGGTATATTTAAAACCGTTCCCATCGCAGTTAAATTATGGGAATGTGAAAGTGCCATGGAACATGCATGTTGTGAGGTCTATCCCACAATGACATTGAATTTGAGAAAAACACAACTGATGATTATACATCCGTCTTCTGAATTGCGAGAGCAAATGAGAGCTCGAGCTGCGTTTACATCTGGGAAGAAATGAAGTCTGGTTGGCTGGTGCACTGTTAGTGGAACATGATGAGTCTTCCCCACCCTAAGGCTCAGGAGCTGTGGCATTCGCCCTTTAAGATTTGTTTTCCAAATCAACGATGGTAGCACCCCGCCAGTCATTGGTACTGGGCAGTGGTCATGCACAATATAAAGGCTTCTTTCGGAACGGTGCTTTATATGTGTGATGATACAAATGCTTTCATTTGTGTTATTCATGTAGGTTTTCTATTCACCAGATAATCATATGGATATGTAGTAATAGAAGGAGAAGAGCCATGTTTTGGACTCTTTTGAAATTGGCACTGGCAGGCCTGCAGAATGCAAAATGAAGCGTAAGCCGTAACGTATTTGTCGGTTGTCGGGTTGTGCTTAGGTACCCATAGGTTACACAAACTGTTATATTCAGTATCACGAGAGCCACATACACTTTGACGCGACCTAGATTTCACAACTTCCAGGTGAACCAAACCATCGTTCGCCTCCAATACGCAGGCCTGCAGTGGTCGTGCGCAAAATAAATATAAACGCTGTTTAGGCCACACAAAATCAATGGTTTGTTTGTCAGGTGCGCGCGCATGCCCCCAAAACACCGCGCATTTAACATTTTATCGCGTTTGCAAAAAATGAAAAAAAAATGAAAATTCTATGGTACGTTTCTCCGTATATTGCTCGATCTCGCGCGGAACGGCAATCGAGTGTACCCGAATTTCCTGTGCTTCTGGTGCGTTTGTATTATTTTTTCAACTTTGAACAATTTCATGCCACTTCTATGCATACATATAAAGCATTTGACGGCTATTTTGCTAGATTGGACGGTCATATCTGATTATAATGAAGCTGGCACACTAATTGAGCTATTACGGGACCAGATAACAAAACTTAAAGTCGTCATCGATGTGAAAAATGTAGAGCTTGACGATCTCGAAATCGAATGTTTTGTGGGCACGAACAGAACTGATGACCGTGAATTCCAGCGGGTGGCGCATTCTGTGGCGCTGTCTGTTGCTGTTAAAGACATTGTTGAGGAATTTGGGAAATATTTCAAGTTCAAACTATCTGAATCATCTGGCAAGAAAAATGACAATAAAAACCGAACTGAAGATGCCTTCAAAATTCTCATGGACAAGTCTAAACATAGACAAGATACAGTTTTTCTCCCCGAGAAGGTGGATGGAGGAAATTCTAAATGCCGACTCTTCAATGACATCATTGACATGCTCGAAAAAAAAACAATGTCGGTTGGACGGCTGACGCTGTCACCACAATTGGCAAACCATTTGTGGATGCCATCGTCGCCGTCCTGTGGTATATTGATCCACACTACACCACAATTCTCGACAGATTTCCAGAGCTAACCGGGTTATTCAAAATCTTCACCGGTTTGAAATACAACGACCCAAAAGGTCACAGACAAGCCGTCCAGAAAATATCTCAAGAAAAGTTGTCATCTTTGGAGTCTGAAGTAGACAGATTCACAGATGCACCATGGATGAAGACCAAACAATGGCAACCGGTACATGAGGGCGTGGTGGAAGTGTTAGACCATGTGCACAAATACATTGTTTTATCTTAGAAAAAAATTGGATGAAGTTCAGCAGTCCCACACATGTGAAGATGTTGTGCGATCCGCTGCCGATTCACAGCTGTTAGTTGTTATCAAACCGAGTCATTTAGTAAAGCCGACTGTTGCTGCTCGTTATGCTAAATTGAATTCAGAACTGTCAACAGTGTCGTACTACGAAAAACTGAACCTTCATATATCAATAGGGTCATATCTGACATATAAAATAAATCTTCTTCCTTAATAATTGTCACTGTTGAATGTCAATTGATATCGAGTGATGATGTGGTATCTTTGCTAGAGTGACATTAAATCAATCAATCATATGAACCAGTACTTGCAAGTGAATACTCCTGTTTCTGTAATACACAAGTGGGATGAGACACCTGAAAGAGAGACTAGTTAAAATAATATGACAGATTGTACCCCTGGGCTGGTATTCAGGTTATCAATAACAGGATAGAGTGTTCAATTCAAGCAGTCAAATTTAGGGGAAAATACCATTTAATATAATAAAGATGAACAGTGTTCATCCTTATTATATTAAATGGTATGTTTCGCTAAAATTGACTGCTTGCTGCAGTGTTAGTAGCCCATGATAAAAAAATAAATAAAAAAATAAAAAATCGCCCTCCCTCATGCATTTAAACAAAAAAATGCCTGAGAAACAAAACATTGAGTTTGTGTGGCCTTATGTAACTGCACTTAATATGTGTGACAATACAAATGCTGTCCTTTCTGTTATTTGCCCGATAATCAATTGGATATGAGGCAATAGAAGTAAAAGAGCCATGTGTTGGTCTCTGATGGAAATTATAGTGGCAGTGGCCCTGCGCAATATAAATGCATTTCATGTACATGTAACTGTGCTTTATACGTGAGTGAAGGCTATTTGACATTTGATCTTTTCTATATGTGGAAATAGAAGGTAGAGAGCCAAGTGATGGACTCGGTTGGAAAGGCTATTGGCAGTGCATCGGGGGCACATGACAATATAAATGCATAGTAGTTCACCTTGACTATTCACGGATTGAAAGCGCAGAAGTATGTCGGTATCAGTGAAAATTTACGCCATATTGATATAGTCAGTTCGTATGTCATTGAGCCTTTGAGGCACTGATACCCTTGTACTAGTATGGAACAATTATGGCTGGCCATACATGTTTTTAAACTCACGATTTTGTATCATTGAAATTCGTAATTTGAATGTATCCAATAACACTAATGTCTGAGGATAACAGTTCAGATGTTGTCTATTGGTACAGTGAACACATGGAAATGTCAAACATCAAAATCATCAAAAGTATAAACATTGATTGACTGAAAATTTATTGAGACACTGGCTAGCCAATGAATCATTTCAACACTGCGACCATGCTAGGTCACACGGATATGGTGACTTGCCACAAGTAGGCCAGCCAAAGGCTCTCATCCAAAATTTCTCCAAAGAGATCTGACCACGGACGGAAGTATCCTTGGATATTTAAGCAAACTATAGCTGAAGGTTCAGGCTACCGCACTTGCATATCTGTACAGTCATGGAACAGGGAAGCCCATTCCGCAAAATACATTGAGTGATTGCAAAGAAACAGACACAATTGTCGCCGAAATAACAACAGAGTACCGATATGAATTGATGGAGATCGCCATTCGACAATGGGAACTCAGGCTTCAAGATTCGATGAGAATCACCAAATCGATTCCCGTAATGATTCTCACAAAACTTTACAATTTTCAGTGCCTTATGACTGACATGATTCAGCATTTGATTCTCGTAAAATTAAATGTATTTTGAGCCCTGGAACTTGAAATGAAAATCCTTGGTGCCCAATCTTGTGTCAGATAATCCTAGTCCCCAATCAAACCAGTTGCACGATGCGTAGCAAGCGGACACTGTCAGTAATACTGGACAGGCATGTAAAGAAAGAGACTATTCAAGAGACACAGCATTATTTGAACACAGGCCATATAATACTATATGTTATAACAAACATAATCTCATTGTTTCTAACGATTGTTCCGATAATACAATGAGGGAAAGGAAATGGAATCGCAAGAACAGAGTCAGAATTTCAAATAAATATCTTGAAGTCGATGTAACGTTTGCGACGTTCCAAGTATCCAAATACGAGCCCTCATGTTAATAGTAATACATTCGGGCTAGCTAAGATTTGCAAATATTAATCGGTAAGCACAATTAATTATAACGACATGTTGTATATGTACAATGATGTTCTGTGATAATCATTTACCAAATGTCGGTTAAGTTCCAGTCGCTCAACTTCAACTTACAATTAGTTGAGGCAAAAGAAATTTCATTGGATTACAAGTTCTATCTTGTTTATTAATACATGTTTTATCGCCAAAGGAGACATTTCTGTCCTGGCCAACTTTCTGCGCACTAACAGAGCTGTTGCATATACGATTAGGTAGTGCACATGAAATGAACGTAGATATAAGTCGGCTTCATGAAATATAGTTAGCACGAAATTAGGAGACTTCGCATACCGTACCACGTGGACTCAGAAATCGGACGATTCATGCCACCGTATATGTTGCACAATAATGCAATATAGGTTTGCTACAAGTAAACGATGTGCGTCTGTAGTCATTGTCAAAATGGCCATCAATGGCGAAGTTCTCAACGTGATTTTGTCGATTCCAATCCCAAAATTTTCGAGATAAAATGTGTCGATAAAAAACACGGAATTTTTATAAATTGCGTTGCGCATACTATGAAACGAAGAGTTTCTGCGCGTACTTAAAATATTAAACGACCGGGTAAGCAACGGATAAATTGCAAGTTTGTTATCAACAATACATATTGAGTTGATAAACTCGCAATAGAGAAATACTTCCTTTAGTTAAAACCACGTCTGATAGGTCCAAGGAGAGAAATAAAACTGGCTAGATGAATTGTTAAGAGCGCGGGATTTGCACGGGACTCATTCATGCGTGGGCTAATCCGAGTGCTGATTGACCGGAGTCGCTGATTGACCGGAGTAGGCAAATAAACGGACAATAAATTTTAACCCTCCTGATAACACAAGGCCGAGGATAATAATCCATATAGTTCAGTTGAAGGGCTTCTCCTTGGCGGAAAAATAATTTAAGACAAAGACGGACATTGAAAACTGACAATCGAAACGGAAATCCCCGTTACTCAATTCTCATTGGTGCATGTTGATTTGTCTCGCTAATTTGATTGGATGGAAAGTTTCAATGGAGTAATATTTTCGTGTGGAGATGGAATCAGACAAAAATTTCATATTGTTTTCGGCTGAGCGCAGACTAATATATTGCATGTTGAAAGCATTGTTATGTAAACATAACGATTTATCGCAGGTAATTAAAAATATGCAAGTCTAAGTCTGTTTTTTTTCAGAATATTTTTCAATGCTATGACTTTTTCTAATAGATACCTTCACATTTTCAATTGAATTTAGTATTTTAAGGGACTAATTGGACTTTGATCGGTAATGTAGCTGTAACAGTAATATCAGTCTAAATAAATTAGACCGTACCGGTATTTCATTTCAATCAACAGTCTAAAGACTCTCATGGTTAATATTATTTCAAACGGGTGAAATCGAGCCAATACGCAGCAAACGATGCTTTGCTTGACTGCAATTTCATTAAGTTATCGAATAAACTACAAGTTAGCTTCGCGTATCTTAACTGACCAAACGTTGTATGTTCAAAATCAAAACTAACAAACGTTTATTCATAATTGGGGAATGGTCAGACAGAACAAGTATACATAATAGAATTGTATTTGCAAAGATATTCAAAATTGGTTAAATCTAGTTTGTATTTTCTCCTAACCTATTCCATGACTCGAGCTTCCTGAATTTTGTAAAAACCATGTGCCAATGCATTCTCTTATATATAAGAGAATGCATTGGCACAGGAACATTAACCCTTTCAGTGCCAAGTCCGATTTTTGAATCAACCCATATTTCCTTGATAATTTTTCAAATTTATAGCTCTTTCCATCAATGTATCACATTATTATAATCAATAAATTTGAAAAAATTATCAAGGAAATATGGGTTGATACAAGACTTGGCACTGGAGGGGTTAATGCTGCATCAGAGTGGCTCCTGCCGTGAAAGGGTTTTATGAATATACCAGGCTTTCTGGGTCCCGCAGGACCACTGTATATATAACTATATTTAATAACTCACAGAATCACCAGCTAAGGACTCCGTTAAAAGTGGCCTCACACCCACGCCATCTGCAGCTGAAAGAAGTAAGATCCTTCGGAATCAGATGCAAGCCTTGACAGTGTGTCCGTCATTTGCGGAATGAGGTCCCCAGAGGGTGAATTTAGTGACAAAATTGGTTATTGATAATGATAATAAGGACAAATTACTTCTATTTTTTCATGTGCTTCTTGGAAAATAATACTTTAAAGTGATGTGAAACACTCCGGTAGGGTGATCCAATAGAAATGGAGAATAATCTTGCTCAAAGTTGTCCTTTTTACGAATATAAATCCAAATTGCCAACACACACCATCATTTTGATATATTAATTAAATGATCTGACTCTGGATGGCGACATAATTTGTGTTTGTTTGTTGCCGATTGTTGCGTCCCGAATCCAGATGTAAATAATTACAATTGAGCATAGTTTGGACGATGTTTTCTACTGAGTGGTATGGTCGATTTCTTTGAAATTTTCGGCAATGTTAGTAGAATGCTACATTATCCAGGTTGGTATAACACCTGAATACTAACTTATCAGTTTCACGAACTCGGAACAAGTCCATAATATGTCTTTAATATAAAACTTGATAAGATTTTCCAGCTGCACCCACTGCGAACATCTTCGTAACTGTAAGGATTGACAATAAGCAGCGCTTGAAATTTACATTTTTCTTGTGCGGCATTGCTTTATACTTGCAAGAAATTGTGTATCGGTTCTATGGCTTTTTCTATGACATTGCCTTTTGCCAAAGCTAATTTTGAGGACTGAAAAAGCTGTCTAATTCCCATGTGAACATGTTTTAGTTCATCGCAAAATATACAGTAATTAATCAATATTACCATAACATACCCTGGATATATATTTCATTATAAATCGTGATGTTATCTTATTTTTTTAAAACTAAATCTTTGTGGGGGGGGGGGGGGGGGGGGGGGGGAGAAAAGCAAGAGATGGACTATCGTCCGGTGCATACCCCCTTGTGGCATACCACCTAGTGTGGGCATATATATAACCTATGACTGCTATACTCAGACAGATGGACCCAAAAATCAGCATTTTCATATAAACAAAGATGAATAACTTTAGAACAAAAAAACAAAACAAAACAGTTGAATGTGCCATAAATGTCCTCATAGTGATGAACATCCATACAAAATTTCATTGAGATCCGAGCACTACTGTTCAAGTTATGACATGAACAGACACCAGACGGACCAAAAATCCATTTCCAGATAAACAAAGATGAATAACTCTAGAATGGAAAATCCGAACAAAACGATGGAACCCTCTATTTAATGTCCTTATAGTTGTGAACATCCATACTAAATTTCATTGAGATCCCAGCACAACTGTTGAAGTTATGACATGAACAGACACCAGATGGACCAAAAAGCCAATATTTCCAGATAAACAAAGATGAATAACTCTAGAATGGAAAATCCGAACAAAACGATGGAACCCTCTATTTAATGTCCTCATAGTAGTGAACATCCATACCTAATTTCATTGAGATCCGAGCACTACTGTTCAAGTTATGACATGAACAGACATCGGACGGACGTACGGAACTACTCACATTTGGGGAGATATGTGGCTATTGAGTTATGCGGCTAAAATATTTTATGTGGCTAAAATTTATGTGGCTATCAAGTAGTGGACAAAATATTATGTGGCTATCAAGTAGTGGACAAAATTTTATGTGGCTATCAAGTAGTTAAAAGTGATACAATTTCTGATTGCGGAGTCAGAACATGTAGGAATGATAGCAGCAGTAGCTGATTGAAACCCAAAAACTTGTAAACAGCAACTAGGACAGTTGAATAGGAGAAACTGACATGCCCGTGATTGGGTAGCTAGCCACATAACAGTCCGAACACCTCGTAATGGCTCCTATAGACAGATCATGGATGTCCAAATCTATGGACTTTTTGTTTCCAACTATTAAGTGACCAAAAAATTAAATATGCTCATATGGCCAAATAGATCATTTTAAAGGGTTGATCTGAACTCCATTAGGTAGCTAGCCACGTAACGGAAATCAGCCACCCAACTATCCATTTTTTTTTAAATTGGCCACATAAACGTCAGATGTGAGCTCGGAACGAACGACGGACGGACGGACGGGTGCAAAACAGTATACCCCCCTTTTTTTTAAAAAGGGGGTATAAAAAACAACACTTTTGTCCCATGAGGAACAAGTCTGCAAATAGTGTGTCTGATATTTGCAGAATGATGTCCCCGCAGGGTGGGCTAGTGTCAACAAATTCACCCTCTGGGAACCTCATTCTGCTTAGGCCTCAACTGCTATGGGAGACCAATAATCAGATTGAATTTCCCCAGTTGAAGTTGGTGATGTCCATCCATTAGTCACCTTGATTGTGCATTTTATCTTCTGCAAATTAGGGGATAAAGAAACTTCCCAAAAGGGAAAAAGTAACTAAAAACAATGTTAATTTGAGACTACAGATACTTCCCAGAAGATGAGGCCTAAGCAGAATGAGGTCTGCACAGGGTAAATTTGGTGATTCTAGCCCGCTGGGTGGGATAGCATCACTAAATTCACCCTCTGGGGACCTCATTCTGCAAATGACAGACACACTATTTGCAGACTTGATGATGTACATGTATGTGAATTCCCATACCTATGGCAGCATATCCATCCTTTATAGAAGCAGGAAACGGAGGAAGGGCATCTTTGGCAAAAACATTTTCAGCAAGATATCTCCCCAGACAATCTGAAATGAAGGTGTATGAAAACCATCTTTAAGCATTTCTCACGCTGGTCATCCTATAATGCCCGTTGCGGGCAAATACTCAGAAAAACTGCTGCGGGCAAGTTATGCGAAGGCCGGCAAGTTTGTTTAGCATGCTACTTTGCTTTTAATTTTGCTTTTACTGGCATAATACCTGATTCACATGGTGTTTGATGGACCCAACATCTAACAATTATTGACAGATGGAAGAATACTGCAAAATGACCTATGGATAGTGAGATATTTCAATATTGTGCGATTTTGAATATTACGTTTCAAATTGAAGCACATTTGAATAATGTTGAAAACATTCCATTGATAAAGATATCTTAGTAAGATAATTCTTCATTTATTTGCTGAATTTATGTGAGAAAATAACCCAATAATTCTGATTGCACTCCCAATTGTTCTGAGTAAAATCCGTTACATGCTCGATTAAAAGTTTTTCTGAAGAATGGTTATCTAAGTTATCCCCAGACTTCTGTCACAGCCTACATAAACATTTCCCCCATATATATATACAGAGGCCATTTTCTAACACAACTATTAAATGCACCACTCAAAACTAATTAAACCAACCTTGTGGGAAATTTAATCAGTGAGAGCTTTCCGATGAATGGCAACAAGGCATATTTCTGTCTAAATCCTGAAAAATTACCCATAATTCTACTATGGTCAAGAATTTGTTTATTTAGGGCATTACTGTACATACAAAGAAAGCTGAATTAATACAAAGTGGAAACTAGTAATTCTAACTTGGGAGGGACATCACATTGTAACATAAACATTTCAGTGCGCTTTGCATTGTAATGTTCAGCATCATGGCTGCCCTACTATCGATTATACAAACCATTTAGAGAGACAGCTTCAGTGTCCATAGGAGTAGAATTTGACAGAACAATTCCCAGAGCCTCATCGACAGATATCAGAGGGAACGGAGATTGTCTTGGACGATAAGCTATCTTTTCACTGCCACTGCTTTCTGAATCAAGAATTAAAGTGATGTGAAACACTCCGGTAGGGTGATCAAATATAAATGGAGAATAATCTTGTTGAAAGTAGTAATTTTTACAAATATTATATCCAAATTGACAACACATACCGTCATTCTGATATATTAATTAAATGCAGTGACTCTCGGTGGCGAAATTGTTTTCGTTAATTTATCGCCGATGGATGCATCCCGAATTGTGTAGTAAATATTTACAATTGAGCGTAGTTCAGACGATGTTTTCTATGGAGTGGTATGGTCGATTTGCTTAAGATTTTCGGCAATGTTAGTAGAAATGATATTTAAAAAAATATAATATATATTTCCTTAAAGAAAGCCTGAACTATATGGATATATGTCCTGCGTTTGTAAACCATAGTAGAAAAGGGGTTAACTTTTTGTGGTCGCCTACGATCCCTCGCGGTCTTCAGTGGCTTGCTCGGAATCAGTCACGCATGCGCAGTCCCAATATAACCGATTGAATTCGTCAGTTTATTTTCAACTCAATCAGGAGATTGGCGAGTTGCGGGGTTGGGAATGGCACCGCCATGGGAGGGCCCTATGATAGTTCAGTGTTCAGGCTTTCTTTAAGGAAATATATATTATATTTTTAAAAATATCATATTTCCGCTAAAGGAAGCCGTTCACACTGAACTATATGGATTAGAATGCAAGCCCAGGAGGAGGCACGAGCAATAAAGTTAATAGCCAAATTTTGGAGGGAATGCACTCTTCTAAAACAGATTGTACCTAAATATGAACTCTTTAATGAATCTGTTATGATTAGGTACGTGAAATAACTCATATAATTAGAGTGCTATATTGCCCAAACATGTACCTCCCCCCCTTGTTTTTGGAAGCAACATCCCAGGTGGTGCCATTCAATTCAGAATTGCGAGCGAACCGAGCAATTCTCTGTTCTTCATCCGTCAGTTCTAAGAATCCAGCCGATTTGAGATGCGAGGAGACTAACTCCCTCTCCGCCTTAGCGACATAACGACCTGCACTGGAGGAGGCCCACTCCAAAGATGGCAAGACAACCAACATTAAGAGTTTAACTAACTGCTGTTCACCAATGCAAATGGCAGATAACCTGATGCCCAATCTGTGGCACAGGTATCAAATGGAGAGCCCATTAGCCCAAATGGGTTATACAACTATAAGCGAGTCAAGCCATCGGATCAGAGGGAGCCCCCACCATCGCATGCTGCAGGTGGTCATGCCCAAGCTGATATCCTGGCCAAGCTGGAGGGTGGGGAGAGGTCATTTTTCTCCGATCCCTTCACGGAGGAGTGGCAGGCAAGGCCGTGTCGTTAATGCGAGCGTGACCAGGGGGACTCAGCGCTTTACCTCATGGGTACGGCCCCTGCCCTACGCTTAAGCTGCCGAAGGCCATCCAGCCGGTGTCGATACGTACGCACGCGATTTTGGCAGCATTAGCGCCCAGAACCGCTAGCGTCTGGTGGGGGCCAAATGGCCTGGAGGTCCCAAGTACCCCGACAGCTCCACCAGACGTATCCCCACGAATTGGTTGAACCGTAACCGGAGGAGCGTGAACTGGTCCTGCCCTTAGAACAGTTATCACACGTTCACATGTCTCTGAGGTACCTATGTATCACAATATACACATTGCGTATATATATATATAAAATGATATAATATATATATCCGGGGGATATATATATTAAGTTTTCCTCATGTCAGAAGGCCCTTCCAAAGCTGCGCCCAACAATCTAATGGTCGGAGCCAGATCACAGCTCCCTGTCATGATCCAACGTATCACTAAATATAGATATACAACCCCACAGAGAACATGTCTCATGTCTCTGAGGTACCTATGTATCACAAGATAGCATTGCAGAAACCCGGTGACACAAATCTTTCGCATATATAGATATATAAAATGATATAGATATATCATGGTGATATATAAGTCGTCATGAGATCATGTCAGAAGACCCTACTAAAGCTGCGCCCAACAATCCAATGGTCGGAGCCAGAGCAGAGATCCCTGGCACAATCCAATGTATCATTAAAGATATATATATAGCCCCTCAGAGAACATGACTAACAGCCATGAGCATCAGGAGCGCATGGCCGGACACCGCAGGTGACCAGAGCATCCAATGAGAAAGCAAACCGCTACTCTCAGGTGCCAAACAATAGTGTCGGTACGAGTATTAATTTTGGAGAAATTTCCCAACGAGCACCATCCTTTGGAATGGAGACAGACAGCAAAATGTGCAATCACAAGTAGTATGTTCAGCCTAAATCCACACACATTACTATTATTAGGCCATCACGACCACTAGGCACCTGAGAGCAGTCCGCGTTCCCAGCGGAATACCCACCGCGATCCGATTCTAAGAAATGAAGGTGCGCCTTCTACAACCGAAATCAGTTCAAATGATGTACAATGTAGTCAGATGATGAACACAGGTAAATTTTCACAGTCACCATACGGAATATTCAGGTCTGAGCCTCTGCCCCCCCAAACATGCAGTAGAACGACCTAGGTGTGTGATAGGTCGGTTAGTGTGAAGCATGCAGCAAACTAGGGGAAGACCCGCTCTAAAAATGGCTCCCCTAGGAAGGAAATGAATGAAATTATCATCCTCCTAGTAAAGGATACACATCCCTTTTTTAATGTTATTTTATTTTAATTTGAAGAGCCAAGATAGAGAGGAACTCCCCCGACCTAAGTGGTCCCGCTTATGGCATGTTTAAGGAAGAGAGGACAAACCCAGCATATACCGAAATGTGCAGAGTTGGCAGCATGGCTTCAGGCCCTTATGATCGGGCATCTGTGCCATGGGGATGGGATCCACTTGTATGGGGTGGTCCCCTGCCTGCGTCTTATGAAAGGTCGGTAATGCTGGTCAATGAGCTTCCTCGAAAGCTTAGCTGGACAGCGCAAACGTCTTTGCCTGTTTTATTGTCTATGTGCCAGATAATCAAATTGATATGGGCAATAGAAGTATGAAGAGCCATGCTGATGGCCTCTTGTCGGAAAGGCTATTGGCAGTGGTCGTGGGACACGTGACAATATAAATGCTTTCCATGTAAATATGCTTCATTCGTGTGTGAAGTATATTCGCCATATCAACGGTATGAAAGGTCGGGACACGTATATATTTGAAAATTCATTGAGACTCCAGCTAGTCCATGAATACCTTCAAAACACCTACCATGCCCTTTATGAACAATGCATGCTGTATTGGATGTACAGCCTGTTCTTGTACCAAGCTCACATTTGATATGGTTACTTGCCATAAATAATGTCTCCCCCCACCTTCCTCGTCTTGGAATACCACTGCTATTATATCGTTATTCATTGGGGAACGTCATCCAGGCCACAGTCGCCAGTTATTGCCAGTGGGCCAGTTACCTGGAGGGGTCAAGTCACCACGATTCTAAATACCTGTCAGGCTGGAATCATTCTCAAAATTGAATCAAGAAAGGGAAAGGTTTGTTTGTTTGTTTGTTTTTTTTTTTAAACCAAAGTATCTTCAAATATATTTGTAGATAGTGAAACTATGATTAAACACTGTCAGAGTGACGATAAGCTTCTTGCCTTACTCTAGAGAATGCAAACCGGAGCACCCATGAATTGTAATTTTTTGTGTTCCAATTAGAGCCATATCCAGAATCGTTGTAACCCAGCCCCCACCGCTTCTTTTCGGTAAACCTACACAGGAAGGAAAGCAATTATGTTTGTATTCCGGAAGGAGACACCATTTAGTCGAGAAACAACCCAGCAATTTTGAAAGGATGGGTTAATTTTGGATACAATTCAGAATAATAACTAAAATCTGGAATTGAGACAATAGTGAAACTGTCATCACGATTAATTTTAGTGTCATGCTTGCAATCATTAAATGCTAGCAGTTCAAAATTTGACAGTGAAGTTGAAGCACTGTACGAGAATCGAATCATGTACTCAACAGAATTATGACTCCTGTCAGATGTCAATCCCTGTCTGAAATTAATGACACTAACGAATCTTAGTACGACGACAGTCATTATTTTTCTGATATTGATAAACTGTAGTCTGAAAACTTCAAGCGTCGACCAACACATCTAAATCATAGGAGACATGTGTGACAGTATTAAAACAGAAAACACAAAGTATTTTGTGAAAGCATGTTGTTTTGATGAGATCTAGTGACTCCATTAGTGTTCTGTAACATGCACACACCTAGGTGTGTACATGGGTCAGCCATTAAGTTTTTATTGTCCACACCCGATCGCACAGCGTAGTGCACCCACGACAACATACCTGAACAAGTGTTGTAATGGGGAAAGTCGGCATTTGCATTCGGATTTAATTCAGTAATCTCGAATGGGACTTGTTAGCCTGACAAACTTGGTATCGGACCGAGTTCTGATTTCTGTTAGAATACCCTGACCAGGGTGCGATCCCCGGTCCGCTAGCACATGGCTGAGATTGTTACATTGAAGGTGATGCTCCGTTACGAGAATCAAACCATGAACAGAATTATAACACTTGTCCAATATCAATCTCTGTCAATTTATTAAAGTAATAATGACACTACTATTTTTATATTGATAAACCCAGATGTAAATTGTAATCAACTTTAAGTTCAAATGTGACCAACACATCTGGATCAGTTGTATTGAACCATAAAACAACAAAGTATTATGAGAAAGAATGTTGTTCATAACATTATGATAGATAGCGTCAGTAGCGATGGTAATTATTGCTAAATAAATGTCCACGCGTAAATAAATTCCCACGAAATTAGGAGACTTCCGGTAGCGAATCACGTGGCATTTATATCTGACAAACTATATCATACCTTATAGGTTCTATAATAATTACATAGATGAATTGCTCACAATAATCTATGCGCCTCGTAAGGCCTTGAAATGGCGGCTGATTATGGCGAAATGTCGATTTTCATATTCGAAAATTTTTTAGTCCGCCGACTGTTCGAAAACCCGGACAATTTGTATGTTTGAAGCGAAACGGTCCGTGAATTCGAAACAATAATTCTAAAAACTAACGCGTAGGCGACCAGTAATTATTGTATCGATAAATTGAATTTGTTGTCTAGTTGTTAAACGACAAATTCGGAAAAATACTCCCTTAGACTTCCGTTCGGTTCGTAGCAGAAAATAAACTGACGAATTCAATCGGTTATATTGGGACTGCGCATGCGTGACTGATTCCGAGCAAGCCACTGAAGACCGCGAGGGATCGTAGGCGACCACAAAAAGTTAACCCCTTTTCTACTATGGTTTACAAACGCAGGACATATATCCATATAGTTCAGTGTGAACGGCTTCCTTTAGCGGAAATTGCTACATTGCTCCAGTTGGCAATGAGTATTTAGTATAGAAAGGGTTAACAAGGCAAACATTTCACTTACAAGGATAAAAAAATTTTATTACTAGTAGTGATTTTTTTTTCATGTCAAATTATGGAAAACTTCAGGCTAAGATTCCCATGAATTTGCATTGATAAACAATTAAAACAAGAGCTGGGCTGTCGCCTGGTGCATACCCCCGTTGCCCACTGCAAACCCGCAAGTGGCATCAGCCTAGTATGGGCATATCTAAGAATAGCTTTACTGATTCGCGAGGATTTCAAAATATTCATGTAGCGCATTGGTACACGCAAGTGAATTGGTCAATCGCGAAATAGTGTGAAAGTGAAAACTTCTATATCCCCTATAATTTAACCACAATTTTTTTAATTAATCACATTAGAGTGTTTCATAAACATTATTATTTCTCATCATAATAGACCATTCTGAACAGCTATGGGTACGATAGCCTGCTATCCTTCATAGAAATCACCAGGCACTGGTAAATGACCTTATATATATTTTTCTATATCCATCAGTGATTGTTCAAAGATCGCGGGTAAGGATTTTGTAGAAATTGTAATGTGACTTCTGGTTAGCAACTGTGAGTAGATTGCTAAAGTGTTGAAACGGCAATGGACAAACGAAATGAAAATAAAATTTGCTACTTCACAACTTCTGAAGAATTCCCATGCTATTTAGGCCTATTAGTTTCATTTAGACAAAATTTCATTTAGCTTAACCCTTTCAGTGCCAGGGGCCGATCTCATCGGCCCTAATTTACGGTCTGTAAAATCGGCCCCAAAACAAATTAAATTTTTTTTTTTTTTTTTTTATAGATTTGTTTGGTTGAATTTATTTTGGGTATGCTTAAGCATGCTATAGCGAATTTAAAAACAAACTGGATAAAACCTTAGGGGCATGTTATAACTCAAAACTATCACCAAGTATTCATAGTAATAATTTTGATGCCCATGAAAAATGTAAGATTCCCTGGCACTAAACCTACAAAATAAGTCTGTTAAAGAATATAAGAAAAAATTATTAAAATTGTAAAAAATTGTAAAAAATAATAACAAATGATGAAAAATTGTTAGGCCAATGCATTCTCTTATATATGCGAGGTGACCTATGGTCGACTCGCATATATAAGAGAATGCATTGGCACAGGGTATATGGGTTGATACAAAAATCGGACCTGGCACTGAAAGGGTTAATGAAAACAAGCGAAGAAGTCATGGCACAGTTCATGAGGTCATTTTGGCTTAGTGGCCCAGAATCCAGATAAGATTGCACAATCCATGACAAGTCTTGTCATGTCGTCTCCACCGGGGCCACTGAATGATGTTACATAAATTATTCTTAGCATTATGTTGCCGATATAAAATCAAATTCGAGGCAAAGCATGTGTGGTTGCTCCACTACGTGTCACATAAGATTCATATTATTATCACCACTGTTTAGGAATTTCCCTGCAGTATAACGTCACCACACACATTTAATATTAAAAATTGCATTCGATTGGCTTCAGATGATTTCTGTCGAGATTTGTAGTTGGCTGCCAATGACGTAATACTTTTTGATTCCCTGCCATTTGTTTCAGACGATGGAACCCGTAGCTGTTCAACAGTTAGGGTTCACTCAGACTGGAAATGGACATGTTACAATTGAAATGGCACCTTATATCCATGCACGTTTTTTGGGTCTGCATGTTAATTAAATTTTGTAAGGATTTCCATCCCACATGTTTCTTTATTCGGGTCTGTATGTTTATTAAATTTTATAAGGATTTCCATCCTGTATGTTTATTTGGAACACTCAAGTACTCATTTTAATACCAAATTTTTTGTTAGATACCCACCAGACCTGTTAAGTTTTGAAAATGTCAATCCAGGAGATTTTTGCGGTAGGTATGCCCAATTTTGTTCATGTTCCAAAAATCATTTTTATGATGAAGATTACATAGTTTTTATGAGTTTCTATTTCTGTTTATTTTATAAATATATATACCGGTACCTAAATAAAATGGTAATGAATGTCCTATTGGTAATTGTAATAGAGCTGATGTGAGTGGGAGGTACCACCATTTATGAAGAGAAAGCAGCAGACACTTCGTATAAACTAAGTGAAAATACTCAGAATTCCACCGGATACAACCGGATATGCGTGAAACGAAAGTACAAAATCGGAATAAATTGACTCATCTTACTGTTTAATCCCCAAAAGAAATGCACACTTTCCACCATTTATTAACAAAATTAAGAAGCAGAAACTTCGTTTAAAATAAGTAAAAATGAACCCAAGTTACAAAGGTCACAACCAGACTTGTATGCGTTCCACCAGATACGGCCGGATATACAATCGGACATGAGTTAAACCGAAAGTACAAAATGGACTCGTCTATACAGTTTTACCCGCAAACGAAATGAACACATCCGTTCGCATAGTTTGTGACTTAGTAGTTATTTAAGTCGCATTATTAAATCTATTGTTTGTACTTTTACGACAGCTCGCACGGCTACGAAGGGGTGTGAACATTAATTAGTCTCAATTAGTACTGCTGATTAGTACTGAATAATGATGAATATGAAATTACTCTTGATGTTACCGACGGCAACAGTACATCTGCACAATGCGGGAGAATTGGGTGGTCTTCCGTGTTTTGGAGGTTTTGTCCATAGCAATCCGTGAGTCTCACGGACAATCCGTGAAACTTAACAGCTCTGTTACCCACCTTCTTCTGACTGGCTCTGGTGATGTCTATGGTGATGGTGGCCATGGTGATGATGGTGATGTTTCTTCTCAGAGTCATCTTTAACAGAATGGTGTCTAACAAAATTGTGCTTATTATGTTCGACTTGCTCCTGTCCATCAGCATTCTGCATAAAAAGTAAATTCAAATAGAGATAGGCCTGTCCCAGGTGGGACTAAGGTATACACCCCTTATTGAAAAAGCGGGATAAGGGTGGAAAAAAGTCATACAGACCACATAATCGTAGGTGCACAAGTTCTCATGGTACTAAATGTCTGTGCCAAGTTTTAAAAAAAATGACCCAAAAATATAGGAATAAAAGCTTGGACAAAGGTAGACAGCACAGCAGGTTATCGTCACCAAATTCACCCCCTGGGAACCTCATTCTGCTTATGCTGCAAACTGCTATGGGAGACCTACCATAGGATCAGCTTGAAGTTCCCCATTTGAAATTGGTGATGTTCACCCATTAGTCACCTCGATTATGTATTTTATCTTCTGCAAATTAGGGGATATAGAAACTGAACAGAATGGAAAAAGTAACTATAAACACATTGTTAATTTGAGACTATAGACACTTCCCAGAAGATGAGGCCTAAGCACACTGAGGTCACCAGAGGGTGAATTTGGTGATGCTAGCTCATTGTGCAATGTAGCATCACTAAATTCAACCTATGGGGACCTCATTCTGCAAATGTCAGACACACCATTTCAACTTGAAATTTTCAAGTCTTGGACATACAATAATGCTCTAAGTAATCGACCTCTTAACCACAGCAGAATTATGGGTAACTTTTCAGGATTTAGTCGGAAATATGGCTTGTTGCCATTCATCGGAAAGCTTTCGGGGAGGAGAGCTTTCCGATGAATGGCAACAAGCCATATTTCCGACTAAATCCTGAAAAGTTACCCATAATTCTGCTGTGGTTAAGAGGTCGATTACTTAGGGCATTACTGTACTCATTATAAGCAGCTGTTTTCCAGTGGATAGGGGTTTCTATAAAAGTTCCATAACCTATGGCCCTCCCCCCTCCCCGGGTGCATCCACACTGTTGTATGTTTCATGTATTGTATAATTATGCATCATGTGGTTCACAATAAATATGTTCAGCCAGTCAAAAACTTACACGTTCATGATGATGAGCACCCGGTTGACGAACACCCTCGTCTTGGATGACCTTGTGAGCACAGACGATATTCTTAACGTTCATGGACAGGAGATCAACAGCGTGCTCCAGAGCTGGGGCGATGATTCGTAAACATTCCTGCATGAGATGAAAAAGCGTTACCATCCATCACATAAAACGCACAATTCACATATAGAGGATCCATAATGAGTCGCAATTCTATACAATATTTATTAACCGAGTGCACTAAATTCGATTCCAGCCAACCTTTATCTCACAGCCGAGCTTTAGCTTTAATTTTATATAGAATTGCGACAAATTTGAGATCCATTTTCAGTGAAAGATCCAGGGATTTTTTGGGGACACCTGTTTTTGGGCAATGATATGCCGAAGGCATATCCTGAAGGTCTGAGCGGAAGGAGGTTCGGGAGTGGGGTGACCCTCTGCTGATGGTGGGGGTTCTTCTCCTGGAAATTTTTTTTAATCCATTGCATTGAGAACTAATCTAGGGCTCTTTGAGTCAGTATTTTGAATTTTACTGAGAGGTCAATTTGATCAAGTTTCTCAAGCATAACTTTGGACATTTTTATATATGTATGGATTGGAAATGCTTATAAGTTATTGTCAGATATCTTTTGGTTCAATGGATTATGCTTATCCTGCTTGACATGAGAGTTACCATTATCACACCATTATTCATATAATAGGCTATTTTCTAAAATTCAAGTGAGAGACACATACATAATATACCAGCACAGAAACAATGTCTATTAAGTTAGTAATTACTATTAGTACTAATCTCTTTGTTAATTTTCCATTTGGTATTATGAGATCCCACCTGATAACCAGGTTGATATGATCAAATTGCAATTATTCCTGTACTGTATTTGATTGAAATACTGAAGTATGAAGGCTGAATGATAACAAACGTGAACTCGAACTATTTGAAGTTTTCACAAGTGAAAGCTAGATAAAGCCAAACATACTTTACAGTATGATTCCAACTGTCAAACCTTTTTGTAAACTTAAATGTCTTATGTCAACAATATATATAAATATATAAATGTTTTGTATCTTGTTATGATATGAATTGGGACCTAAATTGAAAAAAAAATTGAAAAAAACAAAAAACAAAAAAAACATTTGGCCAATTGTTTTTTGGGGCGCCTGGAGTTTGGGCGCCCAAACCGGTAAACGGTATGAAAAACGGCCTGGATATGTCCGTGCATTTTATCATATTTTAGCAAGGAAAAATAATATCGAAATGACTGGGGTTAAAAACAAATTAATATTGATTTCCTTATCACAACCAAAGAGGAAGTAAAGACAAAGACTTCAAGAAAAAATAATGTTCCACTGGACTTCAAACATGTTATCTTTCATTTTGACTCTTTAATTTCTAGTATTCAGTTGAGGTGAAACCTGGATTCTGTGCCCGGATTAACACCGGATTCCCTGTCCCAAAGGGAGCTGACTGTGTTGTACAGGTTGAGGACACAAAACTGCATAAAGCCGATGACAGTGGCGAAGAGGTTGAAATAGAGATTATGACAGAACCTGAAGTGGGCCAGGATATAAGGTAATTTTTACATATTTACAGCTGCCGTTTGCCAAATACAAAAATAATTCACATTTGGCAAGCAAATCCTAATTTCCTCGAGTAAATAGAAACTTTTAGATAAGATGATCACTGAATACCAAACAAATTTAGTGGTGTCTTATGTAGGTTTGGGAAAATTAACACTTCAATATATAGGATCTCTAATGAATCCCAATTCTATACAAATTTAGTAACACCGGATTCCCTGTCCCAAAGGAAGCTGACTGTGTTGTACAGGTTGAGTTCACAAAACTGCATAAAGCCGATGACAGTGGCGAAGAGGTTGTAATAGAGATAATGACAGAACCTGAAGTGGGCCAGGATATAAGGTAATTTTTACATATTTACAGCTGCCGTTTGCCAAATAAAAAAATAATTCACATTTGGCAAGCAAATCCTAATTTCCTCGAGTAAATAGAAACTTTTAGAGAAGATGATCACTGAATACCAAACAAATTTAGTGGTGTCTTATGTAGGTTAGGGAAAATTAACACTTCATTATAGAGGATCTCTATATTTTCTGAACACCCCCACCCCAGATGAATAGTAGATTATTCAAATGTATACTTTTATAATTATACATGTAGCCAACAGTTTCTTACCTCAGAGCCTTTCACACTTCCAGGAAAATTAACGATCATTGTGTGGCCTCGGATACCGCAGATCTGTCTACAAAAGAGATAAACAATAAAATGCTACAGTAATGCCCTAAATAATCGACTCCTTAACAACAGCAGAATTATGGGTAACTTTTCAGGATTTAGTAGGAAATATGGCTTGTTGCCACTCATCGGAAAGCTCTCACTGAGAGCTTTCTGATGAATGGCAACAAGCCATATTTCTGACTAAATGCTGAAAAGTTACCCATAACTCTACTAACTGTGGTTAAGGAGTCAATTTGCTAGCGGAGCAAAGCAAGCAAACTCTTATCGCCTCAACGATCATTATGGCCTGTTCTAAAAGTAGTAATGGAAAAATGTCCCAATTGATTATAGCATTATATAAGAAAATATCGATATACATGTAACATCAATATTAATTGATAGAAGCATTTCCAGACAGATGTCTTTGACTCAATCTTTTTTATTTTACACCCCGGAAACTACTGTAATGCCCGAAGTATACAACCCTTTAACCACAGCAGAATTATGGAAAATTGTTCAGGATTTTTCAGGATTTAGTTGGAAATATGACTTATTGCTATTCATCGGAAAGCTCTCAAGAGAAATTTCTCCTAATTCTGATGTGGTTTAGGGGTCGATTATTTAGGACATTACTGTATAGAAATAAAACGTGTTGAGGAAGAGATAGATCATCTTTAAGGTTCACACTATTCCCGGGTAAATCTTGAAACAACATTGACACTGGCATCATTGACTGGTCCCCAGATTATAAATCTTGCCATCGCTCTGCTTTGGACGTCATTATTATAGACCGGGATGGACCAGCGCCATTTTAGATCTCCGGTCAAAACTCTGACCGGGACTAAAATAGAACAGTGCAAGCTGATTGGCTGAAGGGATTTGTGTGTTGTGTCCAAAGACCCAAGTTTGTCTAAACTCTGCCGATCTCTGGCAGGAATAAATTATCAAAACATATTATTTTGATATCCTACTTTGTATTTGTGAAGAGATATTTTAAATATGTAAACTATTTTCGCAGAACAAACAAGGCTACGTTTTGTGTTTTGATGGGTATCCCTGTGATGCTGTTGTCTCTCTGTGGTTAAATTTGGATAGATGATGCAATTGACGTCATCTACTTAAAGATGGCGATGGTCCGTACTGCTCTCTTATGGGCAGGGTTCGCGCTGCCACTTGCCAAATTGCCAATGGTAAAAATAATTCACATTTGGTAAAAAATATTTTCATTTGGCAAGTCACTTTTTAATTCCTGAATAAAGTTGAAAAATAATGGTCAATCAATACCATTCATTTTAGGAAACTATTACAACATAACTATATTAGTGGTGTTTATACGGTTTCGGAAATATTAACACCTCCATCAAGATGCAGTTAATCTGGTAACATTATTATCGATGGGTGGAGTTATTAACAATATTTAGTGTGATGGTGGTGTTTACATAACTAATCCTCTTATGATGTTCCCTTCTGGTGAAGCAACTCTTCTACCATTTTATTGTTCAGTGATTGGTTTATTGTTGTATGATAAACCACAATAGATATGCCAGTACAATTATTAACTAACTGCTTTCCTATCGATATGAAACGTCATTCAAACCGCGAGTGTCGAAACATAAAATTCAATCAAGGTTGCAGAAAATTATACTATCAGGGATAACATTTAGCAAATTCTAATAGAATTCAGCAAAAAATATTTTCATTTGGCAAAATTAAATTTCGGTCCAGTGCGGACCCTGCTTATGGAGGGTATGTTACAAAGCAATAGCCAAACTCCATGCAGGGTTTACCTCCCTTGATGACTAGGTAAGGAAGTATGACTGGTGCGCTCTGGTAGAGATTGAGCGATAGCATCGTATTGTTTTACATATGAGCCAGGCACGAGTCTACTGGCATCACAGCAATGCGATATTTAAATTCATTATCAGATAATTCGGTTTCAAAAATGATAAATCTATGAAAGTCGCTGCATAACAATTGGGTAAAGATCTTCCCAAGTGGAAATGAATGGGAAAAAAAACACAATATGATTATGACAAAGTGTTGACACATATTGTATCGGTGTGCCGTGTGAACAGACAATACTAACTTTATCCGGGTAACGACTATTTTGAAAGCTAAATGATAAACAGCATCTATGAGTGTGAACAAGGTCTTAGAAACAACATATAAAATTTCTCTATTGAAGGCAAGTAAAAACACAAACATGCAAGCCTGCAAATAGTGTCATTTGCAGAATGAGGTCCCCAGAGGGTGACTTTAGTGACGCTATCCAACACAGTGGGCTAGCATCACAAAATTCACCCTCTTGGGACCTCATTCTGCTATGAACTAGGATCAGATTGCATTTCCCCATTTGCAGTTGGTGATGTTCACCCATTAGTCACATCGATTATGCATTTTATCTTCTGCAAATTAGGAGATATAGCAATTTCCCAGAAGTGAAAAAGTTATCTTCTACAAATTAGTAGATATAGCAATTTCCCAGAAGTGAAAAAGTAACTAAAAACAATGTTAATTTGAGACTACAGGTACTTTCCAGAAGATGAGGCCTAAGCAGAATGAGGTCCCCAGAGGGTGAATTTGGTGATGCTTGCCAGCTGTGTGGGATAGCGTCACTAAATTCACCCTCTTGGCCAGTCTTGGGACCTCATTCTGCAAATGACAGACACTATATTAAGGCTTGATGACATGTAGCCTCATAGTAATAGTGTCAGCTTGCAGTGGAGAATAATTTTAGGAAGGACAGGTTTCACCATTTTCTTTCTGGACATGTGATGATCTAGAGAAATACCATTTTCATGGAATTGTCCATATTCAAGAAATCAGAAATACAGTAATGCCCTAATTAATCGAGAGCTTTCCGATGAATGGCAACAAGCCATATTTCCGACAAAATCCGGAAAAGTTACCCATAATTCTGCTGTGGTTAAGGGGTCGATTACTTAGGGCATTACTGTATATTCATTTTATCAAGCTTGAGATCAATGGGCCAGATTCAAAATAGTCCAAGAATTTCCTGATTAGTCTGTCAAGCAATGCACCAGCAACTCATAAATTACAAATTTGGATCAGTTTTTTATACCATAAAGTTCACATGCTGCAATGGATACATTCCGGTTCCGCTTTCGATGTCTGGGTAGGTGTTATTTTTGTCGGGTTCGATGGCATAAAGTTCGCTGTTTTTGAGTGTCTTCTTCTATTTCTGAAGAATGGACAAGTTACTAAATCTGATTTTTGGTGAATCAGTTAGAATGTTTTTTTCGTCACAAGAACACACCAACAATGGTCAGATTTCCAGACAATTTATCAATGGTATGTTCAAACCTTTGAAATGTCACTGGGTGCATCAGAATTTCAGGATATGTTGATGAAAAACTTGTAAAAATTGTTGTCTCACATTCAAATGAACACTTGTGTCATGTGTATAAATCCTAAACATATCATTTACATCTAAATATTAACTCCAATAATCTTCCCCATAAACATGCGAGATTTGCAGAAAAAACTTCGAAAGTTTATGTTCCATGCACAGGGCATTGTATTTTTGATAGCATGCAAGTGACATGCAATTTACAACAAATATAAAATACTAGCTGATGTGCCTGACTTCGTCTGGGCTATTTAGGGATTTCTTGTGATATACAGTGTCTGGACAAACTATTGTTCGATCAGTCCAGAAACATGCCTATATGAGCAAAATTGAGCGAGGTCAAGGTCAAGGACACGGTCGCACTTGAAATTGGACCCGCTCATATTGTTCCCGGGATCAAAGTAGGCCTACATACCAAATTTGAGTCGGCAAGGATCGAGGTCCAGAAACATGTCTATATGAGCGTATATGAGCGAGGTCAAGGACACGGTGAATGTGAAATTGGACCCGCCCATATAGTTCCCCGGAATCAAATTAGGCATACATACCAAATTTGAGTCGGACCGGTCGAGCAGTTTTCAGGTCTATAACACACACATACAGACAGACAGAAGTTCAAAATTATAAAAGAAAACACAAAATGAAGCCCTTAGAACACCTGAATGAAATTGATATTGTATGGTGACATGGTAATACATATAACATACATCATATGTTAACTTTGTCATACTATGCACCAGAAAGGCTGAAAATACATCTGTTTTCAAATATTTGTTTACGTTGAGAATGGAGTGCACAATTTGTGCAGATTTATTCGTGTTCTTCGCCTCATTTATTAACAATGAGAATTTCACAGCTATGCATGATTAATATAATAATATAATATAATAATGTAATGCAACTAACTGATAAGCTACATACTATGCTATAGATACAGTAACACTCTAAGTAATCGACTCAGAATTATGGGTAACTTTTCAGGATTTAGTCGGAAATATGGCTTGTTGCCATTCATCGGAAAGCTCTCACTGCTGTCAAGGATTACTTGCCCATCCAATGCCAATTGTAATGAAAGGAATTGTCCTATGATGAGTCAGAATAAAACACATTATGATAATACTGAAATATGCTGTCACAACTATCATCAAAGACTCATATTAGCTATTAACTATGAGTTCATACGAATGATAAAAAAAAACACGTCATGGGTGCACATAAAACTGTCATTAATTTTAAATTGAAACGAGTGAGTTAAACGGACTACGTATACTGCAGGTATTTTAAACTGACTACGTGAAGGTATTTGACCAATTTATAATATATAACTGAACCATGTGCGTGTCATGCCACTTTCTATAATTCACTAGCGAGCGCAAGATGGATCCTCCTGGAACCGTTAACAAGATATCTGACAGATTTCTATCAGAAGTGGCACAAAGATGGAAACAGATGATAATAAAACCAAAGTGGCAAGTAAGTCTTTAATAGTTTACAATTTAATACTAGCAATAACAGACTACTTGGTCACAAGAAAATTCTATTTTGTCAAAGATTGTTGAAACAAAATTCCTTTCCAACATTGTTAACCCTTTACCCAACAGAACGGCCCTGTGCCAATGCATTCTCTTATATATGCGAGTCGACCATAGGTCGCCTCGCATATATAAGAGAATGCATTGGCTTAACACATTAAAAATTATAAAATTGTTAAAGAATGTACGAAAAAATGGTAAAAAGTGTTAAAAACAAGATTTTTTTTAGGCCAATGCATTCTCTTATATATGCGAGGCGACCTATGGTCGACTCGCATATATAAGAGAATGCATTGGCACAGGGCATAACTGTAACTATCACAATGTGGTCAAGGAGCCGGTTCCAATGATATCCATATTTGTATGGTTCTATTGAGACAGACCGAAGATATTTTAGGCTGTTGAAGCTTTATTTGGCCGGTTTTGGCCGTTTTGTTGGGTAAAGGGTTAATACACCTAGCTTGCTTGATTGAAAGCAATCCATTAAAAATAATATAAATATATCTTTTAGACACCAAAATGATCAATAAAAATTTCCAACTTGACCTGAATTTACATGTGGATAATCAGGGTTTCCGCTTGAAGGGCAGTAGTTCCCAAACGACTTGTTGAACTTTAATCTTATTATCTGAACATTTCCTATGGTCACTACTCGTCAATGAGTATTTAGTATAGAAAGTGTTAATTCACGAGCTGTGTGGAACATATTTCTCCTGTCTGTACACAAAGATGTTGTACCATGTGGATTTGCATCTGCTGGCAAAAATATCCACTATGGCGCCATCAGAGCCAACATAGAGTTGTTATTCGACAGTCTCTAATATCCATTATGGAACGCCAACATATGGCACATACCTCGACATCATTGCAAATGGAGTTATCTCAAGTGACCCTTTAATCATTGCGACAGCCATTCCAAGCGCTTCTTTGTGCAAAACAGCTTTGGTGGCCTGCCAAAATAGGATTTTAACATTTCATAAATTAAGGCACTGTGCATTGGAATGCAAAGTAGAATTTGACCACAAATCAAATTGTTACCCTCCTCCTCATTTTACCCGCTTCTGATTGGACCAAGTTCTGCCATGTGCAGGGCAACATATCACACTGTCACCTGCTGACCAGGGTGACAATGTTTTTGTCGCCCGCCTGATGTTATATTCAAGAATATCTCCAACCACACAGTGCAGTAACTCAGATATTTCAAATAGTACCAGAATCATTAATCTTATATACCCCAACGGGTTTGCATAAAGCATAAAAGCTGTTGGCTTGAGGTAGTTTAGTTATAAATTCTTGCTGGTGAACAACATAATAGATATGTTTGTCGTGCATGAATTTGACTGCTCGTTTATCCCTTATACCAGATTTCTTGGGCGTGTTTGCATTGTTGTTATTGCAAAATAATATGTATTCAAGCCTTGAAATAGTGTGTCTGTCATTTGCAGAATGAGGTCCCCAGGGGGTGAATTTAGTGATTCTAACCCGCATAGCGGGCTAGCATCACCAAATTCACCCTCTGGGGACCTCATTCTGCTGAGGTGTAAGCAGAATGAGGTCCCCAGAGGGTGAATTTGGTGATGCTAGCCCGCTATATGGGGTAGCATCACTAAATTCACCCTCTGGGGACCTCATTCTGCAAATGACAGACACACTATCTCATGGCTTGTATGTATTTTGTGTTGGGATGTTCTTGGGAGTGTTGATACATATGCATGCACATTTAGGACCATAGGTCGCCTCGAATATATATAAGAATGCATTGGCCTAACTCTATTTTTGATCATTTTTTTTATCAATTTTTCTTACATTTTTATAATTTGTTTTAGAATATTTTCTTAATTTTTTTTAACAATTTTCAGAATTTTTTTTAATTTTTTAACAATTATAAAAAATATTATAAAATTTGTTAGGCCAATGCATTCTCTTATATATGCGAGGCGACAATAAAATTTGTTAGTCCAATGCATTCTCTTATATATGCGAGGCGACAATAAAATTTGTTAGGCCAATGCATTCTCTTATATATGCGAGGCGACAATAAAATTTGTTAGTCCAATGCATTCTCTTATATATGCGAGGCGACAATAAATTTTGTTAGGCCAATGCATTCTCTTATATATGCGAGCCGACCTATGGTCGACTCTCATATATAAGAGAACGCATTGGCATAGGGTTTTCGCAAAAATTCAGGAAGCTCCTTTCATGAATGGGTTAAATGGTTTTAATCACTATCGTCATTCGGTGTAACAATTGATGTTAACTTAAGGCCATATAAATAACAAGAGTATCGTTAGGGCATGGCAAAATATGCCTGTGGTAATTTCAACAAATGGCCATAATGAGTAATCCATATGCCAAATTTGAAAACAATGTCAAACAGATAAATATAACTAAAGCTATCACCAAAATAATCATCAAATTATAAGTCAACAAGGACTATAACTCTATAACGCTAAATCATCAAATTATAAGTCAACAAGGACTATAACTCACGCTAAAATATGGACCAATAACATAATACGTGCTATTTTTTCCATATGAAAATACTGTGTTCTCAGGCACCTCCCTCATCACCAAAATGAGTGCTTCCTCAAAACATTTTGTTTGAAAATTATCCAGAATGTTCAAAGAGTTCAAAAATAATTTATCCACTTTATCATGAATTTTAAATTTAGATAGGTTTCGGTTGAAGAATTAATGGTAAAAATGGATTGGAGGATAGATTCTATTCATTGCTTATAAACTTGCAGGATTTTTTACCATAAAATAATCCATACATACACTAATTTCTCAAATTCTTGGAAAAATAGAAATAATGCAAGTGTCAATGACACTGTAGCTCAACTTGGAAAGGGAATACTTTCATGTGTTACAGTCAATGGAGCGATTAGGAATGCGGAAAGTTGAAAGGTCTGAGTAATACTAGATTATCAACATGAAGAGATATATAAAGTAAAATCCAAGATGGTTGCTGATGGCTACGTTTTCCAATGAAATTCAAAAACATTTGATAGCTTCCATCTAGTAGATCAATATCAAGATTAAAGGATTTAATCATACAAAGAGTAAAATCCAAGATGACTACCGGCGGCCATGTTTTATGGCCGAATGACCCCAAAATGATTTGTTCCCATCTACATGTCAATATTAACTTCCACGACAAATTTCATGATGATCAGACAAACATTCCGGCCTGTAGTCTGTGCTAATGGATTGAATTTTGAAATCCAAGATTTTTTTTTGGCCGAATGACCCCAAAATGACTTGTTCCCATCTATATGTCAATGTCAACAGCCATGACAAATTTCATAATGATCCGACCAAAGGTACGACCTGTAGCCTGTGCCAAAAGATTTAGTCATGCAAAGAGTAAAATCCAAGATGGCTGCTGGCGGCCATATTTTTTGACCGAATGACCCCAAAATGATTCGTTCCCATCTACATGTCAATATTAACTGCCACAACAAAGTTCATGATGATCAGACAAACAATCCGGCCTGTAGCCCATGCTAATGGAATTTTTAAATCCAAGTTGGCTGCTGGCGGCCATGTTTTTTTGCCGATTGACCCCAAAATGACTCGTTCCCATCTACATGTCAATATCAACGCCCATGACAAATTTCATAATGATCCGACCAAAGGTATGACCTGTAGCCCGTGCTAAAGGAAATTGTTGACGAATCACACACACATGCACACACACACGGACGACGGATACCAAGCCATGGCAATATCTCAAACTTTACAAAGTAAAGTTGAGCTAAAAAGCCTCTCTCCCTCATCCAATTTCCCATATGTAATTGCCTCAGAACACAGGTATTTAATTTTAATAGCCTAAAAATGGTTTTGTCATGAAAAAAATTATTATTGGAGATTTATTGATAATGAAAACAAGAACAAAAACTATCTAATTTTTCACGTTGCTTTTGATTATCATGATATTACAGAACTTATATTACATGATTTGCACACCTACCCACTGCGAATGTCTGGAGTCCCTTTTAATTCCATGAAACTTACCTCAGGTGTGACATCTCTGGGTGCGAAGCCGGTTCCACCTGTTGTCAGCACGATGTTCACCTTCAGCACATCACACCACGATATCAGAATTTTCTATAAATTTAACGGATCAGGTAACGTTTGCACAATTATTACAATATTAATATCATAAACATATCATCACTGGGGAGTGGCTAATTATGTCATTTAGTTTACTTGTTAACCCTTTACCCAACAAACCGGCCAAAAACGGCCAAATAAAGCTGCAACAGCCTAAATTATCTTGGGTCTGTCTCAATAAAACCATACAAATATGGATATCATTGGAACTGGCTCATTGACCACATTGTGATGGTTACAGTTATGCCCTGTGCCAATGCATTCTCTTATATATGCGAGTCGACCATAGGTCGCCTCGCATATATAAGAGAATGCATTGGCCTGAAGAAAAAAAAAATTAACACTTTTTACCATTTTTTCTTAAATTCTTTAACAATTTTATAATTTTTAATGTGTTAAGCCAATGCATTCTCTTATATATGCGAGGCGACCTATGGTCGACTCGCATATATAAGAGAATGCATTGGCACATGGCCGTCTGTTGGGTAAAGGGTTAATAGTTGATTTAGAAACAGATACACCAACTTTGGTTCAGATCAATTAATCCAGCCTGGAGTTATTGGTCGGAAACAACAAATTTGATGAAATCAGCCAAATCGAAGATACCAACTTTGTTTAACCCTTTACCCAACAGAAGGGCCCTGTGCCAATGCATTCTCTTATATATGCGAGTCGACCATAGGTCGCCTCGCATATATAAGAGAATGCATTGGCTTAGCACATTAAAAATTATAAAATTGTTAAAGAATGTAAGAATTTTTTTTTAGGCCAATGCATTCTCTTATATATGCGAGGCGACCTATGGTCGACTCGCATATATAAGAGAATGCATTGGCACAGGGCATAACTGTAACTATCACAATGTGGTCAAGGAGCCGGTTCCAATGATATCCATATTTGTATGGTTCTATTGAGACAGACCGAAGATATTTTAGCCTGTTGAAGCTTTATTTGGCCGGTTTTGGCCGGTTTGTTGGGTAAAGGGTTAAAGGATTTATTCGGTCCAGAAACTACAAAACGCAATCGGAAAGCCCTCCCTGTTGTGATGAAAATGATCCAAGTCCCTATCCGATCGCATAATAAATAACCCGTAAAATAAATAAATAATACCACCACCGGTATTCGGAGATTTCCGTGATTAAACTACGAGTGATGTAGTTGTGGGGAGCAAATTAAAAACACAGATTCGAAGCCGGAGTTTATTATGCTGACTACGATGACGTAATCGTAAGTCAGTCGATACTAAAATGCGGCGTTGTATGTGCGCGTGTGGCGTATAGATTACGTTACGCTTTGGTCGTTTATCTGGAATAGAAGACAATAACTATGTGAATAAAGTAATTAATAGCGCCTAGAATGGTTGTTGTTTTTGTAGCCATTAATAACATGCCGGCACGTGTCTGCTTTGGTGAATAGATGGCAGTAATTAGTGCTTTGATTGTCTCGCGTATTCACTCGGTGATTTGTAATCACTCAGTGACTATTCATCAGTGTCAGTCGCGAACTTGTTTGCACTCTAAAATGCCACAAAGTGAATAGAAAGAACATTATCTCTCTGGTCATACATATATAAGAAGCGCCCAAATGTTATATAAACACTGGGCTGAATAATGTTAACTCTATTTAGGCACTTTTGTTTTGTGTTTGTTTGTTGTTTTACTTTCGATATAAATATCCCGAGTATCTGTCATCTCCACATATGCCAAGATGCCTAGTAGATGTAGTGTGTTCGGTTGTGGGCGGGATAGCGATCCATTATTTAGTACCTCAAAAAAGACAACACAGTGCGTAATTTAGAACGCTCTTTATAGTCTACCGCTTTTGGGAGACGGAAGCATGGACGCTCTTTATATTTAATTGTCACAATACCACATACAAAATCACCCATGACATATCGAAATAGAGCACGTTCATAATTGAGAACGCTCTTTATTGTCTACACCGCGACGAAAACATGGACGCTCTTTATTAGAGGCAATCATTGGATTTTTTCTATGCTAACAATTAAAAAAAAATCCTCTCTAGAAAGTCAATATGTGCCATCAAAACGTAAAATAAAACGAACAACAAACACAAACTGAAAAGCAATGCCAGGCTAGCCTTCAATTAAAAAAAATGTTGTTATGCCAAACTGCAGCCTAACTAATAATTATTGTAGTTTCAACAGTCTGTTGTGTATTCGAGTTAATTATTTTGTTTACGCACTTATCGATCTTGACTGGAAGGATTTTAGCAAGCTGTTCACAGTCGTGCACTTCTCCACATAAAATGTTTCGTGTGAAGAAACAGACAGGAACATTATTATGACGAATATAAGCCATCATGATACATGTACTAGTATAATAACCACCACCTTTTTAATCACACCCCATTTGTATTTAATTGTACGCATATAGCGCACAACGGGATGCATCTAGTGTGTAAACTAGCTTCCGAAATTGGTACCATACAACGAAGAAGGAAGTACCGGTATATGGCCTAAGTTGTATTCTTTCAGAAACAGTACATTGCATTTCTGCATAAATTAATCTCATTTCAAACAACTTTTATCGCATCAAAGTGCATTTTAGCCATCATTATTCGTTATATAATCCAACATTCTAGCAAATCCAGTTCATAATTCAGCACATTCAAAACAGTTTTATTCCGTAATTCCTATTTATCGTAAAGGCTTAGGTAATTAACCAGCGTAATTTATCAACTCGTTACGCGGCGGAATTATTTCAAGCTCCACCCACCGCTGTCATCGGTAAGCGTCGATGCAGATGATCGGTCATGTGACCGCGTTGTGGTCATGTGGTCGCACTCACCTGACTGACTTCAGATATTTCCGCGATTTTTTAAATATAATAATAATAAAAATACTATCTGCTCGATTTTGAATTTTCTTGGCGAAATGGGTCTGTTAGACATATATTATTAGTATTATGACGATAAAAAAAATATTTTTTGACAGACTAATTCCTTTAACATAAAAATATCCAAATTGGAAACGAAAATAATATAACAGATGGATGGACAGATGGACGACCGGATGGCTAGACTGATCAGATATTAAATACAGCCATTTTTTTTTTCAAACAGACATTACATAATAATACCTGTAAGTCATCCAGGGATTGATTTAATTTTTAAATTTTGTAGCACTGGATAATTTTGTATAGAATTCCCTACCAATACATGTTTTTCATTGCAAATTGATTAGCAGAAATTGTAAATTGCATTGCAAATTGATATGCGAATCCAGTTAAATCGAGCCCTGCTATTGCTTAAATAATTTAACAATGCTTAACATCATTACTGGTTTGAGGCTCGAAATGTTGTTACATCCCGGTCCGGTTTGCGGGGATCAAATTTATAAGGTTATTTAAATTACCAGGTTGATAAATAACATTAATTACCTTTGCACAGACATTATATGCCACAATAAGCCTTTAATATTCAAGTCATAGAAGTTAGAAAATGTTTTGTCCTGATTTTTCTTCAGCAGTCAGCAATGAAGAATGTCATTTTTTAGTCTATTCCTGATGAGGTACCTTAATAATGCAGAGCGTTTTTCTCTCTTATTGGTGAAAACAACTCGAAAATTGCCCTGAATATGAAATGTTATTCCAGAACATAAAAAAATGTATATGGATAGTTCATGTTTTTATCGACTTATCATATCCCTCCCTCCTTCCAAATTACATATAGACATAATTTATAGGATCAAATCAGGGACCAGCCTAGAGAGTAACTAAGGAGATATAGATGATCTCCAATGAGTTATGTTGGGATATAAGACTTTATGATACCAATTTCATAAAATCTTATAGTCCAACATAACGAGTTGAAGCTCTTGTATATCACATGAAAAAGCTAGAGCTTTATGCCTTTTAAACAAAACAAAATCCTGAAAAGAAGCTGCAAAATGCATACATTTACAATGTTGACTGAGACGCTTCACAACCGTATACAACCGTATACAACAGTATTGCGCGCTCTGTGGCTGGAGACGGAAAATATAGTCCCCCAATTTGCCTCTTTATTTTTGAGTCTATTTTTATTAGTGCAATGACTTTGCATTTTCTGGTGTTGTTGTCATGCGCGGCTTTTCAAAATAGTATTAGTCTGCCTGAATCAATCTAAAGACAAGCGGTCATTTTGTTGGCACGATGCCAAGTGATATGTATCTAGTGAGAGATAAGAAATATGTAATGGCTTTTTTAATGATATAATAAGGGTTTCATGAACACACGACTGTAATTACATCACAAGTGGAGGTATCCAAGGATACGCCACGATTTTGAATCTAAACAGTGCTTGATATTATATTTTGAGTTGCGATTTTGAGCAGTCTAACTACCGGTTACTTCCTACGACGGAAATCCTTCCACATATGATTGAATAGTGGTCATCTGAACGTTCACTAATAGATTGTGTTGCAGTCAAATGAGGATTCAGAAAGATGTTTGTGCAATTGAGTAAAATGCTAATTGTATAGGATTATTACAGGGGGCGACTCAACCACATTGATCGTAAGTGAGTGTACATGGAGTTATAACTTAACTAGATCAAGGACCTGGAAACGACAGATCTTGAAGGGGCACTCTCAGGCCTGGAAATGTTATCAAATGTGCAGAGTGAGGTTCCCAGAGGGCTAGCATCACCAAATTGGATAACTCTAAAATCAAGTGGTTATTATTAATAACCACTTGATTTTAGAGTTATCCATCTTTCAAAAATCGATATCTGATCACTCTGAGCTTTGAAGGGTGGGTTCCTCAACTCGAATCAAATATTTTTTACCCCCGAAGCCAAAGAAATAGTAATTTAGGGGTGCTTAATCAGATTGAGTACCCTTTAATTGATTCTATGAGTTAATTTAAAATTACACATTGGTATGGTCCATTGTTCATCTGGAGGGGTTAATAGGAAAAACAAGAGCTACGCTGGGCGTGCAATATACGCCCTCTCTTGGGTCGGCGGAAACTGGTAAAAAAGGGGCATAACTCTGGTAAAAATTGGCGGACGGAACTCAAATTTGAACTTGACCTATGTTTTGGTGGGAGAAAGTAATATACCAAATTATCATTGAATCCGATAAGCTCTAGTAAAGTTATCATCCGGACAACAAATTTCAGGGATTTTCTTAGTCCAAGTCTTCTCGTACTAAAACCGGCTAAGATATTGGGATGGAGGTGCCGGTCTTTAGTCCGAGTTCCAGGCCCATGCATTCTTATGACACGACTTAAGCGTTAGTGACCCGCTCAAATAAAACCACAATTATATGAAATAAAATATCACAATTGCGACAATAAACGGATATTTTCCGCAGAAGACATGCTATTTTATCTGAAACCCACATCAGTTGTGAATTTAAAACGGTAATTTAATGCGAAAAGAGACATTTACCTCAATGTTTACAATTTTTTTAAAGTATGCGAACTCGGTTGACCTCGCGAACTGTGTTCGGCATTTTCCGTTGAAAATATTCCGTAGATTTTGGACAACAACGCAAATTACGATGAATTCTCCATTGTAATCGTAATTATGTGTGTCAATAAATAAAATAATAAATAGATTAATTAAACACTGGAGATATAAATGTAATACACTAAATAAATGAACCTTAAGTTTGAAAAGTCCCACTAAAACGGAAGAACTATATTTCAAAACTGTGTGATTCGGTTCTCCGATTATTTTATCAACACAGATGTCAAAATGCACATCACACGCATGGCAAGTCAGACACAAGAGTTCTAATTTGCTCCAATTTTGACAAGTTGCTTGCGAAAATTGTCAACAAAACTACCGTTCTGATCCTCCATTATGTCATTAAGTTTTTAGTGCGGGAATTGTTCTGAAAGCACATAGAAAACTGGACTTTCGGGCAATCGGTTTTCGCCATTTTTGTTCGGAAAACCCGCGCTATATATAGAAACGGAAAGTAGAATTCCCAGAACAAACAGCGGATTATGCCGAACTTATTCGGACCACTTCGGCTTTCGGTTAAAACGTAAACAAACAGAGAAACAAATCGATGTTTGTGGCAATCAACCGGAATATTCTATGTGTAATTTAACATTAAAGTTAGATTATTATACACCATTATGACCATAAGATGTAAGCCTTTCCGATGTATATAGCATCATGTATTGATTTGCTAGGTAAATCGAGTAAAATACACCACAAATTCCCGCCACAGATCGTGGGCGTAAGTCGTGTCATAGGATTGGTATACAAGCGGTCTTGGACTAAAGACCGGCACCTCCATCCCAATATCTTAGCCGGTTTTAGTACGAGAAGACTTGGACTAGGATTTTCTAAGTCAAATTACGTCAAATAAGGGGCATAACTCCGGTGAAAATTGGCGGACAGAACCCAAATTTGAACTTGAGCATGTCTTTTCTCCTAATAAACCCACATACCAAATTTGATTGAAATCGGTTCACTCTAACTAAAGTTATCATCCGGACAACAAATTTCAGGGATTTTCTAAGTCAAATTACGTAAAAAAAGGGGCCATAACTCTCGCAAAAATTATCGGATTAAAACGAAATTCGGACTTGAGCTGTATTTTGATATATGTAATCCACAAAAAAACGGGTTTTGCGTATAAACATTCCAAAATCGAGTTATCATCTGGAAACCAAAAAACATAAGAAAAACTGAATTTTCTGAGTCGAAAAAGGGGCATAACTCTGCCAAAAATGGTCGGACAGAACCCAAGTTCGAACTTGACCTGTGTTTTGGTGGGAGAAAGTAATATACCAAATTTGGATTCATTCCGATAAACTATACTAAAGTTATCATCCGGACAACAAATTTCAAGGATTTTCTAAGTCAAAAAACGTTAAATAAGGGGCATAACTCCGGTGAAAATTGGCGGGCGGAACCCAAATTCGAACTTGAACTTACTTTTCGGCTAATAAACCCACATACCAAATTTTACTAATTTTGGTTCACTCTAACTAAAGTTATCATCCGGACAACAGGTTAACGGATGGACGGACGCCCGGACGGACGGACCAATACTATAATACGGCCTTTTTTTCAAAAGGGCGTATAAAAAGTAGATGATAGATAATACAAGTACAGAAGGAGTCCTATTTATTGGATGGAAATGTTTTGTGTGACCAAGGAGAAATATCACCAAACACCACTGTTAAAACTCTACGGCCAGTTCACTTGAAAAAGGCCACCAGAATGGTTTAAAGCCAGTGCCTATTAAAGGACAACAAGTCTTAAAGGGGTACTGTACACTAAATCTGGCTAAAACCATCTCCTATTATACTCTACAGAATATATGCAACAAATGAATGAATTTGAATGGATGAGTGGAAAATACACTCGTTTACTTTATGAATGATGTAAAACAACATTGTAATTATAATGAAAATGAGTTTATGGCTCTATTCATAAAATCATTTTCATTACAATTACCATGTTGTTTGCATCGTTCAGAGCATACAAATGTATTTTGCACTAATCCATGGCTCAAATTCATTCATTTGTTGCATATATCGTGTTGAGTATAAAAAGGAGATGGTCCCATAAATGGCCTGACTTAGTGTACAGTAACCCTTTAAAGTGCATCATCTTATATTCTTCAATTAGCTATTTACCTTTATATCATCAACGCTGTCAGCAACGATGGCTTGTGCAGTTACTTTCCCTCTTCCTTTGAATCTACAAGACATGAACATTATATGCCATGAAAGTTTAAATATTAGTCCTGTTCAGACACCTGTACATGTAACTAGTAATGTGTGTTAACCCTTCCATGACTGGAGCTTCCTGAAGTTTTGCAAAAACTAGGGCTGCCACGATTATTGATTTTTATAATCGATTATCGGCCTTCAATAATCGACGATTATCGATTAATCGTACCCATAATGACTGGAATGTAAGACTTTTCAAAATGTATCTGGTAAGGTGAGTTATAATTCAACAACTGACTGCTATTTGTTTTGGGCGTCTATTATTGTCAGGATAATAAATTCACAATGGAAAATGGTTACTTTGAGTTACAAGTAAGATGTGGGAAATTGAAACGCACAGATGGCGACCAGTGGGAAAATAATAAAATGAAAGGATTAAATGATTTGCCAATACGGAACAGATGCAAGGGACAGAGATGTGGGCTGGTGGACACGATGTTGATACAGCTCAATCATATAAGCGATAGTTCACACTCGGGAAAATTAACACAGGTATACATGTAGGTGAGAATAAGTTACTTTTGCGCCTTGCAGTGATAACTGTTATGATGGCTTAAACGTGGCGGTGTTTGGTGTTTGTAAAAACACATGACAGCATATATCACCAACAGTGAGGAGGCTTCACGTGAGCTTGTGCTGAGACCAATACCCTTTGTGTGGTCTGGGACGAACATAGACATATTTAGTCCCAGGCGTGGTGGTACTAAAAATAAGCGTGATAATTTAAGAACAGTGTGTGACAACATTATTACACCGCCAGCTAAATCGAGCACACCATTACAAATTGGATTTCAGAATAATCGGTTTCAAATATGACCAACATGTTGACCAACAAATGGAAGGTAGGGAAATGAGAAGGTGGAGAAATGTCCGTTTTGTTAAAATAATGTAAATAGTGTTTATTTATGCCAAGCAAGGACAAATGCATGTTAATCTTTGACAGTGCGACAGGAAAATAAAACAGCGAAGAAAAGCACAATATACTGTTATGCAATAATACCGATTAGTGGATTACCTACATGTAAATGGTACATGTAATTGATTATCCACTTTATCAACAGTTAATCGATTATCCGATTAATCGTGGCAGCCATAGCAAAAACCCTGTGCCAATGCAATCTCTTATATATGTTATATGCGAGTCTACCATTGGGAGTCTCACATATGTAAGAGAATAGATTGGCCTAACAATATTAGCCTTGACCTTGTAAGCCAGTGCATTCCCTGATATATGCAAGGCTCCAGATGGGAGACTCGCATATATAAAAGAATGCACTGGCACAGGGTTTTTAATGCTACACCAGCGCAGATCCCATCATGGAAGGGTTAATATGATATTTCCATAGAGATGCATCAGGCAGGATAAAAATCACTGAATTTGAGGCAAGAAACCTACACATTTATAGATATATCATTGAACGAGTCAAGTCATTCATATGTCAGACCTATGTATTTATAAAGACAAATGTATTTATAAAGTTTGCTGTCATGCATACAGGGAATTCCCAGGTTGTCTAGCAGAATGTGGAATCTCCCAGCCCTGCATGAACAGACATGTGGATTAATTATAAAATTAGTTTAAAATTCTACAAGAATGAAGAATTCTTTCATGGATTGATTTTGGAGCATGGTATAATATAGTGTCCACATACTGCCTGTAGCATCATAGTAGTAGCATGGTATAATATAGTGTCCACATACAGCCGGTAGCATGGTATAATATAGTGTCCACATACAGCCGGTAGCATGGTAAAATATAGTGTCCACATACAGCCGGTAGCATGGTATAATATAGTGTCCACATACTGCCTTAAATCTTCATCATGCAATGATTCCTTGCTGACTATCACAACATTTTGCATGGACCCAGATGCCACTCCAGTTGTGTACAGTAGGGAATGGTAATGTCACTAGGGAAACACCAATCATAATTTTCTTTCTTTGGCCTTATCTATCTAACAATTTTGTTCGAAAACTTTTCGATAGCTCTCATTTCCAAAAAGTCCAAAAAAGTGTAATAAAATGTACATCTATTGAACTAACCTTCCTCTAACGATTCTGACATATTGGTGCTAGCAACAGTGTGTCTTGAAAACTTACAGATTCTTTTCTTCATCTTCTACCAAACATCTTAAATTTGGACCACTTCTGTCTTCATTTCTTTTCTCAAAGCAGCTATCACTTACTGAAAAAGGAAATGAAAGTGTCAATGACACTGTAGCTCAACTTGGAAAGGGAATAATTTCATGTTTTACAGTCAATGGAGTGATCAGGAATGTGGAAAGATGAAAGGCCTACATGTAGTTATGCAAAGAGTAAAATCCAAGATGGCCGCTGGCAGACATGTTTTTTTGCCGAATGACCCCAAAAAGACTCGTTTCCATTTACATGTCATTGTTAACATGCATCACAAATTTCAAGATGATCCGACAAAAGATACAACCTGTAGCCTGTGTCCAAGGATTTAGTCATGTAAAGAGTAAAATCCAAGATGGCTGCTGGTGGCCATATTTTTGGCCGAATGACCCCAAAATGACTCGTTCCCATCTACATGTCATTGTTAACATACATGACAAATTTCATGATGATCCAACCAAAGCTACATGTATGACCTGTAGCCCATGCCAAAGGATTTAGTCATGCAAAGAGTAAAATCCAAGATGGCTGCTGGCGGCATGTGTTTTGTCCGAACGGCCCCAAATTTACTCGTTCCCATCTACATGTCAATATTAACAATAATGACAAATTTCATGATGATCAGACGAACAGTACGACCTGTAACCCGTGCTAATGGATTGAATTTTGAAATCCAAGATGGCCGCTGGTGGTCATGTTTTTTTTCCAAAAGACCCCAAAATGAATACTACCCATATACATGTCAATGTCTACAGCCTGTGCCAAAGGTTTTAGTAATGCCAAGAGTAAAATCCAAGATGGCTGCTGGCGGCCATGTTTTTTGGCCAAACGACGCAAAAATGACTCGTTCCCATCTACATGTCAATATTAACATTCATGACAAATATCATGATGATCAAACGAACAGTACGACCTGTAGCCCGTGCTAATAGATTGAATTTTGAAATCCAAGATGGCCACTGGCAGCATGTTTTTTTTTGCCGAATGACCCCAAAATGACTCGTTCCCATCTACATGTCAATGTCAACAGCCATGACAAATCTCATAATGATCCGACCAAAGGTACGACCTGTAGCCTGTGCTAAAGGAATTTGTTGACAAATCACGCACACACACACACGGACGACGGATACCAAGCCATGGCAATAGCTCAAACTTTACAAAGTAAAGTTGAACTAATAAGGTAATGCCCAAAGTATATGACCTTTTAACCACAGCAGAATTATGGGAAATTTTTTCAGGATTTAGTTGGAAATATGGCTTGCTGCCATTCATTAGAAAGCTCTCACTGAGAGCTTTCCGGTGAATGGTAGCAAGCCATATTTCCGACTAAATCCTGAAAAATTTCCCATAATTCTGCTGTGGTTTAGGGGTCGATTATTTAAGACATTACTGTAGCACAATGGGGAATCACTTGGTTTCGAGTTGATAAGCATCACACATTCAAAATGGCGACCAGAAATGAGGAAAAGGTAATAACTAGGATAATGATATACTAGTACATTGTATTACATAGAATTTTGGCAATTATGAGCATACCGGTATGTTATACAATTTTTCAAACAAGCTGATACCTCATTTGTGTCCAAACTCACAGTTGTTTGCTCTAACATTCTGACCAAAGTTGTCAGTCGAAGGATTCTCCTAAATGTATGGAGTTGTATATTCCACGAACCTCTGACTGGAACTTTGGTTAGAATGTTATAGAAAACTACTGAGTATTTCCGAATATACTAGTATATGGTATCAACTTGTTTTAAAAATAAACTAGGATATGCTCGTAAGAGTCTAAATGCTATAGTTTTGTGTCAGTTTTTGTGCACTTTTAAAGTGATGTGAAACACTCCGGTTGGGTGACCAAATAGAAATGGAGAATATTCTTGCTCAAAGTTGTTATTTCTATGAATATTCATCCAACATACTTCCATTCTTATATATTAATTAAATGCAATGACTCTCAATGTCAAAATCATTTGTGTGAGTTTATCGCCGATAGTTGCGTCCCAAATGCTGGTGTAAATATTTACAATTGAGCGTAGTTCAAACGATGTTTTGTAGGGAGTGGTATGGTCGATTTTTTTCAAATTTTCGGCGATGTTAATAGAATTCTACTTCCCCCAGGTTGTCATAGCATCTGAGAATTAACATATCAGCTTCACAAACTCGAACAAGTCCATAATATGTCTTTAAATTTTGAATATTTGGTACTCACCAACCTCGAAACCACGTGATTTTTCACCGTGAATAAGTCAGGATTCATACGCTCTGATCATGATCAAAATCAAGAACGTTTCAAGAATTCCACAGGCATTTTCAAGGACATCATTCAACATATATTTACATGTACTGTTCATTCCACTTAATAGAATACCATCTGTGCAGAGGCTTTTCTATTCAATTAAGTAAATATTCAAATATGGAAACAAATATTCTGGCGAGAATACATGTTACGTGTGTTCGCTCATTCCCCCCCCCCCCCAACACTCTCAATATTTTCTATATATCATCATTTCATTATAATCACTACCAATAAAATGTTAAATTACCGGTATGAATATAAATGTGAACAAAATGTTTATTTATGTATACTTATTTGTGTTTGGGGGCTTTCACATCTTAATATTCATTTAATATGAATCATGTGTGCATTCCTGTTAGAGTGGAGTCACGTGGTGTTTTCTTTTGAAAAATTGGAAATATCTGCACGAGCACGTGCTCAGCACTTAAGTGTTAAGTAGACACTTACACTTGTTGTCTCCTGCTTCTACTTCTGTCCATCCACCTTGGGTGATCACACCATGGCTTCCCTTCCTGTGATGTCATCAGGTAGCTGGTGGGTGGAGTTATCTCTCTTAGATTGTCAAGGTTGCTATTGCTGACTATAACAACTCCCCTCTTTCTAGAAGTTCTATTTACAACTTTATGTACATTTATTTACATCTCCGTCATTGTCTTACTGCAGCAGCGATCCTCTCTCCAGCACTCCGAGCAGGGCTAGAGATGATGCTCCTTTCTTGGTCAGACAGTCAGCTAACTGATACTGCGACTTGCTCCATTTAACTTCAGTTATCTGGCGACTTCTGATCAGCTCTCGGATTCCGTTAATGTCCATACGTAAACGTTTCTCGCAAACATAGTTCGTAGACTTTAGCGCATCGTATAATGAATGGTTGTCTGTAACGCACTCTATAGGGATGAATTTCGGATTTACAGATCCTGTCATTATTTCGGAGTATAATTGAGCTGTGTGAATGACTGCATCAATACCATCTGCTAGCGCAAGCGTTTCAGCAGCTAAGGTACTTCTGACTATGCGACGAATACGTTTTGATTGCCATGCAATTGGTATAACTGTTTCGTTGTCCGTTATCATGATCAGATGTCCACCTTGGCTTCCGCCATCGTAAAGGTTTCCCAAAGACGCATCACTATAAACTAGCAGTCTTGTGTTTTCTGGGTTGTCAATCTTCTTGAATAGCAGCTTCACATTATCCGACTTCACTCTCTTTATTATTTTGTTGATTGCCAGAATGTGCTTTACTGAAGGATTTTGCAGCTCCGAGGTTAAGACAGCCGTGTCATACATAATGTCTGGTCGAGTTTGAACTGCTATCCAGAGCAGTTGTCCAAGTTTTGATTGAAGTATTGTCTTTTCTTCAGATGTTAAAGACGCCTCTTTACTCATTATGCGATCCTTTGAAATAGTCATTGCTTGCAGACACTTCAGGTAACTATCTTGATCCAACGAGACACAATCTTTAACCACCTCTAAATGTAGGCCGATATATTTGAAGGATTCGGATTCTTCTCTTCCAACATTTAGTTGTGTTCGAATAGCACCAATGATGTCGTTTTCGAAGATTTGAGAACCTCCCCAAATAAAGTCATCGACATGAGTAGCTAATATTCCGATGAGATTGTCCTCTTTATCGTACCAGTAGAACGTAGCTGGATCCAAGGAAGATGTCTTTGCTCCACATTTTAACATTACTGCCTTAACTCGTTGATACCAACACAATGATGCATCAGCTAAGCCGTAAACACATTTATTTAGGCGCCAGACTCCTGATGATGACGACTCCTTCGGTGGTTTAAGAAATATTGTCCTGGAGATCTGGGAGCTTTGCAGAAATGCTGCTTTGATGTCCATTGATTTTGGATTCCATCCTTTCTGTACCATGATCGCAAGCAATAATCTCAATGTCTCTTTATTGCATGTCGGTGAGTCTTTATTTATTATATCTTTTTCGATATCTTCGAACCCACGGGCTACCAGGCGTGCCTTTCTTACGGTCTTTCCGTCCACTTCCTTCATCGTACATATCCAACGAGTTGATACACATTTTTGTCCTTCATTCGGAATTTCGTTGTAGACTTCGTATTCCTTCCATTTCTGAAGTTCGGCCATTTTTACATCATAAAACGTATCCATATTTACTATCATAACATTATTCTCTTCCTCTGAAGATGTAGATGGCTCGTTAACTGGAACAATGTCAACACCACACAGATCGAGAGAGTTTCTTGTTCCTAACAGTCTTTCTGGTGAACGATACTCCACATTATACCAGTCTTTGTGTTTCCCTGTTGCTTTTCCAGCACGAGAAAGAATTTTCACAACATATTGATCATCATCACTGTTGAAGGAAAATAACTGTCCAATTGTTGGTGTGATGGATTTACTGCTCGCGCCTATTGCTCCACTAGTAGGATCATCAGATTCTTCCTGAAGTGTTGATATTGGCGTACTGTTGGGAACAGTTTCAGAAACATCTTCTTCATCACATGTGTCATTTGTTACTGAAGAAGGCAGTTTTGTCAAGCGGCACTTGTGGACCCGAACATATGTCCCGCCATGTCTTACAAATACGACGGAGCTGTCTTGCCCAATTACAATCCCTGGTCCTTTCCACTCTGGATTATTTGCCCGTTTATAATACACTTTGTCTCCAGTGGAGTAGTTAGAGTACGACCGAGTATTCTTCTTTAAGGCCCGTCGAATTCTTTCCGAGGATTCTGATTCTATAAACGCCTTTCTTGCAGAGTGCATCGCATTTAGATTTTTTGGCTACATACTCGCTCATGGTGGTTCCTTCCAACGCAGGTAGTCGATCACTTATAACACACGGCAAGTTTGGGTTTTGTCCATACACTAGTTGAAATGCACTATATCCATGTACATTTGCCAAGGAATTCTTAGAGTTCACAGCCCATGCGAGAGCAGTTTCCATGTCCACTTGATTTGAATTCTTCACTTTGTTGAGTATTTCAGTCAGAGTCTTATTGTGTCGCTCAAGAAGTCCATTACTCCACGGACTTTCCGCTGGTGTTGTTTTAATAACAATGTTGAAGTTCTCGGTCATGTCCTTCATTTCCCAGTTTTCAAATTCTCCACCATTGTCGAAATAAACCGTTTTCGGACTTCCATGTATCGCTATCCATTTCTGAATAAAACTGTTCGTGATCACAGATGACCGTTTGCTTGTTATTACTGTTGCAGCACTGTACCTAGTAAACAAGTCCATGATATGTAGGTACCACAAGGACGGTCCTAGTTGATGCAGGTCCATCGCCACAGTTTCATTGAAATAGGACGCTAGTGGCAATCCAACTGCCGGTCTAGGTGGTTGCTTTTTGAATTTTTCACACGTTCCACAGTTTTTTACTATCGCCTTCAACCTCTCTAGCAGATCGGGGTCTTTTTGGCCTGAATTTTCTATCAACGCATCAAGTTTTTTAGCAGTGGGATGTCCGAATTGGTTGTGCAACTTTATCAGCATTTTATCATCCAGTTTAGCCGTGTCCACCGCAAGAACTTCTGGCATTTTCGTCTCGGCTTTTGCTTGTGTTGAACGTGGGTGAATGTTTATGCAATAGTGGCCGCTTGATGTAAACTCAAGTTGAACATCTTGTCCTAACATTTTTGCTTTATCACAACTGAGGTCCAATACTGCTTCTGCTTTCTTTAAAGACTGTTTGCTCAATAAAAGCGGAATGTCGCACGGTACAACTTCTGTCACTATGCAGCATTGTGTTTTTCCAACGACGGCAGGAATTGTCACTTTTTCCAACGACCGAATTTGAACTCCATTCCCAAATCTAAATTCTTGCGAGCTCTTTGACGGACTAACAAAACTTCGTTCTTCGCTTGTTAAATCGTTGATATAGTTGTGTAGCCATTTTTGTCCACAGACAGTTTTCGTACACGCATTGTCAATAACAGCAGCTCCAAATGACTCCACCATGAAAATTTCATTCTTTCCAACATCGCCATTGAAAAGAGTAATGTTCACAGAATGCGGCTGATTATTCTCTGTGTTGTTCTGGAAAGCCTGTTGTCGTCGTTGAGAACAGTTCTTTGCCCAGTGGTAGAGACTACCGCAAATCGCACACTTGGTAACGTTTCCAAATTTATCGAGAGGATTTTTGTTCGAACTGCCGTTTCCGTATTTCCTACCGACATTTTTGTATCCGCCACTGTACGGTCTTCCTGTGAAATAGACATCATCCACCGGCTCCTTCTTTAGTAGAATCTTTTCTCCGTTAGATGCTTCTGGATTTCCATGAGAATCGGCAAAGATCCGTTTTAGTGCCGATTTCATTAAGTCGAACGTTATATCTGTGCATGCCGTTAACGCCAACTGTCGATCTTTGGTGGATAAATTAGTGTTATCCAACAACTTGAATGCCTGCACGGCGGAAGGTAATGTCATATCGTACGACTTTAATTTGTTGGACTTGTGTTCGAATTCGATGATGTACTGTGACATTGTCATTTCCTCATTTCGACGAAAGTTTTCAAAGTCGCTGTATGCTTCATACGCACAATCTATTTTGTCCTTTTCAAATGCTGTATCCAATTTTTTTAACAGTTTCTTCATCCCCTGTTCCTCGTCAGCAAGGTCGTCTGCAGAGATTTCCAAAGCAATTTCCTTTGCTTTTCCCGTAAGTGACAACGCAACTGCTAGAGCTTGTTTTTTTTTGGGAACATCAGTCACTAAATTCCACATTTTCAGCTCATTTTTCCAACTCTCATAACTACTGTGAGTGTCCACGTTAGGTGGAATCTTGTAGCTGTGTTGAGCCATCTTCTTTTCGCTCTGATACCACTGTTAAGTAGACACTTACACTTGTTGTCTCCTGCTTCTACTTCTGTCCATCCACCATGGCTTCCCTTCCTGTGATGTAATCAGGTAGCTGGTGGGTGGAGTTATCTCTCTTAGATTGTCAAGGTTGCTATTGCTGACTATAACATTAAGGACAGTAAAATTGCTATAGTATTAATATTTAGTATGGAAAGGGTTAAAACATCCCATTGTTATTATTGAAGCACTTTTTGAGCACCCTATTCAAAACGTTGTATTTTCAAGGGTTTGGAGACAACCCCTAGTGGACACTTTGGTGACAATGCACACAGTGCAAAGAACACATCAGATTCAGACGATGATGCGATATGTATTATGGCATAGTCAGAGAGTGAATTGACCACTAAGCCAAAAGGTGAGCCTCTATGCCTAAAGATTTACCAAATAACTCAGATTTGGAGACTTTGTTTGGCAAAGATGCCTTGAATAAAAAAGAAATGTCAGTTAGTGGCATGGACATTGACAAGGCACAAAACCAGTCTTCAATACTTTTGGCGATGTCGAAATCCTGGCAAGTTGAAAGCTTTCAATGAAAAAACGCCAGAGGATTTTCCACTGTCTGCTGAGGCAGGGCTTTTCTTACAAGTGCCTCATGTCAATGACTTTGTCTTCGGGTGTTTGAAGAAAACATGAAAACCTATGACTCTAATTTCAGCAACAAAATGTGGACGAAAAACACAACCTGTCTGTTCACTGGAAAAGATTACCTTTATAGGACAGACAGTGGCCCATATGGGCATTATAGTGCGCTGATTTATCAGCAACAATATATAGCTTCATTGATGAGAGCACTGCAGCAGACCTGTTAAGTTTTGAAAATGTCAATCCGTGAGATTTTTGCGGGAGGTATGCCCAAATATGTTCATGTTCCAAAAATAATTTTTATGATGAAGATTGCATAATTTTTATGAGTTTCTATTTTATAAATATATAGACCTAAATAAAATGGCAATGAATGTCCTGTTGGTAATTGTAATAGAGCTGCTCTGTGTGGGAGATACCACCATTTATTAAAAAGATAGAAGCAGATCACACTTCGTAAAAATACTCAGAATTCCACCGGAAACAGCCGGATATGCGTGAAACCGAAAGTACAACATCGTAATAAACGACAAAATGGACTCGTCTTACGGTTTAACCCACAAAAGAAATGCACACATTCCACCATTTATTAAAAAATTTTAAGAAGCAGAAACTTTGTTTAAAGTTAGTCAAAACGAATCCGAGTTACACAGGTGACAACCGGACATGTATGCGTGAAACCGAAAGTACAAAATGACCCGTCTTAAAGGGGTACTGTACGCCAAATGTTGTTGTTGGTTTCTATAGTCTCCGAGTCGGAGAATAAGGTAACAATTTTTCCATTATTTGAAAGTATGTTGAGTACGAAGTCATGTTACGGATGACAAATTTACCGGAATGCAAAAATACAAATTGTCGTTGTCGAGTAATTTTTGTAAAGTTTTCAACCAAATGAATCAAATAAAAGTTTTATTATATGCATACTAGTCCCATATAATCATTTAAGTTATTGTATCATCGCTAGTCAGTGAGTGGCTTGAGTGTTCTCCCCGTATCATCATAATATTTTAAGCGATCGTGTGTGCGATCGGTTTTAAAATCCAGTATCCCTCAATTACTGTTTTTGATTACGGTAATTCGTAATTTAATTGACGCCATTTTATGGCTCCAGTCATAAATTCAATTTATATCAAATTATTAACTTTTAAATTATTAAACTTTAAGATAGCCTATTAACCTGAGCGTTTACCAGAATACATCTTCGACTCAAATTACTTATGTTTCTATATATTATCGATATTAGATCGTTGTTGTCACCGGAAATTTAATGAAAAATGGCGTACAGTACCCCTTTAAAAGTTTTACCCGCAAAATAAAAGACACATTCCATTCTCAATGCAGTCACCAAAACCGGGGTTAACCCGGAGGCCAAAGTTACTGTACATCACAAGGAGTGAAGGACATCTACAAAATGTCTGGACCAGATGGGTCGCTGTGGTGTCTTTCACTACATCATCAGAAGAAAATGTGCATTAGAGGATTCTCCTTATGGAAAATGAACGATTCAAATGAACTCTCAAATCTTCCTTTGTCAGATACGAGTGTTTGGTAGTGAACTCGGGAGAGTTCTGAAAATAATCTGAAAAAATAAGGAATAAAGCCTTGGACAATTTGGTTCCATCTAAAGCGACATTCAACACGCACTGACAGAAATTTTTCATCGAAGAATATATTCACAGACCAAATTGTGAATAATGACTTTGCTGGGGCACAGGCAAGAAATCTATGCTCAAACCCACTCAGACGCTAGGGTACATGTGTCCAGATAGGGGTGGAGTTTCGTTTAGATCAGAATTTAGTAAAACCAACAACAAAGAAAACAGTGAATCTGAAAAATATGGTGGAAATGAATGATAGAACCCAGCAAAGCATAGCAATATTCACAACTGCTGGGCAAGCCTTGAAATACAGTAATGCCCTAAATAATCGACTCCTTAACCACAGCAGAATTATGGGTAACTTTTCAGGTTTTAGTCGGAAATATGGCTTGTTGCCATTCATCGGAAAGCTCTCACTGAGAGCAATGAGCCATATTTCCGACTAAATCCTGAAAAGTTACCCATAATTCTGCTGTGGTTAAGGAGTCGATTATTTAAGGCATTACTGTGTGTTTTGTCATTTGCAGAATGAGGGTCCCCAGAGGGTGAATTTAGTAATACTATCCCACACAGTGGGCTAGCCTCAACAAATTCAGCCTCTGGGAACCTCTTTCTGCTAATATTAGTAGATTTTCCACAGAGAATTCCACTGGTGGAGAATCTACTAAAACAACACAACAAAATGAACCATATGAATCCTACAATGTTCAAACTAACTGCATGGCTATTGTCGACAGACAATTCAGAGAAGAGGGATTTTCGGAACAATCTAGACTTTACTCAAAGCCTCCTGGAGGAGAGGTACTCAATGAGATTACAAATGCAAATTTAGAAAATTCCATAGGTGGTGTCACCAATGGCAACTTGACACCAAATGAAAGTGTCAATGATACTGTAGCTCAACTTGGAAAGGGAATAATTTAATGTATTACAGTCAATGGAGCAATTAGGAATGTGAAAAGTTGAATGTCTAATACTAGTTTATCGACATGAAGATATATATAAAATCTAAGATGGTTGCTGGCGGCTATGTTTTCCAATAAAATTCAAAAGCATTTGATAGCTTTAGTCATGCAAATAGTAAAAAGCAAGATGGCTGCCAGCAACCATGTTTTTTGGCCAAATAACCCCAAAATGACTCGTTCCCATCTACATTCCAATTTCAACATTCATGACAAATTTTATGATGATCAGACTAAAGGTACGACCTGTAGCCCGTGCTAAAGAATTCAGTCATACAAAGAGTAAAATCCAAGATGGCTGCTGGCGGCCATGTTTTTCGGTCGAATGACCCCAAAATGACTCGTTCCCATCAACATGTCAATATTAACATCCATGACAAATTTCATGATGATCAGACTAAAGGTACGACCTGTGGCCCGTGCTAATGGATTAATTTTTTTAATTCAAAATGGCCGCTGGCGGCCATGTTTTTTATCCGAATGACCCCAAAATGACTCGTTCCCATCTACATTCCAATTTCAACAGCCATGACAAATATTATGATGATCAGACTAAAGATACTACCTGTAGCCCGTGCTAAAGGATTTAGTCATACAAAGAGTAAAATCCAAGATGGCTGCTGGTGGCCATGATTTTTGGCCGAATGACCCCAAAATGACTCGTTCCCAATTACATGTCATTATTAACATTCATGACAAATTTTACGATGATCACACTAAAGGTACCACCTGTAGCCTGTGCTAAAGAATTTAGTCATACAAAGAGTAAAATCAAAGATGGCTGCTGGCGGCCATGTTTTTTGGCCGAATGACCCCAAAATTACTCGTTCTCATCTACATGTCAATATTAACATCCATGACAAATTTCATGATGATCAGACGAACAGTACGACCTGTGGTCCGTGCTAATGGATTAAATTTTGAAATTCAAGATGGCCGCTGGCGGCCATGTTTTTCGTCCGAATGACCCCAAAATGACTCGTTCCCATCTACATTCCAATTTCAACAGCCATGACAAATTTTATGATGATCAGACTAAAGGTACAACCTGTAGCCCGTGCTAAAGATTTAGTCATACAAAGAGTAAAATCCAAGATGGCTGCTGGTGGCCATGTTTTTTTGCCAAATAACCCCAAAATGACTCGACTCGTTCCTATCTACATGTCATTATTAACATTCATGACAAATTTTATGATGATCAGACTAAAAGTACGACCTGTAGCCAGTGCTAAAGAATTTAGTCATACAAAGAGTAAAATCCAAGATGGCTGCTGGCGGCCATGTTTTTGGGCCGAATGACCCCAAAATGACTCGTTCCCATCTACATGTCAATATTAACATCCATGACAAATTTCATGACGATCAGACAAACAATACGGCCTGTAGCCCGTGCTAATGGATTGAATTTTGAAATCCAAGATGGCCACTGGCGACCATGTTTTTTTTCCGAATGACCCCAAAATTAATCATTCTGGTCTAAATGTTGATGTCAACAGCTATGACAAATTTCATATAATGATCCGACCAAAGGTACGACCTGTAGCCTGTATTGTTGACGCCTTACGTACACACGCACACACAGACGACGGACGACAAAGCCATGGCAATAAAGTTGAGCTAAAAAGGCTCTTTCAAGGACTGTGTAAATTTTTTGGCAGAATTATTCACTTCTGGATTACAACAAGCCTGATTCATGTGTGTCTGTCATTTGCAGAATGAGGTCCCCAGAGTGTGAATTTAGTGATGCTATCCCGCAATGACCCACATAGCGGGCTAGCATCACTAAATTCACCCTCTGGGGAACTCATTCTGCTTAGGCCTCATCTTCTCTGGAAAGTTTCTTTATTATCAAATTTCTATAGAAACTTCTTTGCAAGATTCTATTTCTTTTTTAAATTAGAGTTTCTATAGAAACTTCTTGGCATAGATTCTATTTCTTTTTTAAATTAGAGTTTCTATATCCCCAAATTGGCATCTATGACACATTGCATAATCGAGGTTCCCAATGGGTGTACATCACACTATTCACCATTTGGGAACTTCAATCTTAGTCTACATGTGTTCTCCTATAGCAGATGAGGTCATGCAGAATGAGGTCCCCAGATGGTGAATTTGGTGATGCTAGCCCACTATGCTAAATTCTCCCTCTGGGGACCTCATTCTGCAAATGACAGACACGCTATAATCAGGCTTGGATTACAATATCAAACTATTGCAGGCTATCGATCAACGTTGTCGGCATCTGTTCCACCAGTCGGCGGCATACCTATTGGACAACATCCACAAATCATAAACAAATATACTCATATAGGCATACAATGTATACTCAAGTACAAAAGTACAAACAAATTTAATGAAATTTCTTCTTCTTCACAGCTTGGCACAGACGGTTTAACATGAAGGGGAGCAAATTGTCTTTCTACCCGATCATCCAAGTGCTCCAAAAAGAAGCTGCACATATCGAGGTAGCAGAAGCAGCGAGGGACCTCGAAACCGATATCAAGAAGACCAACGCAATGTTTTAATATTAATAAATAAATAATGTATTGACTGATTTTTCCATGTTTTATCTTGTTTTTAATCATTAAATAATCAGATGTTTTATCATGTAAACTGTATATATTTACTGTTTTAACTTGTTTTTAATCAATAAATCTTCGTATATGTTTCATCATATATTCACGTTATTATTCCAATTTGTTGCTGTGTTAATTACTATGTATATAAAGTACAAACATAATCTCCATTGTCATCAAAAGACCGGTCCCAAATCAAAGGCAATTAACATGCCATCCAATTAACACCCACGCTACATAATTACCCTAGTAATTGAATAGGGGCCGAACAAGCCCGGCCAAACAAGCCCGACCGAAAGAGCCCTGGACACAAAAGTCCAAGGCCGAAACAGCCCTGAACCGAATCGACCCGCTCCCAGTTTCAATATCAATAAAATATTCCATTAATTTTAGTTTTGTAATTCTAGCTACCCATGCATTCATTTTTGTTTTGATATATCAACAAAACTATGCATAAATTTTAACCATATTATAAACACATCTAAATGACAAGAAGGTGATTGCCTAAATTTAATGTGAGTATATCAGCACTCGTCGACAAAGAAGTTATAATACAAAAAACAAAATACTAAACACCCTCCCGCCCCATTCTCAGAAAAAGTCTGATGAGAAACAAGGAATCTCTGTTGAATGGCCTTGTTTAGTTGTTACATTAATTTAAGAAATTATGGCAAAATATCACAAAATTCATGAAGAGGGAATAAATGAGTACACGCTTCAAATTTATAGCTGTAATCATGCATTAAGTCATTTGACAGTGCAAATATATAAGGCTGACTGTGCAAATTAGGCTAACGCAGTTAATTAATGCAGATGTCAGTGGAAGGGTTAATTTGTAAAAGTGTGTTCAAAGGTAGGTAACTCTATTTATATTAAAAAATAATGTGCAACATCTTATACCACAAAATGCAGTCTTAACACCACATTGCTGTCATCGAACGATCTAATTTCGATTTATACCACCCATTAAGTATAAGCAAAATTTCGACATCTTTGTTTTGCTTACCAGTAAGAATTGCGACAGAAATAACCCCTTTCTTTTTTGCTGTGTTATCGTTATCGGCCATTTTTTTTCCTCTATAAGCCTAGCCTATTAAAAAGCACTTTCTTTATTTCCTTGTTCTATATTAATATCGATAAAACCACAAATTACATATTTATCTCATAATTACTAGGGTATATATATAGGAATAATTATAGGGGTGAGTCAAGTTTTGTTGAATTTTATGTTATTTTAGGATTTAGAGAGTTCATGAATATCCGCGGGAAATTCAACTAAACTTTTGCTATTTTCGTGTATTTTCTGACACGAAACACATTTTTCAGCCCCAATTTTACAACTATTTGGATATCAGCATAGACGAAATAGAAAGATTATATCATGGTCTACATTTTGGCAGTGCCAGAGCCAATAGACATGGCATATCATGATATCAGTCGGTCATTCTCTCGAGTCCACGAGACACGACCAGTGGCAGTGACCAAATCACAAAACCAAGAACTGCAGAAGGGGGCGTGTCCATACGTAGTCGCATTCATTTCCCATTTTGTGGGGATTTGACACAGCACTTGTCAACAGCGGCATACATTCATTGACATGTCGGTCAACTTATTTAGAGAAAATTAACAATGGTATTTGCATGGTTATTATTTAATATATGTTTGTGTCAAACTTTCAAAGTTTGTGTTTGTTCTATATTAATGTTTATTTTGTGCACTAAGTAAGTTAACACACAGTCCCTAGGAATCACTGTCTGACTGTTAGTTGAATAAAATATTATTTAATAATATTAAATCAATATATTATAGTTAGTTATTATATTAATATATATACTATAATAGCTTATATCTATATAGTAGAGGTAATATATCTAGATCTATTTGTTATATTTTAATCAAATTTAATATTACATGGACAGTGATTCCTAGGACTGTGGTTAACACAACACAAATTTCACAATTTACAAAATATGTACTATACAGCACTTGGTCTGATTATCAACAGGTGAGCATAGGAATACGCCTACAGGAGAAGTTGCCCCCCCCCCCCCCACGCAAAGTTGGCCCCATACGAAGACGGCCCCATGGAAAGACGGCCCCAGAGAAGTCGGCCCCAAAAATAGCAGAACCATTAATGGCATTATTTAAAATCATTCTTTATTTATTTGATGATATAAATTTCTTTCCAATAAAATAGTTTAAATATTGGAGAAAATCAGAAGAAAAGACTGCCATAAATTTTTTTTCGAAACCGCATGCTTCCTAGCTATTATAGTCAAATGATCATAATTAATCCAAGCAAAATTTTTTTAATTTATTTTACAATGTGGGGGGAAAAGTTGCAAAATGGGTTCATATTTAAAACCAGGCTGTTAACCCTTTCATGATGGGAGTGGTGCTGGTGCAGCATTAATGATCCTGTGCCACGGCATTCTCTCCCATAAGGAGCCTCGCATATGTACTATATGTACTCAGTACTGGCTTACAAGGTCAATGTAAATATTGTTAGGCCAATGTATTCTCTTATATATGTGAGTATCCCTTTGGGAGACTCGCATATATAAGAGAATGCATTGGCACAGGGTTTTCAAACCTCTTTTTTTTTCTTCTTTTTTTAAAATCCCCACAACGCACAAGGTAATAACAGCCCTTCCTTAATGTATTGTAAATTTACAGATATACTATGTAATAATGAATATATAGTCTATCTAGATATAATATTGTAAAGGCACTTTATTTTATATTCTTTTATTTAAGTTTTTATTTATCATATGGCCTGGCAATTATGGCAAGCCGTTTTCACATTTTCGATTGATTTGGACTTAAGTCCAATTATTTGGACTTAAGTCCAAATAATTGGACTTAAGTCCAAATAATTGGACTTAAGTCCAAATAGCGAATTGTACTTAAGTCCAAATACCACATAATTGTGAATTCGGCGAGGAATTGTACTTAAGTCCAAATGAATTACACTTAAGTCCAAATACCGATATTTTCATCTATTTGGACTTAAGTCCAATTCCTTGCCGAATTAACAATTATGTGGTATTTGGACTTAAGTACAATTCATTTGGACTTAAGTCCAATTCATCTGTATAAGAAACACCCCCATCAGATATTAAGCAGGTCTGGTTTTGCTCATAGGGCGGAGTTGTGGGAAAATGGCCGTTTACATGTGGGTCTAATTCTTGTTGATCTTGTTAATTGTTACCTTTCTCAACATATATAATGAATCAGCTCGAATGGACCAGATCCTATCAACAATAGCCCGTGTTGTAAGAAGTTCGGAACGATTTTTAACATATGATGATGGAAATGAGTCGCAAACTGGAGACAGAACAAGAACTCAAGGGGAATTGACACAGTGCCTAGTAAACGAAACTGCGTGTAGCCTACACTACATGCTGTCAAATAACAATTGAATCAAGTCGTGAATTAATTTTACTTCATTCATGCATGCAGTTAGCATTTATTAAGATGCCAATTCGGATTCGAAACATTTTCAATCTCGGCATGCCGAAAACAAGCCATGTGGCAAAGGGGACGTACGGAGTTAGTCTTGGAGTCAGGAATGCCCTGGTTAGTACGGAGTTTGACTGTCAATCAAAACTTGCAGGAATATACTATTACAAAGAAGGGGACTATCGTTTCAAACCAGATGAATTGGACTTAAGTCCAAATGAATTGGACTTAAGTCCAAATCAATTCACTAATTGGACTTAAGTCCAAATAATTGGACTTAAGTCCAATTATTGGACTTAAGTCCAATTATTGGACTTAAGTCCAATTCATTTGGACTTAAGTCCAATTATTTGGACTTAAGTCCAATTATTTGGACTTAAGTCCAAATAATTGGACTTAAGTTCAAATCAATCAAAAATGTGAAAACGGCTTGCCATAGGCAATAACAGGAGTCAGACTGCTTTGTACAAATCTCGCATATAGGAGTGGCTGTCTTGAATAGTCTTAGGGAAGCTTTCACCACAACTCTACCTTCCCCACATTGGACACAAAAATACTAAGTCAATACCTCTATAAAACTGATATAGACTTTATTCTAGTTAGTTGAAATTATTATTTACAAATTATAATCAGGACTATTATATATGATTGATTCTTGGTATAATTTAGTACATGCATGTAGAATTAAGTAGTTATTCCATAATAACATGTTGCGTTAAAGCATGAGTTCCCTGTATGTGAACAATATTGACCTGCTAAAACAATTCCCACCTCCCTGCACCTTCCCACAAATCATCATGTTTCATCCAATTTTCATACTGGGGTTACATGTTTCAGTGCCTAACTATCAGAAAATTTAACAACAGATTGTTGAGAATTTGTATGAAACAATCAATTGTCATATATGTCCAAAGCCATTTAATTTCTATTAATTAACACCCCAAACATTTCAAATTGAGTTAATACACATATTCCATACCCATTAGTCTAAAAGACTTTGTGTTAAAGTTGCCTATTTTCGAGGAATCATGTTTTTGGATGTTTGCTAGTCCACTATCCCTGGTTTGGTGAGTTTTGTGAGTGCGATTTTGCAAGTTAATTAGGCTAATGACTCATTGAATTGAAACCAGCAACTTAAACTAAGAGAAACTGGAAGAATAAAGTCAAGTTGGGAGAATGAGATTTGGTAATTTTCAGACTGTAAATTGGGAATTTGGAATTTTTTTTATTTTGCAAATAAAAAGTTTACGTGGGGCCGTCTGGCGAGTAGGGGGGGGGGGGGGGGGGGGGGGGGGGGTTACCGGAAACAAAGCTATGTTTTTTTATGCCTTAGTCTAGTGCTCTGACAAATTCAAGATATTAACAATATTTAGTATTGAACCTTTCAATTGATCTGAATTGTGAAGCTTTCTAGATTGAATTGTCAATGACCCAATGGAATTCAGAATAAAAAAAATTTAAAAATTTAAAAAATCCCTACCTACCTAGCCTAATTATTTTAGACCATGTAACCCTAAACACAGGTATTCGTTTTTTGGCCTAATTATTTTATCTGAACCAAAGTTGGTATGTGTATTTCCCAGCTAAAGATACAGGCCAAGTTCGAATATGGGTTCCATCCAATTATTTTTACATGAGTTACGGCCCTTTTTCGACTTAGATTTTGACCATCTGTTAATATTTTTGGTTTCCGACCGATAACTCCAGTTTGGATTATTTGATCTGAACCAAAGTTGTTATGTGTATTTCCCAGCTAAAACTACAGGCCAAGTTCGAATATGGGTTCCGTCCAATTATTTTTACATGAGTTACGGCCCTTTTTCGACTTAGAATTTGACTATCTGTTAACATTTTTGGTTTCCGACCGATAACTCCAGTTTGGATTATTTGATCTGAACCAAAGTTGGTATGTGTATTTCCCAGCTAACGATACAGGCCAAGTTCGAATATGGGTTCCGTCCAGTTATTTTAATGTGTGTTACAGCCCTTTTTGTCCACCGACCCAACGGGTTCGGAGGACTATTATAATCAGCCTGTGCGTGCGTCCGTCCGTCCGAGGTTTCCGGATGATAACTTTAGTTAGAGTGAAAGAAATTAAATTAAATTTGTTATGTGGGTTTACTAGCAGAAAAGACAGGTCAAGTTCGAATTCTGGTTCCGTCCGACAATTTTCACCAGAGTTATGCCCCTTTTTCGACTTAGAATTTAACCGTCTGTTAACATTTTTGGTTTCAGACCGATAACTCCAGTTTGGATTATTTGATCTGAACCAAAGTTGGTATGTGTATTTCCCAGCTAAAGATACAGGCCAAGTTCGAATATGGGTTCCGTCCAATTATTTTTACATGAGTTACGGCCCTTTTTCGACTTAGAATTTGACCGTCTGTTAACATTTTTGGTTTCCGACCGATAACTCCAGTTTGGATTATTTGATCTGAACCAAAGTTGGCATGTGTCTTTCTCCCAACAAAACACAGGTCAAGTTCGAATTTGGGTTCCGCCCGCCAATTTTCACCAGAGTTATGTCCCTTTTTGACTTATAATTTTTGCCAATTTGAGGTTTCCGGATGATAACTTTAGTAAATGTGTACTGAATGAAATTAAATTTGGTATGTAGGTTTACTAGCACCAAAAACAGGTTTTTATGCGCAAACAACGGTCGTATCAAGCCGACACTTAGAGGCAGACATGAGGTCTACCGACCTTTTATTCGACTTAGAATTTGACCAATTTCATAACATTTCGGTTTCCGACCGATAACTCCAGTTTTGATTATTTGATCTGGACCAAAGCTGGTATGTGTATTTCTCAGCTAAAACTACAGGCCAAGTTCGAATATAGGTTCTGTCTAGTTATTTTCACATGAGTTACAGCCATTTTTCGACTTAGAATTTGACCGCTTTTTGGCATTGAAATTAGGGGTATATCAGATATTCTTCAAATGTAAGCCCAAAGTATTATTTTATATTGCGGTAGTACAATTCGAAATATCTAAAGGGCGTATTTTGCCACGCCCTAGCGATGCTCTTGTTCAAAATGTTGGTCTGAAATTTCCCAATTCTCGGGCAATTTATTTTTCAATTCAGTGAGGAAGGGAGGCTTTTATTTTTATTTTTTTCTGCACATAGTAAGCAAGGACAATGATACCTTCCTCTGAATAACTAGAAAATGTAGAGCAAAGAAACTCTTATGCATTTAAACTCATTTAATCTTATCAAGGGCATATCCAGGCCAGTTTTCATACCATTTACCAGTTTGGGCGCCCAAACTCCAGGCGCCAAAAAAAATAATTGGGGATTTGTTTTTGTTTTTGTTTTTCAATTCAGGTCCCTATTCATATCATAACAAGATGAAAAAAAAGGTTTATATATTTATGTATATTGACATAAGACATTTAAGTTTACAAAAAGATTTAAGTATAACAGATGGAATCATACTTTAAAGTATGTTTGGCTTTATCTAGCTTTCATCTGTGAAAACTTCAAATACATATGTAGTTTGAGTTCAGGTTTGTTATCATTCAGACTTCAGTATTTCGATAAAATTCAAGTGAAATTACACAATACAGTACAGGAACAATGACAATTTGATAAATCAACCTGGCTATCTGGCGGGATCTCATAATACCAAATGAATAATTAACATACAGATTAGTAATAATAGTAATTACTAACTTAATAGATATTGTTTCTGCACTACTAGTATATTATGTATGCGTCTCTCTGTTGAATTTTAGAAAATAGCCTATTATATGAGTTGGAGTATTAGGAGTAATCAATTGAACCAAAAGATATCTGACAATAAGTTATATTCATTTCTAATCCCATACATATATAAACATTTCCAAAGTTACGCTAAAGAAACTTGATCAAATTGACCTCTCAGTAAAATTCAAAATACTGACTCAGAGAGAGAGCCCTAGATTAGCTCTCAATGCAATGAACCTCCCCTTAGGCCTTCGGGATATGCCTTTGGCATATCATTGCCCGAAAACAGGTGTCTCCAAAAAATCCCCGGATCCTTCACTGCTCATATAAAAACTCGCTGTAACAGGCTCCCTTTGGGAGGCTTTATTCAGCATCAGAGAGGCCCCTGTGTGCGCTTGGCACACATTTTGATCTTAAATGTTTAAACGTTTAAACAGTATGATTTAAATTTTTTTTTTTTTTTTTTTTTTTTAGATTGAGCTCCTTGCTCAAATTAACAAATTTTTATTTCGTTTTAGCTCAACTTTACTTGTAAAGTTTGAGCTGTTGCCATGGGTTGGTATCCATCGTCTGTGTGTGCGTGTGTGTCTGTGTATTCGTCTACAATTTCCATTAGCACGGGCTGGATGGCTGTTGAGATTGACATGTAGATGGGAACGAGTCATTTTGGGGTCGTTCGGCAAAAAAACATGGCTACCAGCAGCCATCTTGGATTTCAAAATTCAATCCATTAGCACTGTCTACAGGCCGGAGTGGTTGTCTGTTCATCATGAAATTTGTTGTTGTTGTTAATATTGACATGTAGATTGGGAACAAGTCATTTTGGGGTAATTTTTACCTTAAGTTTGGAAAGTCCCACTAGAACCAAAGAACTATATTGCGAAATGGTGTGATTTGGTTATTTTATCAACACAAATGTACATGGACAACATTGACACAACAACATGCATGGCAATTTACGTCAAACACAATGGTTATAATTTGCTGCAATTTTGACGAGTAGCTTATGAAAATTGTCACACAAATGAAATTTGACTTTGGGGCGATCAGTTTTCGCCATTTTGGCTGGAAAACCCCACGCTAAATATAGAAACCACAGACTATACCCAGCCGGTGACAGTCAGAAAGGAAGTATGACTGGTGCGCTCTGGTTGAGATTGGCTGTTGACATTGACATGTAGACGAGAACAAGTCATTTTGGTGTCATTCGGCAAAAAAACATGGCCACCAGCAGCCATCTTGGATTTTATTCTTTGCATGACTATATCCATTAGCACGGGTTACAAGTCATACCTTTGGTCAGATCATTAGTAAATTTGTCATGGCTATTGACATTAACATGTAGATGGGAACGAGTCATTTTGGGGTCATTCGGCAAAAAAACATGGCCACCAGCGGCCATCTTGGATTTCAAAATTCAATCATTTAGCTACAGGCTGGAGTGTTCGTCTGATCATCATGAAATGTGTCATGGATGTTAATATTGACATGTAGATTTTTGGGGTCATTCGGGCCAAAAATCATGGCTGCTGGCAGCCATCTTGGATTTTATTATTTGCATGACTAGATGTTGATAGATGTTGATATCTAGTATTACTTAGACTTTCAACATTCTGCATTCCTAATCACTCCATTGACTAACACATAAAATTATCCCCTCTTTCATTTTAATTTTTAATTTTTTTTATCAAAATTTTGAAAACTAACACCCCATTATAACCTCCGCCAGTGTATCCTGAGTCACCGCACCAAATTTGGTTGAAATCGGTCCAGAGGTCTGGGAGAAAAATCCGAACAGACAGACTGACAGACAGATCCTACTCTTTTATATACCAGTACATAGATTACATTGTACTACTAATGTATGACGGCATTACCTAACATTTTATAATGCCCCTGACCATTAACTATTGTTATTGATGTCTATAAACAGATACCTCTCCATTCTACTATGTGATCCAGAATTTCTACCAGTGCCTTTCAATTGTCTAGAGTTACAATTTGTAATTTAAGTCACGCAAAGTAAATTTCTTTAAAAATTATATTACAAGCAGATTTAAAAAAGTTAAAGACTGCTGTGCATTGTATGTAGAGGATCTTCAACGAGTCCCCAGTTTATAGCGGAATTTACAAAATGAGTTCAGTAAATAAGGTCTGGACCGAGCCTTTGGCGAGGTCCAGACATAATTTACTGGACGAGTTTTGTAAATTTCGCTATAAACTGGTGACGAGTTGTAGATTCTATTTATTACAGGATCCAAAACCTTGACAAAACAAACTTAAATCAACAAATGGGACGCGAAACGAACATTCTTCTATAAGGCATGCAATGTCGTTTCACATAACTATGCGTTGTTTGCCCACGTAAAGAAATAGTCCCAGATAAATAAAGACTCTTTGGCCTATTTAATGGCATATATTTAATGAATAACTTTTCAAACTCTTCATTCATTATAGTAAATATAGTTTGTTGGAAAAATATTGGAAGCCGTAGTATTTTGAGATGTAGCTTCTGGAATGTAAACAGACGACAAATCGGGTCAAAGGTCACCTGGCACTATTTCCTGTTATTAAACGAATGTTTAATATATCACAATTTATTGAATGGGTTTATTGAACGGAATAAGGGTAGGATCATGTAATAAATAAACTCTTTAAAATGGGTCATGTAGTTTAATTAATATAGTTCATGGTATTTGAACATGGCACTTAAATTGTATTGAACTTTTAATATACATGTACCATTATATAATAACTAACTTTTAAGAGAATCAAATGTTTGTCATGTTTGAAAACTTAATCTGATTTGAGGTGAAGGGAGCGAACAGTTCAATACAACAACTTAATGTGTACGATATGATTTTAATTTTCCAATGTGACTACCTTACTCGTATTTAAATTCGCGCAGTACTATTTTTCGCTCAGTTTTGAATTCGCGCACTTTAAATACGCGCACCTAGCTGCGCGAATTCAAAACTGGCAAAAATATTTTCGTAATATTTCTGTGATATTTTCATATATCTTGGAGCTGATGACAGTTTCGGTTCTTAGTCATTTCTGGAGATAGTATATGTGTATATTAAACACCATCGTGCTGGATTTACATCGTGTAGACAATAAATTAGTACATGTAACTACATACATCATAATTTTGTGGCGACCTGGAATATTAGTATTTCTTATACAAGCATTTCAACAATGTATATGTTACCATGAATTGTTGCTTGGCATTGTGAGCAATGGTCTTGATAGCGTTTGGCCGAATGTACATATATGCCGACGGGGTGCGCGAAAAATAGTACTTCGCGAATTTAAATACGAGTAAGGTATGTCCCTACTTCATCTTACAACTGGATTATTCCAAATGAAGACAAAATGATTTGTGATTATTCCAAATGATTATGACAATATGATTTGTGAAGGAGTTGATTGTTTCTGTATACACTGTACATGTATATTCCAGCCTGTTTGTGCTTGGGGGTTAAAAGTTGGGGGTGGGCACTATATTGTTGAGATAATTGGAAGATATTGTGAAAAAAAAAGGAAAAATAAGAAAAAGTTTAACCCACCTTCCTACCCTATTTTTTAGCTCAAATTTTCTTTGAAAAGTTTGAGCCTTTGCCGTGGGTTGGTGTCCATCAACAATTTCCTTTGGCTCACCCTACAGGCGCATCCCTCATCTGATCATCACCAAACTTCATGGATCTTCGGGGTGATCTCTAGATGGGAGCCATCAATTTTATCCGAAATTGGTAAAAAAAACATGGCCGCCAACAGCCATCTTGGATTTCAAATTTGAATACATTAGCCTACCCAGCAGACTGCATTTATTGGAGAAATGTTTTGAAAATTTACAGGCATGTTTAGGATCACCTCTAGATGGGAGCTGTCAAATTTTAGCGATTTTCGATGAAAAACATGGACAGCTGGCATCCATCTTGAATATTACTCTTGGCATGACTAAATTCTACAGACCACATCCCTCATCTAATTGCCACTGAACTTCATACACTTCTGGGTGACCTCTAGATGGGAGCCATTGAATATTTATCAAATATGATAAAAAACATGGCCACCAGCAGCCATCTTGGATTTCCATCGACACACACTGCAGTCCGCATATATCTAAGAAATGTTTTGTAAATTAACAGTCATGATTAGGATCACCTCTAGATGAGAGATATCAAATTTGAACGATTTTCGATTAAACACATGGCTGCCAGCAGCCATCTTATATTTTACTCTTTGCATGACTAAATCCTTTGGCACTTCCTACAGACCAGTTCCCTCATCCGATCATCACCAAACTTGATGCATCTTCAGGTTGACCTCTAGATGTGACCATCAATGTTTTCCGAAATTCGTTGAAAAAAACACGGCTGCCAGTGGCCATCTTGGATTATACTCTTTGCACGACTAAATCCTTCAGCACAACCTACCAGCCACATGCCTCATCCGATCGTCGCAAAACTTCATAAGGATCTTTGGGGTGACCTCTAGATGGGAGCCAACAATGTTTCCGAAATTTGTTAACAAACAATGCTGCCAGTGGCCATTTTGGATCTTACTCTTTGCATGACAACCTATAGGACACATCCCTCATCTGATATTTAAATACGAGTAAGGTATGTCCCTACTTCATCTTACAACTGGATTATTCCAAATGAAGACAAAATGATTTGTGATTATTCCAAATGATTATGACAATATGATTTGTGAAGGAGTTGATTGTTTCTGTATACACTGTACATGTATATTCCAGCCTGTTTGTGCTTGGGGGTTAAAAGTTGGGGGTGGGCACTATATTGTTGAGATAATTGGAAGATATTGTGAAAAAAAAAGGAAAAATAAGAAAAAGTTTAACCCACCTTCCTACCCTATTTTTTAGCTCAAATTTTCTTTGAAAAGTTTGAGCCTTTGCCGTGGGTTGGTGTCCATCAACAATTTCCTTTGGCTCACCCTACAGGCGCATCACTCATCTGATCATCACCAAACTTCATGGATCTTCGGGGTGATCTCTAGATGGGAGCCATCAATTTTATCCGAAATTGGTAAAAAAAACATGGCCGCCAACAGCCATCTTGGATTTCAAATTTGAATACATTAGCCTACCCAGCAGACTGCATTTATTGGAGAAATGTTTTGAAAATTTACAGGCATGTTTAGGATCACCTCTAGATGGGAGCTGTCAAATTTTAGCGATTTTCGATGAAAAACATGGACAGCTGGCATCCATCTTGAATATTACTCTTGGCATGACTAAATTCTACAGACCACATCCCTCATCTAATTGCCACTGAACTTCATACACTTCTGGGTGACCTCTAGATGGGACCCATTGAATATTTATCAAATATGATAAAAAACATGGCCACCAGCAGCCATCTTGGATTTCCATCGACACACCCTGCAGTCCGCATATATCTAAGAAATGTTTTGTAAATTAACAGTCATGATTAGGATCACCTCTAGATGAGAGATATCAAATTTGAACGATTTTCGATTAAACACATGGCTGCCAGCAGCCATCTTATATTTTACTCTTTGCATGACTAAATCCTTTGGCACTTCCTACAGACCAGTTCCCTCATCCGATCATCACCAAACTTGATGCATCTTCAGGTTGACCTCTAGATGTGACCATCAATGTTTTCCGAAATTCGTTGAAAAAAACGCGGCTGCCAGTGGCCATCTTGGATTATACTCTTTGCACGACTAAATCCTTCAGCACAACCTACCAGCCACATGCCTCATCCGATCGTCGCAAAACTTCATAAGGATCTTTGGGGTGACCTCTAGATGGGAGCCAACAATGTTTCCGAAATTTGTTAACAAACATGGCTGCCAGTGGCCATTTTGGATCTTACTCTTTGCATGACAACCTATAGGACACATCCCTCATCTGATCATCACCAAACTTCATAAGGATCTTCAAGTGACCTCTAGATGGGAATCGACGATAATTTCTGAATTTTGTTAAAAAACATGGTGGCCAGTGGCCATCTTGGATTTTAGTCTTTTCACGACTAAAATCCACACCCTACATGCCACATCCCTAATTCATACTTCATATGGTTCTTTGGTGTGACCTCTAGATGGAAGCTGTCCAAATATTCTGAAATTTGTTTAAAAAAAACATGGGAGCCTGGAGCCATCTTGGATTTCACATTTGAATCCAACCGCACACCCTGCAGCCCACATTTGGTGGAGAAATGTTTGAAATGAAATTAATTTCATTTACATAATGAAATTCATTTACCTAAAACGTTTTGACTTTCCTTCTTTATCATTAAATTGACTGCTCAGCATAAAATTATTAACACCTCCCCAAGTTGAGCTACTGTGTTATTGACACTTTCATTCTTCAGTCCATTTGCCAAAACAAAGGTATTTTAGGCCTAAACAGAGATGTATTTTCCCAGAAATGTTTTCTGACTTGAAATTCAATCCATTAGCACTACAGGCCGAACTGATCATCATGAAATTTGTCATGGGTGTTAATATTGACATGTAGATGGGAACGAGTCATTTTGGGTCATTCGGCTATAAAACATGGCTGCTGGCAGCCATCTTGGATTTTACTCTTTGCATGACTAAATCCTTTGGCACACCCTACAGTCCATTTCCCTCATCCGATCATCCCCAAACTTCATACTGATCTTGATATTGATCTACTAGATGGGAGCTATCAAATGGCCATCTGGGATTTTATTTTATATATATCTCTTCATGTTGATGATCTGGTATTAGAAATTTAAATTTTCCGCATTTCTAATCGCTCCATTGACTGTAACACAGGAGTTATGGCAACCTTCTCATTCTGTAGGATTATCTTGTTTGCAAGATCATGTAATCTCTGACTATACTCATATCCATGCCTATCAGCATATCCGGTATGTCACAAGTTAAACTGCTTGCGATTGATATAAGGGCCTGCAAAAAACATTATGTTCACTTAATATAAATAGATTGATTAAAAAGTATTGATTATGGCTGCTGATCTGATATGTCTCCTAGAAATAAAAAATAATTAAAAAAATTAGCACGCATGCATGCTTTTCAAAATGTTTTGTCCTTAGAAATGGGAAATTGACTTTACGTGGCCTTAGTACACAATTACTAATTTTAACAAGAGCATGAGGATCAGCTAATCATTTTCTTAAATGCAGTCCTCTGCTTCATGGCCACAAAGTCTCTTTTCACACATTACACATATATGTTACAGCTCAATGTTTTGCATGTTATTATCCAATACATATCTATGGACATGTTGGTAAAAACAATAAATATAAAAAATAAATAATAAATAAATATATTTTTTTGATTTTTTTTTGGTCATAACATCAGACATCGAAATAAAAATGCCTAAGACGGCCCTTTTCATTTATTGCGGCAGGGCCTGAGAACTAAAAACTTTTTGTTTTGTTTGCCTTATAAAAATAATTTGTTATCTCTGAGGCTGATGAAATGCAGCCTCATGTGAGTTGAGAAGAGTTAACGCTCTAATCAGTAAAGTGTACCACATTATTTTGTCAACAGCTGACGTATATTTTTAACTGGGCTGATAAACAATTGTACATGTTTCTATTTGAAGATGCCAGCCTCTGACGATGTATTAATAAGGATAGATGGTCTTTGTGAGCCACCAACTATCGATGGCATCAAATCCACAAATGGAAAACCTGAATGTGACAAAAATACCCTGTCGCAATTTACTCTGGGTGTGCCTGTGGATAAAAGGAATATGAGTGCCAGTACTGAAAATCTACATGTTGATGTACGACTATTGGAAGAGGTATGTTTATCAAGCCTAACTAGCATATTTATTGATGATGAGTAATGCACTGTACAGTAATGCTCTAAGTAATCGACTCCTTAACCACAGCAGAATTATGGGTAACTTTTCAGGATTTAGTCGGAAATATGGCTTGTTGCCATTCATCAGAAAGCTCTCCCCGAGAGCTTTCCGATGAATGGCAACAAGCCATATTTCCGACTAAATCCTGAAAAGTTACCCATAATTCTGCTGTGGTTAAGGAGTCAATTACTTAGAGCATTACAGTGATTACTGTATTTATATCACAGGTAAATGTTAATATGGGAGACCAAATTCACTTTTAATAGCTAACTCCTCTCAACAAAAATGAATTTCTCTTGACTAGAATTGTGACCATCGAGTTTCTCTTAAGAGGCATTGCATTCTTATTAAGAAAAATTGAATTTTCCTTGAGAAAAAATTAATTTCTCTTAATTAAGGAGGCGCCCCATTTGTGAAATTAAAAAAAATCTCAGTTTCAAACTATCAATTTTAAGGGGAATATTATTGTCCTCTATAACCAATGTATGCTATAGTATTATAACAACACCTGTTCACCTTTTTTAACAGCTAATTGTTCTCAATAAAAATTAATTTCTCTTGACTTATGGCCATCGAATTGCATTCTTATTAAGAAAAATTGAATTCTTCTTAAGAAAAAATTTATTTCTCTAATAACAAAAAATAAATTCCTCTTAACAGAAATTAATTTCTCTTAAGAATTAGTTCAGAACTGTTAAGAAGAATTGAAGTTCTCTTAACAGAAATTCTAAAGCAAACAAATTATTAATATTCCCAAACACTATTGACTGGATCGTCCCACATACATTGAGGTAAATGATGCTGCAATACCAATTCTTCATAAAGGCCCGGATGGCCTTCACTGTGGGTATTACTGTTAAAATAGTCGCATACGTTAAAACTGCCATAAACAGAAAGAATATTAAAATATGGACAGACCCTGTTCTTATACCAATATAAATATCGCATAAATACAGTAATGCCCTAATTAATCGACTCCTTTAACCACAGCAGAATTATGGGTAACTTTTCAGGATTTAGTCGGAAATATGGCTTGTTGCCATTCATCACTCAGAGCTTTCCGATGAATGGCAACAAGCCATATTTCCGACTAAATCCTGAAAAGTTACCCATAATTCTGCTGTGGTTAAAGGAGTCGATTAATTAGGGCATTACTGTAGTATGTTATTGTCAAGTTTGTATGCTTTGTTATGTAAACAAAATCTCATAATGTTATAGATATCTTTTATGTAAACTTTTTTCTCATGACGTCCGTAACAATCAAATTACATTTCAATGCCCCATTAACCCTTTACCCAACAGAACGGCCCTGTGCCAATGCATTCTCTTATATATGCGAGGCGACCTATGGTCGACTCGCATATATAAGAGAATGCATTGGCACAGGACATAACTGTAACTATCACAATGTGGGCCGGTTCCAATGATATCCATATTTGTATGGTTCTATTGAGACAGACCGAAGATATTTTAGGCTGTTGAAGCTTTATTTGGCCGGTTTTGGCCAGTTTGTTGGGTAAAGGGTTAATCAGTCTACTTTGATCAATTGGACAATCTGAATAACCTTGTATTATATAAGATAGGATACAGCTTCAATAGCTAGATCTGCCCATGACCATTTTATGTTGGGAATAATAAAATATAAAAAATAAAAATTTACCTTGATAATTTTGTGAAGAACCAGTTGGAAGAAGAGTTTTATTTTTTGTTAAGAAAAATTTAATTCTTAAGTGAAATTGAATTTCTCTAATAACAGTAATTTCCTTATTATCGTTGCAATTTCTATTAAAAAAAATTTGAATTTCCTCTTAACAGTAATTCAATATCTCTTACGAATTATGAATTTGGTCTCTCATACAGAAGTCTTGTTACTATATATATGATTTAAAACCCTACATAATTTAAATCAAGCCTGAGTTCAAATCTAGTTATCATTATCCCCCAACTATTTTCCAAGATAATACTGCGTCCGTCTGTTTGTCCATGTGTCCGTCCGTCTTTACGAATGGTATGTTTTGGGACTTTTTTCTGGCTCTTTAGACTTTTTGAAAGTCCCACAAATTTAATGTATTTTGTCTCATTGTTAAGTCTCACATGTTAAAATTGGATTGAGACAAAAGTCCCAATACCCCATGGACATCTTTTGACATGGACATTTTTGGACACTCCTGGAAAGATACCTTATTGTTGTGGGACTTATAAACATTTCATGACTGGAGCATCCTGAAAATTTTGCGAAAAACATGTGCCAATGCATTCTCTTATATATGCAAGTTTCCTATAGGGAGCCTCGAATATATAAGAAAATACTTTGGCTTAACAATATTTACTGTAAGCCAGTGCATTCTCTTATATGTGCGAGGCTTCCTTTGGGAGACTCGCATATATGAGAGAATGCTCTTTAATGCACCAGCGCAGCTCCCACCATTAAAGGGTTAAAAGTCCCATAAACCAGAAAAAGTCCCAGAACATGATTGGTCAATTTCAAATGTTTCTCTAAATTGCCAGGAGTTATGGCCCTTTTGGATTTAGAATGCGCCATTTTTTAATTATTGGTTTCTGGGTCTTTTCGGATCTTCAGTCACCTTGAAACTTGGTATTTTGTGGTTTAGTCCCAGAAGAGGCAGTTCATACAAACACAATATGGAAGTCCCATTACTCTTGTCAAAGGTCCCACATACTGGAAGTCCCACAACTACCATTTTGTTGGTCTTAGCATCCATCCGTCCATCCACACAGATATCTCAGCCATAGGTTATCCGATCTGAATGAAAAATGTATGTAGGTTTGACATCATTAAAGGTACTCTATCCGATAAAACTCCTCTCAATTACTATTTCAATGGCTTCGGGGGTCAAAAATATTTGATTCGAGTCGAGGAAGTCACCCATCAAAGCTCAGATTTGTTAGATATCGATTTTAGAAATCTATTATTTTTCATTATCGGGAATTCTTTCTGGCCCAAAAGACAGTCAAAATTTCGTTATTATTACCACTTGATTATAGAGTTATCCATCCTTGTCTGTTTGAATAGAGTTTTGGTGTAAAATCTCGAGCAGGTTACCAAATTGACGGCAGTTATTAGTACTCATCTCGAGCAATTAACAAATTTCAAAAATCAATATCTAATAACTCTGAGCTTTGTTTAATGGGTTCCTCGACTCGAATCAAATATTTTTTACCCCCAAAGCCAAAGAAATAGTAATATAGGACCCTCTGATCGGATTGTTGTTGTTGGAATCTGTTGAGATGGGGACCCTCTTTACGGATTGAGTACCTTAAAGCTTTCAAAAGGGGGTCAATGACGTTGTTCACATTTTTCGTTCTAGAGTTATCCTTTATTTATCTGGAAATGTGAGTTTTTTTGTCCGTCCATATAGATATCTCAGGAATGGTTTATCGGATCTGATTGAAATCTGGTATGGAGGGTCACCATCACAACTGCTTTCAATGACAATCCCCTTTCTGAGCTGGAGCTGGAGTTATCCTACATGTACTTTGTTTATATGGAAATCTGGATTTTTCGTCCATCTGTCCAGATATCTCAGTCCTGGGTTATTGGATCTAAATGAAGTTTGGTATGGAGGTTCATCATCATAACTGCTTTCAAATGAGGGGCAATAACTGTGTTCGCCTTTTCTGATCTAGAGTTATCCTTCTTTGTTTATCTGGAAATCTGGATTTTTCGTCCATGCGCGCAGCTATCTGCGGACACTATTAATACTGAACACAACCACACATAACTGAACATAACCGAAAACAAGTTAAAATAAGGTGTTTAAGAGGGAAATATAAGAAATAAAGTGTGTAGGGATGTGTTTGTATATGTAAGCTAGTGATTTGTGAAGTTTGAAGCAATTAGGGCCATTAAAAGTTACGATAATGATAGTTTTATCACCATCGGCGCATAAGCCAGAATTCAGCCAGAATGCGGCTAACTATGAATACCGAACACAAGTTCAAATAAGGCGTATATAAGGAAAATATATGATAAATAAATTTATAACTTCATAGACTCAGAATTGACTGATTATTCTGGTCACTAACTAAAATACAGTAATGCCCTAACTAATCGACTCCTTAACCACAGCAGAATTATGGGTAATTTTTCAGGATTTAGTCAGAAATATGGCTTATTGTCATTCATCGGAAAGCTCTCACTGAGAGCTTTCCGATGAATGGCAACAAGCCATATTTCCGACTACATCCTGAAAAATTACCCATAATTCTGCTGTGGTTAAGGAGTCGATTATTTAGGGCATTACTGCAGGTGTGTTAAGGAGTTTCCACGCCTGAGCCATGTCAGGAGGTGGAAAGTTTTACACAGAAAACTACTTAATTATTAATCTAGTAAACTACATGAAGGAATCTATACTATCTGAAGACCACTTGAAGCATATTATAGAGCAATAAAAATGTCAAAAAGATTAATTTAGTCATAAGTTTATAAGGGAAATTTTGGGAAGGGCATTCTCAGCAAGTATAAAATTTAGCAGAAATGAATAACTGCCATAAAAAGTACATGATCTGAACTAGTATATAGCTCGATTGGCAATTTAATTGAGTTCAATACTGCTTCAAGAATATCAACATTATGTTAAGTGTGTGCTAAAAACTGTGAGAAGCCATTACCATGAACTGTTGCATCAAGGAACTAGACCAATGTTGGTTTGCATGTCAGTCCACTCAAGCTGGGAGCAATCAACAATAAGCCACAGAGATAGCTGGGAATTTGGCTATGGACATAAGACCTAAAAGTGAGGCTAAAACTCATCTCGGCCCAAAAGGTTTATATCAATTCTTGCAAAATGGATGTTCACAATAAAAAGAAACTTTCTGAAGAAGTTTCTAAAGAAAATAAACAACTTATTAATTTGATAATAAAGATACTTTCCAGAGAAGATTATGTCAAAGAAGAATGAGGCCCCCAGATGGTGAATTTAGTGATGCTAGCCCTTGTGATGGGTAGCATCACTAAATTCACACTCTGCATAGGGACCTCATTCTGCAAATGTCTGGCATATATTGTCAGGCCTGGGGCAGTTATCGCAGACACAGATCCCAAGACTGTATTTATCAGAACATACCAATCATAATTTCTCTGCCCTATCAGGAATGCCAGTTTGGAGTTGTAACATTTAACCTCCTACATGTAGCTGCTAAATGACGTCATTGTGTGCTAAGCTTGTGAAATCTGCAACAGAAATAATTAAAAGAGGTCAATCGGTGCTGTACATATAACCTCCACAGGCGCCAAACTAAATTGTGTGCATAACATGTATTCCTATACTTTTAAAGGGACCCAAGGCACTCACAGCTGGTAAATGCACAAAAAGCTTATGGCCACTGGGGGAAATCTTAGTCCATCAACAAACTACTAATATCTACACGTAATAGTATTTAGTAATAAAGTCAATTGATAATTTAAGCAAAGTTCTGAATATCAACGTTATATAAATATATGTAGATAAAGTCAAGGAATCATATTATTTTGTTTTATTTTTGACAATTTGAAGGATTGTTGTCATTTGGCACTGTATATAAACATTGATAGGTAGCACAAACTGTGCTGAGGCCTCAACTGCTATGGGAGACCTAGGATCAGATTGAAATTCCCCAGTTGAAGTTGATGATGTTCACCCGTTAGTCGCCTCGATTATGCAATTTATCTTCTGAAAATTAGCAGAATATAGATACTGAACAGTATGAAATAAGTAACTAAAAACGTTTATTTGAGACTATAGACACTTTCTAGAAGATGAGTCCTAAGCAGAATTAGGTACCCAGAGGGTGAATTTGGTATGCTAGCCAGCTGTGCGTAATAGCTTCACTAAATTTACCCTCTGGGTAATGTTGACCTTGTTTCATACCCTAGGGAGCCTCACATATATAAGCGAATACATTGTCCTAACAATATTTACCTTGACCTTGTAAGCAAGTGCATTCTCTTATATATGCGAGGCTCCCTATCATTGATATGAGTGAAGTCACAAATATCTATATCTACACATTATTTAGCACTGAAGTAGATTTTTATTACCTCGTTAGTTGGATATCGGCCGAGATATATCAGCCCTCGGTAACTCCATATCAGCCTAAGACCATTATGGCGATGGATGCTACTGATATACTGCTGATATCAAACTAACCAAGTAATAATTAACCTCCATATCAGGGTTGGCCGATTTAAATCAGGTGATTTAAATCAAATTTTTTTAAATCATGATAAAAAGTCAAGAACTGCAATAACTAACAATGTTTCTGTAAACTATAACATGACTATGATTAAACAGTATACAAATTGGATAATAGATATGAAATTGTACTGTAATTATAACCCCTGTAGAAACTACAGGTATACTGCATGATACCGTATTTACTGCTCCAGCAAATGGCCTGTTCCGCTTAGCATTGTTGGTATTGTTTGCAAAATACACTGTTAATTCTCTCTCCTTTTCTGATTGCCATACATGTAAATGCTAACTGAGTAACTCTACCATATACTCTGCCATCTAACTACTTTAGTTGTCTAGTGTCTATACTCGATATATGATGTGATTACTGTCACTGAGAGCAAACATGATTAATAATATTCAGTTTTCAGTGAAAATTGACTAAATTTATTAGTAAAAGTTTAAGCACTGGTCTACATTTCCAGATATCACAACATTGGAACCCAATGGACCTTAGTGTATGCATAAAGCACATGATCGCTATATCTGTACTGCCATGATATTTGTGTTTGATTGGTATACAAAAAATATTAAATACTGATATGATCATAGAATTCTGATTAATCCAGCCTTGGATATAATAAGCAACACCTTTCAGAACCTTCATTTATCAGAGAAATTGCACAATTACATATTTTCTTAACAGTTTAAAAAAAAAATTTTTTTAAATCGATTTAAATAAAAAAAAATCTTGATTTAAATCAAATAAATTGAATTTTTTTATTTATTTAAAAAAATTAAAAAAATCACCAACCCTGCTCTATATATATACAGGTACATGTAGACTAAGCTTGACAAGCCTCAAGATATATGGTTGAAAGTTCCTAGAAAGTTCCTTTTTCTTTTTTAGTTTAATTTCTCTACAGGTATATCCCAAATTAGCAGATGACATAATGTATGACCGAGGGGCTCATTGGGCTCATATCACCATCTGGGAACTTCATATGTGTCCAGGTCTCCCATAGCAAACGAGGCCATGCAGAATGGGGTAGAGTCACTAAATTCACCCTTTGGGGCCTCAACTGCTGTGGGAGAACTAGGATTAGAATTAACTTTCCTCAGTTGAAGTTGGTGATGTTCACCATTTGTTAGTTACCTCGATTGTGCATTTAATATTCTGCAAATTATGGGATATAGAAACTTCCCAGAATGGAAAAAGTAACTAAAAACAATGTTTATATGAGACTATAGATACTTCCCAGAAGATGAGGCCAGAGCAGAATGAGAGGGTGAATTTGATAATTGTAACTTGTTGTAAAACTTGGGATAGCGTTAATAATTCACCCTCTGGGGACCTCATTATGCAAATGACAGACACACTATATGCAGGCTTGTCAGCTTATCCTTGGACAATGACATGTACATTTCATGATTTAATGATGATGATTTTTCTTTTGCTGCAGAAACTTTTACTGGCAGCCACCCTAGTACAGGATGCTAAATCTGGAAGAAGCTCAATATATAAAACAGAGAACAAGTTCATTCAGTAAGTACATAGAAAACGGTCTTCACCCCCCCCCCCCCCCCCCCCCCCAATGTCCCACTTCTTGTTGCCATTTTGGCAGCCCTCTTGGACTGGAATGACTAAGTAACACACGATTGACAAATGGCCTGGATGCCATTGCTCATGCATGATGCAAAGTTGCAAGCAGTAATACACAATTCTATGGTGAATTTACATGCACCTGTGTTATACATGTGTCTAATCATGCACAGAAACTAACCATGTACAACTGTCATATATGAAAAATCAAACAAACCCGCTGACGATATACATAAATTCCTTTAACAATATTCACTTTACATAAGCAATGTATGGTATCGATGTATTAAATATCTACAAAAACCAAATCTTAATGAACCCGATGAAGTCAAATAGCAATTTATACTTTGACATCATTAAAACGTTGCCAAATTTTGAAATCTTGGCGATTTCGGAATTTCCGTCTCATCATACATGTAGGGATTTGAAATTCTATTATTGCAACATCGACCGAGGCTTAATTAAAAACAAATAGTCCAGGCACATTATGTTTCACTACGGCAAAAAATAGGGGAAAGCTGAATTTTTCATGGATTAATAAGAACATGTTTATGAACAACTTAGCCCCTAGAATCCGAGTTGAGCTTTTTGAGATATCATGATTTATCGTAATGGTGCAAATTCTGACGAAATTCCATTAGATCATATGCGAATGCATCATATGTAGGCTAATGTATGGACTCAATCTTCACACATACCCGTCCATCATGGAGCAGGTGTCGATAGATATGCGTAATTGATGCTAGAGCTTACTAACAGTCGATATTCCATAATTGTGTCAGTGATGACATTTATTGCCGAAGAGAGCATATAAATCGCATGGTGATTCAAAATTTTCCTAACAAAAGAGGGCGAGTAAAGATATTCAGACGACAATGAGCTAAAATATGAACCATTGTACTAGAAGAGTGGTTAATTCAGAAAAGGAAAGTGATAAGATATATCGAACGATCACCATCCTTAAGATTTTATAGCCGGAAACATAACACTACCCCCTAAAACGTACGCCATGGCTTTGACAGTCTGAAAGGCAAAATTACCACATACTAGTCCTGGCGTTTGGCGTAACAATTGTGCAAATGGTGATAACACTATGAAACTTGGCACATAGGTTCCTTATACACGCTTAATCATTGTCAGATGTGTAGACATCGCGGCAGGTCCTTCCTTGGCAACCGTTGCTAGGCAACTATCCCACATCGAATAAATACAAATATGACTGATATTATGGCAGTTTTAACAATCTAACCTACGTCATGCAGCATATTTATGGTGAAAATAATATTAGTTGTTGATAAAGTGGATCATACCGGAAATCGAAAAATGTCGAGCTGACTGATATTATGGTAGTTTTGACAAACTATTAATATAAACTACGTCATTATCATTTTATGGTGAAACAATTGTAATAGTTATTGTAAGTGTGGGTTCGACTTATTTACTATATATTTCTGGTAACGGTTGCTAGGGACATACCAGACATCGAAAAATGCACACATGACTTGATATTATGGCAGTTTGAACAAACTAAACTACGTCATGTAACATTTTTATATTGAAAACAATTATTATAATTGTTGTTAGTGTGAACATGACAGTAAAGTTGCCACATTCGTTACCTAACCGGTGGTGTAATGGTTGCTATGGACATATCCACCTATGAAAACATACCATATGTATGAGTTTCTGGTAATTTAAATGATATATTGACAATAATCCATCACTAAAGGTTGTTGTGTTGTGTACTGATGCATTCTCATGTGATTCTCGTGTGGCAAATTGGTATTGAGGTTTCATTGTTGCTAGGGGTAACCACCTACCATTGACAAATCTTCTTTAAACTGACAGACTTTTCAGTTAGTATTATCAGAATCACATACCTGTGTGGAGTTTATTATTGTTTCTTCCATCAATCAATTGTTGGAATACATTTTAATGAGACATAGTCGGGGAGCCAATAAGGTCCACCTGCACCCCCCCCCCGATGATTACAAATAACCTTATTTTTATTGTTCCCTATGGTATCCAGATAAAGAATCCGGAATTCTCCGAAAAATAAAGGTGGCCCTACTAGGTGCTAGAGCCATTTGAATCCAAGATGGCCACCATTTCCTCTAATTCCGACCAGTTGTATTTAATCGTTGTAATAGATCGGTTGTTAGCAAAAGACACAGACAAAATATATGCCATTTGTTGGTATGATGTCCTTCTTCAAAATGACGACAAAAAATTTCGAAAAAAATTCAAAATGGCCGCCGAAAAATGACGTCATCTGCACGAAAATAGGAAATTTAATTAATATTTCACCATATCTTCCATTTTTCTTCACATTAATCATTAGTAAATGGCAATGTTTTTGAGACAGTCATCAAGCGTGATATTATAGCGTCATTTTAAGACATTTGCCATTGACGAGGGTTCCGTAATAGATACAGAAAGAGGATTTGAAAAAGAGGGGTAAAATTTTCGATTTTTTGCAAGACGATTTTGATAGTCATTTTATCGACAAACCACACAGGATGTTAATAGAATGTCAACAACTATGTGCTTTATTTTATTGGACGGATGTTTTACTTCAATGGGAATGAAATTGGTGTAGAAAATTTCCAAAATGGCCGCCGAAAATATGAAAAATGGTAAATATTGCCCCAGGGTGTCCTGCAATGGCTTACAAGTTGTGGTTAATATATAAAATTGGCTAATCTGTATTATATACATTGCATACTAACATGTCTGATGCACCATGGTTCATTGTTTCTATTGTCACCACTGACATCACCAGAAATATTGGATTTTTCTCTCACAAACTTGACATAAATTTCGGCAAAAATTCACTTTTCAGGGTTGGACAATTGTTTTAAGTAAAATGCAACTATCATTGGTATCAAAGGTATTTATTGTATTGGTCTATCTTAAATGTGTCACACTACGGTGTTTATAGACCAAATTGCTCAAGATGGCTTCCAAAATGGCAACCAAATTTGTAAAAAGTTAATTTTTTACATATATCCCGAACATTATTCTCTGCGTTATCCGACAAGGTAGTAACTAGTAAATTGTGACTCACTTGGTTATTGTACGTGTTAGTTAATTAACTGACAACTACGTTCTATTATGTTTGTCCCAGTTCCGTATGGGGCATGACAAATTCATTTTAAAGTTGCAGTATGGAATTTTGCGGAGAACCTCTTTTGTGTTTCTTGCCATATTATTGAAAGGAAATGGGCAGAACTTTGAAACGGAACTGAGATGAACCATAATATGTGGCTATTCTGGTCCATTATGATAAAACATATCAACTGGATACAGGGTGGATGCCAAGATGGTAGCCAGGGACTTACTATATGATCATAGGTGAGGTGAATAGGTATACAGGGAGTTATTGTATGGTCAACGGTGAGATGAGTACATGTATGTATACAATTAGTGACTGTATGATCATAAATGTAATGAATAGCTATACAGGGAGTGACTAAATGGTCATGTGTCAGGTGTATGAGTATACCCGGTGTTCCTGCTTGGTGACGTGTAGGTCATGTGTAGGTTATACGGGTATACACATGTGTTGCTATATGGTCATGGGCGAGGGGTATGTGTATATAGCGAGCGGCTATATGGCCATGGATGATGTGCATATGCATACATGGAGTGAATATACTGACATGGCTGGGGAGTATTAGTATATCTTGAGTGGCTATTCTGCTATGGTGTGACAAATAGGGATACGGGGAGTGACATGGCCAAGGGTGAGGTGAATATATATACAATGATTGACCATGATCATGTACGAATGTTTTGAATAGGTACACACGGTGTGACTATATGGCCATAGGTCAGATGAAGGAGTATACCAGGTGCCATGGGTGAGGGTATGTGTATGAAGCGAGTGGCTATATGACCATTGGTGAGGTGGATATGTATACCCGGGGTGACTCTATGGTCATTGTTGTGGTGTTGATGTATATATTGAATGTCTATTTGACCATGTGTGTGTGGAGAATAGGTATACATGGGATGACCGTATGGCCAATAGTGAGGTGAATGGGTATACAAGGAGTGACTCTATGGTTATGGGTCATGTTTAGGATTATACCCGGTGTGACTGCATTGTGACTCATGGCTGTATGGCCATCCATGGTCATGGGTCAGGTGTACGTTTATACAGTTGGTCACTATATTGTTATGTCTGTAGTGTTTATGTATATATGGAATGACTGTGTGGTAATGGGTGGCTATCGCTTTTCACGTTTAAAGTTCCCCCATGTACACAAACACTATCATGGTGGAGAACTCTTTGATATGACCTCTCTATTGATTAACATATCCTTGCGTTATTGTGGAAAGCGATAGCCACCCAAATTACACATGTACAACCCACCATGACCTCATATGTACATAAACACCACACAAATGACAATATAGTCACCCACTCTATACACATACACCTGACCATACAGCCATATTTGGTTATACTGGTACATGCCACAAATGACGATACAGCCATGAGTCACCATGCATGAACACCAGGTATACTCCTACACCTGACCATATAGTCACTATGTGTATACATATTCACCACATTCACGATCATAAAGTCACTCATTGTATACCTATTCACCTCACCGTGGACCATACAGCCACTACATGTATATCTATTCGCCATACCCATAACCATAGAGTCAATCCAGATATACATATACACCTCATCAATGGTGAGCCCTTCCAAATATACCAATACCCGCACACACGACCACTCATAAGTTTAATACTTGCATATACACCTCGCACATGACAATTCAGCAACTCAATGTATACTTATACACGCCAGCCATGATCATTCATCTACACCCTATACACCACCGATGATAATACATCCACAACATATATCAATATACGACCCACCCGTTACCAAAAGGGCACTCCCTATATAGCCACAGGTATGCATATAACTTCAATCTTGACCGTACAGGCATACCAGGTGCACCTATACACATTACCCATAACCATAAAATCACTCCCTATTTATCTACGCACTCCATCCATGATCATACAGACAGCACAAATATACATATACACCCACATGTCACAATACAGCCACACACGGTACACATATACATCCCACCACGACATTACAGTCACTCCATATATACATAAACAACTCACAGATGACCATGTAGCTACTCTCGTTATATCTATACACCACAGCAATGCCCATACGGTCACAACGGCCACACACAACAATACACCGTACAGTCACTACATGTATACCGATTCACCTCACACATGCCCATACAGCCACTCCTTATATTCCTATGCATCTCACCATGGACACCCCACTCATAACCATATAGTCACTCCTTGTATACATATTCACACCATTCATGCCCATACAGTAACTCCCTGTATATATATTCACCTCGCCCTTGGCCATGTCACTCCCCGTATCCCTATTGTCACACCATAGCAGAATATCCACTCAAGATATACTAATACTCCCCAGCCATGTCAGTATATTCACTCCATGTATGCATATGCACATCATCCATGCCCATATAGCCGCTCGCTATATACACATACCCCTCGCCCATGACCATATAGCAACACATGTGTATACCCGTATAACCTACACATGACCATACCGCCACATCACCAAGCAGGAACACCGGGTATACTCATACACCTGACACATGACCATTTAGTCACTCCCTGTATAGCTATTCATTACATTTATGATCATACAGTCACTAATTGTATACATACATGTACTCATCTCACCGTTGACCATACAATAACTCCCTGTATACCTATTCACCTCACCTATGATCATATAGTAAGTCCCTGGCTACCATCTTGGCATCCACCCTGTATCCAGTTGATATGTTTTATCATAATGGACCAGAATAGCCACATATTATGGTTCATCTCAGTTCCGTTTCAAAGTTCTGCCCATTTCCTTTCAATAATATGGCAAGAAACACAAAATAGGTTCTCCGCAAAATTCCATACTGCAACTTTAAAATGAATTTGTCATGCCCCATACGGAACTGGGACAAACATAATAGAACGTAGTTGTCAGTTAATTAACTAACACGTACAATAACCAAGTGAGTCACAATTTACTACCTTGTCGGATAACGCAGAGAATAATGTTCGGGATATATGTAAAAAATTAACTTTTTACAAATTTGGTTGCCATTTTGGAAGCCATCTTGAGCAATTTGGTCTATAAACACCGTAGTGTGACACATTTAAGATAGACCAATACAATAAATACCTTTGATACCAATGATAGTTGCATTTTACTTAAAACAATTGTCCAACCCTGAAAAGTGAATTTTTGCCGAAATTTATGTCAAGTTTGTGAGAGAAAAATCCAATATTTCTGGTGATGTCAGTGGTGACAATAGAAACAATGATCCATGGTGCATCAGACATGTTAGTATGCAATGTATATAATACAGATTAGCCAATTTTATATATTAACCACAACTTGTAAGCCATTGCAGGACACCCTGGGGCAATATTTACCATTTTTCATATTTTCGGCGGCCATTTTGGAAATTTTCTACACCAATTTCATTCCCATTGAAGTAAAACATCCGTCCAATAAAATAAAGCACATAGTTGTTGACATTCTATTAACATCCTGTGTGGTTTGTCGATAAAATGACTATCAAAATCGTCTTGCAAAAAATCGAAAATTTTACCCCTCTTTTTCAAATCCTCTTTCTGTATCTATTACGGAACCCTCGTCAATGGCAAATGTCTTAAAATGACGCTATAATATCACGCTTGATGACTGTCTCAAAAACATTGCCATTTACTAATGATTAATGTGAAGAAAAATGGAAGATATGGTAATATTAATTAAATTTCCTATTTTCGTGCAGATGACGTCATTTTTCGGCGGCCATTTTGAATTTTGTTCGAAATTTTTTGCCGTCATTTTGAAGAAGGACATCATACCAACAAATGGCATATATTTTGTCTGTGTCTTTTGCTAACAACCGATCTATTACAACGATTAAATACAGCTGGTCGGAATTAGAGGAAATGGCGGCCATCTTGGATTCAAATGGCTCTAGCACCTAGTAGGGCCACCTTTATTTATCGGAGAATTCCGGATTCTTTATCTGGATACCATAGGGAACAATAAAAATAAGGTTATTTGTAATCATCGGGGGGGTGCAGGTGGACCTTATTGGCTCCCCGACTAACATGTAAAAATATTGACCCACATTTATGTCGATACCACCTGACCCCCCCCCCCCCCCCCCCCCCATGGAATCGGACATTCGCACTACATTTGACAATGGCATCCATGCAGAACACTCTATCACGGTGTGGTAGCATCAGCATACTAACTGTTTCCTTCCTATCCATGCCATAACTACATATATGTCAATATGGGTCATGAGTAATTTACAAGTCTATAGGAGCTCGTACATGAGTGTGGCCTATATATTTCAGACTGAGATACCATGAACTACCCTTTGGAAGCGGTGACCCTTTCCCATTTACATGGGCAGCCATGGGCCCATTACCAACCCATAGTTACTAAGGTCGCCTCGCATATATAAGAGAATGCATTGGCAAAGGGCATAACTGTAACTATCACAATGTGGTCAAGGAGCCGGTTCCAATGATATCCATATTTGTATGGTTCTATTGAGACAGACCGAAGATATTTTAGGCTGTTGAAGCTTTATTTGGCCGGTTTTGGCCGTTTTGTTGGGTAAAGGGTTAACTCTTAGTCCCCATATTTAAGTTAACATGCAAGAATTTACATTTATACATACAGTAATTCCCTAAATAATTGACTCCTTAACCACAGCAGAATTAAGGGTAATTTTTCAGGTTTTAGTCGGAAATATGACTTGTTGCCATTCATCGGAAAGCTCTCACTATTTCCTACACCCAGACAAATTTTGCAAATTAAACAATAATTCCTACTAGCAAGGAAGGTCAGCAGTTAAATAAAACGCTGGCTTTCGAAAGCGCATCAAGTGAGCTTTAAGTGTCAAGAACTAAAACATAATTTTGGTGTATGATCAATTTTATTATACAGAATACATTCCATATATGCATAATTGGTCGCCTCGCCTCGCCTCGCCTCGCATATATAAGAGAATGCATTGGCCTAAAAAAAAATCTTTTTTTAACACTTTTTACCATTTTTTCTTACATTCTTTAACAATTTATAATTTTTAATGTGTTAAGCCAATGCATTCTCTTATATATGCGAGGCGACCTATGGTCGACTCGCATATATAAGAGAATGCATTGGCACAGGGCCCTTCTGTTGGGTAAAGGGTTAACTACTGTGTCCATGTCATAGAAAGGGGCCTGGACCGATGATATACTACTTAGGGCTGGTTCTATTGATTTGCTGTATAGACCTGGGTACATGCCATGCGTTCATAACTATAGGCACCTGTGTATTTGCCCTACATGTGGTGTTCGTATGGGTCAATAGCGTATGCGTGGCTGTGGTTATAACCTAGATAGTCATGTAACATGTACATTCATGGGATGGGTTCATGTCTTACATATAAATGTCTGGTAATCAGTCTTCATAATTGGCTACGGCAATCAGCATTGCCGAAGCAATTTGCTGAAGCAAACTGGGCCACGGCATACTGATGCCGTAGCGGATTGCCGAAGCCAAACAATCTGAATTAAGAGGGCTGGGTAATAAGGTCATAACTGTTGGATAAGGTCATAACTAAATCAGCCTGGATACATGGGCTGTCCATTGTGGCCCGTCTCAATTTCCTACCTACTGTAAAAGTACATTTTTCGTGGGGGTCCAATTTTTTGTGGTTTTCGTGGTTGCTGCTAACCACGAAATTAAAAACCCCACGAAAAATTAATCTTCGAAACTAGATCGATTTTGAGAAATAAGAAATGTCACGTGGGAGGTAACTCTATTGTCCCAATGTAAAATCAAAGCCCAGGGAGGTAACTCTATCAAACTGGGAGTACATTAATGAAAGAGTAGCTATGGTCTAATTACAATGTTTAATCACATACTCGCCATGTTTTCTTTTTCGAGATTGTTGACAGGAATTGGAGCCGAGTTAAAGGCGAGTTTGTTGTCAACATAATCGTTAGCTACTTGCATAAGTAGAGCAGTAACATGATCCGAACTATGGTTCGGATCAGGTAAACCAAGGAGTTGTAGGAGGACGAAAATCAATCTGACCACCTTGTAACCACCTTTTGTATGCTTAAGTTAAGTAATACAATCCCGTCGTTAATATTCTCGATAGCCGGCAACAAAAGCTTATACACAGGACGTGCTAATTACGCCTGCGGTGCAGATGCAAAATTACCGACGGCTCGTCGAGGTATCTACACTTCTATCAGTTCGATTTGATTGTTGTTATTGGGGATTTGGAGGTGACATTTAGCACCGGCGGAACCACGAATTTACGAACCCACGAAAAAGTCATATATGGCTGAACCACGAAAATTGATATCAACGAATTTAAAGCCATTCACAGTATATGAGCCTGAGTCCATAGCCAAGCTATGGTGGTGCACACAGCCAATCTATAGGGACCTTCATCGTATAGGGCGTTGGTCGAATGGCTGAAAACAGACGTACGTATATGGTATGCATATAAGAGACGTGGATCCATGCACAGGCATTTTGGTCCACGACTTACCCGTAGGGCATGGGGTCCACGTGTCTCCTATATATGTGGACCAGTCCAATGCCTACCAGCATATACTGTATGTGAATCTATGAAATGACTAATAACGCCGGTTCTGTAGCTTTTATTTAGGGACCTGTGTCCATGTCCTACATATAGGCACCTGTATCCAATGCATACATCATGATAGTCACCTGTGTATTAGTACTATTTAAACTTGCCTGGGTCTTTGGTGTAGATATATCACGTATAAGGGGTGGGTCCATATCCTACATATAGACAGACACCTGCTTATGCCTGGGTACAATGCTATATGGCATACATATATCGGCCTTGGTCCATGGTCTACACGTATGGGTATGTGTCCATGGCCAACTTACAGTGCCATATGTGTATGGGCTATTTATAAGGGCCTCCATCCTTAACTTCCGTATATATGGCATCGGTCCAATATCTATATATACATGTAGGTTGGTCTGTCACAAAACTGTCTCATATGTTCATACCATATATAGGGTCCTGAATCCATGATGTACTAATGTATTGTGCATCTGACTTGGTCTATGGTATCTTAGTACATGGTCTATCTGTGGGCACTTGGGTATTTGCACCATGTAACACCATTATACATGTATGATATCTATGACACTGTCATGGTCATGGTCATGGTCATATATATCATACATGTATAATGGGCTGGGTCCATCGCCATAGAGTATACTATTGTATTTCTATAACACGGCATCGCTCCATTGCGACCTCTGTGACCAGGTATAACCAGCCTAGCATCGCGGTTAAATGGTGTATGCCAATGGCTTATATGAAGCGGTCTGGTTAATGGACTATACATATCCTACGTCCATAGTATATATGTATGGACATGGGTCCTGTGACTATATTTGTGCCTGGGTCCTAACCTAACTATTGTAGGCTAGGCCCATGTCTAACATATTGGTGGCTGACCCAATGTTCTTCATATATAGTAGAGTGGGTCCGTGACTTACATTATACATCTATCTGTGTGGGTCTATGGCTTATATAACTATTATGGTCATATTAATTACTAGCAGGGTTACCCGGCGTTGCCCAGGTTAATGTGATGTGAAACCGTCTGTATGCTGTGGATATTTGTTGGGAATAGAGAACACTCTTGTTCAAAGTGTTATACGTTTTCTCATAATTGTATATTCAAATAGCATCACAAAACATGAATATTACAGTCATCGAATATAAGTAGTGGCCCACCTTGTCAATTGTCATTCTGTTTATCGCGATTAATCCGTTCCACCAATAATGAAGTATTTATTTATTTACAACTGCGTATACGTCAGACGTTATAATATGATACATGGACATCATAAAGACATTAGTTCGCACAATAAAAGATGACAATTGGGTTTTACATATTGCGATGTATCAATCAATCTAGTGGGTTGGACTAAGATCTCGAGGATACCTCCATGAAGATACAGATGTTTTAAAGAAATTTCCAGGTGCTCCTTTGTTCATAGTGCTATATATTGGCTAAATATTCTCAGTTTCAACGAAATGTTGCTGCGCGTGCATATCAGCTACATTTGCCAGACAGAGCGAGATTTTGAGTAGTTTATGTCAGTCGATGAGTCTGTTCTAAACCCCTTGTCAGATGTCAGTATTGGGAGGATCCTGAAAAGTCATGTGCTACTAACTGCATTTTATTGTATATCAGAAGAAACTATATATGACTGCACAGTGTGACTTTCCATATATCCTGACAAATTGTAGCTTTTTTTGTGGAAACTGTATTGAATGGAACAGACTCAATTTTGTTATAATATATATGCAATCCTCTGACGGTTCGAGGTCTCTCAGTTTGCACGAATATATGTATCTCTTCAATAGAATGATAAATATATGTTTAATGCTTCTTCTGTGTATCTCTTTTTCCTCGCTCATTGTGTGACTGTCCTGATTGCCATCCCCATATGAATATGACAATTAATAAGATATAATTGTTCAAGTGACTTATAAGTGGATTACCATTTGTCGGGATTGTGAAATGTGAACGCCCAAATCTCCTTAACCCGTTGAACCCGCAACACCGATATTTAGGTGCAAACGAACCGTGACTATATCCCGTAACACTGATATTTCGGTGCAGTGACGACATGATTCGGTAGCAAATTTATATATTGTATAACGAGCGTCAGACCCACTGATTTATATTTAAATTGCCCCCACATATGTCAGCAGCGCCCATGGTTCGTATGGAATGGTTGGCCGCTAGTATCGGGTAGAAATATATGCGCATAGCATATTATCTACAAAAACATACGATATTTTAAGCAAACTGTGCCGCTATATTTTAGGGCATATAATTTCGTGTTCCCTGTGTGTGTACAGAACAGACATAATTTAGACACACAATTTCAGTTTAAATAACCCTCGGGTATATTAGTCAGTGTTCTGCTACATATGGGGAAGGGTCTATCGCCTATCAAGTTGATTTATTCGCGCATGCGCAGACCAGCACAATGGCAAATAAATGGTTTATAACGTACTTATACACGACATACATGTACCAACTAATATATATATTTAAATGGGCCTATTGAAGTCATCGCTGGCAAAGGTGTGTATATGGATTGGCTGCCCGCTAGAAACGGGTAGGAAAATATGCGCAGGCTATAATTCATTTTGAAAAATGCGTTTAAGTGAATTGTGGCGCTATATATGACATATAGTTGCATGTTTCACATGTTCAGTAGACACAATATAGACAGCTTACTTGAACAATGGGGCCACGATATGTTACGGGAAATTACGTTGTTTCTGCATGGTCTCTGTAATATCAGTCTCTGTTATGCCACATGCGGCAAAAAGTCTATCGCATATCAAGTTGACTTACTCGCGCATGGCCAGGTATATCTTAAATTTCACATTAGGATATTGGTTGCATCGAAACGCAATTCGCTGATGTATAATTACAACATTAAAAGCTAGAATTTGTTTATCCTGCAAATTTCGGGTAGTTGCCTAGTAACCGTTTCTAAGGAGAGATCGGGTGGCAAAGTATCCCGGTCTTACAATGATCAGTGGTCAATGCATGCATAGCATGCCTGTACAGTTTCAGTTATGTGTCCCCTTTGAACACAACCAACACCACGCTACTATAGACACTGTCTAAATTAAGGCAAAACATACCACTGAATAGTTAGTGCAATGTCATTCGATCATTAGTGGTATTTGCTTAGCAACCGTTGCTACCCATAAATGGGATATTTGGTTCACTATTCTGGTCGGGTATATCTCAAATTTCACGTTAGGGTATTACCTGTATCAAAAAACGCAATCACTGGGGTTGAATAACGATGCTATAAGCTATATTTACATTTTCCAGTCAATTCCGGGTAGTTGCCTAGCAACCGTTACCAAGGAATTGCCGCGAGGCAAAGTCTCGCGATCTTATAATGATCGCTGATCCATGGGGGACTAACCTGTAAAGTTTCAGACCTGTGTCACAGTTTGAACATAATCAACACCATGCGACTAGACACTGTCTAATTTAAGCGGAAATACCACTGGGAGCCCCGGGTCAGGGTGTCGATCACTGTGGGGCGTCAGGGTTCAAAGGGTTAAAATGATATAGAGATGGCCTGGGTGACTATATATAACTTATATGTGGATATCGGCGAATAGCAATCTTATCTATGATAGTGCATATCCGCTCGCCATCCGTGACGCAAACGACACCAAATGTGACTTAATTCATGGTATATCTTAATAGATAAAAACATGTATGAATTTGTTGGAAATTAGTGCCAAATATATTTGTATCAGCTTTTTCCTCTTCGATTGTACCGCGTGAAGTTATATATAGAACACACAGACATACAGACAGACAGACAGCACAATTTGATTTCTTGTATCATTTGAGAAGAACGTGTCTGAATTTGATGGTAATTGGTACTAAAAATATTTTGTATCAGTTTTTGGCGACCCTCCCGTCCCTATTTCGGACTCAAGCTGCACACAATAAGACTCATTAGAGATTAGAGATGCATATATATGAAATTGGTGAAAATTGGCGAGTATACAAATTCGTATCAAATTGAAGGTCTCCATATCTCTCACCCATAGGGCACCAATTTGTTGTGTCTAAACCACACGATAAGATTCCTCGTACCACGGAGAAGAATATGTATCAATCTGGTGGAATTCGGCACTAAACATATATATATAATGTCCCTCTCATCTCTATACACCACTGACTCGAATGGCCCCACTTGTGACATCCTTAAACCACACAATTACACTCCTGATATCATGGAGATGATTGTTTATAAGTTTGGTGATAATCGGCGACTAAATAATGTTTTTTTTAATCAAATTTGGTGCCAATCCCTCCCTCCCCATCTCTCACCTAAACAGCACCACTATGGCGTCTTTAAATCACACGATCAGATTCCTCGTATCATGGATAAGAACGTGTATCAATTTGGTGGAAATTGGCGCCAAAAAAATTGTGCATCAATTTTGGTGCCCCTGTCCCTTTCAATACACCCTGACTCGAATGAGGCCACACTTGACAGATATAAGCCACACCATTAGACTCCTCATACCATGGGAATGCTTTTGTATAAGTGTGGTGGCAATCGGCGACTAAACCAATTATTATCAAATTTAGTGCCCACCCCTCCCAATCTCTCATCCAAACGACAACAATTTGGCGTTGTTAAATCGCACAATTAGATTCCTTGTATCATGAAGAAGAATATATATCAATTTGGTGGAAATCGGCGCTAAAATTAGTTTTATCAATTTTGGTGCCCCTCTCCCCTTTCGTACAAATCTGACTCGAACGACGCCACTTTTGACATATTTAAACCACACCGTTGGATTCTTCATATCATGGGGATGATTATATGTAAGTTTCGTGGCAATCGGCGACAGAAAACAATTCTGCCCCTCCCCCTTCCAGGCTCCCCTGACGCGAACAGCGCGACTTTTGCCATATTTAAAACACACCATTAGATTCCTCATATCTCATATATATATATAAGTTTCGTGGCAATCGCCCATTTTTTTTTTCTGCCCCTCTCCCTTTTCTGCCCCTGACAACAACGGCGTCACTTTAGAAAATTTTAACCCCGACCATTATCTTTCTCGTAAAAAGTTACTCCTAGTAGACCCCTTTGGCATCATCTAGATGGTCCCCTGTGAATTTCTATAGAACACAGACAGACAGAGACAGAAAAAATCATCATTTTTTGGGGTCATTATGTTATGTTATATCCATATTTGCGAAATTCATTCAAATCCCGCCGTTGAATTTGTATCTCTGGTTCGAGAATTGTGTATTGAACAATATTGAGTACATTTGGTATATGTTTCGGCTGAAAAATTGTTATATCATCCCATTATTCCTATGATTGTGAAAAATATAAAAGTTTTTTTTTTTATGGAAAAAATTGGTTAACTCCGAAAGCTCAAATCCGATTTTAGGGGACTTTTCGTGATGCATCCGCCATGTTATGGCCTAAATAATATAAAAAAATCAGCTTTCCCCTATTTATTTCCTTACTTTTCCCCTTTCACGCATATGTGCCTGGACTAAAATGCGCCAATTTATATTGATATATTGATCAATTAATTCTTGACGCAACAGTGAGAATTATCTTACACAAAGAGACTTTAGCAGTCTAAACAAGTCACTAAAACAAGTGACTAATTACAGTAATGCTCTAAATAATCGACTCCTTAACCACAGCGGAATTATGGGTAATTTTTCAGGATTTAGTCGGAAATATGGCTTGTTGTGAGAGCTCTCCGATGAATGGCAAATAGCCATATTTCCGACTGAATTGTGAAAAATTACTCATAATTCTGCTGTGGTTAAGGAGTCGATTATTTAGGGCATTACTGTATATATATATATATTCTGTTACTCAGATCTATTTGTCTTTTGTTTTCAGGTCTTATATCTTATTCAACAAGTTTTACTTGAGATGGCTGCTGTATGTATGCATTATCGTCACCTTGGCACTTGCAATATTCGAGAAACCGGCTGTCAAAGGCTTTGCATTGCCCTATTGGGTAAGCTACATGTTTATATATATATATTTACTAGAAGGTGACCCGACTTCGTCCGGGCTTTGACCTTGAATTGTCCATTTTGAATGTCAAGGTCAAGTGGGGTCACGATTTGACCAGTCCAAAACACTGCCCGGACAAACGTGCCCGTCGAAATCCATCCATTTTACCCGATTTGACCTTGATTTGATCATTTTGAAGGTCGAGGTCAGGTCGGGGTCACAACTCGACCCGTCCAATACACTCAGTGGACAAAAGTAACCCTACGTATCAAATTTTGTCGAAATCCCATAAAAATTCGCGATTTGACCTTGAATTGACCCGATGTCAAGGTCACGTCGCACGGGCAAATGAATAGGCTTTTGAGACTCCCCATACGAAAGTACCTCCACATACCAAGATTCATCAAAATCATGTGATATTCGTGAGTTTGACCTTGAAATGACCCGATTTCAAGGTCAAGGTCACATCGCACGGGCAAATTAATAGGCCTATGTCACTCCCCGGCCGAAAATACCCCCAATAGCAAGTTTCATTGGCCATTTTCGAGTCCATTGGAAACAGACAGACACACACACACACAGACACACAGACAGATCTTCCAAAATATATAATAGACTAGCCGATGACCCCGACGTTGTCCGGGCTATTCAAAAACCAAAAAAGTCGATAGTTCCACCGTTTCCGAGATCTGGTCTGCGCATGCGCGAAGCTGGTGTCACACGGGCTCGGCGACCCGATAAAATTCGTATCCGGGGCAAGATACATTCACATAGCAAATTTCAAGTCGATAGCTCCACCCGTTTCCGAGATCTTGTCTGCGCATGCGCGAAGCGGCCGCCGCACGGGCTCACCAATACGACAACGTCGACCGCCTGGTCAAACTACACACACGCACCAAGTTTTGTCCCGATCGGTCGAGAATCGTAGATTTGTATAAATGACAGACAGACAAACAAACAGAGGTCATCAAAATATATAATAGATTATAGAATGGGTTTAATTAATGGAACAAGAGTCGGATCATGTAATAAATTTATTTATTTTACAGCCTGTGCTTATAGTGGATTACGTACAAATGGAAATTTCTTTTTCTTATTCTTAAATGTGAGATATGTATTAAAGATGCATAATCCGAATTAATGCTCCCAAAATGAGAAATTTGAGTTATCAAATTATAGTTTTATAAGTAAATGGAAGTATTAATTATAATACGATAGGAATTCTCTTTCTGGTCCGAAAAACTCGCCCTTTTCATTGCGGTGAAATCCCGCAAAATTTCGGCCCCTTAGTGCGCATGCGCGCCAGGCCAGCTGATCTCATCACTTCCTACCTGGCGAATCGAATAATTCGCCATAAACCCAAACACCTCCTGTTCCCTAGCGGGGAGGAGGCAGGGTTATTATAATTAATACTTCCATTTACTTATAAAACTATAATTTGAGAACTCAAATTTCTCATTTTTATATTGTAAATGTCGTATTAATTATAATACGATAGGAATATCACAGATTACACAGCATACCTGAAGAGGTGGGTATAACAGAGCACTATAAACTTTTATATCTCTACTCACCCAGAGGATTTATTCTGTTGCCTGTCTGGTAGTGCTGAAACGGTTGACCTATTTCTGTAGCCGGTTAACCGCGAGGAGTAACCGGATGATAACCGGATATCCGTTTTTTTTAACTGCGAACTGTTTCACTCATTGTGTACACTTTGAAATGTGCAAAGACCTTGCCATAATCTGGTCAAACAACTGCTTGGAATAGTTTACCTGACTCGGTAAAGATGACCCCTTCGTTGAAAGAATTTAAACGGACCCTAAATGTTGATCGTTCAAAAATAGCCAAATTTTACTATCAAAGTTACTCCAGGAAAGCACAAGTTTATCATACTAGAATTAGATTAGGCTGTAGTAACCTGAATAAAGACCTCGTCGTAAACCACTTGAAAGATTCTCCGTTCTGTTCCTGTGGTGATTATGAATTGAATCAGCATACCACTTCTTTTTTCATTGTCCTCTGTATATTCAAGAGAGAATAGAGCTCATGTCCGCGCTACCAACAAGCAGAATATCAATTGATATCCTATTATATGGCTCAAGTGAACTTTCTGATCGTCTCAATACTCAGATCTTTGTCGCCGTACAAAAGTTCATTTTACAAACTCGGCGTTTCTCATAACCATGATGAGTCGTCCGATCGCCGGGCCATGCAATACACCACTATATGTAATTATGTATTTGTTTTATCACATTATCTGTATTGTGTGCTCTGGTGGGGTCGACTCGTCACTTCTCAATGGAATTTTAATGAAATGAAATTTAATAATTTCCAATCGAGTGCCAATCATTCTCCGTGTCACTGGGCCACTCTCCATGAAATTAAGTCATTGTTTCGTCATATTACATCATATAATGCTTAAGTACGCTTCTAACCAATTATTTTAATTTTAATATTAATTAACAGTACAAGTAGGTTGATTGTTTTTCTCGCATTTTCGCATTTCCTCCACGTGGACCGCGATGCGTTTCGATTTGATTTTGATTGTTTCATGGTTCTTAAATAGTATATATGTTATAAATATCAAAGTTGTGTAACTAAAATATATACGGTACTTCGCTTCACTCCCCTCTTTCGTTTTGGCTGATGTACGGTATGCAATACCAATTAACTTGACAAACGTTCTTCCTTCCTGCACTCTATCCCTCTACCCCCTCCTTGAACAATATTTTTTCGGAAATAACATGTTATCCCCGTCTGCTAAATTTACCCTATATGGTATCTACTCTGATACCAAGGGTAAACTTCCTACTCCGAGGAAAAGACTTGATAAAAGCCTTTTAGGCTTGTTGTCTAATCCCCGTTTTGAATATTATTATTACTTATGTCAATTTGTTTGTATGTATTACATGTTCTGTTCGAAATTAAATATTGTTTACACCAACTGTATGGCGAACTCAATGTTTACAGAGACAGAGCTTGTATTAAAAGAATGTGAATCACAAAACGCGATCGATAATAAGCCAGAGGAGCCACGTGTTGACACGAAGTAGTTAACTAAAACTTGCAGTTTTATAAATAGACGTGTCACACTTGACCTGTTTGTATATTGTAGTCGCAACTCGCTAAACCTGACTTGTTCTCGTTCGCGTTTGGTGATTAACAAACTCACGCACGACCCAATTTCCGTGTTGTTCTAAGTATACACATAGGACAATATGGAACTCAGGTCCTAAGGGTATTATTTGAATATAATGAAAGATGGTTGATGAAAGTTAGACACACTTGATAAGTTTCAACTTTTATGAACTTTAATACGTATAATGAAAATAAAAATCAACAAAAATCAGTGTTTCTGTTCAACTGACGAACCATCAAGCGATGAGCACTTAGTCATAAACATTAACCACAACTCGATGCGATCAGTTCATTGGAACTTTACTATATCCATTGAGATTAATTATTACTCAAACCCGACAAGGGCTGGTCGCTAGTAGCAGGGCTGGTCTGTTGGTAATGGGGTGAACACCCTGCACTCTTGGTAATATCGCCATGTAATGGGGGTTGGGATGGCCGAAGTACATGTATGTTCAGTGTCCGTCTCCAATGCAATTTCTAGATTATCCGAAAGCTCAGAACTGGGAGCATGTTCAGCATTCTTGCGAAGGTACTCACGTATGAATATCAGTTCATTCACTGTGTCAGAATGTAAACTAGCTTGTTTCTTAGTAACAGTATTGCCCGCGACCGAAAATACTCGCTCGGAAGGAACAGATGTTCCGGGTATTCCCAAGTATTGGCGAGCTTGGTTACAATCCCCCTCATCGTAATACTCCCCCAACAGAAATAGGATATGCTGCTTCATGTTTGAAGTAGACCCCGAGTAAGTAAACCTTGTAACACATAGTTTACATTCGGTGAATTTCTTGTTGTTTTCGTTGCGGAGAATGAAATTCAGCCAGACATCGGATTTTCGTCTTTCTTGAGTATCCATAATATAGTATGGTACTGTTTAGTTGGTCTGACAATTGTCAAATGACCAGGCCGTATTGTATTGAAAACAATTGCATTGATCTTTGCCGACGACTCAGTGCACGTGTTCCCGACGCAGGGACATGAAATACGACGTCATAAAGCTTTGATGTTAAGCCGACAAAGTCAGTCAAATTGAGTCAATGTAACTTTCAATTGATGGAGGACTTTTGATCTCGCACCCGATTCTTACTTCGAATACACATAATTTCGACTTTATACAGTAGAATACACGCTTGATTAATACAGTTACCGGTATACTGATGTTTAAAAGATACTACCGACACCCTCGCGTTGATTATGGGCATTTATACGTTAGTTGTTGTCATCGGCATCGCATGTGTGTATTATATAGCGGTTAACCGGTTCACCACACTTCAACCGGTTGGCGACAGTAGCCGGTTATCAACCGGATAACCGGATATCCGTTTCAGCACTACTGTCTGGTTCCCATGACGCCTCATCAGTTTCTGGGAACCACCATACAATCATCCTTCATGTACAACATCATGCAAATCTATCCCGCATATATACATCATTTATAAGCACAAAATTGGCTTTCTGGCTTGCATTGTATCTTTACTTGAAGAACTCGCCAGTTAAAAGAAGCAGAAAACATCCTGTCCCTCCAAATTTGTCGGTACTGCAGACAAATATATATAAACCAAACTCATAGAATCTGGAACAGTTTTCAAAACTAAGCGTCCTTTCCGCTCGCAAGGACAGCCAAACTTAAAGGTTTCATGTAATGTTTTATAAACGTGGTCTCCTGAGACCAGTCAGCAGCCTCTAAAACTTCTGGCAATGACGCCCCATTGAACAGGGCCCATGATGGTCCGAGACTTCTGGTGGAATGTCCGTGTACACTTGGAACCGACTGGTTATGCAAATGGTAACAAAACTTGATGCATTGCACAATCCAGCATGAGAGAGTGAAATCTGAAACGGCACGGTGAGGTTTATTAAGCCCCAGAAACAGCGACACGTGATTACCTTCTGAGGGGGCTTCTTGCCGCCATTCTGACGTCACTTGTAAGTACCGAATCAGAGTCCGTTTAGGCACTCCGCAAAAGCCGGTATAAAGATAGACTGTGAATAGTGTCCTGGTCAATCTTGTTTCGCTAGGCTAGCTCTACGAAATGTTACGCCTTGTGTTTGAATATTGATGTACCCTTCACCCAACTGGAGCGCGTTCAAGTCACTACATCGTCGAAACGAAGTTACCGCCATCAACAGTACAGTTTTCCATGTGACCATCTTCACAGGAGCGTCCTCCAGAGGTTCAAAAGGCTGTTGTTTCAGACATTATAAAATGAAAGGATGATCCCATGAAGGCGCTAATTTTTTAACCGGTGGGCGCGTGTTAAAGACACAGCGCAACATACGTATGATATCGGGATGTTTACCCACTAAAACATTATCTATTGGTGGTATAGTGGTGGATAGCATAGACCGATATCCGGTAATAGTCGAATATGATAACCCTTTATGAAAAAGATGTGACAGAAAATCCGCACAGTCATTCAAAGCCATGCTAGAGGGATTAACTTGTTGTTCACGACACCAACTATTGAAGTGCCTAAATTTACAGGCGTAATCCCGTCTAGTCCCCGGTCTTCATGATGCGGCAAGTAAGTCTCTAGCCCCAATTGAAAAGCCCTTTGCCGCGAAACTTTGGTCGATATCAGCCACGCGATCAGTTGAAGATCCTCAGGGCGAGGATGCATCAGTAACCCCTTGCCCTGACTGAGGAGATACCCGTCTACCGGGAGTCTGAGGGGAATATCCACCAGTAGGTTGAGTAACTGTGGAAACCAACCCTGAACGGGGCGATGAGAATCATCGTGCACTGAAATTGTTCCTTGTGATGGAGACAATGTGCGAGCAATGGGACTGGAGGGAAGGCGTACATGTATAGATTCTCCCATTGAATTGAGAACGCATCCCGCGTGGTCGCCCGTTCCTGAGGGATCCAAGAGCAAAACTGTGGTACCTGTTTGTTCAGGGCTGTCGCAAAGATATCTATCACGGGATGGCCCCACTGTCGGAATAGCCTTTGAACGATAAGGTGTTTGAGGGACCATTCGTGTCGGTATACCCGATGACGACTCAAGTGATCTGCCATGGAGTTGTCTTTCCCCTGAATGAAAACAGCCTTCAATGTGATGTGGTTTGCCAAGGCCACCCCCCACAGTTCCTGCGTTAGGCGACATAGTGTCTGAGATCTTGTACCGCCCTGTTTGTTTATGTATTGAGTGACTGTGGTATTGTCGGACCGAATCTGCACGTTTTGCCCTGTCAACTGTGGAAGAAAACTGTTGAACGTCTGAATAACCGCTTCCATTTCGAGACAATTGATGTGTTGTAACCTCTGTAAAGGGGACCACACACCCTGAACCATTTGACTGCCCAAGGTTCCGCCCCACCCTCTGGAGCTGCTGGCATCTGTAGTTATCGTGACCCAATTTATATGAGGCGTGAGGGGTCTGCCCTTGAGGACATTGCAATCTAATACCCACCATTGGAGGTGACGCAGTAAATCTGGAGTGACCGGTATCGAATGACAAAGATTCATCCGACTGGGAGACCAATGGGAGAGCAGATAAGTTTGAATTGGCCTCATAAAAAGTTGGGCGTTTGGTATGAGCTCGATGTTGGAAGCCATTGTCCCGAGTAATGATAGGAAAACCCGAGCTGTTCGTGTAGGCTGGTGAAACCCCAGAACAAGATTTTTGAGACCCAACACATGCTCCATTGTGGGGTAAACGACACCCCGTTGGAGATTGAATTGGCATCCGAGGTATACTATTGTCTGCGTTGGTGTCAAATGTGACTTTTCTATATTTACCAAAAACCCCAGACTGGCAATTGTATTTAGAACCAATGTCCTGGCGACCAGGAGCCCTTTTCGAGAGGAGTGGAGAAACATCCAGTTGTCTAGAAAGTGACATATCCGAATTCCCTGAGCATGAAGAAATGCCACAACCACTGACATCACTTTTGTGAAAATTCGCGGACTTGACGTGGCCCCGAAACATAGGCTGCGAAACTGGTATGAAATGCCTTGGAACCGGAACCGAAGATATTGGCGATGTGCCTTGTGGATTTTCAGATGGAAGTACTCATCTTTCAAATCGATCGAAAAAGCATAGTCGCCTCGTTTGGTTTGAGCCAGAACTGATGTCAAAGTGTCCATTTTGAACCGCATCTTTACGATAAATTGGTTCAATGGTTTCAAGTTGATCACTGGCCTTAATGCCCCATTCTTTTTGGGGACCAAAAATATTGTACTGTAAAACCCCTGTTGACATTGGTCTACTGGGACTATCTCGATAGCTTTCTTTAGAAGAAGTGTTATTATTTCGTTCTGAATCAACTGACCCTGACCGTGAGTGACTGTGGTTTCCTTCATGCCCAAGAATTTTGGGAGACTGTGAAACTCGAATTGGTAACGTGTTCCAATACTTTTAATACCCATCGATCGTTTGTAATTGTTTGCCAATACGTCAAAAAATGTGATAGATGCCCTCCTACGGGTACGTCTGGCAAATGAGATGGGATACTTACATAGTCACATGCTCCTCCCGCGACGTCCTCTTCCCCATGTCCCTCGCTCATAATATGGCTTTGCACGAAAAGAAGGATCTTGAAGAGGAGATCTTCGCCTGTACCCGGATTCCGGATATGCTCCAGAAGACTGACTCTGGGAACGATCATCGTTAGCATGTACGATCGGGATTCGGAACTGTCGACCCGCAGGTTCACATGCTGACGTTGAGGTCTTTCCTCGAAAGGTGCAATTCGGTTGAGATTGAGAAGAGCCGGTGGGCGCTTCTTTCCGCAGCCGGTGGGCGCTTCTTTCCGCTTCCCAGCTTTTGTGTCTGCCAAAAGATCATCTATTTGCTTTTTACGCTCCTTTCGAGCTTTAAGCATGGGCTCCAGCTCTTTGCCAAACACCCCTTCACCAGTGAGTGGCAAGTTAGTCAGTTGACGGCTAGCCTCAGACTCATATTGCCCCGTGTCAGAGGATGCGAGAGCATGGCGGATGATGTGGAAAAAGGCTCCGGAACGGCCCATCTGGTCTAAAGCATGTAAGGATATCTTAAATATGTCCTTCACCTGCGCCATGCAAGTCTCCACATCTGCATTCTCCTCATCCAAAGATGAGAGAAGTGTAGCTAAAGCCTGCTGTACATAGCAGTGGACCACCAACCCCATCCTAGCTGCCTGATGGCCTTTATATGCGATCCGTTCCACCATTCGATGTGGTTGACAGAATAAACTAGGGGACTGATGGCCAGATGCAGCCTTAGCGCCATGTCGCTTAACCAGGAGACTGTTGACAAGATCATCCATCGATGGTACCTTTAGAAACTCTTCGGCTGTTTCATCTAACGGAAATTTGTCAAAGGTATCTTCTTTGAACGCCGACTGGACTACAGGGCTTTCGCTACGGAATGTCGACTGAATGAGTACTTTTTGTGCCTCGTCCAGACAAACTTTCTTTGCCTTCGCAGCAAAATTGAAACTGCCATCCCCAAAAATGCCTCAAAGAATTCTATCAGCCATCGAGTCCTGAATTTGTTTGACATAGTCCATCGGGTCCTTACACAAATCCTCATCTATAATTGAATTTGCCTTTCAGGGAGAGAACATCATCATCTGCATGATCTGGACTGGCACAGTCCTGGATGTGTACCGCCCTCTGCGGGTCAGTAACATCTGTTAGTAAAGCCGTCCTCTGGCGGATCGGCACACGTGAATCAACTGGAATGGAAGTACCGGTAACTGCAGAACTATTTTGTCCGGCCATGACTAACAGTCGATCAAGTTTATTCTCAAGGCTCGAGATTTTGGAATTGTATTCCTCCCGAACGCGGTCAATACTCGATGCATGACGCCGTGAACGTCTGCGATTGACCGGAGAAGAAGACAACGACGAAGACGAATTTGAAGCAACCATTGTGAAAATTACAAATGACGAGAGAGAAAAAGCAGCGTGTTCATTCGACTCGCCAGAAAAAGGAAGTGATGAGATCAGCTGGCCTGGCGCGCATGTGCACTAAGGGGCCGAAATTTTTCAGGATTTCACCGCAATGTAAAAGGCGAGTTTTTCGGACCAGAAAGAGAATTCCTATCGTATTTTAATTAATACGACATTTACGATATAAAATTAATATCTCTTTGGCTTTAGGGGGTAAAAAATATTTGATTTGAGTCGAGGAACCCACCTGTCAAAGCTCATATGATAGTGATCAGATATAAATTTTTCTAATTTGTTATTTCTCGAGATGTGTAGTTATTGGTGGCCTGGTAAAAAGTCGTTAAACTGACTGTCTCGGACCAAATTGCAGATGAAGATGGATAACTCTAAAATCAAGTGGCTTTGGCATCAGATATAATGACAATCTGGCCATATTTCGTTCAACAAAATGTTGATAAATAAAATGTTTTGGACAATTTTATACTATTGTCGACTGTGGTTAGCATTATTTTTGGGCAATTAATTGATTCTGATAACTGAAGGGGCATTTCAAAAAATGTTGTTGGTGTTGGAATCTGATGATATGGGGACCATCAAATCAGATTGAGTACCTTTAACCCTTTCAATACGTAATGGATTCCTCCAATTCAGTTAAAAAGTGTACATAGGAATGTTCTATTATTGAGTTGCAGGGATGTACAGGTAATATAAGCAGACAACAGATAAATAAAAGTACAGACGGAGTCCTATTTATTAATGGAAATGTTTAGATTATAAGTTCAACAAATGACCTTTGTTGAACTTATTATCTGAACATTTCCTTTGGGATGACTACTCGTCAATGATGCTTTAGTATAGAAAGGGTTAACTCTTTCACCACCGAATTTACTTAAGTAAATTGGTCAGGACACCAGGTTTACAGCAGTAAATGTAGGGCATTCATACTAGTATTTATATGTGTATGGTAGTTATGGAAACCAATACATTGTCATGACCAATGAGGATTACCCATCAAATTGCATCACATGCCAATGGATGACATCACATAATTGTGGTGACGCCATTGTAACGCATGTGAGCAGGTTCGTAAAATACACTTGAGCTCAATAAACACTGTTCCAGTTAATCTGATTTGCAATATTTCATCACAAAAGTATGGACAAAACTCACTTTCAAATAGTTAGTTATCATTATATGCATAACACATCATAGTTTTAGCATATGTGGTGATTACGAAGGTAATTAGCAGGTGTGCAATAACAGGGATTTCGCTATACCGGCAGGGGGTCCCTTTGACGGCCCTGTTCCCCTAGCCAAGTTTTCCCCTAGCCAAGTTTTCCTGAGTTTTCCCCTGACGCATTCCCCTCCCAGGGCCCTTGAACCCCTTGTTTTAATGCAAACTCCTTGAAAACCTTGGAATTTCGTGTAACCGTAAAACCCTCAGTATATCAATTCGTAATATATAGCCGGAAACGATATATTTTGTGTACGATGCGAATGCGATATTTGTTACGTAACTCTAACAATGAAGCGTCATAGCTTCGTTGGTTACCAAGTATATATCTTTCCCGCCGATAGCAATACTCTCGAGTCAATTTCAATTGTGTGATCCCCGCCCGCCCAATGAAGCATCATAGCTAACACTTTCCCGCCGATAGCAGCAATTCTCTCGAGGTAATTTCAATTGTGCGACCCCCAAATGATTGAATGCGACAACAAAATAGTTCCAATCTTTTTAAACCAGTGTTCGTAGATCGAATTAATTTTTAAAAGACGAGTGAATGTTACTGTTGGTCATGAACTTCCCTTGATGACTTGGTGAGGCACCTCCTCGTGCGAAGAGTATAGTTGAATTTTAACTGGTACCGAAATATCATAGTACATTTAATTATTCTACCCACCGGAAATAAAAAATAAATCTAAAGCTAGTCTCAGTTAAAAGTTCGTTTTTATTTCACTCAGTTCAATCACAATAATGTGGTTAATTGACTGACTGTTGTATCACATATAATCGTAATTCGCGTTCTGGGCGTGCTGGACAATGCATTTCTAGTGTTGCACTTTTCTAAATTTTCGAAGCAGATGTTCGTGTTTTCCCCTATCTACAAACAGGCCCCATTCCCCTACCCCCTAGCGGAAACCCTGGCAATAAGCACACTGACGAGAACAGACCAGTTCTACCCTAATATGCACAAAAAAGACATTATTTGATCAAAATAAACCCATTTCCCTGCATTTAGGTCCACATTTATTTACTTGTGATTATTCTGGTGAATAATAGTGTTTAGATTGTCCAATTTAATCAAAATAGACTTATTATGAGTCATCAAAACTTATTTTGACGGTTAAGGCATGAGAAAATGTTCTACATCAAAATTATCCATATATAAAAATATTAAGGAGGGGACTAAAAATACGGTCGGGAGGGGGGGGTCCGTGAAGATTCGGCGGAGGGAAGATTCGGCAGGGAAGATTCGGCGGGTTTTATCGGCCGAATCTTCCTAGGTTTATACCAATATATTGGGACGGGAGATTTTATGTTTTAAGTTTTATGAATTATGTGGACATATTTTTTAATAATATATTACATGAATAAATTAAATTAAATGAAGCTATTACTTTTATGACGTTTTGTTTGAGATTATTTGTATGTTTTATGAGTGAATATTTTACAAGAATAAATTACTTTTATTATTATACTTCCATATTTTAATATGGGAGTATATTGTTATTCAATTTTTTATTTTTCACTATTATTATTTATTATGCTTCTTCTTCTTAATATATTTTATAATCGTGTTTTCTCAGAAAGTTGAAAAGATAAAGCATTGAAATTTTGTAGGTATATGCACCTTGCCAAGTTACAACTGAATGAAACATTTAGGTTTATGTCCTAACTTTCTTTCCAGAGTTATGGCCCTTAATCAAAAATTTTGGAAAAAAGTTTGTGCCCAGATCTTCTCCTATAAGAAGCCAAGCAGCTGAATTTGGTTTACGTAACCGTGTTAAGTAACGAAAGGGTACGAATCGGGGAAATTTTCACCAACGTCCGAAAACAATTTGTCGACCTGGGGAGGGGTGCAAAATTTGTCAATTTTTTTCTTGTCACCGATTCCAACCATTTTTACTGTCATATATCTATACGATGTACTGATGCTACTCGTGAAAGAATTTTGTAAATCGGTTGAGAAATGTCCAAGTTATAACGCATCGAAAAATGTACTAATAAAGTCCATGTGTAGAAAGTGCTTGTGCCCAGATCTTCTCCTAGACGAAGGGCAACAGCTGGATTTGGTCTATGTGAGCGTCTTAAACATAGACAGAATACCAAACCAGGAACTGCCAATGTCATAAATTACTCCAATGACCACTGCCGATATATTTCAACATCCATTCCTGTTTGGCGCACTGCTTTAATTGTAATATTGACTAATGGGTAATCACTCTTTGTCGACTGTCTGTCTTGTCAGCCGGCCGTGATTCTGCGGTTTTATCACGGTGCGGCTTACAATTGACATATTTTGAGTCCAAAAACGCTCAAAATTGATTAGTTTTAGAATAGTAGTTCGTTTTGTTTTCACTTTTTTTTAAACGCGCATTTTTTACAAAAAAAATTCTCGACTTTGATATTTGAAAAACGAAACTGTGGTGTCAGCCGTATAATGTTATAACACTTCTCCGCATGGACCACGTTTTCCTAAAGCACAATCCGTCTATGCGCGGACTTTCGCTTGCAGTTCTCAATTCAATTGAAACTATTTTATATGCGTTCGCGTACCCGTAAACCATTTTTTAATATTATATTTTTTAATTGAATGAACGGGAGTCAGCGTATCCCATCCGACGCCCCAACCTTGCCACCCCTTAGTCGCTAATTTTGGTATCATAATTTCGGAACGTGACACTTTGCGGTTTGGTATTGGTTTACCATCTGACATAGTGCATACTTTTGTTGAATTCAGATCTGACCATTTAAAAACTGTCTCTTTATCATCTGTATGTGTCACGAGTGAAAATATATGACTTTATTGTCCGACTGTTAAGACCGCCGATTGCATATTTCGCATTAATTGGACGAGACGTAATGTAAAGTCTTATAACTTACGAATAGGCGACAACGTCGACGTCGTACATTCGTTCGCTACTCGGAAAATATACAATAAATGCCTTAAAGCGCCGACTAATTCACCACCTGCGTGTATTCAAGAATATGAATCACACCAAAATTAAGCGAATTGCATATGGAATGTGTAGGTATAAGCTGCCATGTATATATCATTTCCAGAATGCTACCATTTCATGACAATCTATTTGCTAAAATAAAACACCTTAAACTGTTGGGAACATCGCGATATAGGCAAGCGAGCAAAGAGAGTTTATTGTCATCATACCATACGCTATTTCGCTGTTCCGAAATGGGTGGTCGTTCAATGTAGCATAATTACATTGAACGACATATATAAGTATGTTTTTGTGTGAATAACGATTGTTAACTTGGTATTATGAACTTATGCATGACTGTGAAGACTTGCAATAACATATTAAATGGTAAAATACGCGCATTCATAGCCGTATATTTTACAAGCTCGACATGCTATATTTGTTTATGGTATACCAGGGGGGGGGTGAAAAAAAAAATTCCGGCACGTATGCCGGGGTGGGTGGGTGGTCAAAGCCACCAACAAGCAATTTTTTCCGCAACTAAAAAAAATATTTCCTGCTTGTTTTTTAGTGTTTTGGCAATGAGTTGGACTTCAAAACCACTTTGAATGAGAGAAATAATGTAATTCTAACTGTAAACTGACTGCAGGCAGTTATCGTGTTGTATTTTGTTGCAAATTTTTAAATCCAAGATGGCCGCTGGCAGCCATGTTTTTTTGGCCGAATGACCTCAAAATGACTCATTCCTATTTACATGTCCATGTTAACATCCATGATAAATAGTATGCACAGAAATTCATATACAGCTGTTTACAGTGAATTTCCCCCCGCAAATCTCTGTTTTAGTGTTAAAAGGGGGGAGTGGGTGTCAAAAAATGGTCGGAAAAAACTGCCGAAAACGGAAAAAAATTTGGCGAAGGGGGTGGGTGGGTACAAAAAATGATCGAAAGGGAAAAAATGCCATACGTGCCTGAAATTTGTTTCCGACCCCCCCCCCCCCTGGGTATACTACCGTTTCAACACATCGGCTATTTATCATTTTGCTGGTGAGAAGGCGTATGTTCAGTTTGGTGCTATTTATGTGCACAGAAAAGGCACCATTACTCGGGAAAGCAACATACCGAAATGCATATAGATGTACGCGAATCATGTTACGTTCTCACACAATGCAGCTTTCCCAAATTGGCTGCATGACTGGCCTACTTCTGATGGCACAGTGTGTTACGCACCTGTCCGATTAAGTCGCTTTGAACCCAAAATGTATACAAAATTCGCACAAGCTGTGGAAAAGTTCGCGATCTTGGACAGTCAGTACAATCGGTTGGACAATCAGTACAATCGGTATAAACGTTTGTAATGACATAACGTGTCTTGACAGCATTACCTGTTATGCTATATATATTGATATGTTTCTAAATTATATTTAATGCTTGATTCCTGATACACATATATAGTGACATTTCAGTGATCTTTCTAGAGCGTTTCCGAGCATGATAGAACTTCAAATAAAACATATTCGCCTTTGTCCCATTCTGGTGATTTGGGCTCGTTTTTAGCATGTTACTAATTTTATAATAAGACATAATCAAGACATGTGTTATCAGTTGTGTGAGTGATTGCCATTCGCGCATAATTATTTCATAAATAAATATATCCGCTGCACGTAGATATAACCGTCACTTATAGTACTGGCCGTTGAAATCACTGACCCGACAAACTGATAAACCAAGACTTAACACTTGGCAAATTACAGATCGGCATTGATTTAAAACTTCGCACTTCATTGTGGACAGACTATAACTATCCGTATATTTCACGAGAATATACCATCCCATAGCAGTTATAATTTTTAACATCTCAAGTCTTTAATTTGGAATATACATGTAGGCACAAGAGATAGACACATGCGTGCATGTGGAACCCGTGCATGTTCTTTATTCCCGTTGCCAATTAAATATATATATTGTACACATGTGGGTATGTATACTAATAAAACCGAACTGTGTGTGTGTTCATTTGTTTGTCGGTCTGACCTGCTATTGGTGCCCAACCGGTTGGATCATGACAAACTAAAATTGGAACACACGGTGAATTGTCACGTGGAGTGTCATGGGATAGGTGCATCTGACGTCGTGTGATTTAATTTGGAATTCATGAATAATTTAATAACATGCTTACATCTATATCTACAGTATGCCCTAAGTAATCGACTCCTTAAACATAGCAGAATTATGGGTAATATTTCAGGATTTAGTGGGAAATATAGCCTGCTGACATTCATCCGAAAGTTCTCCTGAATCCCGAAAAGTTACCCATAATTCTGCTGTGTTTAAGGGGTCGATTACATAGGGCATTACTGTATATTTGCGAATTTCTGTCTGTCTGCCTGTGTCTGTATTCTACAAAAATTACAGGAGACCATCTAGATGATACCAAAGGGTCTACTAGGGGTCACTTTTTACGAGAAATATAATTTCAAAAGTAGCATCATTCTTAATCTTTTATTTTTGCGAACTGATGTGTTTATGATGTTCATGTATCATAATATAAGGTCTGAAGTATGCATGGTTGTAATTAAATAAATACTTCAATAGTTGTGGAACGGATTAATCGAGATAAACAAAATTACGATCGAAAAGGTGAGCCACTACTTATATTCCATGACTTTTTAAAGTTATAGATATAGTTAGAATTATTGTGGTTATGGTTACTGCTAGAGCATGGTTATGCTTATAGAAACATTTAGTATTGGGACATGGTACGGGTTGCCGATAGGTATGGTTATGATTAAGATTTGGGTTATGGGAAAGGTAATGATTGAGAGGGGATTTGGATTGGAATATATATGATAATAATATGGAAGTATCAAACTTCCAATAGGAAGTTTAAAAATTCTAGTTACTTTTGTTATTACTTTTATGATGTTTTGTCATTAGTTTGTTTGACATATTTTATGAGATTATTTTAGGTTTATGATAAGGTAAGTTTATTGTGAATATATTGAAGTTATTACTTACAAATTACGTGGTAAATCCAAATATCACGTTCGAACACTATAAGGAATTATGATTAATGAAGATTCAATGAGAAAACGAATAAATTTGTTGACAGTTGTTCACACTCTGTTCACGTTGGCACCAAGTATTTATATAACAGCCGGTAGAATATACAGAGTCGTCTTTCTGATGCTGATATGATCTCAGTGAGAACTATTCGATGTTTGTTTAGATAAGTTTGCTGAGTGCATTTCAGTTAGAACTGATCAGTTGTTTGTTTTACCGCATCAGATCTAACGACTTTTAGACTATATATAGTTGAATGAAATTGACTTCACCATAACTTTTCTCAATAAAAATATTATATATCAATTATGTACAGTAGTGTATAATGTGTTTTTCTATTTTCAGCTGCTTGGCAAGCTGTCCGTTCCGTTTTTCCTGGGAAGGACATTAAGGGCTGTGTATTCCATTGGTCGCAGGCTGTATTCAGAAAGGTTGCCGACGTCGGACTGGCCACGGCTTATAGGAAGGACAAACCAACACAGCAATACATCCGACAGTTCATGGCGCTGCCATTCCTGCCATCATCACATATCCGGCCAACATTTGACAGCATCGAAGCACAGGCCAATTCCACGAAGCTAAAAGAGTTTGTGGCGTATGTAAAGAATCAATGGATAGAGAGCGATCGATTCACCATACCAGAATGGTGTGTATTCGAACACACCGTTCGAACAAACAACCACATAGAAGGTAAATATATTTTTCATGTCAATAAAAAGTAATAAACGCTCTTTATTAATAATAAGTAATAAACGCTCTTTATAAGATATAAGTTAAACAAATGGTTAATGTGTTTACACATATTTTAATAAACAACTCATTCTTCACAACAAATGGTTAATAACACATATAATAAAAATATATAAAAATATATAAATAATATATAATAAACAATTCGTTCTTCATTTCAGCATGGCACCGAAGGATTAACAGCAAGTCTGGCCAACGCCTATCATTCTACAAGCTGGTGCCAATTCTTCAACTTGAAGCATCCCATGTAGAAATTGCCGTTGCAGCCAGGGATCTCGAGACAGACGTGAGGAAGAAATACACAGAAATAGATATGAAGATCAGCAACCTATGGGCAAAATACAGAGAAGAGGACATCAGAACATCGGAATTCCTGCAAGAAGTGACCAAGATCTACAGAATCAGCAAGGCAAAGAAATAAGAAGACAAGACGACAAGAAGATAACAAGACAAAACTATTAGTTGATTTTGTATGTTTCAAATAAAGAATTCCGGTTATAAATGTATTTTAAATTGTTTTGTTTGTATTTCTGTTACACCTTATGTTATCAGCTTGTGTAAATATGTTTCATCCATTCTAATAAAATCTGTCATTACTAAAATGAGTTAATCAAGACCCTATAATCCCTCTAATTAGTTGTTATATTATTGTTACAACAAAGAATAAGTGCGCACACAAGCTTAGTCCCACATAAGCCGTAATCCCCAAGCCGTAATTAGTTAGATCAAACGACTGGCCGAATCTTCCCCGCCGAATCTTCCCGCCGCCGAATCTTCCCGTTCCCGGGAGGGGATGTAAACATAGAATTATTTTTATATTGATCTGGTCATGGATAAATTTCCAACAAATGCACATTACTCAATACATGATGATGATTACGCCAACAGAATCTTTTATAATTTCACCCATACAGAGCCCCAGACAAACATGAGCAGACGACACTCTTCTATATGCTTCTATATATGTGTGGGGCTCCCTGCAGGGTAATGGATGTTTTTTTTATTTTATGTCCTAAAAATTGTCAGAAACTTTTATTTAAAAAAAATGATAAAAAATTGTTAGGCCAATGCATTCTCTTGTATATGCGAGGCGACTTATGGTCGACTCGCATATATAAGAGAATGCATTGGCACTGGGTAAACAAAATCCCGACTTCCGACTGGATTTGATATGGCGGGTCACATATACAGAAATGTATGCACATTACTCAATACATGATGATGATTACGCCAACAGAAGCAGTGCTTGAATTTTAGACTGAATGCATGCATCTATATCCAAATCAGTGCGAGCAAAGATATCATCAGTATTTTTAACCCTTTGAACCCGAGAAACCGGAATACCGGTCCAATCCTTATATTCCTATATCCCGGGAGACCGGAATACCGGTCCGGAAATCAGACGATATTTGACACGAAATTACAGCTCAATAAACGCACAAATCAACTAGAGTTGTACTTTGCACACACATGTCACATGTTTACCCATGTGACTTTGATCGACAAACTGACGACAGAGGGTTTGTTTCTTTACGCGTGTGCAGAGGCCTATTTCGAGAAAAAAAACCCCGCTTTTTATCGTCAGGAAAAGGGGAAGTATTTCGTTAGAAATTTCGCGATCAAAGCCCAAATTAACTAGAATAGTGCTTCTATACTTTGCGCGAATGAGTCACATGTTCATACCTCTGATTTTAGCAGCCAAATTGGAAACAGGGGGTCTGTTTCTTCGCGCAAGCACACAGGTGCATTTTGAGAAATGCCTTCTATTGTAGGCAAAGTGTAAGAATTTCGTTATAAATATATAGCGCGACCAAAGGAAGCTGCAATATATCTATATACATGTATATTGAACGTGGAATAGACTGTCTCGTTGAAATACTTTGTGACATATTTCACCGCACACTTGTTCAGTGAGCTTAGTAGATTGCCGTATAGTTGAGCGTGTATACTTGTATATACGTCCCAATTAAGAGCTTTATGAGTTACGTCGTTGGAACACTATATAACATCAGGCGCCTCGGTTTGGGGGTCATTTAACATTCAGGAAGTCAGGGTTCAAAGGGTTAATGCAGCAAACGACCGACTCAGTTGCTGATTGGTAGAATATATCTGCTTATAATTATTTTATTGACAACTGTGGGAAGATTTATATCCACACATGTTAACCCTTTCTTGTAGGAGTGCCACGATTAATTGTATAATCGATGAACCGTTGATAAAGGTGATATTCGATTACCATTTCCGTCGTCAATTAATCTGCGTTATTTATTTCACATGTCGGAAAGTGCCGGGTATTATTGAATACAGTGTGTGTTTTACACAGTTTAATCTACAACCGAAGGGTTAACAATATTTGATCGTGCATCAAAGAAATTCCGACAACATGAGTACTACTAATATATGTTGCAAACAGTGGGAAGTTCATTTGATGATACGACATGGTTACTCTTTCAGTTGTTGTATATTCTACAAATAGGCGGCACTCCGGCTTTGAACTTGTGGCAACGTCGTTATATATTTCTACAAGAAAGACGACACAATGTCTTTGAAATGTGCCGACTGTCACCGTGTTCAATGAACTGAATGCAATCGCCCTTGAATCAGATTGGACCAATGGGGAAATGATTGACATTCTCTCAAAACCAGGGAACCTACGACAATTTAATCAGCTGAAACTTATATTTTCCGTAACATTAGATTCCTTTTTTTAGGAACCGCCAGCGGTCCGTCGTGTATTCCTACTTTTATATTGTTTGTATGTTTGGCTATAATTCATAACTCTGAAATTAATGGCTACTTCGTTCTAATGAACTCACAATTATTATAACCATGACATCGCCGAAGAAATGTGCTGGTATTGAATACATTGTGCTCATTAGTCATTAATGGTGGTTTATGATGCACAATATTAACGTAAAAATTACATCAGCCGAGTTTTTTTTAACCAACACCCAGCCAATAGGCCATATTACGGAATACTTCCACTAATATTAGGTACGATTAATCGATTATAATTGTTTATTGATGACCGATTATCGATCATCAAAACCAATAATCGTGGCACATCTACTTTCATGACGGAAGCTGCGCTGGTGCAGCATTAAAGATCCCTGTGCCAATACATTATCTTACCGGTATATATATGCGAGTCTCCCATACAAGGTCAAGTTAAATATTGTTAGGCCAATGTATTCTCTTTTATATGCGAGGCTCCCAATGGGAGACTCGCATATATAAGAGAATGCAATGGCAAAGGGATTTCACAAAATTTCAGGCAGCTCCTGTCATGAAGGGTTAAAAGTTAAACAGACATATTAACTGAACCTATTATTTGTACATTTTTCAGGCCACCATGATTATGGAGTTTATCTGTTTATCATACTTCACATTTAGATTTATACATATGATGTATTTCACTCCACCAGAGGTTTTTATCACGGATACTAAGAACATCCTCGTATTTGCTGCTCTAGTGGTAAGTTTTATATGGACCTCAGCAGATCGTGATGAGGCTTTTCGCAAACCACATTTACACAGTGTGTATTATTTTTTGTTTTGCCAAATGTAATTTTATTGCCATTGGCAAATTTGGCAAGTGACAGTGCAAATCTGGATCTGAACTAATAAGGCCCATATGTCTTAAGTTGTTGTCATAATCTGGTATAACAATCTTCAAAGACAGATTTCTGATGTTATACGGGTGCGTGAATTTAAAACTCAGCGATAAATAGTACGATTCTTTAGTTTATTACAAACAAGAGGACTATATGATAGATAGATAATAGATAATTATATTTACCTGCGGGAAACCATTGAATATAAACTGAGTTCTACAGTAATGCCCTAAGTAATCGACTCCTTAAACACAGCAGAATTATGGGTAACTTTTCAGGATTTAGTCGGAAATATGGCTTGTTGCCATTCATCGGAAAGCTCTCAGTGAGTGCTTTCCGATGAATGGCAACAAGCCATATTTCTGACTATCCTAAAAAATTTTCAATAATTCTGCTGATTTCTTAGGGCATTACTGTATGTTGAAATGCTGCAGTCAAGAGTTGTTTTTATGTAGTCAGTAGCTTACGCGGTTGTAGTTATACTTCGTTCAAGTTTGATTCAATGATTTCGACCATATACAGTATTGCCCTAAATAATTGACTCCTTAACCACAGCAGAAATATGGGTAATTTTTCAGAATTTAGTCAGAAATATGGCTTGTTGCCCTTCATCGGAAAGCTCTCAGTGAGTGCTTTCCGATGAATGGCAACAAGCCATATTTCTGACTATCCTAAAAAAAAATCAATAATTCTGCTGTGGGGCGATTATTTAGGGCATTACTGTACGAGCACCCGTCTTATCAACAACATTATGACGATGCATAACACGCATTTTCTATTTGATGTAAACTTTCAGACCAGTTGTCGTTAATATATCCCAAATGTATCTGTCTATCACTGTTATTATCATGTGATTTTATCTTAATAGTATAATTAAAACACAGTATTATCTTTATTCAATACAAAAATATGGCATTGGTATAACATATTATGGTAGGTCGGCACCTGAAGGCTTACTGAATTTTTGCAGAGGGGGGGGTCCACGTTAGTAAGCCCAGTACCCACTTTTTGAGCAAAAACGTGAACGAGCCCCCCGGGCTTACTGACTACTGACAGGTGTATACAGTATGTGTATGCAGGACTTTTACAAAAACTATTTGTCAGTTTTGAATTCGTGCAACAGGATGCGTGAATTTAAAGTGCGCGAATTCAAAACTGAGTGAAAAATAGTTCTGCGCGAATTTAAATACTTTATATCATTTATATCAATGTTTCATCTGTTTTCCAGCTCACTTTCCTTGATATGGTGTGCTATATGATATGGATCAATGTTGCACCAGACTATCATCCCGTACGGTGGTCAAGAATTCTTAGACCACTCTACATCATCAATTTCTCAGAAGGAAAACAGGTACAGTAATGCCCTAAATAATCGACTCCTTAACCACAGCAGGATATGGATAATTTTTCAGGATTTAGTCAGAAATATGGCTTGTTGCCATTCATCGGAAAGCTCTCACTGAGAGCAACAAGCCATATTTCCGACTAAATCCTGAAAATTTACCCATAATTCTGCTGTGGTTAAGCAGTCGATTAATTAGGGCATTACTGTAATTGAGGGGAAGGCCTGCACGCTTCCAGGAAATGACATTTCCACAAGACTACTATAGACTCAGTATGTCAGTATTACTCTGAGTGTACAGTAATGCTCTAAGTAATCGACTCTTTAACCACAGCAGAATTATGGGTAACTTTTCAGGATTTAGTCGGAAATATGGCTTGTTGCCATTCATCGGAAAGCTCTCAGTGAGTGCGTTCCGATGAATGGCAACAAGCCATATTTCCGACTAAATCCTGAAAAGTTACCCATAATTCTGCTGCGTTTAAGGAGTCGATTACTTAGGGCATACTGTATGTTGAAATGCTGCAGTCAAGAGTTGTTTTTCTGTAGTCAGTAGCTTACGCGGTTGTAGTTATACTTCGTTCAAGTTTGATTCAATGATTTCGACCATATACAGTATTGCCCTAAATAATTGACTCCCCGAGAGCTTTCCGATGAATGGCAACAAGCCATATTTCCGACTAAATCCTGAAAAGTTACCCATAATTCTGCTGTGGTTAAAGAGTCGATTACTTAGAGCATTACTGTATGTTTACACAGACTGGTGTTTATATCCAACTGAATATGTTAATTCCTTCCTTTGGATTCATAATAGCAATTTTAATTCATTACTCAGAGCAATATAGTTAATATTTTGAGATTTTTCGTCCAAATCACTTGGACTTTTCAATCATCTGGCTGACAATCACTGACATGACCTTTGGAGGGTCATTTGGCCACTTTTTAATAACTGGACAATGTCTTGTTTCAGTTCTTAAGATTCTCACATTAATCCCAGAGCGCAGTCATGAAGTTTTATGTGCTAAATCGCATGTGACATTTCCCATATCGCATGTGACATTTCCCCATGTTTTCATGTCAGGTCGGACTTCACGACTTAACAGTCCAAAGTTCAATGTTCGACTATTTCATTCTGTGTAATAAAAATAGAGGATCTCTAACGAGTCGCAATTCTATAAGAAATTTATTAACTGAGTGCAATAAATCTGATTCCAGCCGAGGCTCGAATAAAATTTAGCAGACGAGGTTAATAAATTTTGTATAGAATTTCGACGAATTTGAAATCCATTTTATCAGATAATCACATTTTAGCAATGAAAAACGATCTCAAAATGGCTGGGGTTGAAGAAAATTAATATTGATTTCCTTATCTCAACCAAAGAGGTTAAATACACCTTCAAGAATAAATATACAGTAATGCCCTAAATAATCGACCCCTTAACCACAGCAGAATTATGGGTAACTTTTCAGGATTTAGTCGGAAATATGGCTTGTTGCCATTCATCGGAAAGCTCTCAGGGGAATTATGGGTAACTTTTCAGGATTTAGTCGGAAATATGGCTTGTTGCCATTCATCGGAAAGCTCTCCCTGAGAGCTTTCCGATGAATGGCAACAAGCCATATTTCCGACTAAATTCTGAAAAGTTACCCATAATTCTGCTGTGGTTAAGGAGTCGATTACTTAGAGCATTACTGTAGCACACACTTGAGAAGTCATCGAGACTATACTTATGTGTAACTGCTGATGGGAGTCAGTCCCTAAGTAAGATATGCTGCTTTATTAAAGATGCATAATCCGAATTAACGCTCGCAAATGACTATTTCCTTGGCTTCGGGGGTAAAAAATATTTGATTTGAGTCGAGGAACCCACCCATCAAAGCTCAGAGTGATCAGATATCGATTTTTGAAATCTTTAGTGGTCCCTTAATTTACAGTCGACGATAAGACGGTCTTGGACCAAATTGCGGATGAAGATGGATAACTCTAAAATCAAGTGGCTTTTTGTGTCAGATATTTGACAAACCGGCAAAATTTCATTGAACAAAATGTTGATAAATAAAATATTTTGGGAAATTTTATACTATAGTTGACTGTTGTTAGCATTATATTTGGGCAATTACTCGATTCTGATAACTGAAGCGGCATTTCAAAAAATGTTGTTGCTGTTGGAATCTGATACAGGGACCATCGAATCGGATTGAGTGCCTTTAAGTTTGTTCTATTATGTTTCAGGTCAGGCGAGCTTTTCGAAACATCAGAAGGACTGTACCAGAAATACTAAATGTCCTTGTCTTGTTTCTGCTAAGTGTTCTATTGTTTGCATTGTTGGCTTTGAAATTATTTGGAAGAAGGTAAGACTTTAACCATTTCTATACTGAATGGATTCTCCCATTCAGTTATAAAAGTATTCATTGGAGTGGTCTATTATTCATTTGGAGGGATGTTCAAGTAATGAAAGCAGACGACAAACAAGACGAAAAGCTAATACAAGTGCTGACTGATTTCTATTAATTGGTAGGAAATGTTCAGATAATAAGTCCAACAAATGTCTGGAATTACTCGTCAAATGAGTATTTAATAAAGAAATGACTGAGGGGGGGGGGGGGCATCTGCCCTTATTTTATAGAGTTGAGACAGGGACCAGCCTGGAGGTTTCAATTTGACAGAAATCAGTTCTCACTGTTTGATTATTTGGGCAAATAAATATAATCTGTGTTCTCAGGCACCTCCCTCGTTACTGAAATTTTCTTTTAAAAAACGTGGTCAAACATTTTTTTCTCGATATTTTCTCTTAGAAATATTGAAGTTGAATCACAAAAATTAAAAAAAAAAATTCTGGAGTACGTTTTCAAGATTTTCAGAAAAACAAATAAATAGCCTCCCTCCCTCATCTCAAATTTGAGATCTAGTTGACTGAGAACACAGTTATTTTATGAATGGCCTTAGAAGAAGTGTACTGTTTATCATAATGGCTCAAGTTCCATTTACACCACAACATCATCATTCTATGATCCAATAAGTATAATGCAATACAATCACCCATTTATACATTTATAATGAGTAATGACACCATAATAATCAGAAAATGCATCACCAAATTCACCCTCTGGGAACCTCATTCTGCTGAGGTGTAAGCAGAATGAGGTCCCCAGAGGGTGAATTTGGTGATGCTAGCCCGCTATGCGGGGTAGCATCACTAAATTCACCCTCTGGGGACCTCATTCTGCCAATGACAGACACACTATTTCAAGGCTTGGGTATTTGAAATAGAAGTCACTTCTGCATGGGACAATTTTTTTTTTTTTTTAGAAATATTGAATTTGAACAACGAAAATAGAATGATTTGTTTCTTGAGTACATTTTCCAGATTTTGAGGAAAAAATAAAAATAAATAGCCTCCCTCCCTCATCTCAAAATTGAAATCGTCAGAAATATTTAATATTAATGCCCTAAGCATTGTGTGGATAGAGTATTATGCATAGAAGACATTGGAACTTAAAGAGATGGCGGCCTTCATTGTAGGTTATAATTTAGAAACAACATGATCAAATTATGATAATTTCCTCAAGAATATACTAATAGTATAGCATAATGATGATATGAATGCGATATTATTCACAAAACACGTTTTGTGTCCGAGAAAATACAGGTAGACTTTTGTTTAGTTTCGCAAAAGTGCAGTGGACTGTTTATAAGATGAGTCACGATATTGCGCCATTTCCTTATTTAGATTTGTGCACTTTACGTCGGTTGTAAAACCCCTAATTTGGTGCACTTACAACTTACAACTCACAATACGATTCATCGTAATAAACCTTATTTGGTAAGTATGACTATATATAGGTTAGGAGAAAATAGTAACTGGATTGAAAAATATTCATCTCTTTGCGAGAACAATTATATTATGTACACCTTTTCTGTCTGATCATTTCCCAATCATGAAGTAACGTGGATTAGCTTGATATTGAGCTGACATCGGGTAGAATTGGTCGATTAAAATACAATTTGGTGTGATTTGAATGCGATTTTTGATTGCGCCAATTCCACAGTGCAACGGAACATTTTCATTGGACGACATGGTAGTTCCAAGTGTTTGTATATAAACAATCGTAACGTAACTTTTTTGATGTTTGTTTACACAACCAAGGACGTGACGATAACATGCAATCTATGCTATATTTATGATTGATATAAGAACAACACCTGTCTATTATATAATATTCTTTCTGTTTATGGCAGTTTTAGTGGATGTGACTATTTTAACAATTATACCCACAGGGAAGGCCGCCCGTATCTTTAATATTTAAAATTTGATCTATTGAACCTCGTTGTCAAAATTAGCATCAGCTATCATGCTTTATTCAGTGGTGATGGTGCTTATGAAGTGACGGTTTTCATATATTTCATTATTTAGGGCATATCATAAATAATTAATAGGCACAGCTTTTTGTGGGGACGAGGCAGTCCCTGAGAACTGAACTACAATAATGCCCTAAATAATCGACTCCTTAACCACAGCAGAATTATGGGTAATTTTTCAGGATTTAGTTGGAAATATGGCTTGTTGCCATTCATCGGAAAGCTCTCTCTGTAAAACCCCTAATTTGGTGTGCTTACAACTTACATCTCACAACACGATTCATCGTAATAATCCTTATTTGGTAATTATGACCATATATAGTTTAGGAGAAAATACTAACTGGATTGAAAAATATTCATCTCTTTGTGATAACAATTATATTAGGTACACGTTTTCTGTCTGATCATTTCCCAATCATGAAGTAATGTGGATTAGCTTGATTTTGAGCTGACAGTGGGTAGAATGGGTCGATTAAAATACAATTTGGTGTGATTTGAATGCGATTGTTGATTGCGCCAATTACACAGTGCAATGGAACATTTTCTTTGGAAGAGAGTTTGTATATATATTCAGTGCTTATGAAGTGACGGTTTTCGTTATATTTCATTATTTAGGGCATATCATAAATCATTAAGAGGCATAGCTTTTGTGGGGACGAGGCAGTCCCTGAGAACTGAACTACAGTAATGCCCTAAATAATCAACTCCTTAACCACAGCGTGCTTCCAGGAAATGACATTTCCACAAGACTACTATAGACTCAGTATGTCAGTATTACTCTGAGTGTACAGTAATGCTCTAAGTAATCGACTCTTTAACCACAGCAGAATTATGGGTAACTTTTCAGGATTTAGTCGGAAATATCGCTTGTTGCCATTCATCGGAAAGCTCTCCCAATGGCAACAAGCCATATTTCCGACTAAATCCTGAAAAATTACCCATAATTTTGCTGTGGTTAAGGAGTCGATTATTTAAGGCATTACTGTATTTTTTTATCAAACCTGGATTTAGTGTGTCTGACATATGCAGAATGAGGTCCCCAGAGGGTGAACTTAGTGATGCTACCCTTCACAGTGGGAAAAGCATCACCAAGTTCACCCTCTGGGGACCTCATTGTCCCCCGAAAATAAAATTTTCGGGGGACTATAGAAACGTGGTCCGTCCGTTCGTCCGTCCGTCTGTCCATCGAGCCGTTCGTCCGTCCGTCACACTTTTGAGTACCTTCATGGTGTAATCATCTCCTCCTACAGATTTCATCCCAGAGATTTGAAACTTCAGAATATTGTTGCCCATATATTGAAGATGTGCAACATGTATATAGATGACGGATTTTTTTTTTTTTTACAGAGTTATTAACCCTTTTCGACTTAGAATATTTCAACATTTTTTATAATTTTCTGTATGAGGGTACCTTCATGGTGTAATCAACTCCTCCTACAGTTTTGATTGTAGATATTTGTAACTTCAGAGTATTGTTATCCACATATTGGAGATGTGCAACATGTATATAGAGGACGGAATTTTTTTTTTACGGAGTTATTAACCCTTTTTGACTTAGAAAATTTCAACATTTAAAAAAATTTCTTTAACAAAGCGGCATCGACTTGCCACTTTTTCGGGGGACACTGTGGTCAGCTGACCTTTTATTCTGATTAAGACTCATCTTCTGGAAAGTATCTATAGTCTCGAATTAACATTGCCTTTAGTTACTTTTTGAATAATGAGTGAACATCACCAACTTCAACTGGGGAACTTCAATAATCAATATGATCATATGTCTCCCATAGCTGTTGAGGCCTAAGCAGAATGAAGTTCCCAGAGGGTGAATTTGGTGATGCTAGCACACCGTGAGGGATAGCATCACTAAATTCACCTTCTGGAGACCTTTTTTCTGCTAATGTCAGACAGACTAAATCCAGGCTTGTTTGTTATCTAGCCTAAATTTTGACCGTCACTTTGATACAGGAAGTTGAGATATCCAGATGGTCAAGCTTATTTCTCGAACTACCTGGACAGTATATGGGATCTGTACGTCCTCGTTACAACAGCAAACAACCCAGACGTGATGTAAGTATAGTTAGGGGATAAACATGCCTTGAAATAGTGTGTCTGTCATTTGCAGAATGAGGTCCCCAGAGGGTGAATTTAGTGATGCTACCCCGCACAGTGGGCTAGCATCACTAAATTCACCCTCTGGGAACTTCATTCTGCTTAGGCCTCAGCAGAATGAGGTTCCCAGAGGGTGAATTTAGTGATGCTAGCGTCACTAAATTCACCCTTTGGGGACCTCATTCTGCAAATGACAGGCACACTATTTCAAGGCTTGTTAGGGGATAAACATGCTGTCTGGTATGATCTTGGGACATTTATGGGTTGGTTTTATCTTTTACGATGGAAAATGCAGTTTTACTAAATGGTTTCTCCCAGTTAGTTATAAAAGTACAGTAATGCTCTAAATAATCGACTCCTTAACCACAGCTGAATTATGGGTAATTTTTCAGGATTTAGTCGGAAATATGGTTGTTGCCATTCAACGGAAAGCTCTCGGTTCCGATGAATGGCAACAAGCCATATTTCCGACTAAATCCTGAAAAATTACCCATAATTCTGCTGTGGTTAAGGAGTCGATTACTTAGAGCATTACTATATACATTGGAATGGTCTATTGGGAACTACTCGTCAATGAGTATTTAGTAAAGAAAGAGTTAACCCCTTCACTGCTACGTGAAATCAATATGTCGTGTGATAGACTGTGGACTGTTGACTTCATGACCATACCCAAAAAAACATAAAACAGACTCTATTGAAATGTTATTATCATTTACATATCTGGAACAACATACACTGTTTCAAATGTTGAGATACAATCATTCCATTGCACTAATAGACCATTCCCGAGTTACAATAAATTGAAAGCTTTTCTGTGTTGGAGGTGAGAAACAGACATCATGTGACAGCAAGGTAGTAGTAGAGTCGCTTATGTACTTCCGTGGGAATTTTTTTAACAAATATAGAGACTATGATATTATGATAGGGTATCACTTACTTTGTCGGAAAAAGTTTGTTAGACTTCATGGGTCCGCGACTGGAGGGAATTATGACGTCACAAAGATGACGTCATTGTCAGTCCAGTCCAGATGTTGGGTTGTCCTAAGCACTGACAAATTCTGCGCATATTTCTTAATTGTTAGACATTTTTATTCAGTAAGGGCAATTCATCAATAGTAGTTCTCAAAGTACAGTACCCAAATTCACGGGAAAATGTGATTCGATTCAAAGATGGCTGCCAAAATGACATCAGAAAATCCACAATTTTGCAATTTTCTAGAATCTCATGTAAATGACTTTCCGTTTTGGTAGCGACTGCGAATTATGAAAATTCAGTGTTTACTGATTGCTTCAGCAATGTAGTGCATCAATAGTATTGTACAAAACATGTTCGATCTGTCAAATATCAACTTTAGACAACAGAATTATAGCATTTTGTTAAAAATCAATTCTGATATTCTAGCAATAGATCTAAAGAAATGACTGGAATTCAGTGATGGGAAAGAGATATTCGTGCCATATACGAAATTATTATCACGTTTCAACAAAACTGTTCAATTTCATCCAAGATGGCTACCAAAATGGCAGTAAAAATACAAAAGTATGTGTTCGTTACACCACCAAATGTGTCCTGGCATACCATCATGGGGAATTAGGTTAGTCGGCTACTTTTAAGTAAATGCGCATAGCTTTAATTTATTATACAGATTAACGGGTGTCTTATACTGTATACACGATTCATGATATTAAGGGAGGAGGGAGTTGAAGAGAAAATCCAACTCTCAATGTGAAATTAGAAAGACCTCCATCTCAGCTTGAGGATTGTCTAGTCTCCTGTGCTATTCTCTAATTATTTGACGTATAAACAAAATATGTTTGGCGAATTTAATTGTCATATGCAGGGTTTCCGCTAGGGATAAATAACTGAGGCCATATTTGGGGGGAAAACACTCAATGCGACGAGGCGACCATGGTTCGCTCTGTCGGGCGAAAATTTTGGTGTTTGTCAGTGAAAAGAAGCAATTTCCTTGCACATAAGACATGAAATAGGAACGTTGAAGCTACGTGCATAAAGTAAATTGAAACAGCGCATGTTTTTTTACACCAAATTATTTAGTTATTAATTTAGTATCTCCATCATCGCTGTTCAAAGGTCAAGGGTATCAGAATGCGAACCGGATTTCGTACTGGCTGTTTTTCGTACCGATATTCTGAAGCATAGTTGGTAACCAAGAGTTCAGTCCCCTCGCTATGCTGGTTTGGCCGCTGCCACCACAGGCATTTTCGTAATTAAATCTAGTTTTTAACATTTGTTTTATTTTAAGTATTTTGTCAGTTATAATTAATTCTGGCTTTATCGAGCAATACATAAATGAAAATTCTTGGACAGTTTCTCAGAAAAATACAGAATGAATTGTAACCGACAAAAATAAAAACAAATAGTGATTTGTTCATATTTTGTGTTTGTGATGACAGCGATCAGGCCAGCGTAGCAGGGGACTGGATTCTGCCTTGCACTTTGAGTTGGTACATGTAGCCATGCGTGGCGGTAGGGAATATTCATGTGAAGAACAAAACTATTTTTATTCAAATACTGCGATTCATGTTCGCTCAACATATTGAATCAAAAAAGAAAAACAACCAAACTTGTACTCGGTTAATACAGTCTGTTAATCCTAAACTACAACAGTTCACTGACAACATTTTGTTTTTGGAAATCAATCTTCCGATCAGTTAAGCTCTTAAACTTATCAATAATGATGTCCCATTCAGCATCTCGAAACTTCCCGTCAGATGAAATGCGTCTTGAAATTCTCATAAGTCTCTCCAGCGATTTTGACTTGAGGCGAGTTTGTGTGTCCTACTTTATGTCGTTCATTAAACTGAACAATCTCTCCACCGAAGATGTGCCTGCTGGAATTATGCATGTCATCTGAAGGAGTTTGATACACTGTGGAAAGGAATCAAGCAGATTACTCCTCGTAAGGTCCACGAGAAACTTATTTGGCGTATATGTATCACGCGACTTCATTTTTTTTTCCTTCTCCCTTTTCTGAGCTTGTGTGGATGTAGGCATTGCTGATGCTTCAGACGTTACCCGATTCCAGTATTTTTGTTAAATGTTCGCATGAGATGAACGAAACGTGGGAACTGTCTGGTGGCTTCCAATTTATTGATCGCTGGCAGAGCAGTCATGCAATCACCTTGGTACATGTCATCTCGCGTGTTTTCGTAAAAATCGAGGAGTTCGACAAGGCTTTCGTCCCCATATTTGCTGAAATCATCAGGCACATTTCGCGGATCAAAAATGCCGAAGCTATGCAACAAACTTGCTGAGTCGAAGGCCGTCTCCAGTTCAACTTTCAGTGCTGATATAAGTTCAGTAGCAGTCCCAGACACGAAGGTTTCTATCTCAGTCGTCTGAGGCCTATTCATGGAGACTCTCGCACCGTGCCGCCTAACAGATACGTCGTCTAAGAATTTCCTTGCTTCATCGAAATGCGGGGTGGGTGATTGGTTTGGATTCGTATCACAGTTTGATTTCAAATGTGCTAATATGTGGTACAAGTCTCCTTGGGCAACTGAAACAAGTTTCGGAATTGCAGTAAAGTTCAGGTCCTGGTTTTGAAGTGTTTTGTTCAGTTTTCCTGTCACCATCAAGACATCACAGAGAAGCAGCCACATCAACACAAATTTGGAGTCTGTAAGATGCAATTTCAATCCCAAGACTTCGGCGTCACTGGTATCTGTATATATTGAATCTAATGCATCAAGTATTTCATTATATCTGTCAAAAATTCGAATACAGCAGTCCCGGTGAGATAGCCACCTGGTTGTTGACGGCAAAACTAGCCTCAATGGTTTTTTCTCAGATGCCTCTTGTGCCGTCATGAATACAGCTAACTTCTTAGGCGATTTGTCGAAAGTTTTCCATAATGTCATGAGTGTGCTATCAACAAATCGAATGTCTGGGAATTTTTTCATTAGATGCACAAATGTTAAAGCGAGGCGATGGCATCGACTGTTTATATATTTGCTGAAAGGCGCTTCATGTCTAATCATTCGTTGTAACCCTCCTTTCTCCCCCGACATAGCATTTGTTCCATCGAGTGCAACGAAGAATATGTGGTGTATGTCAACGTTATTCAGTGAAAAAAGTTCCCAAATTGCTTCAAACATTGTAGCTGCATATGCATTCGACAATGGGACGAGGGATAATAAATGCTCAACTACAATCCCCTGTGCAGTCACACATCTACCTACTATAGCGAATTGTTGGATATCAGAAGCGTCTGGTGATTCATCTGCCAGGATAGTGACAAAGGGGGCGTCTCTTATATCCCTCCATGCTTCCTCCTCCACATACTCACTCATACAACCAATCATTTGTTCGTTGGATTGGTGGGACATATAACTGACATTTGCCGGAAGTTTCAAGTTGACCCCAAAGTCCTCTAGTAAATCTGCTATGTCTAACATTGAATTGGAATACGCCCAATTCCGTTTTGCAAGTAACTCCATGCATTTGAAAATGCACTAATCTTCTCTCTGTTCGCGTCTCGTGCGGTGTTTTGATGCGACTTGCATTTGCTGCATCACATTTCCCGAAGTAGCTGAAGCGGCAAAGTCAACGCTCGCCTGAACACAATCTACGTGATCAGTAGAATTCACATGCCTTTCAAACTGTCTACATGGATGGTCAGTCTGCCGAACCCCTGTGTACACCCAGAACAGACCGATTTGTTGCATTCTGGGCAGAGAACGGCGCCATAGGGAGCAAATCCACCCCCTATCTCTATACTGTAATTTGCCCACGGGAAGATCTCCATCCATTTTCGACGTGACGAGACAGACGAACCACCTCGAGTAGATGTCGAATCAATACCTTGGCTATCAACTACTATATTGGAAACTATATTCGCTCCAGTCGACGAAGCAATACATTGTCGATCATCTATTGCATCAGAAACTACGTTCGTAGAGTTTGGCGCATCGTCAGTCGGCAAGTTTCCAGGTCGCCCAGTAGTATAAAACGAAGTTATTTTTGCTTATCCCTGGGCATCGTTCGGTCGCAGTTTTCTTTTGTATAATCCGTCTTTGTGACTCATAATAAATTTTGTTTAAACGGACCGCTCGCAAATTTTGAAAGTATTCAACTAAAACTTCAATATAACATGAGCCGTGACGTCACGGGAACCGAGTGCGTGGGCAGTTTTCTTTGTCGGCAACAGTCCCTTTGATGTGACGATTGGTTTGTCTTTGACTTATGCCGACAAAGCATTACGATAGAGGACTGTGTAGACAACTTTTCATGGGTGACCCATGCAACTGATTACGTATAGGCATAAAGTGCACATGTTAATCGCCCAGTGCCGGTGGCCACATTCCCGGAAAAAGGGGTTTGAGCTCGCCGGGTCATTATTGGGGAGGGGAATGAGGCCGCTTGACGGCCGGCCTGCCGTAGTAGCGGAAACCCTGCATATGAACTTGGAAAATAATTGTCATATGAACTCGCAATTTGAGTCATTGCGGTAAGACAACTAATTGGAATGTCATAACATGGCGATTATTTATTTGGAAGAAGCAAGTTAGTCTACTACAGTCTGATAGAAACGTAATTGGATGAAAGAGGGTAAAATTGGCACATTATTGTATTTTGGCTGCCATCTTGGAAGCCATCTTCGATTAAGTTGACAGTTTCTTGATCCAGTTAGATGTAAATACCTAATGTAAAAACCCTACTCATTTCCAGAACCGATTAATTCTAATTTTCTTTAAGGAAAGAGTTAGAAATATAAAAAATTAAATTTCGCCAAAATTCATACCACTTCCTTTAAAACATCGCATTTGGAGAAGAAATTCAAGGTTATGATCCAAGAAATCATCTAATGTCATGTCATAAGTGATTTGTTATCAAGATTCAAGAGAAGTATATTCCCTAATCACCAGTTCGATACAATCGGAAATGATGTAGGCGACATGTATGGAAAATCATAAATTTTCCCACTTCCGGTCGCCATTTTGGCAACCATCTTTGATCGAGAGGACAACTTTTTATACAAAAATATAACATGGCGTCACACCATACACTGTACGAAAGGATTCTCATATATTTTATATCGCAATTATATTTTTATGATTAAATCCAACAATAGCGAACATAAGAAAATGAGCATGGTGGCCATCTTTGTGACATCATCAGACCACCCAGTCGCGACCCCAGGGGGTCTAACAAATTTTTTTCTGAAGTAGAGACTATATACTGGCTCATGAGCATGGTCTCTATATTTGTTCATAATTTTCCCACGGGAGCCCAAAATCGGACATAAGCTACTCTACTATAGGGTTCTTTTTGTAAACATATCACTAGCAAAATGTCATTAACATTTTGTGAAAATAATAGCTGCAAAATGCTGATTCTCCTAAATTTATTACAAATACACATAAGTGGCCCACGAAAAAGCACTTAAGACATTTATGTATAGATTTGGACTTATTTGTTTGTGTACAATCAAGGACATTAATTCCGTTTCTCTTGCAAATAATCAAGTTGTCTATCGAGGCACATGTAGCCTATATGTTCCATTATATACAGAAATCTCTATTTTTCATCTATATTATTTTCATAAATTGTTCATCATGAGTTACTCTTGCAAATTATATAATACTAGCCGATGAGCCCGACGTTGTCCGGGCTATTCAAAAAACAAATTTCAAGTCGATAGCTCCACCCGTTTCCTAGATCTGGTCTGCGCATGCGCGAAGCTTGCGTCGCACGGGCTCGGCGACCCGATAAAATTCGTATCCGGGGCAAGATACATTCACATAGCAAATTTCAAGTCGATAGCTCCACCCGTTTCCGAGATCTGGTCTGCGCATGCGCGAAGCTGGCGTCACACGGGCTCGGCGACCCGATAAAATTCGTATCCGGGGCAAGATACATTCACATAGCAAATTTCAAGTCGATAGCTCCACCCGTTTCCGAGATCTCGTCTGCGAATGCGCTGCACGGGCGTCGCACAGGCTCGCCAATATGACAACGACGACCGCCTGGTCAAACTACACACACGTACCAAGTTTCGTCCCGATCGGTCGAGAATCGTAGATTTGTATAAATGACATACAGACATACAGACAGACAAACAAACAAACAAACAGAGGTCTTCAAAATATATATGAGATAACTTACTTTCAAAAAATACTTTATACCCTGACATTTATAAATTGGTTCAGATGCATGGCAATTGCAATTTGTTGCACCTGATTCTTTTTCAACAGTAACTGTCACTGACAACTGTCATAATAAACTTTTGTGCCATTACTATTGGCTTTCATTTGTCGGGCGATGCTCATCAACAGAGCTGACACCTTCTTAATCATTCAATCTGTTGTGTGTAAAACACGATTCTTCTTCTTGTCACTAATTTTCACACAATCGTCAAAATAATCGGCAGCTTTCCCTACCATATTCGTATCAAGTTAATTCTGTACATCTTCGTTTTCATCGGATTTTGATCTAATCTTATAATTCTCTTGTATGTGATATACTACTCTACTACTACTCTCTCTGAGTTAAAAGCTCTGGGAGGCTCATGGACCCTCAAATATAACTTGTATAATTATAAGAGCGAGTGAAAAACCTGTGTTGCCGCTTTCTGCTCCAATAAGGATTCTGAAGTGGGATACTAGTTACCGCTTCCTGGTTCGTAAATCACTGCGGTTGCGATAAAATCTTATTAGATTGGTCATGTTGACATCAGATGTCCTAAAACGACACTAATAATTAATATAATTAAACAATTAATTATATACCCAAAATTGTTGCAATCTGGTCAGTGAAATTGAAACACGGTGATAAATTGACCCATAGAGTGTAATGAAATAGATGCCTTTGACCTCAGATGACTTAAAGGGGCAAATGTGAGCAATGAAGAGCGTTCATTGTGTAGGAAAATTGGTACAGATCATCACTGATTTATTGTAACCAGAGAATGGTCTATTAAAATGTATTGAGTTCCAGTTATGAGATATGGTCAAATGCTAGTTTCCTGAAGTTGTCCGAACGGATCTATAGCCCCCAAACTAACAAATGGGTAGATATGTGGCTATGAGTTATGTGGCTAAAATAATTATTTGTCTTAAATTTTTATGTGGCTTCTCAAGTAGTTGATAAAATTTTATGTGGCTATCAAGTAGTTGATATTAATAAAATTTCAGATTCTGGAACATGTAGGAATTATAGCAGAAGCTGATTGAAACTCAAAAACTTGCATACATCAATTAGGAAAGTGGCACAGGAGAAACTGACAGGTCCGTGATTGGGTTACTAGCCACATAACTGTCCAAACACCTCCTTTTGACAGATTTTGGATGTCTAAAACTAAGGACTTTTAGTTTCCAACTTTTGAGTGACTTCAAATTTAAATAGGCTGAAATCAGTCACATAAATATAAATTTCACAAAATCATAGCCACATAAGTAGTCATTTGTAAACCCACAGAGCGGGACATTTTACATCTGTACTCAGTACTGATTTATAGCACACAGCATGACATTTTACATTCGTACTCAGTATGGATCTATAGCATACAATGTTACATTTTACGTCTGTACTCAGTACGGATCTATAGCACATCGTTACATTTTATGTCTGTACTCAGTACGGATCTATAGCATACAATGTTACATTTTACGTCTGTACTCAGTACGGATCTATAGCTCGTTACATTTTATGTCTGTACTCAGTACGGATCTATAGCATACATCGTTACATTTTACGTCTGTACTCAGTACGGATCTATAGCACATCGTTACATTTTATGTCTGTACTCAGTACGGATCTATAGCATACAATGTTACATTTTACGTCTGTACTCAGTACGGATCTATAGCACATCGTTACATTTTATGTCTGTACTCAGTACGGATCTATAGCATACATCGTTACATTTTACATCTGTACTCAGTACGGATCTATACATCATTACATTTTACGTTTATACTAAGTACTGATCTATACATCAAGAAAAATTTCGGGGGACTATTAAAATAGCCGGTGTCCGTCCGTCCATCCGTCGTACCGTCAGTACATGCGTCGTCCGGAAATGGTTTCCGGATGATAACTTTAGTTTCGGTTATTAGATCAAAAGCAAATTTATCAGACCAAAATACAGGTCAAGTTCAAATATGGGTTTGCTCCGCCCATTTTTGCGAGAGTTATTGCCCTTTTTTTACTTAGAATCTTGTAATTTTCTGGTTTCCGGATGATAACTACAGTTTGTGTGATCATATCTGAACCAAATTTGGTATGTGAGTTTATCTGCCCTATATACAGGTCAAGTTCGAATATGGGTTTGTTCCGGCCATTATTGCGAGAGTTGTGGCCCCTTTTCAACTTGGAATCCTGTCAATTTCTGGTTTCCGGATGATAACTTTAGTTTGTGTGATCATATCTGAACCAAATTTGGAATGTGCGTTTATCAGCTCGAAATACAAGTCATGTTCGAATATGTATATATATATATCCGCCCATTTTTGCTAGAGTTATGGCCCTTTTTCGACTTAGAATCCTGTCAATTTCTGGTTTCCGGATGATAACTTTAGTTTGTGTGATCATATCTGAATCAAATTTAGTATGATAGTTTATCAGCCCAAAATACAGGTCAGGTTCGATTATGGGTTTGCTCTGCCCATTTTTGTGAGAGTTATGGCCCTTTTACGACTTAGAATCCTGTCAATTTCTGGTTTCCGGATGATAACTTTAGTTTATGTTATCATATCTGAATCAAATTTGGTATATGAGTTTATCAGCTCGAAATACAGATCAAGTTCGAATATGGGTATGATCCACCCATTTTGTTCTGAAATTTAGTATCGGATTTAGGGTCCTTGTTATTTTTTTCAGAAAAGCTGATGCCCCCAATGAAGCCACTTTTTCGTGGGACACTGTTGCTGGACGGTCTTTTATTACATTTTACGTTCGTACTAAGTACTGATCAATAGCACACAGCGTGACATTTTGCATCTGTACTCAGTACTGATCTATAGCATACATCGTTACATTTTACGTTCGTACTCATTACGGAACTATAGCATACATCATTACATTTTGTGTCCGCACTAAGTACTGATCAATTGCACAGAGTGACATTTTACGTCTGTACTCAGTACTGATCTACAGCATACATCGTTACATTCGTACTCATTACGGCACTATAGCGTACTGATCAATTGCACAGAGTGACATTTTACGTCCGTACTCAGCAATGATCAATAGCATACATCATTACATTTTACATGCACTCAGTATGGATCTATAGCGTAGATTGTTACATTTTACGTCCGTACTCAGTATGGGTCTATATTATGGCCCTTCGAAGTATTCAAGGTTTGATTTGCTTTTAAACCGACACATTCATTCCATCCTATTTGAAACCTTTGACCGTGATTCGGGTTGTATTTAACCTTTCATTTGGTCCTGAAAAATTAGCAAAAAAATACACCGCAAATTATCGTAAATAACTAATTGCAGACGTACATTGCACACACATTATAAAATGGTTGGTAGTATATATTTTTTAATTGACGTTACCGTGATCTTTCTGCAGTATTCGCTCACATGTTCCATGTTGGAAATATCCATGTAAATAATATGTTAATTTTACAATATGCCCACTAAGTTACCTAACTATGTTCTAATTGTACTTTGTCACGACACGGTAATCAATTTCGATGTTCTAGGTTCAGTTTGATTCGAAACGAAGATGCTGATTCGGTTCAAGATTCAGTTCAACCTTAAATCTAAAATTCGCAGGGCCCAATCTAAATCACACAACATGACATTTTACGTCTGTAAAGATGTATAGCAACATCACACAGTCGCCACATGATTGTCAATAGGAAAACGAACTGGGCCTAAAATGGATGTTCTCTTCTGTATATTTCAGGATGCCGGCATACGATGAGAGTAGCTGGTTTGTTGTATTCTTCGTCATATATATCATTATCTGTATCTACATTTTCATGAGCATTGTCTTAGCTGTCATCTACAACAACTACAAGAAAAATCTCAAAGTAAGTACCATGGAGGTAGGCCCTTGTGAATATTCTATATTCGTTTTGTTATTGGATTCGACCTCGATATTCGATTCGACTTAGAACAACTTATAGTAATTTTGAATACTTCAAAACAGTCAACATGAACATAATGCAATTTGAATGTTCACAACTGCTGCGAAGTATAAAAACACTAATAATTATTCCCTCATAATCTGCCGTTTTAAGTTAACTTTACGGTTCTTGCCCGCTTGTTTTGAGACTGCAAAATAACAGTTTTTATTCCGTGGACATTCAGTCAGAGGCGGAAAGATACTTGAATCACAATCCAGTTGAACAGGTCAACACATGCTCGCTAATACACACAGTTAGGTTTATTATTTTTTTCATTATTTGATTGTGTTTGCGAACTTTGCTAAGTTTGACTTCCAGTGCCTATATGGGTCGTTCCAGACAGTGCAGGTCAAATCACGTCGATCATATGCCCATTTAATTTTTGAGAGAGCCGTAATATCATTTTGAATCGATAAAGTGAAGAATTCCCCTTTAGTAACGTCATTCAAATCCAGACATATTTATTTATTTATTCTGTCATTCTGAACTCATCGACCCTTGACCCAGGCCTTATTCTACACCATGATAGTAGGGAGCACTCACTTCTTCCTCTGGAGCTGGTTTCCACATTAGTTCCCAACTTGCATCTGTGAAGTGTAAACTAAAATGAATCCCTTCTCACTGGCAGATCACTCTACTATTATAATAAAACTGCTTGCATAAAACCCTTTAGTTGTTCCCCAACGTTCTGAAAGAAAAGGGGGATTATAGAAACGGGCTCCGTCCATCCGTTCGAAAAAATTATTTTGTTACAGAGTTATTAACCATTTTCGACTTTTCTGTTTGAGGGTACCTTCATGGTGTAATCAACTCCTCCTACAGTTTTGATGGTAGATATTTTAAACTTCAGAGTATTGTTACCCACATATTGGAGATGTGCAGCATGTATATAGATGACGGAAAAATTATTTTTTACAGAGTTATTAACCCTTTTCGACTTAGAAAATTTCAACATTTTTTATAATTTTCTGTATGAAGGTACCTTCATGGTGTAATAAACTCCTCCTACAGTTTTGATCGTAGATATTTGAAACTTCAGAGTATTGTTACCCACATATTGAAGATGTGCAAAATGTATATAGATTCTTTAACAAACGGCATCGACTTGCCACGTTGTCGGGCGACACTGTGGTCGGCTAACCTTTTATTTTATATTAAAAGGCAACTGTTAAAAGTCTTTGAAATAGTCACCAAATAGTTCAGTTTGTGCAGATGAGGATGTAGATAGCAGATAAGGATGTAGATAACAGATAAGGATGTATATAACAGATGAGGATGTATATAACAGATTCACAAGCCCCAATGTGAAATAATTACATTTGACCCATATATGAAAATTAAAAAAACGGAGCAGAATTTTCTCACTACTTTTTTTCACTGAAGTTGTCATGTCAAACTGATGACGTCAACCTGGCTAAGTATTTCACATGCACTTACTTAGTGCAGTAGTACCAATAGCTTTGATGTATCTATACATGTACATCTTGTCTCATTGTTGCGATCGGCAATTATAAATAATGTCAGGCTTAACATTATAATTTTATCTTATCAGACATAGAATTGGGTCAATAAATAACTGTTTACTATACTAGAATGCAGCGCTGTGTGTCTCTTGACAGTTAGAGGATTCATAAATATGCCTAGGCCTATGGTAGGAATTACGGCAATTGTAGCCTAATTAGCATGTATTTATTATATTATATAGACACTATATAGATTATCGGTCTACCTGCATATGGCGTAATTGTCATTCCAAGTAGCCATTCTATTTATAGTAATAACGGAGATTTGAGAATAAATATGAGCTAATTTTTAAATAAAAAACAATGGCCATTTCGTGTTGAGGGTATCTAGCTTTAAATAGGTCTATATAGGGCTATAGGTCTACATTTCGGTCGTATGCTGCTGCATTGAATAAAAATAAAGTTCTTTTGTTGAGATAAAGAAATCATTAGCAAGAAAAAGCCTATAGATTTTTAAAAGATTATTGAGTTTAATCGATCAATGAGGCATGCATGGACTCGGATGTGGCATTTCTGAGACAAATTAGACAACTTGCACCAAAATCCAAATTCTCATGCCATTCACTAGCATGAAATTTCGAAAATGACCTACAAATTGTTCAAATCTGAGTAGGTTGGGGCCTATTAATTAGTGGGCTACAGTAATGCCCTAAGTAATCGACTCCATAACCACAGCAGAATTATAGGTAACTTTTCAGAATTTAGTCGGAACTATGGCTTGTTGCCATTCATCGGAAAGCTCTCGGGGAGAAAAAATATGGCAGCCAGTGGCCATCTTGGAATTTACTCTTTGTATGACTAAATCCTTCAGCGTACCCTACAGACCATATCCCTCATCTGATCATCACCAAACGTCATATGGATTTTTTTTTATTCTATTCATTGCTCAGCAAAAAATTAACTCCTTCCCAAGTTGAGCTACAGTGTCATTGACACTTTCATTTATTACCTTTTTTCTCATTTCTGGTCGCATTTGCATTCGCTTTGGCCATTTTGAAAGCTTGATGCTCATTAACTCGAAACCATGTGATTCCCCGCCGTGATACTAAGGCCAAAAAAATATATATTTGAGTCCCAGACATTTTTTTTCTGAATCTATGAGGAAGGGAGGACTTTATTTTTTATTTTTTTGTGCATATCGTAAGCATGGAATATGATAGCTTCCCTTGTCTATAAATTGACCTCCAGTGCCTTTCCATTGTCCTGGAGTTACAATTAGTACACCATGCTATGATGATCAGCTAATCATTTCTTCAATGTAGTCATCTACTTAGTGTTTAATGTCACTATATGTACACATGATAGTCAATCTTCACAGATTACACAGAGATATTTTAAGAGTTCATGTATTTTGTAATTAATGCTCAATACGTATGGACATATTGACAATAACATAACAAAATAATTTTTTATTTTTTTTAAATTATTTTTTTTAAACGTCCGAAGTGGGTCATTTATTTCAATGAGGCTGTGTCTGAGACTCAAATAATATCTTTTATTTGGCCTAATAATATATATTACAAACTGTCATTTCAGGCACTATTGGAGCAGGCAAATGAGAGTATATTCAAGCTATTTCATTGTCATAATCAACAGTATATTATCGGCAATAGATGTTTTATTTTTAGATTTCCAAATAATCTGTGAATGCTTTTATTGTCGATAATTGGTTTGTCATTAAATGGAACTATAATATGGAGATTTAATTATAGTTTGAAATAACTGCAAGATCGATTGTTTTAAATCTTATTATAGAACGAAATCAAAGATTCAGTGTTTAGGAAGAGACGAAAACTAGCACAAGCTTTCGACATCCTCAAGGTATATAGAGATGGTAAAGAAATCGTCAACCGGAACCGTTGGACTCGATTACTCAATGTTGTTGCTCCAGGTCGAAGTCAAGAACAAATTGACTTGTTGATGCGTGTTATCGATGAGAATAGAAACAGTCGGCTAAGTATGTTTAGCAGTCTCTTTTAACCCTTCGATGAGCTTCCTGTAATTTTATGAAAACCCTGTGCCAATATATTCTCTTACAAATAAGAGAATACATTGGCCTAACAATATTTACCTTGACCTTGTAAGCCAGTGCATTCTCTTATATATGTGAGGCTCCCTATGGGAGAATTAGAGGCTCCCTATGCATGGGAGACTCGCATATATAAAAAGAGATTGCATTGCACTGGCACAGGATCTTTCATACTGCACCAGCGCAGTTCTCATTATGAAAGTGTTAACCCTTTCCTGACAATACTGGCCATAGCCGCCCTTGTCGTTTCTGGACCAAACCACCTGAAGCCAGTCGAAAAATTTGTTGTACTGTAAAATGCAAAATAAGAATATCTTTCATGAAATTTTGCATTATACATCAATTTCAACATTCATTCTTCATAAATATCAAGTTCAACAAGGATATCTTCTTCTTTTGTTATATTTATTGGGTATTGAAAAACTAACATTAAGTATTTTGACGTCAAGAGATTCCGATATCAAAAAAATTAGTGTTTTCACTGAGGTCAATAACAAAGCCTGCATTTTTAAATATTGTCTCATTCTGTGTTGAATAATTGAATAAGTGCCATTTACCACTGTGGAGGATGTTCTCCTTGAAATCTCATTCCGCCCGAGCAAATTCCGATTCCGTTGTGAGTTTTTCCGCTTGTCGACCGAGCAATTTTCAAATTTATCGGCCGAAAAACTTAAAAAGACAGATGTGTGAATTTTTACCTCTAGCTTCAACCGGGACATGTTCTCAGATCATTTTGTTGCCAAAAAAAGCCAGCAAAATGTTGTAATCGGCGATTTATGTTTTCGCTCCAATTCCCGCCCTGTATGTTCTGTTGTCGCCCGAGTAAGTTCAATTGTCGCCCGAGCAATACTTTTTAGATTTCGACTAGAAATGTCCAGTTTTCTAGCGATAAACGTTTCCATGGGACGACCCTCAGCTTTTGTCTTCAAAATGATGACGAAAGTATTAAAGGGGCATGCAATCAGACTCTTTATCAGTACATTTGGGGATAATGTTATCAAATGTTATCAATGTCTTCATTTTCCTGATATAAACAGTATTCGTCGTTGAAAACTTTCCTATACGTCAGTGTAATTACCAGTTTCGCGCCGGAAGTCGCAAATTTTACTTTGACTTTTGCGCTGAGCGACAGGTCAGTATATGGTATATCGAATAACAGGGAAAATAATCAACGATGATATAAGAGGTTAACTTTAATGGCTTTTGACAGAAAACGAGAATTATCATGAGTGGGTACAAGCAAATACGATTTTCCACGAGCGGCTTACCTCGAATGGAAAATCGATAATTGCTTGTACCCACGAATGATATGTTCAGTCAAAAGCCGTTGGTTTCCTTTTTATGTTTACCCATACCATAGTATGGTAAACATAGTGTCGTTGCCCGGATTGACCACTCGTCGTTGGTCCGTCTGTCCGTCTGTCTGTCCGTCTGTCTGTCCGTCTGTCCGTAGACACTTTACGAGTAATGCGATAACTCAAACATTTTCTATCCGATCGAAACCAAATTTTGTATATGGGTTTCTCAGCCTAAAATACAGATCGAGTTCGAATTTGGTTACAGAGTTATGGCCCTTTTTCAACTTAGAATTAACGCATTCTGCCATAACTCAAACATTTTGTATCTGATTGGAACCAAATTTGGTATGCGAGTTTCAGAGCCCAAAATACAGATCGAGTTCGAATATGGGTTTGATCAGATTTATTTTAAAGGAGTTATGACCCTTTTTCGAAAATAAAATTAAAAAAACAAAAATCCGATGCTATAACCAAAGTATATTTTGTCCGATTGTGTTCATATTTGAAATGTAGGTTTATGATGACATGCCCCTCATCTTTTTGGTATTGATTGGTTGATCGGTTTAGAAAATAATTAACCCTTTACACACATGCTATCCAATGCAATAAGTTGAACATATTTCTTCTGATCTGCCTCATATTTCTTACCTAGGTTTTTCTTAGCACGTTCTTAGTCTGTATGGTTTTTGGTATTGTTTAATTAACCCTTTTCACTCTTATGTTTACTTAGAATTCACCCAAGCTGCTATGACTCAAAACATTTTTCATCTGATCAGCACCAAATTTGGTATATGAATTTATCACCCCTAAATACAGATCGAGTTCGAATATGGGTTTGATCCGATATATTTTAACAGAGTTATGACCCTTTATAATTCAAATAATTACTGCTGGGAATTTTAAGAGAACATATCTGGCAGACCATGTGTTATTGAAATGAGTTAATTATCACTATGTCTATGGACATGCTATAAAGCCTGATAGTGGTACTCCTGGCTGGCAGGATTTGTTATCATATTAATGTCAAATTGATTGATGGCTATCTGGTGGAGTGCTGTTTTCTGTGCAATATTACAATATTTTACATTACAATATTTTACAATAATTTTCCTCACGGATACTAGATAAAATAGCCACAGTGTGGCTTGCCTCTTCTCTCTACATTGAACATACGTCTCAATGCTTTTACGATGAAAACTTCGTAATGTTTTTTTCCCTCCGACTGGTAGGGGTGCCACGATTGATCGTATAATCGATGAAACGTTGATACAGCCGATATTCAATTACCACTTTCGGCGGCGATTACTCTGAGTTCTTTATTTCGGATGTCGAAAAGTACCGGACATATTTGGATACCCTGTTTTACAGTTTAATATCCATCGGACAGGTTAATGATCGTTGATCGTGCAAAGATATTTGTAACGCATTGTGCTCATTACTAATTACCGGCTTTCCTTCCCACGAGACAGTAACGATTGCTCTCACACCCGTATGCACTCGCAATTTTCTATTCACGGGTGTTCACCATTTGCACTTGTCCACCTGGTCACAATCAATATTAAAATATGTGAAGATATATTTAGCACATTTCCCATCTCCGTTAATTTATGGGCATGTGACAGTGTCAGTGGACTTGGGTATATCACACAATGACCTTTGATTTGAGATAACCCCAACTTACAATTATATTACCAGTGCAATTACACCCTTCTAATCAACGAAACTGTAATTTTTGTCATGGGAAGGACTGTCTCGGTTGTTTCCGATTAAATTTATGCACATGTGAATATTATGCACTACTTCCTCTGTCCTAATCTAGTATTGACTATCGATTATCAAGTTCAATGATCGTGGCACCTCTGCTGACGTGGCACCTTCTCTTGCATCCTCAATTAACTTGGAGACTCCGCTGGAGTTGGTTGGTGGACATGCCTCCTCCCTCAGGGTCGCGGCGTCCATAGCCCCCGCAGAGAAGGGCAGCGATGGTGGTCCAAGTGCAGCTGCCCTTGGTCCTGCCTCTGGTTCCACCAGGTTCGCACCATCGCTGCACCAGCCGGCCACTTGCTACAGCTACCACATCAGTGGTCCGTTTAGCTCGCAAGCCCGGTGCCCTCGGCACATTGCCTGCCTACGCAGTTCAATGTGTCAACTGCCACTGCTTCCACTCCAAGGGATTTGACCGCACGGGTTCTGACCTGTCCTCCATTCGTCAACGTCTTTTCCGGCATCCATCCCTCCCGGTTTTGGGGTGGGTATGTATCCCTATTATTCACCCGTGTTCTTTTCTCCACCAGTGTGGCCTTGCTTTGTACAGTTTCTGGCCTATTTTGGGCTCCTAGGCCAGAACTTAGACTTAGTTTCCTTTCCGAGGCTCCGGAATTTTTTGCCTCATCAAACCAGGTGACCTGGTCGGGATACTTGCCCCTTTCCCCCCCATCTCCTGGACGGACGGTGCTGTTCAGAGACGAGGACGTGCTGTCGCAACATCTCCTGGATTTGACAGCGTTTGATGCGTGTCCGAGTTCGCCATGCCCATCCGAGAGTGCCTTCCCTGAGGGTCATTTCGGATGGGTCAGTCCTTCGGTCTTAGGATAACAATTGCGCACAATTTTGCATGCATTACCAGCACGATACTAACAGCACAGAAAAAGGAAGAACAAACAGCGCCATTCTCTTGCTTCCTCCATTCACATGGAGCCTCCGCTGGAGTCGGTTGCGGGACATGCCTCCTCCTTATTGGTCGCGGCCTCCTGACCAATCCGCAGAGAAGTACGCCTGTCTTCCACAACCGAAGGACTGGATGGGGCCCACATATCAAGAACAAAAACCAACGTGTGACGATTTTTCCTTTGCCAACTCGATACAGCTTGCGCGGCAGGCTCATGGTTCTGTTCGTGGTCATGCCTCCTCTATTTGTAGTCGTGGCTTCCACAACCTTCTCCGAGATGGGCAACAATGAATTTTCCTCTGTCAACTCGCTACAGCCTGCGCTGCAGGCTCGGAATCTGTTGGTGGTCATGCCTCCTCTATTTGTAGTCGCGGCTCCCACAACCTTCGCAGCGACGAGCAGCGATGGAGGTTCTGCAGCATCTACTGCTGGTTCTGTCTCAGTCCATCCTGCAGGTTCATGCTGTCACGGCACATACAGTGTTCGCGCTGGACCGAAAAAAACTTTAGCCAAAAGTTTAGCCAAATGAAAATTCTATTAGCCAAATGAAAAAAACTTTAGCCAAATGTTTTTTAGCCAAATTAAAAAAAAAATGGCCAAATTAAATCATCGTTTTCTGGTCGGTTCACAATTAATGACTAAAACGTCAAATCTAACAGACACAGGTAAAATACACAATAATTTAACTAATTTTTATGAACTAGAAATAATTTTATATATATCATTTATTAAAAATTTATTAATCTTTATGTGAAAGAGTGATTGGGGGGGGGGGGGGGGGGGGGGGGGGTAACCAGGGATTGTCCTTCTTAATGTCATTAAATTTTTGTTTTATATCAATATATTTTTTTAAATCATTAAATATTAATTATTCTTGCGAAAATATTTAAGTGACATCTGGAAACTAATAACTTAATATTGTTACGACATTATCAAATTGCAATCTGTCATAAAAGCATGCATATTATTTTGAATGTATCTGTCGTGATTCACATTTGACTGATTAAGCTATTGTCTTACACTTGGTGCTCATAAGCCTTGGCCGTCATAAATACAATGTCATCATACACATGCATTGTGCAGGAGTCCCGTGAGTGACCAGACAGACAATGCGGGATTAGCGGATTAAATGTAAAATAATGATTTTTTGCTATTTCGTGCAGAGTGACGGGTTTCCCTTTGTACTGTTCACGATCGGGTTTCCCTTTATACAGTCGGCGATATATTCCCACTTACGATGTTTTCGGACTAGATCGTTCACATCACAGAATTGAAAACCCACTTGCCAAAAATTCATGCTTTCAGTCTCCATTTGGGGTGAAAAAAAGTTTAGCCAAAAGTTTAGCCAAATGAAATTTTTATTAGCCAAATTCGAAAAATATTAGCCATTGGCTAATTTGGCTACCGACAGCGCGAACACTGGGCACATAGCGGTTTTTCCGAACCCTTTCTTGCCTTGGCTACCTCATTGTTCCTAGTCGCCGACAAGTGGCATTCATTCGACTGAGTGTTTTGTATAATATTGCCTTCGTTCTTTGTACTTTGAGGTTTCCTCGGTCAGTCTGCTTTCTGCCAGATCGCATTGCTCTGGCTATGTGCCGCATTCAGGAACTGCTCCTGAATAAGTTTCTTTCACCTCCATTCTCACGTCCGTTCTTATCCCGTCAGGGTATTCCAGGTGTTGTTGAGACCTGTCTTGATAGTTTTGGGCCTTCTAATCTGTTAGATTTTTATTCAACAATTAGGCCGCTTTTATGAGACAAACCTAGACGTATTATGGACTTGTGTGTGTGAACTTGTGTATGCGGGTGCTATATCTCACAGGGGAAATTGGCGCTCTACTCACTTAGCTGAACATATCATGAATATCGACCGTTCAGCTCCATAGACACTATCGTCTGAACTAGGCTCATTTTCAATTTTACTTCTAGATTTGGGATGTATCTTTCAGTGACCACCTAACACCATAGGATTTCATCATATAGCGTATCGGCATTTCATTGGTGTCTAGGCGGCATGTCTGTAGTCCATTTTGTTATCGTATTTGTCACAGCACTGACTTTGAACCAAGAATATTTTCCAATTCTATGTTATCACTCGGGCCGAGTGTTTAACATCACTTGGCAGGCGTGATTCTAATTCTAATCTGATTTAGCGATTACCGATTCTCACCTTTGCGACATTTCACAATTATTGCCGCATGCCCATCGGTGCTTGAGCATACCAGTTGGCGGGTTATCACAGTTTTTGTAACTTTCTGCTAACCTACGGTATGGGTTCCCTATACCACCTCCTGACGAACGATATTAAACTAAGTTCCACATTTATTTTGAAACCATGCAGGCCGGTTCATTGCATCACAGATTGGCTGTATGATCAGACAGTGTTCCATTCGCGGTATTAGTTCCTCTCCTTGGTTGCCCGTACACTTCAATTTCCAGTTCCTTGGCTTGGTGTATTAGAGGCAGGCAATCTTTCCATCTTGGTCCCCTCCCTTATGTGTATGTTTTTTCTTTCCATGGACATGATTTCCAGTGCTCAACTCAGTCATGTTTTCCTGGTGTATCCCTGGTCCCCCCATTGGTCTGGGCCCAACGGTTTCTCATATCTCCCCTGGGTCTCTCGGTCGGGCTCAAAATACTGTCAAGTCAGTCATACCGCACTGAGCATTGCCTCATTTTGTGAGATCCATTCTGAGTATTGATTCAGCTTTTCTGGTGGGGGGGGGGGGGGGGGTGGGGGTGTCATAACCGTGTTTTCCCCTCGGTGCCCCTTTTGCATGTATTATGGGCCAGTCAACATCCTCTGGATGTCGTGCTAGTGCTGATTCATCCTATGAGGAGGGGGGTGGGGTAGGTTCCTTTATCCTATTAGGTACATGAATGAATGAGTTATCCCCCTTGCCTATGACCAATGTTTATCCTGGACACCTTCACCCTGTGATCATTACTAGTAGGGCACATGAAGTACGTGGTGTTTCCTTTTAGGAGGCTCAGTTGTTTTTGAGTTTATCTGAACTATTACATATGGGACACAATGATCTATTTTTTGGCACATGTCTACTAAGAAATCTTTTTGGTACAGGATGCAGGTCTTTTCTGCTTCAGCAGGTGGGTTTCATGGACATAGTCGGATTATCTGCCTCGTGGCCTCCTCCTCTTCAAGAATTCTAATTATAACCATTAGTTTCAGTGTCCAAGATATATTTGACGGAGATATAATATTTTTTTACCCAAAATATGTATCTCCTATAATAAATATCTTGGACACTGAACACAGCAAGGGCCCTCCCAGTTGGGATCAACATTCCCACCCCGCGCACTCGGTCAAACGCATCAAACACACAGGAGGAAGTAATTAAAATGAATGAGGTCTTGTCTTTCAATCGCTGTTATAGTGAAAGGACTCGCATGATTGGTCCAAAGATATAATCACCATTAATTGGCATTTGACAAGTGCGCGTACTCGAGGTATTGCATACCGATTTTTAAAACGACTTCTAGAATCTTGCAAGCAAGAAATATATAACCATTAGTTTCAGTGTCCAATATATTTATTATAGGAGATACATATTTTGGGTAAAAAAATATTATATTTTGATCAACTGTACTTTTAAAGTAACGATGGGTTGTTTGTGGATACACATAAGCAATTTGTTCTACAAAATATTATCTCTTTCACTTCGAAATTCACATTTGTACGCAATACTTTTCTTTTGTGTGTGTTTGGATTTGAGTGAGCAAACCCATGTAATTTGGTTCAGCGTGCTATATATGGGACTAAAGAATAAGTAAGTGAAGAGTAGAATACCCTAGAAACAAATCCTATCATTTGAATGTGTCATCCCATGAGTTGCTCCCTCGATTTTCACCAATTAGTAAACATGGTCGTGGAAAATCGAGCAAAATGTTCGCGGAATCGGATCTTCTACCGCTCGGAATCGGAATTTTACTCGGGCGGAATGAGATTTCGAGGAGCATATCCCCCACACTGATTTACTATATGTACTTCTTAACCCTTCCATGACTGGAACTTCATGAAATGTCGTGAAAACCCTGTGCCAATGCATTCTCTTATATATGTGAGTCTCACATGGGAGCCTCACATATATAAGAGAATGCATTGGCCTAATAATATTTACCTTGACCTTGTAAGCCAGTGCACTCTGAGAGACTCTCATATATAAGAGAATGCACTGGCAGAGGATCTTTAATGCTGCACCAGTGCAGCTCCCTTCATGAAATGGTTAACAAATCCTACTGTTAGGCTCATGGCAGGGTTTGTGCTGCCACTTGCCAAATTTGCCAATGGCAAACATAATTCACATTTGTTAAAAATTATTTCATTTGGTAAAAGTTTTGGCAAGTCACTTTTTAATTCCTCAAGAAAGTTGAAAAAATATTGGTTAATCAATTAATAACTAACTGCTTTCCTATCGATATAAAACATCGTTCAAACAACGATTGTCGATATATAAGACTCAATGTTGCAGTAACTGATACTATCAGTGATAGCATAATTTGCAATTTCTAAAAGAATTTGGCAAAAATTATTTTCAGTAGTACTTATAAAACCAATAGGATGCAAGAATTAACCCTTTCGGTGCCAAGTCCGATTTTTGTATCAACCCATATTTCCTTGATCATTTTTCAAATTTATTGTTTATAATAATGTGATACATTGATGGAAAGAGCTCTTTCCATCAATGTATCACATTATTATAATCAATAAATTTGAAAAATGATCAAGGAAATATGGGTTGATACAAAAATCAGACTTGGCACTGAAAGGGTTAATCAGCAATAATTGTTGTCAATAAGAATTTAAAGAAATGTCTCCAAAAGTATGATGAGTAATATTATCCTATTCAATTATGCATATATGGAATGTATTCTGTATAATAAAATTGATCATACACCAAAATTATGTTTTAGTTCTCGACACTTAAAGCTCACTTGATGCGCTTTCGAAAGCCAGCGTTTTATTTAACTGCTGACCTTCCTTGCTAGTAGGAATTATTGTTTAATTTGCAAAATTTGTCTGGGTGTAGGAAATAGTGAGAGCTTTCCGATGAATGGCAACAAGCCATATTTCCGACTAAAACCTGAAAAATTACCCTTAATTCTGCTGTGGTTAAGGAGTCAATTATTTAGGGAATTACTGTATGTATAAATGTAAATTCTTGCATGTTAACTTAAATATGGGGACTAAGAGTTAACCCTTTACCCAACAAAACGGCCAAAACCTTGCTAGTAGGAATTATTGTTTAATTTGCAAAATTTGTCTGGGTGTAGGAAATAGTGAGAGCTTTCCGATGAATGGCAACAAGCCATATTTCCGACTAAAACCTGAAAAATTACCCTTAATTCTGCTGTGGTTAAGGAGTCAATTATTTAGGGAATTACTGTATGTATAAATGTAAATTCTTGCATGTTAACTTAAATATGGGGACTAAGAGTTAACCCTTTACCCAACAAAACGGCCAAAACCGGCCAAATAAAGCTTCAACAGCCTAAAATATCTTCGGTCTGTCTCAATAGAACCATACAAATATGGATATCATTGGAACCGGCTCCTTGACCACATTGTGATAGTTACAGTTATGCCCTGTGCCAATGCATTCTCTTATATATGCGAGTCGACCATAGGTCGCCTTGCATATATAAGAGAATGCATTGGCCTAAAAAAAATCTTTTTTTAACACTTTTTACCATTTTTTCTTACATTCTTTAACAATTTTATAATTTTTAATGTGTTAAGCCAATGCATTCTCTTATATATGCGAGGCGACCTATGGTCGACTCGCATATATAAGAGAATGCATTGGCACAGGGCCGTTCTGTTGGGTAAAGGGTTAAATAAATATGATGATGTTGATGAATTGACATTAAAAATACATAAAAAAATTAACTTCCAAAAATGGAGCTATTTCTTCAATCTAATATACCAATAACTTGATTTTGGAGGGCGTTATGGTTTATTAACGGCCCTCCAGAAATGATTAACAGCCCGAGGGTTCATTAAAGGCCCGAGACGAAGTCGAGGGCCTTTAATGGCCCGAGGGCTGTTAATCATTTCTGGAGGGCCGTTAATAAACCATAACGCCCGACAAAATCAAGTTATTACTATTATTACCACTTTCTGAAATGAAACCCAACTAGAACATAGATTAGTGAGTAGGCAACAATATGTCAAATGAAATACATGTAATAACTCTTTTTTTCAAAACGATCACAATTCAAACCATGTGTCGTCTGTTCGTTGTCAAACAAATTGTCACGTGACTAATTATATTATTTACCACGAAAATAGGGACATATCTAACGAAAATTCAGTCAGAAATCTAATTTATTCCATTTGTTAGGCAACACTTACTTGTTGTTGGTCTGTTATTACATCATTTACATCTACTACAGTAAAATTTCAGTTTTATTCGTAATAATATACTATAAACTTGTTTTAACAGAAATTCCGAAATCCGAAATAAGGTTGCGTTCGATTGGATTTCTAGCAAATCGCAAACCGGATGCGGGCCGTTAATATCGTTAACGGCCCGCATCCGGTTTGATGCCGGGCATTATGGCTTTTACCGTTCGGGTAAAATACTGTTAATCTACTAGAGAACGCCCTCTAAAGTGGTAATAATGTAATTTAACCCTTTCTATACTAAATGGAGTCTCCCACTCAGTTATAAAAGTATACATTGGAATGACCTATTAATCATCTGGTGGTGTTTTCAGGAAAAATAGTCAGACGACAGATAACACAAGCGCTGAATAATTCATATTCATTGGTTGGAAATGTTCAGATAATAAGTTCAACAAATGACCATTGGTCGTTTGTTGAACTTATTATCTGAACATTTCCCCAAGGGAACTACTCGCCAATGAGTAATTAGTATAGAAAGGGTTAGTAGGTTCTATTGTTATTACTACTTATCCACTATTCAACTCTAGGATTTATTTGTTGTTTGTAGCAAAGAAGGCGTTTTTGAACTTAGCAGATCTACTAGCTGTTGAACTTACTGAGGTCAAGGACAGACTAACTATGTTCGAAATGCGTTTCCCTTATATTTACAACTCAAAGATTAGTAACATAGTCAAGACGGTAGTCCGCCATAAGTAAGTATTTGATTTATTTCAGTAAATAAGTCCAAAGCCACAGTATGTCATAAGTTTTACAAATGAGACCCACATATCTAGTAATAAGGACAAAATACATATATGTGACCCACCATATCAAATCCAGTTGGAAGTCGGGATTTTTTTTACCCTGTGCCAATGCATTCTCTTATATATGTGACTCGACCATAGGTCGCCTCGCATATATAAGAGAATGCATTGGCCTAACAATTTTTTATCATTTTTTTAAAATAAATGTTTCTGACAATTTTTAGGACATAAAATAACAAACATCCATTACCCTGCAGGGAGCCCCACACATATATAGAAGCATATAGAAGAGTGTCGTCTGCTCATGTTTGTCTGGGGCTCTGTATGGGTGAAATTATAAAATTGTTAAAGAATACAAGAAAAAATTATTAAAATTGTAAAAAATTGTTAGGCCAATGCATCCTCTTATATATGCGAGACGACCTATGGTCGACTCGCATATATAAGAGAATGCATTGGCACAGGGTAAAAAAAATCCCGACTTACGACTGGATTTGATATGGCGGGTCACATATTGTAAATAAGGGAACAGCCAAGAGGGCGACTTGAGAGATATCTACTCCCTAAATTGTGCCACGTTTCCTTATTCTAGTCTTAGGGAGAAGTGACTCGGTTCCCATATACCAGTATGCATATGTCCAAACACTATATTTAATATTTATAATGGTTTTATAAATGGACTCTTGTATTGCATAATACTTATCAGGTCAGGCACATCCTGAATTCCACTAAACCAATATAGTTAAGTAATAACATGATTATAATTAGTAAATATTATTTAAACATACTGCATACTGGTATATGAGAGAGAACTCACTTCCCTCTGGGACTAAAATAGGGAGAAGTGGCACATTTTAAGGTGAAGATGTCTTCCAAGTCACCCTCTTGGTTGGTCCAGACTTGTCAAACAGGTATCGCCAAAACTTGGCCGTTTTTGCGATACTTGTTTTGTAGCCGAAGAACAGTTAGCTAATATATGTCTATTTGTAAAACTATACTCCCCTAACACATCGCATCAATTAGTGGGGGCAAGTTCAGGACCCCCTCATGCCGGGAATGGGTTAGGAATCTGATATAAATTGTACATTCCATAGTTGAAACCTATCAGTTTATTTGAGGTCTGCGACGGAATCGGCAGACGGCAGTCGCATCCATTTTCTTTGATGTTTGAACTAAAGTCATATCAACGTTGTCATATCAGCACACTGTCTGCGACAGATCAAAGAGTAAGCCCCACTGCACACACATCAATCGAATAGAGTGATAAACTTTGTATCAATTTACCAAATTACCTGGTTAGCACTCCAGTACCATCTCGGTTCCAATAAACCAAGTACCAATGGTACTTTGAAAGCCCTGGGCGGGTCCCTGTCCTCTATGCTGGTCCTTGTCCTCTATGCTGGTCCCTGTCCTCTAGGCTGTTCCCTGTCCTCTTGGTTGTTCCCTGTCCTCTTGACTGTTCCCTGTCCTCTTGGTTGTTCCTTGTCCTCTGGGCTGCTCCCTGTCCTCTAGGCTGTTCCCTGTCCTCTTGATTGTTCCCTATCATCTAGGCTGTTCCCTGTCCTCTTGACTGTTCCCTGTCCTCTTGGTTGTTCCCTGTCCTCTAGGCTGTTCCCTGTCCTCTAGGCTGTTCCCTGTCCTCTAGGCTGTTCCCTGTCCTCTAGGCTGTTCCCTGTCCTCTAGGCTGTTCCCTGTCCTCTAGGCTGTTCCCTGTCATCTAGGCTGTTCCCTGTCCCCTTGACTGTTCCCTGTCCTCTAGGCTGTTCCCTGTCCTCTAGGCTGTTCCCTGTCCTCTAGGCTGTTCCCTGTCCTCTAGGCTGTTCCCTGTCCTCTTGACTGTTCCCTGTCCTCTTGGTTGTTCCCTGTCCTCTAGGCTGTTCCCTGTCCTCTAGGCTGTTCCCTGTCCTCTAGGCTGTTCCCTGTCCTCTTGACTGTTCCCTGTCCTCTAGGCTGTTCCCTGTCCTCTTGACTGTTCCCTGTCCTCTTGACTGTTCCCTGTCCTCTAGGCTGTTCCCTGTCCTCTTGGTTGTTCCCTGTCCTCTAGGCTGTTCCCTGTCCTCTTGGTTGTTCCCTGTCCTCTTGGTTGTTCCCTTCCTCTAGGCTGTTCCCTGTCCTCTTGGTTGTTCTCTTCCTCTAGGCTGGTCCCTGTCCTCTAGGCTGTTCCCTGTCCTCTGGGCTGTTTCCTGTCATATGGACTGTTCCCTGTCCTCTAGGCTGCTCCCTGTCCTCTAGGCTGTTCCATGTCCTCTATGCTGCTCCATGTCCTCTAGGCTGCTCACTGTCCTCTAGGCTGTTCCCTGTCCTCTAGGCTGCTCCCTGTCCTCTAGGCTGTTCCCTGTCCTCTTGGCTGTTCTCTGTCATCTAGGCTGCTCCATGTCCTCTAGGCTGTTCCCTGTCCTCTAGGCTGTTCCCTGTCATCTAGGCTGCTCCCTGTCCTCTAGGCTGTTCCCTGTCCTCTAGGCTGTTCTCTGTCATCTAGGCTGCTCCATGTCCTCTAGGCTGTTCCCTGTCCTCTAGGCTGTTCCCTGTCATCTAGGCTGCTCCCTGTCCTCTAGGCTGTTCCCTGTCCTCTAGGCTGTTCTCTGTCATCTAGGCTGTTCCCTGTCCTCTATGCTGCTCACTGTCCTCTAGGCTGTTCCCTGTCCTCTAGGCTGTTCCCTGTCCTCTTGGCTGTTCCCTGTCCTCTAGGCTGTTCCCTGTCCTCTAGGCTGTTCCCTGTCCTCTATGCTGTTCCCTGTCCTCTAGGCTGCTCCATGTCCTCTATGCTGTTCCCTGTCCTCTAGGCTGCTCCATGTCCTCTAGGCTGTTCCCTGTCCTCTATGCTGCTCCCTGTCCTCTAGGCTGTTCCCTGTCCTCTTGGATGTTCCCTGTCCTCTATGCTGTTCCCTGTCCTCTAGGCTGCTCCATGTCCTCTAGGCTGTTCCATGTCCTCTAGGCTGTTCCCTGTCCTCTAGGCTGTTCCATGTCCTCTTGTCTGTTCCCTGTCATCTAGGCTGTTCCCTGTCCTCTTGGCTGTTCCCTGTCCTCTATGCTGTTCCATGTCCTCTAGGCTGCTCCCTGTCCTTTAGGCTGTTCCCTGTCCTCTAGGCTGCTCCCTGTCCTCTAGGCTGTTCCCTGTCCTCTTGGATGTTCCCTGTCCTCTATGCTGTTCCCTGTCCTCTAGGCTGCTCCATGTCCTCTAGGCTGTTCCATGTCCTCTAGGCTGTTCCCTGTCCTCTAGGCTGTTCCATGTCCTCTTGTCTGTTCCCTGTCATCTAGGCTGTTTCCTGTCCTCTAGGCTGTTCCCTGTCCTCTAGGCTGCTCCCTGTCCTTTAGGCTGCTCCATGTCCTCTAGGCTGTTCCATGTCCTCTATGCTGTTCCCTGTCCTCTAGGCTGCTCCCTGTCCTTTAGGCTGCTCCATGTCCTCTAGGCTGTTCCCTGTCCTCTTGGATGTTCCCTGTCCTCTATGCTGTTCCCTGTCCTCTAGGCTGCTCCATGTCCTCTAGGCTGTTCCATGTCCTCTATGCTGTTCCCTGTCCTCTAGGCTGTTCCATGTCCTCTTGTCTGTTCCCTGTCATCTAGGCTGTTCCCTGTCCTCTTGGCTGTTCCCTGTCCTCTATGATGTTCCCTGTCCTCTAGGCTGCTCCCTGTCATCTGGGCTGTTTCCTGTCATCTAGGCTGTTCCCTGTCCTCTAGGCTGTTCCCTGTCCTCTAGGCTGTTTCCTGTCATCTAGGCTGTTCCCTGTCATCTGGGCTGTTTCCTGTCATCTAGGCTGTTCCCTGTCATCTAGGCTGTTCCCTGTCCTCTAGGCTGTTCCCTGTCCTCTAGGCTGTTCCCTGTCCTCTAGGCTGTTTCCTGTCATCTAGGCTGTTCCCTGTCCTCTAGGCTGTTCACTGTCCTCTTGGCTGTTCCCTGTCATATTGGCTGTTCCCTGTCATCTAGGCTGTTCCCTGTCCTCTTGGCTGTTCCATGTCCTCTTGGCTGTTCCCTGTCATCTAGGCTGTTCCCTGTCCTCTTGGCTCTTCACTGTCCTCTTGGCTGTTCCCTGTCATCTAGGCTGTTCCATGTCCTCTAGGCTGTTCCCTGCCCTCTAGGCTGTTCCCTGTCCTCTAGGCTGTTCCATGTCCTCTTGGCTGTTCCCTGTCATCTAGGCTGTTCCCTGTCCTCTTGGCTGTTCCCTGTCCTCTAGGCTGTTCCCTGTCCTCTAGGCTGTTCCCTGTCCTCTAGGCTGTTCCCTGTCCTCTAGGCTGTTCCATGTCCTCTTGGCTGTTCCCTGTCATCTAGGCTGTTTCCTGTCCTCTAGGCTGTTCCCTGTCCTCTATGCTGTTCCCTGTCCTCTAGGCTGCTCCCTGTCCTTTAGGCTGTTCCCTGTCCTCTAGGCTGCTCCCTGTCCTCTAGGCTGTTCCCTGTCCTCTAGGCTGCTCCATGTCCTCTAGGCTGTTCCCTGTCCTCTAGGCTGTTCCCTGTCCTCTTGGTTGTTCCCTGTCCTCTAGGCTGTTCCCTGTCCTCTTGACTGTTCCCTGTCCTCTTGGTTGTTCCCTGTCCTCTATGCTGTTCCCTGTCCTCTAGGCTGCTCCCTGTCCTTTAGGCTGTTCCCTGTCCTCTAGGCTGCTCCCTGTCATCTGGGCTGTTTCCTGTCATCTAGGCTGTTCCCTGTCCTCTAGGCTGTTCCCTGTCCTCTAGGCTGTTTCCTGTCATCTAGGCTGTTCCCTGTCATCTAGGCTGTTCACTGTCCTCTTGGCTGTTCCCTTTCATATTGGCTGTTCCCTGTCATCTAGGCTGTTCCCTGTCCTCTTGGCTGTTCCATGTCCTCTTGGCTGTTCCCTGTCATCTAGGCTGTTCCCTGTCCTCTAGGCTCTTCACTGTCCTCTTGGCTGTTCCCTGTCATATTGGCTGTTCCCTGTCCTCTAGGCTGTTCCATGTCCTCTAGGCTGTTCCCTGTCCTCTAGGCTGTTCCCTGTCCTCTAGGCTGTTCCCTGTCCTCTTGGTTGTTCCCTGTCCTCTAGGCTGTTCCCTGTCCTCTAGGCTGTTCCATGTCCTCTTGGCTGTTCCCTGTCCTCTATGCTGTTCCCTGTCCTCTAGGCTGCTCCCTGTCCTTTAGGCTGTTCCCTGTCCTCTAGGCTGCTCCCTGTCATCTAGGCTGTTTCCTGTCCTCTAGGCTGTTCCCTGTCCTTTAGGCTGTTCCCTGTCCTCTAGGCTGCTCCCTGTCCTTTAGGCTGTTCCCTGTCCTCTAGGCTGCTCCCTGTCATTTAGGCTGTTCCCTGTCCTTTAGGCTGTTCCCTGTCCTCTAGGCTGCTCCCTGTCCTTTAGGCTGTTCCCTGTCCTCTAGGCTGCTCCCTGTCCTTTAGGCTGTTCCCTGTCCTCTAGGCTGCTCCCTGTCCTTTAGGCTGTTCCCTGTCCTCTAGGCTGCTCCCTGTCATTTAGGCTGTTCCCTGTCCTTTAGGCTGTTCCCTGTCCTCTAGGCTGCTCCCTGTCCTTTAGGCTGTTCCCTGTCCTCTAGGCTGCTCCCTGTCCTTTAGGCTGTTCCCTGTCCTCTATGCTGCTCCCTGTCCTTTAGGCTGTTCCCTGTCCTCTAGGCTGCTCCCTGTCATCTAGGCTATTCCCTGTCATCTAGGCTGTTTCCTGTCCTCTAGACTGTTCCCTGTCCTTTAGGCTGTTCCCTGTCCTCTATGCTGTTCCCTGTCCTCTAGGCTGCTCCCTGTCCTTTAGGCTGTTCCCTGTCCTCTAGGCTGCTCCCTGTCCTCTAGGCTGTTCCCTGTCCTCTAGGCTGTCCTCTAGGCTGTTCCCTGTCCTCTAGGCTGCTCCATGTCCTCTAGGCTGTTCCCTGTCCTCTATGCTGTTCCCTGTCCTCTAGGCTGTTCCCTGTCCTCTATGCTGTTCCCTGTCCTCTAGGCTGCTGACTGTCCTTTAGGCTGTTCCCTGTCCTCTAGGCTGCTCCCTGTCCTCTAGGCTGCTCCCTGTCCTTTAGGCTGTTCCCTGTCCTCTAGGCTGCTCCCTGTCCTCTAGGCTGTTCCCTGTCCTCTAGGCTGCTCCATGTCCTCTAGGCTGTTCCCTGTCCTCTATGCTGTTCCCTGTCCTCTAGGCTGTTCCCTGTCCTCTATGCTGTTCCCTGTCCTCTAGGCTGTTCCATGTCCTCTAGGCTGTTCCCTGTCCTCTAGGCTGTTCCCTGTCCTCTAGGCTGCTCCATGTCCTCTAGGCTGTTCCCTGTCCTCTAGGCTGCTCCCTGTCCTCTAGGCTGTCCTCTAGGCTGCTCCCTGTCCTCTAGGCTGTTCCCTGTCCTCTAGGCTGCTGACTGTCCTTTAGGCTGTTCCCTGTCCTCTAGGCTGCTCCCTGTCATCTAGGCTGTTCCCTGTCCTCTAGGCTGTTCCCTGTCCTCTAGGCTGTTCCCTGTCCTTTAGGCTGTTTCCTGTCCTCTAGGCTGTTCCCTGTCCTCTAGGCTGCTCCATGTCCTCTAGGCTGTTCCCTGTCCTCTATGCTGTTCCCTGTCCTCTAGGCTGTTCCCTGTCCTCTATGCTGTTCCCTGTCCTCTATGCTGTTCCCTGTCCTCTATGCTGTTCCCTGTCCTCTAGGCTGTTCCCTGTCATCTAGGCTGTTCCCTGTCCTCTAGGCTGCTCCCTGTCATCTGGGCTGTTCCCTGTCATCTAGGCTATTCCCTGTCATCTGGGCTGTTTCCTGTCATCTAGGCTGTTCCCTGTCCTCTAGGCTGCTGACTGTCCTCTATGCTGTTCCCTGTCCTCTATGCTGTTCCCTGTCCTCTATGCTGTTCCCTGTCCTCTATGCTGTTCCCTGTCATCTAGGTTGTTCCCTGTCCTCTAGGCTGCTCCCTGTCATCTGGGCTGTTCCCTGTCATCTAGGCTATTCCCTATCATCTGGGCTGTTTCCTGTCATCTAGGCTGTTCCCTGTCCTCTAGGCTGTTCACTGTCCTCTTGGCTGTTCCCTGTCATATTGGCTGTTCCCTGTCATCTAGGCTGTTCCATGTCCTCTGGGCTGTTCTCTGTCATCTAGGCTATTCCCTGTCCTCTAGGCTGTTCCCTGTCATCTAGGCTGTTCTCTGTCCTCTAGGCTGTTCCCTGTCATCTAGGCTGTTCCCTGTCCTCTAGGCTGTTCACTGTCCTCTAGGCTGTTCCCTGTCATCTCGGCTGTTCCATGTCCTCTGGGCTGTTCTCTGTCATCTAGGCTATTCCCTGTCCTCTAGGCTGTTCCCTGTCATCTAGGCTGTTCTCTGTCCTCTAGGCTGTTCCCTGTCATCTAGGCTGTTCCCTGTCCTCTAGGCTGTTCACTGTCCTCTAGGCTGTTCCCTGTCATCTCGGCTGTTCCATGTCCTCTGGGCTGTTCTCTGTCATCTAGGCTGTTCCCTGTCCTCTTGGCTGTTCCCTGTCATCTAGGCTGTTTCCTGTCCTCTAGGCTGTTCCCTGTCCTCTAGGCTGTTCTCTGTCATCTAGGCTGTTCCCTGTCCTCTAGGCTGTTCCCTGTCCTCTAGGCTGTTCACTGTCCTCTTGGCTGTTCCCTGTCCTCTTGGCTGTTCCCTGTCATCTAGGCTGTTTCCTGTCATCTAGGCTGTTCCCTGTCCTCTTGGCTGTTCCATGTCCTCTGGGCTGTTCCCTGTCCTCTAGGCTGTTCACTGTCCTCTTGGCTCTTCACTGTCATCTAGGCTGTTCCCTGTCATCTAGGCTGTTCCATGTCCTCTAGGCTGTTCCCTGTCCTCTAGGCTGTTCCATGTCCTCTTGGCTGTTCCCTGTCATCTAGGCTGTTCCCTGTCCTCTTGGCTGTTCCCTGTCCTCTAGGCTGTTCCCTGTCCTCTAGGCTGTTCCCTGTCCTCTAGGCTGTTCCCTGTCATCTAGGCTGTTCCATGTCCTCTTGGCTGTTCCCTGTCATCTAGGCTGTTTCCTGTCCTCTAGGCTGTTCCCTGTCCTCTATGCTGCTCCCTGTCCTCTAGGCTGCTCCCTGTCCTTTAGGCTGTTCCCTGTCCTCTAGGCTGTTCCCTGTCATCTAGGCTGTTCCATGTCCTCTAGGCTGCTCCCTGTCCTCTAGGCTGCTCCCTGTCCTTTAGGCTGTTCCCTGTCCTCTAGGCTGTTCCCTGTCATCTAGGCTGTTCCCTGTCCTCTAGGCTGTTCCCTGTCCTCTAGGCTGCTCCATGTCCTCTAGGCTGTTCCCTGTCCTCTATGCTGTTCCCTGTCCTCTAGGCTGTTCCCTGTCCTCTATGCTGTTCCCTGTCCTCTATGCTGTTCCCTGTCCTCTATGCTGTTCCCTGTCCTCTAGGCTGTTCCCTGTCATCTAGGCTGTTCCCTGTCCTCTAGGCTGCTCCCTGTCATCTGGGCTGTTCCCTGTCATCTAGGCTATTCCCTGTCATCTGGGCTGTTTCCTGTCATCTAGGCTGTTCCCTGTCCTCTAGGCTGCTGACTGTCCTCTATGCTGTTCCCTGTCCTCTATGCTGTTCCCTGTCCTCTATGCTGTTCCCTGTCCTCTATGCTGTTCCCTGTCATCTAGGTTGTTCCCTGTCCTCTAGGCTGCTCCCTGTCATCTGGGCTGTTCCCTGTCATCTAGGCTATTCCCTATCATCTGGGCTGTTTCCTGTCATCTAGGCTGTTCCCTGTCCTCTAGGCTGTTCACTGTCCTCTTGGCTGTTCCCTGTCATATTGGCTGTTCCCTGTCATCTAGGCTATTCCCTGTCATCTGGGCTGTTTCCTGTCCTCTAGGCTGTTCTCTGTCCTCTAGGCTGTTCCCTGTCATCTAGGCTGTTCCCTGTCCTCTAGGCTGTTCCCTGTCATCTAGGCTGTTCCATGTCCTCTAGGCTGTTCCCTGTCATCTAGGCTGTTCTCTGTCCTCTAGGCTGTTCCCTGTCATCTAGGCTGTTCCCTGTCCTCTAGGCTGTTCACTGTCCTCTAGGCTGTTCCCTGTCATCTCGGCTGTTCCATGTCCTCTGGGCTGTTCTCTGTCATCTAGGCTATTCCCTGTCCTCTAGGCTGTTCCCTGTCATCTAGGCTGTTCTCTGTCCTCTAGGCTGTTCCCTGTCATCTAGGCTGTTCCCTGTCCTCTAGGCTGTTCACTGTCCTCTAGGCTGTTCCCTGTCATCTCGGCTGTTCCATGTCCTCTGGGCTGTTCTCTGTCATCTAGGCTATTCCCTGTCCTCTAGGCTGTTCCCTGTCATCTAGGCTGTTCTCTGTCCTCTAGGCTGTTCCCTGTCATCTAGGCTGTTCCCTGTCCTCTAGGCTGTTCACTGTCCTCTAGGCTGTTCCCTGTCATCTCGGCTGTTCCATGTCCTCTGGGCTGTTCTCTGTCATCTAGGCTGTTCCCTGTCCTCTTGGCTGTTCCCTGTCATCTAGGCTGTTTCCTGTCCTCTAGGCTGTTCCCTGTCCTCTAGGCTGTTCTCTGTCATCTAGGCTGTTCCCTGTCCTCTAGGCTGTTCCCTGTCCTCTAGGCTGTTCACTGTCCTCTTGGCTGTTCCCTGTCCTCTTGGCTGTTCCCTGTCATCTAGGCTGTTTCCTGTCATCTAGGCTGTTCCCTGTCCTCTTGGCTGTTCCATGTCCTCTGGGCTGTTCCCTGTCCTCTAGGCTGTTCACTGTCCTCTTGGCTCTTCACTGTCCTCTTGGCTGTTCCCTGTCATCTAGGCTGTTCCATGTCCTCTAGGCTGTTCCCTGTCCTCTAGGCTGTTCCATGTCCTCTTGGCTGTTCCCTGTCATCTAGGCTGTTCCCTGTCCTCTTGGCTGTTCCCTGTCCTCTAGGCTGTTCCCTGTCCTCTAGGCTGTTCCCTGTCCTCTAGGCTGTTCCCTGTCATCTAGGCTGTTCCATGTCCTCTTGGCTGTTCCCTGTCATCTAGGCTGTTTCCTGTCCTCTAGGCTGTTCCCTGTCCTCTATGCTGCTCCCTGTCCTCTAGGCTGCTCCCTGTCCTTTAGGCTGTTCCCTGTCCTCTAGGCTGTTCCCTGTCATCTAGGCTGTTCCATGTCCTCTAGGCTGCTCCCTGTCCTCTAGGCTGCTCCCTGTCCTTTAGGCTGTTCCCTGTCCTCTAGGCTGTTCCCTGTCATCTAGGCTGTTCCCTGTCCTCTAGGCTGTTCCATGTCCTCTAGGCTGCTCCCTGTCCTCTAGGCTGTTCTCTGTCCTCTAGGCTGTTCCCTGTCCTCTAGGCTGCTCCCTGTCCTTTAGGCTGTTCCCTGTCCTCTAGGCTGCTCCCTGTCCTCTAGGCTGTTCTCTGTCCTCTAGGCTGTTCTCTGTCCTCTAGGCTGTTCCCTGTCCTCTAGGCTGTTCCATGTCCTCTAGGCTGTTCCCTGTCCTCTAGGCTGTTCTCTGTCCTCTAGGCTGTTCCCTGTCCTCTAGGCTGTTCCCTGTCCTCTTGACTGTTCCCTGTCATCTAGGCTGTTCTCTGTCATCTAGGCTGTTCCCTGTCCTCTAGGCTGTTCCCTGTCCTCTAGGCTGTTCTCTGTCCTCTAGGCTGTTCCCTGTCCTCTAGGCTGTTCCCTGTCCTCTAGGCTGTTCTCTGTCCTCTAGGCTGTTCCCTGTCCTCTAGGCTGTTCCCTGTCCTCTAGGCTGTTCCCTGTCCTCTAGGCTGTTCTCTGTCCTCTAGGCTGTTCCCTGTCCTCTAGGCTGTTCTCTGTCCTCTAGGCTGTTCCCTGTCCTTTAGGGTGTTCCCTGTCCTTTAGGCTGTTCCCTGTCCTCTAGGCTGTTCCCTGTCCTCTAGGCTGTTCTCTGTCCTCTAGGCTGTTCCCTGTCCTCTAGGCTGTTCCCTGTCCTCTTGACTGTTCCCTGTCATCTAGGCTGTTCTCTGTCATCTAGGCTGTTCTCTGTCCTCTAGGCTGTTCCCTGTCCTCTAGGCTGTTCCCTGTCCTCTAGGCTGTTCTCTGTCCTCTAGGCTGTTCCCTGTCCTCTAGGCTGCTCCCTGTCCTTTAGGCTGTTCCCTGTCCTCTAGGCTGCTCCCTGTCCTCTAGGCTGCTCCCTGTCCTCTAGGCTGTTCTCTGTCCTCTAGGCTGTTCCCTGTCCTCTAGGCTGTTCCCTGTCCTCTAGGCTGTTCCCTGTCCTCTAGGCTGTTCTCTGTCCTCTAGGCTGTTCCCTGTCCTCTAGGCTGTTCCCTGTCCTCTTGACTGTTCCCTGTCATCTAGGCTGTTCTCTGTCATCTAGGCTGTTCCCTGTCCTCTAGGCTGTTCCCTGTCCTCTAGGCTGTTCCCTGTCCTCTATGCTGTTCCCTGTCCTCTAGGCTGTTCCCTGTCCTCTAGGCTGTTCCCTGTCCTCTAGGCTGTTCCCTGTCCTCTAGGCTGTTCCCTGTCCTCTATGCTGTTCCCTGTCCTCTATGCTGTTCCCTGTCATCTAGGCTGTTCCCTGTCCTCTAGGCTGTTCCCTGTCCTCTAGGCTGTTCCCTGTCCTCTATGCTGTTCCCTGTCCTCTATGCTGTTCCCTGTCCTCTATGCTGTTCCCTGTCCTCTATGCTGTTCCCTGTCATCTATGCTGTTCCCTGTCCTCTAGGCTGTTCCCTGTCCTCTATGCTGTTCCCTGTCCTCTATGCTGTTCCCTGTCATCTAGGCTGTTCCCTGTCCTCTAGGCTGTTCCCTGTCCTCTAGGCTGTTCCCTGTCCTCTAGGCTGTTCCCTGTCCTCTATGCTGTTCCCTGTCCTCTATGCTGTTCCCTGTCATCTAGGCTGTTCCCTGTCCTCTAGGCTGTTCCCTGTCCTCTAGGCTGTTCCCTGTCCTCTATGCTGTTCCCTGTCCTCTATGCTGTTCCCTGTCATCTATGCTGTTCCCTGTCCTCTAGGCTGTTCCCTGTCCTCTAGGCTGTTCTCTGTCATCTAGGCTGTTCCCTGTCCTCTAGGCTGTTCCCTGTCCTCTAGGCTGTTCCCTGTCCTCTAGGCTGTTCCCTGTCCTCTAGGCTGTTCCCTGTCCTCTATGCTGTTCCCTGTCATCTAGGCTGTTCCCTGTCCTCTAGGCTGTTCTCTGTCCTCTAGGCTGTTCCCTGTCCTCTAGGCTGTTCTCTGTCCTCTAGGCTGGCCCCTGTCCTCTAGGCTGTTCCCTGTCCTCTTGACTGTTCCCTGTCATCTAGGCTGTTCTCTGTCATCTAGGCTGTTCCCTGTCCTCTAGGCTGTTCTCTGTCCTCTAGGCTGTTCCCTGTCCTCTAGGCTGTTCCCTGTCCTCTTGGCTGTTCCCTGTCATCTAGGCTGTTCTCTGTCATCTAGGCTGTTCCCTGTCCTCTAGGCTGTTCCCTGTCCTCTAGGCTGTTCTCTGTCCTCTAGGCTGTTCCCTGTCATCTAGGCTGTTCTCTGTCCTCTAGGCTGGCCCCTGTCCTCTAGGCTGTTCTCTGTCCTCTAGGCTGTTCCCTGTCCTCTAGGCTGTTCTCTGTCCTCTAGGCTGTTCCCTGTCCTCTAGGCTGTTCCCTGTCCTCTTGACTGTTCCCTGTCATCTAGGCTGTTCCATGTCCTCTAGGCTGTTCACTGTCCTCTTGGCTGTTCCCTGTCCTCTAGGCTGTTCCCTGTCCTCTAGGCTGTTCCCTGTCCTCTAGGCTGTTCCCTGTCCTCTAGGCTGTTCCCTGTCCTCTTGACTGTTCCCTGTCATCTAGGCTGTTCCATGTCCTCTAGGCTGTTCACTGTCCTCTTGGCTGTTCCCTGTCCTCTAGGCTGTTCCCTGTCCTCTAGGCTGCTCCCTGTCCTCTAGGCTGTTCCCTGTCCTCTAGGCTGTTTCCTGTCCTCTAGGCTGTTCCCTGTCCTCTAGGCTGTTCTCTGTCCTCTAGGCTGTTCCCTGTCCTCTAGGCTGTTCCCTGTCCTCTAGGCTGTTCCATGTCCTCTAGGCTGTTCTCTGTCCTCTAGGCTGTTCCCTGTCCTCTAGGCTGTTCCCTGTCCTCTTGACTGTTCCCTGTCATCTAGGCTGTTCTGTCATCTAGGCTGTTCCCTGTCCTCTAGGCTGTTCCCTGTCCTCTAGGCTGTTCCCTGTCCTCTAGGCTGTTCTCTGTCCTCTAGGCTGTTCCCTGTCATCTAGGCTGTTCTCTGTCCTTTAGGCTGTTCCCTGTTCTTTAGGCTGTTCCCTGTCCTCTAGGCTGTTCTCTGTCCTCTAGGCTGTTCCCTGTCCTTTAGGCTGTTCCCTGTCCTCTAGGCTGTTCCCTGTCCTCTAGGATGCTCCCTGTCCTTTAGGCTGTTCCCTGTCCTCTAGGCTGTTCCCTGTCCTCTAGGCTGTTCCCTGTCCTCTATGCTGCTCACTGTCCTCTAGGCTGTTCCCTGTCCTCTAGGATGCTCCCTGTCCTTTAGGCTGTTCCCTGTCCTCTAGGCTGTTCCCTGTCCTCTAGGCTGTTCCCTGTCCTCTAGGCTGCTCCCTGTCCTCTAGGCTGTTCCCTGTCCTCTAGGCTGCTCCCTGTCCTTTAGGCTGTTCCCTGTCCTCTAGGCTGCTCCCTGTCCTCTAGGCTGTTCCCTGTCCTCTAGGCTGCCCCCTGTCCTCTAGGCTGTTCCCTGTCCTCTAGGCTGTTCCCTGTCCTCTAGGCTGTTCCCTGTCCTCTAGGCTGTTCTCTGTCCTCTAGGCTGTTCTCTGTCCTCTAGGCTGTTCCCTGTCCTCTAGGCTGCTCCCTGTCCTCTAGGCTGTTCCCTGTCCTCTAGGCTGTTCCCTGTCCTCTATGCTGCTCACTGTCCTCTAGGCTGTTCTCTGTCCTCTAGGCTGTTCCCTGTCCTCTTGACTGTTCCCTGTCCCCTTGACTGTTCCCTGTCCTCTAGGCTGTTCCCTGTCCTCTAGGCTGTTCCCTGTCCTCTAGGCTGATCCCTGTCCTCTAGGCTGTTCCCTGTCCTCTAGGCTGTTCTCTGTCCTCTAGGCTGTTCCCTGTCCTCTAGGCTGTTCCCTGTCCTCTAGGCTGTTCCCTGTCCTCTAGGCTGTTCCCTGTCATCTGGGCTGTTTCCTGTCCTCTAGGCTGTTCTCTGTCCTCTGGGTTCTAAATTCTAATTCTCTCATTCCCTCTCCTAACTAGAGATGGGGTAATTCGTATTTTGTATTGTATTTGTAATTATTAAAATTGTGAAGTATTTGTATTGTAGAATTCTAGAAGCCAAAGTATTGTATTAGTATTAAAATACTTTGAAAATTAGAGAGTATTTTCAATTACTTTTGATTAATTCTTGGCTAAGTATTCTAGATTATTTTTGTAGAATGTTGAGATAAAACATTTCTTACTATAGCATCTATTTGAATGGGGCTAATGGATTACAATTTATATAGTATGCACTGCTGATGGCAATGCCGTCAAAGAACACATTCACAAATTCTTCAATTTGTTCTAAAATATTTTAGAAGTTTTTATCTGAATTTAACATATTAATGAGTAGCCACACAAAACAATGGGCACTAGTATTACATCTTACCATCTTTAACCCTATGGAGAGTATCTGTAACGTCATATACATGACATCATGAGTAAATTTAACGTCAACGTCATAGCAACAATTATTAACAAGTTCGGGTCAAAAGGGTCCAATAATTTGTTTTAATTTGTGTGCATTTTTTTTTAACGTGTGTTATCATAATCGATTGCACTTATACATTTGGGACATTATATTAATCAAAATAACTCCTATACAAATCATTTATAAATCAGATGATTTATTGAAGTTATGTCTACATAAAATAACACTTCCTGAAACGACATATATGTCGTTCCGATAGACAACATATATGTCATTCTACTCGCCAAAGGGTTAAAACATCATATAAATTGTTTCATTTTTAGATAACTGTTATTCTTACATGTATAATTGAGTCTGGTATCACAATAGTGTAAATCCAATGGCCATGGTGCTGATTGGCCAGTTGCCCAGGTGTAGTGAAGCTTGACGCATGCATACAAACTAGGGGCCTGCTCATTGTTAATAAAAAATTTAATTGTTCGCATGTTCTCCCGGAAGTACCTTCGTGCCTAGGGACAACAATGAAAACAGCGGGGAATGTGAAGTATTATTAATTCGCAAATTATTCAGACAGCAAGTTTTAATTGAAACTTGTCTTTCAAACCATTGAAGGATGTCGGAGTAATGATCTAATGACACTGGATATGACATTGCAAACAGCAAACCGTTGTTCGCTATGCTGTGAAGTTCGATGCCATGACCACAATGTCGATGGCCTGTCAGTAGTGTAATAGCGCCCGCGGCGAAGCCGCGGAAGCGAAGCGACCAGGGTATACGTATGCGAATATGAGATATATACTAATCGACTTTTTCGGCCCAATCTAAAAATAAATTGAAATCACCTAAAATAGGATAATTTATTCATAATTCAAAGGTCAGCGGAGTCCAAAAATGATTGTTGGCGACGGCCGCCATTTTGTATTAATTAATGCCACCTCGAAATATGTAATTGGGCAAAATGCTCCAGGGCAAAAATAAAAAACTTTGATCTAGCAACTGTTAGCTATACTTCATTATATGTAGGAACATCATGATCCTAAAGCCAAATATATTTTCAAAAAGTGAATGTAAATTGAACAAAAGCTCTGGGTAACAAAAAAGTTAAATTGCATGAAAAAGTTTTGTTTACATATTTCATAAAATTATTAAAAATATTTACCCCGAAAGAGGAATCTAGCGACCTTGCTGGCCGTTTACATATTATCTTCAATTTTATAACGGTATTTCCGCCTAAAAGATTGATGAAATATTCTCAAAGTTCAAGGCCGACAAACGGAAACTTTAAGTTCCGATTGAAAGATCGCAGTGTCATTTTAAGATTGCTTCTTGGGAAACCAGTAAAGGCGTCATGACACCAAGACGTACATCATGACGTCACTACCGACACCGGCGCGCAAAATTCCAGACAGGACTGCGTCGATGGCCAGACAGCTGAGACTCGTATTACATGGCAGGCTAAATATCCACATTTACTTTATATGTGATTATTTACTTACATTGTATATATCATTTTCTTGTGTCCCATTACACATGCAAGTAATTTATGTATGTAAAATACATGTATTTTACATGGCCACACCAATAGTTGACAACATTAATCACCTGCGCGCGAGCGGTTCATTGTTAACAGGCCAGACAAGTGAGTAGTGCTAAGCGAAGTCAAATGGTCTCAGGCTTCTATCAGTACATTTAAGGCCAGTCCAAAACATGTCTTCTCTTACGGATGCGGAAATTAGTCAAGTCTGTGTGATATCTGGCATTTTATTAATGTACGAACATCAGAAGCCACGTCTGGCATATGTAGGCTTGATGTAGAACATTTTCAACCATGATGCTTGTTTGGATGGGGTCTCGAAAGCTTCAAATCGCCAAGGGACTTAGTTGAATGTATCGGTCGGAATAATCTGGGCAAGAAGGTACAATATGATATGTTTTACTTAAATAGCTCAGAGATAGCCACCCCGCCTGGTAGCTTTCGGGGTCATATATAGCCCCTGCATGCGTCGGGGAAATCCTAATCCATCACTGCTATAAATAAGAGAGGACTAGTAGTTATTTAAATAGAAAGTCTACCATATGGGTTATCCCACGAACAATTATTTTAAGTGGCCTGGCGACTCGGTCCAAGATAACGACTTATCTACATTCCGACTTAATTGGAACTAGAACTCGGTGCATTCAACACGTAGGCAATGATTGGGTTGTCAGTGGACACATATTACATCGTCTGTATGATCCATGTAAAACGCCAAATACACGATAATTACAGATATTACATGCATGTGTGTATCCACCCTTAGCGTTTATCATCAAAGCCTTCTATACAGATAACAATTCATCCGATAATCACATGAACAGTAGCAAGCGGGCGCAAATTACGTTTACGTACATGATCATATTATATACCTTGGCGCAACTTGGCCACGAAGTTCGCATTTATAAATACAATTTATACATATCCGATGTCAAATTGGCGTGATATAGAATTTGAGTCGATGGATTTTGTAGATTCCTTTGGATTGCTCGTTTTGTTACTAGTCTGGTCGTTGAAGCATTGGACCTAGAACAAATTGTTTATAAGCTGTTTTTGTTGTCATATTGTCGGGAAGAATGTAGGGAACAACATATCCAAAATCCGCTAAAATCCGCTTTGGGGAAAATTCTCTATTGAAGATGGCGTCCATAATGTCTGTTGTTATCGGAAAATACTGAATTCTGCGGCAGGTGCTCAAATTAATGCCAAATTCGTAATAAATTGAAATATACACAAACATTGCTTAGTCGTAAACCATATATGTAGAATATTTTTCCCAAAATGGACAAAATCGAATGAAATTTACATTTAGTGCAAAATTGAATAGCTAGTCCTATACGACTCGAGTGAACAAACGCTCGAATATTGCGAGGAAGAATGACTACAAGTATAAGAGAAACTTTTGATTAGAGATGTACGAATTCTTTCTGATGTATCTCACAAGAGAGCAAGCGAAATCAGGGTCTTGTGGAACGGTTAAATCGACTTTTGGGCGTCCAGAAACGGAAAAATGACGCAATGTTATCTGTACCTCTAATCTTGAATCGTGTGATATATGTGTGATTAAACAGCTAAACGGGATTTAGTAGGGATGTATTGACTATGCGGCCTTTCTCTAGAAGCAGAAATATATGTATTCAGAGCAGTCTCACGAATGAGACCGATCACCATTTATTTTGATATCTACGGTATAAAACCTTAAAAAATTAATTGCTATAAAACGGTATGAATTATGTTCATATTGTACTGGGGAGAATGCGTAGATCCTATTGTACGTGTCTCAAAATAGTAGTTATAGTTCCCTCAGATCAAGTGATAAAACACGAATATTTCGCTTTTATCACAAGAATGCGTGATGGTGTACCATGAACTAAATTTATTAAATCACAAATGAGTACCATAGACTGTCTTCAATAAATTCAAAACTTGACCAAAATTGCCTACATAATCTGTGACAGAGACTGTGTTTATACCTGGAAATTATATTTGGTTGAATTCACCAAGGCCACATCTACGCGAAACTTACTACGTTGTCTTCAACCGCATCACCGCGTTTACCCATTTTCCATAATGTTACACATGTCTGTTGCACACAGAACCACAACTAACAATATTGGGTGAATGTTCAACGTTGGAATAACATCTTAAACGATGATCACCTGATATTTAGCACGATTACGTGGGTGGTAATGGTAATATATTTTCAAACAAAAATATACTGAAAACTAATAGTGTGCATTGCGCTGTAGCTTATTCTAGTTGTAAAGTGGCCACTGAAGTAATTTTACCAAAATTGTCTACTAAGAAACCGGGTTGGTGGCAGAATTAAAATTAGTCTTACATACAATGTACTATGTACAGTCTCTTTGACCTGGTGAGATTCGATGCTAATCCATTGAAGATATGAGTGTTTCTTTACAGTATAATAACCATTGCGACATACGTGTATCGTTTATTATCACTGGGAGTGTTGACAATTCCGGAAATATAACTAGTATTTATACCTCTAGAGTATGCACTTAAATTTCGGCGTTGCATTCAATATTTAATCACCATGCCGAATGAAACTACCATGCACTGTGAGGCGAAACATTACTTCGTGTGTTGCATGCACAAGCTATTTTTGTTTTGCCCAACAGTTGGATGTTGGATAAGCAGAACACCCAAACGTTAAAGACGTAAATCATTGGGGGTTGACTTGCTGTGCAGTGACCGATGATCCTTCAGATTGATCTGTTTTAATGATGTGTGTACCTTTAAAGATATTTAACAACCGACTTGTATATTGCCAATACGTATTTCACTCTTATGTGGTTACCCAATATGTTGCTTTCTACGTGGTATGGTTTGGAGTTGCGGCCATTTTGACAGCCATTTCATGGCCACGATTGTATAATTTTGTTGTCCGTGTCACTCTACTCGCTCCCGCATTCTAATTTAACACAAACTGATATAACGGCATAATTCTGATGCCACTATATATCGTATAATGACTTATATCGAGAACTGATGTAGTATAGACAACCATGTTGGACGCCATCGTGGATAACAAAGTTTCCCCAACGCGGATTTTGGATATGTTGTTCCTGATGCTTTTCCGCGTCGAATGACACCGAAAACAGCTTGTAAACAATTTGTTCTAGGTTCACCTCAAAATCGAGTCTCAACGTCCAGACTATACTATTCAAAGTATTGAACTACGACAAATTTTATATCGCAGTCAATCCCTCCTCTTTAAGTAGGATAGCACTCTCTCGCATGTGCCAAAATGAGCTAAATTCACTTTGTGCTTTGCATTCGTTGTGAGTGGTCACGACTTTACATTTTTCACAGACAAAATATTTGCACCAAGCGAATTGTACGTACAATAAGTAAATAATTATGTCCCAAATCTACAAATAATTAGCCATTCCTGGCTGTTCGAAGAACTGTGACAAAGATATGGATGCCGTTCATAAAAGAAACCTTTGTCAAAAGGGAAAGACCCCATTTCCGGGAAGATTGCCACGAAAACGGGTGACATCAACACATGTGGTTATGTCGATTCCGAAATGTTGCATCATTTACAGCTTATTGCTGAAAATCAGACCAAGCACGGGGCCAAGTTAGTGCATATGGCCGAGAGGTTGGTTACCCTCGAAAACCAGTATGTTTATACTGATTATCCAGCCGGCGAGGCTGACTGTTAATATGATTCATATTCCCACGATGTTGGCGAAACTGAACACCTTCAACTAGATGCTGAGTCTGATGGCACCATCCAGATTTTCCACAATGCGGAAAAAGTTTGACTCTCAAGAGATTGTGGGATCAAATATTTTGACGGATTCAGTTACAAACATGTTTTGTAAGGGCATCGATGATGACCAGTTCCAGGAAATGACTCGGGATGAAACAAACGCTCAACCTGATAACTGTGAAGGGTTACATGTCGTAAAAGTAAATCAGCTTGTGTGGGACTTAATGTCGCAGCCGGCACGGACCAATGACAAGAAGTTTCAAAATGTGGAAACGGCTCTTGTCAAGGCCGCAGTTATTCTGACAAAAATGGTCGATTCAGCGGCTCAGGTGGAACAGATTAAGGAGTTTCTAACAAATGTTATTGACCAAACCAATGACCCAGTTATACAGTAATGCCATAAGTAATCGACTCCTTAACCACAGCAGAATTATGGGTATCTTTTCAGGATTTAGTAGGAAATATGGCTTGTTGCCATTCATCGGAAAGCTCTCGGGAGAGCTTTCCGATGAATGGCCAGAAGCCATATTTCCGACTAAATCCTGAACAGTTACCCATAATTCTGCTGTGGTTAAGGAGTCGATTACTTAGGGCATTACTGTACTTGATGTTCAGCATTGCCACATTGAGTTTGGTGATAAAGGGCCACCTGTGCAAGCCAAAGGAAGGTATGTCCCAAATCACTTGTCATGTATCCTTTGGTGTGGGACATCATGGTAGACAGTCCCAGAGTTCTTCCAACGAAGGAAGATTTACTGCAGCTACCAAGGCAGAAGACAGTACATCTGCTCTTCCCGCACTTGACGTTGATCGCCAGCAAAGTGTTCGGCAACAATACAGATGTGCTGGATTTTCATCGCAAGCAAACTCCACCAAAAAAGAGTATCAAGTGTATCTTCAGAGGTGGTTTGACTATTGCAGGCGACAGGCAGTTCCTCCCTATCAAATTTCTAACACGACTATTCCACAGAGCGCTCAGCTATAGTCCTCTAAATACCACCTGATCGGCACTATCAGCCGTGGGAATTCAACTAGACAACTCTCCAGCGGGAGGAAATCCAACTGTTATACTTTTCATGAAGGGTGTATTTAACATGCCTCCACCTTCTGCACCGTCAGCCATTACCTGGGATGTTAACTCTGTTCTGAAATATATACGAACTCTGTCACCTGAACGGCAATTGAGCCTCAAAAAGTTAACCCTAAAACTAGTAATGTTGATTGCTCTTCTAAATGCGGCGAGAGTTCAAACCTTGCATTTAATTTCAATTAATGAACAGCGGAGTAAGCCTTCACAATTTGTGTTTAAATTGAGTGGACTACTCAAGCAAAGCTGAGCAGACTATAACACCCACACATTGGAACTGAGGGCGTATCCTCCAGATTGGAGGTTGTGTTTATCAAGGAGTATTTAATTTGAATGCGAGGACTGCATCAGGACGAGACATCCCTTTTCATAAGTTATGTGAAACCACACAAAACAGTTTCAAGAGATATCATAGCTAGCTGGATAAAGAGAGAGTCTACAGGTCTACAGAGTCTACATTTAAGAAGTTCTCCATGAAACAAACTAATAACGATCGGTTTGCAGAAGCAGTTCTACAAACTTAGGTAAGAATTTTTCTCTTTGTTGGCTTTGAAGTTCCTATATAAAGAGGCGAGATTGACTGCGTTATAAAATTCTAAAAATAAACGAGACTTACCTTGGGAAGGTGAAGTTCATTTTAAATTTTATGAGTAGTTAATCACGAGGGTTTAAATACCCTGCCCAATTTTGGGCAGTCAAGCAGGAGAAAATTAATTGCAACGTTATTCTAGATCTAGAGTTGCTCGAAGAGAAACTTAGAAAGATAAAATCCCAGTTTCTGGCAGAGCTATTGCAAGCTTGTTTTTTTGGGGTAATGCAGCGAAAAATTTGCTGCAAAGAGTGAATTTAGCTGGTTTTGGCGCATGTACAAGAGTGCTATCCTATTTAAACCCTCGTGATTAACTACTCATAAAATTCAAAATGAATTCACCTTCCCAAGATATGTCTTGCTTATTTTTAGAATTAAACTATAATAGTTAAAAAATAGGGTTTGCCAGACTTAATTAATTGTTCACATAAGTGCAATTCTGCTTTTTGGTAATTATTTAATTTTACATTCACGATTTTTTATTTCATTTCAGATTTTTCAGATTTTTTTTTGACCTGATGATTTTCATTAATGCTTGGTTTATCGGCTTCGACGTGGGTGCATCAGACTGGTTCTTCCTTGTAATTTTCACGATTGAGATTGCGCTGAAATTTTATGTTGTTGGAATTGGTATGTTTTTCAAGAAATTCTGGAACATGTGAGTATACAGTAATGCCCTAAGTAATCGACTCCTTAATTCATTAAGTTGAAATATAAGACTTACAAATTATCTTTTTCATTTCTTTTATTTGTAATTGACATAGCTTGTCACAAACCAAAAATCAACATTATTGACATAATAATGTAAAGGACAATAAACGAAATTGAAATTCCCAACTACACCTTTTACCGGACTCAGCCTCCGGGTCGCAGTTCGACTTTTAAATCCGTCCCAAAAATTCCCATTTGCGGAGAGCTTTCCGATGAATGGCAACAAGCCATATTCTCGACTAAATCCTGATAAGTTACCCATAATTCTGCTGTGGTTAAGGAGTCGATTACTTGGGGCATTTCTGTAGATTATTATCAATTTCATGACGGGAGCTGCGCTGGTGCGGCATTAAAGACCTTGTGCCATTGCATTCTCTAACATATGCGAGTCTCCCATAGGGAGCCTCGAATAAACAGAGAATGCACTGGCTTACAAGGTCAAGGTAAATATTGTTAGGCTAATGTATTCTCTTATAATTGCGAGGCTCCGTATGGGAGACTCGCAATAAGGGAATGCATTGGCGCAGGGTTTTCTCAAAATATTGAACATTGACATCTATGGTTACTTTAAGGAGCGTGCAAATTTGAAATGAGATGGTCAGTTGTGTATTTTCTGCTCTATACTATTGGTGGGCATTATTGATATTTGACAGCCATTTTTAAAAGCAGTTTTAATACCATAGAAGGTGACAAAATCTAATTTGGTTTCCAGTTTTTCGTTTGTTTTTGGGTAAGAAAATATTGATCTGTCATCTATAAGATCACACACCATGAAATATTACAAGTTCCCTGTTTATGTAACATGCATGGACCCATGTTGATATAGCTATGCATGATCATGATCTGTAGATGGGCATTGACCCAGCCCCTTATACAAGCTACAGTAATGCTCTAATTAATCGACCTCTTAACCAAAGCAGAATTATGGGTAACTTTTCAGGATTTAGTCGGAAATATGGCTTGTTGCCATTCATCGGAAAGCTCTCGGGGAGAGCTTTCCGATGAATGGCAACAAGCCATATTTCCGACTAAATCCTGAAAAGTTACCCATAATTCTGCTTTGGTTAAGAGGTCAATTAATTAGAGCATTACTGTATATGATATCTAAGCTGCATGGCACGTTCATGGTGTAAATACCCAGGTGCCCACAGGTAGGCCATGGATCCAAATGCCAAAAATCCAAATGTAGACCATGTACCCAGTCAGTAGTTTTATCATGGATTCTTATGATTTCCATATATAGGGTAGGAACACATGGGGCTGTTATGCCACATATCCACATATACATATATATTGGACCTATGCCCTATATAAATGCCATGGATGGAGGTCTATCTAAATAGTTATCGCACCAATGCCACTATGCTGTAAGTTGGCCATATAGTGATATGAGTGTTATGCCAGATTGTACGGGTCAAGGAATCATAAATTGTTTTCGGTTTAGTGTTTTTGCAATATCCTTCCCATCCGGTCAATACTTCTTTCCAAAGCTGGTTTGATATTGCATTTTTTTCCGGGTAATCATTTGATAGATACCATTTGGAGATTATTTTAGCGGAGGGATAATAATATTCTAGAAAAGTTGACCACTCGTCGCTCAGAAATAACCGTTTCATGATATTTTCATAGAATTCATGAAATTTTCTAAATTGATCATTTTCAATCCACCATTTGAGAATGATTGTTGGAAATATCTTCTTGCTAATTTATCAGGTTTTCCCATCCAAATAAAATTGTATATATCTTTTGTCAGTTTATCAAGTGTATCTTTCAGCGGGTTAGGTATTGTTTGGAACAGAAAAGCAAGTTTTGATAAAATCAAGGATTTATACACAGTAACCCTCCCAAGAATAGTTAGATTCCGTTTCTTCCATATTTCTATGATAGATTTTATTTTCCTGTGGACTTTCTCAAAATTTCCTTGGAAAATACCATTTGATATTATTTTATGGAAGGTTACCCTAGTTGCTTAAAAGATTGTGGGTTTCGGTTTCCATCTATCACCGATGGCTTCAGTACAGTCTTGTTTACTCCCAATCCACACAGAGTATGTTTTGTCATAGTTGATTATAAGACCTGAGATAAGATACAGTAATGCCCTAAATAATCGACTCCTTAACCACAGCAGAATTATGGGTAATGTTTCAGGATTTAGTCAGAAATATGGCTTGTTGCCATTCATCGGAAAGCTCTCAGTGAGATCTTTCCGATGAATGCAACAAGCCATATTTAGTAACCTGAGTGCATTGTTAAAGCCAGAGGGATCGTGTTAGAAGAGTGTTGTGTCATCTGCATATTGAGAGATTAAATATTCATCCTCTCTAATTTTTATTCCTGTAATATTTTTGTTTTGTCGTAATGCGATTCTTAGTACCTCTGCGCATTATAGAAAAATATAAGGAGATATAGGATCACTCTGTCTAACTAGACTGATATAGAACAAACAGCCCTGGGAATAAACGTTGGCAATCAGCAATGCCGAGGCAAAATTTGACACAAACAGATTTGCGTCTGCAATTTTTTAGCAGAGGAAAATAAATGAAAACAATTGATACAAGCTAGCGAAATTGCCGTTACCGTAGGCCAGAAGGAAATATGCAGCAAAAATATGTTTTACTAATTCTGTCACTCACCAACCCCATCCCTAACATGTCTCCGTTACTTTGGTAACTTGATATAAATAACCCCATTATATATCCCCATAAAATACCCTTGTTAGACCCCTTTGTAGCTTTTTAGATAGCTATCCCTCAATATATATAGGGGACGAACAGACAATATATACTAATAATAGATTTTCTCCATATATAGGAATATTGACTGTTCATGAATTTAAAATATATATATCAAATGGTCACTTCTTTACATATCTCTACACATTCTGGTTCACATAATCGAAACCAATGGAAGTGAGTGAAAAACATGGAGAAAAAAATGAATTAATCAGAGGTTTGATTCGGAACATAAATAGCTGGTTAGATCCTGATCTGAACCATGAAATCAAAAAAGAGTCGGAGTAATTTTTCCACTCATATGTAACTACGGTGTTTCAAGGATGTGATTGCTAACATAAAAAATACAGCAATGACTATCGGTGATTTCTTGTCAAAGATGCAAGGCCCATTTCCACTGTAGTATTGTTAGTCTGTATTATAAGGGAAAGCATAAAAAATCCATGCATCCTTCTTCCTCAAAATTTGTCTAGGGATGAAAAGTTATGAAATTTATTCAGGGAAAAGTCTTGGAAAATTTGACGGAAAGTCTGGAAAAGGTTATGGAATTTTTCTCTCAGCTAGGTGTATGAACTTGGCTTGTCAACCGCTACCAGTGGCGGTACCGGCGACGAAACTTGTTTTTTTCCTGGACCGGTTATGTAGCCAAGTACCAGCGGTACTCTACGGACTGTACAAAAATTATAAACAGTCAGCTTATAAATCAATGTTTATTGTTGATTTGTATAACTAGACTCCCTTAACATATCGCGGCAATTAGTGGAGGCCAGTTCAGGATCCCCTCATACCGGCACGACACAAGATTTGCAAACTCTCTGACCGAATTCAAAACTTTGTTAAAGAGTGAATTATTCTGTGCTCACTATGGGGAAGTTACCTCAGATGTTGTTTAATTATTTTGATGTATGTGTATATCTATAGGTATGTGGTGTGTATAGATGTATGTATATCACGTGTGATAGAGGGCAGGGTACTAGTAGGAATGTAAGCGCTCTGGGCCATATGGGATAAAGCGCTATATAAAAACTATTTATTATTATTATTATAAAATGTACATTCCATAATTGAAACCTGTCAGTTTATTTGAGGTCTGCGACAGAAATTCATGGAATCGGCAGACGGCAGTCGCATCCATTTTCTTTGATGTTTGAACTCAAGTCACATCAGTGTTGTCACATCAGCACACTGTCTGTGACAGATCAAAGAGTAGCCCACACTGCACACACATCAATCGAGTTGAGTGAATAACTGTGTATCAATTTATGAAAGTGATGACATTGTCACTTGTCAGACAAGTCAGTTGTCATTGCACATGCGGGACCTGCATGTCGTGCAGTATGATGCAATCACACAACGTTATAAACTTTAAGAGGTAACCTGTTTTTATTTCATGCTCATAGATAGCAGTTTTCAATTCACAATTTAATGTTCTTAACTTTTTCATTGTTATTTCCCCACGACTCACAATCCCCACATTAATTTTTATACGCCCTTTTAAAAAAAGGTTGTATTATGTAATCAATCTGTCCCGTCAGTCCGTCCATCAGTTAACATTTTTGGTTTCCGATTGATAACTCCAGTTTGGATCATTTTACCAAAGTTGGTATGTGTATTTCCAGCTAAAAATACAGGCCAAGTTCGAATATTGGTTCCGTCCAATTATATTTTACATGAGTTACGACCATTTTTCGACTTAGAATTTGACCGATTTCATAACATTTTGAGATCCGAACGACAACTCCTGTTTGGATTATTTTATCTGAACCAAAGCTGGTATGTGTGTTTCCCAGCTAAAACTACAGACCAAGGTCGAATATCGGTTCTGTCCAATTAATTCAACATGAGTTACGCCATTTTTTTACTTAGAATTTGACTGCATTTTGGCATTGAAATTAGGGGTATATCAGATATTCTTTTTATGCTCAAATTATTATTTTATTTTGCGGTAGTACAATTAAAAATAGCTAAAGGGCATATTTTGTCACGCCCTAGAGATGCTCTTGTTTTGATATGGTATTTACATCCCCCTTGGTGAAATCGGCCCTATAACTCTCTTGTTATGAGATTGCGCAAATATGACGTTAACTGAAGACATTAGCCTTTGCCACAAGCCCTCATGTTCCGGAGTGCTTATGTGGGAGACCTAAGGACTCAAATCCTTATCGAGTGCTTACCTGCACGGCATCTTAATCACTCGAGTCCTAAGCGAGTGCTTACTGTGATCGATATAAGCACTCGAGTCCTGAGAGTGCTTAATGTGATTGACATAAGCACTCTAATCCTTGTTGAAGGCTTATTAAGCCTTCATGCTCGGTAAGGGATATGCTGTTGAGCACATTCCCATTGTAGTCCATGACCACAAAATATCTGTTCTAGAAAAGAAATTAAGATGCAATTATTTATTTCAGATTTGACTTTCTGATAATCGGTTCAGCTGTGATAGCAGAATTGGCTGATGCATTCCGGAAAGATAGTAAGTTTACTTATCAACTAACCATCATTAGTGAACAATAATTAATAAAACAGCAACATATATGGCCCTGAATAAAGTTACGGAATCGATCAGTTTCTCAGATTCTTTTTACGAAAAAAAAGAAAAAAGTAAGATGATGCGAACCATCATTTCGAGAACAGATAATGAACTTTTTTGTTGCCTAACTTAGGCCATTAAAATAAAATATCTGTGATCTCAGGTAATTAGATCTCATTTTTTAGATGAGGGAGGGCGGCTTTTATTGTTATTTTTGTCTCAAATTCTACAAAAGATATTCCAGAAACAACAAAAATTTATTTTCATTGTTCAAGTCCAAAATTTCTATAAAAAAAATGTTTGACTAGGCTTTTTAAAAGAAAATTTCAGTGAAGAGGGAGGTGCCTGAGAACAATACGGTCTCATTAATTTTCCCCTACACTAATATTCATTACCACTATTATATAATATTATTTATTATTGTAATGTAATATCTTATGATCATGTATATTTCTTTCTGTTACCACCGTTATATATAGATTAGGGGATTGTCGGTTTAAAATGATGGGTCTATAGAAGCTCTTAATTACTTTTTGGTGGGCGTTCGCAATTTCTGTCATTTCGCCATAGATATGCAATTAATAACAAAATTTAAGTTAACTTTTCAGGATTGTTTCTACTCCACCCTTTGTAATGCAATGGATGCTACCAGGCCTCTTTCTTTAAGAAAAAGCAGCCAACATGTGTCCCAACACCTTTTTCGAGTATAATCCATAGATTCCACATCCCATGCACAACAGGGTTTGCGCTGCCACTTGCCAAAATTGCCAATGGCAAAAATAATTAACATTTGGCAAAAAATATTTTCATTTGGCAAAAGTTTTGGCAAGTCACTTTTTAATTCCACAAGAAAGTTGAAAAATATTGGTCAATCAATACCATTCATTTCAGGAAACTCTCACAATCATATTAGTGGTGTTTTATAAGGTCTTGGAAAAGTTAACACCTTTATTAAGATGCAGTTAATCTGATAGCATTAGTATCGGTGGGTGAAGGGATTACCCGTATTTAGTGTGGTGGTGGTGTTTACATAGCTAATCCTCTTGTAATGTGCCCTTCTGATGAAGCAACCCTTCTACAATTTTATTGTTCGGTGATTGGTTTATTGTTGTGTGATAAACCACAAAATAAGACTCGATGTTACAGAAAATTATACTGTCAGGGATAGCATTTGGCAAATTCTAAAAGAATTTGGCAAAAAATATTTTCGTTCTGACCCTGATGCACAACCACAACCAAATTGCTTCGCTTTGAGATAAACTGAGTCCAGTCATGCATTTAGTATGTAAGCTGCTGATTAGCAGCTAATCCGCATCTTTGGTGTTCAGGCGGCATCAGTCTATCTTTACGAATGAAACATAATCTCTAATGTCCTAATAAAAACACATTTATGATTGTTTGGTTTTCTTCCACCAATTGGTGTGAAAAATGGAGAATTATATTCTAAAACACACTGTACCGGACGGGGCCCTAATTTGAGCTAAATCGGAGTTATGAGTAAAAATCATATATGGTCACTGATGCAATTTCGGATGAAGTGCGTTGAGCTGTTCCAGAATGGCAGATCAAGAATTTCAGAGGAAGTGGTTTCAAACCCATTTTCAGATTCATACGCTTCCCAACTCTCAATGAAAGGACTTCCTTCATAAGGAGGTCCCCGTAGCCGATGTGGTTAGGTCGTGGATAAGATCATCACAGTCTGGGCTAGACAAAGTTGGCACGGGATTGAACCCTGGCATGTGTGGAAATCGGGACCGATTTTCAAGCTTTATCTGGTTTGAGGGACATCTCAATGTGCTATTCCGATCGACACATGGCCAAGCCTTGAAATAGTGTGTCTGTCATTTGCAGAATGAGGTCCCCAGAGGGTTAATTTGATGATGCTAGCCCGCTATGCGGGGTAGCATCACTAAATTCACCCTCTGGGGACCTCATTCTGCAAATGACAGACACACTATTTCAAGGCTTGGACACATGGTCATTTCGATAAGATATGAGAATTTGTTCACGCTCACTGAGTTAAGAACATATGAAGCAATGAACACTCATACTGAATCCGTGCCTTAATAACTCTGATATATATATTTGCTTCAAGCTACACCAGGGATGAAGCGCTATATAAATGCTATATATTATTATTTTAAACGCCAGTAATTATATATTGTCACTGATGCAATTTCAGAGGAAGTTCGTTGTGCTGTTCCAGAAGGGCAGATCACGAATTTAGGAGGAAGTGGGTTCGACCCATGTTTAGACTGATATGCTTCCCAACTTTCAGTGAAAGGGCTTCCTTTTTAAGGATGTCCCCATAGCCAAAGTGGTTAGGTCATGGATAAGATCATCGCAGTCTGGGCTAGAGAGGTTGGAATAGTCTCCAACCCCGGCATGGGCGAAAATCGGGATCGATCAGCTTGAAAACCGGTTCGATTCCGCACTAACCTCGTCTAGCCCCAACTGCGATGATCGTATCCATGATATGGAGGCACAGACTCATTATGAGTGTTCATTGCTTCAAATGTGCATGCTTCAGTGAGTGCGAACAAATTCTCATATCTTATTGAAATGGCCATGTATCGATTGGAACAGCACATTGAGATGTCCCTCAACTCAGATCAAGCTTGAAAATCAGTCCTGATTTTCAGCCATGTCGGGGATCGAACCGGCGTCAACCTCGTCTTGCCAAAAACTGCAAAGATTTATCCATGACACTACCACCTCTGCTGTGGAGACATCCTAAAAAGGTAGCCCTTTCACCAAGAGTTGGGAAGCGTATCAGTCTGAACATGGGTACGAATATTGACAGAACAGATCTACCATTATATTTGAACAACACAATGCACTTTCTCCAAAGCTCTATCTGTGACCATACGATTACTAGTACTGGCGTATATATTTCCATTGTCAAATTCTAATCTAATTTACAGCTCAAGATGAGTTGAGTACTCTGGACTTCATCCTTGTTCTGAGAGTTGTGCGGTTGCTAAAGTTATTTGGAAGTATACAAAGGTATGTCAAATATTTAAAGAGATATGCTCAGTTTTGTTAAAGATTGGTAAAAATTTTTTATTATAATAATTACAGCTTTCCGATGAATGGCAACAAGCCATTTTTACGACTAAATCCTGAAAAATTACCCATAATTCTGCTGTGGTTAAGGAGTCGATTATTTAGGGCATTATTGTACATCTATTTAAGCAAAGCTGATTATTAGTGTTCGGTCAGGGACAAAGTTTTAAGTGACCTACTCAGCAAGCCTTGAAATAGTGTGACTTTCATTTGCAGATTGAGGTTACCAGAGGGTGAATTTAGTGACACAGTCCTGCACAGCGGAATGCAGAATGGGGTAGAGTCACCAAATTCACCCTCTGGAAACCTCATTCTGCTTAGACCTCAACTGCTATGGGAGAGCTAGGATCAGATTGAAGTTCCGCAATTGAAGTTGGTGATGTTCACCCATTAGTCACCTCAATTATGCATTTTATTTCATTAATTAGTCCTTACCTGTATGACATATAGAAATAGCCTTTTCTGACCTATTTCTGCAAATCGCCTCGTTCGTTCCGCATCCGGATCGATGTTTTAACCCAACGGTATAATCGACCGAAGTGCCACCGCTTCCTCAGTTGATTTTTTCGGCGCTTCGAAAGTTTTGAGTTGGAGAAGTTCCAGAAGGAAATGTCAGTCTTGCAGAATGAAAACGAAAAGACCGGCTAGAAACTGGACTCTTTGATTTTTTTTGTGCCGAAATTGTAGGGGCTCTGTTGGGTCATCCGCACACGACACACACTCTAGGGAGCCTTCAGGTCCGTCCTGTAAAAGTGTAGCTCGGACACATCCAAATTTAGAATCGGAGTCTGATGAGAATGATTCTCTGTCTCTACATGACAATCAGTTTGATTCTTCAAGTGTGATGTCTCCTGGACCTGAAGATGTCAGTGCCGATCAGGATAAAATACCACAGTTATCCAAGGGGCTGGTGGACATATTTGGACAGGATGCACTTCCTACCAAAACTCCCGAGAAGTCTGGATTGGAGCTTGATGAAGCTCAAACATCTGTGATTGAGCAGTTTATTCACAATAAGAATCCGGTGCATATGACAGCATTTTCGGAGAACACTTTGGACAATTTCCCATTGGTGGGAGAATCTGTGAAGATATTGAACATTCCATCACTGTCATATTGAACATTCCGATTGTCAAAATTTGCGCAACCTCATAAAGATGAATGTGGAGATTGTGGGATGTGGGGAAATAACAATGAATAATTAAAGGTTCTCAATCCGATTAAACACCCCTAAATTACTATTTCTTTGGCTTCGGGAATAAATATATATTTGATTCGAGTCGAGGAACCCACCCATCAAAGCTCAGAGTGGTCAGATATCGATTTTTGAAGTTAGTTAATTTCTCGAGATGTGGCCCAGAAACACGTGGTCAAACGGACAAATTCCGGATGAAGATGGATAACTATAAAATTAAGTGGTTATTATTCCTAGACTCGAATGAAATATTTTTTACCCCCGAATCCAAATAAATAGTAATTTAGGAGCGTCTGATTGGATTGAGTACCTTTAAGAACACTAAATTTGAAATTGCCATCTCAGAGCATGAAATTAAAACAGGTTACCTCTTAAAGTTTATAACATTGTGTGATTGCATCATACAAGCCTGCAAATAGTGTGTCTGTCATTTGCAGAATGAGGTCCCCAGAGTGTGAATTTAGTGATGCTATCCCGCATAGCGGGCTAGCATCACCAAATTCACCCTCTGGAGACCTCATTCTGCTTTTCTTTAAACATATTTTATTTGTATATCGAATAATACAAAAGGGATTGGTGATTATGCTTAGGTCTCATTTTCTGGGAAGTATCTATAGAATCAAATTAACATTGTTTTTTGTTACGTTTTCCTATCTGGGAAGTTTCTATATCCCCTAATTTGCAGAAGGTAAAATCCATAATCGAGGTGCCCAATGGGTGATCAACAACTTCACCTGGGGAACTTCAATCTGATCCTAGATCTACCATAGCAGTTGAGGGCCTTAGCAGAATGAGGTCCCCAGAGGGTGAATTTAGTGATGCTAGCCCACTATGCGGGATAGCGTCACTAAATTCACCCTCTGGGACCTCATTCTGCAAATGACAGACACGTTATTTGCAGGCTTGGCATCATACTTTATGACCCGTGGGTCCCGCATGTGCAACGAGTTGACTGACAAGTGACAACTTTATCACTTTGATAAATTGATACACATATTTCAAACTACGGAATGTACAATTTATATCAGTTATAGTAATGCTCTAAGTAATCGACTCCATGACCACAGCAGAATTATGGGTAACTTTTCAGGATTTAGTCGGAAATATGGCTTGTTGCCATTCACCCGAGAGCTTTCCGATGAATGGCAACAAGCCATATTTCCGACTAAATCCTGAAAAGTTACCCATAATTCTGCTGTGGTTTAGAAGTCGATTACTTAAAGCGTTACTGTACAATTTATATCAGTTACTTAACCCATTCCCGGTATCCTGAACTGGCACCCACTAATTTCCGCTATGTTTTAGGGTAGTATAGTTTTACAAATGGACAATAAACATGACTGATCTTGATTTTCGGACAAGTCTGGTAGTCATCTACTTCATGTCCTATGTCACTATGCATATACATGATATTCACTTTTCACACATTATAGAGATATGTCAAGAGTTCATGTATTTTGCAATTAGTGCTCAAAATGTATGGGGTGGTTTTTTTCTCATAAATCGAAATAGAATGTCCAATGCTGGCCGTTTATTTCAATACGGCAGTGCCTGAGAATCACCCTTTGGAGACCTCATTTTGCAAATGTCCAGCACCATATTCTCAGGTCTGTATCTAAGCCTGTATTTACAGTAATGCTCTTAATTAATCGACCTCTTAACCACAGCAGAATTATGGGTAACTTTTCAGGATTTAGTCGGAAATATGGCTTGTTGCCATTCATCGGAAAGCTCTCGGTGAGAGCTTTCCGATGAATGGCAACAAGCCATATTTCCAACTAAATCCTGAAAAGTTACCCATAATTCTGCTGTGCACGTGGTTAAGAGGTCGATTAAATCCTGAAAAATTACCCATATTTAATCGGAAATATGGCTTGTTGCCATTCATCAGAAAGCTCTCGGGGAGAGCTTTCCGATGAATGGCAACAAGCCATATTTCCGACTAAATCCTGAAAAGTTACCCATAATTCTGCTGTGGTTAAGAGGTTGATTAATTAGAGCATTACTGTACATGTATCTGTATATGTTTTTATATTTAAAATATGTTTTTTATAGGTTTAAAGTAATCATCATGACCATTCTTAACATTGGACCATCTATCATGACATACGGCGGAATCATTTTTGTGAGTTATTAATTCACTAGCTGAAACAGGCTTCATTTGGGAGCCTTTATTCATCGTCAGAGGGGCCTGTGGCTACTCGCACATTTTGATCGTTTAACCCTTTGAGTGCCAGGTCGATTTTTGTATCAACCCATATACCCTGTGCCAATGCATTCTCTTATATATGCGAGTCGACCATAGGTCGCCTCGCATATATAAGAGAATGCATTGGCCTAACAATTTTTTTTTTTTACAATTTTAATAATTTATTCTTATATTCTTTAAAACAGACTTATTTTGTAGGTTTAGGGCCGATGAGATCGGCCCCTGGCACTCAAGGAAGCGGGGTAACGTCGCAAGAGCTATACTCTGACCTTGACCACAGTTAACGGTATACTCGTATAGCGCGCATCTATACTCACAAATCGACTCCACCCACCCGTATGTGCAATTTCACTTATATATCAAGATGTTCCGCCCACTTTGGTGCCTTAAAAACCACCCGAAAGAGATCCGTCAATTAGTTGAATATAACGTGAATGCCAATTTGGGGTGAAGGTCAGAGTATAGCTCTTGCGACGTTACCCCGCTACCGGCACTCAAAGGGTAAATAATTTTGATGTAAAAAATAAAAAAATAAAAAATTTTTTTTAAATCAATATTCAGAAAAACTAATGCCAGTATAACATATGTCGTGGTACTCCGAATTACCTCACCAAATTTGGTTGAAATCGGTCCAGGGATCTGGGAGAAAAATCTCGAACAGATAGACAGACAGATCCTACTCTTTTATATATCTAGATCACTTCAATTTTGGAACGGTTATTTGTACATAATTGGTACTCATTCGGTGATATTATTCGAGGATATAAAGAACTATATATGGAGCTATCGTGTCGCATGCATATCTTTCAGAATATTTGAAAGAATATGATCACAAAAGGCCCATGTTATACATGACATGTACACCCCATAGCGTAGTAGGCCTATGGCTGGCCCACAACAACCATATGCATGTATACTGTTGTGACCGTTGGTCGTTAACCAAATAAAAATTGCATATATATATAATATATGTATATGAACAAAAGAAAATAAATGGTTGTAAGATGGACAAATGCAGGTTCGCAAAGTATTTCTCGTGTATGATTTTGACACAGAATATTTTGTTACAGTAGTGCCTTAAGTAATTGACCCCTTAACCACATCAAAATTATGGGTAATTTTTCAGGATTTAGTCGGAAATATGGCTTGTTGCCATTCATCGGAAAGCTCTCATTGACAAAAGCCATATCTCATTGAGAGCTTTCCGATGAATGGCAATAAGCCATATTTCCGACTAAATCCTGAAAAATTACCCATAATTATTATGTGGTTAAGGGGTCGATTACTTAAGGCATTACTGTATGTTAAACTGTGTGAGATTATGGTTATAGATTTGATGTGGCAATATGTCCGAAAAATGATATCCGAAAAAATGTGGCCAACAAAAAAGGACAAAATCAAGATAATTAGTTTTTTGCGAGGTATTCGAGATTGGGACAGGCAGGTTACCGGAAACACGCAGTCTTCCCTAACCCCAAATAAACAACAATAACACTCTTCTGCAACGAAGCGATGTGCTAATTTATTGATGACGCCATATACATAATTACATCCAGGGTGTGCACAATCATGGCAATTCATATTTCACTCACATTATTTGTAATGTGAAGAACTGTGAAAACAATATCAAATTATAACTGTATACAGTAATGCTCTAAGTAATCGACTCCTTAACAACAGCAGAATTATGGGTAACTTTTCAGGATTTAGTCGGAAATATGGCTTGTTGCCATTCATCGGAAAGCTCTCCCCAAGAGCTTTCCGTTGAATGGCAACAAGAAGTCGATTAATTAGAGCATTACTGTACTCTATTTACCTAGTCTAATGTTCCGTAGCGGTTCAGGAAAAACCATAGATAAACCATTTGTTGGGAAAAAACCTATGGAAACCTGTCTCCAGAAAACTGTACAAGTGCCATGTACTACTACGCAACAAAATTGGTGTCCGGAATTCACACAAATAAATATAAAAACTTGATATAAGTACTTTGTAAACATAAAAAATAAGCACACTATATATAAAGTGCAAAATTATCTTGTAAACTTGTGTGCTGTCGACGCGCTTCACTTGAAAACTGACTCTAAACATAATATCCTCGATCATTCACTAAAACATCACGTGACCAATATATGGGACTCCCCATTGTTCAATACTCGTGAGTTGTTTATTTCGTGCAATGGTACAAGACATAATTTCCCCGCTATACTTGGCGAAACGCGGGAAAATATAATATATATTACTTTGGCCTTTAAAAAATCTCTGGCAAATAACCTAATGAGTAAAATGTTGACAAGGCTGCAAATATGTGTCTGTCATTTGCAGAATGAGGTCCCCAGAGTGTGAATTTAGTGACGCTATCCCGCATAATGGGCTAGGGTCACCAAATACAACCTCTCTGGACCTCATTATGCTCAGGACTAAAATGCTATGGGAGACCTAGGATCAGACTGAAATTCCCCAGTTGAAGTTGTTGATGTCCACCCATTAGTCACCTCGATTATGCATTTTATCTTCTGCATAGAAACTTCCCAGAAGATGGGGCCTAAGCAGAATGAGGTCTTCATTTTAACTTCTGCAAATTAAGGGATATAGATACTGAATCGAAGGGTAAATGTAACTAAAAACAATGTTAATTTGAGACTAGATCATTCCCAGAAGATGAGGCCTGAGCAGAATGCGATTCCAAGAGAGTGCATTTAGTGATACTAGCCCTCTATTTGGTGTAGCATCACTAAATTAAACCTCTGGGGACCTCATTCTGCAAATGACAGACACACTATTTTAAGGCTTGGGTGTACATATATATATTTACAAAGACCGTCTGTGTTACACTAAATCCTTTCCGTGATTGGTCAACTGCCAATTGGGTCACCTGTTTCATACCCCAATAACACATGGACCATAACACGAACACGATGTCACAAATTGTTGGCCTGATCACTAAATCACAATCACTAAAAGTGGTCAGCAAAATAACTGAGCGTGCTTTTCAAAGTTCAGCCAAGTTAACACCTTAAGCCAGCTATTTATATTGATCACGTTATCGTTGCTAAGTGCTTGGAAATCTTATATTTGACTGACTTAATGTGCTGCGTGGGATTGTCTCAAATTCTCGGCAGATTTTGTGAAAATAATTAAGAATACACTCAGCTTTTTTATTGGAATAAATCATCAAAGCTATATAAATATAAAAAATGAATGTAGTGGGTGTGTGTGTTATTGGGGGATATGGCAGTGTGGTCGTTGGGGCACATTGTGTGAATGCCGTATCCCCCAATAACACACACCCACTACATTCATTTCTTAAATAATAATTGTTAATGCTCTGACATTTTATAATGTTTATAATCATGATTTGATCGGAATGTCATACTTGTCTATTCATCCTGTACTTACTAGTACCTTGAGGGTCTGTAAAGTTTCTATACAGTTAAGCTTTGTTAGTCAAATCACAAGGGACCGTTGGATTACTTCGAGTTATCCATGTGTTCGACTTAACCATTTCGACCATTTGGTGACCCCAAATTCCAACTAGTCGAATTAATTTCGACCCGAAAATAATTGTTTTCAAACTTGTGCATGCTATATACTCGAGCTAGATCAATAGTCAGCGACTATGCTGATCACATACGACGGACGGGATAATATTTGTTCTGATTATCTTGCAGATAATATTTGTTCTCATTATCTTGCAGGTGTTATACTATATGTTTGCAATAGTGGGCATGGAGTTGTTTCAGGGAATGATCAAATATAACGGTTACAATCACACAGGCACCAACAGGACTGATGTATACTGTGGAACAACCGTGCTAAAGGACACCCAGTTCTATCACAATCATTACTGCAACAACAATTTTAACGACATAACTAAGTCCATGGTGATACTGTTCGAGCTGACAGTCGTCAACCAGTGGCATGGTATCCTTTTATGACTGATATTGTTTCACCCTTTCTTTACATATATTGAGAAATAGAAATAGCCGTATAAGTCTTCTGTATACGATAATAGTAAATCCCGGGTATAAATTAACTGCAAAATAACACCTTTTTAGACTCATGAGATATAATATTGTGCAAATATAATGTTACACTATACACGAGCTTTCGATCCTTCTAGGGATCTTTATCAAGCGAAGTGAAGGACACACAGTTGTATCACAATCATTACTGCAACAACAATTGTAACAACATAATTAAGCGCAATGATTTCGATCAGTGTTATTATTATCACTTCACTTGATAAAGATCCCTAGAAGGATTGAAAGCTTGTGTATTTTGTAACATTATATTTGCACAATATTACAGTAATGCTCTAAGTAATCGATCCCTTAACCACAGCAGAATTATGGGTAACTTTTCAGGATTTAGTCGGAAATATGGCTTGTTGCCATTCATCGGAAAGCTCTCAGTGAGAGCTTTCCGATGAATGGAAACAAGCCATATTTCCGACTAAATCCTGAAAAGTTACCCATAATTCTGCTGTGGTTAAGGGGTCTGTTACTTAGGGCATTACTGTATATCTCATGAGTCTAAAAAGGTGTTATTTTGCAGTTATAAAAATATATGGAGTAATAAAGTTATTGCTAAATGCAGGAAATATATGGCAAATTAATCATTACATTGTCAAACATTAATTAGATATAAATTACATGAAATAAACATCATGAGATATATGAATGCCTGAATGATATGACGATGAAATAAATAAGGATGACTGAACATGAACAATGTAGTAAAATTAGACCTTGCCATCAATTGATCTGAGGTAATCCAAGATTATTTAAAACATATAAAGTTTGAAAGGGAAAGGTACCTGGGATTGCCAACACAACCCACAGGTAACAGCTCGATGACTAATAATAACTTACACATTGGCGGGTAAGTTGAAGCATACGTCAAATTAAATGTTAAAAATACATCACAAATCAAATGTTCAAATCAAATAAGTCGCATTCCGCCAATACTCCAGATACACAGTTTCATTTAAAAGTTGGTCTCCTTTAGCAGGTACCACAATTGAACGTCAATTAGATCACGCCCTTAACGGCGACCACAAACATATCACTTGTGATACAATAGCCTATATAGAAAGGATAAACGGTCTTATTTGATCCAGCTAGTCAAGCTTCCGAACAATAGATATAGAAGGCACAGCATACATGTAGTCAAATGTAAGATTTTAAAAATGATGGTCTGGGACCACTTAGCGAGGAATGGGCCTACTGCATATTCATGTATATTACTATATGATATATGTGATTACCAAATAATATGTGCAATTATTATTTGTAAATAAATGTATATTATTAATACTGCAAAGTGATAGTGCGACATGCCATATGCTGTAGTATAGCACATCATCCAATCCCTTTGCCACAGTATACATATGCATATAATTGCCAAATAATATCTGCAGTTCACAAAACTAATATCCTAGTAATTTAAAAGGTTAAATTACAAGTCAAACATTTATATAATGAGCATTGTGTCCAAAGCGATTATATGACATATTGTGATGTGCTATACTGTATCCCACCATACCATGTCACCCAATTCCTTTTGCCACAGTACTGTGAGTATGTGTTATACGTGTGAATTATAGGTAATTTTTCAGGACTTAGTCGGAAATATGTCTTTTTGCCATTCATCGGAAAGCTCTCACTGAGAGCTTTCCGATGAATGGCAACAAGCCATATTTCCGACTAAATCCTGAAAAATCACCCATAATTCTGCTGTGGTTAAGGAGTCGATTATTTAGGGCATTACTGTATCATTGACACATATTTTTTACTGAGTTTGCAGATGCAGCAATGAACCTGGAAATTTGAATTGGGAAACTTGTGTGATTGATCTCACATTGTATAAATGGTATCGCTAACAGCAAATCATTCATCCCGCCTGGTTGCATTTGGAACAGTAAACTCGTGATAACTATAAATAACTATTTCGTCTGGCGTCAGGTCACAGGGTAATCACAGCATACAGCCTCTTTCAGGTAAAACTGCCGTCCGAATCTGTCAACAATTATTTTGTGCAAACACCCTCCCACCCAATATTTCTGCTTCAGTTTTGGGATAGGATAGGATAGGATAATTTATTTACAATATACATGAATTATACAATGGCAGAAATACATAATACGGTAAAGCAGTATATTGTCGGGGGTAGCCTAGCCCTATCGGGCTGTCTTCCTGCTGCCCCCTAGGAGGAGGTGCTGAAACAGCTAACAGCTATGCTTAGTGTGTTTCAGGACTAGATATGGGATTGTAGACCAGGATCCCATGGTTGGTGCTTGGGTGGTACCAAAAATAGGGCTTCACCAATAACAAGAAAGCTGAAGGTCCATAAACATGTTTTCCACTACCTGTTGCTTTAGTGATTAATAAAAGGTAGTCATTAAGGCAAACCGGTCTTGTTATTAATAACAACCTGGTGGGATAAAGAATGTACCACAATTATTTTGTACCAGTTTTGGACCATGTGCGTGGGACTGAGAAACAGGAATTAAATTTTGCGTGGCCTAAAGCATAAATCAAATCTAGGGAAATTGGGACTAAATCATAAGTCCTTATATTAAGTTTTCTCCCCTTTTGTTTTGCACTCCCTCTCCATTAAAGTGATGTGAAACACTCCGGTAGGGTGATCAAATAGAAATGGAGAATAATCTTGCTCAAAGTAGTAATGTTTACAAATATTATATCCAAATTGACAACAAACACCACAATTCTTATACGTTAATTAAATACAGTGACTCTCGATGGCAAAATCATTTTTGTTAGCTTATCGCAGATAGTTACGTCCCAAATCTAGAAGTAAATATTTACAAGTGCCCGTAGTTCAGACGATGTTTTCTATGGAGTGGTAAGGTCGATTTGTTTTAAATTTTCAGTGATGTTACAAGAATGCTATATTCCTTCAGTTGGCATAGTGCCTGAATACTAACTTACTAGTTTCACGCACCCGAACAAGTACATAATATATCTTTAAGTGAAGTGTGGAGTCGTTTAACAAGCCATATTTCCGACTAAATCCTGAAAAGTTACCCATAATTCTGCTGTGGTTAAGAAGTCGATTACTTAGGGCATTACTGTATAATTATTTTCAGCCTTAACCAGAATTTCAGTTCTTACATCGGGATTTGTGTTTGTCACCAACAAAGCTGCTCGCATCTATTTCTTCATCTTCCATATCAATTGTGTTGTTATTGTTTTGAAGTGAGTACTTACATGTATATTAACAAGCCTGGATATAGTGTGTCTGACATTTGCTAGCATCACCAAATTCACACTCTGGGGACCTCATTCTGCTTAGTCCTCATCTTCTGGGAAGTATCGATAGTTTCAAATTAACATTTTTTTTAGTTACTTTTTGCCTTTTGTTCAGTTTCTATATCCCCTAATTTGCAGAAGATAAAATGCATTATCGAGGTGACTGATGGTTCAACATCGCCAACTTCAACTTGGTAGTGCTGAACCGGATATCCGGTTGACAACCGGCTACTGTCGACAACCGGTTGAACTACGATAAACCGGTTAACCGCTATGTATTGCAGACACGCGATGCCAATGACAAAAACAAACATATTAGGTTCTTAATCAGCACGAGACTGATAACAGTAGGTTTTAAACACGTGTACTTTATCAATTGTGCTATAATCTTTATCACTCTGAGGAGTATAGTCGAAATTACGTGTATTAAAAAATCACAATCTGGTGCGAGATAAAAAGTCTTCCATGAATGGCAAGTTACATACATGCACTAGTAGTCTGGCTTTGGCGGCTAAACATCAAAGATGCATGGCTGCATGCCATCATCTTTGATGTTCCGATGTCCGGTGAACACGTGCATTGATGCAACTGATTCGTCGGCAACAGATCAATGCAATCATTTTCAATGGAGTAAGGCCTGGTCATTTGACATCTACTGAAGAAATGCGTAAATCAGATGTCTGGGACACTCAAATCGCCGAAGAATCACATGACCTAATATTCTCCAGTCCCGCAATCGCTATAATGACAATAAAAAGCTGCTGCGATTTGCATGTACGAAAATTTATATAGGTCATGCAATATTCTTCCCAAACGAGAACGACCAGCCGGGCAGCAGTCGCGTCTCCAATGCAAACAGGTCAAGCATGATGCGTCTATTTATAAACACTGCGAGTTGTAGTTCACCTGTGTCACCTGTCAATTTGTCAACGCATGGCCGTTTACTGTTCGTGTTTGGTATTTTCATTCATTTAATACGAGCTATGTCTATATAAACATTACGTGAATTCGCCATACAGTTAATAAATCAAATTATGATGATATATTGGTTCATATTATGGTGTAAATAATGAGTGTAAAGTCATAGGTTGAAAATAGCGGATATACGGTTATCATCCGGTTACACGTCACGGTTAACCAGCTACAAAAATAGGTCAACCGTTTCAGCACTACAACTTGGAAACTTCAATCTGATCCTAGATCTCCCACATCAGTTGAGGCCTAATCAGAATGAGGTTCCCAGAGGTGATGCTAGCCCACTGTGCGGTATAGCGTCACTAAATTCACCCTGTGGGAACCCCATTCTGCAAATGTCAGACACACTATATATATCCAGGCTTGTGTGTGAGTGTATTTTCAGCATGGAAACCCTGAGATGCACCAAAAACAGGTCAGTAACATCCTAAAGTCAACTATTATAGTTAAAGGTACCCAATCCGATTAAGTGCCCCTCAATTACTATTTATTTGGCTTCGGGTGTAAAAAATATTTGATTCGAGTCGAGGAACCCACGCATCAAAGCTGCTCAGAGTGATCAGATATCGATTTTTAAAATCAATTATTTTCGCCACCTGGAAATAGTTAGTGGCCCAGTAAAGGTCAATGAGAAGATTGTCTCGGACCAAATTGCGGATGAAGATGGATAACTCTAAAATCAAGTGGCTTTTTTTCGTTGAACATAAAAGTTGAGAAATAACAGGTTTTGGGCAATTTTATACTATAGTTGACTGTGGTTAGCACTATTTTGGGCCAATTAATCATTTATGATAACTGAAGCGGCATTTAAAAAAAATTGCTGTTGTCGGAATCTGATGATATGGGGACCATCGAATCGGATAGAGTACCTTTAAATTCAAATATAATACTTCAATATGAGTATTGCCATTTTGTGAATTCGATAAAAGAGGGATAATCCAAAACCAAATATCACAAAAATAGTTCTGTTTGTGGTTCTGTCTTGGACCCTGCGAATCTGGCATTTTTATTTTGAATCGATTCAGCCAAATGATTCTAAATCTTAAATTGAATGATTACATCAGTCTTTTCAATAGTGATGATGTAGATATCACTTGACTGAGTGCTCACATCAAATCGACGTTATGTGATCATCAGTATACAGTAATGCCCTAATTAATCGACTCCTTTAACACAGCAGAATTATGGGTAACTTTTCAGGATTTAGTCGGAAATATTGCTTGTTGCCATTCATCGGAAAGCTCTCCCCGAGAGCTTTCCGATGAATGGCAACAAGCCATATTTCCGACTAAATCCTGAAAAGTTACCCATAATTCTGCTGTGTTTAAGGAGTCGATTAATTAGAGCATTACTGTATGTCCACTCAGGGGATTTGGCATCTATTGGACTCAGCAGAGCCTCCCCCAATAGATGCTCAAATCCCCCTCATAATAATAATAATAATAATACATTCGTTTCCGGTAACGGAGGGCAAAAAAATATGGTAGGGAGGCTTCCCTAAGACAAAGATACAAGACTCACTCCAGTATGTGAGATGTGTACAAATTTAAGAGCAGTATTGCCAAGCCATATGGCAAAAACTAATAAAAACTGAAACAAGAGAATATAAAATACAGTGCCTTGTGAGTTCATTTACAATATCATATCCAGATAAACTATATACATAGTATACCTGTATAGAAATTACATTTAGGGCTATAAAAAAACCTTTTGTATACAAATTATAGTCAGTACTAATATATGATTGATTCTTGATATGTTAATGTGTAGAGTTAAGTAGCTATAACATAATAACACACTCTGTTAACCCTTTCAGTGCCAAGTTTGATTTTTGTATCAACCCATATTTCCTTGATCATTTTTCAAATTTATTGATTATAATAATGTGATACATTGGTGTGAAGAGCTTCTAGACATTTTTTGCAATCGTTATTGAATACTCGACTAACTGAAAATGTGATTTTTTACGACATAAATATTTTAGATAATTCTTTCTAATATGTATAAAATAATGTGCCGGGGTGTAATTATTTGCAATCAATGTATTTTTTGTTGCATTGATGGGGTTATAAAATTGTAAGTGGCCGAACAACATACTTTATATATGTCGTTCGGAAACTTACAATTTTATAAGCCCATAAATGCAACAAAAAATATGTTAATTGCATATATGTGGTCTTTCGTTGGAATCATTCATGATTGGCAACAAGCCATATTTCCAAATAAATCCTGAAAAATTACCCATAATTCTGATGTGGTTAAGGAGTCGATTATTTAGGGCATTACTGTATGTGTATTGGAAATAATCCTACCCTATAACTGGTCCAGTGCTGGAAGCCCATATTTGGACCCAACATAAGAGTGCTGGAAGCCCAGATCTGGGGTTTGGCGGCATCACTCTATTGTTTGTTTAACTTAATCATTTAAATCATGTTTGTCAGGTAATATTTTTGAAATATTGTTACATATTTAATTAAATTGTGACCTTGTGAAATTTGATTGGATGCCAACCGATAAAATTGTCAGAAAGAGTAGTTTTATTGTGAAAAGTTAGAGGAAAATGTCAAATTGTTTTGCACAATGGCGTCCGACAACCAGGCTCATATCTATAACCTAATCCGACAACCAGGCTCATGACCTATATAACCTAATCCGACATCCAGTCTTATAACCATAACCCAATAAGACATCCAGGCTCATATTCATAACCTAATCAGATAACCAGACTCATAACCATGCATATCCTAATGTGACAGCCAGGCTCATAACCATAACCTAATCAGACAACCAGTCAATCCTTGAAATAGTGTGTCTGTCATTTGCAGAATGAGGTCCCCAGAGGGTGAATTTTGTGATGCTACCATGCATAGTGGGCTAGCATCACCAACTTCACCCTCTGGGGACCTCATTCTGCTTATACCTTAGCAGAATGAGGTCCCCAGAGGATGAATTTGGTGATGCTAGCCCGCTATGCGGGGTAGCATCACTAAATTCACCCTCTGGGGACCTCATTCTGCAAATGACAGACACACTATCTCAAGGCTTGACCATAACCCAATAAGAATGCAACTGGTGCCAATGATTCAATAAAATTTGATACGGAATTGAATTGAATTTGATTCAGAAATCGAATCAGATGAACAATTTGCAGGGCCCTAGTTCTGTCTCTTTATCACACTGTTTTCTTATGTTTTTCAGCATATTTGTTGCCTTCATACTGGAGGCCTTCATTCTTGAATACACACTACAGACAGCCGGTAAATTGGAGTCTGCTGTAGATGCTAAGATAAAAGAACTTGGGGTTGGAATAGGATCGTAAGTTTTATAAGCTTTTTTCTGTACTGAAAAGTCATAAATATCAGTTATTGGATTGATTCTATGCTACAGTTTAATTTTGTTAAGTCGTACGACTCGGAAGTTCAAACACCCAACTCAAAGATGAAATTTTTTTTACATTGCATTGGAAAAATCTGCAACAGGGACTCAGACCTCCTACACACACAGACCTTGTATCCTGGAATTATTTTTATATATTTTTACATATTGCTTGTTGCCATTCATCTGAAAGCTGGTGCGTACATCTAGTGCTGCAACATATCCTCGTGCAAATAGGTTTATATTTGACCTAAACATGCACATAGGTTCATATTGGACATACAGCTATGCTCTAATAAAGCGACCTGTTTAACGAGGTTACGGGCCAGTACTTACCGCAGTGATACCACCAGAATACCGCGTTTATCATTTTGTACCACGATGGAGGGCGGTTGACCCGCGGTACTGAGCAATATTCTTACTGCAGGTCACCGCGTTATTGGTGCTCGTTACCGCCGTACACCGTGTTATTTTTTCCGTATAACTGCATTCAATTTACCGCGAACCACCCTCCACTACGAAGTGAAAACATACGTGAAACAAACTAGGCGTCCTGCAGAAATCCAATTCGTGATCTCGGGAAGTTAAAAATACATTATTGTAACGACGGTACTGCCTTTATTCTCTCTCGGGCTATGTCTATGCACGATAGCGTCACACGGTTGGATACATGATGTATAACGTCTATATCTTATGCCAAAAAAAAAATAGGTGTGTTCCGGTATTTTGGTTTCTGGATGCCGACCCTAAACTTTTTTCCGACTACATATATTTTACCGGTACCAAAATCAAAACATAAAAGTGAAGCACAAATACAGCGATGTTTCGTTTAAACAAGGTGAAGTCCCGTGCGGCTTACAGTGATAGGATATAATTTACAATCAATACTGAATTACAACTTTTGAATAGTTAAAGACAAAGCCGTGGCATCATGGTCCTGTCTTTGATCGAGGATGAAAGGGAATCTCGCTAGGGAAAGTGACACCGGGTAATCATAAATCATGTTCACTCAACCAGTTACGATGTAGCAGGTGCCCAATTTCTGGACAATGCTGACGTAATTCTTGTTTGATGTTACCGCGAAGTTTGTGGGTGAGAGATACCGATACCGTGATCAGCATGACACAAAAATAAGTGCACGTACATGGTGATTGGCCGGCTCAAAATCGTAATATTTCGTTGAAAGTTATAGATAAAAGTTCAATTTTATTGACCAATTAGTTGGGAGAATGAAGTTACAGTAATTACAGTTCAAAGTACCGACTTTATTTCCGCAAGGAACGAAATGTTTCATCTTGCACTTTTAACCCACATCAATTCAATTTCATATAAAATGGTCACTGGATCAAGTTCCTTCTAAAGTAATAAAACAATGTGTTATGTTGTAATACTATTAGTAATATTGTATAACTACTGATACTAGCATGTTCCACTGGAGTGCATCTCTAAATAGAATATGTTTGGGAATAACAAACCTCCCTTACTATTATTCCGACCTCTTCTTTTATTTTGGTCACAAGTGTATTCAAGATATATAATCACATAGATCATGCATGATATAATTCTTTTATTTTATCAAGCCGGTTAGTGTTGAAACGATTAGTGAATTTCAGAGTCGACTAGTCGAGACCCAAAAGTCGCGTTGCGTCGACTAGTCGGTACCCGATATCAAAACTTTCAAACATAACAATGGCACGGAAAATTCATCGTACATGGCGTACACTGATGACTGGTGGAATGCCGGTCTATTGCGTAGCGCATTTCCCTGCATAGACACCAATTTATTTGGGAAATAATACACAGTAAACATCTTGATATTTATCCAAGACACTGAATGTAATTATATAATTAGACATGTGGTGGGTAATGATTAGAAACACGATCATTTATACAGGTTTTAAATTCAATATCAGCGTCCGAGATTTCGTTTAGTCACGTGACCACCAATAAACCGGTGCCGAGCGGTGTATCTATAAAATGTTACTGTTCCGACTAAATATGCCCTATAGTATAGGCTACGTTATATAATTACATTCAGTGTGTTGGATAAATATCAAGATGTTTACTAGAAATACGATCATTTATACAGGTTTTAAATTTAATAATCATTGACATTGATTTCAATAAACATTATACAACAAAGTGTTCTGAGTTATGTCAACTTATGTGGCAGGTGCGGGCGGGCCCTGCGACACACAAATGTTGCATTCACAGGATATTTCACCATCAAGATCCACTCCAACTTCGCTGGCATCAACTCTCTCGCGAGACTCTGCGAAAACATTATTCTCTCGCAAAAATACAAGTTTATCTACCGTTGAAGGGTCCAGATTAGACCTTCGTTTGGATACAATATTCCCTGCAACGGAGAATACCCGCTCCGCGGGAACAGATGTTCCCGGAACTGCGAGATATTTCCTGGCTAATATTGCCAGACTAGGAAAACGATTGTCGTGCTGTCTCCACCATTCGCGGGGGTTAATGTTAGATTGTGGTGTTTCGTTCTGGTATGCAGAGAGCTCTTCGTCTAATGTTTTCCCGTCAGACTTAGTGCCGTCACCCGATTCATAATAGTCGCCTAGCAGATACTGCATAACTTTGTCTGCCTGTTCGATCTTTGAACGCTTGCATTTCGGACGATAATCGCGTGATTGTGCTGCTGTTACAGTGTCAGGTGTCGAGTCTGTCGACGTTGCTGGTGCGGACGAACCGGACGATGTATTAGGCGCCAATGAAGTGGTATCAACTTCTGTCATTTCGCCCCGGATAGTAGCCCAGGCCGACTTGCGTAATTGATCAGACGATAAAAACTTTAATGTCTTGTAACGAATATCCAACACACTCGCCTTAACAATGCATGACTTTACAAAATGTCCGCCATCAGTAACATGCGTGTCTGGATAACGTTTCTTAATGTCGTTGGATACGGTCCGTTTAAAGTCTTTCACCAACTGGGTATCGTCATTCTTCGCTGACAAATGGATGTCCAACAGACCCTTAATAACAGGATATGTCATGCTGAGGGTTGGGTAGGTATCACTCCCCGTCACTGTTGTTGCCATCTCCAATGGTTCTAACACCGGAGTTATTTGTTCCATTGTGAGCCATACGTCGTCGGGAAGTTCTAAAGTTCTAGCATCCCCATACGACGTAATGTCTCGATTCTGCAAGACGGCAAACACGGCAAGTCTCTGTTCAAGGAGTCGCTTGAACATGTAATATGTTGAATTCCATCTAGTTGACACATCTTGTATGAGCCGATGTTTTACAATCGACAGCTGTTCTTGCTTCTTCGTCAGGTCATCAGACGCAAGTGTTGACTTTCGGAAATGACCGACTAGTACTCGTGCGCACTTAGCTGCCTTATTTATTTCCGTCAGCTCCAAACCGCGGTTCACACCTAGCTGTAGACTGTGTGCGAAGCATCGAATGTGTTCCATTTTAATAAGTCGCACTCCCTTTACGATGTCTGCAGCATTGTCTGTTGTTATAGACACTATTTTATCCGGTGGAATATTAAAGTCCTGGAGTATTTCTAAGAGCTCTGCGCACAAATTCTCGCCAGAATGATGATCAGTTAGTTCACGCGTACACAGAACACCGGTTTTAGATTCCCATGCGTCATTAATGTAGTGGAATGTCACGGTGATGTAACCTTTCATCGGGCAGCTGGTCCAATTATCAGTCGTTATGGAGATTTGTGGGATCGCTTGAAGTTCTTCTATCATTTGCTTCTTTTTTTCACTGTAGAAAGCATTTAGGTGGTTCTTGATTGTGGTATGGCACGGTACCTTATATTTCGGGTCCAATTCGTTCAGTAGTTTTCGGAAACCATCACCATTGACAATACTAATGGGGCGTAAGTCCACAGCACACCATTCTACAATGAGTTTTGTTATTAATGTCCATCGTTCTTTCGTTATTTTCGGTGCTTGGAAACTTAGTGTAGATTGCGCTCGTTGTTTGCTAGTAGATTTAGACACCGCCGGATGTTTTGCTGCCAGGTGGGATCTCATAACTGAGGTCGATTTGTTGTACTTGAGCTTGGTTAAGCACAACTTACATTTAACCACCTCTCTGCCATTTTCTGTTGAAAGAGTGAACTGCTCCCACACGTCGGAAGTACGCTTACTATGCGAGTTTGATGCCATGATGAATTTGTATTACAGTATTAGTTCTTTAAAAATTGCCAGAGTGCCGATCAAGCGTTGTCAGTATCATTTATATACGGTATAGCACCAATGACGTCACCTTAAGCGACCTTCACATAGCGTCGCATCATAACCCGGCGGTGCGAGTCTGCGAGATCAATTGAAATATACACAGTGTCAAGATCAAAGCGGTCTCCGACAAACGACAAAGCCGCGTCAATCATTACCATCATGTCGCAGACTCGCAGTGATGAGAGTGAGACATTGTGTTGTCAATTTCATTCTTTCAATTAATATTCTGGTCACCGTGTGTGTCTATACCAGTAACACTGTCAATTCCGGGTGCCACCAAACGTTATACTTACCGTAACTTACGCGCTGTTAACACCGTTTATGCCGGAATCGATCTTGAAAACGTTATACATGGAACTAATACACTATGTTCCGACTAGTCGACGGCAAAATTCAGAGTCGACGTTCTGACATTTCAGCGTCGTCTACGACTAGTCGATTAATCGTTTCAACCCTAAAGCCGGTAGTGTTTGACTACTGACGACTGTGTGGTCGGCATATTTCACACATGTCCTCATACGATTACGCACAGAAGAACAAATAAGTCATCACATGATAATGCAACTAATAAATCGTATTTCAGTAGAATTTTTTTTTAGTTACCAGTTAATCTATTAATAATTTAATAAGCCTGGATACAAATAACTTGGCAACAGCCAAATGCAAGTGGAGTATGCCTCTATATAAGTCTGTTTGGTTCGTGCAAGATAAGTACACATAAATCTGATAATCTGAGTAACGACAAAAACATTAACTAAATTGAAAGTGTTTGTTGAAAAAAAGCATACTGAATTACAAGATGATTTAAATTGTTTTGTTTTTTTGTTTGTTTGATACACTGAGTCACTCGGTAAGACAATCAGCCACACATTTTGGCATTTGGCTCAAACTATTGTGTATTGGCAATACAGTTCACAGAGACTGTCGAAGAACGCCATTTGTTTACAGATTGGCAGTCACACATCACCTCCCGTCATTAACCTCGTTAAAAAAAACGCTACCGCATCGCGGTAATGTCACCGCGTTTTATGTAATAACCAGAAAGGTAGAGGGAACTGTTATGCATATAAACTCATTTAGTCTTATATAAAAATGGCATTGTACTACCAGTGTATGACTGGGATTACCTAACAATATATAATGCCCCTGACATTAACTACTGTTATTGTTGTCTAAAAACTGATACATCCCCATTCTAATACATGTATGTGATCCTGAATTTAGTCCTGTGCCTTTCAATTGTATAAAGTTACAATTAGTGTAAGTTGTTCACAATGACTAATTGTAAGAAGAGCATGAGGATCAGCTAATCATTTTCTTAATTGTAGTCATCTACTTCATGTTGTTAGCCTGCAAGTCACTTTTTAACACATTACATGTTAGAGCTCAATGCACACTAATATTCAACACATATATATGGACATGTTGATAACAATTTTTTTTTTTTTTTTTTTCGTTAAGTTTTTTTGTCATAACATCAGGCATTGCAATAAAAAGGCCTAATGCGGCCCTTTTTATTCAATGCGGCGGGGCCTGAGAACCAAAACCTTTTTTTTTTTGGCCTTACTGTGAGCAGTGCTGTATTTGATTCTGAAATAGGCCCAGAGTGAACTTAAATTAATTTTTGTGTGTTTTTTTTATTTAATCAAATTTTTTTATATCAAAATTAAAAAAAACTAATGCTGTTATAACCTCCGCCAGGGAACCCCGAGTCACCACACCAAATTTGGTTGAAATCAGTGTAGGGGTCTGGGAGAAAAAATCCAGACAGACAGATCCTACTCTTTATATATATATAAAATAATACACAGGCTAATCTGGCCACAAGAGTACACACACTTATTTGTTTTTTCTAGATTTAAACTCAATGTGCCCAATGATCAAATGGAGCTGGTGGACAATGCAGAAGTTCCAGCGAAAGCAAACGCAAAGGATATTAATATCAATGACAATGAAGGCGATGAGTCCGATGATGAGGAGGCTATTGATTGGTCAAAAGTAACAGGCCTGCGATTCCATCTCAAAAAGAAAAGTAAGATTTGGAAGTTAACAAATTATCATTCACGCTGTATGTAATTTATCATTAAACTTTTGTTATGATAAGAAAGTTTAACATGAATATCTGTTATTATCTTATTCAAATATTGTAATGCTAATGGGGGGGGGGGGGGCAGGTAGTGATGTTCCTAATGAAAAAGCCCATGGGACCGATTTCCGATAACTGGAGGCACAATCGGCTGATTTCCGATTCCGATTCTGATGTTTATATATATTGTGCATTTGTTCCCATAATGGACCTATATATATTCATTGCACTCCCTATCTCGGTATAGTTTCAAAGCCAAATACATCAAAGAAATATATACACACTGTTGCAAAGATATTTCCGCTGCCTTTGATGTATACCGGTAGTTGTTTGTTGTTTGACTAAGAGATCAAAGGTGCCGACTCAGAGTAATGTTATGACTGTGTGGGGGAACAATTGAACGATGTGTAAAAGTCTTGATTGAATACTTGTAAGTTGCGACAGTGTGTGGAATGGCGATGATTATTAATTAAATTCAGATTGATGGATAATAATTGCTGTCATATTTGTCTGAGATTTCCCAAATTTTGTCTTTTAACAACTGGGAAACTTTTATAGTTCCGCCTACTCAATTTTTGTTTCGCGGGACCGCCTCTAAGTTCAAAGTGGAGCTAAGCATTTTTCCGCCTAGGAAATCCCTCACTGAACTATATGGATTATATCTCCGGCCTTATGTCATCAGGAGGGTTAAAATTTATTGCACATTTATTGCCTACTCCCGGTCAATCAGCGCTCAGCCGGAACTCAACTGACATTTGGGACATGATTATCATAGATAATCATTATAGATATCCAACATGTCGTCATCTTTAATTGTGCTTTCACGATTAATACTAAGCTAGCCAGAATATATGAACATAAGGGCTTTTATTTGTTGTTGTTGTTTGTATTTGGATACTTGCAATGTTATCGCGAATGTTACTGCGACTTCAAGGTATTTATTGGAAAATTATGCCTCGTTTCTTGCGATTCCATATCCTATAACTAATTGTATCAGAACAATTGTTATTAACCAGGCGATTATGTTCATTATAACATGTAGAGTATTATATGACCTCTGTTCAAATAATGCTGTGTCACTATAATAAATAGTGTCTCATTCTTTACATGCAATGTACAGTATGACTGACAGTCAGGTTATTACGCATCGGGTGACTGGTTTGATAATCTGATACACAAAATTTGGCGACAACAGATTTTCATTTCAAGTTCCCATTATCGAATGGAAATCTCCATCAATCATAATCTGTCATTTTTCGGTGACACTTGTGTCTGTATTTCCTACAGAGACACGTTCCACACTGAACTATGTGGTAGCAATCGCTTGCGGGTATAAGAACGTAAAGGAGAACCTTGCCTTAGCGGTTACCAATTGGTACGAAATTTCTTTGGTACAAAATTAGAACTTCCAGTTGAACCGGAAGGAAGTTTTAACAGGTAACCGGATGTAACCTTTCGTCTCATGGCCACGTGATCTTACCTATAAATTGGATTCACAGGTAAGATTCTGTCTTTTTCTCCTTTACGCGGTCTACTATACGGACGTACAGGGAAGAACTTTGTCTTATCTTTAATCTTGCTAATTCAAAAATCAATCAACACAAGGGTTTATCAGGGCTTCATACAATTCCGATGGGTCTCCTATCTTCTTGGAGCGTTCAACTAAGCTGGATCCAGATGCTGAAGCTATTGGTGCCAACTTGCCGGGCAGGGTCCGATTGGGGATGCAGCCACTTTCCTCATTACAGACTCTAAGCCGGGATATTATTCGTATCCTTTCTTTGGCTGATTTGTCCCAGACAGCAATTTTCATGGGGGCACATCCAGACAGAATATCTGAGATTAAGGACATTGCCAAAGTCTTGTCACGGTCGGTAGCACATGCCATGTCTACTGCCGTGCTCATCAATCACAATATTGAATTGATTAGGATGGCCGCTGCTCTACAGAATAGCAAAGAGTGCGTCTCTCCAACAATATGTTGCCACATAGCTGGGATGTCGCACATAATCTGCCTTATCCAGTGCGCTCTCAGTCAGTCCCACCATCGGTGGAGACACGTGAACATCAGTTACTTGCTAATGCGCAACAAATGGTATATAATGACACCTACCTTGCAGGAAATCCTGGTCCCCAGAGATCCAGATCTCCTCGCCGACTTCAGACAGATAATTGTTGTTTTTGACACATTCCATCCACAGCCTGCAAGTATACCGGTGGGGGGTCTTTCGTGTCACGCGGCAGCATGGCAGCCACTGTTCATAAACAATCCCTGGCTGGAAAATGTCATATCGAGAGGCCTCTTCCTAGTCTTCAACTCCCCTTCCCCCGTTACGACTCATCCTTTGCACACCCCTATTCCTCAAGACCCAGTTCGGCACGGGTGCTGCGCGAGGAAATATTAGCTCTAATCGAGAAACAGGCTGTGGAGATAGTGGACAACATGACCGCTCCAGGATTCTACTCACGAATTTTCATTGTTCCCAAGAACAATGGTAAATTCCGACCGGTTATCGACCTTTCAGCTCTGAACAAGTTTCTCAGTCATCCACATTTCTCGATGGATACCCCCGCAACATTGCGGGCTGCTACCCGGCCTCATTCATTCGGGGTCAGTGTGGACCTACAGGACGCATATACCCATCTTTTGATACAATACGCCTCTCGTCGTTACCTTCGGTTTTCATACCAGGGTATTTTCTATCAGTATCGAACAGTTCCATTCGGGCTCAATCTGAGCCGTTGGGCATTTTGTCGCACTATGGAGTCAGTCCTCGCGTTCTTTCGACGGACTGCTTGAGCTGTGGTCATGGGGTACCTAAACGACCTTTATTTGAACCACAACGATCCAGCTGTTCTGGCCAAAGACCTAGACGATCTACTCAGTCTCTTGTCAAAACTCGGGTTCCTAATAAATCTGGAAAAGTCCAGTCTGATTCCCTCGCAGGATTTCACACATCTGGGTATGCATTTCCAAACTAATCTGAATATGGTTTCGCTTCCGCTACTCAGGGCAATGACTATATCAAGTACAGGCAGATTGGTGTCTCCAGCAGTGGAACATCACCGCACGCAGCTTCATGCGTCTTCTGGGCCTAGCCAATGCGGCATGCCAATTAATTCCCCTCGGTCAGGCTCGCTTACGACCTCTACAACTGTATCTTCTATCTCAGTGGAATCCGGCCTACGATCATATGGAGACATTGATCTCAGTTGTCGACTCGATAAAGTGTCACATTCTTCTGTGGACCAATATGGAATGGCTACTGCAAGGGGTTCCCTTGAGTTCTCTTCCTCCAGCAATGACTGTAACGACCGATTCCAGCCTTCAGGGCTGGGGTGCTATCTTACTTCCATCCCACCAGACTTTTTCAGGCCAGTGGCCTTTATCCATGCTGCCATCACACATCAATGTGAAGGAATTACTAGCTGTCCTAGCTCTTCAACATTGGCACCGTAAATAAAATAATGTCAAGTTTATTGCTTTAATCGGATTATACCAGTGATGTTGGCATTAATTAAGGGAGGCCATTAATTAATAAAAGCTTTTGCAACTCCTTTGTTAGTTAGTCCTTATTGTTTATTTGAGCGGACACCCACATTACAGCCGTGACCAAATTAAACTTAAAAAGTTACATGCATCATGATTCAGACTGTACAAACGTATCTTCCAAGCTGCAGTCTAGGAAATAATACTACTTTCATTTAGTTAAAAAAGTAACTATTAGTATTACTGTAACTTGATAATTGTCTTGCTTAAATGATAGCTACACAAAACATTTCCAAAAATTTTAAATGTATAATAACAATTAATTAAGCTAATTTCAGATAAAGTCAAATTTTTTTAGTTTTATTTGTTATTTTATCTTTTAAAAACTTTTATTGTCAGATGTTATAAAATAAAGCGATATTTGAAAATTGTCAATTTTTGGTAGTCTCCCCACCTTGAAGTCTCCCTAAATTTCCTGGAGGGAGACTTCAAGTCTCCCTGTTCTGGACCCCTAGGCTGAGGCCTGATTATCATGTGGACTATTGTACAATATAAACAAATGTTTTTATTTCTGTTTCTGTTGCCACACTTTGAATTAAACGTGCGCATACCATTATACTTGTGTTTGTCTTTATTCAGTAATAATTTCATCGATGTTAATTTGAATTGTGCTCCCTCAAAAAAGGCGCGCGCAAATCCCAAAAGCTCCGAGCGATATATCGCGCACCTACATTTTCCAAATTCGAGGGACTGATTTCTCAATTCCATGTGATCAATGTAACCAAATAGACAACATCTGACCTCTTATCCTCAGACATGAGTGTTTGTCGATACATTCAAATTCATTGGTCCAATAATAAGGAAATATTAGGGTATCAGTGCCTCATCGCCACAATACCGTACGAACATCATATGCATACAAATGGTGAGCATGAAACATGTATGGCCAGCTGTAATAGTTTCATACCAATGGCATCACTCAAAGGCACAATGACGTAAGAACTGACTATGCATCAATATTGCGATAAGTTTCACCGATACTGCCATACTTCTACGCTTTTCAACCATGAATAGTAAAGGTGAACTAGTACTCATACATATTGTCACGTGCCCCATCACTTACATGTAGCTCTTTACCTTCTATTTCTATATATCGAAACAATCATATGACAAATAGACTTCACTCACGTATAAAGCATGGTTACATGAAATACATTTATATTGCGCACGGTCTCTGCCAATATAATTTCCAACAGAGTCCAAAACATGGCTCTTTTCCTTCTATTGCCTCATATCCAATTGATTATCTCGCGAATAACAGACAGGCCAGCATTTGTATTGTCCCGCGTATACAGCGCAGTTACATGAAAAACATTTATATTGTGCACGACCACTGCCAATTCCAAAGAGTCCGAAACATGGCTCTTCTCCTTCTATTGCTACATATCCATATGATTATCTGGCAAATAGAATACCTAACAGAATAACACAAATGAAAGCATTTGTATCATCACAAACATAAAGCACCGTTCCGCAAGAAGCCTTTATATTGTGAACGACCAGTACCAGTGACTGGCGGGTTGCTGACAGTTGATTTGGAAAACAAAACTTCAAGGATGAACGCCCCAGCACCTGAGCCTTTGGCGGCTGATATGGGTGGGGAAGACTCGTCATGTGCCACCCACACCGCACCAGCCAACCCGACTTCTGACTCTTCCCCACGGTGCAGTGGCCCACTCCATTACGAGTGGGTCTTGTCCCCCTGGAATCATAGTCCCTCGGGATATGTCCAGGCCTGCTCCACCATCGGCGGACTTTCCGAAAGTGTATAAAACATTCTCTTCACCGTAAGCAAGGACACCGCTATGTTCTTGCACATGCAAAATCGGAACTCACCGTCCTCTTAGACACGAGAAAAGACAGTATCTTACCTGCTGTTCAACTTATAGCAGGTAAGATCAAGCGGCCAAGTACAGTACAGCCCTAAGTAATTGACCTCTTAACCAAAGCAGAATTATGGGTAACTTTTCAGGATTTAGTCGGAAATATGGCTTGTTGCCATTCATCGGAAAGCTCTCGGGGAGAGCTTTCCGATGAATGGCAACAAGCCATTACTGTAACTGAAGGAATTTTGCCTTATTAACCTTGTTTTACAATAACTAACCAAATGTTTTGTATATTACCCTTGCTTGCTAATAACTAACAGAATGTCTAATCTTGCTTGTAGTCGAATGAGATTCGACTTTGATGGCCACACACTGTGCGGGTTGCTCAAGAAATAACTGCTGTAATATGCTGTATTGTCATTGTTGGGTGAGGGCCCGTTGGTCCATGATTAAACAATTTGAGCAAACCAGTCTTTACCTCGGGCAGGACCAGTTCGGGCCCCCCGGTCCTGCTTCGGCAGCGATTAGTGGTAGGCAGGTGGCTGCAAATGTTGATTCGGGCAACCAATCTTCTCGGGCAGATGCGCACCTGAACCTTGGCGGCTGTTCTGGGTGGGGATTTGTCCATTTTGAGCACGTGGTTCTGCCAACTTGTGGCCCACATCTCCGAAAATTAATAGATTTCAAAAATCGATATCTAATCACTGTGAGCTTTGATGGGTGGGTTCCTTGACTCGAATAAAATATTTTTTACCCACAAAGAAATAGTAATTTAGGAGTGTCTAATCGGATTGAGTACCTTTAAAAACAAAGCATGATGGTAGCAGTAGCACTGATAGTCAACTTTCTAAGCTCACAGAAGATTATTTTACATGGTAATGAAGCATCATTTATCACATAAAAATAAGATATGAGAACAATACAGCACATAATTTTGACAGACACCACCGAGAAAATGACAGCCACCATCCATTTTGACAATAATTATTTCAAGGCTTGCACGATTTAGGTCTTTTTTATGAGCGATGTCCCTGGTGTAATCAATTCATGTTTATCGAATAATTGGCTCACAAAAGTGTCCGAAATAATGCTATCTCGAGCGGCTGTGAAATACATTATTAACCCTTTGAACCATGGCTCCCCACAACGATCGGGACCCTGATCCTTGTCTCCCAGTGCTATTTTAACTTATTACGTGTGCTCGCGCAACAGTATGGCGATCAGTCAGATTCGTAGGTACGTACGTTGGTGTCACCCTACCGATTTCACTCCATGACGTCACCCTTACGCAGTACATGCCGGCGACGTTACGGAGTAGATTATAGAGTTGACGCCCTTGGCACTGACTTCCGTTACTAGCTCATTGCTATATAAACAAACCAGCGATGTGGCTTTTGTCGAAAATTGACAGTCGGTACATTCGCCCTGTATACATGTACTTTCAGAAAATACAAAACACCACAACGTTATACCCCACCAATGTCAGTGTCTCGATATCATTTGACAAAATTTCTTGACATGAAACCGCGACAGACACGGCGTGAAATACATCGCATTGAGTAAACAATTTCCCATTGTTTCAATTCAACTTCAAGATCGCGGTAAAATCAAAACCGCAATTTGTAAGTGGTAAACATCTGAAAAAGACATCAGGTACATGCAGAAACTAATTGTTGTGCATATTTATTTCTATTTGAGGTGGCAATTTTTCATGTTTATCAGTATTTTTAACGATAAGAGCGATGGTAATTGGGGGACTATATTTTATCTAGCGCATTAAATTTAAAATAAAAAGTCGTGAATTGGCTGAGTGTTTTCTATGGCCGCACATTTCGTTGATAATTACGAGCCATTTGTTTGTCTAAATAACATTTTTAAGTTCGAAGAGCAATAGAATGGGGATAACAGTGTGGTGTTTTGTGATTTCGGAAAGGTACATGGCGAATATACTGTGGCAAATACCCGTTAATGGGCTCCGGCTCCGCCGTCGCCCATTAACAAAATTTGCCACAGTATATTCGCCATGTACCTTTCCGAAATCACAAAACACCACACTGTTATCCCCTAAATAAAATTATTGTAATTGGTTTTTTTTGCTAACATTAAATTAAATTAAATTAAATAAATTAAGTAAAATACAGTGAAATTATTTTTTTTATTATTTTTTATTACATTTTTGCGCACGTTGGCATCTCTCTGAGTGCATTCTAGTTGTAGACAGTGTTTAGGCACATGGAGGTGTTTATATTCAAGTGGTGTCACATGTCTGAAACTTCAGAATTAGGTTCCCCATGGACCACTGATTATTTTAAGATCTGGTTACATTGCCACATGGTCACTCCCTGCTAACGGTTGCTAGGAAACTACCCGATTTTGAAAATAAAATACAATTATAGCTGTTATCGTCGTAATTCAGCCCAAGGAAATGGCGTTTTTGATGTAGTCAATACCCTATTGTGAAATTTTAGATACATCTGGACAGGAGAGTGAGCCCTAACTTCTATTTAAGGGTAGCAACGGTTGTTAAGCAAATACCCCAAATGATTACACAATTGCCCCGTGCATTCAGCTGTATTATGCCCCAATTTAGACATTCGTAGGCATGCACATGGTGATGGTAATGCATGTTCAAATGGTGTCACAGGTCTGAAACTGTACAGGTATGTTCCCCATGGACCACTGAGTATTTTATGGTCGGGATACATTGCCACAAGATAACTTCCTGGTAACACAACAGTTAATGAATATTTCTGTTTTATTTAAACATCTAACATTCAATATAATGATGTCAAATACTGTGTCAAGACTTCTTTAATCCCACTATTGTTACTTGACAATATACCACAGGTACTACCCACCATCTACTGTTCAGCCTTATGACAATCAAAGGATTCATTAGTGTTAATCCTCATTACTGTTTTATTACATTGTTTGATAGTGCACTACCATGAGTGTCTTTAGTTACCCATTAAGCTGTATCACCTAATTAATTATATATATATTAGATGATCATGCTATAAATTTGATTCTCATATCGCTCCAATTACAATATCAATTTGTGTTTGTATACCCCCGCAACGAAGTTGGGGGTGGTATACTGGAATCAGCTTGTCCGTCGTCCGTCCGTCCGTCGTCCGTCCATCCGTAGAAAATTTTCGCAACATGTATAATTTTGTCCGAGCTTTTATTCCTACATTTTTAGGTCAATTTTGTTTTAACTTGGCACAGATATTAAGTACCATGGGAACCTGTGCACCTGCGATTATGATGTCTGTCCGACTTTTTTTTGTGGAGTTATTCCCTTTTTTCGACTTAGAACATTTTCGCAACATGCATAATTTTGTCCGAGCTTTTATTCCTACATTTTTCCGTCAATAGGTTTAAGATTAGGGTTGGGGTTGTGCACCTGCAATGGGAACTGTTATTTTATTATTTTAACTAAATGTTTACTGACATGTGAAACATCTTAGTATTTTTAAAACACGGGGGTATCCTTAGTCCCATTGTGACAGTCACACCTCTAGTTGAATTAGGGCTAAATTGGGGTAAAACAAACTTTGGTCAAATGAATTTTTTTTTTGCCATTTTCCAAACTTTTTTGCCAAATTGGCTTATGACAGCGTGAACCCGTCAAGCCTTGAAATAGTGTGTCTGTCATTTGCAGAATGAGGTCCCAGAGGGTGAATTTAGTGATGCTACCCCACATAGCATCACCAAATTCACCCTCTGGGGACCTCATTCTGCTTTGGGGATATTGAGAAATTAAACTAAAAAAGAAAAAGAACTTTCTAAAGAAACTAAAAACCTTGATAATTTGATAATAAAGCTTTTAGAAGAAGCAGAATGAGGTCCCCAGAGGATGAATTTAGTGATGATAGCGTACTGTGCAGGATAGCATCACTAAATTCACCCTCTGGGGACCTCATTCTGCAAATGACAGACAAACTATTTCAAGGCTTGGAACCCGTGCATGACATGATCTACATTTTGACTAAAGCTGCTTTCACATACATCCGCTTAACGCATGCATTTTACGGATGCGTTAGGCGGACATCCGTGTTATGCTTTCACATAGGTCAGTTTAGCTCTGCGCTTACGCGTCCGTTAGCGGATGCGAGAAGAAATATTTGTATGTACATAGAGTCCTTTCGCCATGGATTCGTCCATCGAAGAGGATGTTCTCATGATTGCTTTCTACATCTACAACAAACAAAGACAAAGAGCAGACAAAAACGATTTTGAGAGCACGCATAGCCATACAGGCGATCCCCTTTTGGGGGGGGGCTGAGACTTTCTGCCCGAAAGTTTTTACATGATATATTCACGGTTGTATCACAGAATATACCTTCTATATACACAGAAATATAACGAAGTAGATTCAAATTAACCTTAGATATGTATAATTCGGGCAGAAATGTGAACTATACTGTAATTTGCCACAATTTTCCTCTGAAATACCATTCAGTTTGCCCGAAAATTGCCACAATTTGCCCAAAAATATCTCCAATTTTGGGATGCAGCCCTCCCAGTTCCCTAGTATGTATGACTATGGTTCCCTAGTATGTATGACTATGGTTCCCTAGTATGTATGACTATGGTTCCCTAGTATGTATGACTATGGTTCCCTAGTATGTATGACTATGGTTCCCTAGTATGTATGACTATGGTTCCCTAGTATGTATGACTATGGTTCCCTAGTATGTATGACTATGGTTCCCTAGTATGTATGACTATGGTTCCCTAGTATGTATGACTATGGTAGCACAAAATCATTTTGAAAAGAAGAGAACAATGCAAATATGCTAACCTAATAGTGAATGATTTGTATTCTGACAAAGACAAGTTACTCCAGGGTGTCTCGCGAACAGTTTTCGTTGATTTTGCATTTCATCGGCGACGATATAAAGAAAGTGCGAAAGAGCACAATGCTAACTCCCCCATAACCATGGCATTCTATGTCATTAAATGTATACTTTACCTAAATCTTCCATCACAAATTATTTAATTCCTGTTTCAATTGACCAAAGATTAGATAACATGTTGCCAGATGCCATACATCCCCACTTAATAACATTCACGCATCCGCTAAGCGGACAGGTTTTGGGCCCGGGAGTGAAAAGTTGTGTGCGCGCAGATGCGCGAGTTTTGCGGATGGTATGTGAAAGCTCCAGTGATAACATTGGAGACCGAAACCATCTGCTAAACAGTCCGTACACACATGCGTTAAAGACATATTATGTACTTGTTCTGGTGCGTGAAACTGATAAGTTAGTATTCAGGCGTTATGACAACTGGAGGAATGTAACATTCTACCAACATCGCCGAAAATTTGAAGCAAATCAACCATACCACTCCATAGAAAACATCGTCAGAACTATGCTCAATTGTAAATATTTACTACTCGATTCGGGACGCATCTATCGGCGATAAACATACGAAAACGATTTCTCCATCGAGATTCACTACATTTAATTCATATATAAGAATGACGGTGTGTGTTGTCAATTTGGAAATACTATTTCTAAAAATTACTACTTTGAACAAGATTATTCTCCATTTCTATTTGATCACCATACCGGAGTGTTTCACATCACTTTAAGCGGATGCATGAAGCGGACATATGTGTAAGCAGCTTTACAATTGGATTATTTCTTTTCAGATCGGAGGAAGGTAGAAGTACTGTTACAGCGAATGTTTGAAAGTGAATTGGCAGCAGATGATGATGGCCTTGATATGCCTGACCATGTAATAATACATCGGAAATTGACACTGGAAACAGTAGTTACTTGATTGGTGATTGAATATCTTGTTTCATGTTTTAGGGTCTTTTTGGGGCCTACCGGCCAAACACCTGTAAGCAGCCCCATGTCTGGCAATTGTGGGGCCATTCTATAAGCCCTGAGAAGCTTTCCGATGAAGCCATATTTATGAGTAAATCCTGAAAAGTTACCCACAATTCTGCTGTGGTTAAGGAGCCTGATTCATTTAGGGAATTACTGTATAATTGGATACAATCATGATTCATGATCTAGTCTAGTTAGTACTTGAAATGTGTTGTATATTATTTGCTGAATTTGGTTGGTACACATAGTGTTCACATACAGATTTATCCTTCGTCGTTTGTCCATCCGTCCGTCGGGGCATCTCTACGAATGTTATGTTCTGGGTCTTTTTTCTGGCTATGCAAGTTGTTGCAGGTCCTGGTAAAACCACCGCGTGACCTATGAGGCCCGACATTGTCCACACATAAAATCAAGTATCACAGAAAAATCAACTGTGTTACTCCATAAAACATAAAAAATCACAATTTTCGATGTTCTAAAAATAAACACTGGCCTGGTTCTGATTCAATGCGATAAGTGTTGAAATTGTGTCATTTGCAGAATGAGGTCCCCAGAGGGTGAATTTGGTGATGCCCAGAGGGTGAATTTGGTGATGCTAGCCCGCTATGCGGGGTAGCATCACTAAATTCACCCTCTGGGGACCTCATTCTGTAAATGACAGACACTATTTCAAGGCTTGAATGCAATAAGTGTTGACAAAGCATGACAGTGGTATAATAATATTTGGCAATGACGGAATGAAAGCACGAGCACGTAGAGCGAACCACGTGTTGTCTTGGTGGAGATGTGGGGTCCCCAGTGGCTATATTTTTAACAAGCAGTCCGAAACTGATCCTTTGTTCATGTTGTTGACATATACTCATGAATACTCTGATTAAGCTAACAAGGTTGAACAATGTGTGCGGCGACAGCATGCAGGATTGATTTAAAACGAACGTATAAACATACAAAACTGAAAGTGTTCACATCCACTTGATTTTTTATGTTTTATGGAGTAACACAGTTTATTTTTAGAACCAGGCCAGTATTTATTTTAAGAACATGGAAAATTGTGATTTTTGATGTTTTATGGAGTAACACAGTTTATTTTTAGAACATGGAAAATTGTGATTTTTTTATGTTTTATGGAGTAACACAATTGATTTTTCTGTGATACTTGATTTTGTGTGTGGGCAATGTCGGGACTCATAGGTCACCATAGGTCACGCGGTGGTTTTACTAGGACCTGCAACAACTTGTATAGCCAGAAAAAAGAACCAGAACATAACATTCGTAGAGATGCCCCGACGGACGGATGGACAAACGACGAAGCCTTTGGGAGCCTCGTGCACCTGGATTTTATTGAAAAGCTAGGATCATGCGGAATCGTTATGATTAGAGCTTCAATCTCACAAGTGAGAGAATATAGAACAAGCCTTGAAATAGCGTGTCTGTCATTTGCAGAATGAGGTCCCCAGAGGGTGAATTTAGTGATGCTACCCCGCATAGTGGGCTAGCATCACCAAATTCACCCTCTGAGGACCTCATTCTGCTTACACCTATGCGGAGTACCATCACTAAATTCACCCTTTGGGGACCTCATTCTGCAAATGACAGACTCCCTATTTCAAGGCTTGATACAGAATGTTGTATTAGTTGAAAGCTTCGAGGGAAAATCTGTCAACCAATGTATTGACAGACCGAGACCATCAGTGGCCATATAGGACTACACTTGCCCGCTGTGGGGAATTTCATTCAATCGAATTTCATGCAATGCAATAATATCGTTGAATTGTGCAAGATTGATGCCGTGCATACATGTGTAGGCTTATATATATTAATTTCGTCTTAATGGAAAGGGGCTCGGATAGAAAGCCTGGCCATCCCGTTGAGGGGATACCCATGGATGTCCGGCGGGTTCAAAGATTTTGATATTTGAGTTGGAAAATCATATAAACTGAATAAGGTCAGTGTAGCATCCCATTGAGGAATACCCATGGGTGTCTGATGGGATAAATGATTTCGATTTTTGAGTCGGAAAATCGTATAAACCGAATAAAATCAGTGTAACGTGGTACCTGGGCTCGCATACAGTGTCCATGTTGAAGAATCTTCGTGTCATTCATGAACTAGAACACCGGGATGACTGGTTTGTTTGTATGAAGTTTGTTAGACTTCGTATAGTCTAGACGTTCAGTGTAAGAAATGGGATTTCAGGAAAAAGTCAATTAACCCTTTACCCAACAGAAGGGCCCTGTGCCAATGCATTCTCTTATATATGCGAGTCGACCATAGGTCGCCTCGCATATATAAGAGAATGCATTGGCTTAACACATTAAAAATTATAAAATTGTTAAAGAATGTAAGAAAAAATGGTAAAAAGTGTTCAAAAAAGATTTTTTTTAGGCCAATGCATTCTCTTATATATGCGAGGCGACCTATGGTCGACTCGCATATATAAGAGAATGCATTGGCACAGGGCATAACTGTAACTATCACAATGTGGTCAAGGAGCCGGTTCCAATGATATCCATATTTGTATGGTTCTATTGAGACAGACCGAAGATATTTTAGGCTGTTGAAGCTTTATTTGGCCGGTTTTGGCCGGTTTGTTGGGTAAAGGGTTAATAGACATATCGACAAAAAAAGTGACTCAATGCTGTTCCACAATAAAAGTGATTCACCTTCACTATCCACATGACTATGTGAATGGACTTCCGTCATAATTCACCGATTTCTCGCCTAGTCAGCTAAAGCGCTGACCTAAATCTCTGCAGTAATAAGCTATGTTAAAGAAACGGCCGGCCTTCGTGGTGGTTTAGCTGTTAATATAGTCACATTGGCTAAAACCATAAACAGAAAGAATATTATCTTAAAGAGAGATATTGTTCTTATACCAATCATAAATATTGCGTACATTGCATGTTAGTGTCACATTTGTACGCTTTGTTATGTAAACAAAACATCAAAAACGTTAGAGAACCATTTGTTTATGGACAAACACTCGGAACTGCCAGATCGTCCCAATGAAAATGTTCCGTTGCGCTGTGGAAGGCTAATATAAAATTATTGGCGCCATCAACAATCGCATTCAAATCAAATTTTATTTTAGTCAACCCATTCTACCCACTGTCAGTTAAAAATCCAGCTAATCAACGTTACTTCATGATTGGGAAATGATCAGACAGAAAACGTAATATAATATATTTTTTCTTGCCAAGAGATGATTATTTTTCAATCCAATTAGTATATTCTCCTAACCTACATATGGTAATACATACCAAATAATGAATTTACTATGATATTATTGTAAGTTGTAGACACACCAAATTAGGGGTTTTACAACCGACGTATAATGCACGCTAATCTAAATAAAGAAATGTTGCAATATCGTGACTCTGCTTATAAACAAGTCACTGCGCTTTTTGCGAGAAACTAAAAAACACTCGATCTGCATTTCTCTGACACAAAGCGTGTTTTGTGAATAAGATCGCATTCATATCAACATTATGCAATACTATTAGTGTATTCTTGAGGAAATTATCATATTTTGATAAATGTTATTTCTAAATTATAACCTACAACGAAGGCTGCCCGTCCCTTTAACACTCTCATTCATGAAGATTTCTGAATGGAATTATGAAGTATAATTCAACATCAAAACTCTAGATTATTTTATTATTATATTAGCTGTTTAATAAGGGAAATTTAAAGTTATTCTGAAGACAAAAATATTATTTATTGTTTATTTTTATCACATTGTTGTAGCTAAAGAAAGTCCATTCCCTGACAATAATATGTCAAGGTTGTACCTAGTATCGCTGACTCGTCTTGCTTTTAAGTTGAACGGTGTTTATTTAATTTACATAATTTAATTTAATTCATTGATTTTTTTTAGTTTATTTAAAGGTACTCAATCCGATCAGACGCTCATAAATTACTATTTCTTTGGCTTCGGGGGTAAAAAAAAACTCTAAAATCAAGTGGTTACTATTAACAATAATAACCACTTGATTTTAGAGTTATCCATCTTACAACTGCAATTTGTCCATTTGAGCACGAGGATCTGAAGAAGTTTTGGGCCAGATCTCCAAAATTAACAAACTTCGATATCTAATCACTCTGAGCTTTGATGGGTGGGTTCCTCGACTCGAATCACATATTTTTTACCCCCGAAGTCAAAGAAATAGTAATTTAGGAGCGTCTGATCGGATTGAGTACCTTTAATTGCATGTCACAAGAAAGTATGCCATGCATGGAAGAGTTTTGCACTTCCATGTCTTGAATTTAGAGCATGAATTTGTGCATGTTTTATTGCCTCCACTGTTATTCTTTGTTCTCAAAACAAAAAATTATGATTCCGATTATCTGATTACTATTAAACATCTCACCACTCTCGGTTTTTTGTTACAAGAATACATCATTTTTTATTGCACACCCAATGGCTTATTTGTGCGAAATACAGCAAAATACAGAAGAATTGAAACATTCAATAAAAAAATGTGTATTGTTCTTGAACAATACAAACCTACACACGTCAACAACGTCACTGGCGACATCAACTTTAACAGAAAATATCTTCGCTAAATTATGGGGTATAGTCTACATTAAGCACACGTTTGTTCAATTAAATACAACAATATCGACCTAAATGATAGTATGTTACAAGCTGTTACCTTCAGAGTGTGCAATAAACATTGAACAACACAGTTGTGTGGATATGTTAATGCTATTGCACTCTTTTGTCGTGCCGCGAGGTAAAACTCGAACCTCAGGTTCTCGTTTTACCATCGCGTCACAACAAACTCCTACAATAACGTTAACCAGTTCACAGACTTGTGTCGTTCTATCTATATATTCCATGTGAATATTATGAAATTCACCCCTGTCGTAGGCAATACTGGAACTTTTTTCAGGCCGTACTATATGCAAATAGTGAGCCTGTCATTTGCAGAATGAGGTCCCCGAGGGTGAATTGAGTGACACAAACCCGCTATACGGGCTAGCATCACCAAATTCACGCTATGGGAACCTCATTCTTCTTAGGCCTTAACTGCCATGGGAGACCTGGGATCAGATTGAATTTCCCCAGTTGAAGTTGGTGATGTTCACCGATTAGTCACCTTGATTACTGTCGATTTTTATGCATTTTATCTTTTGCTAATTAGGGGATATAGAAACTTCCCAGAAGGGAAAAAGTAACTAAAAACAAAGTTAATTTGATATGATAGATACTTCCCAGAAGATGAGGCTTAAGTAGAATAAGGTCCCCAGAGGCTGAACTTGGTGATGCTAGCCCACTGTGCAGGATAGCATCACTAAATTCACCCTCTGGGGACCTCATTTGCAAATAACAGACACACTATTTGCAAGCTTGGCAAGAGGTGAGTAGTTTCTACACATGTGGTGTGAAAATAATTATGTGACTTAGCCATCAGACAAACAGCTGTCATTTTTCGCTGAGGATAAGCCATATTCTTTACAGTGCTTTGTGGAGAGTGTCTATGCAGTCAGCAAGATGCTATGTTTGTATGCAATTATTATTTATTCGATATATTATTTATTTCCCTGATAAAGTAAATTATTGTCCCACAGGGTACGTGGGATCAGCGACCTTATATTATTTATTATGTTTGACATTAATTAGATTATTTGTTAATTACTTTCCATGTCAGTAAATTACTAGTCAATTATGAACCATGTCAATTAAGCTATTTATATTTAAAGGCACGTGAGGCCTTAGTTGTCGAAAATATTCATATTTGTTCTAATCACCGTAAACAGAAAAACATTAAAACGCATACAGTTTCGTTCATATATACCATGACCATCACGTAAACAGCATGTTATCATAAAGACCTACTATATTTTACCTAAGCAAGAGCCTGATTGTGTTACAGAAGACAGCACAATGCTACTGGCTAATCACACACAAATGGCATAAACGCTCTTTATTAGTTCCATATCAGGAATTCACCAACAAAGAACGCTCTTTATGTTTACCATCATAATATAAACAAACACCAGAAAAGTAACTTTTTTATGCTTTTGTTTACATAACAATGGTCAAACATTTGACAATAACATACTGTTTATGCGATATTTCTTATTTGTATACGGACAACGTCTGTCTACATTTTGATGTTCTTTCTGTTTGTGGCGGTTTTTGACGGGTGGAAATATTTTCACAGGATACCCAACGCCAAGGCCAACCGTACCTTTAAGTTATTTATTCCATGCCAAAAGAATCTTGCCCTAAAATTGCATAGGTTATTTTTTTTGAGAATGTTTGTAGCTATAGTAATGTGATGCCTTAAATACAGTAATGCCCTAAATAATTGACTCCTTAACCACAGCAGAATTATGGGTAATTTTTCAGGATTTAGTCGGAAATATGGCTTGTTGCCATTCATCAGGAGAGCTTTCTGATGAATGGCAACCAGCCATATTTCCAACTAAATCCTGAAAAATTACCCATAATTCTGCTGTGGTTAAGGAGTCAATTATTTAGGGCATTACTGTATTCTGGAATCACTCAGGCTGTTAAAGATGGTCTATCTCTTCCTATAACACGTTTTATATTGTAGTTAAACAATACATTTATAGGACTAAATTCAAGCCAATTAACTTATCGCAAAATGTTTTCCTCAAAGAGTTGATTTATAGATACCAATGTGAGAAGTCTACCGCAAGAGGTCAATCGAAACAAGAATTTTTGAAAAACTGGTTCTGTTTAGAAAAGGCTATACAGGTATAACATGTACGCACGAGTCAACACCAATAAACTTGAGTGCCCTGGACATTATCTCTTCAACAGCTCGAAAACTCACTTTACTATTATATCCCGGAAATACGTCAATGGTTATAGATGTTGTACCGATATGCCATACACAGGAACAAAGTTCAAGAATTTAAAATCTGAATTATTATATAAAAATGAACATATATTTGATTTATCCCTATTTAAGTCGCTGGGAGTGAATATGGTGTATGAAAGACATGTAACTGAAGTGAGCGTGATAGGAGCAAATTGCAAGAATGTCACTTGATCTCTAATAATATGTATCTTTGTTTGTATTAACATTCCTTCACTGATGTCTGTTTATTCCAATAAAAAAAAAATTAAAGACAACAAAACACATTTTGTATATTTTCCAGGGTATAAAATAATAAATATGAGTCAAAGACACCTGTTTGGAATTAATGTCTATTTTATATCAATATTTTCTTATATAATGTGATAATCAAGTGGGGAAATCTTTTTTTTTAACTATACCGGTAATTAGATAAAGTTATCCCACATGCTATGCTCCGAACGATCGCGAGCGGTAAAATGTCCCAAATTGATTGCATGTATATTATACCAGAACATTCGAAAGAAAGTCAATATTAATTGATAAATGTGTTTCCAGACAGGGCTCTTCATTCATATTTATACCCATATAAAGCTTGTTATAGAAGAGATAGACATCATTATATTAGCTGATTTGTATACATGTATATGAATAAGTTATCTTCATCAATGCCCTAAATAATCGACTCCTAAACTGCAGTGGAATTATTGGTAATTTTTCAGGATTTAGTCGGAAATATGGCTTGTTGCCATTCATTGGAAAGCTCTCACTGATGAATGGCAACAAGCCATATTTCCGATTAAATCCTTAAAAATTACCCATAATTCTGCTGTGGTTAAGGAGTTGATTATGTAGGGCATTACTATATATAAATGTCCCAAATTGATTGCATGTATATTATACCAGAACATTCGAAAGAAAGTCAATATTAATTGATAAATGTATTTCCAGACAGGGGTCTTCATTCATATTTATTATTTTATACCCATATAAAGCTTGTTATAAGAAGAGATAGACATCTTTACAGTAATACCCTAAATAATCGACTCCTTAACCACAGCAGAATTATGGGTAACTTTTCATGATTTAGACGGAAATATGGCTTGTTGCCATTCATCGGAAAGCTCTCAGTGAGAGCTTTCCGATGAATGGCAACAAGCCATATTTCCGACTAAATCCTGAAAAGTTACCCATAATTCTGCTGTGGTTAAGGAGTCGATTATGTAGGGCATTACTGTATATAAATGGGTTCTTGCAATGTCACCATTCCGATTTGACGGCAACAAGTTATTGAATATAAATGAATCATTCAATACCAAAATTCTATTGGAAATATAAATTGTTACAACGTTTAGAGTTAATGCCTTGGGTAACATTGACAAAATACATATCATTCGATGCTGTATTTATTTCCTTATTGAGATATACATATTCTTGTTTGGATATTTGTTATGGATCATGTTCAAGTTAATAATAATAAAATATGATGTTTTTTTATATCTTTATTGCTCTGTGTTTTATGCTTTTGGTGTGAAAGGCACTGACGGTCTTCGCGGTGGGTATTGCTCTTAAAATAGTCACATCGGTTTAAATCACCATAAACACCGGGAGACCCCACTAATGAGCTTTGGTTAAAACTGCCACCAAGTTGTTTACAACTTGCCGGTATACTAATACTAATAATTGCTACTCAAAATTTTGGTGTTGAATGGGTCACTGAATCTCTTCTAAAAAAAATCGCCACAGTGTGGAGTGTTTTGCTTATCGCTCACTCTTGACATGCTGTATATAAACAAACACTCCGCTCACACAAAGTGTGATTTGTGTATAATATCGCTTTCATACTATCATCATTATACTCTACTATTAGTACATTCTTGAGAAAATTTTCATATAAGGATTAACTGTCATGTGGACTGTTTTTATGGAGATGTAACGGTGAGGTAAGTGGACATAACTTGTGTAAAACCCGAAGGGTTTTACATACAAGTTATGACCACATACCTCACCGTTACATCTCCATAAAAATAGTCCACATGACAGTTAATCCTTATATTTATATACATTTAGCGAGAAAGTCACTTTTGTAAATATATTTAAATCGAAAAGTGTATCGTGACAAGATCAGCCCAAAATACCCAATAGCACCCTTGCCAAAAGTTAATAGGAACAATTTATCTTCATATTGAAACCCGATGATGTATTAAGTCAATCCTGCGCGAGTCCAAATGCGCCCAAAACATTACGCGTTCGTATTTCCAAACATAATGACGTATCGGTGGTGTTATTAGCTTGGTGTTATGAGGCGTTGCGCATTCACCGAGAAATAACTGCAACTAGCCACGTGGGGGCCGACCAATCAGAATGCTGGATTTAGTGATGACAACACTTAGTGTGTAAATATAACTTTGTAACTGTAATTTCTAAATTATAACCTACTAGAGGATGTACCCGGCGTTGCATGGGAATATTACAGAACTTTGATTGTTACGGTATTTTGTTCTGATAAGGTAAAAAATCAAGGGAAGAGTCGGGACCCAGCCCATCTTACCGGTAGGGCCAAAATACATGGACACACCAAATTGAAATCAGATCCGCCCAGTTGTTTCTGAGAACCACGATACCACGATGCCCATGCGGAAATTTTTCCCGAGAAAACATTTTGCCTGTGCGGATATGACAATGTCAAAAGGTGATGCCAGGCAGAGTCAAGACCCATCCCATGTTACCCAGAGGGCTGAAATACATGCCCATCCCAAATTTCAGTGCAATCCGGCCATTTATAGTTACCAACAAACCGGATTGCCCGTGCGGATATGACATCAAATTGCGATGTCTGACAGAAACCAGACCCAGACCATGTTACCCAGAGTGCCGAAATACATACCCATGCCAAATTTCATCGCAATTGGTGAAGAAATGTGGATGGCTATAAGGAACATACATAGACAGTCAGAGAGACACTCATTCACATTTATATATTACAAAGTGCCAATGACACTGGCTCAACTTGGAGAGGGGATACTCTCATACATTATAGTCAATGGAGCGATAAGGACTCCGGAAAGTTTAAATGTTTAAGTAATATACTAGAGGTCAACCTGTAGAATCATTATGAAGTTTGGATCAATCAGATGAAAAATGTTGGCTGTATGTCATGCCGAGGGATTTAGTCCTGGCGAGAGTAAAATCCAAGATAGCTGATGGCTGGCCATGTTTTTAAAACAAAATTCAGAACAAGATGACTGTTTGCGGCCATGTTTTTGAACGAAACTTGGAAAAAGTTTATGGCTGTCATCTAGAGGTTACCCCTAAGATCAAGATGAAGTTTGGTGACGATTGGATCAGGGATCCGACCTGCAGGGTGTGACAAAGAAGTTAGTCATGCAAAGAGTAAAATCCAAGATGGCCATATTTTGTTTAAACAAAATTCAGATAAATTTGATAGCTCCAATGTAGAGGACACCCCGAAACATTTGATAGCACCCATTGAGAGATCACTGATGGTCAACATGAATTTGGCCATGATCGGATGAGGGATGTGACCTGCAGTGTGTGCTAAAAGATTTAGTCATGCAAAGAGTAAAATCCAACATGGCTGCTGGTGGCCACGTTTTTCATTGAAATTTGTTCACATTCAATAGCTCCCATCTAGACATGATCCCAAACATGCCTGTAAATTTTCTAAACATTTCATCAATAGTTTTGGGCTGCAGGGTGTGCGGATGAATTCAAATGTGAAACCCAAGATGGCCACTGGCAGTCATGTTTTTTTGGGTTGTTTTTTTTAACAAAATTTGGGAAAAAAATGATAAGCTCCCATGTAGAGGTCACCCCTAAGATCCGTACGAAGTTTGGTGACAATCGGATAAGGGATAAGTGGCCTGTAGCTGAGGGTGTGCTAAAGGAAATTGTTGACAGATGGATGGCAACAGCTCAAACTTGACTAAGTGCCACATTGGATATAAACTGGGCTTGGGTTTTGTTTTCATGTCACGTCACAGCGCTACGTTAGACTTCTTCATTTTGTAATACTCTTCCAATCTAAGCGATTGTAAACTGTGACTGATAACTATAAGCTCCTCCAACTGTATGAGTGGCCTGCGATTGTCTCCTAATCTTGCGTTGCCGAATGTGTCAGCAATCTAAAATGTGACACATGTCGTCAATCAATTGTACGTCATTCATGAAAGTAGTCTTCTCGTACTAAAACTAGATAAGATTTTGGGATGGAGAGATGCTAGTGTTTAGTCCGAGAACGCGCGCATAGCCTTCTTATGACACGAGTTAAGCGTTAATGACCCGCTCAAATAAAACCACAATTATATGAAATAAAATATCACAATTGCGACAATAAAAGATATTTTCCGCAGAAGACATGCTATTTGATCTGAACCCCACATCAGTTGTGAATTGAAAGCGGTAATTTAATGCGAAAAGAGACATTTACCTCAATGTTTACAAATTTTTAAAAGTATGCGAACTCAGTTGACCTCGCGAACTGTGTTCGGCATTTTCCGTTGAAAATATTCCGTAGATTTTCGACTGACAACGCAAATTACGATGAATTCTCCATTGTAATCGTAATTATGTGTCAATAAATAAAAAATAAATAGATTAATTAAACATTGAAGTATTAGAATAAATAATATGGTGCTACATTTCCCACATTTGGTGGACTTCAGCGAAATTAAGATATATACTAAGCGAACAGAGCAATATACTGCTCTTGTTAAGCACACAAAAAATCAAACAAAATTTGTATAAATTTTTAACCTTAAGTTTGAAAAGTCCCACTAAAACGGAAGAACTATATTTCGAAACTGTGTGATTCGGTTCTCCGATTATTTTATCAACACAATAGTCAAAATGCACATGGATGAAAATCACACGCATGGCAAGTCAGACACAAGAGTTCTAATTTGCTCCAATTTTGACAAGTTGCTTGCGAAAATTGTCAACAAAACTACCTTTCTGATCCTCCATTATGTCATTAAGTTTTTAGTGCGGGAATTGTTCTCAAAGCACATTGGAAACTGGACTTTGCGGCGATCGGTTTTCACCATTTTGTTCGGAAAACCCCGCGCTATATATAGAAACGGAAACTAGAATACTCAGAACAAACACCGGACAATGCCGAAGTTCTTCAGAACCTGAGTTCGGCTTTCAGTTAAGTAAACAAACAGAAAAAACAACGATGTTTGTGGCAATCAACCGGAATATTCTATGTGTAATTTAACATTAAAGTTAGATTATTATATGACCATAAGATGTCACTCTTTCCGACATATATAGCATCATGTATTGCTTTGTTAGGTAAATCGAGTAAAATACACCACAGATTCCCGCCACAGATCCTGGGCGTAACTCGTGTCATAAGAAGGCTATGCGCGCGTTCTCGGACTAAACACTAGCATCTCTCCATCCCAAAATCTTAGCTAGCTTTAGTACGAGAAGACTTGGACTATCATGAAAGGTGTCCAACGTCAGAAAAAAATTATCAATTTGCTTTGTTATGTGTTGAACTTATTATCTGAACAGTTCCCCATACAGAGATCCAAAGTTGGTAAAGAAGCATTTCATTCTATGTTTAAAAGGGCCATAATTTCTCTCAATAAAGAAATAACTAAATGGACGAACCCGTTCCATGTGGATACCCCCTCCCTCATTTGCTTTGCAGGAAGCATGAATGATTATAGGCCGTTAATGAACTTTTTAGTTGAACATTTCCCACCAAAAAAAAACAGGAATCATTCTGCTCTTATATTATGTCATCTGCTGTTATTTCTTGAACATCCCTCCAGATGAGTAATAGACCATTCCAACTTTTACCTTTATGAATATTATCAATGATAGCTGTAGCTCAACTTGGGGAGGAGTTACTTTTTTTCTGAGCAATGAATAGAATGATAAAGAAGAAGGAACGTCAAAAAGTTTCAGTAAAGGTCTTGTATTGTGCAGATGAAATTATTTTCATTTCACCAATAAATGTGGGCTGCCGATTGATTCACATGTGAAATCCAAGATGCATGGCTGCTGGTGGAATTTTCGGAAATATTGGGTAGCTCCCATCTGGAGGTCACCCCAGAAGAGTCATATGTAAATTTCTCAGATAAATGCAGGGTGTGCCAATGGATTTAAATTTGAAATCAAAGATCGCTGCTCGTGGCCATTTATTTAACAAATTTCGGAAATAATCTATGGCTCCCATCTTGAGGTCAATGCGAAGATCCATTTACAGTTTGGTGAAGATCGGATGAGGGATGTGGCTTGTAGGGTGTGCTGAAGGAATTAGTCTATGCAGAGAGTAAAATTGAAGATGGTTGTCAGCATAGTGGGCTTTAACCCTTCCATGACTGGAGCTTCCCGAAATTTTGAGAAAACCCGCATGTGCCAATACATTCTCTTATATACATTGTGTATAAGTGTTTCCCTATGTGAGACTTGCATATATAAGAGAATATACACAGGCACTGGATCTTTAATTTGCAGCAGCACAGCTCCCATCATGAAAGGATTAAGAAATAAGAAAAAAGTGTCAGAAACCATGGTTTCCCCCCCCCCCCCCCAACGAATTAAAAAAAAGAGACAAAATATTACAGAGTCAATATGTTTATTACTATTATTAGCTATTATGAACACTTAAATTATATATAATATTGTAACCAACAGATCAGAAACACTGTAGGCAGTAAACAAACAGCGATTTAGTCGGGTCGAGGAGGGGGCGGTGCTATGTACATGGGCAAAAGCATTCACACCGACACTCATCAATTCATTTAACATCTATAATTACAACGTCCAGCAATTTTTTTCACAAGCAAACTGGTCATATTTCATTTCAAGTTTTCAGAAAACAGATCATAATAATTACCTCCAGAGAATCAAAGACTTCACTCGTATTTAAATTTGCACAGTATTATTTTTCGCTCAGTTTTAAACTAGCAACCTTTGAATTTGGGCACCCTGATGCACAAATTAACAAGACAGTCAATGACTGTGGAGTCACTCACCTGACTGCAAAGACTGGGATTCTCAATAGTCAGTACTTGTCAAAATGACTTAAAACAAGTACTTCTAACCAGGGACATAGCTATAACAAGATGTTCAATCTAATAACATTAAAAAAATTCAATTTAAAAAAAATGTATTATTAAAAATAATTTGTTTTTAATCAAAATGGTTAAATGTTCAAAATGCTATGTCCTAAACCTCTTATGATCAATGGTCATGAGAAGAAGTTGTTTTAAGAATTACTATCGCGGGAAAGATTTATATCCCTGGCTTTGCCCACAATTGGAACATCAACACCAAATATGAACCCAGTCGGTCTTATGGTTCTGGAGAAGATTGTTCTTGATGAATGGACGGACGAGGAGTGATCACTATATATAGCTCCACCCGAGACTGTCTCGGGTGAGCTAAAAACTGACAAATATATTTCCGTAAAAGTCATGCATCCGATAGCATGTAGTTATGGTTTTTAAACATTCCTTTTGATAGATTTAATGATCCCCAGGATATAGGTAATCGCCACGATATATGTGTACATAAATGTTAATTATTTAGATGTGAAGATAGGCAATTCTATTACACTTGGCCAATAATTATACATTGTAATATATTAACAGTAATTGGTATCATTGTCTTGAAATCAAAATAAGTAATCGACATTAACGACCATCGATAGGCCACTGTCCAGCAATATCACTTGGTAACTTACATGTATATCAATTAATACACAAACCCATTTATTGATCCCGTTTGTTCACTTATTTCATTGAGTCAAATGATTTTTCTCTCTGTTTTAAATTTGCTCACCAATGGAGAAAAATAGTACTGGCGAATTTAAATACGAGTATAAGGTAGTCAAATTCACTCACTCCATAAAAATGAAAACTTGAAGTATTCAAAGATATTATTTACTGCGAGGATTATGAAAAACAGTATGCTAAAAATATTTGCTGAATGGTTACAACCGATGTAAGAGGCAAAGTATCATGAACATAACTTTGATCCATTTTTTATATTAACTTTGGGTACAAGCCGACACTGTAGCAAACAGGGTCAGGCCACTATGAATCGGTAGGCTGCTTCGATGGGACAAGGACCAGTCTAATGCACAAAATTTGGCAACAACGGTCTAAATTTCTACTTCATGGAAGTAAAAGTACTTTTTAATCAAAATATTTTCGTCTCAAAGTTGATATAATTGCATAGTAAATGAAAATTGCTACCTAGCCCTCACTGTCATTGTTTCTGCAACTCTTTAACTTATGTCTGTTTATTTGCGCACACTCAATGTCTTGTTGATTTAGACTGGTTCTGATTAGACTGGTTCCTGGTCCAAAACTGCACAAAATCTGAAAACGTAGTAACCTGACCCCTCTAGCCACACTATCTTGCAATCAAGCACATCCATTTCAAACAGTTTATCATAACAAATATGAAAACAAATTCAGTGCTTTCCTCATGACATTTTTTGAAAAATATTTGAATTTTATTCACATCTCTTGTTACATAAATTATTTGAATGTAGGAACGACTTGAAATGCCTCCAAATGACTTGTGCAAAGCTTCAATGCTGTCAAAAAGTAATGCTTATTTTTTCTGAAGGGGTCTCAAGGCAGAGAGGGGAAATCATACACCATTTCCATTCATTTTGCAACAAGGTTAAACATGTTTAAAGATGATCTATCACTTCTGGGCCACAATTACAACAACAACAACATAATATTTATAAATCCCAATTTCAAGTTTGTGAATAAAATACAGATAAACTAAAGATTGAGTATATTATTTGTCTATAAAGGCATAATAAAAAAAAAAAATGATTGTAAGATCATGGTAAATCTAGAGTTTTTGAAAATTTGCCGTGATAAGGCTGCTAACAATATAGAGTTGCCCTTCTTGGTATTCTCTGAACGTTTTTCATGGATTTCTGTTCTAAAATAGCCCATAAAGCTATCCTGCGGATGTGATAATAAATTCTAAATAAAATTTATATTAATTGGTAGAAACTTTTCCCCGACAGGTGTCCTCAATTGATATCTACTATTTTATACCCAGGAATTTATATAAAACTTTCACTGATGTGATAGACCATCTCTAAGCCTTGTGTCAATCAACGGCTTTATAGATTGTCTATCTTTTTGTATAACAAGTGTTATATAGTTTCAAGGGTATAAAATAATAAATATGAATCGAAGACACCTGTCTGGTGATGCTTCTATCAATTGATATTGATTTTATTTAGATTTTTTCGAGTGTAATGCATGCAACCTTTTACGGGCTACAACAGGCTATTTTTAAACAGAAACTTCAGGCGCATTCGGAGCGTAGCAAGGGGGAGAACTCTATATTGTTAGCACTCTCCAATCAAGGCAAAATGTCATTTCGATTCAGATATTTTGCAGGAATAAACCACTTTATTTTGCCTTTATAGACAAATATTATACCTAAAATCTTCAGTTTTGTCGGTTTTATTCATAGAAAAAGGTATTTGTAGTCTTGAATTCGGGTTTTTATAAAAATTATGCTGATGTTATAATCTTCAAATCTGAGAGCACAGATTACTTGCTATCTATTTCAATTCATCAGAGTTGGTGATGTTTAGAGTAAAATTCCTTCAATAAAGTACTGATTATGAAATTCAACACATACATGTCTGAAAATTAGTGTAAATTACACACCAACATGTTCCTCAATGCCAGCATTTTAATAATGTGGAGTCAAAAATAATCCCTTATAAAACAACTAAACCAAAACGCTAGATTTCCTACAAAACTAAGTCACTCAATATTTTTTCATTGAGAAGATGTTGTGATTGAATATACAGTGAAAATGGATGAACTAAAAGTGTCACAAGTACATATGTATCGTCGGTGAGCTTCCAAAATGTCGTATCGACGTTCTTGACAATTTTACAGGAGACAAAAAACAGAATAACGTTGAAATAGTCACCCCACCATTGGTTGTGTTACATCCAACTTATGAATAACTTGTCTGCCGATGTATTGAACTTGTCTGCCAATGTATTGAACATTTCTTTGATTATAATTGACAAGGGATTTAAGCAAAATCTATCATTTAATTAGTACATGCAGAATTAACACCTCGAAACCTGCTCTTTGTCTCTATAGTTTAAATTCCATAAATAGATTCAAAACCTCATATAGGAAAGAACACGAGTGCAGGAAGTGGACAAAACCTCGTGTATCAGAGGAGTCACGAGGCAAAAAACCTGATTTCTCATTGGCTGAGCAGCACAAGGATAATTATCCAGGTGTAATCAGACCCATAGATTCCGAATCTGTTATAAAAAATTTGCTGACAAAACTGCCGATATGAGGTTTTGGAGTCCCACAGACGATATGCCACATTTGTTTCAATTTTCACCTTGATACAAAGAAAATAATATTCTGCAAATAAAATCAAAAGAACAATTCTCTTGTAGTTTCCAGACCTGTTAAAATGATATAACCTCTATCAAAATTACACTTTTCATGTGACATTTTAGTCTCGCAAGATAAACAATAAACCGAAAGTAGTTTCGCTGTTATTATAAACAATCATTTTTGCTATAAACGATACCATAAACAGTTAATGTTTCCCTTGTTAAAATGGGATAACTTTTATCAACCTTTAAATGGTAAATAATCTTGGAAAATCTGTTGTTTAATATATTGTTGTTTTTTTGCAGAAAATGCATAAGGCATTTGATTTTTTAAATCTCCCGTATAATAGCCCCGATCTCATGGAAAATATTGAATATTCTCCCGGTAATAATTTTTTGAGGTTATCATGTCTGGTTGTTTCATGGAAATAGAGTCAGTCAAACTCCTACATATAATCGATTCATCTACGAACAGATGACATTTTTGGCAAAAACTATTTCGTCTTAATATGAACTCTCTAATAACTGGATTTGATAGTTGCTTGATTCCCAGTAACTCACTTCTGTTCTGGCTTACATGTATATCCACTTTGAGACATAAATATTTATTCAATGATGGTTATTTCATTGAATACATGCATGCTGAGTTACAATAATGCCCTAAATAATCAACTGCAGAATTATGAGTAATTTTTCAGGATTTAGTTGGAAATATGGCTTGCTGCAACAAGCCATATTTCCGACTAAATCCTGAAAAATTACCCATAATTCTGATGTGGTTAAGGAGTCGATTATTTAGGGCATTACTGTAACATGAGCAGGGCTGGGAACCCACTTCAAAATTTACATGAAAATGGCAGCAATATGTCTCACATCGAAGTGAGTATTCATCGTAACACCTCAAGCCTGAGATTAGTGTGTCTGTCATTTGCAGAATGAGGTCCCCGGAGGGTGAATTTAGTGACACTCTCCCGCATAGCTGGCTAGCATCACCAAATTCACCCTCTTGGGACCTCATTCTGCATGGCCTCATATGCTATGGAAGACATAGACTCAGACTGAAGTTCCCAAATGGTGAATATTTTATGTACACCCATTGGGAACCTCGATTATGCAATGTGTCATCTGCCAATTTGGCGATATAGAGAAACTAAACTAAAAAAGAAATAGAATCTATGTCAAGAAGTTTATAGAAATTTGATAATAAAGAAACTTTCCAGAAAAGATGAGGCCTAAGCAGAATGAGGTCCTCAGGGGGTGAATTTAGTGACGCTAACCCGCTATGCGGGATAGCGTCACTAAATTCACCCTCTGGGGACCTCATTCTGCAAATGACAGGAACACTAAACTCATGCTTTTGTAACACCGATATAAATAACTAAAAAAGATAGCGATTGAGCGATGTATCAATTATTGCTCTCTCACCTGCTCTCACTATGAAATCCCGTCCCCATATAAATGATTGTTGAGAAGATAAAAGATAAAAGTGTTCAAGAGATTTCGGTCATAATTTTTCAAGGTTATGAAATTTGAGGGCCAAAATCTCCTTAAATACAAATCTGTTCAATATTAGTTCTGACATTTGCAGAACGGATGGTCTTCAGTCTCCTCATTAATTTATACAGTAATGACCTAAATAATCGACTCCTTAACCTCAGGAGAATTATGGGTAATTTTTCACGATTTAGTCGGAAATATGGCTAGTTGCCATTCATTGGAAAGCTCTCAGTGAGAGCTTTCCAATGAATGGCAACAAGCCATATTTCCGACTAAATCCTGAAAAATTACCCATAATTCTGCTGTGGTTAAGGAGTTGATTACTTAGAGCATTACTGTAGCTCATTACTCTAAAATAAAGGAAACAAGAGTCTCATATACCAAATATTACCGCCCGCCAACCGTCCCTCGTCAAACCATAAGTCGAGTTTTCCGCCATCTTCAAGCAAATTATGACGCAGTTTCCCGGCCCTGATGAGGGGAATACAAAATTTATACAATGGCTACCTGATGAAGATGACTACGGTGTGGTTATATTATGCTGGTGCAGTCCCAAGATTTTTCTTCGCCTTCAACAGAAGCATCATGAGAATCAATGTTAAAAAGGTCAAGCGCAAAGATATATTTAACAGGCATTAATACCCATAACATAGCAAATAAATGTTAAAAAGATCGTCTCTGATGGTTAAGATTTATGCAATATTCAAATTAATAGGATGCTAATCCTAGATTAAATTGTGTTTTAACCCTTTCTATACAAAATGGATTCTACCACTCAGTTTCAAAAGTATACATTGGAATGGTCTATTGTTCATTTGGAGGGGTGTTCAAGATAAATTAGCAGATGACAGTCAGATGAATAGATAATACAAGTGCTGAAGGATTCTCAGTGAGAGCTTTCCGATGAATGGCAACAAGCCATATTTCCGACTAAATCCTGAAAAGTTACCCATAATTCTGCTGTGGTTAAGGGGTCAATTTATTTAGGGCATTACTGTATCTGGCCTAATAACGGTATGAATAAACACCAAACCAGAGTTTAGTATGCCTGTCATTTGCAGAATGAGGTCCCCAGAGGGTGAATTTAGTGACGCTAGCAGGCTAGCATCATTATACTAGCAGGCTAGCATCATTAAATTCACCCTCAGGGACCTCATTCTGCCTGTCCTCATATTCTCTGCAAGTTTATTATAAAATTTCTATTGAAACTTCTTCTATTTCTTTTTTAGTTTAGTTTCTCTATATCCCCAAATTGGCAGATGACACATTTGCATAATTGAGGTTCCCAATGGGTGTACATCACAATATTCACCATTTGGGAACTTCAAATCTGAGTCTATGTCTCCCATAGCAGATGTGGCCAACTGGCCATGTAGAATGCGGTTCCCAGAGGATGAGTTTGGTGATGTTAGCCCACTGTGCGGGATAACATCACTAAATTCACCCTCTGGGGACCTCATTCTGCTAATGACAGGCACACTAAACTCTGGCTTGACAAACACTGACAATTTTTCGGGTCTCTCATGTTGTTTTTGTTGAAAACAAAAAGGAATCTCAGAGCAGCTAGTGTGCAGATCATGATTGTTAACAAGATACAAAAAATCACACCATACAAAACAAATAGAAAACATTATCAATATGAAGCATTTCACTCCTTTTTTCGAGTTTTATGCACTAATTTGCTGCATAATAAACATTTTCTTCCCATTTATCTATGTTCATCAACCATAATTCCTTGCATCAAAACATTATCAACACAATGCAAATTTCTTGCATCAAAACAATATCGAAACAATGCAATTAATATTAATGTCAACACCTTTAAAAAAATCACTGTCAAAAAAAGATTTTCGTGATAATATGAAGTGAAAATTGCTTTTTAGCACATATCACGTTAAATAAATCATGATTTTTCAGATTATAAAAACTAATCATGATTCAAATCAGTATCAAGGGATATGTTTTCATATTAAAGATGAGTAAAACAGGTCATGGTTTATCTGCTGTTCCAGTATATATACAGTAATGCCCTAAATAATCGAACACTTAACCACAGCAGAATTATGGGTAACTTTTCAGGATTTAGTCGGAAATATGGCTTGTTGCCATTCATCGGAAAGCTCTCACTGAGAGCTTTCCGATGAATGGCAACAAGCCATATTTCCGTCTAAATCCTGAAAAGTTATCCATAATTCTGCTGTGGTTAAGGAGTCGATTATTTAGGGAATTACTGTAGGTTCTCAGACTCTTTGGTAAAGTCATCTTCGCAAAACAGTTTTTCTGAAGGGGGTCATTGTTTCCACATTTTGATGTTTAGAATACACATATTGACCTTTGTCGCTTTATGCAATAATTATTTTTCTTGAGGCCAATTTTTGGCTAGTACTTTAACAAGTATTAGTTTATGAATAGTTTGGCAGTATAAAAGTTTTAATGCTATGGCAAGCATCTCAATATTACAGGCAATTAAAATTCAAAAACATGATTTCAGCAACGTATCAACAATTTTGGTAGAAAATATTCACCATACTTGAAACCAGGTATTTTTTTTCAAGTTTTCTATCCCGATTATGTATATATTGTAGTATATTATATTGTAAGACTTGAAACCACTATGTGGGTTTAAACAGTAGCAGTCATTTAGAAAGAGATTGCTTCATTGTGAACTGACCCGCAATCACATGAAGTTAAGGATTGTAGTCTCTCGGTTCTGAATGTCTGGGTATATAAAAATATATGACAATCAAAAACATACAAACAACTCTCAAACCAATATCACTCACTGGGTAGGTGGTAGGGCCCTGCAAATCGATCCAAAGAGATTCGGAATCTTTTATCTGATTCATTTTGAAATCGGCTGTCCTACTTCGAATTGTTTCGTATCATTGGCACTAGTTGCATTCTCATTACTTCAAAAGACCACAGTGGTGCTTTCGCAAAGATATATTATGATACCAACTAAAGACCACACAATACAAATAACTCTGTCTTTGACAGATTCGAAATATATAACCAGAGAATGCTCAATTTCGAAAATCGGCTGTCCTGACTCAAATTGTATTGAATCATTGGCACCAAATAACACTGTCGTCGACTAAGCAATACTATAGACCACCGAACCATTGTAAGACTGATGTAACTGATCTACCAAAATTTCATAATTGTCGAACTTCATCTGTGTGAATGCGATTGCTTAATGGCTTCATAAATTGCTTCTGATGTTTCATTATTGCCGCAAAAAGTGCGCACTTAAAAATAATCGGTTCAGTACGCATTAGATCCATTAAAAGAAAATAGTTACATTGTAAACAGATGATCATTTGACATCGTTATGAAGTGAACAAAATGATGCTTGTACAGGCACTCTCGTCAAGTAATATCTACATCTTCACTATTCATACGCCTGATGCAACGATTCGATTTGAGATTCAATGCAATTCCGAATCATTTGGCTGATTTGATTCGAAATGAAAATAACCCGATTCGCAGGGCCCTAGTAAATAGTTTAGCATCGACACCTGTACGAACACAGTAGCATTATTATCCCTTTCTATAGTAAATCGATTCTCGCAGTCAGCTAAAAAGTGTACATCGGAATGGTCGATTATTGATTTGCAGGGATGTTTTGGTAATATAAGCTGATGACAGATAAATAAAAGTACAGAAGGAGTCCTATTTATTGAGGGAAATGTTTAGATAATAAGTTCAAGAAACAAATTGGTCATTTGTTGAACTTATAATCTGAACGTTTCCTATGGGATAACAACTCGTCAAAGATGATTTAGTATAGAAAGGGTTCAAGTCAAGCTGCTGTGAAAGAAACTAAACTATGTTGTTCCGAAGGCAAATATAGCAGCATACAAGCATTCTAGAAACATACAGTAATGCCCTAACTAATCGACTGCTTAACCACAGCAGAGATATGGGTAATTTTTCAGGATTTAATCGGAAATATGGCTTGTTGCCATTCATCAGAAAGAGAGCTTTCCGATGAATGGCAACAAGCCATATTTCCGACTAAATCCTGAAAAATTACCCATAATTCTGCTGTGGTCAAGGAGTCTATTATTTCGGCCATTACCATAGCATTAAGTAGTATTCAGGCGAGTACGTTGCGTTGAAATTAGGTAACAGACAATAATACTAAGGCGTTCAGACAGCTGTGATGTGTCTGTTACATTGTATCCGTTAATGCACGTAATGGAGATATTCCGTTTTCAACGCACCGTAAGGCTTAACATATACCTTATATGGCGTGTCTCATGACGTTTCTTGTTTTCAATAGATAAAAGATGGCAGCTTCTTCAAAACGAAGGAAAATCTACTTGTATTTATGCCAATAAAGTGTTAGTTGTTGGGATATGAAGGTTTGACATTATCGTAGAATTAATTTATTACAGATATATTTATTTGCAATATTGCATTTATTCCCATATCAAACTCATTAGCTGCAATTAATAATCAGAAGCTCTGCGTTATAACACAATGTACACACCCGTGTGAACAGTTTAATGCAGACAACGGGTCATGACGACGCAAAGTACGGACCAACGCAACAGACTCGTCTGAACACTACTGTAACTAATGACGGCATATACAGGAATGAGCTAACAAACTTTTGAACAATTGGAAACATATCAAACCGAAAACACATTTGCTTGTATACTTCGGAAAATAAACCTGATTAAAGAGTTTTGAAGGGATATAACCAGCATTTTTCCTGCTTATATTGACTGATTAACAAAAGTTTGGAGAAACGCTCAACTACAATTTTATTATTAATACTTTTAAAACAAAAAAGATTTAATCATTCAGAAAATAAATCTGTTATTTCAAAAGGTGCCGCATTGTTTTTATTTGTGTCTCATTTAACTCTTTGAGTGCGAGGTTGATTTTTGTATCACCCATATACCCTGTGCCAATGCATTTTCTTATATATGCGAGTCGACCATAGGTCGCCTCGCATATATAAGAGAATGCATTGGCCTTACCATTTTTTTTTTTATTTTTTTTTTACAATTTTAATAATTTATTCTTATATTCTTTAACAGACTTATTTTGTAGGTTTAGGGCCGATGAGATCTGCCCGTGGCACTCAAAGGGTTAAAGTATGATTTCCAGAATATAGGGCCCTTCGATATATCTCAAATAATATTCAACTCCTGATCAACTTTGTTCCATTTTGAATTTAGCCCCTGAAATCACATTTTTCTTCTACGGCATTGCTTATAAATTGCATGAAATTCTAAATAGACAATTTTATTTTGCTCAAGCTAATTTCGAGGGCTGTTGCATTGTCACTCTCTGTGAAAATTCTTTCCTCTTATTCGCAATCATGACAGTCTATATATTCAGAGGAAAGACGAAGCTTGCAAACTTCTTGAATTTACAGTGGATCAGAATGTCATGTTAACAAATAGAAACACAAAAATTCCCACCAATTAATTGTTTTGAAATGAATTCAAAATGCCAGAGAGAATAATAGTTGAGCAAAATTATTTGTTAAATAAATAAAAAGTATTGTTCAAAAGCAATATAACAATAGCAAAATATTTTAGCAACATAGCCAATTCTTCACATATAAATTTCAGGTAATCAGTTTCATTAACCAAACATATCACCTTGCTAGACTGAGTCTTCACAAGGTGCCGCAATTTGCGCAAGCCCTCGGTGGGTGAGTTTTCCCATATATATTGAAGGAAAATTTACCAAGTATTCATCAGAGTAGGGTACATGGTATTGTAATAGTATGTTTGAAGTAAGCACATTTGAAGCAATGAACAATCATACTGTGTCCATGCCTCAATAAATCTCATATAAATATAATTTCCACCAAATACTACGGTCTTTGTATACAAATTTTTTTCACACAGAAAGTTGTCAAGCATCTTATTTATAATTAAATGAATGTCTTGAACCCTTTCAGTGCCAAGTCCGATTTTTGTATCAACCCATATTTCCTTGATAATTTTTCAAATTTATTGATTATAATAATGTGATACATTGATGGAAAGAACTCTTTCCATCAATGTATCACATTATTATAATCAATAAATTTGAAAAATTATCAAGGAAATATGGGTTGATACAAAAATCGGACTTGGCACTGAAAGGGTTAACGTGTAGACGTACAAAACTGCATTGACATTTCTGCTTGAAGCAGAACAATGCCAGGATGAAATTTTTTCACAAAAATTGTATTTTGGACTTTGATGAACACTTTGTAATAAGAGGGCGAAATTCAAATATGAGATTCAATATCACATGAATTCCACTGGTAAAAATTAAACTTCTGCAAAGTTATAATTTTGTTTATCCCAAATGAACATTCCTTGCAACGCAACTGGGAAATCCATTTTTCAAATATTGCCCAACGAGTAACTGATTTGAACCTGCATGTTATCCCGATAAATTAAATATTTGTCTTGTTCATCCAAACAAGGAATAAATAACATATGAATCAATTGACTATGTTGCCACAAAATACTTATCTACAGATGAGAACTAAAAGCACAGATTGAGTTCCAATGCTATTGTAACTGAATGACATCTCAAAATTAGCCCGAATTAGACACATTTTTCGTCAAAATTTTTAATGATTTTATTCTAATATTAGCTGTGCGATGACGCAGACATTGACAATCCAAATGAGACCCAGCTCGCCATTAATATAAATACTAAACACAGGATTTCGCACAAAAATACATCAAACGATCATTTCGCATCATCCATGATTGTGGACCTCGGAATTTCAAAGATTGTTTTAACAACGATGTCCCTTTCACACTGATTGCTTCGATTACAATGATTTGTCTGAGACAAGAGTGTAGTTTATACTGATCTCCGTGACTGACGAATGCAAATCTACACATTATTAGATAACCTTTGATACCATGATGGACTGGTGGATCATTGTATAACTTGCCAAATTCTATGCTGCATTTTCTCTGTGAAGTTGAATGTCAACTCAACCAAGATTGCAAGGTGTACAGTTTTTTGTGCACTACTTTTCAATTCCATGAACATGAGGTGCCTCAAAATCGAAGGACTGAATTTCTATGAATGCAAGAGATCTCATTCAATACAATAGCTTGGATAATTGTGAGAAAGTTCAGACTGAGAAAGATAGGGCCGCCTTGCACCTAGAAGCATATTTATAGGGCTGTCCAAGTATCCTTCGAAGTAAACCATCTGGTCAAATCAGTTGTGATAATGCTGTATTATGTCAAAGTCCTGTGTATACCAGTATGTCTTGCTATATTGGGGTTTAGCGTTGTTAACCTGCTCACCTAATATCCCCAATAACTGTAATAAAATGTCACAATTGTGATTGTAAACCAGATTATTCCATAGAAAATATTATATTTGTTCTGATCTACACAAGAGTTGTCAAATGAAAGTAGTAATGTTATGTGAAAAATATATTTTATCACAACGTTTACATAAATATGACCTCATTTGACCTCGCGAAGTGGCAGTGTGTATTGAATGTAAACAAACTGAGGTTAATCCTAATCACGTGGCATACTCGATGTGCGATTTAACATGAAAGTTAGATTATACTACAGTAGTGCTCTAAATAATCGACTCCTTAACCACAGCAGAATTATGGGCAACAAGCCATATTTCCGACTAAATCCTGAAAAGTTACCCAAAATTCTGCTGTGGTTAAGGAGTCGATTAATTAGGGCATTACTGTACAATATTATGACCATAAGATGTCACTCTTTCCGATATGTATTTGTTGGGTAAAATCGATTAAAATTGACGAAAAATCCCACCACTGGATCTAGGCATAAAGTCTGCTATAGAAAGATATATACATGGGACTTTTGAAGTAAAACTGCATTATACCAACCGATTTCACTAGCTGGTTTATGTCGAAGGAAACTTGGGCTGATTTATAAGGGTGATATGGAACAAACCACTTTGATTATGACTAGTAAAGAGACATATTTACAAACACACACACGCACACACCCCTATGTACAAATACTGTTCAGCCATCAAGAAACGAAGTGTCGGATGGATTCAGCAGGACTTTAATCTTACTAAGTTACTTGCCAGATAAAGGTACGCAAGGCTTTTGCAGTGGGTAAATGTACAAAAAAAAAAATGTCTGTAAAAACACCATGACTAAGGAGAACATGGATACATAGATAAACTTTGTGCTTATATTTATTTTTGATAACTCTCCAATAACGAAAGTTCACATAAAGTTGAAACCAGTGTTATGTGAACATTACTGTTATCGTGCCACTCATTTCATCAACAAATTTCACAAAGACAATTGCAATTAAAAAATATGAAAATCTGTTTTATTTGATTTACCGGCACGATAAGTGATGTTTGTTGACAAATTGCGGTAGCAGTAATATTTACATAACAATGGCTTCAACATGCGAAAATCGCTATTGTGAAATTATTTATAGTCAACATGAGAACAAAGTCGTCTATCCATGTACTTATTGGTGTTGATGGATTTAGACACTTTTATATTTTCTCATATCTAACCACTGTGAGTACCATACAGTAATGCTCTAATTAATCGACTTCTTAACCACAGCAGAATTATGGATAACTTTTCAGGATTTAGTCGGAAATATGGCTTGTTGCCATTCATCGAAAAGCTCTCGGCGAGAGCTTTCCGATGAATGGCAACAAGCCATATTTCCAACTAAATCCTGAAAAGTTACCCATAATTCTGCTGTGGTTAAGAAGTCGATTAATTAGAGCATTACTGTACATCCCTTTAAAGGTGCTTGTGAGATTTTGTCTGCTTCCTATATGATATGCTCAGTCTCTTTGAAAAGCCGACGGAATTCCTAACAAATTTACGTCTCTTTGATCGGTGATTCGCCTTTCATTTTCTAATACAATGCACAAGCTTTCTCAAGATGTCGAAATAAATCATTACCAAATATGGAGTGCATTCCTGTAGTAGTAAACGTATTTAGTAGTAATTATAAAAACAACAACATGCGAAATAATAAGTAATAAATATCGTTGACTGATAAAAACCGAAGATGAAGTCTACTAGATTGCAATGAGTTTAATGCATTATGAATATGTCACCTGTATTCTGTATTGTAACATTTCTTGTGTTTCGCTATTTCGAGAAAATTGAAAAAATTTCATTGATCTCTGATCTCGCAATTTAAATATAACCAACAACGAAGCAGGGTTTGTCCTTGGTATCGGTTTTTTATAGAAATTGGATTCTATTTGAAGTCATTACGCCACTATCCAATGAACTCGCACGTGCTCTGTGCTATAACAAATGGAATGAAGGGAATCTCATCAATACAGAAATGGTAATTACAGTAATGCCCTAATTAATCGACTCCTTAACCACAGCAGAATTATGGGTAACTTTTCAGGATTTAGTCGGAAATATAGCTTTTTGCTGTTGATATATGGCAACAAGCCACATTTCCGACTAAATCCTGAAAAGTTACCAATAATTCTGCTGTGGTTAAGAAGTTGATTAATTAGGGCATTACTGTAAATGATAGATCTAGAGACATAAATCCGTTAGGATTTCCATCGGCTTTTCAAAGAGACTGTGATATGCCGAGTGTTATGATTGGAGAGAACATGCGAATGCTATACAAAAACAAAACGCTTGTTCCCATTGCAAATTTTCTGAATAAATATCCCCGAAAATGTAACTCTTAATAAACTTCACTAGAGCAAAAAAAGAAATTCAGAACAACTTGTTCTTGGAAAAAGTTATTTCTTGATTACAATCCTATTTTCAACATTTAGAAATGTAACAAGATACCTGAATTATATTCCAAATAAATTCTTTTTGCGAAGTTCATTTAATGAACAGCTGGCATAAAAAGGTAAACAAAAAAATTGTATACTTTGGGACATATTATGAGGTTACGATTGGACAGACATCCAAAACAGTGCAACCCTCTAACTTAAGTCAAAGTCAAGTGTAATAAACTAAGGTGATCCAGTGTAGAAATATCTCAAGTCTAAGTGTGATTTTTATTCTAGTGAAAAATTGCCTAGAGGTTTATTAGCTATAAACAGCTCTACGATTAGAGCTGTAAACAATAGTTTTTGTAATATTATACATATCACATTTTCATCAATTGTTTACATGTTCTTAAATCAATCAAAATCATGATCGACAAAAAAAAATTACTGAACATGTCATCAACTTACAATTAAATATAAACTGAAAAAAAAACGGGACAAACTTTTAAGATTTTGTATCCATACAATGGGTTGTGATTCAATAATATTGATAAATTATCGTCAATGTGAATTATTCTCTAACGAAACAGACTAACGGTTACAGTCAGACGAAACTTTCACCTGGACTGAAAAGTTTTGGCAGCACGACTACTTTATATATACTGCAGAAAATATTTAGTATAACCTGAACATTACTGATCTACAGTAATGCCCTAAATAATCGACTCCTTAACCACAGAAGAAGTATGGGTAATTTTTCAGGATTTAGTCGGAAATATGGCTTGTTGCCATTCATCGGAAAGCTTTCACTGAGAGCTTTCCGGTGAATGGCAACAAGCCATATTTCCGACTATATCCTGAAAAGTTACCCATAATTCTGCTGTGGTTAACCCTTTCAGTGCCAAGTTCGATTTTTGTATCAAACCCATATACCCTGTGCCAATGCATTCTCTTATATATGCGAGTCGACCATAGGTCGCCTCGCATATATAAGAGAATGCGTTGGCCTAACAATTTTTCATCATTTGTTGTTATTTTTTACAATTTTTTACAATTTTAATAATATTTTCTTATATTCTTTAACGGACTTATTTTGTAGGTTTAGTGCCAGGGAATCTTACATTTTTCATGGGCATCAAAATTATTACTATGAATACTTGGTGATGGTTTTGAGTTATAATATGCCCCTAAGGTTTTATCCAGTTTGTTTTTAAATTCGCTATAGTATGCTTAAGCATACCCCAAAAAAATTCAACTAAAAAAAAAAAAATCGAATATATATCTATATTTTTTTTAATTTTATTTTACAGACCGTAAATTAGGGCCGATGAGATCGGCCCCTGGCACTGAAAGGGTTAAAGAGTCGATTATTTAAGGCATTACTCTAATTTGACACTTGAAGATAATATCCATCTGTTCTGAAGTGGAACTCCAAGCTGAATCTCTTAGAATCCTCTTGTTGACAACAGAAAACAGGTATTAACTCAAAAACAATTTTATCCTTGTCTGAAGTATAACTTAATATCTGGCACGTCAACGTTATTCACATTGATATTATGGCTGAGCATATTTCATTATAAACGTTCCTTCCAGAAGTGTCTTCAGTGTCTAGGCTTTCAAAACACGATACGAAACCACATCTAAATAAATCCAATGAGATTCTGTCTGAATATCGGCACCAGAAAATATGGCTTTTTTTGAGGATTCTGATAACCTGGCTGGACGTGTTAGAGCTCAGCTTGTTTCGGTGCAGCCTGTCTAGGTCTGTGTACATAGGCCAGTGAGAGCATGGCTGTGTGGCCCGAAAGCACAGTTGGGTGTAACAGGTTATCGACAGGTATGTGCATGATATTCACACGACAGGTATTAACAATGAGAAGCTAGCTTCATGAATTTTTGTTGGGAATTTTTGTCTTATTATTAACTACAAGTTTCTCTAGTTTTTTCCATAGTTCTTCTCGGTCTTTATCCTTTTTCTTCTCCCTACAAAGTAAATGGAACATTAGTAAACTATTTCGCAGTTCCCACACACGCCTCGAAATAGTGTGTCTGACATTTGCAGAATGAGGTGCCCAGAGGGTGAATAGGGTGAATTTAGTGATGTTATCAAATACAGCGGACTAGCATCACCAAATTCACCCTCTAGGAACCTCATTCTCCTTAGGCCTCAACTGCTATGAGAGACCTACGATCAGATTGAGGTTCCCCAGTTGAAGTTGGTGATATTCACACATTAGTCGCCTTATTTACCTGGTATGTATTAAAATTTATCTTCTGCAAATTGGGCGATATAGAAACTGAACAATAGGGAAAAAGTAACTAAAAACAATGCTAATTTGTGCCTATATACGCTTCCCGAAGATGAGGCTTAAGCAGAATGAGGTTCCCAGAGGGTGAATTTGACAATGCTAGCCTGCCCTTCGTCACTAAATTCACCCTCTGGGTTCTTAATTCTGCAATTTCAGTAGTTGTGGAAATGCCCATTTATTTCAAGGAATAAGTATGGATTGGCACAGGGTCTTTAATGATGCACCAGTGCAGCTCCTGTCATGAAAGGAGTTAATATCTCCGCAATTTGTGTGAGATTGTTCACCAAGTGTCTTCATTGGATGCCAAATTAGAGAGGGGTGGGGTATTTTTCTATACTGGAATTTTGTGCAAAAATATGGGGTAGGTTTGGAAATGCCAATTTATTTCCAGGAATAATTATGGATTGGCACCACTTTTTGCCAAATTATGTCTGACGTGGGGTTCCAATCGCCACACTGTCTCAAGTTTGGATCAGTGATGAATAATGGGCATGGCTTAACATGGTCGCCTATGGCAATTTAAAGATGCATTAATAATAAAAAAAATTTATATAGTGTAATTCCATTGACATGCTCTAAAATGGCTTATAATTATAATACAACATGAAGTTATGGTAAGGCATTAAATATCTACAAGCAACAAAATATAAATTAATAATGCGTTTCTCAAACCAGTGAGTAATAAAAATTCCAATTAAAATGAGTAGGATCAGATGATAAAAACACTACTATCGACTTTGATATTATTAATGTCTAAATTGTTCCGAGTAAAAAATAGCAGACTGAAGATTAACCCTATACCCAACAAACCGGCCAAAACCGGCCAAATAAAGCTTCAACAGCCTAAAATATCTTCGGTCTGTCTCAATAGAACCATACAAATATGGATATCATTGGAACCGGCTCCTTGACCACATTGTGATAGTTACAGTTATGCCCTGTGCCAATGCATTCTCTTATATATGCGAGTCGACCATAGGTCGCCTCGCATATATAAGAGAATGCATTGGCCTAAAAAAAATCTTTTTTTAACACTTTTTACCATTTTTTCTTACATTCTTTAACAATTTTATAATTTGTAATGTGTTAAGCCAATGCATTCTCTTATATATGCGAGGCGACCTATGGTCGACTCGCATATATAAGAGAATGCATTGGCACAGGGCCGTTCTGTTGGGTAAAGGGTTAACCTCTTTGTTGCTATGATGTCCGTAACTATTACGGGCATAAAAGTGCACACCGTGTGCTATATGGTCCTATATTCCCTTTATATTTTCCCACTGGAAAATGACAATAATGTCAACAGCCAAGCACACGACGTCAGAACGTCATTTAGCAGCGAAGAGGTTAAAACCGAGTTTGATGAAGTGATAAGTCATTATTTCATGTCTGTCTTTGCCAATTCTGCACCAAAATGTTGGTTGAATAAATACGTTTTCAGCTGCCGCTTGAAATTGTCAACAAACACTTCGGGCCTCAACTCTATCGGCAGTTGATTCCAGTGTGAGCCCAGCATATGGAGATGATTGGACAGAGATATTACAAGGCATACAACCAGAACCATCCACTTGTGCAAAACATAAAAATATACAACATACAACATGGGATGGGTTGAAGGGGTTAATATTTTCCATGCCGATAAATACCAAATATATATAGATAACATTATTCATCATAAATTTGAATATGTAATCTGAGAATAACTTGATCAAATATTGATTTTGATAACATGTGTTAAATGTAGCTCAATAGAGCTCTGATGCAACAAAAGGTCGCTGACCAATATGTCCCTCTACGAAGGTGGCAGGTTTGAAGGATTTATGGGTTTCAATTCCCTATACTAAAAACTGTAGGAGCAATTGATTACACCAATATGATACAAAGTGCATATTCACTAAATATGTTGCACATCTTCAATGTGTCGAGAAAGGGTCAAAAACTCTAAAATAAAAAACATAAAACATTTCTAGATGTATGTCAAAAGATGGCAATAACTCTGCCAAAAATGACTCCGACTGAACTAAAAATTGCAGGTGCATAGGTTCTCATGCTGGTTGACATCTGTGCAAAGTTTTTAAAAATTGACTGGAAAATGATGGAATACAGACTCAGACAAAAGATGCGTCCCAGGATGTACGATGCTATGTCAAAATATGGCAATAACTTCATCAAAATGACTCCGACTGAACTCAAAAACAGGTGCGCAGGTTCCCATGCTGGTTGACATGTGTGCAAAGTTTTTTTTTAAATTGACTGGAAAATGATGGAATATCAGTTCAGACAAAAGATGCGTCCCAGGATGAATGATTCTATGTCGAAAAAGAGCAGTAATTCAACCAAAATGAGTCCAACCGAACTGAAAATCGCAGGTGCGCAGGTTCTGATCCTGGTTGATATATGTGCCATGTTTTTTAAAAATTGACCAGAAAATGACAGAATAGACGCTCGGACAAAGTTCCGGATGGACGAGGGTCATTTACTATATTTCTCCGACAGAATGTCAGGGGACAAAAGCTATAATTCTGATTTGTACTTATTTTGCAATCCTCAACCTTGATTATATGAATTATATTGAGAAAAAAAATGTTGGAGCCTTATAAAGTGGCCTCGAAGTTATAATAGATGTACTCCAAACATTTTGGATATTGGATGTTCTTTAATTAATTTATTGATGTCATTATATCACATGCAACTATGGGAATCAAATTTTCATATTTTCAAAACAGGACATTACATCTAATGGTATAACACTGTTAAATAATGTTTTAAAGTGTTCATTAATAAATCTGGTTTAAAAGGTAAAATGGTTAATTAATCAATACAAATTCCATACAGGTGAAGAGTGTGCCAAGATAAACCTAGATAAGAAATATGAGTAAGATCAGAAGAAAAGTATTTGAGTTATTGCATCGGATAGCAAGTGTCTATGGAATGGGTGGGAAGGGTTAATTTTTTCTAAGCAATCAATGGAAATATATCAAAACCAGATCAGTTTCGAATAGGATGCATACCCAAATTGAATTATCATTAAAATTATATATTACAAGACCAGGGACACATGCGGAGAGGCGATTAGTTAATTTCCATGATAAGAGGTGGGACAGAGTGGCCACTGTACAAATATATAAAATAACTTACTTTTGTCGTTCTGCTTTGTAATTAGCTGTTAGTTCATCAAATAGTTTACTGTTCATTTCCATGAAGGTTTTGAGTACATTGTATACAAGGGCGACAATCGTCTGATTCCAGTGTTCTTTCGATATCTTATACAGAGCAGGAAACATGATTGGCATCACATTATTTGAGTTTTCCTCTATCAGGCTCATGATATATTCGTTATTCCAGTAGTATAGTGCCCTCTCCGCAACCTGTTCAATTAAAAAAGAACAAATTAACATACAGTAATTCCCTAAATAATCGACTCCTTAACCACAGCAGAATTATGGGTAATTTTTCAGGATTTAGTCAGAAATATGGCTTGTTGATATTCATCGGAAAGCTCTCACTGAATATTGTTCAGGTTATTATCCAGACAACAAACATTTCGGACAGACAGAAACCACTCCAAGCCTTGAAATAGGGTGTCTGTCATTTGCAGAATGAGGTCCCCAGATGGTGAATTTAGTGATGCTACCCCGCATAGTGGGCTAGCATCACCAAATTCACCCTCTGGGGGACCTCATTCTGCTTACACCTCAGCAGAATGAGGTTCCCAGAGGGTGAATTTAGTGATGCTACCCCGCATAGTGGGCTAGCATCACTAAATTCACCCTCTGGGGACCTCATTCTGCAAATGACAGACACCCTATTTCAAGGCTTGCACCACTCATTTCTACAGTTCCCTGAAGATGTGCCTTGAACATGAACTGTCGTGAATAATCATGTGTATATCACTGCAAAATAATTTCTTAACCCTTTCTTAACTAGATACTCATTTTTGAGTAGTTCCCTTAGGAAGTTCGACCATATGTTGTTTGTTTGAACTTATTATCTGAACATATCCCACCAATGAATATGAGTCATTCTGCTGTTGTATTATCAGTTTTTCTGTCTGTAGTCTGCTTTTATTACTCCAAATGAGTAACAGACTGTTTCAATGTATACTTTTATCACATAATGGAAGAATCAATTTAGTATATAAAGGTAAGACAAAGGCAGAGAATGCTCTCTAGTCTAGAATATTGAGGCAAACAGGCATAACCGTTTGTAGTAGATAAATTCCATGTTTTTCCCTGTTTTTGATGGAAAGTGTGCTATTTATACTCCTCATCATATGATCACAATTTAGGATCTGGATGATTCGGATTTTGGTACTTTAGTACTCTGGTTCCTGTATTATTTGTAATAAGGAGTATGTTGTTTGTCGATATCAGGGGAGATGTAAGCCTTGCCTTGGTTTAACTTGCAAGTTTTTTTTTTTTTATTATTTCCTAAAGTATCTACGAGAATCGCAATAATATCCATGCTAGAATATGTTGCAGCACTAGTGAAACTAATTTACGGCAATGCTATTGAGAAAATAAGATACCTAAGCTATAAAGTAGAAGGAAATCAAGAACTTGGAAAACGAGTATATATGAATAAATTATTCATATGGCACTCGGACCGGTTTTGTTGCTAAATGCAACTCGTTAGTGAGATTCTGTCTGTCTGTAGTGTCCACTTACAAACTTTATAATATGAATCGTACGTGACACGTAGTGGAGCAACCACACATGCCTTTTATCGGTGACATAGTGCTAAGAATAATTTATGTAACATCACGCAGTGATCACGACGGAGATGACATGCCAACTTGACAAGACGTGTCTTGGATTGTGCAATCTTGTCTGGATTCTGGCCCCACATATCCAAAATGACGTCAGAAACCGTGTCATGACGTCTTTATTTTTATTTTTCATTAAGCTAACCAAAGAAATTGGTCTAATTGAAATTAATAGACCTAGATGTGAATTCTTCGTAAGTTGTGAATTAGTTACTTTCATTTTCATCGCAATGCTTCATTCCCAGTTCCGCGTTTTTTGCAATCTCCACACTGTTGCTAACCGGAAGTCACTGATAATTTCTCCAAAATCCATACCCGCATCTAAAAAATCACTGATGGATATAGAAAAAAAAATATGACGTCATTCACCTGCCTTAGGTATAAGCACCCTTGGTGGTTGCAATTATGCAGTATATAAAGGTTAATATAACTGAGGGCAGGGCATACCTGAAAGTGAGGACTTGACACACATCTCGATATATTCTTGAATAAATTATCCATGATTTTTTGGAACTGCGTCGGTTCTATAACATCTAGTATTTCCTCTATCTCTCCCAGGAACATGACCTAAAATACAAATATTGAGATATTAGAGAGTAATTTCTACCTGCTGAACTCACCAGTCTAACTACCTTTCTGAATCTGTAATCGACTGGGTACCATGTCAATAATATAAATCTCAGGGTAAAAGAAGTTGTCGTATTGTAAACAACATCATAGAAACTGTTATAATTTGCACTTTTTGCCATATCCACTAATCTATGAGAACATTATTATATCATGAAATGTTCCTGATAAAATCTTCACCGGCTAATATCTGAACTAAATAATCAATAGGAACATGTGTCATTTCACACAACTAAGTAATCGTGATTATTAACAGACAGACAAATGTCAACCCATGGCAATAGCTCAAACTTTGTCAAGTTAAGCTGGAAAAAAGGTGCGATACAAAGTTCAGGATATGATACATATCACAATACTATACCGTTCACTATCCAAATTGTTTTTAACACACCGTGTAAGTATGGTTTTATTAACGAGATCGGACCTTTCTATCTATGGATATTACCACCTTTTTCAATATTTTATTTGTGGTGATGAACTGTCAATGCTCGTCAATCTCTATGAAAATTAGTTTGAAATTAGCTTGATGCTCCTCCTCAATTACTCAAGGGTCGTCCCATTCTCCTGTGGGTTCCCCGTTCATTTTACATAACCATCAGCAGCAGTATAATCTAGCACGATAAAGTGCATACACTATCATTCAAAATTAGTTGGCTTATTCTGGTCGAGAGGGGTGTTGGGTGTCTTCACTCTGATAATAAAATATTTCAGGGCACTGTTGTGGTAGATTACATCACCAAATATATCCTTCATCTGAAGTTTGAACAAGTATCCCCCACCAAGGTGGCTTTCGGTTGAGGTTTACTAATTTTCTGATGTAGCTTAATTCAAAAGATGTCTTAATCTGGCCTGTGATGACTGAATATAATATGCATGAATCACAAACACTATTGAAATCAGTTCATATTTGTTATCAAGCAAGACAGACCAAAATCACGAAAAGACAAACTAAGGTCGATAACACAGACAAAATGAAAATTTAACCAACATCACTCTTTTGTAAGCATTCATGATGGGAAACTTCCATATCAAATTTCATTCAGATCCGATAACCCATGGCTGAGACATCTGCATGAACAGACAAAAAGAGATGATGTCCAGATAAACGAGGATAACGCTAAAATGGAAAATCGTGAACATCATTTGCACCTGTTTTAAAACAGTCATGATGGTAAATCTCCATAACAAATTTCATTTACATCCCATAACCATTGGCTGAGATATATGCACGGATGGACAAAAACCCCACATTTCCAGATAAACAAGATGGCTGCTGGTGGGTACATTTTAATAAAAAGTTTGTAACAAAATTGACAGCTCCCATCTAGAGCAACCTCAAAGATCCATATATGAGTTTTGGTGATGATCAGATGAGGGACGTGGCCTTTAGGGTGTGCCGAAAGATTTAGTCATGCAAACTGTAAGGTCCTTTTTCAGGCTAAGTCCCATTACTTAATAAGGGTCGTAACTCTGGAAAATATCAATGGACGAAACCCGCAGTTTGTAAATACCCTTTCCCCTATGATGGTTCATCAACATAATAAAGATCATTAAAATCTGACACACAATGACCAAAATATAGAGCTTCAAAGTTGTTACTGATGGATCGCTCGACGAACGGAACCCATTTCTCTATACCAGTGACCCAATTATGTGGCAACACAATTGATAAAACAGCGTGACCAAGTTTCTTTTGATACTCCACAAATTGGACTGTGTTCTATCTTGTGAAGTGGGTGAAGTGTAAATAATTATGCTACACAGACACAGTTGATATTTCTACTGTGTGACACCTACACTGACTATTCCAACAGCTCTCAAATTTAAGAAATATACCCCATGGCAAATTAAATGCTGTGGCATGTTAGATTCCACATGTTTCCACAGCATTTCTCACAGCATTGTTTTTCTGTGGGCAATTTCGAGGACTGATTCCATGACGGGATAACATCAAAGAACCCAACGTTGTTTGAAAGTGATGTGAAGCTCACAAATTACATTTTATGAGTTTCTTAAATGCCAAAATGGACGTCGTTTTGATTTTTCACACGATTGGTGTGACGTCAGTTCATTCATGGTTTTGAACCAGTCAACGATGTCACGAGCGCCTTGTATCGCAACTGCAGTAACGATACAGATGTTTTTATCGCCAATTCGTTATCGCCAATTTTATCAGGGAATTTCATTGGAAATGGTAGATAAATCAATGTATCATTACACTCCTAATTACTGATCCAAATACTCACTTCTTTCTGAGAACATGTTCTTGGCCAGAACTTCAAGAGTCCTTTGATCACCTGTGAGGAAACAAAGATAATGTTATCACATTATTATTCCATATGTCCCTATAATGAATTAACTGATTTGACCAGATAGCATATGCTTTGATTATATGTCGACTGGATTGATAGAACTTCTTTATGACATGTATTGACGTTTTCAGCTCAAATTATACCTAAACAAGACCATCGCTAGAGCATGGAAAAATATGACTGTGGTAGTTTCAACAAAGGGCTATAACTCAGGTGAAAATTGGCAGGCGTAACCCAAATTTGAACTTGACCTGTATTTTGGGCTAGTAAACTCAGATACCAAATCTCATTCCATTCAGTTCAGACATACTAATGTTATGATCTGGGAACTTGACCTGTATTTTGTGCTAGTAAACCCACATACAAAATTTCATTCCATTCAGTTTAGAATTGTTAAAGTTATCACCCAGAAACAAAAATTGAGTGCAAATTCCAACAAAAAGGGCCTGTAACTCTGGTGACAATTGGTAGGCAAACCAAATTTTGAACTTGACCTGTATTTAGTGCTAGTAAAAATTCCATTCATTTAAGATATACTAAACTTATAATCTGGAAATGAAAAAAGCTAACGGATAACAATAACATAATTCATCACGTATTTATTTCAAAACAGGCATATAAAAATTTCTCAGTCCACCTTTAAACTTAAACATATGAGATTGATTGTTACCTTATATGAATATTAACCCATTCTTTACTAAATTACTCATGGACGAGTAGTTCTTTTAGAAAATGTTCAGATAATAAGTTCAACAAACCAGTCACAGAACATTTGTTGAACTTATTAGCTGAATATTTCCCCATCAATGCACAGGAATAATTCTGTGCTTGTGTTACCTGGTTGTCTGTCTACTGTCTGCTTATATTTCCAGATGATAATAGAACATTCCAATGTCATAAAGTTATTATACAATGTTGTGTACAGTATGTGTTTTTCTTGCACTCGTCCAGGTTGTGGTGAAAAGTCATATTGAACGAGATGCGTAGCGTCGAGTCCAATATGACTTTTCACCACAACCTGGACGAGTGCAAGAAAAACACATACTGTACACAACATTGTATAATAACTTTATGACATTGGAATGTTCTATTATTCATCTGGAAATATAAGCAGACAGTAGACAGACAACCAGGTAATACAAGCACAGAATTCAAGTCCAATATGACTTTTCCCCAGATTATCATGTGACTGCTTTTGCCCAGTCAGAAAAAGTGTTATTAAAGGGATGGATAATAATATAAAGTTATTATACAATGTTGTGTGCAGTATGTCTTTTTTTCTTGTACAAGTCAAGGTTGTGGTGAAAAGTCATATTGGACGAGACAAGCAGTGTCGAGTCCAATAAGACTTTTCACCACAACCTGTACGAGTGCAAGAAAAACACATACGAGTGCAAGAAAAACACATCCTGTACACAACATTGTACAATGATACTCTATAAAAGCCTGTATTTGATCATCAGAAAGCATGATTTGGAACAGTTAACACGGATGTGAACAAAAAACTCAATGCGGAAGTGAAACGTCTGCTAAATCGACCAGTGTTGCACGCGCATCACAATCTCCACGATTCATTTCGCAATAGAGTTAATTCGTGATGTCACAGCATCCCGATAAAAAAGACATATTGCACACTCGGGAGTCCAATATGACTTTCGGGAGTCCAATATGAATTTTTCACAGATTATCATGTGACAGCTTTTGCCCAATCAGAATAAGTGTTAGTTAAGGGATGGATAATAAATACCTTTATAACAGAATGGGAGAATCAATTCAGATAAGAATTGGATAATAAATATTCATGAATGAATTATCAATAAGACTTACATCTTCTGTCAGAGTGGCATCTTTTTCCAGAAATTGTACGACACAATATGCAAGCTGAAAAATATTGAAAAGCTCATTATTTGACGTGGTACAAATGTCGTATCCCGGCCTCAAAATATGGTGCTGGAGATTTGCAGAATGAGGTACTCAAGAGGGTGAATTTAGTGACGCTACCCCGCACAGTAGGCTAGCTTCACCAAATTCATCCTGGGTGATCTCATTCTGCATGGACTATTCTGCAATGTGCGACCTGGACACATAATTTACTTCCCAAATGGTGAAGATGGTGATGTGCACCCATTGGGCACCTCGTTTATGCATTGTGTTGTCTCCAAATTTGGGGATATAGAGAAACTAAACTAAAACAGAAAAAGAACTTTTAGAGACATTTCTAAAGAAACTAAAAATTTGTTGATTTGATAATATACTTTCCAGAGAAGATGACGCCTAAGCAGAATGAGGTGCCCTGAGAATGAATTTAGTGATGCTAGCCCACTCTGCAGAATAGTGTTACTAAAATCACCCTCTGGGGACCTCAATCTCTAAATGTCGAGCACCATATCTTGAGGTCTGGTGTTATCAGAGTGCAAACTCCCTATTCAACAGGAACTTTGATGGTGGAAACTAGTTGCTCTAGTCAATGTATATGTCAGATTGCACAGTAAACAGGACTTGAAATAGTGTCTGACATTTGCAGAATGAGGTCCCCAGAGGGACAACTTCCCGGCGGAGAATATAATTTCTATGCTATCAACATACAAACTTGTATGCTATTTACTGTCTTACATTATCTAGAATAGCTGAAAGCTAACTGTTTGTGGATATTCTGTGATAGGCCTATTCTGTGATAGGCCTGTGATAGTCCCTAAAATAGTCATTCTGTGTTCTGTTTTGGGGTCTGCTAATTGATTTGGTTGTCTGATTCGATTCAATTACGGGATACTGGTGTGTTTTTTTGTGATTTCAGCAATGTACCGGGCGAATATACTGTGGCAAATTTAGTTAATGGGCGACAGCAGACTTAAAAAGTTATTTTCGTTAGATTTGAGATGTTCAATGGCAGAGAGTGAGATTCCAACACATGACGTTTTCATACCAGTACACTACAGTTTGAGCACACCATCACTGGGTTAGGGAGAGAAGAGCAATTGATGTATTATATAGATGAGATACTATACCTGTGCATGATACATGCTTAGACTCCTTGATTTATGCAGCGGTATTAATATTTTAATAAGGAACTGCTTGTGCTCAGACTTCAGAGGTAATGCAAAACCATTGATGATGCTGAAAACAATATTTCAATGAATTAGTTATAAGAAAAACAATTGTTGATGCTGAAAATTTTGTACTGCCTGTCAAAATGACAGGCACCAAATGGTCATTTCAAAATAGTGCCTGTCAAATTTTCAGATGTACTGTATGAGACAGTATTTAAATTTCCAATCACCATATTGGTCAATGATGTGCACATTTTAGTGAGCGTCCAATCGCCACCTGGGAAAAAGCCAACAAAATGTCCAACAGATACAGAAGTTCACTGGACATAAGCTATTTTTCGTGGGACAACAAAATAATCAGCAAATTCTAAGTCGAAAAGGAGCATAAAATAAGAAATGGTCGGACCGAAATCTAAATTCGAACTTGACCTGTGTTTTCATGTGATTAATCCACATACTAATTTTAAAGCGATATCGGGTAACTTTAAATTGAGTTATCATTCGGACAACAAAAAAGTCCAAAAAGGTCATAACTCACATCAGAAATAGCTGGACCAGACCCAATTTTTGAACTTGACTGATTTGTTATATGAAGACCACTTACAAAGTTTCATAAAATTCTGCCAACGATTTTTCGAGTTATCAACCGGACGGACTGACAGACAGACACCTCTCATTTCTCTAGTCCCCGATATTTTCGGGGAACAATTAGTACCTACCTGCCTAAGATCTCCAACAGTTCTCCTACACCATTAAACTGCTCTGTTTCATATATAAACCTACAAAACAGTGAACAAAAATCATGCAACAGAGAATAAATGATTATTCAAGAGAATTGACAAAATAATCAAATGTTTCTACCTTATTGGCTATTTTTTTTGTCAAAGTGAAGTAACTGATATATATGTACGTTACAGAAATGCTCAAAACAAATTTGAAGTTTCAAAAAGTTATCTTTGAAACATCTGTATTTTAGAGCTTGGATTTTATTTCAAATGGTATGTAATATTACAAAACATAAAATATTTAAATAATAACTCTTAACTCAATTAAGTTAAAAAGTTTTAAGATTAAATGATATATTTATAATATACATTGTGAGAATTTAAGAAATTGCTGCTTGCATGATAAAACTAAAACAATGATACTTATATTGAAAATTGTCCAGAGGGACATTTGTAATGACCATGAAAATCCAAATGGGTATGTTTTTGTTATGTCAGAGTAGTCATTTATTATCATCATCATTTTGATCGAAACAAGTCATCCGACTTTTGATTCCAATACATATACATATAGTTTACAAATGTAAGTATTTGAAAAAAATTACATAAATAAATGCGAATCAGTTATCATCATACTGATATTTCAGGCTATAGAAATATGAGTCAATCATTGTTTTAACCCTTTCAGTGCCAAGTCCGATTTTTGTATCAACCCATATTTCCTTGATCATTTTTCAAATTTATTGATTATAATAATGTGTTTCATTGATGGAAAGAGCTCAAAGAGCTCTTTCCATCAATGTATCACATTATCTTAATCAATATATTTGAAAAATGATCAAGGAAATATGAGTTGATACAAAAATCGGACTTGGCACTGAAAGGATTAAAGTCTTTCAGCGATTGTGCCTCTTCAATAAAGTCTGGTAGATTGTTCCAATTTATCACAATGCGCTGTGAAAAGAAATATTTACCAATGTCTTTTCTGGATTGACACAACTGTAGTTTCTTGCTATGTCCACGTGTTGATTTATATTGTGCTTTACAAAAGAACTGTTCCATGTTTACATTATACAAGTTTTCCAAAATTGATAGGTCTCGATGAGGTCTCATTTTAATATTTTATATTTAACAGACATCAGATTCAACTTTATAAACTGCTCTCTGTATCCCAGTTTTCTCAGTTGGGGGACCATTTTTGTTGCTCTGCATTGTATACTCTCCAAAGAAACAAAATGGTAATTGAAATGACGATTCCACGTTACAATATTCAAATATTTAGAACAAACCTGAGAAATATATTATTTATTTGTTTGCGGATGAATGCTCTTAGTCCTAAGAATTTCCCATATATCCGATGCAGGACCGTCTTCAGGAAGTCTCTTTCTCTCGGGTCCTCACTGTCAAATAATTCTAGCAACTGAAATAAGAACAAAAAGGAAACTTATATGCATGGTTTCAGCTAAGGGTTGGGGAATGGTACCCCTCTAGCCACCGGGGTTAACTCTCAATTCATACAACTACTGGTAGTATGTGGACCAACAGACCTTTCCAAGTTTCAATAAGTGTCAATCAAATAATTATTAGCGATATTTTTCTTCCAATCAGCGATTGAGCCGGTCGCATGCCACATTGAAAATTCTTTGTTCACCCTAATTTTGATATCCGCGCATACATGTCAGTGTTAAATTCCCTATTTTCAAACAACTTTTTTTTTTTGGTCAAAACGTAAAGTACTGAAATTTAGATTTGTGTAATAATGTTGGAAATTCATTAATGATTATAAATCTCTTTTTCATTTTGTGTGACAGTCGTAATATTTTTCACAAAAGAAGATGTAAAGAAATCATGATCTCAAGTGCATATAACATATATCCAGTGCTGTAAAACTAATTAAACTGTCTCTGCAGATGCCTTGTCTACAAGCAACTGTCAGCTGCTCCCACTAATGAATATGTGTGGAAAGCTTTATTCTCAGAAAGCTGGACAGCACCCCCCCCCCCCTCTCTAATATATACATCAAACTAAATGTCATTATATGAATTTTGCTTGTTGCCCACTTCAGAAAGTGTCACAAAATAGATATAACAGTATAATAGACAACTCTTGCCCTATAATAAAATTAAAATTTCTTTTCATCCAGTACAAATGTAAGCACATAAAACAATTACTGTGTTTATAAACAGATCAAGATACAGTATCCTTTATGTTAATTAGAAACCATCATAAAACGACCTGAAATACAACACTTGGCCTATTTATAAGCTAGTTCGAAAAAAGGCGATAAATATTGTGCAATTGCAAAAAATAACTTGGATTTTGAAAAAAAAGACCACGTTATGGTGAACAGTCATACCAAATTTCATTGAGATCTGATAGCCCATTTGGCATTGAGATATTTGTATGATCAGACAAAAAATAAACATTTCCAGATAAACGAAGGAGTATAACTCTAGAATGAAGAAGGCAAACAGCACGATTGAAACTTCAAAGAAAGCCCTTATGATGATGAACATACATACCAAACTTCATAAAGATCAGGCAGATGGACAAAAGATCATCATTTTCAGATAAACAAAGATGAATAACTCTAGTACGAAAAACACAAACAAAACAAATGAACACTCCCCTGATTGTCCTCATAGTGTTGAACATCCATACCAAATATCATTGAGATCCGACAATCTGTAGTTGAGATATCTGCTCAGAAATACATGTACAGCAGATCTAATTTTTCAGATACTTTACTTGTATTTAAATTCATGCAGTACTATTTTTCGTGCACCCTTCGCTGACAAACGTTGGACACTGAATACATATAGGCCTAAATTAACATTCGGTCAACTATTAAAAAATTCAAAACCATTACTCAATGCCAAGCGACGTTCAACGCATGGTAATGTCAACGATGTTGAAATGCTTGTTAGAAATACACATATTCTAGACTGCATGTGCATGAAAGCATGTCCCCCTATTCACCACCCTGGAGTGACACCATGACCATACAGTCTGAGTTAGTTATGTCATCACAACCTGCAGCAAAGTGTTTATTTTTCTGAAGTCAGTTGCCTTCGCGGTTGTGGCTTTCAGTTTTCAAGTTCATTTCACTGATGTCCAGTCCATAACTATTTCAATATCAGAATAATTATTTGGAGCATATAAACATCCATCATCGCAACAAAATGACGATGCTGTTATGATAAACATGATGTAAATCTGCCGTGATTGTGTTTAATATACACATATATCTTCAGAAACTACTAAGAACTGAAACTCTAATCAGATCCAAGCCTTTTACAAAATTATTTTTGTCAGTTTTGAATTCGCGCAGATAGGTGAGCGAATTTCAAGTGCGCAAATTCAAAACTAAGCGAAAAATAGTACTCCGCAAATTTAAATATGAGTAAGGTAAACAAAGATGAATAACTCCAGAACGGAAAGCCCGAACAAACCGATTGAACACTCCTCTGAATGTCCTCATAGTGGTGAACATCCATACCAAATTTCACTGCCCAGGCAGTCAGAAGGAAGGATGGACGAACAGACGAACGAACGAACAATCGGATCAGACACAATTAATCCAGCGTACCCACCATTTCCTTTGGTCATGGGGGTATATTTAATTTGAACCTGAAAATATGTGATGTGCTGTGCAGGTCCCAAAATATGGTGCTGGACATTTGCAAAATGAGGTCCCCAAAGATGAATTTAGCGACACTACCCCAGACAACGGGCTAGCATTCACTAAATTCACACTCTGGGGCAGAATTGTGTGAATATTGTCACAATTACAAGATACAATCTTCATTTTATCTTCTGGTGAGAACTCTAAAAATATGGCGATATGGTCCATAGTCCACCCCTGGATTGGATCATTCCAGGGTTGTCCAGTCCACATCTCTAATTCACAACTACTGCACTCCGCAAAGTTTGTGCACTCTTTAAAACAAGCCAGGCATTGGTGGCCAGAACTGGGACATAAAGAGTTAATATCACTCACCTGTAGCACAAATTTCTGATCGATATATTTCTTTGCTAGAGCGGGCTGGAAGTCGGGAGATTCTAGAAACCGCAGAAAAAATTCATACACCAACTGAAATGAGATGACATGAGAATGATTGAAATAAATCGCATATTCGATTCGTGCCAAACAAACATGATACTACCCTGTGATCTATTAATAGCTCAAAGTACATGTATTCAGAAACCAATTTACATGTATGAATATGATTGATCCAAAGTACAGCCATTTTAACTCTATAAAAGTACACTTATAAGCACCATACTTATTTTATTTTTCAATTTATGCCACCAGTGTGATGGCATTATAAGGACAGTGTATGATGCCAAAGGCCACCAGTGTTATCCTCTGAATTGCCATAAAAAAAATTCGCCAATAACACACATTTTCGATTCTGTATTTATGAAATGCCAGACACCCATATCCTATCCTATTAACCCTTTCATGATGGGAGCTGTGCTAGTGAAGCATTAAAAATACTGTGTCAATACAAAACGTCAGAATGTCAATTATTGATTCTTTCACATGCTTCATTTCTGATAGCTTTCCTGAGTCGCATAGTCATATTGAATGATAAAATGAGGGTAGCTGGTCATTAGGTAAAAAATTAATATAAGGCCAATATAGAAACATTCCTGATTTATATTCCCTCTCAACCCTATTTTTAAAGGGGTACTGTACACTAAATCCGGCCATTTATGGGACCATCTACTTTTATACTCAACAGAATATACGCAACAAATGAATGAATTTGAGCCATGGATTAGTGCATATATTCTGTTGAGTATAAAAGGAGATGGTCCCATAAATGGCTGAATTTAGTGTACAGTACCCCTTTAATCACCTCCTCAATTTGTTTTTATTTGGATATCTGTTATGTTATCTTTTTTCTCATGCTTTAAAAGTCAAATTTAACACATTAATCAGACTATTTTTTTATCTAATTGGACAATCTAAATCACCTTGTATTATATAATACTGCTTCAATATCTAGAACCATCCATGACCATTTATGTTATGAAGAATAAAATATAAAAAATAAAATTTGCTCTAACGCCCGATTTTTCTGAAAAAGTTGGATGTAAATCTATCAGTTTATTTATATTGGCTTATTAAAACTACATGTAGGTGATTTTCAAGGAAAATTCACAGAACTTCAATTATTGCTTCTTTCACAGAAAAAAAAGAGATAAATTAGGCCAATCCAGTAGGAGGAGATGCATGGGAGATGAAGATGTCGTAGCACACCAGAACAGAGTTCATAAGCCGATAGATCAATAAAATGAACTCCATGACATTGCCAGGATTTTCATAAATTTTCCAAGACCTCAAGCCAATGAAATTCCCTAACTTTTCCAGAATTTGCTAAGCAGAATTTCAGTTAAATGTATTATAGAACTGAAATAGTTAATATTAGTTTTATCTACTAAAATCGTCTAGCAATATTGACATTTTAAACACACGCATCAAATTCAAGGATAATATTTAAAACCAGACCGACAGCTGAGAGGCGTTGATTTTCCGGAACTTTTCCATAACAAGTTTAAAAAGGCACCTTTTTCCATAATTTTTGTGTTATCCCAAGCCAAACTTCATAGGCGGGGGATAACAAGAACACCTTAAAGCACTATTCACCTCGCTGATTGACTGAGTCATTGGGCACTCCTAACACATACATGGGAGTACAATAGTACTAAACTAATAGTATTCTCAAATTAAATCCATGGTCCTGAATGCAGACAATAAATCTATTAAAAGTAGTTCAGACCAAGTCCAATGTTATCACAATTCTTCTCTGCACGGAACAGAATCAATGAGAGAAGCAAGCCTGCAAATAGTGTGTCTGTCATTTTCAGAATGAGGTCCCCAGATGGTGAATTTAGAGATGCTATCCCACACAGTGGGCTAGCATCATCAAATTCACCCTCTGGGGACCTCATTCTGCTTAGGCCTCATCTTCCGGGAAGTATCTATAGTCTCAAATTAACATTGTTTTTAGTTATTTTTTCCATTCTGGGAGTTTCTATATCCCCTAATTTGCAGAAAATAAAATACATAATCGAGGTGACTAATGGGTTAAGTTCCGGTGAACTTCAACTGGGGAACGTCAATCTGATCCTAGGTCTCCCATAACAGTTGAGGTCTAAGCAGAATGAGGTTCCCAGAGGGTGAATTTGGTGATACTAGCCCACCGTGCGGGATAGCATCACTAAATTCACCCTCTGGGGACCTCATTCTGAAAATGACAAGACACACTATTTGCAAGCTTGGAGAGAAGAATTGGAGAAGGGCCAGATTTGTCGACCAGAGTCAATTCCACATTTCCCAGAATGTGTGCATAGTGCCACAAGCCATCATCCACACAATCCCCATGTACCTTAATGTCTGGAACAATTATTTTCTCTGACCAGCATGGGGAAAGACAGGGTAACAATTACAGTACGATGTGACGGAAGTGATGAATTGACTAGATAGCTACGATCAAAGACAAATTCTCTTGATGGGCTCCTACCGTGTGACCTTAGGCTCCTAGATTGACTCTCCCCATGTGAAGTCATTTAGTCGGAGAATTCTCCAGAACTTGTGAAAAAAAAGACACATATGTAATTGGGGAGGAATAGTCTGTGTGAATTAGCAGAGCTCCGTGATTTATTGATTGCAATTCCAATATTGACGTTTTGGCGAACTTATGTTTTTCATTCAACAAGGTTCTGTGTACAGAACATGAAGTACTATGGACTTATAACAATCACTTTTACTTGTAAACTATAATCATTCCAAGAAATCTAGATATGCAGCACAAGTATATATAAATGTGCATATTTTTTAATAGTCTGCCGGGTTCACACTGTCATAGGCCAACTGGCCAATTTTTCTCGAAAAAGGCCAAAAGAAATTTCATTTGGCAAAAGTTGTTTTTTTTACCCCAAAATCCGATTCAAAAACCCAAACTGATTTTGTAACGGGAGCAACATGAGTGAGAGTGAGAGCTTTCCGATGAATGGCAACAAGCCATATTTCAGACTAAATCCTGAAAAGTTACCCATAATTCTGCTGTGGTTAAGAAGTCGATTACTTAGAGCATTACCTTGAAATAGTGCGGCTATCATTTGCAGAATGAGGTTCCCAGAGGTTGAATTTAGTGACTCTATTCCAAGGTTAAACTCCTGCCTCTATTTATAGGCTCACCCCCATATTTTTGAATAATATTTATACTAATGAGTGCTTACTTGATTCTCATTGATTCATTTGTGGGGATGTTCAGCTAATAAGTTCAACAAATGGCTTATTATTATCTAAATATTAATACAAATGTATACAATCTGAACATTTCTACAATTGAAGAATATATTCAATTCTTTCCTATAGGTTATAACAAATAAATACCTAGGTTATCATCAACCTTTTTGAGCTTTCGGCCCACCTCAGATTAATTTATTCTCGTTATACATGTATACTGATAGTGCTGGGCAGTATTTAGTCGTAAAAATATAAGGAGTGGATCATTTAGGGCATTACTGTAAATCACAGTAAATGGGTAACTAAAATAACTATTTATTTACCTGTAAGTGAGGCCATGAAGCTTCCAATGCTGGGTCATCTTCTTCGGGGTCGAAGTCAGGATTATCATTGGGTGGAAGTGTTCTAAATATATTGCATGCAATCTGAAAAGAGATGTTATCAAGATGTTACTTCCTTTCTTTCATACATGTATTCCACAACTATTGGCATGAGGAACATGTACTCAACAGAAACATAACCATTGATTACATATTGATGTATATGAATTGAGGAATACAAGCCAGAACTACATCACCCTGTTGAAGTCACCAAGAGCGATGGTGTACATTAAGTCAACAATCCGCTTCTGGTGATGTCCCGATAATTACCGGTTTTCATCAGAATTAAATCACAATAATCATCAATGAAGGTCACAGTGAAGGGTTGAACTTGGGTTGAATAAATACAGAACACAACTTGCATCTGCTATCATTAAATATATTTTTGCACCACCTACAACTACAGGTATTTCAATAAGAGATTCTCGATTAAAATCTGCATTGTTTTCTGTCTATTTTTTAAGAAATGAGATATAGGGCACTGTTTTATTGAAGAATAAAAGGGCACCGACCACGTGTCCCCCCGAAAAGGTGTCTTTTTAGTAAGGATAGCATTTTTTAACTCTGTCAAAATTCATCAGACTGAAACCAAATTCAAACTTGGCATTTGTCTTCTGAAATTTGAACCATGTACCAAATATCAAGAGGTTCAGTTGAATTTAAAGACATGTTGTGGACTTGTTCAGGTGAGTGAAACTGATAAGTTAGTACTCAGGTGCTATGCCAACTGTGGGAATGTAGCATTCTACTAACATTGCCGAAAACCTCAAAGACATCGACCATACAACTCCATAGATATCATCATCTGAACTATGCTTAATTGTAAATATTTACATCACGATTCTGGACGCAACAATCGGCGATAATCTAACGCAAATGATTTTGCCATCGAGAGTCATTGCATTTCATTAATATTTAAGAATGACGGTGTGTGTGCTGCAAATTTGGTTTAATATTCGTAAAAATAACTATTTGAGCAAGATTATACTCCATTTCTATGTGATCACCCAACCGGAGTGTTTCACATCACTTTAAAAACAATCAGATAACTAAAAGTAAAGTTATCATCTGGAAACCCAAATAATCAACAAATTTTAACCCGACAAGGACCATAACTCTGGCAAAAATGGGCAGACCAAACCAAAATTTTAACTTGGACCTATATCTTCATGTGGTTATTCCACATACCGAACATATTCAAACTTGAACTGTATTTAGAGCTGATAACCTGACATACCAAATTTGGTTCAGATCCGATCACACAAACTAAAGTTATAATCCGGAAACCTCAAAAACAACAAATTTTGAACAAAAAGGGGCCATAATTCCAGCAAAAATTGGCAGACCGAACCCATATTAGAACTTGACCTGTATGTTGAGCTCATAAACTCACATTCCAAATTTGGTTTCAATACGATAACCCAAAATAAAGTTATCATACGGAAACCTTCAGGACGACAGATTCTAAGTCAAAAAGGGGCGATAACTCTGGCAACAAGAGCTACGCTGGGCGTGCAAAATACGCCCTCTCTTGGGTCGGCGGAAACTGGTAAAAAAAAAGGGGCATAACTCTGGTAAAAATTGGCGGACGGAACTCAAATTTGAACTTGAGATGTGTTTTGGTGGGAGAAAGTAATATACCAAATTATCATTGAATCCGATAAGCTCTAGTAAAGTTATCATCCGGACAACAAATTTCAGGGATTTTCTAAGTCAAATTACGTCAAATAAGGGGCATAACTCCGGTGAAAATTGGTGGACGGAACCCAAATTCAAACTTGAGCTGTCTTTTCTCCTAATAAACCCGCATACCAAATTTGATTGAAATCGTCAAAATTACGTCAAAAAAGGGGCCATAACTCTCGCAAAAATTATCGGATTAAAACAAAATTCGGACTTGAGCTGTATTTCGATATATGTAATCCACAAAAAAACGGGTTTTGTGTATAAACATTCCAAAATCGAGTTATCATCCGGAAACCAAAAAACATAAGAAAAACTGGGGCATAACTCTGCCAAAAATGGTCGGACAGAACCCAAGTTCGAACTTGACCTGTGTTTTGGTGGGAGAAATGGTGGGAGAATATACCAAATTTGGATTCATTCCGATAAACTATACTAAAGTTATCATCCGGACAACAAATTTCAAGGATTTTCTAAGTCAAAAAACGTCAAATAAGGGGCATAACTCCGGTGAAAATTGGCGAGCGGAACCCAAATTCGAACTTGAACTTACTTTTCGGCTAATAAACCCACATACCAAATTTTATTAAATTTGGTTCACTCTAACTAAAGTTATCATCCGGAAACCAGGTTAACGGACGGACGGACGCCCGGACGGACAGACCAATACTATAATACGGCCGTTTTTTCAAACGGGCGTATAAAAATGGGCGGTCCGAACCCATATTCGAAATGATCTGTGTTTTGGGCTGATCTGATAGCCCAAAATAAAGTTCTCATCTGAAAACTTTCTGCATGGACGGACAGACTGATGTGAAGGACACTGGCTATTTTAATAGTACCCAAAAAAAATTAATTCGGGGAAGAATTAAACGTGGCCTTTGGACGCAGTGTGTGAATAATACCAGGATTCAGTCTTCAGAGAGGTCACTTATTTGTCTGTGACAGATAAACAAGAGGTATGCAATGAAGATGCTGTGGTCAAATTGTGGCACAAGAAAATGTGGGCTTGAGTAGAACTTCAAAAACCAAATTTGATAAAAATTGGATAACATTTGTTGGAGTTATCGTGCTTATACGTGGCGAAATAAAACAATTTGTAAATAATCCAGGAGGCATACCAGGTATCTCCTGAAAAAAGTTCAGACAGGATTTATTTTCAAACTCATCCAAGAGATTCATCAGTAGGAGTCATGATACCAAATTTGGTAAAAATTGAATTATATTTGTTAACCCTTTCATGACGAGAGTTGTGCTGGTGCAGCATTAATGATCCTGTGCATTCTCATATATACTGTATGCAGGTCTCTCATAGGGTGCCTCGCATATATAAGAGAATGCACTGGATTACAAGGTCATGGCAAATATTGTTAGCCAAATGAATTATCTTATATATGCGAGGCTCCCTATGGGAAACTCGCATACATATAAGAGAATGCATTGGTACAGGGTTTTCGCAAAATTTCAGAAAGCTTCAGTCATGGGAAAAAGGTTGAATTTGTTACACAACACGACCAAAAATATTTGTCTCTACCAAACAATGTACCAAACACATTTGCAGGCCTGTATCAGGGTTCGCGCTGCCGCTTGCCAAATTTGCCAATGGCAAAAAATATTTTCATTTGCAAAAAATGTTTTCATTTGGCAAAAATTTGGGCAAGTCAGTTTTTTATGGGATGTGAACTATCTAGTCATAAAACATCATCAAACGTGGGTTATTTATTACGTGTACCGTCAATACAATGGGAAACCAAAACAAGAAATCTACCAATTTACATGTAAGGCAGTTAGCAATGATATTTATTGCTACTTTGTTATTTATTAATAGTACTAACTTGCTTTTATTGTACAGTAATGCCCTAAATAATTTAGTCGGAAATATGGCTTGTTGCCATTCATCGGAAAGCTCTCAGTGAGAGCTTTCCGATGAATGGCAACAAGCCATATTTCTGACTAAATCCTGAAAAGTTACCCATAATTCTTCTGTGGTTAAGGAGTCGATTATTTAGGGCATTACTGTAGCTCATTTTACCTGTGTCTGTGGTTAGTTTTTAACAAAGATAAAAACAAGATAATTTCCCCAAGAATACGAGCAATTAAATTTGGCAAATATTTTGGCAAGAGAAAATTTTCGTCCAGTGCCAACGCTGGCCTGTATACATTGAAACAAACGTTTTTATGCGGGGATTTGTGCTTGTTTCACTGCAATAGCATCTAGTAATCAATAACCATAAGGGCTAGCTTTCCCCATCAAACTCCCATTAATCTTCATTCTCACATCAATGTCAAAGAGCAAGATTCCACAAATTTAATTATTTCACTGTCACAGGTTGGCATACTTAGCCAGGGAGTATCCTACATATGCACTTTAAACAGCGTCACAAAGTGCAGTCTCTGTGTGTTTTAGGCGGCAATCGATTGTCAATTTTGCTGATGGGAATTTTTTTATGCTAAATTGGATATTATTTTTTTTAGTTAAAAGAACCATGAGGTTTTCTACATTCACAAACTCAACACAAATTAAAAGTGGGAATCTGGATTACATCAATCCCTGATATTAAATGCTATTTTAAAGTGCAACACTCCAGAATTTTGCTTCAATATCAAGTCTGATTATAGCGTATCTGTCATTTGCAGAATGAGGTCCACAGAGGGTGAATTTAGTGAAGCTAGCATCACTAAATTCACCCTCTGTGGACCTCATTCTGCTTAGGCCTGACACCTTCTCTGGAAAGTTTCTTTATTATCAAATTTCTATAGAAACTTAGATTCTATTTCTTTTTCAGTTTAGTTTCTCTATATCCCCAAATTGATGACACATTGCATAATTGAGGTTCCCGATGGGTGTACATCACAATATTCACCATTTGGGAACTTCAATCTGAGTCTATGTCTCCCATAGCAGAATGAGGTTACCAGAGGGTGAATTTAGTGATGCTAGCCCACCATGCGGGATAGCATCACTAAATTCGCCCTCTGGGGACCTCGTTCTGCAAATGACAGGCACACTAAACGCAGACTTCTTCAATATCACTTGTAAGAGTGGAATAAAGCAATATGGCAGTTTGAGCTAAAAAATCCACTTATAATAATATTCGCTTTTGAATTTTTCCTGGTACCGAAATACAGGTACTAGTATATCGATAAATACTTGAACTATGATTCTACTTTGAACTTGATGATTGGGTCGCAATAAAAAAACATTTGTATTTAACCGAAACAGAATGACTGGAAAAGGTACATGTATTTCTTAACATGTTACCGTATCTTAACACAAAACTATTAAAAAAATCATCAAAATTATGAAGTACCATAAACGTTTCAGAGCGACGGCAGCTTTAGATTTCCTCATGGTCTACAGTTTCAATTTTTAAGTAATCGGCTGAAAAAAATTAAACAAGCACAAACTGATCTCAAATTTATTGAAAATATAAGAAACAAACACTGATTGCGTATTAAGTTAAAACATTTAAGTCTAAATGTGATTTTCAGAATATTTTGCTTTGATCATTACATCCAAAGTTTACCGTTAAGTAATGATTAAACTTTGGTATCTAATTGGACTATATAAATGCCACTTTAACAGTACTATTTACATAACATTATTGGAGAGTCAATGACAATTAGAGGTGTGACTGTCCCAATGGGACTAAGAATACCCCTCCCCCTGTGTTTTAAAAACACTAAGATGTTTATCATGTCAGTAAACATTAAGTTAAAACGATAAAATAACAGATTCCCATTGCAGATGCATGACCCTAACCCCTAACCCTAATCCTAAACCTATTGACTGAAAAATGTAGGAATAAAAGCTCGGACAAAATAATGCATGTTGCGAAAATATTCTAAGTCGAATAAGGGGAATAACTCCACAAAAAATAGTCAGACAGATGTCATAATCGCAGGTGCACAGGTTCCCATGGTACTTAATATATGTGCCAAGTTTAGAAAACATTGAGCTAAAAATGTAGGAATAAAAGGTCGGACAAAAATGTAGACCTGAATAAAAGGTCGGACAAAATTAAACATGTAGCGAAAATGTTCTAAGTTGAAAAAGGGGGATAACTCCACCAACAAAAGTGGAACAGACATCATAATCGCAGGTGCACAGGTTCCCATGGTACTAAATATCTGTGCCAGGTTTTAAAAGAATTGACAAAAAAATGTAGGAATAAAAGCTCGGACAAAATTATACATGTTGCAAAAATGTCGAAAAAGGGGAATAACTCCACAAAACCAAGTCCGACAGACATCATAATTGCAGGTGCACAAGTTCACATGGTGGTTAATGTCTGTGCCAAGTTTCAATTACTTTAAGTATAGCTGTAAACCAGCCAGTAAAATCGGTTGGGATAATGCTGTTTTACGTGGAAGCCACTGTCACTTCACGAGGTCCAATGAGTTGGTATCATGTAAACAATGTGATAGAGATATATTTTCAGTTGCTAACTCTTGTGGAGTTCAGAATAAAAATAATATCTATGGAATAAACTGGTTTACTGTCACAATTGTGACATATTATGAAAGATATTGGGATTTTAGGTGAGGGGGTCAAGAACACTAAATACCGATATAGAAAGACATAACCACCGGACTTCAACATAAAATTACATTATCCCGAATGATTTCACAAGCTGGTTTACATGGAAGGAGACTATCTTGATGCAATGTTTAACTGACTGGAGCTTCCTGAAATTTTGCGAAAACCCTGTGCCAATGCATTCTCTTATATATGCGAGTCTCCCAAAGGGAGCCTTGCATATATCAGAGAATGCACTGGCTTACGAGGTAAATATTGTTAGGCCAATGCATTCTCTTTTAGACTCGCATATATAAGAGAACGCATTGGTACAGAATCTTTAATGCTGCACCAGCGCAGCTCCCGTCATGAAAGGGTCCTTAACACCAAGAAGTTACAGCTTCCTTTATTTAATACTAGCAGGTTAGCCCGCCACTGGCGTGGTTGGTCAGAAACATGACATTTTTTTAATTTGTTTTTTTTTAATTCTGCCTTTTTTAATTTTGTTTTCTTCCAATGAGTTAATTCTGCCTTTTTAATCAAGAGAAATGATGGTACCCGTCCCTAAAAGAGGTATGATTTACGGTACATCGGGCGGAAAAACTGACCCGATGAAAATCTCCCCTTTCCTAGGAATGACAGACATAAGAATCACACAACACACATTTTTTTGTTTTAATTGAATTTTTTGCTTTTCAATGAGTTAATTCTGCCTTTTTAATCAAGAGAAATGATGGTACCTGTCCCTAGGGCGGAAAAACTGACCCAATGAAATTCTCCCCCGTCGCTAAAATAGGTATGATTCGATGAAAATCTCCCCCGTTCCTAGGAACAACAGACATAAGAATCACACGACACGCATTTGTTGTTTTCCAATGAGTTAATTCTGCCTTTTTAATCAAGATAAATGCATTCCGGTTCCGGTGCGTTTTGCATCCGTAGTTTCGTACGCATAGGTGACCGTTTAGCAACGCCGATGGCAATAAAGAGCGTTACTCGGTTAACAACGCCAAATTTGGTCAATATAAAGAGCGTGACTGCCTTAACCCCCGCAGTACCGAGAATGGTGTTTTGATGATTGGGAGTGGAGAATGAGTGCTCAGAGCTTCTCCAAAACGCTGCGACGACGATTCCCGTTGGTTTTTACCCTTAGATGGGAAGTTTGAGCTCAATCGAGCCAGCCGTTTTCGAGTCTATAGAGTACAAATATACACACACACACACACATATATATATATACGAAGTCACAAAATATATAGTACCGGTAGAAGATGTGGGAGAGACGGAATATTTATTCAATGGTGGCGACGTGGAATAAAATACTAAATCTACAGGTTCAACTCAAGAAAGATACAGTAATACCCTAAATAATCGACTCCTTAACCACAACAGAATTATGGGTAACTTTTCAGGATTTAGTCGGAAATATGGCTTGTTGCCATTCATCGAATCTTCGATAAAATGATTCTACTTAGAACACATTTACATGAAGATATTAAATGAAAAAAATTGAAAATTTCCTAGAAATTACATTGATTCATAATTGAGGCCATGAGGGACTTGAAAATTGTTGAGAGATGGTCATTTCCCTGAGAGCTTTCCGATGAATGGCAACAAGCCATATTTCTGACTAAATCCTGAAAAGTTACCCATAATTCTGCTGTGGTTAAGGAGTCGATTACTTAGAGCATTACTGTAGCATTCTAGCAATGTCACGCTTAGATAAATTGAGTCCTTATCAGTCCAACTGCCAGTCTAGAGAGAGAAACCTTTCAATGGGGTGGTCCCGTTATTGTGTGTTATTCAGTAGGTAGACGCAATACACTCAATTCAATTGTCAGGAAATTAAAATGCCCTCATTGATTGCTTCAAAGAGGGGAAGAAAATCAATTGCCACTGAGAATTTATGTCAAGAGAATATTCAACCTGAACTAATCTTAGTTAGCAACGTTCCTATTCACCGATATGCTATAACGGATAATAAGAATGAAAGTGTCCTGGATGACGTGGCGTAAAGGGATTATCTTTTATACATGTGGTATTAAAATCAACTAATGCTCCAGGCTATTGCAAGTGGACTTGGAATGAACAGGAACATATATAAATATAGCTATATTGCTTTGAATGGCGCCGGGGATGAGAAGACAATCGACCAATATTTCCAACTCAACTTTGTGAAGTTCTATTCACACCTAGGTCTAATAATATGGTGCTGGACATTTGAGTGAGAGCTTTCCGATGAATGGCAACAAGCCATATTTCCGACTAAATCCTGAAAAATTACCCATAATTATTCTGTGGTTAAGGAGTCGATTATTTAGGGCATTACTGTACCAGTCCTTCCCCGGAGACGGGGCGTGATTGCTCTCGCACCCGTAAGCACTCACAATTATTTTCAATTCACGGGTGCTAAAATTTGCACTAGTCCCTCTTGCTTATGGTGACTGTAAACGTCAATTCAATGTTGGAACTTCACAGCCTATCCCATAATGACATTTTGTTTGAGACAACGATGTCTCAAACAAAATGTCATTGTGGGATACTGACAACCCCAATTTATTATTATATTATGGGTGCAATTGCACCCGTCTTCTGAATTGCGGCAGAAAATAAGTGCTCTCGCTGTGTTTTCCTCATGGGAAAACTGTTATACTAACTATTGTAAGCCGGGATCGAGAGAATCAAGCCTGGAAATTATAGTGTGTCAGACATTTGCAGAATGAGGTCCCCAGAGGGTGAATATAGGAGGCTAGCATCACTAAATTCACCTTCTGGGGACTTCATTCTGCAAATGCCAGACACACTAATTCAAGCCTTGGAGTTGAACAGATTCCAAGCAATCAATGTCAACATGTTACGTCAAATAGTTGCAATAAAGCATATGTTTAAAGCATATGTTTAGATGATATTCAGGCCATTTTGGCATTTTTGTGGAGGAATAATAAGCATAAAATCACAAAGTCTCTAGTTTTCTCTCCATAACGTTCAACATAAATGACATCATGAGGACGGTCAGAGGATGCAGTTCAGCAGAGAAAGTATTAACCCTTCCATGACAGTAGCTTCCTGAAATGTTCTGAAAACCCTGTACCAATGCATTCTCTTATACATGTATATGCACGTCTCCAATACTAGTAGGGAGCCTCGCATATACATGTATAAGAAAATACATTGGCCTAACAATATTTACCTTGACCGTGTAAGCCAGTGCATTCTCTTATGCGAGGCTCCCTATCGGAGACTCGCATATATAAAATAATTCACTGGCACTTGATCTTTAATGCTGAGCACAGCTCCACTCATGAAAGGGTTAAACCTTTCTTTACTAAATGGATTTACCCACTATTATTCATCTGGAGGGATGTTCAGGAAATATGAGCAGACGACAGTCAATAGAAAGTGCACAAGTAAATCTTATTCATTGGTGGGAAATGTTCATATAATAAGTTCAACAAACAACCTACATTTGTTGGACTTATTTTCTTAATATTTCTTTGAGAACTACAGTATTAAATGCCCTAAATAATCGACTCCTTAACACACAGCAGAATTATGGGTAACTTTTAAGGATATAGTCGGAAATGTGGCCTGTTGCCATTCATCGGAAAGCTCTCAGAGCTTTCCGATGAATGGCAACAAGCTATATTTCCGACTAAATCCTGAAAAGTTACCCATAAGTCTGCTGTGGTTAAGGAGTCGATTATTTAGGGCATTACTGTATTACTAAACACTCATTGATGAGTAGTTAACCCTTAGGAAATGTTCAGATAATAAGTTCAACAAACATTCTGCACTTTTATTATTTTTTGTCTGTTTACAGTTTATTACTTGTACAGGGCTCGAAATGTACACCCTCACTTCATTCACACGATTTTCGAACACCATATTCAGTTGGCTTTAATTTTAGTCCTATAAATGTATTGTTTAATTAGAAGCCATAGCAAGTTCATTGTAAAGTTATGATCAGTTGATGAAGAGCCGAGAAATATCTACTTATGTCAGTTTCAAGTCTGAGTTTAGTGTGCCTGTCATTTGCAGAATGAGGTCCCCAGAGGGTGAAGATAGTGACACTATCCCGCATAGCGGGCTAGCATCACTAAATTCACCCTCTGGGGACCTCATTCTGCTTAGGCCTCATCTTCTCTGTAAAGTTTCTTTATTATCAAATTTCAATAGAAATTTCTTCACATAGATTCTATTTCTTATTTAGTATAGTTTCTCTTTATCCCGAAATTGGCAGACGACACATTGCATAATCGAGGTTCCCAATGGGTGTACATCACAATATTCACCATTTGGCAACTTCAATCTGAGTCGATGTCTCCCATAGCAGATGAGGCCATGCAGAATGAGGTCCCCGGAGAGAGTAAATTTGGTGATGCTAGCTCACTGTGCGGGATAGCATGACTAAATTCACCCTCTGAGAACCTCATTCTGCAAATGACAGGCACACTAAACTCAGGCTTGGTCAGTTTGAGACATCTCTGAGTCGGAGCTGGTATTTACAAATCAATATGCTGTTAATTTATCTACACAGATGCCCACCTACATCATGATTTACCTTGACCTTGTAAGCCACCAATTCTCTTATATATATGGGAGGCTCCCTATGGGAGACTCGCAAATATAAGAGAATGCACTGGCACAGGAGATTTAGTTGGAAATATGGCTTGTTGCCATTCATCAGAAAGCCCTCAGTGAGAGCTTTCCGGTGAATGGCAACATGCCATATTTCCAACTAAATCCTGAAAAGTTACCCATAATTCTGCTGTGGTTAAGGAGTCGATTATTTAGAGCATTACTGTATGAATCTTTATTTATGCATCACTGTAGATACTGGACAAGATGGAGCTTCAGTATTTTCCTATTTGTCCGCATGCATATTTCATGAAGACTGACATCTTGATGAGTTGTCTGGGCCAGTCGTACTAGTATAACATAACCTCAGTTCATCAATAACACCTGCCTTGTGATATTGGCTCTGTTGATAGTGTAACTTGGGCTTATCCACCAGGTTACATCAACTATTTTCAGGCACAGGGTGTCTGTCTATATTGATTTATATATGATATAAGTCACAGCAGGTGCAAACTCATGAAATGTGACTCTTGATGAGGTTGTCAATCTTCTCAGGATTCCCTTCTCAAGAAGTTATCAGTTTATATGAAGCAATATCATTGATCTTTGTCCCCAGTAGATGACAATGATTCTCGGTTCATCACCAACGAATCCGAACTTTATAACGAACATGCTGTGGCTTCTAATTAAACAATACATTTATAGGACTAAATTCGAGCCAATTAACTTATCGCTAAATGTGTTCCTCAAAGAATTGAATTATAGATACCAATGTGAGAAGTATACCGCACGATGCCAATCAAAACAACAAGAATTTTCGAAAAACTGATTCCTTTTAGAAAAGGCTATACATATACGCACGAGTCAACACAAATAAACTTGTCCTGAAAATTTTCTCTTCACCAGTTCAACGAGAGGCCGATCACGATCGGCAGATGTTAACCCATCCCTTGGCGATAAAAATTTAATATGATCGGATAAATGAGAGTTTTGGTGTTGAATTATAGAGTATACTGTTATGTACTATTATAGACAAATGTACATAACACAAATTATTGGAATTTATGGGTCACTGGCATTTATATAAGAGAATGCACTGGTACAGGATCTGTAATGCTAAACCACCACAGCCAGCAAGTCCGTGGGTTAAATGTGTAGGTGTGACCTGGACATGGAATACTTGGGTTAAGAGAGTCCAATTTAAGTTTACAATAATAATGTGTCCTAGTATACAGATAAGCAACCTCACCTCTGACCCATTAATATCAATTATATAGCACAGCTGTCAAAAAATCACAGGAATTGTTTATGTTGAACACTGACCTCTATTAAACCAATAACAATTATAATGATATCAGACCATCTGAAGATAGAGACATCAGAAAATAATACTCCAAAGGCATGGGATGGAATTGGTGAATTGGATTTAATGTTGCTCCAAACAGATTTACCAGTAAATAACACAAGATTTTGGACAGATTTGAAAAAATTTAGTGTGGTGATTCGGGGTACCCTTGGCAGAAATATAATGATGTTAGTTTTTCAATTTTGTTTAACTTAAAATTTTTTTTTTTTTTATTATTTAAAAAAATTAAAGGGACACATTGGGAACCTTTTTCTCAACTTGTATCATAATCATCAATATCTAAATGAAAACAAATGAAAGAGTTAATGACATTTTTTTTATTATTATTATAAAAAGAATTTTTTTTTTCTTCAATTTTTTTCTTTCGAAAAAGGGTCATAACTCCTTTAGAATAAATCGGATCAAACCCATATTCGAACTAGATCTGTATTTTGGGCTGTGAAACTCACATACCAAATTTGGTTCCAATCAGATAAAAAATGTTTGAGTTATGGCAGAATGTGTGAATTCTAAGTCGAAAAAGGGCCATAACTCTGTAACAAAAACTCGGATCAAACCCAAATTCGAACTCGATCTGTATTTTGGGCTGATATACCCATATACAAAATTTGCTTCTGATTGGATAGAAAATGTTTGAGTTATCGCATTACACGTGAAGTGTCTACGGACGGACAGACGGACGGACAGACGGACGGACGGACGGACGGACGAACGACGAGTGGTCAATCCGGACAACGACACTATGTTTACCATACATGGTATGGGTAAACATAAAAACTCACTTAATTACTATACCCAAGAAATACTATTATCGCCCCAATACCACAACGCGGTCTATAGTTAGATGTCGTACCGATGTTCGAACAAAGTTCAAAAGATTTAAAATCTGGATTACTATATAAAATGAACACATTATTCGATTTATCCCTATTCACAGGTAAGTCACTGGGAGTGCATATGACGTACGAAAGACGTGTAAATGAAGTGAGCAAGATGTGAGAGAATTGGAAGAATGTAACTTTATTTATAATAACATGTACCCTGTCTGTATTTACATTCTTCATTGATGTCTGTTTATTCCAATAAAAACAATTTAAAAAAAATAAAAAAAATTATATGAAGCAATAATTACTGCAGTTGACATCCAGTGACATGCCAACAAGCCTGAGTTTACTTTGTCTGACATTTGCAGAATGAGGTCCCCAGAGGGTGAATCTAGTGATGCTATCCCACATAGCGAGCTAGCATCACCAAATTCATCCTTTGGGGACCTCAATCTGCTTAGGCCTCAGCTGCTATGGGAGACCTAGGATCAGATTGAAGTTCCATATTTGAAGTTAGTGATGTTCACCCATTAGTCACCTAGATTATGCATATTTTTATCTTCTGCAAATTAGTGGATATAGAAACTTCCCAGAAAGGAAAAAGTAACTAAAAACAATGTTAATTTGAGACTATAGATATTTCCTAGAAGATGAGGCCTAAGCAGAATGAGGTTCCCAGAGGGTGAATTTGGTGATGCTAACCCGCTCTGCGGGGTAGCATCACAAAATTCACACTCTGTCCAGAGACCTCATTCTGCAAATGTCAGACACACTAAATTCAGGCTTGTGTGCCAATGTTAAATTGTGTTTACAATATTCCACAGTAATAGAATGGCTACATGTTTGATACCAGTAGTTTTAAAGATGATATTTTCAAGAGTTCTCCTTCTTTGTATGTACATGTAATTGGTATGCTTTGAACATTTTTGCCCAAATATCTGTTCTATAAATAGCCCCTGTCCAGCAGATAAAAATTCTAATTAAAACAGATATTAATTTTCGATAGTTCGTCTAAGAATGTATAGACTATAGTGGAACTATTTTGTTCTAATTTTGCCCTTGAAAGCGGTTCACAGACCTCCTCAGTATGACTTCACCGCCTACATTTCACTATAAAAATAGTTATTTATCAAATAAAATTTTATGACATCAGAAATCCTAAATAAGTAAGTACCAATTGTTGGAATCCTTGATCATCTTAGTTATATTTAACCCTATCTACTCTAGTAATACTCATTGACGAGTAGTTTCCAGGTTTCGCGCTGCCACTTGCCAAATTTGCCAATGGCAAAAATAATTCACATTTGGCAAAAAAATATTTTCATTTGGCAAAAGTTTTGACAAGTCACTTTTTAATTCCTCAAGAAAGTTGAAGAAATATTGGTCTATCATTACCATTCATTTCAGGAAACTCTTACAACATAATTATATTAGTGGTGTTTTATAAGGTTTAGGACAAGTTAATACCTCAATTTAAGATGCAGTTAATATCATAGCATTATACCGATGGGTGAGGTATTACTAGTATTTAGTGTGGTGGTGGTATTTACATAGCTAATCCTCCTGCGATGTGCCCTTCTGATGAAGCAACCCTTTTCTATCGATATCAAAAGTCGTTCAAACCGCGAGTGTCGAAACATGAGACTTAAGGTTGCAGAAAATGATACTATCAGGGATAGCATTTGGCAAATGCTAAAATAATTTGCCAAAAAATATTTTCATTTGGCAAAAGTAAATTTCGGTCCAGCACGGACCCTGGTAGTTTCCTTAGGAAATGTTCAGATAATAGATTCAACAAATGACCATATCTGAATATTTCCCAGCAATGAATATGAATTATTCTGCTCTTGTATTATCTGTTTTTCTGCCCGTCGTCTGCTTTTATTACCTGAACATCTCTCAAAATAAATATATTCAGTTCTCTGATGGCCAAAAGATTTGCCTTTTTCTTATAAACTGAAAAAAGAGTAGCCCCAATTTTTCCTGGAAAAAAAATGCCAAATACTTACCATCCGAACTATCTCCGGATAAACTGGCTCCGTTAGAACTCCACGCGTGGCGGTGATATAATCAATGAGTTCATTTAAACATGCCCTTTTAATCTCCTTGCTTTTAAGATCAGAAACAGGGTCCATAAAATCGAACACAACGCAGCATTGCTGTAACTTCTTGATGAATAAATCCTGTTGTTCTGCCGGGACAGCATCTGTAAAAATAGACGAGGAAGTGTATGAGAAAAATTATTCAACACGCAAATTTATATTCAAACATTCTAACCTGAATAAACACATTTATTATACACTCAATGGGGATTTATAAAAAAATATAGCTGTTAAATAAATTTTGATATCCCCCAGAAGGGGTATAGAAGTTGTCACTTTCACACTACCGGTAGCTTGTGTGTGTGAGAGATTCACTTTCGTGTACAATCGTGCAGCCGGAATATTTCAAAATCCAATTTACTATTATTATTTTCTATTATATATTTTGGAACTTCTGTCTGTGTGTATGTATGTATGTGTGTTATAGACTTGAAAACTGCTCGACCGATCTGACTCAAATTTGGTATATACCAGTAGGCCTACTTTGATCCGGGAACAATATGGGCGGGTCCAATTAACTCTATATGTACTTCCGACTTTCATATTCGCAAACTTCGTCAGGCTCCATAGGGTATTATAGTGAAATCTAACATTCTGTGTCATTCTAAACTTCATGACCTTTATACGAAATTGAGTCTAACAAGTTTTGTTGAATGATTTTGTGTGAATTCCCCATGTCACGTGCAATTTCTGGAACCTAGCAGTCCCAGTGGACTTGGATCTACGTCAATCTTAGAGATAAGGCGATCTATTTATAGATAATTTGCGATAGTGTTGGGCCTATGTATTACATGTGCGACCGTTTGTTAGTATATCGTGAAGCGACTTTGCACAAAAACACATTGGGCTCTGTAAAATTTAAGGCAATGCACCTAATGGAAATGATTCGATAATATTCAAATCAGAATAGCCGAATTTGAATCGAAGTCAATCAGACAAATGAATCCGAATCAAAATTGATTTGATTCACAAGGCCCTAATTGTGCTAAAAACAATCTTTGATGTATGTGAAATTGTTGATTATGAAACATCACTATTTCCTTTTATCATAATTTTATTGTATAAATTTAAAATACATACATGTATCTTTTGGAGAGATCTCTTTCAAGTAGTTTAAGATCTTACATGATATATGTTGTTGTTTTGATTAATTCACTGATATAAATTATATGGGCCATATCAATGATATTGATGGGCATTTTCTTTGATGGTTAAGTGTAAGGTTTGAAAAATAAGCACTGTACAAGTACAGTAATGCTCTAAGTAATCGACTTCTTAACCACAGCAGAAACATGGGTAACTTTTCAGGATTTAGTCGGAAATATGGCTTGTTGCCATTCATCTCTCACCCTCTGGGGACCTCATTCTGCAAATGTCAGACACACTACATGTATATCCAGGATAGGGCCATATAGTGAACAGCATAAAGGAAATCACCTTGGAGATTGAATTTAATAACTGATAAATCTATTAAGAGACAAGTAAAGACATACTCAAAGAGGCTTAAACCTTGTGGATGGCAGCACCATGCTGTTTATTTCATTAAGAACTGTACCAAGAGAATCCCTGATTAGATAGACATGTGCCAGTTAAAGTGTAGTGCAACTAAATGTGTGAGTGTGCTCTCTCCCACTCACAACACTTCCTTGCCTCCTACAACCTGTGCACATCTTTTTATTGTCTGATGCTATAGCCTATAGCAAGATAAATTCCTATTACAGTTATATCCAAAACTTGGAATTGGAACTGGATTAAGGATTAATGATTCCCAAGTCATGACAGTTCATTGCCTCTTACTACCTGCCTGTTTTATTATTTGATACTACATTGTAGCAAGATATATTCCTATTACAGCTATATCCAAAACTTGGAATTGGAACCGGATTAAGAATTCATGATTAACTTTTTCTAACACTTAATACCTAATTTTGAGGAACACCTGGTGAAGTGATTTGACATTTAACCTGAATATAAATTCCCAAATGCAGAATCTCCAACTCATTTGGGAGGATGTTGTTGTGAAGTGCATTGTGCCATTAGTGGGACAATTAATGCAAATTTGTATAGCTCTGAACATGTGGGTGTTTGGTTATTTTATACCTGGATTTTCCCATGTTTTGATAATCACTTGTCAGGATAAATCAGCTATTTTGTTGATGACAAACCTTGATTCATACATGTAAATGTGGGTAAAATTGACATATTTGCACCAGGGGTCAGTGGTTTTTACATGCAGCGGAAGGATCTACCAGTGAAATTAACCCTCTGTGCGGTCTTTCCTCCTCCAATATGCCTGTCACTAACTCGCGGCCATATTGGATCTACCAGGTCCAGTTCCGTGGTTTTAGTGCTACAGGTCAAAGTTCTGGAGTAGCATTTCCATATATGGAAGTCATGAATAATAAAAAGCTAGTACATCCAGGTCCATTCCAGGGATAAAATATAAAGCCTGAGTTTAGTGTGCCTGTCATTTGTAGAATGAGGTCCCCAGAGTGTGAATTTAGAGATGCTATCCCGCACAGCATTTCCTACAGTTCGGGAAACGGATATATCCTTTTCCCACTTCATGCACTTATTATCTTTGAATGATTCTTTTATAATTAATTGTTTTGCGCATAGTAACATGTATTCAATATCTAGGCTGATCACTCAGTGAGGGGTCCAGGAAGATGTGAACTATTTTTGGCATCACATGGGGGTCGCGTGCCGTGATTCGTGACGTGATTTTGTTCCAAAATGGCGGCGCCTAGTAGCCTAAGCAGAAGACGCGTAGACAAGTTTTCATTGGCAATCACCATGGCAGGTGAATCTTGAGCCCTTCAGCGGAAGGAACAAGAAGCGTGGGCAAATGCTCTGACATTTGATTCAAAATGTCGCATTCAGACATCTCGTATAGCGAAATTACAGCCCCCAAACGCATAATTTTGTAAAAATTGGTTGCCATGTCAACCGGTCGCAATTTGGTGGTATCTACCCAAATTTTTTGGAAGATTTATAGACTACGGATGATCACACATATGTGTATATATATATATTATGAGTTGTCACGTGGAGAATTCTGACATGACAAATTGTCTGAACCAGCATTAAATTAACGCATAAATTGCTGTAAAATGATATAAAAGTAAGCATTTTAACGTTAGAAAACTGGGCTTTGGCGGCCATTTTGAATGGCACCCTCTGTCGGTGTTTGGTGATTTTCGAGCAAGCCTAGTTCCAGATGTTGGAAAAATATTCCTGGATCATTCAACATTCAGAAATCATTTATATTTGATTCAAAATGTCACAAACATAACGTCATATAGCGAAATTACAGCCCCCCAACGCATAAATTTCCAAAAATAGGTTGCTATGACAACTGGTCGAAATTTCGTGGTATCTACCCAAAATTTCTAGAAGATTTATAGACTATGGATGATCACCCATATAGTATGAGTTGTCATGCGGAGAATTCTGCCATGGCAAATGGTCTGAACCCAACATTGAATAAATGCATAAATTGCTATAAAATTATATAAAAGTAAGCATTTCTGCGAAAATCACCTCTGTGAGTAATGTTTTCTCAATATAATCATGTTATTAACGAATATTATGCCACAACCAGATGAATTTAGAAAAATCGGGTCCAACTCTCCTTCAGCGTGAAACAATAAAGCGAATTCCTTGTTAGTCAATTCAGAATTTCCTGCTATGGTAACAGTAAAGAGCGTTTGTATCAATTTTGCTGCAAAAAAATTGAAAACAGCTGGAAAATTGTACTGAGTTTTTTTCAGAGCAGATTTCAAGGACATGGTGTATTTATCGACCTCTATCTATCCCCAAATTCAAAATTACGAAGACATAATATGGAGTTTCAATCGAGCCATGTCTGTTTAACTTTAAGTATACAGACTATACAATTCTAGACTGAATAACTGAGATGAATGCATCATGACATTATCTCAAAGAACATAAAGCATACAAGACAAATATCTCTCATCGGATCGTACCGAAACTCAACGCTCCTCACTGGTGCGTCGTCACACAATTACAACACCGTCTTACCATATATCATATCCAATAGCACGAATATGCAGAGATAAAACAGGAATAAATCCTTATATTAGTAAAACATGACAAAAGATGTCTCGTGACAATGAGGACATCATGTAAAGACAGAGGTACAGCATGAGTCAGTTATTAGTCCCAATAATAAACGGTTTGAAATAAGAAAGAATCAGGTAGAACTCCAATCGCTGTAGCAAAATAGATCAACAGCGGGCGAGAAATAATCAATAAGATATATGCCAGCCTCATTGGGCTAGCTAAAGAAAATTACCTACATCACCATGTATACACAGTGACCTAATTCAGCAAATTCATCCAAGACAGCATGGCTTTAACTCCGTAACCATTAATGAAGAGAACTGAATGTCATATTTGGGGGGAATCAATATGGAAATCTTTACAAACATGCAAGTCATTATGATCCTGATGAACTGTGATGCCATAAGGGGCAATGTGGTCTCATGGGAATTGAGTCAATTGACATCATCTTTTTAAATACAATAGTCGCAGTTATATTAGACAAGTACCAGTAACGGTTGGCAGGGACTGATCTACATGTACATGTAGCCCATATTCGGACCCATTCCATGAGTTTGGGTGCCCAAACTAACATTACTTTGCAGACAAAAAAAAACTAAACATTTTTATGATGCCACGACTTTGGTGGAGGAATTATTACCTAAATAAATCAGTGGAACTCTATTGTACTCAGTGGGGTTGTTTAGATAGTATCAACCCCGTTACAGTTACATACATTTATTGGAATTTCAAATGTTAATATTTATAAACTGTCCTAATTCGTCTCCAAAATAGTGAATCAGAGAGGTTGAGAGATCGCTCTGGATTGAGACTCTCTTTAAAATTCTAGAGGAAGTACACCTTATGTCAATGGGAAGGGGGTGTATCTAACACAACTGAAGAATTTAAAGACATTTGCAATTTGAAATTAAAGCTTATTACAATTAATGATTAAATCACTTATTTTGAACTTGAAGGTTTGAGACCATTCATATAATGTCTTATCACTAAGTTACTGTGTCAGGTGGTGTTTGATAGAGTCATCGAAGGTAAAGTACATGTATGAAAAAAAAACCCACCCACCCACATGCATGCATTTTGGAAAATAATTGCATGAGAACCGAAACATTGACTTTACGTGGCCTTAAGTGTCTTATGATTAAACATGAATTAATACATGCATTATTCTAGAAGCTGCCACTATTTATGTGGTATTTCATTTTTTGTCACAATGAACATCATACATGTAACATGAAACTACACATCAGTGCTTGGTGTTTCCAGCAAACTGCATGAGAGAGATCATAGGGTCAATTGATTCATTTCTTACCTTTCACATGCATCAGAACTCTCCACAAAGCCTCCACTGTAGGCTTATTTTTTTTAAATCCCCCCAGGGTTAACACCTGACTCCCATAAACAGGAGGAGGTATCTCCCTCTCCCAAATACTGCCCCACATAGGGTGCCCAAACTCAAATTCTGGAACAGTCCCTGCTTGGTGATATTAGGCAAAAGAAAAACATATTTGTGGTACAGGTTTCCCTATATAACGATGTTTTCTGTCAAAGCATTGTATTTATCCCTTTCATGACGGGAGCTGCGCTGGCACAACATTAAAGACCCTGTGCCAATACATTCTCTTATATATGCAAGTCGACCATAGGTCGCCTGGCATATATAAGAGAATGCATTGGCCTAATATCATGAATTTTCTTACATTCTTTAACAATTTTTATAAAAAATTTTATCATTTTTTCTTACATTCTTTAACAATTTTTAGCATTTTTTTTATCATTTTCTTACATTCTCTAACAATTTTTATCATTTTTTCTTATATTCTTTAACAATTTTATCACTTTGATAATTACATTCTTTAAATATTTTACATTTTTTTATAATTTTTTCTTACATTGTTTATCAATTTTTATCATTTTTTCTTACATTTGTTAACAATTTTTATCATTTTTTATCATTATTTCTTACATTCTTCAACAAATTTGTTTTCATTTTTTCTTACATTTCTTAACAAATACAAAATAATATCCAATTTTTAGGCCAATGCATTCTCTTATATATGTGAGGCTCCCTATGGTCGACTCGCATATATAAGAAAATGCATTGGCACAGGGTTTTCGTAAAAATTCAGAAAGCTCCCGCCATGAAAGAGTTATTACAGTAATATACAAAGAGAATCAAAATTATTCTTATCTAAGTCTTGCAGAAGACAAGGAAGATCCATAATATGCCAAACTTAAAAATATTAATTTAAAAAAATATTCAATAAGATATACAGTATGCCATTTATACTCGAGTCATAAATTCATTTTCATTATAATTACCATGTTGTTTGCATCGTTCATAGAGCACTCAAGTGTATTTTGCACTAACCCAAAGCTCAAATTCATTCATTTGTTGCATATATTATGTTGAGTATAAAGGAGATGGTCCCATAAATGACCAGTGTACAGTACCCCTTTAAGCAATTGAGCACAATTGGCCTTGATCCCGACTAGAATATTCAAGCCCATACCGGTACCTAAATATGAAGGCATCAAAATAACTTGATTATCTCCATGCAGCGATATTAAACAACAGTCTAGAAAAAAGTATTATGCATGAATTACTTATAACAGATCTTCAACATTCCTTCCATTTTTCTCTTAACTACCGGTAAGTTGTTAACATACTTTTTTTTCGTTAACCCTTTCTTTGCAAATGTTCATTGATGGGTTGTTCCCTCATGAAATGTTCAGATAATAAGTTCAACAAATGACCATTGAGTGTTTGTTGAACTTATTATCTGAACATCTCCCACCAATGAATATGAATAATTCCGTACTTGTATTATCTGTCATTGCTTATATTTCCAAAACATCCCCACCAGATGAATAATAGACCATTCCAATGTATACTATTATAACTGATGGAAGAATCCATGTAGCAAAGAAAGTGTTAATTTACTAGAACAACATGTCTAAGAAGTACATCTAAACCATAACAATAACCCCCATGCTCCATGCTTTTAGACCATAGCACGGCATAGCATCTAAATTGTTCCTGGCAGAATTGCAACTATTTAGCACTGGTACTAATTACATAAAAAGCTTAGACAGGATGAAGTTGAAAAATCTCCGACAATATATTCTTTGATTGGGCCTTCATATCCTTAATGCTTCAACGCTTTTATCGCATCTGGCAATATGTTTTTGTACTGAATTAGACTCAGGTAGAGTTCATAAAGAAGCTAAAGGGACCGAAGGCATTCAATGTGGGTATATGTGCAAAATCATAAAACTGTATAAAATCATCCTCATCAAGAATAACGTGAAAAAATAAATAGACTGTTAATTAACTATTGCCCAATATTTAACAAGAACTTCATGTGTCACAAATCCACGCTCATCTGGATTCGAAAGCAACTTCGCCACCACCAGACATTACTGGCATGTTGGCCTAGGGCAAAAAAAAAACTACATTACTGGTATGTTGGCCTAGGCCAAAAAAAAAAACTCTTTGTTTCCGATACCCTGTCTGGATGAGATTTTCTTGTCTGCTTCAATTTTTTTTTTCAATTTTCTCCAGAAGGCTAGTCTTTATATTTATCATTTTTCCCAATCCCAAAAGCAAATATAAGTCGGTTATCAAGCTCAACGTTGGTAAGATCTTACTGCAGAGTGAATGAATTCAAGGGACACCATGTTTTTACCCAATGCTTGGTTCGTTTTCAATGCACATTGATCTACCATATTCCATGGGACCATGACTACACTATTATATCACTTATGGCTGAAAGGTTTAAAAAAATAATTATAAAAAAAAAAATCCCTGCCAAGCTGTCTGGAAAATTATCCCAATGTTATCGGAAACAGAGAAGTTTTATTGTTTTGGCCCTATCAATGCATAATGCACCTTACAGCTCGGTATTAATTTGAATATAACCACAATCATGACTCTCATTTTGATTTTCCAAAATATCACAATTTCCTGTACTTCTTCTATATTTGATTCTCATGGCGATTCTCGCCAAATTTTAAGAATTTCAAGCAATGAGGGTCACCAGCCACAATATCAAGGGACCCTCCTGAATTTACTGAACCAGAACTTCCCAATGCTCAGTCTCCTCTGCACTATTTTAACCTTTTGAGTGCCAGGGGCCGATCTCATCGGCCCTAAACCTACAAAATAAGTCTGTTAAAGAATATAAGAATAAATTATTAAAATTGTAAAAAAAAAAAAAAAACATTGTTAGGCCAATGCATTCTCTTATATATGCGAGGCGACCTATGGTCGACTCGCATATATAAGAGAATGCATTGGCACAGGGTATATGGGTTGATACAAAAATCGACCTGGCACTCAAAGGGTTAAAGGTGCAACACTCCAGGAAGGGCAGCTGATACTAGAAGTAGAGTTGTTTTGTGGGCTGACCTATGAGCTACTAGTATGTACACCTTCGACATGGCAGCCTGGCAAATATTCAACGATTGCCAACCTACATACTCTCGATACCAAAATGTTGATATATATAACACTTTTTGGGCAATTTATACTATAGTTGACAGTGGTTAGCGTTATTTTTGGCAATTAATTGATTCTAATAACTGAAGCGGCATTTGTAATCTGATGATATGGGGACCATCAAATCGGATTGTGTACCTTTAACATCACATGGCAGATGGGATAACGTGACTATGCTGGCTAAAGATTTTCACCTGCACAAACAGCACAACTAATAATGCATGAACATCATCATCAATAATTGGATTCATGAATTTAGACATTGAACGCAAATCTGGAAGGTACTAATTATTGGTAATATTTTGAATGGGTTGTTAGGAGACATTGCCAACCACAAAAATTCGCGGGTAAAGAACCATTTTACATGATACTCATACACACCACCATATTTTCATGGCGAAAGATCCTGAAATCAGTCCTCGAAATCACCCATGGCAATAAACATTGCATTGGGAAATACCAAGACAACATCTGGAATCTAAATAACCCATAATTCTGCTGTGGTTAAAGAGTTGATTATTTATGGCATTACTGTATACCCCCACTCTCCAGGAGATTTTCCGTTCTAGAGTTATTCATCTTTCTTTATCTGGAAATTTTTTTTCTGTATATTGTTCTCCTAGCTGTCATTGGCAGCCTGCTTGCAGTCTGGTAACATGTTTCCAGGCAGGTAGGCAAATTGGAAACAAATACGTGTTTTGGGGGGGGTGGGGGGGCTAAGTACTGTGGTTGCGTCTTGATTATTGTTGGTATTTATAGCATATGGAATGAACTGTTAAATTACTGCATTTTTCATATAGTCAGATCTTAACTCATTTGTGAGAAACATGTATACTGAATTTGTGACTAAATGATATGGTCTCGCTTCCTTACACTACACTGGGTTCGGGGTTAACAGTATATGTATAATTACCGGTATAATCATGAATCGATGACTTCAGTCAAAAGAAACTTCTGCTACTGGTACAACAGCATAAATCAATTTTTTCCCCATGAACCAGCATGAGCTACCTGTACTGTGTACTCCCCACATATGAACTACAGTAATGCCCTAAATAATCGACACCTTAACCACAGTAGAATTATGGGTAATTTTTCTGGATTTAGTCGGAAATATGGCTTGTTGCCATTCATTGGAAAGCTCTCACTGAGTGGGACATTTTTCATCATTTTGAGGGCTGGGTGATAAACATTTGTCATCCCACAGTTGTACACAGTACAGGTACAGTAATGCCCTAAATAATCGACTCCTTAACCACAGCAGAATTATGGGTAATTTAGTCGGAAATATGGCTTGTTGCCATTCAGCGGAAAGCTCTCAGTTGGAAATATGGCTTGTTGCCATTCATCGGAAAGCTCTCAGTGAGAGTCGATTATTTAGGGCATTACTGTACATGTAATTATTATATTGAATAAGTCGCCATATATAACAATACAAGTACATGTAATCAGACTATTTTATGTGGAAAGTCAGCTATAGGGTGGTGACATACATGTAAGTGGATATAAGCATCTGTGAAATGAGTGATTATTATACCAGAGAGCTTTGCCTAAGAGGTCAAAATTTGAGGAGTCTAGAATAACCTTGCATGTAAATCATACATGCATAAAATGTTTAGGTTTATGCATACGATAGATGTACTACAATGATAATGACTTTTAACCCTTTACCCAACAAAACGGCCAAAAACGGCCAAATAAAGCTTCAACAGCCTAAAATATCTTCGGTCTGTCTCAATAACACCATACAAATATGGATATCATTGGAACCGGTTCATTGACCACATTGTGATGGTTACAGTTATGCCCTGTGCCAATGCATTCTCTTATATATGCGAGTCGACCATAGGTCGCCTCGCATATATAAGAGAACGCATTGGCCTAAACAAATTCTTTTTTTAACACTTCTTACCATTTTTTCTTATATTGTTTAACAATTTTATAATTTTTTCTTACATTTTTTAACAATTTTTATAATATTTTTCTACATTCTTTGACAATTTTATCATTTTTAATATGTGTTAAGCCAAAGCATTCTCTTATATATGCGAGGCGACCTATGGTCGACTCGCATATATAAGAGAATGCATTGGCACAGGGCCGTTCTGTTGGGTAAAGGGTTAATATGAGCATTCAGGATGACACTTTTGGGGTCCTACATGTAGATTTCTTGTTACATACAGATCTTTCGATTATGAGAGACTTTGCCTGAGTTTAGTGTGCCTGTCTTTTGCAGAATGAGGTCCCCAGATGGTGAATTTAGTGACGCTATCCCGCATAGTGGGCTAGCATCACTAAATTCACCCTCTGGGGACTGCATTCTGCTTAGGCCTCATCTTCTCTGGAAAGTTTCTTTATTATCAAATTTCTATAGAAACTTCTTCACATACTAGTATATTCTATTTCTTTTTTTAGTTTAGTTTCACCATATCCCCAAATTGACAGACGACACGTTTCATAATCAAGGTTCCCAAAGGGTGTAGATCACAATATTCACCATTTGGGAACTTCAATCTGAGTCTACATGTAGGTCTCCCATAGCAGATCAGGCCATGCAGAATGAGGTTCCCAGACTCAGAGGGTGAATTTAGTGATGCACAATATAATTATTGTATTTTGTGGCGATTTAAAGTGTTTAAAACAGATTTTAGAATCACTGACATTAGCTAACTTAAGTTAAACAGGGGCGGAACTATATTTGACTATACCGGTAGGTGTGGGACATCAGTATATAGTGCTGGGCGGTATTTCGGTAAACCGAGTATAATTGGTGAGATTTTCAATTCTGTTACCGTAACAGCCAATTTGTTGTCATAATCGGTGAACCTTGAAGGCAGTCTTATCGTGGTTACAGCTAATATCGCCCCATTACTGGGTACATTATGGTTTACTTTTATCAGAATACAAAGATACAACTGGGTTTCTTTACACCGTAATTCATTTAAAACAGAACCACAGGTCCACAGGCAGCAAGTTATTGTTATGAGACATGTGGGGTGCATTGTTGAACATTGGGCTGGATTCGATTCCCTTCAAAAACCAGTTGACTTTTGCACCAAACAATCACTACTCAACAGGGGGGTTTAAGGGAATACTTGAAATAATCAGTAATACCTCAAATCGCGGTGCAATTTAAGGATTACCGCGATATTTTTACGACTAAATACTGCCCAGCACTATCAGTATACATGTATAACGAAAATAAATTAATCTGAGGTGGGCCGAAAGCTCAAAAAGGGTGATGATAACCTAGGTATTTATTTGTTATAACCTATAGGAAAGAATTAATATATTCTTCAATTGTAGAAATGTTCAGATTGTATACATTTGTATTAATATTTAGATAATAATAAGCCATTTGTTGAACTTATTAGCTGAACATCCCCACAAATGAATCAATGAGAATCAAGTAAGCACTCATTAGTATAAATATTATTCAAAAATATGGGGGTGAGCCTAATAGAGGCAGGAGTTTAACCTGTGGAATAGAGTCACTAAATTCAACCTCTGGGGACCTCATTCTGCAAATGATAGCCACACTATTTCAAGGCTTGTACAGTAATGCTCTAAGTAATCGACTTCTTAACCACAGCAGAATTATGGGTAACTTTTCAGGATTTAGTCGGAAATATGGCTTGTTGCCATTCATCGGAAAGCTCTCCCCGAGAGCTTTCCGATGAATGGCAACAAGCCATATTTCCGACTAAATCGGAGTAAATCCTGAAAAGTTACCCATAATTCTGCTGTGGTTAAGAAGTCGATTACTTAGAGCATTACTGTACTGTATGTGCTGGAATATCACAAAATTAAATTTTAAAGACACTAAACAAATTCCTCAAAGATAATTTCTTTGGCAAACTGGAACAGCTTATGTAAGATTAGAAAGAAGTTACCGAAATAGATCATTGTCAATAGCCAAGTCATATTCTAAAGTTAGAAATCAATTGCAGACTGTTATATCGTGGAATAACAATCTAACATGACTCCCGTCTACCACTTCCTGGCTTATTAAGAAGAGCAGCCAGCCACGATAAGCACAACAACCCAAACAAAAGTCAGTGCAGGGTACTCATCCCGGAATCCTAAGGTCATTTCTCCTTGTGATATTATAACTAGTGCCTGTCTTCATACAGCAGAGGAAATACAGGGCATGAAAGAGAGTATACTGGCATTGAGTAGTGCATGGTATGCCAATGCATTTATTAGTAAAATTAAATAGACATAGCCTATTTGAACCTTCACATTATGCAGGGAAGGTATTTAACCCTTTCATGACGGGAGCTGCGTTGGTGCAGTATTAAAGATCCTGTACAAGTTCCTTCTCTTATATATGGGAGTCTCCTCATAATTGCACCACCACCCCAAAATCAACAAGATACCACAGTAGTAAGGTAATGGCTACCAAAACATGCATGTATTATTCTCATGAAGAAAAATGAAATAATCATCTTGTTTGTCTGTTATGGTATTATACGGCCTTACATATAGATAATTAAAATACATTTAAAGCTATTCTCCATTTTAAATTTCCAACTTGGTTGTTTGAGGAATGCAATTTAAAATTGTTAAAAATTTCTACCATGAATAAAGAACAATCGACTCCAGTCTGGAACAAAATTACATAGCCCGTGAAGTGAAGCAATTGAAAGATTAAAAGAACACCTAGATGCGTACATCTACGATCAAAGATGTGTTTATGATGATTAACAAAAGGCCTACTCATATAACCATGGAATTTCAATATAATGTACTTATTATTATACTAGTAAGTCATTGGGACTTTCATGTACAAATCCTTATATTTATTATTTATGTCTGGGGTGAGACATCCCCCCCCAAATCGCCCTCAACCCAATCCACCTTCACCACACCAATTCCAATGCCAGAATACAAAGGTGGCTAAAAATGTTGTAATGACATGTGGGGGTTGAGTTTGTCTGTCTGGTCCTGACTGTCCAATTGATGTACCGGTACTAGTTAGTAGGTAGTAGTAGTAGTATTAAGTATACCAGTAGGTAGGTCTTAACCATATGTTGAGCGATAATGAAAAACATCAGACAGAGAGAGAGAAAGCACCAGGATGAATGGAAATATGCAAGCATAATAATTGCACAACCACCCCAATCTCAACAAGATACCACAGTAGCCACAGCGCCGAACCAAAGACAGACAATAGCGAGCCGAATCTGCATACTATAGTCATGAAAAGATGGGATGTAATCATCTTGTTTGCAGGTCTATGTTTTCAGTATTATAATCAATTACAGCATGGGGGTACAGTAATGCCCTAAATAATCGACTCCTTATCCACAGCAGAATTATGGGTAACTTTACAGGATTTAGTCAGAAATATGGCTTGTTGCCATTCATCGGAAAGCTCTGTGAGAGAGCTTTCCGATGAATGGCAACAAGCCATATTTCTGACTAAATCCTGAAAAGTTACCCATAATTCTGCTGTGGTTAAGGAGTCGATTATTTAGGGCATTACTGTCGCTTAAAGGTATATTACTACAGCAAACCTATTAAACAAACTCAAGGCATATCAACAGGCCTGAGAATGAGGTGCCTGTCATTTGCAGAATGAGGTCCCCAGAGGATGAATTTAGTGACGCTATCCCGCATACTGGGCTAGCATCACTAAATTCACCCTCTGGGGACCTCATTCTGCTTAGGCCTCATCTTCACTGGAAAGGTTCTTTATCATCAAATTTCTATAAAAACTTCTTCACATGGATTTGATTTCTTTTTTAGTTTAGTTTCTCTGTATCCCCAAATTGGCAGACGACACATTGTATATTCGAGGTTCCCAATGGGTGTACATCACAATATTCACCATTTGGGAACTTCAATCTGAGTCTATGTCTCCCATAGCAGATGAGGCCATGCAGAATGAGGTCCCCAGAGGGTGAATTAGGTGATGCTAGTCCACTATGTGGGATATCGTCACTAAATTCACCCTCTGGGAACCTCATTCTGCTGATGACAGGCACTTTATTCTCAGGCCTGATAGCAATGTGGGCAGCATGCCACCTCCATTACGGTGTGTCTAATTGAGGAGTCAGTGTTCCGACACAATGGAGACCTGTGAAGTTCCAATTCTCACTCTCAAGAGATGTACCATACATACATGTAATGCAACATGCAATCAGTATACATGGACATGTACATGTATTCCAAGAAGAGGGATTCATGAATCTTGACTCACCCCACACATGGCTGAAACATGTACTGTATGTTTTGCACAAGTGAGACCAAATGAAATTCAAAGCCAACAAAGACCATTTCTCAACAATTTTCAAGTCCCTCATGGCCTCAATTATGAACCAATGTAATTTCTAGGAAATTTTCAATTTTTTTCATTTAATATCTTCATGTAAATGTGTTTGAAGTAGAATCATTTTAGCGAAGATCCGATGAATGGCAACAAGCCATATTTCCGACTAAATCCTGAAAAGTTACCCATAATTCTGCTGTGGTTAAGGGGTCGATTATTTACGGCATTACTGTACATAAAGAGTACTTAAAGAGTTTATATATGATTCACAACAGTATTTAACTCCTCAAAAGACATTTGTAAAACTTTTATACTAAAAAAATATTTTATTTTTATTTTGTCATACACAAAATGTGGCCGTCGAGCCCATAAATAGGCCATCCAAAGGACGGCAGGACGTTTCTATGGCTGAAACTATGCACTCACGCATCACCTTTTACGTGTACGAAGCACAGGATTGCACTGAATGGATATGATCCATCCCTCACTCTCATTCAATTCAATATACATGTATGTACATGCCAGCAAGACCACATGTTCTATTTACATGTACATGTACTAGTAGCTTTGCAACAAGTACTAATAATCTAATAAATACGCCACTCACCACTTCCCAGGCCTCGAAATTAGCTTTGGCAAAGCCGTAGAAGCCAATATGGCAAATGCCGTAGAAAGTAAAATGCTAACTTCAAGGGCTGACTTCAATTGCCTACATAAAGCCGTCTCCATAATAACGGTAAGTCTATTACTTGGTGGAAAACCTCTTAAAGTTATGTATGACAGTGACTTCATGAGGGAGTGTATATAGCACAAACAGCTTCCCCCATGGCTGAAAAATCACTGGCATCAGATGACACGTTGTAGAGGAAGTTCTGGACTGCCTGGTGTCATCAAAGAAATCAGAGGGGGACCCCTTGAGCAATACCAGGTACTAGTACGAATACGCAGTGCAGTGCGAACGCTGGATCGGCCCATATTTCTGACCAATTCAAGCAAAACCCGCAATCCAATAAGATTATTGGATCGTCCCAGGTCGAGAATATGCAGTCCAGTGGAAGCGCTGAACCGTCCCATAGTCCTAATGACTCGAAACAAAACCCGGAGTCCAGTAGGATTATTGGTTCGTCCCGGTCGAGGAAAACAAGAATATGCAGTCCAGTCCCATAGTCCTAATGACTCAAAACAAAACCTGCAGTCCAGTAGGATTATTGGATCTTCCCGGATCGTGGAAGACAAGAATACGGAGTTCAGTGGAAGCACTGGACCATCCTATATTCCTAATGACTCAAAACGAAACGTGCAGTCCAGTACGATTAATGGATCGCCAGGGTCAGAAGGACAAGAATACGCAGTCTAGTGGGATTACTGGATCATCATGGGTCAAAAGGACAAGAATATGCAGTCCAATGGAAGCGCTGGATGGTCCTGTATTCCCATACAAACCTCTTCCACCTAATCCTGCGACCGACATACAGAACCAGTCCTTCGAATTTGGAAAACGTAGATGCGCGATATATCGCTCGGAGCTTTTGGGATTTGCACGCGCCTTTTTTGAGGGAGCACAATTCAAATTAACATCGATGAAATGATTACTGAATAAAGACAAACACAAGTATAATGATACACACGTATAATTCCAAGTGTGGCAACAGAAATAAAAACATATGTTTATATTGTACAATAGTCCACATGATAATAACATCAACAATCCGGCAATCCCGGTGAATCTGATCACGGTAATTAGTCGACTTCCGCGTCTGAGAGCGCATGCTCATCAGACTCGATTAAAGCTTCAAACTCAGAAGTGGAATCTGATTCGTTACCGCAATCAGATTCACCGGAATCAGATTGCCAGGGAGCAAATTATACTTTAAAAATTTTGATTAGTATATAGCTAGTTAATTATTGTAATTGAATAGCATCCATTCCGAAGTGAATAGCTATTTTTATGGGCCTAATATCGATGACTATGTCAACGCCGACTGCCGAAGGCAAGAGCTAGGTTTAGTACGAAAGGTGTGTCCTTTCGCTCACAATATTACACAAACCCTCCGACTTCCCTACGTATCGTCATGAGATCTTGTTGAGTCACTATCCGACATGAATGATGATACAGTTAAACTCTAATCTAGTAATCAAATGAATCGGCGAATCCCGCATGCTGAAACATCAAACGAGGCCGCCAAAGAATTGACAAGCTTTTTGTGGGAACTCGCACGTGCAGCAGTTGTGACGAGGTGTCACCCCAATCATTGAGTGCGAAAAACGCCGCTTTGATCTTTGTTACCAGGTTCGTAATCAACGTCATCACTGCTGAGAAAGATACATGGTGAATAGTCTTGTCAGCGTTTAACCATTGGTGTGTTGTTTGTTAAAATCTCGTTTACTGGTTGCAAATTCCGAGGTGCGCATTTGAAATTTTCGGCATACGCATTTAATAACTCGCTGGTTTTTAGATCCGCGCACCTCAAAATCGAAGGACTGCAGAACACAAAGTAAATCAAGACAAGATACAGATTTGCCCTAAATAATCGACCCCTTAACCACAGCAGAATTATGGGTAACTTTTCAGGATTTAGTCGGAAATATGGCTTGTTGCCATTCATCGAAGATCCGATGAATGGCAACAAGCCATATTTCCGACTAAATCCTGAAAAGTTACCCATAATTCTGCTGTGGTTAAGGAGTCGATTATTTAGGGCATTACTATCGCTTAAAGGTATTTTACTACAGCAAACCTATTAAACAAACTCAAGGCATATCAACAGGCCTGAGAATGAGGTGCCTGTCATTTGCAGAATGAGGTCCCCAGAGGATGAATTTAGTGACGCTATCCCGCATACTGGGCTAGCATCACTAAATTCACCCTCTGGGGACCTCATTCTGCTTGTTGCCATTCATCGAAGATCCGATGAATGGCAACAAGCCATATTTCCGACTAAATCCTGAAAAGTTACCCATACTTCTGCTGTGGTTAAGGAGTCGATTATTTAGGGCATTACTGTATAAGGACGAGCACATGTACGCTCAGTCCAACAATATCCTAGTGCCGCCCGAAACAAAACTCTTCTCACTGCATTAAGTTTATTACAACAACACAGGTTTATTAGGTAGCTACTAGTATATTAGGTTAGAATGAATTTCATGACAAAATTATATATGCAAAGAGCGCAGGTATTCATGAACAATGTCAACCGACCTAAATTACGTCATCGTAGTATGGAATGTTTTCTCATTCCGAATTCAATCCTATTGACACAAAATGCAAAAAAAGTTAATGATTTGGCTTCTAATACCATTAGAACAAGGAAATGTTCAAATATTATCAATGAACTACATGTACGGTATTTGTTTCTCTTCAACACCATGGCCTACTATATAGTGAAGTTTCATAATTTCATTTTCCAGAGAAAATGTTTCTCAAATCATTGGTGTTGGCAATTGACAATGTCCCGAGCACCATTGGATAAGTTATTTCACATGTTTTCAAAGACAGCATTTCAGGAACCATCCTATTTAAAGCATTCAAATTGGGAGAAGTCACTTCTCTCTGTTAGATTATTAGGGATAAAACAAATGGACTGTTTTTAGAGAGAAGTCATAAAGGCTGGAGTTCAATTTACTCTCTAACATCACCTTTAAAAGGTCCCAGTTAGCCAAGGTCCCAGTTAGCCAGACTTGGGGTCCCAGTTAGCTGGCTACCGTCCTATACTATGAACCGATGCATTATCACCTCACACATGGAACAGGGCTTGACTTAGTCTTAGGCACACGGAAAAATGAGTATGCAGAGTGATAAATAGCGCCAGGCCTGATTAGTATACCCGGTAGTCCGTATAAATCAACCAGGCAGAACGAGAACCGTGACCACATGCATCGTGGGGTAACCGTGGTACATGTGGTGTTGAAGCAGTGACCTAACCGCGGTGTTGAGGCTTACCGCGGTATAATACTGCAGTATTAATGGGGTGACACCAAGTTAGAGATCAATTACTTTGAGTATAGCTGTACAGTAATGCTCTAAGTAATCGACTTCTTAACCACAGCAGAATTATGGGTAACTTTTCAGGATTTGGTCGGAAATATGGCTTGTTGCCATTCATCGGAAAGCTCTCGGGGAGAGCTTTCTGATGAATGGCAACAAGCCATATTTCCGACTAAATCCTGAAAAGTTACCCATAATTCTGCTGACGTTAAGAAGTCGATTACTTAGAGCATTACTGTACGCTGGTCCCTGCAGACTTTTATATTCCATATGAAAATTAAATTCAACCCCTGTAGCCCTGTCATAGGAAACACGGGATCTTTTTTCATATATGCATGTTTGAAATCATCATGCTTGGGAAAGGCAGTCATCTGTTAATATACGCAAAGCATCCATTTGACAAACATTTGTAATCCATAGACATACCAGCAAGATAACTCCCGCCCACGATTCTGGGAATAAAGTCCGCTATATAAGAGTAACGGGACGGGATCGGTCCAAGACAGCCCAATCCCAACTGATATCCCAAAACTTGGTCTACTAATCAGCTTATAACCTTGTTAGAAAGATTGACTGATTCAGCATAGTTTCATATCCAGTCTGTGGTTTAAATTTCAATTTGATAAATACTTGATTCGATTAGCGAATGTTGAAGCGATTTGAAACATTCTCCTGTGGCAGATAAGCGTCCTCAACGTAGGTATTTCAATAAATTGTGTAAATTAAATAAAGTGACTATCGTTGGAGAAATCATTCTCGACTTGTTCGGGACATATAAAAGACTGCTTATTTACAATTTTGTTCAGGTCATATGTCGCGTTTTACGATAGGGCACAGCCGATGTTGTTCAATATTTTGCCAATGATTATTTAATGATGCATTCTTCAAATTGGTGTAACGGCCGAGTCGTAAAATATCAGTTTGAAGTAATCACATACTAGTATTTGAATGTCTTTTAATGTGTATTTGTTTAAAATTTCAAACTGAAACAAATATATGTAAGACCCTCGTACATGTATATACGAGGAATGCAGCGCACATCCCTATTTTCAAAAATAGAAATACTGACTGACTCACGTACAAACCCATTTGACAGGATGCCGCCCTGTGGGGCCTTTCCTGATGTGTCCTGTCATATTCAAAACTGTCTTATTGGTTACACAAAGTCCTACATCATTTTTAGTTACATGTATGTCCAGTGGCTATGTACATGTACCAGCCCTCCTAAATCAGATAGTTTGGCTTTGGCAACCCGTAACCATAACGCAGTTTGCTTCAGGAAATGGCGTCAGCATACATTAGCTGATTGCCAATCCATTTATAAAGGGTGATGTACATGTACATATGTTATTTACACTCGTGATCTTCAATGTTCCATTGACCTGATTTATAAAATTTATTATAATATACGGTTCCGTGACATGTTTCTTCAATTCAAAGACAGAGGTAATTTCAGGGCGACTCGTCTCAGCCTCAGACTGCATGTCTAAATCAAATGCCGAATTAATAATAATCTTCTTACGAAATATTATTTTTAAAAAAATATATTTTTGGTTATTACTACAACGGTGTGTAGTAATCAATTAGCATACATACAAGCAGGCATTGTGCCATCGGAAACATTTTATCACCAGCTTGGGCACACATCCATAACGTAGCTCGTTTTGTCTATCATAGCCCGATTGAGCTACATTTTTAATGTGATTTATACGTGAGGTGCCTCGATTACCAGTGTAGAAACCTGAATTTGTTGTTTATTATGACATTCCAGTATTCAACCTTAGTATCAGGAGCGCGAAAGTCACCCATATAACACAACGCATGTATCCCTAGATTTTGAGTTTGTTACAACACGTGCTTCCATACATTGTCTTCTCCGAATAGTGTTCGCATTTACGTTTCACAAACAGATGTCTCCGAGTCAAGCTGTTCGCTTTATCCAATCAGGTGTGCCACAAAAATTGAACACTCTTGACCTTCAAAAAGATATGACATGTGAATACAAATGGGCAACTGTCCACTTTTTCTAACAAAATCTGAAATTTTCACAAAACATGCAACCAGACGTCAGTTACAGCACTGCTAACAGTAAGCGACCTGCTTTAATGAGGTGTACATGCGTTAGTATCGCAGTGTAATACCGCAGATTCGCGGTTACACTACCGTGTGGTACAACGGTATGACCGGAACGTTCGCGGTACCACCGCATTACCAACGGTAACGAATGCTAGTACTGTGGTGACGTGCGGTAATGCACTGCGTAGAATGTGGTGACATTACCATGACACGGTAGCGTTTTTTTAATGAAGTCAATGACGGGAGGCGATGTGTGACTGCCAATCTGCAAACAAATGTCAACAGTCTCCGTGAACTGTATTGCCAATACAAAATAGTGTGAGTCTGATTGTCTTATCGAGTGACTGAGTGTATCAAACAAACGAACGAACATACAAAACAATTTAAATCATCTTGGAATTCAGTATGTTTTGTTTTTTTGCAACAAACACTTTCAATTTATGTATATAGGAGGTACGGCACAGCAGCAATGTCATATATTTTATGCCTCCGAAACATGGCGAGCATTGCTCTTGGAACATGCTTGGGACTATACTGTATACAACACACCAGGCACCTATTTTTAGAAGCAAAAAAATTTACTTTCAATTTAGTTTGTGTTATTGTCGTTAATAGTACTCAGATTATCAGATTTGTGTATCTTGCGCGAACCAAACAGACTTATTATATAGAGGCATACTTTTCCCCTTTCCAATGCCAAACATGCATGGTTTCATCCAAATCGTGATTAGATAAGAATATGTGAAAATAATTTGTACCCAGGGTCCCTGAACTGCCGAGTACAGCAAATGCATGCGACCGCTAAACGTTGCAAGAGATCAAACAATGCCACCCGACAATAATCACGGACACGCATGTGCTCAGTGACTGTTGACATAGCAAAATCAAATCTTTTCCAAGCGCGATACGTCGGTCTATTGTCAGAGAATTTACAATGTTCAGTTGCGATATGGACGCTAGATTTTACTGTGGTTCGAACTTATACAGCGGTAGTGGACCCAAATAAGTTTGAGCTATTTTGTACTGCATACAATGCAGAACATACAATTATATATATATTAGTTTTCATCCCTTTTATGTACCTCCAATTTATTCGTACAGGAAAATTAAATGGAGACTTTTCACCCATGGTATCTGGAGACATGTACAATGTACGTGCTCCATTGTTTGATGTACCGGTAATTTACTGTGTGTCAATCACATGCTGTAACTTTGAGTGTTTCGAATCTCTGCACTGCATTCGGTATTTTGAACTGTAATTAATGTAACTTCATTCTCCCGACTAATTGCCAGGTCAATAAAATTTTACTGTTATCTATAACTTTCAACGATATACAATTTTGAGCCGTCCAATCGCCATGTACAGGTACATGTACCGTGATGTACGTGCACTTATTTTTGAGTCGTGCTGATCACGGTATCGATATCTCTCACCCACAAACTTCGCGGTAACATCAAACAAGAATTACGTCAGCATTGTCCAGAAATAGTGCACCTGCTACATCGTAACTGGTTGAGTGAACATGATTTATGATTATTTGGTGTCACTGCGAGATTCCCTTTCATCCTCGATCAAAGAAAGATCCATGATGCCACGGCTTTGTCTTTAACTATTCAAAGTCGTAATTCAGTATTGATTGTAAATTATATAGGTATCACTGCAAGTCGCATGGGACTTCACCTTGTTTATACGAAACGTCGCTTTATTGGTGTTTCACTTTTATGTTTTGATTTTGGTATGGGGAAAATATATGCAGTCTGAAAAAAGTTTAGGGTCGGCATCCAGAAACCGAAATACCGGAAACACACCTATATTTTTTTTTTCGGCATAAGATATAGAAGTTATACATCATGAATCGAACCGCGTGATGCTATCGTGCATAGACATAGCCCGAGAGAGAATGAAGGCGGTACCGTCCTTACAATAATGCATTTTTAACTTCCCGAGATCACGAATTGGATTCCTGCAGAACGCCTAGTTTGTTTCACGCATGTTTTCACGGTGGAGGGCCGTTCGCGGTAAATTGAACGCGGATACATGCGGTCATGAACAAAATAATGCGGTGTACGTCGGTAACGAGCACCAATAACACAGTGACCTGCGGTGACCAGCGGTAAGAATACTGCCCGGTACCGCGGGTCAAACACCATACACCGCGGTACAAAATGGTAAACGCGGTATTCTGGTGGTATCACCGCGGTAAGTAGCGGCCCATAACCTCGTTAAACAGGTCGCTTAATAAGAGCATAGCTGTAGCCTTAATTAAAACATTGTTAATTGTGCTAAGTTGTGGTGAGTCATTGAGTTTATTGTTTCTTTGTAAACGGTATAGTGATTTAGTAGTACACAACTGATGAAAGTCAATGCAAAAGACGTGTAAAATAAATCACATAATTTCATGTCATAAAAAAATGCAGCTCGATCGGGCCGCTATGATAAACAAAACTAGCTACGTAACCCATTTTGGATGTGTGCCTGACCTGAAAACTACTGACATTGACACTACCAGGATATGGTCCATTATGTTATGTGCAATGAATAGAATTTGTCAATACTGTCATACTGCATTGAACAAAACATCAACATAAAAACCAATAGTAGCTGCCCTTTGTCTTACAAGAGAGCCTAACAACACATTGTATTAATAGACATAGTAATATATGAGATATATTCAACAATCCCTCATTCCTCGACATTATTTGGAACAAGGTACATACCTTTCAGGAGAGGCAAAGCCTGCAATTCAGGAGCGTTTTTCGTCCTGTAGTGAGAGGACCCTTGCGATCGCTTTTGTTTTTTAGATTTCATTGCGATTTTGCTGGTAAAGGGGTCAATTCTATCAACATTCTTCGATGTCATATCGGAAGTGGTAACCCTTTTGGCGGACTTAAATAGGTAGGAACGTTGAAATTTAGCTGGAAAATGTAGTACGCCAAGGCGTTCTGAATTCAGAAGTCATTTTGCACAAATCCGTAGTAACGTTCCGCATCCATTTTATGCCTCCCGTTCGGGCACTATTCCGCCCTTCTCGGTTCTTATTTCTCGATTTCCTCGTAAACGAATGATTTGTCATTAAAACTCCGTGGATAGTTTCACTAAAAGAACAAAATGTATCGAATTTCACTGTATTTTTCCTGTGTACCCCAAAACCAGGTTGCTAATCAAGTCGTGCAGTGCCGATAAAATAACGTCATGTGAATAATAACGGTAAATTACGAGATTTAAAGCGGCCTTGAGGAAGGTCAGGATTGTTTATCAACAAACTCCACGTGGTTATACTGGAAGCGAATGGCTTCCGATTCTAGCTTTTAGTTCAGCTTTTGACATGGAAAAATGGCACTGCCAGTGGCCGCTTGGTCAGTTGTGATATGTATTGCAGACAAACACTCATTAATAGAACTGACGACAAGCAATTCACTGTTGTAATTGTCGTAAATATTAGTCTTAGTCTAGCTATACAAATGTAATTATATATGCTAATAAATGTGTTATTATATTATTAATATTTACACCGTGATGTATATATACATACGCATATTCAACGTGGGGACTTTCTATGATTCAAGTTTGCCTTTTCAAGTTGCATGTTACTTTAGAATAGAGGAATACCGATCTGTATATAATTTACAGTACCATCAGTGCAACACACTCGGCCATAAATTCGCTTTTCAAAGTAGGTATACGTTACGTACGAACGCCTGCATCAGGTGTCCGGGTCGCCTTGATCGTTGTATCGTAATTTTATTAAGTATTTCAGACAGTTTGACGTTGTGCTACCATACCAGTATACATACATGTACGGTACTGTGATGTACATAAATAGCAGGTGCCCGCGTCGCGTAAATATGTAAATCACTGTAACGTAATTTCATTGTTCTAGCTAATTATTTCAGTCAGCCTGAGTTTGACTGTTTCCATCTATTTAGCAGGTGCCCGCGTCGCGTACGTCGTTGTAACGTAGTGTTATTTAGTAGTTCAGACAGTTTGACGTTGTGCTATCATGTATAGCAGGTGCCCGCGTCGCGTACGTCGTGTAACGTATTTTTATTTAGTAGTCCAGACAGTTTGACGTTGTGCTATCATGTATAGCAGGTGCCCGCGTCGCGTACGTTGTAACGTAATCATGATTCGCTGTATATGTGTACGTACGAACGCCTGCATCAGATGCCCGGGTCGCGTAGATCGTTGTACCGTAATTTTTAAGTATTTCATACAGTTTGACGTTGTGCTACCACATATAGTGCGTCGCGTAAATGTACATCGTTGTAACGTACTTTCATTTTCTAGCTAATAATTTCAGTCAGTCTGAGTTTTAGGAGGTGCCCGTGTCGCGTGCGTCGTTGACCAATGCTCTAGTTTGGGCCAGTCTACAAGCCTGAATATTTAAAATTATTTTTAAATCATAATTAATCTTTTAACATGGATTTGAAAAAAAATTACATGACATTGGACAAATCTGCGATCAGCGCTCAGACCCACACACCCACCCGGACATTGTATCCTGTATTCCTCCCCCCCCCCCCCCGTCCGTCCGATATATATATACGTCCCGTTTAAAAAACAAAATTACTTTTATCGTTTTGATTAAAGGTACTCAATCCGATTCGATGGTCTCCATATAATCAGATTCCAACAACAAGAACAACAACAACATTTTTTGAAATGCCACTTTAGTTATCAGAATCGATTAATTGCTAAAAAAAAAATAATGCTAACCACAGTCAACTATAGTATAAAATTGCCCAAAACGTGTTATTTATCAACATTTTGTTCAACGAAATATGGCCGGATTTTCAAATTTCAAAGCCACTTGATTTTAGAGTTATCCACCTTCGTTCGCAATTCGGTCCGAGGCCGTCGGTTTGACGACTTTTTACCAGGCCACAAATAAGTACACATTTCGAGAAATAACAAATTTCAAAAATCGATATCTGATCACTCTGAGCTTTGATTGGTGGGTTCCTCAACTTCCTCGACTCGAATCAAATATTTTTTACCCCGAAGCCAAAGAAATAGTAATTTGGGAGCGTTAATTCGAGTATGCATCTTTAATCGACGGTGGCGGACATATATACATGACTATACATATAAATAACCTACATGTAACGCTTGTTTTTTGCCATACCATATACATGTATCAACAATATAGCAATGAACGCTCTTCGTGTGAGTCAGGAAAGGGGGGGGGGGGGCTGTTTTTTTCTTTTCAAGGCGATAATTTTCTATCACTTCGGAAAGTGCTTCCATAGCATGCAGATTTTTTGTAAATAAAAATCGGGACTTTAGAAATGAGTGGTGTCCGTCCGTCCGTCCGAAACGTTTTTTTTTTGTCCGGATAACTTGAAAATTATTTGACAAAATTTTATGAAACTTGGTGTTTGTCTTCATATGAGAGAGTCTCGATCCTGTTCGAATTTGTGTCCGTTCCGACCATTTTTGACGCAGGTATGCCCATTTCGATCTGGAATTTGCTGATTATTTTTTGTCCGGATGATAACCCAATTAAGATACGATTATCCAATAGCTTTCAAATTTAGAATGTGGATTAATCACATGAAAATACAGGTCAAGTTCGAATTTGGGTACTGTCCGGTTATTGTTGACGTAGTTATTCCCAGTTTTGACTTAGATCTTGCTGATATGCCCTGTCACTAACTCGCGGCCATATTGGATCCGCAATGCAGGTCCGGTTCCGTGGTTTTAGTGTTACAGGTCAAGCACTAAAACCACGGAACCGAGGCTGGAAGAATCTCTGAAATCACGGAACGGAGCTGGATGAATCCAATAGGGCCGCGACCCAGTGATATCGCTTATTACTTTGTTGTCCGGTGCATGATAACTCAAGTTTATATTTATTCGGGATATCAATTAAATTTAGTATATGTGGATTTATCACACGAACATGCTGATCAAATTCGAATTTGTGTTCGGTCCGACCATTCCTGATGGAGTTATGCCCCTTTCGACCTATAATTGGCTTATTATTTTGATGCATTTGAGACTAATACTGCCCCCAAAATTCCAAATATCGCCATTGAATTGTTACTAGTCGTCTCGCCATTAGGCTCTTTTTGAACCATATAGGAGCAGTTTGACAGTGATTCGGACGTACCGTTTGATGAGAAATTCGTTGGCCCCGTCAATTTTTTTTATAAAAGGGGCCAAAATCCTATTTTAAAGACCAGAACCCAATGTTGGGGATCAGCCCCTAATTTCTGAAATATTGACCCATAATTGAAACTTACTTTGACATATCTACGTGCTAACCACATATATACACATCATTTCCATTGTGAATTTGTTGTATATAACATTCTAGGATGGGATTGTCATGCATCAGGGAGCACATTGTCCCCGAATATCCACATGTGCGACTACAAACTACAAACATTTTGTTCACGTGGAAACAGTATTACTATTTGGTGGCTTCATTATCACTAGACATACATCACATGGATAATTAGGTATATACACAGTCGGTAGGTATCGCATTCAAATTCATCCATCCATATGCTTTACGAGAGCTTGCCTATCTATTGATTCAAAAGAAGCTAATTTGAGATGGCAACCAATATGGCCACCATAAATTTAGAAATATAAATTATCTTTTTATATATGTACATAACTCAAAACAGTATCATACAACAAATATGATGTTTTCAAATCCTTATAATTTACCATAAGATGTTATAATTAACTATAAAATGTTAGTTTTCTAAAGATGGAAGAAATATAATGAACTGAATTTATTACCTAACCAGCAAACAATTCGAACAAGCCCAGCACCTTTCCTCGATTAATTAATTTGCAGGGTTGATTGATTGGTATTGGTTACAGCTGCTGGTCTTTACTCTGTTATCTACCTTGAATTCAAAATAATAAACTGAGCAACTTTATTTTTGAAATATGTATATATACGGTATACCTGCCAAAAAATAAAAAATAAATTAATGTTTATTCTCGAATCCTTCGGCACATGACATGAATGGGAACCCCCAAAAGTTTCACCCCAAAAGTGTGTATTGTTCGGTTCGGTGGATGTACCGTTCGTTATAAAAAAGTCACATTCTTTTATGGTTTATGCCACTCGCTGGGTGACACACATTGGATGGTTTGGGACACCGCGATTGGGTGGTTTTGGACACTTGCTGTGGATGTGGGACTCAAGTTTGGTGGACTGGGACACCATCTTATTGTGCCATTGAATGGATTCAGACGACAGTTGGTGGTTTAGAACACCCGTTGCATGACACGGGACACTCCTAGGATGCCGTGGGGCGCTAGTTTTGTGACTTGAGGTATTGGATACATATTGTAGACACTCTTTTCGTTTCGGACACTCGCTGAATGGTTGAGTGTGTGATTTGTGGCACTCATTGGATGGATTGACCCACTCGTTGCATACTCGTTGTATGGATTGGAACACTCATTTTATGGCTATTTATTCGATATTTGAAGATTTAGTTAAAAAATCAACAAAAAGCACTTCAATTGTTGACTTCCGATTGCCATTTTCGCGTTATTTTGAAAACTCTGGATATGACTTACTATTATCGGATTATGATTGGGACACCATGTATATATATGATGGCGCAAGATGGCGCACCTAGCGCCATTAAAAGTTACGCATAATGGTGAACGTTACCGTAAAATGATCGTTTTATTACTTCCGGTTGCCAATATGGCCTCCATTTTGGATTTTTATAGCCAATTTATGCATGAAATGACAAGCATATGCCATGACAACAAGAACAATGCCTTTTTGTTGCAGGTTTATGTAGTAATGGGGGTATACTGCCGGAAATGGCGGCCACCTTGGCCGCCATATTGCCCGGTACATCACGGTCACCTTTTAACGTCTAAATAGTTTGAGCAGACATCCTTACAAACAAAAACATGTATGAAGTTTAATCATGGGGATGCACGTTGACCGACCTGGTTCCCGGACTAAAATTTCAATTTTAATTTTCTAATACATGTTTTCTGCAATTTTTTTTACCGAAAAATAACGAATTTCTACGGAAGCATGGAGCCGCCACTTACAAAAATAAAATCCACCCCTAGATCGGCGTATATACGCCGATTTCGGCGTAGTTACGCCGATCATCGGCGTAATTACGCCGACCATCGGCGTAGTTACGCCGACCATCGGCGTATATACGCCGATGATCGGCGCAACTACGCCAACTTTCGGCGTAATTACGCCGATGGCGATGGCCACATACAGGGTGAATAAAGACCAAGGGGACCAAGTTTCCTCTGCATTAACCCAATCCTGCCCAACGTAACCATATGCATAGTCAACTGAGAATGATGTTTCCATTGGTCTATTGTGGACAAACTTATTTTTCAATGATGATTTATAGAGAATAAAATAAAAACGGGGGGGGGGGGGCCTGATTTTGGAGCCAAATCGTGCCCTACCTTTTACATTAACGGCTATATGGGAATAATATACACTCTTAAAACGACTGTGTGGTAGATCCACACAGTTACCACACAGTTTGTGTAGCCATTTGATCGACAACAACATTGTGTGGTGAATTGTGTGGCAAATGGCCACACATCTGTTGTGTGGTGGTGGCGAACATACTGTGTGGATCGACCAAAACAACTTGTTCTTTGTAGGCACACATTAAATGTGTGCTAAGTTGCGCACAAGATTGTGTGGATGCAGATGAACAGTTTATGTGTGGTTACTGACCTACAAAGTTGTGTAGTTGACACACACAAAGATGTTTGGGTCCAGCACATTTATTTGTTCGTTGAATGGACACAAATATGTTTGCACTAAGGAAACAATATGTTCGCCGCTACCACACACGTTTGTATTGTTATTGTACACAATGTTGTTGGGCGAGACTACACATATGTGTTAATCACATGCGTACACATTTGTGTGGTTGATCCAAACAATAGTGTTCACCGCCATTACACTATTTTGTATTGTTCTTGTACACAATGCTGTTGGGCAAGACAACACATATGTGTTCATTACATGTGTACAAAAGTGTGTGGTCGATCCAAACAATAGGCTGCTAATCCTGCAAAAAAAAAATCATATTCAACGAAGAGTGTTTACCGATATTTATTGGCCAAACATATAGTTCGGCTATCGTTGGACCTTTTTTTCCCGCCATACATATGAAATGTTATAGTCTACTGATGATTGACGTGCTGCGCTGGACGTTTTCGAATATTAACTTATCAAACAGCAAACATGCATATCCCGGGGGTCCGCGGCCTTCTTTTGTGTACACAGCAGAAATCGTGATTGTCGAATGATATAGTATAGCTATAGTCTTTAATTTCAATAATACAAAGACACAAAACAAACAGCCGTTTAAAACATTCACGTAATATTTTGGTTATCCTTTAAGCTATAAGCGTGCATGTTTCAGTTCCATTAATGGGTTTAACATCAATAACTAGAATTTTCCTTCAACTTGAATGTATTGGAACAATTCGAAAGTCAGTCTCTGCTATATATACATATATATTGCTACTGGTTGGCTGTCTTACATCAGACTCACCCTCACGTGTGTAGAAGAACAAGCTCTAAAACTAACTGAAGCTTTCTGAGATCCCTTGAACTATACAAGAAAATTAAGGGCTCCAAAGAGGATAGTCTTTTTGAATGTAATCGCCTCTTGCACAGAAACCAAATTACAGCACATGACATCATATGTATACCAAAATCATTGACTGTGGAATTTGTGTCTAACTCATACATTCCACCGTAGTTCTTGGTTGGTTGATTATAGTTTATCTGCGTCGTTGCCAAGGCAGCCATGTCCATATCTTGTTATTTACATCGACGTTACACCGCGTGACCGCCATGATTTCACCATTGAACCTGTAAGCAGAGAAGTTATTTTGTTTATAACATGCCATTGGGAATATTATTTACAGTATACATTGTATGTACATCTATAACAGTATTATAATTCATACATTAAAGAGCGCATTTTCAGAAAGGAATATAGTTTTTGAATGATACTAAATATATACATGTACTACTCATTATAGCTTCACATAATGAATGTTCGGACAATTTATAAATATATTTTACTTTATCTATATGGCCAGATCGATGCCTCATTAAGCGCAATCTTGACACGGGAAATTTGCAATTTTACATAAGGAATTGTAGCTATATATAACACAATACATTCATAGCCCCCCCCACCCCTTTTTTATAGTATAAACGATAACTCTTCACCATGTACGTCACTTAGTCCAAATACTAATAATACTTTAATGACACATCTCACTATTCTGCAGTATTTATAATTTTAGATTATTTCTAAGTTCATTATTTGCTATGACATTTATTGAATGACATAATATTCTTCACAATTTAAAGTTTTGGACACAAACGGTGGCTACATATGTATTAGATATACGACATCACCCCCCCCCCCCGGGCCCCTCCCTCGGTAACCAAATTTACGCAAGTTATACATAGCAGAGGAGCCAAATTATGCATGTTAATTTTTCACATCGTCTTGGTAAACCACCAATATAATTGACAAATAAATACCCCACCCACCCACCCAACAATTTGTTTCCCTTGGTACATTGATCGTCCATTGTGGTATTTCAAGGTTTATTGCAACAGTGATGCTCATCATATTCAAATTAAATTAATTTGAAACACCAATTTCACACATTTTGTGTGATTCCGGGTGCCACATGTCACTTCGTATTATGCGACTAGGGCATTTCAGTGACAGCCACAAGTCTCATTCATGGACGCGGCTCAGTGGTCGCCGTTGGTGGGGGGGGGTGTCCACATTCAAATGTCGAAGTACACCCCACCATCCCCCTTGAACCATATTTGTAGAATTATATTTGCACACCCCCTCTCGTTCTGAATTTTCCAATTGGTACCTCAAGCTTTCCAACTATTAGAATTTCCAACCAAATGGAAGTCTTCCACCCGATGGCCATTTGAGGCCATTTTTGTTTTACCAAAAGTAGAAAAATATGCTACTGTTTGTCTAAAAAAAACTATAAATTTCCCACTAATTACTGGTTGAAAAATCAAACAAAGAGAATAATTTCAACCTATTATAATGCATGTGGTGTAAAACTTGTAACTTTGCGTCAGGCATGAAATTTCCAACTGTTGGAATCTTTAGTAAATTTTACCGAGGTTTGGGATAGGGTTATAGACACACCCTTCCCAATATCCGCCCTGTCGCCACGTCACTGGTCTCAGTATATATTTCCTCTCATCTGCGTTCCATATAAACACAAAAAACGTCGTTACTTTATCAACATGAGAACCTTACCGTGCAAAATAATAAAATTGTGGTTCTGGTTTAAAGCACGCTGTATAATATATAGTGTGTATGTGATGAACACACATTTGTTCAGTAAATGTCTTCACCACACAGTTGAATTTGTCAATTTACATAAAGACAATTTTCGAGCAGGTTTTGTGCTTCGGAAAGATGTGTATCATATAGACCACAGAAACAACAGATAAACCCAGATAAACGCACAACTCTAAAATGTAAATATATGACTATGCGACAGGGAATTGATGAATCAGAAAATCCAAATCAAGTTTATTATTTCGTTCAATCATGTTTTATACAAAATAGATACGGAAATTCTCACAAAGGTGAATATCTTGCCAATTTAAATATAATCTTACCTTAACTATAGAAATAATCGAAGAGACCGACCAATATATCGAATTTCGAGATCCACCACAATCAACAAGACTCCATGTGTACACTTTACGGCAGCCTGTGAGCCTGTACGAAACAACGACGCGCGCGTGACCACCACGTGAAATTTAAAAAAACCGACGTCACATACAAATATGTGTGGTGATGTACACATATATGTGTGGATATTGGGTGATACACACATATGTGTGTATTGTGTACACATTTATGTTCAGATAATGCCTCCACACAGTCATTGTGTGGAAGCTGCCACACAGTCCTTTTTACAGTGTAGGATCATTTATGTAGTTAATCTTACCATACACGTCCTGCCTCATAATCAGACAATGTGTATTTTGAGGTATAGGGCAGGTGTGTGGTAAGACTGGGCAAACTTGGTCTCCTTTCCAATAGTCACTGTGTATGTGGCTCAAAACTTTTAAAGAACTTTACCGTCTGAGGTGTGGTTTAAAACGAATAAAAATTGTGGACTGAGTTCATAAATGGGTTTATATTATTCGCATATCCCACAATGTAAAAGAGGTTTCGGCTCCAAAATCTATGACATTCATGTTTCAGCTTCCTGATAAGAATATGTATCAGTCTCCAAATCCCTGTTTTGATTTTATTCATTGCATCTCCTCATATTGAAATAGGTCTGGCCATAATTGCACAAGGCAGAGACGATTCTCAGAAATTAATGATCAGAAATGCATATTTTGAAGTAGGACAGGTGTGAGGTAAAGTGGGGAAACTTGGTCACTGTGTGTGCCTCAAAACTTCTAAATAACTGTCTGAGATATGGTTCAAAAGAATATTAAGATAAACTACATAAAAGACTCTATATTATTCCCATATAGCCCCCAAAGTTACTCAATCCGATCAGAGGGTCCCGATATCATCAACATACAACAACATTTCTTCAAAATACGCTTTAGTTATCAGAATCGATTGCAAAAAAATAATGCTAACAACTGTTAACTATGGTATCAAATTTACCAAAACGTTCAACGAAGTATTAGCCGTATTATCACTTGAGTATACACGATATTTGGCCGTATTATCACTTGTTTTAGAGTTATGCATCTTCATCCGCAATTTCGACCGAGACCATCCGTTTGACGGCGTGTTTCTGGGCCACTATAATGAAATAACAAACTACCAAAATCGATATCTGATATCACTCTTGAGCTTTGATGGGTGGCCGGGTTCCTCGACTCGAATCAAATATTTACCCACTCCCGAGGCGAAAGAAATAGTAATTTAGGAGCGTTAAATCGGATTGATTACCTTTAATGTAAAAGGTAGGGCAGGTCTCGGCTCCCAGATCTATAAAACAAATCATGTTTTTACCCCCTCCCCCCGATAAGAATTGATCAGTCTCCAAACGCCTGATTAGATTTTATTCTTTGTATATCATCATATTGAAAAATAAGTTTGTCCACAATAGACCAATGGAAACATCATTCTCAGTTGCCTATGCATATGGTTATGTTGGGCAGGAATGTGTTATATTGCAGAGGAAACATGGTCTCCTTGTCTTTATTCACCCTGTATGTGACCATCGAAATCGGCGTATATACGCCGATGGTCGGCGTAATTACGCGATGATCGGCGTAACTACCCCGAAATCGGCGTATATATATACGCCGATGATCGGCGTAACTACGCCGATGGTCGGCGTAATTACGCCGATGATCGGCGTATATACGCCGATCTAGGGATGGATTTTATTTTTGTAAGTGGCGGCTCCATGCTTCCGTAAATTTCCCTTCCCGAAACGCACGGAAATTTTGGATGTTATTATGTGGTCGTATTTAGCAGGAACTCGACTGAGCGTATGTGGTCAGCAGATTTGTATATATACAAAATTTATACCAAAAAAACCCAGCTTATTATAAATTGAGTCCGTGTTCACCTCAAAATTGAGCTTCAACTACAAGTTGTTGACAATGTTACTTTATTTTTTATTGCATTTAATTCTATCTCCGACAAGTTTGTCGATCAAATACATTTGTTAATTGTTTCGTAATTTTCTTCACCTTTCTAATGCATTTGCCGGGTGATTTCATTTCTTATCATCAAGACTTTAGTGATGAGAGTTGAGAAATATTAAAGATACAGGCGGCGTTGGCGGTGGGTATGCTGTTAAAATATTTAGCTCCGTCAAAAACCGCCATAAACAGACATAATAGTAAAATATAGACAAACCTTGTTCTTATACCAATCAGAAATATGACATAAACCGTATGTTATTGTCAAATCTTTTTCCTTTGTTATGTAAACACAAACAAAACAGTTACAGCACCTGGCTTTTGCTTAGATCCGGAAATGGTAAACATATTTGTTACGGTTTTCTTGATATGGAAATAAGAAAGAGCGTTTATCATTTGTGTGTGATTAACCAATATAATTGCGCTGTGTTATGTAAACAGAAGCAAATCGTCTGTAACACGAGCAGGCTGTTGTTTACGTACGTCTTGACGACAATATACTATTTATGCGTTGATTATGTTTGGCATATGAACAACAAAACTATATATATTTTAATATTCCTTCTGTTGATGGCGATTTGAACAAATATTATTAATATTTCTGCAACGTTTACGCCGCCCGTGCCTTTTTTAACTGTTAGGTAACTCCCACACTATGTCATCATTCTGGTACGAACAAGAAATCATCTTTGCATACAGCTTAGTTTTCGGGGTTTGGTTGGGCACGACCACTCCCTTCTTATATGAAAACACGAGGCAATTTCGTTTCGTAAACAATGTTTTATGACCAGCAATATAGCATGGTAACTATTGAGGGAAGATTTGTATTCTACAGTATGTGTGCAAATAAAAGTAAATTTTGGGGATTTTGGTGGTACTTTCAAACAAGACAGTCAATGACTGTGGGTAGCTCACCAGACTGTTAAGACTGAGAAGACTGGGCTGACTCTGAAGACTAAAATGGTCAGTATGTGACAATATCACTTAAGACAAGTAGTTCTAAACATGGACATAGCTGGAGGTTCTCAGATGAGCAGGGCTCTTCAACTTGAAATTTCTAATTGCGCACCTCTGACAAATCTCCAACCTCTTACCTTTTAAAGAAGACAACCATACCACAGTACTAAGTTCACAAAAATCCTTTTGCACATCCCTCTTAGGTTGAATTTTACGACTGGTACCAGTACTTCAAGCTCTCAAACGTTTGAAAATTACCAACCCCATAAAGTTAAAATTTGTGGCCAATTTGGTCCAACAGTTTAACCTGAAGTAGACTGTTGGTTTAAAAACATACATGTTGGAAAATCAAACCAAACTATGAGAACAATTCTAACCTATTTGTTATGTGAACATCTAATCTACAACTAATGTTATACCAGGCATGACATTTTCAACTGTTTTTTTTTTTATCAAAGTAGGGGGTCAAAACATCACCTCATCTGCACTCCTTCTCCATTGCCTCAAACATTGCCCCCACACAGGCTGCCTAGAAATCAATATTATTATACCAGTACCAAGCAGGATAGAGGAGAGTTAATCTCTTAACTCTGCCCCTATTGGAACAAATGTGAATCCCAATCTATGAGATCCATTCATCTAGTAATATCAATATAACCCCCAATATCCAACAGGGTATGATTTCACCTGGATAAGTGGTGGTTAAGAAAATAATATTGGAACAGCCAAGTCTGTATTTAGTGTGTCTGACCTTTGCAGAATGAGGTCCCCAAAAGGTGAATTTAATGACACTATTCCCCAAGGTGGAATAGCATCAACGAATTCACCCTCTGGGGACCTCATTTCCTAAAAATGACCATATTTGAACAAATCTGAACGCGGTCACCCAAGGCCCATCCATACCAAATATAAGCTAATATAGTCTCAATGATTCTTGAGAAGAAATTATTTTAAGATTTACTATGGAGGGAAAGAGTTATGGCCCAAGCTTCGCACCTATTTGAGCTGATGAACTTATTTGAACAAATCTGATTGTGAGTCACCTAGGGAACATGCACACTGAAATATATAAACATATTTGGTCTTTAATATGGAGAAGAAAACAATTGTTGATAGACGGATGTATAGACATCCCAACAGACAAACGGATGGAAGGACCGTCTGACAGACAGAAGACAAATTCAATCCAATATACCCCCCAATGTTTCTTTGAAAAATCAGGGTATGATTTCATCTGGATAAGCGGTGGTTAAGAAAATAATATGCCAGCCAAGTCTGAATACAGTGTGTCTGACATTTGTAGAATGAGGTCCCCAAAAGGTGAATTTAATGACAATATTCCGCAAGGCAGGCTAGCATCACCGGATTCATCCTCAGTCTGATTAGGCCTCAACAGCCATGGGAAACCTAGGAACAGATTGAAGTTCTACAGTTGAAGTTTGTAATGCACACCAATTGAGCACCTCAATTATGCATTTTATCTTCTGCAAATTAGGGGGACATAGAAACTGAACAGAAGGGAAAAAGTCAAAAAGTAACTAAAAACAAATTTCAATTTGATACTTAAGATACTTCCCAGAAGATGAATTAGGTTCCTGGAGGGTGTTTTGGTGATGCTAGCCTGCTGTACAGGATAGCAATACTAAATTCACCCTCTGGGGACCTCATTCTGCAAATGTCAGACACACTAAATGCAGGCAGTTTGTTTTAAATTGCTAGCAGTGTTGTTTACACAAGCTGCCAGATGACATATATCATTCTAATCTAGATTAATGACCTGTGTCTCTCTCTGTCTATCTACAGAGATATATCTATATGCTTCCAGATAGAACAGGTATTAAAGTTGGAAGTTGGAGATGATATCGGTTGGAAGGGATGTTGGTTGGGTGCAGGGTTTGGGGGTGGGTCTGGGCCATGTGGGAAGGGGATGGGTAATGGAATATTTCTGTAATTTCATTAAAGATTAAAGTTTTATAACTCTTCAGATGTTATAATGGTGTCACTTTTTTCCAATTTTATAACATGTTTAAAAAATATTTTTGTTGTTTGTTAAATTGAGCAAGGTGAAAATTCCAAACATTTGAATTAAATCTTTTTTTAGTTATGTCACTGGCTCCGCCCACATTCGACCCAGTGACCTCATTTGAACAAATCTGAATCACAGTCCCCCAAGGACCCTTTGTACCAAATATGAACCCATTCGGCCCAATGAAATTTGAGAAGTCGTTTAAGAATTACTATGGTGGGAAAGAGTTATGGTCCTAGCTTCGAAACTGTTTGACCGGGTGACCTCATTTGAACAAATCTGAATGTGATTCACTTAGGGAACATCCACACCAACTATGAACCCATTCCGTATTACGGTTCTGGAGGAGAAGATGATTCTTGACGGACGAACGGACGGCGGACGAGGAGTGATGACTATAGCTCCACCGGAGACTTCGTCTCAGGTGAGCTAAATAACACTTCTGAAATGAAAACGCCAGGGAATTTCGTTTCAGAAAGAGCATGTGTATTATTGATCAGTGGTGACTAGAGCACTATTAATATAAAAATCAGCTTTGTACTCGAAAGTGAAATAGAAGTCATTTTGGCAGTGGTTTCAAGAACCCCATTCTGAAATGAAAACACCAGGAAATTTCATTTCAGAAATTGTGTATTGTTTGATAAGTAATTGCTGGAGCACTATTAATATAGAAATCAGATTAATACTCAAAAGTGCAAATGGAAGTCATTTGACATGGTTTGTGGGGTCCGTCTGGCCCCTAAACACCAGGGATGCGGAACTTAAGAATTTGGATTTCTTTGAACGTTCCTGGGGTTGGAAAAAATCTTGAGGAATCAAACCGTTCCAACGCGATTGTGCAAATAGAAACCAGCAGGCTCCCTGATTAAATGAGTTGAAAATGACACGATCATCGATGCCATCCACGCGTCACTAACCCATTATGTAACAACATGCTGTCTTTGTGGCTGAATGTAGTTTCCTCCAGCATTGATTTTTGCTGTCCGAAACCACGAAGTCCACTGTGTGACGATGCACGCATATCAGTAGGCGTATTAACAACCCCACAACGGGTGTGAGTCATTTGATACCCAAACAAAATGATACCCACCGAAAAGCGTAAAATGATACTTACTTTTGAGTTAATTAAATGATGCCTTCATCTTGAGTCAAATGATACCTTCCCAAGTCAAATGATACCTTTTCAAAATAAGTTATTAAATGTTTTCCTTTATCAAATTAAAGTGTCCTCTCAACTACGGTGACATCGGCTACTTATTCCCAGTTCCTTATTCCTTATTCGGAAACATTATATATTGACCAAATAAACGGTGCGGTAGGGTGGCCCACCCCAAAATTAGATATAAAAACCAAAAACCGCACCCCTCTAGTCCACACGGTTGCCACAGTAGGTGGCCAAAGTGGCAACCATAGCCGTTTCGGTATTTATGAACCGATTTTGACCAAATAAAATGTTCGGTAGGGTGGCCCACCCCAAAATTAGATATAAAAACCGAAAACAGCACCCCTCTAGCCCATACGGTTGCCACAGTAGGTGGCCAAAGTGGCAACCATAGCCGTTTCTTTATTTATGAACCGATTTTGACCAAATAAAATGTTCGGTAGGGTGGCCCACCCCAAAATTAGATATAAAAACCAAAAACCGCACCCCTCTAGCCCATACGGTTGCCACAGTAGGTGGCAAAAGTGGCAACCATAGCCGTTTTGGTATTTATGAACCGATTTTGACCAAATAAAATGTGCGGTAGGGTGGCCCACCCCAAAATTAGATATAAAAACCGAAAACAGCACCCCTCTAGCCCATACTGTTGCCACAGTAGGTGGCCAAAGTGGCAACCATAGCCGTTTTGGTATTTATGAACCGATTTTGACCAAATAAAAGTTGCGGCAGGGTGGCCCACCCCAAAATTAGATATAAAAACCGAAAACAGCAATGGTTGTCACTTTGGCCACCTACTGTGGCAACCGTATGGGCTAGAGGGGTGCGGTTTTTGGTTTTTATATCTAATTTTGGGGTGGGCCACCCTGCCGCAACTTTTATTTGGTCAAAATCGGTTTATAAATACCAAAACGGCTATGGTTGCCACTTTGGCCACCTACTGTGGCAACCGTATGGACTAGAGGGGTGCGGTTTTTGGTTTTTATATCTAATTTTGGGGTGGGCCACCCTACCGAACATTTTATTTGGTCAAAATCGGTTCATAAATACCGAAACGGCTATGGTTGCCACTTTGGCCACCTACTGTGGCAACCGTATGGGCTAGAGGGGTGCGGTTTTCGGTTTTTATATCTAATTTTGGGGTGGGCCACCCTACCGCACATTTTATTTGGTAAAAATCGGTTCATAAATACCGAAACGGCTATGGTTGCCACTTTGGCCACCTACTGTGGCAACCGTATGGACTAGAGGGATGCGGTTTTTGGTTTTTATATCTAATTTTGGGGTGGGCCACCCTGTCGCAACTTTTATTTGGTCAAAATCGGTTTATAAATACCAAAACGGCTATGGTTGCCACTTTGGCCACCTACAGTGGCAACCGTATGGGCTAGAGGGGTGCGGTTTTCGGTTTTTATATCTAATTTTGGGGTGGACCACCCTACCGCACATTTTATTTGGTCAAAATCGGTTCATAAATACCAAAACGGCTATGGTTGCCACTTTGGCCACCTACTGTGGCAACCGTGTGGGCTAGAGGGGTGCTATTTGTGGGTTTTTATAACTAATTTTGGGGTGGGCCACCCTACCGCACATTTTATTTGGTCAAAATCGGTTCATAAATACCGAAACGGCTATGGTTGCCACTTTGGCCACCTACTGTGGCAACCGTGTGGGCTAGAGGGGTGCTATTTGTCGGTTTTTATAACTAATTTTGGGGTGGGCCACCCTACCGCACATTTTATTTGGTCAAAATCGGTTCATAAATACCAAAACGGCTATGGTTGCCACTTTGGCCACCTACTGTGGCAACCGTATGGGCTAGAGGGGTGCTGTTTTCGGTTTTTATATCTAATTTTTGGGGTGGGCCACCCTACCGCACATTTTATTTGGTCAAAATCGGTTCATAAATACCGAAACGGCTATGGTTGCCACTTTGGCCACCTACTGTGGCAACCGTATGGGCTAGAGGGGTGCGGTTTTTGGTTTTTATATCTAATTTTGGGGTGGGCCACCCTACCGAACATTTTATTTGGTCAAAATCGGTTCATAAATACCGAAACGGCTATGGTTGCCACTTTGGCCACCTACTGTGGCAACCGTATGGGCTAGAGGGGTGCTGTTTTCGGTTTTTATATCTAATTTTGGGGTGGGCCACCCTACCGAACATTTTATTTGGTCAAAATCGGTTCATAAATACCGAAACGGCTATGGTTGCCACTTTGGCCACCTACTGTGGCAACCGTATGGACTAGAGGGGTGCGGTTTTTGGTTTTTATATCTAATTTTGGGGTGGGCCACCCTACCGCACCGTTTATTTGGTCAATATATAATGTTTCCGAATAAGGAATAAGGAACTGGGAATAAGTAGCCGATGTCACCGTAGTTCCTCTCATCTATATGTCCCATCTATGCAGGAGCTATTTTGGTGAGTATCACTTGACCCGAGAATCATTTGACTCGAGAAATATTTGACTTCGGTATCATTAACTCTGAATAACTCACACTTCAAAATAAGAGGGAGAAAAACTTGTGCCTAAATTCCCTGATCAAAGAAAATTAAATGCCTGATTTGGGTCAGAAAAAAAAGTTAAAAAAACAAAGATTTAGTGTCCACAAGTAGGGTTAAAATTAAAAAATTTATTTTGACATTTTAATCCGACTTTTCCTGTGACATGTCTAAAAGTTTACACATGCTTGATATTTTAGTCAATATGATCTAGTATATTAAGCAATAAAATAATATTTTAAAACTCGAACAACAAATATTTTATTGGTCTCGTGTTAAAACACTGGGTTAATCCATTATCAACACATTTGGGCTATCAGTAGGAGTATGCTAATTGTTCATTGTCTATATATGATCGTTTCTAAAACATGACAGTCAATGACTCTGGGGTCGCTCACGAGTCACCAGACTGCAAAGACTGATAAAACTGGGACTCTGGAGACCACAACAGTCAGAACTTTTCATAATCACTTTAAAAGAAGTAGATCTAAACAGGATATGTGGCTAGAGAGACTTCACCTTGAAATTACCAACTGTACACTACTTATCACCCCCTCCTCCAGCTCAACAAGTCCCCTCCCAACCGGGCTCCAGACTCCCAAGTCTTAGGTTGGAATTTCACAACCGACCTCAAATTTTCTCAATTGTTGGAAATTTCAATCTCACAAGCGCCTTTTTATAAAACCATTTAGACATGTTTGAAGCCCAATTATCCATGGGCCCAAAAAAACGATACATGTATGTCAGATTAATCAGTCAGGTGGTTCCAAGGTAGATGTTTTAATGAATTTGGCATTTCAATGATTTTATTAGACACAAAAGTGTTAACTCCCCATAGCCCCGCCATTTATTGACAGGTTGACCTCATTTTAACAAATCTGAATCTCAGTCACTTAAGGATCCTCCACACTATATGTAAGCTAAATAGTCCAACCTCTCTTGAGAAGACATTTTAAGAATTACTATAGAGACATATAGTTATGTCCCTGGTCCCACCCTATTTAACCTGGTGACACCATCTGAATAAATTTGAATCCCAGACACCAAAGAACCCTTCATACTAAATATCAGTAAAATAGACCTGATGGTCCTTGTGAAGGAAGCATATTAAGAGGGAAACTGTCCTTCAATTGGCCCCTATTTGACCAGGTGACCCCATTTTAAAAAATCGGAATTGCAGTCAAACAAGAACATTCCATGCTAAATAAGCCAACTAATTCTTGCAAAAAATATTTTAAGAATTACTATGGAGTGAAATAGTTATGTCTCTGGCTCCGCCCTTATTTGACTTCGTGATCCCATTTTCACAAATCTGTCACCCAAGGTAATTTCATACCAAATATAAGCAAAATAGGCCATTTGGTTCTTGCATAGAAGACATATCATGAATTACTATGGAGAGAAAGAGTAATGTAGCTGGCCTTGCACCTACTTGACCTGGTGACCCTGATTGAACAAATCTGAATCCCAATCACCAAAGGAGCCTCAATATTAAATATGAGTTAAATAGAGCTGGTGGTTCTTTCAAAGGACACTTTTCAAGTTTGCCAAATATGTTCTAGTGAGGTGGTGGATGTGGGAGTGTTAAATGTCCTGTTGAAAGATTTGAACAATACATATGATAGATTTTTGTTGTAATTGGGAATTAATGACCTCTAGCAGATCTCCAGGGAATGTTTATAAAAATGTCAGATTTCACTTGACATGTGTAGGCATACAGTTAGGGCCAAATTAAATGCTTTTTATTAACGATTCTCTGTCAAGAATTTGAGTAAATATTAATTTTGGGACCAGGGTGGCAGAAGCAGTGAACTTGAGTGAAGGGTCAGGGGGCACAACCTTCAGAAATGTAATGGCATTAGTTTTTCAATTTTCAAAAAATGTTTAACAATATATAATTGATCATGGAGTTAAATACATATTTTTTCTTTTCTTTTTTAATATTTTAATAAAACAAGACAGTCAAAGACTGGGGTCGCTCACCAGACTGCAAAGACTGATAAGACTGGGACTCTGGAGACCACAACAGTCAGAACCTTTCATAATCACTTTAAAAGAAGTAGATCTAAACAGGATAGGTGGCTAGAGAGGCTTCATGTATGTAGATCGGTGAATATCTACCTCGAAATTACCAACTGTTCACTACTGATCTGAGCTAAATAGATTTGGTGGTTCTTTCAAAGAACACTTTTCAAGTTTGCCAATTATGTTCTAGTGAAGTGGTGTGTGTGTTAAATGTCCTTATGAAAGATTTGAACAATACATATGATAGATTGTTGTTGTAATTGGGAATTAATGACCTCTAACAGATCTCCAGGGAATGTTTATAAAAATGTCAGATTTCACTTGGCATGTGTAGGCACACCCCCGCATACAGTTAGAGCCAAAGTAAATGCTTCTTGTTAATGATTCTCTGTCAAGAATTTTAGAGAATATTTTTGAAACCAGGGTGGCCGAAGCAGTGAACTTGAGTAAAGGTCCAATAATATTTTTTTTTATTATTATTTGGAGTAATTTCCCTGGCCCCGCCCACATTTGACCCAGTGACCTCATTTGAACCCCAGTCACCCAAGGATCCTTCATACCAAATGTAAAACCATTTGGCCTGATGGTATTTGAGAAGAGGTTTAAAAGAATTACTATGGAGGGAAAGAGTTATGGCCCTGGCTTCGCAACTTTGACCCAGTGACCTCATTAGAACAAATCTGAACCCCAGTCACCCAAGGATCCTTCACACCAAATATGAACCCATTTGGCCTGATGGTATTTGAGAAGATGTGTAAAAGAATTACTATGGAGGGAAAGAGTTATGGTCCTGGCTTCGTAACTATTTAACCCAGTGACCTCATTTGAACAAATCTGAATATGAGTCACCTAGGGAACATCCACAACAAATATGAACCCAATCGGTCTTATGTTTCCAGAGGAGAAGAAGTTTAAAGAATTGTTGACGGATGGACAGATGGATGGATGGACGTGTGAGGAGTGATGACTATAGCTCCACAGGAGACTTTGTCAAAGGTTAAATGAAAAAAAATATCTGAATTTCTTTTTGCATTTTAAATTTGAATTTTTTTCATTATTTTGTTTTAAAATTGAGCAAAGATTTCAATTTAACAACATTTTTTTTTTAAAAGAGTTATGTCCCTGGTGTGATTTCATCTGGATAAGTGGTGGTTAAGAAAATAATATGAAACCGCCAAGCCTGAATTTAGTGTGTTTGACAATTGCAGAATAAGGTCCCCAAAAGGTGAATTTAATGACACTATTCGGAAAGGCGGGCCAGCATCACCGAATTCATCCTCAGTCTGATTAGGCCTCAACGGCCAATAAAAACCTAGGATTGAAGTTCTACAGTTGAAGTTGGTGATGCACACCCATTGAACACCTCAATTATGCATTTTATCTTCTGCAAATTAGGGGGACATTGAAACTGAACAGGTGGGAAAAAGTCAAAAAGTAAGTAAAACAAAATTTGATACTTAGGATACTTCCCAGAAGATGAGGCCTAATCAGAATTAGGTCCCTGGAGGGTGTATTTGGTGATGATAGCCTGCTGTACGGGGTAGCAACACTAAATTCACCCTCTGGGGACCTCATTCTGCAAATGTCAGACACACTATGTCCAGGCTTGAGGAAATGAACAATAGACTTTTCCTATTTATTCTTGCAGAATAGGTGTTTAACTAATGCCATGAAACTGTTTCAACAGGTGGATTAACTTAATATTGCACAGAGAACTGGAATACAGAGACATCAATCACAGCTTGATGGTGTAAACATGTCTGCAAGCAGTCTCTCCCAGTAGTATCAAGTGTCCATAGTGATAAATTGGCTCCTTCAATAATAATCAGCCTTCAGCGATGTGATGTTCTCTCTAAAATTCATAGGGCATGGCAAAGAGGTGTGAATTATAAAGGGCCATAACTCTGTTAAAATATATGGGATCAAATCCATATTTGAACTTGATCTGTATATAGGTGTCAAAAATTCATATACCAAATTTGGTGTCGATCAGAAGAAAAATGTTTGATTCATCCTGTCTTGGATGAATTATATATAAAAACAAGAGCGGAAAGGGTTAAATAAATGATACCAAAATCCATACAGATGAAGATTGTGCTAAGAAAAATCTAGGTACGAAATATGAGGCTGTGATGTGTCTAAAAAAAAAATTAAAGGTCAAAATGCTAAATTTTTATTTTTGTTTTTAGAATTATGTCCCTGGCTCTGCCCCATTTGACCCAGTGACCCCATTTGAACAAATCTGAACACCAGTCACCCAAGGACCCTCCATACCAAATATTAGCTAAATCGGCCCAATGGTTCTGGACAAGAAGTCGTTGTAAGAATTACTATGGAGGAATAGAGTTATGGCCCTGGTTTTGCAACTATTTGACCCAGTGACCTCATTTGAACAAATCTGAATGAGAGTCACCTAGGGAACATCCACACCAAATATGAACCAATTCGGTCTTACGGTTCCAGAGGAGAAGATGTTCAAAGAATTGTTGACGGATGGATGGACGGATGGACTATAGCTCCACCGGAGACTTCGTCTCAGGTGAGCTAAAAAGCCACCATCCAAAAAAAGCCAGTTTCGGGGGACGCGTGGCCAAGTGGCTTCTTATTAGGCGAGGAAAGTGACATTGTGCAATTACTTTATTTAATTTATGCTTGAAGATTATATTACACTTTATTTGTAATTTGTTTTATAATATATGTATGGAGAATTATGCATAGAAAGAGAATGTAATCATTATTGAGTTGAGTTTTCACTTCTGAACAACTTGTGAGTATGGAAACATTAAAGCATTATTCAAGGTTCCAGGTACTTTTTTTTTAAATCATGCTTTGCTTTTTATTCTGATCCAAGAGTATAAAATAAAACATTTGAACAAGATGTGCCACCTGAAATACACTATCTTGATTGATATTGAATTTTTTATCATTTATTTCATATAGTTTTGATGTTTTAGAGGCTCATATATAACATTTTTTATGGAGTTTTCATTTAAATATGGCTTGTTGCCATTCATCGGAAAGCTCTGTGAGAGCTTTCCGATGAATGGCAACAAGCCATATTTCCGACTAAATCCTGAAAAATTACCCATAATTCTGCTGTGGTTAAGGAGTCGATTGTTTAGGGCATTACTGTATCTATTATGTTCCAGTCATGAAAGGGTTAAAGTGGTTGAAAAATTGGTAATATGTATTGTTTCCCTTTCAAATATCTATTATAAAAGAGAGGGGTGCCATGTTTCTTAAGGAAGGTCTATCTCATCCTGTCCACAACATCATTTTTATAAAACCAATTTCAAGACTACAATTAACTTTTCTGTGAAAAACACTGACAAACTGAAGATTATGTATATTATTTTTCTATATAAAGGCACAATAAAGTGGTTTATTCCTGAGGTTGTAGAGTGCAAAATATTTTAAATTTTACCTAGGTGGAAAGTTTTAACATGATAGAGTTATCCAGCTTGCTATGCTCCGAAAATTCCCACAAGCTTCTCAGAAATGTTTGGAGCCTAGCAAGCAGGAGAACTCTATCTCTATCTGAGATTGCCTGAAGTTTCATGGCCAATCTGTTATAAAAATAGCAAGTAAAAAATTTACTAATTCATTGTATGTATTATACCAGAAAATTCTAAATAAAATCAATATTAATTGACAGAAGCGTTTCCGGACAAGGGTATATTTATTATGTTATACCCAGGAAACTATATAAATTTGTTACAGGAAGAGACAGTCCATCTTTAAATCCTATTCAAAACAACCATGTGAACTTTAACCCTTTCATGATGGGAGCTGTGCTGCATGGTGCAGCATTAAAGATCCTGTGCCAGATCATTCTCTTATATATGCGAGTCTTCCTATTCGAGTCTCCCATAGGGAGCCTCGCATATATAAGAGAATGTGCTGGCTTACAAGATCATGATAAGTATCATTAGTCCAATGCATTCTCTTATATATGCAAGGGTCCCTATGGGAGACTCGCATATATAAGAGAATTAAAGCAATGACACAGGGTCCAGTCATGGGAGGGTTTATAAAGCAGTTTATTATGAATCAGTTGACATTAGTTTGAAATTTATGTCTTGTATTCTATATTTATTAACTGACACACTAGTCCAAGTTCCCTGGTACGTAAACCAGCTAGTTATATCGCTATACCGATATCACAAACGGGTTAACGCCAAAGGAAACTTGGGCTACTGGCACACATATTTGGCCCTCTATATATTAACTGGTATTTACTAATACATGCAGGTACATGTAGGATCCAGTTGGTTTGGGGTGACACACTCGCTTATAGCAGAGTTAAGTTGGTAGCCCCATAATATTCTCAGCTTATACCGATTCAAATTTTGACAGGAGGGGTGCATCTCTTTGAGTGATGATACTGAGAAAAAAATATGTATAAGAAGCACTGATTGTTTATTACAAGAAGCACTAAACATCAAACATGATTGTGCTGATTATATATAATTTATAAACTGACAATAACAGATTAACAAAGTGAACAATATGTGTATCATTTTTTAAATACAGTAATGCCCTAAAAAATCGACTCCTTGACTACAGCAGAATTATGGGTAACTTTTCAGGATTTAGTCAGAAAAATGGCTTTTTGCCATTCATCGGAAAGCTCTCTGAGAGCTTTCCGATGATTGGCAACAAGCCATATTTCCGACTAAATCAGGAAAAGTTACCCATAATTCTGCTGTGGTTAAGGAGTCGATTATTTAGGGCACTACTGTAAACTGACAATAACAGATTAACAAAGTGCACAATATGTGTATCATTTTATAAATATATGTTGCTGAGAAAATTCAGCATTTTTTATGTTGAACCTTGTATACACCCAGTAATAAATACTAAATACAGTAATGCCCTAAATAATCGATTAACCACAGCAGAATTATGGGTAATTTTTCAGGATTTAATCGGAAATATGGCTTGTTGCCATTCATCATGCCATATTTCCGACTAAATCCTGAAAAATTACCCGACAAAACCTGAAAAATTACCCATAATTATGCTGTGGTTAAGGAGTCGATTATTTAGGGCATTACTGTAGGTTCAGTTACATTCATGTGCAACTTGTAGCACACAAGCCTTGAAATAGTGTGTCTGTCATTTGCAAAATGAGGTCTCCAGAGGGTGAATTTAGTGAAGCTACCCTGCAGTGGGCTAGCATCACCAATTTCACCCTCTGGGGACCTCATTCTGCTGAAGCCTCAACTGCTATGGGAGACCTAGGATCAGATTGAATTTCCCCAGTTGAAGTTGGTGATGTTCACATATTAGTCACCTCAATTACGCATTATTAGAAACTGAACAGAAGGGAAAATGTAACTAAAAACAATGTTAATTTGATACTATAGATACTTCCCAGAAGATAAGGCCTAAGCAGAATAAGAAGAATGAGGTCCTACACAGCGGACTAGCATCACTAAATTCACCCTCTGGGGACCTCATCCTGCAAATGGCAGACACACTATTTGCAGGCTTGAGTGACAGTGCACACACCCAGTAATAGACAAGTTCAGTTACATGCATGTGCAACTCGTAGCACATGACACTATGGTTTTAGAGATGCATCTGGTGGGAAAGTCACCTGATTTGATGACCCAAAAAAAATATTTTATAGATCAAATCCAACAGTAGCGGGCTAGCATCACTAAATTCACCCTCTGGGGACCTCATTCTGCTTAGGCATCATCTTCTCTTGAAAGTTTCTTTATTATCAAATTTCTATAAAAACTTCTTCACATAGATTCTATTTCTTTTTTAGTTTAGATTCTCTATATCTCCAAATTGGCAGACGACACATTGCATAATCGAGGTTCCCAATGGGTGTACATCACAATATTCACCATTTGGGAACTTCAAATCTGAGTCTATGTCTGCCATAGCAGATAAGGCCATGCCGAATGAGGTCCCCAAAGGGTGAATTTGATGATGCTAGCCCGCTATGCGAATTTGGTGATGCTAGCCTGCTATGCGGGATAGCATCACTAAATTCACCCTCTGGGGTTCTCATTCTGCAAATGTCAGGCACACTATAATCAGGCTTGTCTCTGACTCAATTTTTTTTTTTATTATACTATGATTCAATACAGAAGGTTCAGAGAAGATATGTACCATCTTTGTGCGTTTGAAGTAAGTCCTAAAGTTAAATTACTGATTGAATCTTTAAATAAGAACAAAACAAAAACAAAAGCTCCAACAAAAACGAATCTGCTATAACATTGCCATTCAACAGATACATGTACTTTAAAGGCCCACTTAATTTCTGAATGCCCATTTTTGAATCACATACAATATATTCCATATTACATACCTTTTGACAAAGAAAACTCCAAAACATTGTAATTATCAACTTATCCGATTGAATGAACTGTGAATAAAAATGCTGTTTTTGTCAAGGTACCATTGTGTTCTGTGCTTAATTTCGATCAGGTCTGTACTGCCAGTTTATTATTCTCAATGGAAGGGGAATAACTCAATCTCTTAGTTGTGAATTCTTGGGGTGAATCTGAGAATCTCTATCACTTGGTGGACACTCCTATGCCACAGCTGTTCCAAATTCTGGTGCAATATGTAGAGTTTTTGTTCCGCTTCCAAATGGAATATAATATGGAACATGATGTGCATAATGTGATCTGGGCATTTGAAAATTAAGTGGCCCGTTAAACAAAAATAGTGTAAGCAGATATATTGTAAGCAATTGCAAGTACAGTAATGCCCTAATTAATCGACTCCATAACCACAGCAGAATTATGGCTTGTTGCCATTCATCGGAAAGCTCTCAGTGAGAGCTTTCCGATGAATGGCAACAAGCCATATTTCCGACTAAATCCTGAAAAATTACCCTTATTTCTGCTGTGGTCATGGAGTCGATTAATTAGAGCATTACTGTAACACATATTCTTCTGACTGTAATGATAACTAAGCAACTTCCCAAAGGAGGCTTATATACATGTATTCATGATGTATATGTATAGCCGTATGAGTCTCGATCAAGTTATAAGATGACAGGAATTGAATGATAACACCTTAAAAGACTCGTTAGTGTATAATGAACACAAGCTTTCGGCCTTCTGTGAAGCCTTTATCAAATGAAATGACAATCGATGAAACATGTTAGAAGTTAGATGTTACAGTCTATCACATTTTGACATCAATCTTAGAAACCAGCCATGGAGGCCGGATGGTGGCCAAGAATCCACGATCTCTGTTCAGGCCGGTCTTAGTTGCGTTTAGTTTACTAATTACTTTCAGTCGACAGTTTTCCTTTTATTGACGCACTAAAGATTTCTGTGTAACATCTGGTAATACTGATGTACCAATAGGGAGCCATTTCAATTTGTCGGAACAAGAAATTGACGATATCAATGTTATGGTGTCACGTGGGAATCTTCGGTGCTTCAATAAAAGGAAAACTGTCTAACTGAAAGTTATGTATTCCTAACTGTTAACTGCAACCTATCTTTTGATATTACGATTACAATTGGAGGTTATAAATATGTTGGGCTCCCTCGATCACATATTTCCCGGCCCTATGTGGACCTCATTCTGCTTAGGCCTCATCTTCTGGGAAGTATCTATGGTCTAAAATTAACATTGTTTTTAGCTACTTTTTACTTTGCAGAAGATAAATTAGTTGTGCGGGATAGCATCACTAAATTCACCCTCTGGGGACCTCATTCTGCAAATGTCAGACACACTATATTAAGGCTTGGCCACTACTTCCATAAAATCTTAAATTGATGAATTTTGCTTCTCGAATATTCACCAACGTTAGATTTTCGAAAAATGCAATTAGGAAAATCAAAGAACATTTGATATGCAAATTGTTTTTGATGTCTTGGGAAAGGTGAACCCAACCGTTAAAGGTACACAATCCCGATTCGATGGTCTCTGTATCATCAGATTCCAACAACAACAAAATTTCTTAAAAAGACACTTTAGTTATCAGAATTGATTAATTTCCAAAATATAATGCTAACCACTGTCAACTCTAGTATAAAAGTTTCTAAAATGTGTTATATATCAACATTTTATTCAACGCAATTTGGTATCGAGGGTATGTTGGTCGGTTCGTCGAATATTTTGTGAAAAATAATAGATTTAAAAAATTTATATCTGACAACTCTGAGCTTTGATGGGTAGGTTCCTCGACTCGAATCAAATATTTTTACCCCCGAAGCCAAAGAAATAGTCATTTTGAAGCGTTAATTCGGATAATGTATCTTTAATTGTAATTGTGAATTTGTAAAAACCTCTCTATTGGCCTCACAACTGGCAAGTAGAAATTATATACAATCAACTAACATGTCCATTTGGCTTTCCAAACATCAGGGCTCAATAACCTTTCTCGGGGTGGCTCGTGATTGAAATGATCCAAACATATTCTGCTATGCATCTGATTTTATGTAACCTGCGATCAAAAATAGTCAAATCTCGTTAATTGGATAATCCTATACAGCGGATATGTATCTCCGATCAACAACCACTGATAACTTCGCATTTAGCCTCGCCCAGTATAAACTACCTGTGCTATATATAAACAGTTGGTGAATACGAGCCCTGATGTCTTTTACATGGACATTATTAAATGTGATCATACTTATAGGCACATAAAGAGAACTACAGTAATGCTCTAATTAATCAACCTCTTAACCACAGCAGAATTATGGGTAACTTTTCAGGATTTAGTCGGAAATATGGCAACAAGCCATATTTCCGACTAAATCCTGAAAAGTTACCCATAATTCTGCTGTGGTTAAGAGGTCGATTAATTAGAGCATTACTGTACATGTATAGCATATAATCTGTAGCTCATTCGTGTTAATGCACATCCATTGGTTTATTTTTGCAAAATACATATATAGAACGACACAAGTGTGTGAACTGGGTTAACGTTATTGCACAAGATTTTTGTGACGCGATGGTAAAACGAGAACCGAAGGTCCGAGTGCAATAATGTTAACATGTCCACACAGCTGTGTAGTTCTATGTTTATTGCACACTCTGAAGATTGTTGCTTGTAATATACTATATACTGACATTTAGCTCGATATTTTTTTTTATTTAATTAAACAAACCTTTCCTTTATGTAGACTTTACCTCGAAATTTAGTGAAGACATTTTTTCTGTTAAAGTTGACGTCGCCAATGACGTTGATGCAATCAGTTTGTATAATGCTAGAACAATACATGTTTTTATTGAATGTCTTGAAATCTTCTGTATTTTGCAGTATTTCGCAAAAATAAACAAATGGGTGTGCAATAAAGAAGATTTAAATATGTTTAATAAAAAATGTTTATCTTGTCCTTGGACAATACAAATTGATTACCTTGACGAAAATGTCTTCACTAAATTATGAGGTATAGCATATTAATCACATGTTTGTTCAATTAAATCTATCAATATCGACTTAAATTTCAGTATACTACAAGCTGCAATTTTCAGATCGTGCATTAAACATAGAACAACATGTTTGTGTGAACATGTTAACGTTATTGCAAGCATTCGTCAAATTTTAATATACGGTTCTCGTTTTACAATTATCGCATCACAACAAACTCATGCAAAAACGTTAACAAGTTCACACACTTGTATCGTTCTAACTATATTTTCATAGTAATAACAACAAGCTGACCAACAGAAATAACAACAAAAGAAATATTCGAACAACAACAGTGTCATATGATTAAAAATAGCTACATGTAGATAAAATAGCACATAATAAATGCATGTAGATTTAAGTTCAAAATGACGATCACATACAAGCCTTGAAATAGTGTGCCTACATTTGCAGAATGAGGTCCCCAGAGGGTGAATTTAGTGATTCTACCCCACACAGCAGGCTAGCATCATCAAATTCACCCTCTAGGAACCTCATTCTGCTTAGGCCTCATCTTCTGTGAAGTATATATAGTCTAAATTAACATTGTACAGTAATGCCCTAAGTAATCGACTCCTTAACCACAGCAGAATTATGGGTAACTTTTCAGGATTTAGTCAGAAATATGGCTTGTTGCCATTCATAGGAAAGCTCTGGGGGGGGGGGGGGGTCCCTTCTATTCTGTTTCTATATCCCCAAATTTGCAGAAGATAACATGCATATTAATTGAGGTGTCTAAAAGGTAAACTTCAATCTGATCCTAGGTCTCCCATAGCAGTTGAGGCTTAAGCAAAATACGTTTCACAGAGGGAGAATTTGGTGATGCTAGCCCGGCATGTGGGATAGCGCCAATAAATTCACCCTCTGGGGACCTCATTTTGCAAATGTCACACACACTTTTTCATTTCTTCATCACATAAGAGCCTGCCACTTCAGACATGCATCTCTGGTGACAATTTTTTTCAAAGATATATATTCAGGGTTCCAGGCTAATTTATAGGAAACCTATTTCTATCTTGACTGGACTTGTTGTGGAAATGCCTCCTTTAGGTGAGGAGCACCCCAGTATATTGGGTATATAAAACAATAGTAGTAAAAAAAAAATTCTGATAAAACTATCGTAATGATAGAAGAGTTGATAAAACTCTGGAGATAGTGAATTAAAAGATCATTCATTTGTTTATAATAACACATATTTTTTTTTTTTTTAAATTGCTATTTTGTTAATATTGTCTTTTTAACAAAACTATTTACAAGCAATTGTCATGCCTGTACAGCTTGATTTGTTTGCTTAGTTATATAAGCTTATCTGCTTCTGCCTTCAGAATGTTTACTCTGTGCACATGGATTGAGAATAAGAAATTTCTTGCCAGTTTCTCAATTTGATGTTTCAATGTGTCAGTAAGGTTCCAGTTTTCCAATTTTGTGCAGTCTATGGTTATCTGTGTTAAAATGTCTGTTTGTTCAATATTATAGGTATCAGTAACGGCTTCTAAGTGTACATTAATGCCCTAAATAATCAACTCCATAACCACAGGAGAATTATGGGTAACTTTTCAGGATTTAGTCGGAAATATGGCTTGTTGTCATTCATCGGAAAGCTCTCACTGAGAGCTTTCCGATGAATGGCAACAAGGCATATTTTCGACCAAATCCTGAAAAATTACCCATAATTCTCCTGTGGTTAAAGAGTTGATTATTTAGGGCATTACTGTATAAATTAATGAGCAGACTTGAGAACGTCCTTTCTGCAAATGTTAGACACACTATTTCAAGGCCTGAGTGATCATTACATCTGTTTATATTTTTGCGAAGGTCAATAAAAAATGTTTACATTATGAATTTTAATCAGATAAGGAAGAATAGCTAAGTTAATTTTAAGTAAGATAAAAATACTGTTAACAACATCTTGCTCAAGTGGATAACTCTTAGATGGAAAATGCAAACAATCTCATTTGACACTCCAGGGTGCGATTCCATCCATTACGCTGGGCTACAATGTGTAAATTACCCTGGGCAAAAGTGAATGGAGTGATTTTTGGTGACCGGAGTAATCTAAAAATAGCATATCTCAACTTGCCTTTGTTTGATACTATCGAATTATATATCACAAGAAAGAAAATTTCATGGCCAATAAGACACATTGAAATATATTGCGACTGAGATGAACAATTTTGATAATCTTTGAGGAATATGATAGATGGTGTGTTTTTCCCCAAATCGAACTTGTGAGCCTTGTCACTGGTATAGAATATATTGGTAAATCTGGTATTTTTCCCCAGGGGCCTGTGATCTTTGCGTGGAAAGTGACGTCACATTACAATACGCTCGCTTTACACCACTTCAGCCGTGTAGGTGAAGTGAGCGTAGCACAGCATATTTATGCCCGATCATTCCATTCATTGCCCACTGTAATTTCAATACTCATTGTAGCTGAGAGTAATGAATGGCTGAGAGCCTGAAATACAGTAATGCCCTAAATAATGCACTCCTTAACCACAGCAGAATTATGGGTAACTTTTCAGGATATAGTCCTGAGAGCTTTCCGATGAATGGCAACAAGCCATATTTCCGACTAAATCGTGAAAAGTTACCCATAATTCTGCTGTGGTTAAGGATTCGATTATTTAGGGCATTACTGTAGGGGACATTGTCACAAGGCATCGATCACATTCCTACTCAATTTTTCAAACCAGTCATACCCAGCTTTTCAGTCACAAGTGTGAAGTATACCCAGCTATTCATGTGCGATCACAATCGTACCCAGCTTTTCAGTCACAAGTATGAAGTATACCCAGCTTTTCATGTGCGATCACAATCATACCCAGCTTTCAAATCTTGTTATCGATCATGTGATATATAATGTCTTACCAACTTTACGTATATGTCACCAAAATGGCAGCATGTAATTTCTATTGAAACATAAAAAAGCAACAATATTCCAAAAAAGGAAAATTACAATTATAAAAGGTATAGGGATACATGTAGATTCATGAAAGGAAACTTCAGTTTTCCACTTGGAACAGTGACGCCAATTGAAGCCGAGGGCCTGCTAAATTATTCTCGTTGTTCCACTTGTCTGTTCATATCCAGTCTAATTAAATACGATAATATACGATGAAAAGCCGGGTACACATGTGAACAGCTCAAATTGCTTGCTATTAACCCTTCCATGACTGGAGCTTCCTGAAATTTTAGGAAAACCCTGTGCCAATGCATTCTATTATATATGAGAGTCCCTCATAGCGAGCGTCGCATATATAAGAGAATACATTGGCCTAACAATATTTACCTTGACTTTGATTACCAGAGCATTCTCTTATGTACGCGAGCCTCCCTATGGGGGACTCAATATTTGAGAGAATGCACTGGCACAGGGTCTTTAATGTTGCACCAGCGCAGCTCCCGACTATTTTGTAAAACAATTGAGCACATTTCTCGAGCGCAATGCACTCTCGTGTTTATACAACGTCCCTGCCTCTCGTGAATTATTTCATGTACCAGTTCAATCAAGTTATTTAATCTCTGTTCCGTTTGGTCACCCCAGAGGTTCGTTTCACATCACTTTAAATTTTAGGGTCATAGAACAATAATGTGCGAAATTTTACAATATTAATGTGCAAATTATCAGGAATTAACAATTGAAAAATATGAAAAAACAGGCATTATATGCTTTTGTGCATACTCGAGATCAATGATACATTAACTTCAAGTATTGCCATCCAATTATATTTAGTGCTGGTTGTCTGTTTACAATTTGTTTCCATACACACAACTGAGTATGTACTATACTAACCCAATAATACTTCTTTTTACTTTGATATTATCAGACCATGCAGACATGAAGTGCATTTTTGGAAATGATTTGTGATCTCAGTTAAGCACTGGCTTACCAGGTCAAGGTAAATATTGTTAGGCAAATGCATTCTCTGATATATCCGAGGCTCCATATGGGAGACTCACATATATACAGTAATGCCTGCCCTAAATAATCGACTCCTTAACCACAGTAGAATTACTGAAAGCTTTCCGATGAATGGCAACAAGCCATATTTCCGACTAAATCCTGAAAAATTACCCATAATTCTGCTGTGGTTAAGGAGTCGATTATTTAGGGCATTACTGTAAGAGAATGCATTGGCACATGGTTTTCGCAAAATTTCATGAAGCTCCAGTCATGGAAGGGTTAATCTGAAAAATCATTATCAGGCTTTGAAACAGACTGATTTGTTTGAGGCAAAATTTATGAGATGAATCTTTATATGGATATGAATTCATTCAGTTGGAGATAATCTTGTAGACTATGAGGCAGACACAGGCACGACAAAACACCGGTGTCGTGGATGCAGAAGCCTACACACTTCCTGACAACTCTACGACAAAGCTGCTTTAACGGCGAAGGAGCCACAGTGACAGCATCAATCAAATCCAACATGCTTTTCGACATCGTCGCTGACTGTTCCAAATTCGGATGCATCTCTTTGAGATGATTTAGCACCTCGGTGCAATATGTGCAAACAAAAAGCTGCAGCAGAGTTTCTTTGTGTGTATGAATACAGTGCTCTAAAGGATTACATGGGCTGCAAGACGCCAATGTGGACTTTTTATGGAAGCAGCTTCCGGATAATAGAAGCAACTTAATGATTTCAAGACTAGAATTACCAATGGCAAACCACAGCGGCAATGTCCCAGAATCATCCTCAATGTTCGCATCTGAACCGTAAGATAGTAAAAGTCGCACCAAGTCAGCTTCTTTGCTCCACACAGCTTCATTTAGTGGTGTCATTCCATGGATGCCTTTATGATTCGGTTGGCAACCTGCTTCTAGAAGTAATTTTGTCATCGCGTACTGTTTGTTCCCAACAGCTGACCATAGTGGAGTGTTGCCATCTCTGTTCCGAGCATTGATGTCAAACCCTTTTTCAAGGAGTCGTTTACAGTATGTAATATTTCCACCAGAAGCTGCATAATGCAATAGAGAGTTTGTGTTATTTGGTTTCGTGTACATGTCCGCATTGTTCGCAAGAAGGTAATCAGCAACATCGTTCTGGCATCTTTGTACAGAAATGTGTAGAGCAGTGAGACCAAGAGAATCTTGAGCGTTAATGTTAGCCCCGGTATTTAGAAGATGACGGCAACAATTTAAGCGACCCCTATCTGCAGCTAAATGAAGCGCAGTCTTCTTATTGTATGCAGCCATGTGGATATTGCAGTTTCTTTCTATTAGCAGCTCCACTACAGATTCATGACCGTTGAGTGTTCCCATCATGAGGGGCGTAAATTTGCGAATATCCTGAGCATCAATTTCGGCTCCGTAATCGAGCAAAATTCCACAGCATTGATCAAATCCATGTTGTGCAGACATGTGTATGGCTGTCGTAGCACTGTGGCTCACCTTATTCACATCACAACCATGAATGAGATACAATCTTGTTAACTCGGCATAACCTTTTTCTGCTGCGCACAGCAAAGGAGTATTTCCAAACGTGTCCTCACTTTCAAGATCTGAATGTTTTTCGATAAGAAGACGACAAATCTCTAAGTGTCCATACTCAGTGGCGCAGTGAAGAGCAGTTCTTTCATGGAAGCCCCGTCTGTGTACGGAAGCACAAGCTAACAAGAGAAGTTTAACGATGGAGAAGTGGCCATACATGGAGGCAAGAATAAGTGGCGTATCATCCTCTCTATTGTGTACATTGACTTGAACGTGAGCTCTCAGTAATAGCTCACAGGCCCGTAAATGTCCTTCACTGGCGGCAAAGTGCAAAGGGGTGTTTCCAAGAGGTCCCCCAGGTAGGTCTACAGAACATCCCCAAGCCAACAGAGTTTGGATGACAGCGATATGTCCATATTTGGAAGCAATTGTTAATGGAGTGAAGGAATGGTTCCTAATATCAGGGTTGATTCTGAGTTCAAGAAAAACTGACAAGCAGTTACAATTTCCGAGGTTACAGCATAAGAATAGACATTTCTCCAATGATTCTTGGCTGACACTGTTGGTTTTAGTTATACATGTATTGCGAACGTCTGCGTCATTATTCTTCTCTATCAGCCCCATTAACCTGGAAAAGATATGTAAATGTATATTATACTATCAGGTGCCTACTAATAGTGTCAGCACATTTATAAATTTCGGAGAAAATTCCCAACGATCACTATTATTAATCCTTCCATGACTGGAGCTTCCTAAAATTTTGCGAAAAACCCTGTGCCAATGCATTCTCTTATATATGCGAGTTTCCCATAGGTAGCCTCGCATATATAAGAGAATGCATTAGCCTAACAATATTTACCTTGACTTTGTAAGCCAGTGCATTCTCTTATATATGTGAGGCTCCCTATATCAGAGAATGCACTGGCACAGGGTCTTTAATGCTCTCAGTGAGAGCTTTCCGATGAATGGCAACAAGCCATATTTCCGACTAAATCCTGAAAAATTACCCATAATTCTGCTGTGGTAAAGGAGTCCATTATTTAGGGCATTACTGTATATCAGTGCCAGGCCTGAAAACATGGTGCCAGACATGTGCAGAATGAGGTCGCCAGAGGGTGAATTTAGTGACGCTAACCCACATACCGGGCTAGAGTCACCAAATTCATCCTCTGGGGACCTCATGAATTCTGCATGGCCTCATCTGCTTTGGGAGACCTAGACTCAAGATTTAAGTTCCCAAATGGTGAAGATGGTGATGTGCACCCACTCGGCACCTCAATTATGCACTGTGTCATCTGCCAATTTGGGGATATATGGAGAAAATAAACATAAACATAAACAAAAAAACAAAAATATTTCTGAAGAAACTAAAAAACTTGTTAATTTGATAATAAAGATACTTTCCAGAGAAGATGAGGCCTAAGCAGAATGAAGTCCCCAGAGGGTGAATTTAGTGATGCTAGCCTGCTGCGCGGGGCCCGAATTGTGGTCGATGTTGTAGCAGTAGCACCATGTACTACTTTACCAGTCTTCGAAATTGGTAATAAGCAATGCCATGGGAAATGCCATGGCAACATGTGGAATCTAACATGCCACAACATTAAATTTGCTGTGGGACATTTTTCCTAATTTCAAGGGCTGACTTTACTATGTATGAGATCATATTCCACCAGTTCAAAATCTGGGAACTTTTTGAAGATCTGACGGGGGAAACTTATATAGCATCGAAAAACAGACAGATGAAATATTTCTTAGTCAATTCATGTTCCTTAATAATGTACCGGCATTTCGCAGCAGGTGAAGGCCTCTGCTAGAGATTGCATGATTTGGCAAGATTGTATGATTTGAGCGAATTGATTACCCTGGGAAAAATTTATATGATTACAAGTGATACAAAGCGAACTTGGTAACAAAATTCATCTAAAACATGTACATGTACTCTCAAGCTGGGTCCTTCACCTACTGTAAAATACGTTGTCAAGGAACAGGTTTTAACTAAGAGATATATTACCTACGTTATTGTTTCTATGTTATAAAGTTCCTGCTTAGATTTTCAAAATGTTCCCAGGTTTTTGAACTCTATAGGCATATCCAGAGTGGAGATTCATCACATGCTTCATTATGATTATAATGCACTCCACTGCCCCCACCTACGTACATTACCCTTTTAAAACGGGCATATAAAAATATTAATTAAACACTATAATAATATCCACTTAATTTTCTATAGTATTTTGCCATTAGCTTAGAAAGAAAAAATGTATTTAAATAGGATAATTACATTAGAGGCGGATCACTTCAAAGTGACAGTTGAGCCTGGTTGAGGAATTTTGTCACAAAGACACATGGCATCATGGCAATGTCACAATAAAGTGCCCAATTTGTAACAATATATTATCTCAAAATGTACTAACCTGTATATTCTATTGAGATGTAATTATAAAGAATGTTTTCAATTATAATAAAAGGTCGGCCGACCACAGTGTCCCCCGACAACGTGGCAAGTCGATGCCACTTTGTTAAAGAAATTTTTTTTTAAGTCGAAAGGGTTAATAATTCCGTAAAAAAATAATTTTTCCGTCATCAATATATACATGTTGCACATCTCCAATATGTGGGTAACAATGAAATAAGTTTCAAATATCTACGATCAAAACTGTAGGAGGAGTTGATACACCATGAAGGAACCCTCATACAGAAAGGCCCATAACTCTGGGAAAAATCATTGGATCAAACTCAAATTCGAACTTGACCTGTATTTTGATATGAACGACACACAGAATTTTCAATTGAACAGTCCAAACTTGAGTTATCATCCGGAAACCAAAGAAAAAAGAAGAAAATTGAATTTTCTATAAAAAGTCCATAACTCTAGGAAAAATCATCGGATCAAACTCAAATTCGAACTCAACCTGTATCTTGATATGACTGATCCACATATTGCAATTAAAGGATCCAAACTTGAGATATCATCCGGAAACCGAAAAAGTTTTCTAAGTAAAAAAAAAGAATTGCAGAGCACCTGTGTTCTTGGTTGAGACACCTACATACCAAGTTTCAATCAAATCGGATGATCATTACTGGAGTTATAATTCCGGATGGACGGATGGACAGACGGGATGCACAGACGGATGGGGCTGATTACAATAGTCCCCAAAATATAATTTTCGGGGGACAACAAGTGCACTGCCATGAGTATCCCCCCAAGGTGGCTTTCCACGGAGGTTTATTAATTTTATGATTTGGCTTAATTTGAAAGATGTCTTAATCTGGCCTGTGATCTAAATAAAACAAGCATAAATATCAAAGAATTTTGAAATCGTTTGAGTTATCAAGCCGAACAAACCAAAATTGAAAATAATTGACAAACTAAGGTCGATAACTGAGACAAATTCAAAATGCAAATAATGCGATTTGGCATTTCTTTAAAAGCATTCACCAAACTTCATTCAGATCTGACAACCCATAACTGGGATATCTGCTTGGAACACACAAAATGAATTGATTTCCAGATAAATAAAGAAGGATAACTCTAAAATGGAAAAAGTGAACAACGTCATTTGCCCCTATTTTGTAAGCAGTCATGGCTCATGAAGATGATCCTCCATACTAAATTCATTCAGATCCTATAAGACATGCGCACCAGACTGCACGCCTGTATCAACTAATTTTACACACCAGCCGAATAAATATAAGAGCCAATTGCGTGCTGGCGACTTGCTAGGTCGGTCCCTGACAGGTGGATCTTGACCTCTTCAGTTGAAGGAACCAGAAGCAAGAGCAATTTAAGTATACTCCTGGATCCTATAACTTTGGAAATTATTTACATTTGATTCAAAATTTTGCTAACATCTCATCATATAGCAAAATTACAGCCCCCAAGCACATAATTTTGCAAAAATTGGTTGCCATGGCAACCGGTCGCAATTTGGGGATACCTACCCAAATTTTCTGTAAAATACAATTTTATAGTTTGCTGATGATCACCCATATAGTATGAATTGTCATGTGGAAAATTCTGCCAAGACAAATGGTCTGACCCAGCATTAAATAAACGCATAAAATGATATAAAAGTAAGCATTTTAACGTTAGAAAACGGGGGGTTTGGTGGCCATTTTGAATGGCGCCCTCTGTAGGTGATGGGTTAGCCCCATAGATGTTGGCAAAATATCGCTGGGTCATTTAACTTTGGAAATCATTTAAATTTGATTCAAAATGTCGCAAACATCTCGTCATATAGCAAAATTACAGCCCCCAACGCATAATTTTCCGCAAATCGGTTGCCATAGCAACCAGTCGCAATTTGGTGGTATCAACCCAAATTTTTTTGGAAGATTTATAGACTACGGATGATCGCCCATATAGTGTGAGTTGTCACGCGGAGAATTCTGCCATGACAAATGGTTTGACCAACATATAAAATGACATAAAAGTAAGCATTTCTGCAAACAATCTCATCTGTGAGTAATGTTTTCCCACAAGAATCACGTCCCAAACAAGTTAAGGACAGTGACCAAATTTTTTTTAGAGATCTAGACCTCTCATGCAGAGAAGTCATCAGCCTTCTATATTATTTATTTACACCGTGGCCGCTAAGTACATTAGTAACATTGTTGGTTAATCATGGTTGTCATGGACAAGTATTTTTTACCAATGGGTCATTAAAAATATCTATGTTTGCAGTCACCCTACCCACATTTTTCTACATGGTAGGTAGGTGGGAATTTTCAGTTTTTTGGATGGCTGTATATGGAGATCGAGATCAGCCTATAGGTTTAAAGTGTTGACATATGGACATATGAACAGAGTGTAGCCTGAGGGTAGGGTCCTGCGAATTGGATATTTTGATCGAATCGAATATCGAATCGAATTCACGAAATCGAATCGAATATCGAATCAAATCATATCTGTGTGTTGCATTCTCAATTAGGTATGTTTTGTCAACAATTAGATTATTTGTGAAACGTTCTATGAACTACATGCATGAAGTTCCATCAGAACTTATGTGGCGATAAACCGTCGTTTGATATACTATTAACTTCAATTTATAATTGTCAAGAAAACAAAGCAGATTAAAACGTCCATGCGGCCATCACAACGATTACTATATTACCTCTAAACGGATTATCAAACTAAAATCACACGAAATTTCTACAGTTTGCATGTACATGCAAAATTGTAAATCGGCATTCGGAAACACCCGTTGTTATAAACTTGAAGACGCAACAACAGTCGCAGTGTAGCCTCTTCATGTATTGGTTGATGCTTCTTGAACAGATGATTCCATAGATGTGTCATTGTCCCAGATGCTTGCGATTTATACACCATGCATGTTGCATTCATCACACGTGCCTGCAGCTTTATCATGTTTAAAATAAACATGAATGATGGACGACATTTTGTCCATTGTAAAAGAAAACTCCGAAACTGAAAGTCAACTTCAAAAGAGAACAGTGCCAACATGCACTTTTCGACACCAGGAACATGTGTTGTTTACATTCTCACCCATATTACATAACGTGGAATCGAATAGACGATGGATAACGCTATCGGTAGCCCAGTCTCATAGCTATTATAATTTACCGCGTCGTCGGTCCATTGGCTATCTGCTAGCTTTTGCTACCATTTTAAAGCTATATAATTCAGACGTATTTAGTCGTCCTATCATGGCTAATTGTTGGCTATGTACAATAAGAATTATAATGTGCATATATACATAATTTTCTGGAATTAAATGCCACAAACAGCTAAGATCGACATGTGTACTTGTCCCGAAACAGCCTACTTTTCCGTCATAGTATATTCGAAATTTCGAGTTGGCAATTTCGACTCGAATTTGACTTTCGAATCGAATATCGAATATTCGCAGGAGCCTACCTGAGGGTGAATGACAAATTTTGGATTATTAATATGTCACCTTACGTTTTAGTTCATACCAACACCTTGTCATTACCAGGAAGAAGCCAGAGATTTTTTGGGGACACCTGCTTTGCAGATGAGGACATCCCCATATAATTACATAAATAATATTTCTGATAGTACAATAGAACATGCAATTAAAGGTTCAATTGCAACTGCATACATGCACAAGTATTTCTGATTTACATGCCTGGATATTTCCCTGCAATGCTGAAATCAAAATGCAGATATTAAGTACAATTAGTACAATTATTACCACTTTAGAGGGCGTTCTTTAGTAGATTAAATGTATTTTACCCACACGACAAGATTTCATAAAGCCTGTTTCTGGCTAAGTCACTGATCACACGAGGACGGAGTGGTAATAATAGTAATAACATGATTTTGTCCTGCGAATATTCAATATAAACATGTACAAATTTTCAAACAGTGAACACTTTGTCAGGAAAACCAATCGATCTATTTTAGCCCAATCAGGCTATAATACACTGTAGATCGATCGGTGGTACACCCTGACCTGTTGAATGGGTAACCCCCTCCAATTAATATTGATATAACCCAACTGGCTATAAACGAACCAATGGTTTGGTCTTACAATCCAAAAGCCTCCACAGAGCTAACTAGTCATATGGGTGTCAGTGTGAGATAGGAATAATAATTGTGCTGAGCCTGAAGAGGAATTGAGACTGAGATGTGCTGCTCAGCCTCAAGCGCAATCAAGTTTCATCACAATTATTAATAAATGTGAATTTGGCCTCCCAGACTTTCCTACTAGAGAGTGAAGAGATTGGTCTTCATTTTCGCTAGTAGTAGTTAGATCAATTGCTGAATTAGGTGGAGGGGAATATGTACAGGTCTGGCAATTGCCAATTATAGCTACGGTACAATGGCCACATGTAGCTATTGTAGCTACATATGGCTATATTGGTGATGGATGAATCTGGTTGAAGAGAGATAACTCAATCCAACAAACAATCGTTGAAATTATACAATACCGGTATTCTGATTTGATTATTCTTAGTAAGTTAATAAAGACTTATAATTTGCCATTTTCATGTATAAGTTACAAAATAGTCCAACATGGTTAATTTGTCCTGACAAGTGTACCTAAATACAAGAATAGTAGATCATATATATGGGATTCCAAACTGACATTTAATAAATAATTGAGCTAAAGCGCAATAAGGAATATTTTATTGGGCTTAAGTGCAATAAGAAATCTCTTACTGCGCTTAAGCGCAATAAGGAATATTCTTATTGTGCTTAAGCGCAATTAGATCTTCCCTTATTGCGCTTAACATACCGTATTGCGCTTAAGCGCAATTACATCCTTATTGCGCTTAAGCGCAATTAATATCTCCCTCATGAGATCACCCCTCTGCAAATAGTAGAATTATCCTATATTTGCTCCACCCATATGGGATGCCAAATTGACATTTAATAAATAATTGATCTTAACCCTTTGAACCCTGACGTCCTGAACATTAAATGACCCCAACCCGAGGCACCTGACATTATATAGTGTTTCGACGACGTAACTCATAAAGCTCTTAATTGGGACGTATATACATGTATACACGCTCAACTATACGGCAATCTACATGTACTATGCTAACTGAACAAGTGTGCGGTGAAGTATGTCACAATGTATTTCAACGAGACAGTCTATTCCACGTTCAATATACATGTACATGTATATAGATATATTGCGGCTTCCTTTGGTCGCGCTATATATTTATAACGAATTAATTCTTACACTTTGCCTACAATAGAAGGCGTTTCTCAAAATGCACCTGTGTGCTTGCGCGAAGAAACAGATCCCCTGTTTCCAATTTGGCTGCTAAAATCAGAGTTATGAACATGTGACTCATTCGCGCAAAGTATAGTAGCACAATTCTAGTTAATTTGGGCTTTGATCGCGAAATTTCTAATGAAATACTTCCCCTTTTCCGACGATAAAAAGCGGGGTTTTTTTTTCTCGAAATAGGCCTCTGCGCATGCGCGAAGAAACAAACCTTCTGTCTTCAGTTTGTCGATTAAAGTCATGTGGGTAAACATGTGACACGTGTGTGCAAAGTAGAAGTACAACTCTAGTTGATAACTTGATATGTGCGTTTATTGAGCTGTAGTTTCGTTTCAAATATTGTCTGATTTCCGGACCGGTATTACGGTCTCCCGGGATATAGGAATATAAGGATTGGACCGGTATTCCGGTCTCTCGGGTTCAAAGGGTTAAGCGCAATAAGGAATCCCTTATTGCGCTTAAACGCAATAAGGAAATTCCTTTTAAGAGCAATAAGGAATATCTTATTGCACTTAAGGGCAATAAGGAATCTCTTATTGCGCTTAAGATCAATAAGGAATCTCTTATTGCACTTAAGCGCAATAAGGAATATTCTTATTGCGCTTAAGCACAATTAGATCTTCCCTTATTGCGCTTAAGCACAATTACATCCTTATTGCGCTTAAGCGCAATTAATATCTCTCTCATGAGATCACCCCTCTGCAAATAGTAGAATTATCCTATATTTGCTCCACCCATTGTACCATGGACTACATCATTTGAATTATAGGGAGTTTATGTAATGTGAAAGCGCAATAAGAGGAGTATCAGCCAAATTACAACTTGAAAGACAAGAATGGGAGTGAAACTAAATTAAAACAGGTGGAAAAAGAAAAGGACATAGGAGTAACTATAGTACAGACAGAAATCTATCATTTGAGGACCACATAAACGAGAAAATACAGAAAGCCAACAGTGTTCTTGGAGCCATCAGAAGATCATTCACCTACTTAGACTATACTACAATGGCAAAACTATATAAAGGACTGGTAAGACCATTACTCGAATATGCTCAACCTGCTTGGAGACCATATCTAAAAAAAACACACAGTTCCAATGGAAAAAGTTCAAAAGAGAGCAACAAAACTAGTACCAGGACTAAAAGATATGGGATACGAGGATACATGTAGACTAAGAAAAATGGAACTACCAACCCTGATGTACAGAAGCCACCGAGGTGATATGATTGAATGTTTTAAAATATTCAACTGCTACGATCCGGAAGTATCTAACATTCTTACAAGAAACACTGAATCTCGGACCAGAGGCAACAACTATAAATTGTACAAGGAAAGATCTAACTATGACGTTAGAAAATATACATTCAGCCAAAGAGTGGTCACAACTTGGAACAATCTACCAGACAAAGTGGTGTATGCTGAAGATATAAACCAATTCAAAAACAGACTAGATCATCATTGGAAGAATCAGGATGTTAAATATGACTATAAAGCGGAATTGGTGACTGATTTTCAACCATACAACCCAAATATGTCTAGAGATGCAGCCGAATACGGTGAAATAACACAATGTGAGGTGGATATAGTGGCAGACCGCCAGCGTCCACTACAGACGTAAGGTAACGTAAGGTAAGGTATTGCGCTTAAGTGCAATAAGAGATTCCTTATTGCGCTTAATATTATTTAAGGGATTCCTTATTGCGCTTAAGCTCAATTATTTATTAAATGTCAACTTGAATTTGGCTTCCCATACATATACATGTATGGATGGATGTCCATCCCATATAACATACATTGTAGCATAACAGATTTCTAAACAGATACAAGTGCTTAGCTATGTTTGGCGGATATTATGCAAGCTGGTGCAACCGAAATGACATTGGCACTAGTGGCAATGGTTTCATAACTGACATAAGTTGCTACAAAATAATACCCCTCACCTTTAGTTGCAACCATGCCAATTGGTAAAATATTGTTTTACGATAGTCGAATGTAACTACAATAGCTACATATAGCTATAGTACCTATAATTGGGAATTGCCAGACCTGATGTAAACAAATTATTTTTTGGAATCCAGGAATGGAACTTTATATATTTATTAATTTTAAATAAAATAAGCCTTTTTTATTTTGAGCAGAGCAGTGGCAATCTTTTCTGTAATGAGCATTTATCTGCAAAACATTATTACATCTACCACATCAACGCTAATATATAGCCACCAATGTAGTTTCAACGTATTAAGTTGAGAGCAGACGAAATAACTCGAAAATAGGTTGGACAGAAGTGCACTTCTGATAACAAATGTGCTGAAATAGCATTATTTTTCGGCAATGACTTGAAAAAGTGCAAACGCCATAACAAAGTCAAACGCAATTTGAGTCGAACCTCGCTAGAATAATGTCCTCGGAATCAGAATCTTCCATTGTTGACCTTATTCTCCTCTAAAACATAAATTTAATTTATTCTCAAATTCCATCAGCATTCAACGTTTATTTACATTTTATATTGCAAGGGAAGTAATCGCGATCGCTGATGCATCCAATCTTCAGTGTATAGAGTTATCATTCCTGGTTCGCATGGAGCGTTATTTATTCCATAGTTATTTCATCAGGTCGCCTCTAAAATCTGATGAGAAAACAAAAAGAGATCGGCGATCATGGCCGAATCGTGGTTCTATTGGAACAGGACATACCTACCGGTATACTCAGCTACTCAGCTATAACATAGTCTAGAAAATGTGGTGGTAACACAGGGTCGTTTCGTTTTAATGTGTGTGGTACGGTAACATGTATCTAAGATAGGGAGGTAGTCAAATTCCTCATGTAATTAACCTGGATTTAAAAGGTGAAAACAGTATTACGGCTGAGTCCAGGGATGTGGCTAGAGGGGGGGGTGTGTGGGGGGGGGGTGTCTCACCCCCCCCCCCCCCCCAGCAGAGAGCTATATTTTCAATAGTTGGACATTTCATACCTGCCACAACGAAATTTCACACCAACAATAGGTTGAAAATGTTCTTGTAGTTTGATTATAAATCAATTTATTGGGGGGAATTTATTGTTTTTCGACCAATATTTGCATATGTTCCTATTTTTTGTCAAAAATTTTAACAGAAATGGTCATCAGTTGGAAATTTTCCAACCTTAGGGGGTGACAGGTTGGAAATTTCCAACACTTGGAAAGCTTGTGTCCTGGTCCCTCCCCCGTGGCCAGTCAAAAACTTCTAGTTAATTTAAGAAAACAATATTGTCATACAATTGGTCAACATTGTCATTGGAATTGTCATCAGTTGGAAATTTTCCAACCTAAGTGGGGGTGTAGGGTTTGAAATTTCCAACAGTAGGAAGGCTTGAGGCTAGTCTAGATGTTAGGATTTTGCGATTTACTTGTTCAGATTTCAAAATTTTCGCACACCGGGCCGAACCATGGTCGGCCCGGTGTGTCATTGCCCCATCCACATGGCCAATACAAAACTGCTAATTAGTTTAGCAAAACAATATTTTACTACATTTGGTCAAACTTGTAGACATAAATGGTCATCAGTTGAAGAATTTTCCAACCTGAGGGGGAGCATGAGGTTTGAAATTTCCAACACTAGGAAAGCTTCAGTTGAGGCCAGTCTAGATGCTAGGATTTGCGATTTTCTTGTATAGATTTCAAAATTTTCTCACACCGGGCCAAACAACCATGGTCCACCCGGTGTTTCCTGGTCTGTTGTCGGTAGCTGTGTGCATTTGTCTGGAATTAGATCACTAGTTGTTTTTTTTGGGGCAATTTTCAGGTTAAAATATCTTAATGTTCTCATACTGGGAAAATAGAAGCATGGCTTATGAATATATAGGAAATTAGGCCTGAGCAAGAGGTACAAGGGGGGGGGGTGCAAATGGAATTATGCAAAAAGTTGTGTTGGTGTGATTCCGACTGAATGGGGGGGGGGGTGCAAATGGAATTATGCAAAAAGTTGTGTTGGTGTGATTCCGACTTAAGGGGAGGGGTGCAGTTGGAAATTCCCAAGGTGGACACCCCCCCAGCGGAGACCCTCTAGCCACATCCCTGGCTGAGTCTGATCGGTGTCCACTGGGAATAAAATATTTTATTGGTGCCAGGTGTCCATGTAGTATTTTGAGATTTATTTCCAGAATCCTACCATAGCGATGGTGGTATGAAAGAAGCGTTTGGAAGATTAAAATGTTCAAAGAGCGTTTCATATTTGAAAATTAAAAAACATGCTCTCATTTAGTGACATTTTTCATCATAGTCGGATTCCTTATGTCGAAAAAAGTGGTCGCGCGTTTTCGGAATGTTAAAAGCGATATGAGAACAGTTTCTATACCACCAGTGTGTCTATTTTCAGAACCTACCTGTTTCCAGCTTGATATTTTAGTAGAAACAGGTTTGTGTGAGGCTTTTGTTTGTGTACCCCTCTATTTTTTCCCCATCCACCTGGTAATAAAATCATGCTATTACGCATAGCAAGTTCGGTTAGTGGCTTTCTTTGTTCTTAGAAATCGAAAAACATGGAGAGATCTTGCCACAAATTACTTAATTACATATCTTAATGTGGAATTTTATCATAAAATCATCAGATGAATTGTATATATGACTGCATTTTCAATTTTCTTTCCCAAATATTAAGGCATTGTATATTCTTAAAATTAGCTAGATCCCATATAGACGAACATAAACAATCTACAAGGATATCTTGATCATATGCCACAAACAAAACTTCGATACATCAATGTTTGGTAAAGATATCACAGAAAAGCTAACCCTACCCCCACCCTCACTGATTTCACAATCCAGATTCCTTTGGTCGAAAACAACGGTCGCGCAATTTCGGATTGTCTAAAACGACATGCGAACAGTTTATTTATCAATGGCTTGTCTACTTTCAGAGTTTACCTGTGTCTAGTTGAAAATGTATTGGAAAAAAGTGTTTTTGGACTGTTTTAAGAATTTAAAGAGCGTTTGCTTATTATACAAAAAATAATCCTCATAACTAACCTTCTGGTGGATGTGCGAGTTGAAATTAACAAAAGTATCAAATATAGCGGTCTACTTTCAGAGTCTACTTGTTTCCAGTCTGACATTTTAGTGGAAACAACTTGTTTGGACGGTTTTAAAATTTTAAAGAGCGTTTCCTGATTATACAGATATTAACTAACACGATTAGCCTTTTCATGAATTGTGCGAGTTGAAATTATTTTTGAGAATGATGTCGTCAGATAAGTCTCCGCGGGTAGTGTACTACAGTTGCGAACAAAACTAACGTTGGACCATATGTATAGTTTGACAATTTACTCAAATGTTCACATTGGTGGAACTTAATGGCTATCATATATGCATGGCTCTTACATGTAATATATCGTAACTATATGTGATTTTTCCAAATTAACTTGCAATATAGTCAGGCCACCAGATACAGTAGTTGATAAAAATGTGGTTCACATCAATCATATACATCACAATCACGTGCTTCAGTGATATAATGTCCACTACTCTACAAATGTATTGTTTATCATGACTACAGTTTCAGGATTTCGTTGTAAAATTGATTGATTGTTTTCTCATCAATTGACAAAATTAATGTTTATTGCCAGGACGAAGTACCGCATAATACGGAGTTGTGTGCTAACAATTCTGCGAGTCATATTTATGTAAGTGTCAGTCAAAACGTTTAGGACATGGGAATATTTTTTTTATTTCGTGGCCACGAAATAACTAATTGGTGGCAACGAAATAATTAATTGTGATATACGATCGTCAGTCCCATTGTTATAATGGAAGCGGATAGAGATGATCTGGTTGTAGTTGTCCACCATCTTGGCATGAGCCGCGGCGATTTGAGATAAAGGGTGTTGTAGGGTGGCCCGTAAAACAAATTAAGTAGCACCCCTTTCACCAACCCGGGGCCACCCTACAGCACCAATTCTACCACATGAAACGGTTAAGGGGCCGAGAAATTGTATATATAGGTGCCATATTGGAACCATCTGGGGCGGCCATTTTGGATCGGGGATGGTGAAAGCGGGTGAATATTTAGTTTGTCTCATCTCACCCTACAAGACACTGTATTCGACATAAAAGGGGGGGGGCAATTGCATGGTACCATATATGGACCCCTCTGATCATTTATCATTTTCGCTCGATTGGGCTGAAAGTGTGAAAATTTAGGTTGCTTTGTGAGCTACCGTACAACACCCTTTATTTGATCTATATTTACACACTAAGTGTTGTCATCACTAAATCCAGCATTCTGATTGGTCGGCGCCCACGTGGCTAGTTGCAGTTATTTCTCGGTGAATGCGCAACGCCTCATAACACCAAGCTAATAACACCATCGATACGTCATTAGGGTTGGAAAGACGAACGCGTAATGCTTTGGGCGCATTTTGACTCGCGCAGGATTGACTTAATACATCATCGGGTTTCAACATGAAGAGAAATTGTTCCTATTAACTTTTGCCAAGGGTGCTATTGGGTATTTTGGGCTGATCTTGTCACGATACACTTTTCGATTTAAATATATTTACAAAAGTGGCTTTTTCGCTAAATGTATATAAATATAAGGATTAACTGTCACGTGGACTATTTTTATGGGGATGTAACGGTGAGGTAAGTGGACATAACTTGTATGTAAAACCCTTCGGGGTTTACACAAGTTATGTCCACTTACCTCACCGTTACATCTCCATAAAAACAGTCCACATGACAGTTAATCCTTATATATCGGTCAAGTGACCGAGAAATAATGTGTACCTTATTTGGCCCCTTCTCAGCTGCGACCATTTTGGATCGGGTATGGTTGAAAGGGGTGAATATTTATAAGTTTGTTTTTGGGCCCACCCTACAAAACCCTATATTTGACTTAAATCGGTCAATATATATGCCGAGTGAAATGTCATTCCCATTCGATCCCTTGTGGTAAAAACTAATGAATATTCAGTTTTTCTTGGAGCCACCTGACCCGTGTTTCCCCGTTCTCTCTGTGCTAGTTTATATCGGACGTTCATATCCCCACAGAGCCCGGGGTCCCACGCCATAAGGGGTTTATAGTAGCTTCTCTGCGATCGTACGCATAGTTTCTAAAACATCATCAAGTGTAACCACACCCTAAGACAGTCTAGCCTGACTATGTCACCCCCTCGAATATACAATACAATATTTTCAAATGTATTGTGTATTAATATGTGTATATTGAAATAAAATATCCTATCCTATCATATCCAACCGTAAAGTTATCTGGGTATATGCAAAGGTCAATCAGTTATAATTCGCTACGAATTAGTAGTTCGTTGCCACGAATTAGTAATTTCGTGGACACGAAATAGTATTTCGTGGCCACGAAATTAAATAAAAAACAATTTCCCATGTCCTAAACCAGCCACCGTAGCTTATGGATCATTCTGTTTTAGTATTAAATTTGGAGAAACCCGACCAGCATCAATGTAACAACTACAACAACTCATCTATGCCAATAATATGTTTAGCCATACATGTGGACAGGGTGGTATTGTTAAAAAAATTTATCATGTCCATATGTATTGCTAAATATTGCTGGGCATATCTAGATGGTTGTTCTATAATTCCTGGTCGGGGTTTATCACAATTGGGAGTTTAAATTGTGTTCATCTGATAATAAAGAAAACACTTTCTCCGTCTACTCGATACATGCCCCCCGGCATACATGTTTCACATACTAAATTAACACCTTAGTCAACATAACAAGTCGCTCCTTCATATCCTTTGCCACAGGAATAAAAATAAATTGTCAGTATAAATAGGCAAGACATCTCTGGACACTTTCTAAGTGATAATTTTTTTTATAAGAAGATATATGTGTGCAGTATGTGCTTGGTCTTATATATAGTACAACACAATAAGATGCAAGTGACACAGTGCGGGGACAATACTGTGTTGAAGAACATAGTTGAGGGGACCCTTCTATCATCCTTCATAATGTATCATGACTCCATCTGTTGTGAACAAACCATCGACTTAGGCTTAATGGGTCGTTCTCCCCCAATAATATACTTGGCTTTGATCCGATCAACATTCTGGGCCGTGGTATTTTCCCGTAAATTAGATAGTGTCTATAGTCGGATGGTATTGGTTATGTTCAAATGGTGACACAGATATGAAACTGGACATGTTAGTGCCCCATGGAAATTGTAATTGTAGCTGACAGGGTCGTAATTCAACGTTTGCATTTCCGATGCAGTTAATACCCAAATGTGAAATTTGAGATATACCTGGCCGTCAAAGTGAACCATATGTCTTATTTAAGGTTAGCAACGGTTGCTAATCAAATGCCACAATCGTGTACTAATCATTCATTGGTATTGCCTTAATTTAGTCAGTGTCTAACCAAATGGTGATGGTTTTGTTCAAAGTTGGGCACACGTATGTCCAAAACTATGCAGCCATGGCATGCATGCTCTGCATAGGCCACTGATCATTATAAGATCGGGAGACTTTGCCACCGGCCCCGATAGCTCCTTAGTAACGGTTACTACGCCCCTACTGGGAATTTGCAGGAAAATGCAACTATGGTTGATATCTATTTTACACATTAAGCTCTACTTTAGTGGAAATTCGAATTTACTTGATTTTCACAGCTATACACGAAGCGTGGAAATTAACTGTGGTCAGAATGTTGATGGTGAATGTTGGGTTTCAGTCGCTGTACTGGAGTTGGCCAAATGTAACTGATGTGGGAAGTGCGAAAGCAAAGCCTATACCGCTACAGTAAAGAGCTCAGCTGCACCGAAATGTCCATTTATCAGTAGCACAAATCCTGCGAAAACACAGATTCTCTCAGTGCATGTGGGATAGACTCCGATGACAACGATTGAGGTAATGACAACGAACAACTACCATAATAATAATAATAAGGTTTATAGTCACGACTCCACAAATGTGCTCTCGGACTTAACAATATCACATAAAACATATACAACACAATACAGATATACAACATAAACTGCGGCTATTTCTTAACTTTACGCAATGTGGGCCGAGGACCAAATGCCACTTCAAACAGGTGGGTTTTAAGTGCGGATTTGAACTCATTTATGGTTTGTGGAATCCTTAAGTGATCAGGAAGTAGATTCCACAGCTTTGGGCCAGCCACAGAAAAAGCGCGATCGCCGCATGTAACCAGATCCCCAGGTTTATAGACAAGTTGATTTGCCTTGGCGGACCTGAGGGGTCTGACGGGTTGATAGCGCTGAATGAGATCCGACAAGTACGATGGTGCCAGATTATTTAAACACTTATAAGTGAAAAGCAAGACCTTAAAATGGATCCTCTGCTCAACGGGAAGCCAGTGTAATTTAGCTAAAATTGGAGTGATGTTATCAAATTTCTTTGTTTTGGTAACAATCCTAGCAGCACAGTTTTGTACAAGCTGAAGTTTTTCCAAATAAGGTATGTGGAATAGATTATATGTAGAATGATGTTGTGACAGTGCAAACTCTAGCCCAAGAAAACATACACACACGTATACACCCTCACACACACACACACACACACATATATATATATATATATATATATATATATATATATATATATATATATATATATATATATATATATATATATATATATTAATTTATTCATGTTTATTTATTTTGTCGCGTCTTCGGATTTTATGGACAGGACAGAAGGTGGTACATTTAAGTGCGACTTAGGGTGAACACCCGTAACGTTCAAAGATCAATGGTTGTTTAACACAGACCGTCAGGCGTAGTGGCTGATAGTTCGACATAGCGCCTCCAAATTAAGTTTGTGTGAAGAACAATGAATCTCGTAAACTTTGAGGTATCCTCAACTTGCTCAAGAAATGTGAATATATCACATGGAAGATGTGTGAGATGGAGCAATAAGAGGTCACTGTTGCGGAGACTCGTGGCCCATACAAATAGCGGTATGCCGAAACGATCAATCATCTGGTACCACATTTCGTTTCTGTGGGAATGCATAAGTGGGCTACTGCATGAGAAAAGTACGTGCTCGATAATATCAGAGTGTGACTGACAGCATGATGTACATGTGTTTTGTTGAGAGAATGCGCTTCCTGCGATGAGCTGACAAATGACACATAGTAGGGTTTGGTTGAATTTCTCGAAAACGCGCAAATGAGGTGTCACAATTTGTTCTCTCTGTCCATTTATGTACGCATTTGTCGTTAATCGCGGTTTTTGTTATGCGCTTCCATTCGGATTTCAGAGGAAATGATCAGAAATGAGCATACTGATGCATATGCTCGGATAGGTTGTATTCAACAAGAGTGTTGTTAATGTCGCTGATGAAGGAATTTGGGGTTTCCAGTTGACCCGTGAAGTACATGTGAAGTCTTGTGATAAAAATTTCCTTGCAAGCTTTGCCAGGAGGCATACGGCATAGTATGCCCTCTGGCAAACGGGCATAGGCTTCCAAACAAATTGAGTTTCCTGGCATGATCAGTGGCATCAATCAATGACTTGATAGGATGGATGCCAAGCATCCCCAAAACGATATCAGTGCGAGCACATACAGGAAGTCCCTGGATATTGTTGAGGCAGAAGCGATGAATTTTCTCAAGAGTTGACCAATGGGTTTCTGATAGACCACACAAGAGTTCAGATCCGTATAGACCCTTGAGGAATAATTATGGATCTGTAAAGAGTTTCGCAACTTTGAGGAGTGATTCCACCTGCATACATACCATCATTGCTCAGCATGAAGTAGGTGGATCTTATTTTGTTGACAATACAGTCGATGAACTCACGAGCGAAGTCGCTTCGATGCAACGTTGTGCCAAGATGGGTTATGTGATCAGTTTCGTCTACATACCCGTCACCAAGTTTCCATCTCCTTGGATGCACAGGCAGATTCTTCACCTTTTCATTGAATACAATGGTTTTACATAGCATTAACACTAATCTATATTTGCTCTCTGGTGGTGACAATCATCAAATTGTTATGAAAATCTATACATAGGATTATTTTTAAGTTGTATTCTTATCAAGAAAAACATGCCAACTTCGGTCAAATTTTTCAACAGTTGGAAAATTTCACACCAACAATATAGGTTGCTGTTGTTTTCGTATAGTTTAATCTTCCAACAATTTATTAATGAGGAATTTGTTGTTTTTAGACCACTATTTGCATATTTTGTCAAAATTTTAGACTGAAATGGCCATCAGTTGGAAATTTTCCAACCTTAGAGGGTGTCAGATTGGAAATTTCCAGCAATTGGAAAGTTTGATGCCAGTAGATCTAGATGATAGTTAGAATTTTTGAAGCCCCCCCCCCACCCAACTGAGACCAACTAGCTGCGTCCCTGCTAAGATGGTGCTGTGTCATTCTTTTTATGTCAATCTTTGGGCGGTAATGCAAATATGAGCCAACATCTATACGTGAGGTAATAGCAATACCAATACAAGGGTGTCCATATTACTCAATAAGGGCACCCCATCGGCACTTATATAATTAATCTGGCCAGATCCACGTTCAGGTTTACAATAGTGGAGTAGATTAAGTCATTTTCAAGGCAATTGTTCAAATTGTGACTTAAGCATGAAACGTTGCACATAAGTACATATTCACATTCGTATTGATATTAGATGTGGAGTCATGCTGAAATTTAACCCCTCTTTTAAAGATGCATAATCCGAATTAACGCTCGCAATAGCACTATTTCCTTGGCTTCAGGGGTAAACATATTTGAGTCGAGGAACCCACCCATCAAAGCTCAGAGTGATCAGATATCGATTTTTGAAGTCCATTATTTTTCACCACCAATACTATTTAGTGGCCCAGTAAAAGTCGACGAGAAGACGGTCTCGAACCAAATTGAGGATGAGGATGGATAACTCTAAAATCAAGTGGCTTTTTTGTGTCAGATTTTTGACAAACCGGCAAAATTTCGATGAACAAAATGTTGATAAATAACAGGTTTTGGGCAATTTTATATTAAAGTTGACTGTGGTTAGCATTATTTTTGGGAATTTCTAAAAATGTTGTTGTTGTTGTTGGATTCTGATGATATGGGGACCATCGAATCGGATTGAGTACATTTAAAGAGCGTTTCGTGATGATATAATTGATTAAATGTCGCAATTGATCATACCATGAAATATGCGATTTAAAATTAGGCATATATATATACAGTAAGTATGACTGCGAGATATAATGCCACAGTTTTAGGGTAAAATTGGAACTCCCCGTCAAAATGGGAGCTGAAAGAGGAACATTTGAGGTTTTTCCACCAATACCTTCTAGATCAGTTTCTGCTGTATGAAACTGGTTCGGAAATGTGACTTTATTTTCTATTGCTCAAGTTAACTAATCATTGCAGCAATGATATATGTCATTCGTGGGATCTCAGTCCCTTCCGATCCCTCAATAATTCGATTTTTTGATTTTTTTTACAGAACTCGGTATGAAATTTCATTTAAAAATTCACCTCGTTATGATTCTAGTCATATTTTAACAACAATTGGACAGAACTGTGCAAAGTAAGTGAGGATTACCATTTCTTATGAATATTTCAACTCAATGGAAAAAAAATTGTCACTTGGTCTGAAAACGGCTGCCAAAATAGCTGCCAAAACATGGAAAATGGTACATATTGGCTCAGTATGCCATGTAATTGCTTACAAGTTGTGGATGATGAATAAAATAGGCTATTCTGCCTTATATACATTAAATTCTAAAATTGCGGATGCACATTGGTTATATGTGTTTAATACTGTTGTAACCACTGACATTACCAGAAATAATGGATTTTTTTCTACCCAAACTTTACATCAAAATCGGCAAATATTTACTTTTCAGGTTTAGACCATTTTTTTCTTCAAATAAAATGGAACTATCTTTGGTATCAACGAAATTTATCGTTTTTATATGTCTTAAATGCGTCACACTGATGTGTTTTAGACAAAATTACTCAAGATGGCTTGCCATGACAAGTTCATTTTAAATGATGCAGTGGGAATTTTTCCAAAAACCTCTTTTGGGATTCTGGCCATATTTTTGAACGGAAATGGACAGAACGTTGAAACAGAACTGAGTGGGGCCATATTATGTAGCTACTCTCATCCAATATCATCAAGCCTGCAAATAGCGTGTCTGTCATTTGCAGAATGAGGTCCGCAGAAGGTGAATTTGGTGATGCTATCCCGCACAGCGGACTAGCATCACCAAATTCACCATCTGGAGACCTCATTCTGCTTAGGCCTCATCTTCTGGGAAGTATCTATAGTATCAAATTAACATTGTTTTTAGGTACGTTTTCCCATCTGGGAAGTTTCTATATACCTTAATTTGCAGAAGGTAAAATCCATAATCGAGGTGCCAAATGGGTGATCATCACCAACTTCAACTGGGGAACTTCAATCTGATCCTAGGTCTCCTATAACAGTTGAGGGCCTAAGCAGAATGAGGTCCACAGAGGATGAATTTAGTGATGCTAGCCCGCTATGCGGGATAGAGTCACTAAATTCACCCTCTGGGGACCTCATTCTGCAAATGACAGACACGCTATTAGCAGGCTTGAGTATCTTCAAAATTATCGCAATATAAATGGTGTATGTCAAAATGTCAACCAGAGACTAAATGTGTGGTCATAGGTGATGTGAATAGTTATACAGGTAGTTATTGTATATATGGTAATTAACGAAAGGCCATTAATGGCCAATGGTGAGGCGAATATGTATACAGAAGTGACTATATGATCATGAATGTGGTGAATATGTATACAGGAAGTGACTATATGGTCATGGTGGGGTATAGGAGTATATCTGGTGTAACTGCGAAGTGGCTGGAAAGTCAAGTGTTGGGTGTACGTGTAAACCAAAGTGTTGTTGCGTGGTCATGGGTGAGGACCGTGAGGTGTATATGTGTATAAAGCGAGTGGCTACATGGTCATATGTGTGGTGTTTATGTATATATATAATGATTTTATGGTCGCTTGTGAGTTGTACAAGTGTAACTTTGGATGGCTATCACTTTCCACAATAACTCAAGTATATGTTAATCAATTGGGATGTAATGTCATAGAGTTTTCCATCTTGGTGGCCTTTTATGTGCAATGCAGGAAATGGTATTCATGACATTTAGTCAATCAATTTGATGCCGTTGGCCCAGAATTTGATGTTATTAAGCAGCATTTCAATAATCTCCTTGTTTTACTTTTTAAAATGCCTTCTGGTCCACCTGCCACTGGCCTTTTCGCCGTCATTATAATGTGCTGGGTGTGGGGGTCACCTACCCGGTAGACGTCTTACCTGGTTTGACACCCACTTACCTATAATGGTTACACATGTTATTGGGCCAGAATATGCACACAATTATGCCCCTCTCAGTTCAGTTTCATAGTTCTGCTCATTTCCGTTCAAAAACATGGCCACAATCCCATAAGAAGTTTTCGGCAAAAATTACATACTGCATGGTTCAAAATGAAATTGTCGTGCCGCATAAGGTACTGGGACAACCAGAATAGAACATTAGTTATCAGATGATTAAGTAACATGTTTAATAACCAAGTAAATCACAATTTGGTACCTTTATGGAAGAGCAGAGAATAAGGTTCGGGATATATGTGAAAATATAAACGTTTCTACGTTTTTTTGTTGACATTTTGCAAGCCATCTTGAGGATTAACTTTATAAAAGCACCTCAATGTGATGCATTTAAGACAGATCAAATCAATAAACACCAATGATAGTTCCATTTTAGTTGAAAAAATGGTTCAATCCTGAAATGTGATTTTTTTTTTGGTGCCGATTTTGAGATAAAATTCCAATAAATTTTTTTGGTAATGTAATAGTAACACTTAACCAAGATGGATCATAAATGTTAGTATTCAATGTATATTCGACAGAATAGCCAATTTCATACATCAACCACAACTTTTAAGTGGTTGCATGGCACGCTGGGACATTATTTACCATTTTCCTTATTTTGACGGCCATCTTCGACGGGGGAGTTCCAATTTCGCCATAAAAATGTGTCATTATATCTCGCAGAGACATACTTACTGTATATGCCTAATTTTTAATTGCATATTCCATGGTAAGTTTAATTGCGACATTTAATAAATCATATAATTACGAAACGCTCTTTAAATTCGGAAAATCCATTAAAAGAGGGGTTAAAGTGAAATATCAGCGTGACACAACATCTAATATAAATTATTATGTGAATATGTACTTATGTGCAAAATTTCATGCTTTAGTCACAAAGTGAATTTTTTTTCTTACTAATCTACTCCACTCAATATAAGTTTGTTTTGAAGTTTTCATTGCCTTGTATCTAATAGAACATATACTGATGATTGCAATTCGTTTCCCTGAGCTAGCTCATGTTACTTAAGATGTATTTTGCGAATATATTTTCTATTTAAGAAATAACTCTTGTTTCGATTAAGGATTTAAATGAGTTACAACCAAACAGTTTTAAGACAAATACACGGGTTATAGTAAATTTGCTTCAAACGTTTCGACGATAACTCACTTATAACCTTAACCCTTTACCCAACAGAACGGCCCTGTGCCAATGCATTCTCTTATATATGCGAGTCGACCATAGGTCGCCTCGCATATATAAGAGAATGCATTGGCTTAACACATTAAAAATTATAAAATTGTTAAAGAATGTAAGAAAAAATGGTAAAAAGTGTTAACAAATTTTTTTTTTTTAGGCCAATGCATTCTCTTATATATGCGAGGCGACCTATGGTCGACTCGCATATATAAGAGAATGCATTGGCACAGGGCATAACTGTAACTATCACAATGTGGTCAAGGAGCCGGTTCCAATGATATCCATATTTGTATGGTTTTATTGAGACAGACCCAAGATAATTTAGGCTGTTGAAGCTTTATTTGGCCGGTTTTGGCCGGTTTGTTGGGTAAAGGGTTAATCGAAACAAGAGTTATTTCTTATAATTTAATCCGTCATTTCACACGAGAACCACCGTTAGTGGAAGGTTTAAGTAAAACGACCGTAAAACTTTTAGATTATTTCCGACGAAAAAGACACACGACGTTGAAACAGACACGCTGTAATTATCGATTGATCAAGTGGTGTCAGATTTTTTCGATGTTTTGGATTGGCTAGTCGCAACAGATCACGTACCGGCCAGCCATGATGTGCACATGGGATTGATATATTTCGATCGGGGTGACACTTCTTGTTAGTTTTAACTTCCATGTTTCATTTCTTTGCAAATGTTCAGTCTTGTTTATGTGTCCAGGTACTTGTGGACTGATGCTTAGCAGCTAGTATGCTTATATGCAAGGCAGTTATACCGAAGAAATTATGATGCAACATCGAAATTCCATTTTAATTCGTAGGCAGTATATCGAATAGTTTTCATGTACATTTTTACACACGCGGTATATATACACCGTATAATAGCTAGGCGTGCATGGTCAATCGCGGCGCTGTTGTCATTCATGTATATAGGAAAAGTAATCAAGAAATGTTGATTATCGAGAAATATCACTGATGGCAAATTGTGTGGCAGCCAATTGTTTTACAGTATCTAGTTGATTGACAGATTATGGTTCAATTGTTAAATTTTATTAAATATTGGGTCAATTTTCAAAATTCGTTAACTGGTGAGTATCTTGTCAAATAGGAATTGCAATGTCAATATTGGGAATTGAATGGGAAAATGCACAACTCAACCAAATCAAGACGAATGAGGGGGTGTCCATTTTCACCACAGTGCCCATGCATATTACTCCGCTTTATCTCAATGCTTCATAAGGAAGATCACTAATTCGAATACGTCCTCATGCACTTATAAACGGCCATAATTCAAAACGCCTGAACTGATTCATATAAAATTCCAACACCAATCGCTCGAGCGAAAGCTATACATATGACAAATATACAGATATATAATATTAATCTGCCAAAATCAATCGCATGTTTGAGTCAAAGTCGCCACTCCATTACAAATACCGCATTTAAAAATATTTACGAAATGATTTGCGTGTTGGACAATCAACGATCAGAAATTTAAAAAAATGTTGAAATGTTCTAAGTTGCAAGGGTTAATAATTCCATAGATTTTTGTTTTTCCGTCATCTATATACATGTTGCACATCTCCAATATGTGGGTAACAATACTCTGAAGTTTCAAATATCTACGATCAAAACTGTAGGAGGAGTTGATTACACCATGAAGGTACCCTCATACATAAAATTAAAAAAAATATATTTCAAAGTCGAAAGGCCCATAACTCAGGGAAAAATTAATGGATCAAACTCAAATTCGAACTTGACCTGTATTTTGATATCATCCGGAAACCAAAGAAAAAACAAGCAAAATTGAATTTTCTAAGCCGAAAAGCCCATAACTCTGAGAAAAATCATCGGATCAAACTCAAATTCTAACTTGACCTGTATTTTGATATCAATGACTCACCAGAAAACGGAATTTTCAATTGAACAGTCCAAACTTGAGTTATCATCCGGAAACCAAAGAAAAAAGAAGTAAAATTGAATTTTCTAAGTCGAAAAAAGTCCATAACTAGGAAAAATCATCGGATCAAACTCAAATTCGAACTCAACCTGTATCTTGATATGACTGATCCACATGAAAACGGAATTTGCAATTAAAGTATCCAAACTTGAGATGTCATCCGGAAACCGAAAAAGTGAGAAATTTTCTAAGTAAACAAAAGTTGAAAAAAAGGAAATAACTCCATAAAAGAACATCAGATCAAACCCAGAATTGCAGAGCACCTGTGTTTTTGGTTGAGACACCTACATACCAAGTTTCAATAAAATCGGATGATCATTACTGGAGTTATAACTCCGGACGGACGCACGGACGAATGGACGGGACGCACGGACGGATGGACGGGACGCACGGACGCGACTGATTACAATAGTCCCCCAAAAGTAAATTTTTCGGGGGACAATGAACGGTTAACTGATGATAAAGAATATTCATAGCAAGAAATGTGGTGGCCTACATATAAGGCTAACTATATAACTACCAATCAAATAATTCGGAAATATAAATGTTGTTGTAGAGCAGATCGAGGTTTATCTTGTACAGCATAACCATCCATCGTGTTTGGGATCACCCTTTTGAAGGTGACGAAATTGTTGGAATCATGATGATAACAACGACAATGATGACGACGACAAAGACGATGATTCGAATAGCGGAGACGAATGCAAAAACAAAAAATAACAAAAAAGGACGATGACTATATGTGTTTGGCAGCGGGGACGATGACGATACCGATTATGATGATGATGATGATGAACATGGTGAAATGACTGATGATGATGATGGTGATGATGACGATGATGGTGGTGGTGGTGACGATGATGCTGATGATGAAGGTTGTGCTGTTGATGAATGCATATGATGATAATGATGGTGGTGATGATGATGATTTCAGGTAACGTATTACAGTGTACATATGTGTATGGTCAGATGATGATGATGCTATGATGATGATGAAGATGATGATGATGATGATGGTGGTGGTGGTGGTGGTGGTGATGATGGTGGCTGTAAATGTGTTTCCTATCTCCATTTATATTTCTCAATATCCATTTACGTGTATTGTATTTACATTGGATCAGAGAATAAAGCATATTCATATAGAGGTTCATCTGCTTGGTACAACATGAACACCATCGTGTTTGGGCTCACTATTTTCAATTGTAAACAATGTCTCAACCTCATGCACGATTAAGCAAGGTTGTGTGATTATTTATAGAAATGTATGGTCGCCGAAGGTAATATTGTCGCTGCAGTTAATACATAGTGTGAAATGTCTTAGTTAATAATTCATTTAAAATTCATCAAGTTTATAAAGTACAAAATGTCACCCGTGGGCGATGATGTATTATTCGTGTGCGCAGTAACCCCGAAAAGCTCAATGTAACCACTGGTTATAAATTTTTTTTTGCACTTTCCACCGCATTATAGTCCTTTCTATACTAAAATACTAAATACTCATTGGCGAGTAGTTCCCTTAGGGAATATTCAGATACTAAGTTAAAGGTCGCTTGTTGAATTTATTATCTGAACATTTGCCACAAAAGAATATGAATCTTTCTGCAATTGTATATTCTTTGTGCCTGTCTGTCGACTGCTTATATTATCTGTTCACCCCTCCAAATCAATAATGGTCCACTCAAATGTATAGTTTATAAGCGAAACTGTATACTAATGTCTGGAAAATTAATAATCGGGGTCGAACATTATATTTGGCCCTTTTAATTTAATCAGCGATTCGCCCACATCAATGGCTGTCATGGAATAACTGTAGGGCATTATAGAACATCGATAATTCGATATGCAAATGATGCGGTGAACATTCTCCTGTCATTAGGTACATTCGATGATCTCTGGGGTTAACTGTCTCGTTTTCTCAACCCGAGGCTATCTATATCACGGAACACGAATTAGCAAGCGACGCACTCAAGAAGGATAACTCCGATCGGATGACCCGCACGTAGACTGGATTACCTGTCCATGGTATCGATCTCTTCCCAGTCGAGAGAGAAGAGTTCGAGACCGGGGACAGTATCCAGTCTAATGACCCGTTCAACATAATGTTATGTGCCGAATGTGTTCTTGGTGACATTGACAATATATGCGACATTTGTGAGGTTGCTCGCGCATGATGCATGGCCGTTTTGATAGGCTAATAAATGAGAATTTGTTCACGTTCACCGAAGTAAGCACGTTTGAAGCAATGTACATTCATACTGAGTTCGTGCATCCATAAATCTGATATATACGCAAGTACCAGTAATCGTTTGGTCATCACAGATACAATTTCGGTGGAATTGCATCGTGCTGTACCAATAATTGATGGTAGATCCGTTCTATGTCAATATTCGAACCCATGTTCAAACTGATACGCTTCCCAACTCTCGATAAAAGGGCCTCGTTCTTGATGATGTCCCCGTAGCCGAGGTGGTAATTAGGTCGCCGGGTAGATCATCACAGTCTGAACATGTGGCCGTGTCCCGGCCTGTAGACATCAGGCAAGATGGCATTAAACATGGCCACCGTTGGAGTCAGTAAAGTTGATCCAATTTTAGAGAAATCAATTTGTTCAAATTTAAATCAAAGACACAAAGGCACAGTTTTGTTGAAAAATTGGAACTCTCCACCCATCAAATACAACTGGAAAAAAAAAATGCCCATCGGAAGTGGAAAATGGACTTTTTTCCCACAGAAGCAATTTTGGGAAAAGCTCCATACTGCATCCTATAAAATAAATATTTTAGTCCACACGAATCTAAAACTATAAGAATGGAATACTTAGTTTGAACAGCAGGAATGTTTTTCGAGATGTATGTGAAAAATCGACGATATGTTCCAATTCTGGTTGCCATTACTTTTTACAAACCGTGGGTTATTTGGTCTATAATCTCTCAGTCCAACATATTTAAGACAGTTCAAAAAATAATAAAACAACTTTGATACTATAGAGAGTGCCATGTTTCCCTGAGAACAAAATGCTCATACCCGAAAAGTTAATTATAGTCAATTGTGATGTTAAATTTCTAAGAGAAAATCTGTTGATGTGACATAAATGATGTCTGACAAAGGAACCCATTAAACCTCGTCTTCGACTCGATTTATTCTGGTAAAGAACTATTCTCTAACCATTACTTAATTAACCACAATTATATATTGCATGCAGGGAACGCTGGGAAAATATATACAATTTTATATATTTTGGCCGCAATATTGACAACCATATATTGACAAAAGTGATTTTTTTTTTATTAATTGAAGTGGAATTTGCATAGGCAATTATGTTTCTCAATCAGTTCTCGCACAGTACTGTCCATTACCTCTTACAATTTAACTAGAATCCCAAAGGCAAGTTTGGTTAATTGTTTAGGAATCGGAAGGGACTGGGGCTCAATGACACAGACAAGCATTGCTCAAATGATCAGTTAAAGCCACTTGGCGGTTTGCTCTCCAAAATACACATATAAAAATATTTGCTTTTTAATTTTCCCGGTATCGAAATATATCGATAAATACTTGAACTACATTTCTACGAGCACCATATGTCCCAGAAAGATGCATTGTAGTCATAAAAAAGTAAACACTGAACACGATGTTTTGGTCCCAAATAAAAACAGCTATGTGCACGGCATGGAACAGAAAAAGAGCGTCCCGTGTTATATTCTATTCCTGATATGGCAGTAAAATAAAGAGCGGTTTGTTTAACTTTGTTCGAAGTATTGAACAGCTGGAAAATGGCTATGATCATGGGCAGTATTTTTCAGAGCATATGTAGCCGGTATATACACATTTCGTGTCTCTGTCAACATATCTCATACTTCCTTCCAAATTATATAGACAATATTTGTAGTCACTTAATATTATTCCTCGACAAAATAGCCGCACAACGCTTACATCAGTATGATTCGTCCTGTGCGTATTCATGGTACTAATATATATGTACATGCCCATTGCACAGTTTATTATATAACACAAAATCTCTACTTAATATGAGGCAATAAAGATATATATTAGTAATAAATAGTGAATTTCCCCCTGGTTATCGTGCCCATTTTTTTGTTGCAGACGTGTTGGATTTGGAGTTACAATATTAACCCTAAAAGATGGTATTATATCATAGTATAATATGCATTTCTATACATATGACCATATTTTCTCTCTAAAATTCGTATCAAACCTCTTCTGGAAAAACAAGCTAGGCGGCCATATACCTCATATCGCCTGGTGTCTACAAGGCCACCTTTTCATTTTAACGTTTTGTCAAGAGTTTGAGGGACAACACTATTTTCTATTCTAGTGCGGGTTTGGGCATATTTGATGGTGTGTATCTGGATTATTTGATATACCAATACCCCACCCCACAAAGAGCTAGTGCATTGCTATATATAGGCGTACACGTATGAGAAATGTGGCTGAGTATGCATGGTATTTCTGTGGCGTGTTATGATTAACCAATATGAAACGCAGCTGATGCAAAATATGTCACGGCAAATATTGAGAACATTTAAAAGTGTCGATAAAGTAAATATTTGGCTGTTAAATTTACGCAAGTTTGTCTATTAATACCAATATATACATATTACAAACAACTCGACATAACTCAATAAGTAATAAAATGACCAGGAAGTAAACACACCAAAGTAAACTCATAAAAACATCGTCGTTCCTACCCATTCAGACGTTTTATAATCGTGGTAGCTAAACAGCATTATAAGGGCTTTGTTGATCAATTTAGTTATGTTGTGGCCACCAAGCCTTGAAATAGGGTGTCTGTCATTTGCAGAATGAGGTCCCCAAAGGGTGAATTTATATATGCTACCCCGCATAGCGGGCTAGCATCACCAAATTCACCCTCTGGGAACCTCATTCTGCTGAGGTGTTAGCAGAATGAGGTCCACAGAGGGTGAATTTGATGATGCTAGCCCGCTATGCGGGGTAGCATCACTAAATTCACCCTCTGTGACCTCATTCTGCAAATGACAGACACCCTATTTCAAGGCTTAGTGGCCACAGATTCCACTCATGTAACAAACCAAGTCGGATACGCATACTGGAGTAAATTAATACGTCGATCGATTATTAATTATTTAACCATTAGTTTACTACATGCATGCTTCTCCCATTCAGTTATAAAAGTATAAGTTGGTGGAATGGTCGATTATCCATCGGTGTGGGTGCTCAGAAAATATCAGCAGACGACAGATGATAAAAGAGCAGAAGGATTCCTATGCATTGGTGGAGAAATATTCAGATAATAAGTCCAACAAACGTCATCGTTTGGGTCAAATTTTATTGACTGAAATTACTATTATTCGGAAAATCTCCAACCGTTTGAGGTGTAAGGTTTGAAATTCCCAACATAAACTGTTGGAAAGTGTGAGATATCAGATCGAGAATTCTAACCAACTATGCAAATGATATATCTAGGACTTGCACATTTCGGTCAGGTGCAGAGGGGTGGGGATGCAATTGGAAATTCCAAGTTGGACTCCCGGCCAAATGGAGACCAAGAATGGCTAATGACCAAAGCCAAAAATCGATATCTGAGGGCTTTCCAATGAATGGCAACAAGCCATATTTCCGACTAAATCCTGAAAAATTACCCATATTTCTGCTGTGGTTAAGGAGTCGATTATTTTGGGCATTACTGTATAAATAATAAATATAAGAACAAGTTTTATCTATTTCTTCCTGTTCTTCTTGTGGGAGAGATTCACGATTTCACATGATGTGCAATGATCTTATGGATTTTATTTTGCACATTCACGCACTGCGAAAGCCTAATTTCCCTTTAAGTATAAAACATATCATCTGTACATAACTATATAGTGTATATAAGCTCACACTTAAGATCCCAATTGAAAAAAAAGACTGTTTACTGTGTTGCGTGTGGTTTGGTCCATGGGAACATAATATCATACAGACCGCCACCACTTAATAGAAGGAGCAACCTCTTAAAACTGCTAGCCTCTTCCTGTGTGCGATGCATAGTGCATGAATGGCCTGGTCTTTTTAACCAACATATAGTAGTTACACAACAAATCTCTCGTGAGATTTAGCCATGTTTATTTTGACCACCACTTCAGTTATCGGGGAATATCTATGGGAACTAAAGGCCCAACCACCGGCCAATAAGTCGTTCTCATACATAATGATGAACATGGGTCCAACCCCCTCCGCCATCCCATACCACAAGCCATCAGGTCTTGCACATAGTTATATTCAACTATTTTAGTTAACCCTTTACCCAACAAACCGGCCAAAACCGGCCAAATAAAGCTTCAACAGCCTAAAATATCTTCGGTCTGTCTCAATAGAACCATACAAATATGGATATCATTGGAACCGGCTCCTTGACCACATTGTGATAGTTACAGTTATACCCTGTGCCAATGCATTCTCTTACATATGCGAGTCGACCATAGGTCGCCTCGCATATATAAGAGAATGCATTGGCCTAAAAGTAATCTTTTTTTAACACTTTTTACCATTTTTTCTTACATTCTTTAACAATTTTATAATTTGTAATGTGTTAAGCCAATGCATTCTCTTATATATGCGAGGCGACCTATGGTCGACTCGCATATATAAGAGAATGCATTGGCACAGGGCCCTTCTGTTGGGTAATGAAACCCCCATGCATGTCATCTCTATATCTGTTCCCACCAAAAAATATGGGATTGCGCATCTCGTTGAACAGGCTGTACAATGAAATGAGTACAATAGTAATGTAATTCTTCACGTGCCATGTGCATGCTTCAGAAACGAGTTTTCTGGAACATTTTTCGTTAGACTATTCTGCAACATATCTTCGTGCAAATGGGTTCATATATAACCTATGTATTCAAATTTCGTTAGTCTATTCTGCAACACATCCTCGTGCAAATGGGTTCATATAGGACCTAAATATTCACAAAGGTTCACATTGGACTTATTTGATTCTGAAATAAGCCCATAATTGACTTATACCCGTTATTCCGTTGAATGGTGCTGGCCGCAGCGAAAACACATTATAAAGAGCGTTCATCCGTAACTCGTGTCGATGAAAACAGTAGATTAAATAGTTCCCATATGAGCTTAATTCGAATTGAAATAAGCACAATCACGTCTTTATGCCGTTATAGAATGGCATTAATTGAGTCTGGTGGTGAGTTAGCATGTTAATGTGTTATCTATATGATCTTCCTTAAGAAATACCAGCTGAACTTAAAAACTGGACGATACGCATCGTGTATTACTCTACATAGCTTCGTACCACCTGTGGTCAATACTAAGAAACATTTAAAAATTGTTAAATTGTACTCAGTTTGTTGGAAACTTTTGCTTACAAATGTCATTGGAAATTTACAAAGAAAAAGGTCTATAAATAATATTACTATAATACTAGTCTATAACTAATGATACACTTTGGTGAGTTTGCTTTGTATATAATATAACTTGTATTTAATGACAAGGGTGAGAGTAGCATTTGACTGTGGTGTCGTGATCACACAGTGTCATCCAGGTCGAAGGGAATAACACCACCTTACTGTCCATGGTACACTGCGATAAGTTGGTGCCAGATATTCAAAGACACCCCTCTCTCCTATTTTATTCGGATATATCTCTCCAGTGTTTTTTAACTTCTAGTGGAATACTTGCTGTTTAGCTCACTATCACCTATCGTTAATTCAATTGCAACTGACCGTATGTATTTCATTGTTAAATCAAACATAATATATTTTTAATCCAGTGGTTTGCGATGGTAGGAAGCGTATGGGTGTGTTCCGGTCTCGCATGTGGCCTGAATCCATTGGGGACCATAATGGAAATAAATGGTTTTAGGACTGTTTTCTTATGCTATCCCCGATGGTTGTTGGTTACCTGTTGGTGCCGGACAACTCATTTACAGTCTTATACCTAGAATAAAGGCCATACTCATGCTGGGCTTTGGTTGACTGCGGAAGTGGAAATGTACATATGGTACATCACATCCTTCCGGAGGTGACCTATGTCCAGTAATAAATCAAATAATTTGACATTCTACATCTTTACCATTTCTGTTAATCTGATACTTGTATATCACATATATACCATCTATTGCTCTGTCTATCTATTTGATCTATTATACATGTAGGTTGTCCTACACCAATGTGTGCATGCTTTAAAGGCCATTAAAACGTATCTATCTTATCTGATACATGTAGTTACAAATTTGTAAATGAAAATAAAAAGTCCGTCATCTTTTTCCACCATGAGCGCAACTTCCGATCGAGTGTTTATGCTCCAACAAGTACTCAGTTTACTAGACCCGTCCCTGGCTCATATGTGAAACACTGCAACGATATCGCTCTGTGACGTGCCCTCTCCTAAGAGACCAGTACGGACCATCTCCATTTTTTTTTACTGGGCCCACGGACTATAAACCTTACAGAGCGATATCGTCGTAGTGTTTCACGTCTGACACAGGGACGAGTCTACGCGATCTAAAGTATCGATGACGTCATTTACGTCATCGATCCAAATAGAACGAAACAGAGTCAACTTCCCCGTGTGAAAATAGTTTGTTAACACATTTAAAGTATCTCTTCACAAATATAAAGTAAAGGATATCAAAGAAATATGTTTTGATAAATTATTCTCACTTTTGAGATCGGCAGAATCTAGTCAAACTTGGGTCTTTGAACACAACACACAAATCCTGGTGTAGCTCGTGTTGATATGTCTTGGGCAGCATGATGCTCGTGTTGGGAGATCCTGCGTAACCTATTCTAATATATATTTTGTGACTTCTGTCTGTGTGTTAGCTATGGCCGGGAAAACTGCCAGACGGATTTGACGAAATTTGATACCTATGGATAATTTTGTCCAGGGAGTGTTTTGAACGGGTCAAATCGTGACCCCAACCTGACCTTGACCTTCAAAATGGTCAGTTCAAGGTCAAATCGGGTAAAACCGGACGGATTTCGACGGGTACTTTTGTCCGGGGAGTGTTTTGGACGAGTCAAATCGTGACCCCGACCTGACCTTGACCTTCAAAAAGGTCAATTCAAGGTCAAATCGGGTAAAACGGGACGGATTTCGACGAAAATTTAATACCTATGGTTACTTTTGGCCGAGGAGTGTTTTGGACGGGTCGAATCGTGACCCCAACCTGACCTTGACCTTCAAAATGGTCAGTTCAAGGTCAAATCGGGTAAAACCGGACGGATTTCGACGGGTACTTTTGTCCGGGAAGTGTTTTGGACGGGTCAAATCGTGACCCCGACCTGACCTTGACCTTCAAAATGGTCAATTCAAGGTCAAATCGCGCAATTCGCCGAAAAGCATAGGGGAAACAGCCCGGACAAAGTCGGGTCCACCAGCTAGTATGATATAAAAGCCATACATGCGATGAGGACCAATTCACCCTGAGTACACCAGAGTACACCGTAGATAAAATAGATTATAAAGAAGCTAATTTGTCCAGAACTTATGAATGATCTTGATATGTGACGTCAGAATAAACTCATAATTGAACACTTTATAGACGCCGCGCGATAGTTTTATCGGTGTAAACAAACATAACCTCGGTTTACCAGCCACTACAAATAACCCAACCGACCACATTGACAGCAGATTCGTGTGCCTAAATGCTTATTGGGAATAATATAATAAGATTGTGGAAGTCCGATGACGACATATATAGAGAGAGCGACAAATTTTACATTCCGCATTGCATTCCTGGCATGCTTCTAAATAAGTTATTGCACGCCTATGTTCCTGAAAAACCACGCTGTTCCGTCATCATTCATGGGCTGTGTCATAAAGCCTTGAAATAAATTAGAAAAATTTGTGATAACTTAAAAATTGATCATGTATGCTGTTTTAGACGAGATATATTCAACGACGAAAAACCATCAGGTAAAAACAAGTTGCGAACCTATATAGAATGGCGAAAATCAAATACCAGATAGAACCATATTTGAACCTTGTTAATAATTTCTCCGTCAGATTATCTTTCACAAAGCTTCGGATCAGCAACCATACTTTGGAAATTGAGAAAGGCAGACACAAACGACCTAAAGTAGCCACTGATGAGAGAATTTGCAAAAAGTGTGGAATGGAGGTAGAAACCGAAGAATACTTCATTATGAGATGCCCCATTTATAAAAATCTAAGAAAACGTTTATTTGCGGAAATAAGCGACAATATTCAGACCTTTAATAATATGGCTGACCAACAGAAATTCTTAATCATCTTGAGAAATGATGAACCCAAAACATGTAATATCATCTGCAACATGGTCCAACTCTTTCTACATAAACGGTGTGAATCACCAAACATTGAACATTAATATATTTATGTTACTACATATACTTATAATAACATTTTATTTATGTAACTCGTTTGATATCGGCCTCGAGTGGGCGTATCTGTCAATAAATTTATCTTTATCTTATTCTTGAAGATATTCCATGGATAATTATTATACATTACTCGTATTTAAATTCGTATTTTTTTTTCGCTAGATTTAAATTCGCGCATACAACTACAATAACTGGGCATAGATCATTCTATTGAAATGCAACGATAACACCCATAAAATGTCAGTTTTCTTACATGCGTGCAACATGTTATCGACCACGTGTCTTCTCAATTTCCAGGTAGCCACATTTTCCCGAAAGTGGGTTCTATAAGTGTTAACAGTCATATTTATATATGAGGGATGGTGTGACTTCATATAGTGAGCTTGCAAACATTATAGTGCAAACATATTTTTATTTCCAAAAGAGTTAATGTATGGAAACGAGGATCAGACAACAAGCCCGAGGGCTCATATGAAGTATTCTCCTCTTTGGATACATGCCCCGTCCCCAATAAGTGAGGGATGGGTATAGCTAGGTCAGACGGGAAGGTTTGTTAAATAATGTTTTTTTCGGGAGAAATCGATATATAACTGGATGGAAAAAAGGGGAGAAGATAGTGTTAGGGATATCAGGAGGGAGAGAGAGAGAGAGATGGGGGAGAGAGAGAAAGAGAGAGGGAGAGAGAGATAAAAATGAAGCTCGTCTATATTAATCTTCATGCGTCAGGCGCCATGGGAGGGGGTCAATCACAATGACTGTTAACAGGTAACTTGTAAACATTGATGCATACATAGCAACCATCGTCATAACAAATTAACAAATATAATTTCGTGAAAGACATGTATCTGGTGCATGACAGTTTCAGTTCTTAATGGTTCCTGAAGGTACATGTTTATATTAAAGACCAAGCATGACGAACATTGACATCGAGTTGATTGTAACTGCATTAACATTTTGTTGGAAGATGGGTGGTATATATGCTCAAACAAAGCATGCATGTTATTATCTCAAAAGAAGTAAAACCACAACCGTATATATAGGTGGTTGACTTAGAGAAAATCATTATTTAGGTGCATGCATTTCAAATAGTTGGGTTGACATGTATACATGTAATTAACTCGGGTTGTATGACCACGGCGTCACTCCAGTGTTGATGATATATATATATTTGGAGACGTGCTTTCGTGTCCCTTAGTCATGGAATATGTACATTTCTTACAAGTATTGCAATGTCGAAGATGTTACCATGATTTACATATGAATAATGGTCTTGAGATTGGATATGCCCGCATGTAGATATAATTGTCTATTCAGTCCAACCTTCATATAATCTATGTAACTCATATATACATGTACAGCTCTCTGAGTTTTCCTGTTGTTTGGAATAAACTAAGTAGTACGTCGTACTATTTTCGCTCAGTTTTAACTTCACGCACCCAAGGGTGCGCGAATAATAGTACTGCTCGAATTTAAATACGACTATAAGGTATCTAGAAATGTTTGTGGAATCGGACGACGTCGACGTCAAATGACGTTCGTCTCGTTCTCTCATAAAATAATATAATAATCTCATTCATAAATAAGCCCCGTCTGTTTCTGAATAAACCTTGTCTTTATTTCAATTGATGGATTCTAGGACGGGTGCATGGTGGGTAATAAAAACATAATGTTTTATGTATTTGTTTCTCTGATTCCGTGGCCACTTCGTTTGTGGTCTGATTGCCTGAAATTTTCAGTGGGTATATGGCTTCGGCTGCTTATCCCAACCATGTATGCATACACAATATAGAATTCAAAGATGCGCGTGCCCACTCATTCTGGAAAACACCTACAGCAGCGGCAGATTTTTTAGGAGAGTCATTTTGGAGACGCGAACACACAAGACATGTGTGGTCATCCCAATATGTGACACGTATTCTGGAGATTTCAGTCGAAAATAACAATCATATAACCAGTGTAATGATTTTATAGTTATTATAAAAGGTTAAAGACATATTATGGACTTGTTCTTGTGCGTGAAACTGATCAGTTGGTATCCAGGCGCTATGCCAATTGGAGAAATGTAGCATTCTACTAACATTGCGTACCACTCCATAGAAAACATCGTCTGAACTACGTTCAATTATAAATATTTACTACTCGATTCGGGACGCATCTATCGGCGATAAACTAACGAAAACGATTTCGCCATCGGGAGTTACTGCATTTAATTAATATATAAGAATCACGGTGTGTGTTGTCAAATTGAATATAATATTTGTAAAAATTAATACGAACAAGATTATTTTCCATTTATATTTTATCACACTACCGGAGTGTTTCATATCACATTAAGAAAGAGATCGAGAGCTTTTTTCGCGGATCAAAATATGTCGATAAATTCATGAATCTGAAATACCGATATATGGACTATGTATATGTCTTACATATCTTATAACAGTGACAGAAAGAATAAGAGAGTTAACTTTTTATCCAGCATATAACAATAAAGGGTGTTCTTTGTTAATTCATTCCTGATAAGGGTAAAATACATATCGTTTGTCCCACTTATATGCGGAGCATTAGAATAATTTAACCATTTCGTGAGGTTCATGGCGGGAGCTGCGCTGTTGCAGCATTAACGACAATGTGCCAACACACTATCTTATATATGCGAGTATCCCATAGGGAGCAGTTAAAGGCCCACTTAAATTTCGCGTCACCGATTAGTGTTTATATAGTGCCTTTATACACGGTTTTAATAACAATATATGACCTAAAATATGATTTAAATACTATAATTCATCACCATTTGAAACGTCTGCATGTGTCTCAGAAGATGTCCATAGAGAAATAGAAAACAGCTGAAATCATAAAAAGATTCCCCCTCGTTATGGCTCCCAGAATGCAACAGAATTCAAAATAAAAATGTATTTTCAATGGAGGGGAATAACTCTATCTTTAAAATATAGAGTTATTCGCCCTCCATTAAAAATAATACGCTGTGCACAACAAAACCAGATGAAACTTAAGCACAAAATCACGTCGGTAACTCAACAAAAAACAACACGTTCACAGTTTATTACACAGGATAGTTGATAATACAATGTTTTGGAGCTCCCTCTTTAAAATGGTATATAATATGGCATATATTTTATATGTGTGATTTGGGGATTCGAAAATTAAGTGGGCCTTTAACCTCCCATCAGGACCGTGAACATAGTACGTCATAATTTGCTCGAAAATGCGGCAAATTATCACGCCTGGCAATTGCAGCATACGCTCTTTTCTATATTATCCAAAGATGGTAGCAACCCATTACACTAGTGAGCTCATCTCGGATTTGCAAAAATCGGATGTCGAACAAGTTTGTTTTTAATGCGATTTTTGCGTTAAAATTTCACAATCTCGGAAAATGGTGACCGAATTAACTTGAACACATATATTCTTAACCACCCTAGAGATCCAACTTCCGGGTAAATGTGGCATCCAGGCAATTGAGTATTTATACAAAAACACTTGTATCACCATGCTCCAGAAAAGCGTTGTTTAAAACCTTTCGAAATTTCGTGTTGGCGAGGTATTTGAAAATCCAAATAGAAGAATGAGGTCAGATAATATAAGGCGAAAGGTGCGCAGACTTACATATTTTTGACAGTGTTATAGCATTTATATTCCAAATCTTCATCGAAAAGATATATAATAGCGTTACCAGATGACTTGCACCGAATACACGTGACTGTACTTCAATGCATATATTTCAGTTGTATTGACCTGACAGATCTCTTTATTCTGTTATCTATCAGAAAATGTCATTGACAAAGACTGAGTTCTGTGAAAAACTGGTTAATTTTCTATTGTTTGACAAGTACCTCAACGTTGTAACGCTTCAAGTAATGAGGGGCACTGTGGTCCTATATTTACGCTGAAGGAGTCACTCCCACCAAAACAGGTGCTGAAGGGTACACAGGTTTTGAAAATGTGCTGAAGGGTACACAGGGTTTGTGATCGGTACCAATGCAGTTACTTTAACTGTGTTCCTGACAGTCTGGCGCCCATTATCAGTTCGTTTCATTTCAGTTTAAGTTTCCTTGGAACATATACAAATATTTTGTAACAGTAATCATGGTAGACACGACAACTAAAAGTCATTTAGAACGAGATTTTAAAACGTGTACCCTTCAGCACATTTTAAAAACCCATGTACCCTTCAGCACTTATTTTGGTGAGAGTGACCCATTCAGTCCTATTTACTGCAACCTTAACAAACGTTCACTCCGACTGCAAAGTTGGCATATCATTCAAAGGGCAGTGTGGTTGATGGTCACAACAACTGCGTGGATAACAATCTCTTGGAAATGCATCACGTGGTCAGTATGGATTCAGCATCAAGTTGAAAGCAGGTTAGTTAGCTCACATGTGCGTATGCCATAGAAGAGGCTTCGCTAAGTAAAAAATGTCCGCGAATTTGGACGAACTGCAAAGTTTATAAAGAAAACACCAAATGCACTGTTTGTTATTTGACGAACCAAGGCCGTCGAATATATGCTATATACAACTACAATAACTGGGCATAGATTATTCTATTGAAATGCAACGATAACACCCATAAAATGTCAGTTTTCTTACATGCGTGCAACATGTTATCGACCACGTGTCTTCTCAATTTCCAGGTAGCCACATTTTCCCGAAAGTGGGATCTATAAGCGTTAACAGTCATATTTATACATGGGGTGGTGTGACTTCATAGTGAGCTTGACACATTAGTGCATACATATTTTTATTTCCAAATCCAAACAAATAACATAATATACAGATGACACATATATGCAGAATAGAAAAGTTAATGTATGGAAACGAGGATCAGACAACAAGCCCCGAGGGCTTATATGAAGTATTCTCCTTTTTGGCGACATGCCCCGTCCCCAATAAGTGAGGGATGGGTATAGCTAGGTCAGACGGGAAGGTTTGGAAACAATGTTTTTTCGGGAGAAATCGATATATAACTGAATTTGAGTTAGGGATGGAAAAAAGGGGAGAAGATAGTGAGAGAGAGAGAGAGAGAGAGAGAGAGAGAGAGAGAGAGAGAGGGGGGGAGAGAGAGAGAGAGAGGGGGAGATATATATATATATATATATATAGCTATATATATATATATATATATATATATATATATATATATATATATATATATAAAGGTGTTACCATTTATTTCAACCCAACTATATATATATATAAAGGTGTTACCATTTATTTCAACCCAACTATATATATATATATATATATATATATATATATATATATATATATATATATATATATATATATATATTATAGGGGGAATAGAAGACCAGATGGGGACAGATCAAGTCGCGAGATGATGACAATGGTCAGGTGTGATAAAAATGAAGCTCGTCTATATTAATCTTCATGCGTCTGGCGCCTTTGGAGGGGGTCAATCACAATTGGCTGTTAACAGGTAACTTGCAAACGTTGATGCATACGTAGCCACCAGCGTCATAAAAAATGAACAAATATATTTTCGTGAAAGACATGTATCTGGTGCATGACAGTTTCAGTTCTTAATGGTTCCTGAAGGTACATGCTTATATTATAAAGACCAAGCATGACAAACATTGACATCGAGTTGATTGTAACTGCATTAACATTTTGTTGGAAGATGTGTGGTATATATTCTCAAACAATGCATGCATGTTATTATCTCAAAAGAAGTAAAACCACAACCGTATATATAGGTGGTTGAATTAGATAAAATCATTATTTAGGTGCATGCATTTCAAATAGTTGGGTTGACATGTATACATGTAATTAATTCGGGTTGTATGACCACGGCGTCACTCCAGTGTTGAGGATATATATATATATATATATATATATATATATCATTTTAGTCATAATAATCTAAACTAATTTACCAAGCACCTTCTCGTGAATTGTATGCTCCGGTGTTTTTTTCGGTTTCCGGTCAAACCGAGTTGTTGTCCGGCTGGGGTAGATTTGATTTTTCTGGTGGGGGGGGGGGGGGGGGGGGGGCAAATGGTCAGTGAAAAAAAACTGCAGTTTTTGCTGTTTGGGGGGGGGGGGGGTACCCAAAACCGAAGAAAACAGTTTTTTCCACCCTGTGTCTGCAGTTCCCCCCCCCCCTGTGTTGCATGATAAAAATGAAGCTCGTCAGGCGCCATGGGAGGGGGTCAATCACAATGGTTGTTAACAGGTAACTTGCAAACGTTGATGCATACATAGCCACCATCGTCATAACAAATTAACAAATATATTTTCGTGAAAGACATGTATCTGGTGCATGACAGTTTTCCTGATTATACTGAAATTTGCAGATCAAAAACACAAAAAAGGTCAAAACAATATATTTTCCACCTGCTCCGCCCTGGATACCTCAGTGTTTTGGAACCCCATGGGGCAAGGATAATTGGAGATAGCGTCAAAATTTCTACCCTTTCGTGTGACACTACCCTCATCTGGGGCCGGTCTAAATCTTCATCGAATAGATATATGATAGCGTTACCAGATGACTTGCACCAAATATACACGTGACTGCACTTCAATGCATATATTTCAGTTGTATTGACCTGACAGATCTCTTTATTCTGTTATCTATCAGAAAATGTCATTGACAAAGACTGAGTTCTGTGAAAAACTGGTTAATTTTCTATTGTTTGACAAGTACCTCAACGTTGTAACGCTTCAAGTAATGAGGAGCACTGTGGTCCTATATTTACGCTGAAGGAGTCACTCCCACCAAAACAGGTGCTGAAGGGTACACAGGTTTTGAAAATGTGCTGAAGGACACACATGGTTTGTGATCGGCCACAACGCAGTTACTTTAACTGTGTTCCTGAAAGTCTGGCGCCCATCAGCAGTTCGTTTCATTTCAGTTTAATTTTTCTTGGAACATATATATACAAATATTCTCTAACAGTAATCATGGCAGACACGAAAACTAAAAATAATTTAGAACGAGATTTCAAAACCTGTGTACCCTTCAGCACATTTTAAAAACCTGTGTACCCTTCAGCACTTTTTTGGTGAGAGTGACCCCTAAATCAGCCACCGTATTGAACAATTGGTTCAACTGCAAAGTGTTTGGTCCATTGAAATAGTATGGTTTGGTGTATCTTACTCTCAAACCCTTTAATTTTTCACACTTCAAAATAACTCTCCGATAGTGGAGGCAATAAAAGGATATATATAATGTGCACTTCCTTTCTGAATAGTCTGGGTTTGTCCATGACCCTTCTTCGATTGGTAATTTATGATTTCTTGTCCGGAATCGCATGAGAGCGAGTATCATAGATGTATCGCTGGATGACATATATTGTTCTCGGATAAAGCTATCTGTCAATGCAATGATTTATTCTCATGACACATGACAGATTCGTATGGAGATTAACATAACTTATATACAAAAATTGGTAACAAGTATATATATATACAATATGTACAAATGTATGGCGGCATTGGAGATCCAATAAACGACTCGATAAAATGTAAATTTGTTTTACGCAGCTGCAGCGGTTCTCCATTGTTGTAAGTATTAACAAAATTATGGCTGTTAACAGGTATCTTACAAACATTGATACATATATAGTCACCAGCATCATAACAAATTAACAGGTTCACTTGACCAGGGGACGAGTTCAGTGAGGTAATCACCGGAACTTGACAAACACATATATTTTATGTAGTAAACTTCAAATTAATATTAAACTTGAAAATTGTGGATCGATTTAACCAAACCCAGTCACTGCCTCACTGGGATGGTCAATTACATTTAGTGACCATGGTAATCCCTCCTGACCACATCGCATCTTTAATTATGATCAGGTGTACTTTTGGGGACATAAATAATTCTGATATAACCATCGCCGTTATCTTGAAATACAGCGGGTGACTATATCACAATAGACACATTGTTCCCCCAACCGTTTCGCAATGTTTAGTTTGAATTTAAAAAAAGGTATGTGATGTATCGCGATGTTGTCGTCCCGCGCAGCAGGGATTAAGTGTATTTCTTTTGAATGTCGACTTCCATGCTGATATTTCAATTTTAAATTTCCATCGAGAATGCGGCTGTTACACAATGTTGTTTATTTATTGCGTCGATCGATTTTATAATCAGTGTTTTAGTTCGTAACAAGTACAGTGGGGGCAACATCAGTTCACATGTTCGTATTGTGTAATCGATGTCGCGTTTTAAAAACTGGATTTTCTTGATTTTATTTTCGCCCGGAAATCTGATAGTTTTTGTTTACTGTGTCGAGAGCTTGTGGCACTTTATACCTATACCGTAATACCTACAGTAATGCCCAAAATAATCGACTCCTTACTTAACCACAGCAGAATTATGATTAACTTTTCAGGATTTAGTCGGAAATATGGCTTGTTGCTATTCATCGGAAAGCTCTCAGTGAAATTGCCGTCTATAGAGCGGTCTTAATCACGTGATTGGATACGAGACGCGCCGCCATGTTGGATGTAAATAGACATCCACAAACAAGCGCTGAGTTAATATATTTATTATAATATTGCTAACGCTATTAATAATAATGAACAACAGTTCTAACAAGAAATGCATCGAAACGTTGGATAAACCTACGAAAGGGTGCGATATTTATCAAAAAGATCACAAGTTGACATAATCGATCCCTATGTTTTAAAAAAACAAATCGAAACGAATAGAGTGTAGACTACTCGATCGGAACTGTCGCCAAACGTTATAGATCCGGACATACGCCATTATACATTGTGTATACACGAGAACTCTTTTATTTTAACTTTGTTATTGTTAATCATAGTTATGTTTTGAAATAAAATTACCACAGGCGTACCTAATTTGTTTATCCTCCACAGAATATCAAGAATGGGCTGAAATGTCTATACAAAAATAGAAGTACATATTAAATTACGCCGCCCAATAAATCCGCGGCCTCTCGGTCATTGCAGATGGATGCCTCTCGGTGTACTTTAGCGTTTTGGCAAAATATAATATATGCTTATATTTTGCAATAAAATTATTATGGGAAAGTGAATATCAAGACACGCTCGTGGTGAAGAATTTCAACATATTGTTTTCAATTACTTGTCCGAAAACGCACTTTGTGAATTATCATTAAATTTTGTCGATGGTTCCGGTTTGTCACTATCAATATATTATATGTGGTGACTCGGGGTACAAACACACAAGTTAAAATAAGCTCAGGATCTATTTCAGAACCAAATAAATGTGAATATTTAGGTTCAATATGAACCTATATTTCAGAATCAACAATATGTCCATGCAATATATGAACCTATGTGCATATTTAGGTCCAATATGAACCTATTATATAGCACGGAAATACATTGCAGCACCAGATGTACGCACTTTATAATGTGTTTTCACTGTGGCCAGCACCACCCAACGTAATAACGGATGTAAGTCCACTATGGGATTATTCCAATGTGAACCAATTAATGTCAATATTTAGGTCCTATATGAACATATTTTAACGGTGATATATTGAAGTAAGATATCTCTAAATATAAAAGATTAGGATCGGTCTGTCGTGTGCTCGAAGCTTATGCACACAGGGGCCACAAGTTAGTGTGTGAATGCACTACGGATTCTCGTCTTCTTAAAAGTATTTTCTCATCTACAAAGCGACGTTAATTGTTCTCCAGAGTAAGCCTGAGTATATACCAATATGTGCTGCTTGGGGAAACCATGCAGTTGATCGGTCGCTTGATAGCTTCATTAAACGAACATGGATCATTTCAACCTCCTAAATCCAAATTTATGTTATCGTAATGTGAAAGGATGGATACCATATGTCGATTAACATACACACTATCGATATATACATACATATATGTATGTCTATTACAGGCTGTATATGTTCTGAAAATACTTTCCAAAGTTATAGCAATTGTCCAGCTGCATTTCACACCCATTGTTATGGTGACACTCCACAGTTTCGAATGATCGATAGGGGTGATTTTATAGATATAAAGTGCTAGTGGTTTCTGGCACCATTAATGTGGTATGTATATTAAGACAAGGTGTGATATGAATTTGTGTAATTTTAGAAGGTGTTCTAGACTGATAAAAAAAGTGCTAGTGGTTTCTGGCACCATTAATGTGGTATGTATATTAAGACAAGGTGTGATATGAATTTGTGTAATTTTAGAAGGTGTTCTAGACTGATAAAAAAAATAAGTGACCTTGACCCCACCCATAGACAGCAGTAGCGTTTTCTGCGAAACAGTGGCTCTAGATACTGGGTCCATTTTTTAGCACCCAAAATTTGTCATCTGCATTAAAAATTGATTTTCTGGTATTTTTAACGGCGAAAGTTTGAAATTTTTTCACATTGATGTTGGAAGCCAGAGGCCTTTAAACCAACATAGGTGACCATGCTTGAAAAAATCTGGTATTCGTGCCCCTTGGGTATGAAAATGCAATATTTTGGTCATTTTTTGAATAAAAATCACATTTTCAATCAAAAGATCAAGGGCCATAACTCTTGATAGCCTATATATTATGGAAATTAAGTATCAAATTCTGAATGCCTATTCTGTACTAATTTCAGGCATATATATATTGTCTATATGGTTTGGGATCATAATCCAGATAAATTTAAATGAATCTATGGGCCCCCTATTTTTGGGTCCATTCCTGTTGAAACTGTGGAGTGTCACCTATATAGACGCTCTTGATTTTACCATATCAGGAATAGAGTAACGATGAACGCTCTTTATTGTTCCATTGTTAAAATAAAAATCTATGACAAACTATGGCTCGATTAAAGACAGACTATATATATATATTGACTTGTTTGAGTTCATGAAACTAGTATTCAGGCGTTATGCCAACCTGGAGAATGCAGCATTCTACTAACATCGCCGAAAAGAAATCGTCCATACCGCTCAATAGAAAACATCGCCAAAACTGCGCTCAATTGTAAATATTTACATCTGGATTCTGGACGCAACAATCGGCGACAAACAAACACAAATGATTTCGCCGTCCAGAGTCAGTGCATTTAATTAATATATCAGAATGACGGTGTGTGTTGGCAATTTGGATTAATATTAAAATATTAAAAAGAACAACTTTGAGCAAGATTATTCTCCATTTCTATTGAATCACCCTATATACCGGAGTGTTTCACATCACGTTATGTCTTTATGTGGCACCGACGTGGAACATTGACCCTTGTCGTGACAGGAGGTGTCCTGGTGCAACATAATTATGTTTTCAAAGACGGAGTTATTAGTTACCGATTTTTAAAATCTATATATTTTCTACACCTTGAATTCCATATTATGGTGATTCCTGGTTCGAACTGGAATTCCGTTTTTAAATAACTGTGATAGCATAACAAACTCAGACTGTTTGACCACCGTGTCACCCAAGGATTGCGAATATGGAGACGAGCACGCACGTGTGATTTCGTGCGTATTCAGTCTGGAATATGCGTATTTCATACAACTATTTCAACACTGAAGATGTTACCGTGATTTATCGCTTTACCTGTTAACAATGATGTCGAGTTTTTGTTGCTCACATTTACGTATAATAAACACCTACAGTTTTTGTTTGAAAACCGAAATATCACATGAGTGTCTGGAAAGCAAGCCGCGAGTGAAAATTCGATATTTCTTCCCAGACACGAATGAGATGTTTCAGGTATTCAAACAAAAAACTTAGGTATTCTTTTTATTATATGCTCAAAGTTGCTAAGCTATCTCGGCATTTTTCCTTTTAATAGTACAACAATTTGAAGAATACTTCCTACTAATCATAAGCACACAATTACCTAGATAAAGAGCCAAGACTCGAGCACAGAAATGAAACACGGAATCAAAAACCACCGACAGGCTACAGTGAAATATAACGAAACCTACAGTGAACTAACGAAATCGTATTTCACTGTGGCTTCTAAGAGATACATATGAACACAGATCTACGTTTCGGTAATTTCCCGCTATTTTATAGTCAAGCATATAAACAATTCTATTCATTCGGCCGACATTGAGGATGTAACTCATTCACAGAGCCCTCTTATTTTGTAAGTGGTTCGATATAAACTCAGGAGTCGTACTATTTTTCGCTCAGTTTTAAATTCGCACAACGATGGGTGCGCGAAAAATTATGCCTGTACTGCGCAAATTAAAAAAATTGTAACGTACCGGTATAAGATTCATCATTGAGTGAACTCGAAACCAAGAGCACTCTCACAGCTGTTTCTATATTTCAGAACTGGCGAAGACGCTCTTTATTTTCACCATAACAGGAATTGACTTAAAGGAACGCTCTTTATTCTTCCACGTCGAAGCTTTGTTTTCCAGGATTATATATATATTCGATTTGAATAGGTATTTCTTGTTATAAAGTAACTATAGAAGTATTTCAATTAATCTGAGGCATCAAAGTGCTTCAATAGTTAATAAATATGCGAGTTGATGAAAATTGTGAGAAAAATTGCTGCCGTCCTTCATTCCTTACGAGTTTACTAGATCATCCCATGAATATGTACTCTGGTTAACGCCCGTAGAGATCGTATTCCACTAGCACAAAACCTTGGAACTTTTTGAACTTTTGATAGGCAACCTTATAAAGTAAAAAAAAATAAAGCGGGGAAAATATTTCAAAGTTATCTGTTCCTTAAAGGTACGGTTGGCCTTGGCGGTGGGTATCCTGTGAAAATATTTCCATCCGTCAAAAACCGCCACAAACAGAAAGAACATCAAAATGTAGACAGACTTTGTCCGTATACAAATAAAAAATATCGCATAAACAGTATGTTATTGTCATATTTGTGACCATTGTTATGTAAACAAAAGCATAAAAAGTTACTTTTCTGGTGTTTGTTTATATTATGATGGTAAACATAAAGAGCGTTCTTTGTGGGTGAATTCCTGATATGGAACGAATAAAGAGCGTTTATGCCATTCGTGTGTGATTAGCCAGCAGCATTGTGTTGTATTCTGTAACACAATCAGGCTCTTGCTTAGGTAAAATATAGTAAATCTTTATGATAACATGCTGTTTACGAGATGGTCATGGTATATATGAACGAAACTGTATGCGTTTTAATGTTTTTCTGTTTACGGTGATTGGAACAAATATGAATATTTTCGACAACTAAGGCCTCACGTGCCTTTAATAATATACTTCACTATAGGTGAATGTCCCAAATCAAAATTTCATGTTTTTCTCTGACTTTTGTGAGCCGATATCGCAATAAACACTGAATTAATTACCCAGGATAAATTCCATAACTGTAAGTGACGCAATGCGAAATCGCTCACAAATTCACTGAAATCGTGAAATTTCGAGTTGGAACCTTCGCACACAGTGAAGTGCATTATTAAGAACAGATAATAACTAAGAAATCTGTTCCCCGCATTATATTTTCGACTTTATAAGGTTCCCTGTCAAAACTTCAAAAAGTTCCAAGGTTTCGGTGGAATATGATCTATACGGGTGTAAGGCAGAGTGGAGATTCATGACATGATCAACAATTATACGCCAATACCGGAATATATGAATCTTTGTATTCTGCGGTACCGGATATCTCAACATATCCTCGTGCAAATAGGTTCACATTGGACCTAAATATTAAATATTCACAAACAGGTTCACATTGGACTGATTTGATTATGAAATAAGCCCATAGAGGACGTATACCCGTTATTCCTTCGGGTGGTGCGGGCCACGTGAAGTGAAAACACATTAGTAAGTGCGTATATACATATGTATGGTCGTGGCTTGGTTTATTCTCGTGAAAATAAGCGCAATGTGCACGGGCTTTGTTCACATTGAAATAGTCACATAAAGGGCTGTTTTAATAACCAGCGTTTAGGCCCACATAGAGCGTATTTGAGTTTTTAAATAATGCCCATATGAGCTCATTTCGCGTAATTATAAAATAAGCCAATATTGTGCTTATTTTCTCAAGAATGGAATGACACCAACATATTCCATAGACTATGTCCGCTGTGCACTAAAAGACATACCGGAGATGAACTGCACTATTTACTATAGAATGTGAATGTTTCTGTGAGGCCAGACATCGCTTCTTGTCTAGCAAATATACCAACATAGAACATGCAACTATTGGTATGTTAGATGACATTCTGAATTTGGAAGATGTGGATTGCCTGCGCAGAATATGTTCATTCGTTCGACTGATAAACCTTAAGTTAAATGATATTGAATACTATGCAGTTTGTTGTTGTTGTTGTTGGAGATAATGACGATAATGGTACTGGCGATTGTGTAGAGTAGACGAAGACGATAACGTGATAACAACGAAGACGTGCATGATACGGATGGCGCGGTTACGGTGATGCTGTCTCGGCGACGAGGACGACGAAAACGACTACCATGATGGTGATAATGATGACGATGATGGGAAGTTCGTGTATTCATATATTGTACATATACTGCAACATTCTCAACCTTTTGTATATATCCTCTACGTGTATCTCAATATCTTTTTGATCAGAGAATAAACGTATTATTATTAACAAGATGCATGATATCTAAATCTAACTTGTCATGGATCAAATAATTCGGTGTGGATTGTTTGAGTTCCAATAACATTTTACATTATTTGAGATGCATGTGTTCGCCCGAGAATGCATGGAGTTGTTTCTGATACCCCACACTTCGCATCCATGCACGCAATGTTCAGCATTGCTGAAACCATGGTGTCATATAGATGCCATAACATTTTAGACCAACCTATCTTGAAAACAACGTACACAATTTTTGGCGCTTTGGTTGAATATTTCTTGTTTGGATTGTGACCAGGAGCCTTTTCAAATGAATGTTTTTATTCTTTTTGAAGTATGTAAAAATATACATGTAGCTCCTGGTCGGCTGGTCCCCGTATGCGAAGCGGATTTTTTTTTTGGTTTTCTACATTCTTCCTCAGCCAGATAGCATTATTTTCGTTTTGCGTATATTTACTTTTTATTCTCTTTACATATATATAGTCTTTACTATCAGTCCTCGAAACAACAGAGGGCATAAATGTAAGTTAATTTTCGATTCCGAGACGATAACGGTGCCGTCCGCGTAATAGTATAATATGGCAAATAATTATATATATATATGAGTTTAGTTCACGTTCAAAGTCCAATGAAACTGAGGGGATTCCATGCAATGAAATCGGTCAGAGTGTTTGTCTTGAGCGAAAAGGAAAGGTGAGAAATTATCGCCTTGCTTTAGGCCAATTAGTGACTGAAACGTCTCATAATTGCTTTAATTGTATATTTTCTGGGAAATGAAACCAATACTTGCACGAGACAAGCATATACTCTAGCTTTTAGATAAATCCATAAGTTTAAAGATCTATGTATAGCTTCAATTGTTAGTATATCATCCACATTTGACCATGGGAACCGCGACAATTGTTGAGGTTGACAGCCATAAACATCTGGGACTTACTTTCGACAACATGGGCTCTTGGGGTATCCACATCAGATCTATGCTTGACAAAGCATGGAGTCGAGTAAATCTAGTACGTAAACACAGATACAGGCTAAGCAGAGTAACGCTTGAAAAAATACATTATACATTTATCCGACCAATACTGGAATATGCCTCCCCTGTTTGGGATAACTGCCCTGATTATCTTAGTGATGACATTGAAAACGTTCAGTATGAAATGGCCCGAATAGTAACAGGTGCAACCATCAGTACGAGTAACGCGTGCCTTTTGTCAGAGACTGGCTGGGAACTACTCTCTTCACGCCGTAGAAAACACAAGCTATGCCAATTTTTTTAAATGATACGAGGAACTGCTCCATCAATTTTAAGAAATTATGTACGACCAATTCAGGCAAATAATTCCAGATATAACTTCAGATTTGAACATATAAGACTACCCTCGAATATTAATTACATGTATGACTATTATATGGATTCATTCTTACCATCTGCAATTACCGAATGGAACAAACTGTCAGAAACTACAAAGAGCAGCAGTACAATCGAAGACTTCAAAAAGGAACTGAACAGTGACAATATACGTCCACCTGCCTATTTTTATCATAGTAAATGTCGTAAATCTCATATCCTCCATACCCGGTTAAGATTGAACTGCAGCCACCTAAGTGGTGACCGGACAGATAACCATGTAAAAATTTCCCCCTTCTGTCTATGTGGGGAATTTGAGACAACTTACCACTATCTCTTTGATTGTATATTTTATCAAGAGCCCAGAAGAGAACTATATGACTCCCTACCAAATGTTGCCTTATCTGAGAATACACTAATGCTCAAGAGAGCTTAGTTTTCGCGAAAACAAACAAATATTTAATGCAGTACAGACATATATCATGAGAACAAAAAGATTTCCATGATCTGTATGGGTAACAAATTGCTTTGGATTCCGGTCGCGTTATGCGGCAGCACGATGTTCCCCATTATATATGTAGTACTAAATGTCTTCCGATAACGATTATTTTATAAGTTACTTACTTGTCACTATCCTGTATATACGTGAAATGATTCTATATGAAGAATGCAGCGATATTCACAGTGAACCCCATTGAAATAGGAATTGGCCATTGCGATTGACCCCCTCCCATGGAGCCTGACGCGTGCATATTACTACGAGCATAATTTTCATCACGCAGCAACTAAATTATTGAAAACTCTGTCCCCTCTACTTTCTCACTCTCTCTCTCATTCTCTCTCTCTCTCTTTCTCTCTATCTCTCTCCCTGCCTCCTGCTATCCCTAACACTATCTTCCCGCTGTGTCCATCCCAACTTAAACTTAGTTACTTCTCCTTTAAAAAATATTATTTCCCGTCTGATCGATACCCCTCCCTCACTTATTGGGGAAGGGGCGTGTCGCCAAAGAGGAGAAGACTTCATATAAGCCCTCGGGCTTGTTGTCTGATCCTCATTTCCATACATTATCTCTTATATGTTGTATATTTATGTCATTTGTGTATTATGTGTATTATGTTTGGATTTGGAACTAAAAATATGTTTACACTAATTGTTAGCCTGCTCTGTTCCTCCTCTGGTTCAGTTTTGTTTATATATAAATATAATGTGATTTTTGTTTTCTAACCGCTCTGAGGCCGGATATAACAATACTATAACTATATGACAGGGCAGGATATAGTCACCCCACCCCACACATATGCAAATATAAGATAATCTATGGATATGGACCCCGGGAAAAGTATATAAACATAGATTACGATTTTAATATTAATACATAGTTATAAAATTATTGTATACTGAGAGTCAGACTGTCGGAGACTGCATGGTTCATTTGTAGATAACAATATTGATTATTAAATGTAAATGTATCGTCTTTTTGTCCAAAAAATTATGAAGACAAATAAATAAGTGAATTGAATGGAGTTGAGAAATGTTAGTAGATCTCCCGAGAACAGATGACAACAGACTTCGCACCTGTGTAATAACAACTCAAGCTCTAACGCGAACTATTCATCAATAGGAATAGGTGCGGCATCTATGTTAGCGAAGTACCACACATGTATCACAAGTGTCTCACCCTTGGGCTTTCTGGCCATATGAATGGCCTTTGTCAATGGCAACCCAAGAACAAAACACTCGTGTGAAAATGTTCTCAAACGAACACACATGATGTATCGAACATGATACTTCCCACATGCCCGACGTAGAGTGTTCTTTATTTGTAAAAGTTGGTGTTGTTGTTTTATGTGTGACACCACATGACATTCCAAATTTGTAAGCGGTTGGGTTCGTAGATCACATCTCTCAGGCATGGCGTCGAGATGAAGCCAATCTTGAAAAAGCAATACAGATTTAAAATCTATGCGCAAAATTCGTTGATCGATCGATCGATTTTTTTTTTTTAAAGATTTTTTAATGAAATCTTTATATGAAATCTTATATCACGGCGACGGGCGTATCAATGATTATGAATGATACAAACATAATTATTTGTATATCATTGTATCCAGCTGCAACGGGATTATAACCTCACTTTCAACACACTCTATCTTCGTCGCTCTCTCCATGTCACCATCCCTGTGCCTCTCTCGACAATGTCATTACAAATATACTATATCCATTCCTTCCACCGATCCACCATCTCCACTTAATGGAGAGGGGACGCGAAACAAATGGGAGCAAACTTAATATAATCCTTTGGGCTTGTTGTTTAATCTCTTTTGTTATCAAACCATCTATTTATACTAATATATTTCTTATTGTATAAATTTGTTTGATGTTAATATATGTTATTAGGGTTGGAATAAAATATGTTTACACGAAATCTGGAGCCAATTATGTACTCTATTGTGTTGAAAATGTGTATGGCAGTGCGTGCGTAAATATGATATAATCTTATCGATAACAAAGTTTGAATATACCAGGAGTTGCACCTGACACCTTTTTCATGAAGTGACATTAATTAACCCTTTACCCAACAGAACGGTCCTGTGCCAATGCATTCTCTTATATATGCGAGTCGACCATAGGTCGCCTCGCATATATAAGAGAATGCATTGGCTTAACACATATTAAAGAAAAAATGGTAAAAAGTGTTAAAAAAAAGTTTTTTTTAGGCCAATGCATTCTCTTATATATGCGAGGCGACCTATGGTCGACTCGCATATATAAGAGAATGCATTGGCACAGGGCATAACTGTAACTATCACAATGTGCTCAATGAGCCGGTTCCAATGATACCCATATTTCCATGGTTTTATTGAGACAGACCGAAGATAATTTAGGCTGTTAGGGCGTTTCTGGGCGTTCTGTTGGGTAAAGGGTTAAAGAAATAAATTATGGCATTCTATGCTGTTTTTTTTAATTTATAAATAAATTAAGTCTCAAATTATGGTCTTGCATTTGCTTGTCTTTTGTCTCCGAATTAAAATTGGCAGATGAGCCCCCAGGAAGCTTTTTGATTGGTCAATCATTGCCATAGATTCAGGTGCCAAAGTATCGCATCAATGCTGAGTATTTCCTGTAACAACAACGCCTCTCTTAATCACATTAAATTTATTGCAGGTCGGCATTCATAATATTCAATATACAAACACAAACATGGACAGATAGCCGACTACCAAAGCTGCTTAGTGTCAGCGCATGGTGTGACAGCAGCGCACACGCTGGATAATCACAGAGCGCCGTAGTCAAAATACTCCTATCTGATTGGCTTAGAAATAATGGTGGTATTATTAGCTGGGCTATATAAGGCCTCGTTGGTGGCGCAAGACGAACAATTACTTAGTAAACTACTGTGTTGGGATATCGGCGAATCTATATGTTAGTACACACGTGCTGTTCTATTCACAATGAAATTAATGCAAGAAGAACACATTGTGAGGTGCGCGATTCTGGGTGATGGTATGGTTGGAAAAACATGCCTTACACAAAGACTTACTGATGGAACATTTCATGAGAATTATGAAGCCACAATATTTGAGAATTATGGTGGTAAGTAGTAATTAATTGGAACTATGTACTTTCAGTTGTCAAACCGCACATGTACTACGTCGACAGACAGGGTGTGACGACACGGGAATTGTCGGGGTGTCTCACCCCTAACTTTGACCAACTCATATCTAACAGTTAGAAATTTCATGGCTGACATGTCGTTAGTTGGAAAGTTTAAACCAAAAGTATGTTGAACTGATGCTGATGATAGTTCGATTATATATTCCAACAATTTTTTTGTGTGAAATTTGTAGTTTTATTTTAAAAAATCGAATATTTTGCTACTTTTGTTAAATTTTTGAACTGAAATGGCCATTAGTTGTAAATTTCCAACCACACTGGGGTATTAGGCCGGAAATTTCCAACAAATGGAAAGTTTGAGTTACCAGTTGGAATAATCTGCAATTATATATATGTTATGTAACCTTGTGCTAGAGCTGTTAGTGGACTCTGGCTCTCTGCAGTCTCTATACCCACCCCTGATTTGTCGATTTACCCATCGTACTCAGAAGAAGTATTATTACGTAATTTATCAAGGACCCTATTCACTCTTGAACCTGTCAGTCCGAGTTTTACCTTATATTTCAGCTTTACATCTTGTACATGCCAGTGTACACCCAACCTGTTATTGAATTGATTTGACATTTCTGGCATATTATTCATGAGTTGTCAACTCTGACTGAAGTAGATCATGCTACGAATCTCCACTCTGGCTAACGCCCGTAGAGATCATTTTCAACCAGTACAAAACCTGGGAACCTTTTTGACAGGGAACCTTATAAAGTCGAAAAAATAATGCGTGGAATAAACATATTTAGTTATTATATGTTCCTTAACAATAGTAGATGAATGACCCAACTCGAATTGCATGCTTTTTTCCATGAGCTGATATGGCAATAAATTACCAAGGAGAAATTCCATAATTGTAAGCGAAGCAAAATCGTGAAATTCGCCTAAATCACTTAAATCGTGAAATTTTGAGTTGGGATCTTCACATATATACAATGAATTACATTATTGAGACACAGATAAATAACTAAGAATTATATTCCCCCCGTTATTCTTTTGACTTCATAAGCTTTTTCAAAACGTCAAAAAGTTCCCAGGTTTTGTACAGGTGGAATATGATCTCAATGTCGTTATCCAGAGTAGAGATTCATTGCATGGTCTATGACTGGAGGTGGATTTCCTGACAGCTAGGGTACCTCCTTCCTTATGTAGTTTGTAACTGTGTCCTCTTGTTATTATGTTGCTTTGTAAGACTTCCGGGTCATATCAGAGGGCTGTCCCCCACACTTTGGCCAAAGTCGTTAACAGTTGCAGTGGAATGCCTCACACAGCATCAATTGGAAATATTACGACAAAAATAGGTTGAAATGAAATTGTTCTATTGGATTACTTCATTTTCCAACAAGTATATTTTGCGGGAAATTCCTACTTTCGGTAATGTTTTTGTTTGGACTGAAATGGTCATCAGTAAACTGAGGTTATCGTGTCAGGTTGGAAAATTCCAACACACGCACGGTGGGGGTGCAAATGGAATTTCGCAGTGGTGCGAGCTTGTTGGTCTTGTTATAGGGGGGGGGGGGGGCAGTGGTGTTGGAAATTTCAAGGTGGGAGACCCTCAAACCTCATCGTTGAGCCATATAGGCAAAATCAGTGAGAACCGAGTTTGGTGCGAACACGCTATCGTATTAAACAATGTTACATGTTTCTGATGATAAAGTTAGAATATCCATTTATTCTGCTTCTGATTTTTACAAAGTAGCCAGTTTTCCATACAACTCTCCGGAGGGAAAGTTAGAGTTAAGAGTGTTTGTGTGACTTGTTGTGACATTATAATTAATATATGTACATATGGGGGTCGGCTTGGAACTTGTTCAATTATAATTTTTTGTGTATTTATTATTTTTATTTTATAGTGATTTTTTTTAAAGTAGGTGTATTTCCAGAATAAAGCACTCAAATAAAAAATTTCGGGGGTGGGGTGATAAAGTACCCAACCATGCAGTACACCCGCCAGTTTAATGCTATATATGACTGTTTAATTATATGCCTACTTTAGATACTGCTTCATATATAACTTGGGATCCGGAGATTTTGATGGAAATTCCCATCATAGTTGGTCACTTTAAATATCTGTTTCTTAAATATTCAGGCCCCAAATTAAACTTAGTAATTGTCTGTCTTAGATTGGCTTGCTTGCGTTTCGATTAACAAACTAGGTTGATAAATGCATGTCATACATATATACACATACTGTGTGTCTCGTAAAAAAATGGAGCATGTAGCAATAAAGAGCGTTCGTTATCAGATGCTTATTAAATTCAACGTTACACCTTGGTGATGCGACGAAGCCCACATAAACATCAAAAACAATGCGAAGAGGATTCATAATAATCCAATAAAAAATACACTCTCTTATAAATTACTCACCGTTAACTCTCTTCATCATAGACTACTTTAATGTTGATATATATAATAATTCCTGATAGCATACCTCGTACCTGGTTATTATTATTATTATTTTAAACTGTCGATAGTGCCAAACTCACTGCTTTTAATCAGTATTATACATGTACCATTCATTATTTCCCCATATGTCTCCATCTTTCTATTTCTCGCTCAATTGTTTTACCCCTTAAGGCCCCTATATCGAGCTTCTCAATACACTCTAATTATGGCTCAATAACCATAATTGATATGTCATCCCCATAAGGTAGGGCATGTATCTGATTAATATGCTATCGCCAGTGATTGCTGAAGTTTTACGGTCAGTGGCGACACAAAGGTATCATTGTTATATCACAACCAGGTACCCAGGTGGGTCAGGACTTACCCCGAGGCTCTAATGACAATGACCCGAACGCTTTTTAAAGCTTATTGAGTCTATATACGTAATAAATGGAGGTGTCAGTAATACCATGCCCGAATCATATATAATTGGATGACGCTTAGGTTTTTACACTCTAGGTTAGTAGTTCAACATGATACATTATCAAAGAGCTTCTAAGTAAAACCTATTGTTAAAAAAAAAATCACCTCCTTGATTTGACCGACTTAACTGACAGCTTGGCTTATTACTACACCTCGTGCAATCTAATTGGATTTAATTTTCCGCATATTGAACAAACGTACCTCTGGACAAAGGGCAAAGGTCTCTCTGTCACCGAGAGGTCAGATAGCACTTTGTTGGTTCCAAATTTTCACTCTTGCGCGAAAGAAGTTTCTCGCCCGGAAATTACAAGAGGTCAAATGTCAAAACGCATTGTTCTACTAATGCATATGACACAACACTCCGATCATTATATTTTTGAATGCCTAGTCAGCCATTGTGGTCAAGTTTCAACTAGGCATGAAATTTGGGAACTTCTTGATGTTGTGACCTGTTATGACGGGGAAATTTATAACATTGGACAAACAACGCAGCGAATATATATCTTAGGTAATACCGTAGGGGGTTGTCCCAGTTCGAAATTGCATGATTTTTGTGTCTTGTGTGAGTTGATATCGCAATAGACATTGAATTATTTCCCGGGAGAAATTCCATGATTGTAAGCGAGGCAAATCAAAATCGGCTCCACAAAGTCACATACATCATACAGTCTAGAGCTGGGACCTTACTGGGATACTGTTAAGTTCATGTTTTAAGGTGGATGTATTCACTATAGAAACCAACAATAACATTTGAGTACAGTATCCCTTTAACGAAATGTCTCGTTGACTCTAACTTTCTGTTTTATATGTCGAGAATTATAATAGGGCGTATACCTTAGGGATAAATTGTATTTAACCCTTTCTATACTGAATGGATTTCCTCACTCAGTTATAAACGTATACATTGGAATGGTCTCTATTTCATTTAGAGGGGTGTTCATGTAATATAAGCAGACGGCATGTAGAAAAAAACAAGACACAAGAGCAGAATGATTCATATTCATTGGTGGGAATTCTTTAGATAATAAGTTCCTTTTTTTCAAACTTATCATCTGAAGATTTCCTAAGGGAACTACTCTCCAAATAGTATTTAGTTTTTGAAATGTTAAAAGGAGATGGCTCCATATATATATGTCAAATCCTCCTCTCTCAGACTAACCATACTTAATCATATATTTGAACACCATCTTGTAAATTGTTGTATAAATATGGGATACAAAAATAAATAATGTTTTACACCAAATGTTAAAAACACTGGATGAGAGACGATTCATGTACTTAACCCTTTCAGTGCCAAGTCCGATTTTTGTATCAACCCATATTTCCTTGATCATTTTTCAAATTTATTGATTATAATAATGTGATACATTGATGGAAATAAATCTTAGAGCTCTTTCCATCAATGTATCACATTATTATAATCAATAAATTTGAAAAAAATGATCAAGGAAATATGGGTTGATACAAAAATCGGACTTGGCACTGAAAGGGTTAGTCTTAAATTCTTACATCAGCCAAAAGTCACATTTATTGAGACCACAACGTGACCAAAATTATAGCATGTCACGCTGCATCATCGCGTTCATGTGATGTTAAACAAATGGTGATAAGAGTCGGGTATATAGATAGATCCCTATACATGAAGATAAGAAGGGAGTATCACGTGTGGGTGGTCACGGCTATGAATGCGTTTTAATACCGACAAAAGCTATCGTCGGATAAAGAACTTACTACGAATCTTATCTCCGTTATTGATAATGAAAAGCACATGAGGGGTGTGTCAACATTTCGCCGAAATCCACCCGGATCTCTTGTTCAATTGTTTAAGAACTATGTTCACGGACCACAAGCACTCTCTATCAGTTTTTATACAAATGATAAGACTGCTCGGGGCGACACAATGACTGCACATGCAACAAATGTGCAAACATGCTAAATGCTACGCAATGTATAAAGGGTAGGTTTTTTGTTCACACTTTACTAGTATCGTCCTGTTTCAAGCCCACTCAAGAAAGTTGCCGCTTCCGTCTCGATAAAATAATGGAATACGAGCAGCACAATTTGTACTACCCTTTGTAATATCCGGTTACAATACCGAATGCATATATACAGTTATATGAAACTAACTGAAACGGGCTTCCTTCGGGAGTATTCAGCGATGAAGGTGCACGTGTTCCATTTGGGCGCTCTGCACACATTTTGATGTTAACTTTTTTTTAAATATATAAAAATTAATTTTTGATTTTTTTTAGGTTAAACCCCATGCTCAATTTAACTGAAAAAATAAATAAAGCAACAATTTTTGAAACTAACTTCATTATAACATCCGACGGGTATACCCCAAGTCACCACTCCAAATTTGCGTGAAATCGGTCCATGCAGGGGTCTGGGAGAAAAATCGCGCATCAGTTCCATAATTTTCAATGGTGGGGAGGAGAATGTTCCACTTCATTATACATGTGATCAACATGGTTCATCTAGAACATAAACTTGATATTTGAAATACATAGATTCAGATATAACATCGCTATAACATACGCGTTTATCATACCATTACACCAAAGGATAATATTCCTTCCATATAGAGCGAAATGTAGACTCGGAAGTATAAAGCGCAATGTATTATATCTGTCAACGAAAGTGACGTTATTAAGTTGTATCTGACACAAAAAAGGGTATATTTAACTTAAAACGAATATAAATATCATCATGTAAACATGAGTAAACGCTAAATGTTTTGTACCGAACAAGGGTATATTTAACTTAAAACGAATATAAATATCATCATGTAAACATGAGTAAACGCTAAATGTTTTGTACCGAACAAGGAAATATACACCAAGTATATATCTTTGATAGTAGCATTTGCTGAAGTATTTTGTCTTGAACCCCGATGCACCTTGGTCTTGGTTGCATCAATGGGCATATCTACTTTCCTAGACCATGCCATGAATCTCTACTCTGGCTAACACCCGTATATATTCATGAGCTGATATACTACAGTAATGCCCAAAGTAATTGACCACTTAACCACAGCAGAATTATGGGTATTTTTTCAGGATTTAGTCGGAAATATGGCTTGTTGCCATTAATCGGAAAGCTCTCGCAACAAGCCATATTTCCGACTAAATCCTGAAAAATTACCCATAATTATGCTGTGGTTTAAGGGGTCAATTACTTTGGGCATTACTGTACTTGCCATGGTGGATAGACCCAGATGTGATATGATATACATGCGTTGTGGCTATGATGTTGTCCTCCCGATCCAAAGGGTAACTCAGCTGACATGTTCGCATCGATCATGTCATTTTTCCCGTGATATTCTATACAGTGTTTGACTTTTCGTGATACGGTTTAGCGACTGAAACGATGCTAAACTGTAACACACAAACCACGACAAATGTTATTCTGCATCTTTTTACATGCTAATATACAAAGTCATACACCGCACACATAACTCGTGGCGTCTGTTTTCCACAGACAAACCCCTGGGCGAGGTATATCTGTCGCGTTCAAATTCAGCCTAACCACTAAACTTTAGGTATAGTACTTTTTGTTAGTGGCGCGCCATTAAGTTTTCTAAATCATTTACTCATCTGGAAAATATGAATGTTTCAGACCATACCATATGTTATCCAAGGCAAGAGTACATACTCTAACCTATATGTACTCAAATCTAACGGCGTCTCATGTAGGTTATTCTTTCTTCTGAATACACGCACACTTGTCGACATAGCCCTATGGTCGTCCGCATTTTTTTGTTGGATGGGGTCTGAGACTTTTGCCCGAATTGTTTTTACATGTTATAATCATGGTTTTTTAACACAATTTGGGCTGAAATGTGAAAAAAATGCCACAATTTACCCCTGAAGTACCATTCAATTTGCCCGAATTCGACCGAAAATATCTCCGATTTGTCCGAAAATTGCCAGAATTTTGAGGGGGGGGGGGGGATGCAACCTTCTCGGACAATTTCAATGAATTGCAATATTTCCCTTCCTCTTTCAGCTCAGATGTCGGTCGATGGCGAGAAATATCTGGTCAGCATCTTCGATACAGCTGGACAGGTGAGAATACTATATATATACACTGCTAAATAAAATATAAAAAGAGACGTGATGGATTTGTCTTACCTCAAACTTTGGTAAAAGTTGCAACAGTTGGAAATTCCATGCCTGAAACAACACCAGATGGAAAATGTTAGAATAAAACAGCTTGATAACGTTTTGATACTTTTATTTTCCAACCAATATTTAGGGTAAATTATGTTTTTTGACTAAGGGTCGAATATTTTAATATTTCCAGTAAAACATTTAAGCAGAAATTTTGTCAGTAGGACAAATTCCAGCCATTGGCAGGTGTTAGTTTGGAATGATCTGATTGGAAATTGAAAGTTCGAAAATTCAACCCCTGGCTCCCGCCAACATAGACCCTGTACAGACATTGCCCCTTTTTTTTATTCTAAGTGAACATGTGATAATCATCATTCAAATATCGATGTAAATGCCTGTAATGATTTTTTAGTTTAATGTGAACTATGGGGTGGGTCTGTCTATATATCATGCAATGTGTACGATTTATGAGAAATAAACTATTGATTGAAATATTGAGTGAACTGTCAGTTAATCAAGTATTCATGGCCATTCGCCGAAAGAAAAAAAAACTATTCAATGATTGAATGCTTATATCGATGACGCACGAATCACTTATTACTGAAGGCCACTATATATATTATTCGTTATAACTGGTTTGTTGGCTAGTATTGTCGGTCTGGTATACTAATAGGAATGGATCCCTAAATAGTTTATCCGAGACTATTCGCGGTATGTCAGCCGTGATAGAACTTAATTGTTCCTGATCGACCAAGGCGTATTTGGCATCGTATGCTACGGGGTCCTCCAGCAAGTCTCCGTATCATGGGCCACAATAGTCGCAGCACCTGCTATCCCAGACACGGGCAATTACGTCACGAACATCTCACACTGAACGTTGTCAATGTAAGCCTCATTCCAATATATTGTGAAGTTGTATCCTCAAGCTTTCCCACGTGTCTCATACATGATTTCTCTTAAAAAGTCCGGTTAATCCGTTGGTCACACCAACCATCGAAACAATCCTGGCCATATCGATAAGAAATGAGAATTTATTACGCTCACCGAATTAAGCCAATTTGATTTTTTTTTTTAAATTGCTTAATTGAGAAGGAGTTCAATCTAAAAAATAATAATACAAAAATATATTTAAGTATATATTTTTAAAAAAAATTTCTTTCAAAACTGATCAAAAAGGGGCCGCCCTTGAATAAAGGCTCACATGGGAACCTGTCTATATAAGATCAAAATATGCGACACTTGTCATCTGGGTGCAAGGGTCAACTAAACTTTACTGGAGTATCACACCGGTCGAATCGACGTGCTGATATGTCTTCGTGCGCGCGAAAACGTCTCCTGCTGTATAGCACAAAGGAATTTCGGGGCGTTGTTCAATCACGTTTAAACCAAGACACGTGGTCAACTAGTACATAACTCCTTCACAAGTAGGATGTTTCGCTATTTTTAGCACAACATACTTCCCACACCTGACGAAATTAGAATAAATTGTATGCATGAGTACTTATAATATTCTATTGAGCAAGTGAACCGTGAACATCTGCCGCCAAAAACAGGTGAACTAAGTTCGAACAGCAGAGGACAGTAGCAAGAAATGTTAACTTTTAACACGTAATATCTGCCTGAGTTCAATCGGGTGAAAAGTTATCTTTTTTTCCTTCTGGCTAATTTCGCATTCCATTGATATTATGACGTGATTAATGACAAGAAAGGGATAAACATAATACCGTGAAATTCGAAATGATGCGACATTATCATTGCTTCGCTCACCGATCTAATTGATAAAGTTAAAATGGGCCTTTAAACTAATTTTGATAGCTTTTAAATTGATCCAAATTATGGACATGAACTAACAAGGTGAAATCTGAACTGGAAGTCCTTACTAAATATCCTAACTATTCACTAACTCGTTAATACCACGTGAAGTAACATCGGCTGTTGTTCGAGTAGGGATAGGGGCATAACTTTATAAAACCACAGGATTAATATATACTATATATATCCCTATTTTGATATTCAAAAAAGTACGTCGACATGATATGGTTTAACCCCTTCTATACTATATACTCACTCATTGATTAGTAGTCCCGTTAGGAAACATTCAAATAACAAGTTCAATATAAGTCGTTTGATGAACTTATTATCTGAACATTTCCAACCAATGAACATGCGTATTAATGGACTTGTATCATCTCTTCGGCTGCCTGTCATTTGCTTAAATTACCTGAACATCCCTAAAATGAATAATAGACTATTCAAATATATGCTGTTATAACTGAATGGGAGAATCCATTTTGTATAGGAAGGGTTAAGTGACGCCGAGATAATATACGAGGGTGGGGTGGGTTGGTACTTTTTAAATTTTAAATTTCATTGTAAGGGTAATTTACACCCATTCTTGCCTTTCAATCTCTCGACTGGAACTCAAAAGTGTTCCAAACCGCAGAAACGTACACTCATTGTTGTCTGCGTTATTAATAAATACACTGCTATCTTGTTGAGTTATGGGAAAGTTCATCATACCAGATCAATCGAACACACCTGCGGCAGGCTGCGGGCGAACTCGATTTGCGTCACCCACATTTCAAATAGTGAATGCCCAGACTATAATACACTTACGCCAGGGGCCTCTGTCACAGACTGCATCGGTATAATACACGCAATTCCAGCAACCACTTACCATTATAGCTGTAATCGGCGATAACATATCACATTGATTTGTCCCGTTATCGTTACCTTATCCGGGTACATACGTCACTGGTAATGGGAAAAGGCAGGCCATGCACTAAACTTTAATTCCCCAGATGCCACGTTTGCATTTCACTTAGTTCATTGTCGTAATATATCACCGTTCGATTGTCGTAATTTATCACCTTTCTAATAATGAACTACTCGTGATAAGAATTACGAATATGGTACTGTATACGTCACAAGTTTTATGATGTTTCTATCAGTTGTTGTTTTGCCATATCCGTAGTTACGATTTTTTAACAAAACTCATGAATACATTAAATAGTAGTACGTTCCCTATAGTTCCTCTGGTTAACACTGTGCGAGTTTATAATTAACTCTGAGATTAATTTTTTTGTTCTTAAATTGTAATCGCCTTGTGGCCTTAATTTATATCTCTGGTATGGCAATCAAATCATTATTAGCCACGCAACACGAACATTTTGCGAAGCACGTACACAGCGCTAGGCTATGATCTGATAATAACATTAATTTAGTACAAAATACTCACGACAAACAACCCTATCACATTAAAGCGAGTGGAAAGAAGTTCGAGCGGCTGGATTTTCTCACAAACATGCAGATTCGTAGCCAATTCTGCGAAAAGGTTTTTGGACCGTCCGAAATATTTACCACCAGCGAAATGTATCTATATTTTCATCCTTCCCATGGGGTTTACATGAATATCATATATAGTGTCTATAGTATCAAGACAAAACAATTTAAGTATAAAATTATGTAGAGTGGGAAGTTTTGCATCAGGCAGTAGTTGGGCCTGAGCTCATTTATTCTCAGAACCATCGCATTGGAAATGTGTTCAGGATGCCACACCTTACAACAACAAATAAAACCTGGTATATGTCAACACACGGAATCACTTTTTGACTTGTCCTACTGTTAAAACTGATAGAATGTAATAAAATAATAAACCACACGCGACACGCAAACAAATTACACCATAAACTCCACAAGTCATAAATTCTGCCTGACGTCATATCAGTAATATACCAGAACAGACGATTTAAATTGATGTGAACAGTGAAACACTCTGGTTGGGTGATCAAATAGAAATGGAGAATAATCTTGCTCAAAGTAGTTATTTTTTACAATATTATATCCGAATTGACAGTCAAATACAGTCATTCTTATATATTAATAACACGCAGTTTATCGCTGATACATTATATATTTTGTTGCATCCGTCCAGAATCGAGAAGTAAATATGTAGCTCTGTAGTTCAGACGATATTTTCTATGGAGTGGTACGGTCGATTTGCTTGAGATTTTCGGCGATGTTAGTAGAATGCTACATTCCTCCAGTTGGCATAGCGCCTGAATACTAACTTATCAGTTCCGCACCAGAACAAGTCTATAATATGTCTTTAACAGTCGCGAGCCTGCTTGTCTTACCAAATACCTGGTAGTGTAAGTGACTGTAAGCCTGAATTGTATTGATAGCAATTGAGATGCAATTAGTTAAAGTCTCCATATCTTCTATTTCAGAGCGACTTTCAAAGTTTGAGAGCCTTTTCTTACAAAGACAGCGAAGTTCTAGTCATATGCTTCTCAATACGGGACAAAGAATCTTTCGAAAACGTAGCCTCGTATTGGATACCTGAAGTGAGACATTACAACAGCCGAAAGAAGCCAATAATTCTAGTCGGAACACAAAATGACTGTCGGGAAGAATTCGAAGATAAGGTCTCCTCGTATCAGGGGAGGGAACTCGCTTCAAAGATTGGCGCGGAACGATATATCGAATGTTCGTCGTGGAGTGGCGAAAGTGTAAAGACTGTATTCGAATCGGTTGTGTGTGCTGCAATTAAGCAAAGAAAGAAGAAGAATCGACGATTCATAAGCAGAATATTCAACCGATGACCATTGGTGAACAATTATTTGCATAATCAGACTTCATGACATCCCATCATGATAATGAACACTGCCAGATATACATCATAAAGGTCACGTGGCCGAATGTTGATTATATCACAGATTCGGATGATTGTTCGCTGGCGAACACGATGAACAATGGGCGTTCTTACACTTACCAGCAAGGCCTGGAGATTGATGACGAATTCGCGGCGTTTGAAGAACTTCCATTTCAACGAGAACAGATTATCTATGCGTAAATCATCTAACTGGTATTAAGTATACATCCAGTATACTGTTTGCATGCCATATAGGCTATAGGAGATTTTTGTCGGGTGCCAGAATAGGCAATGTGCAATTTTTCGTAGTTTCGTACGCTTTCGTAATTTCTGAAAAGGACACACGGCATTCGCATTGGGTACATGAGACAAGTAATTAACATCTGTAAAACAAAATTATAAAAAATGACCTGACAAAATCCATCAACTTTGTTCTGATTTTCATTAATACTAATTTTCAAATAACGACAATTCGTACGACGGCACAATTGCTATATGTATACAATACTGTTACGGCTACATTGTCGACAATGATCTAACCAGTTCCATAACTGTAATGGTATTGAATGGTTTTGAAGAAGCATTGAAAAATATTCTGAAAAATAAAAGAGTTTTGAGAATAAATTATTTGAATTACTGCCACAACATGTGATGTTAGTTGGCAAATCACTGTAACAGTAATGTTTACAAAAAACATTGGTTTCAAAATGTGAAATATTGTTATTGAAGAAATCAATTCAGTGGAAATAAGAACAAAGTTGTGATGACGGATTTACAGACTAGTGATTTCTCACATTTACCCACTGCAAAGGCCGTATGCTCTGCTTACATTAACCCTTTCATGACTGGGGCTGTGCTGGTTCATCATTAAAGACAATGTGCCAGTGCATTCTCTTATATCTGCGAGTCTCCCATAGGGAGCCTCGCATATATAAGAGAATGCACTCACTTACCAATATTGTTATGCCAATGTATTATCGTATATATGCGAGGCTCCATATGGGAGACTCGCAAATATAAAAGAATGCATTGGCACAGGGTTTTCGCAAAATTTCAGGAAGCTCCAGTCATGGAAGGGTTAATTCTTTATCGTGATTTTCCCAGGTACACTCAAACTAAGAATTTCAGACACATGCACTCAGGTTCCAATTTGATATATGAATGAATTGTGGGGTTTTTTTCCCCCAAACCATCGACAATCGGATATATGATGGTTTACGTTTTTTATTAAACCCTCGAGAGAATGCGAACCTGTTTGATATTTTATTTGGCGATTTTAGTTGTCGTTAAAATACCAACATACCAGAGTTCATATAATATAGTAATATCGTGTGGATATTGAAGCCTCAGGATATAGTGGTTGACGGTGGAAATTTCACGGTTGAAGTAATGCCCCTATCGCGCATTGCACTTTGGTCTCATCAATGTCATTATACACTTTATACTGCTGTATTCCACTTGCTGCTAGGCGTGAAAGTACTTGTGTGTTGAATGGCACTTGGCGTTTTGAAACTTCAAATTGTACTTGATTAACCCTTTCTATACTAAATGGATTCTCCCACCAAGTTAAAAAATGTACATCGGAATGGTCTATTATTGATTTGGAGGGATGTACATGTAAAAGAAACAGACGACAGATTATATATATTGAAGGAAATGTTCAGATAATAATTTCAACAAACGACCTATGATCATTTTAACCCTTTCTATACTAAATAATAATTGACGGGTAGTTCCATCAGGAAATGTTCAGATAATAAGTTCAACAAACAACCTTTGTTGAACTTATTATCTAAACATATCCTTACCATCCCCCAAATGAATAATGGACCACCCCAATGTATACTTTTATAACTGAAAGGGAGAATCCATTTAAGTACTGAATGTGTTAAAAAGTAAACGCACGTCCCCGGGATCTAAATAACATAGAGAGGTTTTTTTGTTGACCTGAGTGCTCTCAGTCAAGCCTGAGTTTAGTGTGCCTGTCATATGCAGAATGAGGTCCCCAGAGGGTGAATTTAGTGAGCTATCCCGCATAGCGGGCTAGCATCACCAATTTCACCCTCTGTGGACCTCATTCTGCTTAGGCCTCATCTGCTATGGAAGACATAGACTCAGCTTGAAGTTCTCAAATGGTGAATATTGTGATGTACACCCATTGGGAACCTCGATTATGCAATGTGTCGTCTACCAATTTGGAGATATAGAGAAACTAACTAAAAAAGCAATATAATCTATGTGAAGAAGTTTCTATAGAAATCTGATAATAAAGACCCTTTCCAGAGAAGATGAGGCCTAAGCAGAATGAGGTCCCCAGATGGTGAATTTAGTTATTCTAGCCCGCTATTCGCCCTCTGGAGACCTTTCAGTTAGGATGTTTTAAGACCAAATAGTTTATTACCTCGACGGCGCTATGCTAATATACAATAAACTGTTAAATGAGATGAGGAAATTAAGAACGTGTGTGGTTGTATATTGTATTGGTTGATTAGCTTTACGAGGTATGCAGAATTAATTTTGATCATATTTGTGAGAACTGAAAGGAATTTCTTGTTATGTGAATTCATGAATATGACGTCACGTGATGATGTGTATGAGTGCAACTACATATATGTTGTGACAAACAGCTGTACGAGGTTAACGTTAACCATTCTATACTAAATATGTTCTCCCACCCAGTCTTAAAAGCATATATTGGAATGGTCTATTATTCATTTGGAGGGTTTTCGGGGGGGGGGGGGGTAGACGACATACACAAAGATAATATACAAGTGCAGAAGTACTCGTATTGATTGGTGGGAAATGTTCAAATAATAAATTCAACAACATATATAATCGGTGCCTTGTGTTGTATATAGTCACAGACATGTACACATGATATAACATGCCAAAAATCTACCTTATACCTATGTTTATTTTGTTGAACTTTTTATCTGAACATTTCCCAAGGGAACTACTCGTCAATGACTATTTAGTATAGAAAGGCTTAACCCATTGAGTGCCAGGTCGATTTTTGTATCAACCCATATACCCTGTGCCAATGCATTCTCTTATATATGCGAGTCGACCATAGGTCGCCTCGCATATATAAGAGAATGCATTGGCTTACCATTTTTTTTTTTTTTTACAATTTTTTACAATTTTAATAATTTATTCTTATATTCTGTAACAGACTTATTCTGTGGGTTTAAGGCCGATGAGATCGGACCCTGTCACTCAAAGGGTTAATGACCACATATAGTTTGATGTTTTTCCCATTCTATTTTGTTGACATTATTACAAATATTGAACAAAATGGGAATATCGTGCATGAAATATTTTCATACACGTGACGATGCCTTAAAAATTGCATGCTCAAGCTGATGTATTTATGCCAATTATAGTTGACTAGTTAAATAACATGAATATTAGGTTGCATATCGGGAAAACTCACGAAAATGTCACCCATGCATGGCTATCCCGTGTATTTTTCATAACGAAATCCAATTTCTATTTTATGTACAATATAATTATTAAAGATGTCCCATCCGATTTGACACAATAAAATAAATCTAGAGGTCGCCACTGACAAAGATCGTTTATGTGTTAACGGCGAGCCTTCCTAAATTATGTTTCTGTTAATTGTTATCTTACTATTTTTGACGTTCTTGTTGGATGTTCGCGATACATGTTACGATGGACAATGCTTGCAATTAATCTTCAACTTAATTTGCATGGTAATTTTAAGGGACCAAAGGCACTCGCAATGGGTAAATGTGTAAACACATGAAACGACTTCGAACGCGTCAAGTCCCTTTAACCTTTTCGTGAAATTCTGTGAAAACCCTTTGCCAGTGCATTCTCTTATATATGCGAGTCCCCTTTAGGAGACTTCCTATGGGATACTCGCATATATAAGAGAATGCACTGGCACACGATCTTTAATGCTGCACCAGCGCAACTCCCTTTATGATCTGATTATCCGGAAGATGGCTAGGAAATTTGGACTAATTTTGTGTCAAATCGGATGAAACATGGCGGTTGCCGCTGTCTCCATGATATTTTCTTATTTGATATAGTTCTAGGATACGATCGTGTGATATTAAAATTTTGTTGACGTGTGCTATGACTACACTCAATCTCATAGTATGAAAGCAGTTTTCATTTCATTTGTTTGTGTTTCTTTGAGATTGTCTTACATTTATATATGTGTGGGTATATGTGCTATTTATCGTTATGTTTGGAAAATTGGGAAACCGCCGAGCGGTTGAATGGTTGCCTTGCGCATGTATGCTCCAGGAGAGCTAGCTAGATGTTTCATATTTGTTGAATTTCATCCATTGTTTATCATTGTATCATGTTTGTATAATGAAATAAAATATTAAAAAAACAAATCTTGTTCCCATTTAACCCTTTCTATAATAAATACTCATTGACGAGTAGTTCTCTTAGGAAATATTCCGATAATAAGTTATAAAAAAAACGACCATAGGTCGTTTGTTTAACTTATTATCAGAACATTTCCCACCAATGAGTATGAATCATACACAGGGGTGTTTTATCTTATATTTTTTAATTATATATTAGAAGAGTCCCAGGTCGATTTTCGAGGAAACCAGACCAAGCCTGGGGCTTCGTAGACACTTTTATTTCTAAATACAACTTCTGTTGACAGCAATTCCCCCTTCCTTATATATTATTCTTCAAATCTGAGGCCCGTTCCAAACGACGGATTTTTGTCGACTCGAATCTAATTGTATTAAATCCGTCGGTGATGCGTCTGCGGCCAATTTTGTTTCAGACGGACGCATCTTTGTCGTGTCGAATCTAATACATCGGTCGATTTATTTAAAGGTGTACTCCATGTTACCTTCACAAAATGGTCACGCGTAGATATAGAGGCCTATATATACCGGTATGTTATACATATATAGACTAAAATACAGTATATAAATTATGTATAAATATATGCGTGCTTGCAGCGCGAATATATGTGCATATGTATATGCGGATGTTTATAGTACATATAGTTATATAATATAATATAATATAATATAAAAGGCGCTACAAATAAATGTTAGATCGTGCATCCAATTGCCATATATGTGTATACCATGCATGTAAATACAGGTATACAAGAATTATTATAAATCAGAGACTACCACCCCTACCCTTATAATAAGGAATACCGGAATATATGAATTATTATAAATAAGAAGTTACCACCCCTATACCCCTCATAATAAGTAATACCGGTATATATGAATTATTATAAATAAGATCAGTGGTACCACCCCTACCCCTTATAATGAGGAATACCGGAATATATTAATTATATATTATAAATCATAGGCTACCACCTATATATCCTTTATAATAAGGAATACCGGTATCTGTGAATTATTATAAATCATAGGCTACCATCCCTACCCCTCATACTAAGTAATACCGGTTTTTATGAATTATGATTAATCTGAGGCTACCACCCCTACCCCTTATAATAAGGAATACCGGTATATATAAATTATTATAAATCATAGGCTACCACTCTGCCCCTTATAACAAGTAATACCTGAATATATGAATTATTATAAATAAGAGGTTACCACCCCTTTACCCCTCATAATAAGTAATATCGGTATATATGGATTATCGGTTTATATGAATTATTATAAATCAGTTGCTACAACCCCTACCCCTTATACCGGTATATATGGATTATTCTAAAACATTGATACTATATCCATTATAAGATGTGAGTCAGTGACATGCATGTTCGTTGAGGAATCAAACTACCAAAATAATTACAATTTGCACAATGTTACCTAAGCTATGCTTATAGATATATCTTTCTTTATGACAAAGAGAGCGTGCGACAAATGACGTCATGTGGATATTTCCTCAGATAAGGGGAGCCCCCTCATTGTTATACCATTATCATATCATTATCATATCATTTGCATTCGTTCTTCGGCAACTTTCGGCTCTTCTCGTCACATGTATTAGATTCGAGTCGTCAAAAATCCGTCGTTTGAAACCAAGACGGATTTCAGACGCATCACCGACGAAGATTCGTCTGAATTGGACGGAGATTCGTCTGTGATGCGTCTGACACGGATCTAATTGTTTCAAACGTCGCATTTTTGACGCATTTAATACAATTGTGGGTCTGGTATTAGATTCGAGTCGACAAAAATCCGTCGTTTGGAACGGGCCTAACTTAGTCGGATTCCTTATGTCATTTTGCATTTTTGGTTTGTTAAAAGCGATCTGAAAACGGATTATGTATGCCTAGTAGGTGTGTTTTCAGGATTCACTTGTTTCCATTCTTGAATTTTGGCGGGCCGGCCTAAATCGGGGTCAACGTAATTTAGAGAGCGTTTCGTATTTACAGAAAACGATAGATGGTGCCATCTGGCGTATGGTGATCGATGCGATTTGAAACTTCTCCAAACTACTAGATGTGACTGTTACATATATTTTTGAAAATTTTGATGTGATCGGTTAATTAGTTTTGGCTACAGTTGTGATCAAAATTTAACACTGAGCCCTATGGGGATTCTAGTACTTTGGATAAATGGCGCCATTTTGCGTATTATAATATGCGCGTACTGATATTTCAAAAAAAAAACTAAGTATGAAACACAGACGAGGTTTTTAAAAGAATGGATGTGATCAGATGATTCTTGCTGGGTACAGTTGCGATCAAAATTTAACACTTAACCCTATGGAGAATTTCGTGTTATGCTCAAACGTTAATTGTAATATCATTTATTGTCAATCGTGCGCAACTATATATGTAGACTAACACTCGTGTTTTACCCACTGTAACTATCCGTGATTTAATAGATGCAATACAGGATATAGTTATGCATCCAGATACAGTAATTGGCAAAAGTAAGTGTCAAATGGCTTTGTAATTTTGATAATATGCAGCCTGTTGAATCAAATGAAAATATTCACAACAAGACTGTTCAGGATGTGATTACATATTATATTATTGTTTTATTTTATACTTGTCTGTCTTGTTGTCCACTGACTAGTTTTTAAAATCACATCGTTGATCATAACGGAGTGTAGACGTGTCACAAATACACAGGTATATAAATGGTAGTTGTTCGTTGTAATTAACTCAATCGTTGTCATCGGAGAGAATCTGTGTTTTTGCATGATTTGTGCTACTGATAAATGGACATTTCGGTGCAGCTGAGATCTTTACTGTAGCGGTATAGGCTTTGCTTTCGCTCTTCCCACATCAGTTACATTTGGCCAACTTCAGTACAGCGACTGAAACCCAACATTCACCATCAACATTCTGACCGCAGTTAATTTCCACGCTTCGTGTATAGCTGTGGAAATCAAGTAAATTCGAATTTCCACTAAAGTAGAGCTTAATGTGTAAAATAGATATCAACCATAGTTGCATTTTCCTGCAAATTCCCAGTAGGGGCTTAGTAACCGTTACTAAGGAGCTATCGGGACCGGTGGCAAAGTCTCCCGATCTTATAATGATCATTGGCCTATATGCAAAGCATGGCTGCATAGTTTTAGACTTACATGTGCCCAACTTTGAACAAAACCATCACCATGTGATTAGACACTGACTAAATTAAGGCAATACCAATGAATGATTAGTACACCATTGTGGCATTTGATTAGCAACCGTTGCTAACCTTAAATAAGACATATGATTCACTTTGGCGGCCAGTCTGGCCAGGTATATCTCAAATTTCACATTTGGGTATTAACTGCATCGGAAATGCAAACGTTGAATTACGACCCTGTCAGCTAAAATTACAATTTCCAGTGAATTACCGGTAATTTCCTAGACTAAGTTTCTCGATCTTATAATGATCAATGGCCCATGGGGCACTAACATGTACAGTTTCATATCTGTGTCACCATTTGAACATAACCAATACCATCCGACTATAGACACTATCTAATTTACGGGAAAATACCACGACCCAGAATGTTGATCGGATCAAAGCCAAGTATATTATTGGAGGAGAACGATCCGTTAAGCCTAAGTCGATGGTTTGTTCACAACAGATGGAGCCATGATACATTATGAAGGATGATGGAATGGTTCCCTCAACTATGTTCTTCGACACAGTATTGTCCCCGCGCTGTGTCACTTGCATCGCATTGTGTTGTACTATATATAAGACCAAGCACATAATGCACACATATATCTTCTTATAAATAAATTATCTTTTAGAAAGTGTCCAGAGATATCTTGCCTATTTATACTGACAATTTATTTTTATTCTTGTGGCAAAGGATTTGAGGGAGCGATTTGTTATGTTGACTAAGGTGTTAATTTAGTATGTGAAACATGTATGCCGGGGATGTATCGAGTAGACTGAGAAAGTGTTTTCTTTATCATCAGATGAACATAATTTATACTCCCAATTTTGATAAACCCGACCAGGAATTATAGAACAACTATATATATGCCCAGCAATATTTAGCAATACATATGGACATGATAACATTGTTTAACATTTTTAACAATACCACCCTATCCACATGTATGGCAAAACATATCATTGGCATAGATGAGTTGTTGTAGTTGTTACATTGATGCTGGTCGGGTTTCTCCAAATATAATACTAAAACAGAATGATCCATAAGCTACGGTGGCTGGTTTAGGACATGGGAAATTGTTTTTGATTTAATTTCGTGGCCGCGAAATTACTAATTCGTGGCAACGAACTTCTAATTCATGGCGAATTATAACTGATTGACATTTGCATGTATCCAGATACCTTTACGGTTGGATAGGATAGGATATTTTATTTCATTATACACATATTAATACACAATACATTTGACAAATATTGTATTGTATATTCGAGGGGGTGGCATAGTCAGACTAGACTGTCTTACGGTATGGTTACACTTGATGTTTTAGAAACTATGCGTACGATCGCAGAGAAGCTACTATAAACCCCTTATGGCGTGGAACCCCGGGCTCTATGTGGATATGAACGTCCGATATAAACTAGCACAGAGAGAACGGGGAAACAAGGGTCAGGTGGTTCCAAGAAAAACTGAATATTCATTAGTTTTTACCACAAGGGATCGAATGGGAATGACATTTCACTCGGCATATATATTGACCGATTTAAGTCAAATAAGGGGTTTTGTAGGGTGGGCCCAAAACAAACTTATAAATATTCACCCCTTTCAACCATACCAAAATGGTCGCAGCTGAGAAGGGGCCAAATAGGGTACACATTATTTCTCGGTCACTTGACCGATATAGATCAAATAAAGGGTGTTGTACGGTAGCTCACAAATCAACCTAAATATGCAATCGAGCGAAAATGATAAATGATCAGAGGGGTCCATATATGGTACCATGCAATTGCCCCCCCCATTTTAGGTCGAATACAGTGTGTTGTAGGGTGACGCCTGATGAAACAAACTAAATATTCACCCGCTTTCACCATACACGATCCAAAATGGCCGCCCCAGATGGTTCAAATGTGGCACCTATACATACAATTTCTCGGCCCCTTAACCGTTTGTTGTGGTAGAATTGGTGATGTAGGGTGGCCCCGGGTTGGTGAAAGGGGTGATACTTAATTTGTTTTACGGGCCACCCTACAACACCCTTTATCTCAAATCGCCGTGGCTCATGCCAAGATGGTGGACAACTACAACCAGATCATCTCTATCCGTTTCCATTACAACAATGGTACTGACGATCGTATATCACAATTAGTTATTTCGTGGCCACGAATTAGTTATTTCGTGGTCACGAATTAAAAAAAATATTCCCATGTCCTAAAAGTTTTGACTGACACTTACATAAATATGACTAGCAGAATTGTTACCAAACAACTCCGTATTATGCGGTACTTCGTCCTGGCAATAAACATTAATTTTGACAATTGATGAAAAAACAATCAACCAATTTTACAACGAAATCCTGAAACTGTAGTCATGATAAACATTACATTTGTAGAATAGTGGACATTATCACTGAAACACGTGATTGTGATGTATGTGATTGATGTGAACCACATTTTTATCAACAACTGTATCTGGTGGCCTGACTATATTGCAAGTTAATTTGGTGAAATCACATGTAGTTACGATATATTACATGTAAGAGCCATGCATACATGATATATGATAGCCATTAAGTTCCACCAATGTGAACATTTGAGTAAATTGTCAAACTCAATATAGGGTCCAACGTTAGTTTTGTTCGCAACTGTAGTACACTACCCGCGGAGACTTATCTGACGACATCATTCTCAAAAATAATTTCAACTCGCACAATTCATGAAAAGGCTAATTCATGTTAGTTAATATCTGTATAATCAGGAAACGCTCTTTAAATTTTTAAAACCGTCCAAACAATTTGTTTCCACTAAAATGTCAGACTGGAAACAAGTAGACTCTGAAAGTAGACCACTATATTTGATACTTTTGTTAATTTCAACTCGCACATCCACCAGAAGGTTAGTTATGAGGATTACTATTTGTATAATAAGCAAACGCTCTTTAAATTCTTAAAACAGTCCAAAAACACCTTTTTCCAATAAATTTTCAACTAGACACAGGTAAACTATGAAAGTAGACACGCTATTGATAAATAAACCGTTCGCATGTCGTTTTAGACAATCCGAAATTGCGCGACCGTTGTTTTCGACCAAAGGAATCTGACTTGTGAAATCAGTGAGGGTGGGGGTAGGGTTAGATTTTCTGTGATATCTTTACCAAAAATCGATGTATCGAAGTTTTGTTTGTGGCATATGATCAAGCTATCCTTGTAGATTGTTCATGTTCGTCTATATGGGATCTAGCTGATTTTTAGAATATACAATGCCTTAATATTTGGGAAAGAAAATTGAAAATGCAGTCATAAATACAATTCATCTGATGATTTTAAGATAAAATTCCACATTAAGATATGTAATTAACTAATTTGTGGCAAGATCTCTCCATGGTTTTCGATTTCTAAGAACAAAGAAAGCCACTTACCGAACTTGCTATGCGTAATAGCATGTTTTTTATTACCAGGTGGATGGGGAAAAATAGAGGGGTACACAAACAAAAGCCTCACACAAACCTGTTTCCACTAAAATATCAAGCTGGAAACAGGTAGATTCTGAAAATAGACACACTGGTGGTATAGAAACTGTTATCATATCGCTTTTAACATTCCGAAAACGCTCGACCATTTTTTTCGACATAAGGAATCCGACTAACTGTCATAAAATATGATAAAGCGAAACCAGTTTAAGAAAATCTAACCCCAAATAAAAAATATATTCGATTAAAAACAAAATGTCGATTTCAATAAAATGACGCTAACGAGGACTGAGCATGAATAATAGACACTACCCTTTACCCAACAGAAGGGCCATGTGCCAATGCATTCTCTTATATATGCGAGTTGACCATAGGTCGCCTCGCATATATAAGAGAATGCATTGGCTTAACACATATTAATTGTTAACAAATGTAAGAAAAAATTATAATTTTTTTTAGGCCAATGCATTCTCTTATATATGCGAGGCGACCTATGGTCGACTCGCATATATAAGAGAATGCATTGGCACAGGGTGTAACTGTAACTATCACAATGTGGTCAATGAGCCGGTTCCAATGATATCCATATCTGTATGGTTCTATTGAGACAGACCGAAGATATTTTAGGCTGTTGAAGCTTTATTTGGCCGGTTTTGGCCGGTTTGTTGGGTAAAGGGTGCCATTTCAGGACTACCGCCATTTCAGGACTACCGCCATTTCTTCTTTCTTTCTTTTTTTGTCCATCCACGTGTATGTATATATATTATAAAGTTATTATACAATGTTGTGAACAGTATGTGTTTTTCTTGTATGACTCCAGGTTGTGGCGAAAAGTCGAGTCCAATATGACTTTTCACCACAACCTGGATGAGTACAAGAAAAAATTCATACTGTACACAACATTGTATAATGACATTTTTATTATCCATCCACATGTATGTTTATCCAAATTTTGGGAATACAAATTTAGTGGTTATTTTTGGTATTTATCGGCACTTAATTCTCTATAAAAGCCTGTATTTGATCATCAGAAAGCATGATTTGGAACAATAAACACGGAAATGAAAAAAAACAAACTCAATGCGGAAGTGAAACGTCTGCTAAATCCACCATTGTTGCGCGCGCATCACAATTTCACCGATTCATTTCGCAATAATTCTAAAAATAGGCGCCTGGTGTGTTATATAGTCCCAATCATGTTCAAAGAGCAATGCTCTGCATGTTTCGGAGGCATAAAATATAACATTGCTACTGTGCTATATCTCCTATATATATACATTTCGCAATAGTTAATTCGTGACGTCACATAGTCCCGATAAAAAAGTCATATTGCACAGTAGGGAATACAATATGACATTCGGGAGTCCAATATGACTTTTTCCCGGATTATCTCGTGGCGGCTTTTGCCCAATCATAAATAGTGTTAGTTAAGGGATAGATAATAAATATATATATTGCATATATCACTTTGTATAGACGATGGACATCTCGCCAGTAACATGTGAACACACGTCTTAGAGATTAAATCGATTATACACCCTCTCACAAGCCATGCATATATATGGGGATTGTAATTCCGATCACGGAATAGGTCTCCAGTTACGACACACCCCGGTTTTATTCGCCAGGATATAGTTAAGAGAAGATCAATACGAGAAGCCGCGTGCTGTCACATGACAGGCTTGTGTCATTCAACTGACATGTCGAGATTAAAACTTCATTTTACTAAGGGTCATCTAGAATATCACAGGGGGAATCACGTGGTTTCGAGGTTGGTGAGTACCACGCATTCAAAATGTGCAAACTCACAAAATCATAATATTCGAGGAATTGACACAAAACATAGCAGTTTGACTGTTACGAGCATATATGCTGATTTATTTTTGAAACAAGTTGATACCTTATTTGTTCGGAAATACTTGGTAGTTTTCTATAACAGTCTGACCAAAGTTGCCAGTCGGAGGGTGCGTGGAATACACCAGTCCATACATCTTTGAAAATCCTTTGACTGACAACTTTGGTGAGAATGTTAGAGCAAACAAATGCGAATTTGGACATAAATGAGGTATCAGCTTGTGGAAAATAGTTTAGCATCTGCTCGTAGCTGTCAAAATACTATGTAATATGTCATATCTTAGTTTACTACATTTTTTCCTCGCTTCTGGTCACGTTTTAGATCGCCTCGGTCATTTTGAATGCGTGATACTCATCAACTCGAAACCACGTGATTCCCCACCGTGAATATATCATGCACATGTAACAGATCGAGCTAACGGAGAATTTAAACTAATGTACCATTGAGGACCGCGGTGGCTCAAATGGTAAGATTCATAACGCATTAGGCCAATATGGCAGTTTCCAGGGCGACGTGATAGAAACATACATAGAAGATCTCTAATGAGTAGCAATTATATACGATATTTATTAATCGAATTTAGTGGACGAGGTTAATAAATTTCGTATAGATTTGCGACGACTTTGTGATTCATTTTATTATATAATCACATTTTAGAAAGGAAAAACAATATCGAAACGTCGTTAAACAAAATTAATATTGAATTCCTTATTACAACCAAAGAGGGAGTAAAGACACCTTCAAGAAAAAATATAGTTCCATTTTAAATGTGTGCATTTTCATGTTGACACAATTGATCAACCATACTTACCCCCCCCATGTTTATCTCACAGTCAAAACTAAATAACCCAGCACAAATTGATATACTAATAAAGTTCCGGCATTGACATCGATATATACACGTGTCTTATTAAACAATATGTGTCCGGTTTTAGGGGTTAACTATATGTGATAAAACTATTTCACAATATGTATAGCATCAAGTGCTTCGAACGAGTACAGGACGACCGTATAGCAGCTAGGGGACATTCATATAAATGTCGAACAAAATATTGTCGCACGGAATTACGAAGAAACCTCTTTGGCAATTTTAGGTGTTAAAAGCGTGGAATTTGTTGATTGACTTTGTCGTAGAAGCTGAAACGCTTGATGATTTTAAAAAGAGACTTGATGCAAATTTCTATACCATAAAATACAAGAAAACCATAGTCAGAAATGGTAATTCCCTCGGGTTTCATATTATTAGGCATATGTAAAATATATTACAACTTTAATCTAGTGATTGTGAAAAATCTGTAGAGCTAGCGGCTATTTAGTTGATGGTATGTGATATTTGTTGAATGTGTGTATTTTTTTTTTTTTTTTTAAATATTTTTATTGTAATATAATATTTCAAGAGGAATCGAGGCAAAAGTTTTGACAACTTATATCCGCCCCTCTCCCATTAACATTTTAACAAATACAATGTAGATGACGAACATAACATATATACAGGACGATGTGTGGTGTGTTTGTGGTTGCTGTCAGTCCAATCCTTCTGCTTTTAAAATTTCATCTGAGATCAGTGAGATGGTCAACATTTGTAACGCACGAGATGATCGCTAATATTTCTTGCGGGGGAGGGGGGGGGCTAATTAAATCGTTTAGTTGATGAAATGTACGAATGAACAAAATGGAAAAGAATTTCATTGCATCGATTCGATTCTGATGATATCCCTGTGAGTAAGGAGGAAATGTTAGATATTATAAATTGATGGGTTGCAATCTTATCGAAAAGTTCACATCTTTCGGTTAATACATGTCGGGGCACTCAAAGAAATAATGCATTTAGAGGTATCAGAGATATAATTGTTGTACATATCTGATTTCAGTTCACTACAGTAGTAGCGAATTCTGCAGTGCAAGATGCTTAGTTCTCTTGGACCATTAGTAAATAATTGGGGAGGTTACGTGGGTGGGTACATTAATTTCAAATTCATCTTATATTCAGGAAGAGCGCGTATATATGTGTGTATACTGTGCACTTGGTGAGAAAGGATGTGAAAACATTTTTAAATCCGAAGTGCAAAATTAAAGTTTAATTTCAAATATTTAAACACCATACCTCTATGGTATGATATGTCTTCACAAATGGCGCATATGTTCCAATTGGTTGAAATGTTCTTCGCCAAACATGCAACTGCCATTGCATTCAAGCATTGATACACCAATAACCACGCAGCCGTTATTATGTTGACGCACTGCCAACTTGCGCAAATAAACTAAACTGTCGATTTCTCGGTTACCTGACACGACATTTGAATTGTTTTCGGCTGGCATGTATCTTTTCTTTGTTATTTGTTCTAATTTCTATTGAAATAGAGGTGTGAAATAGCATGCATAATAATCAGGCCAAGAGCTATCGATCATCGTTACATGGTTCAAGTACCCAAATACCGAGTACGTTTTTAATCACAATTAGTCCTTACAAGTAAGCAAATACCTGTTCTAATTTCATTTGAAATAGTGGTCTGAATAGTGCATGGAATAGCATGCAGAATAATCAGGCCAAAATTGTCGATCTTCGTTACATGGTTCAAGTATGCAAACACCGAGTACGTTTCTAATCACATTTAGTACACCCAATGACGCAAAGACCGAGTATGTTTTAATCACATTTAGTCCATCACCTCCTACGACAGGGTCAGATATATTTGCCAATATACACCCTACTAGGGCGTAATGATGACCTAAGAATGGCCTCAGGTAATGCACTCCTGATATAAACTTTGAAAATATGGACTCAAAGTGAGGGTTAATTAAAATACATGTATGGTTCCACGAGGGTTCATTAAAATATGGTCACATCCAGAGAGGGTTAATTAAAATATGGTCCAATGAGGGTATATTAAAATATGGTCACATGAGGGTTAAATAAAATATGGCACCATGTGGGTTAATTTAAATATGGTCTAATGAGGGTTAATACAAAAATATGGTCCCATGATGGTTAATTAAAAATGTACCTTGATTATTAATTAAAATATGGTCCCACAACTGATCATGGTTAATTAAAATATGGTCCCATGAGGGTTAATAAAAGATATGGACCTATGGGGATAATTGAAATATGGTCCCATGAAGGTCAATTAAAATACGGTAACATGAGTGAATTAAAGTTAAAATATTCTCCCATTATGAGGGTTAATTGCAAATTAAAATAACGTGTCATCAGTGTTGATTAAACAACGGTCCCATGAGGGGGTGGGGGTAAATAAAATATAGTACCGTTAGGGTCAATTAAATATGGTCCAATGAGGACTTATTAAAATATGCCCCTCTCCCATGAGGATCAATTAAACATGGTCCCAGGAATGGGGGGAATTCGGAACATTCTGCAATTCATATAACATTCTGATATATGCTCCGTACACAGAAATAAAAATGATGTTCAGAATAAGGCCACATTGTATGTTAAACAACCAATGTGAAGGGTTAGAGTTGGAACTTTTCTTAATAACATCTCTATTCATTGCTCGGATATATTCCGCATACGAAGAAATGGAAAAAAAAGTGTAGAGACCAAAAATAAAGTTCACCACTCCTTGCACCGGGATATTTGCGTTGCTGTGGCCTTGTGTATATAGCGGCTCACCGCTCCCGGTTATATGTAAATTTCACCCAAACAGCGAGTGGGATGGCTTTAACTTTTCAACTAACTGACTTGTATCATTCCTTATAGTGACCTACTCAATATTTTGTGATATTTCTAAAGCTTTTGAGAGAGTTTGGCACACAGGACTGATACATAAACTGAAACAGTACGAAATCGATGGTAACCTTTTAATGTGGCTCTGCGATTATATTTCGAACCATAAACAGAGTGTGGTTGTCTCCGGTGTAAGATCCGACTATATGTACCGTAGAGCAGGAGTGCCCAGGATTAAATTTTGGCACCTTTTTTATTCCTAATCTATATTAACGATCTGTCAGATACAATAATTATTTCACGCGTATGTACGCAGACGACACCCGTTTTACAAATGCTTCACAAACCATAGAAGAGACGCGCTCAAACTTATATACTGATTTAAATCGTATCACACGCTGAGCAAAACAATGGGTAGTGATATTTAATCCTGACAAAACAAAAGCAATGTTGTTTTCTTATAAACCGAACAGAGCAGAAGCTATTTTATCTGAAAATCCCATGACATTGAAATTCAACGGCGCTGACATCGAAATTGTTACATCACATCATAGTCAATCAGTCTAATATGAACTGGGACATTCCAATCGCAAATATGTGTAAGAAAGTTGCATATCGACTGGTTCAGCTCAGAAAGACTATGGTGGACTATGGTGATATCATATGGGATAATGCACCAGGGTACCTCCTCAAAAATCTGGATGATCTACATTATGATGCAGCACGAATTGTTAGTGGCCTTACCAAATCTGTCTCAAACGTTAATTTACTATACGTGAAACACGGATGGAACAAGCTCTCACAACGTCGAGAATGGCACAAGTTACGCCTTACATACCGACTAATGACACGAAACGCACCACCATATACATTGGATAAAATCCCCCCAACAACAGGAGAAATACCTAAAGATAGATATGAATTTATAAACCCTATAGTTACGTTCGAAATTTTACCCCTGCATGGTTCTCAACACACAAAATGTAGTTTCTTCCCTTCAATCGTTTCGATCTGGAATAGTCTGGACAAAGTAGCTCAACAATGTACCTCGATCTCCATATTTTCAAATATTGTAAAACCCCTACTGAAGACATTGAGACCACCAAATTCATACTGTATAGGAAGAAGAAGAGACAACATTTTACTAAGTAGACTTCGAAACAGATGTAGTGATTTGAACGGAGACAAACTCAAAACATTATTTAACAAAATATCCTAATTGTAACTGTGGATACAAAACCGAAGATGCTGATCACTTTCTGTTTACTTTTCCTCTATATTTAAATGAAAGAGCTATACTGGAAGAAAAAATAGCTGGCATTTATAATTGAAATAACTTATGCTCCGATCCCCATTGTACTCCCATCATCTTTTTTCTGTTGTTACAGCTTGTGTATCATTGCTATATTATGTTAATGTTTGGGATGTTCAATGAAATATGGAATGGAATGGAACGCCATGTGAGAGGGCGATAACTTGTTTATATGTATATATGTTTGTCAAAACAAATCTAGAACAATCATTGCATCAAGGATGGTTTCATTCGTTGCGCCTATCATCTGTGTTAATATAGAAAAGACAGCTTTCTCGATGTCTATCACGGCCTATCATTGGTGTTAAAGGGACGTGAGGCCTTAGTTGTCGAAAATATTCATATTTGTTCCAATCACCGTGAACAGAAAAACATTAAAACGCATACAGATTCGTTCATATATACCATGACCATCGCGTAAACAGCATGTTATCATACATATTTACTATATTTCACCTAAGCAAGAGCCTGATTGTGTTACAGAAGACAGCACAATGCTGCTGGCTAATCACACACAAATGGCATAAACGCTCTTTATTCGTTCCATATCAGGAATTCACCCAAAAAGAACGCTCTTTATGTTTACCATCATAATATAAACAAACACCAGAAAAGTAACTTTTTATGCCTTTGTTTACATAACAATGGTAAAAAATATGACAATAACATATTGTTTATGCGATATTTCTTATTTGTATACGGACAAAGTCTGTCTACATTTTGTTGTTCTTTCTGTTTGTGGCGGATTTTGACGGGTGGAAATATTTTCACAGGATACCCACCGCCAAGGCCAACCGTACCTTTAATACAGAAAAAAGGCTGCTTTCTCGAAAACAACTTGTTTATCGAAAAGAAACTTACGCTAACCAGGGAGTGATGGTGAAAACTGTTTTCCCACCCGTGATCCGCTATACACGTCAGGGCCCCCGCAACGCAAAATCCGAGTGCAAGGAATCTTCACTAAACGTCAATATTTACAAACAGCACGGATTACGTTGGAATTGGTTAATATTCTTCATCCCAATTCATTTAGAATATAAGATGCCGATAATTGTCGCATATAACTAAATGAAAAAGTTCACTGAACGATGTTATATAACATTTTAAACATCGATATAAACAAACAGCTCGAATGGTTCATTCGCGAATTAAATTTCTTATACCATCCTCAATTGCCCATGCAATAATAGTAGATAGCATTCCTGATTCCGATTTATGTCACGTGAAAATAAATGAAAAATGTTCAAATAACAATACAACAACGCAAGTTAAAGAACATTGTCCCCACATCCGGTTGTAATTAGCAATCTGATTGGCTACAACGCCACGTTTAAATCACCATGTCCCCCGTCACCCTTGACGGCGGGGTATACGAGAACGTGCGCCAAACATCGGGGTATATGAGCACGTGAAACATCGGGGGTATATGAATGACCCTTGAACTGGCAGTTTCCACCTATCGTGACGTTGCTCTCGCACGCCGAATTTGACGTCACCTGACACCGGGTCCTTAGGTCAGCTACTGAATTATTCTTATTGGTGTGAATTAATCGGATAACCTATGAAAAACACACTTAAATTAAGGAGACATGGTTATTGTTGTGGGGACAAAATCGTTATCTCCGGCAACATCGTGGGGTACATGGAGATTTAATACCTGGATGTCTCTTTTTGAACCCATCGGCTCCGCCTCGGGGTTCAAAATCGACATCCAGGTATTAAATCTCCATGTACCCCCGATGTTGCCGAAGATAACTAATAATATAAACACAACGCGCAGTGCTCAAAGGGTTAACGTGTGAATTCCCGGCTTGCAAATTTTTTAGCATGCGGCTAACAAGCCATGGTGCAATAAAACCCGCCGAAATATAACCACAAAGCGATATATACATGAATGAATGAATGAATGATGCTTTAATCTCAGCCATTTTTACATGGAACATGTCGCGACAGAATCGCTGATGCTCATTTTGAAATCTATAACTTTTCGTAATATATATATGTGATCCGTGCACACAGAGGGTAACCCGATTCGTGTGTCTGGGCAAGTTTATCAGTTGATTTCCTGGGTCGGTTGTTTAACGGGTGGTTGCATTTCTAAATGAAAATAATTGTTAAATTTCTTGAATCATGAACAAGTATATTCCGTCAAACAATCTTCAGATCTGATATAATGGATATATAAACAGGACTCGTGAAATTCTTGGTGCCTGAAAACAGTTTTAAAGGGGTACTGTACACCGAAGGCGGCCATTGATGGGACCATCTCCTTTTATACTCCAAATAATATATGCAACAAATGAATGATTTTGATCCTTGGATTACTGCAGAATACACTAATGTGCTCTATGAACGTTGCAAACAACATGGTAATTATAATGAAAATGAATTTATGGTCTCATAAACGGCCGGCTTTAGTGTACAGTCCCCCTTTAACTTATTGGCTGCTGTATGCCAGTGCTGAGGGGAGCATCTCGATCTGCCGACGGCTATTGTTTCACATCAATTTTGAGTAATCGTATATATACAGAAGTTTCTGGAAGATTATTATCCGAAAACCAAGCTGCATTTAGACGAGAGTACTCTACTATTGATCATATTTCCCCCTTAAATAGTATTATTGAGTTGGCTAAAAAATACAACACAAAACTGTTCTGTACGTTTGTAGATCTGTCGAAAGCGTTTGATAGTGTTTGGCGAAATGGACTTTGGATGAAACTATTTAACATAGGAATTAAGGGTCGAATTTTGAATAATATAATCAACATGTACAGTGAAATCAAATCTTGTGTGTTCTCTGATAATGCGTTTTCTACCCTTTTTCCTTGCGAAACAGGTGTACGACAGGGAGTTAATCTATCTCCTGTTCTCTTCTCGTTGTATATATACCAATGACATCGAAGCCTACTTGCAAACAAGTACTGAAAATGGATTATATATCTCAGACTTAAACATAAATCTAAGTTTTGGATTATCAGGTTATTTTGTCTCTTGTACGCAGATGATACGGTCCTCCTGTCTCTTAGTGCATCCAATTTACAACATATGCTTAACTACTATTCATCTTATTGTAATTAATGGAAACTTTCTATTAATAATAGTAAAAGTAACGTGGTAATATTTGGCGATGATAAAGACGCAGATCCACAGTTATATGACTTTATTCTTAACAACAGACCAATTGCAGTAGCCGATGAATATAAATATCTCGGAATTAATTGTATTCTCTGGCGTTGGTTCATTCACCACCGAGAAAAAAAATGCGTTGTGACCAAGTAAAACATTCAATGTTCGGATTAATTTGTAAAATGCGGAGATTGAACCTGTCAATTTCATGTGTCTTGGAACTTTACGAGAAAACAGTTGTTCCTATTTTGTTATATGGTTCTGAAGTTTGGGGTGTGGGAAATATTGCTATTATAAATACTACTGAATTATGGTTTCTGAAGTTTATACTCAATTTGAAGACCACAACACCATCAGTAATGGTCTACGGTGAAACTGGATTATCACCCATAGAGACACGAATTAAGCAACGAATTATAAATTTTTGGTCCAAACTGATGATGGGTAAACAAAGATAAGTTTTATGGTTTATTGTAGCATATAGTAGTAAACGCCGTACAAATAATCAAAGGCGTGGGTGCATGGACTGGATAACCAGGGTGAAAAATATTTTTAATGACTTAGGAATGGGATCAATTTTCTTCTCACAATATGTCAACCTGAACTGGTTAAACATCGCAGTAAAGCAGAGAACGCGAGGTATTTATCTTCAGGAATGGTATGGCGCATTCAGTTCTTCTAAGTTTCATTTTTATCGATTAATTAAAGAGCATCACGTACAAGAACACTATCTTTCATACCTGAAAAAGCGAGAAGTCGTAGCTTTAATACGTTTCAGAACACGAATCATAGGTTACCGGTGGAAGTCGGAGATCTAGACAAAAGACAATGTAATTTATGTAACAGCTCTGTTGGAGATGAATTTCATTTTTTATTGACTTGCCAAAAATTATCCCATATAGGACAAAAGTTCATAGCTAGATATTACTACACTTATGTTTTCGGAACACGTCAGCAGTGCGAAATATCTGTAGATTTTTGATAGAGGCGAAAGATTTCTTATATATATAGAATTGATAGGATTACTTTATACGTGCAGATACTTACCCATTAATGTCATTTATACGTATATTTACACATATATGCCCCTCTCACCCCCCCCCCCCCCAGTTAATAGATCAGCATGGCTAGTGGGTCACTGAGTCATGTTGACCCACTGGCGGCGAACCAACCATGCACTTCCATATGGTTGGTTCGCAATAGCTCCTCCTGCACCCCTTTAATCGGGAGTATAGTAGGTATATACCGAGCGCATGCAGAATCACACTGACCTGGGTCACTGGGGGCCCACCGCTCCTGCTAAATCCGTCCGAAATCGTATAATCGTCCAGTGCGCATCGATAAATACTAAGTTGCCCTCTCTGCAATTTTATAAAAAATTAGCGTGACGGCACTTAAAATGGTAAGTATTTTCTTAAAAATCCAAATTATTCTTTCAAATTTAAATTGTGATTTTTTCAATATAAACGTCTGTATCCGTGTGTGTTGAATTTGAATTGTAGCGCTCACGGAAGATTGAACAATCAGGAGTTTATCACTTCTTTTTCGATATTTTACCGTAACCTTCGGCCATAAAGTTAGGTCTACAGGTGGCACATTAAAGGCACGGGCGGTGTTCGTTGCAGAAATATTCCTATTTGTTCCTATCGCCACCAACAGAAGGAATATTAAAATATATATAGTTGTGTTCATATGCCAAACACAATCAGCGCGTAAATAGTATATTGTCGATGGTGTACGTAAACAAGAGCCTGCTCGTGTTACAGAAGTTGTGCTTCTGTTTACATAATACAGCGCAATTTTATTGGTTAATCACACACAAATGCTATAAACGCTCTTTATTATTTCCATATCAGGAAAACAGTAACAAATAATGCTCTTTATGTTTACCATATCCGGATCTAAACAAAAGCCAGGAAACGTAACGTGTTTTGCTTTTGTTTACATAACACAGGAAAAATAATTGACAATAACATACTGTTTATGCATATTTATGATTGGTATAAGAACAAAGCCTTCTATATTTTACTGTTCTTTCTGTTGATGGGGGTTTTTGACGGAGGTGAATATTTTAACAGCATACCCACCGCCAACGCCGCCCGTATCTTTAAAAGACAAGCATACGGTGGCTCCAGTGCGAAATTTTTATGGAGCTTCGAAAACGAACAAAAATGATAAGCTCCAGTGCGCACCCACGATAAATAATTTCGATATTGCACATAATTCATCGAGAATTCAGTAGATTATAGGCGTTATAGCCGAGCATAATGACATTTTATCTAATATTTGTGCCCAATTTGTCTCTTTGCACTTGCAGAGCAAATCTAGATGTTACCATTGCAAAATATATAAGGTGCATGGACAAGTGTCAAATAGTAACAGAATCGTTCACTTTATGGTGCAAACCTGACATTTGGCATGAATGGCCAGTGCATGTCAATTATGAAGACTGACTTTTTTCCGATAAACCAATCACAATGGTCGACATATTCAAAATGGTCGCCACTTTTACGAAATGGCCGCCGTTTTCAGCTTTTACACAACGTATACGACGAATGTGACTTCTATTCCTTATTTGAAAATTTAAATATTTCGCTCAAATGAAAGGTGTAGTAGGATGACCGCAAGACTCTATTTCCACACACACCCCACCCAATCCAACATGGCCGCCGTCTGGGGGGATTCAAATAGGGAACCCATTCCAGTTCTCGGCCCTTTACCGATTTAGGTCGAACAAAGAGTGGTGTAGGTTTTCTCCCGAGACACCCCACATATTCACCAAAGACATCCGATTAAAAATGGCCGCCGCCCAGAGGGGTCCAAAATAGGGATCACTTGGTTTGAAGTTTCCAAATGTTGGTAATTTCCAACCAACCTGACACCACCTATAATGTTGATATATTTACAATTGATAGCAATTTCAGACAAATATTTGGACTAAATATAGAAATGATTTGCTAGAGTTGGTCTAATACAACATATGTCCCACTAATTAGTTGTTGGAAAATCAAATAACAATTTCAACCTATAACTTATAGGCTATAAGTGGTGTAAAATTTCCAACAAATGCTGCAGATGTGAGGCATAAAATTTCCAGCTGTTGAATATTTTGACTAAAGTTGGAGGGTTAGTCCCCATCAAACCCCCCTGTCGCCACGTCCCTGGGGCGGAATACACCCCTATGATAATATCGCCGGCGCCACGTCCCTTCATATCAACAAAAATACAAAGAATTTCAGGTTTATTGAATCCTGCGGACCAAGAGCCGCTTTCCTTTAATGGGAAACGCACAGGAGCCTGGCGATTGCGCACTGGACGATTATACGATTTCGGACGGATTTAGCAGGAGCGGTGGGTACCCAGTGAGGGTATAACCCAGAATACCCGACACTCCTGGTCCGAAAGTATCGATATGCATGTTAACTATAGGCTATTTAACTCGAATATCTACTTTCCTTTCATGGGTGTGTGGACCTGTCGTCGTCGGCGGATGTGGTCCGGGACTCCGCATGTACTGGACATATGTTCATGCATGATGAAGTCCGGGATATCGGCCGACGCCGACGCCATATTCCGCACATCTATGGGAAATGCTAATAATCAGAGCCATATACAGGGGGGGGGGGTGTCGTGAGAAAATTTACAAATACAGGGCTAAAAAAAAAATTACAGCCCTTTTGCTACCCACCCACCCTTTTTGTGCCTGATTTTTTTGGACCCACCCCCTAAAATAAGAAAACAAATCATTTTAAATCTATTCAAGACCAAATCAAACAGAATCAAAGGTAAGTTTTAAATTGGTCCGTTTCTGGCAGATTCCAAGTGTTCAAACAATTGAAAAACTATCAACGGTTAAGATGTTGTTTTCGACATGGAAAAATACATTTTGAAATAAAAAGTGTTTTATTCTACAGTATGCACAGATATTGTGAGGTAATATTTATAGTGCCAATAAGCCAACATTGTGTTTAATTTTTACATAAATAGTCCAGTTACTAATTAATTACTTCTTCACTGTTGTTCCCAAAAAGGTGCCACCAACCATCATATCAGAACACCTTATATATAGCCATACCTGCAATGACAGTTATATAGTATATAAGTATCACTCTTTGGAGCCAAATAAACAGGCTGGCATGTTTATTTTTTAATTTGAGGTATTTTGTTAGCCAGCACTCTGCAGCACAAGTATCATTTGGTCATTAGACATGCCAGAGTGAAAATTCCAGCACTATCAGGCACTATTCAATATTAATTTGAGGTGAAATGCAAACCAGCACTCCTATTCAGTCATCACTTTTATTTGGCACCAGAGAGTGCTTTATCTTATACCTACATATGTTCTTAAGTGTTGGTTAAGGTCATAATCTATGTTAGAACACACTTATTAGTGAAAACAACTTAAAACAATGTCCATAATGTGGGTTGAAAATTTGCACAAACAATTTTTTTCAGGCCTCTGAGATGCACCCACCCCGCCCGGTATAGGTATGTTTTTGGAAGATCTCCCCTGTATTACTTATATCTTCTACCTACCCTGTTCCTAAGTGTCTGTAAAGGCCATAACCTGCCTTAGAACACAATTATTAATGAATATATTTGAAAACAACTTAAAACAAGGGCAAAAATGTGAATAGAAAAAAAATTGCACAAACTCATTTTTTCGGGCCTCTTCGGACCCACCCACCCCGGCCCTGTATGATAAAACTTTTGTGCGACCCCCCCCCTGCCATATACATAAATTATATATATTAATCCATATTATTTAATATATGCTATTTATTTATAGCTATTATACCGTTTATACTCGAAGTCGATATATATTTTGTCCACAAGGACCGACACATGCAATTGTTTATATTTGGACCGACCCCCACCTTTATTATGTTGTTCTATAAGTGCATATACGTGTCATAATTATCCTTCAAAGTTCGATGTAATGATTGTAATCATTCAATGATTGTTTAGTTAAATATGAACCAGGGGTCGGTCTGTCTATATATGTACTTTCTTTATGTCATATACGATGTATGATTTATAAGAATTGAACTATTGGGATTGGGTACCTGCACGAGCTGTCGATAATCCCTTAATTCAATCGTCTGCCGCTTATAGTCCATTCCTCATTTCTTTTTGGGGTTTTAATGGTTTGTCATCTTTGCTTTTGGGGTTTTAATGATAATGTCACATTTGGGGTTTTGAAACTTTGGCGCTTATTCAATGTTGATAGTAGTACAGGAGGCCCGTTGACTCCACATCTAAAAATAGATTTTTTGGCGGAAAGATTGTTTGTACTAAAATATTAAAAAAAAAAATTCAAAACCTAATTTTTGTTTTTCCAAAATGTTAAAAAAAAAAGTTTTAAAAAATCTCAAAAATTTATAACGAGTTTTCGGTCTCTTACCCAAATATCGGCCGACTATTAAATGTCGAATGTTTTTAAATTATTTGCGTTGCGTGTAATATCTTTTTAATATTTTTTGTTATTGGCCAACTATTTTTGTTCAAACAAATTTTAAATATTTTTCATGAAACTCTGTTAATTTTATTAATCGAAGTTTAGAAATAGCTTTATACCAATTATATGTGTATGGACTGGTCCGAGTCGCTGTAATCTTGGCCATTGACACTATAGGTATGAATGCATACATTCCAGTGTTTATCATCAGACGCAGTCTCGTCTATTACATCATATAATTGTCTCCACAATACCTGAAATAATTTGACGCCATTACTCTTACATAAATATTAAAGAGCGTTTATTCTTTACTTCTCTATCCCGATGAAGTTATTGAGTATATGACACGTGTGCATTATCGCGAATTATTGGAAGAATTATTGAGATGTTGTACTATTTTGAAAGCAGTCACGCTAGGACGAAGAGTGTGATGCGAAATTACTACCCCGAATGAACTGACATATTCGATGGAACAAATTTTCAAGTATGTACACACACATAATCACACGCGTCAATAGGGTAACACTGTATAGGTCGAAAAGAGGGACACCTTGGATAAATTTACCAAATGACTGCTATTATATCTGTTGACATCTATGCGTGTTTCGACTCGTTCAATTAAGTTATCGATAGCTTGTCTGAACATCATTACCTGTTTAACGGGTTATGATCACGTAAGTTTGATAAGCTGTGTCATTGTTAGCATTAACGAGATAATTAGTTATCAAAAATATGCATACATAATACGTACATGTGATAAGACACTCAATAATAGAAGTTACTTCGGTGTTATTGTTATAACAACATTACGTAATAACCACTTATCGACCTATTCATACTTACGCTCATATATAATCTTATATAATGTTGCCTCATCGGTGCTAACTATGTTCTGGAGTTATGGTATACAAATATATATGACGAAGCTTCCTTTTATGCATGTTCAGACACGCTTTCAATTAAGTTATCGATAGCTTGTCTGAACATCATTACTTGTTTAACGGGTTATGATCACGTAAGGTGATAAGCTGTGTCATTGTTAGCATTAACGCGATAATTAGTTATCAAAAATATGTATACATAATACGTACAGGTGCTAATACGCTCAATCATAGAAGTTACCTTTGATGTTATTGTTATAACAACATTACGTAATAACCACTTATCGACCTATTCATACTTACGCTCATATATAATCTTATATAATGTTGCCTCATCTGTGCTAACTATATAAATATCATTGCCGAAGCTTCATCCCATATAGTGAATAGACACCGTTGTAATCACTTCTCAGGACTTATTCTCGAAAATGGCTGAAGAAATAATGACACCTCTAATAGTGGAGGAAATTTATGAGATAGAATGTATTCTACAATATATCGAAGAATACGACAGGGCTATAGAAGCTTATCAGCTTGATGAAGATATTGTTGAAGCATCTACACTTTGTTCAGGAGATGACCCATGGCCGAACCAAATCTGATACGGAGAAGATGATGCACCTAAAAATGATGTTACCAACTCCACAATACCTGAAATAATTTGACGCCATTACTCTTACATAAATAATAAAGAGCGTTTATTCTTTACTTCTCTATCCCGATGAAGTTATTGAGTATATGACACGTGTGCATTATCGCGAATTATTGGAAGAATTATTGAGATGTTGTACTGTTTTGAAAGCAGTCACGCTAGGACGAAGAGTGTGATGCGAAATTACTACCCCGAATGAACTGACATATTCGATGGAACAAATTTTCAAGTATGTACACACACATAATCACACGCGTCAATAGGGTAACACTGCATAGGTCGAAAAGAGGGACACCTTGGATAAATTTACCAAATGACTGCTATTATATCTGTTGACATCTATGCGTGTTTCGACTCGTTCAATTAAGTTATCGATAGCTTGTCTGAACATCATTACCTGTTTAACGAGTTATGATCACGTAAGTTTGATAAGCTGTGTCATTGTTAGCATTAACGAGATAATTAGTTATCAAAAATATGCATACATAATACGTACATGTGATAAGACACTCAATAATAGAAGTTACTTCGGTGTTATTGTTATAACAACATTACGTAATAACCACTTATCGACCTATTCATACTTACGCTCATATATAATCTTATATAATGTTGCCTCATCGGTGCTAACTATGTTCTGGAGTTATGGTATACAAATATCTATGACGAAGCTTCCTTTTATGCATGTTCAGACACGCTTTCAATTAAGTTATCGATAGCTTGTCTGAACATCATTACTTGTTTAACGGGTTATGATCACGTAAGGTGATAAGCTGTGTCATTGTTAGCATTAACGCGATAATTAGTTATCAAAAATATGTATACATAATACGTACAGGTGCTAATACGCTCAATCATAGAAGTTACCTTTGATGTTATTGTTATAACAACATTACGTAATAACCACTTATCGACCTATTCATACTTACGCTCATATATAATCTTATATAATGTTGCCTCATCTGTGCTAACTATATAAATATCATTGCCGAAGCTTCATCCCATATAGTGAATAGACACCGTTGTAATCACTTCTCAGGACTTATTCTCGAAAATGGCTGAAGAAATAATGACACCTCTAATAGTGGAGGAAATTTATGAGATAGAATGTATTCTACAATATATCGAAGAATACGACAGGGCTATAGAAGCTTATCAGCTTGATGAAGATATTGTTGAAGCATCTACACTTTGTTCAGGAGATGACCCATGGCCGAACCAAATCTGATACGGAGAAGATGATGCACCTAAAAATGATGTTACCAACTCCACAATACCTGAAATAATTTGACGCCATTACTCTTACATAAATATTAAAGAGCGTTTATTCTTTACTTCTCTATCCCGATGAAGTTATTGAGTATATGACACGTGTGCATTATCGCGAATTATTGGAAGAATTATTGAGATGTACTATTTTGAAAGCAGTCACGCTAGGACGAAGAGTGTGATGCGAAATTACTACCCCGAATGAACTGACATATTCGATGGAACAAATTTTCAAGTATGTACACACACATAATCACACGCGTCAATAGGGTAACACTGTATAGGTCGAAAAGAGGGACACCTTGGATAAATTTACCAAATGACAGCTATTATATCTGTTGACATATATGCGTGTTTCGACTCGTTCAATTAAGTTATCGATAGCTTGTCTGAACAGCATTACCTGTTTAACGGGTTATGATCACGTAAGTTTGATAAGCTGTGTCATTGTTAGCATTAACGAGATAATTAGTTATCAAAAATATGCATACATAATACGTACATGTGATAAGACACTCAATAATAGAAGTTACTTCGGTGTTATTGTTATAACAACATTACGTAATAACCACTTATCGACCTATTCATACTTACGCTCATATATAATCTTATATAATGTTGCCTCATCGGTGCTAACTATGTTCTGGAGTTATGGTATACAAATATCTATGACGAAGCTTCCGTTTATGCATGTTCAGACATGCTTTCAATTAAGCTATCGATAGCGTGTCTGAACATCATTAGTTGTTTAACGGGATTTGGAAGAATTATTGGAAGAGCGTACGTTTATAGAGTTATTGTTCTTAGAACGTGATCAGTAAGTGTGCCAATCGGGTATCCACCGATGCCTGCAATGTTTTATTTGCAATAATTGGACATTATAATCTCACGTAAATAACAAGGAGCGTTTATTCATTACCTCTCTATCACGATGAAGTTATTAAGCATCGTGTAGCACTATTTCACCAAAGGTCACATGTTAGACGTACACACGTATACATACGTAATATCAGACTAAACAAAGCTGTTGATATGTTTCTTTCATCTTTTATATGATAGCGCTATATGTTATATACTCGATAGACCTAGGTACAGTCACAATCGCACATAAGCGAAACAAACGCTCTTTATTTAAATAACAGGGAGGCTACTCTAACACTCTTAGTTTTTCCAACAAAATAGTTATCAAATTCGATCACCAATAGAACTGTCTGTGAAACAACGATGACTTATAACAATCTTTAACTTATTTATCAATCTATGCTAGAACATGGCCGCAACAAAATCATGACCATAACAAAAAACATCACCTTACCATTACGCATGAATATAAATTTACCATGCGTAAATATTGTCAGATTATCGTCTGATGAGCAAATCCTATGTTTACATTATACTTAATCTCAGGTATGACTAGAATTGTATCATGTGTGCACATGACATCATTAGAAGGGGCAATACACTCAAGGAGTTAAAGTGACACGAAACAAGGGACGTGATGCAATATTGGTGTTTGAATATTAAAGGAACACAAGACACTCTAAAGGGACACAAGACACTCATTATGAATGAATGTTAACAATACAAGCACAGTGGTTGAAAGTTAAAATGACACAGAACAATATTTAAAGTTCAAATTTTCGGGCACTTAATGCGCCTTTTATCATTATGTATTGTTTCTCACTCTACAATTCCCAATAATCCACTCACTCTCTCCCCGCTTATAGATATATAACGAAAACGAGAATATCATGTTGATGAAGTTTATTGAAATTTAATTGTCCGAATTGTCATCACTTTCGTCAGAAGTGTCATTTGTTTCGTCCATGAATTTTTCTAGCATCGGTTTGTACTTTAATATTGACATTTTCAATGCATCACATTCTCCATAACCATTATTCAAATATTTGTCGACTTTATCCATGACTCTGTTGTGCAGAGTCCCATTGCGCAGCTGCAGATACGTACATATTGTCATAGCATAACCAGTCATAAATTTCTTCATATCTTTACTTTTAGGGTCCTTGTCAGCTTGTACTCTTGCTTCTGTTTCTTTCGAGCCATTTTCCTTATACGAGTCCACTATATCACTCCATTCCTCACGTGTTTTATCTCTACTCTCATCACACAAACTTTTGAAGTATTCATCTTCATTCAATTTAATTTTCTTATTCTGACTATCATCCGTGTCCTCAGTTAATTTTCGTTTTAACTTATTTTCTTGACACCAGTTTTTTACGTGTCTCTGAACATCATAATGATCTTCGAACAAAAGCCCGCAGTCATTACAAGGGTACGACATGTCTTCTCGAATGTCTATGTTTTGACGGTTCTTCTTATTAATTTCATCGAGCTCACCAGGTGGCCTTATGTCGTTAGTATAGTCATTATGTTGACCCTGGGGCACAATATAATTATATGCTATGCCCTTCTGTTGACCAGGGAGTTCTCTGTCATCGTATTTCATCGCATTCTGTTGACCCTGGGTCTCAGTGTCTTTTGTATGTTTTTTCATCCCATTCTGTTCATCTGTGTGTTCTCTGTCTTTTTGGAGATTATATTTCATGCCATTCCATTCACCCATATGTTGGTTCGTGTCCTCTTTTAGTACATTCTGTCGCAGACGTAATGTGTCCGGTGTTGCGGCTTTTAAATCCACCAGTAGGTAACCGTGCGGTTCACTCATCGCTTCCGAAAACTCTTGAACCATACGCTGAGGACATTCAGGATACATCTGTCTTGATAATGTTGAAATTAATCCCTTGTCGATTGGGTTATTGAACAATACCAAATATTGACAATTTCGTCGTTGCGTTGGATCTTTGTTGTAGTAGAAATTCTGGTTCAAACTTATCAAAGATAAGTTCAAATGGTGACTTCCTTCGGAATGCAAATCATTAACTCTCTGGTCTTTTGATGAAGTTTGCATCAAGTCATCGAGTATAAGTAGATTTTTATACCGGGGGTTGATAAGAGAATCCAAGTTTGCTGGTATTCCTCGTATAAAGTTGACCTGAGGGGTGACGGTATACTTTATTTCGTCATATAGGGGCTGCCAATATTTATAAAACCATATTATTCTGTCAGGTGCGGGTGATATTTTTGAGGCAGACTTTTGTAGCAAGGTTTTCACGAAGTATGTCTTACCACTAGATGTCGGTCCACTTACACATGCCGTGAATGGATGCTTGAAAATAAAATCTTCTTGGACATTGGCCATTGGATCATCAAAGCAGGATGTTAAGTCGCTTTGTTGATGTTTCCCCTGCTGGTGTTGTAGTATCTGGTGTTGCTGTAATGGCTGTTGTTGTGGCTGATGATGCTGCTGCCTGTTGCTGCTACTGTTTGTTGCTGATTCTTGGTGCTGCTGCTGTGGGTGTCGGTTAACAAACTCAGTGTGCTTAGATTGTACATGTCTTATCAAATCATGGTTCCGCACATACTCACTAGAGCAAATTGAACACTGGTGCTTCATTTATACTACACTAAAATGTCTCGGTATATGGATTTCCTTTATACAAATGTTCCTTATAACCTAAAATGTGTCCTGTCCGTATGTTTGATAACTTTATGTAGATGAAATAGTCTGCCGGAGAAGCACTGTGTAGACGGGGAATCAACAGGTCTTGTCGGTAAGAGAGTCAGACGAGAAGTGAAGTCTCGGCTATTAAAACATAGTAATGCGATAGCGAACATCAAACGAGTCTGGACACGCATATCTGTCAAAAGATACAATAGCCGTCATTGGTCAATCTATCCTCGGTATCACTTTTCGATTTACAAAATCAATTTCACCGAGAGGTTCCCTCGTCATTGGTAGTGATTGGTAGTGACGTAATTGCGGCGTTTTGCGGTATTTTACTGCGGCGGCGGCGGCGCCGGCGCCGGCGCCGCCGCAGTAAAATACCGCAAAACGCCGCAATTACGTCACTACCAATGACGAGGGAACCTCTCGGTGAAATTGATTTTGTAAATCGAAAAGTGGTACCGAGGATAGATTGACCAATGACGGCTATTGTATCTTTTGACAGATATGCGTGTCCAGACTCGTTTGATGTTCGCTATCGCATTACTATGTTTTAATAGCCGAGACTTCACTTCTCGTCTGACTCTCTTACCGACAAGACCTGTTGATTCCCCGTCTACACAGTGCTTCTCCGGCAGACTATTTCATCTACATAAAGTTATCAAACATACGGACAGGAGATATTTTAGGTTATAAGGAACATTTGTATAAAGGAAATCCATATACCGAGACATTTTAGTCAAGTATAAATGAAGCACCAGTGTTCAATTTGCTCTAGTGAGTATGTGCGGAACCATGATTTGATAAGACATGTACAATCTAAGCACACTGAGTTTGTTAACCGACACCCACAGCAGCAGCACCAAGCATCAGCAACAAACAGTAGCAGCAACAGGCAGCAGCATCATCAGCCACAACAACAGCCATTACAGCAACACCAGATACTACAACACCAGCAGGGGAAACATCAACAAAGCGACTTAACATCCTGCTTTGATGATCCAATGGCCAATGTCCAAGAAGATTTTATTTTCAAGCATCCATTCACGGCATGTGTAAGTGGACCGACATCTAGTGGTAAGACATACTTCGTGAAAACCTTGCTACAAAAGTCTGCCTCAAAAATATCACCCGCACCTGACAGAATAATATGGTTTTATAAATATTGGCAGCCCCTATATGACGAAATAAAGTATACCGTCACCCCTCAGGTCAACTTTATACGAGGAATACCAGCAAACTTGGATTCTCTTATCAACCCCCGGTATAAAAATCTAGTTATACTCGATGACTTGATGCAAACTTCATCAAAAGACCAGAGCGTTAATGATTTGCATTCCGAAGGAAGTCACTATTTGAACTTATCTTTGATAAGTTTGAACCATAATTTCTACTACAACAAAGATCCAATGCAACGACGAAATTGTCAATATTTGGTATTGTTCAATAACCCAATCGACAAGGGATTAATTTCAACATTATCAAGACAGATGTATCCTGAATGTCCTCAGCGTATGGTTCGAGAGTTTTCGGAAGCGACGAGTGAACCGTACGGTTACCTACTGGTGGATTTAAAATCAATTTCACTGAGAGGTTCCCTCGTCATTGGTAGTGACGTAATTGCGGCGTTTTGCGCTATTTTACTGGGGCGGCGCCGCCGCCGCCGCCGCCGCAGTAAAATACCGCAAAACGCCGCAATTACGTCACTACCAATCACTACCAATGACGAGGGAACCTCTCGGTGAAATTGATTTTGTAAATCGAAAAGTGATACCGAGGATAGATTGACCAATGACGGCTATTGTATCTTTTGACAGATATGCGTGTCCAGACTCGTTTGATGTTCGCTATCGCATTACTATGTTTTAATAGCCGAGACTTCACTTCTCGTCTGACTCTCTTACCGACAAGACCTGTTGATTCCCCGTCTACACAGTGCTTCTCCGGCAGACTATTTCATCTACATAAAGTTATCAAACATACGGACAGGACATATTTTAGGTTATAAGGAACATTTGTATAAAGGAAATCCATATACCGAGACATTTTAGTGTAGTATAAATGAAGCACCAGTGTTCAATTTGCTCTAGTGAGTATGTGCGGAACCATGATTTGATAAGACATGTACAATCTAAGCACACTGAGTTTGTTAACCGACACCCACAGCAGCAGCACCAAGCATCAGCAACAAACAGTAGCAGCAACAGGCAGCAGCATCATCAGCCACAACAACAGCCATTACAGCAACACCAGATACTACAACACCAGCAGGGGAAACATCAACAAAGCGACTTAACATCCTGCTTTGATGATCCAATGGCCAATGTCCAAGAAGATTTTATTTTCAAGCATCCATTCACGGCATGTGTAAGTGGACCGACATCTAGTGGTAAGACATACTTCGTGAAAACCTTGCTACAAAAGTCTGCCTTAAAAATATCACCCGCACCTGACAGAATAATATGGTTTTATAAATATTGGCAGCCCCTATATGATGAAATAAAGTATACCGTCACCCCTCAGGTCAACTTTATACGAGGAATACCAGCAAACTTGGATTCTCTTATCAACCCCCGGTATAAAAATCTACTTATACTCGATGACTTGATGCAAACTTCATCAAAAGACCAGAGAGTTAATGATTTGCATTCCGAAGGAAGTCACCATTTGAACTTATCTTTGATAAGTTTGAACCAGAATTTCTACTACAACAAAGATCCAACGCAACGACGAAATTGTCAATATTTGGTATTGTTCAATAACCCAATCGACAAGGGATTAATTTCAACATTATCAAGACAGATGTATCCTGAATGTCCTCAGCGTATGGTTCGAGAGTTTTCGGAAGCGACGAGTGAACCGCACGGTTACCTACTGGTGGATTTAAAAGCCGCAACACCGGACACATTACGTCTGCGACAGAATGTACTAAAAGAGGACACGAACCAACATATGGGTGAATGGAATGGCATGAAATATAATCTCCAAAAAGACAGAGAACACACAGATGAACAGAATGGGATGAAAAAACATACAAAAGACACTGAGACCCAGGGTCAACAGAATGCGATGAAATACGATGACAGAGAACTCCCTGGTCAACAGAAGGGCATAGCATATAATTATATTGTGCCCCAGGGTCAATATAATGACTATACTATCGACATAAGGCCACCTGGTGAGCTCGATGAAATTAATAAGAAGAACCGTCAAAACATAGACATTCGAGAAGACATGTCGTACCCTTGTAATGACTGCGGGCTTTTGTTCGAAGATCATTATGATGTTCAGAGACACGTAAAAAACTGGTGTCAAGAAATTAAGTTAAAACGAAAATTAACTGAGGACACGGATGATAGTCAGAATAAGAAAATTAAATTGAATGAAGATGAATACTTCAAAAGTTTGTGTGATGAGAGTAGAGATAAAACACGTGAGGAATGGAGTGATATAGTGGACACGTATAAGGAAAATGGCTCGAAAGAAACAGAAGCAAGAGTACAAGCTGACAAGGACGTTAAAAGTAAAGATATGAAGCAATTTATGACTGGTTATGCTATGACAATATTTACGTATCTGCAGCTGCGCAATGGGACTCTGCACAACAGTCATGGATAAAGTCGACAAATATTTGAATAATGGTTATGGAGAATGTGATGCATTGAAAATGTCAATATTAAAGTACAGACCGATGCTAGAAAAATTCATGGACGAAACAAATGACACTTCTGACGAAAGTGATGACAATTCGGACGATTAAATTTCAATAAACTTCATCAACATGATATTCTCGTTTTCGTTATATATCTATAAGCGGGGAGAGAGTGAGTGGATTATTGGGAATTGTAGAGTGAGAAACAATACGTAATGATAAAAGGCGCATTATGTGCCCGAAAATTTGAACTTTAAATATTGTTCTGTGTCATTTTAACTTTCAACCACTGCGCTTGTATTGTTAACATTCATTCATAATGAGTGTCTTGTGTCCCTTTAGAGTGTCTTGTGTTCCTTTAATATTCAAACACCAATATTGCATCACGTCCCTTGTTTCGTGTCACTTTAACTCCTTGAGTGTATTGCCCCTTCTAATGATGTCATGTGCACACATGATACAATTCTAGTCATACCTGAGATTAAGTATAATGTAAACATAGGATTTGCTCATCAGACGATAATCTGACAATATTTACGCATGGTAAATTTATATTCATGCGTAATGGTAAGGTAATGTTTTTTGTTATGGTCATGATTTTGTTGCAGCCATGTTCTAGCATAGATCGATAAATAAGTTAAAGATTGTTATAAGTCATCGTTGTTTCACAGACAGTTCTATTGGTGATCGAATTTGATAACTATTTTGTTGGAAAAACTAAGAGTGTTAGAGTAGCCTCCCTGTTATTTAAATAAAGAGCGTTTGTTTCGCTTATGTGCGATTGTGACTGTAACTAGGTCTATCGAGTATATAACATATAGCGCTATCATATAAAAGATGAAAGAAACATATCAACAGCTTTGTTTAGTCTGATATTACGTATGTATACGTGTGTACGTCTAACATGTGACCTTTGGTGAAATAGTGCTACACGATGCTTAATAACTTCATCGTGATAGAGAGGTAATGAATAAACGCTCCTTGTTATTTACGTGAGATTATAATGTCCAATTATTGCAAATAAAACATTGCAGGCATCGGTGGATACCCGATTGGCACACTTACTGATCACGTTCTAAGAACAATAACTCTATAAACGTACGCTCTTCCAATAATTCTTCCAAATCCCGTTAAACAACTAATGATGTTCAGACACGCTATCGATAGCTTAATTGAAAGCGTGTCTGAACATGCATAAAAGGAAGCTTCGTCATAGATATTTGTATACCATAACTCCAGAACATAGTTAGCACCGATGAGGCAACATTATATAAGATTATATATGAGCGTAAGTATGAATAGGTCGATAAGTGGTTATTACGTAATGTTGTTATAACAATAACACCGAAGTAACTTCTATTATTGAGTGTCTTATCACATGTACGTATTATGTATGCATATTTTTGATAACTAATTATCTCGTTAATGCTAACAATGACACAGCTTATCAAACTTACGTGATCATAACCCGTTAAACAGGTAATGATGTTCAGACAAGCTATCGATAACTTAATTGAACGAGTCGAAACACGCATAGATGTCAACAGATATAATAGCAGTCATTTGGTAAATTTATCCAAGGTGTTCCTCTTTTCGACCTATACAGTGTTACCCTATTGACGCGTGTGATTATGTGTGTGTGCATACTTGAAAATTTGTTCCATCGAATATGTCAGTTCATTCGGGGTAGTAATTTCGCATCACACTCTTCGTCCTAGCGTGACTGCTTTCAATATAGTACAACATCTCAATAATTCTTCCAATAATTCGCGATAATGCACACGTGTCATATACCCAATAACTTCATCGGGATAGAGAAGTAAAGAATAAACGCTCTTTAATATTTATGTAAGAGTAATGGCGTCAAATTATTTCAGGTATTGTGGAGACAATTATATGATGTAATAGACGAGACTGCGTCTGATGATAAACACTGGAATGTATGCATTCATACCTATAGTGTCAATGGCCAAGATTACAGCGACTCGGACCAGTCCATACACATATAATTGGTATAAAGCTATTTCTAAACTTCGATTAATAAAATTAACAGAGTTTCATGAAAAATATTTAAAATTTGTTTGAACAAAAATAGTTGGCCAATAACAAAAGATATTAAAAAGATATTACACGCAACGCAAATAATTTAAAAACATTCGACATTTAATAGTCGGCCGATATTTGGGTAAGAGACCGAAAACTCGTTATAAATTTTTTAGATTTAAAAAAAAAAAAATTTGAACATTTTGGAAAAACAAAAATTAGGTTTTTTTTTTTTTTTTTGAATATTTTAGTACCAACAATTTTACCGCCAAAAAATCTATTTTTAGATGTGGAGTCAACGAGCCTCCTGTACTACTGTTGATGTTAGGAAAAATAATCTGTATCATGTTTTATTTATTTATTTATTTTTGCAAAATAGTTAATAAAATATATACAAGGAGATAACAGACATAACACATACACGACAATAGTTTAACAAAAAGCTCTATGGCGAACTAATTCAGCGATAGAATCCAATTATTCTAGAATGCCAATCTGGTTTTCACTGAATACTCTCTTGAAATGTCGAAGATATGGATATCAAAGGCTGAATAATTAATATTATCAAACGGAACGCTCTTTTTGGTCTGGCGTTTTTTTTTTTTTTTCGAAGAATGGACGCTCTTTATAAGAATGTGTGTATGATACCTGCAGTACAGGTAATAATAAGAAAATGCATGAGTCGTATCTGGTCGGAATCAGCTTGATGATTGTGTTGATTCTTGGTAGAACAATCTATGTCGTTCTTTGTGTTGATGGGGGCACCACACTCATTCTTACAATACACCCAGTGGACATTTTCGGATCGACGTGATTTGATGCGAAATTTGAAGTCGTTGAATCCCATGCAGGTTCTTACCTCCTCGACGTTTGGGTGAATAATACATTTACTCAAGAACTTACTGCGACGAAGATAGGAAATTGAATATTATCAACTTTGGAGAGACATAGGGTGTTTATAACTCAATACGAATCGTTACTCCTTCGTGCTGTTTGTAAATATTGACGTTTATAGTGAAGACTCCGTGCATCCGGATTGTGCGTTGCGGTGGCCCTGGTTAGCGTAGGTTTGTTTTCCATAAACAAGTTGTTTTCGAGAAAGCTGCCCTTTTTCTGTATTAACACCGATGATAGGCCGTGATAACATCGAGAAAGCTGTATTTTTCTATATTAACACCGATGATAGGCGCAACGAATGAAACAATCCTTGATGTTGACTTGACTTGAAACGTATTTTATTTGCAAATAATACAAAAGGGATTGGGACAAAGTTTTTCTAAACTTATGAAGCCCCTCTCACAATACAGTCGATTTAGATACAAAATGTTTACAAGATGACAGCTGAACATATTTACATGCATGATTTATGGTTATTTTATGGTGATTGATGTAGTGCCTTCCAGAGCATATTGCTATGTGGATTATGGCTGGTTTGGTAGCTATAACATTTGGTGGGGTTTGTGTGATTTTTGTTCGTTTTAACTAATGTTGGAGCAGGGTTTTGTGCAAAGGGGTATTTTCTTCATATATATATGTTAGTCAAGTGTTAGTCAGCTACTCTGGAAGACAGTACCGGCACGTGCAGTAGATCAAGGTAATAGAGAACTGGTGATTGAGTGGGGGGAGTATAGGTCCATAAGTGTGGAGCCAGTAGATTACTAAACTGCGTATAGTTCCTATATTTACCGGTGTACTTAGACAATTTGTAGTCCTTCCTTGTGAATGTATTTGGTTTTTAATTCAGTTATCGAAACGCTTTGTTGCTACAATATATTGATGCATTATATCGAACAGTTTCTTATTACTTTGGGACGAGATATATGGTATTCCGAATAGAATTTCGTTTATATTGAGAATTTGAAGGCTTTCGCGAGTCAATTTATCAGCGAGGACGGCTCGCGAGGACTGATACAAGGGGCAACTAAAGAAAAAATGAAAGGCATCTTCGGATGGATTTCCACAGAAGCACAAAAGGCTATATATATCGGAGATATAATTGTTAAACATATCAGAGCGGAGTTCGCTACATCTGTTTCGGGTGCGACAGTGTAGCATTAACTATATATAAACTCGGCGTATATGGCATTTAATATGCATACATATGTACATAATTCTCAGGGACGTTGCTAGGTAATTTCCATTGCGGGGTGTCCACCTTGAAATTTCAAAACCCCTATATGTTCCAGAAATTCCACACGATTTGCACCCCTCCCCGTGGATTGGAACTTTCCAACTGGTACCTCAAAATTTCCAACTGTTGGACATTTACAATCTTATAAGGTTCGAAAATGTTCAAAGTGACGTGAAACACTCCGGTACAGGGTGATCAAATAGAAATGGAGAATAATCTTGTTCAAAGCAGTTCAAAACTGATGGATATTTCAGGTTTTGACAAAAGTATTAAAATACACTGCTGTTGATCTTAAAACAACAAATTCATGACTATAATTACTGGTTGGAAAATGTCCAACGAATGTTGTGCCAGGTATAAAATTTTCAACATATATGCTGATATATGAACATTTTTACCAAATCCCCCCTTGTCCCTGTTAATTATTGCCTTTTAACTTGCGATGGACCGTATACTGCGCATTAATGCTGACTAATGCAGAATATAAAACACGAGATGTGTCATCACAATAAATTAAGCAAAAAATAAGACCTTTATTGCCCGCTAACCTATTGGCGAGTATGGCGACACAATCGGCGTTTTGTTACGCGTTTTATCACCACCCATCCTGGATCATCAATCAGGGTATGTCATGCAGGTTAGTTGGTCATTGCATAAGAATAGCTCGAACTGGTAGCATATAATTGATTTAACACAGTGAAACAACGACTGTCATACCGTGCGAGTTTATTTTTGTTATTGTGTATATTTATAGAAATGGCAAAATGTCTTTAGGCTGATTGAGGCCGCGTAATGGGTTCACACACCCATCGACAACCTCAAATTTTTACAGGTGAATAAGACTCAAATCAAATCAAATGTTTTATTAAATCATAAGACATAAGCATAAGTCACATTTATGTGACATAAAACTAAGAGGTCATATAACAATAATCTTGAATCAAGGAACTGACGTCGGTGACACCATGTAGTCACTAATTTTAAACATTATAGTGTAGGGTGATTGAATAGAGACCTTTCGCAAGATCACTATTACAATTACGGATAGGATGTGTTGTCCTAGCAAGGTGGACACCATCACAACTTACAAATTGGTGAGACGACATATGCCCCACGTTATTCAGTTACACATATATTTGATGGACAAAAGTAATATGTGTCTCTTTCAGATCCCATGTTCTTATCCGTGTGTTATACACTATACGGATAAAGTTAGAGCGTCACCAAGCAGGACCCGTGGCACATCCATGACACATCTGCATATAACTAAACTGCGTGGGTATATTTCGCCTCACAGAAGACCCCAGTACGTAAAGATCGAATCAGAGGCCGTATAATCGCCAGATATTATTCATATATAACCGTAATGGTGATTTTGAGAAAAGTCTCTATTATTCAGAATCAGATTCATTTATTTACCATTCGCCATATATAGATGAGGCATAACAGGCATTTACATTATATCAAGTATGATGTATAAAGGTATGAAACATACAATACAGATAATAATACATGTAGCTCAAAATAAGGTGCAGTAACAATGCATTGTATATGGGATAATTAATTATGCATGTATCAAAGAAAAATTCAGGGATGTAGTTACATGTACATGTCTTAAAGAAAATGTCGGGGGTTTGGGGATTACATATTTCCAAAATTTTTTTAAGTGTTGTTACCTGTATCAAGGAAAATGTCGGGGTGGGGTATAGTTAAAATTCGGATTGCCATAGATATTGGTTAAGATAAGATAAGTTTATTGACAATTACACCCACACGGGGCCGATGTCACAACATAAATAACAATATAAATATAGAGACCTTTCGCAAGATCACTATTACAATTACGGATAGGATGTGTTGTCCTAGCAAGGTGGACACCATCACAACTTACAAAACGTGGACACCATCACAACTTACAAAACGTACTCGCCAATAGGTTAGCGGGCAATAAAGGTCTTATTATTTGCTTAATTTATTGTGATGACACATCTCGTGTTTTATATATATACAATAAGTATACTAAATTGTAATCAGAATTAAAATGGAAAAAAATTCATGTTTGTTGTTGAAAATCTGGTGTTTCAGACCTTTTGTGGAAAAAGAGACGGACCATGTTACAGATGATATTGCATGTTTCTGTTTTGTCATTTCGCAGTATGAAATTGAATTTTTGGGCATCAGTCATATTAATAAACTTGTGATTTACTTTATTTATTTCGTCAAAGAAACGGAGACGAATGCTTTTGTAAATAGGACATTTTAAAATAAAATGTTCCTCGGTTTCCGTTTCCAATCCACACTTTCTGCATATTCTCTTGTCTACTGGAATCTTCGGTTGTTTATGGCGCCCTTTTTCAATTTCTAGAGTATGATTGCTAATCCGCAATTTGCTGAAGATCTTTCTTACTTCGATATTTTTTACTATGTCCAAATATGGCTCCAATCGGTAATAACTTATTATTTCTCTATACACCCTCAATTTGTTCTTACCTGATGGTTTTTCATCGTTATATATATCTCTTCTGAAACACGACACATGGTCAACCTTGAAACTATCACAAATAGTGTGTTGAATTTTCTTCAAATACTGATCAGTTTTATCAATAATTTCCGTGAGTTTTGGAATGTCAAAGTTAAAGGACCACTTATTTGGGATTATGCGGTCATCGGACATTGTGGCTGATTTATGAACGAGGGAATGTTTTTCTGCAGTCGATATTTTTAACGCATATTTAGTAGCACGAGATAAGAGGCTTCATAAACAACGGGGTATCTACCAAGCTCAGCACGTACCGCGTGATTTGATGCTTTCCTTGTTACTCCAAGTGCTCGTTTGAAAAAAATTGAGATGAGACGATTCACATGGCGCAGTATCTATATTGTTGAGGTTGATATCAGAGGCCCATATTTCACAACCATATAGTGTAATGGGTTTAATGAGTTTATCATACAGTTTGATCCACAAATTAATTGAGAATATATCGTGTTGTTGTAGTGTTGTAGTTATGTTATGTTGGGCGGTGGTCGGTATAGTACAATTTTATCGTGGTAACGAAGTAACTTCACAGTTGGGCCTCAGGAATGTTTCAATATATTTGGGGCCTTTTTATGAATATAGCAAATTTCAGCGTCGTCCGCTCATTAGTAGAGTTAAATAATTGTTTCAGCTTAAAAGTTTTGGGTCGTCTGTAATAATATAAGGTTTGATAAATTGTTCCCTGATAATATTCAGTTCAGTAATTGCGGCTATGAGCTGGTGGGTGGGTCGACCAGCGACGACCCACTCTGTGTATTTAGGCTCGCATAAATTCTCATAATCAGTGAATTTTACAAAAAAAATTGTATTAATAATTTGCCCTATATTGTATAATTTATTTGACCGAATAAGGCATAGAGGTAAGAAAAGTCGCCTTAGTGATTCTGTTATCCACAATTAAATATATGGTCATTGTCGCATTGTATCGTGCAAAAATAAACCCGGGATCTCTTAAACGTGCAAAAAGACCAGGCAATTCTTTAAGGATTGGCCATTTATAAATGGGTCGAATGCCGATCGTGACTAATGTACAACAGGTTCGGATATCACGTTAACTATATATATATATATATATATATATATATATATATATATATATATATATACTGGTCATTTCACAAGTGTACCAATATGAAAATGCTGGGTATGCACATCAGTAATTAAACCGACATGGCCCATTCGAGCTTAAAAATTATGTCTACGTAATTTGGACGGAGGTACAAAATAGATTGACAAATACATGAAATATTGACGTCACAGCCATTTTCCAGCTCTTTTCAATTTTTAGCACAAAAGTGAAACAAACGCTCTCAATTTCTACCATATCAGGAATAGACTAAAATGGAACGCTCTGTTCTGTTCCATGCCGCGCAAATGGCTGTATTTTGTTTGGGACCCAAACATTGTGTTCATAGTTGTATTTTTTATAACATCAATGCGTTTTTCTGGGATATAAAATGCTCGTAGAAAGGTATTTATCGACCTACTTCGATACCGGGAAAAATTCAAAAGCGAATATTATTAGGTGTATTTTGGAGCACAAACCGTCAAGTGGCTTTAATGGGATGCAAATGGAAATTCCAAACTGGACACCCACTAACAGAGACCCTATACAGCCATATATATCCCCGCAGGGTTGAAAGTAACAAAGCATTTAATGACTATCTGTTTTCATACTCATATAAAAATTATATATCGGAATGTTCATTCTATTGTTGTCTGTATGATACGGTCACCATTCAATATATCATATGTACAGGAGATGGCTTAAGATAAGCACTATGCTTACTGCCAAATCCCATTATAACAATCAATATCTTTCATCATCATACCGTGAACTTTGTACATGTACATTATATTGGTTAAAATAAAATATGTTTAAACTAAAATTATATACACATACATGTACTATCTGTTCAAATACTTTTCATACTTTTCGAATACTTTTCATATTTGTAAATGTATACCTAAATGTATAGGCAGGCTACCACGCATGTGCCATGCAATATCCTATTTAATTTATTTTAATTGTAATAAATTTTCTCATTCTGTATTGTATGTCACTGAACGACGATGAGTTATCCAAGAAATTGAATTCGTAGCACTGACCTCATTTTACTTGACCTTTTTATTCAGAGTTCAAGATATCGATAACTTTTTTGTTCGGAATGACCGGTGGTGACACTATGTTAGTTAACATTTTCATTAGTTAGACCATAAAGCACACAACCGTGATAATTGGATTTAGTAAGGGCATTCGGTCAGTTAGCTGCTATTAGATCACATTTATCGCCCGTAATATAATGTGATCTCATAGGCCACACATTCAATTGCCTTTTATATTGACACACTGGGGCGTTCAAAGTACATTAGCCAGCGGCGTTGACCAATATTTCACAATTGAAGTTTTATTTTACCGAAGAGACCTTTCTCATTTGTATCACAGATGAACGAAATATGTCACCAAACATAATACCACGTTACTCATCAGGTTTTCAATAATAAAAGTATAAACAGTTGGTTTTGTATTACGTAAATTTATTTTTAGTCCAATGATACACAACTTGACGCAAGTTTTGCGAACAGTTTCACATATGAAAGAATTGTAGTCTGTTAACGCTATTACATACTAAACCAATTATAAATGGTTACCAACCAGCTTCTTTGTGCCGTAACATAAACAAAATCCAATCAAACCAATTAGGAAAGGCCTAAATATATACCTTATGAAGATTATTATTCACACATCTACCCCAACCTACCAAAAACAAAACAGACGATCCCATTTATGCCCTAACACATTTGACAATAGGTTGTACCACGGGTGCTGACATACTCGCCACGGTCCATATTTTAAACATGGACAGAACTAACATAAAAAACAAAATCGACATTTCCAGATATTCAAATAAGTGTAGATGCGAACATGATTCTGCTCTCGTTTGAAAGTCGTGGTGATGGCGGATATTCATCATAACGTTAATTTTTATCCGATATAACCCGACGTTGGATAACATTTTATGGCAAATGAACAAAAACATAATTGCCAAATAAATAATTAAATGAATAAAGAAATTCTCTTAAACCGAGAATGCAAACAACACTCCGTTTGGAGATATTGTGGTGGTAGACATTCATGCCAAATTTCATTGAGATCCGACAACTGTAGTGGCCGAGATATCTGCTCAGATGGACGGACGGACATATGCATCCATATGTTCGAGTGAATGTATGTATTATAATTAAGTGCGACGTACTGGTGTTTATACGGACAAATTCCCATGCATATAGACTATAAAACCGCTCTTTATGTTTATAATATCAGGAACAAAGTAACATCGACTTGAAACGCTCTTTGCGGGGTTCACGTGAAAACCCGGGCTCCACGTGTAAATGAAGTACGTCTTTTCAATGTAAGTCTGTTATAGAAGAGTAACGGTCCAAAACAGCATAAACCCAACCGAGATATCCCAAGCTGTTGTGCACCGAGAAGACTCAGTCTAATCCACATGTAACAGGTTTTGTCCTGTCATTGCACGCCGAATTGAAGCATAGACTCAAGTTTTGCATAAATCCAGATAAGAACTGCAACACATGTTCAATAAAGAGATTCTCTATATCTGCACAGCGAAACTCTTAGAAGTTCACATATCATTTATATTGCATAGCGTATATGTTTTGGACCATTAAGAATAGTCCAAAACAATGGCTTTCACGCAATCCATTTGAGAATTTAAAATAGGTTGCAGGGGGGGGGTGGGGCAGTAAAAGATTTGCAGGAAGGTATGCCGTTATTTTGCATCTGGCATTTTCGGGAACCACCACCCCCAAACGTGCAAAAAGAAATTATTTTACTCCCAGTTTTTTTACAACCCCCCAAATTTCACTAAATTTGCTCTAAAACCGCATATAACTCTACCGATATCACTCATATGATTGGGAATTATCTCATTTAGTTCAAATAACAGTTTAACCTGTTTCAGAAGCTGTTTTAATTGAAAAGAAATGTTTTATAAATTGCTGATCATCTGTAAACCTAGGTCACTGTGCAGGATACACACAATTTCATAATTTCTAACTATTTCCTGATTAGTCTGTCAACCAGCCCATTATCTAACATATTCCAACTTCTATTATTCTAAACTAGCTGAAAAGGGCTCATTGACAGTCACAATAATGTTCGAGACAGTTGCTCGCTCTTTTTCATGCACACTATGATCTAGGCTTTAGTTACATCAAGACAAATTTATTTATTTCAGTTATACATTTCTCGAAGCTTCTTTCCGAAGGGTGTCGGGAAGGAAAGTTTTCATACCACCGACCCATATGCAACATGCCATAGCTTAATGTCATCTCCACTAACGCCCATATGAGGTCCCAGTAACATACATATGGTGTTTTTGCTGTTATAAATTCTTACAATATGTTTTAAACGGTTACAGATGTCAAATAAGGACACAAAAGGTCTTCAGTAAATAATTTGCATGAGGTTGTAAAAAACGCGTTTTTGCCCCTCGGACCACCCACCCACCCCGGCATACCTTCCTGCTAATTTTTTATTACACCCCCCCCCATGCTTGTTGGTCTCGTTTTTTGGGTATCAAGAACTGCTAGAATGATTAATAAGTTCACAACATAGGCAAATCGCCAACATAGCCATGTATTTTTCAGTCCATTGAACAAAGATGTTTATATGCAGTCTGGTCTGCCCAAGCAGGGGTCAATCAACTGGAAATTGAGATATGGTGGCCAGCTGGACTTTGGTAATGACCATATGAACCCAAGTTCCCATTGATCAAACGTGATGACATGACAATTTTCAAATATAGAAAATTATTAATAGATGGTTGTCTTTCTATAAATGAAATAATTATAAACTTTCTTGATTCAAGAAAAATTAAGACTCTTCTAATGATCATCGGCTATTATATCATGAATGGATATGTAAACTGCACTCGTGGAAAATTTCTATTTTGCAGAAGTATGAATTTGAAAGGATTGCAAGTGGCGGAGGGTGTTGATGCTGATTTCGTGACTTATTTGTTTGTCTCAGGATTTCCAATTTCTAAGACAATGTGTTGGATCGGAGGACTGGCAGGGTGCATGCATGGGTTAGAATTTAGAGCCAGCTGGTCTGTATGTACGTGGCCCACTCAGGGACGTGGCTAGAGGGTCTCCGTTGGGGGTGTCCACCGTGGGAAATTCCAACTGCACCCCCCCCCCCCCCTTGAATCAGAATAAAACAAAAAAACACAAAGTTTTGCATAACTCCATTTGCGACTCCCCCCCCCCCCTTGCACATTAGTGCTCAGGCCTAAATTCCTATATATCCATAAACCATGGTTCTATATTCCCCGTATGAGAACATTGATCATGGTTGTTCGGCCCAGTGTGAGAAAAATTTGAAAACTGTACAAGAAAATCGCAAATCCTAGCATCTAGACTGGCCTCAACTGAAGCTTTCCTATAGTGTTGGAAATTTCAAACCTCATACTCCCCATCAGGTTGGGAAATTATGCAACTGATGAAATGTAGTATAATATTGTTTTGTTAAAATAATTACCAGTTTTTGATTGGCCACAGGGGAGGGACAATGACACACCGGGCCGGCCATGGTTCGGCCCGGTGTGCGAAAATTTTGAAATCTGAACAAGAAAATTTTGAAATCCTAGCATCTAGACTAGCCTCAATCCTTCCTAGAGTTGGAAATTTCAAACCTAACACCCCCACTTAGGTTGGGAAATTTTCAACTGATGACTAATAACAATGTTGACCAAATGTATGACAATATTGTTTTATTAAATTAACTAGCAGTTTTTGACTGGCCACGGGGGAGGGACCAGGACACAAGCTTTCCAAGTGTTGGAAATTTCCAACCTGTCACCCCCCTAAGGTTGGAAAATTTCCAACTGATGACCATTTTAGTCAAAACTTTTGACAAAAAATAGGAAAATATACAAATATTGGTCCAAAAACAATTAATTCCCCCAAAAATTGTTTGAAAATCAAACTACAAGAATATTTTCAACCTATTGTTGGTGTGAAATTTCCAACTAATGTTTTGGCAGGTATGAAATTTCCAACTGTTGAAATTTTTGACCAAAGTTGGGGGAGAGACACCCCAACCCCACCCCCCCTGTCGCCACGTCTCTGAGGCCCGCTCCTATACAAGTCCGCAAGATTAAATTTTATATTGGCGAATCGATCATGGTCCTGCCATTTGACACCCACACTCACACCGCCTTCTCACATGATAATTACGAATCGCGTTAATTGTGTGAATCATATATGTAGCTAGGGGACCGAACTCTCCCTTGTTGCTTGCTATTGGGCGTGCAGACCTTTCTAGATGTCATATCGGGCCAAAGGAAGTCGAGCTTCCTGTCACCTTTTCACCCTCAAGATTGTAGGAGACCGAGCTCTTAAAAAGGACAACAGAATAAATGCATGTTTTATCGACTTGAGAAAAGCATTTGATACTGTATGGAGGGAAGGGCTATTCCACAAACTGGAGAAACAGGGAATAACAGGTAGATAGTTTAGACGTACTGAAAAATATGTATCGGAAAACGTCTTTCTCTAAAAATGGTCCCATAATTCCATAGAAACGACAACCGGAGTAAAACAAGGCTGTACGTTAAGCTCTAATAAGTTTAACCTATATATAAATTATTTGCCGTAAAAATTTACAAACGTATGTGAACCAGTAAAATGGGATATCTAGCGATAGACAGATTGACGTATGCCGATGGTATCGTTCTGCTGTCCACTAGCGAATGAAGACTGCAAAATCGCTTGCATGTTGTCGACTCATATTTCAATAAATGGCGCTTGATGGTGAACACAAACAAATCCAAAGTTTTGGTGTTCAATAAACGCGGACAGAAGTTAAGACATCAGAAATTCAAAATTGGCAAGTCAGAGATATAGATGTTGTTAATGAATATCTACTTGGGAGTCAATATCCATTCAACTGGAAAACTCGACCACACACAATTGACTAATAAGTGACGCAAAAACATTCTTTGCCCTTGAACACAAGCTCCCACTAGCGGAGTTAGACGTACCCACGTGTTGCCAACTATTTTGCAGCACCATTGAGCCAACAGTGCTCTACTGTTCCGAAGTATCGGGACCACAGTACATGCTTAAACATAGGAAACTGTCGACCGGGGAGATCTTTGGAAGTTTTATACAATAGGCCCTACGCCAAGTTCGCTTTATATTTCCACACGCGGATACTTGGACTCACTAAATATACATATATCTCTAATATTGCATGGCACATGTGGCGAACTTGGAGTTTTTTCCAGTTGACATACCATTGATTTTGCGCTCGGTTAAGTTTTGGTTTCATCTCCTTGAACTAGACCGATCAGAGATCGCATCGCAAATTTATCGTTATTTAATTACAACTGAAACATTTACATGGACATCAAGCTTTTCTTCAATCCTCAAACATCTTGGCTTTGGACCGGTATGGGATCTACAGTCTTCTTCTAATAAATCCGCCGTTTTGCGTTCAATGAAAACACAATTACAAGGAATTATGAGGAAATTAAGATGGAAAGCTTTCCTTCTATATATAGAACTGTGAAGCAAATGTAGATTCCAGTTAGAACTGTACCTTAAATGGTAACAGATCCGAACTTGCTAAGTTCACATAACTTTGAGTGTTCAATAAACGCGGACACGTTTAGAGCCAATAGTGTTCTACTGTTCCGAAGTTTCGGGACCACATGCAGTACATGCTTAAATATAGGAAACTGTCGACCGGGGAGATCTTTGGAAGACTTATACGACAATAGGCCTTACGCCAAGTTCGCTTTACATTTCCACACGCGGATACTTGGACTCACTAAATATATACTTGTATTTCTAATATTGGCACATGATTGTGGCGAACTTGGGAGTTTTTTTTCCAGTTGACATACCATTGATTTTGCGCTCGGTTAAGTTTTGGTTTCATCTCCTTGAACTAGACCGATCAGAGATCGCATCGCAAATTTATCGTTATTTAATTACAGCTGAAACATCCACATGGACATCAAGCTTTTCTTCAATCCTCAAACATCTTGTTGGACCGGTATGGGATCTACAGTCTTCTTCTAATAAATCCGCCGTTTTGCATTCAATGAAAACACAATTACAAGGAATTACGAGGAAAGCTGGTTTCCTTCTATACAGAACTGTGAAGCAAATGTAGATTCCAGTTAGAACCGTACCTTAAATGGTAACAGATCCGAACTTGCTAAGTTCACACAACTTTGAGTGAGCTCGCATAAATTAGCTGTGGAAACGGACACACACGTGAAAAAGAAACGAAACGACAATAGTGCTAATTCGGACCGGGATTCGCGGGAATGCACGCTCCGTGGAGGACGAAATCCATTTTCTGTTATAATGCAAAGTGTACAAAAGGGTTGCAGCATGGTCTTCACGAGCGCATGAATCGTGCACTTCGGAACTCGAGAATTTAGCGTGGGTGGTCAATGATTATCGTTAACACTGTGGCCTATGGAAAACATTTAGTTACTTCTACCCTAAGCACAGAAATCGAATTTTTCGAATTTCGACCTATGATAGAGAAACATGGTGAAAAATGACATCTTTGTGGTCTGATTTGCGAATCATACATAGTTAGTCCTTACATTACACCAGAATTAGGATTTTATTGCCGTTTTTCAGGACGTGAGGGATATTTGCACCTAATACCCTTAGTGATATTTTCACTTACTTATCGCTATTCTGTATCTGGTGTGCCACTTTAAGAGAGAAATCACCTCACATTGATATCTTCATCTATTTGTGGACATCTGACCATCAGCATAAACTAGATGCCTCGAGTATTTTTAACCATGCAGCTGCCAACTTGTTGACCGTGTGGAAATTCCCATCTTTCTGGTGCAAGGGGGTGTAAAAATCTGACTATTTATTCAGAAACCCGGGCAGTTTTGGTCAACTAAGCATACCATCTTAAACATGATTTCTCTGTGCTGCTATATGCATGCGCGTCATGCCCATTAAAGGCATCTTCTGCTCGTTTAATTAATTTTACCAAAATTTCCAAATATTTTGAGATTTTTCCCAAATATAGCATATCTCGGCATGAGAGGACCCCGAGACACCCATAATTTTTTATGTTGAACTGCAGGCGGTACTGATCAATTTCCAACTATTAATTCTTTTATTTAGGAAAGGACGTTTCCATCGTTGGCAACGGCATGGACAAATTTCCACCAAAATTTCCCCAGTAGATGAACCATCTTCAGATACAGTTGGATTAATATAATCAAGATTGCTGGAGAATGAGAACAAAGAGATGTATAAAATCAGTTTTATTTAGCAAAGATATGACCAAGTTTCACACAGAGGTATAGTGGGGATTACGTTGGGTCATTTTTTGCACATCGCTTGAGGTTAGAATGAACTAAATAAGTAGAATTACGTCCCTTTCGTTTTTACAGGGTATCTCGGATACGAGTTAAAAAATTATGGCGCGCGATTGGAGTATAATGTGTCAAATAAAATTACAGATTCAAGAAATATAATATCCATAGCATGTAAAAAAAAGTGGGCGTTTCCTAGTCTGAAATGCGTTCGTGTCCAAACAATGGCTGGAGATTGTGGCTGCGTATTGGCTTTCGTCAAACTGTCAAATTCTGTGCAAAAGCGGGGTAGTGTGGAAAACGTATGTTGATTTTTGAAAAAGGTATGACTCGAAAGGTACCCCTCTGTGCGAACAGACGCCGAAATAGTTGGTCTTCAAGAACGCATGCATCGTGCACTTCGGAACTCGAGAAATTGGCATCAACACTATGGCCTATGGAAAACATTTAGTTCCCTCTAACACCAAACACCGTGTCATATAGTTGTATTTTTATGACTTCAATGCGTCTTTGTGGGACATATATTGCACGTGGAAAGGTGGTTCGAGTATTATCGACCTATTTCGATACCGGGAAAAATTCGAAAGCGAAAATTATTAGGTGTATTTTGGAGCGCAAACCGCCGTGTGGTTTTATTTCTTATTATATTAGGAAACCGAGATTATTACTTTTAATTACATCTCAATTGAAAAGTATCATCCTGCAATGCAAATTCATTTTGGGTCGGAAATATCGTTAGATATTAAAAGTAATTCTATTATTTCTTCATCCCACCAAGTAGACCAGCTATTCAGTTTGTAGAGTTATCAAGATATAAATAGAGCTTAAATGTCACGTGTTCAGAACAGTCTCGCACAACTTGTCTTTGAAAAACGGGGTAAAGATTTGTCACTATCGGAGTCTCTTTCGATGGAAGGGAGATCACTCCAAACCATAGAATCCGAATTTCTCTCTTTGCATTTTGGGTTACACACCTTTACAAACAGCTAATTTATTTCCATTGGCGACAGGTGTCAACTGCACACCCCGTCGGCGATGGGTTGAGCCTATTTGAACTTCATTGGTCAATTGTCTCTTTGAACGTCATCCGTTGCACCATTCCGTGACAACAAACGCGCCCTTTACGGCCGGTATTTAAAAAAAAACTAATATCCCGCATTTCAAAAACATATTTACCCCGCGACCCCTCCCATAACTTCGGGACACCATCATGCAGTCTCTTCCTGACCATATAAACAAATTTATCACCATATTTACGTAAGTTCTGGTTTTCTGTTCCCGCCCAGGGAATTTTCCCTCAAAGATAACCAACCAATCAGTATTAATGCTGGCTCAAGACAACACAAATTCAAGAAGCGCAACTCTATATAATTAGATGTTGTAGCCTTTATCTGCAGGCGCATTCGAGAATGAAAATAAAGAGAAAATCGACATGTAACTTAAAAATAGTAAGTCCCATTTGACGCACGTTATATACACAAGAAGATAATTAGATCGGATATATATTCATTTAAATATAATGCATTCGTATATTTGTCTGTCAAAAGATACCGGTAGGATATAACAACAAAAAAGCGGCACGGATACAAGTGACGATGGATCCACTAACAGGCTTTCCCAATGTTAAATGATTGTTTGCAGTTTGTGGACGCATGGCTGCTATGTGAACTAGTGCATTATTATACTTGAGGGTTAAAGATGCCTGGTCCAAATTGACACCAAATAAGTCAGACTAGAAATTTCCTTAAATGTACTCAATCCGATTAAGCACCCCTAAATTACTATTTCGTTGGCTTCAGGGGTAAAAAATATTTGATTCGAGGAACCCACCCATCAAAGCTCAGAGTGATCAGATATTGATTTTTGAAGTTTGTTATTTCTCGGGATGTGCAATATAACACTTATTCAAACGGACAAGATGGATAACTCTAAAATCAACTGGTAATAATAACGCAATTTTGACCGAGACCATCCCTTTGACGGCGTGTTTCTGGGCCACAAACAATAGAAATAACAAAACTTCAAAAATGGATATCTAATCACTCTGATCGTTGGTGGGTAGGTAGGTTCCTCGACTCGAATCAAATATGTTTACCCCCGAATCCAACGAAATAGTAATTTATGAGGGTCTGATCGGATTGAGTACCTTTGAACAGAAAATGAAAAATACTTGTAATCACCTTCAAAACGAGTTTTATAAAAAGAAATGTGTTGTTCTTTTTGAAAGTGGTGCCAGGAAGAAATATAGCATGACCAGAACCACATGTTTACCATGAGAATATGTATTTATTGAGGTTCAACCTAGAGTGAGATTTGACATGTTAACATTTTGTAAATGTCTGTCTGGTCATAATGGACCTTTCCACAGCTGTATCAATCAAATATTTATTCGCGGATATTTTCGACCAATCAGCGACTGAGCCGTCAATGGCTGCATTGAAAATTATGCTGCCATCTTTCTTCGTCCTAGTTTTGATATCCATGCATACATTCAATGTTAAATTGGCTATATTCAAACAACTTTTTTGTTGTCAAATCATGATATACTGAGATTGATATTTGCGCCATGATGTTATAAATTTATCCGTGAAACAATGTTTTTCATTTAGCATGACACTTGTCATAATTTTCACATTTAATGGCAAAACGAATGTGTGTTCTCTGGTTTAGATTTAGGTTGGTAATGATCTTAATTTCCGACTAAAACTTCACAATTTAGCTACACAATGCGACATGCAATGTATGGACGACGTCGTCATTTCCAACAGCGTCCAAAACGTGTTAAACGATCACTCAGAAATCAATAACACCACATTCGAACATCCGATCAGAAGTCGATAATTAAATACTATTTTAATGCAAAGGTATACTGGTCGTTCTCAAATTGCTTACACCACATGTATGACTCCGTGTTGCTAGCATGCATGGAGAGTCGAAGAAAGATGGAAATCATGCACCGCGCGTTCTCCGTGGTGGTAGGAATAAAGTGCCCATTTATCCTTGATATAATATCAAGAGATACCAAGTCATCGCCAAAAACGCTCTTTATCGTACATATCTAGTAATCTGCGATCATTATCAAGTCTGATATGCCCAGACCGATCCTAAACTTGGTTTGACGCAAAATGGCAAGGAACACTGATATATGGACAAAATTGTATATCCGCCAATGCAAAATGGCTAATATGTGTTTTCTTTAAACGACACAAATGATACAAACGCTCTATATATCTATAGATAGGCTAGAAAGGAGCGACCCATCGGTGTATTGGGATATAATCAAAAGCTTGCGAATGAACAATGCACAAGAAAAATCTGTTGACCTTCACCCTGATGAAGCTGTTTATTTTTTCGACCAATTACTCTGTCGCGATACACCTGAAACAAATTTTCAATATCTCGCCGAACGTCAGAGTGAATTACTGATAGATCTTAATAATAGTGACATAACTGCCACGGACTAATAGGGAATGCTCCAGACGGGAGACCAACCACCCACCCACAACAAATAATATAAACACACAATGAAAACATCCGCTAGCACATGCGCAATACGAGATCTGATATGATATTTTACTACGAATGCAATGATAACGCCTATACTATCAGTAGTACAGTTGCAATCAAAATAATACAAACAATTACCAGATATATATATTCGTTTAGGCCATGTTTATAGTCACAGTTGGCAGGGGGGTTTTGTGTCATATATTACATATGTTGAAAACTGGTTCACTTGGGATCTATAATTATGACTTGGGCACATATAACTTATTAGAACCGATTTTGGGCTCAGGGTAGCCTAAGGCAACTATATGTTTTTTTTTAAATATTAAAATTAGTATCATTCATTTAACTCCAATTTGGGCACTGTACATAACCTATTCCATCACTGTTAGGTATCTACTTCCAGCACTTTTGTTGTTTGTGGATAGGTATGCATCTATGCAAATAGTTTGCACAAAGTTTGGGCTCCTCGGTGGGTTTTAAGGGTATGGAAACAGCCCAACACCCACAGCACCCATGATAAAACCATACAGCACCCGTGCCTATGAAAACATATTTCTGAGTCAGCCATCTCTCAGACTATACCCATTCTGAAAATGATTCCACATTTCACTTTAGAATATATAGAGGCAATGGGAAAAGATGATTTGGGCACCTGAATGGCATTTTGGGCTCTGGTCAGGGGGGAATATTTGGTTTTTTTAATGGTTAAATTGGTATATTTAACTGGAATTGGGTCCTGTGACCCATTATAGGTATATACTTCTAGGTCTCCTAGTGTTTTTGGAAAGATCTGCATCATTATAAGAAGATATGCAAAAGTTTGGGCTCCTTAGTGGGTTTTAAGGGTATGGAGACAGCCCAGCACCCATGACAATTCAAGTTAAATTGGTATATTTAACTTGAATTGGGCCATATGACCCATTATATGTATCTACTTCCAGCACTTTTGTTGTTTGTGGATAGGTATGCATCTATGCAAATAGTTTGCACAAAGTTTGGGCTCCTCGGTGGGTTTTAAGGGTATGGAAACAGCCCAACACCCACAGCACCCATGATAAAACCATACAGCACCCGTGCCTATGAAAACATATTTCTGAGTCAGCCATCTCTCAGACTATACCCATTCTGAAAATGATTCCACATTTCACTTTAGAATATATAGAGGCAATGGGAAAAGATGATTTGGGCACCTGAATGGCATTTTGGGCTCTGGTCAGGGGGGAATATTTGGTTTTTTTAATGGTTAAATTGGTATATTTAACTGGAATTGGGTCCTGTGACCGATTATAGGTATATACTTCTAGGTCTCCTAGTGTTTTTGGAAAGATCTGCATCATTATAAGAAGCTATGCAAAAGTTTGGGCTCCTTAGTGGGTTTTAAGGGTATGGAGACAGCCCAGCACCCATGACAATTCAAGTTAAATTGGTATATTTAACTTGAATTGGGCCATATGACCCATTATATGTATCTACTTCCAGCACTTTTGTTGTTTGTGGATAGGTATGCATCTATGCAAATAGTTTGCACAAAGTTTGGGCTCCTCGGTGGGTTTTAAGGGTATGGAAACAGCCCAACACCCACAGCACCCATGATAAAACCATACAGCACCCGTGCCTATGAAAACATATTTCTGAGTCAGCCATCTCTCAGACTATACCCATTCTGAAAATGATTCCACATTTCACTTTAGAATATATAGAGGCAATGGGAAAAGATGATTTGGGCACCTGAATGGCATTTTGGGCTCTGGTCAGGGGGGAATATTTGTTTTTTTTAATGGTTAAATTGGTATATTTAACTGGAATTGGGTCCTGTGACCCATTATAGGTATATACTTCTAGGTCTCCTAGTGTTTTTGGAAAGATCTGCATCATTATAAGAAGATATGCAAAAGTTTGGGCTCCTTAGTGGGTTTTAAGGGTATGGAGACAGCCCAGCACCCATGACAATTCAAGTTAAATTGGTATATTTAACTTGAATTGGGCCATATGACCCATTATATGTATCTACTTCCAGCACTTTTGTTGTTTGTGGATAGGTATGCATCTATGCAAATAGTTTGCACAAAGTGTGGGCTCCTCGGTGGGTTTTAATGGTATGGAAACAGCCCAACACCCACAGCACCCATGATAAAACCATACAGCACCCGTGCCTATGAAAACATATTTCTGAGTCAGCCATCTCTCAGACTATACCCATTCTGAAAATGATTCCACATTTCACTTTAGAATATATAGAGGCAATGGGAAAAGATGATTTGGGCACCTGAATGGCATTTTGGGCTCTGGTCAGGGGGGAATATTTGTTTTTTTTAATGGTTAAATTGGTATATTTAACTGGAATTGGGTCCTGTGGCCCATTATAGGTATATACTTCTAGGTCTCCTAGTGTTTTTGGAAAGATCTGCATCATTATAAGAAGATATGCAAAAGTTTGGGCTCCTTAGTGGGTTTTAAGGGTATGGAGACAGCCCAGCACCCATGACAATTCAAGTTAAATTGGTATATTTAACTTGAATTGGGCCATATGACCCATTATATGTATCTACTTCCAGCACTTTTGTTGTTTGTGGATAGGTATGCATCTATGCAAATAGTTTTCGCAAAGTTTGGGCTCCTCGGTGGGTTTTAAGGGTATGGAAACAGCCCAACACCCACAGCACCCATGATAAAACCATACAGCACCCGTGCCTATGAAAACATATTTCTGAGTCAGCCATCTCGCAGACTATACCCATTCTGAAAATGATTCCACATTTCACTTTAGAATATATAGAGGCAATGGGAAAAGATGATTTGGGCACCTGAATGGCATTTTGGGCTCTGGTCAGGGGGGAATATTTGTTTTTTTTAATGGTTAAATTGGTATATTTAACTGGAATTGGGTCCTGTGACCCATTATAGGTATATACTTCTAGGTCTCCTAGTGTTTTTGGAAAGATCTGCATCATTATAAGAAGATATGCAAAAGTTTGGGCTCCTTATTGGGTTTTAAGGGTATGGAGACAGCCCAGCACCCATGACAATTCAAGTTAAATTGGTATATTTAACTTGAATTGGGCCATATGACCCATTATATGTATCTACTTCCAGCACTTTTGTTGTTTGTGGATAGGTATGCATCTATGCAAATAGTTTGCGCAAAGTTTGGGCTCCTCGGTGGGTTTTAAGGGTATGGAAACAGCCCAACACCCACAGCACCCATGATAAAACCATACAGCACCCGTGCCTATGAAAACATATTTCTGAGTCAGCCATCTCTCAGACTATACCCATTCTGAAAATGATTCCACATTTCACTTTAGAATATATAGAGGCAATGGGAAAAGATGATTTGGGCACCTGAATGGCATTTTGGGCTCTGGTCAGGGGGGAATATTTGTTTTTTTTAATGGTTAAATTGGTATATTTAACTGGAATTGGGTCCTGTGACCCATTATAGGTATATACTTCTAGGTCTCCTAGTGTTTTTGGAAAGATCTGCATCATTATAAGAAGATATGCAAAAGTTTGGGCTCCTTAGTGGGTTTTAAGGGTATGGAGACAGCCCAGCACCCATGACAATTCAAGTTAAATTGGTATATTTAACTTGAATTGGGCCATATGACCCATTATATGTATCTACTTCCAGCACTTTTGTTGTTTGTGGATAGGTATGCATCTATGCAAATAGTTTGCGCAAAGTTTGGGCTCCTCGGTGGGTTTTAAGGGTATGGAAACAGCCCAACACCCACAGCACCCATGATAAAACCATACAGCACCCGTGCCTATGAAAACATATTTCTGAGTCAGCCATCTCTCAGACTATACCCATTCTGAAAATGATTCCACATTTCACTTTAGAATATATAGAGGCAATGGGAAAAGATGATTTGGGCACCTGAATGGCATTTTGGGCTCTGGTCAGGGGGGAATATTTTTTTTTTTTAATGGTTAAATTGGTATATTTAACTGGAATTGGGTCCTGTGGCCCATTATAGGTATATACTTCTAGGTCTCCTAGTGTTTTTGGAAAGATCTGCATCATTATAAGAAGATATGCAAAAGTTTGGGCTCCTTAGTGGGTTTTAAGGGTATGGAGACAGCCCAGCACCCATGACAATTCAAGTTAAATTGGTATATTTAACTTGAATTGGGCCATATGACCCATTATATGTATCTACTTCCAGCACTTTTGTTGTTTGTGGATAGGTATGCATCTATGCAAATAGTTTGCACAAAGTTTGGGCTCCTCGGTGGGTTTTAAGGGTATGGAAACAGCCCAACACCCACAGCACCCATGATAAAACCATACAGCACCCGTGCCTATGAAAACATATTTCTGAGTCAGCCATCTCTCAGACTATACCCATTCTGAAAATGATTCCACATTTCACTTTAGAATATATAGAGGCAATGGGAAAAGATGATTTGGGCACCTGAATTGCATTTTGGGCTCTGGTCAGGGGGGAATATTTGTTTTTTTTAATGGTTAAATTGGTATATTTAACTGGAATTGGGTCCTGTGACCCATTATAGGTATATACTTCTAGGTCTCCTAGTGTTTTTGGAAAGATCTGCATCATTATAAGAAGATATGCAAAAGTTTGGGCTCCTTAGTGGGTTTTAAGGGTATGGAGACAGCCCAGCACCCATGACAATTCAAGTTAAATTGGTATATTTAACTTGAATTGGGCCATATGACCCATTATATGTATCTACTTCCAGCACTTTTGTTGTTTGTGGATAGGTATGCATCTATGCAAATAGTTTTCGCAAAGTTTGGGCTCCTCGGTGGGTTTTAAGGGTATGGAAACAGCCCAACACCCACAGCACCCATCATAAAACCATACAGCACCCGTGCCTATGAAAACATATTTCTGAGTCAGCCATCTCTCAGACTATACCCATTCTGAAAATGATTCCACATTTCACTTTAGAATATATAGAGGCAATGGGAAAAGATGATTTGGGCACCTGAATGGCATTTTGGGCTCTGGTCAGGGGGGAATATTTGGTTTTTTTAATGGTTAAATTGGTATATTTAACTGGAATTGGGTCCTGTGACCGATTATAGGTATATACTTCTAGGTCTCCTAGTGTTTTTGGAAAGATCTGCATCATTATAAGAAGCTATGCAAAAGTTTGGGCTCCTTAGTGGGTTTTAAGGGTATGGAGACAGCCCAGCACCCATGACAATTCAAGTTAAATTGGTATATTTAACTTGAATTGGGCCATATGACCCATTATATGTATCTACTTCCAGCACTTTTGTTGTTTGTGGATAGGTATGCATCTATGCAAATAGTTTGCACAAAGTTTGGGCTCCTCGGTGGGTTTTAAGGGTATGGAAACAGCCCAACACCCACAGCACCCATGATAAAACCATACAGCACCCGTGCCTATGAAAACATATTTCTGAGTCAGCCATCTCTCAGACTATACCCATTCTGAAAATGATTCCACATTTCACTTTAGAATATATAGAGGCAATGGGAAAAGATGATTTGGGCACCTGAATGGCATTTTGGGCTCTGGTCAGGGGGGAATATTTGTTTTTTTTAATGGTTAAATTGGTATATTTAACTGGAATTGGGTCCTGTGACCCATTATAGGTATATACTTCTAGGTCTCCTAGTGTTTTTGGAAAGATCTGCATCATTATAAGAAGATATGCAAAAGTTTGGGCTCCTTAGTGGGTTTTAAGGGTATGGAGACAGCCCAGCACCCATGACAATTCAAGTTAAATTGGTATATTTAACTTGAATTGGGCCATATGACCCATTATATGTATCTACTTCCAGCACTTTTGTTGTTTGTGGATAGGTATGCATCTATGCAAATAGTTTGCACAAAGTGTGGGCTCCTCGGTGGGTTTTAATGGTATGGAAACAGCCCAACACCCACAGCACCCATGATAAAACCATACAGCACCCGTGCCTATGAAAACATATTTCTGAGTCAGCCATCTCTCAGACTATACCCATTCTGAAAATGATTCCACATTTCACTTTAGAATATATAGAGGCAATGGGAAAAGATGATTTGGGCACCTGAATGGCATTTTGGGCTCTGGTCAGGGGGGAATATTTGTTTTTTTTAATGGTTAAATTGGTATATTTAACTGGAATTGGGTCCTGTGGCCCATTATAGGTATATACTTCTAGGTCTCCTAGTGTTTTTGGAAAGATCTGCATCATTATAAGAAGATATGCAAAAGTTTGGGCTCCTTAGTGGGTTTTAAGGGTATGGAGACAGCCCAGCACCCATGACAATTCAAGTTAAATTGGTATATTTAACTTGAATTGGGCCATATGACCCATTATATGTATCTACTTCCAGCACTTTTGTTGTTTGTGGATAGGTATGCATCTATGCAAATAGTTTTCGCAAAGTTTGGGCTCCTCGGTGGGTTTTAAGGGTATGGAAACAGCCCAACACCCACAGCACCCATGATAAAACCATACAGCACCCGTGCCTATGAAAACATATTTCTGAGTCAGCCATCTCGCAGACTATACCCATTCTGAAAATGATTCCACATTTCACTTTAGAATATATAGAGGCAATGGGAAAAGATGATTTGGGCACCTGAATGGCATTTTGGGCTCTGGTCAGGGGGGAATATTTGTTTTTTTTAATGGTTAAATTGGTATATTTAACTGGAATTGGGTCCTGTGACCCATTATAGGTATATACTTCTAGGTCTCCTAGTGTTTTTGGAAAGATCTGCATCATTATAAGAAGATATGCAAAAGTTTGGGCTCCTTATTGGGTTTTAAGGGTATGGAGACAGCCCAGCACCCATGACAATTCAAGTTAAATTGGTATATTTAACTTGAATTGGGCCATATGACCCATTATATGTATCTACTTCCAGCACTTTTGTTGTTTGTGGATAGGTATGCATCTATGCAAATAGTTTGCGCAAAGTTTGGGCTCCTCGGTGGGTTTTAAGGGTATGGAAACAGCCCAACACCCACAGCACCCATGATAAAACCATACAGCACCCGTGCCTATGAAAACATATTTCTGAGTCAGCCATCTCTCAGACTATACCCATTCTGAAAATGATTCCACATTTCACTTTAGAATATATAGAGGCAATGGGAAAAGATGATTTGGGCACCTGAATGGCATTTTGGGCTCTGGTCAGGGGGGAATATTTGTTTTTTTTAATGGTTAAATTGGTATATTTAACTGGAATTGGGTCCTGTGACCCATTATAGGTATATACTTCTAGGTCTCCTAGTGTTTTTGGAAAGATCTGCATCATTATAAGAAGATATGCAAAAGTTTGGGCTCCTTAGTGGGTTTTAAGGGTATGGAGACAGCCCAGCACCCATGACAATTCAAGTTAAATTGGTATATTTAACTTGAATTGGGCCATATGACCCATTATATGTATCTACTTCCAGCACTTTTGTTGTTTGTGGATAGGTATGCATCTATGCAAATAGTTTGCGCAAAGTTTGGGCTCCTCGGTGGGTTTTAAGGGTATGGAAACAGCCCAACACCCACAGCACCCATGATAAAACCATACAGCACCCGTGCCTATGAAAACATATTTCTGAGTCAGCCATCTCTCAGACTATACCCATTCTGAAAATGATTCCACATTTCACTTTAGAATATATAGAGGCAATGGGAAAAGATGATTTGGGCACCTGAATGGCATTTTGGGCTCTGGTCAGGGGGGAATATTTTTTTTTTTTAATGGTTAAATTGGTATATTTAACTGGAATTGGGTCCTGTGGCCCATTATAGGTATATACTTCTAGGTCTCCTAGTGTTTTTGGAAAGATCTGCATCATTATAAGAAGATATGCAAAAGTTTGGGCTCCTTAGTGGGTTTTAAGGGTATGGAGACAGCCCAGCACCCATGACAATTCAAGTTAAATTGGTATATTTAACTTGAATTGGGCCATATGACCCATTATATGTATCTACTTCCAGCACTTTTGTTGTTTGTGGATAGGTATGCATCTATGCAAATAGTTTGCACAAAGTTTGGGCTCCTCGGTGGGTTTTAAGGGTATGGAAACAGCCCAACACCCACAGCACCCATCATAAAACCATACAGCACCCGTGCCTATGAAAACATATTTCTGAGTCAGCCATCTCTCAGACTATACCCATTCTGAAAATGATTCCACATTTCACTTTAGAATATATAGAGGCAATGGGAAAAGATGATTTGGGCACCTGAATTGCATTTTGGGCTCTGGTCAGGGGGGAATATTTGTTTTTTTTAATGGTTAAATTGGTATATTTAACTGGAATTGGGTCCTGTGACCCATTATAGGTATATACTTCTAGGTCTCCTAGTGTTTTTGGAAAGATCTGCATCATTATAAGAAGATATGCAAAAGTTTGGGCTCCTTAGTGGGTTTTAAGGGTATGGAGACAGCCCAGCACCCATGACAATTCAAGTTAAATTGGTATATTTAACTTGAATTGGGCCATATGACCCATTATATGTATCTACTTCCAGCACTTTTGTTGTTTGTGGATAGGTATGCATCTATGCAAATAGTTTTCGCAAAGTTTGGGCTCCTCGGTGGGTTTTAAGGGTATGGAAACAGCCCAACACCCACAGCACCCATGATAAAACCATACAGCACCCGTGCCTATGAAAACATATTTCTGAGTCAGCCATCTCTCAGACTATACCCATTCTGAAAATGATTCCACATTTCACTTTAGAATATATAGAGGCAATGGGAAAAGATGATTTGGGCACCTGAATGGCATTTTGGGCTCTGGTCAGGGGGGAATATTTTTTTTTTTTAATGGTTAAATTGGTATATTTAACTGGAATTGGGTCCTGTGGCCCATTATAGGTATATACTTCTAGGTCTCCTAGTGTTTTTGGAAAGATCTGCATCATTATAAGAAGATATGCAAAAGTTTGGGCTCCTTAGTGGGTTTTAAGGGTATGGAGACAGCCCAGCACCCATGACAATTCAAGTTAAATTGGTATATTTAACTTGAATTGGGCCATATGACCCATTATATGTATCTACTTCCAGCACTTTTGTTGTTTGTGGATAGGTATGCATCTATGCAAATAGTTTGCACAAAGTTTGGGCTCCTCGGTGGGTTTTAAGGGTATGGAAACAGCCCAACACCCACAGCACCCATCATAAAACCATACAGCACCCGTGCCTATGAAAACATATTTCTGAGTCAGCCATCTCTCAGACTATACCCATTCTGAAAATGATTCCACATTTCACTTTAGAATATATAGAGGCAATGGGAAAAGATGATTTGGGCACCTGAATTGCATTTTGGGCTCTGGTCAGGGGGGAATATTTGTTTTTTTTAATGGTTAAATTGGTATATTTAACTGGAATTGGGTCCTGTGACCCATTATAGGTATATACTTCTAGGTCTCCTAGTGTTTTTGGAAAGATCTGCATCATTATAAGAAGATATGCAAAAGTTTGGGCTCCTTAGTGGGTTTTAAGGGTATGGAGACAGCCCAGCACCCATGACAATTCAAGTTAAATTGGTATATTTAACTTGAATTGGGCCATATGACCCATTATATGTATCTACTTCCAGCACTTTTGTTGTTTGTGGATAGGTATGCATCTATGCAAATAGTTTTCGCAAAGTTTGGGCTCCTCGGTGGGTTTTAAGGGTATGGAAACAGCCCAACACCCACAGCACCCATGATAAAACCATACAGCACCCGTGCCTATGAAAACATATTTCTGAGTCAGCCATCTCTCAGACTATACCCATTCTGAAAATGATTCCACATTTCACTTTAGAATATATAGAGGCAATGGGAAAAGATGATTTGGGCACCTGAATGGCATTTTGGGCTCTGGTCAGGGGGGAATATTTGTTTTTTTTAATGGTTAAATTGGTATATTTAACTGGAATTGGGTCCTGTGACCCATTATAGGTATATACTTCTAGGTCTCCTAGTGTTTTTGGAAAGATCTGCATCATTATAAGAAGATATGCAAAAGTTTGGGCTCCTTATTGGGTTTTAAGGGTATGGAGACAGCCCAGCACCCATGACAATTCAAGTTAAATTGGTATATTTAACTTGAATTGGGCCATATGACCCATTATATGTATCTACTTCCAGCACTTTTGTTGTTTGTGGATAGGTATGCATCTATGCAAATAGTTTGCGCAAAGTTTGGGCTCCTCGGTGGGTTTTAAGGGTATGGAAACAGCCCAACACCCACAGCACCCATGATAAAACCATACAGCACCCGTGCCTATGAAAACATATTTCTGAGTCAGCCATCTCTCAGACTATACCCATTCTGAAAATGATTCCACATTTCACTTTAGAATATATAGAGGCAATGGGAAAAGATGATTTGGGCACCTGAATGGCATTTTGGGCTCTGGTCAGGGGGGAATATATTTTTTTTTTAATGGTTAAATTGGTATATTTAACTGGAATTGGGTCCTGTGGCCCATTATAGGTATATACTTCTAGGTCTCCTAGTGTTTTTGGAAAGATCTGCATCATTATAAGAAGATATGCAAAAGTTTGGGCTCCTTAGTGGGTTTTAAGGGTATGGAGACAGCCCAGCACCCATGACAATTCAAGTTAAATTGGTATATTTAACTTGAATTGGGCCATATGACCCATTATATGTATCTACTTCCAGCACTTTTGTTGTTTGTGGATAGGTATGCATCTATGCAAATAGTTTGCACAAAGTTTGGGCTCCTCGGTGGGTTTTAAGGGTATGGAAACAGCCCAACACCCACAGCACCCATGATAAAACCATACAGCACCCGTGCCTATGAAAACATATTTCTGAGTCAGCCATCTCTCAGACTATACCCATTCTGAAAATGATTCCACATTTCACTTTAGAATATATAGAGGCAATGGGAAAAGATGATTTGGGCACCTGAATTGCATTTTGGGCTCTGGTCAGGGGGGAATATTTGTTTTTTTTAATGGTTAAATTGGTATATTTAACTGGAATTGGGTCCTGTGACCCATTATAGGTATATACTTCTAGGTCTCCTAGTATTTTTGGAAAGATCTGCATCATTATAAGAAGATATGCAAAAGTTTGGGCTCCTTAGTGGGTTTTAAGGGTATGGAGACAGCCCAGCACCCATGACAATTCAAGTTAAATTGGTATATTTAACTTGAATTGGGCCATATGACCCATTATATGTATCTACTTCCAGCACTTTTGTTGTTTGTGGATAGGTATGCATCTATGCAAATAGTTTGCACAAAGTTTGGGCTCCTCGGTGGGTTTTAAGGGTATGGAAACAGCCCAACACCCACAGCACCCATGATAAAACCATACAGCACCCGTGCCTATGAAAACATATTTCTGAGTCAGCCATCTCTCAGACTATACCCATTCTGAAAATGATTCCACATTTCACTTTAGAATATATAGAGGCAATGGGAAAAGATGATTTGGGCACCTGAATGGCATTTTGGGCTCTGGTCAGGGGGGAATATTTGTTTTTTTTAATGGTTAAATTGGTATATTTAACTGGAATTGGGTCCTGTGACCCATTATAGGTATATACTTCTAGGTCTCCTAGTGTTTTTGGAAAGATCTGCATCATTATAAGAAGATATGCAAAAGTTTGGGCTCCTTAGTGTGTTTTAAGGGTATGGAGACAGCCCAGCACCCATGACAATTCAAGTTAAATTGGTATATTTAACTTGAATTGGGCCATATGACCCATTATATGTATCTACTTCCAACACTTTTGTTGTTTGTGGATAGCTATGCATCTATGCAAATGGTTTGCACAAAGTTTGGGCTCCTCAGTGGGTTTTAAGGGTATTGAGACAGCCCAACACCACAGCACCCATGATAAAACCATACAGCAGCCGTGCCTATGAAAACATATTTCTGAGTCAGCCATCTCTCAGACTATACCCATTCTGTAAATGATTCCACATTTCACTCTAGAATATATAGAGGCAATGGGAAAAAAAATATTTGGGCACCTGAATGGGATTTTGGGCTCTATTCAGGGGGGATATTTGTTTTTTTTAATGGTTAAATTGGTATATTTAACTGGAATTGGGTCCTGTAATGGTATATACTTCTAGGTCTCCTATTGTTTTTGGAAATATCTGCATCAGTATAAGAAGATTTGCAAAAGTTTGGGCTCCTTAGTGGGTTTTAAGGGTATGGAGACAGCCCAACACCCACAGCACCCATGACAATTCAAGTTAAATTGGTATATTTAACTTGAATTGGGTCATATGACCCATTATAGGTATCTATTTCCAGCACTTTTATAGTTTTTGGATAGGTATGCAACTATGCATCTATACAAATGGTTTGCACAAAGTTTGGGCTCCACGGTGGGTTTTAAAGTTATGGAGACAGCCCAACACACACAGCTCCCATGAAAAAACCATACAGCACCCGTGCCTATGAAAACATATTTCTGAATCGGTGATCTCTCAGACCATTCTGAAAATTACTCTACAGTTGACTTTTAGAATATATATAGGCAATGAGAAAAAAAATTATTTGAGCATATGAATGGGATTTTGGGCTTTGGTCAGGGGGGGGGGGGTATTTGGGTATTTTAAAAGTTAAATTGGTATATTTAACGTGAATTGTGACCCATTATAGATTTCTACTTCCGGTACTTTTAGTGTTTCATCTGTATAAGAATATGTGCAAAAGTTTGGGCTCCTCAGTGGGTTTTTAGGAGATGGTGACAGCCCAACACCCACGGCACCCATGATGAAACCATACAGCGGCTATGAAAACATATTTCTGGGTCAGTGTTCTCTCAGACTATACCTATTCTGAAAATTAATCCAGTTTACTTCAGAATATATGTAGGCAATGGTAAAACAATTCTTTGGGCACCTGAATGGTATTTTGGGCTCTGGTCAGGGGGAGGGGAATATTTGGGTTTTTTAATAGTTAAGTTGGTATATTTAATTTGAATTGTGACCCATTATAGATATCAACTTCCAGTACTTTTAGTGTTTTTGGAAATATATTCATCTGTTTAAGAAGATGTGCAAAAGTTTGGGCTCCTCAGTGGGTTTTAAGGGTGTGGTGACAGCCCAACACCCACGGCACCCATGATGAAACCATACAGCACCCGTGCCTATAAAATCATTTTTCTGGGTCTCAGACTATGCCCATTCTGAAAATGATATATTTTGGCACCTGGAAGTTATTTTGGGCTCTGGTCAAGGGGAGTGGAATATTAGGAATTTTAATAGTCAAGTTGGTATATTTAACTTATATTGTGCCATTATTGATATCTACATCCAGGGCTTTTAGTGTTATTGAATAGGTAAGCACCTATGTAAATGATTTCCCGTATTGGATTTAAGAGTATGGAGCCACCCCAACACCCACAGCACCAATGGTAAACCATACAGCATCTGTGCCTATAGAATCATATTTTGGGGTCAGTGTTCAATCAGACAACACTCATTTATGAAACATGATTCCACATATGACTTTAGAGTATAGGCAGGCGATCAACAGAAAATATTTTGTTACCTGGAAGGGAATTTGGGCGAGGGGAGAGGAATATTTGTGTTTTTAATAGCCATATTGGTATTTTAGGCTTAGGAATCAGTCCAACACCCATACCACCCATGATAAAACATATGGCACTGGTACCTATAAAATAATATTTTGGGGTCAGTGTTATCTCAGACACGGAATTTTTTTTTATTTGGGCACCTGGAAGGGATTTTGGGCTGAGGGGGAGGTGAATATTTGTGTTTAATAGTCAAATGGATAATTTTAACTTGAATTGGGCCCAGTAACCCATTTAATGTTTGGGCACGTTGAAGGGATTTTGGGCTCAGGTGAGGTGAATATTTGTGTTTAAAGTCGATTGGGTATTTTTTAACTTGAATTGGGCCCAGTACCCATTAATTTGTTAATGGATAGATCTGCATAAAATATTTACTGAAGTTTGAGCTCCTGGTTGGGATTGAAGGGCACGGAGCTGGCCCAACACCTGCAGCACCCATGATAAATTCCAATGGACCATGCAACACCTGTGATTATGAAATAATATTTTGGGGTCAGTCTCAGACTCTACTCATTCTGAAAATGATTCCACATTTGACTTTAGAATATAGGCAGGCACTGAACAAAACAATTTGGCCACATGAAAGGGATTTTGGTCTCAGTGGGGAGGTGAATATTTGTTTGTTCATGGTCTAATTGGTATTATTAAATTGCATTTGATGAGCGAAATAAGCTCATATCAATATAGGCTCTGTGTGGAGATAAACGTCCAATATGGGACCATGATTTCCATACAAATAAGCACGCAACGGTCTTATTTTAATGAGCGAAATAAGTCCCTATTGGTATTATTTAATCACAATATACGCTCTATATGGACTTAAAATTCAGTTTTTAAAACAGTCGAATATGGGACTATCTCCGGACGCAAAAAGCCCATATTGGTATTATTAAATCTACCGTTTTTGATCGTAACATATCCTCACAAAAATAGGTTCATAGTGGAAATAAATATCAACATATGATTCAATAGACTTATTTGATTCAGAAATAAGCCCACAGTGAGCTTATAGCCATTACGCCATTGAATCACGAGGGTCGCATATATAAAACATAAAGAGTGTGCATCTGATATTGGTCATGTCGATGAAAAAAGCTAGATTAATAATAATAATATGGGTTTATTTCGTACGAAAATAGTCCCATATTGGACTGTTTAAAAAAACCGCGTTTTAGGTCCATATATAAAGCTTATATTAAATAACGCCAATATGAGCTTATTTCGCACATTAAAATAAAACCGTTATGTGCTTATTTTCACGAGGATGAAATGTACATGGAAAGTCTTGTGTTGGTTTATTCGTGTTATTTTTCAGCCTGTTCTTGAGAAAATAAGCCCATAATCTGATTCTGAAATAAGCACATATTAAGCTTAAACCCTTATTCCGTTGATTGGCGCGAGCCACAGTGAGAACACCGTACAAAGAGCGTAGCTTTGGTAAGTCGTGTTGATGGAAAAAGGTTAGATTAAATAATGCCAATATGGGCTTATTTCGTATGTAAATAGTCCCATATTGTACTGTTTTAAACAGCCTGTTCCCAAAAAAAAACGGGCACATTATCTGTTTATAATAAATATTTTTTTAGGTAGATAATCTGCTTAGAATGGCCTCATTTTGAGTCGATAATGTGCTAAAAATGAGAGCATAGTCACATTATCGACTGACAATGAGTCGATTGTAAACAGATTGTGTGCGGAAATGACACAAATAAGCCAACTTACGACTTTCAAGTGTAAGCTCTTTAACATGTGTTTTCAATGTGGCCCGCGCCATAGAACCAGATAACGATATGATCTATTATCTGCTTATTTCACAATTAAATAATCATATTATGTACTTATTTCACATTATGGGCCGATTATGTGCGTATTTGCGCGAGGATATGTTGTGACACGAGCTCCATGAATTCCGTTCCCAGTTCCCAGTTCCCTATTCTCCTAAAATTGCACTTTTCGTTTACTAAATCGGCTGCGTAGCCAGAGTCATGGAGACCACCCGGGAATCCTTGTATTTTCGTGCGGTGCCACACAGCGGGGATCTATATGAAAGGGACGCGACCATGCAGCCCCTTCCAAATTTTCGAAAATTGGGCTGAAGTCGTGCATGGGGTGTCAAAATAGCACTTTTCGTTACTAAATCGGCTGCGTAGCCAGAGTCATGGTGTCCACCCGGGAATCCTTGTATTTTTGTGCGGTGCCACCCAGCGGGCATCTATAGAAAAGGGACGCGACCATGCAGCCCCTTCCAAATTTTCGAAAATCGGGCTGAAGGCGTGCATGGGGTGTCAAAATAGCACTTTTCGTTACTAAATCGGCTGCGTAGCCAGAACCATGGCGGCCACCCGGGAATCCTTGCATTTTCGTGCGGTGCCACCCAGCGGGCATCTATTGGACAGGGACGCGTCCATCTAGCCCCTTCCAATTTTTCGAAAATTGGGCTGAAGTCGTGCATGTAGCTAAACATAGCACGCTTTGTTACTAAATCGGCTGCGTAGCCAGAACCATGGTGGCCACCCGGGAATTCTTTCATTTTCGTGCGGTGCCACCCAGCGGGCATCTTTATGACAGGGACGCGGCCATATAGCCTCTTCCAATTTTTTGAAAATTGGGCTGAAGTCGTGCATGGAGTTAATTTTTTTTACTTTTTGTTACTAAATCAGCTGCGTAGACAGAACCATGGCGGCCACTCGGGAATCCTTGTATTTTCGTGCGGTGCCACCCAGTAGACATCTATTGGACAGGGACGAGACCTTATAGGCCTTTTCAATTTTTCGAAAATTGGGTTGAAGTCGTGCATGGAGCTCCAAATCGCACTTTTCGTTGCTAAATCGCCCGCGTAGGCATAACCGTAGCAGACACGTGGCTATCCTTGCGGAATCTTCTTGTGCCACCACTATTACATCTAAAAATCACAAACTAGGTCACATAAACTTGTCCAAAATAGGACATTTTTCGTTAGTCGATAATGTACTGAAAAGGAGACCCTATTAGTCACAATATCGACTCATATAGAGGCGATTCTAAGCAGATTATGTGCGAACAATGACAAGAAATAAGCTAATTGGAATTATAGGTCGAATATGTGCGTATTTGTGCGAGGATATGTTGCTAAATCCTCTGCGTTGGCATAACCATAGCAGCCACTGGGCTATATCCTTGTGGATTCTTCTTTGGCCACCACTAGTCCATCTAGAAATCACAAACTGGTTCACATATGCCTGTCCAGCTGTTAATAAATTGGGTGTAAGTCGTGCATCGGATGAAAATAATGAAAAAAATGTCATTTTTCGTTGCAAATCGTCTGCGTAGGCATATCCATAGCAGCCACGGGGCTCTCGTTGTGGATTCTTCTTATGCCACCACTAGTCCATCGAGAGATCACAAACTGGTTCACATACGCCTGTCCAGCTGTTCAAAAATTGGGCGTAAGTCGTGCGTGGGGTCAAAATAATGAAACAAAGTTCATTTTTCGTTGCTAAATCGCCTGCGTAGGCATAACCATAGCAGTCACGAGACTATCCGTGTGGATTTTTCTTCTGCCACCACCAGTCCATCTAGAAATCACAAATCAATTAACATGCTCCCGTCCAGCTGTTCACAAATTGAGCGTAAGTCGTGCGTGGGGTTAAAATAATGAAAAAAAAAAAAAATTTCGTTGCTAAATCGCCTGCGTAGGCATAACCATAGACGCTACGGGGCTATCCTTGTGGATTCTTCTTGTGCCGCTACAAGTCCATCTAGAAATCACAAAATATGTCATATAAACTTGTCCAGCTGTTCAACAGTTGGGCGTAAATCGTGCGTGGGGTAAAAATATGACATTTTTCGTTGCTTAATCCTGAAAACCAGCACATTATTTGCTGAGAAGAAACAATAATTTAGGTAGATAATCTGCTTAGAATCGCCTCATTTTGAGTCGACAATGTGCTGAAAATGAGTTCCTATTAGTCAAATTATCGACTCATATAGAGGCGATTCTAAGTAAATTATGTGCTGAAATGACAAAAATAATAACCAAACTTTTCAGGTGTACGCTCATTAGCATGTATTTTCACTGTGGCACGCGCCAAAACACGAAATGACGACTATGACTCCATTATCTGCTTATTTCATAACCAAATAATCACTTTAAGTACCTAATTAAAATTTAGGTCGGTTTTGTGCGTATTCGTGCGAGGATATGTTACTAAATCGCCTGCGTTGGCATAACCATAGCAGCCACGGGGCTACCCTTGTGGATTCTTCTTATACCACAATTAGTCCATCTATAAATCACAAACTAGTTCACATACGCCTGTCCAGCTGTTCAAAAATTGGGCGTAAGTCGTGCGTGGGGTCAAAATAATGAAAAAAAAGATAATTTTTCGTTGCTAAATCGCCTGCGTAGGCATACACATAGCAGCCACGTAGGTATCCTTGTGGATGCTTCTTATGCCACCACTAGTCCATCTAAAAATCGCAAACATAGTCACATAAGCCTGTCCAGTTGTTCAAAAATTGGGCGTAAGTCGTGCGTGGGGTCAAAATAATGAAAAAAAATCATTTCTCATTGCTAAATCGCCTGCGTAGGCATAACCGTAGCTGCCACGAGTCTATCCTTTTGGAATCTTCTTGTGCCACCAATAGTGCATCGAAACATCACAAACTAGGTCCCATAAAATGCAAGGAATTCCAGGGTGGCCGCCATGGTTCTGGCTACGCAGCCGATTTAGCAACAAAAAAAAATGCAATTTTTAGCTCCATGCATGCACGACTTCAGCCCAATTTTCAAAAAAGTGGAAGGGCTATATGGCCGCGTCCCTGTCCTATAGATGCGCGCTGGGTGGCACCGCACAAAAATACAAGGATTCCCGGGTGGTCGCCATGGTTCTGGCTAAGCAGCCGATTTAGTAACAAAAAGTGCGATTTTGAGCTCCATGCACGACTTTAGCCCAATCTTCGAAACATTGGAAGGGGCTATATGGTCGCGTCCCTGTCCTATAGATGACAACTGGGTGGCACCGCACGAAAATACAAGGATTCCCGTGTGGCCATCATGACTGTCTACGCAGCCGATTTAGTAACTAAAAGTGCTATTTTGACACCCCATGCACGACTTCAGCCCGATTTTAGAAAATTTGGAAGGGGCTGCATGGTCGCGTCCCTTTCCTATAGATGCCCGCTTGGTGGCACCGCACGAAACTACAAGGATTCCCGGGTGGCCACCATGACTCTGGCTACGCAGCCGATTTAGTAACGAAAAGTGCTATATTGACACCCCATGCACGACTTCAGCCCGATTTTCGAAAATTTGGAAGGGGCTGCATGGTCGCGTCCCTTTCCTATAGATGCCAGCTGGGTGGCACCGCACGAAAATACAAGGATTCCCGGGTGGCCACCATGACTCTGGCTACGCATCCGATTTAGTAACGAAAGGTGCAATTTTAGGGGAACTGGGAACTGGGAACGGAATTCATGGAGCTTGTGACAGGACATATCACGCTCTTTACTTGCGCCAGTCTATGCTGGGCGCAAGCAATGTTTTCGGTCAGGATCTCTGTTTATCTGTTTATTTGTCTGTCCTTCCACGAATATGTTACGTCATACCGGAAGTACAGAATGTAAAGAATGCACATGCGCTAATATGAAATGATGGCACCAATTGTAATTTAAATCCACATTTATACTAAATTTGCATTGTTATCTCGTTTTATTTTGGTAATAAATCGTTCATAAAAGAACAAAATTGAAAGATTGCTTTCTTTGAAACTCGGAAAATTATTTGAGATCGAGTCTAAAAGATGCGTGCGGAATCGTTTTTTTTTCTCGCATAGAAAATGATGTGCGAACAAATTTCTGGAAACTTTCTTCGACGTTCAAAACATTTCCGAAAGACGCAGGTGCATATAAACCATGTCCGGCCAAACGATCGAGCGCATGGTTCTAGACAAAATTGTACTGAAACATATGTTGAAACATGGATTATTAAAGCGCCTTATTAATTAACTGGGAAAACAAGCTTTCTCATTCTCAAAGCAATTGGCATTTTGATGATATGTTCCCGAAGACCGTAGATCAGTCGCTATAAGGGCATGTTCACATTGACACATTGATAATCAAAGACTAACCAATGATCGCGTGTCTTTTATTTATTTGTGTCGGAATTGACTTTGACGTTTTTTGCCGCTGAAGTGCAATGACATACACAAAGCATTCTAGTCAAACTAGTAATGTAACCCAATTGGTATATAATATATAGCATCAGCGGCAACCAATCGTATTCACACCCTTCATATGAGCGATGTCTATATTGTTCTATAAATATGTCAAACAACTCTTACGTCATTACTAAGACCATAATTAGTGTAATAGATCAACTAGTGCAAATGTGTTTTACTACGGTTCGCGTCATTCAACTGAATAGCGGGTATAAGCTCACTAGGCTTATTTTGTATGTAAATAGTCCCATATTGTTCTGTTTTAAACAGCCTGTTCTCCCTAAAATCCGCACATTACCTGCTTATAATAAAGCTTTTTAGGTATATAATCTGCTTAGAATCGCCTCATATTAAGTCGGTAATGTGCTGAAAATTAGAACATTTTAGTCATAATATCGACTCATAATGAGGCTATTCTAAGCAGATTATATGTGGACAATAAAACAAATAAGCGAACCCATGGCTTTTCAGGTGTACGCTCTTTAATATGTGTTTTCACTGTGGCCAGCGCCATAATACGAAATCACGGCTATGACTCCAGTATATGCTTATTTGAGAATCAAATAATCACAATACGTAACTATTTCACATTATAGGTCGATTATGTGCGTATTTATGGGAGGATATGTTAGTTTTAAACACCGTGTTTTATGTCAATATAGAGCTTATATATATTGCGATTAAATAAGCCAACATTAGCTTATATGAATAAAATTAAGTGCTTATTTTCAAGAAAAAAGCATGACCTCTGCATGGTAAATGTTGAGTTGTTTAATCGTCTTGTTTTCCAGCCTAGCTGTTCTCGTGAAAATAAGCACAACACGGGCCAATATCATATTGGTATGTGCTTATTTTCACGAGACCAAGCACAACACGGGCCAATATCATATTGGTATGTGCTTATTTTCACGAGACCAGGCTGACATCTGCATGGTAAGTCTTGGGTTGGTTTATTTGTGTTATTTTCAACACGAATTGCTAAAATAAGCATAAGGCGGGCTTATCGCATATTGAAATATCCCAAGCATATATTTAGTGTTCAATTAATGACAATATGCAGTCTGTTCTCGTAAAAATAAGCTCATAACGGGCTTATTTTAATGAGCGAAATAAGCTCATACTGGCATCATTTAACCTCAATATACCTGAACTTTTTATATATTGACCTAAACACGGTTTTTAAAACAGTCAAATGTTGGACTATTTTTACACGGAATAAGCCTATCTTTGGTATTATTTAATCTACTTTTTTTTCTTCGCAACACATCCTCATGTAATTAGGTTCATATTGGACCTAAATATTCACACTGTTCATATGGACTTATTTGATTCTAAAATAAGCCCACGGTGAGGTTATCTCTATCATTCCTTTGAATGGCGCGGGCCACAGTTAACACACATTATAAGGAGCGTGAATCTAGTAGGTCGTGTCGATGAAAAAAAGGTAGATTAAATAATGCCAATATGGGCTTATTTCGTATGAAAATAATCCCATATTGGATTGTTTTAAAGAAAACCCGTTTTAGGTCCATATAGAACGTATATTGCGGTTAAATAATGCCAAAATGAGCTTATTTCGCTCAGCAAAAAAATCCCGTTATGAGCTGATAGCTACATGGTAAGTCTTGATTTGGTTTATTTGTGTTGTTTTGCACAACACGAATTGCAAAAATAAGCACAAAACAGGCTTCTCGCATATTCAAATATCCCATATAGGGCTGTTTTAATAACTATAGTTTAAGCACATATAGAGCGTATAGTGTTTTCGAATAATGTCAATATGCAGTGATACTGTACCCATGTATATGGTGCACATACCCAAATATACCGTGGTATCTACAAAAGTATACCCTCATACCCACATCTATAAGCGTTTTGTGTCCATATATAGCGTATATTGCGGTTAAATAATGCCAATATAAGCTTATTTCGCTCAAAATGTTCTTATTTTCACAAGAACAATCTGTATGGTAAGTCTTGAGATGGTTGATTCGTGTTTGTTTTCCACTCTATTGTCATGAAACTAAACACAATATGGGCTTATCTCATATTCAAATATCCAATATACACAAAAAAGGGCTGTTTTAATAGCCAGCGTTAGGCCCACATGGAGCGTTTTTGAGTTTTCAAATAATGTCAATTTGTAGCCTGTTCTCGTTAAAATAAACACATAACGGGGCTTATTTTAATGAGCGAAATAAACTAATATAGTCGTATTATTTAACCTAATATACATGCACGCTATATATATGGACCTATTAAACGCGGTTTTTAAAACAGTCCAATATCTATTTTTTTTTAATAGCAGCATATCCTCGGGTAAATACATGTAAGTTCATATTGGACCTAAGTATTCACATAGGTTAATTTTTGGACTTGATTCTGTAGTAAGCACACAGTGAGCTTATAGCCATTATTCCGTTGAATGGCGAGGGCCGCATAGAAAACACATTATAAAGAGCTTGAATCTGGTAGGTCGTGTCGATGAAAAAAGCTAGATTAAATAATACTAATATGGGCTTATTTTGCGTTATTTATAGGTCCATATATAAACCGTATATTGCGGTTAAATAACGCCCAAAGAAGCATATTTCGCTCATTAAAACAAGCCCGATATGAGCTTGTTTTCACGAGAGGCTGAAATGTGCATGTGCATACAACTATTTGAATCTAATCTGGATTCATGGAGCAGGTCGCTGTCACAATGTCAACAATTAGTCACATCCATGTCCCCAAGTCACGGTATTAATGACTTCTTCGATAACTCAATACAGAAACAAATATTTAATGATAATATTCGCACCAAACTTCTCAAAAATAGCAATCGACGTGATCATCCAAGGAACAAACTTAGAACGTATAGAACATTCAAAACGATGACTTCTTTGGAAATATATATCAACGTCATTTCCGTCCCAAAATAGCGTGAATCCCTGACAAAATTAAGAATAAGTTGCCACACCTTGGGCATCGAACGCGGACGCTACTTCGATTTCTACGGCGGCCTGGAACCGCCACCCCCTCTTCAGTTAGTATCCTGATATATCAGGTTACGTATCCTGATATATCAGGTTAGTATCCTGATATATCAGGTTATTATCCTGATATATCAGGTTACGTATCCTGATATATCAGGTTACGTATCCTGATATACCAGATTAGTATCCTGATATATCAGGTTATTATCCTGATATATCAGGTTACGTATCCTGATATATCAGGTTACGTGTCCTGATATATCAGGTTATTATCCTGATATATCAGGTTACGTATCCTAATATATCAGGTTATTATCCTGATATACCAGGTTACGTATCCTGATATATCAGGTTACGTATCCTGATATATCAGGTTATTATCCTGATATATCAGGTTATGTATCCTGATATATCAGGTTATGTATCCTGATATATCAGGTTGTCTCGACCAATCCAGAATGTCGTCTTTCATTGGCGGAGGCTTGTGGTTGGTTCCATATTAAGTTTGGTGACGATGAGGATGAGTGATGTGGCATGTACAATAGTACATGTAGGCGATTAACCACACACCCCTCACCAAACTTCATATGGATCTTCAGGGTGACCTCTAGATGGGAGCCATCTATTTTTTCCCGAAATTCGTTAGAAAACATGGCCGCCATCAGTCATCTTGGATTTCAAATTTGGATCCATTGGCACACCCAGCAGAACAAATATCGGAACAAATATTTTAAAACTTTATACAGGCGTGTTTTGGGTCACCTCTGGGGATATCAAATGTTTCCGAATTTCGTTGAAAGCATTTCCGCCCTTTTGGATTTTAAACTTTGTATGACTAAATGATTTGGCACACAATACAGACCACATCTTTTATATAGTCCTTACTGAACTTCATATGGATCTTCTGGGAGATGGGAGCCACCAAAAATGTCATTGAAAAACATGGGAGGTATCCAATTATTACGCAATTCATGAAAAGAAAACATGGCCGCCAGCAGGATTTCATTCGCACACCATGCATCCCTCATTTATTGGTGAAATGTTTTAAATGAAAACAAGAGATGGACTGTCGTCCGGTGCATACCCCCTTGTGGATTACCGCCTAGTGTGGGCATATCTATAACTTATGACTGCTATACTCAGACAGATTGGACCCAAAAAATCTGAATTTTCATATAAACAAAGATGAATAACTATAGAACAAAAAACAAAACAAAACAGTTGAATCTGCCATTAAATGTCCTCATATTGGTGAACATCCATACAAAATTTCATTGAGATCCGAGCATTACTGTTCAAGTTATGACCTGAACAGACATCGGATGGACCAAACAGCCAACAATTCCAGATAAACAAAGATGAATAACTCTAGTATGGAAAAGCGAAACAGTGGAACCCTCTATTGAATGTCATCATACTAGTGAACATCCATACCAAATTTCATTGAGATCCCAGCACAACTGTTGAAGTTACGACATGAACAGACATCAGACGGACCAAAAATCAAAAATTTCCAGATAAACAATGATGAATAACTCTAGAATGGAAAATCCGAACAAAACGATGGAAACCTCTATTTAATGTCCTCATAGTAGTGAACATCCATACCTAATTTCATTGAGATCTGAGCACTACTGTTAAAGTTATGACATGAACAGACATCGACGGACGTACTGACGGACGCACATACAGACGCACGGACGGACGGAAAATGGGGTATAACAATATCATCTACAGAATACAAGCCCATTGCGTACATTATTGTAACTTTTTGACTTTCCTTCTTCTATAGGAGTCCTTTATCATTCTATTGACAGCTCAGCATGAAATAAACACCTACCAACGTTGAGCTACAGTGTCATTGACACTTTCATTTGAACTTATTATCTAATCATTTCCGAAGGGAACTACTCGTCAATGATTATTTAGTATAGAAAGGGTTAATAATGGACTGGTCATCGCTCAGTGGATGGTTCGGTTCTTGCTAACACTTCCGTGACTGGGGCTCCTTGAAATTTTGCAAAAACCTGTGCCAATGAACTCTTTTATATATGCGAGTCTCCTACTGGTAGCCTCGCATATATAAGAGCATATACATTGGCCTAACAATATTGACTAAGAATCCAACCAACCACAAGCCTCCGCCAATGAGACGACACTCTGGATTGGTCGAGACATAACCTGATATATCGGGATAATAACCTGATATATCAGGATAATAACCTGATATATCAGGATACATAACCTGATATATCAGGATAATAACCTGATATATCAGGATACGTAACCTGATATATCAAGATAATAACCTGATATATCAGGATACGTAACCTGATATATCAGGATACGTAACCTGATATATCAGGATAGGTAACCTGATATATCAGGAAACTAACTGAAGAGGAGGTGGCGGTTCCAGGCCGCCGTAGATTTCGACGAAGCGGACCGAATTTGCGAAACATGCAATGAAATCGACAATTATTTACTGTACTTCTTCTGTCAGACGAGAACATATCACCCAATATGTTAAACATCCCCAACGAGAAACTATTTAAACAAATAATGATCAGCAGCGACTCAAAAACTATGCGGGCTTTGGTGCACACTTTGTCCACTATGGATTGAAAAAGAAAGGGGTTTGGCAACAGAGTAACGACTCTTAAATCGAGTACAACAAAAAAGGAACAAAGATTCTTCGACTTGAGACCATGTCAGTGTTGCCAGTATCAACTCTGAATGGTATGTTTGCCAATCATCTACATATATTATCTGAACGTATGATAGGCATATACCGGTATAACATATGTATATTGTCATATATAAGCATATACCGCCATATATCATTGTTGTTACATTGTACTTAACTTTGTTTCATGTAATCCGTCCATTTTGTCTTGTTATTCTGTGTTCATGTACATTTGACCATATATGGTGTAACGTACAAATAAACATGATTGATTGATTGATTGGTAAGTCATGTGTTTATTCGTGTTGTTTTCCAGCCTGTGTTCGAGAAAATAATCCCATAACGGGCTTATTTTAATGAGCGAAATAAGCTCATATTGGAATTATTAAGACTCATTATATATGTATGCTATATTTGAACCTAAAACAAGGATGTTAAAACAGTCCAATGTGGGATTATGTCCATAAGAAATAAGCCCATATTGGTATTATTTAATCCACCTTTATTCATCGCAACATATATTCTCGTAAAAATAGGTTCATATTGGATCTAAAGATTCACATAGGTTCATATTGGACTTATTCGATTCTGAAATAAACCCACAGTGAACTACTACCCGCTATTCAGCTAAATGGCATGGGCCACAGTTAAAACACATTTTAAAGAGCGTGAGTCTGGTATGTCGTGTCGATGAAAACATTGAGGTTAAATAATGCCAGTATGAGCTTAATTCGCTCATTAAAATGAGCCCGTTATGTGCTTATTTTTATGAGAACAGGATGAAACATGTCCTCGTGCAAATAGGTTCATATTGGACATACATGTAACTATTCACAGGTTTATGTTGGAACTATCTGATTCTGAAATAAGTACATACTGAGTCCCTTATTCCGTTGAATGTCGCCAAACACCCTACAAAGAGCGTAGCTTTGGTAAGTTGTGTTTATGAAAAAAGGCAGATTAAATCATTCCGATATGGGCTCATTTCGTATGTAAATAGTCCCATATTGTACTGTGTTTTAAACAGACTGTTCCCCAAAATTCCGCACATTATCTGCTTATAAATAATTTATTTTAGGTAGATAATCTGATTAGAATGTCCTCATTTTCAGTCCATAATGTGCTGAAAATGAGAATATTTTAGTCACATTATCGACTCATAATGGGGCAATTCAGATTATGTGCGGACAATCACACAACTAAGCCAACCCATAACTTTTCAGATGTACGCTATTTAAAGACATAATATGGATTTGTTCGGGTATGTGAAACTGATAAGTTAGCATTCAGGCGCTATGTCAACTGGAGGAATGTAGCATTTTAGTAACATATGGCAATATTCCCATAGTGTACTGCTTTAAAAGCCGAGATTTAGGTCAATATAGAGCTTATATATATTGCGATTAAATAATGCCAAAATTATCGCTCGTTAAAATACGGCCGTTAAGTGCTTATTTTCACGAAAATAGCTTGACATCTGCATGGCAAGTGTTGAGTTGTTTAATCGTGTTGTTTTCCAGCCTGTTGATGTGAAAATAAGCACACCACGTGCCTATCTCATATTGTTATGTGCTTATTTTCATGAGAACAGGGTGACGTCTGCATGGTAAGTCTTGAGTTGGTTTATTTGTGTTGTGCCACAACACGAATTGCTAAAATAAGCATGACGAGCTTATCGCATATTGAAATATCTATATAGGGCTGTTATAATAACCAGCGTTTAGGCCCATATGAAGCTTATTTAGTTTTCAAATAATGGCAGTTTGCAGTCTGTTTTCGTGAAAATAAACACAAAACAGGACTTATTTTAATGAGCGAAATAAGCTCATACAGAGGTATAATTTAACTTAATATGTATACATGTACGCTATATATATGGACCTATAAACGCGGCTTTTTAAACAGACAATATCAGACTGTTCTATCGAACTAGTCCCATATTGGTATTATTCAATCTAATTTGTTTTCATCGCAACATATCCTCATGTAAATAGGTTCATATTTGACCTTTAAGTATTCACATAGGTTCTTTTGATTCTGATATAAGTCCACAGTAAGCTTATAGCCATTATTCGGTTGAATGGCGAGGGCAGCATTGACTATAAAGAGCTTGAATCTGGTAGGTTGTGTCGATGAAAAAAGCTAGATTAATAATACTGATATGGGTTTATTTCAGTAAAAACAATACAATTAGGGTAGCTTTGGTAAGTAAGTGATAAACTAAGGTAGAAAAAATAATGCCAATATGGGCTTATTTCTTATGTAAATAGTCCCATATTGTACCGTTTTAAACAGCCTGTTCCCCAAATTCCCGCACATTATCTGCTTATATAAAAAGTAAATATTCTAGGTAGATAATCTGCTTATGAACGCTCTCAATTTGAGTCGATAATGTGCTGAAAATTATACCAAATTAGTCACATTATCGCCTCATAATGGAACAATTCTAAGCGGATTATGAGCGGACAATCACACAACTAAGCCAACCCACAGCTTATCAGATGTACGCACTTTAAAGACATATTATGGACTTGTACGGGTATGTGAAACTGATAAGTTAGCATTCAGGCGCTATGTCAAGTAAATCGACCGTACCTCTCCATAGAAATCATCGTTTGAACTACGCTCAATTGTAAATATTTACTTCTGGAATCGGGACTATTGGCGACAATACGGGCTTATATCATATTATTATGTGCCTATTTTCACGAGAACAGTCTTGAGTTGGTTTATTTGTGTTGTATTCCACAACACAAATTGCAAAAATAATCATAAGATGTTCTTATCGCATATTGAAATATCCCATATAGGGCTGTTATAATAATCAAATAATCAAATAATGACAATATGCAGCTTGTTCTCGTAAAAATAAGCTCATAACGGGCTTATTTTAATGAGCGAATTAAGCTCATACTGCCATTATTGAACCTAAACGCGATTTTTAAAGCAGTCAAATGTTGGACTATTTCTATGTAAGCCCATATTGGTATTATTTAATCTATTTTTTTTCATCTCAACATATCCTCAGGTTTATATTGGACCTAAATATTCACACAGTTCATATTGGACTTATTTTATTCTGAAATAAGCCCACGTGAGCGTATACCAGTTATTCCGTAGAATGGCGCAGGCCACAGTGAAAATACCTTCTAAAGAGCGTGAATCTAGTAAGTTATCTCGATGAGAATAGGTAGATAGATTAAATAGTGCCAATATGGGCATATTTCGTATGGAAATAGTCCCATGTTAGACTGTCTTAAAACCCGCATTTTCTGTCCATATCGTATACTGCGGTTAAATAATGGCAATATTTAGTTCATAATAACATGGCGTTTATGTGCTTATTTTCACGAGAACAGTCTGCATGTTGACATTATTTGAAAACTGAAATACGCTCCATAAGGCCTAAACGCTAGTTATTAAAACAGCCTTACATGTACATGTATATGGGTTATTTCAATATGAGGAAAACCCGTATTGTGCTTATTTTCACGAGAACACGATTAAACAACTCAAGACTTGTCATGCTGTTCTCATGAAAATAAGTACAAAACGGACATATTTTAATGCGCGATATAAGCTGATATTGGAATTATTTTGCCACAATATACGCTCAATATGGATCTAACACACTGTTTTTATAAATAAAACAGTACAATATGGGATTATTTCCATACATATCAAGCCCAAATTGAAATGATTTAATCTGCCTCTTTTCATCGACACGACTTACCAATTTCACGATCTTTATAATGTTTTCACTGCGGCCATAACGGAATAACGATTTAAGCTCACTATGGAGTTATTTCATAATCAAATTATTTCAAATATCAACCTATGCGAATAGCTACATGTAGGTCCAATTTGAACCTATTTGCACGACGATGTGTTTCATCCTGTTCTCGTAAAAATAAGCACATAACGCTGCGAAACGGGCTTATTTTAATGAGCGAATTAAGCTCCCATTGTCATTATTTAACAACCTAAACTTGTTTATCGACATGCAGCCTGTTCTCCCGAAAACCCGCAGATTATCTGCTCATACATAAACATTTTTAGGTAGATAATATGCTTAGAATCTCATAAATTTAAGTCGATAATGTGCTGAAAATGAGACAATTTTAGTCACATTATCGACTGCTAATGAGTCGATTGTAATCAGATTGTGTGCAGAAAATGACACAAATAAGCCAACTCACGGTTTTCATGTGTATGTTCTTTATAGCATGTGTTTTCAATGTGGCCGCGCCATAAAACGAAATGACGGATATGATCTATTTATCTGCTTATTTCACAATAAAATGTACATATTTCACATTATAGGCCGATTATGTGCCTATTTGAGGGAGGATATGTTGCGACACGACATACCAGATTCACGCTCTTTATAATGTGTTTTAACTGCGGCTCGCTTCATTCAACTAAATAACGGGTATAAACTCACTAATGGCTTATTTCCGAATCAATTAAGTCCATTGAAACATATGTTAATATGTATGCCCAATATGAACCTATTTTCGCGAGGATAAGTTGCGATGAAAAACGGTAGATTTAAAGGTACTCAATCCGTAAAGAGGGTCCCCATCTCAACAGATTCCAACAACAACAATCCGATCAGAGGGTCCTATATTACTATTTCTTTGGCTTTGGGGGTAAAAAATATTTGATTCGAGTCGAGGAACCCATCAAACAAAGCTCAGAGTTATTAGATATTGATTTTTGAAATTTGTTAATTGCTCGAGATGAGTACTAATAACTGCCGTCAATTTGGTAACCTGCTCGAGATTTTACGCCAAAACTCTATTCAAACAGACAAGGATGGATAACTCTATATTCAAGTGGTAATAATAACGAAATCTTGACTGTCTTCTGGGCCAGAAAGAATTCCCGATAATGAAAAATAATAGATTTCTAAAATCGATATCTAACAAATCTGAGCTTTGATGGGTGACTTCCTCGACTCGAATCAAATATTTTTGACCACCGAAGCCATTGAAATAGTAATTGAAAGAGGAGTTTTATCGGATTGAGTACCTTTAATAATGACAATATGGGAGATAGTCCCATATTGGACTGTTTTATAAACTGAGTTTTAGGTCCATATAGAGCGTATATTGTGATTAAATAATACCAATAGGGGCTTATATCGCTCATTAAAATAAGACCGTTACGTGCTTATTTTTATGGAAACCATACATGTACTCCCATAGTGTACGTTTATCTCCACACAGAGCCTATATTGATATGAGCTTATTTCGCTCATTAAAATAAGCCGGGAGTGTGGCTATTTTCACGAGAACAGGCTGTGAAGTAGCATATACATGTACTATACATTCCTTTTTCATATACATATGTTGTACTTCCGTATATATTCATATTAAAATATTCTTCATATTTCATACAGAATACTATATCATTATGTCCATGCAGTGTATCACAACTACAATTTACCATATCTTATCCTAATTTAATTAAAGGTTTAAACCAAAACATAGTTCGTACTTTAATTGGGTCGGGTTGTTCCGGGTCGCTTGGTGTCGGTTGTGCCTGGGGCGGATGGTCCCGTTCCTGTATATACAACTATATACATGTGTATATAGTACATCTGACTACAGACCGAATCGGGACCACAGGGACAACTCGCGTGGTCGTATGTTAGGGTGGGTTGTCCAGATTTTCAGGGGCTGGTTGTCTCACGTTTTTATTAGCTCGTCTCAGGTGGAGCTATTGTCACCACTCTTCGTCCGTCGTCCGTCCATCGTCCGTCCGTCCGTCCATCCGTCCGTCTACAATTCTTTGAACATCTTCTCCTCTGGAACCATGAAACCGAATGGGTTCATATTTGGTGTGTATGTTTCCTAGGTGACTCTCATTCAGATTTGTTCAAATGAGGACACTGGGTCAAATGGTTGCGAAGCCAGGGCCATAACTCTTTGCCACCATAGTAATTCTTACAACGACTTCTCAAATTTCATTGGGCCGAATGGGTTCGTATTTGATACAAAGGGTCCTTGGGGGACTGTTATTCAGATTTGTTCAAATGAGGTCACTGGATCGAATGTGGGCGGAGCCAGTGACGTAACTAAAAACAAAATTTAATTAAGATTTTTTGAATTTTCACCTTGCTCAATTTAACAAAAAAAAAAGAAGAGTTTTTAAACATTTTATAAAATTTGAAAAAAGTGACACCATTATAACATCTGCAGAGTTATGAAACTTTAATCTTTAAATGAAATTACAGAAATATTCCATTACCCATCCCCCATCCCATATGGCCCAGACCCACCCCACCCTGCAGTGGCCTGCACCCAACCAACATCCCTTCCAACGGATATCATCTCCAGCTTCCAACTTTAATACCTGTTCTATTAAAGTTGCAGATATATCTTTGTGGATAGACAGAGAGAGACACATGTCATTAATCTAGATTACAATAAAATGTCACCTGGCAGCTTGTGTAAACATTACTGCTAGCAATTTTAAACAAACTGCCTGAATTTAGTGTCTGACATTTGCATAATGAGGTCCCCAGAGGGTCAATTTAGTGTTGCAACCCTGTACAGCAGGCTAGCATCACCAAATACACCCTCCATGGACCTAATTCTGCTTAGGCATCATCTTCTGGGAAGTATCTTAAGTATCAAATTGAAATTTTGTTTTAGATACATGTGTATATAGTACATCTGACTACAGACCGAATCGGGACCACAGGGACAACTCGCGTGGTCGTATGTTAGGGTGGGTTGTCCAGATTTTCCGGGGCTGGTTGTCTCACGTTTTTATTAGCTCGTCTCAGGTGGAGCTATTGTCACCACTCTTCGTCCGTCGTCCGTCCATCGTCCGTCCGTCCGTCCATCCGTCCGTCTACAATTCTTTGAACATCTTCTCCTCTGGAACCATGAAACCGAATGGGTTCATATTTGGTGTGTATGTTTCCTAGGTGACTCTCATTCAGATTTGTTCAAATGAGGACACTGGGTCAAATGGTTGCGAAGCCAGGGCCATAACTCTTTGCCACCATAGTAATTCTTACAACGACTTCTCAAATTTCATTGGGCCGAATGGGTTCGTATTTGATACAAAGGGTCCTTGGGGGACTGTTATTCAGATTTGTTCAAATGAGGTCACTGGATCGAATGTGGGCGGAGCCAGTGACGTAACTAAAAACTAAATTTAATTAAGATTTTTTGAATTTTCACCTTGCTCAATTTAACAAACAAAAAAAAGAGTTTTTAAACATTTTATAAAATTTGAAAAAAGTGACACCATTATAACATCTGCAGAGCTATGAAACTTTAATCTTTAATGAAATTACAGAAATATTCCATTACCCATCCCCCATCCCATATGGCCCAGACCCACCCCACCCTGCAGTGGCCTGCACCCAACCAACATCCCTTCCAACGGATATCATCTCCAGCTTCCAACTTTAATACCTGTTCTATTAAAGTTGCAGATATATCTTTGTGGATAGACAGAGAGAGACACATGTCATTAATCTAGATTACAATAAAATGTCACCTGGCAGCTTGTGTAAACATTACTGCTAGCAATTTTAAACAAACTGCCTGAATTTAGTGTCTGACATTTGCATAATGAGGTCCCCAGAGGGTCAATTTAGTGTTGCAACCCTGTACAGCAGGCTAGCATCACAAAATACACCCTCCATGGACCTAATTCTGCTTAGGCATCATCTTCTGGGAAGTATCTTAAGTATCAAATTGAAATTTTGTTTTAGATACTTTTTTACTTTTTCCCTTCTGTTCAGTTTCTATGCCCCCCCCCCCAATTTGCAGAAGATAAAATGCATAATTGAGGTGGTCAATGGGTGTGCATTACAAACTTCAACGTTAGAACTTAAATCTGTTCCTATATTGGTTTCCCATGGCTGGTGAGGCCTAATCAGACTGAGGATGAATCTGGTGATGCTAGCACACCTTGCGGAATATTGTCATTAAATTCACCATTTGGGGACCTCATTCTGCAAATGTCTGACACACTATATGCAGACATGGCTGGCATATTATTTTCTTAACCACCGCTTATCCAGATGAAATCATACCCTGATTTTTCAAAGAAACATTGGGGGGGGGGTATATTGGATTGAATTTGTCTTATGTCTGTCAGGCGGTCCTTCCACTCGTCTGTCTGTTGGGATGTCCATCCATCCGTCTATCAACAATTGTTTTCTTCTCCATATTAAAGACCAAATATGTTTATATATTTCAGTGTGCATGTTCCCTAGGTGACTCACAATCAGATTTGTTCAAATAAGTTCATCATATCAAATAGGTGCGAAGCTAGGGCCATAACTCTTTCCCTCCATAGTAAATCTTAAAATTTCTTCTCAAGAACCATTGAGCCTATATTAGCTTATATTTGGTATGGATGGGCCTTGGGTGACCGGGTTCAGATTTGTTCAAATTGGGTCATTTTAGGAAATGAGGTCCCCATATGGTGAATTCGTTGATGCTTTTCCACCTTGGGGAATAGTGTCATTAAATTCACCTTTTGTGGACCTCATTCTGCAAAGATCAGACATACTAAATACAGACTTGGCTGTTCCAATATTATTTTCGTAACCACGTACCACTTATCCAGGTGAAATCATACCCTATTGGATATTGGGGGGGGGGGGGTATATTGATATTACTAGATGAATGGATCTCATAGATGGGGATTCACATTTGTTCTAATAGGGGCAGAGATAAGAGATTTAACTCTCCTATATCATTGTACTAGTTGTAAAATTCAACCTAAGAGGGGTGTGCAAAATGATTTCTGTGAACTTAGTACTGTGGTATGGTTGTCTTCTGTAAAATGTAAGAGGTTGGAGATTTGTCAGTGGTGTGCAATTAGAAATTTCAAGTTGAAGAGCCCTGCTCATCGGAGAACCTCCATCTATGACCATGTTTATAACTACTTGTCTTAAGTGATATTGTCACGTACTGACTCTTGTAGTCTTCAGAGTCCCATTCTTCTCAGTCTTTACAGTCTGGTGAGCGACCCACAGTCATTGACTGTCTTGTTAAATATTTGTTGTCATCTTCACATTTTTTGTTTATTTATTCTTGGAAATGTAATTTTCATATTTTAAGACACTACTATATTACACGATTTGATATCCCAATATATTATTATCTTAAATTATTTGCCATCGTTTTGTCGACGTAATCGGTAGTATACGGATGGCGACGAGGTCGGTATTTGAGATTGGACACCTGAGAACTATCTGAATATGAACACCAAGTAACAGTCTGTTTATGTGAAACTGAGCTTATTTTAAAATTGCGCGAAATAAGCTCATGTTGGCAATATTTGAAAACTTAAATAAGCTCTATATGGGCATAAACGAATAGCGTACAGGAAGGTAACACCCTGAGTGTATAGATTACCCAGGGTATCCCCCTGAGTGTATAGAATACCCCGGTTTACATGGCCCAATTCAAGTTAAATATACCGACATTAATATTAAAAAACATATTTTGTCCTTCACCTGAGCCCAAATATGATTTTAAAGAAAAGGGTGCTGTATGATTTATCATGGGTGCTGTTGGTGTTGTGCCAGTCTCGGTAAACTTAGCGTACATTTGCTCCCATAGTTGCGCACGGTACGAGCGCGACTAGCAATTGTACTTCGAAATTCATTACGACTGGTGTTGTGCCACCTGCTCACCATTAAATCACTCCCAGGTGCCCAAACTTTTGCAAACCTTCTTATACTGATGCACATCTTTCCAAAAACACTACTAGTAAGAGACATAGAAGTAGATACCTATAATGGGTCACAGGGCTCAATTCAATTTGACCATTAAAAAACCCAAATATTCCCCTCCCCCCTGACCAAAGCCCAAAATCCCATTCAGATGCCCAAATAATTTTTTCCCATTGCCTCTATATATTCTAAAGTGAACTGTGGAATCCTTTTCAGAATGGGTATAGTATGAGAGATGGCTGACTCAGAAGTATGTTTTCATAGGCACGGGTGCTGTATGGTTTTATCATGGGTGCTGTGGGTGTTGGGCTGTCTCAATACCCTTAAAACCCACCGAGGAGCCCAAACTTTGTGCAAACCATTTGCATAGATGCATACCTATCCACAAACAACAAAAGTGTTGGAAGTAGATACATATAATGGGTCATATGGCCCAATTCAAGTTCAATATACCAATTTAACTTGAATTGTCATGGGTGATGTGGGTGTTGGGCTGTCTCCATACCCTTAAAACCCACTAAGGAGCCCAAACTTTTGCAATTCTTCTTATACGGATGCAGATATTTCCAAAATCACTTGGAGACTTGGAAGTATATACATTTACAGGACCCAATTCCAGTTAAATATACCAATTTAACCATTAAAAAAACCAAATATCCCCCCTGAATAGAGCCCAAAATCCCATTCAGGTGCCCAAATATTTTTTTCCCATTGCCTCTATATATTCTAGAGTGAAATGTGGAATCATTTACAGAATGGGTATAGTCTGAGAGATGGCTGACTCAGAAATATGTTTTCATAGGCACGGGTGCTGTATGGTTTTATCATGGGTGCTGTGGGTGTTGGGCTGTCTCAATACCCTTAAAACCCACCGAGGAGCCCAAACTTTGTGCAAACCATTTGCATAGATGCATACCTATCCACAAACAACAAAAGTGTTGAAAGTAGATACATATAATGGGTCATATGGCCCAATTCAAGTTAAATATACCAATTTAACTTGAATTGTCATGGGTGCTGTGGGTGTTGGGCTGTCTCCATACCCTTAAAACCCACTAAGGAGCCCAAACTTTTGCAAATCTTCTTATACTGATGCAGATATTTCCAGAATCACTAGGAGACCTAGAAGTATATACCTTTACAGGTCCCAATTCCAGTTAAATATACCAATTTAACCATTAAAAAAACCAAATATCCCCCCTGAATAGAGCCCAAAATCCCATTCAGGTGCCCAAATATTTTTTCCCCATTGCCTCTATATATTCTAGAGTGAAATGTGGAATCATTTACAGAATGGGTATAGTCTGAGAGATGGCTGACTCAGAAATATGTTTTCATAGGCACGGGTGCTGTATGGTTTTATCATGGGTGCTGTGGGTGTAGGGCTGTCTCAATACCCTTAAAACCCACTGAGGAGCCCAAACTTTGTGCAAACCATTTGCATAGATGCATACCTATCCACAAACAACAAAAGTGTTGGAAGTAGATACATATAATGGGTCATATGGCCCAATTCAAGTTAAATATACCAATTTAACTTGAATTGTCATGGGTGCTGTGGGTGTTGGGCTGTCTCCATACCCTTAAAACCCACTAAGGAGCCCAAACTTTTGCAAATCTTCTTATACTGATACAGATATTTCCAAAAACACTAGGAGACCTAGAAGTATATACCTTTACAGGACCCAATTCCAGTTAAATATACCAATTTAACCATTAAAAAAACCAAATATCCCCCCTGAATAGAGCCCAAAATGCTATTCAGGTGCCCAAATATTTTTTTCCCATTACCTCTATATATTCTAGAGTGAAATATGGAATCATTTACAGAATGGGTATAGTCTGAGAGATGGCTGATTCAGAAATATGTTTTCATAGGCACGGGTGCTGTATGGTTTTATCATGGGTGCTGTGGGTGTTGGGCTGTCTCAATACCCTTAAAACCCACCGAGGAGCCCAAACTTTGTGCAAACCATTTGCATAGATGCATACCTATCCACAAACAACAAAAGTATTGGAAGTAGATACATATAATGGGTCATATGGCCCAATTCAAGTTAAATATACCAATTTAACTTGAATTGTCATGGGTGCTGTGGGTGTTGGGCTGTCTCCATACCCTTAAAACCCACTAAGGAGCCCAAACTTTTGCAAATCTTCTTATACTGATACAGATATTTCCAAAAACACTAGGAGACCTAGAAGTATATACCTTTACAGGACCCAATTCCAGTTAAATATACCAATTTAACCATTAAAAAAAACAAATATCCCCCCTGAATAGAGCCCAAAATCCCATTCAGGTGCCCAAATATTTTTTTCCCATTGCCTCTATATATTCTAGAGTGAAATATGGAATTATTTACAGAATGAGTATAGTCTGAGAGATGGCTGATTCAGAAATATGTTTTCATAGGCACAGGTGCTGTATGGTTTTATCATGGGTGCTGTGGGTGTTGGGCTGTCTCAATACCCTTAAAACCCACTGAGGAGCCCAAACTTTGTGCAAACCATTTGCATAGATGCATACCTATCCACAAACAACAAAAGTGTTGGAAGTAGATACATATAATGGGTCATATGGCCCAATTCAAGTTAAATATACCAATTTAACTTGAATTGTCATGGGTGCTGTGGGTGTTGGGCTGTCTCCATACCCTTAAAACCCACTAAGGAGCCCAAACTTTTGCAAATCTTCTTATACGGATGCAGATATTTCCAAAATCACTAGGAGACCTAGAAGTATATACCTTTACAGGACCCAATTCCAGTTAAATATACCAATTTAACCATTAAAAAAAACAAATATCCCCCCTGAATAGAGCCCAAAATCCCCATTCAGGTGCCCAAATATTTTTTTCCCATTGCCTCTATATATTCTAGAGTGAAATGTGGAATCATTTACAGAATGGGTATAGTCTGAGAGATGGCTGACTCAGAAATATGTTTTCATAGGCACGGGTGCTGTATGGTTTTATCATGGGTGCTGTGGGTGTTGGGCTGTCTCAATACCCTTAAAACCCACCGAGTAGCCCAAACTTTGTGCAAACCATTTGCATAGATGCATACCTATCCACAAACAACAAAAGTGTTGGAAGTAGATACATATAATGGGTCATATGGCCCAATTCAAGTTAAATATACCAATTTAACTTGAATTGTCATGGGTGCTGTGGGTGTTGGGCTGTCTCCATACCCTTAAAACCCACTAAGGAGCCCAAACTTTTGCAAATCTTCTTATACTGATGCAGATATTTCCAAAATCACTAGGAGACCTAGAAGTATATACCTTTACAGGTCCCAATTCCAGTTAAATATACCAATTTAACCATTAAAAAAACCAAATATCCCCCCTGAATAGAGCTCAAAATCCCATTCAGGTGCCCAAATATTTTTTTCCCATTGGCTCTATATATTCTAGAGTGAAATGTGGAATCATTTACAGAATGGGTATAGTCTGAGAGATGGCTGACTCAGAAATATGTTTTCATAGGCACGGGTGCTGTATGGTTTTATCATGGGTGCTGTGGGTGTTGGGCAGTCTCCATACCCTTAAAACCCACTGCGGAGCCCAAACTTTATGCAAACTATTTGCATAGATGCATACCTATCCACAAACAACAACAACAGTGTCTATAGTATAGTATTTGAGGAGCATTGCCATTATGGAATTTATTCTCTCATTTGTCAACTATTTACAGCTTATTTTTTTATATAAATAACTAAACACCTTATGAGATGTCTGGAAAATAATGATATATTATTGTGACCCATTATAGGTATATAACTGTAAGGAAACACAGATTTATAAAACTTTAGTCATGTTATCTGAGAGATAGATGTCTTTGTTAGCTATTCTGGTCATTACTGTATACTGTTATTCTGAAATTACGATCTTGCGCCGTTGCGCATGCCCGCCCGGATGTTTACATTATTAGCGGTGTTTGTATACAATCGGTTTGTTATGGGTGGGTGGTTGGTCTCCGAGCTCGAGCTTTATGTCTCTCCATCAATGCATAAAGGTAAAGCATTCATTCAAGAAAAATAATATTATCTTGTTGTTGTTGCTGGTGTCATCTTGACTGGCTGTTTGGCTGTGCAGACACTGTGAGAGTGATATTTACATTGATCACCGGTATGATATGGATTTATTCTACCTGTGGCCTATATAAATGCTAGAATGCTATATTTAGCCACCATATAGTATTTTGTTATTATCTTTTGTTGACACGTTCACCTCATAAGAAGAGTTGCAGCATTCTGACAGGACTTAATGACAAGGCTATACATGCTGGCTGATTGGTCACATACATGTAACTACTAGTATAGCTAGCACCATCGGTCCTAGATCAAGGCTACATGTTCATTGCATGTTTTATGCCACATCAACAACAAGATTCTTATTGGCTCCATTAATGATGCTTGTTGTGTCATACATGTATATACTGATTAGCCAATGCCATGCAGTTATTTATGATGGAATTTAATTAATTTTCAGGTGTGAAAGCCTTCTTCGGAGAGGATGGGTGTCAGTGCTCACCTTCATGACTACATTGCTGGAGCAGTGAGTGGTAAGTTTTTTTTACCTTTACCCTTTCTACTAAATACTCATTGATGAGAAGTTATCCCTTACAAAATGGTCATATAATATGTTCAACAAACAACCATGGTATACATTGAGGGCTGGATAATAAGTTCAATAAATGACCATACATTGTTTGTTGAACCTATTATCTGAACACTTCCCTCCAATAAATTCTTCTGCACTTGTGTGTTGAATAATTATTGAATTGAATTTAAAAAAAGGATAATAATTGTCCTGAAGATTTTTTTATTTTCTTGGCTTTCCAGAAAATCTTTTTTGAATGTTTGTAAAAATGTTCATGAAAAACAAAAAACTTGTTTCAGTACTATCTCTGATTTTGTTTATTTCTAAGTCAAGGCATTGTGTTTATTACATTTTATACGAAGACAATCGATATTAATCTTACCTCCATCTTGCAGATAAAACATAAGACATAAAATTCATATCAGGCATATGAATATGTCAGAATAAAAGAAAAAAATTAATTAAAAAAATAAAATTTAAGCCTACCGTACTGATCCTAATGTTTTCTGGCTTGTAACCCCAACCAAATATTTAATTTTCTTTGACTTAAAGGTTACATAAGTTCACAAAATTCAAATTGCACCACCCCTTAAATTTATGAGTGTAGTTTGAATGATAACTGAAACTTTATTATTATCTTTTGGGTATTTCTGAATTGAAAAACCAAAATATAGGATCATTGAGAAAACCAAACCTAAAATATAAAAAAAAAACCCAGAAAAATGAATGAAATAAAAATTAAACAAAAAACACAGCATAAAATGCATGCAAAAAAAACCTGATAAAATGAGAAAAATTACACCTCATATATTAGTGCACCAATGAGATCAGCAGAAACTGTAAAATAGGTCTAGTCGGCATGCAAGCCTGTATATAGTGTGTCTCAGTGACATTTGCAGAATGAGGTCCCCAGAAGGTGAATTTAATGATGATATCTGGCTTAGTAGCGTCACCAAATTCACCCTCTGTGGACCTCATTCTGCCTAGGTTTCATCTTCTGGGAAGTGTCTATAGTTTCAATTAACACTGTTTTTAGTTACTTTTTCCTCTCTGTTCAGTTTCTATATCCCCTAATTTGCAGAAGATAAATTGCATAATCGAGATGACAAATGGGTAAACATCAGCAACTTCAACTGGAGAATTCAATCTGATCCCATAGCAGTTGAGGCCTAAGCAGAATGAGGTGATGCTAGCCCATCGTGTGGGATAGCGTCACTAAATTCACCCTTCCGGGGACCTCATTCGGCAAATATCAGACACACTATATCCAGGCTTTCCAGTTAGGTAATATAAATGTGTATTAACTACTGTCTGTCGTTGTGTTACACTTAAACCTAAATATGCCATGAATCTCTACTCTGGCTAACACATGTAGAGATCATATTCCACCAGTACAAAACCTTGGAACTTTTTGAAGTTTTGACAGGGAACCTTATAAAGTCGAAAAAATAATGCGGGGAATATATTTCTTAGTTGTTAGCTGTTCCTTAATAATGTACTTCACTGTAAGTGAATGGCCCAACTCAAAATTGCATGTTTTTTCTGACTTTTGTGAGCCGACATTGGAATAAACACCGAATTAATTACCCAGGATAAATTCCATAATTGTAAGCGACGCAAAGCAAAATTGCTCACAAATTCACATAAATCATGAAATTTTGAGTTGGGGACCTTTGCCTACAGTGAAGTACATTATTAAGAACAGATAATAACTAAGAAATCTATTCCCCGCATTACTTTTTTGACTTTATTAAAATTCCCTGTCAAAACTTTAAAAAGTTCCAAGATTTTGTGCTGGTGGAATATGATCTGTACAGACGTTAGCCAGAGTAGAGGTTCATGGCATCATCTAACTGTAACTATGAATCAGTAAAGTATTTCCAATTGATTAAGAAAGGACGTGGTAGTATAGCAGGTAATCGGCATTGTTTTAACCCTTTGAGTGCCACGGGCCGATCTCATCGGCCCTAATTTACGGTGTGTAAAATCGGCCCTAAAAAAAATAAAAAATAAACTTTTTGTTTTTAGAATTATTTTTTTTTGGGTTGAATTTTTTTCGGGTATACTTAAGCATGCTATAGCGAATTTAAAAACAAACTGGTTAACACCTTAGGGGCATGTTATAACTCAAAACTATCACCAAGTATTCATAGTAATAATTTTGATGCCCATAAAAAACGTAAGATTCCCTGGCATTAACCTACTAAATATACCTGTAAGAAATAAGAAAAAATTATTAAAATTGTAAAAAATTGTAAAAAATAATAACAAATGATGAAAAATTGTTAGGCCAATGCATTCTCTTATATATGCGAGGCGACCTATGGTCGACTCGCATATATAAGAGAATGCATTGGCACAGGGTATATGGTTTAATACAAAAATCGGACCTGGCACTTAAAGGGTTAAATAAGTAAGCATGCATTACTTATGTTAAACAGTAATCCAAACACAGGCGAGGAACTTCTGATTAAAGATACATAATCTGAGTTAACGCTCATAAGTTACAATTTCTTTGGTTCCAGGGGTAAAAAATATTTGATTCAAGTTGAATAAACCACCCAACAAAGCTCAGAGTTATCAGATATTGATTTCTTAAATATGCTATTTTTCACCACCTGGAATTGCATGCTATAGTTGAAAGTGGTTAGCATTATTTTTGTTTGTAATTAATCAATTGTAATAATAACAGCGTCTTTTGATGAAATGTTGTTGGAATCTGGTGATACGGGGACAATCAAATCAGATAATTTACCTTTAACTATTAACAAGTGTAAAGGACTTAGTAGTGAGATCTGGTGATATTTTCTTAGTGGTGACTGCAGAATGAGGTCCTCAGAGGGTGAATTTAGTGACGCTATCCCACATAGCGGGCAAGAATCACTAAATTCACGCTCTGGGGACTTCATTCTGCTTAGGCCTCATCTTCTCTGGAAAGTTTCTTTATTATCAAATTTCTATAGAAACTTTATCACAAAGATTCTATTTCTTTTTTAGTTTAGTTTCTCTACATGTATATCCCCAAATTGGCAGACAATACATTGCATAATTGAGGTTTCCAATGGGTTTACATCACAATATTCACCATTTGGTAACTTCATTCTGAGTCTACATGTATGTCTCCCATAGCAGATGAGGCCATGCAGAATGAGGTCCCCAGAGGGTGAATTTGATGATGCTAGCCCACTGTGTGGGTTAGCATCGCTAAATTCACCCTCAGGGGACCTCATTATGCAAATGACAGGCACACTAAACTCAGACTTGTAGTCATACATTGCAAACCCTGCGTAGTGCTTATAGTATTTTTACTCAGAAAATAAACTGGTGCCAAACTTTAGCTTTTCAACTCATTTATTTGTTTGAAGATTTTACTCCATTTCTGGAAGATGTTGTTAAAAATGATCTATCTCTTCCCAGAAAGTTTTACATAGATTCCAGGTATAAAATAGTAGATACAAAAATAATATATAGCATTTATATAGCACTTCATCCCTGGTGTAGCTCGAAGCGCTTGGGACTCTATATGCAGGTTATATACATGTACAAACATCAGAAGATATAAAATCACGCACAAGCAAATATATGGATATGGAGCATGATGCAATGGCACTATCAACGGCTAGTTGTGTACAGGTAAATCTTGAAGAGGTGCGTCTTCAGTTGTTGCTTAAAGATATCAAGAGAATGCAAATGACGAATGTCGAGAGGAATGGAGTTCCAAACACTTGGTGCGGCATGTGTGAATCAATGATATGTTGTTGTTGTTGTAATTGTGGCCCAGAAGAGATTGACCATCTTTAAACAGCTTGCATGCACAAGCTTAAGTATTTCATCTATTTCCAGGTTCTGCTGGTATACTTGCTGGTCACCCATTTGATACAGTGAAGGTATGCTTATTTTATATAAACATACATATTTGGTCCTGCGAAGATTTGAGATTCAAGTCAAATTTTAATCTGTAACTACAATTCAATTGTATTTGAACTATATGTAGTTTGCCAGACTTGTTTTCTTTTGAAGTGGAGGGGCACACTTGCCCTTAATTTTGCCAGGACTCCAACCTGTTCTTGTATAAGCTTGTAAATGTCACAATCTCACTTCCTCCCTACTCATTTGGACCCACATGGTCCGCAGTGGTATCAATTATAACTTAAGATAAAGATCATGATGAATTATAATGTAAGATACAGTAATGCTCTAAGTAATCGACTCCCCGAGAGCTTTCCGATGAATGGCAACAAGCCATATTTCCGACTAAATCCTGAAAAGTTACCCATAATTCTGCTGTGGTTAAGAAGTCGATTACTTAGAGCATTACTGTATCTGGTATCAATTAGCTGTCAGAAAAAAAGTGATTGACACAATCAAGTGTGAACCGCCCAACCGGCAAATTGTTCTATAAATTTACTGTACTAAAAACGCCATTCTTCATGTATGTTGTGCGTTGTACCTCCATGAGTGCTACCAATACTAGTTATAGTCATGAAAAGAATCGGATATTGAAAGGTGTCCTTAAAATATGGTGCCCGGCCTGCCCTTTTCATCTTCCAGCGCCCGACTCGGCTACACAGGGTACAAATGGTACATACCTGACTTATCTCTTCCTATAACAAGTTTTATATAGTTTCTGGGGTACAAAATGATAGATATGAATCGAAGGCTCCTGTCCGGAAACGTTCTATCAATTAAAGGTACTCAATCCGACCAGACGGTCCCCATACCATCAAGATACAACAACAACATTTATTCAAAGTAGGCTTTAGTTTTCAGAATCGATTTATTGCAACAAAATAATGCTAACCACAGTCAACTATGGTATAAAATTTCCCAAAACTTGTTATTTATCAACATTTTGTTCAACAAAATATGGCCGTATTATCATTAAAGTATCACAAAATGACCGTATTACCACTTGATTTTAGAGTTATCCATCTTCAACGGCAATTTTGTCTGAGACCCTCCGTTTGACCACGTGTTTCTGGGCCACATATTATTACACACATCTCCAGAAATAACAAACTTCAAAAATCGATATCAGATCACTCTGAGCTTTGATGGGTGGGTTCCTCGACTCGAATCAAATAGTTTTTACCCCGAAGCCAAATAAATAGTAATTCAGGAGCATCTGATCGGATTTAGTACCTTTAATATTGATTTTATTTCGAAATAAGGAAAAATGTCCCGCAGCAAATTTAATGCTGCGGCATGTTAGATTCCAAATATTCTCATGGCATTTCTCATGGTATTGCTTATTGCCATGGTTAATTTCGAGGACTGTGATACTAGTACTTACAATGAATTTGGGACAGTTTACAGCTCATGGACACGTGTGGAATGTAGCAAACAGGAGAGCTCTATCTTTATCTGAGATCACATTCATGAAGGATTCATGACAGACTGTTTTAAAAATAGTAATGAAAAAATGTCCCAATTAAATTATAGCATAAAACAAGAAAATATTGACATAAAATCAATATTAATTGATAGTAGAGTTTCCGGACAGGTATTTTCGACCAAACCCTTTCATGATGGGAGCTGCGCTGGTGCAGGATTTAAAGATCCTGTGGCAGTGCATTCTCTTATATATGCTAGTCTCCCATAGCGAGCCTTGCATACATAAGAAAATTTACTGGTTTACAAGGTCAAGTTATATATTATCAGGACAAGGCATTCTCTTATATATGCAAGGTTCCCTATGAGAGACTCGCATATATAAGAGTATGCATTGGCACAGGGTTTTCACAAAATTTCAGGAAGCTCCAGTTATGGAAGGGTTAATTATTTTATACCCCATAAACTATATCAAAAAGCAGTTTAGTTCTGTATTCTATATTATACAATGTTTGTCTTCACTCATGTAGTCCGTCACTATGCCTTTTTAGCTCCACTTTACTTTGTAAAGTTTGAGCTGGTGTCTGCCACCCATCCATGCATCTGTACATCTGTCTGTCTCTCTGTCCATCCATCCGTAATTTCCTTTGGCTCACCCTACAGGCTGCATCCTTCATCCGAGCATCACCAAACGTCATATGGATCTTCGGGGTGACCTCTAGATGGGAGCCATCGATTTTTTCCGAAATTCATTAAAAAACACGGCCACCAGCAGCCAATTTGGATTTCAAATTTAATCCATCGGCACACCCTGCAGCCCACATTTATTGGAGAAATGTTTTGAAAATTTACAGGCATGTTTAGGGTCACCTCTAGATGGGAGCTATCAAATTTTAGCGATTTTCAATGAAAAACATGTCTGCCAGCAGCCATCTCAGATTTTTTCTGTTTGCATGACTAAATCCTTTGGCTTACCCTACAGACCACATCCCTCATCTGACCACCACAAAACTTCATATGGGTCTTTGGGTGACCATCGATTATTTCCGAAATTTGATAAATAAAAAAAACATGGCCACCAGCATGCAGCCATCTTAGATTTTACACTTTGCATGAGTAAATCCTTTGGCACACCCTACATAACACACCCCTCATCCAAATGTCACCATACTGCATATAGATCTTCTGGGTGACCACTAGATGGGGGCCATCAAATGTCTCCGAATTTTGTTGAAAAACATGGCTACCAGCAACCATCTTGGATTTTACTCTTTGCATGACTAAATACTTTGGCACACCCTTCAGGCCACAATCCTCGTCCGATCATCACCAAACTTCATACAGATCTTCAAAGTGACCTCTAGATTGGAGCCATTGATTATTCCTGAAATTCGTTAAAAAACATGTCTGCCAGCAGCCATCTTGGATTTCAAATTTGAATCTAGATGAGAGCTTCAAATTTTAACGATTTTCAATTTTACTCTTTGCAGACCACATCCCTCATCCGATCATAACCAAACTTTATATGGATCTTCATGTTGACATTCAGATGGGAGCCATTGATTTTTTTCCGAAATTCATAGAAAAACATGGCTGTCAGTGGCCATCTTTGATTTCACTCTTTGCATGACTAAATCCTTGGGCACACTACAGGCCACATCCGTCATCTGACCTCCCCAAAACTTCATATGGATCATTGAGGTGACCTCTAGATTGGAGCCATCGATTATTTCTGAAATTGGTTACAAAACATGGCTTAATAATTTCATCTACACAATACAAGACCTTTACTGTAACTTTTTGTCTTTCCTTCTTCTTTATCATTCTCTTTATTGATCAGCAAAAATTAAACTCCTTCCCAAGTTGAGCTACAATGTCATTGACACTTTCATTATATTTACACAGGTGCAGCTTCAAACTAAATCCGGAGACAGCCGGTACAAAAACTCATGGGACTGTATGAAAAATGTCGCCAAACAGAACCTGGTGAGAAAGAGACAATAACCCTCAGCCCTCATACCGATGGTTATCAAAATTCTAAAGACACTTACAGACAGCATTGCAATTGGCTGTTAGAACAAGTTCAAGGCTCAAAATAAGTGGCCGGTCATGGTCATAGTCACACGAAAAATAGCTTATGTCCAGTGCACTTCTGTATCTGTTGGACATTTTGTCCAATGCAAATTTTTAAACAATCTGTATCTGATTGGGCATTTCCAAGGAGCCACTACTGGTCAAATAGGACATTGAAAGTAAAAAATATTTCTTTTTTAATATCAGATCATTTCAGAATGAATATAATTATGTTGTTTGTGAATTGCATGTGTATTTATTAATGGACGTTAAGTTTTTTGAACTTTTGAAAACAAAAATAACATGGATTTTTCCCATGTGGCGATTGGATGCTCACTAAAATGATATGTTGATTGGAAATTTAAATACTGTCTCATACAGTACATCTGAAAATTTGACAGGCACCATTTTGAAATGACCAACACCATCCATTTGGTTCCTGTCATTTTGACAGGCAGTACAATTTTTTTTATTTTGAGCCTTGAACAAGTTACATGATAATTTCACATTTCTTTACTAAATACTCATTGGTGAGTATAGTTCCCTTATGGACCTCATTCTGCAAATGACCATAGTAATGCCCTAAATATCGACTCCTTAACCACAGCATAATTATGGGTAACTTTTCAGGATTTAGTCGGAAATATGGCTTGTTGCCATTCATCGGAATGCTCTCATTGAGAGCATTCCGATGAATGGCAACAAGCCATATTTCCGACTAAATCCTGAAAAGTTACCCATAATTATGCTGTGGTTAAGGAGTCGATTATTTAGGGCATTACTGTAGCACCATATTCTCAGGCCTGACTAACCACCAAAAATAAACAGAAACAAGATGATTTACAATAAATGAGAGTCGAAGGCGGGAACTCAACCAAAAAAATAATCGCATTCCCCACAAAATTATAATAAAACTGTCAATTTCAGAAAATTAAAGGTACTCAATCCAATCAGAGGGTCCCTATATCATCAAGATACAACAACAACATTTCCTCAAAATACCCTTTAGTTATCAGAATCGATTAATTGCAACAAAATAATGTTAACCACTGTCAACTATGGTATCAAACTTCCCACAACATGTTATTTATCAACATTTTGTTCATCGAAATATGGCCGTATTATCACTTGAGTATTCAAGAAATTTGGCCATTTTACCACTTGTTTTTAGAGTTATCCATCTTCATCTGCAATTTTTCCAAGACTGTCCATTTGACGACATGTTTCTGGGCCACAAATAATTGCACATCTCAAGAAATAACAGAATTGAAAAATTTATATCTGATCACTCTGAGCCTTGATGGGTGGTTTCCTCGACTCAAATCAAATATGTTTTACCCCCGAAGCCAGCGAAAACCCTGTGCCAATGCATTCTCTTATATATGTAAAGCCTCACATATATAATATAATTCGTTGGCCTAACAATATTTACCTTGACTTTGTAAACCAGTGCATTCCCTTATTTATGCGAGGTTTCCTATATAATTTGAATAAACTGGCACAAGATCTTTAATGATGCACCAGCGCAGCTCCCATCATGAAAGTTTTAAGCAAGATATTAAATTCACATAACCAAATTAGGAGCGATAATTAGGAGCGATAATTCAGATAATGAATCTTTAATATAGTTACCCATCTGTAGAATTGTCAGGAACTTAATTCCTGCCATGATACCATTATCTACAATTCTTCTTTCAGAAAGATGGTTTCTTCAGAGGGATGTCGTGGCCGCTGTTCTCTGCAGGTGTTGTCAACTCAGTTTTCCTCGGAGTCTATGGCTCTGCACTTAAGGTCATTGGAAATGCATATGATGAAAGTGGCCATCCTCAATTCATTCCCGTTGCCATGGCAGCAGGCATCGGTGGACTGGCACAGCTGGTCCCATCCTGTCCTGTAGAAGTCATAAAAGTTGTGTTACAATCACAAATTCCTCACACAACAGCATCATTGACTCATCCAGGTAAAATTAATGTTCTGACATTTACTCATTCATCGGCCTCAATTACAAGTTATTATATAATTCCTTTGACTATAACCCTTACAATATTGGCGCTTCCTGAAATTTTGCGAAAACCCTGTGCCAATGCATTCTCATATATGACATATATATGGAGCCTCACATATATAATAGAATGGTTTGGCCTAACAATATTTCCCTTGACTTTGTAAACCAGTGCATTCTCTTATATATGCGAGGCTCCCTATGTGAGATTCGCATATATAATATAATTCACTGGCACAGGATCTTTAATGCTACACCAGTGCAGCTCCCATCATGAAAGTTTTAAGCAAGAAATTAAATTCACAGAACCAAACTTGTGTGTTATTGGGCGTCAGTTTTATGGTAAATGTGCTGTAGTGTAATGATAACACGTGTGCAAGAGTGCCATCAACTATCTACCAGTAGCACACAAGTGCATTTTTGCATTTATTATACACCCAACCATGTGATCTTCATGAAAAATTACGGGAGAGAAAAAGATGACCTGTTTTTTTTTGTCTCAAAGCTGTCCCAAATGGTAATTTTTAGGACTTTAATATTTTTCCAAGACATGTAAAATTTGTATAAAAGAATATATATATGTTATTTTTTCTGTCTGCAGAACAAGGGAAGAATACTGGTATGACAAAGTGAGAATTATTAGGTATAATTGGCACCCAAAACCACCACTGCATTTAATTATACATATAGAATATGAAGATAATGCTGTAGATTAAAACTGTTTATGTCCATAAGAGGGTTTGATCCTCGCCCAATATGTAGCAAACCCCCGAGCAGTTTAAGTGACAGCATTACTTACATGTTTTATTTATCCATTGCACAGTAATTGCTTTTTGTTCAGGAACACTGTAATTATATTAAGTGTTTCAATCGTATCTTTCATGATGCCCATATATTTATGAGTCCAAGAAATTGGTTTCCATGACATGGACAGCAGGAGTCGAGATAAAAAGAAACAGTTATCCGGTTCTTTGATGTTCATTTGAAACTGTCCCTTATTTTATTGGTTTATAAATGTTTAGAGCGTAAAAAAAAATTCTCGCTTTTTATTTTCAATTGATGTGAATTAGGGATGAGAAAATGTTCCAAATCACAATGATGTCATTCGGATCAGTTGACGTCCTCAGTGACTTGCATATAATCATTACATTATGAAAGCAGTTTTAATGAAAGCAATATTCGAATTGAGCTGTGGATACATATAGACATTTATTTATCATTTTAACATTTTCTATACTAAATACTCATTGACAAGTAGTTCCTTCGGGAAATGTTCAGATAAAATGTCCTCCAATAAATAGGACCCATTCTTGCATTATCTGTTATCTGCATATTTTTCCTGAAAACCGTTCCAGATGAATAATAGCCCATTCCAATGTATTCTTTTATAACTGAGTGTGATAATCCAATTAGTATAGAAAGGTTTGAAGATGGTCTGTGTCTTCCTAAATACATTTTATACAGCTACTGGGGTATAAAATGATTAATAGGAGTCAAAGACACCTGTCCGGAAATGCTTCTATCAATTAATATTGATCTGATATCAATATATTCTTATATAATGTGGGGACAATTTTTGGTTCTATTTTTAGAATTTGTATATAGAGTTACACTCCAAACGACTGTGAGCTGTAAAATTTCCCAAATTGATTGTATGTATATTATGCCAGAAAATTCAATATAAAATCAATATGAATTGATAGAAGGGTTTCCTGACAAGGGTCTTTGACTCATATCTATTATTTAATACCCAGAAAACCATATAAAACTTGTTATAGGCAAAGATGGACCTTCTTTAACACGTTCACTGCCGAAAACCAATGGGTAATTCCATTCCATATGCCGACATGGGATTTGATGTTTTGCCGATAGCAGATGATATTTTACGTATGTATGAGTAATGGTTCGACCAATATCAGGTCATATGATGCTGAAACATGTTTATAAGACTACTACGAGATAACTCGTAGTCGGCACCTGGGACGGAATTTATTAACGTTTCATCCCTGGTGCCAGCTACGAGTTATCTCGTAGGTAACTACAATTAAGTTGTCAGTGTCTTAGATGACGAAGAGTGCTATACATGTACAAGCATATCGTATGTAAGACATGGTAATTTATATATGATAATTTGTACAGACTACGTCGAATAAGACGTCAAAAACATAATATGTATTTACCTACGAGATAACTCGTAGCTGGCACCAGCGATGACCACTGGTGAGTTTCATCCCAGGTGCCGACTACGAGTTATCTCGTAGGAACTTTATAACACGTTTTATCTTTCATTTGATCCGGATTTGATCGACAATTCCTTTATATATACACAATGTGTCCGGGAATGGTCTAGTTGCACATGCATATCATGGTTCAAGGACGTACAGAAGAGGTCCTGGTGAATTGGAGTATCCTACCAAGATTGCTATCTGGACCCCACCCCCTTTTCACGCTGTGGGAATCGTTGTATTTCAAGCCATCGTAATTATACATATAAAATCGATCAATGGGATCGTTGGGCATGTATTGGCGCATACACCAACATTGCTTGCGGATTGTGTTATTATTTATGTGGTATGAACATTACTACGAGTTAACTCGTATTAGCAGTCCCCATGGAACACGTGGCAGCTAACGTGTTAACCCTTTCAGTGCCAAGTCTGATTTTTGTATCAACCCATATTTCCTTGATCACTTTTCAAATTTATTGATTATAATAATGTGATACATTGATGGAAAGAGCTCTAAGAGCTCTTTCCATCAATGTATCACATTATTATAATCAATAAATTTGAAAAGTGATCAAGGAAATATGGGTTGATACAAAAATCGGACTTGGCACTGAAAAGGTTAAATTACATGTATTTTCAGCTCCTGCAGGACTCTACTACCGAGGACCAATTCAGGCTTGTAGGCAGATCTTGAAGAGAGATGGTGTTAGGGGGCTTTACAGAGGACTGGGAACTCAAGCATGGAGGGACATTATCGCTTCCATCACATATCTACTTGTGTTTGAATACTCATCATTCTATGGAAATAATAGTGTGAATGATAGTTACAGAATCGCTGTAAACTTCTTATGTGGCGGAATGGCTGGAGTTATAAGCTGGACACTTATTCTACCATTCGACGTAATTAAGAGCAGAATGCAGTCTGATGTTTATCCACATAAATACCACAATGCATTAGAATGCGTGTACAAGAGTTACAAGGCTGAGGGTATATTTGTGTTCTTCCGTGGTTTTTCTGCCGTGAGTTTGAGAGCTTTTGCGGTAAACTCTATAACATTGATGGTATATGCTGAATATCTGAAGATGTTCACAAACCCTGACCACAATAATAAATGATGAATGTTATATTTTAGCTTTACAGTCCTTCAATTTTGAAAATAAAATCCTCCGCGTTGTCCGCCAGTGCAGTATCAAAACATGCACTGTATTTGTTACCGCATCAGTGATTAATTGGTAACTGAAACACATCACTGATTGTAATTTTTCTTGGGTTGATTGGGTGTTATAAATATGTTATAAGAATGGTGTCCGTTTAATAAGCGAAATAAACACCATGCACATCCTTTGGGCACTTGTGATCTTTATTTCGCTTATAAAACATATGCGATGCTTATAACATATAAATAAAAACTTTGGTATATAACTTTGATTCTGTGATGGATCAGGTAGATCGTCATTAAACCTGATAATTCTATGCTGTGTTTTCTGTGTCAAGCATTGTGTAAACACAACCTAGAAAGCAAGGTGCACACCTTTTATTGCCATTTTCAATTCCATGCAAGCGACGGTGCGCAAGTACTACTGTGTGCCTCAAAATTGAAATACTGGATACTCATACCAAAGACATTCATTAACCCTTTCATGACTGGAGCCGCACTGATGCAGCATTAAAGACCATGTGCCAGTGCATTCTCTTATATATGCGAGTTTCCCATAGGGAGCCTCGCATATATAAGAGAATGCATGGCCTAAAAGGTCATGCAAGGTAAATATTGTTAGGACAATGTATTCTCTTATATATGTGAGGCTCCCTATGGGAGACTCACATATATAAGAGAATGCATTGGCACAGGGTTTTTGCAAAATATCAGGAATCTCCAGTCATGGAAGGGTTATTGCCCTTTCTTTTCAATCCCAAGCATGCGAAGGTGGGCAAGCTGCACTACTGTGTGCTTCAAAATTGAAGGACTGGATACTCATACCAAAGATAATTATTAAATTGTGATACATTTGAAAACAATAGGGAGATTTCGATAGAGAACGTTTGACTTAAAACTTCAGATGTTGTCAGTTACAAATGGTCAGGTGATGCATATTATTGCCATACATTTTTAGCTCAACTTACTTTTGTAAGTTTGAGCTATTGCCATGGTTTGGCGTCCGTCGTCTGTGTGTCCGTGTGTGCGTGTGTTCGTGTGTCCGTGTGTCCGTGTGTCCGTCAACAATTTCCTTTGGCGCGGGCTACAGGTTGTACCTTTGGTCTGATCTTCATGAAATTTGTCATGAATGTTGACATTGACATGTAGATGGGAACGAGTCATTTTGGGGTCATTCGGCCAAAAAACATGGCCGCTGGCAGCCATCTTTGATTTCAAGATTCAATCCATTGGCGCGGCCTACAGGTCGTACTGTTCATCTGATCATCATGAAATTTGTCATTGATGTTAATAATGACATGTAGATGGGAAAGAGTGATTTTGGGGTCGTTCGTCCAAAAAACATGGCTGCCAGCAGCCATCTTGGATTTTACTCTTTGCATGACTAAATCCTTTGGCGCGGGCTACAGGTCGTTGTTTTGGTCGGAAGTTTATGAAATTTGTCATGGATGTTAACACTGTCATGTAGATGGGAACGAGTGATTTTGGAGTTGTTCGGCCAAAAAACATGGCCGCCAGCAGCCATCTTGGATTTTACTCTTTGCATGACTAAATCCTTTGGCGCGGGCTACAGGTTGTACCTTTGGTCTAATCTTTATGAAATTTGTCATGAATGTTGACATTGACATGTAGATGGGAACGAATCATTGTGGGGTCATTCGGTCAAAAAACATGGCCGCTGGTGGCCATCTTAGATTTCAAAATTCAATCCATTGGCGCGGGCTACAGATCGTACTGTTCGCCTAATCATCATGAAATTTGTCATTGATGTTAATAATGACATGTAGATGGGAACGAATGATTTTGGTGTCGTCCAGCCAAAAAACATGGCCGCCAGCAGCCATCTTGGATTTTACTCTTTGCATGACTAAATCCTTTGGCGCGGGCTACAGGTTGTACCTTTGGTCTAATCTTTATGAAATTTGTCATGAATGTTGACATTGACATGTAGATGGGAACGAATCATTGTGGGGTCATTCGGCCAAAAAACATGGCCACTGGCGGCCATCTTAGATTTCAAAATTCAATCCATTGGCGCGGGCTACAGGTCGTACTGTTCGTCTGATCATCATGAAATTTGTCATGGATGTTAATATTGACATATAGATGGGAACGAGTCATTTTGGGGTTGTTCGGCCAATAAACATGGCCGCCAGCAGCCATTTTGGATTTTACTCTTTGCATGACTAAATCCTTTGGCGCGGGCTACAGGTCGTAGCTTCGATCGGAACATCATGAAATTTGTCATGGATGTTAACAATGACATGTAGGTGGGAACGAGTGATTTTGGGGTCATTCGGCCGAAAAACATGGCCGCCAGCAGCCATCTTGGATTTTACTCTTTGCATGACTAAATCTTTTGGCGCGGGCTACAGGTTGTACCTTTGGTCTAATCTTTATGAAATTTGTCATGAATGTTGACATTGACATGTAGATGGTAACGAATCATTGTGGGGTCATTCGGCCAAAAAACATGGCCGCTGGTGGCCATCTTAGATTTCAAAATTCAATCCATTGGCGCGGGCTACAGATCGTACTGTTCGCCTGATCATCATGAAATTTGTCATTGATGTTAATAATGACATGTAGATGGGAACGAATGATTTTGGTGTCGTCCGGCCAAAAAACATGGCCGCCAGCAGCCATCTTGGATTTTACTCTTTGCATGAGTAAATCCTTTGGCGCGGGCTACAGGTTGTACCTTTGGTCTAATCTTTATAAAATTTGTCATGAATGTTGACATTGACATGTAGATGGGAACGAGTCATTGTGGGGTCATTCGGCCAAAAAACATGGCCGCTGGCGGCCATCTTAGATTTCAAAATTCAATCCATTGGTGCGGGCTACAGGTCGTATTGTTCGTCTGATCATCATGAAATTTGTCATTGATGTTAATAATGACATGTAGATGGGAACGAGTGATTTTGGGGTCGTTCGGCCAAAAAACATGGCTGCCAGCAGCCATCTTGGATTTTACTCTTTGCATGACTAAATCCTTTGGCGCGGGCTACAGGTCGTATCTTTGGTCTGATCTTTATGAGATTTGTCATGGATGTTAACACTGACATGTAGATGGGAACGAGTGATTTTGGGGTCATTCGGTCAAAAAACATGGCCGCCAGCAGCCATCTTGGATTTTACTCTTTGCATGACTAAATCCTTTGGTGCGGGCTACAGGTCGTAGCTTTGGTCAGATGGTCATGAAATTTGTCATGAATTATAACAATGACATGTAGATGGGAACGAGTCGTTTTGGGGTCATTCGGTCAAAAAACATGGCCACCAGCATTTTACTCTTTGCATGACTAAATCCTTTGGCGTGGGCTACAGGTCATACCTTTGGTCTGATCTTTATTAAATTTGTCATGGATGTTAACACTGACATGTAGATGGGTAAGAGTGATTTTGGAGTCGTTCGGCCAAAAAACATGGCCGCCAGCAGCCATCTTGGATTTTACTCTTTGCATGACTAAATCCTTTGGCACGGGCTACAGGTTGTACCTTTGGTCTAATCTTTATGAAATTTGTCATGTATGTTGACATTGACATGTAGATGGTAACGAATCATTGTGGGGTCATTCGGCCAAAAAACATGGCTGCCAGCGGCCATCTTGGATTTCAAAATTCAATCCATTGGCGCGGTCTACAGGTCGTACTGTTCGTCTGATCATCATGAAATTTGTAGGTCGTAGCTTTGGTCAGATCTTCATAAAATTTGTCATGGATGTTAACAATTATACGTAGATGGGAACGCGTCCTTTTGGGGTCATGGCCAAAAAAAATGGCCACCAGCAGCCATCTTGTATTTTACTCTTTGCATCACTAAATCCTTTGGCGCAGGTTAGACATTTCAATTAGCACCTTTCCTATTCCTCCATTTACTGTCAACCATTAAATATTCCCCTACCTAAGTTGAGCTACAGTGTCATTGACACTTTCATTGTATCTGGATAGACATACTATACTAAATTGATTCTTCAATTCAGTTATAACGGAACAGTCTATTATTCATTTGGAGGGATGTTAAGGTGATAAAAGCAGCAGATAAATAAAAGTTTATTAAGGGAAATGTTTAGATAATAAGTTCAACAAACGACCTTTGTTGAACATATTATCTGAACATTTCCTATGGGATAACTACTCACGAATGATACTTTAGTATAGAAAGATTTAACCCTTTAAACCCTAGAATATATATGTAAAACACCCAATTCCCTGGGATTTAGGTAAAAATTGGGATGTTTCAAATGTCAATGTTTGAGCTTGCTATGTCATGCCAACTAACCATTATCCCCAGCTTTGCCAAGGAACAGCATATTTGGTGATCGCGTGCATCATCTGACCGTTCGTTGGTAGCTGATAGTGCCCGATGTTTGAAGTTAGAATTTCTCGGTCGAGACCTCTCTATTATACCTCATAGGGGCATTTATTGTTAAATTATTTGATTATAATTTAAATACTAATAAAATAAAAACCAGATCACAGTAGCGTGCTCCTGAAGATACATATCTTTTTATATGTTATAACTTTAAGGTTAAAGGGACAGGAGTCACTAGCACTAGGTAAATGTGAAAAAGTTTTGAACATAAATAAATAGATAGACCTTGTTCTTATTTTTATTATTGGTAACTCTCTAACGAGAAAAATTTGTGTTGAAACCATTGTTATGTAAATATAACTGTTACAGTGACAGCCATTTTAAAAACAAACATCGCCAACTGCAATTGCAAAATGAATGTTTTAGTTGAAATTCTGTAATATTTTTCATTAAACCTTCATTATGTGATCTGAATTTGCTCAACTTTTGTTGATAAAATGGCTGGCACTGTAATGTTTACATAATAAAGGTATCAACACACCTCACTGGAGAGTTATCAGTTAAGAAAAAAAAATCTATCTATTTGTTCCATGTTATTCCTAGTGATGATAGTTTTATAAACTTTAATGATGTTCATATGTTCCCACTGTGAAGACTGTATGTCCCTTTAAAGTGGCACACTAGTTTTGTATCTATCTTTGAGTATATTTAATTTGTCATTAACCCTCTGGTATTCCAATGTGTTAAATCATTCAGGGTATCTTTAACTGATATATATGGTGATGATTTTAACCCTCTCTAAACTGAATGGATTCCCCCATTAGGTTAAACAAGTGTACATCAGAATGGTCTATTATTGATTTGGAGGGATGTACAGGTAATATAAGCAGACAACAGATAATTAAAGTGCAGAAATAGTCCTAATTATTGAACATTTCTCCAGGATAACTATCATCAATGAGTATTTAGTATAGAAAGGGTCCACTGCATCAAATTAGTGCCATTGAGTTAAAGTGTATTGTTATTCTACTTTCATGATGGGAGAAGCGCTGGTGCAGCATTAAAGATGCGCCAGTGCCAGTGCATTATCTTATATATGCGAGTCTCCCGTAGGGCATATAAATGGAAATGATCCAAGCCTTGAAATAGTGTGTGTGTCATTTGCAGAATGAGGTTCCCAGAGGGTGCATTTAGTGACGCTATCATGCATAGTGGGCTAGCATCACCAAATTCGCCCTCTGGGAACCTCATTCTGCTCAGGTCTAAGCAGAATGAGGTCCCCAGAGGGTGAATTTGGTGGTGCTAGCCCACCATGCGGGATAGCATCACAAAATTCACCCTCTGGGGACCTCATTCTGCAAATGACAGACAGACTATTTCAAGGCTTGAAACGATCTGGTAAATTTAGCTTAAACTGCGCATTTTACTACTTCCAGTTGCTATTTTTTTGTCTGCCATTTTATATTGTTACAGTCAAATTATGCATTAAATGGCAGGCTATATCATGGCAACAAGAATAATGCGTTTTTGTTGCAGGTTTCTATCACATTAAGGAGTGGCAATCTTGGCTGCCATATTGCCTGATACATACCCGGCTATATATGTTAACGTCAAAATAGTTTGAGCAGACATCCTTACCAACAAAAATTTAATCAAGATTAATCCTGGGGGGTGCACATTTGTCGACCTTGTTCCCGGACTAAATAAAAATTCTCACCATTTTCTTACATATTTTCTTCATTTTTATGCCAAAACACAGGGGCCTGTAACGCGCTCCGCTGCCCGCCCCTTTTTGCGCTGCCCATATACGCCGCCTCTATATACGCGCCTGCTTCACGTTAATGGTAGTATAATAGGTCCTATTATACTATCATTAACGTGGAGCAGGCGCGTATATAGAATCGGCGTATATGGGCAGCGCAAAAGGGGGCGGACAGCGGAGCGCGTTACAGGCCCCTGTGACTTTCCCTCATGAAATGCATGGAAAATGTTAATATGTTATTATTTGGTCACATTCAGCAGACAGGGAAATCGACTGAGCGTTTGTGGTCTGCAAATTTGTTTTGTTACAAAAATTCCAACTTTCCGATCCTGGAATTCATGGGATCGATTTTGGATATGTTATTATATGGGTATATAGTCACATTCAAAAACACAAAAAGACATTGCATAGAAATTTGTTTACAGTTGGGTGTTTCTTTCCATCAGTTTGACTGGACGGATAATTAACTGCAAAATTGACCCAAAAAGCAGCAAATAAGACTCTATTTCAAAAAGCTGTAGAAAATTTCACATAAAGCGAATATCAGCGGATTTTTTTTATATTATTCGCCATATTCTGCCCGACAAAATGACACCAAAAACAACATGTTTACAATTTGTTCTAGGTTCACATTAAAATCCGAGTCTTAACTACAAAATTCCAATTTTCACAATTTGTTTTATATTCCTGTTATGACCCAGAAATGAATACTTTCCATATCCTGTGTTTCATGGGGATTTTGGATATATTATTATATGGGTATAGTTAAATTCAAAACACAAGAAGACATTGCATAGCAATATGTTTACGGTTGGGCGTTTACTTTCATCAGATTGGTTGGACCAATAAGGAACTGCAAAATTGACACAAAAAGCCATAAATAGGACCTTATTTCAAAGGTATATATTCTAAGATCTGTAGATAATTTTCCCCAGAGCGGATTTTGGATATATTGTTCCCCAGATTCTGCCGAAAAAAATGACACAAAAAGCACAATGACACCGTGCGTCCGTCAACAATTTCTTTTGGCTCGCCCTACATGTCCTATCCCTCATCCGATCATCACCAAACTTCATGGATCTTCGGGGTGACCCCAAGATGGGAGCCATCGATATTTTCCGAAATTTCGTTAAAAAACATGGCCGCCAGCAGCCATTTTGGATCTCAAATTTGAATCCATCGGTACACCATGCAGCCCGCATTTATTGGAGAAATGTTTTGAAAATTTACAGGCATGTTTAGGATAACTTCTAGATGGGAGCTGTCGAATTTTAGTGATTTATTATGAAAAACATGGCCGCCGGCAGCCATCTTAAATTTTACTCTTTTGCATGACTAAATCATTTGGCACACAATACAGACCAATTCCTCATCTAATCGCCACCAAACTCCATATGTATCTTCGGGGTGACCTCTAGATGGGAACCGTCGATTATTTAAGAAATTCTTTAAAAAACATGGCCGCCAACAGCCATCTTGGATTTTACTCTTTGCATGACTAAATCCTACAGGCCACATATCATTCGATCGTCAACAAACTTCATACGGAACTACGGGGTGACCTCTAGATGGGGGCCATTATTTCTGAAATTTGTTAAAACATTGCCGCCAGCAGCCATCTTGGATATCAAATTTGAATATATCAGCACACCCTCCAGCCCGCTTATATCTAAGACATGTTTTGGAAATTTACAGACATGGTTAGGACCACCTCTAGATAAGAGCTTTCAAATTTGAACGATTTGTTATTAAAAACATGGCCCGACGGCAGCCATCTTGTATTTTACTCTGTGCATGACTAAATCATTTGGCACACCCCACAGACCACATCCATCGTCCGATCATCACCAAACTTTATATGCATCTTCGGTGTGACCTCTAGATGTGAGCCATGGATTTTCCCGAAATTCGTTGAAAAACATGGCTGCCAGCGGCCATCTTGGATTTTACTCTTTGCATGACTAAATTCTTCGGCACAACCTACAGGCCATGTCTCTCATCCGATCGTCACCAAACTTCATAAGGATCTTCGGTGTGACCTCTAGATAATAGCTAACGATGTTTTCCGAAATTAGTTAAAACATGGCTGCCAGCGGCTATCTTGGATTTTACTCTTTGCATGACCAAATCTTTCGGCACAACCTACAGACCACATCCCTCATCCGATCGTAACCAAACTTCATAAGGATCTTCAGGGTGATCTCTAGTTGGGAGGCAACGATATTTTTCGAATATCGTTAAAAAACATGGTCGCCAGCGACCATCTTGTATTTTATTCTTTAAATCCTTTGGCCCACCCTACGTGCCACATCCCTCATCCAAACTTCATATGCTTCTTTGGTGTTACATCTAGATGGAAGCTGTCCAATTCTTCCGAAATTTGTTAAAAATCAAAGGCGCCTGGGGCAATATTGGATTTCACATTTGAATCCATCGGCACACCCTGCAGCCCACATTTAGTGGAGAAATGTTTGAAATTAAATTAATTTCAATTCCATTTACTGAAACTTTTTGACTTTCCTTCTTTATCATTCTGTTGACTGCTCAGCATAAATTTAACGCCTCCCCAAGTTGAGCTACAGTGTCATTGACACTTTAATTTCTTTGAGTGTGGCAGCGTAGAGCCGCCATGCAAATTTCAGTTACTACATGTATTTTGATATATAATATATAAATGAACGTTTTATCGTGATTAATCAACTTAGCTAATTTGATTAATCAGCAATGTCTCCCCTACAATCGGATATCGCTGCTTTCAAAAACTGGGAGCTCTAATTACTTTAATCGCTCAAAATCGAATCGTTGTTCAACCATAATTATCAAACGATGCTTTCCCGAATAAATCAACGATGGTTCTACCAATCGCCTCTTTGGTTAACCGATATTCTGCATGTATCCCAACTCCAGTGAACTCTAAATAGCGAAATTCCGACCGTGTCGGTGTTTAATTCGAATAATCAGGGTTTGGTTCTGAGAATCAGTGGTTTATTCGGAGAATCAGATAAACGATTATTCAGTGTGATATTGTGAAAGAAAATGTGTTCGAACTCATCAATGGATTCATAATAGAATTGAGATCTTCGAAAAGAGGAATAAATCTAAAGGTATTAGAAATGTCCAGTGCGTTTATGGTTTTACCCAGAACTAATTGCAACATAATTTTTCATTGCAGGAATAATAAACAACATAATCAAAATGTCATGTCCGTTTTTTTTTATAGATATTATGTTTCTTATTACAGAACAGAAATCCTTTCACAGATTCGATAAAGCCGCATGGCAGTTTGCGCTCCAAAATACACCTAATATTATTCGCTTTTTATGTTTACCCATAACCATAGTATGGTAAACATAGTGTCGACGTCAGGATTGACCACTCGTCGTTCGTCCGTCCGTCCGTAGACACTTTACGAACATTTTATGATCGCAACCAAATTTGGTGTGTGAGTTTATCAGCCCAAAATACAGATAGAGTTCGAATATGGGTTTGATCCGACAATTTTTAACTGAGTTATGGCCCTTTTTCGAAAAAATATATTCACTCTTAAAAAAAAAAAAGTTATATTGAATTTCTTGCTCAATTTAACAAAAAAAATAATAAATAAAAAAATTAAAAACAATATTGTTTTTAAGTTAAATAAAAACAAAACAAAACTAACACCATTCTAACTCTGCCAAGGATACCCCGAGTCACCACACCAAATTTTGTTTAAATCGGTCCAAAATCTTGTGTTATGTACTGGTAAATTTGTTTGGAGCGACTTTTAACTCAATTCAACAATTTCATCCCATGCCTTTGGACTACTTAGCTATTGATAAGGCTATATTATTTTCTGATGTCTCTTATGTCAATGTGCAGATGAAGAAAGCTATGGTATCTAATTTTTTTTTTTAAGTTTCAACAATACACATCACATGATATTAACAGAGACTAGAACATCTGTGCTGCATTGCACAGCTGAGTATATCACGCTACAGATGGTCTGAGGTCATTATAAATGTTATTGGTTTAATAGAGATGCCAGCCTTCAATATAAACAATGCCTGTGATTTGTTGACAGCTCTGCTATATAATTGATATTAATGGGCCAGCAGTGAGGTGTCTTTATCTTGATGTGTGTTGTTGGTAGAATTTGATACATTATCATTGTAAACTTAAATTCGACTCTCTTAACCCAAGTATTCCATGTCCAGGTCACCTTTTTCACATTTAACCCAAGGCTGTGGTGGTGCAACATTACAGATTATGTACCAGTGCATTCTCTTATATAAATGCGAGTGGCCCATAAATTCCAATAATTTGTGTTATGTACATTTGTCTATAATCGTACATAATAGTATACTCTATAATTCAACATCAAAACTCTCATTTATGATTCCGATCATAGTAATTTACTATCACCAAGGGATGGGTTAACATCTGCCGATCGTGATCGGCCTCTCGTTATGTGTACCCATCAGGGTAGTAGTATAATTAGTATGGTATACATAGTGTCGACGTCCGGATTGACCACTTGTCGTTCGTCCGTCCGTCTGTCCGCAGACACTTTACGCATGGTGCGATAACTCAAACATTTTTATCCAATCGGAATCAAAATTTGGTACGTGGGTTTCTCAGCCCAAAATACAGATCGAGTTCGTATATGGGTTTGAACCGATGTTTTTTAAACGGAGGTATGGCCCTTTTTCGAAAAGAAATAAATAGATTCGAATATTTTTTAGATTGAACTCATAAAACGTGACCGACCAGAACCAGTGTTTGTGTCTCACTTTCCAAGTGACTCTCCCATCTTTTACTTTAATCACATTCTCTCACTTTGAATATTATAATGCCATCACACAGGCATTCTAAGAGCAATGAGACCCACATGAGACAGGCAATATTTAATTTTGTTTACCGTATATGTTAAAATGTGATTAACGGATGGCATTCTAGGCAGAGTATTTCAATATATGCATTGTGCTCCTAGATATCTGATTCCATCATAAAACCACCCCTTGTCATGTTGTCCTGTTAATGTGTTATTATGTTGGTGGACTGCTGAATTGAACTCATGTCATAGTACGGCACACATAGTGTCGACTTCCGGATTGACTACGTGTCGTTCGTTCACCCGTCTGTCCGTGCGTCTGTCTGTCTATCCATAGACACTTCGCGCATGGTGCGATAACTCAAACATCTCCGAGCGAAACCAAATTTTGTATATGATTTTCTAACCCCAAAATACAGATCTATTTCGAATATGGGTTTGATACGAGTCCTTTTTTTTACGGAGTTATGGCCCTTTGTCGACTTAGAATTAACACATGCTGCGATAACTCAAAAGAAAAAATCTGATCAGAACCAAATTTGTATATGAAAGTCTATCAGCCCAAAATACAGATCGAATTCAAATATGGGTTTGATCTGATTTTTTTACGGAGTTACGGCCCTTTTTCGAAAAAAAAAATGCTGTTTTTTTTAGGTTAAACTCCTTGTATATAAATCATTATAATTTTTCATTTCCAGGTTTATGATGAAGCCCCTCTCACCCTTATCGCGTTTGGTACCGTTCAGTTGATCGATTTGGAAAATATTAATATATTTTACCCATTCCATGTCGTTTAAGCTATTCCATTATTGCAGATATATAACTATTATTTTTATACCCCCCGCAACGAAGTTAGGGGGGTATACTGGAGTCACATCCGTCGTCCGTCCGTGGACACAAATTTGTCCGGAGTTTTTCTCAGTCGTTTTGTGATCAATTTCCGTGAAACTTGGCACAGATATCAACCACCATGGGAACTTGTGCACCTGCGATTATGACGTCTGTCAGACTTTTTTTGGTGGAGTTATCTCCCCCTTTTCGACTTAGAAAACTTTCGCAACATGTATACTTTTGTCTGAGCTTTTATTCCTACATTTTTCGGTCAATTGTTTTAAAACGTGGCACAGATATTTAGTACCATGGGAACTTGTGCACCTGCGATTTTTTGCAACATGCATAATTTTGTCTGAGCTTTTATTCCTACATTTTTCGGTCAATGTTTTTTAATCTTGGCACTGATATATAGTACCATGGGAACCTGTGCACCTGCGATTATGACGTCTGTCCGACATTTTTTGTGTGGAGTGATTCCCCTTTTTTACTTAGAAATTTGTTCGCAACATACATAATTTTGTCCAAGCTTTTATTCCTACATTTTTCGGTCAATAGGTTTAAGATTAGGGTTATGGTTGTACACCTGCAATGGGAACTGTTATTTTATTATTTTAACTAATATTTACTGACATGTGAAACATCTTAGTATTTTAAAAACAGGGGGGTATCCGTAGTCCCATTGGGACAGTCACACCTCTAGTTATATCTGACATGGCAAATGGAACTGCTAACGCTATGGTAGTGATTGACAGGCTCTATAGTTTAGATGCTATATTAACCCTTCCCTTTTGACCCATATATTCAAATGATTATGTTATGTATATTTGTCTATACTACTTTAGTGCATAACAGTATACAGGTAATCTATAATTTAACATCAAAACTCTAGATTATGATTCCTATCATAGCAATTTACTATCGCCAAGGGATTGGTTAAACATCTGCCGACCGTGATCGGCCTCTCGTTGGTATCGAAATAGGTCAATAAATACTTGAACTTTTACGAGAATTATATGTCCCAGAAAGACGCATTAAAGTCATAAACAATACAACTTTGAACACGATGTTTAGGTCCCAAAAAATAACACCCATTTAGCAGTCTAGGACCATAGCACCGCTAGAATTCAGTTTGAAACTCTCTTTTTAATATTTTCAGTCGTTAGCAATTTAGCAGCATAGCACTGCTAGAATTCAGTTTGAAACTCTCTTTTTTTTATATTTTCATTCCTTAGCAGTTTAGCAGCATAGCACCGCTAGAATTCTGTTTGAAACTCTCTTTTTAATATTTTCATTCATTCGCAGTTTAGCAGCAGAGCACCGCTAGAATTCAGTTTGAACCATTTATTTTTTAATTCATTAGCAGTTTAGTAGCCCTAGAGCCCTTTTAAAACTCCATTTTCTTTCATTTTTCATTCGTTAGCAGCATAGCACCGCTAGAATTGTTTTTCAAACTCACATGTTATAACTTTTTTCATTTATTAGCAGCTTAGCAGTGCCAGAGCCCAGTTTAAAACTCCATTTTTTTCATTTTTAGCAGATTAGCAGCTTTGCAATGCTAGAATACAGTTGATACTCTCTTCGTTCTTGATTCAGTTGCACTTAGCACTTAACCCCTAAAAATATGAGTGCCAACAAATTTTTGACCACGTTTCTTATCATATCTGCAATGCATTCTCTTATATATGCGAGGTGACGCTGCATATATGTATATGTATACGTAAGAATGAATTTGCGCGCTGCCAATTTGGATATAAAATTTAGGAAATTAACTACTTTATTATTCTGTATTCTCATTCGACGTCACTTTAAAGATACCGGCGGCGTTGGCGGTGGGTATGCTGTTAAAATATTTACCTCCGTCAAAAACCGCCATAAACAGAAAGAATAGTAAAATATAGACAGACTTTGTTCTTATACCAATCAGAAATATGGCAAAAAAAACAGTAGGCTATGTTATTGTCAATTGTTGTCCCTTTGTTATGTAAACAAAAGCAAAAAACGTTACGTTTCCTGGCTTTTATTTAGATCCGGATATGGTAAACATAAATAGCGCTATTTGTTACTGTTTTCCTTATATGGAAATAATAAAGAGCCTTTATATAATTTTTGTGTGTTTAACCAATAGATTTGCGCTGCGTTATGTAAACAGAAGCACAACTTCTGTAACACGAGCAGGTTATTGTTTACGTACACCATCGTACGTCTTGACGACAATATACTATTTACGCGCTGATTATGATTGGCATATGAACAAAACTATATGTATTTTAATATTCCTTCTGTTGATGGCGATTTGAACAAATATGATTATTACTGCAATGAACACCGCCCGTGCCTTTAAAGTCACGTTGCGCTCCAAAATACACCTAATAATATTCGTTTTGAATTTTTCCCGGTATCGAAATAGGTCCATACAAAACGTGAACTACCTTTCTGCGGGCATCATATGTCACAATTCATTAAAAAAAACGTTGAACACGGTGTATAGTGTAAACATATTCTATTCCTCATTACATACATACATGTATTGTATTTATAATATGTTTTGGCAGTAATCGGATGCTTATAGTGGCCATTTCCGACATGTGAATGATTATATGGCATTATATATGATGATAATGTACTTATATGGTTCAATTCAATATTGATGCGGCTTAACCATGTATATATGATAGCATTTGTGCCTGATCCCACAGCCACCGGGCCCACGCGGCGTCTAGTGATGATTAGGGCTTATGTTAATAACACTGCGTATGGGTCACAAACAGCACAAATAACAGTCATGTGCACGGCATGGAACATAAAGAGGCGTTCCGTGTTACCTTATCCCTGGTGTGGTAGAAATTAAGAGCGTTTGTTTTACTTCTGTGCGAAAAATTGAAAACAGCTGGAAAATGAATGTGACCATGGCAAGCATTTTTCGGAGTATATGAATCCAGTATATCAATATATCGTGTATTTTGCAACATATCGTATACCTCCTTCCAAATTACGTACACAATTTGGAAGCTCAAATGAGCCATGTCCGTTTAAGTATTATCTGTTTGTTATTTTTTTTTTAAAGGGAGTGTATCATCTTTCTGAGCCTCAATTTCTCAATTCTATATTTTATGGCCAAGTAATTCTGGCTGTGTTCTTCGAACCACCAAAGTATTTAAAGGTACTCAATCCGATTAAGCACCCATAAATTACTATTTCTTTGACTTTGGGGGTAAAAAATATTTGATTCGAGTCGAGGAACCCCTTCAAAGATCAGAGTGATCAGATATTGATTTTTGAAATGTGTTAATTTTTGGAGATGTGGGCCACTTCGACGTCTCAAACGGACAAATTGCGGGTGTAAGATGGATAACTCTAAAATCAAGTGGTTAATAATAATCACTTGATTTTAGAGTTGTCCATCCCCGCAGATGACCGCGGATAATATGAGGACCTCTACCACGTATGACCCGCGGATAATATGTTCATATGAGAACCTCCCCTGCGTATGACCGGCAGATAATATGTTCATATGAGAACCTCCCTCGCGTATTACCGGCAGATAATATGAGAACCTCCACCGCGTATGACCGGCGGACACATAAGGTTTTAAGTCTATAAACACTATTTGATTTTGATATTCTTTCAAACAGTCTGACCATTGACATATTCATGCGTTCAACCCAGTTAATCTATTTTGTAACTTGGCTTGTAACGCCGGACGCCGGCTTCCGGCATCTGGGCTTTTAGTCACAACTGAAATAAAAAATAAGTACGAATTGTAACAAATGAAGAGAGCAAATCCCTTAAAAAATCACATACGTCTTCTGATACATGGTGTATAGTCGTATTTTGTGGATGAAGTGCTGCTAAGAACAGGCTTAGTTGGAACGATAAAACGGCTTCAGTCGGCCATTCTATTTTTTACGAGAAAAGTAGCGCTCTTTCTTGGAGCGAATTTCTGCAACAATTTCACTGCGTAGTGGACCCATTTGGACAAAATTACATTCCCTGTGTCTAATCCTACATTTTGATATACTATACGCCCCATTATATGGAATATATCAGCTGAAATCGATCCTGTTATTGTAAACATCGAGTCTATTTTTAGCTGTTTTCATCGGCGCGTGATTGCCACTACAGAATTCGTATTAAAACAGCCATATTGTAGCTTAAAACGAATGCGCAGTATTCCACTGCGTCAGTTGGTGCCTAATACTTGATGTTTGCTAGCGTATTCATCGAGAAATCTAAATTCTAAACATTGATGTCGAACGCAGTTTTTCGTGATTCGTGGCACCTTCGCATGGGTGGGTTAATCGGTCTCTTAGGTGTACATAAATCGCAGCTTCGCTCGAATTAATAGATTTTTGTTGTGCAATAGATGATAAACTTCATTTTAATACCAAGTTTGCTTGTGAGCATAGCGTTATCGCTGTAAAAATACATTTATACAGCTGTTCCACGGCCTTTATTTCGACACTTTTATGTTAGGTCAGTTGTCGATCGAATACTGCAACTTCTGGTGTCCGGTCAGTGGCGGGGTTAATATGTGTGGATATGGCCTTTCGTTAGACACCAAAAAGAGTCCTCTACGTGCTGTATTCATCGATATATCGACCGTTCCACGCAATTTGAAATTCTGTTCCGCAGATTGTCGTTCTATTCCATATTCCATCCCATCCCGCAGATTGTCATGTCCCGCCGTTCGATGGCAGCGACGCCTTTCGTTACAATTGTTATAGAAGTGCAGGCGTGTTATTTGGGTCACAATTACAACTTCCAGAATCCATTTTATGTTTTTTTTAATGTTTGCCTTTCAATTCTGAGATCCGTTTTATGCTCATTTCAATTTCAACTTTTTAAATATAATATTTTAATTCCAACATTAGACCTTTTTTGTAGTAGATTAAAAATAGTAAAATAAAACTATTAAGTAAGAATTGAAATATAAAGTTAGAGTTACAATTAAAATATAAGAATTAAAATATTAAGTAAGAATTAAAATATGAAGTTATAATTAAAATATCAAGTTAGAATTAAAATGTTAAGTTAGAATTAAAATATTAAGTAAGAATTAAAAGATTAAGTTAGAGTTAAAATGTTAAGTTAGAATTAAAATATAAGAATTAAAATGTTAAGTTAGAATTAAAATGTTAAGTTAGAATTAAAATATAAGAATTAAAATGTTAAGTTAGAATTAAAATGTGAAGTTAGGATTGTGACCCTAACAACCCTCCATAGAAGTGAGACACACGCTCTTTATTGTTACCATATATGACCATTAAGACAAATAACGCTCTCTATGGTTGCATGCTAAGAACCCAATGTCTCTAAATTCATTGAATATAATAAAATATGTCTGTGGTTAAGCGGACATGGCTCATTCAAGCTTCCAAATTTGTCTCCCTAATTTGGAAGGCGGTATATAAGATAGGTTGCAAAAATACACGAAATAGTTATATACCGGCTTCAAATATATGCTCTGAAAAATGCTTGCCATGATCACAGCCATTTCCGGCTGTTTTCAGTTTTCCATACATAATCGAAAGTAACGCTCTTTATATCTACCATACCAGGACTAGACTAACACGAAACGCTCTTTATATCTACCATACCAGGACTAGACTAACGCGAAACGCTATTTTCTGTTCCATGCCATATATATGGCTGTTGTTTGTTTGGGACCCAAACATCATGTTCAAAGTTGTATTTTTGATGACATCAGTGCGTCTTTCTGTGACATATAATAGTCTGGTCGATAAACTAAAATTTTAGGGTCAACCTAGAAAAAATTTGGACTAAGTTGGTTTCCATTCCATTTTGAAGAGGAATATATCCTCTATAACATATCCAAAATCCGCTAAAATCCGCTTTGAGAATTTTCTGTAATACAAGATGGCGTCCATGATGGCAGTTGGTATAGAAAAATCCTGAATTTCAGTGGTAGGTGCGCCAACAAGTACCAAATTAGTAATAAAATAAAATCCACACAAACAATCCTTAGTCGTAAACCATATCGGTAGAATGTCTGTCCAAAATGGCCGCAAAAATGGACAAAATCGAATGAAATTTACAATTTGCGGAAAATTGAATAGCTGGTTATACAAGAACGAACATGCCGTCGAATTATACGAGGAAGAATGATTTCAGAGTATAAGGGGAGCTATTAATAATAGTATGTAAGAATTCTCTCTAATGTATCACGCGAGAGAGCAACCGAAAGCCAGGTCTCATACAACGATTGAATGTGGACTTTTTGGGCGCCAAGAAATAGAAGAATAACGCAGTTTTATCTTTACTGTTTATCTTGAATCGTGTAATATATGTGTATTAAAACAGTTAAATGTGATATAATAGGGATGTACTCATTGTGTGACCTTTTATAGAAGCAGAAATATATGTAATGAAAACAGTCTCACGAATGTGACCGATAATCATGTATTTTTGAATCTACAACACACAGTCTGTCAAAATTCACTACTATAGAACAGTATGAGAGCTATTCATATGGTACTAGGTAAAATATGTAGATCCTATTGTCCGTGTCTTAAAATAGTAATCATAGTTGCCTCCGGTCAAGTGATTAAACACGAATATTTCATTTTTATCACACAAATACATGGTGGTATACCATGAACGCAATTTATCAAAATACAAAGGATTAAAACAGACTATCTTCAATAAATTCTCAACATAACCCAATTTGCCTACATATTCTATGGCAGAGACTGTCTTTATACCTGGAAATTATGTGCACTTAAATGCACTAAGGCCACATATACGCGAAACGTACGACCTTTTCTGCAACCGCATCGCCGCGTTTACCCATTCTCCCTAATGTTACACATATCTGCTGCATACAAAACCATAAATATCAACATTGAGTGAATGGTAAACGCAGAGCTAATAACTGTAAACGCTGATGACCTGATATTTAGCGCAAGTATGTGGGTGGCAATGGTAACGTAATTTCAAACAACAAGATACTGACAACTAATAGTGTGTATTGCGTGGTACATATTCATGTTGTAAAGTGCCAATGAAGTAATTTGAACATAATTGTCTACTAAGAAACCGGTTTGGGAGCACCATGGAAATTAGTACTAAATCAAATGTACGATGTACAGTCTCTTCGATCTAGTGAGATAGGGTACTATTCTGTTGAAGAGATAAGTGTTTCTTGACAGTCTAATCAGCATTACGACATACGTGCATGGTTTATTGTCACGGTGAGTGTTGAAAATTCTGGAAATATAACTAGTATTTACACAGATAGGGTGGGCACTTCAGTTTCTGCTTTACATTCAATAATTAATCATCATTCTAAAAGGAAACTTCCACGCACTGTGTGACGAAATATTACTTCGTGTGTTGCATGCCCAAAATAACTGTTTTTGGTCCGACTGTTAGATGTATTCTAATAAGAAAACCCGATCGTAAATCATTGGGTTAACGTGCGTAGCAGTGATCGATAAATCATTCAGATTTATATGTGTACCTTTAAAGATATATAACAACATTCTTGTAAATTACAAATATGTATTTTCGCTTATAGGGGGTTATCCAATATGTTGCTTTCATCGTAGCATGGATTGTAGTTGCGGCCATTTTGACAGCCATTTCATCGCCGCGGTTGCATTATTGTCTGTCCTTGTCACTCTATTCGCACCCTATTCTCTTTTACACAAACTGGTATATATCGGATGGAGGATTAATGCGTTCTGGTGTCGCTTATGAGGGATATTGTAGAAAAACGCACTTCGCAAGGTCGAAAAATGAGCATTTTTAAAAATCTCTGTAAAAAAGTTTGCTCAAAGCGGATTTTAGCGGATTTTGGATATGTTGTAGAGGAAATATTCCTCTTCAAAATGGAATAAAAACCAACTTAGTCCAAATTTTTTCTAGGTCAAACCTTTTATCGACCAGACTATAATGCCCGTCCAGACTCGAAAGGTAGTTCAAGTTTGCATACCAAATTCAAAAATGAATATTATTAGGTGTATTAGAGCGCAAACTTCCATGTGACTTTACTAAAATCTGTACAAGAGTATATAAAGGTACTCAATCCGACCAGACGGCAACACAACAACAACAACAACAACAACAACGTGTTATTTATCCATATTATTTTCAACTAAATATGGCCGTATTATCACTTGAGTATCAAGAAATTTGGCCGTATTACCACTTGATTTTAGAGTTATCCATCTTCATCCGCAATTTTGTCCGAGACCGTCTGTTTGACGACGTTTTTCTGGGCCACATATAATTGCACATCTCGAGAAATAACAAACTTAAAAAATCGATATCTGATCACTCTGAGCTTTGATGGGTTGATTCCTCGATCGACTCGAATAAAATATTTTTTACCCCCCGAAGCCAAAGAAATAGTAATTTAGGAACATTATTCGGATTATGTATCTTTAAAGATGCTCGATCCTATTTGAAACCAAAATAAAACAGAATTTCCACTTCGCAGGCAAAAGAAAAAGGAAAATACTTGAAATCGCCATCAGTCCACAGGGGTCCGGGACATTTCAAACAAATTTTTTATTATATTTTTTTTATTTTTAATATAATAAAATTTTAAAACATATTCCCGGACCCCTGTGTGATGGTGTCCGTAAATTTCAATAACAACACATGAGTAATATCCGCACCCCTAATTTTAGTGTAGCCAGCTGAGACTATAAACAATTGCGTCTAATTCGTCATGTTTTTTTTACTGCACACAGCGGTACACGGACACTGAGTACTATATGCACGGTGATCGTAAAAGCAAACAAGTGTGGGTGCAGGACTGCAATTGTAAAGAATCTCTGATCCGTTGAATGCGACTTTACAAATCGTCTTATATATACCATCATCACTGTACAGCGACCACTGGTGGAAGCCAGATACTTAAAATAACCTAAAGAAAATCCCCCTTGTGTGAAACTCAACAATACAATTCAGACAGCGATTGGCCATGAGTTATGTTGAAGTGACATCATAAAGTAAATAACGGCATACGAAAGCCACATACGAGAATACCATCAGATTATATGTCCCACCACCTGTTATAAATAGACTGGAGTCGAGAAGAGTGGAGGGAATAACACACAGGATATTCGATTTCGATTTGAAAATGGAAGTGAATTAATGTGAAGGATAGTGACATTCAGTTATGTTCGAGAAAACGGAAGGAGGGAATTTTATGAAGTGTGTGGCTGTCGGTGACGGAGCCGTCGGTAAAACTTGTATGCTGATATGCTACGCAACCAACAAATTTCCTACGGAGTACGTGCCTACTGTATTCGACAACTACGCTGGTGAGAATGAAAAGTCAAACAACTTATATAACGGTCATAAACACTGACCCTGGGGTACAAGGCTTTTGAGGGTCACATCTTACATTTGTTTTGCACGAATTATCTAATAACAGGTATACCCTGTGGTATATGACAGGAACGTGATGGGGGCATCAGAATAAAAAGTTATAAGTTTTAGATTATTATCTCTCGGTACCTCAAGTTGTCTAACTGTTGGGATAATTTAACCCTTTCTATACAAAAAAGATTCTCCCATTCAGTTATAACAGTATAGATTGGAACAGCCTATTATTCATTTGGAGGGGTGTTCAGGCAATAAAATCAGACGACAGACAGAAAAACAGATAATACAAGAGCGAAGTGATTAATGTTCTTCGGTGGGAAATGTTCAGATAAAAAGTTGTTTTGTTGAACTTGTTATCTGAACATTTCATATGGGAACTACTCGTCAATGAGTATTTTAGTTTAGGAAGGGTTAGATCAATCGCATCGCTATGTGATTGGAAATTATTCCAAACTATTGTCTTGTGGACCTAAAACTACGAATTTTAGAAAATGAAAATTAAAAGGTTTTTGGGTAAAAAGGACCCTTCTTATAAATGTTAAAAAAAAGTTCTGCACAGATAAGTATAAATACACTCTACTATTCGAGCAGTTTTCGGCCTGACTATAAAGTGTAAACTCTATTAATGCACATGTTTAGGGGGTCTCCATTGGTGGTGTTCACCTTGAACTTTCAACTATAAATTTAGTTGAAAATGTTCTCATTGTTTGATATTTCCATCAAATTAGTGGGGAATTTGTTATTTTCAAACCAACAATAGCATATATTTTCTACTAATTTTGGCTCTGAAATAGCATAAGTTCAGTTGGAAATTTTATACAGATTACACTGCGTGTGTATTGGTAGGTGGTGCTAACCATCTATTTTCGCTTCTTGTATTGGTAGGTGGTGCTAACCATCTATTTTCGCTTCTTGTATTGGTAGGTGGTGTTAACCATCTATTTTCGCTTCTTGTATTGGTAGGTGGTGTTAACCATCTATTTTAGCTCCTTATATTGGTTGGTGGTGTTAACCATCTATTTTCACTTCTTGTATTGGTTGGTGGTGTTAACCATCTATTTTCGCTTCTTGTATTGGTAGGTGGTGTTAACCATCTATTTTAGCTTCTATAATTTTGTGGTGAGAGCACGTAAATGGTATGGTAAATTTTATACATCACAACGATTTAATCGAAGGAACAAATCTAACGATTAGTTATAGAAAAAGCCCACCAATAATCAAAGTCGGTCGTACAAACTGCAGGCAGAGTATTTCAACCAAACGAAACTCCCAGGTTGTGTACGATTTGCACTCCCCCACACCATATGGTTGCAGCTTTCTAACTGGGCCCTCAAGCTTTCCAACTGTTGAAAAATTCCAACCTTACAAGTTACACACCACACGCAGGAGGAGGGGGGGGGGGGGTAGTTGAAAGTAACAAGAACGCCATAATCGAATATGTATAAGCTATTAAATCGGAATTGAAGTGAAGTCACATGCTACTTGATATTTACGACTCTGTATATGATAGCTGAGCTTGTGGTATAATAAGTTTGTCATCGGCCGTGAAATGAATTCGAAATGCTCCATCAAATTATATATTTTAGTACTGTTTTCCTAGACCGTCGTCGCAACCTGTCGTGCTTGGTTTCATAACTTTCACACTTGACAAACTCCTTTATTATGAACATAATATATTATAGCTAAGATGTCCCGCCACCGGCTGACCCACTTTCAGTGTATAACATGCATGTTGGGCATTTAAATATTGCGGACATTTCGCTATCTAGTTATGTAAGTTTGTGTGACATAGTTATATGGTTGTACAGAATAACAACATTATATGTACCAACTGACAAGGATATGCTACCGAGCCGAATTGGGTTATGCAACAAAACCAGTGTATATATGAGTGTATGGGAACTAGTGTTTTAATAATCCTTTCTATACTAAAGCATCATTGATGAGAGTTATGTCAGTTATCCCATAGGAAATATTCAGATAATAAGTTCAACAAACGAAATTTCCCTAAATAAATAGGGCTCCTTTTGTACCAACTGTCAAGGATATGTTACCGAGCCGATATGAGTTATGCAACAAAACCAGTGTATATATGAATGTATGGGAACTAGTGTTTTAATAATCCTTTCGATACTAAAGCATCATAAATAGGGCTCCTTTTGCACTTTTATTTATCTGTCGTCTGCTTTTATCACATCAACATCCCTTCAAATGAACACTAGACCATTCCGATGTACACTTTTTAGCTGACTGGGAGACTCCAATTAGTCTAGAAAGGGTTAACAAGATAACCACCAGTGGCATACTGCTCGTTGGTTTGTTTCAAAGTGCATGGGAACAAAAGTCATCTGCAAACCAAATTACGCAAGAAAAAAGCTAAAAGCAAATAACACTGCGACCAAATGTTATTTTAGCTATTTCAGTCACAAATCAAGTTTTGTAGCGACAGTTTCATAGCAACCATACCTGGATTTGGTGAACATAAAGGATGGGAGTTTTCGGAGTAAACTACGTCTGTACATTGGTATTTTGTGTGTAGTTATCGACATGTCATGTCCTCGCGACTAAATTACGTATATTTTTAGATACATGTGAGCAATATGTGCGTTTAAAGGTACTCAATCCGATCAGACGGCCCCCATATCATCAAGATACAACAAAAACAACATTTCTTCAAAATACGCTTTTGTTATCAGAATCGATTAATGAAATTGATAAAATATTTCTAACCACTGTCAACTACGGTATCAAATTTCCCAAAACGTGTTATTTATCAACATTTTGACAACGAAATATGGCCGTATTATCACTTGAGTACCACGAAATTTTGCCTTATTTATTACCACTTGATTTTAGAGTCATCCATCTTCGTCCGCAATTTTGTCAGAAACCGTCCATATAACGAGGTTTTTCTTGGCCACAAAAAATTCACATCTCGGAAATCGATATCTGATCACTGTGAGCTTTGGTTGGTGGGTTCCTCGACTCGAATCAAATATTTTTTACCCCCGACGCCAAAGAAATATAGTAATTTAGGAGCGTTAATTCGGATAATGCATCTTTAAACATACTTCTGGTCTAATTTGTAGGTCATCTGGATCCGGGTTTATCCAACCAAAGATGCGATGTATATATCAAACAACTAACTTAACAGTCTTGAACACTCCTATCTATATATCAAGCCTGCAATGTGTATGTCATTTGCAGAATGAGCACATGCTGCACAGAGAGTGAATTTAGTTATCTATCCCGCACCGCGGGCTAACATCACCAAAGTTGTCCTCTGCACAGGGGGGGGGGGGCTCATTCTGCTTAGGCCTCATCTTCTGAGAAGTATCTATATAGTCTCAAATTAACACTGTTTTTATTTACTTTTTCCATTCTGTGAAGTTTCTATATCCCTTAATTTGCAAAGGATAAAATCCATAATCGAGGTGTGCGCAACTTAACTTCAACTGTTGAAATTCAATCTGATCCAATAGGTCTCCCATAGCAATTGAGTCCTAAACAGAATGAGGTTCCCAGAGGGTGAATTTGGCGAATCTTGCCCGCCTACTACTTCTGGTCTAATTTATATAGGTCATCTAGATCCGGCTTAATCCCCCCAAAGATGTGGGTTATATATCAAACGACCATATAGTCTTGCAGACTCGTATCTATACCACCAGACAGAAACCACTTCCTCAATATATAAACATTTAATCTTTCTGCCAGTGCCAGTGAAAGTTTACACATCTGCGGTATGGAAATTTGCAACACTATTATAAACTTTACTGACAAACAAACTGCAGAACAAATTAAAATGCCTTTGATTCGCTTCATCCATCCGAATGTGAAACATCTGTTGTGTGGCTATATATTTATGGGAAGGGTTTCTGTTTGGCTGTCGTAACATGTGAGGTTACATGCACATATTTATGAACTAAATCAATTAAGATCGAGATGACGCCATGGTGACCGATGTTTTCATACGCTCGTTTTAAAATCGGGGAAATTATTATGTTTTTGGTGCGTCCGTCCCGATGTCCATTTGTCCGCTCGTCAGTTCGTCCATTCATATTTCTTTTCCGGTTAATAACTTCAGTTCTACTAAAACTAAATGGAATGAAATTTGATATATAGGTTCACTACCACAACATACATGTCAAGTTCGATTTTGGGTTTATTACCATAGATACGACCATTTGTTAAAATGTGGGGTTAATGTTCGTTTCCGGTGACAACTTTACTTAAAGGCACGTGAGGCCTTAGTTGTCGAAAATATTCATATTTGTTCCAATCACCGTGAACAGAAAAACATTAAAACGCATACAGTTTCGTTCATATATACCATGACCATCGCGTAAACAGCATGTCATTATACAGATCTACTATAGTTTACCAAGCAAGAGCCTGATTGTGTTACAGAAGACAGCACAATGCTGCTGGCTAATCACACACAAATGGCATAAACGCTCTTTATTCGTTCCATATCAGGAATTCACCCACAAAGAACGCTCTTTATGTTTACCATCATAATATAAACAAACACCAGAAAAGTAACTTTTTATGCCTTTGTTTACATAACAATGGTCAAAAATATGACAATAACATACTGTTTATGCGATATTTCTTATTTGTATACGGACAAAGTCTATCTACATTTTGTTGTTCTTTCTGTTTGTGACGGATTTTGACGGGTGGAAATATGTTCACAGGATACCCACCGCCAAGGCCAACCGTACCTTTAACGCTAACTGGAAGGATATTTGGTATGCAGGTCAGTGTAGGTTCCGTCCGCCCGTTTTACCAGAGTTACGGACCTCTGTCTTCTACTTTGAAATTCTGGTTTTCGGTGGGGGCGGCATGATGCGTCCCAGCTCACGAATGTGCATCAGTTTGTATTGACATTGTGCCCTCGCCAGTCGTAAATGCTTATGTTCATTGTCGAATACCGAAGTTTTACAGGTACCCAAGGCACTCCCAGTGGGTAAATATGCACAAAATATATAAGTCCGCAAAGACATCACAATACACCAAGAAGAACACGAGAAAATAGATAAACTTTTTATTTATATCCACTGTTGATTATAGTTGACAGTTCTCCAATTCGCGTGTTGAACCCTTTGTTATGTAAACAAAAATGTTAGTGATTTGTCAACAAACATATCACTAATCGTCTAGTAAGTTCCGATATTTTAGTCTGAATATGATTTTCAGAATATTTTTTCACTATGTCTTGCTTTGACCTTTTCCAACGTCTACCATCGACTCTTGATTAACCTTTGGTATCTTATTGGAAATTCCACTGTAACAGTAATGTTTACATATTTGATATATGGGGAATATCATTATTGGAGAGATTGTTTCCTGAAATTTTGCACCTCTTGAGCTGTTCGAATTTCTCCATTCCCCATTCTACCTCAAACTTACCAATTGGTTGGGAATTCCATTCTAAAACCCTTAAGGTTAGAAAATGTCGAATGATTGCCATGCATTTCAGTGTAAAGTGACAGAAATTATGAAAAATTTCTAATCTTGGACTAACACGACATATTTTAAACAAGATACTGTTTGGGAACTCAAATTATTAGAACATTTTCGCCCTTAAATTTCCAACTGCATTTTATTCAGACATTGAATTTGAACATGTTGGCCATGCAAAGTTTGGAGGGTGGCTGAGACCACATGTCCTGTGACGTCCATGTTCACGCCACCGTATGTTATCCAATTTCCCTCTCTACAGCAGGAAATGCGTATGTTCATCATCAATGAACTGAATGAGATATTCCCAAGCAATGTTTTTGAAGGTCGCGAGGTTAACAGTTTGTTTGTCGTCCTGTGTATCTATATTTATACTTCGCGCAATTTGATTATAGGGCGACCAATTTTCTCAATGAATCACTACAGACGACAATTACGAGAGTTATTGCTTCCTGTGGATATCTGGTCAATGTATCATCAGCTATCCATCATAACTTACATTATTCTACGTAGACAATCACTCCCATTATTCGCCATGGTGTATGTGTATAATCTTAAATGTACTGTTTTGATTGTGGTTTCAGTTTGAAGCATCAAATTGTACTAGCACTCCCATGGCCGGAGCTTCCTGAAAATTTGCGAAAACCCTGTGCTTATGCATTTTCTTATATGCGAGTCTCCCATAGGGAGTCTCGCATATATAAGAGACTACATTGGCCTAACAATATTTAAATTGACCTTGTAAGTCAGGCATTATCTTATACTAGCTGAAACATTTATGTCATCGTATACTTTAAAAAAAAATTATATAACACCTAACGGCTGTTCGTCGATTCCATCAGATTAGCCAAAGATCACGAAAATGACAACTTTATAAAAATAACGGTACTATTTACTTAAAGGTACTCAATCCGACTCGATGGTCCCCATATCACCAGATTCCAACAAACCAGTTTTTGAAATGCCGCTTCAGTTATCAGAATCGATTAATTGTCCAAAAATAATGCTAACCACAGTCAACTATAATATAAAATTGCCCAAAACTTGTTATTTATCAACAGTTTGTTCAACGAAGTTTAGCCGGTTTGTCAAATATCTTACACAAAAAGCCACTTGATTTTAGAGTTATCCATCTTCATCCGCAATTTGGTCAGAGAGCGTCTTCTCCTCGACTTTTGACTGGACCACTAAAGAGTATCGGTGGTGAAAAATAATAGATTTCAAAAATCGAATCTGATCATTCTGAGCTTTGATGGATGGGTTCATCGACTAGAATCAAATATTATTTACCCCCGAAGCCAAGGAAATAGTAATTTGCGAGCGTTAATTCGGATTATGCATCTTTAACAGCACAATTCCTCATTTTAAAATACCAGCATCATAGCAATACAGCAGAACCACTTAAACAAGGGTGGAATCATGCCAATATTTCCTTTCTTCTTCGTAATGCTGCATTATTACGCGCGCCGCGTGTATACTAATGTACAAATTCTTGTTTCGCCTGGGCGCTGCCACAGCGCTGGGGGTTCTGTTTATAGAATGTTAATTATTGGGACACATTAAAAGTTGTAGTGCGACCCCGAGACCGAGCTATATAGTGCGACCCCGAGGCCGAGCCGGTAAAAGGTGTAGTTGAGAATTTCAATTTCGTTTATTGGCGTTTACATTATGTCAATAATGTTTATTTTTGGTTTGTGATAAGCTATGCCAATTACAAATAACAGAAATGAAAAAGATTCTATAATTACAATCATGGGTATATAATATATGATCTTGAGCGCGTTACCATTTCTGACTATGGTTTTCTTGTGCTTTAATAAAAGACGTTTCTATTCCTGATATGGTGGGAGTTTGTGTTACCCCTGTTCTGATTAAAATTAGACAACGCGTTACAGAGTCCAACGGATTTCACTATAATTCACATTACCGCCGCTATAAATAGCTTCTGCGTGCATTCCCTGGAGTATGACGCCACATCGCACAAATAGTTTTATGACAGATATCTCCTTTCGGATTCGTGTTGGCGAAAAACAAAAACCGGGTGTTAATTTTTGAAAATATGAGGACTATTCATAGACGCATTGTAGTGCTCGGTATATTTTTAAACACTGTGTGATATTCTGCGTGCATTCCCTGGAGTGTGACGCCACATCGCACAAATAGTTTTATGACAGATATCTCCTTTCGGATTCGTGTTGGCGAAAAACAAAAACCGGGTGTTAATTTTTGAAAATATGAGGACTATTCATAGACGCATTGTAGTGCTCGGTATATTTTTAAACACTGTGTGATATTCTGCGTGCATTCCCTGGAGTGTGACGCCACATCGCACAAATAGTTTTATGACAGATATCTCCTTTCGGATTCGTGTTGGCGAAAAACAAAAACCGGGTGTTAATTTTTGAAAATATGAGGACTATTCATAGACGCGTTGTAGTGATCTGTATATTTTTAAACACTGTGTGATATTAGCATGACGGGAAATTTATTACGCTAATGTACCTATGTGCATGACGAGAAACTGGGGAGTCCTGGTCACTGAATAGGAAGTCCGACAATCACCTGATTTGCTTCACAGCTTAACTGTTAAATGTCGTGATTGGCGGACACTGACGTAATGCTTCTTGGAAGTAAATGAATTCCCCGCTATTTCGTTTAGATTCTGTAACGTGTTGCTTGTTCGAATGTCTAATATTAATTAGAACTGGTGTTATTCCCCGAAACGTGTTTTGAAAATAGATTTCCGATTAAAGGCCCACTTAATTTTCGAATGCCCACATAACATTATACACAGCATATTCCATATTATATACCTTTTTGAAGAGGAGCCAAAAAAATATTTATTCCACCAGAATATGGAACAGCTGCAGACTAGGAGTGTCCACTAAGTGATAGAGTTTCTTAGATTAATTCCAATACTCCCCCCTTGTCAACCCACAATGCATCAGAATTCAAACTAAAATACAGAGTTATTGCCCTTCCGTTGAGAATAATAGAGTTTACAGTACAGTCTGGATCAAAATTAAACACCAACAGACCTCGTTACCTTGACAAAAACAACATGTTCCCAGTTTATTCAACCGGATAAGTTGATAATACAATGTTTTGGAGCTTCCTCTTTCAAATGGTATATAATATGGAATACGTTGTATATAATGTGATCTGGTGATTCGAAACTTAAGTGGGCCTTTAAATTGTAGTATAATGTTCTAAAATAGCCACATTTTCTGTCCCATTTCGTGGAACGTAATCTGGAAGATGAAATATTACACAGCCACAGAATCTCATGTTGACGGGCCTCTCTGGCTCAAAAATATTACAGTGTACCCCGAATAAACGGAGTTCGCGGAAGAGGTACAGCATAGTCCATCGTCAATAAGAGTATGTGACTTAATAGACTTATATAGGATCTTAGTGAGAATTTATCAGTTGTCTTAACAGATTAAAGTTGTTGAACAGAATATATATATACTAGTATACACATACGGGTTTCACTTAGTTTGTTTGAACTGAATTTGCTTTCTATGTTTACTTTATGAAAGTTCGAGATAAACCCAACATTACGTGCTTGTGAAAACGTAATGTAAACTCATTTCCGTTCTTAGTATAGCTCGTGTAATTTAGTATGTACATGTCGGCAGGATTGATATAATTTTACAAGATATGATATTTTTGGTTGTGTACGATTACTGAAATATAGGACATTGAGATTATTTAATTTATCTAAAATTTCGAGATAACTTCTCAATAATTCGAGATGACTTCTCAATATTTCGAGATAGCTATTTTGAGATAAGATCTCAATATTTCGAAGTAACTTCTCAATTACATGTATTTTGAGATAATTTCTCAATATTTTGATAAGATCTCAATATTTCGGGATAACTTATCTTTTCTTTTTTTTTAGATAATATCTTGAAATTTCGAGATAACTTCCCAATATTTTTGAGATAATGTCAGGCATGCGCGGTTCACGTCAACTGAATAGCATTGATAAGAGCTTCGAAGTTGGCGTCACAAGGATGCGGGACGTGGGGGTGCCAGTGCTATGTGTCCCTGTAAATTGGATGTTTTGTTGTAGATTGTAGATACCATAACGTAAAAAACATGCGCGTTTAATAGGGGCGGCGCACAAGGGCAGTGCCGCTGTGGGGCGGGGGGGGGGGGCAGCGGAGCGCATTAGAATCCCCTGTGAATTATACTTCTGGGAAGCCTGCATGGACATGTTATTTTACCGTAGGAGTTGCTAAACAGATTTCCAACTATATCAACATGTTTGCACTATCTTTGACTAACCTGAGCGATGTGTCAAGCGATTTTGGCAGATCTGCAGTATAGCCAGCCTGAAGATCCCAATTCAAAATAATGTAATGATCACCATATACACGGCGGCAAAATTTCTAAAAATTAATAAGCATACGGATATGTTTATTTTGGATCCCAAGAGTAATATGATTGCCTCATCATTACATGCTGCATGGAGCAACGTGAATGCGTTATGGGATGGATTAGATGGTAAAGATTTTGCCAACAAAGTTTCATATATATAGAGAAAATTATGTTATCATGTCACGTTTATCTCGTTGCAGTGACAGTTGCAGTTAAGGATTCGAGCTACCAACTTGGACTGTTTGATACAGCCGGCCAGGTAGGTTTTTCCAATTCTTTTCCAAAACATTGGAATGGTATATTATTAATTTGGAGGGTGTTCATGAAATATAAGCTGACAACAGAAAGGCAAAAATGATAATACCGGTTCAGACGGATTCATATTTCATTGGAAGAAATGTTCAGATATATACTAAGTCCAAAAAACGAAACTATGCTCTTAAATTATATGAGTATTTTGTGCAGAAAGTGATATACCACGAAAGAACATTTTAATTTGGTGGTCACCATGCAGTTCATTCGTATATATAGTCTTAGTTTTTGCAATTGGAAATACGTTTTCACATTCTAGAACTTGTAAATTAGCACTTGCTATTGTGACCCTGTAATGGCCCTTTATCTGTTACAAGACCCTGTGTCGTTTTATATTCGGGTATCATGATCTGAACGGAGTTAGCCGTCTGCTTAAAATACACTTACTAGTAAATGCTTTGAGACAACCACAATTGGTAATTTCAAGTTGAGAGCTGCACTGATTTAACAAACTCAAATATATAAAGACTAGCCGATGGGCCCGACGTTGTCCGTGCTATTCAAAAACCAAATTGCAAGTCGATAGCTCCACCCGTTTCCGATATCTGGTCTGCGCATGCGCGAAGCTGGCGTCGCACGGGCTCGGCGACCCGATAAAATTCGTATCCGGGGCAAGATACATTCACATACCAAATTTCAAGTCGATAGCTCCACCCTTTTCCGAGATCTGGTCTGCGCATGCGCGAAGCTGGCGTCGCACGGGCTCGGCGACCCGATAAAATTCGTATCCGGGGCAAGATACATTCACATAGCAAATTTCAAGCCGATAGCTCCACCCGTTTCCGAGATCTCGTCTGCGCATGCGCTGCACGGGCGTCGCACGGGCTCGCCAATAAGAAAAAGACGACCACCTGGTCAAACTACACACACGTAGCAAGTTTCGTCCCGATCGGTCAAGAATCGTAGATTTGTATAAATGACAGACATACAGACAGACATACAAACATACAGAGGTCTTCAAAATATATATGAGACTAGCCGATGAGCCCGACGTTGTCCGGGCTATTAAAAAACCAAATTTCAAGTCGATAGCTCTACCCGTTTCCGAGATCTGGTCTGCGCATGCGCGAAGCTGGCGTCGCACGGGCTCGGCGACCCGACAAAATTCGTATCCGGGGCAAGATACATTCACATAGCAAATTTCAAGTCGATAGCTCCACCCGTTTCCTAGATCTCGTCTGCGCATGCGCGAAGCTGGCGTCGCACGGGCTCGGCGACCCGATAAAATTCGTATCCGGGGCAAGATACATTCACATAGCAAATTTCAAGTCGATAGCTCCACCCGTTTCCGAGATCTGGTCTGCGCATGCGAAGCTGGCGTCGCACGGGCTCGGCGACCCGATAAAATTCGTATCCGGATTTGTATAAATGACAGACAAACAAACATACATACAGACAAACAGAGGTCTTCAAAATATATATGAGATAGGTGCATGGATGATACATTTGTGTAGTAAAGTTTGCATAATAAACCCTTATCGTTGTTTTTATTGACAGGAAGAATACCAGAGTTTACGCTTGCTATCATACAGCAACACCGATGTCTTTCTCGTCTGCTTTTCTGTTGTTATGCCGGAGTCTATGAAAAATGTTGAACAAAAATGGATTCCGGAAATACGGCACCAGGAGCCTCGTTCTCGATATATACTTATTGGAACTCAAATTGACTTGAGAGACAACGAAGCGACACGTCAGAAACTTCAGAAGCGGAAGTTGAAGCCGGTTACGGAAGAGGAGGGACAAAAGTTTGCAAAGAAACTCCGAGCGGAGGCTTATGTTGAGTGTAGTTCGCTGACCCAACAGGGACTCAAGGACGTCTTTGACGAATGTATTCTCGCTGTGTTAGATCCTAAAACGAAGCGCAAATCGAGGCGGAAGATCCCGTGTTCTCTACTGTGATCGGGATTGTTTTATTTGTATACACATTGCTGGCTGTGAGCTTTCAGCTTTCATATATAATCAACAACCTGTTCCCTTGTAGAAAGGTGAGGTTATAGAGCCTGCGTATAGCGTGAGGATTTGTTTTGAATATTCTCATTTCGACCAACATGACACTTTCTTTGCGATATTACCGACGTCTAATAATACAGCGACTGTCGGTGTCACATGTTGTTTCCAACGTCCAGAGATTCGTCAGAATCTCCGTTTAGGGGCTTGTTACGTGAGCCAGGACAACTCGCTTTGCTTGGACAACTAGGTTTGCTGGGACAACTCGATTTGCCGGGACAACGCAGTCGCGCTGTAACATGAGCCGAGACAACTCGGTTATAGCCGGGACAATTCCGTTGGACGTGCCCAAAACTAGCTGAGTTGGTCCGGCTCATGCAACAGCAGTGAGCAACCATGCAGGAGACCGGGGTATCCAGCAAATCGAGTTGTCCCGGTTTATGTAACAAGCACCTAGAGCCAGCATCTCTATCTCGGCGACCAAAGACCGACTATAGGAAGACAAGAACCAGCGTGTCTTGTGTCCTATTATATATATATGTCAACGGTGGCTAAGTTAAAGATGCTCCATCCGATTTGAGACCCTTAACCCTGTCTATACTAACTGGATTCTCCAATTCAATTATAAAAGTATATATTGCAATGGCCTATTATTCATTTGCAGGGGTGTTCAGGTAATAAAAACAGACGACTGCCAGAATATGGTCGTTTGTTAAAATTATTATCTGAACAATTCCTAAGGGAACTACTCATCAATGAGTATATTGTATACAAAGGGTTAAATTATATACTACTTGTACGCATTCTATACTTTGGAATAATCATCTAATATCAGAATCAGTCCATGGGAGGTTTAAAGTCACTTAACTGTCGAATCATCAGATCACATTATATACAACATATTCCATATTATATACCATTTGAACAATTTGAAAGAGGAAGCTCCAAGACATTGTATTATCAACTTATCCGGTCGAATAAACTGTGAACATGTTTTTGTCAATGTACCGTTGTGCGTTCTCAATGGTTCTGTGTTTAATAGCGGGGGAAGACTTGGTGTGAATCGGAAAATCTCTATCACTTGGTGGACACACCTCGACCACAGCTGTTCCGTATTCTGGTGGAATATATATCACCTGATAAAACCCTATGTTACACTATAATATAATAAATCTGTTAAGGAAAAGGCATCTGTAATACAGAGGTTCTGGCATGCCGCGACGTCCGCCCTGGCATGCCACAGGCAGACAGGTGCTTTGAAAAGCTAAAATCCTAACATTGCATCGAAATGACGAAATAGCGCGAATTATAGAAATAAGAAATTACAACGAAAAAGCGAAATAGAAAATTATAGCGAAATAGCGGAATAAAACATGCATCGAACTGACGAAATAGCGCGAATTATAGAAATAAGAAATTATTTTTATTAACTAAAAGACAAGAAAACCATAGTCAGAAATGGTAACGCCACCAAGATAATATTATTGCTGAATAGGTCACTCTCACCGGTTTTCTGTGATAAAGTTACCCAGGTTCCTAATTTTGTGATAAAGTTACCCAGGTTAAGCAAATCTCACAATATCAACTCGATTTAAAAGTGACAGAGGGAAATATTGTTCAGTTTTGGCAAGTAATAGCCCTTATCAAGCATAAATTAAGACATATTAGTACTGTAGTTCGTCATTTTGATCACAAAAATCAATAATTTGTTGCTAAACATGAACTATTATTAACCTGGGTAACTTTATCACATTCTTCTCCAACCTGAGTAACTTTATCACAATTTCAGGAACCTGGGTAACTTTATCACAGAAAACCGGTGAGAGTGACCTATTCAGCCATATTATTAGCCATAAATAGAAATTATAATATAACTATAATATAAACTAGCTTTCAAATTCCATGTGGGAAATTTGGATACTTCCATATACCACGTTTTCCCGTTTCACGTGTTATTCATACATTCTTCAAGCTGTCTCGCTTTTTATTACACTGGCTGGTGGGCCCGACTTCGTCCGGGCTGTTCCCATCTGCTTTCCGGCGAAAGGCGCGACTTGACATTGAATTGACTATAATATTCTCGTGTGCCAGAAAGACTCCTTAAAGTTGTAAATAAGATGAAGAATATCTATTAGATGTTATTTAACAAGTCAATCAAATAATATTATTCGTTAGTTAGTTGTGAATAAGATGAAGAATATTTATTAGATGTTATTTAACAAGTCAATCAAATTATATTATTTGACTTGTTAAATAACATCTAATAAATATTTTTCATCTTATTCACAACTTTAAGGAGTCCTTCTGGCACACGAGAATGTTTAATTATCGCCGTTTGATTTGCACCAAGTGAACTCGGCGCATATATAATTGATAGAACAGACCTCTATTATGATTATCGTGTCGTTATTTGTTTAAAATACGTATCAATTGACATATTCGCACCCGTTCCCTCATTAAAATCAACATATTTCGCCCATTTTAGGGGATCTCCGCGATTTAATTTGCGTGATCAGGATACCCGCGCAGCAATCTCCGGGAGTGTATATATATAAATAATGAATAACATTATTTGATTGACTTAATAAATAACATCTATTGTGATGGACGTGTCGTTATTTGTTTAAAAATACGTATCAATTGACATATACGCACCCGTTCCCCCATTAAAATCTACATATATCACCCATTTTAGAGGTATCCGCGAATTCGGGGACTTCCGCAAAGTGATCTCCGCAAATAGGGACCTACTGCAAATTGTCGCACCCAATGCAATTTGTAAACAAATACGTTTGACATGCGTTTTAACGAGGTGAGCTTTAATTAAATGAAAGAAGCAACGCTATATATCAACTATTTGTCATGGACTCAGCCAGTGTGTCATATATATATATGTGTCAACTAAGGTCGCTTTGCGTGGTAAAAATGAAAAGTAAAAGTGAAAATTCGGAGAATCCTATTGAAAATGAAAGTACAATTTTTGGGAAATCCGCGGCAGATTAAGAGAATCTATTCTATTGAAAGTGAATGTACGATTCTATCAGATTTCGCGACTGCTCGTTTTCGTGATCATATCTTATGTAGGGCCTATATGACCACGAAAACGAGTCGAGTCACGTTACATGCATCGGTACAAACACAGTGTGTATACGATACAATTTTGACTTGATGACCAGAAAATAAAAGATCGCGATTATTCCAACAGAACAGGCATGCGCACTCCTATTAAAATTACCCATAATTCACTTCACTACACCAGGGGCTCCCAATGGGTTATACATTATTTTCAGGCTATCAGATTATTTATATTTTCACAACATATTATTACACCGGTGACTTTAAGTTTACAATTTCAGCCTGTCGTGACTCTATCGATACGATTGAGTCATATTTTCAAAAACATATTATACACCGGTGGCGTTAACTTTACAATTTCAGCATCTACGTGATTCTATCGGTACGGTTGAGTAAGGTACAAAAAAAAATCTCTCACAATACATTCGCCCAGTCGACCACAGAAAATCAAAATCTCCGAAACAACTTACACCACCATGCGGCGTAATAACGGAGATATTTGAAGAAGTGTTTTTGACGAAATAACGGAAATATTTTTTTCCTTAACAGATTTCTTATATTATAGTGTAACATAGGGTTGTATCAGGTGATATATATGTGTGTGTGTTTGGTTCCTCTTACATCAATGGTATATACATTTAATTTTGAATATGTCGTGCGTGTATAATGTGATCTGGGCATTCGAAAATAAATGAGGCCCACTTAATTTTCGAGTCCCCGATTATTTTTTATTATAGTGACTTGATATACGGTTTAAATAACAATCTATGCCATAAAATGTTATTAAAATAATACTATAATTCATCACTATTTGAAACATCTGTGTCAGAAGATTCCCACAGAGAACTAGAAAACTGCTGAAATCATAGAACGACTTCCCTCCTTTGCCTCACAGAATGCAACAGATTTCAAACTTGTTCAATATAAGGGGAAGAATTCTATCTTTAATATATAGAGTTATTCCCCCTGTATTGAATAAGTTGATAATACAATGTTTTGGGAGCTTCCTCTTTCAAATGGTATATAATATGGCATATATTTTATATAATGTGAATTGGGGGTTCGAAAATAAATGACCCTTTAAACCCAGAGATAACGACATTCATAGAGAGATTTACCAGATTGCAATGTTATGGAAGCGTATTGGTGCCATTTTGAAAAGAAGAAAAAAATTGGCCCAGTAAGTGCTAATTAGCACATACGTATCAGCTAATTAGTTGATAACAGCTAATTAGCACATACTAAGTGCTAATTAGCACATACATGTCAGCTAATTAGCTGATAATATCAGCTAATTAGCACATACGTATCAGCTAATTAGCTGATAATAATTTTCGAGAACGGTAAGGATTTCGACCGATTTGACGGCATGGGTGTGTGGCCGGCCCCAAATACCACCAAGAAACACCCGACCCCCCCACCCATCACCCCCGGGGGGTGCCACCCCGAGGGGGTGAAAATGGGTATGGACCATTTTCGAGAACGGTAAGGATTTCGACCGATTTGACGGCATGGGTGGGTGGCCGGCCCCAAATAACACCTAGAAACACCCCGACCCCCACCCATCACCCCCGGGGGGTGCCACCCCGAGGGGGGTGAAAATGGGGTATGGGTCGGAGTGTTTCTAGGTGGTATTTGGGGCCGGCCACCCACCCATGCCGTCAAATCGGTCGAAATCCTTACCGTTCTCGAAAATGGTCCATACCCCATTTTCACCCCCTCGGGGTGGCACCCCCCGGGGGTGATGGGTGGGGGGTCGGGGTGTTTCTATGTGGTATTTGGGGCCGGCCACCCACCCATGCCGTCAAATCGGTCGAAATCCTTACCGTTCTCGAAAATTATTATCAGCTAATTAGCTGATACGTATGTGCTAATTAGCTTATATTATCAGCTAATTAGCTGATATGTATGTGCTAATTAGCACTTAGTATGTGCTAATTAGCACTTAGTATGTGCTAATTAGCTGTTATTATCAACTAATTAGCTGATACGTATGTGCTAATTAGCTGATATTATCAGCTAATTGGCTGTTATTATCAGCTAATTAGCTGATATGTATGTGCTAATTAGCACTTATTATGTGCTAATTAGCTGTTATTATCAACTAATTAGCTGATACGTATGTGCCAATTAGCTGATACGTATGTGCTAATTAGCTGATATTATCAGCTAATTAGCTGTTATTATCAGCTAATTAGCTGATATGTATGTGCTAATTAGCACTTACTATGTGCTAATTAGCTGTTATTATCGTATGTCACAGGCGAAAATTTACAAAGAATATCCATCAGTTTTACGTTGAAAACTTGCAAATTTATCATAATTATACGATCAATATATTTTGTGCACGCATGACCAAAATTTCAAGAAATTTGTTTTCCAAATCGGATGGCTTATCCATGAAATAGTAATATTCTGTGCTAAATACTCATTGTTGAGTAGTTCTCTTATGAAATATACAGATAATAAGTTTAGCAACCTGCCACGGGCTGTTTGTTGAACTTATTAGCTGAACATTTCCTGCCAATTAATAGGAATCATTCTGCACTTGCGTTAACCCTTTCTATACCGAATACTCATTCACGAGTTGTTCCATTAGGAAACGTTCAGAAAATAAGTTCAACAACCTGCCATAAAATATGAACCCTTTCTATACTAAATACTCATTGGTGAGTAATTATCCCTTAGGAAATGGTCACATAATAAGTTCAACAAACGACATATCGTTTGCGTTTTTTGAACTTATTATCTGAACATTTCCCCGCCAAAGAATATGAATCATTCTGCTCCGATTTTCTGTCTGTCGTCTGCTTTTATTATCTGAATACCCCTCTAAATGATAAATACACGATTCCAATACATAGTTTATAATTGAGTGGAAGCATCCATTTATTATAGAAAGGATTAAGGTGTTTTTGTCTTGAATTTCATAACTGAGGTCCGAACGTGCAGCGCATTGTTCCTTTAACTGAGGTCCGAACGTGCAGCGCATTGTTCCTTTAACTGAGGTCCGAACGTGCAGCGCATTGTTCCTTTAACTGAGGTCCGAACGTGCAGCGCATTGTTCCTTTAACTGAGGTCCGAACGTGCAGGGCATTGTTCCTTTAACTGAGGTCCGAACGTGCAGCGCATTGTTCCTTTAACTGAGGTCCGAACGTGCAGCGCATTGTTCCTTTAACTGAGGTCCGAACGTGCAGCGCATTGTTCCTTTAACTGAGGTCGGAACGTGCAGCGCATTGTTCCTTTCAAATGATGCATATGATTCATCTTCCAATTCTTTTCTTCGGTTTCATCAAAAGAGACTATTTCATGTGTAATTTAAAATTTACAACGTTTTTGTTATGATATCATGTTTTTATCACATATCTTGTTCACCCCACAATATTTTTATCAATATGAATAAAGAACATGTTTTCAAATCCCAATGTATCTTTTTCTATACTGCATGGTTTGAATACTGTATATTTTGTTTTCGAAAGTTCGTGTTCAGTCCAGCCGTTTTCATCCAAACTATACAATGCATTAAACCTGTTTACAATGGCCAACGCCAAACTTCGTATGCCAGGCATAAAAAGAAGAGTAACTTTCCATATGTGTGACGAGAAAATCTTACGCGCTATAAGTTGGAACGTTTCATTGTTAAAGGTACTCAATCCGATTAAACACCCCTAAATTACTATTTCTTTCTTTGGCTTCGAGGGTAAAAAATATTTGTTTCGAGTCGATGAACCTACGCATCAAAGCTCAGAGTGATCAGATATCGATTTTTAAAGTTTGTTATTTCAATTGTTGTGGCCAGAAACACGCAGTCAAATGGATGGTCTCTGTCAAAATTGCAGATGAAGATGGATAACTCTAAAAACAAGTGGTAATACGGCCAAATTTCGTGAATACTCAAGTGATAATACGGCAATATTTCGTTGAACAAAATGTTGATAAATAACACGTTTTGGGAAATTTGATACCATTGTTGACAGTGGTTAGCATTATTTTGTTGCAATTAATCGATTATGATAATGGGACAAACAAATTACACACCGACAACTTGTTGAACCATTGTTTGTTCCAGCAATCATGAAATCTTCATGAATCGCCACAAAAGAAATCGACCACTATAAATTGTTGTTAACATCAGTACGGAGAAGATGTTAACAAGAATTCAAAGAATGTGATGTTGAATGCTACGAACAGTCAATTATGGAGTGACGCTCGTTCCAAATTAGTTGAAATGAGGAGGGGGTCGTTCTGTATTTTACACAGAACGGTTTCAATTTTGTCTCGCACTAGAGACAGTTGATACATGGTGACATACACCATTGTCTGTCGGAGAGGGGGGGGGGGGGGGCACTGACACAGCTAAATCAACGTTAACGTGACATTGTTGGTGATATTTGACATAATTACGGGAACTCTTTATAAAAAAGCGATATATCGACGTTTTTCATGGATAGTATGATATTCCCTTATTAATATCGATCTTGTATTTTGCCAGAATCTTTTCCCCACGTATTTTACAGAAACAACAATCAGTTGACCTAATTTTCTCGAAAATATTAACTATGCGTGAAACTGGAAATTTGACAAAACACGACGACTCAATATCATAAAAATTGTAAATTATAATTAGAAGTAGAACGGAATTCATGCCTGGTCGACAATGTAAGCGCCATTCGCTGTGCTGGAACTTTTTATGAAAAAAATAGCGATTATACTCAGGTGGCTGCATGAATGCAATGTTGACACATTTTCTCCTCCGAACTGAGTGTATCCTCCAGACTGGTTGAAGTCGATAATAGCGTGTGATGTTGATATGGCATCGTATATAGGGGTATGTCAGTACTTTTTTGTTTCATTTGCGCGGGTTCAACACTTCATGATGCAAATTTAATTTAAGTTATAACGTATTAATTTAAGTTATAACGTAAATTAATTAGCATCATGATGCAGGGATATACCCCTCATTGAAAAAATCATCTTGGTATACAGAGAAGATTAAAACGCAGGTGAAAATATCGATACGACAAAATCATATAGTCTGATTAATTAATTTTGATCGTATATAACAGTGTATATAATATATAAATTATAGGTTAGAACATCATATATCACTTTACATAGTAGTGATGATAGTCGTTCTACATCCATGCTTCAAACAATGTATGCTGTTGTATCTGAACCAAGAAGAATAATTCTACAATTTCCGGTGGTCCAACCGTCCAAGTGTAAATTAGAATGAAATGTTGAGTTACCCCGCATACGATGATTGGAAAGCGACCAGCATTGGCTGAACATGCACGCCTGTTATTCGGCTCAATTGGGCGCGGAAGTGAAAGTTGAGCGTGGTGACAAAAATGACCAACTAGATCACATAGATCAGATTTTAGAACGGATGTCCACCATCTTGCCCATCAAATGTGTCCGTTATGCCCGTTCTAGAGTGAACTGTACTCACCAGAAATTGATATTTCAAAAACAGAATGCGATGCTTACCATGGACTCAAACAATGGACACATGGACCCACGAAATGATCATATCGGTCTCAAATTTCCACACCGTGCATGTTGATAGAATGGGCTGGTATAATCTGTATTAAATTTTTGGTTTTCTCGATTTAATCGAGCAATTTTAGCCTTTTTGTGGCAAATATATGGACAGCGATATCGAATTCGAATGCAGTGTTCATTAGTTGCACTTTAGAGCAACAAGCAGGTGTCAGTGTTCTGATATCGGTGAATATATTTTTCACTCTCTGCAATTCATACTGGATTCAAATATATTATACGTGAGTTTTACATGGGTGGAGCTATATATAGGAGGATTTTCTAGATTCGTTATGTATGCATAACCACAGCAGCCATGGGGCTATAAGGTTTCTTCTTGTGCCGCCACTAGTACATCTAAAAATCACAAACTAGGTCACATAAACCTGTCCAGCTGTTCACAAATTGGGCGTAAGTCGTGCTGGGGTAAAATAGGCATTTTTTTGTTGCTATGTTCCTTATGCATGGATAACCACAGCAGCTATGGTGCTATCCTTATGGATTCTTCTTGTGCCGCCCCTAATCCATCTAGAAATCACAAACTAGGTCACATGCGCCCGACAAGCTGTTCACGAATTGCTAAATTCCTTATGTATGCACAACCACAGGAGCCACGGGGCTACCTTATGGATTCTTCTTGTGCCGCCACCATTTTATCCAGAAATAAAAAATTAGGTCACATACGCCCGTCCAACTGTTCAAAAATTGGGCGTAAGTCGTGCGGGTTAAAAATAGGACATTTTTCGTTGCTAAATTCCTTATGTATATGCACAACCACAGAGCCACGGGGCTATCCTTATGGATTCTTCTTGTGCTACCACCATTCAATCTAGAAATATAAAATTAGGTCACATACGCCCGTATAGTTGTTCAAAAATTGGGCGTAAGTCGTGCGTGGGGTCAAAATAATGAAAAAAGGTAATTTTTCGTTGCTAAACCGCCTGCGTAGGCATATAACCATAGCAGTCACGAGGCTATCCTTGTGGATTCGTTTTGTGCCGCCACTAGTCAATCTTACGCCCATTTTTTTACAGCACGACGGGCGTATGTGATTTCTGGGTGGACCAGTGGCGGCACAAGAAGAATCCAAAAGATATAGCACCGTAGCTGCTGTGGTTATGCTTACATAAGGAATTTAGCAACGAAAATGTCATATTTTTACCCAAAGCACGCCTTACGACCAATTTTTTAATAGCTGGACGGGCTTATGTGACCTAGTTTGTGATTTCTAAATGGTCTAGTGGCGGCACAAGAAGAATCGACAAGGATAGCCTCGTGGCTACTGTGGTTATGCATACATAGGGAATTTAGCAACGAATAATGGCCTATTTTACCCCACGCACGACTTACGTACGCCCAATTTTTGAACAGCTGGAATGGTTTATGTGACCTATTTTATTATTTTTAGATGGAATAAGGGCGGCACAAAACGAATCCACAAGGATAGCTTCGTGGCTGGTATGGTTATGCCTACACAGCCGATTTAGCAAATAAAAATACATTTTTTCATTATTTTGACCCCACGTACGATTTATGACCAATTTTTGAACAGCTGAACGGGCGTATGTGACCTAGTTTGTGATTTCTAGATGGAATGGTGGCGGCACAAGAAGAATTCGTAAGGATAGCCCCGTGGCTGCCGTGGTTATGCATACATAAGGAATTTAGCAACGAAAAATGTCCTACTCCCCCCCCCCACGCACGACTTACGCCCAATGTTTGAACAGCTGGACGGGCATATGTGACCTAGTTTGTTATTTCTAGATGGATTAGTGGTGGCACAAGAAGAATCCACAAGATAGCCCCGTGGCCGGTGTGGTTATGCATACATAGGGAATTTAGCAACGAAAATGTCCTATTTTTACCCACGCACGACTTACGCCCAATTTTTAAACAGCTGGACAGGTTTATGTTACATAGTTTGTGATTTTTAGATGGACAAGTGCCGGCGCAAAACTAATGCACAAGGATAGTCTTGTGGCTGCTATGGTTATGCATACGCAGGCGATTTAGCAACGAACAATTTTGTTTTTAATATTTTGACCCCACGCACGGCTTACGCCCAATTTTTTAACAGCTGGACAGGAGTATGTGACCTAGTTTGTGATTTCTAGGTGGACAAGAAGAATCCAAAAAGATGGCCCCGTTGCTGCTGTGGTTATGCATACATAGGCGATTTATTAACAACTAGGGGGTTGCCCGTCACAAAATGACGGGTATATAAATGTTCTTTGTCATTTTCTAGTGTCCGCTTTCATGGACACATGGAATGGTCATGCTTCTCTTTTTTTGTTACTGGATGCGCGTTGGAACACTTTATTTCACTAAAACTGTATTTCTACACACCCAGTCTACATATGCGCATGCACATATTGCACGAAACAAAATCAGTATATTATTTAAATACTACTATGCACCAACCGAAACATACTCAATTCAGGAGCCTTCATTTGGGAGCTTGTTGCACATTTTGAACGGACTCACTTTGGAACCTGTATTCCGCATGCCGCCTAATTATCACACGCCTGCACTGTGCGGTCCATTTGTATGAACACTTTTCAATAAAATTGTATTTTTTACCCCCACCCTCATCTCCTCAACCCATGTATATGCATGCACATATGGAACTCAACAATCAAAATATTGTACTTTATCTATACTGAAACAGGCTCAATTCGGGAGACTTTATTCAGCGGGGAGGGGTCTACAGCCCCTTTCTGCGCATCGCGCACATTATATATGATCTTGAACTGCGTGAGCTTCGCGCACATATAGGGAGCTTGCAGCACATTTTAACCCCCTTTGGAACCTGTATTATGCATGCGGCCTAATGATCACACGCCATGCATTGCGCGGCCCATTTGTATGAAAACTTTATTTCAATAAAACTGTATTTTTGCCCCCAACATCATCTCCCCAACCCACGTATATATATGCATGCACATATGGAACGCAACAATCAAGATATTTTACTTTATCTATAGGGCCTACTAACTGAAACAGACTCTATTCGGAACCTTTTTTTAGCGGGGGAGGGGTCTGCAGCCTCGTAGTGAGCTTCGCGCACATTATATGAATTTAAACTGCGTGCGCTTCGCGCACATTGTGATCTTTTAATATACATTTATTCTTTTATCAGATTTGCACTCAACCGAAAGATTAAAAGAACATTAATTAGCGTCGGCAGTATTACTTACACTATAGGCCCTATTATTAGGCCTGTCCCGAGAATGTGATTTTTCTAACTGAGTTTGGCGAATTTACTGAGTTCACGGTACCCACTGGCGGGAGGTCAGACTGTCCATTCGCCATGCATTGCGCGGCCCATTTGTATGAAAACTTTATTTCAATAAAAATGTATTTTTGCCCCCAACATCATCTCCCCAACCCACGTATATATATGCATGCACATATGGAACGCAACAATCAAGATAGTTTACTTTATCTATAGGGCCTACTAACTGAAACAGACTCTATTCGGAACCTTTATTTAGCGGGGAGGGGTCTGCAGCCTCGTAGTGAGCTTCGCGCACATTATATGAATTTAAACTGCGTGCGCTTCGCGCACATTGTGATCTTTTAAACATTTATTCTTTTATCAGATTTGCACTCAACCGAAAGATTAAAAGAACATTAATTAGCGTCGGCAGTATTACTTACACTATAGGCCCTATTATTAGGCCTGTCCCGAGAATGTGATTTTTCTAACTGAGTTTGGCGAATTTACTGAGTTCACGGTACCCACTGGCGGGAGGTCAGACTGTCCATTCGCCATCTCCCATGTATAGGCTACTGGTACTCCTTCGATACCACACTCAATGCACAACTTTCGTATCAAATACAGCATTATTTACTTATGTTCAAACCCAACTGGCAAATTAAAATAGAATCAAAATACCATATTAGAATTAGTACCCATGCCCAACGACGAACGTTCGAGTCTTGACCCCACTACATTCACCCATTCCCAACGACGGTAGAACGTTCGAGTCTTGACTACACCCCACTATACATGCACTTCCGCGACAAAATCAACATTCGTTATCTAAATTCACAATGTACCTGAACTGACACATACAATTAGCGCTTATTTCCAACAACTCTTTGGTTGAGCGCATGGAAGTTTCGCCTACAATAGCAAAGCAAGTGTTGGTTTGCGTTCGACGTCAATGACGTCATTTGGACAAACGTCATAAGAAATAGTGTCTACTTCAGTGCAGATACCGCATTTGGGGACCATGTTAGATCTCAGGTTTGCTCGGACCAATCGGCGTGAAATTTGGTGAGTCACCTTTTATGACACACTATAGGCAGTGGTACAAATTTGGGTCACATTAGACGCATGGTTAAAAAGTTATAAACGCGCCAAAAGCGTGACCGAGTTATACACACACAGACAGATACACACACACACACACACACACACAGACGACGGGTTTTTATATATATAGACTAGGGGGTTGCCCGTCACAAAATGACGGGTATATAAATGTTCTTTGTTATTTTCTAGTGCCCGCGTTCATGGACACATGGAATGGTCATGCTTCTCCTTTTTGTTACTGGATGCGCGTTGGAACACTTTATTTCACTAAAAACTGTATTTCTACACACCCAATCAACATATGTGCATGCACACATTGAACGAAACAAAATCAGCATATTATTTAAATACTATGCACCAACTGAAACATACTCAATTCTGGAGCCTACATTCGGGAGCTTGCTGCTCATTTTTAACGGACCCCCTTTGGAACCTGTATTCGGCATGTCGCCTAATGATCACACGCCTGCACTGCGCGGCCCGTTTGTATATATGAACACTTTATTTCAATAAAACTGCATTTTTACCCCCATCCCATCTCCCAACCCATGTATATGCATGCACATATGGAACGCAACAATCAAAATATTTTACTTTATCTATACTAACTGAAACAGGCTCAATTCGGAATCTTTATTTAGAGGAGGGCCTATACAGCCCCTTTATGCGCTTCGCGCACATTATATGATATTAACTGCGTGAGCTTAGCGCACATATAGGGAGCTTGCAGCATATTTTAAACGGACCCTGTATTCAACATGCAGCCTATTGATCACACGCCCTGCACTGCGTGGCCCATTTGTATGAACACTTTATTTCAATAAAACTGTATTTTTGACCCCACATCATCTCCCCAACCCACGTATATGCATGCACATATATGGAACGCAACACTCAAGATATTTTACTTAATCTATACTAACTGAAACAGGCTCAATTCGGAACCTTTATTTAGCGGGGGAGGGGCATGCAGCCCCTTTGTGAGCTTCGCGCACATTATATGAATTTAAACTGCGTGCGCTTCGCGCATTGTGATCTTTTAAACATTTATTCTTGTATCAGATTTGCACTCAGCCGAAAGATTAAAAGAGCATTAATTAGCGTCGGCATATTATTAGGCCTGTCCCGGGAATGTACCTTTTCCAACTGAGTTCCGGCGAATTTACTGAGTTCACGGTAGGCCTATCCACTGGCGGGAGGTCAGACTGTGTCCATTCGCCATCTTCCGTGTATATCGGTACTCCTTCGATTCCACACTCAATGCACAACTTTCGTATCAAAGACAGCATTCTTTACTTATGTTCAAACCCAACTGGCAGATTAAAATACCATATTAGCACCTATTCCCAAACGACGAACGTTCGAGTCTTGACTCTGCACACCACTACATTCACCCATGCCCAACGACGGTAGAACGTTCGAGTCTTGACTCTACACCCCCACTATACATGCACTTCCGCGACAAAATCAACATTCGTTATCTAAATTCACAATGAACCTGAACTGACACATTAATTTAGCGCTTATTTCCAACAACGCTTTGGTTGAGCGCATGGCAGTTTCGCCTACAATAGCAAAGCAAGTGTTGTACTGCGTTCGACGTCAATGACGTCATTTGGACAAACGTCATAAGAAATAGTGTCTACTTCAGTGCAGATACCGCATTTGGGGACCATGTTAGATCTCAGGTTTGCTTGGACCAATCGAAATGAAATTTGGTGAGTCACCTTTTATGACACACTATAGGCCGTGGTACAAATTTGGGCCACATTGGACGCATGGTTAAAAAGTTATAACCGCGTCAAAAGCGTGACCGAGTTATACACACACACACAGATACACAGATACACACACACACACACACAGACGACGGGTTTTATATAGATTATTTTTGATAGCGATATCGTTTGAGAACTGGGAACTAGGAACTGGGAACTAGTAACAGATTTCACGGAGCTCAATAGTGCACAAAACTGATACAACACCGTGAGTGTTGGTCCAAAGAAATTAGTCAGTCTGAGATACCAAATGGTGAAGTTGGGATCTATAACAATCATCACCTTATCCGGTGTAATAAACTGTGGAAATGTTGTTTTTGTTGAGTTTCCAACACGCTTTCTCATCAAGATTGAAGTAAAAATCAGTATTATTTTCAATATATTAAAGATAGAGTTCTTCCCCTTCCAATGAAAAAGTTTGAATTCTGTTGCATTCTGGATGCCAGAAGGGGGGGGGGGTCTTCAGCAGTTTTCTATTTCTCTGTGGGCATCTTTTGAGACACAAATGTTTCAAATAGTGATGAATAATAGTATTTTAATTATATTTTATGGCATAGATTGTTATTAAAACCGTATACCAAGGCACTATAAAAATAATAATCGGGGACTCGAAAATTAAGTGGGCCTTTAACTGTGTTACATGCATGTGCAGGCTGAAATAAAGGGACAGTTTGTTTTTTATACGGACCTTTATAAATTATTTACTTGGGAATATGTATTGAAGTCAAAGAATATGGAACATGCGACAATGAAGAGCGCTCACTGTCATGTTATACCTGTTAAGATAAGATAGTTTATTACAATACACCAGTGCAGGCAGTTGCAAATAACACAAAGTACAAGTAAATTAAACATAATGCATAATATATGTGCATATAACAGTAAACAAGCCTATAACTACATCATACATACGATTCTTAATGAAATATAAATTTCCCATAATTTTCATTTCCCCATATTTATATTTGTTCTCCTTTGGAAGAATAACCGGATAATGTTGCACACGGAATTCATAATTACTTCGTCTTCATTTTTCATTATAAAAATGAATTTATCATCATCGTTCATGTTTGTAAAGTGTATGTTATTAGTGTTAGCAACATCAAATAATTCTTTCCTGAGGTCAGTGTACGCACTGCATTCCATTATGAAATGTTTTTCAGTTTCAACTTTTTCCCCATCACACATGAGACAACTTCTGTCTTTTAATAACGTCTTTGGTTGTGTGTGTCGGCCTTTTTCTATAGCTAATATATGATTGCTAACACGCAGTCGGGTGAACATTTCTCTTGCCGTTGGTGATCGGACGTGTTTGAGGTATGGTTCTATTTCATATTTGTCTTTGAACGTTCTATATGTTCGTAGTTTATTAGCACCATTCTTTTTGTCGTCATCGAATATATCTTTTTTGAAATTATTTACATTTTCTGATTTTAGTCTCTCAATTATAAGTTTGTCGGTGAATCCTATCGTTTTATTAGACTGTGATATATTGATACCTCTTTTTGCAAGATGTGTGTCCCACGTTGGAAGATTACATAATAGAGATTCTGTGAACGAATCATGTATTATATTTCCCGGTTGTGCAAAACGATGTTTATTTAGATATTTGAACATATTCCGATGGCATTAACTGCTATGGGGTATCGACCTAGTTCAGCCCTCGAAGCATGATTTGACGCTTTTCTATTGAGTTGTAGTATATTTTTACAGAACTTTAAATGTGTCTGCTCAAGAGGGTAGTTATCAACAAACGGAAATTTCAATTCAGCAGCCCATATTTCGCAACCATACAACAGAATAGGCATTATTAATTTATCAAACAATTTACATTTAGTACTGAGAGACAATTCTGTCTGTGAATTCAATGAATTCGTCATGAAATACATAGCCTTTGAAGCTCGCCCGCTCAAGTTTTCACAAGCTCTCTCCATTTTACCGTCAAAACTGAAAATGAGACCCAAGTATTTATATTCTTCAACTACTTCTAACGACTCACCATTTATATAAAACTTATTATCCATATGCAACTTCCGTTTATTTGGCTTAAATATCATGCATTTTGTTTTGTCTAAATTAACCGTTAGATTATTATTATAAGTATATTTTTGCAATTCATTCAAAGAATTTTGCAAACCCTCGGCTGTTTCAGACAGTAAAACGAGATCATCAGCAAAAAGTAAGTGACTAATCGGGCGATTGTTAATGTAGCACGGATGGCCCATGTTATTGAATTGTCTGCCAATATGGTCAATGAATATTTTGAAAAGGGTGGGCGACAACGAATATCCTTGCCGTACTCCTATTTTCGATAGCAAAGGGGGACCAAATCCTGCTGACGTTTTAACGGAATAAAAACTCGACTTATAAATGGACTGTAGAATCGAGAATACCGACCCGTTAACACCAATACCTGTCGATTGTACTGCGATTTTTTCTAAATCCGAATTGATTATCGCTTATAAGTTTGTTTGTTTCTAAAAAGTTGTCGATTCTAGAGTTAATAATTTTATTGAACAGTTTTCCAACATTACTACTCAGGGCAATTGGCCTGTAATTGTTTGGATCATGTCTGTTTCCTTTCTTATACAATGTTTTGATGAATGAATGACTCCAGCATAATGGATAATGTCCTGACTTCAAGACATGGTTGAAAAGTCTTGTCACGTCATCTATTACCAACGGAATTATTGTCTTTAGTAACTCATTCGGAATATTATCTAAGCCTGTCGCTTTCCTGTTTTTCAATTGCATTAATGCCTCAAGTACTTCCGTGGCGAGAGACATAAAGCTCGAGCTCGGAGACCAACCACCCACCCATAACAAACCGATTGTATACAAACACCGCTAATAATGTAAACATCCGGGCGGGCATGCGCAACGGCGCAAGATCGTAATTTCAGAATAACAGTATACAGTAATGACCAGAATAGCTAACAAAGACATCTATCTCTCAGATAACATGACTAAAGTTTTATAAATCTGTGTTTCCTTACAGTTATATACCTATAATGGGTCACAATAATATATCATTATTTTCCAGACATCTCATAAGGTGTTTAGTTATTTATATAAAAAAATAAGCTGTAAATAGTTGACAAATGAGAGAATAAATTCCATAATGGCAATGCTCCTCAAATACTATACTATAGACACTGTTGTTGTTGTTTGTGGATAGGTATGCATCTATGCAAATAGTTTGCATAAAGTTTGGGCTCCGCAGTGGGTTTTAAGGGTATGGAGACTGCCCAACACCCACAGCACCCATGATAAAACCATACAGCACCCGTGCCTATGAAAACATATTTCTGAGTCAGCCATCTCTCAGACTATACCCATTCTGTAAATGATTCCACATTTCACTCTAGAATATATAGAGCCAATGGGAAAAAAATATTTGGGCACCTGAATGGGATTTTGAGCTCTATTCAGGGGGGATATTTGGTTTTTTTAATGGTTAAATTGGTATATTTAACTGGAATTGGGACCTGTAAAGGTATATACTTCTAGGTCTCCTAGTGATTTTGGAAATATCTGCATCAGTATAAGAAGATTTGCAAAAGTTTGGGCTCCTTAGTGGGTTTTAAGGGTATGGAGACAGCCCAACACCCACAGCACCCATGACAATTCAAGTTAAATTGGTATATTTAACTTGAATTGGGCCATATGACCCATTATATGTATCTACTTCCAACACTTTTGTTGTTTGTGGATAGGTATGCATCTATGCAAATGGTTTGCACAAAGTTTGGGCTACTCGGTGGGTTTTAAGGGTATTGAGACAGCCCAACACCCACAGCACCCATGATAAAACCATACAGCACCCGTGCCTATGAAAACATATTTCTGAGTCAGCCATCTCTCAGACTATACCCATTCTGTAAATGATTCCACATTTCACTCTAGAATATATAGAGGCAATGGGAAAAAAATATTTGGGCACCTGAATGGGGATTTTGGGCTCTATTCAGGGGGGATATTTGTTTTTTTTAATGGTTAAATTGGTATATTTAACTGGAATTGGGTCCTGTAAAGGTATATACTTCTAGGTCTCCTAGTGATTTTGGAAATATCTGCATCCGTATAAGAAGATTTGCAAAAGTTTGGGCTCCTTAGTGGGTTTTAAGGGTATGGAGACAGCCCAACACCCACAGCACCCATGACAATTCAAGTTAAATTGGTATATTTAACTTGAATTGGGCCATATGACCCATTATATGTATCTACTTCCAACACTTTTGTTGTTTGTGGATAGGTATGCATCTATGCAAATGGTTTGCACAAAGTTTGGGCTCCTCAGTGGGTTTTAAGGGTATTGAGACAGCCCAACACCCACAGCACCCATGATAAAACCATACAGCACCTGTGCCTATGAAAACATATTTCTGAATCAGCCATCTCTCAGACTATACTCATTCTGTAAATAATTCCATATTTCACTCTAGAATATATAGAGGCAATGGGAAAAAAATATTTGGGCACCTGAATGGGATTTTGGGCTCTATTCAGGGGGGATATTTGTTTTTTTTAATGGTTAAATTGGTATATTTAACTGGAATTGGGTCCTGTAAAGGTATATACTTCTAGGTCTCCTAGTGTTTTTGGAAATATCTGTATCAGTATAAGAAGATTTGCAAAAGTTTGGGCTCCTTAGTGGGTTTTAAGGGTATGGAGACAGCCCAACACCCACAGCACCCATGACAATTCAAGTTAAATTGGTATATTTAACTTGAATTGGGCCATATGACCCATTATATGTATCTACTTCCAATACTTTTGTTGTTTGTGGATAGGTATGCATCTATGCAAATGGTTTGCACAAAGTTTGGGCTCCTCGGTGGGTTTTAAGGGTATTGAGACAGCCCAACACCCACAGCACCCATGATAAAACCATACAGCACCCGTGCCTATGAAAACATATTTCTGAATCAGCCATCTCTCAGACTATACCCATTCTGTAAATGATTCCATATTTCACTCTAGAATATATAGAGGTAATGGGAAAAAAATATTTGGGCACCTGAATAGCATTTTGGGCTCTATTCAGGGGGGATATTTGGTTTTTTTAATGGTTAAATTGGTATATTTAACTGGAATTGGGTCCTGTAAAGGTATATACTTCTAGGTCTCCTAGTGTTTTTGGAAATATCTGTATCAGTATAAGAAGATTTGCAAAAGTTTGGGCTCCTTAGTGGGTTTTAAGGGTATGGAGACAGCCCAACACCCACAGCACCCATGACAATTCAAGTTAAATTGGTATATTTAACTTGAATTGGGCCATATGACCCATTATATGTATCTACTTCCAACACTTTTGTTGTTTGTGGATAGGTATGCATCTATGCAAATGGTTTGCACAAAGTTTGGGCTCCTCAGTGGGTTTTAAGGGTATTGAGACAGCCCTACACCCACAGCACCCATGATAAAACCATACAGCACCCGTGCCTATGAAAACATATTTCTGAGTCAGCCATCTCTCAGACTATACCCATTCTGTAAATGATTCCACATTTCACTCTAGAATATATAGAGGCAATGGGGAAAAAATATTTGGGCACCTGAATGGGATTTTGGGCTCTATTCAGGGGGGATATTTGGTTTTTTTAATGGTTAAATTGGTATATTTAACTGGAATTGGGACCTGTAAAGGTATATACTTCTAGGTCTCCTAGTGATTCTGGAAATATCTGCATCAGTATAAGAAGATTTGCAAAAGTTTGGGCTCCTTAGTGGGTTTTAAGGGTATGGAGACAGCCCAACACCCACAGCACCCATGACAATTCAAGTTAAATTGGTATATTTAACTTGAATTGGGCCATATGACCCATTATATGTATCTACTTTCAACACTTTTGTTGTTTGTGGATAGGTATGCATCTATGCAAATGGTTTGCACAAAGTTTGGGCTCCTCGGTGGGTTTTAAGGGTATTGAGACAGCCCAACACCCACAGCACCCATGATAAAACCATACAGCACCCGTGCCTATGAAAACATATTTCTGAGTCAGCCATCTCTCAGACTATACCCATTCTGTAAATGATTCCACATTTCACTCTAGAATATATAGAGGCAATGGGAAAAAAATATTTGGGCACCTGAATGGGATTTTGGGCTCTATTCAGGGGGGATATTTGGTTTTTTTAATGGTTAAATTGGTATATTTAACTGGAATTGGGTCCTGTAAATGTATATACTTCCAAGTCTCCAAGTGATTTTGGAAATATCTGCATCCGTATAAGAAGAATTGCAAAAGTTTGGGCTCCTTAGTGGGTTTTAAGGGTATGGAGACAGCCCAACACCCACATCACCCATGACAATTCAAGTTAAATTGGTATATTGAACTTGAATTGGGCCATATGACCCATTATATGTATCTACTTCCAACACTTTTGTTGTTTGTGGATAGGTATGCATCTATGCAAATGGTTTGCACAAAGTTTGGGCTCCTCGGTGGGTTTTAAGGGTATTGAGACAGCCCAACACCCACAGCACCCATGATAAAACCATACAGCACCCGTGCCTATGAAAACATACTTCTGAGTCAGCCATCTCTCATACTATACCCATTCTGAAAAGGATTCCACAGTTCACTTTAGAATATATAGAGGCAATGGGAAAAAATTATTTGGGCATCTGAATGGGATTTTGGGCTTTGGTCAGGGGGGAGGGGAATATTTGGGTTTTTTAATGGTCAAATTGAATTGAGCCCTGTGACCCATTATAGGTATCTACTTCTATGTCTCTTACTAGTAGTGTTTTTGGAAAGATGTGCATCAGTATAAGAAGGTTTGCAAAAGTTTGGGCACCTGGGAGTGATTTAATGGTGAGCAGGTGGCACAACACCAGTCGTAATGAATTTCGAAGTACAATTGCTAGTCGCGCTCGTACCGTGCGCAACTATGGGAGCAAATGTACGCTAAGTTTACCGAGACTGGCACAACACCAACAGCACCCATGATAAATCATACAGCACCCTTTTCTTTAAAATCATATTTGGGCTCAGGTGAAGGACAAAATATGTTTTTTAATATTAATGTCGGTATATTTAACTTGAATTGGGCCATGTAAACCGGGGTATTCTATACACTCAGGGGGATACCCTGGGTAATCTATACACTCAGGGTGTTACCTTCCTGTACGCTATTCGTTTATGCCCATATAGAGCTTATTTAAGTTTTCAAATATTGCCAACATGAGCTTATTTCGCGCAATTTTAAAATAAGCTCAGTTTCACATAAACAGACTGTTACTTGGTGTTCATATTCAGATAGTTCTCAGGTGTCCAATCTCAAATACCGACCTCGTCGCCATCCGTATACTACCGATTACGTCGACAAAACGATGGCAAATAATTTAAGATAATAATATATTGGGATATCAAATCGTGTAATATAGTAGTGTCTTAAAATATGAAAATTACATTTCCAAGAATAAATAAACAAAAAATGTGAAGATGACAACAAATATTTAACAAGACAGTCAATGACTGTGGGTCGCTCACCAGACTGTAAAGACTGAGAAGAATGGGACTCTGAAGACTACAAGAGTCAGTACGTGACAATATCACTTAAGACAAGTAGTTATAAACATGGTCATAGATGGAGGTTCTCCGATGAGCAGGGCTCTTCAACTTGAAATTTCTAATTGCACACCACTGACAAATCTCCAACCTCTTACATTTTACAGAAGACAACCATACCACAGTACTAAGTTCACAGAAATCATTTTGCACACCCCTCTTAGGTTGAATTTTACAACTAGTACAATGATATAGGAGAGTTAAATCTCTTATCTCTGCCCCTATTAGAACAAATGTGAATCCCCATCTATGAGATCCATTCATCTAGTAATATCAATATACCCCCCCCCCCCCAATATCCAATAGGGTATGATTTCACCTGGATAAGTGGTACGTGGTTACGAAAATAATATTGGAACAGCCAAGTCTGTATTTAGTATGTCTGATCTTTGCAGAATGAGGTCCACAAAAGGTGAATTTAATGACACTATTCCCCAAGGTGGAAAAGCATCAACGAATTCACCATATGGGGACCTCATTTCCTAAAATGACCCAATTTGAACAAATCTGAACCCGGTCACCCAAGGCCCATCCATACCAAATATAAGCTAATATAGGCTCAATGGTTCTTGAGAAGAAATTTTAAGATTTACTATGGAGGGAAAGAGTTATGGCCCTAGCTTCGCACCTATTTGATATGATGAACTTATTTGAACAAATCTGATTGTGAGTCACCTAGGGAACATGCACACTGAAATATATAAACATATTTGGTCTTTAATATGGAGAAGAAAACAATTGTTGATAGACGGATGGATGGACATCCCAACAGACAGACGAGTGGAAGGACCGCCTGACAGACATAAGACAAATTCAATCCAATATACCCCCCCCCCAATGTTTCTTTGAAAAATCAGGGTATGATTTCATCTGGATAAGCGGTGGTTAAGAAAATAATATGCCAGCCATGTCTGCATATAGTGTGTCAGACATTTGCAGAATGAGGTCCCCAAATGGTGAATTTAATGACAATATTCCGCAAGGTGTGCTAGCATCACCAGATTCATCCTCAGTCTGATTAGGCCTCACCAGCCATGGGAAACCAATATAGGAACAGATTTAAGTTCTAACGTTGAAGTTTGTAATGCACACCCATTGACCACCTCAATTATGCATTTTATCTTCTGCAAATTGGGGGGGGGGGCATAGAAACTGAACAGAAGGGAAAAAGTAAAAAAGTATCTAAAACAAAATTTCAATTTGATACTTAAGATACTTCCCAGAAGATGATGCCTAAGCAGAATTAGGTCCATGGAGGGTGTATTTTGTGATGCTAGCCTGCTGTACAGGGTTGCAACACTAAATTGACCCTCTGGGGACCTCATTATGCAAATGTCAGACACTAAATTCAGGCAGTTTGTTTAAAATTGCTAGCAGTAATGTTTACACAAGCTGCCAGGTGACATTTTATTGTAATCTAGATTAATGACATGTGTCTCTCTCTGTCTATCCACAAAGATATATCTGCAACTTTAATAGAACAGGTATTAAAGTTGGAAGCTGGAGATGATATCCGTTGGAAGGGATGTTGGTTGGGTGCAGGCCACTGCAGGGTGGGGTGGGTCTGGGCCATATGGGATGGGGGATGGGTAATGGAATATTTCTGTAATTTCATTAAAGATTAAAGTTTCATAGCTCTGCAGATGTTATAATGGTGTCACTTTTTTCAAATTTTATAAAATGTTTAAAAACTCTTTTTTTTGTTTGTTAAATTGAGCAAGGTGAAAATTCAAAAAATCTTAATTAAATTTAGTTTTTAGTTACGTCACTGGCTCCGCCCACATTCGATCCAGTGACCTCATTTGAACAAATCTGAATAACAGTCCCCCAAGGACCCTTTGTATCAAATACGAACCCATTCGGCCCAATGAAATTTGAGAAGTCGTTGTAAGAATTACTATGGTGGCAAAGAGTTATGGCCCTGGCTTCGCAACCATTTGACCCAGTGTCCTCATTTGAACAAATCTGAATGAGAGTCACCTAGGAAACATACACACCAAATATGAACCCATTCGGTTTCATGGTTCCAGAGGAGAAGATGTTCAAAGAATTGTAGACGGACGGATGGACGGACGGACGGACGATGGACGGACGACGGACGAAGAGTGGTGACAATAGCTCCACCTGAGACGAGCTAATAAAAACGTGAGACAACCAGCCCCGGAAAATCTGGACAACCCACCCTAACATACGACCACGCGAGTTGTCCCTGTGGTCCCGATTCGGTCTGTAGTCAGATGTACTATATACACATGTATCTAAAACAAAATTTCAATTTGATACTTAAGATACTTCCCAGAAGATGATGCCTAAGCAGAATTAGGTCCATGGAGGGTGTATTTGGTGATGCTAGCCTGCTGTACAGGGTTGCAACACTAAATTGACCCTCTGGGGACCTCATTATGCAAATGTCAGACACTAAATTCAGGCAGTTTGTTTAAAATTGCTAGCAGTAATGTTTACACAAGCTGCCAGGTGACATTTTATTGTAATCTAGATTAATGACATGTGTCTCTCTCTGTCTATCCACAAAGATATATCTGCAACTTTAATAGAACAGGTATTAAAGTTGGAAGCTGGAGATGATATCCGTTGGAAGGGATGTTGGTTGGGTGCAGGCCACTGCAGGGTGGGGTGGGTCTGGGCCATATGGGATGGGGGATGGGTAATGGAATATTTCTGTAATTTCATTTAAAGATTAAAGTTTCATAACTCTGCAGATGTTATAATGGTGTCACTTTTTTCAAATTTTATAAAATGTTTAAAAACTCTTCTTTTTTTTTTGTTAAATTGAGCAAGGTGAAAATTCAAAAAATCTTAATTAAATTTTGTTTTTAGTTACGTCACTGGCTCCGCCCACATTCGATCCAGTGACCTCATTTGAACAAATCTGAATAACAGTCCCCCAAGGACCCTTTGTATCAAATACGAACCCATTCGGCCCAATGAAATTTGAGAAGTCGTTGTAAGAATTACTATGGTGGCAAAGAGTTATGGCCCTGGCTTCGCAACCATTTGACCCAGTGTCCTCATTTGAACAAATCTGAATGAGAGTCACCTAGGAAACATACACACCAAATATGAACCCATTCGGTTTCATGGTTCCAGAGGAGAAGATGTTCAAAGAATTGTAGACGGACGGATGGACGGACGGACGGACGATGGACGGACGACGGACGAAGAGTGGTGACAATAGCTCCACCTGAGACGAGCTAATAAAAACGTGAGACAACCAGCCCCTGAAAATCTGGACAACCCACCCTAACATACGACCACGCGAGTTGTCCCTGTGGTCCCGATTCGGTCTGTAGTCAGATGTACTATATACACATGTATATAGTTGTATATACAGGAACGGGACCATCCGCCCCAGGCACAACCGACACCAAGCGACCCGGAACAACCCGACCCAATTAAAGTACGAACTATGTTTTGGTTTAAACCTTTAATTAAATTAGGATAAGATATGGTAAATTGTAGTTGTGATACACTGCATGGACATAATGATATAGTATTCTGTATGAAATATGAAGAATATTTTAATATGAATATATACGGAAGTACAACATATGTATATGAAAAAGGAATGTATAGTACATGTATATGCTACTTCACAGCCTGTTCTCGTGAAAATAGCCACACTCCCGGCTTATTTTAATGAGCGAAATAAGCTCATATCAATATAGGCTCTGTGTGGAGATAAACGTACACTATGGGAGTACATGTATGGTTTCCATAAAAATAAGCACGTAACGGTCTTATTTTAATGAGCGATATAAGCCCCTATTGGTATTATTTAATCACAATATACGCTCTATATGGACCTAAAACTCAGTTTATAAAACAGTCCAATATGGGACTATCTCCCATATTGTCATTATTAAAGGTACTCAATCCGATAAAACTCCTCTTTCAATTACTATTTCAATGGCTTCGGTGGTCAAAAATATTTGATTCGAGTCGAGGAAGTCACCCATCAAAGCTCAGATTTGTTAGATATCGATTTTAGAAATCTATTATTTTTCATTATCGGGAATTCTTTCTGGCCCAGAAGACAGTCAAGATTTCGTTATTATTACCACTTGAATATAGAGTTATCCATCCTTGTCTGTTTGAATAGAGTTTTGGCGTAAAATCTCGAGCAGGTTACCAAATTGACGGCAGTTATTAGTACTCATCTCGAGCAATTAACAAATTTCAAAAATCAATATCTAATAACTCTGAGCTTTGTTTGATGGGTTCCTCGACTCGAATCAAATATTTTTTACCCCCAAAGCCAAAGAAATAGTAATATAGGACCCTCTGATCGGATTGTTGTTGTTGGAATCTGTTGAGATGGGGACCCTCTTTACGGATTGAGTACCTTTAAATCTACCGTTTTTCATCGCAACTTATCCTCGCGAAAATAGGTTCATATTGGGCATACATATTAACATATGTTTCAATGGACTTAATTGATTCGGAAATAAGCCATTAGTGAGTTTATACCCGTTATTTAGTTGAATGAAGCGAGCCGCAGTTAAAACACATTATAAAGAGCGTGAATCTGGTATGTCGTGTCGCAACATATCCTCCCTCAAATAGGCACATAATCGGCCTATAATGTGAAATATGTACATTTTATTGTGAAATAAGCAGATAAATAGATCATATCCGTCATTTCGTTTTATGGCGCGGCCACATTGAAAACACATGCTATAAAGAACATACACATGAAAACCGTGAGTTGGCTTATTTGTGTCATTTTCTGCACACAATCTGATTACAATCGACTCATTAGCAGTCGATAATGTGACTAAAATTGTCTCATTTTCAGCACATTATCGACTTAAATTTATGAGATTCTAAGCATATTATCTACCTAAAAATGTTTATGTATGAGCAGATAATCTGCGGGTTTTCGGGAGAACAGGCTGCATGTCGATAAACAAGTTTAGGTTGTTAAATAATGACAATGGGAGCTTAATTCGCTCATTAAAATAAGCCCGTTTCGCAGCGTTATGTGCTTATTTTTACGAGAACAGGATGAAACACATCGTCGTGCAAATAGGTTCAAATTGGACCTACATGTAGCTATTCGCATAGGTTGATATTTGAAATAATTTGATTATGAAATAACTCCATAGTGAGCTTAAATCGTTATTCCGTTATGGCCGCAGTGAAAACATTATAAAGATCGTGAAATTGGTAAGTCGTGTCGATGAAAAGAGGCAGATTAAATCATTTCAATTTGGGCTTGATATGTATGGAAATAATCCCATATTGTACTGTTTTATTTATAAAAACAGTGTGTTAGATCCATATTGAGCGTATATTGTGGCAAAATAATTCCAATATCAGCTTATATCGCGCATTAAAATATGTCCGTTTTGTACTTATTTTCATGAGAACAGCATGACAAGTCTTGAGTTGTTTAATCGTGTTCTCGTGAAAATAAGCACAATACGGGTTTTCCTCATATTGAAATAACCCATATACATGTACATGTAAGGCTGTTTTAATAACTAGCGTTTAGGCCTTATGGAGCGTATTTCAGTTTTCAAATAATGTCAACATGCAGACTGTTCTCGTGAAAATAAGCACATAAACGCCATGTTATTATGAACTAAATATTGCCATTATTTAACCGCAGTATACGATATGGACAGAAAATGCGGGTTTTAAGACAGTCTAACATGGGACTATTTCCATACGAAATATGCCCATATTGGCACTATTTAATCTATCTACCTATTCTCATCGAGATAACTTACTAGATTCACGCTCTTTAGAAGGTATTTTCACTGTGGCCTGCGCCATTCTACGGAATAACTGGTATACGCTCACGTGGGCTTATTTCAGAATAAAATAAGTCCAATATGAACTGTGTGAATATTTAGGTCCAATATAAACCTGAGGATATGTTGAGATGAAAAAAAATAGATTAAATAATACCAATATGGGCTTACATAGAAATAGTCCAACATTTGACTGCTTTAAAAATCGCGTTTAGGTTCAATAATGGCAGTATGAGCTTAATTCGCTCATTAAAATAAGCCCGTTATGAGCTTATTTTTACGAGAACAAGCTGCATATTGTCATTATTTGATTATTTGATTATTATAACAGCCCTATATGGGATATTTCAATATGCGATAAGAACATCTTATGATTATTTTTGCAATTTGTGTTGTGGAATACAACACAAATAAACCAACTCAAGACTGTTCTCGTGAAAATAGGCACATAATAATATGATATAAGCCCGTATTGTCGCCAATAGTCCCGATTCCAGAAGTAAATATTTACAATTGAGCGTAGTTCAAACGATGATTTCTATGGAGAGGTACGGTCGATTTACTTGACATAGCGCCTGAATGCTAACTTATCAGTTTCACATACCCGTACAAGTCCATAATATGTCTTTAAAGTGCGTACATCTGATAAGCTGTGGGTTGGCTTAGTTGTGTGATTGTCCGCTCATAATCCGCTTAGAATTGTTCCATTATGAGGCGATAATGTGACTAATTTGGTATAATTTTCAGCACATTATCGACTCAAATTGAGAGCGTTCATAAGCAGATTATCTACCTAGAATATTTACTTTTTATATAAGCAGATAATGTGCGGGAATTTGGGGAACAGGCTGTTTAAAACGGTACAATATGGGACTATTTACATAAGAAATAAGCCCATATTGGCATTATTTTTTCTACCTTAGTTTATCACTTACTTACCAAAGCTACCCTAATTGTATTGTTTTTACTGAAATAAACCCATATCAGTATTATTAATCTAGCTTTTTTCATCGACACAACCTACCAGATTCAAGCTCTTTATAGTCAATGCTGCCCTCGCCATTCAACCGAATAATGGCTATAAGCTTACTGTGGACTTATATCAGAATCAAAAGAACCTATGTGAATACTTAAAGGTCAAATATGAACCTATTTACATGAGGATATGTTGCGATGAAAACAAATTAGATTGAATAATACCAATATGGGACTAGTTCGATAGAACAGTCTGATATTGTCTGTTTAAAAAGCCGCGTTTATAGGTCCATATATATAGCGTACATGTATACATATTAAGTTAAATTATACCTCTGTATGAGCTTATTTCGCTCATTAAAATAAGTCCTGTTTTGTGTTTATTTTCACGAAAACAGACTGCAAACTGCCATTATTTGAAAACTAAATAAGCTTCATATGGGCCTAAACGCTGGTTATTATAACAGCCCTATATAGATATTTCAATATGCGATAAGCTCGTCATGCTTATTTTAGCAATTCGTGTTGTGGCACAACACAAATAAACCAACTCAAGACTTACCATGCAGACGTCACCCTGTTCTCATGAAAATAAGCACATAACAATATGAGATAGGCACGTGGTGTGCTTATTTTCACATCAACAGGCTGGAAAACAACACGATTAAACAACTCAACACTTGCCATGCAGATGTCAAGCTATTTTCGTGAAAATAAGCACTTAACGGCCGTATTTTAACGAGCGATAATTTTGGCATTATTTAATCGCAATATATATAAGCTCTATATTGACCTAAATCTCGGCTTTTAAAGCAGTACACTATGGGAATATTGCCATATGTTACTAAAATGCTACATTCCTCCAGTTGACATAGCGCCTGAATGCTAACTTATCAGTTTCACATACCCGAACAAATCCATATTATGTCTTTAAATAGCGTACATCTGAAAAGTTATGGGTTGGCTTAGTTGTGTGATTGTCCGCACATAATCTGAATTGCCCCATTATGAGTCGATAATGTGACTAAAATATTCTCATTTTCAGCACATTATGGACTGAAAATGAGGACATTCTAATCAGATTATCTACCTAAAATAAATTATTTATAAGCAGATAATGTGCGGAATTTTGGGGAACAGTCTGTTTAAAACACAGTACAATATGGGACTATTTACATACGAAATGAGCCCATATCGGAATGATTTAATCTGCCTTTTTTCATAAACACAACTTACCAAAGCTACGCTCTTTGTAGGGTGTTTGGCGACATTCAACGGAATAAGGGACTCAGTATGTACTTATTTCAGAATCAGATAGTTCCAACATAAACCTGTGAATAGTTACATGTATGTCCAATATGAACCTATTTGCACGAGGACATGTTTCATCCTGTTCTCATAAAAATAAGCACATAACGGGCTCATTTTAATGAGCGAATTAAGCTCATACTGGCATTATTTAACCTCAATGTTTTCATCGACACGACATACCAGACTCACGCTCTTTAAAATGTGTTTTAACTGTGGCCCATGCCATTTAGCTGAATAGCGGGTAGTAGTTCACTGTGGGTTTATTTCAGAATCGAATAAGTCCAATATGAACCTATGTGAATCTTTAGATCCAATATGAACCTATTTTTACGAGAATATATGTTGCGATGAATAAAGGTGGATTAAATAATACCAATATGGGCTTATTTCTTATGGACATAATCCCACATTGGACTGTTTTAACATCCTTGTTTTAGGTTCAAATATAGCATACATATATAATGAGTCTTAATAATTCCAATATGAGCTTATTTCGCTCATTAAAATAAGCCCGTTATGGGATTATTTTCTCGAACACAGGCTGGAAAACAACACGAATAAACACATGACTTACCAATCAATCAATCAATCATGTTTATTTGTACGTTACACCATATATGGTCAAATGTACATGAACACAGAATAACAAGACAAAATGGACGGATTACATGAAACAAAGTTAAGTACAATGTAACAACAATGATATATGGCGGTATATGCTTATATATGACAATATACATATGTTATACCGGTATATGCCTATCATACGTTCAGATAATATATGTAGATGATTGGCAAACATACCATTCAGAGTTGATACTGGCAACACTGACATGGTCTCAAGTCGAAGAATCTTTGTTCCTTTTTTGTTGTACTCGATTTAAGAGTCGTTACTCTGTTGCCAAACCCCTTTCTTTTTCAATCCATAGTGGACAAAGTGTGCACCAAAGCCCGCATAGTTTTTGAGTCGCTGCTGATCATTATTTGTTTAAATAGTTTCTCGTTGGGGATGTTTAACATATTGGGTGATATGTTCTCGTCTGACAGAAGAAGTACAGTAAATAATTGTCGATTTCATTGCATGTTTCGCAAATTCGGTCCGCTTCGTCGAAATCTACGGCGGCCTGGAACCGCCACCTCCTCTTCAGTTAGTTTCCTGATATATCAGGTTACCTATCCTGATATATCAGGTTACGTATCCTGATATATCAGGTTACGTATCCTGATATATCAGGTTATTATCTTGATATATCAGGTTACGTATCCTGATATATCAGGTTATTATCCTGATATATCAGGTTATGTATCCTGATATATCAGGTTATTATCCTGATATATCAGGTTATTATCCCGATATATCAGGTTATGTCTCGACCAATCCAGAGTGTCGTCTCATTGGCGGAGGCTTGTGGTTGGTTGGATTCTTAGTCAATATTGTTAGGCCAATGTATATGCTCTTATATATGCGAGGCTACCAGTAGGAGACTCGCATATATAAAAGAGTTCATTGGCACAGGTTTTTGCAAAATTTCAAGGAGCCCCAGTCACGGAAGTGTTAGCAAGAACCGAACCATCCACTGAGCGATGACCAGTCCATTATTAACCCTTTCTATACTAAATAATCATTGACGAGTAGTTCCCTTCGGAAATGATTAGATAATAAGTTCAAATGAAAGTGTCAATGACACTGTAGCTCAACGTTGGTAGGTGTTTATTTCATGCTGAGCTGTCAATAGAATGATAAAGGACTCCTATAGAAGAAGGAAAGTCAAAAAGTTACAATAATGTACGCAATGGGCTTGTATTCTGTAGATGATATTGTTATACCCCATTTTCCGTCCGTCCGTGCGTCTGTATGTGCGTCCGTCAGTACGTCCGTCGATGTCTGTTCATGTCATAACTTTAACAGTAGTGCTCAGATCTCAATGAAATTAGGTATGGATGTTCACTACTATGAGGACATTAAATAGAGGTTTCCATCGTTTTGTTCGGATTTTCCATTCTAGAGTTATTCATCATTGTTTATCTGGAAATTTTTGATTTTTGGTCCGTCTGATGTCTGTTCATGTCGTAACTTCAACAGTTGTGCTGGGATCTCAATGAAATTTGGTATGGATGTTCACTAGTATGATGACATTCAATAGAGGGTTCCACTGTTTCGCTTTTCCATACTAGAGTTATTCATCTTTGTTTATCTGGAATTGTTGGCTGTTTGGTCCATCCGATGTCTGTTCAGGTCATAACTTGAACAGTAATGCTCGGATCTCAATGAAATTTTGTATGGATGTTCACCAATATGAGGACATTTAATGGCAGATTCAACTGTTTTGTTTTGTTTTTTGTTCTATAGTTATTCATCTTTGTTTATATGAAAATTCAGATTTTTTGGGTCCAATCTGTCTGAGTATAGCAGTCATAAGTTATAGATATGCCCACACTAGGCGGTAATCCACAAGGGGGTATGCACCGGACGACAGTCCATCTCTTGTTTTCATTTAAAACATTTCACCAATAAATGAGGGATGCATGGTGTGCGAATGAAATCCTGCTGGCGGCCATGTTTTCTTTTCATGAATTGCGTAATAATTGGATACCTCCCATGTTTTTCAATGACATTTTTGGTGGCTCCCATCTCCCAGAAGATCCATATGAAGTTCAGTAAGGACTATATAAAAGATGTGGTCTGTATTGTGTGCCAAATCATTTAGTCATACAAAGTTTAAAATCCAAAAGGGCGGAAATGCTTTCAACGAAATTCGGAAACATTTGATATCCCCAGAGGTGACCCAAAACACGCCTGTATAAAGTTTTAAAATATTTGTTCCGATATTTGTTCTGCTGGGTGTGCCAATGGATCCAAATTTGAAATCCAAGATGACTGATGGCGGCCATGTTTTCTAACGAATTTCGGGAAAAAATAGATGGCTCCCATCTAGAGGTCACCCTGAAGATCCATATGAAGTTTGGTGAGGGGTGTGTGGTTAATCGCCTACATGTACTATTGTACATGCCACATCACTCATCCTCATCGTCACCAAACTTAATATGGAACCAACCACAAGCCTCCGCCAATGAAAGACGACATTCTGGATTGGTCGAGACAACCTGATATATCAGGATACATAACCTGATATATCAGGATACATAACCTGATATATCAGGATAATAACCTGATATATCAGGATACGTAACCTGATATATCAGGATACGTAACCTGGTATATCAGGATAATAACCTGATATATTAGGATACGTAACCTGATATATCAGGATAATAACCTGATATATCAGGACACGTAACCTGATATATCAGGATACGTAACCTGATATATCAGGATAATAACCTGATATATCAGGATACTAATCTGGTATATCAGGATACGTAACCTGATATATCAGGATACGTAACCTGATATATCAGGATAATAACCTGATATATCAGGATACTAACCTGATATATCAGGATACGTAACCTGATATATCAGGATACTAACTGAAGAGGGGGTGGCGGTTCCAGGCCGCCGTAGAAATCGAAGTAGCGTCCGCGTTCGATGCCCAAGGTGTGGCAACTTATTCTTAATTTTGTCAGGGATTCACGCTATTTTGGGACGGAAATGACGTTGATATATATTTCCAAAGAAGTCATCGTTTTGAATGTTCTATACGTTCTAAGTTTGTTCCTTGGATGATCACGTCGATTGCTATTTTTGAGAAGTTTGGTGCGAATATTATCATTAAATATTTGTTTCTGTATTGAGTTATCGAAGAAGTCATTAATACCGTGACTTGGGGACATGGATGTGACTAATTGTTGACATTGTGACAGCGACCTGCTCCATGAATCCAGATTAGATTCAAATAGTTGTATGCACATGCACATTTCAGCCTCTCGTGAAAACAAGCTCATATCGGGCTTGTTTTAATGAGCGAAATATGCTTCTTTGGGCGTTATTTAACCGCAATATACGGTTTATATATGGACCTATAAATAACGCAAAATAAGCCCATATTAGTATTATTTAATCTAGCTTTTTTCATCGACACGACCTACCAGATTCAAGCTCTTTATAATGTGTTTTCTATGCGGCCCTCGCCATTCAACGGAATAATGGCTATAAGCTCACTGTGTGCTTACTACAGAATCAAGTCCAAAAATTAACCTATGTGAATACTTAGGTCCAATATGAACTTACATGTATTTACCCGAGGATATGCTGCTATTAAAAAAAAATAGATATTGGACTGTTTTAAAAACCGCGTTTAATAGGTCCATATATATAGCGTGCATGTATATTAGGTTAAATAATACGACTATATTAGTTTATTTCGCTCATTAAAATAAGCCCCGTTATGTGTTTATTTTAACGAGAACAGGCTACAAATTGACATTATTTGAAAACTCAAAAACGCTCCATGTGGGCCTAACGCTGGCTATTAAAACAGCCCTTTTTTGTGTATATTGGATATTTGAATATGAGATAAGCCCATATTGTGTTTAGTTTCATGACAATAGAGTGGAAAACAAACACGAATCAACCATCTCAAGACTTACCATACAGATTGTTCTTGTGAAAATAAGAACATTTTGAGCGAAATAAGCTTATATTGGCATTATTTAACCGCAATATACGCTATATATGGACACAAAACGCTTATAGATGTGGGTATGAGGGTATACTTTTGTAGATACCACGGTATATTTGGGTATGTGCACCATATACATGGGTACAGTATCACTGCATATTGACATTATTCGAAAACACTATACGCTCTATATGTGCTTAAACTATAGTTATTAAAACAGCCCTATATGGGATATTTGAATATGCGAGAAGCCTGTTTTGTGCTTATTTTTGCAATTCGTGTTGTGCAAAACAACACAAATAAACCAAATCAAGACTTACCATGTAGCTATCAGCTCATAACGGGATTTTTTTGCTGAGCGAAATAAGCTCATTTTGGCATTATTTAACCGCAATATACGTTCTATATGGACCTAAAACGGGTTTTCTTTAAAACAATCCAATATGGGATTATTTTCATACGAAATAAGCCCATATTGGCATTATTTAATCTACCTTTTTTTCATCGACACGACCTACTAGATTCACGCTCCTTATAATGTGTGTTAACTGTGGCCCGCGCCATTCAAAGGAATGATAGAGATAACCTCACCGTGGGCTTATTTTAGAATCAAATAAGTCCATATGAACAGTGTGAATATTTAGGTCCAATATGAACCTAATTACATGAGGATGTGTTGCGAAGAAAAAAAAGTAGATTAAATAATACCAAAGATAGGCTTATTCCGTGTAAAAATAGTCCAACATTTGACTGTTTTAAAAACCGTGTTTAGGTCAATATATAAAAAGTTCAGGTATATTGAGGTTAAATGATGCCAGTATGAGCTTATTTCGCTCATTAAAATAAGCCCGTTATGAGCTTATTTTTACGAGAACAGACTGCATATTGTCATTAATTGAACACTAAATATATGCTTGGGATATTTCAATATGCGATAAGCCCGCCTTATGCTTATTTTAGCAATTCGTGTTGAAAATAACACAAATAAACCAACCCAAGACTTACCATGCAGATGTCAGCCTGGTCTCGTGAAAATAAGCACATACCAATATGATATTGGCCCGTGTTGTGCTTGGTCTCGTGAAAATAAGCACATACCAATATGATATTGGCCCGTGTTGTGCTTATTTTCACGAGAACAGCTAGGCTGGAAAACAAGACGATTAAACAACTCAACATTTACCATGCAGAGGTCATGCTTTTTTCTTGAAAATAAGCACTTAATTTTATTCATATAAGCTAATGTTGGCTTATTTAATCGCAATATATATAAGCTCTATATTGACATAAAACACGGTGTTTAAAACTAACATATCCTCCCATAAATACGCACATAATCGACCTATAATGTGAAATAGTTACGTATTGTGATTATTTGATTCTCAAATAAGCATATACTGGAGTCATAGCCGTGATTTCGTATTATGGCGCTGGCCACAGTGAAAACACATATTAAAGAGCGTACACCTGAAAAGCCATGGGTTCGCTTATTTGTTTTATTGTCCACATATAATCTGCTTAGAATAGCCTCATTATGAGTCGATATTATGACTAAAATGTTCTAATTTTCAGCACATTACCGACTTAATATGAGGCGATTCTAAGCAGATTATATACCTAAAAAGCTTTATTATAAGCAGGTAATGTGCGGATTTTAGGGAGAACAGGCTGTTTAAAACAGAACAATATGGGACTATTTACATACAAAATAAGCCTAGTGAGCTTATACCCGCTATTCAGTTGAATGACGCGAACCGTAGTAAAACACATTTGCACTAGTTGATCTATTACACTAATTATGGTCTTAGTAATGACGTAAGAGTTGTTTGACATATTTATAGAACAATATAGACATCGCTCATATGAAGGGTGTGAATACGATTGGTTGCCGCTGATGCTATATATTATATACCAATTGGGTTACATTACTAGTTTGACTAGAATGCTTTGTGTATGTCATTGCACTTCAGCGGCAAAAAACGTCAAAGTCAATTCCGACACAAATAAATAAAAGACACGCGATCATTGGTTAGTCTTTGATTATCAATGTGTCAATGTGAACATGCCCTTATAGCGACTGATCTACGGTCTTCGGGAACATATCATCAAAATGCCAATTGCTTTGAGAATGAGAAAGCTTGTTTTCCCAGTTAATTAATAAGGCGCTTTAATAATCCATGTTTCAACATATGTTTCAGTACAATTTTGTCTAGAACCATGCGCTCGATCGTTTGGCCGGACATGGTTTATATGCACCTGCGTCTTTCGGAAATGTTTTGAACGTCGAAGAAAGTTTCCAGAAATTTGTTCGCACATCATTTTCTATGCGAGAAAAAAAAACGATTCCGCACGCATCTTTTAGACTCGATCTCAAATAATTTTCCGAGTTTCAAAGAAAGCAATCTTTCAATTTTGTTCTTTTATGAACGATTTATTACCAAAATAAAACGAGATAACAATGCAAATTTAGTATAAATGTGGATTTAAATTACAATTGGTGCCATCATTTCATATTAGCGCATGTGCATTCTTTACATTCTGTACTTCCGGTATGACGTAACATATTCGTGGAAGGACAGACAAATAAACAGATAAACAGAGATCCTGACCGAAAACATTGCTTGCGCCCAGCATAGACTGGCGCAAGTAAAGAGCGTGATATGTCCTGTCACAAGCTCCATGAATTCCGTTCCCAGTTCCCAGTTCCCCTAAAATTGCACCTTTCGTTACTAAATCGGATGCGTAGCCAGAGTCATGGTGGCCACCCGGGAATCCTTGTATTTTCGTGCGGTGCCACCCAGCTGGCATCTATAGGAAAGGGACGCGACCATGCAGCCCCTTCCAAATTTTCGAAAATCGGGCTGAAGTCGTGCATGGGGTGTCAATATAGCACTTTTCGTTACTAAATCGGCTGCGTAGCCAGAGTCATGGTGGCCACCCGGGAATCCTTGTAGTTTCGTGCGGTGCCACCAAGCGGGCATCTATAGGAAAGGGACGCGACCATGCAGCCCCTTCCAAATTTTCTAAAATCGGGCTGAAGTCGTGCATGGGGTGTCAAAATAGCACTTTTAGTTACTAAATCGGCTGCGTAGACAGTCATGATGGCCACACGGGAATCCTTGTATTTTCGTGCGGTGCCACCCAGTTGTCATCTATAGGACAGGGACGCGACCATATAGCCCCTTCCAATGTTTCGAAGATTGGGCTAAAGTCGTGCATGGAGCTCAAAATCGCACTTTTTGTTACTAAATCGGCTGCTTAGCCAGAACCATGGCGACCACCCGGGAATCCTTGTATTTTTGTGCGGTGCCACCCAGCGCGCATCTATAGGACAGGGACGCGGCCATATAGCCCTTCCACTTTTTTGAAAATTGGGCTGAAGTCGTGCATGCATGGAGCTAAAAATTGCATTTTTTTTTGTTGCTAAATCGGCTGCGTAGCCAGAACCATGGCGGCCACCCTGGAATTCCTTGCATTTTATGGGACCTAGTTTGTGATGTTTCGATGCACTATTGGTGGCACAAGAAGATTCCAAAAGGATAGACTCGTGGCAGCTACGGTTATGCCTACGCAGGCGATTTAGCAATGAGAAATGATTTTTTTTCATTATTTTGACCCCACGCACGACTTACGCCCAATTTTTGAACAACTGGACAGGCTTATGTGACTATGTTTGCGATTTTTAGATGGACTAGTGGTGGCATAAGAAGCATCCACAAGGATACCTACGTGGCTGCTATGTGTATGCCTACGCAGGCGATTTAGCAACGAAAAATTATCTTTTTTTTCATTATTTTGACCCCACGCACGACTTACGCCCAATTTTTGAACAGCTGGACAGGCGTATGTGAACTAGTTTGTGATTTATAGATGGACTAATTGTGGTATAAGAAGAATCCACAAGGGTAGCCCCGTGGCTGCTATGGTTATGCCAACGCAGGCGATTTAGTAACATATCCTCGCACGAATACGCACAAAACCGACCTAAATTTTAATTAGGTACTTAAAGTGATTATTTGGTTATGAAATAAGCAGATAATGGAGTCATAGTCGTCATTTCGTGTTTTGGCGCGTGCCACAGTGAAAATACATGCTAATGAGCGTACACCTGAAAAGTTTGGTTATTATTTTTGTCATTTCAGCACATAATTTACTTAGAATCGCCTCTATATGAGTCGATAATTTGACTAATAGGAACTCATTTTCAGCACATTGTCGACTCAAAATGAGGCGATTCTAAGCAGATTATCTACCTAAATTATTGTTTCTTCTCAGCAAATAATGTGCTGGTTTTCAGGATTAAGCAACGAAAAATGTCATATTTTTACCCCACGCACGATTTACGCCCAACTGTTGAACAGCTGGACAAGTTTATATGACATATTTTGTGATTTCTAGATGGACTTGTAGCGGCACAAGAAGAATCCACAAGGATAGCCCCGTAGCGTCTATGGTTATGCCTACGCAGGCGATTTAGCAACGAAATTTTTTTTTTTTTTCATTATTTTAACCCCACGCACGACTTACGCTCAATTTGTGAACAGCTGGACGGGAGCATGTTAATTGATTTGTGATTTCTAGATGGACTGGTGGTGGCAGAAGAAAAATCCACACGGATAGTCTCGTGACTGCTATGGTTATGCCTACGCAGGCGATTTAGCAACGAAAAATGAACTTTGTTTCATTATTTTGACCCCACGCACGACTTACGCCCAATTTTTGAACAGCTGGACAGGCGTATGTGAACCAGTTTGTGATCTCTCGATGGACTAGTGGTGGCATAAGAAGAATCCACAACGAGAGCCCCGTGGCTGCTATGGATATGCCTACGCAGACGATTTGCAACGAAAAATGACATTTTTTTCATTATTTTCATCCGATGCACGACTTACACCCAATTTATTAACAGCTGGACAGGCATATGTGAACCAGTTTGTGATTTCTAGATGGACTAGTGGTGGCCAAAGAAGAATCCACAAGGATATAGCCCAGTGGCTGCTATGGTTATGCCAACGCAGAGGATTTAGCAACATATCCTCGCACAAATACGCACATATTCGACCTATAATTCCAATTAGCTTATTTCTTGTCATTGTTCGCACATAATCTGCTTAGAATCGCCTCTATATGAGTCGATATTGTGACTAATAGGGTCTCCTTTTCAGTACATTATCGACTAACGAAAAATGTCCTATTTTGGACAAGTTTATGTGACCTAGTTTGTGATTTTTAGATGTAATAGTGGTGGCACAAGAAGATTCCGCAAGGATAGCCACGTGTCTGCTACGGTTATGCCTACGCGGGCGATTTAGCAACGAAAAGTGCGATTTGGAGCTCCATGCACGACTTCAACCCAATTTTCGAAAAATTGAAAAGGCCTATAAGGTCTCGTCCCTGTCCAATAGATGTCTACTGGGTGGCACCGCACGAAAATACAAGGATTCCCGAGTGGCCGCCATGGTTCTGTCTACGCAGCTGATTTAGTAACAAAAAGTAAAAAAAATTAACTCCATGCACGACTTCAGCCCAATTTTCAAAAAATTGGAAGAGGCTATATGGCCGCGTCCCTGTCATAAAGATGCCCGCTGGGTGGCACCGCACGAAAATGAAAGAATTCCCGGGTGGCCACCATGGTTCTGGCTACGCAGCCGATTTAGTAACAAAGCGTGCTATGTTTAGCTACATGCACGACTTCAGCCCAATTTTCGAAAAATTGGAAGGGGCTAGATGGACGCGTCCCTGTCCAATAGATGCCCGCTGGGTGGCACCGCACGAAAATGCAAGGATTCCCGGGTGGCCGCCATGGTTCTGGCTACGCAGCCGATTTAGTAACGAAAAGTGCTATTTTGACACCCCATGCACGCCTTCAGCCCGATTTTCGAAAATTTGGAAGGGGCTGCATGGTCGCGTCCCTTTTCTATAGATGCCCGCTGGGTGGCACCGCACAAAAATACAAGGATTCCCGGGTGGACACCATGACTCTGGCTACGCAGCCGATTTAGTAACGAAAAGTGCTATTTTGACACCCCATGCACGACTTCAGCCCAATTTTCGAAAATTTGGAAGGGGCTGCATGGTCGCGTCCCTTTCATATAGATCCCCGCTGTGTGGCACCGCACGAAAATACAAGGATTCCCGGGTGGTCTCCATGACTCTGGCTACGCAGCCGATTTAGTAAACGAAAAGTGCAATTTTAGGAGAATAGGGAACTGGGAACTGGGAACGGAATTCATGGAGCTCGTGTCACAACATATCCTCGCGCAAATACGCACATAATCGGCCCATAATGTGAAATAAGTACATAATATGATTATTTAATTGTGAAATAAGCAGATAATAGATCATATCGTTATCTGGTTCTATGGCGCGGGCCACATTGAAAACACATGTTAAAGAGCTTACACTTGAAAGTCGTAAGTTGGCTTATTTGTGTCATTTCCGCACACAATCTGTTTACAATCGACTCATTGTCAGTCGATAATGTGACTATGCTCTCATTTTTAGCACATTATCGACTCAAAATGAGGCCATTCTAAGCAGATTATCTACCTAAAAAAATATTTATTATAAACAGATAATGTGCCCGTTTTTTTTTGGGAACAGGCTGTTTAAAACAGTACAATATGGGACTATTTACATACGAAATAAGCCCATATTGGCATTATTTAATCTAACCTTTTTCCATCAACACGACTTACCAAAGCTACGCTCTTTGTACGGTGTTCTCACTGTGGCTCGCGCCAATCAACGGAATAAGGGTTTAAGCTTAATATGTGCTTATTTCAGAATCAGATTATGGGCTTATTTTCTCAAGAACAGGCTGAAAAATAACACGAATAAACCAACACAAGACTTTCCATGTACATTTCATCCTCGTGAAAATAAGCACATAACGGTTTTATTTTAATGTGCGAAATAAGCTCATATTGGCGTTATTTAATATAAGCTTTATATATGGACCTAAAACGCGGTTTTTTTAAACAGTCCAATATGGGACTATTTTCGTACGAAATAAACCCATATTATTATTATTAATCTAGCTTTTTTCATCGACATGACCAATATCAGATGCACACTCTTTATGTTTTATATATGCGACCCTCGTGATTCAATGGCGTAATGGCTATAAGCTCACTGTGGGCTTATTTCTGAATCAAATAAGTCTATTGAATCATATGTTGATATTTATTTCCACTATGAACCTATTTTTGTGAGGATATGTTACGATCAAAAACGGTAGATTTAATAATACCAATATGGGCTTTTTGCGTCCGGAGATAGTCCCATATTCGACTGTTTTAAAAACTGAATTTTAAGTCCATATAGAGCGTATATTGTGATTAAATAATACCAATAGGGACTTATTTCGCTCATTAAAATAAGACCGTTGCGTGCTTATTTGTATGGAAATCATGGTCCCATATTGGACGTTTATCTCCACACAGAGCCTATATTGATATGAGCTTATTTCGCTCATCAAATGCAATTTAATAATACCAATTAGACCATGAACAAACAAATATTCACCTCCCCACTGAGACCAAAATCCCTTTCATGTGGCCAAATTGTTTTGTTCAGTGCCTGCCTATATTCTAAAGTCAAATGTGGAATCATTTTCAGAATGAGTAGAGTCTGAGACTGACCCCAAAATATTATTTCATAATCACAGGTGTTGCATGGTCCATTGGAATTTATCATGGGTGCTGCAGGTGTTGGGCCAGCTCCGTGCCCTTCAATCCCAACCAGGAGCTCAAACTTCAGTAAATATTTTATGCAGATCTATCCATTAACAAATTAATGGGTACTGGGCCCAATTCAAGTTAAAAAATACCCAATCGACTTTAAACACAAATATTCACCTCACCTGAGCCCAAAATCCCTTCAACGTGCCCAAACATTAAATGGGTTACTGGGCCCAATTCAAGTTAAAATTATCCATTTGACTATTAAACACAAATATTCACCTCCCCCTCAGCCCAAAATCCCTTCCAGGTGCCCAAATAAAAAAAAATTCCGTGTCTGAGATAACACTGACCCCAAAATATTATTTTATAGGTACCAGTGCCATATGTTTTATCATGGGTGGTATGGGTGTTGGACTGATTCCTAAGCCTAAAATACCAATATGGCTATTAAAAACACAAATATTCCTCTCCCCTCGCCCAAATTCCCTTCCAGGTAACAAAATATTTTCTGTTGATCGCCTGCCTATACTCTAAAGTCATATGTGGAATCATGTTTCATAAATGAGTGTTGTCTGATTGAACACTGACCCCAAAATATGATTCTATAGGCACAGATGCTGTATGGTTTACCATTGGTGCTGTGGGTGTTGGGGTGGCTCCATACTCTTAAATCCAATACGGGAAATCATTTACATAGGTGCTTACCTATTCAATAACACTAAAAGCCCTGGATGTAGATATCAATAATGGCACAATATAAGTTAAATATACCAACTTGACTATTAAAATTCCTAATATTCCACTCCCCTTGACCAGAGCCCAAAATAACTTCCAGGTGCCAAAATATATCATTTTCAGAATGGGCATAGTCTGAGACCCAGAAAAATGATTTTATAGGCACGGGTGCTGTATGGTTTCATCATGGGTGCCGTGGGTGTTGGGCTGTCACCACACCCTTAAAACCCACTGAGGAGCCCAAACTTTTGCACATCTTCTTAAACAGATGAATATATTTCCAAAAACACTAAAAGTACTGGAAGTTGATATCTATAATGGGTCACAATTCAAATTAAATATACCAACTTAACTATTAAAAAACCCAAATATTCCCCTCCCCCTGACCAGAGCCCAAAATACCATTCAGGTGCCCAAAGAATTGTTTTACCATTGCCTACATATATTCTGAAGTAAACTGGATTAATTTTCAGAATAGGTATAGTCTGAGAGAACACTGACCCAGAAATATGTTTTCATAGCCGCTGTATGGTTTCATCATGGGTGCCGTGGGTGTTGGGCTGTCACCATCTCCTAAAAACCCACTGAGGAGCCCAAACTTTTGCACATATTCTTATACAGATGAAACACTAAAAGTACCGGAAGTAGAAATCTATAATGGGTCACAATTCACGTTAAATATACCAATTTAACTTTTAAAATACCCAAATACCCCCCCCCCCCCTGACCAAAGCCCAAAATCCCATTCATATGCTCAAATAATTTTTTTTCTCATTGCCTATATATATTCTAAAAGTCAACTGTAGAGTAATTTTCAGAATGGTCTGAGAGATCACCGATTCAGAAATATGTTTTCATAGGCACGGGTGCTGTATGGTTTTTTCATGGGAGCTGTGTGTGTTGGGCTGTCTCCATAACTTTAAAACCCACCGTGGAGCCCAAACTTTGTGCAAACCATTTGTATAGATGCATAGTTGCATACCTATCCAAAAACTATAAAAGTGCTGGAAATAGATACCTATAATGGGTCATATGACCCAATTCAAGTTAAATATACCAATTTAACTTGAATTGTCATGGGTGCTGTGGGTGTTGGGCTGTCTCCATACCCTTAAAACCCACTAAGGAGCCCAAACTTTTGCAAATCTTCTTATACTGATGCAGATATTTCCAAAAACAATAGGAGACCTAGAAGTATATACCATTACAGGACCCAATTCCAGTTAAATATACCAATTTAACCATTAAAAAAAACAAATATCCCCCCTGAATAGAGCCCAAAATCCCATTCAGGTGCCCAAATATTTTTTTTCCCATTGCCTCTATATATTCTAGAGTGAAATGTGGAATCATTTACAGAATGGGTATAGTCTGAGAGATGGCTGACTCAGAAATATGTTTTCATAGGCACGGCTGCTGTATGGTTTTATCATGGGTGCTGTGGTGTTGGGCTGTCTCAATACCCTTAAAACCCACTGAGGAGCCCAAACTTTGTGCAAACCATTTGCATAGATGCATAGCTATCCACAAACAACAAAAGTGTTGGAAGTAGATACATATAATGGGTCATATGGCCCAATTCAAGTTAAATATACCAATTTAACTTGAATTGTCATGGGTGCTGGGCTGTCTCCATACCCTTAAAACACACTAAGGAGCCCAAACTTTTGCATATCTTCTTATAATGATGCAGATCTTTCCAAAAACACTAGGAGACCTAGAAGTATATACCTATAATGGGTCACAGGACCCAATTCCAGTTAAATATACCAATTTAACCATTAAAAAAAACAAATATTCCCCCCTGACCAGAGCCCAAAATGCCATTCAGGTGCCCAAATCATCTTTTCCCATTGCCTCTATATATTCTAAAGTGAAATGTGGAATCATTTTCAGAATGGGTATAGTCTGAGAGATGGCTGACTCAGAAATATGTTTTCATAGGCACGGGTGCTGTATGGTTTTATCATGGGTGCTGTGGGTGTTGGGCTGTTTCCATACCCTTAAAACCCACCGAGGAGCCCAAACTTTGTGCAAACTATTTGCATAGATGCATACCTATCCACAAACAACAAAAGTGCTGGAAGTAGATACATATAATGGGTCATATGGCCCAATTCAAGTTAAATATACCAATTTAACTTGAATTGTCATGGGTGCTGGGCTGTCTCCATACCCTTAAAACCCACTAAGGAGCCCAAACTTTTGCATATCTTCTTATAATGATGCAGATCTTTCCAAAAATACTAGGAGACCTAGAAGTATATACCTATAATGGGTCACAGGACCCAATTCCAGTTAAATATACCAATTTAACCATTAAAAAAAACAAATATTCCCCCCTGACCAGAGCCCAAAATGCAATTCAGGTGCCCAAATCATCTTTTCCCATTGCCTCTATATATTCTAAAGTGAAATGTGGAATCATTTTCAGAATGGGTATAGTCTGAGAGATGGCTGACTCAGAAATATGTTTTCATAGGCACGGGTGCTGTATGGTTTTATCATGGGTGCTGTGGGTGTTGGGCTGTTTCCATACCCTTAAAACCCACCGAGGAGCCCAAACTTTGTGCAAACTATTTGCATAGATGCATACCTATCCACAAACAACAAAAGTGCTGGAAGTAGATACATATAATGGGTCATATGGCCCAATTCAAGTTAAATATACCAATTTAACTTGAATTGTCATGGGTGCTGGGCTGTCTCCATACCCTTAAAACCCACTAAGGAGCCCAAACTTTTGCATATCTTCTTATAATGATGCAGATCTTTCCAAAAACACTAGGAGACCTAGAAGTATATACCTATAATGGGCCACAGGACCCAATTCCAGTTAAATATACCAATTTAACCATTAAAAAAAAAATATATTCCCCCCTGACCAGAGCCCAAAATGCCATTCAGGTGCCCAAATCATCTTTTCCCATTGCCTCTATATATTCTAAAGTGAAATGTGGAATCATTTTCAGAATGGGTATAGTCTGAGAGATGGCTGACTCAGAAATATGTTTTCATAGGCACGGGTGCTGTATGGTTTTATCATGGGTGCTGTGGGTGTTGGGCTGTTTCCATACCCTTAAAACCCACCGAGGAGCCCAAACTTTGCGCAAACTATTTGCATAGATGCATACCTATCCACAAACAACAAAAGTGCTGGAAGTAGATACATATAATGGGTCATATGGCCCAATTCAAGTTAAATATACCAATTTAACTTGAATTGTCATGGGTGCTGGGCTGTCTCCATACCCTTAAAACCCACTAAGGAGCCCAAACTTTTGCATATCTTCTTATAATGATGCAGATCTTTCCAAAAACACTAGGAGACCTAGAAGTATATACCTATAATGGGTCACAGGACCCAATTCCAGTTAAATATACCAATTTAACCATTAAAAAAAACAAATATTCCCCCCTGACCAGAGCCCAAAATGCCATTCAGGTGCCCAAATCATCTTTTCCCATTGCCTCTATATATTCTAAAGTGAAATGTGGAATCATTTTCAGAATGGGTATAGTCTGAGAGATGGCTGACTCAGAAATATGTTTTCATAGGCACGGGTGCTGTATGGTTTTATCATGGGTGCTGTGGGTGTTGGGCTGTTTCCATACCCTTAAAACCCACCGAGGAGCCCAAACTTTGCGCAAACTATTTGCATAGATGCATACCTATCCACAAACAACAAAAGTGCTGGAAGTAGATACATATAATGGGTCATATGGCCCAATTCAAGTTAAATATACCAATTTAACTTGAATTGTCATGGGTGCTGGGCTGTCTCCATACCCTTAAAACCCAATAAGGAGCCCAAACTTTTGCATATCTTCTTATAATGATGCAGATCTTTCCAAAAACACTAGGAGACCTAGAAGTATATACCTATAATGGGTCACAGGACCCAATTCCAGTTAAATATACCAATTTAACCATTAAAAAAAACAAATATTCCCCCCTGACCAGAGCCCAAAATGCCATTCAGGTGCCCAAATCATCTTTTCCCATTGCCTCTATATATTCTAAAGTGAAATGTGGAATCATTTTCAGAATGGGTATAGTCTGAGAGATGGCTGACTCAGAAATATGTTTTCATAGGCACGGGTGCTGTATGGTTTTATCATGGGTGCTGTGGGTGTTGGGCTGTTTCCATACCCTTAAAACCCACCGAGGAGCCCAAACTTTGCGAAAACTATTTGCATAGATGCATACCTATCCACAAACAACAAAAGTGCTGGAAGTAGATACATATAATGGGTCATATGGCCCAATTCAAGTTAAATATACCAATTTAACTTGAATTGTCATGGGTGCTGGGCTGTCTCCATACCCTTAAAACCCACTAAGGAGCCCAAACTTTTGCATATCTTCTTATAATGATGCAGATCTTTCCAAAAACACTAGGAGACCTAGAAGTATATACCTATAATGGGCCACAGGACCCAATTCCAGTTAAATATACCAATTTAACCATTAAAAAAAACAAATATTCCCCCCTGACCAGAGCCCAAAATGCCATTCAGGTGCCCAAATCATCTTTTCCCATTGCCTCTATATATTCTAAAGTGAAATGTGGAATCATTTTCAGAATGGGTATAGTCTGAGAGATGGCTGACTCAGAAATATGTTTTCATAGGCACGGGTGCTGTATGGTTTTATCATGGGTGCTGTGGGTGTTGGGCTGTTTCCATACCATTAAAACCCACCGAGGAGCCCACACTTTGTGCAAACTATTTGCATAGATGCATACCTATCCACAAACAACAAAAGTGCTGGAAGTAGATACATATAATGGGTCATATGGCCCAATTCAAGTTAAATATACCAATTTAACTTGAATTGTCATGGGTGCTGGGCTGTCTCCATACCCTTAAAACCCACTAAGGAGCCCAAACTTTTGCATATCTTCTTATAATGATGCAGATCTTTCCAAAAACACTAAGAGACCTAGAAGTATATACCTATAATGGGTCACAGGACCCAATTCCAGTTAAATATACCAATTTAACCATTAAAAAAAACAAATATTCCCCCCTGACCAGAGCCCAAAATGCCATTCAGGTGCCCAAATCATCTTTTCCCATTGCCTCTATATATTCTAAAGTGAAATGTGGAATCATTTTCAGAATGGGTATAGTCTGAGAGATGGCTGACTCAGAAATATGTTTTCATAGGCACGGGTGCTGTATGGTTTTATCATGGGTGCTGTGGGTGTTGGGCTGTTTCCATACCCTTAAAACCCACCGAGGAGCCCAAACTTTGCGCAAACTATTTGCATAGATGCATACCTATCCACAAACAACAAAAGTGCTGGAAGTAGATACATATAATGGGTCATATGGCCCAATTCAAGTTAAATATACCAATTTAACTTGAATTGTCATGGGTGCTGGGCTGTCTCCATACCCTTAAAACCCACTAAGGAGCCCAAACTTTTGCATATCTTCTTATAATGATGCAGATCTTTCCAAAAACACTAGGAGACCTAGAAGTATATACCTATAATGGGTCACAGGACCCAATTCCAGTTAAATATACCAATTTAACCATTAAAAAAAACAAATATTCCCCCCTGACCAGAGCCCAAAATGCCATTCAGGTGCCCAAATCATCTTTTCCCATTGCCTCTATATATTCTAAAGTGAAATGTGGAATCATTTTCAGAATGGGTATAGTCTGAGAGATGGCTGACTCAGAAATATGTTTTCATAGGCACGGGTGCTGTATGGTTTTATCATGGGTGCTGTGGGTGTTGGGCTGTTTCCATACCCTTAAAACCCACCGAGGAGCCCAAACTTTGCGCAAACTATTTGCATAGATGCATACCTATCCACAAACAACAAAAGTGCTGGAAGTAGATACATATAATGGGTCATATGGCCCAATTCAAGTTAAATATACCAATTTAACTTGAATTGTCATGGGTGCTGGGCTGTCTCCATACCCTTAAAACCCAATAAGGAGCCCAAACTTTTGCATATCTTCTTATAATGATGCAGATCTTTCCAAAAACACTAGGAGACCTAGAAGTATATACCTATAATGGGTCACAGGACCCAATTCCAGTTAAATATACCAATTTAACCATTAAAAAAAACAAATATTCCCCCCTGACCAGAGCCCAAAATGCCATTCAGGTGCCCAAATCATCTTTTCCCATTGCCTCTATATATTCTAAAGTGAAATGTGGAATCATTTTCAGAATGGGTATAGTCTGAGAGATGGCTGACTCAGAAATATGTTTTCATAGGCACGGGTGCTGTATGGTTTTATCATGGGTGCTGTGGGTGTTGGGCTGTTTCCATACCCTTAAAACCCACCGAGGAGCCCAAACTTTGCGAAAACTATTTGCATAGATGCATACCTATCCACAAACAACAAAAGTGCTGGAAGTAGATACATATAATGGGTCATATGGCCCAATTCAAGTTAAATATACCAATTTAACTTGAATTGTCATGGGTGCTGGGCTGTCTCCATACCCTTAAAACCCACTAAGGAGCCCAAACTTTTGCATATCTTCTTATAATGATGCAGATCTTTCCAAAAACACTAGGAGACCTAGAAGTATATACCTATAATGGGTCACAGGACCCAATTCCAGTTAAATATACCAATTTAACCATTAAAAAAAACAAATATTCCCCCCTGACCAGAGCCCAAAATGCAATTCAGGTGCCCAAATCATCTTTTCCCATTGCCTCTATATATTCTAAAGTGAAATGTGGAATCATTTTCAGAATGGGTATAGTCTGAGAGATGGCTGACTCAGAAATATGTTTTCATAGGCACGGGTGCTGTATGGTTTTATGATGGGTGCTGTGGGTGTTGGGCTGTTTCCATACCCTTAAAACCCACCGAGGAGCCCAAACTTTGTGCAAACTATTTGCATAGATGCATACCTATCCACAAACAACAAAAGTGCTGGAAGTAGATACATATAATGGGTCATATGGCCCAATTCAAGTTAAATATACCAATTTAACTTGAATTGTCATGGGTGCTGGGCTGTCTCCATACCCTTAAAACCCACTAAGGAGCCCAAACTTTTGCATATCTTCTTATAATGATGCAGATCTTTCCAAAAACACTAGGAGACCTAGAAGTATATACCTATAATGGGCCACAGGACCCAATTCCAGTTAAATATACCAATTTAACCATTAAAAAAAAAAAATATTCCCCCCTGACCAGAGCCCAAAATGCCATTCAGGTGCCCAAATCATCTTTTCCCATTGCCTCTATATATTCTAAAGTGAAATGTGGAATCATTTTCAGAATGGGTATAGTCTGAGAGATGGCTGACTCAGAAATATGTTTTCATAGGCACGGGTGCTGTATGGTTTTATCATGGGTGCTGTGGGTGTTGGGCTGTTTCCATACCCTTAAAACCCACCGAGGAGCCCAAACTTTGCGAAAACTATTTGCATAGATGCATACCTATCCACAAACAACAAAAGTGCTGGAAGTAGATACATATAATGGGTCATATGGCCCAATTCAAGTTAAATATACCAATTTAACTTGAATTGTCATGGGTGCTGGGCTGTCTCCATACCCTTAAAACCCACTAAGGAGCCCAAACTTTTGCATATCTTCTTATAATGATGCAGATCTTTCCAAAAACACTAGGAGACCTAGAAGTATATACCTATAATGGGTCACAGGACCCAATTCCAGTTAAATATACCAATTTAACCATTAAAAAAAACAAATATTCCCCCCTGACCAGAGCCCAAAATGCAATTCAGGTGCCCAAATCATCTTTTCCCATTGCCTCTATATATTCTAAAGTGAAATGTGGAATCATTTTCAGAATGGGTATAGTCTGAGAGATGGCTGACTCAGAAATATGTTTTCATAGGCACGGGTGCTGTATGGTTTTATGATGGGTGCTGTGGGTGTTGGGCTGTTTCCATACCCTTAAAACCCACCGAGGAGCCCAAACTTTGTGCAAACTATTTGCATAGATGCATACCTATCCACAAACAACAAAAGTGCTGGAAGTAGATACATATAATGGGTCATATGGCCCAATTCAAGTTAAATATACCAATTTAACTTGAATTGTCATGGGTGCTGGGCTGTCTCCATACCCTTAAAACCCACTAAGGAGCCCAAACTTTTGCATATCTTCTTATAATGATGCAGATCTTTCCAAAAACACTAGGAGACCTAGAAGTATATACCTATAATGGGCCACAGGACCCAATTCCAGTTAAATATACCAATTTAACCATTAAAAAAAAAAAATATTCCCCCCTGACCAGAGCCCAAAATGCCATTCAGGTGCCCAAATCATCTTTTCCCATTGCCTCTATATATTCTAAAGTGAAATGTGGAATCATTTTCAGAATGGGTATAGTCTGAGAGATGGCTGACTCAGAAATATGTTTTCATAGGCACGGGTGCTGTATGGTTTTATCATGGGTGCTGTGGGTGTTGGGCTGTTTCCATACCCTTAAAACCCACCGAGGAGCCCAAACTTTGCGCAAACTATTTGCATAGATGCATACCTATCCACAAACAACAAAAGTGCTGGAAGTAGATACATATAATGGGTCATATGGCCCAATTCAAGTTAAATATACCAATTTAACTTGAATTGTCATGGGTGCTGGGCTGTCTCCATACCCTTAAAACCCACTAAGGAGCCCAAACTTTTGCATATCTTCTTATAATGATGCAGATCTTTCCAAAAACACTAGGAGACCTAGAAGTATATACCTATAATGGGTCACAGGACCCAATTCCAGTTAAATATACCAATTTAACCATTAAAAAAAACAAATATTCCCCCCTGACCAGAGCCCAAAATGCCATTCAGGTGCCCAAATCATCTTTTCCCATTGCCTCTATATATTCTAAAGTGAAATGTGGAATCATTTTCAGAATGGGTATAGTCTGAGAGATGGCTGACTCAGAAATATGTTTTCATAGGCACGGGTGCTGTATGGTTTTATCATGGGTGCTGTGGGTGTTGGGCTGTTTCCATACCCTTAAAACCCACCGAGGAGCCCAAACTTTGCGCAAACTATTTGCATAGATGCATACCTATCCACAAACAACAAAAGTGCTGGAAGTAGATACATATAATGGGTCATATGGCCCAATTCAAGTTAAATATACCAATTTAACTTGAATTGTCATGGGTGCTGGGCTGTCTCCATACCCTTAAAACCCAATAAGGAGCCCAAACTTTTGCATATCTTCTTATAATGATGCAGATCTTTCCAAAAACACTAGGAGACCTAGAAGTATATACCTATAATGGGTCACAGGACCCAATTCCAGTTAAATATACCAATTTAACCATTAAAAAAAACAAATATTCCCCCCTGACCAGAGCCCAAAATGCCATTCAGGTGCCCAAATCATCTTTTCCCATTGCCTCTATATATTCTAAAGTGAAATGTGGAATCATTTTCAGAATGGGTATAGTCTGCGAGATGGCTGACTCAGAAATATGTTTTCATAGGCACGGGTGCTGTATGGTTTTATCATGGGTGCTGTGGGTGTTGGGCTGTTTCCATACCCTTAAAACCCACCGAGGAGCCCAAACTTTGCGAAAACTATTTGCATAGATGCATACCTATCCACAAACAACAAAAGTGCTGGAAGTAGATACATATAATGGGTCATATGGCCCAATTCAAGTTAAATATACCAATTTAACTTGAATTGTCATGGGTGCTGGGCTGTCTCCATACCCTTAAAACCCACTAAGGAGCCCAAACTTTTGCATATCTTCTTATAATGATGCAGATCTTTCCAAAAACACTAGGAGACCTAGAAGTATATACCTATAATGGGCCACAGGACCCAATTCCAGTTAAATATACCAATTTAACCATTAAAAAAAACAAATATTCCCCCCTGACCAGAGCCCAAAATGCCATTCAGGTGCCCAAATCATCTTTTCCCATTGCCTCTATATATTCTAAAGTGAAATGTGGAATCATTTTCAGAATGGGTATAGTCTGAGAGATGGCTGACTCAGAAATATGTTTTCATAGGCACGGGTGCTGTATGGTTTTATCATGGGTGCTGTGGGTGTTGGGCTGTTTCCATACCATTAAAACCCACCGAGGAGCCCACACTTTGTGCAAACTATTTGCATAGATGCATACCTATCCACAAACAACAAAAGTGCTGGAAGTAGATACATATAATGGGTCATATGGCCCAATTCAAGTTAAATATACCAATTTAACTTGAATTGTCATGGGTGCTGGGCTGTCTCCATACCCTTAAAACCCACTAAGGAGCCCAAACTTTTGCATATCTTCTTATAATGATGCAGATCTTTCCAAAAACACTAGGAGACCTAGAAGTATATACCTATAATGGGTCACAGGACCCAATTCCAGTTAAATATACCAATTTAACCATTAAAAAAAACAAATATTCCCCCCTGACCAGAGCCCAAAATGCCATTCAGGTGCCCAAATCATCTTTTCCCATTGCCTCTATATATTCTAAAGTGAAATGTGGAATCATTTTCAGAATGGGTATAGTCTGAGAGATGGCTGACTCAGAAATATGTTTTCATAGGCACGGGTGCTGTATGGTTTTATCATGGGTGCTGTGGGTGTTGGGCTGTTTCCATACCCTTAAAACCCACCGAGGAGCCCAAACTTTGTGCAAACTATTTGCATAGATGCATACCTATCCACAAACAACAAAAGTGCTGGAAGTAGATACATATAATGGGTCATATGGCCCAATTCAAGTTAAATATACCAATTTAACTTGAATTGTCATGGGTGCTGGGCTGTCTCCATACCCTTAAAACCCACTAAGGAGCCCAAACTTTTGCATAGCTTCTTATAATGATGCAGATCTTTCCAAAAACACTAGGAGACCTAGAAGTATATACCTATAATCGGTCACAGGACCCAATTCCAGTTAAATATACCAATTTAACCATTAAAAAAACCAAATATTCCCCCCTGACCAGAGCCCAAAATGCCATTCAGGTGCCCAAATCATCTTTTCCCATTGCCTCTATATATTCTAAAGTGAAATGTGGAATCATTTTCAGAATGGGTATAGTCTGAGAGATGGCTGACTCAGAAATATGTTTTCATAGGCACGGGTGCTGTATGGTTTTATGATGGGTGCTGTGGGTGTTGGGCTGTTTCCATACCCTTAAAACCCACCGAGGAGCCCAAACTTTGCGAAAACTATTTGCATAGATGCATACCTATCCACAAACAACAAAAGTGCTGGAAGTAGATACATATAATGGGTCATATGGCCCAATTCAAGTTAAATATACCAATTTAACTTGAATTGTCATGGGTGCTGGGCTGTCTCCATACCCTTAAAACCCACTAAGGAGCCCAAACTTTTGCATATCTTCTTATAATGATGCAGATCTTTCCAAAAACACTAGGAGACCTAGAAGTATATACCTATAATGGGTCACAGGACCCAATTCCAGTTAAATATACCAATTTAACCATTAAAAAAAACAAATATTCCCCCCTGACCAGAGCCCAAAATGCAATTCAGGTGCCCAAATCATCTTTTCCCATTGCCTCTATATATTCTAAAGTGAAATGTGGAATCATTTTCAGAATGGGTATAGTCTGAGAGATGGCTGACTCAGAAATATGTTTTCATAGGCACGGGTGCTGTATGGTTTTATCATGGGTGCTGTGGGTGTTGGGCTGTTTCCATACCCTTAAAACCCACCGAGGAGCCCAAACTTTGTGCAAACTATTTGCATAGATGCATACCTATCCACAAACAACAAAAGTGCTGGAAGTAGATACATATAATGGGTCATATGGCCCAATTCAAGTTAAATATACCAATTTAACTTGAATTGTCATGGGTGCTGGGCTGTCTCCATACCCTTAAAACCCACTAAGGAGCCCAAACTTTTGCATATCTTCTTATAATGATGCAGATCTTTCCAAAAACACTAGGAGACCTAGAAGTATATACCTATAATGGGCCACAGGACCCAATTCCAGTTAAATATACCAATTTAACCATTAAAAAAAAAAAATATTCCCCCCTGACCAGAGCCCAAAATGCCATTCAGGTGCCCAAATCATCTTTTCCCATTGCCTCTATATATTCTAAAGTGAAATGTGGAATCATTTTCAGAATGGGTATAGTCTGAGAGATGGCTGACTCAGAAATATGTTTTCATAGGCACGGGTGCTGTATGGTTTTATCATGGGTGCTGTGGGTGTTGGGCTGTTTCCATACCCTTAAAACCCACCGAGGAGCCCAAACTTTGCGCAAACTATTTGCATAGATGCATACCTATCCACAAACAACAAAAGTGCTGGAAGTAGATACATATAATGGGTCATATGGCCCAATTCAAGTTAAATATACCAATTTAACTTGAATTGTCATGGGTGCTGGGCTGTCTCCATACCCTTAAAACCCACTAAGGAGCCCAAACTTTTGCATATCTTCTTATAATGATGCAGATCTTTCCAAAAACACTAGGAGACCTAGAAGTATATACCTATAATGGGTCACAGGACCCAATTCCAGTTAAATATACCAATTTAACCATTAAAAAAAACAAATATTCCCCCCTGACCAGAGCCCAAAATGCCATTCAGGTGCCCAAATCATCTTTTCCCATTGCCTCTATATATTCTAAAGTGAAATGTGGAATCATTTTCAGAATGGGTATAGTCTGAGAGATGGCTGACTCAGAAATATGTTTTCATAGGCACGGGTGCTGTATGGTTTTATCATGGGTGCTGTGGGTGTTGGGCTGTTTCCATACCCTTAAAACCCACCGAGGAGCCCAAACTTTGCGCAAACTATTTGCATAGATGCATACCTATCCACAAACAACAAAAGTGCTGGAAGTAGATACATATAATGGGTCATATGGCCCAATTCAAGTTAAATATACCAATTTAACTTGAATTGTCATGGGTGCTGGGCTGTCTCCATACCCTTAAAACCCAATAAGGAGCCCAAACTTTTGCATATCTTCTTATAATGATGCAGATCTTTCCAAAAACACTAGGAGACCTAGAAGTATATACCTATAATGGGTCACAGGACCCAATTCCAGTTAAATATACCAATTTAACCATTAAAAAAAACAAATATTCCCCCCTGACCAGAGCCCAAAATGCCATTCAGGTGCCCAAATCATCTTTTCCCATTGCCTCTATATATTCTAAAGTGAAATGTGGAATCATTTTCAGAATGGGTATAGTCTGCGAGATGGCTGACTCAGAAATATGTTTTCATAGGCACGGGTGCTGTATGGTTTTATCATGGGTGCTGTGGGTGTTGGGCTGTTTCCATACCCTTAAAACCCACCGAGGAGCCCAAACTTTGCGAAAACTATTTGCATAGATGCATACCTATCCACAAACAACAAAAGTGCTGGAAGTAGATACATATAATGGGTCATATGGCCCAATTCAAGTTAAATATACCAATTTAACTTGAATTGTCATGGGTGCTGGGCTGTCTCCATACCCTTAAAACCCACTAAGGAGCCCAAACTTTTGCATATCTTCTTATAATGATGCAGATCTTTCCAAAAACACTAGGAGACCTAGAAGTATATACCTATAATGGGCCACAGGACCCAATTCCAGTTAAATATACCAATTTAACCATTAAAAAAAACAAATATTCCCCCCTGACCAGAGCCCAAAATGCCATTCAGGTGCCCAAATCATCTTTTCCCATTGCCTCTATATATTCTAAAGTGAAATGTGGAATCATTTTCAGAATGGGTATAGTCTGAGAGATGGCTGACTCAGAAATATGTTTTCATAGGCACGGGTGCTGTATGGTTTTATCATGGGTGCTGTGGGTGTTGGGCTGTTTCCATACCATTAAAACCCACCGAGGAGCCCACACTTTGTGCAAACTATTTGCATAGATGCATACCTATCCACAAACAACAAAAGTGCTGGAAGTAGATACATATAATGGGTCATATGGCCCAATTCAAGTTAAATATACCAATTTAACTTGAATTGTCATGGGTGCTGGGCTGTCTCCATACCCTTAAAACCCACTAAGGAGCCCAAACTTTTGCATATCTTCTTATAATGATGCAGATCTTTCCAAAAACACTAGGAGACCTAGAAGTATATACCTATAATGGGTCACAGGACCCAATTCCAGTTAAATATACCAATTTAACCATTAAAAAAAACAAATATTCCCCCCTGACCAGAGCCCAAAATGCCATTCAGGTGCCCAAATCATCTTTTCCCATTGCCTCTATATATTCTAAAGTGAAATGTGGAATCATTTTCAGAATGGGTATAGTCTGAGAGATGGCTGACTCAGAAATATGTTTTCATAGGCACGGGTGCTGTATGGTTTTATCATGGGTGCTGTGGGTGTTGGGCTGTTTCCATACCCTTAAAACCCACCGAGGAGCCCAAACTTTGTGCAAACTATTTGCATAGATGCATACCTATCCACAAACAACAAAAGTGCTGGAAGTAGATACATATAATGGGTCATATGGCCCAATTCAAGTTAAATATACCAATTTAACTTGAATTGTCATGGGTGCTGGGCTGTCTCCATACCCTTAAAACCCACTAAGGAGCCCAAACTTTTGCATAGCTTCTTATAATGATGCAGATCTTTCCAAAAACACTAGGAGACCTAGAAGTATATACCTATAATCGGTCACAGGACCCAATTCCAGTTAAATATACCAATTTAACCATTAAAAAAACCAAATATTCCCCCCTGACCAGAGCCCAAAATGCCATTCAGGTGCCCAAATCATCTTTTCCCATTGCCTCTATATATTCTAAAGTGAAATGTGGAATCATTTTCAGAATGGGTATAGTCTGAGAGATGGCTGACTCAGAAATATGTTTTCATAGGCACGGGTGCTGTATGGTTTTATCATGGGTGCTGTGGGTGTTGGGCTGTTTCCATACCCTTAAAACCCACCGAGGAGCCCAAACTTTGTGCAAACTATTTGCATAGATGCATACCTATCCACAAACAACAAAAGTGCTGGAAGTAGATACATATAATGGGTCATATGGCCCAATTCAAGTTAAATATACCAATTTAACTTGAATTGTCATGGGTGCTGGGCTGTCTCCATACCCTTAAAACCCACTAAGGAGCCCAAACTTTTGCATATCTTCTTATAATGATGCAGATCTTTCCAAAAACACTAGGAGACCTAGAAGTATATACCTATAATGGGTCACAGGACCCAATTCCAGTTAAATATACCAATTTAACCATTAAAAAAACCAAATATTCCCCCCTGACCAGAGCCCAAAATGCCATTCAGGTGCCCAAATCATCTTTTCCCATTGCCTCTATATATTCTAAAGTGAAATGTGGAATCATTTTCAGAATGGGTATAGTCTGAGAGATGGCTGACTCAGAAATATGTTTTCATAGGCACGGGTGCTGTATGGTTTTATCATGGGTGCTGTGGGTGTTGGGCTGTTTCCATACCCTTAAAACCCACCGAGGAGCCCAAACTTTGTGCAAACTATTTGCATAGATGCATACCTATCCACAAACAACAAAAGTGCTGGAAGTAGATACCTAACAGTGATGGAATAGGTTATGTACAGTGCCCAAATTGGAGTTAAATGAATGATACTAATTTTAATATTTAAAAAAAAACATATAGTTGCCTTAGGCTACCCTGAGCCCAAAATCGGTTCTAATAAGTTATATGTGCCCAAGTCATAATTATAGATCCCAAGTGAACCAGTTTTCAACATATGTAATATATGACACAAAACCCCCCTGCCAACTGTGACTATAAACATGGCCTAAACGAATATATATATCTGGTAATTGTTTGTATTATTTTGATTGCAACTGTACTACTGATAGTATAGGCGTTATCATTGCATTCGTAGTAAAATATCATATCAGATCTCGTATTGCGCATGTGCTAGCGGATGTTTTCATTGTGTGTTTATATTATTTGTTGTGGGTGGGTGGTTGGTCTCCCGTCTGGAGCATTCCCTATTAGCATTGATGGTTTCCATCGATCACAAGTAAATGTAATGTAATTGTTTGTTAATAGGCTATGTGAATAAACACAATTCCGGAAAATAAAACACCCTTGTTCCGACAAAGACATTCCCAAATTTGGATTTGTCGAAATTCGGTGCAGCGAAACTTGGGAGAAGTCACTCAAAAATCATGAATTTTTTTGACTATGTTTCCAAAATATTATGTCGGCATTCGATCTGTTAATACCTGTTTGGTGATACGAACCGGACACATCGATCAGCCAGCACAATACATGTGATTTATCAAAGCGAACATGCTCATCTTTCGGCATGTTTGCGGCTGTTGAAAAATTGCATCCTGTTCTCCATTCCGTTTGCAAATTATGCGGTCGCTCAAAGATCCGATTTGCATCTAATAAGACAAAGAAATATACAGAGACTCTCAATCTACCGAGAACAGAGTTCAAACTATCAACAAGAGATGGAATAGTTTCCAGGCGAGAGGTTGAAATCCAAGAGGTATTGAACAGGGTTACTTGAAAAATAGGAATAGGATGCGGCAGATATCTGTGTTGGTTTCCGGTTTACTAGTATATATATTTTTCTGTATCTGGTTCAGTGCAGGATCCTCGGGGGGGGGGGGGGGGGGGGGGGTATATAAGTACATGGGATGGGACTATGACGTGATATTTGATGTTTCATTCTCTGGTGAAAGTAGAGAGTGCATAGAATACTCTTCTATGTGGTTCCAATCAATAATTGTCCGAGGCTAAAATGAGTTTCTGTATTCTATGCGATCGGCCTGAATCAATTCAAACGTTTTAGAGTTAATACACTCAATTTTTGCACAAAGTTGTTGGTACTGAATCCGTAGAATTTTTTAGCCTTTATTTTTCCACCACTGATTTTTGGTCTCAAGAATCCTTTGGTGTCGATAGATCATAGCTCAATCAGCCTCACTGGGACCAACCCATCCACTATCTTGCCAACCAGTTGCACTCTTAATTTGTCTGTCTGCCTTCAATAATCTGCAGCATGAGGTATTTCCGCATATTTGTTACAGCTCCTTCTTCTATGAATGTGTAATCTCCTGTGATAATTCCTTTGTCGATACACTTCGGGTGATGACCGGATCATTACTGGTTACTCATCAGACTTAAATCACAATAAAAGTAGTTATAGTATTAATGAAGGTGATAGCCATGGATTGAACTTATCTGACTCAATGGTGTAGAATAAATACAGAACACAACTTGCATCATAATCTCAAATCTTTTATCGAACTTGCAGCGAACGTGCATAGCCTAGTTACATATTGCTCGAGCTATGCCCTCCCAAAATATATATCCTTCCGCCATCCGCAACTCATTCAATAAAAGATTCTTGTTTAAGATGCGCTTTGTGTTGAACTGTTCTGCCTATATATATGACTCAATTGCAATATGTTGTAATCAACATATTTTTATGTCTCCAATGGAGAGACTCAACTTGCCGCAAGATCTACTGGTACCTCACATTTTATTATGTAGGGCACCTGATATCTGTGAACCACTGAACCCGACAATTCTAACAGAGCGATCACTTTTCTCTGATATTACAAGTCAGGTTCACAGACTAGGCCCCTGGTTACTGGTAAAATGTGAGGTACGGTACTAACGGTAGATATCCATGGTTCAAAATGTACACCCATCCACCTGTCAGTCACTCAGGTCACTGTTTCCGGGTGACAAATAGATTCAGATTTCAGACTTTTAAATTTCCTGAATTTGGGCAAAAAATTTAAGTTTTTTTGGCATTGAAAGAAGGAATTCTTTGTTTCTGGGTGCTCAATTTTTGTTTCAAGAAACCGTAAAAACATGAATCAATATAATTTGGGCACAATTCCATGTTTTGGGCACACCCTTTTCTGGCATGAATTTTGCAGGTTTTAAAAGCCTGCAGATTTGTCGTCCTCTATGAACTTCAAATCCTTTAAAATTATAATTGGACAACAATCTCATATAATATGGCTATTTTTTCAGGAGTGTGGCTTTAGTGATCTGTATTCCTGGCAGGATGGTCAGAAGAGGGAGAAAACATTTGTATTACATGATGGACCACCATATGCTAATGGGTCTCCTCATGTTGGTCACACTTTAAATAAGGTTTGTGTTTGTATTTTCCTGTAATTCTGTGTATCTACTAGTACTAGTAGTATACGGTACATGTAGTATGACTGCCGAAAAAGTATAATCATTACTAGTATTTTATTATTATATCAACTGGTGTCTGATAGGAAGCCATTGTTTGACCTCTTCTCTGCTATGACGTCCGTAACTATTATGGACATAAAAGTGCACGTTGTGTGCTATATGGTCCGTAGTAGTGACGGACCTACTTCAGCACACTAGCAGTAGGCCATTATTCACAACTGGAACTCAAGAGATTGGTGCATCGAAATAATTGTATCTCAAAGATTCAAACAGTGTATGATGTTCCATGATTCTGAAGGATAATAGCCTTTCAACTGAGTCAGTTTTATGGTTCTTATGATATTCCCGTTATATTTTTCCACTGGAAAATGGCAATAACGTCAACAGCCCAGCACACAACATCATAACGTCATTTAGCAGCGAAGAGGTTAAATGGGAGACATACAGAGTATGTTGAGTTGGTTATTTGGGGATTCGACTATTACTGTGTTCTTGCTCAGAATCCAGACTTTCCCATGAGGAAAACACAGGGAGAGCACTTATTTGCAATTGCACCCATAATATAATCATAAGGTGGGGTTGTCTCAAACAAAATATCATTGTGGTATAGAGTAGACATATGTCCAGTTACACTTTCACATGCCCATAATTAAAATGGAGATGGAACAAGATCTAAGTAAACTTTCAAAAAGTTCCAACATTGAATCAACATTTACAGCTACCATAAGCCAGAGGGACGGGTGCAAATTTTAGCACATGTGAATTGTGTGTACGGGTGCAAGAGCAATTGCACCCATCTCCGGAAAGGACTGGTAATCCCGAATATCTAATGGTATGGTTATCTCAATCGTAATCAAATTCACGAACATATTCAAAGAAATTGCATGAAAGGCTCTTATTATTACGTGCATCAATTCTCTGGGCACATTCTATGGGGTTTCTTGGAACAGTACTGAACAACTTCCTGATGACCGCTATATCTATACAGTAAAATCCACTTGTGAGATCTCCTTTTCTAATGCATCAATTCTCTGGGCACATTCTATGGGGTTTCGTTAAACACTACTGAACCACTTCCTGATGACTACTAATTCTGCTTATCCATATAGTAAAAACCACTTACGGTTGCACTTGATTACATGACTCCTGGCTGCATAATGACATATTGAAGTGAATTGTCAATCGCAATGAGCTATATTCCAAATTTGTTCACCCATCAGCAGACGATGCTGGTGAATCAAATATCAAATATTAAAGTTAGCAGTTCTCGACCAATCAGATTTCATCTTTTAGCGACAAATATTCAACTTGTATTGCAATGTATTCATTAAGCAGGTTGCAAACTACAGTAATGCCCTAAATAATCGACTCCTTATCCACAGCATAATTATGGGTAATTTTCAGGATTTAGTGGGAAATATGGCTTGTTGAAATTCATCGGAAAGCTCTCACTGAGTCAATTATTTAGGGCATTACTGTACAAGTTCCTATTCTTATTCCTAATTGCAATCATGGGAAACACACATTCCTCGTGCTGTGTGTCTCTCGGGGAGAGCTTTCCGATGAATGGCAACAAGCCATATTTCCGATTAAATCCTGAAAAGTTACCCATAATTCTGCTGTGGTTATTGAGTCGATTAATTAGGGCATTACTGTACTACGCGCCCTATTAATGTCACTTTGCACAATTTTGTGTGTGAGGTGATCATCACACAATGAAACTGTATGAACTATCAAATTGTTTTAATTTTTTCTTGCATTCCAAACATGCGGGGCAGGTTATGCATACCCTGAAAGACATATCAGATCATCGACCAAACACGTAAACAGGCATTCTTTGTCAAACACAGCAACCAATAAATGCCTCTCAAATTTCGATGGTATCTGACTTGCCAGCCATTCTCATTTATATCGCGAATATCTTGCCATGCACTACCCATATCCACATTCCAAATGCAACTATCTATCGAACGCGAACTGCAAGTCACTGACTGTAATCGAACCACGATATTAGTGACATTTTTTTCAACAAATATACCACTTGGCGTTAGCTGTTTGAATGGGAACTTATACATATAGTTTGCAACCTATCTATTCATGGTTGCAGGTGTTGAAAGATGTGACAAACCGGTATAAATTATTGCGAGGCTATAAGGTACAATATCGTCCGGGATGGGACTGCCATGGTCTTCCAATAGAACTTAAGGCTTCAGGAACACTGGATAAGCACAACAAAAGTCCTTCAGCTTTAGAGATACGACAAAATGGTAAGAGTTAAGCTTTTCTTTATGAAATACTCATGAACGAGTATTTCCAATAGGAAATGTTTGGAAAATAAGTTCAACAAACTTCTGGACACCCCTTCAAATGAATGATAGACCATTCCAATGTGTACTTTTATCACATTGTGGAAGAATCCATTTAGTAAAGAAAGGGTTTATTCCATCAGAGTTCGATTTAAAGTTTTAAATTTGTAAAGCATTTTGCAGCACTGGGTAGACTAGATTTTGTATAGCATTCCCTACCAATACATGTCTTTTCATTGTAAATTGGTTAGTAGATGGAAATCTCATTGCAAATTGCGATGCGAATCCAGTTAAATCGAGCCCTGAATTCCATTGTGACAGAGGTTACAATTAATGTTTATTGACAACATACACTACTATAAATATTCCATCACAGAAATGAAAAAAATAGTGGATATTATTTATTTTGATATATAGAATAATGTCTCTATTTATACTCGTGTCTAGAAGATAGATATGTGTCTGGGTTTATAATAAGCATTATTAGAGAAAGTTGCACGAGTCTCCTGGTGTGGGAGGATTCGAAAATTGATCGAATCTTTACAATCATTTTGAATGATTTGCATGATTTCACATCGAATCAATCTCAAGGGAGCCTCGCATATATAAGATAATGCACTGGCTTTCAAGGTCAAGGTGAATATTGTTAGGCCAATGCATTCTCTTTTATATGTGAGGCTCCCTATGACTCACATATATAAGAGAATTCAACAGGGTCAGGGTTTTTTTTCTCCAAATTTCAGGAAGCTCCAGTCATGTAAGGGTTAAGAACTTTAAATGTTTGGGCCCATAAAAAATATAGTAGTAGGTTTATTTCCCCTAAAGGAACCCATAAAAATAGTGCCTGTCAGAAGGTAGAATTGTTTACTGGGTATTTATTTTTTCACCAGCTGGTTGATAGAACAGCTATAGTGCCCAACTCCCAATACGATTTCAGCTCCACTATTGTGACATTGAAAGAGAAAACATTCAATGGTTTATTTTATATACATGTCTTCCGATTGCCATTGATCATTATGAAAAGTGCACAACAAAGGATAATCCACATTCAATGTAGATTGTTTGCAAATTTGTTTTTATGGTAGGCGGCAATAACATTTGGTGAGCTTTTGGAGGGTCGGTCGGGTTAGAGGAAACAAACATCTTTTTTAGGCTTTATCGCATTTACAGCATACTACAAATGATTAGAAATTGCTTCTTGGAGTGTCTCTGGATCATTTTAAGCATGATCCATGTCTCCAACTAGGAATGGTAAAATTTACAAATTTTCTAATGTGTCATAAAAATATTAGGAATTTCCTGACATATGTTCTAAGATTGAATGAGACTAGATGGAATAGATGATATAGAAACAGTTAACTGTTGTTAGTAGCGAATGATGTTTCTCCTTGAATGAGACATAGAGGATTATTTTCACGAGGTGCTAACCAAGTGAAAATAATCCATGCAACTCACAGAAAGAGATATACAGTAATGCTCGAAGCATTCAGAAATTTTATATTTTAGGAGAGGAGAAATCAGTTTTTACCGTTTCTTGAAACAATTATATTAGTCATTAATTGTGAAGCGCCGATGAATGGCAGCAAGCCATATTTCCCTCTAAATCCTGAAAAATTTCCCATAATTCTGCTGTGGTTAAGGGGTCATATACTTCAGGCATTACTGTACATCGTGCTTTGTATTTTGTAAATTACCCAGTGTTTCCTATGACAGCTGAATTTCATATGGAATATTAAATGCTGAATTTTTAGACGGAAATATGGTTTGTTGTTCATGGGAAAGCTCTCACCCATAATTCTGCTGGTTAAGGGGTCATATACTTAAGGCATTACTGTACATCATGCTTTGTATTTTGTAAATTACCCAGTGTTTCCTATGGTGCTGAATTTCATATGGAATATTAAATGCTGAATTTTTAGACGGAAATATGGCTTGTTGTTCATGGAAAAGCTCTCACCCATAATTCTGCTGTGGTTTAGGGGTCGATTATTTAGGATATTCTGTATCGTACACTACTAAGAGCAGTTAACCGATGTGTTTAATATATTTTCTACACCAGTTTGTTATGAGCTAAATCATAATTAAATAAAGCACTATCAACCTAAATTTCATGACCGGGGGGGTGCGAGAGTTTTATCATCGTGTCACAAGACTCACAACAAACTCATGCAATAATGCCAGCGTGTCTTCATTCTAATTCCTGAAACGTAGAAGAAAGCAGCTCAGCTTATACATGAACAATAGCCATTTTTGCAAACATTGTCATCTTAGTATGTCTGTTTAAAATTCTATTTTTACAGCGAGGAAGTTTGCAGAGGATACTATTAGAATTCAGGGCAAAGCTTTTATGAGATGGGGAATAATGGCAGACTGGCAGGATGGGTGCTACAAAACATTCGACAATGATTTCCAGGCTAACGAGATAGAAATATTCTGGCATCTGTACAATAAGGTTGTCTGTTAACCCTTTCAACCCTTTCTTTACTAAATACTCATTGATGAGTAGTTATCCCTTAGGAAATGTTCAGATAATACGTTCAACAAATGTGAACTTATTATCTGAACTCTTCCCAATAAATAGGACTCCTTTTGCATTTTTATATGCCCGTTTTGAAAAAACAGGATGTATTATGTTATTGGTACCATCTATCTGTCGGTCTGGACATCTTGCCAAACCTCTGTCCATCCGTTCACTTTTTTCGTTTCTGGATGATAACTTTAGTAAGTCTGAACTGAATGGAATGAAATTTGTTATGTGAGTTTACTATCCAAAAATACAGGTCTAGTAAAAATTTGAGTTCCACCTGCCAATTTTCACCAGAGTTATGGCCCATTTTGTTGGAATTTGCACTCAATTTTCGTTTCTGAATGATAAATTTAGTAGGACTGAACTGAATGGAATGAAATTTGAACTGCCCCAAAATACTGGTCAATATCAAATTTGGGTTCTGCCCTCCATTTTTCACCAGAGTTATGGCCCTTTGTTGCAATTACTATGAGTGTACTTTGCCACATCCTAGCGATGCTCTTGTTCTTATGCACCATCTGCTTAATTTTCCTGAACATCCCTCCAGATGAATAATAGACCGTTACAATGTATAATTTTATAACTGAATGGGAGAATCCATTCAGTATAGAAAGGGTTAAAGTTGCTTTATATCTTCCCGGCAACACCCCCATCAACAAATTTCTATGAAACTGGTTTTCTATTATCTCTTCCATGACTGGAGCTTCCTGAAATTTTGCGAAAAACCTGTGCCAATGCATTCTCTTATAAATTTGAGTCTCCCATAAGGAGCCTCACATATATAAGAGAATATATTGGCCTAACAATATTTACCTTGTAAGCCAGTGCATTCTCTTATATATGCGAGGCGCAGTTCCCATCATGACAGGGTTATTATGCAACAGAAATGAATAGCCTTGTTTACACATCCTGCAACTGTTAATATAAGTGAATGAGAAGTAATTACATGTAATAAAAACGAAACTAAACAGCTTTTTATATTACAAGCTATGTATCTAGAGTTTTCAAATTGGAGAAGTCACTTCTCCCTACTTGCTCATTAGGGAGAAGTGGACTGTTATTAACCCTTTGAGCGCCAGGTCGATTTTTGTATCAACCCATATACCCTGTGCCAATGCATTCTCTTATATATGCGAGTCAACCATAGGTCGCCTCGCATATATAAGAGAATGCATTGGCCTAACAATTTTTTTTTTTTTTTTTACAATTTTAATAAATTATTCTTATATTCTTTAACAGACTTATTTTGTAGGTTTAGGGCCGATGAGATCGGCCCCTGGCACTCAAAGGGTTAAGGAGTAATTATGATAGCTCAAGTTCAATTTAAACCCCCAATATTACCATTCTATGATCCAATAAGTATTATGCAATACAATAGCCTAAGAATGAAATTATTATAAAGAGTTACGACACCATTATAATCAGAAAATAAGGTTTAAATATGATGTTGGGACATATGTACACTGGTATATTAGAGAGGTCACTTCTCCCGGGGTTAAAATAGGGAGAAGTGACACAATTTAGGGAGAACATATATCTCCCAAGTCGCCCTCTAGGCTGGTCCTGGTCCCTTATCTAGCGTATAACATTGCTTTCCTATTTTTTTAGTTTTCGTCTTCACCAGCCTTCTGATTTATATTTTTCTTCTCATCTGTTATTCTTGGAGGTTTTAATATTCATCTAATATTTTCAGGGAATGATTTACCAAGACTATATGCCTGTGTACTGGTCTCCATCAGCAAGGTATATTTACATACAGTAATGTCCTAAATAATTGACCCCTAAACCACAGTAGAATTATGGGAAATTTTTCAGGATTTAGACGGAAATATGGCTTGCTGCCATTCATCGGAAAGCTCTCGGTGAGAGCTTTCTGATGAATGGCAACAAGTCATATTTCTGACTAAATCCTGAAAAATTTCCCATAATTCTGCTGCAGTTAAAGGGTCATATACTTCAGGCATTACTGTACACCTCATATTATACCCACTTTTCCAATAACCAGGCCTGAAAATATAGTGGTCTAGCGTCACCAAATTCACCCTCTGGGGACCTCATTTGAGGGGGCGGGTAATAAAAGCAGACTACAGATGGATGAAAATATAATACAAGTGCAGAAAGAAACATATTTATTGATGGGGAAATTGTTGAACATATTATGTGAACATTTCCTGAGGAAACTGCTAGTCAATGAGTATTTAGCAAAGAAAGGGCTAATTAAGGACCAGAGACACATTTTGCTAAAATTTCCTGATATTTCAAAATGGATTTTCTCTAAATCTGTCTGGTATTTCTATTTGAAGTTTAGCACAAGTGACTACTGTGACGCAATATTTAGTCTTCAACCCATTGGAAATTATAACCCCTTTAGGCTTTACTATAATGTTATGGCATAATTGTCATTTAAAAAAAAATCACTGTTTTCAGTTACCATGAACTTCTGTAAACTAGAACTTTATAAACAGTGCAGTTCACATATCCATGTTATCATATCTACAGATCATGAAATGGAACTTAATTTTTTGTGATTCAAGAAATTTCATAATTATTTTCATTTAGAAAGACGGCCACCCTTGAATAATTTTACTTTATTTTAGAATGTGCATGCCATGCCTGGCGATCCATGAAACATTGGGCTGAGATGAATCTGAGGTCATAGGGCCATTTCCATGTCCCAGCTGAGCACTACATCTAAATACTGGCTTATTTCCAGTCAATTTCTCCCTGCTTGAGTGGACCAGACTGCATATCAACATTTGTTTATATTGTATCTGCTTAATTCTTCATTGATATATATGGGGGTATAATGTTATATTATGCAATTAAAAATTTAACTCGACATAAATGAAACTTCCTCTCATAGAGCCAAAACAGTAAGCTATTTGGCGTTGGATTGTCGTGTGAAATTATGAATAATTCTGGAATTTCTTTGTACCTAAAGAAAACAATATTTTCAACTTCTCAAATGTATTAAAATCCATCTTTTTGGTCTTCTCTTAATTATTCTGGAAGTTCTTTGTACCTAAAGAAAATAATATTTTCAACCTCTGAAATGTATTAAAATCCATCTTTTTGGTCTTCTCTTAAAAACTGTCCATGCAGATTCTATATACAATCAAGATGGGGATATGTGAAATCCAAAATCTTTCGACAGATAAGTCCAGATATAATCTTTGTTGAAAATATCTTGCATTTTTTTCTGGATTTATGTAAAACGTGCTTCTGGCCCCTAATGATAAAATATTTTTAATTTTGGTTAATTAAGACGTCATGTTTTCTTAAATGGTATGACAAACTTTTTTGCAATCATTGTAAATCTCACATTCTTAATGTGAGTAAAGTGGGTGAGTAGTAAAATATTATTTTGAGTAATAAAATAAGCACCTCAGTGGCGACATGTACAAAGCTTGTGTGTTATACACGTGTGTATCTAGGGGATAAATACAAGAAAAACTCATTCCTTCCTTTGTACCGACAAGATATTGCCAGAGTATCCTCAATTCCCGTTTTGGGTCTTCGGTCATTCAAATCAGTTGATAACACAATCATCGTCTTATAGGCATGCACGCCATGCCCGTATGATTAGAATACAGGGTGTTTTCATTGTATGTATACAAGGTTTATGAAACTATAAGAGATATCAAAGTGCCGAAAGCGAAAATTATATTTAAACTCCAAAATGAAAGAGCGTCTATTTCCGGCATTGACCATCCTTCATAAAATGTGACCCAACAGCAACACTAACTTGCCATTTCAAACCGTTAATCTCAATGCCCATCTAACACCCAAATAACACCATACAGTAATGCCCAAAGTAATTGACTCCTTAAACACAGCAGAATTATGGGTAACTTTTCAGGATTTAGTCGGAAATATGGCTTTTTGCCATTCATTGGAAAGCTCTCGAGGAGAACTTTCCGATGATGGCAACAAGCCATATTTCCGACTAAATCCTGAAAAGTTACCCATAATTCTGCTGTGTTTAAGGAGTCGATTACTTAGGGCATTACTGTAGGTTAGCAAAAAAAATCACACCATAACAAACAACGGCAGGCCGAGGATACACGCACACTGGCACTATGCAAAAGCAATACTTAGTGTGTGTCTATGGCGTGTTTGCGTGAGTATAATACACAAGATTTGTACATCTTGCAGAAAATGTCTTTAAAGACATATTATGGACTTACTCGGGTGCCTGAAACTGATAAGGTAGTAGTACTCAGGCGCCATGCCAACTGTGGAAATGTAGCATTCTACTAACATCGCCGAAAATCTCAAAGAAATCGACCATACCACTACATAGAAATCATCGTCTGAACTGTGCTTAATTGTAAATGTTTACATCTCGATTCGGGATGCAACAATCGGCGATAAACTATAATGCAAATTAGTTCACCATCGAGAGTTATTGCATTTAATTAATATATAAGAATGCCAGTATGTGCTGTAAATTTGGATTAATATTCGTAAAAATAACTACTTTGAGCACGATTATTCTCCATTTCTATTTGATCACCCAACCCGGAGTGTTTCATATCACTTTAATATATTTATAGGACAGCTCTAGCAGAGGGAGAATTGGAGTACAATGAAAACCATGTGAGTCTGTCAGCTTTCATGAGATTCCAGTTAATGAAGGTACCTCCTCGTCTGATAGCCGCAACAGGTAAATATCCCAAAATCCATTTTAACTGAGATTCCACTTAATGAAGGTGCCTCCTCGTCTGATAGCTGTAACAATGTACATTAAAACCCTTAATAATCGACTCCTTAACCACAGCAGAATTATGGGTAATTTTTTCAGGATGTAGTCAGAAATATGGCTTGTGCCATTCATTGGAAAGCTCTCAGTTACCTGTTAACGAATTAAGGATTTCATGCAGATCTAATGATAAGAAATGAGAATTTGTTCACGCTCACTGAAGCAAGCACACTTGACGCAAAGAACACACATGCTGAGTCTATGCCTTCATAAATCTGATATAAATATTGTCTTGAATTTTGGCCAAATGAAATTGTCTTCGGCCTTTTTCAAAAATAATTAGCCTTTTTGGCCACCAACAGTTCTAGCGTGAACCCTGATAAGTAGTGCGATACCGGTTCATATATTTGGTCACATTGAATCAAATCCAATATAAAGCTTTTCATTGGTGAATGATAAGAGTACTGAGTACCCAATCATTTAAACAACCTGGTCGATGTTAAGGCACAATTATGTGAAAAAGCGGTTCTATATCGGATCTAGTGGGACGTAACTCTAATTTACTCTATTGTTATTCTCATCATAAAATCAGTTAAAACAATTTTGATCGGGGAAGCTATCCAGATATGACAAATGATTTCCTGAGTGAAAGAGAATGGAATTATTCTGTTGCACATACTAATAGCAACCACCAGAACGCCTGCCAAAGCGCAGAATCGGGAATGAACCATCGTGATGAAATTGAAATTAGCTATACTTCACAACTTATGAAGAATTCCTATTAGTTTCATGCATTTAGAACAATTTCATTGGTTAGCTTAATGAAAACCAGCGAAGACGTCATGACACGGTTTCTGACGTAATTTACGTCATTTTGGATTTACGGGCCAGAATCCAGACAAGATTGCACAATCCACGACAAGTACACCTTGTCATGTCTTCTGTCGGGATCACTGCATGATGTTACATAAATTATTCTTAGTGTTATGTCGCCGATAAAAGGCAAATTTGAGGCACAGCATACTGTTTGGTTGCTCCACTGCGTGTCACGTACGATTCATATTAAATTGTTTTCTTTGTCATAACTTGTTGCTAAGAAAATACCAAATCCAGCTGTTAACCATTTCATGATGGGAGCTGCGCTAATGTAGCTTTAAAGATCCTGTGCCATGGCCTTCTCTTGTATATGCAGGTCTCCCATAGGGAGCCTCACATATATAAGAGAATGCACTGGCTTACAAGGTCAAGGTAAATATTGTTGGGCCAATGTATTTTCTTATATATGCGAGGCTACCAATGGGAGCATAAGAGAATGCATTGGCACAGGGTTTTTGCAAAATTTCAGGAAGCTCTAGTCATGGAAGGGTTAAGGAGTTTTCAAATTTTACTTGAATTCAAAAGATGCAAATTTCAAATTGTAATATTCGATTTTGATGTTGTATATAAGTGAGTATATGGGCGCGAAGTGCCCGGGATGGTCGAAAAGATCGAGTGATCTTCTCCTCCACCCCACGGTTTGTTGTTGTTGGAGATATAGCACACAGAAAATTGTCATGTCTGAACACGGCAAAAGTTGAATATAATTGAATTAAATGTTATATCTTGAATTGGATTGATTTGAATTGGGTTGCTAGGGGAAAGGCCCACGAGCTTTAATATTTTTGATGTTGTGTTGCTCACAATTGAATTTTATAGTATTTTAATTGTCCTTGTTAATATTTGTAGGAAATTCTAGGAACATATTTGCTGTAGTTTGGACCACCACACCTTGGACGCTCCCGGCTAACAAAGCCATCTGTTACAATAAGGTTATCAGGTATGAGTGATAGATACTTTATTAACAAGAAGCAAACGAACTGGACAATTTGGTGACAAAATGGATCAAGTTATTATTGTGTCTTAAATTATGTGTCAATTTAAGTATGAAATTTAATTTTTTTTATATCTGCTGGCGATGGACCTGTGCTTTGCACAGGATCATTGTGTCATCTCCAGCTGTCGTACATCTTGTCTGGGGACCCCGTAGTCTAACTGGACTGTTTTGCTCCTAAAGTGTTACACCTCCTACATCCCGCTAACAGTTTCAGAGGATAAGTAGGAACATTGAAAATAAACAATGGATATTGAAAAATGGCAACGATAATAATATATCTGAAAATATTCATTACTGACCATGCTTCATCACAATAATTGCTAGGGCAGATCATATACAGTAATGCCCTAAAAAATCGACTCCTTAACCACAGCAAAATATGGGTAATTTTTCAGGATTTAGTCGGAAATATGGCTTGCTGCCATCATTGGAAAGCTCTCACTGAGGGCTTTCCGATGAATGGCAACAAGCCATATTTCCGACTAAATCTTGAAAAATTACCCATAATTCTGCTGTGGTTAAGGAGTCGATTATTTAGGGCATTACTGTATGTGATGATCCCTAAGTCAAGTGAAAATCAATGTTCAGGTGGCAGTCTTAACCCTTTCAAACCTAACAGATTCTCCCACTCAGTTATAAAACTATACATTCAATGGTGTGGTCTTTTATTCATTTGGAGGGTGTTCTGGAAATAAAAGCAGATGACAGACAGAAAAATAGATAATACTAGTTCAAGAGCAGAATAATGCAGTCTTTGGTGGGAAATGTTCAGATAATAAGTTCAACAAACGATCTATGCTGAACTTATTATCAGAACATTTCCTAAGGAAACTACTCGTCAATGAGTATTTAGAAAAGAATGAGTTAAAACTGTTTGAGTTGTTTTTCAATGATAATTCCAAATTTTTGTGGAAACAACTGAGAATTTTTATTTTGCAATGATTGCACATGAATATGTCATCTATGTCAGTTGCGAATGAACATTTCCGAATCACATTAGAATTATTCATGTGTATTACCCTTTGGAAAGTCACTGTGATTTGTCAGTGTGTCTGTCTAGGCATGTTCATTAGCTAGCTACTGAGAGAGATGACAAAAAATTCCACTGAGAAAATAAATAACAATAATCTATCCATTTATATAGCGCGTTATACAGTGAATAAGTTTCAATGCAGTTTACATCATTTATTATCTCAACCATAGGGTATATAACATCATTGTCCAATGAGGAAGCAATGAATTCATGTGTATATCAAGGCAGGCTTTCCGCCAGGTTTTGGGGAACGGGTCCTGTATCCGCCGAGGGGAAAATGCAGTCAATGTTTTCAATGTCGTAGAAACACTAGTGGACCTACTTTTGTTGTATCGGCCAATAGAAGAATCAGAGAGTAGATTTGCTGATCGTTTTGCATCCATTTTCTACCCAAGTTACTATGCTATCAACCGCAATAACTTTAAAACCTAGAAAATTTATTAGATAAAAATTAATTGCCAGGTTATAGATCACCTGTTGTTCCCAGTATACGGAAACGCGCCCATTGAAGTTAAACGACTCACTATTCAAGACTCGGCAGATAGTTCGGATGCATAACGTGCCGGAATATAACACTCAGCAGATAGACGATTAGCAGGTTGGAAGCAATGAAGTAATAGAATAAAGGCGCAATGTTTTAGTTCTAAATATCAAGCTAAATTATAATAAACATAGATAAGATGCTTTGAAAAAATGGAGTGATATATATATTTTACGACATGAAGATAGAATCAGTGGGTATGATTAAATTATCGGCGGTCATTTTTCGTAACCTAACCGCCGCAATGTAACCAGCTGACTCCAAAGCATGTGTTCTAGCGATGTTGGGTTTGATCACTTCCTCAGTTCATCTAACTGTGTCTGCAGGTTGGAGCTAGCGTGCAACGTGCAGAGCCAGGTGTGCTCGTTCAGAATCCGGAGCATTTCAGTAAAAACTAAATAAAGTGTACTCTATATTCTAAATGGAACACATCGACCCTGCACGTTGAATGTTAGCTCCAGCCTACAGACATACTGACATCCAACTTTTAGTGTTAGATCGGTCTGAGTGTGTATTCTCGCTAGAAATCAAATAAAGTTGGCGGGGGGAATGGGACCCTTAAAGGGACCCCCTGCCCTACTAGCGGAAAGCCTGATCAAGGTTAATTAACTGACAAGATCTGTTGACAACAGAATTGAGCACTCTTTTAACTTGTTTAGGACGGGAAACAGATTATCGGTTTCCAAAAACATTACCTTCAGGTTGGGAAATGGATATATTTGTTTCCCTCTTAATGCACTTGTTATCAGCGAATTATTCTTTTATAATTAAATGTTTTGCACGGATTAACATGTTGTCAATATAGGCAGATCGCTCAGTGTGGGGTCCAGGATGATGTAACCTATTTTTGGCATCACATGGGGGTCTCATGCTTTGATTTTGACATCATTGTTCCAAAATTGCGACACCCAGAAAGTCGCAGACGCCTAGACAAGTTTTCGGTTGGCACTCACTCTTATTGCTGCACATTCTATTGCTATGCTTGTTTGCCCAGAAATTTGAGGACATTCGGCTCCATAATGCCAGGATTTCCGCTACTACGGCAGGACGGCCGGCCTGCCGTCCAGCTGCCTCATTCCCCTCCCCATCCTTGACATAACATTAGTTACAAAATAGCCACAGACGAACTCAGCCGCCTTTTTACTCAGGACGAGCGATCACCGACACTGATGATTAACAGATTGCAAGGAATCCTACACTTGGTGCCTGAATAAGACATGCTCAATAGCGCGGACCACATGCACAGTTGTCTGCACCATCCTGGATAACACTTTGTTGGCGAATATTTAGTAGTAATCATGCAGCCTCTCGCATTTTAATTTACCGTAGATTTCTGTCTATAAGTCTCAACTTTCTGACCCAATATGCGACGAGCAGTGCGGACCTTTGACCTCAAAATCAAAGAAATGTTTAAGTAAAACTAAAAAACTAAAAAAAATACAATATTAATAGTTCTTATCAAGTGTATCTATTCCCTATCCAATGAAAGCAAAATTTTCCATTATAGAAATCCAGCATGTGGTCATCTCCGTCTGAGGAATGGCTTTTGGGTTTACACCAACTTGTTTTGATCGGAACTGTATAAAATACAGAGAAATAAGGCACATAGAATGTGTGCAAAGCACGTGACATGAGCTCTGACGTAACACTTATTACTGCTGGAGTACGCTTGACACTGAGTGTGACAATGTCTTTCCAACCCCAGTAATTTCTTTGATGTCGGCTTTTAATATTGCTACGGTTATAAAAGTTGTTTTATCCATTGTTGTGGTGCTTTTAGTTCATTAACTTGAGATCAAAGAAAGGCGATCTGTTTTAATTTGGTTTCTATACGAAGCTTCAATGTTCCTGCTTGTTGTCTCAAGTGCAAGGAAATGGCTAATTTTCAGAGATAAACATCAAATTTTTCTCCCGACAAGGCGTCGGGTATGTGCTTCCCAAATACGGCCACATTCCCCCAACCCTTAGCGGAAACCCTGATAATGCACTCAGTGGGAAGTAACTCTAAGTTAACTAATCACACAAACACAGCAATAGAATGTGCTTAGTTAATTTAGGGTTACAAATGGCGCCAAATGTCCTCAAATTTCTGGGTTTTTTTTTTGTGTTCTTACTGTTCTATATTTCTGCACATTTATTTCTGTCCCTAGCTATATTGCAGTTAAAAACAGTGACAAAGTCTATCTGTGTGAAAGTAAATTCCAAGATAAACTTATCTCCATATTGACGGGTTATTCAGAAACTATTGGAGAATTTAAAGGTGAGTTCCAACCTGTGTAAATCTGCAAATAGTGTGCCTGTAAGATGCAGAATGAGGTCCCCAGAGGGTTAGTTTAGTGATGCTAACCCGCACAGTGGGCTAGCATCACTAAATTCACCCTCTGGGAACCTCATTCTGATTAGGACTCATCTTCTGAGAAGTATCTATAGTCTCAAATTAACATTGTTTATTTACTTTTTCCCCTCTGGGAAGTTTCTAAATCCCCAAATTTGCAGATAAAATGCATAATCGAGGTGACTGATGGATGAACATCACTAACTTCAACTGGGGAAATTCAATCTGATCCTTAGTCTCCCACAGCAGTTGAGGTCTAAGCAGAATGAGGTTCCCAGAGGGTGAATTTGGTAATGCTAGCCCATTGTGCGGGATAGCATCACTAAATTTACCTTCTGGGGACCTCATTCTGCAAATGATAGACACACTATTTGCATCCTTGTCTTCACTACCGTAGGATATATATGCATGATTAACCTTTTCTACGCTAAATACTCATTTACGAGTAGTTCCCTTAGGAAATGTTCAGAATAATAACTTCAACAAACATTATTGAACTTATTATCTGAACCTTTTCCACCAACGAATAGAAATCCTTCTAATCTTGTGTTACCTTTTTGTTTGTCTGAATTCTGGTTTTATTACCTGAACATTCCTCCAAATGAATAATAGACCATTCCAATGTATACTATTATAACTGAGTGGGAGAATCTATTTAGTATAGAAAGGGTTAAGATATATTCAGGATTCCAGGTTAATTTTTACGGAAATTATTTAACTTTTTATGTTGATTCTTGTGTATGAAATAACGTGTTTGGAACAAGATGTGGTGCTAGAAAGACACTATTTTGTTTGATATTGAATTTTATGATAATTTATTTAAGAAATAACTCTTGTTTTGATTAAAGTTATGCAGTTATAACCGAAAAGATTGAAGATAAATTCTATAACGCGTGTAGCGCAGTTATAGAAAATTTATCTTCAAAATTTTAGGTTATAACTCATAACCTTAATCGAAACAAGAGTTATTTCTTATAATTTAATCCATCATTTCACAGGAGAACCACCAAAAAGTAGAAGTTGTAAGTTTAACAAGCGTATAATATTGAGACTATTTCCGACGAAAAGACACCTGTCGCTCAAAACTGGTGCTCATCGAGTGACGAAATCGCATCGCCAATTCAGCATTTTTGATTGGCTATTTGCAACTTATCACGCGCCGTGCAGCTGTATAGTTGCACGTGGGATTTATATATTCGACTGCGGTGACACAAACCCGTGTTGGTTTTAATTTCAGTGTTCACTTGTTTGCAATGTTCAATCTTGTTGATTTGTCTGGTTACTTGTGCACTGAATATTAGCATCTGGTACGGTTATTGTCAATAAGTCAAATCATAAGTCAGTGAAATTTCGTGTTAAATCATAGGTAGAATCGAACAGTTTCTAGGTACATATTTTAGGCACACGGTACAGGCATGGTAATTTGACACTGCTGTCATTTCTGCAGCAGGGAAAGTAATCAAGAAATTTAGGTTATCGAGAAATAACTTTAATAGCTAAATGTGTGACAACCAATGGTTTTACAGTATTATGTGGATTGACAGCTTATGATTAAATTATATCATATTTTATCTTACAATATAGCTATATTTCATCAAATACACGCGAAAACGCCTAGGCGGTTTCCGATCTTGTATCCTGGATGGCAACAAGGATACCGTGGATGGCAACAGCTGGTGCACGTGCGTTTCGACAACTGGCTTGTTTTCAAAACAAAACGTCTAAATAACCAACTAAAAGTCGTAAAATAATATACTCGTGTGCTACGAATGTATAATAATCAATAATTAGTTCAATAAAGTTGACAAAATGTGGAGACAGCACCCAAAAAGCTCAAAATAACCACCCAGAAATGTTTGGAAATCTAAAAAGTAACGAAGTTTACACATTGTTTACAGCGCGCACGAATACGGACTATTTTGACAATTTCTATTTTAGCGAAGTAGGGAATTCCCCGTAATTCAGTACGGTCTTGATCAAAAGCTACTGAACGCATTTTTTATTCGATAAAATACAGAAGGGAAAATCAAATTAATTTTATCTTATGCTAAGGATATAAAACAGAATACTTACGAAAAGTCCGTGATTTATTGCATTTCCTCTAAATGAAGTTCAATGGGTTATTTTAGTGCGAGTCAGAACTCGATTGTCGACGTGTCGGAAAGTTCAAAATTCACCAAAACTCTCGCCAACACTATCACTATCTAAGGAGATTGCACCATAAAATAATACAATTATCCTGTTAAAAGTGACAATTATGTCGAACATATGAAACGAAAATATCGTCGCCTCTTCATTGAATCGGATTCCAGCCAACTTGAAAGTGAAATTGAATAGTGACATGAATTTCTCAGAATTTGACTTATCACAACGTCGCGTGCTGAGAATTGTGTACGTTGTGTGTTGCGCGTAATAAAATAGTTCCTGTTTTAAATTGAGTTTTATTGCATTTTTATGGGACGAATTGTAAGATAAATTGGTTATCATCACCCTGTGTGTTTCCGAGATCCGTATTCAAGTCTCGCTGCCTTCTCTGTGCTGTCTATCGACTCGTCCTACGGACTCGTCGATATACTGCCCAGAGAAGGCAGCTCGACTTGAATACGGATCTCAGAAACACACATGGTGGTGATAACCTATATGTATTGATGTTTTAGAGGGACACCAAAAATTATTCAATTTAAAGGCCCACTTAATTTTCGAGTCACTGATTATATCAAGTGCCTTGATATACGGTTTTAATAACAATCTATGCCATAATATATGATTAAAATACTATTATTCATCACCATTTGAAATGTCTATGTCTCAGAAGATGCCCATATAGAAATAGAAAACAGCTGAAATCATACAAAGATTACCCCCGTTTTGGCTCCCAGAATGCAACAGAATTCAAACTAATAATGTGTTTTCAATGGAAGGGGAATAACTCTAAATCTCCATTGAATATAATACAATTTGAACTACAATCCAGATGAAAAAAACTCAGTAACACAACAAAAACAACATGTTCACAGTTTATTACACCGGATAAGTTGATAATATAATGTTTTGGTTCTTCTTATTTCAAATGGTATATAATATGGCATATATTTTATATATGTGATTTGGGGGTTCGAAAATTTAGTGGGCCTTTAAGTAAATTTTTCGACAACAAAAATTATATTATTTTGTATTATAGGTCTAATTTATATGTCAAATCTAGTTTTCAACAGAACAAAGCAGAAAAAGATGTTAAATGAGATTTTTGTTTATGTTTTTCTTGTTGTAAATGGAAGTCTGGAACCCTCAATGCATCTTTAAATATTTTTAAATAACTTAAAAAATTCACGTAATTAGCCATATATCTATACCCCCACTTTTCAAAGGAAAATATGGTGGAATACTTGATTGATTTTATCTGTCTGTCTCTCTTGTCTGTCTAGCCATCCATTCGTCCACCTGAGGCTGTCCATCCACACAGATGTCTCAACCATGGGTTATTGTACCTCAATGAAATTTGGTTTAGGTATTCACCATCACTATGGCAGTCAAAGCAGTGTTAAATGGTGTTATTTACTTTTTCCATTACTGTGAATGGCTTTAAATTTGTTGGTATAAATTTTCGTGGTTCAGCCATTTATGACTTTTTTGTGGGTTCGTAAAACCCCCCAATAATAACAATAAAATCCAACTAATAGATGTGTAGCCACCTTCGCGAGCGGTCTGAAATTCGCACATCCGCACTGTAGGCATAATTAGCACGTCGTGTCCAAGCTTTTGTTGCCGACTATCGAGAATGTTAACAACGGGATTTATTTACATAAACATACATAAGCTAGGTGAAATCACTCTCTTCTCAAGACAATCAATGCGAGAATGGGTATTGTTTACCGAAGCCAACATTTGATTAATCTGCACCATATAAAATATACCCCCAAACTACATAATATAATGGAAATATGTCTCTTAAAAGCTGGTTACAAAAGTAGACTTCTGATTGTTTCGGGTTTTACGAAAGCTGGACTGTGAATAGTTAATAATTCAAACATGTGTTATTGTTATGTTATTTATTTTTATGAAGTTTAAACATTGAAGATTAAACATTGTAATTGGTTCATAGCAACTCTTCCATTAATATACCCCCAGAATGTTAGCTAGAGTTGCCTCCCTTGGCTTTGAAATGTACATTGAGTCAATAGAGTTACCTCCCTCTTGACATTTCTCAAAATGGCAACCGCGATAGTTTCAAAGATAATTTGTTCGTGTTATGGTTATCAACAACCAGCTCTCACTGAGAGCTTTTCGATGAATGGCATCAAGCCAAATTTCCAAATAAATCCTGAAAAATTACCCGTAATTCTGCTGTGGTTAAGGAGTCAATTATTTAGAGCATTGCTGTATGTGAAAAAATTCTGGCCTAGGTAATTATATATCCAAGGCAATATAATGGACCTTACTTCTATTTTTTCATTCACTCCACAGGTACTGAATTTGAGGGTTCAACCTACCTTCACTCTCTCAGCCAATCAGAACACCCATTTCTACATGCTGGTCATGTGGCATCTGGGAAGGGTACAGGTCTAGTTCACACAGCTCCCTCTCACGGTCATGATGATTTTCTTGTTGCTCTGGAAAATTCCTTACAAACAGTGAGTATGGGGAAACATTTATCAATCCAAACAACCACTAAGCTATTATAGACATCCAAACACCCGCTAAGCTGTTATAGACATCCAAACACATGCTAAGCTGTTATAGACAACCAAACACCCGCAAAGCTATTATAACAACCAAACACCCGCAAAGCTATTATAACAACCAAACACCCGCAAGCTATTATAACGATCAAACACATGCTAAGCTATTATATCAACCAAACAACCGCTAAGCTGTTATAGACATCCAAACACCTACTAAGCAATTATAACAACCAAACACATGCTAAGCTATTATAACAACCAAACACATGCTAAGCTATTATAACAACCAAACATATGCTAAGCTATTATAACAACCAAACACATGCTAAGCTATTATAACAACCAAACACCCGCTAAGCTATTATAACAACCAAACACATGCTAAGCTATTATAACAACCAAACACCCGCTAAGCTATTATAACAACCAAACACTCGCTAAGCTATTATAACAACAAAACACCCGCTAAGCTGTTGTAGACATCCAAACACCTACTAAGCTATGATAACAACCAAACACATGCTAAGCTATTATAACAACCAAACACATGCTAAGCTACTATAACAACCAAACACATGCTAAGCTATTATAACAACCAAACACATGCTAAGCTACTATAACAACCAAACACATGCTAAGCTATTATAACAACCAAACACATGCTAAGCTACTATAACAACCAAACACATGCTAAGCTATTATAACAACCAAACACATGCTAAGCTATTATAACAACCAAACACCCGCTAAGCTATTATAACAACCAAACACCCGCTAAGCTATTATAACAACAAAACACATGCTAAGCTATTATAACAACCAAACACCCGCTAAGCTATTATAACAACCAAACACATGCTAAGCTATTATAACAACCAAACACCCGCTAAGCTATTATAACAACCAAACACCCGCTAAGCTATTATAACAACCAAACACCCGCTAAGCTATTATAACAACCAAACACCCGCTAAGCTATTATAACAACCAAACACCCGCTAAGCTATTATAACAACCAAACACCCGCTAAGCTGTTGTAGACATCCAAACACATGCTAAGCTATTATAACAACCAAACACATGCTAAGCTATTATAACAACCAAACACATGCTAAGCTATTATAACAACCAAACACCCGCTAAGCTATTATAACAACCAAACACCCGCTAAGCTATTATAACAACCAAACACCCGCTAAGCTGTTGTAGACATCCAAACACCTACTAAGCTATTATAACAACCAAACACATGCTAAGCTATTATAACAACCAAACACATGCTGAGCTATTATAACAACCAAACACATGCTAAGCTATTATAACAACCAAACACCCGCTAAGCTATTATAACAACCAAACACCCGCTAAGCTATTATAACAACCAAACACCTGCTAAGCTGTTGTAGACATCCAAACACCTACTAAGCTGTTATATACATCCAAACACCTACTAAGCTGTTATAGACATCCAAACACCTGCTAAGCTGTTATAGACATCCAAACACATACTATGCTGTTATAGACATCCAAACACCTACTAAGCTGTTATAGACATCCAAACACCTACTAAGCTGTTGTAGACATCCAAAAACCTACTAAGCTGTTATAGACATCATGTGATATGTGCTTTACATTTTGTGTCTCATGCCAAATTAGCCCTATCAGTATCACATGTTTTCTGTAAATGCTTCCTGATCAAAGCCTGAGTTTAGTGTGCCTGCCATTTGCAGAATTAGGTCCCCAGAGGGTGAACTTAGAGATGCTATCCTGCGCAGCGGGCTAGCTTTACCAAATTCACCCTCTGGGGACCTCATTCTGCATGACCTCATCTGATATGGGAGACATAGAGTAAGATTGAAGTTCCCAAATGGTGAATATTGGGATGTACACCCATTGGGAACCCCGATTATGCAATGTGTCGTCTGACAATTTGGGGATATAGAGAAACTAAACAAAAAAAGAAATAGAATCTATATGAAGTAGTTTCTATAGAAATTTTATAATAAAGAAACTTTCCAGAGAAGATGAGACCTAAGCAGAATAAGGTCCCCAAAGGGTGAATTTAGTGATGCCAGCACGCTAATCAGGATAGCATCACTAAATTCACCCTCTGGGGACCTCATCTGCAAATGACAGGCACACTAAACTCAGGCTTGTTCTGATCAGAATTTTTTGGCAATATGGACATTTCCCACCAAAGACTATAAATCCTTCTGCACTGTATTTTTGTTCATATGTCTGTCGTCCCTCCAAATGAATAATAGAACCATTCCAATATTTATTTTTATATTATTTCGGTATTTCCACCAGCATGGAAACTACATTTTGTTACTTTACTCCCAGGATTGTTTTGTGGATGAAGACGGTCGATACATGCAGCATATGGGAGAGAAATTAACAGGGAAATATGTTGGTGAAGAAGGAAATGATATAGGTGAGAATACCGTTGTTACTTTATATCGAGGGGGACCCCGGTGGCTCAGTTGGTAAGGTACATGACACATTAGGCCGACATAAGTCATAAGTCTTCCAGTAATGATGAAGCTGGTTCAAATCCTGGTAAGCACAGTAATGCCCTAAATAATCGACTCCTTAACCATAGCAGAATTATGGGTAATTTTTCAGGATTTAGTCGGAAATATGGCTTGTTGCCATTCATCGGAAAGAAAAGTTACCCATAATTCTGCTGTGGTTAAGGAGTCGATTATTTAGGGCGTTACTGTAAGCATTTGTGGTCCACACACAGGGAAGTTAACCATTCATATGTCAGGGCAACGATCCTAAATTTAGTGTGTCTGACATTTGCAGAATGAGGTTCCCAGAGGTGAATTTAGTGATGCTATGCAGCACAGTGAGCTAGAATCACCAAATTCACCCTCTTGGGACCTCATTCTGCTTAGGCCTCATCTTCTGGAAAGTATTTATAGTCTCAAATTAACATGGTTTTTAGTTACTTTTTCCCTTCTGTTGAGTTTCTATATCCCCTAATTTGCAGAAGATAAAATGCATAATCGAGGTGACTAATGGGTGAACATCTGTGAACATCACAAATTTCAACTGGGGAACTTCAATCTGATCCTAGGTCTCCCATAGCATTTGAGGCCTAAGCAGAATCAGCTCACCAGAGGGTGAATTTGGTAATGCTAGCCCACTGTGCTGAATAGCATCACTAAATTAACCCTCTGGGTACCTCTGCAATTGGCACACACTAAATTCAGGCTTGCAGGGCAAGGAATTGCAGTATATGTAAGTCTATGTATGGCAGGCATCCACAAATTTGAAGGCAAAGTTAGGAGAGAAATTCCTCCGTATGGCTGATCCATGCAAATTAATAGGTATGACGCGGCTGTGCATTGTCATTTACAAAGGAGCCAAAAGGGTTATTTACTTCAATCCTTTTGATACTAATAGGAGTACTAATAGGAGTAATACTAAGAGTAGCTCCCTTAGGAAATGTTCAGATAATGAGTTCAACAAATAACATTTGTTAAACATATTATCTGAAATTTCCCACCAATTAATAGAATTCCATCTGCAATTGTATTATCTTTCATTGGTCTGTTTTTATTGCCTTAACATCCCTCCAAATGAATAATAGACCATTCCAATGTATACTTTTATAATTGAATTGAGAATCCATTTAGTATAGAAAAGGGTGAAACAACCCATTTGCAGTACAGTGTATGATTATGTGTATGCTAACATTTTGGAAATGATGGCTCTGAGGCCAAAAAATCACCATCAACCTGGTGGCCAACCATTGCTAATATAATCAAGTGACCTCATTACATCGGCCAGGGGGGGGGGCTGGTAATTTGCCAAGGGCTTGGTGTTGAGTGAGGTAAGAAATGCTAAAGCACTATTTTATACAATGTAGTTATCATTACTTTCATCATCATTGTCATCGTCATCGCCGCCGTCATCACCATACCCATCTACATCTTCACGATCATCATCGTAATCATCACAATCATTATCATCGTCATATCCCTTGTCATCATCATTATCATCATTGTCATCATCATCACCGCCATCATCACCATAGCCATATACATCTTCACCATCATCATCGTCATAATCATCACAATCATTATCATCGTCATATCCCTTGTCATCATCATTATCATCATCGTTATCATCATCATCATCATAGCCAACTACATCTTCAGCATCATCATCATCATCACATTCGTCGTCATCGTCATATCCATTGTCATCATCATTATCATTATCATCGTTATCATCATCATCAGCAACAACATCACCATATCATTATCATCGCTGTCTATTCACCATGCAGATAATCATATCTCATTCAATCTTACTCAGCCCTATTTTAATTAGGATGCCTAAGTTCTTCTGAGTTTCGGGAATCCGATTCGATGGTCCCCATATCATCAGATTCCAACAACAACATTTTTTGAAATGCTGCTTCAGTTATCAGAATCTATTAATTGCCCAAAAATAATTCTAACCACAGTCAACTATAGTATAAAATTGCCCAAAACCTGTTATTTATCAACATTTTGTTCAATGAAATTTTGCCAGTTTGTCAAATATCTGACACAAAAAAGCCACTTGATTTTAGAGTTATCCATCTTCATCGGCAATTTGGTCCAGGACCGTCTTCTCGTTGACTTTTACTGGGCCACTAAAAAATTATTGGTAGTGAAAAATAGTAGATTTCAAAAATCGATATCTGATCACTGTGAGCTTTGATGGGTGGGTTCCTCAACTTGAATCGAATACTTATTACCCCCGAAGCCAAGGAAATAGTAATTTGCCAGCATTAGTTCTGATTATGCATCTTTAAATGAAGCAAGTAAATTCAAACAGCCATCCATAAATTATAATAATGTCAGTATCTGTACCATAATCTAACTGTACTTAACCTTCCAGTGATCGGCATGATGGGTGATGACATTTTGCTGACTGAGGAGTTAACACACAGCTATCCGTATGACTGGAGGACGAAGAAACCAGTAATAATAAGAGCGAGCAAACAATGGTTTATCAACACCAATAAGATTAGGAGTGATGCTTTGGTATGAAGTATACACATTTCTATGGTTAACCCTTTAATGACTGGAGCTTCCTGAAATTAGGACCAATGTATTCTCTTATATATGCGAGTCTCCCATAGGGAGTCTCGCATATATAAGAGAATACATTGGCCTAACCATATTTACTTTTACCTTATAAGCCAGAGCATTCTCTTTATATATGTGAGCCTCTTGTATATGGGAGACTCTCATATATGAGAGAATGCACTGGCACAGGATCTTTAATGCTACACCAGCGCAGCTCCCATCATGAAAGGGTTAATAATATGATAATATGTGAAGAGTATAGAATGACCCCACCATTGGAGATGAAAAGAAAAAAAATCCCCGAAATAATCGAAAAAATACCCATAAGCTCTATCGTTGATCATCCGCAACTGTCCTGGATATGATGAATTCAAAGGTCTTTTGAAAACTCATTTATTCACGGAATATTATTCTGAACATTTGGGCAGTGAACTAATGAACCAGCTTTCAATGTGGGCTACATGTATACAAGAAATGTGTGATATGATATGATATGATATAAGCGTAAATAGTCCATAAGTTAACCCTTTATTCACTAAATACTCATGGACATGTAGTTCTCATAGAAAATGTTCAGATAATAAGTGCAGCAAATGACCATAGGTGTAATTTTATAACTGCTGGGAGAATCCATTCAGTAAAATAATGGTTAATTGAACATACACATTATCCTGTGTTTAATATAAAACAGACTGTTTGGTGCTAGCTGTGAGTAACAGCGATAGCATAGACAATGATATCTGCTGTTGCTAATAATTCAAATAATCATTGTATGAAATGCCCAGACTCCTTGTGAAACATTTGGATCCCTGGTATGAAACGCCAGAAGTTGGAAACATTTTTCTACAAACTGTCCATAGTACAGGAAGTGACATCATTTTTGCTGCAAAGAATTTTGAAGGAGACGGTATTGTAAATTATCCGTGATGTCATGCTTACATATTTTACATATACACGACACCGAGTGAGACTAATTTAGTTGAGCATCTCCAGATAAAATGTTGGACATTGGTCAATATTTGTGTTATATATATGTCCTTGGAAAGCACACTCTAAATAACGATATATGATAAACAATGATATATGTTAGGTCTACATATAATTTATGATGTTTTTATCCTTCCACTTGATTTCTTGCTAAAATGGACAAATTTCAATTCAGAATTAACTTTGCCCTAGGACTTCTATCCTATGTTTAAAAAAATAAAAAATAAGTGGTCCAAAGGCTGAAAAATGGTATGCTAGTGCAAATCCTAACTCAAGCCCTACAGTGAAATAACGCTATCTAGAGTGAAATAACGACATCGTATATCACTGTGGCTCAGTGTTCACGCTGGACCGAAAAAAACTTTAGCCAAAAGTTTAGCCAAATGAAAATTTTATTAGCCAAATGAAAAATACTTTAGCCAAATGTTTTTTGGCCAAATTAAAAACAATTCAATTTGGCCAAATTAAATCATCGTTTTCTGGTCGGTTCACAGTTAATGACTAAAATATTTGTTTTAAACTTTATTTGTTATACTCAGAATGAAAACATAATTATAATCACATAAATCCGCCAAACTAATTGTAATAACCCTATGTCGACATTATTGACACCATAGCATGACGGCCGCTAACAATGGCTTATTATAGTAAGGTGTTAACTGGTGAATATCTATTGTATTCAAATCTTTTATGAAGTTAAGCCAGGGATACATTTAATGACACACATTGCGTAACCACTGAGTTAAGAACTGCTCTTCTATCACGAACAAAGCAGACAGCTTAATTAATTACATAACCAGTATACAGCTTATACGTCAACGGAGAGCCCAATGTCTGAACATCAGAAGTCTTTTTAGGCGTCAGTAAATTAATGTCATTCGGTCTCGTCGTATTCAGTAGTGCTTCGTCAGGTTTGTTCGTCTGTTCAGTAACTTCCTCACATCTACTAACGTCATTTCGTTTGTCAGTTAGAGGACACTCAGTCTGGTATAGAAGGCAATGTCTGTCTTTGTCCGAAAAAGTCAGTCAGTTTTTTTGTCTTCGCCAGGCGTTCTGATGTGGCATTCGGTAGCTTGCGTTTATTACTCATTGTGGAAATTGTGAATGATGGATACTATTCCGATCCGCCTATTTATTGGACATTACAAAAACACCTTAAAACAGCAGCGGTATCACTAGTTAATCACCTATTCATTGTGCTCACTGATGACAACTCTCTTCAAAGCATACATGTTTCGTATTGTTTACATAGTCGGTGTAATCGACGGCGTATAAACAAAAAATCACTCTTTAAAACAACAGCGTCACCACTAGGTATTCACCTATTAATTGTGCTCACTGATAACAACTCTCTTCAAAGCATATATATAAACAAAAATACTGATCAGATGTCAATCAGTTGTATAATGTTCCCTTTGTACAGCCGCCACACGGAATGATATTTCATAAGTACGAAAATAACGAAATACCGGTACTTTCGTCACCTAACTTCGTCTTGAATGTCGATCTATTGAGCGCTTTTATTAATTAGCTTTCTGACTCCATGATTTCCGTCTCCATTTTGGGTCAAAAAAAGTTTAGCCAAAAGTTTAGCCAAATGAAATTTTTATTAGCCAAATTCGAAAAATATTAGCCATTGGCTAATTTGGCTACCGACAGCGTGAACACTGCTGTGGCTTCTAAGAGATAAATACAATGATCAATGTTTCGCTAATTTCTTGCTATTTTATAGTCAAGCATATAATAAATGTATATACTTTTATACAGTAATGCCCAAAATAATCGACTCCTTAACCACAGCAGAATTATGGGTAACTTTTCAGATTTAGTCGGAAATATGGCTTGTTCCATTCATCGGAAAGCTCTCACTGAGAGCTTTCCGATGAATGGCAACAAGCCATATTTCCGACTAAATCCTGAAAAGTTACCCATAATTCTGCTGTGGTTAAGGAGTCGATTATTTTGGGCATTACTGTAACTGGGTGGGAATATCAATTTAGTGAAGAAAGGGTTAATAATGTTACTGCTCAGGAAAATATTCACAAAAGAAATTTTTGAATGTTTCAGGACGCATTGCAGAAGGTCCATATCCATCCTCCTTCCTTTGACAATCTGCTTTTGACGCAGTTGAAATCTCGGCCATATTGGTGTATATCCAGACAGAGGGTTTGGGGCGTACCTATTCCAGTGTTCTACAACAAAGAGACGGCTCAACCTCTCATAACCAGGTACTAACACAGAATGAAGACCCTTTTATTACTCAATGTATTCTCACATTCAGTTCTAACATAGTAACAGTATACTATGGAATCATCCATTTTTAGCTCAACTTGACAAATTTAAGCTATTGGTTGGTATGGGTTGGCATCCATCATCCTACCGTGCATCTGTCAACAATTATCTTCAATACAATCTACTTGTCACATCTCTTATCCGATTGTCACCAAACTTCACATTCATCTTTGGTGTGACCTCTAGATGGGAGCCATCATTTTTTCCCAAAATGGCCGCATGCACCCATTTTGGATTTAAAATTTGAATCCATCGGCACTCTCTGCAGGCCGCATTTATTGGAAAATTGTTTTGAAAATTTACTGGCATGTTTAGGATCATATTTAAATGGGAGCTGTAAATTTTTTACAATTTTCGATTACAAACATGGCCACCGGCAGCCATCTGGATTTTAAACTTTGCAAGAATAAATCTTTTGGTTCGCCCTTCAGACCACATTCCTCATCCAAATGTCACCATACTGCATATAGATATTCTGGGTGACCACTAGGTGGGAGCCATCAAATGTTTCCGAATTTCGTTGAAAAACATGGCTACCGGCAACAATCTTGGATTTTACTCTTTCATGACTAAATTCTTTGGCACACCCTACAAACCACATCCCTCGTCCGATCATCACTAAATTTTATAAATTGTTGTTTTGGGTGATATCTAGATTGGAGCCATCAATTTTTTTCTGAATTTCAATGAAAAACATCATGGATTTTACCTTTTGCATGATTAATCCTTTGCACATCCCTCATCCTATTGTCATCAAATTTCATAAGGATCTTTGGAATGACGTCTAGATGGGAGCCATCAATTCTTTCCGAAATTTGTTATAAAACATTGCCACTAACAGCCATGTCAGATTTCAAATTTGAATCCATTGGCACACCCTGAAACCTGTATTTATCAGAGAATCCTTTTGAAAATTAACAGTCATGTTTAGGGTCACAACTAGATGGGAGCCATCGATCTTGAATGTTTTTTATGAAAAACATGGGCTCCAGCAGCCATCTTGGATTTTAGTCTGTGCAAAAGAATGTTCAGTTAATTCATAAACAGGAAGACTCTTAATTTAACTTATCAGCTTAAAATTTCTACAAATGAGTCAATGCGAATCAAGTAACCATTGCCAAGCATCCACTTATCAGATGGTTAATCATAAAATTGATTTGATTTCACAAGTAGTGTGTCCCTATTATTCCTATATGTTGAATGTTTACTACAAAGGAATTATAAAAAGAAGGGAAATAAACTTTAAATAATCAGACGCAATTATTTAAGAGAAAACCAAATTTGGAATAAATATTAGACCAAAAGAAATATATTACCTGCGTTGTTTTTTTAATGTTATAAAGTTCTCCATGAGATCATAAAATATTTCCCAGTATTTTAACTGGTGTAGTATGATATCTGCACGTCTAAGCTTAAAATACATTGTAAAAAACATGACTTTTAATAATGGTGCTTACATAGCGCATATCCCCAATGCTAGATGGACCCTAAGCGCTTCACATTATTACCCCAGCTGTTGAGTAATGCCGAGTCTAATGAGCTTCACTAGAGCGACTTACACAAGTTTCCCCAACAACCAGGTCCCTATTTCTCATCTAGGTACGACGAAGCGAGCACAGTACAAGTGACCTTGCCCAAGGGTCAGAACCTGGCGCGAGATTTGAAACAGCATGTGGGTCTATATAGCACACACACTGCTTAATCAGGCCAGGCTACTGTTGCGGAAATGATAGTCCACCGGCAGGCGCGAACACTTACCGGTGCGTTCACCATTACAAGTCCGACACTCTAACCACTGGGCTACCACTTCCAAATATACCGATGATCCAGGGTTTCCGCTAGGGGGTAGGGGAATGGGGCCGGTAGCCGTCAAGGGGAAAAATCCAGTTAAAAGTAGCCTGTTTTAGCACTGGTTGAACTCCTTTGTTATATCGGCCAATAGAATCGTGTGAGAGTAGAAATGGCAGATTGTTTTGTTCCATTTCTGTCCAAGTGCCAAGCTATCAAACCTTATACATGTACCTGTAACTTTAAAACTAGTAAATTTATTAGATATAAATTAATTTACGAAGTACAGAACACCAGTAATTTGGATCCCCGAGTTAAACGTGCTCGTTAATGTTAAAAGACTCACTGTGGAAGACCCAGCAGATATTTCGGATGCATAACGTAATCGGAATATATTTTAGCAGCTGCAGTGTAAATATAGAAGGCTGATTACATATCTGGCCGATGAGTATTCTTTGTGGGCAGTGGTAAGATGCCTTGATGTCCAGTGCGGCTACTCCCACATTTCTCTCTCGCCCGATTACAAAGTGAACAGTATATTTTGCGGTATAAAACATGACAGGTACGATTAAAATACTGCTCTTTTGCATAACATAACCGGGTACTAACCGCAACGTAACTAACCAGCCTCAAAGGCATAGCTTCTAGTGATGTCAGTTCCGATCACTTCCTGTTTCAATTTTCAACAACGTGTTAGAGTGTGTACACTCACAAGATATAAAATAAATTCACCTTTTAAAATTCCTTAGTACTATTCCAACAAAATTCAGAAGTTTTAAACATCTTTATACCTTTATAGACATGCAGTATGTCCTGGGGTATGGCAGGAGGGGAAAACTTGGCGAGGGGAACGGGGCCGTCAAGGGAACCCCTGCCGGTATAGCGGAAACCCTGGATGATCACATACTGTTTGTTTGTTTTCTTTTACAGGGAGATAATTGATCATGTGAAGAATCTCGTGTTAACAGAAGGAATGGATAGTTGGTGGAATCTTCCTATTGATAGGCTTCTACCATCTCATCTATTGGTAAGTTTCTTCAAGTATGTACTCAGCAGGGTTTGCGCTGGCGGAAAAACTATTTTTACAATATTTATTGGCGATTTCTTAATTTTTTGGCCATTTTAAAGAAATTTTTGGCCAAATTGAAAAACCAAAATACAGGATCATTGAGAAAATGAAACAATAATAAAAAAATATATTTAAAAAACACAAAGCAAGAAAATAGAACCCATTCACAAAAACAACATAATAGATGCTATGCCAACATAAATACAGTAATGCTCTAAATAATCGACTCCTTAGCCACAGCAGAATTATGGGTAATTTTTCAGGATTTAGTCGGAAATATGGCTTCAATCCTGAAAAAATTACCCATAATTCTGCTGTGATTAAGAAGTCAATTATTTAGAGCAAAGCAGTAAAGTAAGAAAGAATGCTGTAATAGCCTGTAGGCTTCATAAAAATGCAAAGCCTGCAATCATGTATGCCGTTTTACTTCCTAAGCTATAAGTTACAATTTATTCAAACTGTAATAAATTCTTCAGCCTGATGGCAGAAACTCGCAAGATTATAAACGAGGAGATGATATCCTAGATGTATGGTTAGACAGTGGAGTTTCATGGGCGTCGGTGCTAAAAGGTATAAAATATATATTGAATATCCACATAGTGTTTTCGTGAATCAGGTTTATTTTTGCGTGTATGTGGGCATCTTATTTGGCTAGTTTTTTGGCAAGCCAAATCAAATATATCATACATTCTACAAAACATTTATGTTTCCTAACTGCAAAGCGGAAATACAGGGCATGTGTTATCTGTATGCCATAAATATTATTCAGCCCGTTTTTGTCTTCATGTGGCTCTATCGCGACATAATCCGCTTTATAATTACTATATTATACCGGAAATTCCCTACCATGAAGGGGGGGTCTGGAAAAAATTGCAAATACGAGGCCCAAACAAAAACAAACTTATGCCTGCCAGAAATTCTGCCCAGAATGCCTACATTTGTAACGGTATTTGAAACTCAGACCATATATATACTAGCTACACAGAGCTAAATGTGTTCTAAATGATATATTCAAGTAGATAAGAGTCTATATAAGAGGACATGAGTAAATTTCAGTGTAGGAACAAATTGCATTAATTTTTCCAGCCCGACATATGCACCCACCCCACCTTATATCTGGAAAAAATCTGCAGACCCCCTGTATCATGTTGCAAAAAACTATTAAAATATTCACTTTTAACTCTAATATTAAATTGAAGTGGAAAAATATAGCAGCCATTAGAATTTGGTTGGTTACTCTTGAAAGCGTGAACTTTAGCACTGAGATCGTCGCTGCAGATGCCCCCATTTCATTTCAATTAGTTCACAGAAGAATATCATAATATTTCATTGTAATAAATTGCTAAATCAAAGATATAGATCCACCATCTTTGTGACACAATATTAAAATGATTTTATATGAGTGTGTTTTGGTCCACCCATAATTCTGCTGTTGTGAAGGTGTCGATTATTTAGGGCATTACTGTAGGTGTGGTTTATGATCTGTTTGTAGGAGGTGGTGAAAATATAATATATGGTATACCTTTAATACTGGTATTTAATTTGCATTTGGTGCGGGATAGCATCACTAAATTCACCCTCTTGGGACCTCATTCTGCATATGTCAGACACACTATTTCCAGGCTTTGAGACATCTTGCCGCCATTTTTGAGCAAAATTGTGATGTAGGTTCCCAGCCCTGATTCATTCCTATCCTATGTGCAGCCTGAGTTTAGTGTGCCTGTCATTTGCAGAATGAGCTCCCCAGAGGGTTAATTTAGTGACACTATCCCACATAGCGGGCTAGCATTACTAAGTTCACCTTCTGGGGACCTCATTCTGCTTAGGCCTATTCTTCTCTGGAAAGTTTCTTTATTATCAAATTTCTATAGAAACTACTTCACAAAGATTCTATTTCTTTTTTAGTTTAGTTTCTCTATATCTTCAAATTGGCAGACGACACATTGCATAATTGAGGTTCCCAATGGGTGTACATCACAATATTCACCATTTGGGAACTTCAATCTGAGTCTATGTCTCCCATAGCAGATGAGGCCATGCAGAATGAGGTCCCCAGAGGGTGAATTTGGTGATGGTAGCCCGCTGTGCGGGATAGTGTCACTAAATTCTCCCTCTGGGGACCTCATTCTGGAAATGACAGGCACACTAAACTCAGGCTTGCCTATGTTTTCTAGTTTGACAGATTCGCGAGTGTTGTGGGCCATTCATGTGGAAAGGCTTCTACTCTTTCATTCATTCTGTTTGTTTTAGTCATAATTTCCTTCCTTCACACACAGATCACAAGTATCAGGCGGACCTATATTTAGAGGGTGTTGATCAGTTTCGAGGGTGGTTCCAGTCATCTCTACTCACAAGTGTCGCAATAAATAAACAGTCACCATACAGGTCAGTCTACAATTTTACAGGGCGATTCATTCTGTGTGAGGCCACATGAAGATGAAGCTCTACCCTAATATTGTTTATGGGATCATTGTCACAAGGCATCGATCACATTCGTAGCCAGCTTTTCAAATCGGTCGCAAGTATAGCTACAGTAATGCCCTAAATAATCAACTCCTTAACCACAGCAGAATTATGGGTAATTTTTCAGGATTTAGTCGGAAATATGGCTTGTTGCCATTCATCGGAAAGCTCTCACTAAGAGCTTTCCTATGAATGGCAACTTTAGTCGGAAATATGGCTTGTTGCCCATAATTCTGCTGTGGTTAAGGTGTCGATTATTTAGGGCATTACTGTAGCTTTTCAAGGGTGATTACATTCATAGCCAGCGTTTCATATTCACATGGTCCTAATGAACGAGACTTGTTTGACTAATCACATTCTTGAGTAGATCTGAATGAAAAACCAGCTTACATAGGCCCAGACATGTCAACCTGGTATTCTATGAAATAGTGAGATCAGTCTTCCAATATAGGGAGATTTAGGGAGAAATAGGGAGATTTTTTTTCATCGCATTATCCCTCCATCATAACATGAAAATAAAGAAAATAAAACTTATTTAAATTTATTAATTTTATTCCAACATAATTATCAACAATATTAACATCAACAAATTACTTCTTGGAAGAATGCTCCTTGTTATATGACATTGTAGCAGATTTGGCATTTTTCAACATTTCATTGGTTGGAACAAAGTCGTAACATGAACTGTCTGTGTTTAGTTTGCATGATAACAATGCGCAAATGGTATCATTGTCCAATTCCGAACGAAAGCATGTGTGCACTTTTTTGCAAATCGAGAACACTCTCTCGCTATCTGCATTGCTGTTTGGTATAGACAACACACATACCATGAGAGTCCTCAAATTTGGGAACCGTAATTGTTCACCTAGGGTTTTCAGTCCTGTAATCAGCATCCAGTATTCATCACACCTGTCTAATTCATCGTTGTAAACTGGAAGATTCACTGCAGTGACATAATCGTTCCATTCATCGCACAGATCGTCAAAGTTTATATCTAAATTGAACCGCTTCGACAAGCGCACAACCGATTTAATGTCGATATCCTCGCGTAATTCTCGTTTCGGATTGATGAGTTTGAGATCCGGTAACACTTTCTCGCTAAAGGGGAACTTCTTGATCAGTTTGCCGACAAACGCAATGTAGAAAGCCTGCACATCTCGAAAGAATTTGGAAAGTACTCCATCACACTCTTCGTTGTCATCGATGTAGTCACGTGCCACAAATCCGATCGCGATAATATCATTGGCTAATTGATTCTCCCTGACGTCGTACGGAACCACTGTGATGTCGTCAGCTTTATTAATAACTTTGGTCGAAACAAATTTTCCCATAAACTTCCGTAGGAGACGGTGCATTTCGCTTTGCATAAAGCCCATCATCGTTTCGTCTGTTTGAAACAATGTATTGAATTCGTTTACTGGGTTCAAAATGTACTGTACGAATAGACACGTTAATTTCATGTGTGGGTCACTGAGCTGATCCGCTGTCGTACGGACATTTCCCGCTGTTTCAACATCTTTGTGACTTTCGAAATAGTACCGAAGAGCTGGCCATTGTTGGTTTAAACGTTTTATGCATCTCTCCAGAGAAAGCCAACGTGTTTTTGAGTGTTGTAGAATTTTCAATGGTTCCACATCGGCGAACTCTAGAAACGGTTTAAATTCTTCCTTTCTCTTTGAACTCTTATTGAAGTGGTTGTAAACATTCGACAGTAAACCCTCAACAGGCATTGATAGAGATTTCACGGCTTTAACTACGCACAGATTGGCTAAGTGGCAGATGCACCCGATCGCAAGAATATCGGGCTGGACTTTCTTGATCCTCGATAGAACGGAATTATGTTTCCCCATCATTGTACTGCAGTTATCACTTGAGAATGCAATAACATTGTCCCATTTTAAACCACGGTCACTGAGCGCTTTATCCACTGCTTCGAAAATGGTCTTGCCAGTTCCCACATTACACACTGGCATATCAAGAAATCTTGTCACTGCCTTGCCCTGTTTATCATCAACAAGGCGCACCAGAATAACCAACTGTTTTTCAGAGCCATAGTCATTGGATTCATCTATCAGAAGTGAAAACTGTTGTGATTGGCATTTGTTTACGACTGCCTTGTTCAACGATGGAGCTATGGCTCGTTTCGTAATCATTGTTGTTTTTGTCCGTGCACATGAATAATGACTGGCGATTTTGCTGTCAGGAAACATCGCTTTACACAGTTTAGTGAAATGATCAGCTACTGCAAATGGAATATTATGTTCTGCTACAAAGTTTGCAAACTTGACTTCTGCACTGATGGTATGTTGCGAAATGTCGTCTCTGGTCGCGGTAAAGAAACTTTTTACGCTGGTGTTGGTTTTGTTTTCTTTTAAACGGTCGAGGTGCGATGAAGTCTTACTATGTTTGCTAACATCGTTCTTTCCACCGTGGCTGATCGTAAAATGAATGCTACACAAAGTACAAAATGCATCCGTTTGTCCATGATCACTACGTTTAAGCCATGGATGTTCAACAATCCACGCATCACGAAACTTGGAGTCATATCTCTTCTTTTTACTAGGTGTTTCTGGAGAATCACATTTACGTTTTTTCGACATAGTTAAACGATAAACACATACACTTTGCCACTTTCCACGGACACTCTGACTTATATAGCCGTATGTAATCTGTTTTGGCATCCCTGAGTCGCCAGTCATTTGGTAATCCCCTGATGAAGCGACGGCCAGTAAACAATGGTGCCTTTGTTTACTATGCATCGCCGCAATTACGGTGGTCGAATGATAGGCATGCTTTGACAATGAAGACCTGTTTAATTGACTCAGGGCTAATTGCAATCGGAGATTATAACAAGCAGATAACTTCCTGCACTTTGTGTTAGCGATAGGCCATAAAATCGTAGGCACTCTCATTTTGATTTACGGGGGTGCGTGATATCGGGAGATTCCATCTCCCGATCGGGAGCCCGGGAGATGGTGCCCGATATCGGGAGACTCCCGCCGAAATCGGGAGGGTTGACATGTCTGCATAGGCCTATATATTGGCCTACAGGGAAGATATAAATTAAATAATATTAGTTTATCATTTATATACCTAAGGTTTTTTTATCAGTATCATGAATTTACTTGAGTTATATTCCTATAACTTAATAAGTCTAATTATAGGCCCAAAGGGAGGATAAAATTAAATAATATTACCTTTGATCAATATCGTGAATTTACTCGAGTTATATTCCTATAACTTAATAAGTCAGCAACATCAATATTATGGCACATGGGGTCATTGTCACAAGGCTCCAATCATATTCGTATCCAGCTTTTAAAATCGATCACAAGTGTAGCCATCTTTCCAAAGGCGATCACATTTATAGCTAGCTTTTAAAACTCCATCATTTTATGATGCAATACATGTATGTGACATCATCGCGTGAACTCAACAATATGGCTTGTTGCCATTCATCGGAAACCTCTCAGTGAGAGCTTTCCAATGAATGGCAACAAGCCATATTTTCGACTAAATCCTGAAAGGTTACCCATAATTCTGCTGTGGTTAAGGAGTTGATTATTTAGGGCAATATTGTAGTGGGTTCTATATATTGACATTAAACTTTTTTCTTTGATTTAGAAATTTGGTTGTACATGGGTTCACCGTTGATGAAGATGGGAAGAAAATGTCCAAGTCACTTGGAAATGTTGTCAATCCAAGCAAAGTGATAGATGGTGGTAAGGTATGTGGCTATCATCCGAGCCTGAATTTAGTCTGTTTGACATTTGCAGAATGAGGTCCCCAGTGGGTGAATTTAGTGACGCTATTCCGCACCGCAGGCTAGCATCACAAAATTCACCCTCTGGGGACCTCATTCTAGGGCTCAACTGCTATGGGAGACCTAGGACCAGATTAAAGTTTCCCCATTTGAAGTTTGTGATGTGCACCCATTGGTCATCTCAATTATGCATTTTATCTTCTGCAAATTAGGGGATATATAAATTGAACAGAAGGGAGACTATAGATACTTCCCAGAAGATGAGGCCTAAGTAGAATGAGGTCTCCAGAGGGTGAATTTGGTGATGCTAGCTCGCTGTGTGGGACCTCATTCTGCAAATGTCAGACACTAAATTCAGGCTTGCAATCATCACCTCACTCACAGGCTATACTTGGAATAACTGATTTTATCACTCAATTATTGTAGTTTCTAATAAAAAGACCATTTCATGGGGACATGAATTCGTGGATCAGATATCATATTTATCGACATAAACAGGTCCTACAAATAGCAGGTTATGATATCCAAGCCTTGAAATAGTGTGTCTGTCATTTGCAGAATGAGGTCCCCAGAGGGTGAATTTAGTGATGCTACCCCACACGGCAGGCTAGCATCACCAATCATCTGGGGACCTCATTCTACATAGACCTCAGCAGAATGAGGTTCCCAGAGGGTGAATTTGGTGATGCTAGCCCACTATGCGTGATAGCACCACTAAATGCACCCTCTGGGAACCTCATTCTGCAAATGACAGACACACTATTTCAAAGCTTGATGATATCTTTGAGTATTCACTATTGAGAAACGAGACCCCCCCAGATAATCCGGCGCTAATCCATGCACTCATTGTATTAACAGCTACCCGCTTCATTTCAAACTCTGGCGAGACGGTTACTTATTGTTTTATGTAACAGTTATTTTAACCAACAGTATATATCTAATTACTTCTTCCTATTGCTCCCTGATTGCTCCAAACAATATGTCGGAGAAACCAAAAGGAACCAAAAGGAACTGGGAGAGGACTTACAAAAAAGCCACAATAGGCTTGTTGTCTCATCCCCTTCCAATCACCCATACTCATCCATTAGCATTTTTGTAAAATATTCATCTTGTTTTGTATTGGGAATAAATATTGTTTACACCAAAAGGAACGTCCAAAATCGTCTATTAGAACACTACACAGACATCAAACACAGCCACCCCTAACAGGTACAGTAACACCCTAATTAATTGACTGCGTAACCACAGCAGAATTATGGGTAACTTTTCAGGACTAAATCCTGAAAAGTACCCATAATTCTGCTGTGGTTATGCAATCGATGATTAATTAGGGCATTACTGTAGCTCTGCATTTCACACAAGACGTTCATGGCATTAACAAGAAGGACTTTTAGTCGCCTCTTTATTATTGTTTTATGTAGCCTGCGTAAGGTAAAACCATTACCCTTTATTAAGAGATCAAGAGATGAGCGTCCCTGGTGCATTGCTAAATTCATTTCACCAAGGAGTGAATTACTGAAAATTGGAATCCAGCTATAATATCTTAGTGGTCCGCGATATTATTATTCCAATTTGTTCTGGTCTCTGCAGCTCCAATATGATTTCGATTGATGTTATTTGGTGTGATAGACTTTCCATTTGATTATCAGAACAAGAAGAAAGAGCCTGCATACGGAGCCGATGTGCTGAGATATTGGGCAGCGGACTGCAACTTGAGACACAACAACAGAATTAGTCGAGAAATACTGAGTCGATATAATGAGGAACTCTTCAAGGTAAGTCAATTCAACGTAACTGAGGTGTCAACAGTAATGAGGAAGCACTGTACTTAAAGCCCCGGATGGCGTTGGCTGGAGGTTATAACTTAGAAATAATAGTTACCAAATTATGAAAATTTCTTCAAGAATATACTAATGTTATGGTATAATGATAGTATGAATGCAGTATTATGCACAACACACACTTTGAGTGAGAGAAAATGCAGTTTGATTGTGCTATATTTTTGCGAAAATCATGTTGATTTGTTCTGAGAGTCATGAAGTTATCTGTATATTTCTGGCAATGGTCGGCTATTGTTGCAAATCTTCCATGTATTAAAACAACAACCATATATTTGCACAACACAAGGCTAAAACCTCTGTCAAGCTGGTTTGGGGGCAAACTGCGCTAAATACGATTTCTCCTTCACAGGATTTAACAGAAACTCAAAAGACAATCGCGATGTAGTGACAAAAATGTATAATAATCATGAAAGAAACGATATAATGATAAACAAGCTATCTGTTATACGTATGCTATTGAGATGACATACTATTGCGTCATCTCCTTATTCAGACATGCACTTACATTTTACTATGTACGATTTACAGTACATCTTGTGACTTAATTATATATGCTAGGAGAAAATAGGAACCTGATGAATAAATTGTAACCTCTTTGCAGAAACAATCCTATTAATAGGATCTGTTGAATCATTCCCCAATCTTGAAGTAACGTACATTAACTGGATTTTGAACTGACAACAGGTAGTATGGGTCGATTAGAATGCGACTTGGTGTGATTAGAACGAGACTGCTGTGCATGCCGCCATGAATATGATCTTTATTGGGCTTCTGCTGGTGGCGTTTGTTTATATACAACTTTCTGTAACATAATTTGGCTTTTGTTTACATAACAGAGGGTACTTGACCATAACATTTACTAAATATTTATGAACAAAATCTTGATGAATGTGACTATTTAACATCAATACCCACAACGAGCGCCATCCATATCTTTAACCGGATCCCCCATTCTAATGTCCCTTAACCTGGGCTTCTAAGCAGAAGTTTAATGTTTTTACAATTTTAGTTCCATATTAAAGTTTAAGTGTTCCGCAATAAGAAATAACCATCAGTGTATTGTATTGATATTGTTTATTTTGTCTCATACATGTGGCATGTACCTCAGAATATCACACAGGGTATTGATATCAACAATGTCATTAATAGTGCAAAATTTTCCATTTGAACATTGTGGTAAAATATGTATTTTACTGATATTTACTAATCATCAGTGCTGTATTCACAACTTCATTATGCTATTTTTCAAGCCAATTTTACTAAGACAGATTCTTTCAGATACGGAAAGTGGTGAGGTTCCTTCTGGGAAGTTTGTTTGATTTCGATTCTGAAAAGAAGCTTATGTCGTATAAAGATCTGCTTATACAGGACAGGTTCATGCTTCATCGACTTCATCAGTATTCACAGAAGGTGAGGATGCATTAATTTACTAAATATATATAAAAAGAATGGATGACCTTCACGGTGGGTATGCTGTTAAAATAATCACATCTGTTATAACTGCCATAAAGATAATTTATATTAAAATATAGCCAGACTTTCTTCCTGTTAATCATAAATATCACGTAAATAGTATGTTATTGTCAAGTTCATACACTGTTATACAAACAATAGCCAGGTTCAGTAAAAAAAATTGGCCTTTGTTGACATAACACAGCATACAAACTTGACAATAAAATACTATTTGCGCGATATTTATGATTGGTATAAGAACAAAATCTGTCTATATTTTAATATTCTTTCTGTTTATGGCAGTCATAATGGATGTGACTATTTTAACAGCATATCCACCGTGAAGGCCAGTCGGTAGCTTGCTGAATTACATCATAACGTCACAGCCAGATGACATTGGCACAGGTTCGCACCCCTGGCTCAGGAATTTTTTCTCAGAATTCCATCATGATGTCATTTGTTTGAATGGTTTGATATCCTTGCACGTTATGTCAACGGGAAAGGTTGGTCAATATGTAGCTAAAGAATGTGGTAGGCTAGGGTCCTGCGAATATTCGATATTCGATTCGAAAGTCAAATTCGATTCGAATTCGATTCGAAATTTCCAACTCGAAATTTCGAATATACAAACATATAAAAAGTAGGCTGTTTACGGACAAGTACACATGTCGATCTTAGCTGTTTCTGAGCCATATCATTCCCGAAAATTATGAATATATGCAGCTTATAATTCTTATTATACATCGCGAACGTTCGCATGATATTAAATATAAGTATAGCCAGTAATTAGCCAATATAGGACGACTAAATACATGTGCATTCTAGCTTTGAACATGGTAGCCAAAAGCTCGGAGATCGCCGATGGACCGACGACGCACGTAAATTAGAATAGCGATGAGACTGAGCAACCGCTAGCGTTATCCGCCGACTATACGTCTCAGATTCCGCGTTATGTAATATCGCTGAGAATGTAAACAACACGTGTTCCCGGCGTCGAAAAGTGCACGTGGGCGGTGTTTTCTTTTGAAGTTGACTTTCAGTTTCGGAGCGTTGCTTGAAACTTGACAATTTGTCGTCCGTTATTCATATTTATTTTAAGCATGATAAAAGCTGCATGCAGTGCTGGAACTTACACGTGTGATGAATGCAACATGGTATATAAATCGCAAGCGTCTTTGACAACGACCCATCTATAAGCATCCAGCACTACATAAACAGGCTACCCTGCGACTGTTGTTGCATCTTCAAGTTTATAACAACGGGTGTTTCCCAGTGGCGATTTGCAATTGTGCATGTACATGCAAACTCTAAAAATTGCGCGTGATTTTAATTCCGATAATCCGTTTAGTGGTTATATATTTAATCGTCGTGACGACCGCATGGACGTTTTAATGTTTTTTTTCTCTCAACAATTCTCAATTGAAGTTAATAGTATCAGGAACGACGGTTGATCGCCACATAAGTTATGATGGAACTTCATGAAAGTTCACAGAACGTTTCACAAATCGTCTAATCATTGACATTAAATGCCTAATAGAGAATGCAACACACAGGTATGATTCGATTCGATATTCGATTCGATTTTGTCGAATCGATTCGATATTCGATTCGATCAAAATCTCCAATTCGCAGGACCCTATGGTAGGCCTAACGATGTGTTTCATTGTGGTTTGGCTCGTAACAAACTGGAATAGAAAATTTAATAAACACATCAATTAACTATTCTGAGTAGCTTACAATGTTTCTTTTCTTGTGAGATGTGAGGATTATTTTCACGAGGCGCTAGCCAAATCCTCTGCATCTCACGTGAGGAGAAAAATCATACACTACTAACAGGGCCCGATTTACTTTTTAAATTTCACATAGCAAACTGCTATGCATAACTGGAATTTGCATAGCACTCTTGAAGAATTGCATAGCAATGTTTAAATCTCTTGAAATGGAGCCGTAAACTTAATTTGTTGTTTGTTTTGGGGTTAATTTTCTGAAGAAAAAAAAACAGCTACACAATTGTTAATATTATTATATAATTAATAAATTAGATATATGAATTTGATTGAGAATTTTTTATTATATATTACATACAACTTAATCCAAGCTACATGTAGTTGGAACCCAACTTTCCAAATCATATCAATGGCTATCATATATATACCAGGGGCTAGGCAATGGCAGAAATTGTCATATTACAGTAGTAGGCGCTGGAACTAAACGATTCTGGTAGGAATTTTCATCCCTGGGACCCTTTTTCGTTAACGCATTGCTAAAATTCCTCAGTTCACGTAATCTGTGCTCACTTTCTGTGCATTTAATGCACGTAACAGCGGTGACACATTTATTGTCATTGTCAGTTGTCAAACAGTTTTAATTTTTATGACAGAAATCTTTTTATTGTAAACAGAATACCACATGGTCCCATCAACCACTTTTGTTACAAATGATTTCATTGGTTGTCAAGGAACGACCAACCAATCAGAATCGATTTAATATAGCATGGTCATGCTCGATGTCCATGTCAAATAATAGTGTTATGCCTCTTGCGTTGTAAATTATATCGACCTCAGTCTGTTACGCTCTGTATTCTGCAAGCTGGCAATATGCATGCAATCATCGTGTATGGCAATTCGCGAGAAGCAGGCTGATATTGCAATGTCAAATGGGGTATATTGTATCGCAAATAGCGATGCGATACCACTTAAATCGTGCCCTGACTACTAAGAACGGTTGACAATTGTCTATTTTTTATATTTTCATTAACTTTTTTACATCAAAATATAAATCGTATCCCCATTCCCAGCAGATAGAGCATGTTATTCCACTCTCAAGATGTTATCCTACTTTCAGCACTACTGGAAATATGGCTTGTTGCCATTCATCGGAATGCTCTCAGTGAGAGCTTTCCGATGAATGGCAACAAGCCATATTTCTGACTAAATCCTGAAAAGTTACCCATAAAATTCTGCTGTGGTTAAGGAGTCGATTATTTAGGGCATTACTGTACTTCATATTTTTTGCGTCATTCTGTATCCATGCGCGTTATTTTAACAGAAATTGGTGGTGACGTTGAGGCTTTAAGAACATGGTAGGTGTAACATGTGTTTCATTGTGGTCTGGGTCATAATAAACTGGTGTAGAAAATATAATAAACTCAGCAGTTAACTGTTATGAGTAGCGTATGGTTTTTCTCCCCTCGTGAGATGCGAGGATTAATTTCACCTGGCTAGCGCCTCGTAAAAATAATCTTCCGCATCTCACTCAAGGAGAAAAATTGCATGCTACTCAGAAGAGTTGACTATTGTCTACTTGTTCTACAGGTAACTGAGAACTATGACAGGTATGACTATATTGATGTTACATCTGCAACGGAGCACTTCGTGAAGGACGACCTGTCAAGTTTCTACTTGGCAATCATAAAGGACAGGTTGTACTGCAGTGTTGCTGGCAGTCACGAGAGAAGATCCTGTCAAACTGTCTTATACTACCTGCTGGACCACATCGTAAGAAGTCTGTCACCCATTGTTCCACATCTGGCTGAAGATATATATAAATACTTTCCATTCAAACCAAAAGGCTGTGGTAAGTTAGCTATCATTATATAGACAGAACACAACGTGCATCTTTATCAAGAATCTTTTATCAAATGAGTTGCGGACAGCGCAAGAATATATTTCATGAAAGCGAAGATTGAGTGAAATGTGACTATGCACCATCTGCAACAAGTTCGATAAAATATTCTAGATTATGATGCATGTTGTGTTCTGTGTTTATCCAACACCCTCATGTCGGATAACTTTTATCGATGACTCTGACCTTTGATACTATAATTACTTTTATTGTGATGTAAGTCTGATGAAAAACTGGTAATTATCTGCACATCAACCAGAGCAGATTGTTGACGATATGTATGCCATCGCTCGGGACAACAACGTCAACACGAAGTAGCTCCGGTTTGTATTCCACTTGTGGTATACAATAATATGTATTCGATGGCTGGGAATATGTTGAATACAGTTGACTCGCATCAACAGATGTGGAATAAAAAATGCTCTGTTTTGTACAGTTTAACTAAATAGTGTGGGGAAAAAGATCGAAAACTGGCACTTGTGTTAGAACTGAGAAGCATGGAATATTGTTGTAAATAATTATCAGTCGGAGAGACCAGTGAACAGGGAATGCTGTCACCAGATTACAATTTTTTCCAATAAACTGGGACTGGATATCTTACTATTTTTAGTGTAAACATATTTTTATTTCCAAATCCATACAAATAACATAATATACAAATGACATAAATATACAAAATATAAAAGATAATTATGGAAATGAGGATCAGACAACAAGCCCGAGGGCTTATATGAAGTCTTCTCCTCTTTGGCGACATTTCCCTTCCCCAATAAGTGAGGGAGGGATATAGATCAGACGGGAAGGGCTTCCTCAGTCTGAGTAAACCGAGATTATTGAACAGCTAGGTGCTTGATAGTTTGAAACAAATAGCAGGGAATGCCATTACTTTCAAAAAGCAGTACGTCAGTGTCAACCAACCACAAATCTCGGGAGGACTCAGCCATTCCAATCAGAGGATAGTCTTGTGAATTTTTTGAGTGAAGTGTGGGTGGGGAGTCATACTGCTGAAAAAGGCCTGTATAGCATAAAGAATATTGGGAACATTTTGAATAATTGAACATGTAGCTGTTAACCCTTCCATGACTGGAGCTTCCTGAATTTTTGCGAAAAACTCTGTGCCAATGCATTCTCTTATATAATCGAGGCTCCCTATGGGAGAATGCACTGGCACAGGATCTTTAATGCTGCACCAGCACAGCTCTTGTCATGTATGGGTTAAATAGACTGGGTTGACACAGACTGCTCTTTCCTTTATCAGATCCGAGTTCTCTCTTCAAGTCGCTGTGGTACAATCTCCCTGAGGAATGGAATGACACAGCACTGATGCATATATTCCAGCCAGCCATAGAAATCAAGACACAAGTAAATCACTTGATCCTTGCGGATGATCCTGTAAACTTCGACTCAGCTCTCTATGCATCTGATATTCTTATGAGTGCCTTAAAGGTAAATAATCCAGAAATTTGTTATTAAACAGGCGCGGGGTAGATTAATCCTTTCAGTGCCAAGTTCGATTTTTGTATCAACCCATATTTCCTTGATCATTTTTCAAATTTATTGAAAAATGATAAAGGAAATATGGATTGATACAAACATCGGACTTGGCACTGAAAGGGTTAAAGATGCATAATCCGAATTAACGCTAGCAAATTACTATTTCCTTGGCTTCGGGGGTAAAATATATTTGATTCGAGTCGAGGAACCCACCCATCAAAGCTCAGAGTGATCAGATATCGATGTTTGAAATCTATTATTTTTCTCAACCAATAATTATACCCCCACTTTCGACCTCCGTGTGTCCGTCCGTCCGACCTCATAACTCGAACAACTATTAACCAATTTCAATAATTTTGTGTATGCAATCTCCTTAGGACTGCCTCTCCGCATGATGCTAATTGCGGTTCGGTCCGACTTTTTTATTTAAAGTTACGCCTCATTTTCGACTTAGAAAATCTCTCACTTTTTCTGTTTCCGGATGATATCTCAAGTTTGGATCCTTTAATTGCAAATACCGTTTTTTTGTAGATCAGTCATATCAAGATACAGGTTGAGCTCGAATTTGAGTTTGATCCGATGATTTTTTCTAGAGTAATGGACTTTTTTCTACTTCGAAAATTCAATTTAAAAAAAAAAAAAAATTCCAGATGATAACTAAAGTTTGGACTGTTCAATTGATAATTCCTTTTTGGTGTGAGTCAATGATATCAAAATACAGGTCAAGTTCGAATGGAGTTTGATCCGATGATTTTTCTCAGAATTATGGGCTTTTCGACTTAGAAAATTCAATTTTTCTTGTTTTTTCTTTGGTTTCCGGATGATAACTCAAGTTTGGATTGGATTGTTTAATTGGAAATTCTCTCTTTTTTTGTGGGTCGTTCATATAAAAATACAGGTCAAGTTCGAATTTGAGTTTGATCCAATGATTTTTCCCAAAGTTATGGGCCTTTCGACTTTGAATTTTTTTTTAATAATTTTCTGTTTTTCTGTATGAGAGTACCTTCAACTCCTCCTACAGTTTTGATCGTAGATATTTGAAACTTCCTTTTTTTTGGATGCTATCACACTCGACAAAAGCCATCTTAGATGTTAAGGTTGTGTTTCATTTTCTACCCTTTTTTGGGTTTCTGCAATCATTCGAACAAATATGAACCAATATCAAAATTATTAATCCAAATTTTTCATTAAAGTTAAAAATCTTTTTTGTTGGGTTTACGGATAATGCGGGTTGAATTTGCCACAGTGGGGGTATGCTAGCACTCGAGTGCACACCTCTTGTTTTAAGTGACTCAGTAAACATTCAACGAGAAGACTTTCTCTTGACTAAATTGTAGATGAAGATGGATAACTCTAAAATCAAGTGGCTTTTTGTGTCAGATATTTGACAAACCGGCAAAATTTCATTGAACAAAATGTTGATAAGTAACAGGTTTTGGGCAATTTTATACTATAGTTGACTGCGGTTAGCATTATTTTTGGGCAATTACTCGATTCTGATAACTGAAGTGGAATTTCAAAATAAATTTGTTGTTGTTGGAATCTGATGATATGGGTACCATCAAATTGGATTGAGTACCTTTAACCTCTCAGTTATGTCTACGTGATTTGTAAGTAGGGATAAGATAGATTGATAAATACACGAAATTGCGATCTACAACTATAGATACTCCACGAAATGTTTGCCAAAGTCATACCAATTTTCCATATGATTTCAATTTTTTGCAGATAAATTAGACATACAGGTACATGTACACTCTTTATTGTTCTATACAGAAACAAAATTGGGACCAGACTTGAATAAACTCTATAACTTTAGTGAGTATTTCTGGGGCATACCAAATATGTCATAAGCCCAGCTTCCAATTTATAAGCGAAATAAAGATCAGAAGCGCCCCAAGGGTGCGCGTTGTGTTTATTACGATTATAAATCGGATGCAGTGCTTATAACATATTTATAACACTCAGTCAGTCCGAGAATTTTACAATCAGAGATGAGTTTCTCTTACCAATTAAATATGTGATCAGTCTTACGGGTCCGGTGAATACCAATCAATACTCCATAGTCTCCAGCTTCAGTGATATATTCATCTGGATTATATTTATATGTATTTGTGCAGAATCATGACATTTCAATTTACTTTTGTGTTAATCTTGGAATAATTAAAGAGCACACTACCCTTCTCTTCTTTTGTGCATTATTCCTATGCATCAGAATTATTTATTTCATACATTCGAAGCCGGATTTATAATATCACACGCAGCACTTTCGACCAATGTAGGTTATCCAATGGGGTCCGGCTACCGACCTTTGTTTACTTTATTTAATATCTGTTAGTCCTTGTCCTTATCTTCGCTGTAAAATGGTCTGTCATTGATTACACTATACTGATTTAATTATTAATATATTTGGCATGATGTGTCACCCTTGTCTTCCACATCGCTACATCCCTGCATGTATTTGCTTGTTGTGAGAAAACATGGTACCATAGCCCTTATTAGTAATGGTGAGGACAACTCATTTGTTTGAATGATCGGGGTTGTATAATTGGTCAATCAAGGAGTGTGCCACAAATACAATGGAAAGGTGTATTGTAATCACGGCAGACCGTTTGATAGAACAGGTGATGACTTACATATCTTTACGGTAAATAAAGGCAGACCGTTTGATAGAACAGGTGATGACTTAAAGATCTTTACAGTAAATAAAGGTCGGTCACCAGACCTTATTAGATAACTGCCATTGGTCGAGGGCTGATTGGCATGTTATAAATATGAATAATTTTTCCATCCCACATCCCAGGTCATGATGGATAATATTAATTATCTTCTTTTCGTATTTTTTATGACAGAATTTACATCCAGAGAGGTCATCCAGCTCATCAGCACTCAATGAGATCTTACAAACTTCCAGCACATTGTTGTTAGATAAAACCTCCCAGCCATCTGATGACAAGATGTGTGTAGAAAGCACATGTAGTATCATAACTGATGGTCAGTATACTATTTTCTTCTATGTCAATAAAAAAACATTTCTTCTTCAAAAACTATATTCCTTCCATTTAATCTCCAGACCACCCATGTCATTGCCTTTTTATTTTATTTTTTTTATAAAAAACGCAACCCACTTTTTCCTACTTTTCCTATTTGGTAGACAATCTTTGCAATCTCAAATGCTCGTCTATTTCCGTAGCCAAAAATCGACTCTCATACTTATAGGAACCATATCTGCCGAACTACGTCAAGTCACATGACAGGTCATGTGATAATTTTTCCTGCTGTATTCAATTTTAATGTACACAATGCACAAAAAAGACTCACACAAACTGTTGTTTTATATGTCTAATATTTATTAGCTCCATTTAAATTTTAGTTCGCGTAATTTGAAACAATCTGCATTAAGTGGCATATCTGGTCTATATCCTTGCACCAATATCTCCTATAGGGATAAGAGGTATATTTATAGATAAATGCCAGAGATGTTGAGATTGACGATCTTTGGTGTCAGAAGTGCCACATATTGGCGAATTATTGATACGGAGACTTATTTTAATCTGCAGATTGTAAAGGCTGGTAGTTTGGTAGAATATAAATGTGTGACAAAACTGTGGTGTTCTGCCTCCAATAATAAATATGGTCTCTGATTGCTCAGAAAGCCACGTTTTAAATCCAGTGTTTACATCTTGAGCCGCCAACACAAGGGAAAGAAAGCGAACCTTTCCATTGTTTCTCGCTGGACTGCTTCTTGACATCATTTACATTGAACAATGTTATGGAGATACAATAGATTTCAATATTTTGTGATGGGACTATCAGCAGAACATATACATTATTGTGTTGATTGACAGTAACCTTGTGTGACATTGACGTCTTGGGGCCTATGTTCAACGAGAACGATTTTGTTGAACATACAGTTTGAGCAGTCAGTGTCACACCTTCAATCTACCACAATAACTAATAATAATACTACAGTAATGCCCTAAATAATCGACTCCTTAACCACAGCAGAATTATGGATATTTTTTCAGGATTTAGTTGGAAATATGGCTTGTTGCCATTCATCGGAAAGCTCTGACAGTCACAGAGCTTTCCGGTGAATGGCTACAAGTAGAACCCGAAGCCACGACAAATAATTTTCGCGGCCCGCTCAACCAATTTCGTGGCTGATTAGCTTGCTTAGCCGGCTCCGTCGCGACGTTCGGGGCTGATGAAATATGGTGGCTCAGCCGGCTGAGACGTTATCAGTCAGCGTAGTTTCATTACCGAAATGTTCCTAATCCCCGGTTATAGACCCCGTTAGTTTTAGCGCTTGTGGTGAACCCGTAGAATTCCAGACCACACGTAATCTTTTGATGTTGGGCTTTTCCATTATGGCGAAAATACACGAAGGACTGGCATGGATATACTATGTAGTTTCCCATCTAATCGGTATAAGTTACATTGGGACTTCTGTCGACTTCAGACTGCTATCATCACTGGCATCTTGCGATATATGCATGCATCATTGAATGATGAATCCGATAGTAATTATATATAATATTTCAAACTATTTTCTATTCTCTTCTACAGGTTAATATGTCCATATATTGACAAATGCCAGCGATGTCTGAGACTGGGTCGTGTCGATATAAACATATTATACTTTAACCCTTTCAATACCGAATGGATGCGCCCATTCAGTTATATGAAAGCATGCATTTGGGAATGTCTATTCCACATTAAGGGGCCCGGTGTTCTGATCATATAACAACCATTCCGTGTCCATGTGAGTATGCCAATATTAGGCAATGCGGTTTAGTTCTTTGCGATTCACAGTACAGTTGTGCTTGAAATATAAGCCCTTGCACACGGCTCAGCCATTTTACAATTCCAGCGGCAGAGATTATTTCATGTGGCTGGCGTTAGAGATAATATGGCTGGCGACGGCTTGTGCCCAATATGGCTGGCGGCGTGCGATGGCGGCTTTGGGCTCTAGCAACAAGCCATATTTCCGACTAAATCCTGAAAAATTACCCATAATTCTGCTGTGATTAAGGAGTCGATTATTTAGGGCATTACTGTATACTATGCTATTACCCTTTCTTTACTAAATACTCATTGACGTGTAGTTACTTTAGGACATGTTCAGATAATAAGTTCAACAAATGGCCATTGTTGAACTTATTATCTAAACATATCCCACCAATGTATATGAATTCGTCTACTCATCTAATTTTATGACCCTGGCTCTTCTAATTAATGATTGTAAATAAAACTAATACATAAAGAGTATTGCGTGATATGACCAATCGATCATTACATATACATATATAGGTTAAACTTGCATGGTCACTCATCCGTACGCTCCCTTGATATCGAAGTCATTTCCAAATGATCCTATACATAAAATTGTATATTTTATAATTGACCACAGTTATTCTATATAATATACCAACGTCCACACAGCTTCCAAGCAGAGCAGAGTGTTATTTTAATGACTAATTGGGGTGGGCAGTAAGACAGCCAATTCATGGATATGCCCTCTCCAGACAAGGAGCACTCAGCCCATCTGGTGGATAGTTATCCCAGATGGGTTAGCATAGATTTTGTTGTTTTTTCTCTTTTAATTTGTATGAACCTTATTATTTTCACTATTATTTGTGCATATTTAGTTGCTCTTTGTCAATAAATTATCTCTCTCTCTCTCTCTCTCTCTCTTTTCATATGTCTGCCATCTGCTCATTCTTTCTGAACAGCCCCCCAAATGAACAATAGACTATCCCAATATATACTTAATTTTATAACTGGCTGGGAGAATCCATTTAGTAATGAAGGGGTTAACCCTTCCATGACTGGAGCTTCCTGAAATTTTGCAAAAACCCTGTGCCAATGCATTTTCTTATATTTGCGAGTCTCCCATAGGCAGCCTAGCATATATAAGAGAATGGATTGGCCTAATAATATTTACCTTGACCTTGTAAGCCATTGCATTTTCTTATATATGCGAGGCTCCCTATGGGAGACTCGCATATATAAGAGAATGCAATGGCACAGGATCTTTAATTCTGCACCAGCGCAGCTCCCATCATGAAAGGGTTAAAATGCCAGGGCGGAATGTAGTAACATATCTCTTCAGACGCAATTTTTCTTGCAGGCAAGACAACAGTTTCTGAAGATTACACCCTTGTTATATCGTCAGCCAAGAATCATTTGTGTGACAGATGCCGTCGGAAAACAGCACCGAAGCAAGGAACATTGTGCAATAGATGTCTCGGTGTGCATGCAAATGAATGGGCCTGAATAATGCTCTCAAACATTTGCTATTAAAAATTAAATCATAATGTATAGTTTTTACTGTCAAACATCATTGGGTTTGCAAGCTGTATGAAACCATAGAAATTCATACAAAAGGCTTGTCAATTAGTCCCACTCCCAGCACAGAAAACAACAATGTATAACATAATTAGCCCCTAAACCCGGCCTCATATTTTTTAGTAAGGCACACATGTATATCTCCATCAAGGATATCTTGAACACTGAACTATTGGGTTATCCTTCATGCTTAGCAGAAAAGTTTATGTAAAAATGGTATGAAATCCCAATGGTACTGTAATTCTCGTGCACTTGTCAACTGGGGAGTGACTTGGTGTCTTTCGCAAGCATAGTCTGCTTATCTGCCTGGTGGCCTCCTCCTTTTCAAGAATTCTAATTTTATCCAATAGTTCAGTCTCCAAGATATCTTTGACGGAGATATAATATTTTCGTAAAGTGATGTGAAACACTCCGGTGGGGTAATCAAATAGAAATGGAGAACAATCTTGCTCAAAGTAATTATTTTTACAAATATTAATCCAAATTTCCAGCACACACACACCATCATTCTTATATATTAGTTAAATGCAATGACTTTCGATTCTGAAATCATTTACTTCAGTTTATCGCCGATTGTTGCATCCCAAATTGAGATGTAAATATTTACAAAATTATGCGTAGTTCAGACGATATCTATGGAGTGGTATGGTCGATTTCTTTGAGATTTTAGGATTATGGTAGTCGAATGCTATATTCCCCCAGTTGACATAGCGCCTGAATACTAACTTATCAGTTTCACGCACCGAACATGTCCATAATATGTCTTTAACCAAAATATGTATCTTGGACACTGAAGTCGGGGCCCTCCCAGTTGGAACCAACATCCCGCCCCGAGCACTCGGCCAACCGCATCGAACACAGACGATGAGAAAAAGAAAGAATTGGCTTACCTCAAGATCCTTAATAGACCACAAGGTTGGTCAGGTCACTCCCCGGTTGACGAGTGCGTGAGAATTACCGTACCATAGGTATTACATACCATTTTTAAGTAAACTTACTGTGGAGCACGAAGGATAACCCAATAGTTCAGTGTCCAAGATACTTATTAGGAGATGCATATTTTGGTTAAGAAAATATTATCGGCATGCGCAGTGACTTAAGAGCTTAGTGCAATGATGACCATGTCAATGCCGGAACTTTATTATTATGTTAATTAGAATATCATTATGATATTCAATTTGTGTTGGGTTATTTAGTGTTGACCGTGAGATTAACATGGGTGACAAGGGTGGTTGAACAATTTTGTCAACATGAAAAGACACATTTACAATAAAACTATATTTTTTCTTGAAAGTGTCTTTACTTTCTCTTTGGTTGTGATAAGGAAATCAATATTAATTTTTGTTTAAAGGGGGACTGTACACTAAATCCTTTTAAGCTATATATAAAATATAAACATTAAAGATACGGATGACATTTGCTGTGGGTATTGCTATTTTAATAGTCACATCAGCTAAAACCGCCATAAACAGAAAGAATATTATATAATAGACAGATTTTGCTCTTATACCAATCATAAATATCGCGTACATTTCATGTTATTGTCACGTTTGTTCGCTTTGTTATGTAAACAGATATCAAAATCGTTACAGAACCATTTGTTTATAGAACAAACACTTGGAACTACCAGATCTTCCAACGAAATTGTTCCATTGTGCTGTGGAAGGCGAAGATCAAATTATTGGCACCATCAACAATCACATTAAAATTACACCAAATTTAATTTTAAAGTGATGTGAAACACTCCGGTAGGGTGATCAAATAGAAATTGAGAATAATCTTGCTCGAAGTGGTTATTTGTTACGAATGTTAATCCAAATTGACGACACCCACCGTCATTCTTATATATTAATTAAATGCAATGACTCTCGATGGCGAAATAATTTGTGTTAGATAATTGCCGAAAGTTGCATCCCGAATCGAGATGTAAATATTTACAATTGGGCGTAGTTCAGACGATGTTTTCTATGGAGTGGTATGGTCAATTTCATTGAAATTGTTGGCGATGTTAGTAGAATGCTACATTCCCCAGGTTGGCATAGCGCCTGAGTACTAACTTATCAATTTCATGCATCCAAACAAGTCCATAATATGCCATTAATCGACCCATTCTACTCGCTGTCAGTTCAAAATCCAGCTTATCCATGTTACTTCATGATTGGGATATGATCAGATGGAATATAATATAATTGTTCTTGTAAAGAGCTGAATATTTTTCAATCCAGTTAGTATTTTCTCCTAACCTATGGAAATTATGTCACACACCAAATAAGGAATTTACAATGATAGTATTTTAAGTTGTGGATGCATCAAATTAGGCATTTTACAACCGACGTAGAATGCACGCAAATCTAAATAAGGAAATGATATCATGACTCCGCTTATTAACAATTCACCCAGATTCACTGTGTTTTTGCGATAAACTAAACAACACTCGACCTGCATTTTCTCTGACACAAAGCCTGTTTTGTGAATAATATCGCATCCATTATCATCATTATGCTATACTTTTCTTGAGGAAATTATCATAATTTGATAAATGTTATTTCTAAATTATAAACTACAACGAAGGCCGCCGTCCCTTTAAGTGTAGCAAATAAAGTTGGCCTGTCTCTTCCCAGAAAGTTTTATATACTTTCCGGGGGTTTAAAATAATAGATATGAATCGAGAAACCTACTGGAAAAGATTCTATCAATTAATAAACATTTTATTTAGAATTTATTATCACATCAGCAGGTAAAGCACACAATAATATTTGGGTTATATGTGAAAAATCAACTTTTTACCAAATTTGGTTTGCCATTTTGGAAGTCATCTTGAGTAATTTGGTCTATCTACCTTAAGATAGATCAAAACCATAATATCTTTCATACCAAAGGTAGTTACATTTTTAATTGAAAAATGGTCCAAACCTGAATTTTTTTTTTTTCTTCTGATATTTATGCCAAGTTTGTGAAATTGTGAGAGAAAAATCCAATATTTCTGGTAATGTTAGTGGTAATACTAGTAACAATTAACCAAGGTGCATCAGATATGTTAGTATTCAGTGTATTGAAGGCAGAATATCCAATTGTATTCATCAACCCTAAATTGTAAGCAATTACAGGGAACGCTGGGGAAATATCTACCATTTTCCATATTTTGGTGCCCATTTTGAGCCAAAGTAACAATTTTGGTTCCAATGAGTTGGAATATTCATGGGTAATGGTATGCCTCACTAACAATAACTTACATTACACAGTTCTGCTCATTTCTTGTTGAAATATGACAAGAATCACAGTTGTGATGTTTTATGAAATTTTATACCACGTTCTGTAAAATCGAATTTTTGAGGGATCAGAAGGGTCTGGGACCCCAAGAATTGCATATTTCATTGCTTCAATGATCAGTTAACATATAAAATAAAGTCAAAATTATTCTCACTAGTTCCAAACAGCAGAAACTGATATAGAAGATATTAGTGAAAAAAATCACATATTCCACTTCCGGCGGCCATTTTGGTGCCCATCTTGGACTAGAAGTTCCAATTTTGACATATAAAGGTGGCATTATGTCTTAGCTTCATAAAAATATACACATTTGTATACATTTGACAGGATTTTCTCGCTATAATTTGCATCAACCTGACTTTGTGCCTATTCTGAAAAATGGCGGCCATGATGGACGCTATATATCTTGTCTGGTGTCTGCATGGCCAATTTTTTTTCGTATTAACATCGCTTAAAAGTTGAAGGACATATAATAAGGAAGAAACTGAGTGGGGTGAAGATGAGTCCTGGAGGGTGCAGGAGTGCCATATCATCTCCGCATTATTTAATCCATTCATTTGTGAATATAGTTATAGGCCATTGGAGTGGAAAATGCATCAGTGTGGGACAGTGCCAACATTTGATCTCTGTGACCATAGCTCATGGTTTAAAGTGATGTGAAACACCCCGGTAGGATGATCAAATAGAAATAGAGAATAATGTTGTTCAAAGTCGTTATTTTAAAAACTATTTATAATAACCAAATCGACAACACACATCGTCATTCTTATATATTAATTCAATGCAGTGACCCTCGATGGCGAAATCGTTTTCGTTTGTTTATCGCCGATATATGCGTCCCGAATCGAGTACTAAATATTTAGAATTGAGCGTAGTCAGACGATGTTTTCTATGGTTTTCTATATACGGTCGATTTGTTTCATATATCCGGCGATGTTTGTAAAATGTTATATTCCTCCAGTTTGCAATAGCGCCTGAATACTAAATTATCAGTTCCACGCACCCGAACAAGACTGTACACACTATGTCTTTAATTATCTTCAGTATGATCGTGAGGCAGCATTGGGGACAATATTTACATGCATGCAACTGGTTTTGTCGTTTTTTTTTTCTTCAAGTGATGACCATTAGAAAATCAATAATCACCAGCGAAATTTTATAAAATTTTATACGCGTGGCGTGGTGCGCTTGTAAAATTGATTACTTATTGGAATGTGAGGGTTAATTTTAAAACCAACAATGAACATCTATACGAAGCCTTTCCATAATGTCACGATATGGCCACTCCAAAAGTCTCCAATTAACTAAAACATACTCAGAGACATGTCATCGGGGATGCCGAAGAACAATTGCAGTGGACTCAACTATAGGAAAGGGATTTCCCCGAAAATGCAAATGAGCGTGACCGTGGTGACGTACATATATACTTGGCATTTGTACACGCAGAGAGTGCATGATCGAAGTACTCGCAGGTCCCCATGCAAATACAAGAAAACCATAATCAGAAATGGTAACGCCCTCAAGATCATATTATTAGCCATAAATATAAATTATAATATAAAATATATTGGTTACATGAATTCACCGCCTAGTCGGATTCCTTATGTCATTTTGCATTTTTGGTTTGTTAAAAGCGATCTGAAAACGGATTCTGTATGCCTAGTATGTGTATTTTCAGGATTGACTTGTTTCCATTCTTGAATTTTGGCGGGTCGGCCTAAATCGGGGTCAACATAATTTAGAGAGCGTTTCGCATTTACAGAAAACGATAGATGGTGCCATCTGGAGTATGGTGATCAGTGCGATTTGAAACTTCTCCAAATTACTAGATATGACGGTTAAATGTATTTTTGAAAATTTTGATGTGATCGCTTCTTTCTTGATGGCTACAGTTGTGATCAAAATTTAACACTGAGCCCTATGGAGATTCTATTACTTTGGATAAATGGCGCCATTTTGCGTATGATGATATGCGCGTACTGTTATTCCTAAAAAATACTAACGATGAAACACAGACGTTGTTTTAAAAAGAACGGATGTGATCAGATGATTCTTGCTGGCTACAGTTGCGATCAAAATTTAACACTTAACCCTATGGAGAATTTCGTGTTATGCTCAAACGTTGATTGTAATATCACTTATTGGCAATCGTGCGCAACTATATATGTAGACTAACACTCGTGTTTGACCCACTGTAACTATCCATGATTTAATAGATGCAATATATGATATAGTTATGCCTCAAGATACAGCAATTGGCAAAAGTAAGTGTCGAATGGTTTTGTAATTTCGATAATATGCAGCCTGTTGAATCAAACGAAAATATTCACAACAAGACTGTTCACGATGTGATTACATATTATATTATTGTTTTATTTTATACTTGTCTGTCTTGTTGTCCACTAACACCAATTGAACATAACCAATACCATCCGACTATATAGACACTATCTAATTTACGGGAAAATACCATGGCCCAGAGTGTTGATCGGTTCAAAGTATATTATTGGGGGGAGTCGATGGTTTGTTCACAACAGATGGAATCATGATACATTATGAAGAATGATGGAAGGGTCCCCTCAACTATGTTCTTCGACACAGTATTGTCCCCGCACTGTGCCATAAGACCAAGCACATAATGCACATATATCTTCTTATGAGTAAATGATCTCTTAGAACGTGTCCAGAGATGTCTTGCCTATTTATACTGACAATTTATTTTTATTCTTGTGGCAAAGGATTTGAGGGAGTGATTTGTTATGTTGACTAAGATGTTAATTTAGTATGTGAAACATGTACATGTATACCGGGGGATGTATTGAGTGGACGGAGAAAGTGTTCTCTTTATCATCAGATGAACATAATTTAAACTCCCAATTTAAACCCGACTAGGAATTATAGAACAACCATCTATATATGCCCAGCAATATTTAGACAATACCACCTGATCAATACCACCAATATCCACATGTATGGCTAAACATATCATTGGCATAGATGAGTTGTAGTTGTTACATTGATGCTGGTCGGGTTTCTCCAAACAGAATGATCCATAAGCTAAGGTGGCTGGTTTAGGACATGGGAATTTTTTTTTATTTTGTGGCCACGAAATACTAAATACTAATTCGTGGGCCAAGAAATAACTAATTTGGTGGCCACGAAATACTAATTCGTGGCCAAGAAATAACTGGTTTGGCCTTTGCATATATCCAGATACCTTTACGGCGACTGGTTACACTGGTTGATGTTTTAGAAACAATGCGTACGATCGCAGAGAAGCTACTATAAGCCCCTTATGGCGTGGGACCCGGGCTCCATGGTGATATGAACGTCCGATATAGCCCAGAGAGAACGGGGAAACACGGGTCAGTTGGCTCCAAGACAAACTGAATATTCATTAGTTTTTACCACAAGGGATCGAATGGGAATGACAGTTCTCTCGGCATAATGGCCGATTTAAGTCAAATAAGGTGTTTTGTAGGGTGGGCCCAACACAAACTTATAAATATTCCAAAATGTCGCCGCTCAGAAGGGGTCAAATAGGGTACACATTATTTCTCGGCCACTTGACCAATATAGATCAAATAAAGGGTGTTGTACAGTGGCTCGCAAAGCAAGCTAATTTCACACATTCAGCCCACTCGAGCGAAAATGATAACTGATCAGAGGGATCCGTATATGGTACCAAGCAATCCCCCCCCCCATTTTTAGGTCGAATACAGTGTTTTGTAGGGTGACACCTGAGACAAACTAAATATTCACCCGCTATCACCATTCCCGATCCAAAATGGCCACCCAGATGGGTTCAAATATGGCACCTATACAATTTTCGGCCCCTTAACCGTTTGATGTGGTATAATTGGTGTTGTAGATATACTGAATGTCGTGGTGCCCTATGTGACCCACCCCCAGGATGGCGGCAACTTTGGATCGAGTTGGTGAAAGGGGTGATTACTTAATTTGTTTTACGGGCCACCCTACAACACCCTTTATCTCAAATCGACGTGGATCATGCCTAGATGGTGGACAACTACAACCAGATCATCTCTATCCGCTTCCATTACAACAATGGGACTGACGATCGTATATCACAATTAGTTATTTCGTGGCCACGAATTAGTTATTTCGTGGTCACGAATTAGTTATTTCGTGGCTACGAATTAGTATTTCGTGGCCATGAAATAAAAAAAAATATTCCCATGTCCTAAACCAGCCACCATAATAAGCACCATAGCTTGGCATGAAAATATAAAAAATTATACATGACCCAGCATGACCGAACAATTTTAACAAGCAGTGACTGAAACCTACATAAATATGACTCGCATATTTGTTAGCACACCACTCCGTATTATGGGGTACTTCGTCTTGGCAATAAACATTAATTTTGTCAATTGATAAAAAACACAATCAATCAATTTTACAACGACATCCTGAAACTTTAGTCTTGATAAACATTACATTTGTAGAATAGTGGACATTATCACTGAAGCACGTGATTGTGATGTATATGATTGATGTGAACCACACTTTTATCAACTACTGTATCTGGTGGCCTGACTATATTGCAAGTTAATTTTGTAAAATCACATGTAGTTACCATAGGTTACATGTAAGAGCCATGCATATATGCACCACTGTGAACATTTGAGTAAATTGTCAAACTCTCTATAGGGTTCAACGTTCGTTTTGTTCGCAACTGTAGCACTGTACCTGTGGAGACTTATCTGACGACATCATTCTCAAAAATACATTTCTAGTCATACTTGACATATGTGCATAATTTCAACTCGTACAATTCATGAAAAGGCTAATCGTGTTAGTTAATATCTGTATAATCAGGAAACGCTCTTTATATTTTTTTAACCGTCCACACAATTTGTTTCCACTAACATGTCAGACTGGAAACAAGTAGACTCTGAAAGAAGTAGACCACCATATTTGATACTTTGTTAATTTCAACTTGCACAGTCCACCAGAAGGTTAGTTATGAGGATTAATATTTTGCATAATAAGCAAACGCTCTTTAAATTCTTAAAACAGTCCAAAAACATTTTTTTCCAATAAAATTTTAACTGGACACAGGTAAACTCTAAAAGTAGACACGCTATTGATAAAAAAAAACGTTTGCATGTCGTCTTTGACAATCCTAAATTGCGCGACCGTTGTTTTCGACCAAAGGAATCTGACTTGTGAAATCAGCGAGGGTGGGGGTAGGGTTAGCTTTTCTGCGATATCTTTACGAAAATTCGAAGTATCGAAGTTTTGTTTGTGGCATATGATCAAGATATCCTTGTAGATTGTTCATGTTCGTCCATATGTGATGTAGCTGATTTTAAGAATATACAATACCTTAATATTTGGGAAAGAAAATTGAAAATGCAGTCATAAATACAATTCATCTGATGATTTTATGATACAATTCCACATTAAGATATGTAATTAAGTAATTTGTGGCAAGATCTCTCCATGTTTTTCGATTTCCAAGAAGAAAGAAAGCCACTTACCGAACTTGCTATGTGTAATAGCATGTTTTATTACCAGGTGGATGGGGGAAAAATAGAGGGGTACACAAACAAAAGCCTCACACAAACCTGTTTCCACTAAAATATCAAGCTGGAAACAGGTAGATTCTGAAAATAGACACATTGGTGGTATAGAAACTGTTCTCATATCGCTTTTAACATTCCGAAAACGCACGACCATTTTTTTCGACATAAGGAATCAGACTAGCCTCAGAATTCCGTTAAAACAACTAATCCTTCGAATTATTACAAACAACTACGGCTTATTACTGCAGGTTTCTCATTCACCACACCAGAAAGCTTCTAAACGCGGATACAAAATCGGAGGTATTGTGTTCCCGCCAAGAGTGCATGGTCCAGCCATTGTTCATACCTAAAAATCGAAAGCAATTAACGCGGTCATAATTGTTACATACTGCAACTATAAGACATCCAGCGGATGTAAACACACCCCGCGAAAACCCGAAATGTGTTGTCCTGCGTGAAATCTCATCGCCATAGCTTCCTCATGAGCTTCCTACAATATCCACAAACAAGATCATATATTATATATACCCATGATTTTAAATTTTTAATTATAGAATATAAAATATATTGGTTTCGCGAATGACCAACTCAGAATTCCGTTAAAATAACAATAACAACCAGCACCTAATTAACGAACCGGCGGCCAACTCGGCCGTCTTCGACCACAACCATCAGTGGGCTGCAGAACGAAAAATATCTATAAAAGTTGAAATATAAGATTTACAAATTATATTTTAAATTTCTTTTATTGTTATTGACATAGCTTGTCACAAACCAAAAATCAACATTATTGACATAATAATGTAAAGGACAATAAACGAAATCGAAATTCCCAACTACACCTTTTACCGGTGACCGGCCTCCTGATCGCGCAGTTCGACTTTTAAATAAACCGGAAAAAACAATTTTCTATTTATAAAAGTCCCGTGGGATCGGCCCACATGTTTCTAATATTTGGCCACCAGTATACACGCTGGCGTGCTAATGATTAGGCCTAATTGTTCCTGGGTGGGGGTCAAATTTTTTTCTGGTGATATGTGGAAGTACCCCCGCCCCCCCCCCGAACATGTATGGTTGTATGTGATAACTATTTATGCCATGCATATATCACCCCGGGCGGGGATGCACGTGTACATTTTTGTGCATGCGATTGGGAGTGTTCGATGGAGTATATGATCTCTTAAGATAGCGACGATAACATTTCACGATCTGGATCATGTCGATAGATTACTATTTTCGCACCACAATTACGTTGGGTCGATCACGCCTTACTTTTTGAAAATCAGGCGATCGGCATCTCACGACATGCATATCTATATAGAAGTATAGCCTAGTATAAACATGATAATATATACATGACCGTGTAACCGAACCTCCAACTTAAAAAAAATACGCACGTTTTTTCATTACTTTACTAAACGCCAGTGAACGGTCATCGTGTCGAAGACAGAAGGTTTGTACGTTACACTTTGTTCGTATATATATTATATATATATATTTGTTTTCCTAACAGTATAGTTGGAAAGTTGAGAGTTGGAAAATTCCAACTAAATTTCCCAAAGTTGCAGGGGGTGTCGTATGAAATTTGAAGTTGACGCCCAGCGGATACCCTCTATAGCGACGTTCCTGTCGGCGGGGACAATATAGCCTCATTCTGAACTCCTCGACCTGTGAACTCTGGGGCCAAGGGAACGGTGACGGAATCTGACGAGGTTTGCCGAATGAATATGGCCTATCACAAACATTGGAGAAAACAGAATTCTGAATACATTTGTCTGTCGTACAATGTACAAATTTTACGCATAGTTCCGTTGCGTTTGTTCTTGGGTCAAAGACGGATATTTTTGCGAAAGTAATACGAACAAATTCTATCGGCTGGTGGGTTTTCGTGCATGTGTAAATGTGTTTTATGCAAGCAAATAATTCAGCGATTAGAAATTGGTCTAAGACTCGAAATGTTCTCTCGGGAACACGCAGATATCGAATGATGACCACACAATTTATATGCATATTCAGAGTACATTTCACGAGTACAGCTCAGACAAAAGAAATATCAATTGTCCCCGGTCGTAAATTCTACGGTGCACCAAAACGTCAACACTTCCGTTTTTTTTTACTTCAATCATTTGCGTGTACTTTTTGAGTGAAGGGACTTGACTAAGATGGCTGGATTTATTTACTGGGGACCACTATGGAAATAAGAGGGATTTTTTGGTCCTTCTTTAAGTGTTATCCCTGCAGGCAGTGATGGGGTAATTGTAATTTGTAATTGTAATTGATTGTAATTAATTACATTTTTTCAAGTAATTGCATGTAATTGGTAATTGAGTTTATTCTCAATTACATGTAATTGCAATTGTAATTGGTTAGGATGTAATTGTAATTGTAATTAAGGTTTAATTTCAATTACTTCAAAATCACAGGTACTTGTTTCTTCTCAAAGTTCTCTTTCATGATTCATCCAATGGTTTCTTCAAATGTTTTTTTTCCAAAATTTCAAAGTGTAAGACTGGTGTCTGGCTATCACTATGTTGTCACAACACTGAGTTTTTATCCACTGTGTCTCAATGGTGAATTCTGTTGATACCTCCTGTTTGTTTGCTTAAGCATTGGTTAAACTTTGAGGTAGAAGGCTTGTTTTGATAAATACAATGAGAAACCAACTTCAAATAATAGACAATAGATCACTATAATATATCACTCTTATGATAATGTTTCATTATCTCCATCTGATATGGTATATATGCTATGGTAGAAATTCATACCAACCATTGCTAATGCTATCAACATGTCTACAAAACATCTGGCAGCATTTTAATTTGCAGAAAGACACATCGTGTCCCGTGAAAGCGAAGTGCAAACTTTGCCCAACTACAATATCCAGTTCCAAAAAAGTTACCTCCAATTTTGTGACACATCTGAAGGTAAGTTTCCATTTCTATGTATTAGTTTTGTTTAATTCCATTGACATATAACTTCAGTTATATGGTGGTATTGGTAATTTAATTTATTTTTGTAATTCTTTTTCACCATTTGTACCACGATTGTGGTTTATGTGAATAAACAATTTTATTTTATTTTATTTGGTATATGCATTGTATCTTGTCCCTTCTAATTTGCAACTGAATGACAAAGTGCGGACAAATATCTGCCTCAGTAATCCCCCAATTAGCACTGTCTAGTGGAGGCATTGTGTTACCAATAAGCTGGTGGCCACAAAGGCTAATTAAGATTATGACTCTAATTAACAATCAGAGTGTTGATTATCTCATTGTCCTTTACAATTGGCCTGGCTGTGTGTCTGACTTACTGAGATAGACTTATTCCCTTAATAATTAAATGATGGATACATGTGTGTTACTAAAATACTCTATTATTTTCATTTTATAGCGAAAGCATCAAGATGTCTATGAATCAACAGTCACACAAGCAACATCAGCAAGTGATCAACAACCTACTAGGATCTATCAGTATGCAAAAACATCGGTCAAGAATGCCAAAGCATTGAAGATAGTTAGCAAAGTTCATAAATGTCTGATATCATTCCAATTTTTAGAAGATCAACCCCGACTACAAGCTGCCAATGCAACACGCTGGAATTGCCAGATATAAATCATGATTCGCTCAGTTCTACGAACACCTATACTGGACTCAGTACATTGGCTGCTCTGCACCAAGTGTGCTTCACCATGTATCTCATCTTGCTTGTATTAAATTTATGTTTTGTTCTCAAATAAAGTTTATATAAATAAAAAGAGTTCCTACATCAATTATGTGCTGAAATGTAATTGTAATTGAATTACATTTCAAAGTAAGGCCAAATAAAAAAGATAATATGTTTCCGATAACGGAGAGAAAAAATTAGGGTAGGTAGGTAGGGAAATGTTTTTTTTATATTATTTTTTGATATTTTTTTCCAGCTTCAGAAATATTGAACTACCTCGACCGAAATGACATAAAATGCCTACTTGTGTTGTAGGGAAAGTATTACTTGTGGAAATATACATTAACATTGAACAAGATATCAAACTTGCTGTTATTCTTAATAGTGTGTTTCAGTATTCACATACTGATTTTGGCCATAAACTCAGAGGGATGGGGCTTCATATTCTCCGACTGTCCGAAAATATTATAGAACCTATATATTTGAATTGTTCATATGGGATATTCTGCCTGATTGTTGAAGATGTCAGTTGGGCTGAAGGGGGTCACTCACCAAATAAAAGTGCTGAATGGGTATTTTACGGTACACAGGTTTTGAAAATCTGCTGAAGGGTACACAGGGTTTGTGATCAGCACTAATGCAGTTACTTTAAGTGTGTTCCCGAAAGTCTGGCAGCCACCAGCAGTTCGTCTTCAGTTAATTTTAATTTTAAATTTCCTTGCAACCTATACAAAGATCCGCTAACAGAAATCATGACAAGACACGAATATACTGTTCAGCACATTTTCAAAACCTGTGTAGCATTAGTTGGTGTCAATTATAAAAGCAAGTTTATCAAAACAAAACATTTATTTTGAACAAAATAATATATTAAAGGGGTACTGTACCCTGAATCCGGTTATTTGTAGGACTATCTCCTTGTATACTCAACAGAATATATGCAATAAATGAATGAATTTGAGGCATGTATTAATGCCAAATACACTTATGTGCTCTATGAATGGTGCAAACAACATGGTAAGTATATTGAAAATGAATTTATGACTCCAGTCATATAAATTACCATGTTGTTTGCATCGTTCTCATAGAACACATCAGTGTATTTGGCACTAATCCATGGCTCAAATGCATTAATTTGCTGCATATATTCTCTTGAGTATAAAAGGAGATGGTCCCATAATTGGCAGATTCAGTACCCCTTTAGATAGCACCCAGCATTTTTAAATGTGTGCAAAAGAAACATGGTGGGTGAAGCAATGAAGTGTACCAGTAAAATGTTGTTTGAATATTAAGTGTCAAACGAAATGGAAATGTACATTTCTCATGCTGTCAAGAAAATAATAAATGGGCATGCATGTTTATTTGGAACTCATGAATATGTTCCATAAGTCCCAAACAAGGCATAATGGTAAAGCAGGCATGAGATCCACTCTCTTGAAATTAAAATTGCAAGATTCATGCCTATCAATCCACAACCCATCACACACCTGTGGCTTTTGAGATAACTGTCACACTTCATGTCACTTATCACAGGCTTATGTTAGAAACCATGTGTTTTGCACCTAATGATTTATCAATATTTATGAGCATTGGCGGTAAAAAAAGTAAAAAAAAAAAAAAAAAAAATTTTTTTTTTTTTTTTTAGAAAATTAGAAAATTTTGACTTTTTCTCAAAATATCAATAAAAAGATTAGGGTCGGCGGGTTATTTTTAGGGTCGGTCGATGTACGGAAACATATTATCTTTTTTATTTGGCCTAATTATAATTGTAATTAATTACATTGTGAAATAGATGTAATGGGAATTGTAATTGTAATTGAAAAATGATGAAGTAATTGTAATTGTAATTAATTACATTCACAAGTAATTGCACCAAGCCTGCCTGCAGGTAATGATATATTTAATTATAGAGGCTGACCAGTATTAATAATAAAATTTATTAATATTAATACCACCGACTAACCATCTTAAAACTTTATTGGTTAAATCTTTTTTTGATTATATACATCTAGATAGTGAGCTCACAGAGATATGTAAATGTCGACCGCTTTTCCATCCAAAATTATTTATATGGCTATTTCAATATGTATACATTTGTCAACTGTGTATAAATTGTATAGATATATATCATTGCCATTAAAATTTCAAAAAAAAATGCTCTGTCGCTTAGGGGAGCGGGTGCTGGAAGTGCTGAAGAACTTTTTAAATGGACAAAGGGGTGGGGTGGATGGTGCTTAACCTTCAAAAGGCACTTTTCCCTATGCAAATTATGCATGTGCACAGGAGTCGGACATGTAATCATGCTCCCTGCTATCACCTCCCTGAACTTTCTGTATACATTTAGATTCAGGGATATCAAAAATGACAATTATGAGTCGGCGAGATCAGTCAATGGCAATCACATGCATCATTTGACTGTTTGGTAGCTGAAACTGCCTGAAAAGTTATCAATCTAAAGTTCAAAACCGACCTGAGTATATGGTGCCGGACTCAGGGACTGGCCTAGATGTTTCAAATAAGAGAAGCTAGTCACTTCTCCCTGTTTGGTTATTACGGAGAAGTGGACTGTTCTCAGATAGAAGTAACAATGGCTGAAGTTAAATACCCCCCCCCCCCCCACATCACATCACCCGTCTATGATCCAACACATATTATGCAACACAAGAGCACCATTATAATCAGTAAATATACTTTAGATATGCTGTTGGGATATATGCATACTGGTACATGTATATGAGAGAAGTCAAATCACATAAAGAACTTAATCTACAAACCAGTCACTTCTCCCTGGGACACAAAGAGGGAGAAGTAGCACATTTTAGGGAAAAGATGTTTCCCAAGTCATCCTCTAGGCTGGTCCCTGGCCGAACATTTGCAGAATGAGGTCCCCAGAGGGCTAGCATCACTATAATTCACCCTCTGGGGACCTAATTCTGCTTAGGCCTCATCTTCTCTGGAAAGTATCTTTATTATCAAATTAGGAAATTCTTCACAAAAATTCTTTTACTTTTTTAGTTTAGTTTCTCTATAAATGCATCCCCAATTTGACAGAGGACACAATGCATAATCAAGATGCCGAAATGGTGAACATCACAATATTCACCATCTGGGAACTCAAATCTGAGTCTACAGGTAGGTCTCCTATAGCAGATGAGGCCATGCTGAAGGTCCCCAGAGGATGAATTTGGTGATGCTAGCCAGCTGTTTGGGGTAAAGTCACTAATTTCACCCTCTGGGGACCTCATTGTACAAGTGTCCGACACCATATTCTCAGGCCTGGTTCTAAACCTCCTTATTTTCATGTATAGTAATGCTCTAATTAATCGACCTCTTTACCAAAGCAGAATTATGGGTAACTTTTCAGGATTTAGTCGGAAATATGGCTTGTTGCCATTCATCGGAAAGCTCTCGCCGAGAAATTTCCGATGAATGGCAACAAGCCATATTTCCGACTAAATCCTGAAAAGTTACCCATAATTCTGCTTTGGTTAAGAGGTCGATTAATTAGAGCATTACTGTATATAATGACTAATTATTGAATTTCCTTTCAGGGTAGTGAAGCATGCGAAACAATGGAGATTAACACAGAATTGTTTGGTGGATCATATGTCATTGCTGGAACAGTTTTAGTTCTATGGGGCTTTGCTCGCTTTGGCGTGTACAAATGGCGAATGTGCACAAGCAAAAGACAACTTACAGGAAAGACAATCATCATAACTGGAGCCAACACTGGCATAGGAAAAGCAGCTGCTGTCGACTTGTATAGGAGAGGGGCTCGTGTCATATTAGCATGCAGAAACAGAGAAAAAACTGCAAAGGCAGCACAGGATATCCGAACAGGAGGAGGCTCTGGTGATGTCGTTATAAAGGAACTTGATCTGTCATCCTTTCGCAGTATTAGGAAGTTCTGCTCAGAAATTCTTAAACAGGAGCCGCGGATAGATGTGCTTGTTAACAATGCTGGGGTGTTGGGGGTTCCACATAGAAAGACTGAAGATGGCTTTGAGGAACACTTTGGGGTGAATCATCTCGGACACTTTCTTATGACCAATATCCTTCTTGATCGCATAAAACAAACAGGAGGAAGCAGAATTGTAGTTGTTTCCTCGGCGATGTATAAATATGGAGAGATACGATTTGACGATATAAACTATGATAAGAATTATAACAGACGCTGGGCATACGCCAATAGCAAGCTTGCTAATATTTACTTTGCAAAAAGTCTAAATCGAAAACTTCAGGGAAGTGGAACTTCTGTTCATAGCCTTCACCCAGGTTTAGTGTTGACAGAAATATCAAGATACATTCTGCCTCATATTTTATCATATGTTTACCATTTCTTTGGGTTTTGTGTGTTTTTCCGTACTCCAGTTGAGGGAGCACAGGCAACAATTTATTGTGTGGTGTCCGAGGAACTTGATGACAAATCTGGTGATTATTATTTCAACTGTAAACAGGAACAGCTGAAGAAATTAGCTGAAGATAGCGGAGTCGCTGACAAACTATGGGAGCTGAGCGAGAGGCTTACTGGTTTGGATGGAACACAATGAGTTGGCTATCAGTAGATCATGCCATGAATCTCTACTCTGGCGAACGCCCATAGAGATCATATTCCACTAGTATAAAACCTTGGAATTTTTTTAAGTTTTGACAGGGAACCTTTTAAGTCAAAAACATAATGCGGGAATATATTTCTTAGTTATTATCTGTTCCTTAATATTGTACTTCACTGTAGATGAAGGTCCCAACTCAAAATTTCACAATTTAAATGACTTTGTGAGAGATTTTGCTTTGCGTCGTTTACAATTATGGAATTTCTCCTGGGTAATTAATTCAATGTTTATTGCGATATCGGCTCACATAAGTCACAGAAAAGCATCCGATATCAAGTTGGAACCTTCACCTGTAGTGAAATGCATTATTAAAGAACAAATAATAACAAAGAAATATATTCCTCCGTGTTATTTTTTCAACTTCATAATGTTCCCTGTCAAAACTATAAAAAGTTCCCAGGTTTTTATAATGGTGGAATATGATCTCTACGGGCGTTAGCCAGAGTAGTGATTCAATGAATTATCTAGGCTACAGTAATGCCCCAAGTAATCGACTCCTTTTAACCGCAGCAGAATTATGGGTAATTTTTCAGGATTTAGTCGGAAATATGGCTTGTTGCCATTCGAGAGCTTTCGATGAATGGCAACAAGCCATATTTCCGACTAAATCCTGAAAAATTACCCATAATTCTGCTGTGGTTAAGGAGTCGATTATTTAGGGCATTACTGCATCTGGTGTTATAATAGGATGTTAACTCCTTCTTTAAAAAAAAATAGACTGCACACTCCAAGCATATTTTTATGAAACTTATTTGTTTATCAGTTAGATTCTTAGTGTACCAAATCAAACTGAATAGAACTACAGTAATGCCCTAAATAATCGACTCCTTAACCACAGCAGAATTATGGGTAACTTTTCAGGATTTAGACGGAAATATGGCTTGTTGGTATTCAATGGAAAGCTGTGAGAGCTTTCCGATGAATGGCAACAAGCCATATTTCTGACAAATCCTGAAAAGTTACCCATAATTCTGCTGTGGTTAAGGAGTCGATTATTTAGGGCATTACTATAGATATATGTATTTGTATCAAGTTTAAATATATTCCAGGGAGATTAACAATTAAAAGCTTTAATAATACAATAAACAATAACAATTATAGCTTTAATTTTACAATAAATCCGCCCAGAAGTTTATGAGAACCACTATGCCCATGCGAATATGATGTCGTAACATCAAAAGGTGACGTTAGGGAATCCGGACCCAGACCATGTTACCCAGAGGGACAAAATACACCTCCATACCAAATTTTAGTGCGATCCGGCCATTAATTCCAGAGAAACCTGTTTGCCCATGCGCATATGACGTCAAAACGCGACGTCCGAGACGGGATCCAGACCATGTTACCCTGAGTGCTGAAATACATATTCTTGTCAAATTTCATCGCAATCTGGACAGCTATAAGGAACATACAGTAATGCTCTAAATAATCGACACCTTAACCACAGCAGAATTATTGGTAACTTTTCAGGATTTAGTCAGAAATATGGCTTGTTGCCATTCATCGGAAAGCTCTCAGTTAGAGCTTTCCGATGAATGGCAACAAGCCATATTTCGACCAAATCCTGAAAAGTTACCCTGTGGTGGTTCTGCTGTGGTTAAGGGGTCGATTATTTAGAGCATTACTGTACATAGAGAGAGTCAGAGACACACATTCGCATTTATAGATTAGATGGCCCTTATGACATAGACACTCAAGTTACACATAGTCCATTAATTTACTATAAAAGTTCAGTGGAGAGTCTTTTGACGCAGAGAAAACCGATGGTCATCAAATAAAAAAGACAGATCTGATACAAAACATCTTTATTCACAATACATTTAGTAGTGAGCAGCTGGAATAATATTCATAAGAAAATGACATGGTTTCATCATCAACAGTGACCAATCACTGAAAAAATAAAAGAAGGGTGAATTATCAGGAATACAGTAATGCCCTAAATAATCGACTCCTACCACAGCAGAATTATGGGTAACTTTTCAGGATTTAGTCGGAAATATGGCTTGTTGTCATTCATCGGAGAGCTCTCATTGAGAAATATGGCTTGTTGCCATTCATCAGAAAGCTCTCACAGAGCTTTCCGATGAATAGCAACAAGCCATATTTCCGACCAAATCCTGAAAAGTTACCAATAATTCTGCTGTCGTTAAGGAGTCGATTATTTAGGGCATTACTGTACCATGTAACAAAGCTGGACAAGCCCGTCTCAAATGATTATGAATTGACACAAAAACTGATAAAAATAGACCGAACAGCCCATATCATGGATAGCAAATGTGTTATATAAAATAAATTCAATAATATTTAAAATGGTTGACTAAAGCTATGCCTCAGTGGTTTTAAATGGTGAATTTGGGTTATCAAAAACAACATAGTGTCAATGACACTGTAGCTCAACTTAGAGAGGGGATACCATCAAACAGTCAATGGAGCGATAAGGAATTTGGAAAGTTTGAGTAATACCAGAGGTGAGCCACATGATGTTTGGGATCCGTGGGAGACATTATGGTGCTTATGTCCCATGTCAGTCTGGTCACTAAGTGGCTATTTAACCCTTTCAGTGCCAGGTCCGATTTTTTGTATCAACCCATATACCCTGTGCCAATGCATTCTCTTATATATGCGAGTCGACCATAGGTCGCCTCGCATATATAAGAGAATGCATTGGCCTAACAATTTTTCATCATTTGTTATTATTTTTTACAATATTTTACAATTTTAATAATTTTTTCTTATATTCTTTAACAGGCTTATTTTGTAGGTTTAGGGCCAGGGAATCTTACGTTTTTCATGGGCATCAAAATTATTACTATGAATACTTGGTGATAGTTTTGAGTTATAACATGCCCTATAGCATGCTTAAGCATACCCAAAAATAATTCAACCAAAAAAGATCTAGAATTTTTTTTTTTTTTTTAAATTTTTTAAATTTTTTTAGGGCCGATTTTACAGAACGTAAATTAGGGCCGATGAGATCGGCCCGTGGCACTCAAAGGGTTAAAAACTATTGGCTGTAGGGCATTCCGAAATATTTAGAGATGCAAAGAGTAAAATCCAAAATTCTCCAATGTCAGCTACCGTGTGTGCGGGTGGATTAAAATGTGTTTTTTACCGAAATTTGGATAAATTTGATGGCTCATCTAGTGCTCACCACAAAGATCCATATGAAGTTTAGTGATAATCTTACGAGGCATGTGGTATGTAAAGGTGTCCTGAAGATTAAGTGACGCAAAGAGTAAAATCCAAGATGGCGACTGGTGGCCATGTTTGTCAACGAAATTCGTAAATAATTTAATGGCTCCCATCTGGAGGTCACCCAAAATATCCGTATGAAGTTTGGTGACAATCCGATGAGGGATGTGGTCTCACTGGTCTGTGGGGTGTGCCAAATGATTTAGCCATGCAAAGATTAAAATCAAAGATGGCGGCCATGTTTTTAATCGAAGATCATTCAAATGCAATAGTTCCGTTCTAGAGGTGATCCTAAACATGCCTGTAAATTTTCAAAAACAATTCTTTAGTAAATGCGGGTTGTAGGGTGTGCCGATGGAAATTTGAAATCCAAGATGGCTGCTGGTGGTCATGTTTTTTTAAAGATTTTCGGAAAAAAATCAATGGCTCCCATTCAGAGGTCACCCCGAAGATCTATTTGAAGTTTGGTGATGATTGAATGAGAGATGTAACCTGTAGGGTGTGCTAAAGCATATTGTTGATGGACGCACGCCCAACACAAACCAATGGCAATAGTTCAAACTTGACTTTGTCAAGTTGAGCTAAATACCAAGAGATTATTGAGACAATAAATGTACACCCGAAATTAGGTTAAAGATGCCCCATTTGTTTTGACACCAAGCTACATGTAGAAAAAATATCAGATTTCAAATACCAGCCATTTCGGGGCGATACTATAAACAAATTAATTGCAATCAACACCATACGTAACACAGTTACTAAAGTTATCATCCGGAAATGAAATTGAGTGCAAATTGCAACAAAAGGGTCAAAACTCGGGTGAAAATTGGTGTGCGGAACCCAAATTCGAATTTGACATGCATTTTGTGCTAGTAAATACCCATACCAAATTTTATTCCATTCAGTTCAGACTATCTCAAGTTATCATCCGGAAACCAAAAGCAAACAGACAGAGTGACAAACCAATAACATAATACGTTCTGTTTTTTTTAAAAGGGGTATAAAAAGTGACTTTTAAAATAAATTATTTGTTTGCCAAATGTGAGTTATTAACGCATTTGGCGAATGGCAGCGCGAACTCTGGAACTATGCTATATACAGACCGTTAGACATCCCTTGCTAATCTTCTTACTTGCACTTTATCATAGGTCAACTTTTGAATTTTTTTTCTGATATAAGCAATGTACTGCAAGCTTTAATTTTATAGTGTCAAATTGTATGGGGCATCTTTCAGATAAATCGTGAAATTGAAAATAATACAACTCAGACTAGCTACAGACAAAAACCAATGGTACATGTAAACAAGCCTGCATATAGTGTGTCTGACAATTGCAAAATGAGGTCCCCAGAGGGCGAATTAGTGATGCTATCCTGCAAGGTGGACTAGCATCACCAAATTCACCCTCTATGGAAGCTCATCCTGCTTAGGCCTCAACAGCTATGGGAGACCTAGGATAAGAATGATGTGTTAATCAGTTGAAGTTGGTGATGCTCGCCCATTAGTCACGTCAATTATGCATTTTATCTTCTGCAAATTATGGGATATACAAACTTCCCAGAAGCGAAAAAAGTAACTTAAAACAATGTTAATTTGAGACTACAGATACTACCCAGAAGATAAGGCCTAAGCAGAAAGAGGTCCCACAGAGGGTGAATTTGGTGATGCTATGATCCCACTGCATGGGGTAGCATCACCAAATTCACCCTCTGGAGACCTCATTCTGCAATTTACGGACACAATATCCAGACTTGCAAGTAAAGACAGTAATTTCACTTCTGAGACACCGTGAGCTAAATATCTTGAATATATTGAATACAAAGTGGCTATATCTATGCTGCCACAGATAAAACCACGAGTATTTATATATACGCAGTGACATCACCAAACTAATAATTACACCCCATGGCTTCTGCGGCCATCTGCAGTTTTGGTTTTGATATTTCCACAATGGCGAGGGAGCTCAGTTTTTAGTAACTTAAGATGATGGGAACGTTGACTCTTAGAAAAAGGTGTGTGTTTGGTTTTCTGGATGCTTCAACGATATGAACTGCCAAAAATATCAAGTTCAAATTTTGTTTCAGTCCTCAAAATATTAATAGCACTCATTTCATGGTAAAAGTTTAGGCTGGGAACCTATAGAAGGCAAATTTTCAAATTAAGCAATATACTTTACTATATATATATAGGCTACGATATGCACAAAATGCATACATCAATTCATTTAATTAAAGTGACACACAAAAACTGTCATTGAAGAAAGACGTCTCACCGTAGATTTAAGACTCATGGCTATATTTACGGCAACATAGATGTCACAACAGCCTGTTGAATATCATGCAATGGAATACTATACTCTAAAAGGTAATATCATAACATGACCCTCTAGCTATGTCCCCATCCATGGAACATAACTCTTAAGCTAATAAATAGTCATATTCATGTAATATGCATGTACATAAATGATAAATAAGGCACACATTTCTCTATGAGACTGTATGAGAAAAAATAAGAAAAAAGCATGGACTCAGATTAAATGTAATCAATTTTTCTTATTTCATATGATTCTTGTTTCATTCCCTTGTTAAAGAGTATATGCATGGCCAATAATATAGAAAGATCTACGTATGTACTAGTATGTTTAATATTGACAACAATTTATGGTACATGTATAAATTAAAATATACCACCAATGTACTTTAGTGAAAACCTACCAATAGCAGCATGAGAACTATAAATTTTGGGTTACTAAAGCAGCGTCTAAATGGGAGCGTTGCGTCCTTATATTCGGTTGATCCGTTGTGATGGAATGATTCGTTGTCTGTGAATTATCATGCATAAGGTTGTCCAGCATTATAATGCAGAGCTTCCAAATGCAGCCGATATCTTTGGTATTTAAACGGACATGGCTCATTCTAACCTCCAAATTTTTTTCTATATAATTTGGAGTGACGGATACGATAGGTCGATAAATAAACGAACTATTGATATACCGGCTTCATATGCTCTGAAAAGCACTTGCCAAAGTCACAGCCATTTTTCAGCCGTTTTCAACTTTTCACCAGAAGTCAGACAAACACTCTTTATTGCTACCTAATCAGAATAGACTACCACGGAACGCTATTTTCTGTTCCATGTCGCGTTTGGGACCCAAACAATGTATTCACAGTTGTATTTTTCATTACTTCAATGCGTCTTTTTGGGTTACATAATGCTCATAGAAAGGTAGTTCGATACTGAGAAAAATTCAAAAGTGAATACACATGTAATATTATGTGTATTTTGGAGCGCAAACCGCCATGTGGCTTTAAATAAGGGCAATATTGCATTATTATAGACAGAATATATGATATTGCAAACCTGTCAAATGCCAACAACCAAATCATTATTCTTACAATGACAAGTCAAATTTCAACCGCTCTACAGACAAAGCCACTATCTTTGATCGATTGAAAACAATAACCACTACTTAAACTTTATGATGCACACACGCACCATATCAGGTATGCATTAGAATCTATCCATTAGGTGCGTTAATGCAAAGAATGAATAGATCACTACCGTCTGAACGCCTAACTGCATTTCGGTTTCTTTCCTCTTTCTTCACAACTTTTCATTCGCTTTGACTATGGAGTTAAAATGTCACGTCATGTGTAATATGTTCGTACTGAGTACAGACATATTTAAGTGCAATTGAAGTAAGTTATTAGTAAATTCCGAGGACCCAAACAATACTAAATACTCATTGATGAGTAGTTCCCATAGGAAATGTTCAGATAATAAGTTTATCATATGGGAACTTATTACCTGAACATTTCCCACCAATGATTATGAACCATTCTGCTGTTGTATTATGGCTTGTTGCCATTCATTGGAAAGCTCTCACAGAGCTTTCCGATGAATGGCAACAAGCCATATTTCTGACTAAATCCTGAAAAATTACCCATAATTCTGCTGTCAATTATTTAGGGCATTACACTATCTTATCAGTGACTCAGCACACAACATAATGATGTCATTTAGCAGTGAAGGGGTTAACCCTTTCTATACTGAATGGAGTCTCCCACTCAGTTATAAAACTTTATATTGGAATGGTCCATTATTCATTTGGACAGACAAGTAAAAAAAAGTAAATGACAGACAGATGAAAAGATAATACAAGCGCAAAAGGATACATGTTCATTAGTAGGAAATGTTCAGATAATTACACCACTTCATTCTCTATAGTAATGTAGATTTATGAAAGCTAATGTAATTATATCACATAATTACATTAGGTTGAGATTTTATCAGTGCAGCGAAAATGACACAAGAGTACCAGCACAATGATATTTGTAGCTTCGCGATTTATAGGTTTGTGATTCGGCATATGCCTTTAGACTGTATAATTACATTAGAAAACCGAGATTATTCCTTAAATAATAAGTTCAACAATTTGTTGAACTTATTATCTGAACATTTTCTAAAGGAACTACCCGTCAATGAGTATTTAGTAAACAATTGGTTAAGAGATGGGGATTATAAAGAGAATTTCCATGCCTGATTCATAAGAAATAAGGTTTGATAGCATATTGTGTACCAAAACCAAAATTAATGAAATACTTAGTCTTATTGACTTTTGTGGAAACAATGAATGAATGAATGAAGCATGAATCTCTGGTGAAAATATAAAATCGAATCCAAATATCAAAACAAATTCTTCTTCAATATGACATTTGCAGGTTTCTTGTACTCACATAAAGGTTAAGTGTGTATATAAAATAAAAAACAGGAATAAAAAGAATTAGTTGAAGATGCAGAATTCACCATTGCCGCATGAATTGCACAATTTTCTCACTTAGTATGCCGTCTGGAAAGACCTCAATTTGAGTGAACTCCTTTAAGATGTTAAAATAGTGTATAAATGTATGTTTGAGATAAAAAAAAGCAGTTAAAATTTTGCACATTTAAAAAAAAAAAACTTATGCCACTTAAAAAGCAGTTAAAAAGCCATAAGTCCCCCCGAATAAGGTGGCTTTATTTCACCGGTGGTTTTTTAAGAAAGGAAAAAGTTGATACTGGGAACAATCATTGAATCAAACTTTGCTTCCAACTGTCAATGTTGTTATTAACATATTTGATTAGATACCAGAATAACAAGCAGTCGCAGATGGCGGTATCCCCTGCCAATATGTGCAGTTGGGGAAGTGCATTGTCAATAATGTTTGCGTTCTCAGTATGTGCCAAACAAGAGGTGGGATTTTGTCAAAAAACCTGGCTTGCAACTCATTTTAGGATTGACATTTGTGGAAATTAGCCATGTGACGTCGTCAATTTGCACAAGTCCAATAACTCCGGTAATAATATCCGGCCGGACCTGGTTTGCGAACTCGTTCTAGATACTGGTCAAGTGAACTCATATACCAAATATCTTTGACATCCGTTGAGATTTGTGGAAATGAGCCCTGTGACGTCGTCTATTTGCTATTTGGTAAATTTGACCAAAATAATAAACAAAGTCCAATAACTCCGGTAATAATATCCGGCCAGACCTGGTTTGCGAACTCATTCTAGGTAATGGTCAGGTGAACTCATATACCAAATATCTTTGAAATCCGTTGAGATTTGTGGAAATGAGCCCTGTGACGTCGTCTATTTGCTATTTGGTAAATTTGACCAAAATAATAAACAAAGTCCAATAACTCCGGTAATAATATCCGGACGGACCTGGTTTGCGAACTCATTCTAGGTAATGGTCAGGTGAACTCATATACCACAAATCTTTGAAATCCATTGACATTTGTTCAAGTTATGACTCTTACAAATTCGGGACAGACGGACAGTACGACAGATGGACGGAACCCATTACTATATCCCCCGCAAATTTTTAATTTGGCGGGGGATAATAATCAGCAAATTCTAAGTCGAATAAGGGGCATAAGTCCATCAAAAATGGTCGGAACGAACCCAACTTTGAACTTAATCGTGTAATTTTCATATGAAGGTCACACACCAAGTTTCATCAAATTCTGTCAAATACTATTTAAGTTAACATTCGGACAACAAAATAATTGGCAAATTCTAAAAAGAAAAGGGGCATAACTCTACCACAAATGGTCAGACTGGATCGATATTCAAACTGCTTCAAGGCAACATACCAAGTTTCATCAACAAATGTTTCGGACGTGCAGACAGCTTATTTACTGGCCCATATTAAACACATCTGTTATCTTGGTGATATAACCATATATATGCGCAGTCATGAACTTTAATGCCCAATAAGTTGTCGGAATGGTGACATTTTTTCTTATCATTATATATGTGAACATAAAATGTGGGACAATTTTTGTCATAAATCATCAGACAAAGGGTTCATAATGCGGACATATTTTTCATCCATGTTTTGGGGTGGGGTAGTTCTCATGTTATATTAGCTCATAAGGAGTGTCTAGACAAAATTTATGAGCTGATATATTGGAAAAAGCTCATAATGATGGGCTGGGTAAAATAAGAACCCCCAATTACCAAATGTTAGCATGACTAGACACGCAGATGGACGGACACTACTCATTTCTATAATCCCCCGACATTTAAATTCAGGGGACAATTAGCCATCAGTGGCAGTGATAAAGCTAAAATTAATATACAGTAATGCCCTAAATAATCGACTCCTTAATCAAAGCATAATTATGGGTAATTTTTCAGGATTTAGTCGGAAATATGGCTTGTTGCCATTCATCGGAAAGTTCTCACCGAGAGCTTTCCGATGAATGGCAACAAGCCATATTTCCAACTAAATCCTGAAAAATTACCCATAATTCTGCTTTGATTAAGGAGTCGATTAATTAGGGCATTACTGTAGTTATAACTATAAAACCTTGTATGCACACAAGAAACTTGAAAATATATTTGTTTTTAAAAGGATGATATGTTTTGTTAGGACAAGCTACATGATGAATGTAAACATCATAACACATGTTATAAAATGAAAATATGACATATACATGTAATATATATTAGAATTGAGAACCTTACTCTGGAGACAGCACCAGTTGGGATATATTCCCTCATAGCAAGAATTTACATATTTGACTGCATACACCTGTATGCTTCCAGTCATCTAAAATATTGTTGGATACGCATAGTTCTCCCACTTATTATTAATTGATAGAAGCATTTCCAGACAGGTGTCTTCAATTCATATTTATTATTTTATACACAGGAAACTATATAAAACTTGTTATAGGAAGAGATAGAAACATCTTTAATGCATTCAGTGCCAAGTCCGATTTTTGTATCAACCCATATTTCCTTGATCATTTTTCAAATTTATTGATTATAATAATGTGATACATTGATGGAAAGAGCTCTAATGCACTGAAAGGGTTAACCCTTTCTATACTAAATGGAACCTCCCATCAGTATACAATGGAATGGTCTATTATTCATTTCGAATGATATTCAGTAAATAATAGCAGACGACAGATAATACAATGCAGACAGATTCTTATTTTTTTGGTGAGAAATGTTCAAATAATAAGTTCAGAACCTATTATTTGAACATTTCTTAACGGAACTATTCGCCAATGAGTATTTGTTATAGAGTATATCTTACAAAATTAACAGAATCTTATGAAATATGGGTAAATCATTCATGGCTGGTTTGACGAAAGATTCTCAATTCTAATACATGTGCCATCTTACAGTAATGCCCTAAATAATTGACTCCTTAACCACAGTAGAATTATGGGTAATTTTTCAGGATTTAGTCGGAAATATGGCTTGTTGCCATTCATCTCACTGAGAGCTTTCCGATGAATGGCAACAGGCCGTATTTCCAACTAAATCCTTAAAAATTACCCATAATTATGCTGTGGTTAAGGAGTCGATTATTTAGGGCATTACTGTACCAATCAACGACCAGAGACCAATCAGAATGGCAAATTGCCAAATCCTGTTAGCAGCAAAAATGAATATAAAAATGTATACCATCACAAAGACGGTGTATGAAGACATACTAACATTCATGTTTTTCTGTCATAATCATATATATATAACAAACAAATAAGGTTTTAAATATTGCAATTGCTCAGAAAATGCAACTTCGTGTAAAAATGGATATAATTTTGATAGCGACTGGGTAAAACTTGATACATAGTAAGTGGTAGGAATTGATTTGATTGGAGCTCAGCTGATTCATAGGAGGGGTCAGGTCAGTACTATAAAACTTGAATATGTGTAAATTACAAGCTTAGAGAAATTCAAGTCAGGGACCAGTCTAGAGGGCGACTTCTCCCTAAAATGTGCTACTTCTCCCTATTTTTGTCCCAAGGGATGAGAATTCTCTCTCATATAGCATAATGCATATATTTGAAGCATTATATGTTATTAATTGGTTGTTTCCATATTGGCCTCAAACTCGGTCAATGTGGAAACAACCAATTAATAAGTACTTTATTAATTAGCAACATTGGCAATCGTTGTTTCACAGGATGAATATATTAACATATATATATACCATTGTGTGCTTTATTATATTAACAATTATTCCAGCAATTTTTATTCTTGTGAACTTTGTGAAGAACTTGCAGCGATTCCACAGTACTGTCTGTTTCCACTGGGAATGATATTGATACGGATACATGTTGTTCATCCACGTATATTTACTCCCAAAATCAGTGTCTACCATAATTCATCTGAAAGCAACTGTAATCTATCTTCCGTCGACCCAATATTCTTGCCGATCCAGCTAAATACGTATGACGTCATTTACGTTACCATTGACTTATTGGCTGCCTTTCTACTTATTGGCCGACTTTTTTACTTATTGGCCGTGTTTTCCACTTATTGGCTGACTTTTTTTACATATGATGCGGGCAGCTTTCTACTTATTGCGGCCTATAACTGATAGCTAATTAATCAATTTACTTATCATAATGGTGTTCTTACTCATTATAATGGCATTATAAATGGGTTCTTGTATAGAATAATTATTTGGATCATAGAAGGGTGATGTTTTTTGGGCAAATTTAACCTCAGCCACTATAACTTCTCCGTGATAACTGTCCACTTCTCCCTAATAATCATATAGAGAGAATTGACTTCTCCCACCAATTTTAAATCTCTAACCTGGTTCCTGATTAAAGTAGCTTAACCCTTTCAGTACCCTTTCATATTTCCTTGATCATTTTTCAAATTTATTGATCATAACAATTAGAGCTCTTTCCATCAATGTATCACATTATTTTAATCAATAAATTTGAAAAATGATCAAGGAAATATGGGTTGATACAAAAATCGGACTTGGCACTGAAAGGGTTAAATGTAAATATTCGTAACCCTAGGCTGTTTCTAATGATGCGGTTCGAAGACAAACTAATCATAATAACATTCCTATCCTAAGGACATGCACTTGTGAATTATTAGAGATTATAGTACTAAAAATGTTCCTGTCTTGTAACTTACATGTGTAAAAGTTTTATAGTACTGCCACTGAGTTCACTTCAGCTACAGTAATGCCCTAAATAATCGACTTCTTAACCACAGCAGAATTATGGGTAACTTTTCAGGATTTAGTCGGAAATATGGCTTGTTGCCATTCATCGGAAAGCTTTCCGATGAATGGCAACAAGCCATATTTGTGACAAATCCTGAAAAGTTACCCATAATTCTGCTGTGGTTAATGAGTCAATTAGATAGGGCATTACTGTACCTTGTATGAATTACCTAGCTTCAATTACACTCATACTTATCCATTCCAAATTTTCGGCTTATCTGAACGATTTGGTTAAATCAATTAAAAAAGAATCAAATTGCAATTCTACTACCCAATTGAGTCGAGAATGGAATTGAGGTAATCGGCGAAACATAAAATGACCTGTGTTTCCTGTTACACAACCAATGCTTCTGCAATATCCTTTCATAAACAAGAAGTTCAAAATTTAAAATAAACAAAGAAGGATAACTCTATAACAAAAAATTAAAATAACTAGGGCTCTGCGAATCGGGTGTTTTCATTTCAAATTGAATTTCGAATCGAATCAGGCAAACGAATCTCGAATCAAATCATTGTTACTAAGCCAATCAAGTTCAAATAAATAGAACTTTGAAGAAGCACCTAAATTGCTTGGCGAAAACCACCTGGTGATCGTCGATGTTGTGCAATATGCACAGATTATGCACTTATCTTCACACCTCTATGCATATTCTGTTCCTAAGCAATCGTTGAGTACAGATAAGAGCATACATGCATGAGAGAACCAATATTGACGTAAATAAGGACGAGCGAACTGCGTGAAGCCTGTTTCATTTCGTTGAATAGCGAACTATTTTTTGCTACACTTGTGAGGATTGTGTTGTCTGTTGCTTGAACTGACAGACTAACCGGACAATGTTTACAAAAATACTCAGGACTTAGATTCAGACTCACATTTACACAAATCAAAGATCTAAAATCTGGCATACATGTGTGTTATGGAATTCCCATGATTCCTGAAACAACACTAGCACACAGCCTTGTATGGCAATTTTTTGTTCACTTATGTCATTCTTACAGATTGGATCAGTTAAGTATAGATTAGTTGGCATTAACATTACATGTTGTGCCATCGGACATAACGGTAATTGCATACGTTTAAGTCATTTACTACATTGTTATAGTGAATTTTCTTTTCTGGTAAGAGCATTGTGGTCTGTAGAAAGTACAGAAATGAATCTGTCACCAAAGATTCGACAAAATCCGAATCATGTTAGCCGATTTTGAAATGAATAGAATCAGATGAACGATTTTGAATTGCATGAAATCGAATCGCAGGGCCCTACAAATAACGTCGTTGGGCACTTTTTTGAAAGCAGTCATGATGTCGAACCTTCAAACCAAATTTCATTCAGATCTGATAACCCATGGCTCAGATATATGTGAGAGTGGACAACAAAACCAAGATTTCCAGATAAACAAAGAAGGATAAATCTGGAATGAAAATGAGAACAAAGTCATTTTCACTTGTATTTATTCAGTTCTGATAACCCATGGTAGAGATATATGCCTGGAAAAAGTAAATCCAGTATACCTTCATTTTTTTTGGAAAAAGTGGGGGGTATAAAATGAAATAAAATGAAAATTCTGACTGCCTATTCCAATATATTTTGGACATTTTACAGGAAACAGAGGTCTTTATACTGGCCAAGTTATGATATCGCAGGTTCCTAAGATTCATACACAGGCAAATTATCGTGTCTGGCTGAGCGAGAGTTTGGGAGTGGAATGTTGGCAATAAAAACTGGCGTTGGAGTTGGTTGTCAAGAGTCAGTCTGGTCTTGGAATATCAGTTTCATGTGACCTGGATCTTCAAGAGGTGTTGCACAGAAAGGACAAATAGCCTGGAAACCATGGCAACCATGTGGAACAGGAATTTGGCTCCAGTATCTGGAAAGGAAATAGAAAATCAACAATGATAGGAAGTCAAAATCTCTAAAACGGTTAAAAGTCAGTTGTTTGTACATCTGGCTCAATTAAAATATCCTACAAGCATGCAAATAGTGTGTCTGTCATTTGCAGAATGAGGTCCCCAGAGGGAGAATTTAGTGATGCTATCCCGCACAGCAGGCTAGAATCACCAAATTCACCCTCCGGGAACCTCATTCAACTTATGCCTCAACTGCTATGAGAGACCTAGAATAACAATGAATTTTCCCCAGTTGAAATTGGTGATGTTCATCCATTAGTCCCCTTGATTATGCATTTTATCTTCTGCAAATTAGGGGATAAAGAATCTTCCTATAAGGGAAAAAGTAACTAAACAAGACAGTCAATGACTGTGGGGTCGCTCACCAGACTGCAAAGACTGATAAGACTGGGACTCTGGAGACCAAAACAGTCAGCACTTTTCATAATCACTTTAAAAGAAGTAGATTTAAACAGGATATGTGGCTAGGGAGACTTCAAGTATGTAGCTTGGTAAAAATCCACCTTGAAATTGCCAACTGTACACTACTGATCACCCCCCTCCGCCAGCTCAACAAGTCCCCTCCCGACCGGGATCCAGACTCCCAAGTCTTAGGTTGGAATTTCACAACCGACACCTCAAAGTTTCTCAATTGTTGGAAATTTCCAATCTCACAAGCGCCTTTTTCTAAAACCATTTAAACATGTTTGAAGGCCAATTATCCATGGACCCAAAACACAATACATGTATGTCAGACCAATCAGTCAGGTGGTTCCAAGGTAGATGTTTTAATGAATTTGGTATTTCGATGATTTTATTAGACACAAACGTGTTAACTCCCCATAGCCTGCCATTTCTTGACAGGTTGACCTCATTTTAACAAATCTGAATCTCAGTCACTAAAGGATCCTCCTGATTCCTCCATACTATATGTAAGCTAAATAGTCCAAACTCTCTTGAGAAGACATTTTAAGAATTACTATAGAGACATATAGTTATGTCCCTGGTCCCACCCTATTTAACCTGGTGACCCCATCTGAATAAATTTGAATCCCAGACACCAAAGAACCCTTCATACATATCATAAATATCAGTCAAATAGACCTGATGGTCCTTGTGAAGGAAGCATATTAAGAGGGAAACTGTCCTTCGCTTGGCCCCTATTTGACCAGGTGACCCCATTAAAAAAAATCTGAATTGCAGTCAAGGAAGAACATTCCATTCTATATAAGCCAACTAGTTCTTGCAAACATATTTTAAGAATTACTATGTAGTGAAATAGTTAAGTCTCTTGCTCTGCCCTTATTTGACTTTGTGATCCCATTTTCACAAATCTGATAAGGATAAAAATTAAGTTCCCCAGTTGAAGTTGGTGATATTCACCCATTGGGCATCTCATTTATGAATTTTATCTTCTGCAAATTAGGGGATATAGAAACTTCCTAGAAGGGAAATTTAACTAACAATGTAAATTTGATACTATAGATACTTCCCAGAAGATGAGGCCTAAGCAGAATGAGGTCGCCAGAGGGTGAATTTGGTGATGCTAGCCTGCTGTGTGGGATAGCATCACAAAAAGCGTGTCTGTTCCTACATTGTGCATGCCTGCATGGCCTCAAGCAACACAATGTATTATACAACAAGCCTTGAAATAGTGTGATAGTGTGTCTGTCATTTGCAGAATGAGGTCCCCAGAGGGTGAATTTAGTGACGCTAAATTCACCCTCTGGGGACCTCATTCTGATAAGGCCCTCAACTGCTATGGAAGACCTAGAATAAAATTGAATTTCCCCAGTTGAAGTTGGTGATGTTCACCCATTGGGCCCCTCAATTATGAATTTTATCTTCTGCAAATTAGGGGATATAGAAACTTCCTAGAAGGGAAATTTAACTAACAACAATGTAAATTTGATACTATAGATACTTCCCAGAAGATGAGGCCTAAGCAGAATGAGGTCTCCAAATGGTGAATTTGGTGATGCTAGCCCACTGTGTGGGATAGTATCACTAAAAGCATGTCTGTTCCTACATTGTGCATGTCTGGCCTCAAGCAACACACTGTATTATACAATCAAGCCTTGAGATAGTCTGTCCGTTATTTGCAGAATGAGGTCCCCAGAGGGTGAATTTAGTGACGCTATCCTGCAAAGCGGGCTAGTATCACTAAATTCACCCTCTGGGGAGCTCATTCTGATAAGGCCCTCAACTGCTATGGAAGACCTAGAATAAGATTGAAGTTCCCCAGTTGAAATTGGTGATGTTCACCCATTGGGCACCTCAATCATGAATTTTATCTTCTGCAAATTAAGAGATACAGAAACTTCCTAGAAGGGAAATTTAACTAACAACAATGTAAATTTGATACTATAGATACTTCCCAGAAGATGAGGCCTAAGCAGAATGAGATCTTGAGACGCTAGATACTTCCCAGAAGATGAGGCCTAAGCAGAATAAGGTTCTCAGAGGGTGTATTTGGTTATGCTAGCCTGCTGTGTGGAGCAACATGAATTCACCCTCTGGGAACCTCATTCTAAAAATGCCAGACACTCTTGGAGAAAATGAAATTAATCTGATTTTAATGACCACTGAGTGATAATGTAAACAACAAGGGTGCTTCATTGATAACACCATTAATCTCATTTAAATTATGAATGACATGAATACACTCCCTGGGGACTCTGCCTATAGCTACAGAATACTTTATTTACCTGTGAGTTAGGAGGTGAGATAGGGTGGAATGCTGTTGGTTGGGGGCAGGGTGGGGTTCTGGGTCATGTGGGGGGGGGGGTGATAAAAAAAATTTGTATGTTAAATTGATCAAGGAGTTCCTGAATTTTTTATTATTTTTTGGGGAATTATGGCCCTGGCTCCACCCCTATTTGACCCAGTGACCCCATTTGAACAAATCTGAACCCCAGTCATTCAATGACCCCACATACCAAATATAAACTAAATCGGCATAATGTTTCTTGACAAGAAGTCGTTATAAGAATTACCAAGGAGGAATATAGTTATGGCCCTGGTTTCGCAACTGTTTGACACAGTGACCTCATTTGAACAAATCTGAATGACAGTCACCTAGGGAACATCCACACCAAATATGATCAAAATGCAAAAATGTAATTTTTTGGTTTTTAGAGTTATGTCTCTGGCTCTGCCCCTAATTGACCCAGTGACCCAATTTGAACAAATCTGAACCCCAGTCACCCAAGGTCTCTCTGTACAAAATATAAGCTAAATCGGCCAAATATTTTTTTAGAAGAAGTCATTGTAAGAATTACTATGAGTTATGGCCCTGGTTTCTCAACTAATTGACCGGGTGACCTCATTTGAACAAATCTGAACACCAGTCACCCAAGGACCCTCCATACCAAATATTAGCTAAATCGGCACAATGGTTATGGACAAGAAGTCGTTGTAAGAATTACTGTGGAGGAATAGAGTTATGGCCCTGGTTTCACAACTATTTGACCCAGTGACCTCATTTGAACAAATCTGAATGAGAGTCACCTAGGGAACATCCACACCAAATATGAACCAATTCGGTATGATGGTTTCAGAGGAGAAGATGTTTTAAAAAAGTTGACGGACGGACGGACAGACGGCCAGACAGACAGACGCACGACGGACGAGGAGTGATGACTATAGCTCCACCGGAGACTTCGTCTCAGGTGAGCTAAAAACATTGTTAATTTGAGACTATAGACAATTTCCGGAAGATGAGGCCTAAGCATAATGAGGTCCCAAGAGGGTGAATTTGGTGATGGTGATAGCATCAATAAATTCACCCTCTGGGAACCTCATTCTACAAATGAGAGACACACTATTTGCAGGCTTGATATCCTAAATGCAATTCCATGTATGCTCGACCTATTTTGGTATTACTATCAACCGTATTAACGATAAATCCAACTCATAATAAGGGAATACAAAATAAACATTTACCTACTCACAAATATAATATATATACGCAACAAATAGGATAATACCGACGTGTTTTTGGTGCACCATCGCGCGCGATCAATCGTTTGAAAATCTACGTGTGCTTGATTTCGAGGTTACATTTGGCCCGGTTTTAGCTGGGGTGCAGCTTGGTAATTTGAGCTGCACGGTTCTCTCTCTGGTGATCACATAAGGTCGGGAGCGTAAGAACCGAAACCACAAATAAACGTTCTGATTTAAGTTCGTTTAATCCAGAGACGCTCTCCTGATGACCTGGCTAATATTTATTTATCGATTCCCAACATTTTAAGATACCATTTTCGGCATGATCGTAGTAAACCTTTTCCAAATTATTAAATGTTATGTTTCCTCCATGTTATCAAGCCACGCTGACAATCAAACATTAGGCTAAATCACGCGGTTGTACAAAATATGTAACTTGAAATATAGGCCTACTGTGTGTTTCTGTATAAATACAGTATATATTATATACAATATAAAAAGAACCCATTTATAAAGAGCGTTACACTATGTGTTATATTTGCATATCTCCTTACAATACTTTATGTTTGGTAGGTTTTCCCCACTGTTTATATCCCTCCTGGAACTTATATTATTGTCTTCGGTTTTTTCCCCGTATGATATTATATATAAACGGTTCTTAATTCTTTAAGTGCCATATATGGACAATTCAAAAATATGTATGTTATATTGGGCTACCATCAACATATAAACAACGGGACCTCCGATGGCTGGTTAAAACAATATAACCTTGCCAGGATAGTGTGTAGATTTCAACAATGCTATGTGTTGTTACTCTCCGACACTCAGCTACATCATCAAACTCATTCATTTAAATGGCGGTTGTCTGCATGACGGTTTATGTGCGATGTGTTAAGCATGATTCTTAATATTATTATCTGGGACCCAAGTGGCAATATGCACGCATGCTAATACATGGATGTGTTTTGTTTGACTACCATTGGATATATCATCGGATGCCCCAAGTCCCATGCATATATTTACATATCAAAATCAATATGTAATCATAGATTATTCCCCAATTTTCTAGCGGAGCATGCGCATTATGTTATTGATCTGTCCGACCGTCTGTCCATCCATCATTCAGTCTTGGTTTATGTGTGGTGGCTTAAGATACGTAATAACTGTATAAAGTGTAATCTAGTGTTTGGGTTTTCCAACACAGAGTGCAGACCGGGACCGCGTGTTCGGTGACCGCGCCGACCAACTTCCGCTACGGAATAGCCCCCGCCCTTTTATTGTTGGGATTTCCTTCTAAGCATGGCATTGGTAATGTTCTAACTGGTTTTACTGGGCTTACTGGTCCGGGATGCAGGTTGGGTCGAGGTTGGAGTCCACCCGAGGGTTTGTTTGTGTTATCACATCGGAATATTAATTCTGAGTCAATATATCACGCCCATATAAAGAGCGTTTAATTTATTAGTTTTACACGGGAATATGATAACATCGGTTAATCCAAGGGAGTCTAGACGTATATTCTATATTTTTGTTACTCTTATCCTGACATGTTGTAAACTGCCGCAAGGTAGACTGCTCTGGACATCACTAGTGAAGTTTCCACTATCGAGGTTCAAGACAGGGGTGCCTCTATATGTGGGACCGGGGCACGTGCATCCACCTGCTCATATATTATGGGTATCACAAAACCATACCAAATATTAGCTAAATCGGCACAATGGTTATGGACAAGAAGTCGTTGTAAGAATTACTGTGGAGGAATAGAGTTATGGCCCTGGTTTCACAACTATTTGACCCAGTGACCTCATTTGAACAAATCTGAATGAGAGTCACCTAGGGAACATCCACACCAAATATGAACCAATTCGGTATGATGGTTTCAGAGGAGAAGATGTTTTTTTAAAAGTTGACGGACGGACAGACAGACGGCCAGACGGACGGACGACGGACGAGGAGGACTATAGCTCCACCGGAGACTTCGTCTCAGGTGAGCTAAAAACATTGTTAATTTGAGACTATAGACAATTTCCGGAAGATGAGGCCTAAGCATAATGAGGTCCCAAGAGGGTGAATTTGGTGATGGTGATAGCATCAATAAATTCACCCTCTGGGAACCTCATTCTGCAAATGAGAGACACACTATTTGCAGGCTTGATATCCTAAATGCAATTCCATGTAGTTAATTTTATGAATTAAAATCTCTGAGATTGTTGGCATGCTGTTGATTGAAGAAATATCTGATATGGTTGACCTAAAATAGATTACAGAAATTTAAAGGATATGGGTCGTTTGAACATCCAAAATAAATAATTGTGTGCATTTACAGTTGTCAGTCATAAGTCAAGTAAATTACCGGAAGCATCAGCTGGTAGCATGAATTTTGAGGATATTTAGCCAAATTTTTTTGTCAACTTTTGAATTTTAACCTTTCCATGACTGGAGCTTCCGCGAAAAACCCTGTGCCGATGCATTCTCTAATATATGCGAGTCTCCCATAGGGAGCCACGCATATATAAGAGAATAAATTGGTCTAACAATATTTACCTTGACATTATAAGCCAGTGCATTTTCTTATATATGCAAGGCTCCCTATGGGAGACTCACATATATAAGAGAATACACTGGCAAAGGATCTTTAATGCTGCACAAGCGCAGCTTCCGTCATGGAAGGGTGAATTACACTTTGAGCCGACTGCAAAATTAGGGCGATATAAGCCAGAATAGAATCATATCGCTCTACAGGCCAGTCCAGGATAAATTAAAAACCTACAGCCACTAATAAATAAGAGAAGTATGCATACCTGACTGATTTTTCGGAAGCCATATGACCACAGGGTTTGAAACAATATGTAGGCAGGTCAGGATCTAAGTAAAAACTCAACTCATGCCCCATCTGTAACCTGATGAAAGGGCTAACCTAAAATATAAGAGCGGGAAACAATGGAAATAAAATGCCGAATATCAACCTAAAAATATAAGAGCGGGAAACAATGGAAATAAAATTGCTCAATATAAACCTAAAAATATAAGAGCGGCTAACCGGGTATTCCGGATTATGATATAAACCAAGATGTCAGCATCCAGGTTATCAATTAATGTGCTTTCAATATAAATAATCATTCTATTAATCAAATACCAACCAATTAACCCACCAGCAACATCACAAATGGAAATAAAATGCTAAATATAAGCCTAAAAATATAAGAGTGGGGAACATTTGAAATAAAATGCTAAATATTGGAGTGGGAACAATGGAAATAAAATGCTAAATATAAACCTCAAGAGATCTGGCAATTTATCTCTATTTATTCTAGCTTTTGAAATGAATAGTGAATTTATGTCTGTAATTTTTGAATTTCCGAATTTATAACCAATACACACATCATAACACATGATAACATTTCATAGCATTAACATACATACAATTTGACTTACATTCTTTATAGTTTGCATACATACAAAATTCTGTAAAATGTTGAAACATGGTATATAAACTATCAACCAGATATAAATATTTATGATTATTTCTTCAATTTGTAATTTAGCAAGTTAGTTCATACAAATAAACATACAGAAGATTATATGTCTGTTATATGCCAATTTAATCTCTTATATATGCAAGGCTCCCTATTGGAGACTCGCATATATTTATAAGAGAATGCATTGGCACAGGGTTTTCACAAAATTTCAGGAAGCTCCAGTCACGGAAGGATTAAAAGCTGATGAGAGAATCCATTTAGTAAAGAAAGGGTTAACCCTTCCATGAATTGAGCTTCTTGAAATTTAGCGAAAACCCTGTGCGAATGCATTCTCTTATATAAGCAAGGCTGCCTATGGGAGAATGCACTGGCACAGGATATTTAATGCTGCATCAATGCAGCTCCCGTCATGAAAGGTTAAAGGGTTTATCATCTCACGTTAAGACACAGAGGACATGTGCGGTTATTGTCATCATTCTCTTGCTTTCCCCAGGCATGATGACCATGCACATGACCACAGTTAATATATACATAAGGCTGTTTATCTGATATTGCCAGTGTCCCTTTACTAGGCAGCATCAGTGTGTTCAGTCCAACAGGGCACTGAGGTCGACCTGCATTTATCCGCTCCACAAGATTCTCGAATTCCCGTTGACTCTGATAAAAAGAAGAAATTATTCAAGACATATCATAATTATACTGAAAAGAGCCATATTTAAACAGGGCCGTAGTTGTAACTTTAACCCTCTTTTTGGGTAAACATTATAAAAATGGTGACCTGACTCGAGGGCAACATTGCGGATTGTCTCCCCGAGGAACCAATGTCACCCGAGGCTCTGCCTCGGGAGACATTGGTTCCAAGGGGAGACTATCCGCAATGTTGCCCTCGAGCCAGGTCACCATTTTTTTTATTATACCAAATAACCATGTCAGCAGTTCTGAAAATTTAAAAATAAAGAGGAAATTCTATAAAATTATTTAATTTCTTTTGTTTTGAAACTTGAAGTCGTCTGAATCGTGACGATTTGGGGTTTCCGGTTTGAATGTCACGGTCAAAATATGTCATAAAATTTCGTTCGGGTGCTTCCGTGAACATGTTCGGGCTCTTTCGGTCGGAGCAGTAAACATTGCAAAAAATAGTGACCGGCAATGTTTAATGGGCGGGAAACATTGTAAATTGTAAAATCACAACCTATGGGAAATTAACATAGGCTTTTAATATGAGGTATAATAATACCACATGGTAAGCATTCCCGCTAAAAATTTCCAACTAATTTCAGGAAATTTCCTGGCATAACAATTTTTTATTTGCTTGACTATTTCGTAGCAATATTTACCATGCATTTTGAAAATAAAACGATTAGTTCTACTCTTATGCTAGGCATTCAATGCCTTGTCAATCAAAAGCTTTATCGCTGTTTTCAACAACCTGCCAGTTGGTAATTACTAATTAGTCGCTCGCATTTTAAATTACGCATTGTGTCGCTTACATGCTTTTAGTTCGTTAACCTTTCCATGACTGGAGCTTCATGAAATTTTGCGAAAACCCTGTGCCAATGCATTCTCTAATATATGGGAGTCTCCCATAGGAAGCCTCACGTATATAAGAGAATACATTGGCCTGACATTATTTACCTTGGCCATGTGAGCCAGTGCATTCTCTTATATATGCAAGCTATCTATGGAAGACTCACATATATAAGAGAATGCACTGGCACAGGATCTTTAATGCTGCACCAGCGCTGCTTTAATTTCCTTTTAAAGTTCCTGCTTATGTGTTTCCAAATATGGCCTCATTTATTTTCCACTGGCAGAAACGCTGATTCCTGTCACGTTACTAAAAACTAATTGTTTACCATTTATATGTCTGATAGTTTTTGACAATCTACTATTGAAAATATAATAAAAGAACTTACAGGTGACGAGGTTAGTCCTAGAGCAGATCTCCACAATAAGGTAGCACCACACAAGTCAATCAGTGTCCCGTCTAATAGGATATTATCCTCCTCTAGTATCTAAAGAAATATGAGGCATTATGTATCAGATTAATTATGGACATGTGATCAGGCACAGGTATTTTAATTTGGATCCCGAGAGTAGAGGGAGTATATAAGGCCAAAAAAAAAATGGCTTTGATTCACAGGCATAGCCTCATCGAAAAAAAATGGCCCTCATTGGACCATTTTATTTCAATTTTGGATTTCACCATAGTTTTAAATTGGAAACACGCAAATAGGAAATAGTCGCACAGAAATCAGTTATGTTTCAAATATCGAATAGGATCTAAATACAAAGGTGTATGTGTGGGTATTCAACAAACGACCATAGGCAACGATAACTATCAAGTATATTGTCACCACAAGCTGTCCAAATCCCCAAGTTTTTCAGTAAAAAAATGTGTTGAAATATTTTGTAAAAGATCAGCAGGATGTTAGATATTTGACGTTTGAGACCTTTGCACAGTAAGTAACACTGCAAGATAGAGTTTCCCCTTGCTACACTATAGCGATCGAAGGCACTCAAACCCGAGCGCAATACAGTTTGACAAGCGGTATATTGGCCATGTTTTTATGATGGTTATTTGAAGTGTTATTGTCTACAATCCATTGTGGCACATATACAGTCTCTAATTAGTCAGCAGAATAAGTGAATCAAGACTTTCTATGATAATTTGGAAGATCACTTTATCTTTTCGTTTCGACTGTATTTATGTTCAGTATTTTTATTTGAAACGGATCTGTAGTTCTGTGTGCTGTCAAAAATGATATTGCCAATGTTAAAATCATATCAATATATATCATTCTAGGTACTCCCTATATGATATGTGGGTAGTACAATGTCATAATTTGTCATTTGTTATATCAGATTAAATTAGTTTTTATCCATTATAAAGTTCTCCCTACATTTTTCTGGACCTGGGAAGGTGTAATAACGCATTATTACTATGGCAGTAAAAATAAAACCCTCGCTCCCTCATTGATTTAAAAAAAAATACCTGAGAATCAAATTATGTTTTGTTTGGCCTGAGCATGCATAGCTATTTACAATCGTATTAATAATAAGTCAATTACCTGGTGTCCCTTGAATGGAGCCGACCTTGATTCTCTTAGAGGGTACATAGCTCCACCCACAGACACCTCTCTCCAAACTTTGTCTGTAGCAGGAAGACCATCTGTCATCTTTGGTTTGAGGATAAATACACCATTTGTTGTCAAGCCGTCAATTTCCTCACCGGCATACCATTTCACAGCTTTCTCCTGAATGAGTAAAAAGTTTCATACCTTACAGTGTACCTCAAGAGAAAAACTATTTACAAAACAAGATACAGATTTGAGAAAATGAACAGTGTTACATTTAGAGGAATTCAAAAAGATTATTATCATTATCATTCAAATTGTCAATTAGGCCAAATCAATACAAATTCTGTTTTCTGAGGCACCTCCTTCGTCACAGAATATTTTTTTTTCAAAAGCCTCATCAAACATTTTTTTCAATATTTTCTGTTAGAAATATTGAATTTTAATAACAAAAATAAACAATTTTATTTCTTGAGTATGTTTTCCAGATTTGAGAAAAAATTATAATAAAAAGTCTCCCTCCCTCCCTTCCTCATCTCAAAATTGGCATCTTATTGCCTGAGAACACAGATATTTTATTTTAATGGCCTTATATCAGTCTACCATCTTCCTTTGTTTGTTTCATTTTTATAAATAACAGTGGTAACAGGTTGGGCAGAATGGAAGACTTTAATATCTTGATAACCAGGAAGTGTCATTTTGGGAATGATATTTTTTTTCCATTAAATAAGCCAATCCCTGCAAGTGTTAAGTTTCAGTATGCTAGCTTTAGAAAAAATTTCCGCAGTACTTTTTTTCACACACGAATTTAAAATTGAGCAAAAGTTAGTATGATTCAAGGAGTTTAGCAAACAAACGTGAAATACAAAGGGGTTTGTGATGCACATAACTATTGAAAAACCAAACCATAATTATGACTGTACCAAGTGTTTTAGAATTACGTAAATAAGCTCAATATGGGCCTATTTCAGAATCAAACAAGAGATGGACTGTCGTCCGGTACATACCCCCTAGTGGCATACCGCCTAGTGTGGGCATATCTATAACTTATGACTGCAATACTCAGACAGATGGACCAAAAATCAGCATTTTCATATAAACGAAGATGAATAACTATAGCACAAAAAAAACAAAACAAAACAGTTGAATGTGCCATTGTGAACATCCATACAAAATTTCATTGAGATCCAAGCATTACTGTTCAAGTTATGACCTGAACAGACATCGGATGGACCAAACAGCCAACATGTCCAGATAAACAAACTTGAATAACTCTAGAATGGAAAAGCCAAACAGAACAATGGAACCCTCTATTGAATGTCCTCACAGTGGTGAACATCCATACCAAATTTCATTGAGATCCCAGCACAACTGTTGAAGTTACGACATGAACAGACACCAGACGGACCAAAAAGCCAACATTTCCAGATAAACAAAGATGTATAACTCTAGAATGGAAAATCCGAACAAAACGGTGGAACCATCTTTTTAATGTCCTCATAGTAGTGAACATACATACCAAATTTCATTGAGATCCCAGCACAACTGTTGAAGTTATGATATGAACAGACACCATACAGACAAAAAAGCCAACATTTCCAGATAAACAAAGATGAATAACTCTAGAATGGAAAATCCGAACAAACCGATGGAACCCTCTATTGAATGCCCTCATAGTAGTGAATATCCATACCAAATTTAATTGAGATCCGAGCACTATTGTTCAAGTTATGACATGAACAGACATCGGCCGGACGTACGGACGGACGGACGCACGGACAGACGGACAGGTGCAAAACAGTATACCCCCCTTTTTTTTTAAAAAGGGGGTATAATAAGTCCAATATGAACCTATTTGCACGAGGATGTGTTGTAGCAGATATGTACGCTATTTATATAATTGTTTTCAATGTGGCCCACTCCATCCAACGGAAAAATGGGTATAAGTCCACTATGGGATTATTCCAGAATCAAATAAGTCCAATATGATATTTTTAAAAATATAATATATATTTCCTTAAAGAAAGCCTGAACACTGAACTATATGGATAGATGTCCTGCGTTTGTAAACCATAGCAGAAAAGGGGTTAACTTTTTGGTCACCTACGGTCACTCACGGTCTCCACTCTTCAGTGGCTTGCCTCGGAATCAGTCACGCATGCGCAGTCCCAATATAATTCACTGTACAGATTGAATTAGCCAGTTTATTTTCAACTCAATCAGAAGATTGGCGAGTCGCGGGGTTGGGAATGGCACCGCCATGGGAGGGCCCTATGATAGTTCAGTGTTCAGGCTTTCTTTAAGGAAATATATATTATATTTTTAAAAATATCATATTTCCGCCAAAGGAAGCCCTCACACTGAACTATATGGATTAGAATGCAAGCCCAGGAGGAGGCACGAGCAATAAAGTTAATAGCCAAATTTTGAGTAAAGGTACTCTTCTAAAACAGATTGTACCATATATGAACACTTGAATGAATCTGTTAGGATTATTTACGTGAAATAACTCATATAGTTAGAGTGCTATATTGCTCAAATGTGTACCGCCCCCCTTGTTTTGAAACAAACATCCCATGAGGTGCCATCCAATGCATAGTTGCGAGCGAACCGAGCAAGTATAACGGAAGAAGAAACTCTTCGTTCTTCTCTGTGTCGTCTTCTTCAGCTGTCTGTTCTAAGGTCCCACCCGTCAAGGTCCCATGATGCAGGATCATGAAGGAAGGAGACTAACTCACTCTCCGCCTTAGCGACAGAACGACCTGCACAGACGGAGGCCCACTCCGACGATGGCGAGACAACCAACGTTAACTAACTGCTATTCGCCAGAGAAAAAGCCAGAGAACCTGATGCCAAATTTGTGGCACAGGGATTGAGTTGAGAACCCATTAGGCCAAACAGGTTGTACAACGATAATGGAGTCAAGCCATCTGAACAGAGGGAGCCCCCACCACCGCATCTTGCAAGGTGGTCATGCCCCCTGTCGTTCTTAGAACAGCTTCCTTGTTTTTCTTCTACTGATCACATGTCTCTGAGGTACCTATGCATCACAAGATATCCGACAGAAATCATGTGATACAAATCTTACGCGTATATAAATATATAAAAATGATATAAAAAATATATATCAAGGTGATCTATAAGTCAGCAATGAGATCATTGCAGAAGGCCCTTTGGCTCTTTGACAACTGAAATCAGTTCAAATGATGTACAATGTAATCAGATGATAACCACGGGTAAATTGTCACCATACGGAATATTCAGTTCTGAGCCTCTGCCCAGAACATCATGTCACTTTCCCCCCCAAACATGCAGCAGAACGACCTAGGTGTGTGATAGGTATGTTAGTGTGAGGCATGCAGCAAACTAGGGGAAGACCCCCTCTAAAATGGCTCGCTGATTAAGGAAACAAATGAAATTATCATCCTCCTAGTAAAGGACACACATCCCTTTATAATGATGTTACTTATTGAATTTTAAGAGCCAATATTAGAGAGGAGCTCCCCCGACCTAAGTGGTCCTGTTGAAGGCATGTTTAAGGAAATAGGACAAATCCAGCATAGACCTAAGCGAGCAGAGTTGTCAGCATGGTTTCAGGCCCTTATGATTGGGCGGCTGGTGCCATGTGGTTGGGATCCCCTCATATGGGTTGGTCCCTGCCTGCAAGGAAAGGTCTGATGGCTAGTCAATGAGCTTCCTCGAAAGCTGAGCTGGACAGCGCAAACGTCTTTGCCTGTTTTATTGTCGAATGTTGATAGGACAAATCCGGCATATACCGAAGCGCGCAGAGTTGGCAGCATGGTTTCAGGCCCTTTTGATCGGGTGTCTGGTGCCATGGGGTTGGGATCCACTCGGACTGGGTGGTCCCCTGCCTGCAAGGAAAGGTCTATAACGCTAGTCAATGAGCTTCCTAGAAAGCTGAGCTGGACAGTGCAAACGTCTTTGCCCGCGTTATTGTCTATAGGCGTGCAGTGCCCTGTTAATTTTATTACCATGTGCCAGATAATCAAATTGATATTGGTAATAGGAGTATGAAGAGCCATGAGATGTACTCTTGTGTCTGTAATAAACGTACATGCACGTTTATTAAAAGTTTGGAAGATTTTTCCACCCTGCACAAGGCTTATTCCAGTCTGCACGTTTATTAATTGTGTGCATTTTTGGAAGACATGTCTTGACAGGCCGATTTTGCCCCCCCCCCCCCCCCCCCCCCCCCACTTCAAATCTTAAGAGGGTGTTTATAAATTCCGAGTAAATGTCAGTATACTGTAACAATATATTGATATTGCACCACGTATCAGGTTTTAACGATTGCTGTTATATTATTAACTCACAATAGGCCATGCCAAATATTTTATTGGTAAATAGAATAATAAATTTGTTTCGCCCTGTACTTGTATTCCAGTCTGCACTTGTATTACATTAGGTCGGATTTTCAACCCTGCACCTATATTCCAGACTGCACTTTTATTCCGGACACGAGAGTACTCTGTCGGTCAGGCCATTGGCAGTGTCGTTGTGGCACGTGACAAGAGAAATGCTTTCCATGTGAATGTGCTTCATTCATGTGTGAAGTCTATTGACCAGTGTGTCAGTCGCGGGTCGTGTACCTTACCTATGAAATGTATATCACAGGTAAGATAGATCGAGTTCTCGATGCATTTTGAAGACGGTGGTACGAGTGCGCAGGGCGTGCCAGGAGGGCTTGAGAGTTCATAGTTCAGTAGGAAGAAGCCTATAGATGAGATAATCCGTGGATAGGAAATCACGATCCGCAGCTTCTGCCTTACCGATGCCAGACTGTGACGACCGAAAAGACCCACAGTCTGACGTATTGTGCGCAGACGGGTCGTCATCGAAAGCCTCAGACGCCTTGGGGTGTAAGGATAGCATGTCGCTCCCTGCCCTAGCGTCGGAACGACCTGCAATGTCCATAATGGACGACAAAACACTAGAGGGAGGCCCATTCCGGCGAAGGCTCAATCGAGGTGTAAATACCTCCCATGGAATTTTTAAGCTACGGCCAACTGCTTGAGCAAAAGGCTGATAAACTGAGTTCCAATTTTGGAGTCGAATGTCGAAATGAAGAATCCCATAGCCAAAACTGGTTTCTTCTGATAACCGGAAGGAGGTGGAGCCATCGGACCGGGGTGAGCCCCCCCCCAAATGCAGGTGGTCCCGACCAAGCTGAATGTCCTGTCCAAGCAGAACGATGGGTAGAGGCCATTGCAGCAGAAACCCCAAGACGGCTGAGAGGCAGGCAAGGCCGTGTCTTTAGAGAGATCGTGACCAGGGGGACCGGACTTGCTACCTCATGGGTAGGGCCACTGCCCTATGCCGAAGTCGCCGTAGGCCGCCCAGCCGGTGTCGTTACGTTCGCACGCGATTTGGCAACTTCAGCACACAGAACCGCTTGCGCCGGTGTGGGACCGAATGTCCTGGGGGTCCCAAGTACCCCTGCATCGCCACCGGTCGCCTCCCCACTATTGATTTAATGCCGAGGCATAATCGGGGAGCGTGAACTGTTCCTGCCCGAGAAGAGATCCGACCGAAAAATATTACCTGGGGAGGATCCAGAGATGGTGCAAATAAAGGCTTTATATCTTATCCGATTTCCATGTTTAGTTGTTGAATTATAGAAAAATTCGTTGAAATAATGGAGAACCAACTTGAATAATTACTATCCCCAGGGTCTCCAGAGTTTGAGCGCCCAAACCTGTAACAGGTAGAAAAACATCCCTGGATCCTTCTCAGAAATTTACAAGCCCACCGGTTCAGACCGGCTTGCTGAACCGGCTGGTGTATAATCGCAGCCATTGTTCACTAGACCTATATACAAGGTAGCTATTAATCGACATACATCTATGACATGGCTGAGATTTTATTCGTAGCACTACGGTACTACTGTCATATGAAGTTATTGTTATGCATGTGACATTGATAAACCAAGATCTAATCAACTGTCAGTATTCTTGACCTTGTGTAGATTGTAAACAACTTCAAGGTCAAACGTGATTAACACATCTGGATCATTTGTATTGAAACAGAAAACAACATAGTATTATGTGAAGCACGTTGTTCATAACATGACGAGAGATAGCGTCAGTAGCGATGGAATTATTGCTAAATAAATTTCCACGCATTAAAACGTCAAAATAATTCCCACGAAATTAGGATACTTCCGACGGTACTACTGTCATATGAAGTTATTGTTATGCATATGACATTGATAAACCAAGATCTAATCAACGGTCAGTATTCTTGTGTAGATTGTAATCAACTTCAAGGTCAAACGTGATTAACACATCTGGATCATTTGTATTGAAACATAAAACAACATAGTATTATGTGAAAGCACGTTGTTCATAACATGACGAGAGATAGCGTCAGTAGCGATGGAATTATTGCTAAATAAATTTCCACGCATTAAAACGTCAAAATAATTCCCACGAAATTAGGATACTTCCGACGGTACTACTGTCATATGAAGTTATTGTTATGCATATGACATTGATAAACCAAGATCTAATCAACTGTCAGTATTCTTGTGTAGATTGTAATCAACTTCAAGGTCAAACGTGATTAACACATCTGGATCATTTGTATTGAAACATAAAACAACATAGTATTATGTGAAAGCACGTTGTTCATAACATGACGAGAGATAGCGTCAGTAGCGATGGAATTATTGCTAAATAAATTTCCACGCATTAAAACGTCAAAATAATTCCCACGAAATTAGGATACTTCCGGCGGTGAATCACATGGCATTTTTGATATCTGACAAATTCTATCATACCTTATAGGTGCTATAATAATTCCATAGATGTATTTCTCACAATAATCTGTGCGCCTCGTAAGGCCTTGAAATGGCGGCTAATTATGGCGAAATGCTGATTTTCATATTCGATAAATTGTTTTTAAGTTCGCCGCCTGTTCGAAAAACACGAACCATTATATGTTTGAAACGAAACGGTCCGTGAATTCGAAACGATAATTATAAAAACGAACGCGTAGGCGACCAGTAATTATTGTATCGATAAATTGAATTTGTCGCTATTGTTAAACGACAAATTCGGAAAAATACTCCCTTAGATCCGTTCGGTTGTAGCAGAAAAATAAACTGGCTAATTCAATCTGTACAGTGAATTATATTGGGACTGCGCATGCGTGACTGATTCCGAGGCAAGCCACTGAAGAGTGGAGACCGTGAGTGACCGTAGGTGACCAAAAAGTTAACCCCTTTTCTGCTATGGTTTACAAACGCAGGACATCTATCCATATAGTTCAGTGTGAGGGCTTCCTTTGGCGGAAATATGGACCAATGCCAATATTTAGGTCCATATGAACCTATCTGCATGAGTATATATTGAAGTAGCATAATAAATATCTATATATATAGGCCCCTCTGATGCTGAATAAAAGCTAGTAATATATAGATATATATATATATATATATAGATGCGATTCGGAATCTTTCTTCCGTGCTGCAATTCTAATTATTTCAATGGACAACATTGCTGTTTTGCGAAGATAGATTATGATACCAATGAAAGACCACAAATATAAACACTGTTGTAGACTGATCTACATGTATACTATATAGACCACCGATGGATTGCATGACTGATGTAACTGATCTACCAAAATTTCACATATATGTCAAACTCCAGCTGCATGAATGTGATTGCTTACTGACTTCATTATGTCTTATGACACTGTTTCATTATTCTAAAGCAGAGATTACCATATAGAATGCAGACTTAATTGGTTAAGTGTGAATTTGATCCATTTATGGATAATATATACATTCTATACTGATGATCACTTATCGTCATTATGAAGTGAGCAAATTGATACCGGTATGGCCACTCAGTCAAGTGATATATACATCTGTTGATACGTCTGATGCAATGATTTGATTCGAGATTCGATGCGATTCAGAATCATTTGGCTGATTCGTTTCGATGATATGATTCAAAATGATAATGCCTGATTGGCAGCGCCTTAGGAGAAAGAAAACATTGAACCTACAAAACAGTTGACTTGGGAGTGAAAATGCATTAATAGTAACTGGCTTTCATAAATAACACTGCTGAGAAAGTCTTACATTCCAAATATTACTCTTAAAATCTACCTTGCCAAAGTTATTGCGCTATCGCTATCATAATTCACAAAATTAGACTAATTAAGGGATGTACCTCCACCCAAAATACGCGGACCTGCTCGGTGTTCAAACTCGATTAAAACATTGTTGGGCAAGTCTCATAAACCGAACATCAACAAAATCAGTTGATATTTGTTCAAGTTATCATGCTATCATGATCAAAATTAATTAATACCCATAATAATATCCCATAATCCACCCACAATAGGCAGAACTGACCCGTTTCAATCTTGATCATGATATGGTTGAGCAAGTATCATACCTGTATCAACAAAATCAGTTCATATTTGTTCAAGTTATTGCGCTCACAATCACGATCAAATTTCACAAAAATTAACTAATTAAGGGACAGTAACTCCACCCAACAATCTTCATACACTTAATATCAACAAAATCAGTTAATATTTAGTTAAGTTATATGTAGCCACCTGTAGGCACCGCCCACCTGTGAACCGACCTCGACAAAGTATAGCTTGACTAAAAATAAATTAGAACAAGCTTCTCAGGATTTTCTCTACCCCCCCCCCCCCCCCTCGCCCCTTTCCAATGCAACTGATGTAACTGTGTTCGGAAGATGAATAAGCTGGCCAGAAAATGGTTTTGTATTGTTCTTATAGGGCATCCATTCTTAGTGATTGTATGGGCAAAAATAAAAGTTTATGGCCATTGGGAAACATGTTTGATTTAACTTTTTCTTTGACCAATCGGTGTGAAGTTTGTTGTATTGTCTTGTGAGATACACTAAATGACGCAGTCCAAAATTGGGCTAAACTGAATGGATGTATTTATAAGTGTTATAAACTTGTTATTTGTGACAAACAAACAGACAGACATTGAGTTTTATATATTTATGTACCATTCACAGACATAACGTACCCCAAGGAAGATATTCCTGCCTGAGTCGAAGCCGGCGGCATAGATCCTAGAAGTGTAGGGAGGATTTCGTTCCACAAGGATTCGACAAGCAAACCTTGATATGGTGCTTTGAGTCACAGACTCAGTACTTATTCTGGCATTTCCAGGAATGGTATCCATGACAATGAAATCAATAGGCCCCTCTGAGGAGCGACCAATCTGCAAAGAGAAAATTCTGCGTTATTCTATGCATTGAGAACCATTTAACATATTATAAAACTGATTATATTGATACATTTTTGGTGACAGACTTCTACTATAACGGAAAAGGTCTTCATTATTTTGATTATACTCTTGTTATATTTTGATTACTATTTTTAAGATCCCGCATGGTACGCTCTGAATGAACATGATCATTAAATTGTCCCAAATTGATTGCATGTATATTGTACCAGAAAATTTGAAATAAAATCAATATTAATTGATAGAAGTGTTTCCAGACAGGGGTCTTCGATTCATATTTATTTTTTTATACCTAGGAAACTATATAAAACTTGTTATAGGAAGCGACAGACCATCTATAAATATCACAAGAGACCTGTCAAATCATAACTACATAGGTATACCTCTATTTGTTTTGTTTCTTCTTATTTGAACTTGTGTTCAGTTGTCTTTGGTTATACTCAGTTGTGTTAAAAAGATGTGAAACACTCCGATGATGTGTTCCGAACAGAATAACGAACAATCATGCCAGAATAACTTATTTTCATTAATTTGATAACCAAATAGTCAGAAAGAGCATGATCGTTATCAACAAATTACAAGCAGTAACTACTATTGGCGCAATCATTGTCATAATGTTTATGCCCAATAATGCGTCTCAAATAAAGAAATAAATATTTACATTTGTGTGTAGTTCAACCATTGTGTTCTCTGAAATGGTACAGTCAACGTGGTTGGAATTTTCGACAATCTTAGTTCATTGAAACATTCTTCCGATGGGGATGGTGTTTGGATACTAACTGATTGGTTGTCTTTAAGCTTTTTGATGTGCCAGTATTTTTATGTTTCAATTTGGCCAAATTTTCCGAAAAATTGTCATAGAAATAAAAATTGGCCGAAAAATTGGCCAAAAGACTTTTCTGTCCAGTGCAAACCCTGAAAGGACGATGTGTCTATAATGGTATATTACCTGAAACATATCAGTTTCATTGTCTTCTTTATACTCAACAATAACTGCTTGATTTCTGTTCAAGGTGAAGGTCACTGAATGTTGATGTGAGTCTTGTACAACCTAAATGAAATGTTAAAGAAATATAAATAAGCTTGATAGTTCCAGATAGTTACCAGTATTGGCAGTAAATTTTTTGTGAACAAATGACATGTAGAGTAATGCCCTAAATAATCAACTCCTTTTACCACATCATAATTATAGGTAATTTTTCAGGATTTAGTCGGAAATATGGCATGTTGCCATTCATCGGAAAGCTCAGTGAGGGCTCTCCGATGAATGACAAGACATATTTCCGACTAAATCCTGAAAAATTACCCATAATTCTGCTGTGATTAAGGAGTCGATTATTTATGGCATTACTGTACATGTAAATGTTTTCCTGTGGTTGATAATTTCATTTCTATGCCAACTTTTCACTCACAAGCCAAGCCGAAAGAAATTACATATTACATGTAGTACAGGGAGGAGATTAAAGATTTATTCAGAATTCCAACAAGCAAGAAGACAACAATTAAATAATTCTTGTGTAAACTAATTTCGTAAATTATTTGTCGTAAATTATTTGTTACAAACTAGAATGGAAAACTCAAACTAACCGATTGAACCCTCCAATATTGAATGTCCTCATAGTAGTGAACAAATTCATTGAGATCTGAGCACTACTGTTCAAGTTATGCCATGAACAGCCATTGGACGGACGTACGGAAGGACGTACGGAAGGACGCACGACGTCGCACGTAGACAGACTGACACTCAAATGTACGGACAGACAGGTGCAAAACAGTATATCCCCATTTTTAAAAAAGGGGGTACAGAAAATTAGAAATATGATATGTGACAGATATCTCATAGCCGGTAAATATCATGAATGGGATGGTTTTGAAAACTTAAACCAATAGATCATAACATTGTGGAATTTAGTGTCTCTAAATCGGTATTTTATTAACTCAAATTTTTTATTTTGGATACAAGAGGTGATACAAAAGAGGGTCGGAAGCTTCAAATATACCTTAACCCTTTGAGTGCCAGGTCCGATTTTTGTATCAACCCATATACCCTGTGCCAATGCATTCTCTTATATATGCGAGTCGACCATAGGTCGCCTCGCATATATAAGAGAATGCATTGGCCTAACAATTTTTCATCATTTGTTATTATTTTTTACAATGTTTTACAATTTTAATAATTTTTTAAAAATCTAAAAACAAAAAAAAATGATTTTTTTAGGGCCGATTTTACAGACCGACCGTAAATTAGGGCCGATGAGATCGGCCCCTGGCACTGAAAGGGTTAAAGACAAGCTAAAGTTAAGCAGATAAGGCCAAATAAAAATATTATTTGAATCTCAGACACCGCCACATTAAAATAAATGGCCCGTAGTGGACTCTTTATTTCAATTTTTTATATTATGACAAAAAAAATATAAAAATAAAATGCTATGTTTTTACCAACATGTCCATACGTTTTGAGCATTAGTTGCAAAATACATGAACTCTTAACATACATACGTATATATCTTTGTCTAATGTGTGAAGATTGACTATCATGTACATGTACACATATAGTGACATAGAACATTAAGTAGAAGGCTATATTGAAGAATATATCCTATTAAATGAGCGTACATGCATAACAAAGTTCCCTCTACATTTTCTGACTATTACTGGACAAGGGAAACAATTATAATCCATGCTCATGATATGCACACAAAAAATAAAAAAAATAAAAATAACTCCTTCCCTCATTGATTCAGAAACAAAATTATCTGAGACTCAAATAATTAATTTTTTTTGGGCTAAGAATAATGGTTTGCACAACATTGTCTGTTATATATTTTGGAACTTCTGTCTGTACTAGTATGTGTGTGTGTGTGTATATATGTGTGTTATAGACTTGATAACTGCTCGACCGATCCGACTCAAATTTGGTATGTAGGACTACTTTGATCCCGGGAACAATAGGGGCCGGTCCAATTTTATGTGCGCCCGTGTCCTTGACCTTGACCTCGCTCATACTAGTATATGCTCATATTGGCATGTTTCTGGACCTCGACCGATCCGACTCAAATTTGGTATATAGGCCTACTTTGATCCCGGGCACAATATGGGCAGGTTCAATTTCACTTGCGATCGTGTTCTTGACCTCACTCATATAGGCATGTTTCTGGCAAAGAAATCCAAATAGCCTGGACGAAGTCGGGCACATCAGCTAGTCTATTATATATTTTGGAACTTCTGTCTGTATGTGTGTATGTACATATGTGTGTTATGACTTGAAAACTGCTCGACAGATCCGACTCAAATTTAGTATCTAGGCCAACTTTGATCCGGGGAACAATATGGGCGGGTCCAATTTCACGTGCGACTGTGTCCTTGACCTTGCTCATATATGCTCATATAGGCATGTTTCGGTCCGCCCGGATGAAGTACATGTTGGGCACATCAGCTAGTATTTAATATGATACATGTACTACAGGAACATTTTGCCTCTTGGTTGAAAGAAATGTGTTGAATATATAACTATTTTCCAGTTTATCTGAAAGGTAGGAGAAAACTCATTCACCTACAGGTACATGTATGGACATTAAGCAACTGGTAACATTTTAAGCCCTACATTTTAACTCCAAGATTCTGATTACACTTCTACATGAGTTTAAAGAGGTTTTTGACTTACTTTTGAGGAATGAGGGTTTTTGACGATATGTTTCTTGAATGGCTTTACTCCATCTGCCCTATTTTTCTTGATCAGTATAAACTTACTCTTCCTCCTTCCTTTGTCTCCATGTGACAAATGACCATTATAACTGAAACAGTTTAAATATCAAAATAAAATGAACAATAATATATCATGACTGTATACATTGTATGAAATACACAGAGCGATACAAGTGTGTGAATGGGCTTCTCGATGTGGCACAAGTGCCAGAGCGGAGGACAGAACAGAGTTCTATCTTTCCAAAATGACACAAGATCTGTGTCGACAATCGACAAAGCCATTCACACACGTCGTCTGTGTTTCTTACAAGCCACTCGTCCTAGAACCCATTAATTGACAAAAAAGACATACAAGGTTTATTCAGAAACAGACAGGGCTTTTCTTGTCATGTGTAATGATGCCTTTATTTTATATTTCCGGTTTCATGATCGAGGCAAATGTCATTTACATTGTGTGATGCCATGGTCTAAGATGATGGAGCAGTTTGTTTTTTCAGGAACAGGCATGTAATAGACAAGGATTCATACTGTTTTTGATAGCAATTCTTGAAGACTTGAGGATAAACTTTTGAAAGTCACTAACTATATTTTGGAATGTTTCCAAGGCAACAACATAGTCACAATTTATACATGTACACTACATTCAATATGCTGGTATATACAGCTATACTTAACCCTTTACCCAACAAACCGGCCAAATAAAGCTTCAACAGCCTAAAATATCTTCGGTCTGTCTCAATAAAACCATACAAATATGGATATCATTGGAACCGGCTCCTTGACCACATTGTGATAGTTACAGTTATACCCTGTGCCAATGCATTCTCTTATATATGCGAGTCGACCATAGGTCGCCTCGCATATATAAGAGAATGCATTGGCCTAAAAAAAATCTTTTTTTAACACTTTTTACCATTTTTTCTTACATTCTTTAACAATATTATAATTTTTAATGTGTTAAGCCAATGCATTCTCTTATATATGCGAGGCGACCTATGGTCGACTCGCATATATAAGAGAATGCATTGGCACAGGGCCCTTCTGTTGGGTAAAGGGTTAAAGTAATTGACCACCTCTAATGTTGTGTCACCCCGGTAATACTGCAGTATTATACCGCGGTAAACTCCAACACCACGGTAAGGTAAGGTAAGGTTACGGCTTCAACACTGCGAGTACCGCGGTTACACCACGATGCGTGCGGTCACAGTGCGCAGGCACGAAAATAAAATGCAGTGATTCTCCTTATATCTGTGGAACTCAAAGGCAAGGATGTCCTTCGTTATAACTTATAGGTTATAACTTAGAATGATACATAATACTTATTTATGAATTGGTAATCATGTTTTATCAATGCAAATAAACATGTTATATGGCACCATACTGGTAACACGTGGAAATTCTGTGTGTTTACATTTGTGACAACACTTTTTGGGAATTCCAATTTGAATTAGGAATCACCATATATAGAAGTTGTAAACCAGCTCACCTCCAAACTGCTAAGAAAAATCATTATTGTAGGACTTTTATGGCAATTATGATGTTGTGGTTGGTATTGTTGTGAGTATTTATTGGTAATAAACTAATTTGAATAACTAAATTGGCTTTTGGTGAGGGGGGGGGGGGGACCCAAATTCAAACTTAACCTGTATTTTTTGCTGGTAAACCCACATACCAAATTTCATTCCATTCAGTTGAGACTATCTAAAGTTATCATTTGGAAACCAAAATGGATGAACCAATAACATAACGCATCCCGTTTAATAAAAGCGGGCATATAAACACTTACCCCAAAATGATCAGTTCTCCATATTTGGAAGGCGCCTGAGGTTTATGAGGAGACATTGGTGCCGGAGGCTTATGAGGAGAGATTGGAACTGACTCGGCATGAACACCAAGCCTACTGAAATCGTCCGATATGTCATCTTGTAAACTGAAAAAGATTCATATATATTATAGAAAACATTGGCCATATTACCTCAAGCATGACCTGCACTGCTGCACAGTATGAATGTGATTTGCAAAAAAAATTCCAAACCCCAATAGTTTTCAAAACTGACATTTGAGTTTTTTAACAACTGGTTTTCAATCCAACAGTATTAGAAATATGAGATACATGTATAACTGGAAACTGCATTGTTTAAGTTGGTCGAATGCCAAGAAGTCATCTGTCCTTGTTTGTCCATCTTGTTTTTGTTCCACATGTAATAAATTAATGGAAATTAACGTTCTTGATGGGGCCTAAACAAAAAATACGTTTGTTTCCGCTAACCCGACCGACCGTATTTTAAACCGCCGACCCTAAACTTTTTATTGCCATTGCAAAAAAAAAAAAAATTGGACCCAAACAAAAATAAAAAAATTATTTAGGTCCCAATTCATATCATAACAAGATGCAAAACATTTATATATTTATATATATTGACATAAGAAATTTAAGTTTACAAAAAGATTTAAGTTTAACAGTTGGAATCATACTGTAAAGTATGTTTGGCTTTATCTAGCTTTCATCTGTGAAAACTTCAAATAATTTGAGTTCAGGTACGGTATGTTATCATTCAGCGTTCAGACTTCAGTATTTCAATCAATTACAGCATAGGAACATTAACAATTTGATCAAATCAACCTGGTTATCAAGTGGGATCTCATAATACCAAATGAAAAATTAACATAGAGATTAGTACCATATATAGTCATTACTACCTTAATACATGTACATTGTTTCTGTACTACATGTACATGTAGGATTTCTGTATTACATGTACATGTAGTATATTATGTACGATATGTGTCTCACTTGAATTTTATAAAATAGCCTATTTATGAATTAGAGTGACGATGGCAAGTCTAATTTCAAGCAGGATAAGGCTTCCGATAAGCATAATCCATAGAACCAAAAGATATCTGACAATAACTTATAAGCATTTCCAATCCATACATATATAAAAAGTTCCAAAGTTATGCTTGAGAAACTTGATAAAATTGACCACTCTGTAAAATTCAAAATACTGACTCAAAGAGCCTTAGATTAGCTCTAAATGCAATGGATTTTCAAAAAATTTCCAGGGGAAGAACCCCCACCATCATCAGGGGGTCACCCTTCCCAAACATTCCTCCGATCAGGCCTTCAGGTTATGCCTTCGGCATATCATTGCCCAAAAACAGGTGTCCCCAAAAAATACCTAGATCCTTCACTGAATGCGGAGAAGGTGGTGTTGTGAAGCCATCCTTAAGAGATCGGTACAAGACGGTCACTCCAATATGTGAACAGTGCAGTGGTGCTGGACTGACTCCAGTTGTCGCCAGACCATATAGGAAATATTAGGATTATCAAAGACTATCTTAGTATATAGACTAGTATATATGTAAATATTAAAGCATATGTAAGATTGAATTGGAGTTTCTAGTTCCTCTGTCATCTGGGTTAACCTGATTGGGGCTAAGAAGTGCATAGTTTGGGTTATTGACAAGTATTATACAGTTATTTTTAAAGATACTGAAAAAAAAAAAGTAAAAAAAAAGAAAAAGTTAAGCCTACCTACCTACCCTAATTTTTTTTAGCTCGTTAGCGGAAACAAAGGTATTATTTTTTTAGGCCTGGCACATACAATACATGAACTGGTAGAACAAGAGATGGACTGTCATCCGGTGCATACCCCCTTGTGGCATACCGCCCAGTGTGGGCATATCTATAACTTATGACTGCTATACTCAGACAGATGGACCCAAAAATCAGCATTTTCATATAAACAAAGATGAATAACTTTAGAACAAAAAACCAAAACAAAACAGTTGATTGTGCCATTAAATGTCATCCTAGTGGTGAACATCCATACAAAATTTCATTGAGATCCGAGCATTACTGTTCAAGTTATGACATGAACAGACATCGGATGGACCAAACAGCCAACATTTCCAGATAAACAAAGATGAATAACTCTAGAATGGAAAAGCAGAACAGAACAATGGAACCCTCTATTGAATGTCCTCATAGTAGTAAACATCCATACCAAATTTCATTGAGATCCCAGCACAACTGTTGAAGTTACGACATGAACAGACACCAGACGGATCAAAAAGCCAACATTTCCAGATAAACAAAGATGTATAACTCTGGAATGGAAAATCCGAACAAAACGATGGAACCCTCTATTTAATATCCTCATAGTATTGAACATCCATATCTAATTTCATTGAGATCCGAGCACTAATGTTCAAGTTATGACATGAACAGACATCGGACGGACGCACAGACTGACAGGTGCAAAACAGTATACCCTCCCTTTTAAAAAAAAAGGGGGTATAATAACAAGATAGTTTTACTTGTAACTGAGATCTTATTATACTGACTGAAATAGTTGCTGTCCAGTATAAATGCTGCAAGTCCCTTCAGAATAGTTTATTCTGGTACTAAATAATGTCACTCGCTTTGAGAGCTGATTCACATATTGTCATCTGATTAAAAAATAATATTCATCATGTTGCATGATTTCTGTTTATATCAGGAATAAGACATCTCAGTGATATCAGTAGCTTAATCTAATCAGAATTTAAATAATGTGTTAAGTTTTTTCCCCGCTGATTTAACAATTGGTGTACAAGACTATTAACATAACAATTACTGCTTTGCCCTAATGATCATGATCTATTATCAGTACTGCAAAAAGGGTCAAGTTGATACAAATTGGCCACTGGTTACTCTCGGGATTCAAATAAATGTACCCCTATGTTTACTATTTTTGTCAAAATAACTACACACCTATGATGCTAATTTGGACCCCTAGATGTTTATTAATTCTGGAAGTCACAAATGCAAAATAATACAATCTAATCATTTGCCTAATGAATTTTGGCGAATCAAATATTGGGACTTAATTTCTTCTAAAGTATATATATATATGTAATACTAGTACCAACTGTACCACATCACAACAACAGCTCCCTGCATCACAATATTTAACCCTTTGAGTGCCAGAGGCCGATCTCATCGGCCCTAAACCTACAAAATAAGTCTGTTAAAGAATATAAGAATAAATTATTAAAATTGTAAAAAATTGTAAAAAAAAATTTAAAAAAAAAAAAAAATTGTTAGGCCAATGCATTCTCTTATATATGCGAGGCGACCTATGGTCGACTCGCATATATAAGAGAATGCATTGGCACAGGGTATATGGGTTGATACAAAAATCGGACCTGGCACTCAAAGGGTTAAGATAACCATATTCTGTGTTTGTGAACTCCAATGACATGGTAACTTCTTACAATACATGCTTGAGGATTATGGCAGAATTCTGCAATTTAGTATTTTCGCCAGGTAACTGGGAGCCAATTTCCTATCAAAATTGACAAAATAACCTACCTTTTCATCTTATTGAAAGGGATTAAAATCCAATAGCGCACATATAATATATCATTTCATTTTTCAGGTTATATTCTAACCATTGTTACAAGCACATAATAGGCAGTTACTCTTGTTGCAAATCCGAATCAAGTTTTGAGAAATTCAGTCCTACTTTTATTCAGCCCTTACTCTTATTTGATTTTGGGCTAATTTCAACCCCCTACTCTTGAGTGCCTAATAAAAGTACAGGGTGGAATAATAGTACAGGTTAGAAAATGTCGCATAACTGAATAATAGTACAGGGCGGAATAAACGTACAGACTGGAAATATTAGTACCATACATCCCAACAAAACGCACCATCTGACTGGTTTACTGATGCCATGTGACAGAAATAGTTTCGATGGATAGCCAGGTCTGTGAATCTACAGTGTGCTGATCACTGTCAACAATCAGAGTTCATTTATCTATGAATAACACAATTTAAGATTGGTGAATTATTTCTTTTGGTTAATTTAATAAACGTACAGGACCATATAACGATCGTACAGGTGGGAATTTTACCTCGATTTTAATAATCGTACATGTATGTTTATTAGGCACTCAAGAGTACTTTTATTCTGCACCCTTCTTTTAATTAGATCTCAAGAGTAAAGTCTGGCAATGACTGGTCTAACATGCAAAATTCAGCAACAACTTGCTTAGTTCAGACTCCACATAATTAACACTACATTTGAATAATAGACTTTCAAATAGATTATAATGCTTAATCCATGAACATTGCTATCTAAGCTGTCTGCCATTGTTGTTGAGACTGTCTGCATGTTTTATATTGGTGCTCAACCCATTCTAAACTAAATGGATTTTACCACTCAGTTACAAAAGTATGCATTGAAAGAGTCTATTATTCATTTGGAGGGGGGTTAATGTGATAAAAGCAGACGACTGATAAATAAAAGTGCAGAAGGAGTCCTATTTATTGAGGGAAGTGTTTAGATAATAAGTTCAACATGGTCATTTGTTGAACTTATTATCTGAACATTTCCTATACTAGTACCCATTAATGATTCTTTAGTATAGAAAGGGTTAAGAAATGTCTCTCGTTCAATTAGATAATGACATGAATATCTACTCTGGCTAACGCCCGTAGAGATCATATTCCACCAGTACAAAACCTGGGAACTTTTTGAAGTTTTGACAGGGAACATTATAGAATGGAAAACATAACACAGGGAATATATTTCTTTGTTATTATCTGTTTCTTAATAATGTACTTCACTGTAGGTGAAGGTCCCAACTCGGAATTCACGATTTAAGTTACTTTATGAGCGATTATGGCATTATGCTTTGCGTTTCTGACAATTGTGGAATTTTTCCTGGGTAATTAATTGAATGTTTATTGCGATATCGGCTCTCAAAAGTCAGAGAAAAGCATGCATTTTAGAGTTGGGACCTTTATATATAGTGAAGTACATTATTGAGGAACAGATAATAACTAAGAAATGTATTCCCTGTGTTATTTTTTTGAATTGATAAGGTTCCCTGTCAAAACTTCAAAAAGTTCCAAGGTTTTGTACTGGTGGAATATGATCACTACGGATGTTAGCAAGAGTAGAGATTCATGGCATGATCTATCGTTCAATAGACTGTTCCCAAGTGCAAAACTGCTGAAATCTCAAAACAATAGTATAAACCTGAACCTACAGTAATGCCCTAAGTAAGCGACTTCTTAACCACAGCAGAATTATGGGTAACTTTTCAGGATTTAGTCGGAAATATGGCTTGTTGCCATTCATCGGAATGCTCTCCCTGAGAGCTTTCCGATGAATGGCAACAAGCCATATTTCCGACTAAATCCTGAAAAGTTACCCATAATTCTGCTGTGGTTAAGAAGTCGCTTACTTAGAGCATTACTGTATCTGCGCAAGTACATGTATTACTATCAAGGTGAAAATTTAGCTCTGTCGTTATTTCTATTCCTGACCTGATTGAATTGTCTTCCCCACTTAGAACTACCTGAATTCATGTCATGGCCATGGTAAGACGTTCGTTTCACATGCTGAAGGCTGTGATTTTGATTCCTGAGTCTGTGACAACAAGGGGTTACCCTTCAGGAAGCATCAGTCTGCGAATGCAGTCATATTGACCTATGACTTATTGATCTATGAGTGGGGCAGCCCTGCACTTACCATTAATCAAGTTAATGTCTTATCTCTTGATTCTGTATTAAACTGAGACAGGGGCCATCATAAACCTCATCATGAATGTGATCAAATTTGTGCTATAAATCATAGAACACACTATTATGATCATGTGTATACAGTATGTAAAGAGTTTGTGATAAGCAAAACACTCAACATCATGGGGACTCCACTAAGCCCACTGTCAGGTGGATCACAAGGTCATGCCAGGGGTGAGAGTCTACGTACATGTAGATGTATTTTTTTTAGTTTTTTTTTAGGTTTGTTCTACTATTCTACTTTTCTACTATTTTATCAGTTTTTACTACAAGTTTTCAGGCACGCACCCCTATATTTAAAAAAAAAAATTCACTCATTAATTTTAGACACCCACCCTTATTTCGAAGATTTTTGGCTGATAACTGCATATAATATAGCCTTCCAATGTATCACATAATTTTTTTTCCATTTATTTTTTCTTATAGAAAATATTTTGAAGCTAACCATATATTCAGGGTTCTGACTACAATTTTATACTCATATCCCTTTTAAAGATGGATTATCTCTTTAAATAACAAATTTGAAATAGTTGCGTGGGTAGTAAATATGAACTGAAGACCCCTGTCCGGAAAGGCTTCTATCAATTAATATTGATTTTATTTCAAATATTTTATTGGGCCCGTTTATTTGTCTATTTTTAGAACAGACCATTCGGGTGATACCATATATCGATAGAGAGCATTAGGTTGTTCCTATGGCTACGCACCGTACGTCAAATTTCCCAGATTGATTGGTTGTATTGTTTTAATCCATAGTTATAAGTGATAATGAGTATAATTAATGTTTATTTGTGACAAAATTACACCATAAAATTTCTGGTCTCTGTTAACAGTAACCACTATTGTTCGTTAGCCAAACAACCACACCTTTTTAGACCAGAAAATATTAAAATTAAAATTAATATTAATCGATAGAAGCATTTCTGGACAGGAGTCATCGATTCAGATATAATATTTTATACATGTAGGTTTATAAATTATAACCAGGTTCTGATGTGTTAAACTTGGTCATTAAATTCCAAAAAAATAGTTATGAGCCGATTCTAAACCACAAACTTACAGAAATGATGAACTTGTCTGTTTCGGGTGTTCCCCTATAAATGCTCTTTGTTTTTACAGTATCAAGATACATTTAGAAAAGAACCCTCTTTATTGTTAGGCGACACCAATTTTTAAGTCTGGTTTACGAACATGTGGGGAGAAAAAAAGTAGATGCAGGAGGGAAAAAAATAAAAATAACAAAAATTGTCCCCCCAATTTATATCAATTTACATAAATTTGACAAAAATTGTGAAAAAATGTTTTTGAATGAAATTCTGAACCAAACAAGACATTTCTTGTCATGAAATACATGAAAATATGGATCTGTAAATGATCATAAGTAGAACCGGATGCGACAGCACATGAAAATCAGTACGCATGTAAAAAAAATTGGGAGAAAAAAGTTATATTTTTTTTCATGAAATGGAAAAAAAGTTGTAGGAGGTGTTCGTAAACCAGACTTAAAAATTGGTGTCGCCTTACATACTATAGAAAACAGTTTTAATAGATGCCGCAATGCAATAAAAGCAAACAATTACTCAATTTGAGACATGACTATTAACAGTAGTATAGGCCACTTTCAAAACAAAGCTGTTTCTGAGTTTTCTGAACATGCAAAACGTACAAAGCAGAAAGTGATATTGCGCATTCCCATTATGCATGCATGTGTGATTCCATATTCAAACCGCGATACCAACAATCTGAGACACAACTCTGTCTACTAGTATTTTTCATGAATCGAATTTATACTTTTAAACAAAATCATTAGATTCCTCATGCCACGTAAACATGTATGAGGATGCCTTTTGGCTTTATACATAAGTTCTGAGAAAATTGATGGCAAAATTTTTGTATCTATTTTAATGACTCATCCCAACAACACACTGACTGATTGCTCAGACAGTGTAAATTTGGTAATGTTGTTAAAGCAATAATGTTTTAGTTTTTGCGGCAGCTCATTTGATCTGGCAATCTGCTCACCTCAACTCGACGTGATACTACAACACAGAGACACAGACCACACTGTTGTGATAATAGGTATTTATTATGTTCAACAAAGTCACATCAGACCAACAGCCTTCAGGGATGGGACTGGAGAGGGGCACCAACATTGACAAAGATGTTTTTATCACATATTTACTTCATTCTTATATGAAGGCACTACCATGAAACACACATTTATTGGGTTATAGATATTAGATGTAGGCCTACGTCAGGGTTTCCGATAGGGGTTGGGGGAATGTGGCCGTATTTGGGAAGCACCTACCCGGAGTCTTGTCGGGAGAAAATTTTTATGTTTATCACTGAAAATTAGCCATTTCCTTGCACTTGAGACAACAAGCAGGAACATTGAAGCTTCTTATAGAAACCAAACTAAAAAAGATCGTCTTTCTTTGATCTCAAGTTAATGAACTAAAAGCATGTAAGCACCACAACATAGGCCTACAATGGATACAACGACTTTTATAACGGTAGCAATATTAAAAGCCGACATCAAAGAAATTACTGGGGTTGCAAAGACACATAATGTCATACTCAGTGTCAAGCGTACTCCAGCAGTAATAAGTGTTATGTCAGAGCTAGGGGTGCCACGATTAATCGTATAATCGATGAACTGTTGATAAAGCCGATAATCGATTACCACTTACATCGTCGATTAATCTAAGTTATTTATTTCGGACATCAGAAAATGCCATGTATTACTGAATACCGTGTTTGTTCTACAGTTTAATCTACAACCGAGGGGTTAACATCCTTTGAACGTGTATCAAAGAGATTCCATTAACATGAGTACTGACTAAATTCAATATATGTAGCAAACAGTCGGCAGTTCATTTGATGATGCGACATGGTTTCTCGTCGGGTCATGGCGACATCATTGTATATTTATACTTGAAAGGTGGCACTATGTAATGTGCCAACTGTCACCGTGTTCAATGAACTGAATGCACTCGCCCTTGAATCTGATTGGACCAATGGGAAGTTGATTGACATTCTCTCTAAAAGCATGGAAGCAATATATATGGCATTTTAATCAGCGATGTAATTGCGAGTATACTTTGTTTGCATAAGTATACTTAGAAGTTACTAGTAAAGGTTATCGCATATCGTGTGGTGAATGCTGAACGGAACTGACTATTATCAAATACTTACCTTGTTCTGAGTCCTGCAATGTACGGGTGGGGTAACACCATTGTGATTGTTAACCACGCTTTGGTAGTTTTATGACACTTTTAGTTTCCGATTCGATTCCTTTTTTAGGTTCCTATTTTATATTGTTTGTATATTTGGCTATTCATAACACTGAAATTAATCGCTACGTTCGTTCTAATGAACTCACAAATATTATAACCATAACATCGCTGAGAACTGTGCTGGTATTCAATACATTATGCTCATTAGGCCAAAAAAAAAAGATTGTATGTTTCCGATAACGGAGTGAAAAAATTAGGGTAGGTAGGTAGGGAAATTTTTTTAATTTTTTTTTATTTTGATATTTTTTATCCAGCTGCTGAAATATTGAATTACTTCGACAGAAGTGACATAAAATGCCAACTTGTGTTGTGGGGAAAGTATTACTTGATAAACACAGTGGAAATTGACATTAAGATTGATGAAAGATCAAGCTTACTTCATGCTTAAGTATGTTATTTATTATTCACATACCACATTTTCATACATTTGGCTTTAAACTTGGTACGAAATTGATGTCACTAACGTTTATAAGAATTTTACCCATAATACCACCATTATACCGTACTTATACTGTGACGACTACATCCCATTGTCTGGAGGTAGCCAATACACCCAACCTAGCATGCCTGGTTTTTGGAAACAGTAGCTGTACCCCTAACATATGTGGTGATAACCTCTATACATGTATATATACAGATACACACACCATAGCTGTTGATAGTGCTCCTACCGGTACTCTCGGGCTCCATATAAAAGTGCAGGCCCAAATAATAGTGCAGGGGAAAAATTCCATTGAAAGTTAATAACAGTGCAGACCCAAATAATAGCACAGTGGAAACTCTGAGCAAAACATCAACTATAGTTAAAAAATTTAGAGTACATGTACTAGTAGGTCAAGCATATGAATCAACATAGTATGTGTCATGTAGTGTAACTAGTGTTTTATTCAATATTTAAATGTTCACATGTATGCCATATATTTGAATATGTACATGCATAAAATTATAAGCTCATCAATTTGGTATCAGAATCATATAGAAATCTTGAGTTTGTGATGATTTCAATTTTCATAGCATCAAAATTAATAAACTTGCAGACTCAAATAAGCACTGTGCAGGGGGGGGGGATTTTCCAAGAAAATAATAAATGCGTGCATATTTATTTGGAACCCATGAGTATGTTCCATAAGTCCCAAACAAGGCATACAGGTAAAGCAGGCATGAGATCCACTCTCATGAAATTAAAATAGCAAAATTCATGCCCATCAATCCACAACCCATCACACACCTGGGGCTTTTGAGACAACTGTCACTTCATGGTCACATTTCACAGGTATATGTTAGAAACCATGTGTTTTGCACACTAATGATCATCAATATTTATGAGCATTAGTGGTAAAAACATAAAAAAAATAATCAATAAAATCAATTAAAAGATTAGGGTTGGCGGGTTATTTTTAGGGTCGGTCGATGTACGGAAACATAGCATCTTATTTTTTTGGCCTTAGTATTACATGTAATAGTAATAATGACGCACTTTATTAAGGATGGAGAATTTTTTTTTAAAGTAAGCCTAAAATGGGGTCTATCTGGTTGGTTCTGAAGCATTCAGCAAGTTATATTACCCTTATATTTTCAAGTTTTTAACTTTTGTAAGTTACAATCTGATATTTATTGACCACTTGGGAATATTGGATCATTTGACATCAACAGAGCCATTTTATAGATGTATGGTGCTTGAAATTTCTCCAAGCAGTCCACCAACATACTGATCATGGGTATTGCCAATTAAAATTTAATTTAATGTGAACCTGAAAAAAGTTAGAAAGTTGATATGTTGTGGTCAAATGAAGCAATATAGTAATAGTATATACACACACAAACAGGTCATAAAAAGGGTGAAATTATTTAAAGAAAATTTAAATCCAGAAAGTTCAAATAGGCTCATCAACAAACAGAAATATTATATCAGCGGCCATCTTGGATTTCAAAATTCAATCCATTAGCACGGGCTACAGGTCGTACCTTTGGTCTGATCATCATGAAATTTGTCATGAATGTTAACATTGACATGTAGATGGGAACAAGTAATTTTGGGGTCATTCGGCCCAAAAACATGGCCGCCGGCAGCCATCTTAGATTTACTCTTTGCATGACTAAATTCTTTGGCACGGCCTACAAGTCGTACCTTTGGTCGGATCATCATAAAATGTGTCACGGATGTTAACAATGACATGTAGATGGGAACGAGTAATTTTGGGGTCATTCGGCAAAAAAACATGGCCGCCAGCAGCCATTTTGGATTTTACTCTTTGTATGACTAGATCCTTTAGCACGGGCTACAGGTCGTACCTTTAGTCTGATCATCATGAAATTTGTCATGGCTGTTGAAATTGGAATGTAGATGGGAACGAGTCATTTTGGGGTCATTCGGAAAAACAACATGGCCACCAGCGGCCATCTTGGATTTCAAAATTCAATCCATTAGCACGGGCTACAGGTCGTACCTTTGGTCCGATCTTTATGAAATTTGTCATGAATGTTGACATTGTCATGTAGATGGGGACGAGTTATTTTGGGGTCATTCAGCAAAAAACATGGCCACCAGCCGCCATTTTGGATTTCAAAATTCAATCCATTGGCGCGAGCTACATGTCATACTGCTCGTCTGATCATCATGAAATTTGTCATGGATGTTAATATTGACATGTAGATGGGAACGAGTCATTTTGGGGTCATTCAGCCAAAAAAAATGGCCACCAGAAGCCATTTAACTCTTTGCATGACTAAATCCTTGGGCGCTGCCTACAGGTCGTAGCTTGAGTCAGATCTTCATGAAATTTGTTACGGATGTTAACAATGACATGTAGATGGGAATTATTCATTTTGGAGTCATTTGGCCAAAAAACATGGCTGCCAGCAGCCATCTTGGATTTTACTCTTTGCATGACTAAATCCTTTGACACAGGCTACAGGTCGTATCATTTGTCAGATCATCATGAAATTTGTACTGGATGTTAATAATGACATGTAAATGGGAACGAGTCTTTTTGGGGTCATTTGGCAAAAAAACATGGCTGCCAGCGCCCATCTTAGATTTTACTCTTTGCATAACTAGGCCTTTCAACTTTCCACATTCCTAATCACTCCATTGACTTTAACACATGAAATTATTCCCTTTCCAAGTTGAGCTAATGTCATTGACACTTTCATATTAAGTTACAGTTGCCAAAACTGACTGTATATCTTATCTAAAAGTCATTACACAATTACTTAGATCAAGTTGATCATAAACACTGCATGTGTTGAGCAACAGAATCAGTATTTCCTTTATTTTGAACTAATAACAAGTAACTACTATAACTACTAAACTAGGCAAAACTGATGTTTTAAAGGGGTACTGGACACTAAATATTGCCATTTATTTTATGGGACCATCTCATATTATACCCAACAAGATTTATACAGCCATCAAATGAATAAATTGAGCAATGAATGAGTGCCATATACACTCATGTGCTTTAAGAATAACTCATTTTCATTAAAATTATCTTGTTGTTTCCATTTTTTCAAAGAGCACCTGTATGAGTGTATTTTGCAAACATCCATGGCACAAATTTATCCATATGTTGCATACATTCTGTTGGATATAATATGAGATCATCCCATAATGATAAATCATAAAAATTAAAATGCCCAAATTTAGTGTTCATAATGACTTCATTACCCTTTAATGTTTCACTGTAACTAATGTAACTTAATATGTCTGTTTTTGTTGAAGTCCTTGTCAAATGTATTTATAATTTCATTGATGGATGTGTTGTCCAAAGGGAGTGGAAACATGCGTATTCTAATTAGTTTATCAAGAGTCTCATCTTTTGTCGATCCCTGATATTTTCCCAGTAACAATTGCATTTGGCTGAAACCTCTCTCGGAAATGGCTTTAGAGCAGGCCTTTATATTGGTCTAATTTGAGGATATTGAACACGGCGTGCCGACCATGGTTCGTCATGTCGTGAGAAATTTTTTAAATCTAAACCCGTGAAATGCAATATCTTGGCTTCTAACAGGACATATATCTCACAATAGAATGATATATATTTCCATCCTGTATTAGTTTAATTGAAGTTTTATTACATTTCTGAAAAAAATTTAATAAATCCTGCCCTTTTAAATAGATATGACATATGATATATATCCAATTTTAGATTGTGTATTTTTTTTTTTCCAATTTTTTTTTTCCAAATTGTTTTTAAAATTTGGGGACATCTCTTTAATTTGTGGACATCGTTAAACGACGTGAATTTGGGGTAATTTAAAGGCCTGATATTACGGAATTATATAACTTCCGCTGATGTTATTAATATTAGGTACGATTAATCGATTATAGTCGATTATTGACGACCGATTATCGATTATCAAAATCAATAATCGTGGCACCTCTAGTCAGAGCTCATGCCATCTGCTTTGCACATGTTCTGCGTGCCTGCTTTCTTTGTATTTTATACAGTACTGATCAAAACAAGTTGGTGTAAACTCAAAAGCCATTCCTCGGACCGAGATGACCTCATGCTGGATTCGAATAATGGAAAATTTTGCATTCATTTGATAGGGAATAAATACACTGATAACAACTATTAATATTTTAATTTTTTTTAGTTTTAATTAAACATAAATTTCTTTGATTTTGAGGTAAAAGGTCAGCACTGCTCGTCGCAGGGACTGCAAAAACTCACCTGTGTTCATGGTTGTAGCTCAGTATTCAGCCCCCCGTAATGACTTACCGATGTATATTGCGCATTTTGAGGGGAAACAGTGGGTCAGAAAGTTGAAACTTATAGACAGAAATCTACGGTAAATTAAAATGCGAGAGGCTGATTACTACTAAACATTCGCTAACAAAGGATTACCCAGGATGTGCAGACAACTGTGCACGTGGTCCGCGCTATTGATCATGTCTTATTCGGGCACCAAGTGTAGGATTCCTTGCAATCTGTTAATCACCAGTGTCGGTGATCGCTTGTCCTGAGTAAAAAGGCGGCCGAGTTGGTCTGTGACTATTTTGAGACCAATGTTATGTCAAGGATGGGGAGGGGAATGAGGCCGCTGGACGGCCGGCCTGTCGTAGTAGCGGAAACCCTGCCTACGTTACGTACGTACTGACGTAATTATTAAATTTATAGACACACACCAACAATAAAACACTCTCCCTAAAAATTCTCCAAAGTTTTGACTATTGAGTGTTTTGCTTATCGCACAATCTTCACATACTATATCATAAAACTATGCCTCCCCCGACTCATTTTACCTTAATTTGTTTTTCTTGAAATTTTAACTTCCTGAAATGGGCCAGAGTGTCGACGACCGAATGTCGACGACCTCGGTCAGGGACACTCTGGCCCAGTGTGAGTGTGAATGAATTGAATGATTCAGTGATTTTTTGTCCTGGTCACCTCCCTCTGATTTAAAACAGAATACACCGTATAAACGAGGATTTCCGGTATTAAATACTCACCAGTTACTCGGTTGTGACATGGCTGACCGAGAAAACCAGAGAAAACAACTCTTAGATCACATAATCGGTGAATAATTCTGACTCAAAAAGAATAAAAGGTTGTCAAAGTTCTTAATAACCGGAAGCGATTTAGTAAAGAGCTATTGAAAATAGACAACAGGAAGCGGACCTTCAGAATACAGAGGTCAGGAAACTATCAATCGTATATATTAGATTAGATTAGATTAGATTAGATTTATTTTGATAGTTCAGGTTATACATGTGTACATGAATACATACAATGGGTATGTTTACAAGTTGAATCAATATAATACACAACAGTATATACATATTATAATTATAGGACTAACTGGTGACGGTGAGTTGTAAAAAATTGTATGGTTCTTAGACTTCGGTGCACTGCACTCTTCTTATATAGGAACTCACGCTTACCACCATCACAGATATTTCCTGTATTTAAACCAAAATCAATCTAAAAATCGTGAAAATTTTCATCTGTTTTCCTCATACAACTGTATATAATACAAAATGGTTTCTGTGTGGCAAATTAAACCAACCACCTATGCCATATTCATAATTTTCATGATAAATCATGGTGTATATCAAAATTCATCAGAAATACGAAGCACCACAGGTACCGGTATGATCTCCTTCATCTCGCCAACAACTTGCGAACATGGAACAAGAAATCAAAATGAAACCCTTTACCCAAGACTAGAGTTTCTTGTAATGCCACAAATACCATGCATATCACTCAACATAAATCCTCCTCATATATGCTCTTACAGCCACTCCTCGTGAGTGCAGGCATAGTGAACCTCGACTCTCTGAGTCTTCTCTGCGAAATAAGATGCAAGAGACCCATTTCACCAGTACACAAGCATGCCAGACTATCTCTACTATACCTGGCCATCCTACTACTGAGCCTATCCTCTGACATAAACCCCAATCCTGGTCCATCAGCAAACACAACAAGATACGACTGTGGATACTGTCTCAGTGAGGTAACCTGGACAGATAAAGCAGTCATGTGTGACCACTGTGATACATGGTACCACATATCATGCCAAGGTGTCGGAGATTCGACATATAAATTATTCCAAATCATAAATTGGAACAAACTCCCCCGTGACATATTCTTAAACTGCCACAACACGGACAGTTTCAAATCCGAACTCACAAAACACATGTTCCCACCTGTAAACAAACAGACAGCTTCTAAATAGTATGAAGCTCCAGTATATTTTAATAAATTATCAAAATAACCCAAAAAAAATGCTTTTATGTTTTTAAATCTCATGCGCCTCCACATAATCCTCAGCACATTGAGGGCGATGGAGTACCAAGTAGATGTAGATAGATAGATGTAATAATTTATATTAAATATAAATATGTTACTATGTTGGGTTCTGATGAGACGGTTAGAGTTCAGACTGTGTAAATAATTGATATATACCGTAAGAGGACATGACACAATAGACCCCCACCATATACCCAAAGACATGTCTGGGTGGTGGGGTCTATATATTGTGCCAGGGACCTGTGGTCTTAAATACACCAATATTGACGTTAACGACATCCTCATCCACCTGGGCGTACACATGCGATAATATTCCTACAGAAGCCTTCTGCGGGGAGTTGCATGGTATCGGAAGAAGAAGATATAGCTCGCAGATCGAGTGCTCATTTTGGTAACTAACGAATTAAGCTCGATGTTCACCACAAACAATTAACACCGCCTCTCACCAGACACCGGGTGTGCCATATAAGAAATGTATTCATGCGAGCGAAGCGGTTGTTTTTGCACCACTAGAGATTCCACTTTCAAACAGTATATTCGTGTACTTCGGGCAGTAGATCATGCCACGAATAAGCCCTATTATACTTTATATATATGTGTGTATGGTCGGCTCGACTGAACCGTGAGATTGTCATGAATTTGTGATTATTGTTGACTCAAATATACTGTAGAAATATTTACATAGTGTTCAGATAGTCCAGATTAGCTAAGGCGCACGGTCTTCTTTATTTGCAGTGAGGATGGGTATAACTTGTCTGTGAAGCTTGTAGCATAGACCCATTGATATGGTCTCCACGCGTTTGTTAGTTGCTGTGATGAGTTGGAATTTGGTACAATCTAGCACTGCTTGCAGTCTGGTTTGGTGGCATTCATGCACACGGTCGTTACGTGTTGGAGAGTCTTCTATGATGGCGTTGTCGATCGCCTCCAAATATGGTTTCCTGTACACTTTCTGGCACCCGAAAGTATTGGGCAATTTATTAGCAAATGAAACATATCTTCTGGAGCTTTCTTATACATAGCAGATGGCACAGCGGGGTTTCGAAGGAGTTGTTGAATATTCTGTCTCTGGAAGATGTACGTGCCTATATTGCCATTTTCATCTTAGCCATGGTCATGATGGTTGCAAAGGGCTCAGATCCGCAGTTGTCCCATATTGTATGTGTTTTGCCATGGGTGGCATCTTGAATGTTTATATAGTTCAGAGAGGACTTGCGTTTGGCTTCTTCTTTCATTTTATCAAACCAGTATAATTTTTAATAGTGAATGCATAGCTAGGTGTCAACAATTAAGGTGTTTCCATGCAGAGTACTTTTGATGGAGGGTTTTCAAGGAGGTCATGCGGTGATGGTAGGTCGTATAAATCCGCTAGTCTGGATGCCTTGGTAAACCAGCTGGAAGAGTTCTCCTTCTTCGTGGCAAGTTGTCATCTGAACATTATATCGCTATAACTATATCGCTATAACACCCGCAGACACCAGAGTCCACCATGCAGTATAAAACCTGGGCACCTTTTGAGTGAACGGTTCTGATCCGTTCTGACATGGAACTGCAATGTATAACATTGAACAAACAAGGCAGGGAATATATTTACAAATGTACTTGTTCCTAAATCATCTATTACACATTATGGGGGTGGTACCAGCTCGAGATTTCATGTTTTTTTGTGAGCCGATATCACAATAAACATTGCATTACTACCCGGGATAATTCCTTAATTGTTAGCGACGCAAACCAAAATCTCACACAAAGTCGTGCAATTTCGAGTTAGGACTTTCACCAACAGTAAAGTATATTATTAAAGAACAGGTAATAACCATAAGAAATCATTACCTTCATTGTTGTTTCAATGTTATGTATACACTTCACTATCACAACGTCAAAAAGCTCCCATGTTTTGTACTAGTGGCATATGATCTCTATGGGCGTCGCTATAGAGTAGAGACTCATGGCATGATCTATTCAGCATGCAGTAGCTATCAATTGAGGTCTTTTTTGTATATATTTCTGCTAGAGCCTATATATAGACGAATCGATATTCAAGTCAATATAAGTAGCCTACGTACATACACTGTATAACTAACATTATACATGCAGTATATACATACATGGATCTACGTAATATACATTGCACATAATGCCATCTTGAATGACAAAATGTTGCATCCGAAATTGCGAATATCAACACTATATATAATATAACAAAAACTATTGTCAATTTTACATGCAGTGCAGTAACCGTGCACTCTGAGCCATTTATACCAATCAGTGTTTACCAAAACAATTTCTTTTGTAGGACGCATGGTACATATATACATGGTCTTATAAGCAATCAAACAATCACTGACATATACTGACCATACAGAGTCCACTTGGATTATTATGCTACTTGAATTTCATTGACAACAATACGTAATGTACGTGCACATGCACAACCAGAAATCATGAAATTGGAAAGGTGAATATTATATATAGAGACCTTTTTCTAAGACGAAATCCCTATACATGCATGCATCTTATATTCACTCACGCCGAGGTATTTCAATGTTAGAAAACATGTGTTCAAGCTGAATACTATATAGTGTTAATTCATGAGCACTGCTTTTTGGCCCAACTTGACTTGTCAAGCTTGAGCTATTGCCATGGGCTGGCGCCCGTCGTCCTTCTGTCTGTGCGTCCGTCCTTGCGTCCGCCAACAGTTTCCTTTGGCTCTGTGCAATTTTTCTTTGAAAGTAAAAAAAAAGGGTTGATGGAATGTTCACCACACACATTTTCTTTAACATTTAAAAAAAACAAACTTTTTCTTCATTTCACTATATATATAGGTATAAGTATGCCGATGTCGGCATCAATAATTATATTGACGACCTGTGGGCGAAAGACAGAGGGAACAGATTGGAACGACCGAATTCGTGCAAGAAGTTGCACGTACGACGATCTACAGAATCGGCAAGGCAAAGAATTAAGAACACCAACGACAGCAAGACAAAAGCGCGATTTTTTGCAATAATAATAATGTAATACAAATGTTTTGTGATCGCTTCTACTTTATATGTAATCCGTGATTTAAAATAATTTTAATGGTTAATATCGTGTTTTCAAATAATGATAAAATGTCGATTTGGATCAGTTAAAATGTCAATCGTTTTGTTTGTATTGTCTATTACCGTATCGTAAACCGGGATAACTTTGAAAACTGTTTGTGTTTCTCTGTCGATATTTAAAAAAAAGCTATAATATGATGCCAGATCTGAATGCTTCCAAAACATGACCATACTTTAGTGATGTGTTTTAGGCCTGCATTAATTTTTATTTGCGCTTAAGCGCGAATGATTTGCTCTTAAGCGCAAATATGATCTATTTGCACTTAAGCGCAAATGATTTACGCTTAGGTGTTAAGTGTAAATATTTGCGTTTTTATAAGCGCAAATGATTGAGGTTATTTGCGCTTTTAAAGCACAAATATTCGCGCTTAAGCGTAAATAAATATTAAATGTGAAAAGGGCCTCCCATACAAATGGACGTCCTATTTACTTTCAATATTTTTCATTTACCGGAACATATTGAAAACTTTATTTGAAGACTGAAAAAAAACGTTCAAAGTCACCCCAGTTTACGGTACACCTTATGTGTAAATATGTCAAAGTTTCATCAGTTTCATTCTATTATTCAGTATGTTATTAGTAATATTACTGCAACTGAGTAATCAAGATCCTTATAAATAATAGAATAATCCCTCATGCCTCTAATATGAATTAGTTGTTATTGTTACAGCTTTGAGGACCACCTAGCCATGCAGGAAGATCTCTCCATCCTGGATGAATGGGCCGACACATGGGGAATGAAATTTAACACCAAAAAATGCTTCATAATGTCATCCCGGAAAATCACCGACTATTACTACAGACTGAAAGGAGATATACTTAAGGAAGTACAAGAACACCCGTACCTTGGCCTAACTATAAGCAACACCATGACATGGGACGCCCACATTAGAAATGTTTCCAGGAAAGCAGCATGCACTCTTGGCTTCCTGCGAAGAAACATACGACACTGCTCAGAGGACTGCAGAAAAATGGGCTACATATCGCTGGTCAGATCCATCATGGACTACGCAGACACCATCTGGGACCCCTACCAACAAAACCACATCGACAAGCTGGAAAGAATCCAGCGTAGAGCAGCCCGGTTCATCAAAAGAGACTACAAAAGCAAAGAAGACGGATACATGACCAAGATCCTCCACGAGCTAGATCTACCAACACTGAAGAAACGGCGAAAAATAAACCGACTGGGATTCATGAGTAAGGTGGTGGGCGGATTGGTCCCGGCTATACCCCCTAATCAATACTTTACACCCGAAACAAGGCGTCTTAGATCGCAAAGCAAAATTCTGACAGGCTACGTCACCAGCCAAATTCCTCGACACCTAATAAGAAACAACAGTCAGTGCTACGAGGCAATACCATACGTGTCAGCTCAGTTCGCTAATTCCATATTTGTTAGAACTATATGCGACTGGAATCAGCTGGAGGAATCCTTAATACTACAACAACAGCCTGTGGATTCCTTCAAGAGTGCGCTGAAGGAAAATATCTGAGACTCTCTCGACCGCTGCGAAATTACCAGAATTGGGATCTGCAGCGGAAACCATTCAGATTCAGATTCAGTTACAACTAAATCGGTTCCGGATTATCGTCAAATTGTTTCGTTGTAAATCGTATTGCATGTTTCCGTGTTTTCATGCCATCCCATTTTCTTTGCGTCCCGGAAGTGAAATGAAGAGATCCAAAATCTTGAATTGTTTTGTGTTTTAAACACCTCAAAAACTATGTCGAAGAAAGATGTCATACACCAACCTGTATTTGGTGTGAAGGAAGATTTCGAGAAGTTGTTAGATTCTTTCAAACAAACTGAAACAGTTCGTTATGAACAATTTGCTGCGATTTGGAAGGACCATCATTTCTCATACATTGCAGCTGGCAGGGGAACAGAGAGGGAAACGCGAGAATTTTGGGAAGAATGTTTTAAATTAGCATATACGTACCTGATGCCCCCATACAACTTCCAACTTAGAGTCGGTGGCTTATATCTGTTATTCGGACTATATCACTCACAGACACTTATCCCAAAAGTGAACATCAGGATTCCAGTCCAGGATTGGGATGAAATCCAGAATTTCATTGCAAAATGTGCTGATGATGAGCACTATGACATTGTATACATATTCCGGCTTCTGTGGACATCACATGCTTTCCATTTTGTAGCTACCCATAGTATTTGCTATCCTAAAGGCAAAGACACTTCCATGCATGATAAAGATCAGGTAGGCATACTAGTAGTAGTAGTATTGTTCTGTAGCTGTATTTAAATTCAATGCTACTAGTATAAATCATTGTCGCATGGTATCATGCAAAAAGACTAGGCTTGCCGCGATTTTGGATTTTCAAAATCGATTAATCAGTGGCTATAATCGACGATTAATCGATTTTTCTACCCATGAAATTAAATGTCAAATAGAGATTTAATTTGTAGTAAATAGATGCCAAAAAAGAGACTATTAAGAGTTGGAGCTTAAATGAAAAACCGCCGTGACGTGAAACCAAGACGTAACGGAACTAGATTACTCTGTCGGCCCGACCTCAAAAGACGCCGCAACTGAAAGTTACATTGTCACAAATGTTTGCATGGGTGGGTTCCTGGGTTAGATTAGTGCTGTAAATACGGTGCAAAATATTGCCTCTTAAGTTGAGATAAGTTCTTTGCAAATACGCTGTATGCCATCGTTCTTGTGTTGTTGTATAATATGCATTGTTATTTGAACTAAAAAAGTCGATTTTCAAAATGAAAATCGATTAATCGGCACCACTGACGATTGTTCGATTATTCCCAAAATCGCGACAAGTCTAAAAAAGACACTCAGGATCTCTCAAAACGTTCAAAAGACATGTTCGCTTTGAGTTTGACTGACACTACAGTTGAGTTCCGTATCCTTGAATCTAACTTTGAGATGCTGGGTGACAGAATCTTTTTGCACAGAACCATGTGACAATGACCAATGGAGCCATACTGTACCAACTGGAGAGGTGAATAAGTTCAAATTTCTTCAACTAGAGTTGACAGTTACACACATGTATGGGTCTTCAAATTGTGGGGGGGGGGGAAGGTTGGTTATAGTTGGAATATTTACATAATTGGACACCCCAACAAACACCCTTTAGCCATACCAACATACCAAGATGGAAAAAAATGAGGAGTTGCAACTTGCAGGTCTTAAAATCCATCAAATTTGTAAAGAATCAAAACATGGCGTTTCTATAGGGAATCAAGACTTTTTACAAGAATCAAAATGAGAATCATGTTTTTGATTCTCGTTGGATTTTAAGGCCTGTCAATTTGGGGGGGGGGGATGGGGGGGGGCACACTGGGCACAAGGATATTTTGAGATGTGTCCTGGCACCATTTGTCTTGTGGCACTCGAAGATTCCACACTGAATATTGCTAACATGCATGTACTGGTAAATACGGTACAGCAGTTTACATGTTTTACATTACTCAGACATATATACAGTTGCATGTATTTTAACTGTGGGTTGGAATTAATTCAATTTGGTATTCCATGTAATATATGTCTAACCGTGCAAGGGTGGATCCAACATCCCTACTAGTAGGATGTGGGTGCCCCCAACTTATTTAAAATTGGCCATCAGAGCAAACAATTTCTGCAACATTTTGCATCATTGTGTTGGAAATTATCTTGCCCAGCAAGTTTTTGGCGCCCGAAGTTTCTATAAAAAATATTAAATATAACAATATATAATTGTTTAATTCAGGCATAATTTGCCCATATAGTTATAAATGGTTCATACAAAAAGAAAACAGTTATACAAAATACATGTTATACATCATAAAATGAATTTATACCTAAATAATAAGCAAATTATTCCAATATTTTAAGATGTAAAACAGATCGACGTATTGCAATTAAGATGTTGTTTTCGGATTGAAAAAATTTCTCATGAAAATTTTTGCTACCCTGCTGGACAAAACAAGTGTCCACTTAACTGCGATGTGGTTAGCATTGCCACCGCGGCCGAAATGCAAATACACCGCTGCTCCACCGGCTAACTACAGTTGTGCCGCGGTTTACTTGCTATTTGGCATGGTGTAGTTGCCGCGGCGTACTTTCATTAAACTGAAAAAAGACGATACAAACCAGAAATCTAACCACGGTGTACATATTATTCGGCTGCGAGGGTAGTTGCCGTTCGGCCGCAGTGAACTTGCCGTTCTGCCGCAGTGTACTTGCTGTTCGGCCGCAGTGCTCAACTGCAGTTACAAACTCTGACACCACGGGCCGAACGTCCAATGGACACTTGTTTTGTCCAGTTGGGTAACTGAGGTGTAATAACTAATAATTTAAACAATTCCCATCTATATGTCTATAGCAACTGCATGAGAAACAGTCATGAGTCGAATACACTCTAGGTAACTTATACAATGTAGTCTGATCATTCGATAGACTATTAGTACGGAGGTTTGCCTCAGACTATATATCGAACCATCAGACCATTGTCCGCTCAGACTATAATGCACTGGCGGCAGTATCATCTGAAATAAATTGTATAAAGGCATATACCACATACTAGTATATGTACACCATACTACTATATGGTACAGGTGTACGTAGTATATATTCAAATTAGTATAGAAATACAATGCTGGTTCGTATCAAATGGTATATATGCATGGCATTTAGAATTGGTTACATCTTCCATCGCATACATGTTGTGTCACCCTAATTGGAACAAATGTGTGATAATAAGACATCATTTGATCACAACAAATACCGGTACGCATCTGCCATTGCTTAATAAAAAAAGTCAAGAGTCCTTCAAAATACCTGTTTTCATGTGTCCTTTAATATAGTCATTTTAATATTTAATAGTCAGTTGATTGACTGAAGTTGAAAATATTTATTTATAACCCAAACAAAACAAATATTATTGTACAATGTACACATACAATATTTGTAATTAACATTATAGATATATCCAGGATGTAGATGAACAGGGGATTGGAATAACTTTGTTTATACATGTACTAATACAATAGTATGGAGTATGATCGGACCACCCATTTGGATTGTATTGATGACTTATTTTGCTGGTGCAGCATGAAGCTGATGGCTATTAGGAGTAAAACTAAAAAACTCAACATGGGCAATGGAGAAAATTAAGCGGTAGGATAGATGCATTTGCAAGCCCAAACACCTCTATACTAGTACTAGAAGACAGTATTTTGTGACTCAGTATTCTCTCAGAATTTAAATATATTCTCCCATGCACCGGCCCAAACCATTGGCGACCTGGTAATTCCGGGGCCCATTCCAAAGGCATGTCTGGTGCACCAAAATCATGTTGTCCAGACAATTCATTATCATTATACCCCCTTTAAAAAAAAAAGGGGGGTATACTGTTTTGCACCTGTCCGTCTGTCTGTGCGTGCGTCCGTGAGTCCATCCGATGTCTGTTTGTGTCATAACTTGAACAGTAGTGCTCGGATCTCAATGAAATTAGGTATGGATGTTCACTATTATGAGGACATTAAATAGAGGGTTCCATCGTTTTGTTTGGATTTTCCATTCTAGAGTTATTGATCTTGGTTTATCTGGAAATAGTGGCTTTTTGGTCTGTCTGGTGTCTGTTCATGTCGTAACTTCAACAGTTGTGCTGGGATCTCAACCAAATTTGGTGTGGATGTTCACAACTATGAGGACATCAAATAGAGGGTTCCATCGTTTTGTTCGGATTTTTCATTCTAGAGTTATACATCTTTGTTCATCTGGAAATGTTGGCTTTATTTTTCGTCTGGTGTCTGTTCATGTCGTAACTTCGACAGTTGTACTGGGATCTCAATGGGATTTGGTATGGATGTTCACTACTATGAGGACATTAAAAAGAGGGTTCCATCGTTCTTTTCCGCTTTTCCATTCTAGAGTTATTCATCTTTGTTCATCTGGAAATGTTGGCTTTTTGGTCCGTCTGGTGTCTGTTCATGTCGTAACTTCAACAGTTGTGCTGGGATCTCAATGGAATTTGGTATAGATGTTCACTGCTATGAGGACATTCAATAGGGGGTTTCATTGTTCTGTTCTGCTTTTACATTCTAGAGTAATTCATCTTTGGTTATCTGGAAATGTTGGCTGTTTGATCCATCCGATGTCTGTTCAGCTCATAACTTGAACAGTAATGCTCGGATCTCAATGAAATTTTGTATGGATGTTCACAACTATGAGGACATTTAATGGCACATTCAAATGTTTGTTTTGGTTTTTTGTTCTATAGTTATTCATCTTTGTTTATACGAAAATGCTGATTTCTGGGTCCATATGTCTGAGTATAGCCATCATAAGTTATAGATGTGCCCACACTAGGCGGTATGCCATGAGGGGGTATGCACCGGACGACAGTCCATCTCTTGTTTGCACAGACTTTCATAAAATAAGTTCATTGTTCAAAGGAGCTTTGATCTACCATCACTAACTCTCCATAGTGTACCATTATTATACTGCCCACACCTGTGATATACCCCAATACCCCACCCTCTCATCAATTCACATGATAACATTGGTACATGGATTCGCCTGACTGTAATTGTCACTCACTGTATAATTAGCTACATAAACTGGGGCCAGAACACAGGAAAATGCCTCGTTTTGAATGTAGTATACACAAAATTTTCACAGACCCCCCACATACAACAGGGGAGTTACCCCCTCTTGTGCTCTCCCCCACTCACAGCGAAGCGGCTCGGATGATGCTACCCATCATATATACATTGTACATCACCACATAGCACCCCCCCCTTTTAAAATTTGCTGAACTGTTACTGATGGCTTTGGTGTTAGGGATGATATTTAAGTATTTTTGTTACCAGCATTGGTGTAGATTTTAATATGAAATTTGACCAGTGTGTACATGTACATGTAGCTGCTTTGCCCATGTGATGAATAAAAGTAGAATGGTCATGTTATGACTGTCATCCCCAGTTTATAACGAACATTCTTGAGCAGTAGCATGGTAATATAAATATCATTGCATTCACATTAACATCGGCGTTTTATAGCTACACTGTTTCTTCCAACTTATATTCCTTCAATAATATTGGCTCTATTCAGGATTGGGTCACTCATAGAGCTACAGAAATCTATTTAGATACAGTAATGCTCTAAATAATCGACTCCTTAACCACAGCAGAATTAAGGGTAACTTTTCAGGATTTAGTCGGAAATATGGCTTGTTGCCATTCATCGAAAAGCTCTCACCGACTAAATCCTGAAAAGTTACCCATAATTCTGTTGTGGTTAAGGAGTCCATTATTCAGAGCATTACTGTAGTTTATTAAATTATTGAGTAGGTTGTATAATAATTCGTAATAATCTGGTGGATAAACTACATGTACTGTGTATACAATGTATATAAATATAAATAAAAGATGTTTTATAGTTTATGACTTTAACGTGACATATTAAAGTATAGTATACATGTAGAATACCGGTACATGTATATGTAGCCCTTCTGAGGCTTCTAGTAACAGCTGTATCATGAATATTTTTTTTTTACTTTTGCAGTCAACTTTCGGAGATGACAACACTGCAGGGCTAACAAACGTTTTAACAGATGAATCAATGAGTCAGTTATCTGTACTACATGACCAGTACAATAAGATGAAGATAGCTCTTGGTGGAGATGGTGCAACCAAACCCCAACGTTCTCTCGATATCATGCATTCTGACTTCTGTTCCTCCCTCGAAATCATTATGACGAATCATATGGATAGAATAAACAGTCTTAGTCACACCAGGAGAAGGAGAGGAGATAGTGGCAGTGATGACGGCCATGTTGGTTCTTCAGATGAAGGGTCTGATTCAAGTTTTGGGAGTGCAGTAGGCTCTAGGAGGACTCAGATAAAAAATAAAGCATTTACCCAGTTATCAAAATCTTCTAGGTCTCGGCGGCACAGAGTAACGGAACTCGAACCAGCTTCACCAGCTAAGTCTCCGAAGGGCAGACGAAAACGAGGACGCAAATCTCCTGGAGAAAAGAGTAGTGATGAGCCGGACTTGAGTTCACCAAATTCTACTGGCATGAAATCTCCCGGGAGAGTTAAGTTCCCTTTACTTTCTCCGCGTTCAGAGGAAAATACTAGCACACTCATAAATGAGAACTCGGAAGTTCTTGATATGCCTATATTAGTTTCTTCCCCAGCCAAACCTGTTGTTGGAGTCACTAAGAAAGGGACCAGCAAGAAGGGTTCTAAAAAGGCGGACAACGAAGAAGAAAATGCTGATATTGATGCATCTGAGTCAGTTATCTCCAATGTGTCAGTTCTTTCAAAGAAGAAAAGGAAAAAGAAAAAATCATCACGATCAAATTTGACAGAAGCTTCCAATGTTGGCACTCCACTTCTAGAATTACCAGAGTCTGCGAAGAAAACAAAAAGTAAAAGGAAGAAAACTGAGAAAACACCTTCCAAGATATCTCAATCCAATAATAGCATTGAAATTGATGAAGAGAAGACATCTGAGTCGCAAGAGAAGACTTCAAGTGAAATCGATGAACAGGTTAATATACATGTATCTCCATTGGTTAATACAGTGGAAGCCCAAGAACGTATTTCTTCTGTTGAGGATATAAAGAAACCAGTCAAATCAGAAACAGTTGTCAAGAAATCTAATGCAGGATGTGGCCCATCTAAGTCGATATGTCCTCGTGCAACCTTGACCCCTGTTTGTTCCTCTTTTGATGCAAACTCTACTGTCACTCCAAAAGTACCAAAGAGAGGAAGACCATCAAAGTCAGTCCGTACACCAGATACATGCGCTGATGTTTTAGAAGGTGCTCCTGATATGCTAGACTCTTCAGTGATAGATGCTTCTACTTCTAACAGTAATAGTGGTAAGAAAAAGAAGAGAATATCAAAGAAGATGAAAGAATTTCGAGAGGAACAATCTCCATAATGTACTGGTACAGTAATGCCCAAAGTAATTGACCACTTAACCACAGCAGAATTATGGGTAATTTTTCAGGATTTAGTAGGAAATATGGCTTGTTGCCATTCATTGGAAAGCTCTCGCCGAGAGCTTTCCGATGAATGGCAACAAGCCATATTTCCTACTAAATCCTGAAAAATTACCCATAATTCTGCTGTGGTTAAGTGGTCAATTACTTTGGGCATTACTGTATTAAATGTAACCCTTCCATGACTGGAGCTTCCTGAAATTTTGCGAAAACCCTGTGCCAATGCATTCTCGTATGTATGCGAATCTCCTGTAGGGAGCCTCACATATATAAGAGAATGGATTGCTTAACCCTTTCAGTGCCAAGTCCGATTTTTGTATCAACCCATATTTCCTTGATCATTTTTCAAATTTATTGATTATAATAATGTGATACATTGATGGAAAGAGCTCTTAGAGCTCTTTCCATCAATATACATGTATCACATTATTATAATCAATAAATTTGAAAAATGATCAAGGAAATATGGGTTGATACAAAAATCGGACTTGGCACTAAAAGGGTTAAAGGGGTACACTATACTAAATCGGGTCATTTATGGGACCATCTCCTTTTACACTAAATAGAATATATGCAACAAATTAATGAATTTGAGCCATGGATTAGTGCTAAATGCACCCGTGTGCTCTGTGAATGATGCAAACAACATGGTGCTAGTAATTCTAATGAACCCCTTTAACAATATTTACCTTGACCTTGTAAGCCAGTGCATTCTCTTATATATGTGGCTCCCTATGGGAGACTAGCATAGTGTATATAAGATAATACACTGGCACAAGATCTTTAATGCTGCACCAGCGCAACTCTCGTCATGAAAGGGTTAAGAATTTTAAAGATGCTCCATCCGATTTGACACCAAATTAGTCCAAATTTCCTTAGTCCATTTTCTGTTTATCAGTAAAATTTAAATTAAAAATACTCGCAATCAACATCATTCATAACTCATAATCATCTCAAAAACCCATGAAAGCATCATTCAGTAGTACGTTGAATACGAGTACAAAAGATCGTATCAGAGAATGATGTTTATTATCAATGGCTTTTGGGAACAAAAGCAAACTGCATGATTCTTAACCCTCATGAAGTTTGCGAAAATCCTATGCCAATATACTGTCTTGTATATGCGAGTCTCTCATAGAGAGCCTCGCCTTACAACAGCTACCTTGACCTTGTAAGCCAGTGCATTTTCTTATACAGTATATGCAAGGCTTCCTGTGGGAGACTCGCATATATAAGAGAATTCATTGACAGAGGATCTTTAATGCTACATTACAAGGTCATTGGAATTTTTGCTTGCCTGACAGAAATTCAAAACATTAAAAATTTGCCCTTTATAAGTTGATATGTGACCTCCAAAGCCTCTTACTGATGGGCTCATGTTTATGATCTAATATTATATTTTATAGAAAAAATACCAATGGTAGTTTTATGGAGTCAAATTGGATCGGATTGGGCATCTTTAAGATGTGGTCTCTCTTCCGCTGATTGGGTAGATTATCCTTATTTAACCCTGCCACGACTGGAGTTACCTCCCTTATTAACCCTGCCATGACTGGAGTTACCTCCCTTATTAACCCTGCCATGACTGGAGTTACTCCGTTATTAACCCTGCCATGACTGGAGCTCCCTGAATTTTTGTGAAAACTCTGTGCCAATGCATTCTCTTATATATTCGAGTCTCCCATAGGGAGCCTCACATACCGGTATATAAGACAATACATTGGCTTAACAACAGTTACCTCAACCTTTTAAGTCAGTGCATTCTCTTATATATGCGAAGCTCCCAGTCTGATAAATATCCAGACTCTGTCTCATTACTTTCAACTATGTCTAACGACACTGGCAATCTTAACTGATTTCAGATGAAGGGGGAATCCACTTTTTTGGAAAACTCATTAATATTCATAAGGCAATGTTTATCATTGTGATACACACATACTAGTAGATCTACACACGTGCGTCTGAGGTCATGAAACATGCAAGAGTAGTCACTCTTCCTCTAAGGCCAAAGAAAATTAAATGTGTGGTTTGGGTTACAAGCCGAAAAAAATAGGGTCGGTATGTAGGCTTGAAATTTTATTTTTTCAATTCTTGTTTTTTATTTTGACATATTCTTATTACTTTTCATATGCGTATTTTACTCTTCAAGATTGACATAAAACTACTTTTGATTATTTTTGTATAAAATGTAATATTACACAATACTTTTAGAAACAAATCAACATATTCTGAGATGCTGAAATGTGTTTTTTTGCGTTTCATGAAATTTTTTGAGAAAAAATTCAATAGAATTTCTTGCAAACCATGAAAAAAACTTTAGGGTCGGGGGGGGGGGGGGGGGGGGGGGGGGGGGGGTGTTAAAACAGGGTCGGTAAGAAAACCCAAACCACAAATATGTTTTTCTTTGGCCTAACAAATTGTTGTGCAATAAAATGCGTGTTTCAAGGTTTAAAGAAAGTTTAAATTACACTAGCAACTACATGTAATCATCATTGTTTTGATCATAATCATAAATCATAAAATATATACATGTAGTGATGTGTACATCGCAACGACTTGTATCAAATGATAAATCTGGCATGAATGTCCATGGTTAGTAGGCCTATTGAATGTCAATCATTAATTACACACAACAATTTTGTTTTCATGTACATGTATGCGAAATATCTTGTTGGACATCCTACCCTTTGTTGTTTAAGTTTTTCTCATAGTATTTTGAGTTTGCACATTTCAGTTTTTGAATATTCTGGATTAAAGAAGATCTTTTTGTTTCCCGGTTAATTCCTTTCTTGTCTTACAGTAATGCTCTAAATAATTGACTCCTTAACCACAGCTGAATTATGGATAACTTTTCAGATAGAGTCGGAAATATGGCTTGTTGCCATTCATCGGAAAGCTCTCATTGAGAGCTTTCCGATGAAATGCAACAAGCCATATTTCCGACTAAATCCTTAAAAGTTAAGGTTAAGGACTCATATATAAGGAGTCGATTATTTAGAGCATTACTGTATTATAGTTGATTGCTGCTGAGATTATTTAGTTTTTTCTTTTTTTCCGATTTTATAATGAGTTTAATAGGTCGGTTTATGTGTTCTATTCTTGTTCCCATCCTGTTTCACGGCCACTAGTGTGTGAGTCTTCGGGTATGTTTATTAAAATGATGTTATTCTTTATATGATACAATATTTTTTTGATAAGTAAGCATGCCATGCTGCTTTTGTTACTTTTTTGATAAATTTTTATTCACACACAGGCGAGCAATTGCGGATTACCCATTAACCCTTTACCCAACAAACCGGCCATAACCGGCCAAATAAAGCTTCAACAGCCTAAAATATCTTCGGTCTGTCTCAATAGAACCATACAGATATGGATATCATTGGAACCGGCTCCTTGACCACATTGTGATAGTTACAGTGATGCCCTGTGCCAATGCATTCTCTTATATATGCGAGTCGACCATAGGTCGCCTCGCATATATAAGAGAATGCATTGGCCTAAACAAAATCTTTTTTTAACACTTTTTAACCATTTTTTCTTACATTCTTTAACAATTTTATAATTTTTAATGTGTTAAGCCAATGCATTCTCTTATATATGTGAGGCGACCTATGGTCGACTCGCATATATAAGAGAATGCATTGGCACAGGGCCCTTCTGTTGGGTAAAGGGTTAACGAATTGAAAGGGTAGTGTACACTAAATCCAGATTTATGGGACCATCTCCTCGACAGAATATATGCAATAAATGAATGAATTTGTGCCATGGATTAGTGAACGATGCAAACACAGTAATTATTATGAAAAGTCATAACCTCATTTTCATTATAACTACCATGTTGTTTGCATCATTCATATATCACACAAGTGTTTTTCCCACTAATCCATTGCTCAAATTGATGGCTGGATTTAATGAACAGTCCCCATTTAAAAGTTTTGACCATCGGCAAATTTGGTGACCGACAGCATGAACCCTGGATATTGTCCTTCAAAAAAATAAAAATAATGATGCTGCCTGTAATATTCAAAGGCAATGGTGGCCTTCGTTATAGATGTACAGTAATGATCTAAATAATTGACTCCTTAACCACAGCAGAATTATGGGTAATTTTCCATGTTGTAGTTGGAAATATGGCTTGTTGCCATTCATCGGAAAGCTCTCAGTGAGAGCTTTCCGATGAATGGCAACAAGCCATATTTCGACTAAATTCTGAAAAAATACACATAACTCTGCTGGGGTTAATGAGTCGATTATCTAGAGCATTACTGTAGGTTATATTTTAGAAATAACAGTTACCAAATTATGAAAATTTCCTCAAGAATTTACGCGATATTTATCATTGGTATGAGAACAAAATTTGTCTATAATATAATATTCTTTCTGTTTATGGCGGTTTTTAACGGATGTGACTATTAGAACAGCAATACCCACCACCAACGCCTACCATATTTTTAATGACCAAAGATTATAACAACAGTGAAGCTGTTATGAAATCTAGATCATACCATGAATGTTTTACTCTATGTCTATTGATGTTATATTCCACCAGTTTAAAACCTGGAAACTTTTTTATGCTCTGACTTTATAACATAACGCAGGTAACAAATTTTTTATTTCATGCCCGTTCCTTATTTACAGTAAGTCCAAGATCGAGATTGCATGATTTAGGTGACTTTTTTGAGCCGATATCGCTTTGTGTCATATTATAAGCATGAAATTTCCTCCAGGTGATCAGTTCAATGTTTATCACAAAATCAGCTGACAAACTTTGGCTGATACATGTAATATCGAGCTGGACTTTCACCTACTGTGAAATGTATTCTTAAAGAACAACTGTATGCCAATTTCAATACTTCCTTGTAGTAACAACGATCTAGTATTGATAATATATCAATATTAATTTGATTCAAAGATTTCTGTTAAAAACGTTCCGATTAACAGGTTATCATAAAAATCAAATTTAGTTATTTAATATAAATTAGTGTATGGCTGGAGTCACAAACTAAGTTACGAATTACCGTATATGCGACATATATATCCACAATTAAATAAACAGATGTGGATTGAGTTACATTTACCACACATCGTGTAAAAAAATTTGTCGAAACAGGCATCAACTCAAGACAACCGTCAAGTCTAGAATGAAACAAATAGCCATCTCGGACAAGTATGTATATAATGTAACATTTTATTTGATAAATTTGCCTGAAAATCGTACGAGAATATTTCGTTCTATTTATTTTAAAGCCATGTGGCCTTTTGCTCTAAAAATCTCTTTTGAAATTTTCCTGGTATCGAAATAGCTCGATAAATACCTGTGAACCACCTTTATACGAGCATCCTGTGTCCCAGAAAGACGCATTGAAGTCATGCAAAATACACCTTTGAACACTGTTTGGGTCCAAAAATAAAAATAGCCAGTTCTGTGTTAGTTTATTCCAAATATGGTAGAAATAAAGAACGTTTTTTTTCACTTCTGTGCGATAATTGCTGGAAAATGGATGTGACCATGTCAAGTATTTTTCAGAGCATATGAAGCCTGTATATCATTATTTTGTGTATTAATTTTGTCAACCTATTTTTTCCTCTTTCCAAATTATACAGACAAAAGTTGGAAGCTTCAATAAGCCAAATCCGTTTAAGGAACATGAATAACTAGAAATATACTACCTGTGTTATTTTCAATGTTACAATTTTCCCAGGTTTTGAACTGGTGGAACATGATTGCCACAAGCGTAGCCAGAGTAGAGATTCATGGCATGATCTATTATGAAATCCATCTACAAGTACATCATGGGGTGTCACCCAGAGTTTTTGTATGCAGGAGTTGTGTGATATTTAACCCTTTCATGACGGGAGCTGCGCTGGTGCAGCATTAAGGATCCTGTTACACAGTGCATTCTCTTATATACTATAACCTCGCATATATAAGAGAATGCTCTGGCTTACAAGGTCAAGGTAAATATTGTTAGGCCAATGTATTCTCTTATATATGCGAGGCTTCCTATGGGAGACTCGCATATATAAGATAATGCATTGGCACAGGGTTTTTGCAAAATTTCTGGAATCTCCAGTCATGGCAGGGTTAAAAATATCACAACATAGAAGAACATGGGGGGTAACAAGAAGGAGCAATTACATGAAAATTATTTGTGTTTGTGATCATTTTTCATAATCCATGTGATACTTTGTGTCAAAGTTGCAAAATTGAGCACTTTATTAGCTTAAAAACAGAAGTTTATAGATTTTGAGGAATAGGCTGAAATGTTTCGAAGCATTTTCAATTAAATTGTACTCCAGAATGTTTTAGCTGATTTTGCTTGAAAAATCTTTCATACTTTAATTTTGATATGCCCGTTTAAAAAAAGGAGTTGTTGTCCCCCGTAAAATTCTATTTTGGGGGGACTATTGTAATCACCTCTGTCCGTGCGTCCGTGTGTCCATGCGTGTGCCCTTCCGTCCGTCCGGAGTTATAACTCCAGTAATGATAATCTGATTTGATTGAAACTTGGTATGTAGTTGTATTATTGGTCTGTCCGTCTGTGCTAATATTTGGTAATTAGGGGGTATTAATTTTGCACAGCCCATCATTATGCGCTTTCTCTGATTTATGAGCTAAGCTCATTATTCCAAATCAATATTTTGCCCAGGCTTATTAAATAGCAATTTTGGCAAGAAGCTCTAAATTGGCCTATTTCAAACCTACTCCAATGCCGGTAATGGCTCCCTCCGTCACTTATATTACATCCATGAGTTCAACAAAACAGGCTGTTTCTTCAAGTTATTTTATGTACATCCCTACAAATTGATCAATTGGAATCATTCCCTAACTACATCAAAGAGTTATGGGACCCCGAAAAATACATGGCTGTCAGTTGCCATTTTGGATTTTACTCTTTGCATGACTATATTCTTTGGCACACCATAAAGGCCACATCCCTTGATATGCTTTATTCTCTGATCCAATATTTATAATCCGATCGTCACCAACCTTAATATAAATGTTCGGAGTGGCTTCTATATGGGAGCTGTCTAATTTTTCAGAAATTTGGAAAAATGGGATGAATGAATACATCCTACGTGTTTTATTTAGTCATCACATGCCAGATTAAAGCCTCATACAAGCCGAATAAACACAATGGAGAAATCCACCTTTCGTGGAGTTACCAAATATGAATAGACAGTCCAAGGGAGATAATTCCACTTGTGATTTGACAAACCAGTCGAAGTACAGACAAATACATTCTCCGACAATTTCTGTATCTTGTAGCCAACCATTCACGTGTTGTTTATCAATGACCATGGCGCAGCAGAAGGTTGTAGTACAGTATAACCCCTGAAAATTGTGAAAATGGCCAGAATTCGTGGATTGCTACGTCATCGCAGACCGGATTAATACATCTTTCAAATTAAGTCACCTAAAAAAATTGATACTATATAATAATCCTCGAGAGGGGTGGGGGTGTGGGTGGGGTACTATATAATAATCCTCGAGAGGGGTGGGGTGTGGGTGGGGTACTATATATGCGGTGCTCTTGTTTATCTGTTATTGAGGGATAAGGTTTTTCTTTCAATGTTTTCTGTATCCTTATTCTGTTGTTTCCATTTTTATATACAATAAATTGAATAAAATATTCAATATGATCATGCAAAGGAGAGATCTTTATTCTTTATTATGATGCCCATCGTCTGTGTATAATTTTTTCCTAGATTATAGTATACAGTAATTAGGTTATTTGTTTATTATCCCCCGAATATTTTGGGGGGGGGGGACTATAGACATCAGCGGTGTCCGACCGTCCCGGATGGTTCCCGGGTGTTAACTTTAATTTTAGTCAATCTGATTGTTTACACATTTTGAATGTAGATCAAGCCTGAGTTTAGTGTGGCTGTCATTTGCAGAATGAGGTCACAAGAGCGTGAATTTAATGACGCTATCCTGTATAGCGGGCTAACATAACTAAATTCACCCTCTGGGGACCTCATTCTGCTTATGTCTCATCTTGGGGGAAAGTTTCTTTATTAACAAATTTCTATAGAAACTTAGATACTATTTTGTTTAGTTTAGTTTCTCTATATTCACAAATTGGCAGAGGTTCTCAATGGGTGTACATCACAATAGTCACCATTTGGGAACTTCGATCTGAGTATGTCTCCCATAGGAGATGAGGCCATGCAGAATGAGGTTCACAGAGAGTGAATTTAGTGATGCTAGCCAGCTATGTGGGATAGCGTCACTAAATTCACCCTCTGGGGACCTCATTCTGCAAATGACAGGCACACTAAAATCTGGCTTGATGTGGATTAGACAAATGGAAATGCAGGTCAAGTTCGATTTTGGGTTTCATTCGCCAATGTTTGTCGGAGTTATGGTCCTTGTTGACTTAAAATTTGACGATAAAACCATAAGATGATTTTTTTGTCATGTAGGTGCTGGGTGGGGGGGTGGGGAGATATCCTGTCCTGGACATCTTACCCCCCCCCCCCCCCCCCCCCCCCCACCACTCCAAACCCTGACTCAAACAACTTTTTCACAGAAGAAGTTAATTTCTCGCCGTTTTATGACTATAAAGCAAAACAAGCAATAAATCCATACAATTATTTTTTTGTCATGTAGGTGCTGGGTGGGGGGAGGGGGGGGGGAGATATCCTGACCTGGACATCTTCCCCCACCACCCCAAACCCTGACTCTAAAAACTTTTGCTCAGAAGAAGTAAATTTCTCGCCGTTTGATGACTATATAAAGCAAAACAAGCGATAAAACCATAAGATGATATTTTTGTCATGTAGGTGCTGGGTGGGGGGGGGGGGGAAGATATCCTGACCTGAACATCTTCCCCCACCCCAAACCCTGACTAAAAACTTTTTCTCAGAAGAAGTTAATTTCTCGCCGTTTCACGCCGTTTCATGACTAGATAAAGCAAAACAAGCAATAAAACCATAAGATGATTTTTTTTTATGTACTAGTAGGTGCTAGGTTGGGGGGGGGGGGGAGATATCCTGACCTGGACATCTTACCCCCCCCCCCCCCCTCCACCACTCCAAACCCTGACTCAAACAACTTTTTCGCAGAAGAAGTTAATTTCCCGCCGTTTTTATGACTATAAAGCAAAAACAAGCAATAAATCCATACAATTATTTTGTTGTCATGTAGGTGCTGGGTGGGGGAAGATATCCTGACCTGGACATCTTCCCCCCACCCCACCCCAAACCCTGACTCAAAAAACTTTTTCTCAGAAGAAGTTAATTTCTCGCCGTTTCATGACTAGATAAAGCAAAACAAGCGATAAAACCATAAGATGATTTTTTTGTCATGTAGGTGCTGGGTGGGTGGGGGGGGGGGGGGGGAGATATCCTGACCTGGACATTTATACCCCCCCCCCCCCACCACAAACCCTGACTCAAAAAACTTTTTCTCAGAAGTTAATTTCTCGCTGTTTCATGAATATATAAAGCAAAATAAGCGATAAAATCATAAGATGATTTTTTTTGTCATGTAGGTGCTGGTGGGGGGTGGGGAATATCCAAGCCTGGACATTTATAAAACGAAACGAAAACAATTTTCTGGCCATTTCAGGAACAAACAATCAATTGCGTGATAAAAATATTTTGTCACTTTTTTTTTTTTAAATAAAAAACAAAATTTAATAAAAAACAAAATTCAATCTCAAAAAACATTTTTCTGGCCATTTCAGGACCAAACGATATCAAATGAGTGAAATTATTTTTTAGTCGTACATGGGGGGGGGGGGGAACTTATCCAGGGTGGGGGGAACTTCGTTGAACGATGGGAGGGGATATGGCGGTGTCCACCTTAAAAGTTCTAACTGCACACGCCGACTTCTCCCCAATCGATCATTGCCCATTTACCTCCAAACTGGACCAAACTAAATTACAACTGGTACTTCAAGATCTCCTAATTTTGATTTCATAGCATAGATAGGGTGGGTGCGGGAGAGTTAAATCTACACTTTCTGTCCTTATTTGAAGTAAATGTAAATCCCAATCTATGAGCCTATAGTAATTTCAAAGGGTATATTATATAAGTTGAAGTGAGTTCATTTTCCTTAAAATAAGTTACAAAATTAAGGGAAGTGTTATCAACATGGCACCTCTGATAAATGTTCCTTGAAATCATCAGCATAATAAATAAGACACACCATTATCACATATGAAAAGGAGTTAATAGCCTATATAAACATAATATGGTAACATCTGCATGTATAACTGCAAAGAACACAGCACATGGGAATTAATCTAATTTAAATTGAAATGAATGACACAAATAAACATTATCCTGCCGTTTCTGTTATTTAATATCAAAAACTCAGATAAGATAAGAACTCATTTCATGCACAAGACACCAGAGAGAATGGCAGGCAGACAAGCTTTCTATTGTTGACTTCTGAAATAATAGTGGAATTAGGAATGTGAATGACCATTTGTAACAGGGGTACATGTACTTACTTGACCCTTCAATTGGCAAGGGTAACAATCTGTCTGTTCGTGATTTTTCTCCCAGACCCCTGGACCGATTTCAACTAAATTCGGTGGGGTGAGTCGGTGTACCCGGTTATAACGTGGTTAGTTTTTCAATGTCTTTTTCCAGTTGGTAAGTTTTGGGTTATCAGTTGGAAAATAATTCCAACTCATGATCACTCACCCGGTGGGAGGTCTGCAATTCCGAGGGCATTTTGGAAATTCCAAGCTGGTTACCACAAGTTCCCAAACAAAGACCATCTAGCCACTTCCCTGCATTAGTAAATATATTAGGGTGGAACATGTTTAAAGGTACTCAATCCGATCCCCACAAGTTACAACAACAACCTTTCTTCAAAATACGCTGTAGTTATCAGAATCGATTAATTACAACAAAATAATGCTAACCACTGTCAACTATGGTATAACATTTCCCAAAACGTGTTATTTATCAACATGTTGTTCAACGAAATTTGGCCGTATTATCACATAAGTATCATAACATTTGGCCGTATTACCTCTTGATCTTAGAGTTATCCATCTTCGTCTGCATATTTGTCCGAGACCGTAGGTTTGACGATTTTTTTTCCAGGCCACAAAATAAGTACACATCTCGAGAAATAAAATGTTTTCAAAAATCGAGATCTGATCACTCTGAGAAATAGTAATTTGGGAGCGTTATTTCGGATTATGCATCTTTAATTCTAATGCATATCAAATAAAAGATGTCCCCCAAATAAGGTGGCCTTTTAAAAAGAAATAAACCAGATTCTAAAATTATTTCTGAATAATGCAATGATGGATGCAGAATTCATCGGATATATTCTCAAATTGGCCCAGATTCTCAAATCATAAGGAGACAAGGACACTTGTGCTAATGAAAGTTTCAATGACACTGTAGCTCAATTAGGAGAGTGGATAATTGCATGTGTTATATACAGTCAATAGAGCGATTATTAATGCGAAATTTAAATGTCTATGTAATCACAGTTACTGGACATACAGTCCCAAAAATAAGGTTTTAATCGAGTTTAGAAATCGGTATCCTTATAACGAAGTAGTTCGTTATAAGGATACCGATTTCTAAACTCGATTAAAACCTTATTTTTGGGACTGTATGTCCAGTAACTGTGATGTAATACTAGAGGTGAACATGAAGAGATATATATACATTAAAATCAAAGATGGCCGCAGTCTGGAGTAAATTACACACACACATATATTAAAATAAGGTACTCAATCCGATAAAACTCCTCTCAATTACTATTTCAATGGCTTCGGGGGTCAAAAATATTTGATTCGAGTCGAGGAAGTCACCCATCAAAGCTCAGATTTGTTAGATATCGATTTTAGAAATCTATTATTTTTCACTATCGGGAATACTTTCTGGCCCAGAACACAGTCAAAATTGCGTTATTATTACCACTTGATTTTAGAGTTATCCATCCTTGTCTGTTTGAATAGTGTTTTGGTGTACACATCTCGAGCAGGCTACGGAATTGACGGCAATTATTAGTACTCATCTCGAGCAAATAACAAATTTCAAAAATCAATATCTAATAACTCTGAGCTTTGTTTGATGGGTTCCTCGACTCGAATCAAATATTGTTTACCCCCAAAGCCAAAGAAATAGTAATATATGACCCTCTGATCGGATTGTTGTTGTTGGAATCTGTTGAGATGGGGACCCTCTGTTCGGATTCAGTACCTTTAAAATAGTGTACGTATAGCCGCAGGCTGCTATGTTTTTCAACTAAATTCAGGGGAAAACATTGATGGCTCCAATCTCACCCCGATGTTCCATGTGAAGTCTGGTGATGATCAGATGAGGGGTGTCGTCTGTAGGGTGTGCCGGACGATTTAGTCATGCAAATAGTAAAATCCAAGATGACCGCTGGTTGCCATGTTTTACAGCGATATTCGGAAATATCTTATATGGCTCCCATCTAGAGGTCACTTCGTAAATCCATATAACGTGTGGCGATGATCGGATGAGGGATGTGGTCTGTAGGGTGTACAAAAGGATTTAGTCATGAAAAGAGTAAAATCCAAGATGGCTGCCGGCGGCCATGTTTTTCAACGAAAATCGTTCAAATTTGATAGCTCCCATCTAGAAGTAAACATGCCTCTAAATGTTCAAAAGAATACTCCAATACATTCGGGCCGCAGGGTGTGCCGATGGATTCAAATTTTAAATCCAAGATGGCTGCTGGCGGCCATGTTTTAAACGAACCTCGGAAAAAAATCAATGGCTCCCATCAAGAAGAGTATTCTCTGTCCTACAGTCTGGTGGGCGACCACACAGTCATTGACTGTCTTGTCAAAAACTGGACGTATTATGTTTTGTTCTGTCCGTTCATTTATATTTCGTTTCCGGATGACAACTGTTGTTCTATGAGTGCGTTCTATAACGTTAGTTTGAATGCAGGATTTGATGTATAGTGTATTGTTTCACAATTGGATAATACACATACTTCTGTTTGAAAATAGGGTTGTCGATATAGTCTGGGTGGTACTTTTTGGACAATGTTGACTAGTGATGTGTAATGAACGTGACCATGTGAAATCACGCGTGGATCTAATCGAAATCCAATTGACATTGTCCCTGTGCATGGCAGTTCCGAAAAGACCAAAATAGCTCTTCCAAGACGATAAGAAATGACATTATTCCCACAATTTTTAGATGTACCAAATGAAAGCTATTACTTTAGTTTTTAATAGTCCTGTAACTATTAGTATTTGCCATTCCGAATACCCATCATGTGGAGAGTGGTACACCCCCATCGAATCGCCATTGCGATTCGACATCCATTCAAATCTCGAACAATGTTCGATCCTAGATCGGGTCCATGCGCGCATGACGATATATATAATACGAAGTTTAAAGGTACTCAATCAGCTCATGACAGACGCTCCTAAATTACTATTTCTTTGGCATCGGGGGTAAAAATATTTGATTCGAGTCGAGGAACCCATCCATCAAAGCTCAGAGTGATCAGATATCGATTTTTGAAGTTTGTTATTTCTCGAGATCTGAGTAATAAGTGGCACAGAAACACGTGGTCAAACGGGCGGTCTTGTGGATGAAGATGGATAACTCTAAAATCAAGTGGTTATTATTGAGTACCTTTAATGGGTAACAGCAATCCTTTTTAAAAACGGGACGTTTTGGTCCGTCTGTCCGTCCATTCCTATTTCGTTTCCGGACAACTTTTGTTCAGAGTGTGCACGGTGTGCAAATTAAAAACTTTAGTTTGAACGCAGGGTTTTATGGAGTGTATTGTTTCACAATTACATAATACAAACACTTCTGTTTGAAAATATATAGGATTGTCGATATAGTCTGGGTGGTACCATTTGGACCATGTTGACTAGCGATGTGTAATGACCGCAAGAACGTGACCAAGTGAAACCTCGCCTGGATCTAACCGAAATCCAATTGACATTGTCCCTGTATATATATGACAGTTCCGAAAAGACCAAAATATCTCTTCCAAGACGATAAGAAATGACATTATTACCACCATTTTTAGATTATACCAAATGAAAGTGGCTTATCGCCGACTGGCAGCTATTTACCGTCGTGCAACTATTTACCGGACCGAATACCCAGCATGTGGAGAGTGATACACCCCCATCGAATCGCCATTGCGATTTCGACATCCATTCAAATCTCGAACAATGTTCAATCCTAGATCGAGTCCATGACGACATATACTCATATAGAATACGATAGTTAATGGGTAACAGCAATGCTTTTTTTTAAATGGGACGTTTTGGTCTGTCTGTCCGTCCATTCCTATTTCGTTTCCGGACGACAACTTTTGTTCTGAGTGTGCACGGTGTGCAAACTAAACACGTTAGTTTGAACGTAGGGTTTGATGGAGTGTATTGTTTCACAATTAGATAATACAAACACAAATAGGATTGTCGATATAGTCTGGGTGGCACCATTTGGACCATGTTGACTAGCGATGTGTAATGACCGCGAGAACGTGACCAGGTGAAACCTCGCGTGGATCTAATCGAAACTCACTTGACATTGTCCCTGTGCATGACAGTTCCGGTTTCAAGTTAATGGCGCAATTCAATAGAATGATCCGCGATGCTAAAATCGATGAGAAGACTTTCTCTCGCATACACGGACACTTTACTAGACAGACAGCATCACAAACACTCGAAGATCGTTGTTTATTGGCCATAGATACACGCATGCGCAGAACTCATCGGAAGCTATGCCATTCATGTCATAATAGTTATACACACGAGGTTTTTGTAGATCTGAGTCAGTACGTGGTGGGATCACGGTGCATTTAATTTCTCCAAGCAGAGCATATTTTCAAATCGTTAAAGGATTTTTTTCCCCTACGATTACACTGACGAGAGACGGGGGTCACATCTAATGAATTTTTTTTATCAGTTTGTTTTAGTGGAGCGATTAAGTGAACCTCATTGATAGTTATAATCGGATTGAAAAAAGATCTCAGAAGTGGAAAATCAGTGTGAAATCAGAATTTCTGTGGTTTTTGACAATTGTCAGATTTTGTCTTCATTGATACCACGCGATGGAGAACCACTAAAATTGAGCCCGTGATGGGCGTTGATGTTAATTTCTTAAAATTCTGAATATTTGTATAGTTGGAAAATTCTAAGCAGAAACATGATTAAAGCTGATAGCTTAATTTTCCGATTGACAATGACGAGGATATTTGACGTCACTCTGGCTGTTGTGTGTTCTCTTGTATGGACAATCATGGAAGGTAAGTTTATTTTTACAATATAAACTAATAAAATATAAACTAATATATTACAATATAAACGAATATGGTAAAATATTAGCTAATATAAACGGATATATATATTAATATAATATAAACTCATATAATATATAATGAAATGTAATATAAAATCCAATAATATAATCAATACGATATAATATATTATAATACAATGTATTATACGATATTATATATATATTTTTTTATTTATTGAATTGAAGTAAACTGGTGCCAATTTTTAAATAATCAAACACCTTCTACATTCACACAATTAGCGCCCGTAGGAATCAGTACATTTCTCCACACGGTTTGATGAACCTCGGAAACGCCTATACCCCGCTTCAGGTCGATCGCATGCATGTGCACGCGCTGCGTGTTGTTATTGGGAAGCTGTGTTGGAATTTGAACAATATGTCACTGATAATTGTTTCGGTAGTTTTGAAAAGTGGTTCAAATTATTAATGTTCTATAAAAATATTCTGGTATATGATTATAAGGAATGACTTGAAGATCGATTGAGGTCATTGGATTTTGGCCGGCTGATTAATTAAACAAAGTGTGTGAATTATCATATTGCGTCATTTAAGAGGGGATTCACACGAACTTCGATTAATTACTCTGCCGGTCAAAACCAAAGACCCCAATCGATCTGCAAGTCATTCCTTATAATCATAATCGATCTGCAAGTCATTTATTTATTGAACATCTTTGTGCATATAACGCTAATTCCAACGAGGGAAGCAATCAAAGGTAAAACAACCAAAGTATTCAGAGACACATTATGGACTTTCTCCAGTGAATAAAACCAACAATTTGGTATTATTCACACTATCTCAATTGGGAGAATGTTTTTTTGTTTTTTTTTATTATTTATTCAATTTATATATATATTATGTACATGTAGTATTTTATACATAACACAAAACATTTACTGATATAATACTATACGAGATGGGGAGGGTGGGGGTCACTGGCACTCCAACTTTCTCTCTCTCTATCTCTCTCCCTCTCTCCCTCCCTCCCCTCTCTCTCCCCATCTCTCTCTCTCTCCCCTCTGTCTCTCCTCTCTCTCTCTGTCTCTCTCCCCCTCTCTCTGTCTCTGTCTCTGTCTCTGTCTCTCTCTCTGTCTCTCTCTCTCTCTCTTAAACGAAAATATTTATATTCTAATTGTTCGGTGCTAGTGATTTTATATCAATTTCTAAATCTATTAGTTTAATAAAAATAAAGTTAAAATTGAAAAGATTACATATTCATAAGATATTAAAACTGTCAATTGGGAGAATGTAGCAACCAACTAAGATTATCGAACATTCCAACCACATCGAAAATACAGTAATGCCCAAAGTAATTGACCACTTAACCACAGCAGAATTATGGGTAATTTTTCAGGATTTAGTCGGAAATATGGCTTGTTGCCATTCATCGGAAAGCTCTTGACGAGATCTGTGTGCACACACGGTACGATTTTAGTCTAAATAATCGACTCCTTAACCACAGCAGAATTATGGGTAATTTTTCAGGATTTAGTCGGAAATATGGCTTGTTACTTTGGGCATTACTGTACCATTTCAGAGAACACAAATGTTCAACTATGTATGTTTACGAACAAATGAGAATCGTCCTACTTTATTCGGACGAATAATTGGGCAAAATGCAATGATTCCGCTAACAATTATAGTCACTACATCGTTATATCAATAACGCTGTTTTCTGTGCCTATTTTTATATCAAATTTAAGAACAAATAACTCATTTTGGCATGATTCTTTGTCACCTCTCAGCGGAGTGTGAAAGTGAAACAAACACAATAAAAGTGTATGCCTCTGCATTCGGCACCGATGACACATCCAATAGCATCATAGCACAGTAGCACCCTGATACAACTATAATTTTCAGTAAAGTTTATTTAAATATTATAAAACCCAATACAGATTAGTACACATCGTAACACTTCGGCGAGTCTAAAAGTGACACATGTCATATAGGCCATATAATTATAAGGGCCAGCCGATGGATGTTTCAAATTGGGAGAAGTCACGTCTCCCAATTTTGTTAGTATATAAGTGGACTGTTATCAATGCGAAGTATAGATGGCTGAAGTTCAATTTACACCCCGAAATCACACTTCTATGATCAATTAAGTATTATGCAACACAAGAACTAATTTATAAACCATTATTAGTGAGTAACTACACCATTATAATCAGTAAATATGCTGTTGGGAGATATACATACTGGTATTTGAGAGAGAAGTCACTTATCACTGGGACAAAAATAGGGAGACGTGACATATTTTGGGGAGAATATGTCTCCCAAATTGCCCTCTAAACTGATCCCTGGACCATATAGGTACACATGAAAAATCGCCATGGGCTTGTCGTCATTTAGAGAGTCAAATCTGAAGTTTGAAATTTGTAGCATCACTTTCCCCCTTCTTGATGGCCCAAACCTCATTTTTTAGTGTTTCTTATCAAATGGATTAGAAGTACATTTCGGCCAACAATTTATTCCTGATGTCATTTAATGCATAGCATGTCTCCAATTATCTCATGTTTTATTTTTTCCCTGAATATACCACACTCATCTATATTATTAGCATCTCTGCCTTAACAAATGAGACTCATCTATAGTGGTTTTGTATATATTATCATCGGAGACAAGCTTTCTTCTTAGATTTGCCATTTACAGGTTGATATGGATTGAATTATTGGTTATGTGGACTTGCCTCCACCCTTGTGTTTGTCTAAACTGAATAAATAACTCAAATTTAGTTTTTCACATAATCCCTATCATATTATTTGATATATCAGATATTGGGATGGGGTGGGCTGGGGGAGGGTATCCAGGGTCAGGTGATAAACATTATAAAATGTCGAACATATTCAGAATATCATTGTCAGATTATTATATTAATATAATGATATATAATGTAATATTAATATTACAATATTAGTGCTCCAGATATCCAACGCAAGGGGTGGTGTGAAATATATTTCGCGGACATACGAGATTGGTCTGGTTCAATATGAGGAGGGCGGATTTCGTTTTTAGGGGAGGGGGCGGATAACATCGGGATGGTCGAAAGGCTGACATAAATTCAAAACATGATTTAACTTTCACATCTGTCCAACCATAGAAAATTCGATATCTTGCCATCAAAACTTATTACCAGTAATGGGATAAAAAATATTGGTCCGATCCAATTAATTCCTGGTTTATGGAAGGTAGAAGAGTGGCTTTATATGGTATCAAATCAGACATAGCATCTTTAAAATAATTGTAGTTTACGTTTCTTATTATTTTATATGTATAGTTTCTGTATTTAAGAAAACAGATATTGCAGAAGATATGTGTTCTCCTCCCGCTATAGAAATTCTATACTCATATTTTCTTATATTTTCTTATATTTGAGAAAGTAAGAAAGTATGCACATAAATATTGTTCTCCTAGAAAAAGTTTCTTAATCGTTAGAAATATTTGCTGGTTATAAGAATATTCCATTCCAATTTCTCAGTGTTTTACTCTTCACAAGGTATATAATAATGTTCTTAAACCAAATTTACCAATGAAAAGTTATTTTATCTTATATTAAGAAATATTTTCGAAATAAGAAAATCCTATTGGCAGTGAATCAGTATATATTGTGTGGAAAATTCTTATGACAAATATGTTCTAAGTCGTTTTACTTTTCTTCTTAGTTGAATTTCTAAAAGGCCTTCTTGGTCCACCTGCCAATGGATTACTCTGACTTTATCTCAGTTATTCTTGTGTGCTAGGTGTGGGGTCGCTTACATTGGCAGTTCTGCTACCTGGTCAGACATCCACTTACCTTATATGTTTACACATAAAAATACCAGGCGAGTATGTGAACGCGGCATAAAATAGACGACCATGCACATGTACATGAAGAGGGAACGTGAGAGGATTGCTCACAAACACTCCATAACAACATCGACTATATATATAATGAATGATGACCCCCATCAATCATGGAATTTGTAGGTTTAGGTAGAAATTATTGGAAATTACTTAATTGCCTTCTAAATTTGATCCGATTTTCGTACATAATTATGTGTGAATCGGATTTGATCTTGTCCGATCACGATTAGGCTTATGGCGTGCGTTGGACTGCATTTATACAGAATCACATCCTTTGACCATTCCGATATAGTTACATTAGTCATAAATTGAACAAGATATATAATCTGCGGTCTGCTAGAAAGTATAGTCGACCTGACCCATTACATTGGAATTTTATTGCCAGCGTTTAGTTGTTATTAAATTTGTTTGGACGTCGATACACAAAAGCTTGCATCGTCGCAATGCATGGTGGCACACAAATGGCTTGTTTCAGCATTGGTAGCCATGGCAACTATTTCAAAACATAATCTTCCATCTACACGCAAGACTTTTATTTGTATTTTTTAGATAAATTTGAGATCGTTTCGTTTGTGCCGGTTCGAATTTTTAAATCAGCGGTCGCGTAAAATTTGCATTTGTATACCATGGGAAGAAAGCCAAGAGCTGTCGTCGCACCGAATTTCTGAAGCGTTTATGGCACTATATAATGTTTGTGATTAAAACGAAGAGAAAGCAATGCGTGGTGTTTTAAAATATGCCCTATCACTAACTCGCGGCCATTTTGGATCCACCAGGTCCGGTTCCGTGGTTTTACTTAACTTTCCATATATGGAAGTCATGAATAATTCAAAAGCTCCATATATGGAAATATTACTCCAAAGCTTTGACCCGCAGCCCTGAAACCACGGAACCGGTGATGGGTGAATCTATGCAACCACGGAACCGGATCTGGTGGATCCAAAATGGCCGCGAGTTAGTGATAGGGCATATAGTGTCATGTTAAAGATACGGCGGCCTTCGCGGTGGATATTGCTGTTCAAATAGTCACATCCGCTAAAACCGCCATAAGTAGAAAGAATATTTTATAATAGACAAATTTTGTTCTTATACCAATCAGAAATATCACGTACATTGCATTTTATTGTAACGTTTGTACGCTTTGCTTTGTAAAAAGTTACAGAACCATTTGTTTATAGAAAATCACTCGGAACTAAAGGATCGTCCAAAGAAAATGTTTTGCGCTGTGGAAGGTGAACATTGGCGCCTTCGACAATCGCATTCGATTCACACCAAATTTTTATTTTAATCGACCCATTCTATCCGCTGTCAGTTCAAAATCCACGTTAGTTCATGATTGGGAAATGATCAGACAGAACATATGTACATAATATAATTGTTCTTGGAAAGAGATGAATAGTATTTTCTCCTAACCTATGTATATGGTAATGCATACCAAATAAAGTATTTACTATGATAGTAATGTGTAGACGCACCAAGTTAGGGGTTTTACAACCGACGTATAATGCGCGCGAATCTAAATAAGGAAATGACGCAATATCGCGACTCTGCTTACAAACAATTCACTGCGTTTTTTGTGAGAAAATAAACAACACTCGATCTGCATTTTCTCTGAAACAATGCGTTTTTGTGTGAATAATATCGCATTCATATCATAATTATGCTATACTATTAGTATATTCTTCAGGAAATTATCAGAATTTGATAAATGTTATTTCTAAATTATAATCTAAAACGAAGGCCGCCGTCCCTTTAAGATAACGCAATTTACCTTTTCCGAACAGTCGCGCGTTATATTCCGTTGCCGATTCCAGAATTTCAATGAAATACAAATGGCGCGAGGTTAGCTCAGGGTCCGATTTTGTGTTCGAAGTTGAACTTTTATGACTTCAATGCGAATATTTATATAAAATACGATGTATTTTTGGAACGCAAACCGCCATGTGGCCTTAACTAGTTCAAGCATTGATTTACTTTCTCAGAAAAGAAACCATTTATGCAATTTCCACACTTCTTAAAGGCACGGGCGGCGTTCGTTGCAGAAATATTCATATTTGTTCAAATCGCCATAAACAGAAGGAATATTAAAATATAAATAGTGTTGTTCATATGCCAAACATAATCAGCGCGTAAATAGTATAATGTCGTCAAGACGTACGATGGTGTACGTAAACAAGAACCTGCTCGTGTTACAGAAATTTTGCTGCTGTTTACATAACACAGCGCAATTCTATTGGTTAATCACACACATGATATAAACGCTCTTTATTATTTCCATATCAGGAAACAGTAACAAATAACACTCTTTATGTTTACCATATCCGGATCTACACAAAAAACCAGGTTCTGTCACGTTTTTTGCTTTTGTTTACATAACAAAGGAAAACATTTGAGAATAACATACTGCTTATGCCATATTTCTGATTGGTATAAGAACAAAATCTGTCTATATTTCATTATTATTTCTGTTTATGGCGGTTTTTGACGGAGCTGAATATTTTAAAAGCATACCCACCGCCAACGCAACCCCTATCTTTAACCATTTCTGTACTGAATAGATTCGCCCACTCAGTTATAAAACAATACGTTGATACGGTCTATTCATGTACATTAAGCCTACTTAAGTATACACTTAACAGTACTTGGTCTATTATTCATATATAGTGATGTGCAGGAAATAAAAGCAGACGATAGATAATATAAGTGCACATCGGTCACAAGCCTGAGTTTAGTGCACGTGCCTGTCAGAAACTTCTTCACATAGATTCAATTTATTTTTTAGTTTAGTTTCTCTATATATCCCCAAATTGGCAGATGACACATTGCATAATCCAGGTTCCCAATGGGTGTACATCACAATATTGGCAATTTAGGAACTTCAATCTTAGTCTATGGCTTCCATTCCCATAGCAGATGAAGCCATGTAGAATGAGGTTCCCAGAGGGTGAATTTGGTGATGCTAGCCCGCTATGCGGGATAGTATAACTAAATTCACCATCTATGGACCTCATTCTGCAAAAGGCAGGCAAACTAAACTCAGCCTAACCAGGCTTGATTGGTCACACCAAGAAAGAGTGAATGGAACCGCACAATGCACTCCGACCATCCTAACCGGCCTGTGGCTGGAAACAACTCAACAACGAGATAATAGTGCAGAAGGAGACCTATTTATTGAAGGGAAATGTTCAGATAATAAGTTCAATTGTCGTTTGTTGAACTTATTAGCTGAACAATTTCCTAAGGGTTTACTAATCAGCAATGAGTATTTAGTATAGAAAAGGTTAATGCTGTCATTACGGGAGCTGCGCTGATGTTCATTAAAGATCCTGTGCCAGTGCATTTACTTATATATGCGAATCTCCCACATGGAGCCTCGCATATATTCGATAATGCACTGGCCTACAAGGTCAATGTGTATATTGTTAGGCCAATGTATTCTCCATACGGGAGACTCGCACATATAAGACAATGCATTGGCACGGGGTTTTCGCAAAATTCCAGGAAGCTAGCGCTCCCGTCCTGGCAGGGTTAAACACGACAATTCCAGGTTATCAAGACAGAAACAATGTTTTTCTACCGAACTGAATTATTCTATTTGAAGTAATAAACCAAGGGATGCAACTATATAACAGTATCAGTTGTAATTTTGTTAAGGATTTATCTGCAGTTCAGTATAATTTGTTATATCTATAATATATCCATCTATATAATTATTAAACCTTTCTCCCATTCAGCTGTAAAATTATACATTGGAATAGTCCATTATGCATGTGTTTGGAGGGATGTTCGTGTAATAAAAGCAGACGACAGACCGACATTCCCGAAGGGAACTACTCGTCAACGAATATCTAGTATAGAAAGGGTTGACGCATTTCGAAAGTGAACACTACTATATTTTTGGACAACAGATTTATACACATACAGTCTGATGATGTTCCGAACAAGAAATTCCAAAGTACCCGTTGATCAGGGCTAATGCAACTTTTATGTTGACGATTCGGACGACAGTGTACCCTCTGTAACATAGAACTGGTCGATGAATACCACATTATACTTAAAGGGGGACTGTTCACTAAATCCAGCCATTTATGGACCATGTATCTCCTATTATACTCAACATACTATATGCAACACATGAACGAATTTGAGCCATGGATGAGTGAAAAATACACTCATTTACTTTATGAACGATGTAAACAACATGATAATTATAATGGCTCGAGTCATTAACTCATTTTCATTATAAATACCATGTTGTTTACATCGTTCATGTATAGAGCACATGAGTGCATATATGCTGTTCAGTATAATAAGATCGATAAATCCAGTTAATGACCGGATTTAGTCTACAGTATCCTTTTAAACATGGATTTCAGCTGTGGATTTGGGGAAAAATACTTGACATTGGAAATTTACCATTGGGGGATTAGAAACCACCCGGACCTTAATTGTATCTTAATTGGATGTTTTTCGCGATCCCCTGAAGACACATAGCTCATCGCCTTATAAAATGGTTCATGTCTCTATTTCTGATGAGGCACAGCTGTATGTATGAGGTGGTTTGAGTTGTCGGTAATATATTCACGAAATTGAATATTACAAATAACATTTTCTATACCAAAGCAACATTGAGTAGTGATGTATGGCATGATATGCGACTCGATGTGATCAATCAAGTGTGAGTGAACCGGAATATAAGCCCTGCGCAAACATTTAATTTACGTGCCAGTCTGTCTGCATGGACTGTATGTGCATGGTAACATCAATAGTTCAATGCACTCAATAATCAATCACACCATTCTTTGAGCATCGTAAATTATGCTGCACCCAGGAAATCAAATAGAATGGAGATCTGCAACAAGTTCCGTTTGAAATCCATCGAAGCATCCGTCAACATTGACAACGCTCTCAACCAGTTAGAGTGTAACCATTGTTGATTGCCGTCGACCGACCAATAGTATTGGAAATGTCCGTTATGACTACGCACTATATTTAGTTCCAATACTTGATGCACGATGAGACATACCCACCCATGATTAAGTGGTCCTGCTAGTTTGCTATAATGTTTGCTGAATTAGTACTGATGGGGCAACATGATGCAGTTAAGAAAAAAAAATACCTGTATCTATAGTATCTGTAAATATTTCAGTGCAGGATACTCCAAATACATAATTAGCATTGTGAAACTGACACGTTTTGGTTGTGGAAAGAAATTTACAACAGACTGTTTCGCCAATTAGGTTACACTGGTGTAAATAGGGTTCGGAGTGACATCTAGCGGATGAGAAAAAAATAGACACTGGGCCCTGATTGGTCAATATAGCCTTGTGTGCTTTTTGCATAAACAAACCATCACACCTTTTCCCTGTGACTTCCCATAGGTAAAATTGCCATTGACACGGGAATTAACCCTTTGTAGTGAAGTTTGATTGTCCAGACAATCTCTACACGTTCAGTACTTTGATAGGTTTCTTCCGATCGTTTGGGTGGATACACACATGCATGTAATCTCTGTAAATATCGTGTATTTGGAGTTTTACATGGATCATATACACCGTGTAATATGTGTCCGCTGACAACCCAATCATTGCGACTGTGTTTGACCACAGTGAGTTAAACTCTGAACCGCTGAAGAGCCGTTGACTGGGACGAAGTCGTCAGGCCGCTTAAAATAATTATTCGCGCGATAACTCAAATGGTCGACGTTCTGTTTAAATATTGTCAGTCTTCTATTGATGTTAATACCAGTGATGGTCTCTTTCCCAACGCAGGGGGCTATGACCCCCAACATGCACGGGGAGCTATATTATCCCAGAAGCTACCGAATTCACCATTGCATATTTCCTCGACGGGGGGGGGGGGGGGTGTGTGCATGCAGCACCCTGAGTCCTGACACCCTGCTTTATAAATATCGTAGTCATGGCTGTCGTGTCTGTTTTCTACTAGTGATTAATCTAATATGCAGCAATTTATGCTATTCATATAATTATGAACATATTATACAGCTTTAAATTTGAATGCATGGTGTTGCTGTTTGTCTTCATTCGGCGAAAGGGTTGGCTAGCTACGAGTTCCCAACTAATTCACCTTTCCTCTCTTGTGTTATACAGTTATACATGTATACGCAAAATTTACAACTATGGAATATTTAAGTAAAACATTATATTGTAATTCTTGCCCAGATAATCCCGGCTGATACATTCAATTAACTCCCTTAGTTATTGGAAGCTTTCGAGAACCAGCCCCTCCCCCAATCATGGATTATGGTCGAAAATGTTATAATTCAAGCTTGTGACAGGTAGGAGCTTGTTCAACCTTTGGCTTGAGAAACATATATATAAATGGGGGGGGGGTGTCACTCTTTTTAATTTCAACGCTGTACCTGCATTAGTTTTTGGCGCCATAATGAATATTTGCAATCCCAATTGAATTAATGTTATCACATGAGCTCGCTCTCAAATTATCAGAGAAATCTCAACAAGCCGGTATCATCCTATAAAAGAATTCTGCATATTTTATTTTTGTTTTGGATGACCCTGTTTCCAAGAAATGACAGAAACAAATCAAGTATAAAATCGACCGGCTCTAATCCACTTTTCGAAATGAATTATAACTCGTGAAAAACAGCAACATATATCAGACAAGAATTACTCATTTCGGCATCCATGAAAGAAGACATGTTTATGACTGGCCTGAAATTTCTTGATGGCAGTTTGTTTGATAATGGCTTATAACTACTCACTGGTGAAATTGACCTCTCGCGCGCAGGTGATTACTTTTGTCAATTATTGGTGTGGCCATGTAAAATACATGTATTTTACATACAGACATTACATGCATGTGTGTATCCACCCTTTATGTCCGGTGCTTTCCGGGGTCAATGTGTTCATAAACATATATCTCTTGTCTGGTGGGATTTTCTTAAATGTTCTTAAACGTAGCAGACTTAATGGGTATATTTTCTCCAAATAAGATTTATTTTCTTAATATTTCTTGTTTCAAGTAATTGTTTTCTTGTTACTTTACTTTTAAACATATTTTAATGTATCTAGAAAATATACATAGGGATCGGGGCACAAGTTACAAAACTTACAAACTTGCCCCTCTCCTAATACAATCATGGAACATACATAAAAATACATAGCAGATATAGCACAAATTGTTTATAAAGAATAGTGCAGAGTGTGTGTGCTGCGGATGTCAGGTTTTCATCTGTATTCCAATCTCGGTTATGAAGAAAAGCCTAGAATTCAGTGAGTTTGAAAGATGAATGGCGAGATTTACCATGTTATCATACATGGGTTTGTTCACAACGCTTTGTGTTAGCTATATAAGATTGAGTAATGCGAAAAAGAGTAGTGTTTTTGTGGTTTGATATACCTTTAACCCCATATAAGAAATGATTTGCTTTTAATAATTGAAAGCCATTAATACTTAAATTTCGATAAAAGTCAATTCTCTGATCTATAAATAAAGGGCATACATGAAAATAGTGATTGGCGTCTTCATATAGCGAATCGGATATGTGATTATCAAACATATCCGAACGGAGATCACTACAATGATTCCGAATTTTACAGTGCATTGTATTAATTTTCCTTTTTCCTGTATAAAAATAAGAGGGGGATTTTTATTATTGGGTCTATAATCCCTAAATTGGCTTTGAAATCTGAAATGGAGGTTACATTGATTATATACACAGGTAATTTGTTCCATTCCAGAACAACGGATGGGAGAAATGACTGTTTAAAATGCTCAGTATTAGCGAAATAGGAATAAAATTTATTTGGAAATCTAAAGTTATAATCCGATCGTTCTCTGGAGCGTGCTGGTAGGAGATATGTCAGATACAAAGGGGCGTCTTCATTGATAATTCTGTAAATTGCTTGCAAATTGTTTTCTTGTTTCAAGTTATTGTTTTCTTATTAAGATATTATTTTTAGCAGTTATATGGACGACATTGAATCAATGCATTCGTAGGTTTATGAACACATTGAATCATGCAGGGGCGTCGCTCTCGTAACACTATGGGAATATCGGAAACAATAATAGGTGTATGTAAAATATTTGTATGTGCATTACATATAGTCATCTGCATGTCCTTTCTTACTTCAATGCAGAGTCCCTGATGTCTGCGATACATCACATGCGGATGTGCGAAAGTCGTCCGCTCTTTCAATATATAGTGTTATAGATTTTACCCTTTGTATTGTACACGTTCACGATTTAATCGAACTGTATCTTTATACAATGACTGCCACAGTCACAGTAATGTTGACACAACAATGGTTTCATAATCTCATTATCGGAGAATTGTTTATATACACAGTAAATAAGAACGACGTCAATCTAATTGTAGTTTTCCACTTTCTTCTTGACGACGGTAGTTTTCCCCAGACATTTATTGTTCGCCATTCGCACCCACCTTCGTAACTATATTTTGAAATTCCCATTCGCAAATGGTCACCATGGAAGACCTTGTTCATATAATAAATGAACGGCGGTTTCAATGTGATCGCCATTTATTATTTACATTTACATAATTATGTAAATTACGAACTAGGAATTTTAATAATTCCCATTATTTATTCAACTTCAACGGATTCTGCCGACGAGCTAATATCTCAATTCATCCGTAATACAGATTTGACCAAAGGAGATTTATTCTTGGACATGCACTGTCAAATCCAATCGTGATGAATAATCACGCCGGCCATGGAGAGTTCATGTGAGACCGTCTCCGGTGAATTTGGGACCTCTTGCGGTTTTACAAGTAATGAAAGTAGTGGGTGGGTGTGGTATTGTGGGATACGGCGATGTCGTCGTTGGGGCACATTGTGTCAACCGCGAAGTTGTTGTCACTAAATGTGCCCACAACGACCACAGAGCAATATCACCCAGAACACACACACCCACTACACCCATTTCTTATATTTATATAGCTTTTTTATTTTTCATACCCATTACAAGCTGAATGTATTCTAATTTATTTTCACAAAATCTGCGGTGAATTTGAGACTAGCCCACGCAGCACATTAAGTCAGCCCAGTACACAATTTCCAAGCGTCTAGCAACGGTCATGTCATCGATATAAATTACTGGCTTCAGATGCAATTTGGATGAACTTTTAAAGCACGCCCAATTATTCTGCTGACCGCTTTTAGTGATTAGGTGATTAGGTCAACATTTTGTGACACGCCGTGTTCGTGCTACGGTCTGTGTTGTTCGGGTATGAAACGGGTGACCCAAATGTCAGTTGACAGAACAGGATTTAGTGTAACCGAGCCGGGTTATGTGAATTTTTGACTATGACGGATAAAATGGCGGTCATTGTGGTTGTATATAGGTTAAGAAGACATTGATGCGGTATATATGGCGTGACTATCTTAAAGCTATATATGAAAACAGCGAAATCAATATTATAGTTGTTTGTAAATATGGATGATCGGCAAATAATATCACGCACTCGAACGAGGCCAATGGCGTCACGAACACCTTGTTCGTGCGTTTGGGCTATGTATCATCACTATAAACACACAGGTATGCGCAGTGTATATCTGTTTAATGGGATTTAATTGATGATATCTGCACTGTGGCTGATTGATAGATTGGAATGAATGACACCCTGTGTTCTCATTACTCCCGCGACACGGTGATGTAGCAATGTGTTCGTGATGTACTCATATATATAATCTCTTACCTCCCACGAGAATCTCTTTGTCTCGAACTCATGAATTTTTAACCACAATACCCCACGATGTGTCAATAATCGCGGAGGCTCGCGAAATAGTTTCTGGCTATATTGTAGATGTCTTAGCATATTTTCGCTGTTTCCACATACTTAACTGAGCAGCTCGTTTCGATGAATATATATAAGTATAAGGCTGCAGTTCTGTGAAAGGTCAATGTCAATGAAAGGTCAAATTATTTGCCGGACTCACCTGTTGTGTTGGTGATATCCCGGGTCTCTGCCTGGGTTTTGTTCAAACATATTTATTCGCCATATATGCATATAAATACATAATTCGGCAACGGGATTGAAGAACAAGTGCGGGCCACTTATATGCTGCTTCTCCCCAGATCACCAGACACTCAAGTCAAAAGAAAATGAACATGGCATTGAACAATTATACATGGTATTTAAGTGTATAATGGTTTAGGTTGTTGTTGCTAGTCTCTCCCAACTTGTTCGAATTCATATAATTCGAAAGTATCTGGTTGCGCTAACAGATTCTGTGGTCATCCGTCCTTAATACTGGTAAGGTGGAAGGGCAGTGGCTAAGTTCTTAAAGCGTTTTTGACTGTTGTTCTATACTCAGATTTATTATTTTTTATTATTTATATTTTTTTGTTTTCCTATTAGTCATCTGCTGTTGAAATTCGCATCTTATGTGTCTCTCATAAAGATTTGGACAGCCTTGAAAATTTCTTCATTATTGGAATTTGATAAGCTTGGATCTCCAAATAGTAAAGTTTTTACTGAATAAATATTGAATCTGCCTGGGTGCCAGTAAACTGTTGCCTAATTGGCGACATGGCAAAAATTCGCTGTACTAAATGTTGCAGTATTATCGCGTTATCCCTTCGATGGCTGGAGCTTCTTGAAATTTAGCGAAAACCCTGTGTCAGCGCATTCTCTTATAAATATGCGATTATCGATGTTTGCTAAGCAATCACTGTAACAGTTTCGTTTACATAACAATGGTTTCAACACGGGAAATTTCTATATTGGAGAGAAATATAAGACAAAGTTTATCGTTGTATCCATGTTCTTCTTGGTGGTGATGTTTTTACAGACTTTTGAATTGTTTGCACATTTACTCACTATGATGGCATTGCGTCACTTCACTTGATGAAAGAATTTGTAGGAAATGTAATATGGATTTTGAGAATGAAGAACACTTCCTTATGCGCTGCAACACATACGATATAAGATGAGTGAATACTTTAATGAGATAGGAATGACGAGTGATAAATTTATTGGATTGAGTAGATGGGCAAAAATTCCAATACATAATGCAAAACAATGAGCCACATACATGCATGCAACTTAATCTACAACTTGGTCCGGACATTTTGCAAAGAAAGGTAAAATTCTATGGATATGATCATGAAATAGTTACTATTTATTGTTAACATTGTTATATATATATTTATTATGTTGACATCGGTATCGTGTGAGCGTTTTATGTCGTTAAATAGTCTAAGTCTACTCGCACGAAAACCAGCTTGGATATTTGAATAAACAGCATTTCGCTATCCAAATATCGTGGCTGGTTTTCGTACGAACAGACAGAACAGTCATTAAACTGTTAGTGTTTCATCAAAGCACAAATTCTGTTACATGTTTCTCTAAGGACTATACATGAATTTACTGAAAGAATGACATTTTAAGTCACTCAAGAAGAGATCAATGGGTATATCCCAGGAGTTATCTCAAGCAAGCCGAGTATTTAATTATCGATATGAAGTCGTTAAAAGGATGAAAACATCACTCATCTTCCAGTGAAGCAAAGCGCGAATATTGATTCAACCGAAGCATTGTGTGTCAATATTATAGCTGATCCCAGTGGTGTACAATAGTCAAGCGCCATCATCTGGGGCCTAATATACTCACAGCACTAAATAAGGCACATTGACACAACGCTGGTCTTTGAATAGAATATTAAAATCACCAAAAATAATTAAAATTGGTTATTGGAGACCAAATCACCTGCGGTGATGCATGTTATTGTAAATTTTTATCGTTTTGGCTTATTATCTGGAGGGATATGTATCCGAAGTGTTTATATTTACGGTTCTGTAGAAATACCGACAATTAGTAAATTTCCAAAGTGACGTCACTATTTGCATAATAATATGACGTCCGTCCTTAATTTTTGTTATGATCCCGCAGACCGAACTTGTCGTTAAAAAAGCGAGAAATAATATAAATTTAACTCTTCCATGACTGGGGATGCCCTGGTGCAGCATTAAAGGTCATGTGCCAGTGCATATTCTCTTATATATACGAGTATACAAGGGAGCCTCGCATATATAACAGCATGCACTGGCTAACAAGGTCAAGGTAAATATTGTTAGGACAATGATTTCTCGAGACCCGCATATATAATGGAATGCATTGACACAGGGTTTTCACAAAATTTCAAGAAGCCCCAGTCGCGGAAAGGTTAAAATAAAAAAAATAAAAACCCATCGCTATTGACACAATGTTTCACTTTATCAAACAAATGTAATTTTGAGACCAGTACGATACACTGGGGACATTTTGGCTGGTATGGTTGGCCGTGTGTGTGTGTGGGGGGGGGGGGGGGGGGGGGGAGGGGGGTATCTCACTCCACAACTTTGGTCAAATTTTTCATTCGTTGGAAGTTTCATGCCTGACAAAACATTAGTTCGAAATTTTACAGCACATATAGGTTGAAATTGTTCTCATTGTTTTATTTTCCAACAAGTGATTAGTGGGAAATTTGTTTTTAGACAAACAGTAACATATGTTTCCTAATACTGATCAAAGTTTTGGTCTGAAATGGACATAAGTTGGAAATTTTGAGCCTTAGGGGGTGTCAGGATGGAAATGTCCAACAGTTTGAAAGTATGAGGTAGCAGTGGGAAGTTCCAATCCAATGGGGTGCAAATGGTAGATGGGTCATTCTCCTTTGAAGCCAATACCTTGCAAGCTGCACTTTGAACAAGACACATCATTTATTATACCATGACTGGATTTGTTTGTAAAGGTTAGGCACAACTAATGTTCCAGCACAATATACCCCTTTGCCTGACATGCAATTCCAGGTGAAGCCTGGTGCTTACAATATACAGAATCGATACCCACGTTACGGAAGCCAGAACTCTCTTGAAGTAATACATATTAAGCAACCTACGGCTGATTTAAAAGCTCCCAGTCCTATTCAGTTGTCCTAAATAATCAATATGAATGTACCTCGTCGGGAAATGAGCAGTTTTAAGTTTCTATTTTGGCTATTCTCATGCTCCGCACAAAAGACGGACTGAAGTAAGTTCCATGATACCTACGTTACCACAATCGCATGCGGGTTATAATTCTGAAACACAAGGTTGTCAGAAACTAGATAATCATTTAAATAGCTCTTTGTTAAGTTGTTATTTACGTAATATGGCTATATAGGCCCATTCTTGTTTTATATTGGAAGAATTTTGGCTGTTGTGATTCCAGTCAGAAGATTGTAAAGTTGCCGATACATACGTTATGATACCCTTACACCCCATATTGTCATAGTTCAGTATGTGATAATTGTAAATTTATTAAATTCACTCCTCGTAAACGCAGTAGATGGTCGGCTGATGATATGTTATATAATACAGTATGTGCTGGGTCTAAGGAAAGAGTGTTTTGATACATATGTTACCAATACCTATATACGTTACCATGCAAAAAGCTTATCTCCACATATTTACATACTCGATACATGTATGGATGGATACCTTACTGACTATGTATAAGAGGGTGTATACGTGTGTTTAGGAATGGTAGAGAGCTGCACACATTATAAGCCATTGTGGTGTCTCAAATTAATGAATGTTTCTCTTTTCATAGAAGATTATATCACACGGAAATCGATTTCCACCCATAGGCCAGTAAGGCCACACAGTAGTCTTCCCAATTTCTTTGGTTTCTCTCTTGCTCAGCAACCCGGTTACTCTTGATACGCCATGAATTTATAGGCATTCACAATGTCACCATCAATTACTGCAGTTACAAACCCCGTGAATAACAGAATCACGTGCTGGAGAGAATAATAATGGAAAATTTAAATTAATTATTGCATCCTACATTCGGTCACTTCGACAAACTGCAAGAGCGTGTCCATATCATGCTGGTCTAATTTAAAAACAGATTTCTCTTGGTGCACTATACTGATTATATGATCAATTTTGAACAACCAACGTGCTGGATTATCACAACACTATACAAACAAACGGGTATAATACCATCAGTTCACAGTTGTTCCTTTACAATATGTATAAAAAGAAAAGAACTCAGGAAGAAATCCCTCGTGTTTTCATTTATCGGTGGTCGCGCTGTGGACACGTCGCTTGTCTCTGCCGCCGAATTATTGTTTACACGTTCTGGTATACAAGTTGGGCCGATATCTCAAAACGTGTAGCTTTGGCGCCGTAAAACCACGTGACTTTTCCCGCCAAGTGCATATATACATAACGATATCATAGTAACACACGTATACAAGTTACACGTATACATATATACATAACGATATCATAGTAACACACGTATACAAGTTACACGTATACATATATACATAACGATATCATAGTAACACACGTATACAAGTTACACGTATACATATATACATAACGATATCATAGTAACACACGTATACAAGTTACACGTATACATATATACATAACGATATCATAGTAACACACGTATACAAGTTACACGTATACATATATACATAACGATATCGTAGTAACACACGTATACAAGTTACACGTACGCGTGTGACTGAACATGGCTTTTTTGGCACTGTGGGGAATCACGTAGTTTTGAGTTGATGAGTTTCACGCATTCAAAATGGCCGAGGCGATCTCAAACGGGACCAGAAACGAGGAAAAATGTAAGAAACAAGGATAATGATATATTACATAGTATTTTGGCAGCTACGAGCATATGTTATACTATTTTCCAAACAGGCGGATACCTCATTTGTGTTCGAACCCACAGTTGTTTGCTCTAACATTCTGACCAAAGTTGTCAGTCGAAGGATTCTCCTATATATATAGATGTATGGACTTGTGTATTCCACGAACCTCCGACTGGCAACTTTGTGTCATTTTGAATGCGTGGTACTCACCAAACTCGAAATCATGTGATTCTCCACCGTGGTTTGGTGAGATGACAAATTTTGCGACTTGATGAGAGATATAAGCATGTATGGAAGTTGGTGCGTTTTTACCAACAATCTGACTTGTGAGCCCGGTCAAGTATTTATTGATGTACATATATTTGGTATTTTCTTCAGTGGTTTATAGCCCCAATACTATAAGCCACAACTAGGGGGTGTCTCATTCCAAACTTTAGTCAAAATTCTAAACAGTTGGAAATGTCATACATGACCAAATCAACGGTAGTTAGTAATTTTAGACTGAATATGAATTGAGAGTTTTTCAATGGTTTGAGTTTTCAACTAATATATCTAGAGTAATTTATATCGTTTATGACCAACATTCGAAAAAATTTATAGACTGAAATGACCATCAATTAGACAATTTATAATCTTAGGGGCCGTATAAGGTTGGACATTTTTAATATGAAGTGTCAATTCGAAAATTCCAACTCTGCATTGGTAGTGCAAATGAAGTTTCCCATAATTTGACATTTGACAACCGGGTGGGGGGGGGGGTCTAAATATCACACCCCTAACCGAGACATCCTGTATGCTCCCCTGTATGCTATTAGTGCATCTATACCAGTCTGATTGAGTGCGTTCAGGTTTCACGTCGCAATTCCATTCTCGTGAATCACACCAGGTGATTATCACGTGACATGACATCGTGCGTGATACAACGTGTTACCAACTACCCGAGACTTAACTATGAATAACCGATTATGCGCAATAAGATTATCCTGCACCCCGGGCACACCAGAGGATGCGTCTGCATGGGATCGGCCGTCTTGGAATTACTGTAACGCCATATACCCGCATATTATATACACTGAAAATTTCGTTGACAAAAAAGTTAATTACTCAACCGTTGTGTAACTATACCACCAAGCAACGTTGACTATAAAGTGTTGAGTAAACCATTTCTACTCAACGAGTTGAGTAAAAATATAGTTTTCTTTGTTAAAAAAAAGGAGTTGGCTAGGAATATTTGTTGGAAGAATTCTCTGAACTGAACTGGATGATATATCCACAATCAGCGGCCGAATCAGAATTGGAAATTCCCAATAAATTCCCAATAAACATTTCGAAATAACTACCAACTGTTGAGTAGACATTTCAGTCAACAATATTTTCAGTTTTCTATACCAAATACTCATGCATTTGCGAGTAGTTATCCCTTACAGGAAATGTTCAGATATTAAGCTCAACAAACATAGGTCGTTTGTTGAACTTATTATCTGAACATTTCCCTCTGTACTTGTATTGTATGCTGTCTGCTTAATTTTCCTGAAAACCCCTCCAGACGAATAATAGACCATTCCAATTTATTATACCTCATATTAAAAGCCTATGTTAATTTCCCATAGGGTGTGATTTTACAATTTGCAATGTTTCCCGCCCATGAAACATTGCCGGTCACCATTTTTTGCAATGTTTACCGCTCCGACCGAAAGAGCCCGAACATGTTCACGGAAGCACCCGAACGAAATTTTATGACGTATTTTGACCGTGACATTCAAACCGGAAATCCCAAATCGTCACGATTCAGACGACTTCCGCATTGTTCAAAGTAAACATCATGGATGCCGGTTAAATTTTCAGAACTGCTGACATTGTTATTTGGGATAATAAAAACAATGGTGACCTGGCTCGAGGGCAACATTGCGGATAGTCTCCACTTGGAACCAATGTCTCCCTCGGCTCCATATTTAAATTCGCGCAATACTATTTTCCGAAATTAAAACTGAGCGAAAAAATAGTACGACTCATAATTTTATACCAAACAATAGGGAAAATAAGATGGGTATTTTATATAAATAATAAACACTTATGTTTACATATATATATCAACGCCATTACTAATATTTACATATTATGTGGTTAGATCTTTGATGTTGAAATGCTTCTGAGAAATGCACATATTCCAGACTGAAGGTGCACGCACGAAAGCATGTCTCCGTATTCACAACCCTGGGTTGACACCGTGGTTATATGTTATATATTTAGTTATACATTTAAAATACATAAGACCAAGCGAGTTCATTTGTTTTCTAAAGTCAGCATCCCACCAACCTATATAGATACGTCGTTGTGTTTTTATTATACTTTCGAATTCAATTCCATGATATCCATAAATATTTATTAAATATATCAGAATGCTTATTTGGACCATTACATAAGCACCCGGGTGCGCGAATTCAAAATGCGCGAATTCAAAACTGAGCGAAAAATAGTAATGCGCGAATTTAAATACCAGTAAGGTATACAGTTGAAACCCAAAGAGATATAATTTGCGAGCACAATGCATGTGTGACATGTTTTTGAAGAGAAAAATACTATTTCTAAGAACTAAATTATTCTGAGAGTTGAATCCTCACGGAAATCATTAAACACCGACAGCTGATATATCACCCGATCATTACGATGTTATACGTTGTCACGGAAATTCTGTTTAAAATGTTATGCCCTGTAAATTTTTATCGTTTTGGCTTATTATCTGGAGGGATATTTTTATTATAAACTGTGACCAGAGTAATAGGAACCACCAAGGGTGCTTATACCTAAAGATTATTATAAACTGTGACCAGAGTGATAGGAACCACCAAGGGTGCTTATACCTAAAGATTATTATAAACTGTGACCAGAGTGATAGGAACCACCAAGGGTGCTTATACCTATAGATTATTATAAACTGTGACCAGAGTGATAGGAACCACCAAGGGTGCTTATACCTAAAGATTATTATAAACTGTGACCAGAGTGATAGGAACCACCAAGGGTGCTTATACCTAAAGATTATTATAAACTGTGACCAGAGTAGGAACCACCAAGGGTGCTTATACCTAAAGATTATGATAAACTGTGACCAGAGTGATAGGAACCACCAAGGGTGCTTATACCTAAAGATTATTATAAACTGTGACCAGACTAATAGGAACCACCAAGGGTGCTTATACCTAACAAGATCTGATCTTTATAGCTGGAGATCCCATATCCTCTGTTGGCAGCCTGGTACCGCTAACATTGTTAACCCTTTGAGTGCCACGGGCCGATCTCATCGGCCCTAATTTACGTTCTGTAAAATCGGCCCTAAAAAAAATAATTTTTTGGTTGAATTTTTTGTTAGTATGCTTAAAGGGGTACTGTACCCAAGATGTTGTTGTTGGTTTCTATAATCCCCCGAGTCGGAGAATAAGGTAACAACTTTTCCATTTTTTGAAAGTCTGTTGAGTACGAAGTATTGTTACGGATGGCAAATTTACCGGAATGCAAAAATACAAATTGTCGTTGTCGAGTAATTTTTGTACAGTTTTCAACCAAATGAATCAAATAAACATTATATTATATGCTTAGTAGTTCCATATACTCATTTAAGTTAGTGTATGGTCACTAGTCAATGAGTGGCTTGGGTTTTCTCCGCGTATAAGCATAATGTTTCAAACGATCGTGTGTGCAATTGTTTTATTAATCCAGTATCCTTCAATTATAATTTGATTACGTTTTGTACACGGAAATTCCAATTTTAAGAGACGCCATTTTATGGCTGGAGCCATAAAATCAATTTATATTAAATTATTAACTTTTAAATTATTAAATTTTAAGATAGCCTATTAACCTGAGCGTTTACAGAATACATCTTCGACTCAAATTACTTATATTTCTATATAGTATCGATAATAGATCGTTGTTATCACCGGGAATTTATTGAAAATGGCGTACAGTACCCCTTGAAGCATGCTATAGGGCATGTTATAACTCAAAACTAACACCAAATATTCATAGTAATAATTTTGATGCCCATGAAAAACGTAAGATTCCCTGGCCCTAAACCTACAAAATAAGCCTGTTAAAGAATATAAGAAACAATTATTAAAATTGTAAAAAATTGTAAAAAATAATAACAAATGATGAAAAATTGTTAGGCCAATGCATTCTCTTATATATAGGGGCGACCTATGGTCGACTCGCATATATAAGAGAATGCATTGGCACAGGGTATATGGGTTGATACAAAAATCGGACCTGGCACTCAAAGGGTTAAGGGTCAGATGCACGTTTTGTCAAACTTTCCTGGTATTTCAAAATGGATTGTCTCAAAATCTAGTAGTAATATCTTTGTGAAATTTGGTACAATCGATTATTGTGACACAATATTTAAGAACCATCGACCAATTGGATATTATGCTGTTGATTAATGAACAATCGGGCTTAGATGAGTTGTGGGTCATGGGTTCATAACCAAGTTAAAGCTGACCACCATATCTCTTAACACTGTGGCATAATTACTGTTGGTTGCTCCCTGCTTGAGTGGACCACACTGCATATCAACATTTGTTTTATTGGGCTGGAATATTTGTGACTGCTTCATTCTTCTTTATAATATATGGGGGTATGATGCTATGGTATGCAATTCAAAATGTAACTCAACATTATGATACAAATGAAGCCTCCTCTCATAGAGCCAAGACAATAAGCTATTTTGGTTATTGGAGTTTTGTGTGAAATTATTAATTATCCTATCAGTTCTTGGTACCGTAAGGGACAAAAAATAAAATAAATATTTCAAATCTCAAATGTATTAAAATCCATTGTTTTTGTTGTCTCTTAATAATTGCTCAGATTATACATACAATGAAGATGATGATATGTGAAATTCAAGATTTTTTTGCCAGATAGATAAATTCTTTTTTGAAAATCTCTTGCCATTTTTGGCTGGATTTATGCAAAACGCGATGCGTCTCCCCCTTAATATAATGTTATACGATATCACGGAAATCTGTTACAAATATATCTGATCTATCCATCTTGAGATCCGCTTTGCCACGACATAGTTTATCAAAGCACTTCTGTTTCCCAATTCCAAACATTCTGGACGCTAACATTGTCAACAAAAAAGAACTACAACTCTATATATAAAATACATTCGACTAAATAACGGATTAAGAACAGCTTATAGCAGTCGTAAATGTTTCTGACTAGTTAGATGATGCTCTTATTTGTAGTAGAGACCTTTCACAAAATCGCGAATACGATTGCGGATATGGACAATATCCTGCAAGTATACGGCCAAAATTCCATCTCTTATGTGAGAGAAATATACCCCACGCAGTTAAATTGTGTGTAGATGTGTCAATGATGTGCCACCGGTCCTGCTTGGGGGGGGGGGGGCGCTCTAACATTATCCGTGTGATGTATAACACATGGATAAGAACATGGGATCTGAAAGAGATACATATTACTTTTTCCATCAAATCTATAAGTGACTGAAATTAGTGGGGCATATGCCGTCTCACCAATTAACCATCAAAGGTATATTGTGATGTTGTCCACATTACTAGGAAAATATATCATATTCGTAACCGTAATAGTGATTTTGCGAAAGGTATCTATTTCGCAGAATTGACGACTACGAGTCCGTTTGTGGAAGTATAGTCTCGTTCACATTTCTTGTTACCCACAGTAAGATGATATATTTTTGTTTGCCGTGATTGTTTTGTACTTATTTATGTTGTTATCAGGTCACAGTCATGATGCTCGATGATTGCACGTATATATTATAAAGCTCGCGTGCTCATGCATGTTTGGCTTCTCGAAACCGCATAATCGTAAATATACGGATATGACAAAACGACCACTGAGAGAAAGAACACAACCCCTAGTGATGTAGTAGCCTATTGGTAATTCTAATCAGTTGTTCATTATGCGAAAGGTGTAAATGTTCATAGATTTTAATTCCTTACTCACGGTCCACGTGAATATTTCATGCGGTTCCAGCGGTCTTCCCATTGCGATGATGGCTACCCATCGATCATTCCAAAGGTCACGGGAACACTTAATGTCCAGGTGCATGTTTTTGTTATATATATGTACGTCCAGGCGAGATAACTTAAAGGTACACATATACACAATACATCTCCTAACATTATAATTTACATTATCAAGGTGTAGAAAAACATTTCTGAGTTTTGTTTATAGGAAAAACAACACATCAATTGACATTGGAAAGCATAACCATCTGCAACGAACAGCCCGAAACAATTTCCAGGTGAATTGCTATTGTACGCCCCCTTACCATGCCAGAGATGCCTTCCATTCATTATTCACTTTGGAAATTCAGCTTTATTAAGGACAACTACAGCATGTTAGGTTAAACATATTTTATGGCCAATACAAAGGTATGTGACAGACAGGGATAGGGCACAATTACTAACCACTTAGATGTGCCCCGCTCTTCACAATTTAACAATATAAGTAACGAAATGATACGGCAATATAATAAAACATTATAGCTTCGATGAAAGTAACATGGAATGAAACAAGGTGTGATCGAGAGCTGGATTATGAACTGGTGATGTGGAATGGAGGGGAAGCTGACACCACGTAACTACTACACCTGTATGAGTTTATTTGCGCTCCAAAATACACCTAATAATATTCCCCTTTTGATTCCCCCCGGTATCGAAATAGGTCGATAAAATTTAATACTCGAACTGTATACCTTTCTATGGGCAGTATATGTCACAGAAAGACTCATTGGAGTAATATAAAATACAACGATGAACAAAGTGCACGACACAGAAAAGATCGTTCCATGTTAGTCCATGTTAGTCATTCAAATCTGTGCAAAAACTTGAAAACAGCTGGAAAACCATGCATGGAAAGTATTTTTTCAGAGAATATACAACATGTATGAAGTGGGTATATCATTTATGGTTCATGTATTGCACAACCTATCGTATGCCTCCTTCCAAATTACGCAGAATTGTTTTATTTGGAAACTCGAATGAGCCATATCTCTGCATCTTGTATATTATAGCATGTACCCTGGATATCATGTATAGACTTGCAACACACATGCTATGGGTCAGGTAACGTGGACTTAGAGGAACAGAAATACACCCACTCATTTTTATTTGATATTTAAATCGATTTTTGGAACACCTATAGTGATTATCCGGTTTCTGGATGATTTTACCAAACAGAAAATAGAACCTTGTCCTCGATTCTAGAAATAATGATACCCAACGGAAGAAAATCCGTACGGATCGATGGGTGGGGTGTGCAATCGTGTAACACAACCAGTGGTTATCTTCTGATCGCATGCCAGGTCTCAATAGAATATATTCTACTTTATTTAGTCGCAAATCTGATATAACTATTAAACGAGTACATATCGATGCTCCAGTGAATATCAGGTGATATGTCCACGGTGGGGAATCACGTGGTTTCGAGTTGATGAGTTACACGCATTCAAAATGGCCGACTCAATCTAAAATGCGACCAGAAGTGAGGAAAAAGGGTAATTAACTAAGATATTACATATTATTTTTGACAGCTACAAGCAGATGTCATACTATTTTTCAAACAAGCTGATACCTCATTTATGTCCAAATTCGCATTTGTTTGCTCTAACATGCTGACCAAAGTTGTTAGTCGAAGGATTTTCTAAGTTGTATGGACTGGTGTATTCCACTCACCTCCGACTGGCAACTTTGGTCATAATGTTATAGAAAACCACTAAGTATTTCCGAACAAATAAGGTATCAACTTGTTTCAAAAATAGTAACAATCAAACTGTTATGTTTTGTGTCAGTTCCTCGTAGATTTTTTCCGTTTGCACATTTTGAATACGTGGTACTCACCAATCTCGAGACCACGTGATTCCCCACCGTGATGTTTTGATCCCCAAATTTATATTAGAGAGATTCCGCTTGTAACCTCTGACGTGCAGTAGCTTCTAGGGTAAATGGCAGCATGTGATAGCGACAATTAATACGAGACAACTCAAACAAATGCCTGCAGTTACAGGCAGTTAGGTAATATCTCGTTACATAAAAAGTTAACAAGACTGGCAGTATATTAATAAATGTCATTTCAAAAGGCAAAACTCTGTAGCAGTTGAAGTCAAAAGAGCTTGCATGTGGCAATCGGCTGAGTTATAACGGGTTATACATTCGAAGGATCAATCATCATATTATATTCTACTAGCCGATGAGCCCGACGTTGTCCGGGCTATTCAAATGCCAAATTTCAAGTCGATAGCTCCACCCGTTTCCGAGATCTGGTCTGCGCGTGCACGAAGCTGGCGTCGCACGGGTTCAGCGACCCGATAAAATTCGTATCCGGGACAAGATACATTCACATAGCAAATTTCAAGTCGATAGCTCCACCCGTTTCCGAGATCTCGTCTGCGCATGCGCGAAGCTGGTGTCGCACGGGCTCGGCGACCCGATAAAATTCGTATCCGGGGAAAGATACATTCACATACCAAATTTCAAGTCGATAGCTCCACCCGTTTCCAGATCTGGTCTGCGCATGCGCGAAGCTGGCGTCGCACGGGCTCGGCGACCAGATAAAATTCGTATCCGGAGCAAGATACATTCACATACCAAATTTCAAGTCGATAGCTCCACCCGTTTCCGAGATCTGGTCTGCGCATGCGCAAAGCTGGCGTCGCACGGGCTCGGCGACCCGATAAAATTCGTATCCGGGGCAAGATACATTCACATAGCAAATTTCAAGTCGATAGCTCCACCCGTTTCCGAGATCTCGTCTGCGCATGCGCGAAGCGGGCGCCGCACGGACTCGCCAATAAGACAACGTACACCGCCTGGTCAAACTACACACACGTACCAAGTTTCGTCCCGATCGGTCGAGAATCGTAGATTTGTATAAATGACAGACAAACAAACATACATACAGACAGACAGACAAACAGAGGTCTTCAAAATATATATGAGATTATAACGGACCCTGAACTATCTTCCAAACAAAATAAACCATTTCTATGACTGGACATTTTCTTAAAATGCAATGCAATCGAAATCACTTTGTTTAAAGAGGGATAAGACACTCGTGGTGGGTAAATGTGAAAACATCATAAGAGTTTGTCCAAGCATCATCACTATAAGCAGAACATGGACACACCTATATATACATTGTTCTTATATTTATTATTAACTAAGGAGCCTCGGTGGCTCAGTCGGTTAGGGGTACAACTCCTAGCCATATCGCCCTCCAGCGCTGGCGATGAGGGTTCAAATCAACATGTTTACCTCACGGACTTTGTAACTCGAAATCGTTATCTGGGTCAGTTGCCATTTACTCACCGATGGCCGGTGGTTTGTCGCACATGGTCGACGAGTTTATCAGCCATTGAAATCACTGTTAGATTAGCTGCAATTGTGCCTATTTCCTCCTCCACTAAAACTGGCACTGTCGTGATATGGCATTAGATAGATAGACATATCCTACTCTTTTATATAGATAAATCTTCAATGACGAGACATCACTTGTTAAAACCTTTGTTATGAAACATTACCGTTGCACTGCCAGCCACATACACAACAAACAGTTGAGCGAATTCGAATCAACACATGAGCGTTAACAATACAAAAGGTCACAATCGAACAGCAATGCAAAACATTCCAGAAAACACCGATTTTCAACTAAAACATTTGATTTGCAATTACGTATATTCTATCTTTCAGGACAAGCGGCTACTACTTCAACATCTACCACAACGGTACCAACAACAACAGAAGTAGCCAAGAAAATTCAGGTGAATAATCAAAATAGTCAAAATGAGTGAATTGGGTGGCCGGTCGGGACATGGTGTACATCTGAGTAAAAGTGAATCCCCCCCCCCAGATCTGCCTGGAATGCTGTAGAATAAATATATATTTGATAATTATGAAAGACATTTTGAGAAAGACATATGCGTATATATGTAGCGATTAATTGTTGCATTCCGAAAGATAAATTTATACTTAAATATATATAAAGCGTTCATGAGGTGGGTCAATATTTCCTAATGTGACATTCTGGTTGTTTTGTGCCATTTATCAGCTGAAGAACTTATACGTTGAAATTCGGGAAGTGGAATGTATCGCCAACGACTACAAACCGAAAATGCTGACGTATGTTGGTTCAAAGAAAAACAAAACTGCGATTGTACCTACCCCTGTTCGTTGGTGCACCCCATTTTTCTGTTTTAAACGCGAGTCACATTGCTCGCAGACGAAATGCATGGACATCGCCAGATGACCCGTCCGCACACAAATATTGATATATTTCTTCCCATGATATTTTTATTACAAACCATATAGAGAGCACATGTTAAAACCCCGATACTACAGCATGTTAGGTTAAACGTATTGTATGGCCCTTATTCATGCGCTTGAAGCAGGCAACCCAAAATATCATACGAGAAGAGACTATGTAGATATTGTGATGATAATGAAATTGAGACACTTCGAAAAACACTTCGGTAAGCAAATATGAAGTATAGTGAAAGATTTTTCATTGACATTTTAGCACATATACACGAATTTAAATATATTAATGAGGACCATAAATTCATATTTCTTTTGAAAAACGAAAATAAAGATGTTTGTACTATATAGTCTGTATAACATGGTCAGGACATTATTTGAAGATAGAGCATACAACAATTACTCGTTTTGTTTATTATATAAGATAAGATAACTTTATTGCAATATAGACATCCAAATGTGGACAGGTTGCAGAAATACATGTACATATTATATGTCTACCAATTTCATATATAATTTGATATGCATTGAATTTACTTGTATATTTGATGTTATAATGTATGGCATCTGCCACTGGGTGTAAATTGTCAATAAATAATTTTATCTAATGGACCTATATATAGATATATAAATTTATGTTTGTATTTCTTCAAAATAAAGCCAAAGTACACTGTGATGCCTATATATGCAAGGTGTTGGATATAAGGTATCTGTGGTTGGGGAAGGGGGTGGTGGTTTGTGGGTGTATATATGTCCACATTGGAATGTTCAACATCACTCCCCCTTGAAGCAGTTACAAAATTCAAATTCCTGGAATGTGCACCCCCCCCCCCGGCTGGACTTATTCAAGATCCAACTGGTATTTCAAGCTCTCCAAATGTTGGAAAGTCTAGCCGAACACCGCCCTAATGGCCATTTCAATCAAAAACATTGATAGTAGGAGGACTGTCGACTTTTGGTATAAAAATAACAATATCCGCGCTCAATACTGGTTTGAATATCAAACTATCAGAAACATTATACAACCGACTGTTTGACTGAACTGGTTTTTAAACGATACAAGTTTCATGTTTCGAGCATTAACCCTTTCAGTGCCAAGTCCGAGTTTTGTATCAACCCATATACCCTGTGCCAATGCATTCTCTTATATATGCGAGTCGACCATAGGTCGCCTCGCATATATAAGAGAATGCATTGGCCTAACAAATTTTCATCATTTGTTATTATTTTTTACAATTTTTTACAATTTTAATAATTTTTTCTTATATTCTACTCTCTTTCAGTGCCAGACTTATTTTGTAGGTTTAGTGCCAGCATCGACGTATATAGATCGATGGTGCCAGGGAATCTTACGTTTTTCATGGGCATCAAATTTATTACTATGAATACTTGGTGATAGTTTTGAGTTATAACATGCCCCTAAGGTTTTAACCAGTTTGTTTTTAAATTCGCTATAGCATGTTTAAGCATACCCAAATTATTATTTTTTTAGGGCCGATTTTACAGACCGTAAATTAGGGCCGATGAGATCGGCCCCTGGCACTGAAAGGGTTAACTCTGTGATATTATTAGATTAATTAAATGGCATACGACAATTTAATTGGTACCGTGACAGAGGTGTTTGTCGGTTATAGATAGACACCGCTGGCAAATAATGCTCACGGCGATCATACCGCGCCTCCAGAGTGCCATTGTCTGCGGGTCTAGACATACTGTATTTGTTGATGTCGTTGGAAGGTTATCGATAACACGTGCATGAACTGGTGCGTGTACTGAAAGGCACCAGATTGACGTTATACAATATCGACTCTGCTATCTAGAAACAATTGTTCCATTGCTGTACATTGATGGGCAATTACTCGCCCATGTTACTGTGTTAGATATATGATCTTACTCTGCACTGCACCATAACCCCTATATTACTGGTTTCCAATATTCAAGCACCTGTCTACTAATCAGAAATTAATATGCAATTTTGTCAATCTCCTCCCTAGTTGTCAATTTAGGTGAGCTTACGAAATTACGAAATCCTCCTTAATTTTCGAATCACCAAATCACATTATATACAAAATATTTCATCTTATACAAAGGGGGGGCGGGGGGGGGGGGGGGGTCTGCAAAAAAAATCCGTATATAGGGCGGGGGTGGGTGGGTGGTCCAGAAGCCGAACAAATCGTGCATGTAAGTTTTTTCCAAAATGTTTTTTTTTTCAAACAATTTACAAGTACTGACCATGTAATGTTGTTTGTAAGCATGTTAGTACCATGCTTGTTGGTATATGGCTATATAGGCAGCTATAGTGACTCTTTAGCCTCAGATTTAGCAACATTCTGGATTTCACAGGATCCCGGCCCACTTCACAGTGGACCACCGTAATAGCGTTCAGGAAACTTATGATCAACGGAAGAAATATTTAGTAACAAAATTAATATATTACCTGAATAAAAGTAATAAAACAAAAAAACTGTATCACAAATTGGATACTACATGGTGAATACTCAATGATGACTAGATATCATTAACCTGATTGTTGCATAACATGAAATTGAAAAAGGGTATCACATAAATTTCTAATATCTGAAATACTGTCTTGTTCTGGCATGTAATCAAATTCATTCCTTCTGGTTATTTCTCATCTTGAATGATTGCAAGTAATGTTAATTTGTAACAATTATCCAAATAAAACTGAATTGGTTATGATGAATGACCACATCAAAATTCGACAACCGACACTTAACTTATATTGCAAAAACTTTGTACGGACTGAATTTCATAAAGTCGAACAGGGCCCATAACTCTGATAGGCATTGATGGTCACAACCCGTGATATTATGCATATTCGTTCCCCATTTCTGGTCCGCCACCATGCCATTATAGGGCATCAACATATGACAACCGACTCTTGAGTAATAATGCAAAATGTTTGTACGGACGCACGCACGAACGGCTCGAGACGTCAACTAAATACCCGCCGACTAATATCCGGGGGTATAATAACCATATATCGATGTGTATACCTAACCAAAAACAATTCCCCTCCCCCACCCCACCCCGGTGGATAAGACTAAAGAGTTCTTTGGTCATGCACTGGCCAGTGTTCTCTGTCAGACACAACACACTCGATATATTAAAGGTACTCAATCCGTAAAGAGGGTCCCCATCTCAACAGATTCCAACAACAACAATCCGATCAGAGGGTCCTATATTACTATTTCTTTGGCTTTGGGGGTAAAAAATATTTGAATCGAGTCGAGGAACCCATCAAACAAAGCTCAGAGTTATTAGATATTGATTTTTGAAATTTGTCAATTGCTCGAGATGAGTACTAATAACTGCCGTCAATTTGGTAACCTGCTCGAGATTTTACGCCAAAACTCTCTTCAAACAGACAAGGATGGATAACTCTATAATCAAGTGGTAATAATAACGAAATTTTGACTGTCTTCTGGGCCAGAAAGAATTCCCGATAATGAAAAATAATAGATTTCTAAAATCGATATCTAACAAATCTGAGCTTTGATGGGTGACTTCCTCGACTCGAATCAAATATTTTGACCCCCGAAGCCGTTGAAATAGTAATTGAGAGGAGTTTTATCGGATTGAGTACCTTTAAGGCTATAATTGGGTCTAGGGCGATTTGTGACATATAGTGTACCTACACAATGCTTTATTATTGTTTTTAGATACTGAAAACACCAGGAAACACCTGGAAATACAGTTTATTTTTCGTTTTTCTGATCTGTGTTTACTAATTAAGCATGTTATTGCTTGAGTCTTAATGGTACACAGCAAGAGTTTGCACCAAAAAAAGGATAGTGGAATGGGATTGAAAGGCAGTTAACACAGTTATTGAAGAACGGCTAAAAAACAACTCTGAAATTTTGATAAAAACATGAGAAAGGGGGGTGGGTCTCCAAAATTTTGGAGGAAAAAAATATTTTTTTTGCACAAATGGGGTGGTGGGTCCATCGGGTCGGAAAAAAACTTTTTGGGCCCTATATGTGCAATTTTTTTCTAGCCCCCTGTCTTATATACCATTTGAAATATGAAGCTCCAATACAAGGTATTATATATATTTGGTTCCTCTTCCGAATGGTATATAATATGGAAAATGTTGTGTATAATGTTATCTGGGCATTCGAAAATTAAGTGTGCTTTTAACATATGACATATCGTCTACATAGACCCACGGTGGGTCAAACACCCTTCAGATATGCAATGCTTAGAATTAATCATATGATTCATGTCCCTTGTATCTATCCACCCTTCATACAAAATGCTTGTATTTAAGAGTCAGACGCACCTGTTGCCAAAATTTCCTGGTATTTCACAATGTATTTTCTCAAAATATGCAGTCAGTAATTTCGTTGTGAAATTTGGTACCAGCGATTAGTGTGACACAATATATAAGAACCATCGACCCATTGGATATTATAACCTCATTTACTTTACTTTTATGGCATGAAAAACATATAATATTTCACTATTTTCCGGTACCAAGAACTTCTGTATATAATTAATTTTTTCAAAAGTGCAGTTCATATATCCATGATATCATATCTGGAGATCATGAGAGGAGACTTAATTTTTCTTGATTCGTGAAATTTAATGATTATTTTCAATTACCCATAACAATTTTTTTATATTTGAGAATGTTCATGTCATGCCTGTTGGTCAATGGAAACTTGGTCTGAGATGAGTTCTGAGTCATGGGTTCATAACCTAGTTATAGCTAATCGATATCAACATATGTTTTACTTGGGCTAGAATATTTGTGAATGCTTTGTTTTTCATTATGATAAATGGGGGTATGATGCTATATTATGCAATGAAAAATCTAACTCAACATTATGACACAGATGAAGCCTCCTCTCATAGAGCTCATTGATGATTGGAGTGATGTGTTAAAGTGATGTGAAGCACTCCGGTAGGGTGGTACGTCAAATACAAATGGAGAATAATCTTGCTAAAAGTAGTTACATTTTACAAATATTATATCCAGATCGACATGACACACCATCATTCTTATATATTAATTGAATATAGCGACTCTGGGTGGTGAAATCGTTTTCGCTACTTTATCACCGTTAGTTGCGTCCCGAATCGAGATGTAAATATTTACAATTGAGCGTAGTTCAGACGATGTTTTCTATGGAGTGTTACGATATATATTTGCTTGAAAATTTCGGTGATGTTAGTAGAATGTTTCATTCCTCCAGTTGGCATAGCGCCTGAATACTAAATTATCAGTTTTACGCACCCGAATAAGTCCATAATATGTCTTTAAATAGTTAATTATTCTAGCAGTTCTTCGACTGTTCGAAAATAATGCATGTCCAATTGTGTTGTGATAAGTTGAACCACAGGAACCGCAATTCTAGTTGTTCTTGAACATCGTTCTGTTCAACAGCCGCGCAAGATTTCTCAGTTCCTGTGAGTTTTCAGGGCGGTCAGCAAGTATTGTCCATATACTCCAGGTGGAGAGAGGATCACTGTGAACGTTCAACATGTACATAAATATATGTGTTCGTAGCATAATTCCATTTCTTAGAATAGGCTTTTCGAATAGTCGCTGTGATGATGCGCTTTTATGTTCGGAGTGACATAGGCTGACATATATACCTGGTATTTAGTCATTCTACCAACAAACAAAAAACAACAAAAAATACTGTCTATATACAGTGCTTATGTTAAATTTACATTATCTCTAAGCCTTAAGGCCAAAAATAGTTAAAAATATGGAGGAAATGTTTTTTGAGCTGTGAAAAATTGCTTTTGAGTCCTCTTGACCACCCATCCACCTCCTCATATATACGTTTACCGGAATTTAACTATACTACGAATGTGGCTAAACGTTGTCGTAACTCTATGGGTGAGTTGCGAAATCTCTCTTTTATGACAGCCGCTCCATGGATACAAGTACAGTAATGCACTAAATAATCGACTCCTTAACCACAGCAGAATTATGGGTAATTTTTCAGGATTTAGTCGGAAATATGACTTGTTGCCATTCATCGGAAAGCTCTCACTGGGAGCTTTCCGATGAATGGTATAACAAGCCATATTTCCGACTAAATCCTGAAAAAAATTCTCATAATTCTGCTGTGGTTAAGGAGTCGATTATTTAGGGCATTACCGTAAGACCACAACATTCAATTCCCAACGGCCTGTCTATATATGCACAAAGGAATGAATCTTTAAAGTCCCGTCCGAGTAGTGTGTGGATCACGAGCAAGTAGGTGTGATCGATCAGCTCAATATATGCGTCTGAAGATTGAGGCGCCGTTCGTCGCATTACGCCGAGTAGAATACATATGTATTATAGGCCAATGGCAGGGACGTGAACAGGGGGACCCCGTTTGGGTGACTGTTTGAGGGTCAGGGACTTGGCTTGAGGGTCTCCGTGGGGGTGACATTTCCAACTGCACCCCTTTCCATTATTCTTGATTTATTTTTCAGTGTAATAACAAACGGGAGAGGAGGTAATCATAAGTGAGTCAGCACTTGTCCTCCAATCCCATAGTATGTATAAAAATCTATGTGTTATTTCCTATGTATTATTGAATTTAGACAAATATATATGTTTAAACTAACTGCACCCCTCCTCCTTGAACCAAACCAAAATCCCATATCCGCGAAGTACCATGCCCGCCCTCCCCCTTTGGTTGGACTTTTCCAACTACAGAACCTTAAACTTTCCAACTGTTGGATGTTTCCCCCTGAGGTCGGAAAATTTCCATCTGATGGCCATTTTGGACCAAAACTATATGCTACTGTTGGTTTAAAAAGAACAAATTCCACACTAATTACTGGTTGCAAAATCAAACAATGATAACAATTTCAACCAATTTCCAACTAATGTTGTGTCAGGTATAACATTTCCAACTAGTGAAAATTATTACCATAGTTGGGAGGGGGGGGGGGGGCACCACAAACTATCCCGTCATGTAGCCACGGACCTGTTCAGTCTGAACGTTACTTTGTATTCTTGTTTTGCAGTCGACATCAGCGGACATGATGTTAGGTCTGGCACTGGGATTCGGTTGCATCGTCGCCTTCCTGCTCCTCGTGGTTTTAGTTTGGTGTATCTGCTGCGGTGAGATGTGCGCCAAGAAGGAAAAGAAAGAGGGGCCACGGATAACCAATGTCGGACGCAGAAGAATAGAACCCTCGCCTTCACCAACGTCCATGACCTCTCTTCGGCCTTGAACTTAAAGTTAACTTCCGTTTGATAAAATGTTCCACAGCGTGTGATTGTGCAGTGTTGTTTATTTTATGTTTGTACTTGTTGCTTTTGAGGGAGAACACACCTGTCAGTATATATAGCCTCGTATGTAAGTGACATTACCATTCCCTATACTTTGTGGCTATTATTTTGAAATATTTATACATATATGCTATAGGAAAGACCAGGGTCATTAAAAAGCAATACTTCAGTTGTTGAGAATTAGATTCCAAGGCGATTAAAGCGGTCAAGCATCACTTGTATTTGTGTAGGGTAAATGGACACATGAAAAAGAAGTGAAATGCCGTTTCTTCGGGATATCCGCATATACAACAAGGGGGTGCATGTGCTGTATACAATTCCAATATAAGTCAAAGTGCACCGGTGCCATTATATAGCAGCTAGAAAGTTGACACTAATACCCACAATGACGGGTTCTGTACATGCCACTATTTGATTACATATACTATTACAATGGTGTATCCCACATGAGCGCCACCTGTTTCATGAACTAGATGTGCATGGTTAACCACTTATTTAGTAACTACTCGTTGATGAGTTATCCTTCAGGCAATGTTCAGATAATAAGTTCAACAACGTTTGTGAGTTATTATCTGAACATTTCCTACCAATGAAAATGAATCCTGTATTTGTATTATCTTATTGTATGTATGTCGTCTGCTTTTATTATATGAACATCCCTCCAAATGAATAATAAACCATTCCAATGAATATTTTTATAGCTGCATGGGAGAATCCATTCAGTATAGAAAGGCCAAACAATATGATTTTTCGCCCTTCACGAAAACTACATAAGGCAACAAATGTAAGAACAAAAATAATGCTTCTTCTTCCTCACGAACAGTATAGACACATGTATGCAACTGAGCGACTAAGGAATTCAATTTATCACCTCTAAATTATCCCAAATGCTATTGGATTTCATAAGAAAATGTTACAGTTGGTAATAAAGATTTAAAACAAGCACGTTAATTCGTCGAGTAACTTAAAACTTAATCAGAAAATTTATTAAAATTAAGTCAGACTAAATAACTTTTCCAAGCACTTAGCAACGATAACGTGATATATATATATAAATAACTGGCCTCAGATGCAATTAGGCAGAACTTTGAAATGTACGCCAATTATTTTGACCGCTTTTAGTGATTAGTTCAGAATAGGTCAACAATTTGTTACATCGTGTTCGTGTTACGGGTCTGTTGTACCGTGTATGTGCCGTCAATTACCGAAAAGTGGGACCACCGACCCACGGACAAGCCTACATGGGCCTGTTTTGGGTCGGGTTGTCCCGATTGTCTGGGTATGGCTGTCCCATATATTGATAAAATATTTGTTTATTTTTTCTTCCTATTTCTTCGAATTGTTAAATTCATATTTTAAAATGTAAAAGCACGCTCGAACCCGCTTACATTTTGAGTTTGGCCGGTTCCCTCAAATAATTGTTCAACATTATTTAGTTGGCCCTAATGGCAGTCCTAGGCATCGTTGATGTTTTTTTGAAAAGTACTGTTTAGCTGTTACATTTAGTAATCAAATTAATTAATTTTATAATAAGTTATTCTTGGGGACTACGTCTACACAGAGCATGCAATGTATGTGTAATAATCTCTTACTAACTATGGGAAAATACAGTACTGGAGAGAATGAAGAACATGATGTGATCAGTTATATAATTTTTCTTTGGGTCGGGTTTTTTTTCGCTGGGTCGAGTGGTCCCGTTCCCGATTACTGTACCTGTGATTATAGTTATGTAATGTCAAAGCCTAAATTGCTTCTTGTCAGATATTTGAATGCTGTAGTCTATATCCGGGCACATGTTAGGTATACAAGTATTTGTGTAATTACATATATAGTACAGAGACCGTCAGTAAGTGACGATTCACATGTATTTTTAAGCAGTCTATCCAGGGACGTATATTATAGGTATATGGTCTTTGTTTTATGGTGAGGGGGGGGGGGGGGTGTCGATCTTGGATTTTCTAACTTCACCCAAATCTGAATCAAACCTAAATTACCATGTTCATTTGCACCACCATAAGATGAAATTTCCAATTGATAGCGATTTCGGTTCAATAATTCTACAAAAGTAGGAAAATATGTGATTTTTTCGTCTCAAAACAAATTTAATATACTAACTACTGGTTTGTAAACCAAACTATCGGAACAATTTCAACCTATTTTAGTGTGAAATTTCCAACTGCTGTTGTGATGAAATTTCACTGTCGCCACGTCCTTGATTATATCGTTCATGGTATAACACAACTTGGCACCCCCGACAAGAACATGCAACATATTTACCAGTACACGTGTGAAAGTAGCCAAAGGGTTATAAAGTTATTATACAATGTTATGTACAGCATCTGTTTTTCTTGTGCGAATCAATGTTGTGGTGAAAAGTGTCGCAGTGTCGAGTCCAATATGTTTTTCACCATAACCTGGACGGGTACAAGAAAAACACATACTGTACACACCATTATATAACAAGAAAAGAAGATGCATCAGATCGCCCATGATTTATTTAAAAAAAAAATAGTCACATACATTGGGGGAATGTTATAAAGTTAATATTAGAAATTCAAATATACGCATCTATCAGAACGAGATAGCTGGTGTACTCACGACCAAGGACACGGTGCTTACATGGCCAAATTACCCCTAGATATGAAGCTTGATCGTGCATGTACAATTTGACAATTACATGCTCATAAATGTGGGCTATATGGTTTGCCGATAGATTCAAATCGTGACATCTAATATGCAGACGGACAGATGGGGGCTGTAACGTATTCCAAAGACTTGAATGATGCAAAGAGTAAAACCCAAGACGGATGCTGAGAAATGAAACGTCAGCTTATCGAGTTATCACCACAAATATACATATGCAATTTGAAATATATCAAATAGAAGATGCTACCTATATAATGAAATGCAATAAAAGTATGTATACCCAACCACTCGAGCTACGTCGCTCTGACCAGCTATGAGAACATACACATGAAATATTCAAACCGACCGGACAGTGTTGCATGCAATATAAGTATAATTACACCCCAACCCCCTGTGCCACCCCTCTAACGATGTGATCAGCCTTGATGACATACACACGAAATAATCAAATAGACCAAACAGTGTGCCATGCAATATAAGTACGCACACCCTAACCCCATGTCGCCACGTCTCTACATGGGACACATTATGACATGTGAAAACATGCACATGAAATGTTCTAGCAGACATGTTCGCATGCAATATAAGTGGGTACACGCCAATGCCATTTCGCCGCGTCCCTACATGTAACCAGTCGTGAGAACGTGCACATGAAAATGTCAAACAGATCCGACAGTGTCACAATCAATATTAGAAAAAAAGTATATACTGCTCCCCAACCACCTGTCGCCGTGTCCACACTTGTGATGGCCAGACGTGAAAACATGCACATGAAATAAAAGATATCGCCTATATAATGAAATGCAATAAAAGTATGTAAACCCATCCCCTTGTACCACGCCGCTGTGACATACATATGCAATTTGAGATATATCAAATAGAAGATACTACATATATAATGAAATGCAATAAAAGTATGTATACCCAACCCCTCGAGCTACGCCGCTGTGACCAGCTATGAGAACATACACATGAAATGTTCAAACAGACCAGACAGTGTTTAATGCAATATAAGTATACGTACACCCAACCATGTACCAACCACCCCTCTGTTACGATGTGATCAGCACTGATCACGTACACATGAAATAATCAAATAGACCAGACAATGTCCCATGCAATATAAGTACGCACACCCAAACCCCATGTCGCCACGTCTCTACACGGGACATATTGTGAGATGTGAAAACATGCACATGAAATGTTCAAACATACATGGTCCCATGCAATATAAGTGCGTACACGTCAATCCCATGTCGCCGCGACCCTACATCTAACCGGTCGTGAGAACATGCAAATTAAATTGCCAAACAGACCCGGCAGTGTCACAATCAATATTAGAAAAGCAGTACATACGTGCACCCCAATCGCCCGTCGCCGCCTCCCTACATGTGATGACCAGACGTGAAAACATGCACATGAAATTTTCAATTATACCCGATAGTGTCCCATACAATATAAGTACTTACACCCCAACCCACTGTCACTGCGTCCCTACTTGTGACCCACCGCGAACATACGCACATGGTATTGAGTTTGTTTTAATTAACATTTTTTAAAACCTATTTACTTTACTAATGGTCAGTAATAATATTAACTATTTTACTTTTAATTAACTATTTGCTTCTTCTCAACGTAAATACGCCACTACAAAATGTCCGTCCATGTACAAAATATCGTATCAATGTTTAATTCATTTCACGTAATAAACGTCATTTAAAATACTCATTACGTGGTTACCAAGAACAAGTATAAAACTGCACATTAATTCGTTTAAAAGAGAGAGATGTATAGCTAACATGTATAGTATAGACAGCATACTTTAGTAGAATACGTTATTTAATACATCAAACATTGTATCAGATTTAAAAAGTAATTCTTTGTAAAATAATTCTTGGACGATCTGATGCATGCATCTTTATTTTCTGTTTGCTAATTGTTCTCGGTATACAGTTATATCAATGACACAGGCCAAGATATATTGGGCTGGTTTGATCCGGTTCGAAGCTGGTTTACTACGATTTCATATGATAACAAAGAAAATCAATGGTAATTTCGGGCTAACAATTACTCATATTGGTAAACCAAGAGGCACATGCGATATTTTTGACACAGTGGAATCCAAATTTCCCAAGTTATATACTCTCCCTTCGGGCGAAATGACATTTTTATTATCCATCTGTATGTTTATCCAATTTTTGGGAATAAAACGTTTGTGGTTATTTTTGGTATTTGTCGGCACTTGATTCTATATAAAAGCCTGTATTTGATCATTAAAAAGAATGATTTGGAACAGAAGTGAAAAAAAACTCAATGCGGAAGTGAAATGTCTGCTAAATCCACCAGAGTATTGAGCGCGCATCAAAATTTCACCGATTCATTTGGCAACAGAGTTACTTCGTGACGTCACGGGGTCCCGATAAAAAGGTCATATTTGACTCGATTGAGTCCAGTATGACTTTCGGGAGTCCAATATGACTTTTCCCCGGATTATAATGTGGCAGCTTTGCCCAATCAGAAATAGTGCTAGTGTTAAAGGATGGATAATAACATCAAATATTGTCAGATAGCCACCAATGGAAGTGAGATGATTTTGTCCTGTGAAACAAGGAAAGAACATATGAATTCATATGTTTTCCTGGAATGACAGACTGTAAATGGATCCTGAATTTTCGTGAATTAATATTTTTGTCAATTAAACCTTATAATGGTTGAACTTATTATCTGAACATATCCCACCAATGAATATGCATCATTCTGCTGTTGTATTATCTTTTCGCATATCTGTTGTTGCTTTTATTACATGAATACTTCTCCAAATTAATAATAAACTGTTCCAATGTATACTTTTATAACTGAATGGGAAAATCCATTCAATATAGAAAGGGTAAATATCTAAATAAGTAACCTATACTTATTTGATGTAATTGTTCATATTGTATGTGGCATGCAGGTGATCTAAATGTGCATGCAAATGAATGAGGTGAGTGATGAAGACAATAGACACCGTATATATATAGACCAACAGATTCCATAGAATTAATTCAATAACGGTAGAGGATTTTTGAATTGAAGGATTTATATAAGAAATGACTTGCAGATCGATTTGGGTCATTGGATTTTGACCGGCAGAGTAAATAAACAAAGTGTGTGAATCCCGAAGGGTTTCACACGAACTTTGTTTAATTACTCTACCGGTCAAAATCAATGACCCCAATCAATCTGCAAGTCATTTCATATAATCATATTATACATGTACCAGTACATTTTAATAAAACATTAATAATTTTAACAACTTTTCAAAAGAATCACAGCAATTGCATGTAAATATATTGTTCAAATTCGATGACAACACGCAACTTGAAGTAACGTATGTGGTTCATCGCTTGTTGTGAAGTGGACACCACACACCGAGCGCTTTCACACGGTCGGCTTGGAGTGACGTATAGGTGTTCGTCGCTTTTTACGAAGTAGTCGACGTCAGTTATTGCCCGATGAACGTCGGAAACATGAATACAATTATATAATCACACACCCTCTACATTCGAGCACACACTTAGCTTCTTTAAGAATCAGTACAAATCGCGATTTGTACGTAATGGTTAGAGCACACGAATTGTTCTTTACCAGAATCAATCGAGTCGAAGACGAGATTTATTCTGGTGAAGAACTATTCGCGTGCTCTGACCGACATAGAGCACAATTGATCCCACATAATGCAATCAACGGGAAATGTGCCATTGAGTGTGTTTTGACCACGATGCACAATCCGTGCGCTGGTCGCGATTGGACACAATAGCCGGTTAGCTAAGCCCAACAACGTAATTAAAATGAACTGATTGTCGTTGAATGTAAACAGATATGTCCGAAACAGCACAGACTGGTCCCACTTTGAAGCGCCCGTGCGATTTGTCTGTTGTGAGTTGTGTATGCCGAACAATGAGATATTCACTGAACCATTCCTTCGCCGGCCTCGAGAATTGATGTGCTTTACCAAAAATCAGGGAACGATCGTAACAATGGGATTGTGCTCTAATGATTCTTAAAGAAGCTAAGTGTGTGATCGAATGTAGAGGATGTGAGATTATATAATTGTATTCATCATACCCGTTGACGTGAGACAATCGTATTCAATACACCATCTATCTATCAATGGAATCCCAGCAATTTAATACAATTTTCAATTCTATTTAATTACTCTTCATCATGTTAGATAGTACGGAGTATGTGAATAATTACAACATAATTATACATATAAATTATAGTATATATATATATATATAGTGAGCGATGCATGAGGTTTTTTGAGTGGATATTCTGTGCAGGATAATGCACAATATACAGTGCAATTATTTAATTCAACAACCATGGTTTGGATGCGCGTTGTGTTCTGCATGCCTGTCTATATACAGTATGTCAGTCATGGACAATGGGTGAGAACTATAACCTGCTTATAGGCCCACTTAATTTTAGAATCACCAGATCACATTAAAAACAACATATTCCATCTTATATACCATTTAAAAGAGGAAGCCCCAAACCATTGTATTATTAACTGATCCGGTCGAATAAACTGGGAACATGTTGTTTTTGTCGAGGTACCAACATTTTGATCCGGACTGTACTATAAAGTCAATTATACTCAATGGAAGGGAAATAACTATATCTCTTAATTTGAATTCTGATGCATTCTGGGTTGACAAGGGGGAAGTCTTGGAATGAATCTCTATCACTTGTTGGAAAGTCCTAGGCCACAGCTGCTTCGTATTCTGGTGGAATATATATTTGTTTGGTTCCTCTTCCAAATGGTATATAATATGGAATAATGTTATCTGGGCATTCGAAAATTAAGTGGGCCTTTAAGTTATGTTATTTCAGTAAACATAGTTTACTAGTATACACCAAGGAACTGTCGATCTGTCCAATGCATGGATACCAACTGAAACACTGCGTTCTCTTTTATGTAATATACGAAAGGATGATTACACAAATTATATTTTGTCTTTCTAATACAATATTGGAACATTTGTCTTGGTTTATTTTTGATTAAATTAAATCTTATTCATTATAATATTTCAATTTCGTTTCTTCGATATTGCCACAACCCATGGGGGATTAAGCTATACGCTACCGCAATATCAAATGCCACTCGTTTTGTTAATGGCCTCATTCACACTTATCACGCGCGTGCTGCCTTACGTTGGTGCAATTTGCGTGGTGCCAAATGCCCACCATATATTGTGGCATAGTCAAGTATGTTGCTCACAGCTTGACTCGACAACGAGTCTTTCCGGACACATTAACCGTTATGTCTATAATGTGGTCGTGGGAGATTTGAAAACGAAGAAATTGGATACAAGCTGAGTTTGGTGTCATTCGAAGTGGAACAAGCGGTCGCATACAGCGGTACCCCCCGCCGAATTGTGCAGTTGGGGAAGTGCATTCTCAATAATGTTTGCGTTCTCAGTATGTGATAGACAAGAGGTGGGATTTTGTCAAAAAGCCTGGCTTGCGAACTCATTTTAGGTACTGGTCATGGGAACGAATACACCAAAAATCTTTTAAATCCGTTGACATTTGTGGAAATTAGCCCTGTGACGTCGTCCATTTGCACCAAAAATAATAAACAAAGTCCAATAACTCTGCTGAAAATACCCGGCCGGACCTGGTTTGCGAACTCGTTCTAGATACTGGTCATGTGAACTCATATACCAAAAATCTTTTAAATCCATTGACATTTGTGGAAATTAGCCCTGTGACGTCGTCCATTTGCACCAAAAATAATAAATAAAGTCCAATAAATCTGCTGAAAATATACGGCCGGACCTGGTTTGCGAACTCGTTCTAGATACTGGTTATGTGAACTCATATACCAAAAATCTGTGAAATCCGTTGACATTTGTGGAAATGAGCCCTGTGACGTCGTCCATTTCACACAAAAAAATAAACAAAGTCCAATAAGTCCGCTTAAAATATCCGGCCAGACCTGGTTTGCGAACTCGTTCTAGATACTGGTCAAGTGAACTCATATACCAAATATCTTTGAAATCCGTTGAGATTTTTGGAAATGAGCCCTGTTTTATAATTGGTAATTTCGACAAAAATAATAAACAAAGTCCAATAACTCCGGTAAACATATCCGGCCGGACCTGGCTTGCGAACTCATTCTATAGTTAATGGTCGGGTGAACTCATATACCAAAAATCTTTGAAATCCGTTGACATTTGTTCTTACAAATTCGGTACGGACGGACGCACTGGCCAGAGTATACTTGTGGGGTGACCGCACATACCTATGAATACTTGTGGGATGCGATCTTTTGTTTGAGTAACTTGTGGGGTGCAACCCACAACTGACGATTTTTTAAAGAGCGTATTTTTAAAGGTACGGTTGGCCTTGGCGGTGGGTATCCTGTGAAAATATTTCCACCCGTCAAAAACCGCCACAAACAGAAAGAACATCAAAATGTAGACATACTTTGTCCGTATACAAATAAGAAATATCGCATAAACAGTATGTTATTGTCAAATGTTTGACCATTGTTATGTAAACAAAAGCATAAAAAGTTACTTTTCTGGTGCTTGTTTATATTATGATGGTAAACATAAAGAGCGTTCTTTGTTGGTGAATTCCTGATATGGAACTAATAAAGAGCGTTTATGCCATTTGTGTGTGATTAGCCAGTAGCATTGTGCTGTCTTCTGTAACACAATCAGGCTCTTGCTTAGGTAAAATATAGTAGGTATTTATGATAACATGCTGTTTACGTGATGGTCATGGTATATATGAACAAAACTGTATGCGTTTTAATGTTTTTCTGTTTACGGTGATTGGAACAATTATGAATATTTTCGACAACTAAGGCCTCACGTGCCTTTAAAGAGCGGAATATGAATACTTGTAATATGAATATATTACATATTCTGAGAAATATTATATTAACGAATTAAATTTCATTTTGCGGGGGATAAAAACACCAGGAACAACATATCCAAAATCCGATCATGGGAAAATTGAGGGTCCAAGATGGCGTCCAAAATTACTGTTGGTATCGAGAAATGCTGAATTTTTGCAGTAGCTGATCTAATCCATAATAAATTGAAATATACACAAACAATGCTTAGTCATATACCATATCTATAGAATGTATATATGTCCCAAAATTGCCTCCAAAATGGACAAAATATTGGGTACTAAAATGGATAAAATATTGGGTACTAAAATGATGGCGTTCGCGCGTGACGTTGACCCAGAGGAGGTGAATGTGTTAATTGGTAAAGCGGTTTGTAGCGACTATATATTTTTGAACTTCTGCAAATATTAATTTGTTTTTGTTATTACTAATGTTTGGTATACCTTTTATGAGGTCGGTGATATTGTATACAGTGATACCTTTTGTTCTGAGTCTGTTAAAAAGCCGTACGCGTTGTGTCTGGTATAGGGGGCATAAGCAAAAGTAATGGTGGGCGTCTTCGATTTCGTTTCCACAATCACGAATGTGACCGATCATAATTTATATTGATATCTGCAACATCAAACCTTTCAAAATTCACTGCTGTAGAACATCATGAGAGATATTCACATAGTACAGCGTAAAATGTGTAGATCATATTGCCCGTGCCTCAAACATGTAGTCGTATTTGCCTCCGATCATCTGAAGAAACAGGAATATTTAGCTATTACACAAGAATGCATGGTGGTATACTATGAACACAATTTATCAAAACACAAAGGAGTATCATAGACTATCTTAAATTAATTCTAAACTTTACCAACCAAAATTTACATACTCTGTGGCAGAGACTATGTTTATATTTTATTATATTATATTTGATTGTATTCACCAAGGCCACATATACGTGAAACTTACTTCGTTTTCTGCAATTGCTCACCGCGTTTACCCATTCTACCCAATGTTACACAAAGCACAAATCGCAACATTGCGTGAATGTTTAAAGTCACGGGGGGCGTTCGTTGCAGAAAATATTCATATTTGTTCAAATCGCCATCAACAGAAGGAATATTAAAATTTATATAGTTTTGTTCATATGCCAAACATAATCAGCGCGTAAGTAGTATATTGTTGTCAAGACGTACGGTGGTGTACGTAAACAAGAGCCTGCTCGTGTTACAGAGGTTGTGCTTCTGTTTACATAACACAGCGCAATCCTATTGGTTAATCACACGCAAATGATATAAACGCTCTTTATTATTTCCATATCAGGAAAACATTAACAAATAACGCTCTTTATGTTAACCATATCCGAATCTAAACAAAAGCCAGGTAACGTGACGTTTTTAGCATTTGTTTACATAACAAAGGAAAACAAATTGACAGCAACATGCTGTTTATGTCATATTTATGATTGGTATAAGAACAAGGTGTGTCTATAGTTTACTATTCTTTCTGTTTATGGCAGTTTTTGACGGAGGTGAATATTTTAACAGCATACCCGCCGCCAACGCCGCCCGTATCTTTAAAGTTGAAATAATATCTTTAAACGACGATCACCTGATATTTAGCGCGAATACGTGGGATTTAATGGTACGATATTTTCAAACAAAAAGATACTGAAAACTGATAGTATGCATTGCGTGATAGCATATTCCAATTGTAAGTGGCGACTGAAGTAATTTTAACAAAATTGTCTACTAAGAAACCGGTTTGGTAGCAGCATAAATATTAGTCTTACATAAACTGTGCGATGTACCGTCTATTTGATCTGGTGAGATGCGGTGCTTATCTATTGAATATATGAATGTTTCTGTATACAGTTTAATAAGTATTGCGACATATGTGTGTGGCTAATCACGGAGTGTTGAAATTTCCGGAAATGTAACTAGTATTTATTTCGCCCAATTTGGGCGGTTGTATGATGGTGGTTTTTCATCTGATGTGTGTGTCGGAATAAATGAGGTGGAGCATTTCTGTAAATGTTCGCCCAAACTACATTTCCAAGTAACGATGGTTTTGTTGTTTATTTTGAGGAATCATACCACATCAGATGAATTCAGCCCAAATATATTAACAGTTGTCATGTAAAACATTTGCAGTAGGTTAGCGTTATTTGGTATTTGCGGATGTCGTTTAACATGGGGAAAATAGACTACCACGTTTGAACGGGCATGTGCATTTGTCGTTTTTTAATGTATAGCAACTTGATAATCAGTAACAGAGGCATTCTCTGTCAAATACAGTCGCTCTATTTACGATATTAATTGGGGAACTTTCTAAATTAAACTACGCACAAACGGATACCTGCTGCAAATTAAGGAAGCTTGCTCACGATTATAAAAGGTGCCGGAAACCGGCCCACTCGCCCCAGGGTCCACTCGCCCCAGTCGACCTGGACCAGCTCGGGACACACTATAAAGTGTATGCCGAGGCCGGCTCGTAATAAAAGGTGTATACGGGGTGTTATATGGCGTTTGGTCCGTTGTTTCTCAATGAATATTATTGAAATATGTCCGGGCTGGGACATGGAATACAATAACGTTTGAATTGTTTTTAAATTCACAAATTTGTTGATTTTATTCAACTTTTTCGTTCTGAAACACACTATAAAGTGTATGCGGCCGGCTCCAAAATAAAAGGTGTAAGCGGACTTGATGTCGCATTATCTTCTTTGTTTATAAATGGACATGACTGAAATTTAGTACACATGTCCGGTTTATGACATGGAAAACATTAACGTTTGCATTGTTTTTAAATTCACAAATTTGTTGATTTTATTCAACTTTTCGTTCTTTCATTCTATAAAGTGTAAGCGACCGGCTCCATTTAAACGGTGTAAGCGGCCTATGTGCTTAGTGTTATAGGCAATCGGATTAACTAATTGGCGACTCTAAATTATTGTGTTTTGGGGTATTTGAGTTTTTTTGTGAAATAATAATTTAGAAAGTGAATACATTTATTTTAAATGATAACTTTATTTAATCATAATAAACACATAAAATATAATAACAAACATGAGACATACATGATTTATAAACTGTTAACAAAAGATATCAAACTCAATACATGACAAAGATGACTCAATGAAGTTTATAAAGTGCACATAAAAATATTAAGGTAAGAATCTTTTTAAGGAAGCTGATAAAATTAAATTTTAATTAAATTTAAATTTAAAAGTGGCAATTATTAATTTACTGTTTTAAATATAAAAATATTATTGAAATTATTATGTCAATTTTGTTAATTAATTATTAATTTCCTTTTTTTAAATATAAACTTTATTATTCATATATATTGTTGTCACCGATTTAGGTTGTCTTTTGTCTATAAAAATAAAATATTCTGTCGATATATAGTTTCATCATTGTGCGGTCGAAACATCCACAGCAGTCTTACAAAATCAACTTTTCTGGTTTTGTATTTTTTATGTATAGAATGCAGCAAAAAGGGGGATAACTGGCCAAATGTCATTAAAACATCGATAAATCTGGTGTATAGATCGAAATTGGGTACAAATTTCGGGATTGAAAAAAGACCACACAATGGTGAAACTATATATCGATCGAATATACATGTCTCAAAGTTATCGGGGCGGAAATGCCCTCAACAACATTTTTTTCAATCCCATCATTTTATAGACAAAAGACAACCTAAATCGGTTGAACAAGGAGAGGTGTTAACAATTAAAGTGCAAGATAACTAGTTGTGACTGGTATGCAAAAATTAGGCATTTCGATTACACCCTTTTACAACCGGGTAGCATCATATCGCACGTTCCTAACTTGATTTTCACGTGCCACAAATGTACATTTTTATATTTCCACAGCCAATATTGCTACTTGTGCTAACAAATATTTATTAAAATGGTCAAATGTCACAGTCAATATATGAGCTGCATTAGATCATCCTACAAATAGTCCTTGAATGTCGAAATGTTTGACAGTTCCGCTTGTTTGTTATCTTAACTTGCACTTTAACTATCATAAGTAACCATGAAAAATAACCCACACTCTTTTGTTAATGGTAGTCTTTTATATTTTTAAACTATAGATTAACTATATAGTTTACAATGTGCTAGAATTTATCCAAAATACGACAAATTGTATCTTGTTTTAGTGGAAATAAGTCACATGATAGCATGTTCCAGAAAATAACACAATATAACACAGTATAAACAGTATACACCTTATACACAATCATACACCTCTACCAGCCTGAGAAAAAAATTTAGAATATCTGAATTGTCCGGTATAAGAGAAGAATCGAACGCATTCTGAGAGGTGCCACCCAGCACCGAACATGAAACTGTAAATTCTATGAATTCGGTAGGCCATATTGCCGATTTGCTTAGATTAATCGGCGGATGTCAGCGTCGACTTGTTTAATAATCGAGTCGACGCCGATTAGTCAAATAATTGTTTCAACACTAGTCAGAAACCATATATATGCCTTGTGTAACAACAGTGAACTACTTGAAAAAGATCGATTGAACTTGAGAAGGATTGGTTTTGCAACAAATAGGTACTGACAGTATCATTATTATTATGACACATAGTTGTCAGCAGCTTTTGAGATAAACTACATGTAGGTCACTGCGGATGGTCAGTTGAGCTCTTGATCTGCATGGCAGGTGTTACACAATGTGGTAATCAATGAGTAATTACATGGAGTAATAACTGGATTTCCTTATAATCTTATATAGCCATCAACGTTTTCCGAGTTTTGATGAAAAACATGGGCGCCAATGACCATCTTCGATTTTATTCTTTCCATGATTCAATAATTTGGTATACCCTACTTGTCCAATCGTTAATAAACTTCATATGGATCTTCGGGATAACAAGATGGGAGTAGTGTAGTTTTTCCGAATTTCGTTAAAAAACATGCCACTGACAGCGATTTTGGATGTTACTATATATTAGCATTACTAAACCCTTTAGCACAGACCACAGTCCACTTCACTCATCCGATCATCACCAAACTTCATATTTATCTTGATATTGATCTATTAGATGAGAGCTATCAAATATTTTTTGAATTTCATAGGAAAAAATGGTCGCCAGCGGCCATATTGCATTTACGTTATATGTTATCGCGTCATGTCGATATCTAGTATTACTTAGAAATTTCAGCTTTCCAGATTCATAATTGCTCCATTGACTGTAACAGATGAAATTATCCCCCTCTTCGGATAAAGTGTCACTGAAACTTTATTTTGTCAGACTGCCTGTAGTCACTGATTATATGTGGAAATAATCTGTAATAAGATGTAGCACTGTTTTATTTTATATTTACATGTAGTGCTGTTTTTTATACAACAATTTCATCCAGGCTTCTCAACGGTACGAAGTACCGGTACCGCCGGTACTCGGGGAATTTTTGCGGTACCGGTACTGGTGTGCAGTACCGCCGGTACTCGGTACTGTGGTTGCATATATGCACATTCGTAGATCAGCAGGCTGTTTGGCAAAATACAGTAGTATCAAGTTTCGCTCCTTAAACTACACGCGATGTACATCGATCGTGATTGTATTCATGGCGCGAGAGGTCGGTCTCGGAAGGGTGGGTCCTGGTTTTTATGTGTCTATTATAACTCTTCAATGGTTAAATTCCAATTTTTTGAAAGCACGGCATTGTGATATTGTTTTAATCTTGTGATTGGAACTTGGGATTGCAACTTATATTTTTGCCTTTATTATTGCCCAGTTGTGGCAATTATACACTAAACCCAGTTACAATTTCTTATCATTTATTCACCAACAACCCCACCCACAAGTATGGCCCCACACGTTTTGATTAATCACATACACACGTACCCGTTCACATGTCGTATCAGTTTGCAAATAAGGTCGACCATTTTGAATTTAAATGGGACTCATGGAACCTTCAGGTATAGAATCAAATCGGGAACGGATATCCACGAACCGTGCACAGTGTAATTTGCTGAATAGACATGATAGTTCATATTTGGTATAGGAACTCGTGGAGAGAAATTGTTGCCTAACTTGACTCATTATTGTTCAGATTTAAAATGGCCGACGCGCGACTTTGCAAATACATTTATTCTGATTGAATATTGTGAAGTAAAAACCACCGATGTGTGTCGCGTTACGGAACACTTTCTATCAGTTGATCTTGAATTTTACTGTTTGTATGGCTAAATAATTTGGTTGATCCTACAGACGACACCCCTTGTCCGATCGTCACCAGATTCCACAATGATCTTCTGAATAACCAGGATGGGAGTAATCTAATTTGTCCGAATTTCGTTAAAAAACATGACCACAGTCAGCAATTTTGTATCTTATTCTTTGCATGACTGAATTCTTTAGCACCTGTACAGACCACATCCCTCAGCTGATAGTCACCAAACATCATATTGATCTTCGGGGTGACCACTAGATGGGAGCTATCGAATGCTTTGAATTTCTTTGGAAAACATTGTCGCCAGCAGTCATCTTCTATTTTTGTTTTTATATACATGTATATCTCTCCATGCGGATAGCCAGTATTACTTAGGTAGTTCAACTTTCCGCATTCCTGTCATCATTTGAAATATAAAAATTTACCTGATACATGTAGTCCAATGAAAATTAACAAGCGTCCATAAATTAAATTTACCTATGATCCTATTATTCCTCACAATCACATGCACCATTCAAAATTTTGTTTCGTCGTATCTATTTTTAATGACCCCTGTGGTAATATTGATATAGATACATTTGTCAAACATTTCTTTGTACAATATACAGGTATATAGTTTGTAACTAAATCTAGAAATATATAATACTAGCTGATGTACTCGACTTCGTTCGGGCTATTTAGGGATTTCTTTGTGATCGCCTCCATCTGGGCAGTGCCCGGTATATACAGCGTCTGGACAAACTATTGTTCAATTTGGTCCAGAAACATGCCTATATCAGCACGTTCGAGGACATGGTCCCACGTGAAATTGGACCCGTCCATATTGCTCCCGGGATCAAAGTAGTCCTACACACAAACTTGTAGTAGGATCGGTCAAGGTCAAGAAACATGCCTATGAGCGAGGTCAAGTTGACACGTTAAATACCAAATCCGAGTCGGATCGGTCGAGCAGTGTTCGAGTCTATAACACACATATAGATACATGCATTCATACACACATGCATACAGATATTCCAAAATGTATAATAGATAGCTACAAGAATTATATGATAAATAGTTCACGGGCGACCTGATGCATGCATCTTAGTTTTCTTGTACCACAATGGTATGCACAGTTTCTGTGTTACATTCAATAATTATGCCGAATGGAACTACCATGCACTATGTGGCGAAACATTACTTCGCGTGTTACATGCCCTTAGTTATTATTTTTGGCCCGACAGTTGGATGTTGGATAAGCAGAAAACCTAAACTTTTTGCTGTTGAGTATAAAAAGAGATGGTCCCATAAATGGCCTGATTTAGTGTACAGTACCCCTTTAATGTAGCCGTATAGGTCTGAATTGGTTGGGAAATACTAGATTAAACGTAACGCTATATATTATTACTGTATCTTATATTATATCAATATCACAATGAAAAGCAGTTGTGACTGGTATGCAAAAATTAGGCATTTCGATTACACCCTTTTACAACCGGGTAGCATCATATCGCACGTTCCTAACTTGATTTTCACGTGCCACAAATGTACATTTTTATATTTCCACAGCCAATATTGCTACTTGTGCTAACAAATATTTATTAAAATGGTCAAATGTCACAGTCAATATATGAGCTGCATTAGATCATCCTACAAATAGTCCTTGAATGTCGAAATGTTTGACAGTTCCGCTTGTTTGTTATCTTAACTTGCACTTTAACTATCATAAGTAACCATGAAAAAAAACCCACACTCTTTTGTTAATGGTAGTCTTTTATATTTTTAAACTATAGATTAACTATATAGTTTACAATGTGCTAGAATTTATCCAAAATACGACAAATTGTATCTTGTTTTAGTGGAAATAAGTCACATGATAGCATGTTCCAGAAAATAACACAATATAACACAGTATAAACAGTATACACCTTATACACAATCATACACCTCTACCAGCCTGAGAAAAAAAATTAGAATATCTGAATTGTCCGGTATAAGAGAAGAATCGAACGCATTCTGAGAGGTGCCACCCAGCACCGAACATGAAACAGTAAATTCTATGAATTCGGTAGGCCATATTGCCGATTTGCTTAGATTAATCGGCGGATGTCAGCGTCGACTTGTTTAATAATCGAGTCGACGCCGATTAGTCAAATAATTGTTTCAACACTAGTCAGAAACCATATATATGCCTTGTGTAACAACAGTGAACTACTTGAAAAAGATCGATTGAACTTGAGAAGGATTGGTTTTGCAACAAATAGGTACTGACAGTATCATTATTATTATGACACATAGTTGTCAGCAGCTTTTGAGATAAACTACATGTAGGTCACTGCGGATGGTCAGTTGAGCTCTTGATCTGCATGGCAGGTGTTACACATGTGGTAATCAATGAGTAATTACATGGAGTAATAACTGGATTTCCTTATAATCTTATATAGCCATCAACGTTTTCCGAGTTTTGATGAAAAACATGGGCGCCAATGACCATCTTCGATTTTATTCTTTCCATGATTCAATAATTTGGTATACCCTACTTGTCCAATCGTTAATAAACTTCATATGGATCTTCGGGATAACAAGATGGGAGTAGTGTAGTTTTTCCGAATTTCGTTAAAAAACATGCCACTGACAGCGATTTTGGATGTTACTATATATTAGCATTACTAAACCCTTTAGCACAGACCACAGTCCACTTCACTCATCCGATCATCACCAAACTTCATATTTATCTTGATATTGATCTATTAGATGAGAGCTATCAAATATTTTTTGAATTTCATAGGAAAAAATGGTCGCCAGCGGCCATATTGCATTTACGTTATATGTTATCGCGTCATGTCGATATCTAGTATTACTTAGAAATTTCAGCTTTCCAGATTCATAATTGCTCCATTGACTGTAACAGATGAAATTATCCCCCTCTTCGGATAAAGTGTCACTGAAACTTTATTTTGTCAGACTGCCTGTAGTCACTGATTATATGTGGAAATAATCTGTAATAAGATGTAGCACTGTTTTATTTTATATTTACATGTAGTGCTGTTTTTTATACAACAATTTCATCCAGGCTTCTCAACGGTACGAAGTACCGGTACCGCCGGTACTCGGGGAATTTTTGCGGTACCGGTACTGGTGTGCAGTACCGCCGGTACTCGGTACTGTGGTTGCATATATGCACATTCGTAGATCAGCAGGCTGTTTGGCAAAATACAGTAGTATCAAGTTTCGCTCCTTAAACTACACGCGATGTACATCGATCGTGATTGTATTCATGGCGCGAGAGGTCGGTCTCGGAAGGGTGGGTCCTGGTTTTTATGTGTCTATTATAACTCTTCAATGGTTAAATTCCAATTTTTTGAAAGCACGGCATTGTGATATTGTTTTAATCTTGTGATTGGAACTTGGGATTGCAACTTATATTTTTGCCTTTATTATTGCCCAGTTGTGGCAATTATACACTAAACCCAGTTACAATTTCTTATCATTTATTCACCAACAACCCCACCCACAAGTATGGCCCCACACGTTTTGATTAATCACATACACACGTACCCGTTCACATGTCGTATCAGTTTGCAAATAAGGTCGACCATTTTGAATTTAAATGGGACTCATGGAACCTTCAGGTATAGAATCAAATCGGGAACGGATATCCACGAACCGTGCACAGTGTAATTTGCTGAATAGACATGATAGTTCATATTTGGTATAGGAACTCGTGGAGAGAAATTGTTGCCTAACTTGACTCATTATTGTTCAGATTTAAAATGGCCGACGCGCGACTTTGCAAATACATTTATTCTGATTGAATATTGTGAAGTAAAAACCACCGATGTGTGTCGCGTTACGGAACACTTTCTATCAGTTGATCTTGAATTTTACTGTTTGTATGGCTAAATAATTTGGTTGATCCTACAGACGACACCCCTTGTCCGATCGTCACCAGATTCCACAATGATCTTCTGGATAACCAGGATGGGAGTAATCTAATTTGTCCGAATTTCGTTAAAAAACATGACCACAGTCAGCAATTTTGTATCTTATTCTTTGCATGACTGAATTCTTTAGCACCTGTACAGACCACATCCCTCAGCTGATAGTCACCAAACATCATATTGATCTTCGGGGTGACCACTAGATGGGAGCTATCGAATGCTTTGAATTTCTTTGGAAAACATTGTCGCCAGCAGTCATCTTCTATTTTTGTTTTTATATACATGTATATCTCTCCATGCGGATAGCCAGTATTACTTAGGTAGTTCAACTTTCCGCATTCCTGTCATCATTTGAAATATAAAAATTTACCTGATACATGTAGTCCAATGAAAATTAACAAGCGTCCATAAATTAAATTTACCTATGATCCTATTATTCCTCACAATCACATGCACCATTCAAAATTTTGTTTCGTCGTATCTATTTTTAATGACCCCTGTGGTAATATTGATATAGATACATTTGTCAAACATTTCTTTGTACAATATACAGGTATATAGTTTGTAACTAAATCTAGAAATATATAATACTAGCTGATGTACTCGACTTCGTTCGGGCTATTTAGGGATTTCTTTGTGATCGCCTCCATCTGGGCAGTGCCCGGTATATACAGCGTCTGGACAAACTATTGTTCAATTTGGTCCAGAAACATGCCTATATCAGCACGTTCGAGGACATGGTCCCACGTGAAATTGGACCCGTCCATATTGCTCCCGGGATCAAAGTAGTCCTACACACAAACTTGTAGTAGGATCGGTCAAGGTCAAGAAACATGCCTATGAGCGAGGTCAAGTTGACACGTTAAATACCAAATCCGAGTCGGATCGGTCGAGCAGTGTTCGAGTCTATAACACACATATAGATACATGCATTCATACACACATGCATACAGATATTCCAAAATGTATAATAGATAGCTACAAGAATTATATGATAAATAGTTCACGGGCGACCTGATGCATGCATCTTAGTTTTCTTGTACCACAATGGTATGCACAGTTTCTGTGTTACATTCAATAATTATGCCGAATGGAACTACCATGCACTATGTGGCGAAACATTACTTCGCGTGTTACATGCCCTTAGTTATTATTTTTGGCCCGACAGTTGGATGTTGGATAAGCAGAAAACCTAAACTTTTTGCTGTTGAGTATAAAAAGAGATGGTCCCATAAATGGCCTGATTTAGTGTACAGTACCCCTTTAATGTAGCCGTATAGGTCTGAATTGGTTGGGAAATACTAGATTAAACGTAACGCTATATATTATTACTGTATCTTATATTATATCAATATCACAATGAAAAGCAGTCTGTGAATAAATTCTTTTCGTTTGGCATATTTGAGGGATCAAATCCGCCCAGAACCTGGCATCCGAATGCATACATTAGCAGTTCGTGGCAAGACAATTCATCCGTTGTGACAAATATAGGGATTCCATGAAAATTAATGATTCGATACCAGAAGCAGTTCTTCAGTTGAATTATATGTGGTGAGAAACAATGGAGAAACATGCGTTCAACCTGGTTATGGTACATGTGTAACTGGCCACAGTACTGTGTTTGCAGGTAGTAGTATTTCCATATGTCGTGCGTTTGAGGGTGTTAGCCATTTGTACCGATTTATGTTGATAATTCGGATTGTTCCAACAAAGCTTCCATCCTCTCCATGTAGACATTATGACAGACAAAGTTTTACTCTGCGGAAGAAGTTGAACTCAAGGGAGTCCACTCGTTCAGGCTGATTTGGTTGTGACGTTGCGTGTGATATATTCTGTTTCACATTTGCCTTCCATTGTGATATAATAGGGAAGAAGCCTGTTTCCGCAAATATGGTGAGATATTCATATACATTGTAGGTTGTATTTTACTAGGACAGGAATAATGTCTCATATGAAGCCAATTGGAGGGCGTTTAAATATTATATGGCCGTGGAGATTGAATAGGAAAATGCGGAGAGCGTCCCGGTGGTTGCATGGCATAAATTTATTAAAGTGCTCATGAATAATAGTTTTTTCTTTTCAATTTCAAGTCTGAGTGGATTGACTCCGAGCAGGGACAATGGAATTTCTGAGCTCGTTCTTGCCTTGTATTGCTTTGATATACATGCGATATGATCGCTCAAGTTGTAACATGTGGCTTCTGATAGACGGTACCACATCTCACTACCGTACAGTGCTTTCGGGAGGCTGTTGAACAATAGAACAGCCTCAGTTAATAATTAGGGAAAAAACCATCATAAACAAATTTGCAAATCGAAAGGAAATCTTACCAAAACCTGCATGTGATATATATGAGGACTGAATTTTTCATGACGAGCTCACTGAATACACATATAGAATTGTCTGTCAATACTAAATGTAAGTTGTTTGACAATTTAATAATGCCTATATTGCTGTATGGTTCCGAAATATGGGCTTCCGAGTTGAGAATTCCATTTACTGGTACTAACCCACTTGAGCAAACACACTTGAAATGTTGTAAGAATATAATCAGTTTGAACAAAAAGGACTCAAATCATGCTTCGAGGTCTGAACTGGGTCGATATCCAATAGCAATTAATGCTATCGGCAATATGTGTACATATCTAAATAATTTGTGTGCAGCAAAATCACAATCTAATACAACATTAAGAGTGAGAGACAAACTAATAATTGAAAGGTTAAAATCAGAACATATAAATAATTTCAAAAAGGACATTTTCGATGACGACAGACCAGATGGTGCTAATAAACTGCGAACTTACAAAGACAATTATGATATAGAACCGTACCTCAGATACGTTCGATCGTCAGCGGCAAGAGAAATGTTTACTCGACTACGTGTTAGCAATCACATTTTAGCTATAGAAAGGGGTCGACACACGCAACCGAAATGCCATTAAAAGACAGAATTTGTCACATGTGTGATGAACATAAAGTTGAAACAGAAAAACATTTTATTATGGACTGCAGTGCGTATGCTAACTCTAGAAAATACTTGTTTAATATTGCTCAAAATTATAGCATAGATTTCATAAACATGAGTGATGATGATAAGTTCATCTTCATAATGAAAATCAAGGAGAAACAAATAATAAATTCCGTGTGAAACATGATCCGGTTATTCTTTCTAAAGACAGAATGGAAATATGCATGGGGAATTAAAACGTTGAAAGTATTAATTTATCATACTAAGGATTATAAATATCGTACATATGCCTTTATGCATGTATTTTATTTTAATGTGTAACTTTCCATGTATCAACTGCTATTTGCAACTGCCTCCACTGGTGTGGCGTATTGCAATAAATCATCTGATCTTGTCTTATCTTAAATTAACTATCAAACTCAATTTGTTGTCCTTCTGGTGATTAGCTATTGACTCAATCTTTTGACGTTCGGCGCGTCACTGTGACTTTACATAAGATAAATGGCCATAGATGAGACATTTAAAGACATATTATGTACTTGTTCCGGTGCGTGAAACTGATAAGTTAGTAACCAGGCACTATGTTAATTGGAGGAATGCAACATACTACTAACACCGCCGAAAATCTGAAGCAAATCGACCGTACCACTCCATAGAAAACATCGTCTGAACTACGCTCAAATGTAAATATTTACTACTCGATTCGGGACGCATCTATCGGCAATAAACTAATGAAAACGATTTCACCATCGAGAGTCACTGCATTTAATTAATAATTAGAATGACGGTGTGTGTTATCAATTTAGATATACTATTGTAAAAATAACTACTTTGAACAAGATTATTTTCCATTTCTATATTTGATCACCCCACCGGAGTGTTTCACATCACTTTAACTGACTGGAATGTAATGAACTTCTTAGAAGTAAATCAAATTGCACTTCTTGGCATCCGAATAACAAGTGAAATTGAATTTCCCCAACTACACCTTTTACCGGACTCGGTCTCCGGGTCGCAGTTCGACTTTTAATCCGTCAAAAAATTCCCATTCTATAAATAAAACGCCCATGCGCCCACTGTATACCAAGAAACAGCGAAACATTATACACGCGGGGCGCGTAATAATATAGTGATGTCTTCATGATACGGCATGGTACGTGTATACATGTTATATTATATAAGATTGTAATTAAAGTTGAATATTTGCCGTTAAAACACGCATTCTGATTGGTCGAGAGTTGAAAACTTTATATTTTTCGATTCACCATGCAGCATTAACTGCTGACCGGTTAAGAAATTTTCAATGGAGCATGGCGTCATGACAACGAGCATAAAATACGTCACCGCACAACCAGGAATAGCGTAATCGAGTAAACCACCTCAAGTTGTTCTGGTGTTGTTCCGAGTTAACAAATGGAACGTACCCAAATATTTTATCACCGAAAAAATTATATCTCACTTCAGGGCATGTACTACTGATAATCAAGAGCGCGCCGTCGGTGCGTGGCATAATACGCCCGTTTCTGGAGTAGAGTGGGACATGTAGACAGAACCCATATTTAAACTTGATATGTATACCAAATTTGGTTCAGTTCACTCGATTCAATCTAAAGTTATAATCTGGAAACCGCATATGAGGTAAAATCTAAGTCGAAAAAGGGGCATAGCTCAGTCAAAATCATGCGGACAAAACCCATATTCGAACTTGATCTGAATTTTGGGGTGGTAAACTAATATACCAAATTTGGTTCAATTCACTTGATTCAATCTAAAATTATCATCCGGAAACCGCAAATCAGGTACAATCTAAGTCGAAAAAGGGACATAACTCAGTCAAAATCATGCGGATGAAACCCATATTCGAACTTTATCTGTATTTTGGGGTGGTAAACTAATATACCAAATTGGTTCAGTTCAATTGATTCAATTTAAAGTTATCATCCAGAAACCGCAAATCAGGAAAAGTCTAAGTCGAAAAGGGGCATAACTCAGTCAAAATCATGCGGACGAAACCCATATTCAAACTTGGTCTGGTAAACTAACATACCAAATTTGGTTCAGTTCACTCGATTCAAACTAAAGTTATCATCCGGAAACCAAAAGCGGGCGGACGGACGACGGACGGACGGACAACCCATTTACATAATACGACTGTTTTTAAAAAGGGCGTATAAAAAAGCGCATTTCGTGCAGTTTTATTTTATTTTTTTGATGGATTACATTACAATAGAGATAAATGCACCCTGTTTCGTTGGATATTCAGGGATTCGAGCATGAAAACAGTTTGTGAACTCGCCGGCAAGTATCCAACTCAACAGAGTATACGTTTATCTCCTAAATATCATCAAGGGGTCGGTGAGCTGATAGCTTTCTGTCTTCTGACTCGTTTCCTTTCCCAACCGATGTAGCACGCTTTCAAATAGCCGATGAGATTGGATTGTTCTTGTGTTGGAATAAAGTATGGACTAATAGTGAAACGATGCCTACACAAGCCTGGAAATAGTGTGCCTGTCATCTGTAGAATGAGGTCACTAGAGGGTGAATTTAGTGACGCTACCCCGCATAGTGGGCTAGCGTTACCAAAATTCACCCTCTGGGAACCTGATGCTGCTTTAGACCTCAAGGGAGAACTATAGGATTAGACTGAAGTTCCCCATTTGAGTTTAGTGATATTCACACATTAGTTACCTCGATTATGTATGCTATCTTTCGCAAATTAGGGGAAATAGAAAAAGTATATAGAAAAAGTAACTAAAAGAATGTAATTTGAGACTATAGATACTTCCCAGAAGATTATGTTTAAGTAGAATGAGGATCCCATAGGGTGAAGTTGGTTAAGCTATAGCCACTGTGCGGGGTAGCATTACTAAATTCGCCATCTGGGGACCTCATTCTGCAAATGTCAGGCTCACTATTTCCAGGTCTGAGCCCATATAGTAGCATCGCAATAAGTTCAATTTGCAGACTGCATTTAACGACTTCTTATATATAATGGGTCCATGCACATACCCGGTATCTTATTACCCGTTCCACTGCCTTATTCTAAATGACTCGTGGGCGAATATTCGATGAGGAATTCGAACATTGCAGGGAATAAGATAAAACATCAAATATTAACGACATGTACGGTGGTGAAATTGATGGTTATTTACTTCGGACTGTATGCGATTGTTCTGAACGCACGATGCGTCACAACTGGCATTATACTACGAACGATGTGTATTAATCTGATTGTCGTCGATTCGATGTGTTTGGTTATGTTTACCAGGCGACCAATCGTCCTGAATGACCGCCTTTAACCCTTTCATGGCGGGAGCTAGCTGCGCTGGTACATTCTCTTATATATGCGAGTCTCCCATATAGAGCCTCGCATATATAAGAGAATGCACTGGTTTACAAGACCAAGGTAAATATTGTTATGCCAATGTATTCTCTTATATATGCAAGGCTCCCTATATGGGAGACTCGCATATATAAGGTAATGCATTGGCACAGGGTTTTCGCAAAATCAGGAATATTTCGGGCGCAATTAATCACAAATCGTGTAGGTTCTAGCACACTATATAAACACCTAGGACGAATAACCTGAAAAAATCGACACCAATTTTGCCGGTTTATGAACGCATCCTTAAAGTTTATTTAGTTATTTATTTATTTATTTTATTATTTGATATTGAGAACAAAGCATAACAAATGAGAAAATGACAAAATACATGCACGCGTTCATTCTATCAATCCAGGAAATGGGGGAGCAGAACTCTACCATACCCTGGCCTATACTTAAAGGCATATATTGTGTTGGGTCAATTTTAGCAAACACCGTTCAATTTAACAGCAAGACGAAGCAGTGACATTAGGTACTACCTTGACATATCTTGCCAAAATTGGCTTTATTTAGCTACAACAATGGTGATATAAACAATAAACTAATTTTTTTTCTTCAGAAAAACTTTAAATTTTCCGTATTAAAACAGCTAAATTGGTCGATAGTGTGTAAAATTTAAAATCCAAGGTGGCCACTTGCAACCATTTTTAAAAACGAAATTAGGAAAATATTGTTGGCTCACATGTAGAGGTCACCATGAAAACCCTTGTGAAGTAGATTGTGCCGAATGATTTAGTCATGCAAATAGTAAAATCCAAGATTGTCGCTGAGAGCCATGTTTTTTAACGAATTTCTGAAAAACATCTTTGGCTCCCATCTATAGCAGTCAACCCGAAGATCCTTATTAAGTTTGGCGACGACCGGATGATGGATGTGGCCTGTAGATTGTGTCGAAGGATTTAGTCATGCAAAGAGTTGCCAGCCATGTTTATCAACGAATTTCGGGGGGGGGGGGAAACGATGGCTGCCATCTGGAGGTCACCCTGAATATGCATATTCAGTTTGGTGATCAGATGAGGGATGTGGTCTGGATAGGGTGTGCCAAATGATTTAGTCGTGGAAAGAGTAAAATACAAGATGGCTGCCGGTGGCCATGTTTCTAAAGAATATCGTTCAAATTCGATAACTCTCATCTAGAGGTGATCCTAATCATGCATTTACAAAACATTTCTTTTATATATGCGGGCTGCAGGGTGTGCGGAAGGATTCATATTTGAAGTCCAAGATGGCTGCTGGTGCCATGTTTTTAACGAATTTCAAAATAATCGATGGATCCCATCTAGAGGTCACCCCGAACATCCATATGCAGTTTGATGACGATCGGGGGAGGGAAATGGCATGTAGGGTGTGCCAAAGGATTTAGTCATGCAAAGAGTAAAATCAAAGATGGCTGCTGACGACCATGTTTAAAAACAAATAATCGATGACTCCCATCTAGAGGTCACCCCGAAGATCCATATGAAGTTTTGTGGCAATTAGATGAGGGATGTGGTCTGTAGGGTGTGCCAAAGGATTTAATCATGCAAAGAATAAAATACAAGATAGCTGCCGGCGGCCATGCTTTTCATCGAAAATCTCTCAAATTCGATAGCTCCCATCTAGAGGTGATCATAAATATGCCTGTAAATTTTCTAAAACATTTTTCCAATGAATGCGGGCTGAAAGGTGTGCCGATGGATTCAAATTTGAAATTCAAAATGGCTCCTGGCGGCCATGTTTTTACCGAATTTCTTAAACGAAAATCGATGGCTTCCATCTGGAGGTCACCCCGAATATCTATATGAAGTTTGGTGATGATCGGGTGAGGGATGCGGCCTGTAGAGTGAGCCGAAGGAAATTGTTGACGGACGCACGCACGCACGGACGTCGGACGCCAACCCACGGCAATAGGTCAAACTTGGTATTGCTATGGATATGCACTTGACGGGAAAAGACATGTGATTTTACGGCGACAAAGCTACACGTTTTTATATCGGCCAGCGTCCAGTGAAACTTGTCGATAATAGTCGGATAACTCTATTATTTTATTGGTCATGTATAGCTGATACCAGAACCATGATGAATGTTACATGGATTTTGATTTCCGTTCTGTTCCAACGACGACATGCGAGTACAAGAAGCCACAACGTCGACCCTTTTCCTTTGTTCTCGATATCAACTCATCAATCGTCATCGTCGTCGCAGTCAATTTCTTTTTACTATCCGTCGTCTTAGCCTTCACTCTAATTATCGTCAGCATTATATTATCATCATCTTTATCATCGTCGCCTCAAATCAAACATCATCTTCAACATCATCACCATCATCATCATCTTCATCATCATCATCATCATCACCATCACCATCATCATCCCCATCACATACTAATTCATCATCGTCCTATTTTCTCCAGATCACTTCGGATAAAATTAAGCATGTCTTTACAATAGTAACACTACTATATGTCTTGTCCCCAACAGAGATGTCGCGTATAACAGTAGGCTAATGGAAGGTCCCATCAGAAGTTTTGTTTCGCCCAATGATGATAAAGCACAATATTCAAATCTGAAAATTATATCAAAACTACGAAACTATACGCCCGATACAAATCCACATCAGTATTATATGTTGCTATTGTATTCATTGTGGACGACGTAGAACGCAACGCTGGACCGATAATTCCACCTGCCATGAATAAGACAATTTCCATGTGAGATCATATGTAAATCAAGGTAATTCGAAGTCACATTGGTCGCGTAGCGGCCCACATGGGGGGGGGGGTGCGAAAACAAAGTCAACCTACAATATGAATTATTATAATTGGTTATAGGTACTTGACCATTGTACGCGATGAAATAATTGTATGGTGAGTAGTCAAGTAACACCGTATAGTAGCATCCGATTTACGAATGCATAAGTCGCATCCGTTTTCGTCGACTATACCAACATATGATTTTCAATTGACCAGGACACATACCTGCGACAACGATTATCTGATACCACAATCGGCAAACATGTTGGTAGTATGCGTCATCCGATACGATTTTCGTACCCGAATAATCAAGAAATTCCCATTATGACGCAATATTGGGCATGCCTCTCTCTGCCTGCTCGCCACAATTCGTTCTTCGTCACCATAAGGCCCCATGCTCTTTCCGTTTCTTAACAATAGGATGCTCCCATTTTCGTCTGTTCTTTCTCTTCCGAAGGTGATGGTAAACCAAGAGGAGGAAAAACTTTTCATCACTCGATGAAGACATCTTGGAGAAATGATTACGTATATGCGAATTTACACACGAAAACGATACGCTATTCAGGCAAGTACATGTATATATGTGTCGCTAGCTTAATAATGCCGGTTTTTTTGGTCAATTTGGATATATTATTTGTAAAAAAAAAAACCTTAGATTGCACGTGGCGAAGAGGAAGAGGCATGCCAAATATTACGTCATAAATTGGAATTTCTTGATTATTCGGATACGAAAATACGATTGACGCATACCACCAACATTTTGTTAGTATGCCTTATTCGCATCCGATTGCGTATCAAATAATCGTTGTCGCAGGTATGTGTCCTGGTCAATTGAAAATCATGTTAAAATTGGTAGTCGACGAAAACGGATGCGACTTGTGCATACGTAAATCGGATGCGTTTTACGCATGAATGTTTATACCTATAGCTTAATCACGAACCCGATTAAGTATATTTCGCTATATAATCGTCTGCGTACTATGTGAACAATAATTACATCCCGCAGCGGTCTATCGACGCATCACATTGTTTCAGTTGGCATGGTGTCTGGGCGCTCAATCGTCAAGTTTGATTGAGTAAAATAAGAACACACTATATCTTCAAACATTATAGTTGAAGTAGGGGCTAGTGAGTGATTACACCTGGGATCAATATGGCTGTCATTGCGTTTGGAGACGCGAGCAGACCGTACTTTGTACAGCGTGTACTCTGGTAGAGTGCGCTCAACAGACTCGCAAATTTCTCCATAATATTTGTTCAGAAAAACGTCAATATGGAATAGGCCCAAACCAAACACCGTATGCTTCCTTGTCTATACGTACAAGTGCACACGAACTACATTTTGCTGCCTGAGATATTAAAGTGCATGCGAACTATATGTTTTGCTGCCCGAAATATTAAAGTGCATGATGTGAAAACTTCGTTGAAGTGTTCGGAATAACAAATAAAAATGCCGAAATGAGTCATTTTCATAAATTTTATATAAAAATACTAGTAGTCAGAAAACAGCGACATTATTATAAATGAATTGCAGGCAGTGACTAATATAGGAGCAATAATTGTCGTATTGATCATGCGAAAATAATTCGTCCCGAATAAAGCTGAATAAAGTAGTAAAAATTTACCTTTGTGCGTAGTTCAAATGCTGTGTTGTCTGAAATGGTACAGTCGATGTGGTTCGAATTTTCGACAATCTTAGTGTATTGCTGCATTCTTCCAATGGGGATATTGTTTTGATACAAACTGATTGGTTTTATTCAATGAAATAAGTCATCAATGTGGCTTTAACAAGGTTTATATCGGTCTTGACGCTATTAATTTCACATTTAAAGATGCTCTGTTCCGTTTTACACCATAAACCACAATTCAACTCCAGAACATAAAATTTAGATCTTCCCATGAGCTTATCTCGTTTTGTGGACAGACATCGATTTTGAAACAATGGAATTTAAACACGTTTTGAAGTTTTGTCAGTCTGTCCACTGGTCTGTCGAACATTCCAATGACCGCCGCTTATACAGAGCGTCAATGCTTCTGTCGAACGAAGCTGTAGATAATAAAGAGCGTTCTCAATTATGTCTGCGGAGTTTTGCGATGAATGTGTGATACGATGATAATTTTCTTTTGCTTGATTAAGCTGAAATTGCTTAAGATATTCAGAATTATTTTACGTTGTATCGGACTGTACATCTTTAAGACTTATACCAGGAGACAGGAATAAACTAACATGGAACGTTTTTTTCTACATGGCTCTTCCTTTGTATGTGACCGAATCCTCTAGCTAGATGTCACCAAAACAGGAGTGAAAGGAGTGAGCTGTAAAGTAGAAGGGATTAAATATGGGAGGTGGGGAGGGGCCATACAGCTGATTAATTTTGAATTGTGTTTAGCTTGTATTGTAGCTGATAGAATGAAAATCGAAAGTCAAGTTGTTGCAATGAATTATTATCGCAATGAGCACGCTAAAGCGATCTAGATTGTAAAAATCGAGGTAAAAAATGCAATACATATAACATTATAACTGACTTTATATTTTTGATAAGTTACATACACTCGAACCCGGGTGTCACCCCCTCCCCACTGAGACTAATATGTGGTTTAGCTAGGAAAGCCCACGCTGACCACAGATGTTTCATGTAGACTCAGTAAATGGGTGATATGATGATATCCAGGGCGAAAGATACACATAGGAATGTGAACAAAACAAAAACAGAATTAAATTGTAAGAGGCAGTGACCAAATAAGCGAAAGTTACACTCTACATGTTGTTAAACACTTCAGAGATTTATATAATTATAAAATAAGTTGAGATTGGTATATCATGCGATGTAGGGAAGGGGTGCCGCCTCTTCCAAATCTTCCCGGATTCACCCCCAAATCCCCAATAAAGTAAAGGAATATCGTGCGATCAGGTGGCATCGGGGTGAATGCACAAAAAGCCGACCAAGATCCGCTTATTTCCAGTCTCCCCCCGGTGTAACCTGATCACGCGAGAGACAAACCCTGCACCACATTGTACAACTCTGAGAGAGTGAAAATCGTATGAATAAAAATAATTATTTATTAAATTATGGATATTAATAATATTTATAGATATATGATATCTTGTCCCTTCTTTATTCGCATGTTCATCTCTTCTTTAACTTCCCTATTCCATTCATTAAAGACATGTTATGTACTTGTTTGGGTGCGTGAAACTGATAAGTTAGTATTCGGGCACTGGGGGAATGTAACATTCTACTAACATCGCCCAAAATTTGAAGCAAATCGACCGTACGACTCCATAGAAAACATCTTCAGAAATGCGCTCAATTGTCAATATTTACTACTCGATTCGGGACGCATCTATCGGGGATAAACTAACGAAAACGGTTTTGCCATCGGGGGTCACTGTATTTGATTAATATATAAGAATGGCGGTGTGTATTGTCAATTTGGATATACTATTTGAAAACATTTCTACTTTGAACAAGATTATTCTCCATTCCTATTTGATCACAACACCGGAGTGTTTCACATCACTTTAATGTTTACTTTAGGAATCCATGTATTAGAGCCATATTATTATTATTTAAAAACAGACCTATTGTTTATATACATGTTTTTCGTTTTGTTTTAGGAATTTTATATTGAAGCCCAACAGGCATGCACATGAATGCCTTTATATCTTCCTGGTGATTATTGTTGGGCATTAATTAATGGAGCCAGTTGAATAACAATCGGATTAACAGCGTGTTTACATAGAGGTAATTGAGAAACCCTGAGAGATAATCCTTCTCACCTACTATACTCTGGCTTCCTCTCAGTTTTGTTCCATCACAAAACACTAGGGGATAATCTGCAAGTTGATTGGATGAATTGCGAATATAGCATCGGGCTAAGTTATTCTGAATAATTATTATACAACCATTAGCGACAATCCTGTGTCAGTTGAGCAATTACAATCCAGTTGGTAAACAGTGTCAGATTAATTCCCTGATAAAACCTTATTAATCATCATGGATTGCCAAGACATCTCCTACCAGATGGAGCTCAACATGATAAATTCCACTCCATCCCGGTCTGTCAGCGTACATGCCCACCAACGCTTCAACAGTCCCGCCAGACCATCCAATCTCGAAGGTGAGTGTTATTATCATTACACAATTTACCTCTATCTTCTACATACATACATATCAATTCAATTCTGATCGTCGAGTTGAGACATTACAGAGATATATGGATATAATATACAATACATTTCAGTACATGTATATATTTATATATGGTATAATACTAGAAGAGAGAAAGGTTCGTCGGTATTCGTTTTTTTCAGTTCACCAGGCGGGGTGGTAATAAGGCTCAGGTGGACCTTCTTAATAAACACTGATAGATTTTTAACTGTCTTTTGATTTCGGGAGTTGAAAAGAGCGGCTAGTTTATAAGTGTTAGGTCTCTGGTAGTAGTAGTATGGTTTCATGTATTTTATTCTAAGTTCATTAAGTTCCCTACATTCCAGTACCATGTGATATTCGTCGCCGATTTCAAGATTACATAGTGTGCAAATTCGGTCTGAGTAATCCATATTTGTCCAAGTACCATGTTCTATAGGGAGTTTGTGGGTTCTTGTCCGGAAGGCCATAATATAGTTAAGTGCTCTGTTATCATCAATTAAGGATATCCCGAATACCAACACTCAATGGATTAATAAAAACATTACCATGCACAATATAAACAATACATAACATAATACAAAATAAGAGGCAATCTATTAGAAATAAGCTTAGCCCATTACGAGAGGAAACGGCTTTTGATTTTCACTGTTATGAGACACATTCCTAGTTCCCCATAAATGAAAACGCCCAAGATGCAATAATGTCTCATTCGAGCTTCCAATTTTGTTCTACGTAGGAAGGATGTATAAAATAGGTTTACAGATACACGAAATATTGGTATATCGGCTGCATACGCTCTGGAAAATACAGACACTTTCCAGTTGTTTTAAATTTTTCGCACAGAAGAGAAACGAACGCTCTTTATTTCTACCATATCAGGAACACAATAGTAAATTATGCTCTTTATTGTTCCATGTCGTGCACATGGCTGTTGTTTGTTTGGGAGACAGCCACCGTGACATATAATGCCCCTAAATAGGAAGTTCAAGTATTTTTCGACCTATATTGCGATACCGGGAAAAATTCAAAAACGAATATTATTAGGTGTATTTTAGAGCGCAAACCGCCATGAGGATTTCATATCAAGATGCAACAAAAAATTCTTATTATCACATTAAAGATAACCGATCCTATTTTACACCACATAACTACCATTGGTACGCTCTCTACATACACAAAAAAGGTCATCCGTGGTTCCTTTTCCCAAGATCGGTAATTAATAAAGAGCGTTTTTGAATGTAAGGCTGATGGATGATTAGGTGGATATTCGCGATGCTTGTGGCATAATGGTTATTGCTGGTATTCTTCAATTTTATTTTATCTGGTAAGCTGAAAATAGACTTCGGGAGGAAAGTTAAACTTTCACCAAGTTTCCCTGTTCAAGTCGACAAACGATTAACTTATTTTAAATGGCATTAACCGCTTCGAATGTATAAAATACTGCGTTGCGGTCTTGGTCGTTATGGATAATGGATCATTCCCTTTTGAATTGGCCATTTCATTGAAACACTAATTTGCAAATAATTGTGAAGCACTAACTGTGCATCGGGCATTCTGTGAGGTTTTTATAATGTCTCTGTTAGCCCACCTAACGTACAGTAATGTCCTAAATAATCGACTCCATAACCACAGAAGAATTATGGGTAATTTTTCAAGATTTAGTTGGAAATATGGCTTGTTGCATCTCAGCGAGAGCTTTCCGATGAATGGCAACAAGCCATATTTCCGACTAAATCTTGAAAAATTACCCATAATTCTGCTGTGGTTAAGGAGTCGATTATTTAGGGCATTACTGCATTACTACAATACCACATTAATTCGTCTATTTATTGGCTCTTTATGGTCGAAGGTTTACTAAGATACCAGGTGACTGACCATTGATTTAATGTTTCATAATTTATCAGCCATTTCGATTTTGAACAAAGGATCACATGTAATTGCCGTAATTGCGTGTTGCGAATTGTCACAAAGAATTCAAATTTTCTTGGTTGAATTTGGGTCGATCGCTAATAGCCCCTTACATGCATGACTGTGCACCATCAAGACACTGCACGAACAATAACATGTCTTAGCTGGCTGTGGTACTGTGGTATTGTATATATGTACGTCGAAATGCTATTAATCTCGAGTGCCTGATAGTAGTACAGGTCGGAATAATAGTACAGCGTGTACCGATACATCCATATAAAAGTACCAAATATCCGCTATTCTAGTATATAGTTTATTGTAAATGTACAAATAAACGTACATGTATGACTGTTAGGCACTAGAGAGTAAACAGGTCGGCTAGCTTCAATGTATTCGGTCTATTATAGTAATATGGCTTTATGTATCAGAACATTCGAAATATCTCATTGTGTTCAAAGTGCCACCCGGGTCATGGGTAGGGCTAGGTAAATTATACACTTTGCTATTATTTTTGAGAATGATTTTTTCTGGAATTACAACACATGAACTATACATGTACTTTTGAAAACGCAAACATAAATACACCAACATTCAAATAGAACAAGATCCAGATAAATATCTATTAATTCCAATATCTCATCATGGAAACATTTATAACTCTGGAATTTGTGCTCCTATATTCCGTCAGAATTGGCCACATGACGTCCTACTTAAGGGGGGGGGGGGGTCAAGTGTCCTATTTTGAATGGGGATTTCCATGCAAATTTCCGGAGCAAAGGTTACAGAGTTGCACATACTGCTGAGTATGACCTGGTGTGGTATTGGAAACGCCAGGTATTTATCTGGTGGGTCCGCTTGGAACTTGTTCCATGATAAAGTTGGTGTATTTATTTTTGTATTTTATATAGACTTTTCAAATGCCAGTTAAATATTATGGCTGTTCAATGATATGACTGCTTTGGTTTCCGGACAACTGCTTCATGCTCTGGTTATTTGCATGGAAATCCCCATTCAAAGTTGTTCGCTTGACCGCCCCATTAACGTTGTATATTCCAGATATGTTTCACTCTACCACAAAGGCCTTCGTTATCTCGATAAATGACTCCCAAGAAAACAGTATATCATTATGATGGCATCCTAAAATTACCTACCTCTTGATCAGCCTTTTCATTTCTTAGCTCCCGCCGGACAGCAACAAAGGATTTGGCGATAAATGGCTTCATGCCATGGGCGTTACCCCACCGGGTGGGGAGATTAGTAATCGGAATGACACAATGGTGACATAATTGGCATGATTAGCATCAACGGTTTGGTCAATGTTTGTTAGGTGACCGCGTGGTTTCTTTATCGCCCAGCCCCGAAGTGTTGTGTTGGCACTGTTAATTTATGGCCTTGACAGCACCGGGATTCTCCTGTGGATATAAGATGAAGGTCTCCCAGGATGTACAGTACTGTGACGTTGTGAATGATAGTGCATTTCATGTGAATTCTAACAACAGGCTTCAAGTCGACCAGGAATTATCACTAAAACCTCCAGTTAGGCATCAATCAGGTATGGCAGCATATATTGTGCGTTCATTGATACTATTTGTTGTTCGATCAGATCGTGCATACTACAATTTGATAATATATTTGTTATAGTCTCTACACAAGCCACTGACTGCTGTGACTTTCGAGTGTAATATTATTTCAAATACTGTCGGTGTGTAAATTGGATGATATGCCAGGTGATATGAAACTAACATCAAAAAGAAACAAAAATATCAGTTAAGGATAAGGTCAAGTGACTAATTTTGAATGAGCCTTTTTCCATGCAAATGTCCTCAGCAAAAGTTACAGACTTGCAAATATTTCTTCAAAACTAGGTTAAATAAATTTATTAATTTTTTTTTAGCAATTTACCAAATCCAGCCGGTTAAATGTTATGTCTGTTTAATGATATATGGCTGCTATAGTTCAGGACAAATGCTTCATACATAACCTTTGCTCCGAAGATTTGCATGGAAATCCCCATTCAGAATTGTTCACTTGTTGACTTCATTTTGTTTCTAGAATATATTTCCTTCTTTCTGGAAATGTCCCCCTGACAATAATGAAAAAAGGCCACCATTGCAAACGAAAATGATACCAGTAGCGGGATGTGTATTGTCATTGAGACTGTTACAATTTCCCACACAAACATGTTTTGCATAACTTTCGATACATATTGTTGACTGTTTCGTTGAAACAATAATCTTCAAAAAAGTCTAATAAGTAGATGGTTGATAAATTTCTGTTCACAGTAATTTCAGACTTTACAATTGTGTTCTAACTTTTGTGGCCACTGGCCAAACATGTTTGAAATAGAATACAAACACCATTGACGCATCAACCGGTTATGTGTATTAGAGTTATCAATCTTGAACTGCGAATAAAACTACACTGTCATCACATGCTGATGTGTCATGACTCAGACATAATTCTTGTCATCTTAAATATCCTAAAATTATAAACACTTTAAATTCAGCAGTGAAAATATCCACATGTATCACTGGGAAGTATAACAAATTGTGAACGCACAACAACCATATATACACAGACATAACATAGTTCTTATTCCTTCAATTTGATTTCTTGGTATATAAAACATATTTATTTCATCTGAATCATGCACACGAATGAACAAATTATATATTATATACATGTATAACTAACATAAAGACAGTTACATTAGAAAATAGGATTTGGCAGAAATCATGACGCTTATATCAGCCATAACCCCATCTTTATAACATTCACGAGTGATGTCTTCATTGATTGCTCATAATGCTCTTTTCCCAGTTAGGTTGTGCTTAAAGTGCTTTTATGTTCAGTATTGCGATGTTATTGACAAATTATCAGCCCTCAGAGGCACAGACCTTCAATCCGTCAATAATGAGTCGTTGTTGGACCGTCTATGCATCCGATTAACTACATTTTTGTCTGTATGTGACCTCGGGCCCACCCAATCAGTTTTCAATATTTGAATGTTAAAGTTCGAAATTCAAAATAAAAACGACAAGAGATGTATCCATATACGTATCACCAGCAACTCGATATTGTCATTACCGTATAAAGATATATAATGTAGATTTGCTGAATATTTTGGTATTGCACATTCTCGTTATTTCATTGACAGTAATATTTATATTTTTAAAGGCACGGGCGGCGTTCGTTGCAGAAATACTCATATTTGTTCAAATCGCCATCAACAGAAGGAACTATAAAATATATAGTTTTGTTCATATGCCAAACATAATCAGCGCGTAAATAGTATATTGTCGTCAAGACGTACGATGGTGTACGTAAACAAGAGCCTACTCGTGTTACGGAAGTTTTGCTTCTGTTTACATAACACAGCGCAATTCTAGTGGTTAATCACACAAACATGATATAAACGCTCTTTATTATTTCCATATCAGGAAAACAGTAACAAATAACGCTCATTATGTTTACCATATCCGGATCTAAACAAAAGCCAGGTTCTGTAACGTTTTTTGATTTTGTTTACATAACGAAGGAAAACATTTGACAATAACATACCATATTTCTGATTGGCATAAGAACAAGGTCTGTCTATATTTTACTATTATTTCTGTTTATGGCGGTTTTTGACGGAGGTGAATATTTTAACAGCACACAATTTAGAAATTTGATACCGTGATCCTTATCTCAAAAAGCTCATTGCATACTTAACTTTAGATTAAATACCAGAATTTTCTTTTATTTAAGCTCCAATTCGCCGACGAAAATTGACAAGTTCAGCATCTAGTGCTGTCCTACGATACGAGATGGTTCGCAAAAGTTGGAAGGTCGAGACTGACAAGTTCACGGAGGACTTACTCAACTGGATTTCTAAACCACTCCCATCAGCACAAGCGAGTAAGTACATTGCTTTTAAGGGACCCATTATGTTCAGGCCTAAACTTATTAGTAGACGCCTTTCGCATAACGAACTGCTGTGATAAGTTTTTGATGAATAGCTAATAGTAATCGTAAATTTTTCAGACGGTCCAATAACTATTTAATAGAATTGACGACCATGCATGAGTAAAATTCAAACTTCTTGCAACTCGCAGGAAGATGATATAGTTAAGATTATCGCAAAACCGCGAAAAAGACATATTAAAAAAAAAAGACGGTACTTTTTGTTAACAGCATCAGTTTGCCCAGTCTGGGTGAACGTCGACTCTATATTTGAAATATAGAGTCTGGAGCTTATGTAGCCAAAACCATTTCTATTCAGCGAAGAGCTTCCCCAAAATGACGTCACGGATTAAAAAAATACATCGATGATTGACAGGTGTCCCCACGTGTTATTTGTTGTGCTTCGCAATAGTAATGGCCTGTGTCGCGACATAAAATTACAGGAGATAATATTTGTCGTGTGTGCGACTATTCTTTTTCGGGAGATGAACTCGCTGCATCACCCGGAAAGCTGCATCCGAGAGCAAAAAATAAGGTCGTCATCAAAAATGATGCTTTAGAACTATTTGAAAGCATAAAATTAAGTCATTTCCTCGGTGTTAACTTTCAGATGATTTTTTTACGACAAATAATTTGATTTGCAAACCATGGTACAATAAAGTAAATCAAATACACGGACGTGAGTGAGTTCTATTTATATTTATGGGAGGCCAAGTTGGTACCATGCGCAGGCCTATCTATCAGGTCTAGCACATCCTTCAAATTAATCCGAATCGTACCGAATATATAATTTCGAAGCCATTGTTTCTGTCTGTTGTATTTGCAAGCATCGCTTTCGATCGGAGAAATTCCGCTCTGTTACTCCGCCCACTGACACTTGTTTATTAACCCATACGGTTTCATTGGACGGAAAATAATTTACGCAATCAATCAGATTACGGAATCCCGAGGACTTGGAAATGAGATTTCGATGTTATCCGTCAGACCTTATATTCAATGTTGTAATGAATATTTAGGTATGAGTTTACTCAGACTGCAGTTTGCCCTAACATCATCATAGCAATTCAGCAGGACCAACCGCATCATAGCATCTTAGCAGGACCACTTGACCAGTTGTGTGAACGAGCTATCGGTAAAATGACACGCATATAGAGTGCTTCCCCTTCGGTCGTGTTTACACACTGTCACTTCTTTTCGCCCCTGGTATTTTATTGCATTGTCCCAGAAAACAATATATTGTGATGCGAGAATGAATCGAAGACACCTGTCCGAAAACTCTTCTATCTATTAGCATAGATCTTGACAAAAATCAATTTTAAATATAGGATTTGTTTTAGATAAACATGCATCGTATTCTGAACGATGAACCAACTATCGGTAAAATGACACGCAGATAGAGTTCTCCCCCTTAGGTTGGGTTCACACACTGGCACATTTTGTTGTCAGTATTTTATTAGAGGAATTTCGTCATTGAAATCCATTATAGGTTACAATCAACTAAATATTTCCCATAGGCGACAGTGTTAGGGTTAATCCATCCCCACGATGCATTACCCTACTGAGCCAAACTTTAAATATTTTTGCGTGTATAACTCCACGTCGGACATAAGTTGTCAGAAAAGAATTGGTGCCACACCATACTTATTCCTGGAAATAAATTGGCATTTCCACAACTACCCCCTTTTGTGCACAAAATTTCAATATAGAAAAATACCCCTACCCCTACCAAATTTGGCGACCAATGTAGCCGCTTGACGAACAATCCCACACACATGGCCGAGGAATTAACATAGCCTATGAATTTCTGTTTTCTTTCACATTAAACAACCGAAGATATTATACACCATTCAGCTGCCGGTATTTTTTTTATGCTGACTCGAGTTTCCCTACACAAGGGGCATAATTTCAACTATTTAGTTGCTTATAACCTATTATTGTGCGCGAATAGCCTTTATATATATAGACACATAATATACACGATTTATAGTTTTGTCTTCACTGTTATTTTCTGTAGGTTTTTCGCCAGTCAAGTTGTGCAGCTACCAGGAGAGAACGTCCGGTCCAACAAAGAAGAACAGTTTGCTGCGACGTTCCATGAGGCGAGTTCGTAAGTTACTGACGACTGAACCTAAGCGACGCAGGAAATCACTTGGTGCCAGGAAGACGATTCAACTGAGCCAGGAAGACCTCCCCGCCCTGGAGGTATATAACAGGTTGGTATTTCTTAATTAAACGTATAGGGGTGAAGGAAAGGGCCTATCGGCCCTTTCGACCATCCCGGGTTTAGCCCCCCCCCAATCACATTCTTCCGCGTAAAAAAAAGGAACGTAGCTCACGTGCACCACCAACTCACAATTACAGTGAATAATTAAGTTAACAGAGAGATTGTTTATTCCTCCATATCAATGAAGATTAAAAAGGAACGGAATCATGTTTTTTATATTAAGTGCCAGTGGTTTATTTATAAGTTATGAATAACAAACTCATCTTTATATTTAATGAACCAGACGAAAATCCCAGTTTTGCCCCCCCCCCCCCCCGAACCAGACCAAAATCCCAGTTTCGCAGCATTCAATTTGTACACATGTTGGGCTGGAACTCTCCAATGGTGGCAATTTTAGACCAAGCTTTATAAAATTAGAAAATGTAACTTTTCTAAAACAACAATTTCCCAACTAATTACTGGTTGGAAGATCAAACAATGAAAAAAATGTCAACCAATATATGGTGTAAAATTTCCAACTAATGTTGTGTCAGTTATGATATTTCCAAAGTCGGGGTGGGGGGGGGGGGGGGGGGTAATACACTATACATGTATAAATACACTATACAGCCCATGGCTGTTAGCCTAAATTGAATGTTTGAGCACTTCATACGTATTATTTATTTCAATTTCCAGGCAATGATTCTGACGAGCTGTAATTCTGGATGTCACAACCATGACACGCACTCTCGGAGAAAGTCGATGCGTTGGAGATAGCAGGGAATGAAGACTGAACGAGACAACGACTCTTGGCGAGGCAGATGAAACGATCACAAACTTCAAAACAGAGTTGTGTCCCCTCGCTACGCTGGTCAGACTACTGCCATTACATTTCTGTTTTTGGAATAAGAAAGTCGATAAAAATGGCTGTCATCAAGTGTCGTTTCTAATCATGTTCTTTTTCTAACTATATACTGGTAAATCTTGTTGGGTCAAACTTAAATCCACATGTCGGTTCGCGCGCCAATATATAACTAATAGTATTCGCTTTTGATTTTTCCCGGTACCTTTCTACGAGCATTATATTTGTCCCAGAAAGAAGCATTTATGTCATAACAAACACAACATTGAACACGATGTTTGGGTCCCACAAAAGAAACAACCGTCTGCACGGCATGGAACGGAACAGAACAGAACGTTCCGTTTTATTCTATTCCTGGTATGGTAGAAATAAAGAGCATCTGTTTCACTTCTGTTCATGCGCAAACTGGAAAAGAGCTGGAAATTAGAGCATGAAATTATTTTTCAGAGCGTACGAAGCAGGTATATACTTATATATATATATCAATATTTCGCTTTATGGCTCAAATTCATTTGTTGCATATATTCTGTATAAAAGTATAAAAGGAGATGGTCCCATAAATATCCGGATTCTGCGTACAGTCCCCCTTTAATAAAACAAGTGGGAAAAATGTACATTCTGTACGTGATGGCAGTGGTCTGAGCAGCGTATCGAGGGCAGAACTTTAGCTTGAGGCCTCAGCAGAATGAGGTTTCCCAGAGAGTGAATTTGGTGATGCTAGCCTGCTATGCGGGGGGCTTTGAAGCGACCATTTCAGGATTGTTCCATATTATTAATGTATAAATGTTGTTGTTGATAAATCTATTGCACAGTGCTGTGTATAAATTTATGTTTGTTATGTAATTTTCACATTGTGAGATTATTTAATTAAAACTTGTTAGAACTGAAGCATGGATTCGAGTCATTGGTTTCTCGCGGTGGGAAAATCTATTTAGCAGGAAATCAAACAACGCAAATCAATCAACCATGGAATATTTAAACAGAGGAACAGTGTGATATGAAGAGTATCGATTGTATCGAAATGAGAATAATTTAATCCACGGAAAGAAACTAATCGTCCATAACCATGGGTACACGCATTGAAATAGTGTGCCTGTCATTTGCAGAATGAGGACCACAGAGGGTAAATTTAGTGATGCTACACCACGCAGCGGGCTAGCATAACCAAATTCACCCTCTGATTAGGCTCCATCTTCTGGGAAGTATCTATAGTTTCAAATTAGCATTGTCTTTAGTTACATTTTCCCTTCTGGAAAGTTTCTATATCCCCTATAATTTGCGAAAGATAAAATACATAATCGAGCTGACTGGCTATTGGTGATCATCACCAACTTCAACTGGGGAACTTCCATCTGATCCTAGGTCTAGCATATAGCAGTTGAGGCCTAAGCAGAATGAGGTTAACCGAGGTTGAATTTTGTGACGCTAGCCCGCCATGCGGGATATCGTCACTAAATTCACCCTCTGGAGACCTCATTCTGCAAATGACAGACACACTATTTCAAGGCTTCTCTGGGTATATTCGCGATACGAAGAATATGCCCCATTAGGGAATTCTCGTCACGTGATGATGGCGTAATCGTGGTGACTAGATCTGAATGAGATTAATACTTCATTCCTATAATCTACCCGATGAGTTGAAGTCAGCATATATGGGATTATCATTAGGATAAATCATAGTTTTATTTTCGATAGAAGGTCAGTTTTTATTTTCTAGATGGTCGCCGATTCTTATACTGGTGAGTTTTATTTTAAGGGACCCAAGGTACAAGGATTGGCACTAACGAAATATCGCGTGCTGAAACCAATGTTATATGTAAACAAAACTGTCACAGTGCATAATTTGTAAACATACCTCGCTAATCACGTATAATAAGTTTTTATATTTCAGTCCGAATATGATTTTCAGAATATTGTTCAATGCTTAGACCGTTTCCAGTCTTTACCGTCAAGTTTGGTAAAAATAAATTGGCACCTTATTGAACTAATTGGACTTTTATAGGGAATTCCACTGTAACAGTAATGTTTACATAACAATGGTTTTGACATGTAGGCTAAATCTCATTATTGGAAAGTTTAAAGTAAATCTATTTTTTATGTTTTTTATGTTTATAAGAATTTGTTTTACAGACTTTAATGTTATTTTGTATGAACCAACTTCAAAGGCATGTATTGAGTCCCTTTAACAATAAATAACACGAATGGGAGCCTCGCATATATAAGAGAATGCACTGGCTTACACGGTCAAGCCAACTATTGTTAGGCCGATGTATTCTCTTATAAATGCGAGCCTCCCTATATATATAATATAATGCATCGGCACAGGGTTTTTGCAAAATGTCAGGAAGCTCCATCCTGGAAGGGTTAATAATGGGTTTATTACATTTCTATGCGTGATTTACCTTGATTTATCGAGTGATTATAAAGGATAATTTCACAAGTGAATTGTGTCACTTTAACCAGCGCGTTATGTATTCATACGCGCTATCGAAATGTATGCGTCATACATGGGTATACATAATGGTGGTAATATTCGGATTTTTTTGTAAATCACTGTAAATCATTTGTAACATTTGTAACACCCGTCTACGAGCGGTCTCTCTGGTATCTCAGAAATAATGTAACACTTGTAACATATTGTAACATGTCGCTACACTGAACACGGTAGAAAAAAATAGGCTGCGGTTTTCTACTGGGACTTAAAATCATTTGTAGCACTTGTAACACCCGTCTACGAGTGGTCTCTTTGGTATCTCAGAAATAATGTAACACTTGTAACACATTGTAACATGTCGCTACACTGAACACGGTATAAATAAAATAGGCTGCGGTTTTCTACTGGGACTTTAAATCATTTGTAACATTTGTAACACTTGTAACACCCATCTACGAGCGGTCTCTCTGGTATCTCAGAAATAATGTAACACTTGTAACACATTGTAACATGTCGCTACACTGAACACGGTAGAAAAAAATAGGCTGCGGTTTTCTACTGGGACTTTAAATCATTTGTAACATTTGTAACACTTGTAACACCCATCTACGAGTGGTCTCTTTGGTATCTCAGAAATAATGTAACACTTGTAACACAGTGTAACATGTCGCTACACTGAACACGGTAGAAAAAAATAGGCTGCGGTTTTCTACTGAGACTTTAAATCATTTGTAACACTTGTAACACCCATCTACGAGCGGCCTCTCTGGTATCTCAGAAAATATTGTAACACTTGTAACGCTTTGTAACATGTTGCTACACTGAGACGGTAGGAATAAAATAGGCTGCGGTTTTTTACTGGGACTTTAAATCATTTGTAACATTTGTAACACTTGTAACACTTGTAACACCCGTCTACGAGCGGTCTCTCTGGTATCTCAGAAATAATGTAACACTTGTAACACATTGTAACATGTCGCTACACTGAACACGGTAGAAAAAAATAGGCTGCGGGTTTCTACTGGGACTTTAAATCATTTGTAACATTTGTAACACTTGTAACACCCGTCTACGAGCGGTCTCTTTGGTATCTCAGAAATAATGTAACACTTGTAACACATTGTAACATGTCGCTACACTGAACACGGTAGAAATAAAATAGGCTGCGGTTTTCTACTGGGACTTTAAATCATTTGTAACATTTGTAACACTTGTAACACCCGTCTACGAGCGGTCTCTTTGGTATCTCAGAAATAATGTAACACTTGTAACACATTGTAACATGTCGCTACACTGAACACGGTAGAAAAAAATAGGCTGCGGTTTTCTACTGGGATTTTAAATCATTTGTAACATTTGTAACACTTGTAACACCCATCTACGAACGGTCTCTCTGGTATCTCAGAAAATATTGTAACACTTGTAACGCTTTGTAACATGTTGCTACACTGAGACGGTAGGAATAAAATAGGCTGCGGTTTTCTACTGGGACTTTAAATCATTTGTAACATTTGTAACACTTGTAACACCCATCTACGAGCGGTCTCTCTGGTATCTCAGAAAATATTGTAACACTTGTAACGCTTTGTAACATGTTGCTACACTGAGACGGTAGGAATAAAATATGCTGCGGTTTTCTACTGGGACTTTAAATCATTTGTAACACTGTTACAACATGCCTAGTGGAGGAAAAATGTACCGGATTCATGCAATATATGGAATATAATAAACAGAATAGCCACTTGACTGATCTGGTGGCGTGAAATAATTAATTCGAGGCAGAGGCTATTTTGTAAAACACTCGAGCGCAATGTACTATCGTGTTTGTACAACGTCCCTGCCTCTCATGAATTATTTCATGTCACCAGTTCAGTCAAGTTATTATTCTCTATGTATTTGTCTCCACATTCTTGGCACAGGTCCCCAGAACAAATATTGATCCCACCCCAATAGTACTTAACTTATTATCAAGTACTATTGGGGGTGGGGTCAATTTTTGTTCTGGGGACCTGTGGTTCTTGGTTGCTCACGAATGGTGGGTTACCAAGACCGAACACAGAGAACTGACACAGATAAAATCAATCTCCAGACAGAGTTATCGCTCATCGCTCCGCTGAGATACCACTGCTACAATGACATTTGGTAAGGATTTCTGACATGATCTTAGTTATTATGTTTCAGGATTAAAATTGTCTATGTCTGATTGAGTCCATATTGTTCTTATCAATACCGAAAGAATTACAATTATTGCAAACGTTTGGTGCTAAAAATAAGATAATAAGTGACTAAAAATAGACTCAAGAAATGACACATGGTATCGTTTCCTCTCACATTTCCACGTAGACTGTTATATGTGCATTGATAATCTCCCGGTGGACAAACAAATGCTCATGTTCATTGGGTATATCCCAAATTCTCTCCATGGCATCGCTGATGATGTCCTGGAGATTGTCGATTTTATGGTGAGAGAAGCCGCTCAAATCTGGTACCTTTGGATGTTCGGGGATAATAGACATTAGTTCATTATAATGTTCCCCATATTTCATTCCTTCTCTAACCATCACTGCGTTGATATTTTCCATCGTGTAATCTTGTACGTGTATATGCGCATGTTTACGGTTTTCAGGCCACTATATATGTGTGTGTCCAATTATATTAATGTCTTGTGTCTCTGTGTTTGTACATAATTGTTTGTGCATGAAATATTTGTGTAATTCCTTATTTATATTCTACGTATTTTGCTTTATTATATATTGACTCTTCAGAAATGGAGGAATAAAAGATATATATATACGCGGAGCTGGTAATACGGCGATGACATTCACTCTTTATTATTATATTCTCAATTTTGGAATAAACATATAAAGAAATAAATAAGTCAATAAATGGTGAAATTAGTAATAACTAGCAATATCCGAATCCCACCCCGTAGTATGCGCGTGATCACGTGATTGAAATATGTGTCTATTTATGGGAGAAGTTATTTTCATGCGGAAGTGACGATCCGTTGAGATTGGGCCCCTTAACTTCTGACTAATCGAACACCGAGAACTGGTCGCGAACACCATGACGTCATGTTCCTGTCTGTCCCATTAATGTGTCGTCGTGGCACTCCCGGACCAGTTCAGTGTGCAAATCGTCACTGTAAATGATCACGTATTTCGTGCATGTCTACCGTTTGCGAAAGGCAAGAACGCCGAATAGAGTACACCCTATATCACCCCTGGTTACGTGGTATGTACAGTGGTACTGCTAATTTGCTATATATGATGCTGGTGGGTCCCCTGAATTGGTATGGTGCTGATGGGTCCCCTGAATTGCTATGATGCTGGTGAGACCCCTGAATTGCTATGGTGCTGATGGGTCCTCCGGAATTACAATGATGCTGGTGGGTCCTCCATATTTTCTATGATGCTGGTGGGTCCTCCTGGATTGCTATGATGCTGGTGGGTCCTCGTGAATTGATATGATGCTGGTAGGGAGAAATGATGCTGTTAAGGGAGGACGCACGTTGCATAAATCCAGCAAAAATGGCAACAGATTTTCAACACAAAATTTCTCTGGATCTATCTGGCGAAAAATAATCTTGAATTTCACATATCATCAACTTCATTGTATATATAATCTGAGAAATTTTAAAGAGATGATAAAAACAATGGATTTTAAAGGTTCTGAATCCGATAAAACTCCTCTCAATTACTATTTCAATGGCTTCGGGGGTCAAAAATATTTGATTCGAGTCGAGGAAGTAACCCATCAAAGCTCAGATTTGTTAGATATCGATTTTAGAAATCTCTTATTTTTCATTATCAGGTTAGAACACAGTCAAAATTGCGTTATTATTACCACTTGATTTTAGAGTTATCAATCCTTGTCTGTTTGAATAGTGTTTTGGTGTACACATCTCGAGCAGATTACGAAATTGAATGCAATTATTAGTACTCATCTCGAGAAAATAACAAATTTCTGAGCTTTGTTTGATGGGTTCCTCGACTCGAATCAAATATTTTTACCCCCAAAGCCAAAGAAATAGTAATATTGGACCCTCTGATCGGATTGTTGTTGTTGTAATCTGTTGAGATGGGGACCCTCTGATCGGATTGAGTACCTTTAATACATTTGAGAGGTTGAAAATATTTTGTCCCATTCGGTACCAAGAACTGCTAGAATAATTAATAATTTCACACAACACTCCAATCACCAAATAGCTGTTTGTCTTGGCTCTATAAGAGGAGGCTTCATTTGTATCATAATGTTGAGTTGCATGATATAGTATCATACCCCCATTATAATATATTATAATGAGGAATAAAGCAGTCACAAATATTCCAGCCCAAACAAAATAAATGTTGATATGTAGTGTGGTCCACTCACGCATTGAGTAATGCACTGGAATTAGGCCACAGTGTTAAGAGATATGGTGGTCAACTTCACAACTTAGTTATGAACCCATGACACAGAACTCATTTCAGCCCAATTTTTCAACGAACAACATCCATAACAAGAACATTCTCACATATAGAAAATCATTTATGGGCAGTTGCCTTTATAATAGAAATAAACAAGAACAAATCAGCCTTTTCGGATATGATATCATGGATATATGAATTGCACTTTTGAAAAAAATCTAATTTACAGAAGTTCTTGATACCGTAAACAGTTGAATTTTAAATGTTTGTCATGCCATAAAAGTCAAGTAAATGAGGTTGTAATTTCCAACGTGTCAATATGTTTTGAATATTGTGTCACAATAATCACAAATAATTTATTAATAAATTCCAGACAGATTTTGAGAAAATCCATTTTGATACCAGGAAATTTTGGCAAAACGTGCGTCTGACCCTTAAGCAAATGTACCGTTATGTTTCTAAAATTGTCATTTTTGCGGCGGATTTTGGCTAGACTGAACGAACGGAGGAAAACCCATAATGTGCATAAAACATTCGATATCATATAAACTATTTTAATAAATGGCACTTTTACAAACCAATCATAACTAGAGGTCAGATTCCATGGAATCAGATATACTTCCATGGTATCCCATCCCATCCCATCCCATGTGAGTGTTATGCGTATATGTGTATTCCTCTTCATGCGAATGCATATTGGTGCTTAATGATCCGACGGTGGACTTGCATTGACATTTCTAAATAATAAATATACTCCAAAGGTTTATGTCATGATGATTAATGACTCTCTAATGCATCATGGTCCTGACCAACTGAGTCACCATTCACCCAGCCAATCAGTTAATTTGTATTCAGTAGGGATACATTTTATGGCTAATTATAACCGCTCCCCTGGATGCCCAAATCCTGTTCAACGGTCACGAAATTTGGTGTGCCTGATTATAGAGTAATCGGCATGTATATATATCAAAAGGGTGCAAATCATATTAATGTAAAATAACTCCGTTATATCGCATTTAGTGGATAGTACTTTCAGTTTCGGATTCAGAATTGTTTGTTTTAATGGAAGAGGAAAGACCGCTTATCAATTAATTCAGAGCGTCATCGCCACACTATACCCATTAACTTCTTTGTAATAGAGTTAACAGTAATCAAGATATAACTATATCACAATCGATAATGTCATCTGAGTGCTTGCCCGTCCGTTTTAAAACTAATGGTGATCGTATATATACTACCAAACACATGCATTGTTCAAAATATAAAACACTAGATTGAGTAGATTCGCGATTTTCCATTGTTTCGCGCTCTCCTCGGGCAGGTTACTTTCATGGTAGAGCAGTAAATCTTTGGGCCGTATCTATGGTATATCGTTGTACCTGCTCGTGCATTAGCTTGCTCCTTGATAAACCCGTTTGAATTTGGCATCAATAATAGTGCGGTTGAATTTGAGTAATATATTTCACCCGTTAACAATGTTACGCGCTACCAGGATTAAACGGTCCACTCTAAAACTTATCAATCGTTCGAAAGTTGCACCTGGATACTGCTGACCACGTCAACAAATTTTTGTGTCAAAGTTTGATTTTTTAAGTAATTTTCCACATTTGTTTCCGGTGGAATTTGCCAAGTCTGAACCCACCCGACACAAGCACTCCGCTGAGCATACATCTTGGAGACGTACCTACAGTATACCGACGTACATGCTCCTGCATTAAACTAGATCTTTATTTACACGTTTGGATTTGGGGCTACAATTAGGTTAGTGATAGACTACTTAAGTATAAATATTTATATTATACTAGCAGGGTGACCCGACTTCGTCCGTGCTGTTTTCCCTATTGACAATTTTGAAGGTCAAGGTCAGGTCGGGGTCTCGATTTGACCCGTGTAAAACATGCCCACGACAAAATTACCCCTAGGTATCAATTTCATCAAAATCCCGTCCAAAGGCGCGATTTGACCTTGAATTGACCATTTTAAAGGTCAAGGTGAGGTCGGGGACACAATTTTACCTGTCCAAAAACGTACCCATAGGTATCAAATTTCGTGGAAATCCATCCGTTTTACACGATTTGACATTGAATTGACCATTTTTAAAGTCATGGCCAGGTCGAGGTCAAAAACACTCCCCGGACAAAAGTATCCCTATATATCAAATTTCGTCGAAATCCGTCCGGCAGTTTTCCCGGCCATACCTAACAGACAAACAGACAGAAGTCCCAAAATATGTAGTAGATAGCGTTGTAACGAGTAAACCGATCCATCTGAATATTCGAAAATGGCACTTTAGATGCGCGTGAAAACTATCCATCAGATGTACTCGTCAAAATGTTTTTATCTCGATGTTTGAATTTTGCCCCTTTGCGATTTTCGGTGGAATTTACCAAAAGTCTCAACCCACCCCATCTTGCATTCTCCGTTGGGTAGGTTACTTTTAAAGTATAGCTGTCAATATTTGGGGGGGGGGGCGTGAATAGAATATCCAAATGTACCTGCTTCGGCATTACCTTGCTCTTTAATTAGCCCTTTTGGATTTGGTGGGAAGAATAGGTGCATTTTCCCGTTCCCCGTATAGCGGAAAGGGGTATATATAGTAACGCATTTCAATCAGTTTGGATATAAAGTTTAAATATACACAGTTATATGCCTATATATTTAATACTAATATATTTTCTTATATATTAACAGCGCAGTGCGTAGCCGAGTGGTGAGAGCGTCAAAACCTTCAGTTTGTGTTTTATTGCGACGTGAGTTCGAATCCCGTCAAATTATCTACTATCTTTTATTTTTATTTTTAACATGTTTTGGTGTATTTTAATCATCAAATACGAATAATACCAAACTAAAGATAATGTAAAGATGCTTTTTATATTCGATAAATAACTAGAATATAAACGTCGATGTGTTATTGAATCGGATATAAAACAATAAACACGTGGGTCGGTTTTCGCATATATAACATGAAGCGCGCTTAATGAACGGTCGGTCCGAAGAATATAATGAGTGATTAACAACAACACACAAAGAGTTTGAACGTAATTGAACAGAAAAGAGCGTTCTCTATAAGTAGATTCCTTTATGGTAGGAATAATGAGCGGTTGTTTCACGTTTGATTTTTGACAAGACTTAAATGACGGTGTACGAAACTATAAGTGGTGTCTTATTTTGCGAAAGTATAAAAGGAGTCATTTCCAATTCAGCTGACATATACTAACGGAAAGAATTGAATGTCTATCAGCAGTATACTACGGTTTATAACAATATACAAATTGTTCTTACGAAAATGATGATGTTTGCATGTTTCTATGTGTTTATCGTTGTTATCGCAAATGGAATAATTGGCTATACGTCGTCATTACGTTAGTAGAAATATACACCGTATAACGAAGGCTTGTTTGATCAAATTAATGTAATGTTTGTATTTTGTTTGGTTGTATATGATATGCAATGCGTTGAAGATGCGAAAGAAAATACAAAAGTGAAATGCACGCACGCAGATAGCTCATGACACACTATACACGATAAAATGATAATTTACCACACACCATGGGCTACACAATTTACGAATAGGTGGGTTTATATTAAAATCCAAGTTATTTGCTTTATAACGGCTCCGATATGAACTCATACCAATATACCATTCTGGAAATGATAGTTGGAATTCGACGGGCGTTCTATCAGTTCTCTGGTAGAGCATTGAGACTGGCCCGCGGCAAGACGGGTGTATTCGAATCGGAGGTAGGTTCCATCCCACGGGGAATGGGGTAGCTGGAGGAAGGAGAGAGGGGAGTGACAAATTTTTGGCGTATATATAGATATATTATATATATAAGCGGAATTATTTTCAAAACTTTTGGTTGAAATATTGGAGCCCTTTTCAAAAAGTGAAAACAAAATGAACAACTTTTCTGGGACAGGTCGATTTGGATCCGTTTTGGAGTCTGGATTAAAAATTGGTACCACGGACCACCCCTCCCCATACCCACAATAATGAACAGACACTGGCAAAATTTGGCCCACCGCGTGCACTCTTTCGTCCGCACACGTTGGCGTATCAGTTGACATCCAAACTTCGACATCTTCGGAGGAGATGTGGTCACAAGCACATGTCCCAAACTGCAAAAATTTGAGGGCCTGTAACTCTTGCAATTCTTATCGGATTTCAAAAATCCTTCTTGGTTTGGGTTTGTTTTCGTTCAGAGAATGCATATACTTAAATAGATGAATATCGATCAAAAAAACATTTTTGAGAAAAATTTTCCCCCACATCAGTGTAAAAATATATGTCCGACCCTGTTAAAATTTCTTTTTCGGACTAAACTGAGAACGGTCATCACGGCTATGAAAACCAAATGCAGTTATCTGGAATGATACGGGAGAACAACAGAGTACAATAAAATAGAGGTTCCCCTGTTTATGGGCGGTAACTCTTCAGGGAAAGCGCGGACACAAGTGTTGATGCCCGTGGGCAGTAGGGCATACCGAGATGTACATACGGTCCAATTTTCGATGCTCTGCTCCTTATAATTTCCGAGATAATAAAAATGACATTTTTTCATATAAAGGGAGATAACTCCACGGGTTAAATGCGGACAATATCCGTTATGAGCCAAAGGCATAGAACTCATTTACCCCAACATACGTACCAAACTTGAGTTTTCTAGTACTAATACATTCAGAGATTTGGGCGTTGAAAAATACTGTAGTATAATAATAATAATGAAAAATAATCGAATAAGGGCTATAACTCTGTCTTGAAACAATGGGCCGAAATCCGGATATCATTATCTTTAGTAGACCTCGGATGCCTATATTCGTTAAAGATTTCGCGGTCCTGCTGCAATTAGTTTCTGAGTATTTTCAAATAAACGGAAAACTACCCCAATAGAAAAACAATATACTTCCTTGGTTACACCATGGAAGTATAATAATAGGGCGAATCATGAACTGAACAATTCGCAGTTTAGGGATGGAAAATATGAAGTAAGATGATTGTGTACTGTCCTTAACATTTGTGTGTTGATCTCAAGTGTTTATAATTGACCCCACTCCTGCCTCGAAATTGGGTGACGGGATTGGGAAATTGTCACACCAGGCCCAAAATGCAATTTTTGAAGGACCATAACTCCGTGATTTTCCAATGGATTTCAAAATTGTTTTAAGTTTTGTTATATGCTACTTACTGAGATTGCATATTATAAATTTCATCTGATTCGGAAAAGAAGAACATTTTGGTTATTGGAAAGAATATGGGCCCATATTCAAACTTTGAGTTCCAAAATCTCCGCCAGTTTTTAACGGATTTACGATCTGTTTTCAGATTTGTTATTAGCGTGTATGGTAGATGTTATATTCCAAGTTTCATATAATTCGGAGACGAAATAAATTTTGGTACCTCGGACCACCCCTCCCCTGACCCACAACACTGAACCGACACTGGCAAAATTTGGCACACCGCGTGCTCTCTTCAGCCTACACACATTGGCGTATCAGATGACATTCAAAGTTCGACATCTTCGGAGGAGATGTGTTATCAAGCACATGGGCCCAAAATTACAAAATTTGAGGGCCCCTAACTTTGTCAGTTTTCAATGGAATTTCGAAATTCTTTCAGTTTCTAGATCGGGTGGTGTTGTAGATGTTAAATTCCAAGTTTCATCTTATTCCGATAAGAATTAGAAATTGGTACCACGGACCACCCCTCCCCATACCCACAATAATGAACAGACACTGGCAAAATTTGGCCCACCGCGTGCACTCTTTCGTCCGCACACGTTGGCGTATCAGTTGACATCCAAACTTCGACATCTTCGGAGGAGATGTGGTCACAAGCACATGTCCCAAACTGCAAAAATTTGAGGGCCTGTAACTCTTGCAATTCTTATCGGATTTCAAAAATCCTTCTTGGTTTGGGTTTGTTTTCGTTCAGGGAATGCATATACTTAAATAGATGAATATCGATCAAAAAAACATTTTTGAGAAAAATTTTCCCCCACATCAGTGTAAAAATATATGTCCGACCCTGTTAAAATTTCTTTTTCGGACTAAACTGAGAACGGTCATCACGGCTATGAAAACCAAATGCAGTTATCTGGAATGATACGGGAGAACAACAGAGTACAATAAAATAGAGGTTCCCCTGTTTATGGGCGGTAACTCTTCAGGGAAAGCGCGGACACAAGTGTTGATGCCCGTGGGCAGTAGGGCATACCGAGATGTACATACGGTCCAATTTTCGATGCTCTGCTCCTTATAATTTCCGAGATAATAAAAATGACATTTTTTCATATAAAGGGAGATAACTCCACGGGTTAAATGCGGACAATATCCGTTATGAGCCAAAGGCATAGAACTCATTTACCCCAACATACGTACCAAACTTGAGTTTTCTAGTACTAATACATTCAGAGATTTGGGCGTTGAAAAATACTGTAGTATAATAATAATAATGAAAAATAATCGAATAAGGGCTATAACTCTGTCTTGAAACAATGGGCCGAAATCCGGATATCATTATCTTTAGTAGACCTCGGATGCCTATATTCGTTAAAGATTTCGCGGTCCTGCTGCAATTAGTTTCTGAGTATTTTCAAATAAACGGAAAACTACCCCAATAGAAAAACAATATACTTCCTTGGTTACACCATGGAAGTATAATAATAGGGCGAATCATGAACTGAACAATTCGCAGTTTAGGGATGGAAAATATGAAGTAAGATGATTGTGTACTGTCCTTAACATTTGTGTGTTGATCTCAAGTGTTTATAATTGACCCCACTCCTGCCTCGAAATTGGGTGACGGGATTGGGAAATTGTCACACCAGGCCCAAAATGCAATTTTTGAAGGACCATAACTCCGTGATTTTCCAATGGATTTCAAAATTGTTTTAAGTTTTGTTATATGCTACTTACTGAGATTGCATATTATAAATTTCATCTGATTCGGAAAAGAAGAACATTTTGGTTATTGGAAAGAATATGGGCCCATATTCAAACTTTGAGTTCCAAAATCTCCGCCAGTTTTTAACGGATTTACGATCTGTTTTCAGATTTGTTATTAGCGTGTATGGTAGATGTTATATTCCAAGTTTCATATAATTCGGAGACGAAATAAATTTTGGTACCTCGGACCACCCCTCCCCTGACCCACAACACTGAACCGACACTGGCAAAATTTGGCACACCGCGTGCTCTCTTCAGCCTACACACATTGGCGTATCAGATGACATTCAAAGTTCGACATCTTCGGAGGAGATGTGTTATCAAGCACATGGGCCCAAAATTACAAAATTTGAGGGCCCCTAACTTTGTCAGTTTTCAATGGAATTTCGAAATTCTTTCAGTTTCTAGATCGGGTGGTGTTGTAGATGTTAAATTCCAAGTTTCATCTTATTCCGATAAGAATTAGAAATTGGTACCACGGACCACCCCTCCCCATACCCACAATAATGAACAGACACTGGCAAAATTTGGCCCACCGCGTGCACTCTTTCGTCCGCACACGTTGGCGTATCAGTTGACATCCAAACTTCGACATCTTCGGAGGAGATGTGGTCACAAGCACATGTCCCAAACTGCAAAAATTTGAGGGCCTGTAACTCTTGCAATTCTTATCGGATTTCAAAAATCCTTCTTGGTTTGGGTTTGTTTTCGTTCAGGGAATGCATATACTTAAATAGATGAATATCGATCAAAAAAACATTTTTGAGAAAAATTTTCCCCCACATCAGTGTAAAAATATATGTCCGACCCTGTTAAAATTTCTTTTTCGGACTAAACTGAGAACGGTCATCACGGCTATGAAAACCAAATGCAGTTATCTGGAATGATACGGGAGAACAACAGAGTACAATAAAATAGAGGTTCCCCTGTTTATGGGCGGTAACTCTTCAGGGAAAGCGCGGACACAAGTGTTGATGCCCGTGGGCAGTAGGGCATACCGAGATGTACATACGGTCCAATTTTCGATGCTCTGCTCCTTATAATTTCCGAGATAATAAAAATGACATTTTTTCATATAAAGGGAGATAACTCTACGGGTTAAATGCGGACAATATCCGTTATGAGCCAAAGGCATAGAACTCATTTACCCCAACATACGTACCAAACTTGAGTTTTCTAGTACTAATACATTCAGAGATTTGGGCGTTGAAAAATACTGTAGTATAATAATAATAATGAAAAATAATCGAATAAGGGCTATAACTCTGTCTTGAAACAATGGGCCGAAATCCGGATATCATTATCTTTAGTAGACCTCGGATGCCTATATTCGTTAAAGATTTCGCGGTCCTGCTGCAATTAGTTTCTGAGTATTTTCAAATAAACGGAAAACTACCCCAATAGAAAAACAATATACTTCCTTGGTTACACCATGGAAGTATAATAATAGGGCGAATCATGAACTGAACAATTCGCAGTTTAGGGATGGAAAATATGAAGTAAGATGATTGTGTACTGTCCTTAACATTTGTGTGTTGATCTCAAGTGTTTATAATTGACCCCACTCCTGCCTCGAAATTGGGTGACGGGATTGGGAAATTGTCACACCAGGCCCAAAATGCAATTTTTGAAGGACCATAACTCCGTGATTTTCCAATGGATTTCAAAATTGTTTTAAGTTTTGTTATATGCTACTTACTGAGATTGCATATTATAAATTTCATCTGATTCGGAAAAGAAGAACATTTTGGTTATTGGAAAGAATATGGGCCCATATTCAAACTTTGAGTTCCAAAATCTCCGCCAGTTTTTAACGGATTTACGATCTGTTTTCAGATTTGTTATTAGCGTGTATGGTAGATGTTATATTCCAAGTTTCATATAATTCGGAGACGAAATAAATTTTGGTACCTCGGACCACCCCTCCCCTGACCCACAACACTGAACCGACACTGGCAAAATTTGGCACACCGCGTGCTCTCTTCAGCCTACACACATTGGCGTATCAGATGACATTCAAAGTTCGACATCTTCGGAGGAGATGTGTTATCAAGCACATGGGCCCAAAATTACAAAATTTGAGGGCCCCTAACTGTGTCAGTTTTCAATGGAATTTCGAAATTCTTTCAGTTTCTAGATCGGGTGGTGTTGTAGATGTTAAATTCCAAGTTTCATCTTATTCCGATAAGAATTAGAAATTGGTACCACGGACCACCCCTCCCCATACCCACAATAATGAACAGACACTGGCAAAATTTGGCCCACCGCGTGCACTCTTTCGTCCGCACACGTTGGCGTATCAGTTGACATCCAAACTTCGACATCTTCGGAGGAGATGTGGTCACAAGCACATGTCCCAAACTGCAAAAATTTGAGGGCCTGTAACTCTTGCAATTCTTATCGGATTTAAAAAATCCTTCTTGGTTTGGGTTTGTTTTCGTTCAGGGAATGCATATACTTAAATAGATGAATATCGATCAAAAAAACATTTTTGAGAAACATTTTCCCCCACATCAGTGTAAAAATATATGTCCGACCCTGTTAAAATTTCTTTTTCGGACTAAACTGAGAACGGTCATCACGGCTATGAAAACCAAATGCAGTTATCTGGAATGATACGGGAGAACAACAGAGTACAATAAAATAGAGGTTCCCCTGTTTATGGGCGGTAACTCTTCAGGGAAAGCGCGGACACAAGTTTTGATGCCCGTGGGCAGTAGGGCATACCAAGGTTTACATACGGTCCAATTTTCGATGCTCTGCTCCTTATAATTTCCGAGATAATAAAAATGACATTTTTTCATATAAAGGGAGATAACTCCACGGGTTAAATGCGGACAATATCCGTTATGAGCCAAAGGCAAAGAACTCATTTACCCCAAGATACGTACCAAACTTGAGTTTTCTAGTACTAATACATTCAGAGATTTGGGCGTTGAAAAATACTGTAGTATAATAATAATAATGAAAAATAATCGAATAAGGGCTATAACTCTGTCTTGAAACAATGGGCCGAAATCCGGATATCATTATCTTTAGTAGACCTCGGATGCCTATATTCGTTAAAGATTTCGCGGTCCTGCTGCAATTAGTTTCTGAGTATTTTCAAATAAACGGAAAACTACCCCAATAGAAAAACAATATACTTCCTTGGTTACACCATGGAAGTATAATAATAGGGCGAATTATGAACTGAACAATTCGCAGTTTAGGGATGGAAAATATGAAGTAAGATGATTGTGTACTGTCCTTAACATTTGTGTGTTGATCTCAAGTGTTTATAATTGACCCCACTCCTGCCTCGAAATTGGGTGACGGGATTGGGAAATTGTCACACCAGGCCCAAAATGCAATTTTTGAAGGACCATAACTCCGTGATTTTCCAATGGATTTCAAAATTGTTTTAAGTTTTGTTATATGCTACTTACTGAGATTGCATATTATAAATTTCATCTGATTCGGAAAAGAAGAACATTTTGGTTATTGGAAAGAATATGGGCCCATATTCAAACTTTGAGTTCCAAAATCTCCGCCAGTTTTTAACGGATTTACGATCTGTTTTCAGATTTGTTATTAGCGTGTATGGTAGATGTTATATTCCAAGTTTCATATAATTCGGAGACGAAATAAATTTTGGTACCTCGGACCACCCCTCCCCTGACCCACAACACTGAACCGACACTGGCAAAATTTGGCACACCGCGTGCTCTCTTCAGCCTACACACATTGGCGTATCAGATGACATTCAAAGTTCGACATCTTCGGAGGAGATGTGTTATCAAGCACATGGGCCCAAAATTGCAAAATTTGAGGGCCCCTAACTTTGTCAGTTTTCAATGGAATTTCGAAATTCTTTCAGTTTCTAGATCGGGTGGTGTTGTAGATGTTAAATTCCAAGTTTCATCTTATTCCGATAAGAATTAGAAATTGGTACCACGGACCACCCCTCCCCATACCCACAATAATGAACAGACACTGGCAAAATTTGGCCCACCGCGTGCACTCTTTCGTCCGCACACGTTGGCGTATCAGTTGACATCCAAACTTCGACATCTTCGGAGGAGATGTGGTCACAAGCACATGTCCCAAACTGCAAAAATTTGAGGGCCTGTAACTCTTGCAATTCTTATCGGATTTAAAAAATCCTTCTTGGTTTGGGTTTGTTTTCGTTCAGGGAATGCATATACTTAAATAGATGAATATCGATCAAAAAAACATTTTTGAGAAAAATTTTCCCCCACATCAGTGTAAAAATATATGTCCGACCCTGTTAAAATTTCTTTTTCGGACTAAACTGAGAACGGTCATCACGGCTATGAAAACCAAATGCAGTTATCTGGAATGATACGGGAGAACAACAGAGTACAATAAAATAGAGGTTCCCCTGTTTATGGGCGGTAACTCTTCAGGGAAAGCGCGGACACAAGTTTTGATGCCCGTGGGCAGTAGGGCATACCAAGGTTTACATACGGTCCAATTTTCGATGCTCTGCTCCTTATAATTTCCGAGATAATAAAAATGACATTTTTTCATATAAAGGGAGATAACTCCACGGGTTAAATGCGGACAATATCCGTTATGAGCCAAAGGCAAAGAACTCATTTACCCCAACATACGTACCAAACTTGAGTTTTCTAGTACTAATACATTCAGAGATTTGGGCGTTGAAAAATACTGTAGTATAATAATAATAATGAAAAATAATCGAATAAGGGCTATAACTCTGTCTTGAAACAATGGGCCGAAATCCGGATATCATTATCTTTAGTAGACCTCGGATGCCTATATTCGTTAAAGATTTCGCGGTCCTGCTGCAATTAGTTTCTGAGTATTTTCAAATAAACGGAAAACTACCCCAATAGAAAAACAATATACTTCCTTGGTTACACCATGGAAGTATAATTATGAAGGTTAGTCCTGTCGTTTAGCAAAGAACAGAGCAGCCATGATTAACATATTTTAAAATTTATATGTGGTTATTAATTTCGTTTTAGAAACTCCAACGCAGGCATTATTATATATATATTCAAAAATATATATATTCATGATTGTTTCATACAGACACCGGCCTTTTCTCAAATCGCTCGGATTAGCCAAACACCGCGAAAATGACGGTATATTTTCTGTAACGGATATGGCTCGTTCCAGTTTCCAAATTCTGTCTACGTAATTTGGAAGGAGATATCATTAAGGTTTACAAATACACGAAATGTAGATATACCGGCTTCATATACTCTGAAATTACTAGTTATGGTCACAGCCACTTAAAATGTTTTCGCACAGAAGTGAAACAAATGCTCTCTATTTCTACCATATCAGGAACAGACTAATACAGAACGCTCTTTTCTGTTCACGTGGCGCAAATGACTGTTTTTTTATTGTGACGATTGCTCATTGTTTATGGGCGGGCACTTTGAAGTGCACACCCTGTACTTTGTATTGAAGTGTTATAACAAATATATATACGCACATGTACACACCCTTATTAAATATTTCAAGTATAAAATATGAGTGGTTAAGCCCGTAAATCAACACGAGCGCTTCCTGGTTCGACGACTAAAAATATGAGTGCTTAAGCCCGTAAATCAACACGAGCGCTTCCTGGTTCGACGACTAAATTACAGACACGATTGCAACTAAACTGAAACCACCAAATGTCCACGTAATATATATACTGTGCCCATATCGCACCAAATATGCCGTTATCAATACATTTAAAAGGTTATCAGAAATTGATATTGACTATGCATGTCCACAAGCACGTGGACATGTACATGATGTACGATAGTTTGAATGTGCGCTATCTATATCTATTAGTCCAGGAGATATTGGTCGACCTCTGCACCCCCCCCCCCAGGACTTAACTTCACCCCACTAATTTTCTTCCTTAAGGTCTTCTCTAATTTTTTTCACTTGTTAACAAGAAAAAAAAGTGGCCGCAGAGACTCCAGACAAGATGGCGTCCATCATGGCGGCCATTTTTTTTAAATGCACCAGGTCTCTTTGATCGCCATTATAGTAAAGATGATAGCACATGCGGTCTTGTTTTCCGCTCGATTCGTTATGCTAATATAAAACCCTTACAAATTAGCCAAAAATCCGACACCAGAATCCAATATGGCGGCCAAGATGGCCGCCGAAATGTGAAAATATGCTATTTTTCTGACATGTTACCACCTTTCGTTTGTCTCTGTGGGAAAATGTTCGAATTTTTGCGTCATATTATACATTTATTATATAGAGGAGTCATTGGCGAACACATGGGGACCATAATATGCATTCATTGCGGGATATTTTTGTCCGATATCACGTTTTCCCAAATGCCGGTATCATAGGTCAAAGCCGAATCTCCGTTAATAACGCGATGTTAATCATGTTATGTTTCGAATCAATGATTGTTATTGCTATTATAACAACACCCATGCATATATATTTGCAGGAGATACTCGAGCTAGGATTCCTCTTATACCTGAGTTGAGGAATATTTACCCAAATCCAAGATGGCGGCCAAAATGGCCACCAGAAATAAAAAATCGCCGAAAATCGCTGATTTTAACATCAGTGAGCATTATTGTCATGATAACTCCACACCTGCTTACTATTGTAGTTCCAAACTGGCGCCCACAATGGCGGACAGATTTTGAAAAATCACCGAAATTCCCTCATATTCATATCATTTGGGCATTATTGTCGAGACAATTCCATCCATGCGTACAGTTGAGTTGGAAATACTGAGGTGAAGTAATTACCTTACATCTCATGCAAGAAATGGTTTTCCAAATCAAAGATGGCGGCCAAAATGGCGACCGAAATTTGAAAACACGCCTACATTCCTTTACTTTCTTAGGATGGGCGTTTCGCGATTTCTACCCACCATTACATGTTGATATGTATGAATTATCCATTAGGGTTTGGCAAGTGATACCCACAGTCAATATGGCGGCCAAACTGGCGGGCAGAAATTGAAAAGAAGCCGATATTATCACATACTAATTTCAACTTTTTGTCATAATATTGATTTGTATAAACGAAACGGTACATAATATAAGCCATATATTAGTTCCAATGTAAGTCGTAGCCTTTTGGAAGGATGAAAACCCACAATCGCAATGTGGCATTTCAAAATCCATTCTCCACTAAGGCCTCATACTGGTCGTAACCGTATATAGGTGCGCCGAATAGTCATATTATGACTTACAAGAATCAAAACAACAGTACCTGAGCTTATTCTGAATTGCCACATTCAGCATTATCTAGACTCGTTTCCGTCTCTTCGTCAGATTAATCTATCTCACTCACAACAACAGTTCACTACTCATCTTTGTAGGAGTGTGCCACTAATCGGAATGTTTCAAACAATACATATGCCGGTGTCCAGCTCACGTGTTGGTTTCGAAAGCTTGGAATTCTTAGCGAGCTTCATTCGTGGTATAGCTTATGGTATAATTCAGATGCAACATATGGGGTATATGCGTCATCTTGTGCGATACACTATAAAGGTATTCGATCGATGCGTATATACTAGCTTTCAGAAGGACCTATCTATCTGCGTATTGTCAGCTTTGGTGACCTAATGGGGATAACAACGTGTACACCTGGTGATCTTCCCAAACAGCCACTTCGCAATATATGGTTCATCAATTCACATACTCATCTAATGCACTGACGTACCCGGACAACTTCTGTATATGGCTTCGAATGTTGAAAGCCCGACATTTGACGGATGCATTTCTGCTAAGGCGTAGAACTTGTTGGCGTCCAGCAATCGTCTCTCAGAACAGATCCAAGCAGATGATAACAATACACACGGTGCTCGTTTGTGGGTATGTGTCATGATAGTTGAAATGAAATTGGACCATGACTGCACCGCCCCTTATTTTGTTATGTTTTAGATTCAGACAGGATCTCATGTGTGGCTTTGCTTTCCTTGTATGCTAACTGCTGTATAAGCCCCACCAAGACTGGGGTGTAGTCTTAAAGGCGACACCTTTGATAGTTGGTTGATATGTCATACTCACGTTGGGTGGTATGGTTCAAGAAAGTACAAATGCCATCAACAAAAGGGTGAAATGTTCAACGCGAAGAACATCCAGAGGAATGTTACGTTGATGAGCTCTTGCATTCAGTTCAACAAACGTTGGTACACCGAGTCATTTCTTCGTAACATCACCAATGCGACCATTTTCCTGCATGAGACATTAACTACTATATGCTAAAGTTATATATATATAAAGCTATATGATCATAAAGGTCGCCATTGCCATCGAGACTGTAAATTGTTCTTTAAATACATAGTGAAATAAATGCACCACAGTTCCTGACATTTCTTGAATAATACCGCGAGAGAGGATAACAAAACACGCATACATTCATGCTATAAAGACACTATCCTTTAGTCCATCCGACTGTTTTGAGGGAGGCTAGCATATTATTATCCAGACAAAAGTGTACGTAGTTGAATCAGAAAGGCTTCGAAACGGATGTGGAATACAACCTTACCACACCAAATAAAACCGACACGCATGACATTCGATATCTTAAACATGCACCAGGTGTTGGGGTGGTGTATACAGTGGCCCATTTCATTCCCACTATCATGGCGCATGTCCACAAACTAGCACCGCGAGCATTGTTCTTCTCTGCTGGGAGATATTCGATGAGACAACTGCGGGCGTCACACAGTTTGCTTCGGATAATGGTCAAGAAGTGTGGGTAGTCTGTACACTAGGGTCTTCTCCTTAGCAGATAGACATCTGTCCAAGGGAATGAGACAGCTAGCAACCTTCGAAACACTGTCGAAGTTGTCCACATATGCCAATGCGTTCGCTGAGTTTGTGAGTTGACGAACCATTTATTGAGAAGTGACTAGCTAACTGGTTCGCCAGGTGTACATGTCGTTATCCCATGGGGTATGAGACACATACATAAAGATGACCTTCTGTAAGCTAGACACCGGAAAATGAATTGTTTGAAACGTTATGATTAGAGGGACCCTACTCCCAGGAAGTGGTGAATACTTTGTCGGTGTGAGCGACCTAGATTTATCAGACAAAGAAATGGAAGCTGGTCCAGATAATTATGGACGTGACGTGGCAAATCAGAATCTGTTATCAGGTAATTGTTCTGATATAACTATTCGGCGCACCTACGCTTACGGCCATTATCGGCGCTAAGTGGAGACTGGATTTCGAAATGCCACATCGCGATATTAATTGTGGTGTTTCATCTTTCCAGAAGGATACGAGCTATGTTATGCGTTTTGATACCTTTAGGTTGAACTAGTAAATGGTTTATGTACAGTTTCGTCCATACATACCGATATTATGACAAAAAGTTGAAATTAATATGTGAAAATATCGATTTCTTTTCAATTTCTAGCCGCCAATTTAGCAGCGATCTTGGCTGTGAGTATCAATTGCCAAACCCTAATGAATACTTCATGTCACTATTCCATATCAACATGTAATGGTGGATAGAAATCGCTAACCAATAACGCCCATCGTAAGAAAGTAAAGGAATGTAGACTTGTTTTCAAATTTCGGTCGCCATTTTGGTCGCCATCTTTAATTTGGAAAACCATTTCTTGCATGAGATGTAAGGTAATTACTTCACCTCAGTATTTCCAACTCAACTGTACGCATGGATGGAGTTGTGTCGACAATAATACCCAATGATGTGAATATGAGGGAATTTCGGTGATTTTTCAAAATCTGTCCGCCATTGTGGGCGCCATTTTGGATTTGGGGGACTTTTATTTGGATATGATACAAGGAAAGTTCTTCGCCTAAGTGTTCCCAACTTACAATAGTATGCAGGTGTGGAGTTGTCATGACAATAATGCTCACTGATGTTAAAATCAGCGATTTTCGGCGATTTTTTATTTCTGGTGGCCATTTTGGCCGCCATCTTGGATTTGGGTAAATATTCCTCAACTCAGGTATAAGAGGAATCCTAGCTCGAGTATCTCCTGCAAATATATATGCATGGGTGTTGTTATAATAGCAATAACATTCATTGATTCGAAACATAACATCGCGTTATTAACGGAGATTCGACTTTGACCTATGATACCGGCATTTGGGAAAACGTGATATCGGACAAAAATATCCCGCAATGAATGCATATTAAGGTCTCCATGTGTTCGCCAATGACTCCTCTATATGATAAATGTATAACATGACGCAAAAATTCTAACATTTTCCCACAGAGACAAACGAAAGATGGTAACATGTCAGAAAAATAGCATATTTTCACATTTCGGCGGCCATCTTGGCCGCCATATTGGATTCTGGTGTCGGATTTTTGGCTAATTTGTAAGGGTTGTATATTAGCATAACGAATCAAGTGGAAAACAAGACCGCATGTGCTATCATCTTTACTATAATGGCGATCAAAGAGACCTGGTGCATTAAAAAAAAATGGCCGCCATGATGGACGCCATCTTTTCTGGAGTCTCTGCGGCCACTTTTTTTTCTTGTTAACAAGTGAAAACAATTAGAGGAGAACTTAAGGAAGAAAATTAGTGGGGTGAAGTTAAGTCCTGGGGGGGGGGGGGGTGCAGAGGTCGACCAATATATCCTGGACTATATACACCAGTTTGTCCGAAGATCTATCACTCGACGCATTATTCAATAGTTCTCCCACGAGGCGTCACCACATCTTCCAGTCACGAACACAGGTCCCTGACACGAAACTACAATGCACATAAATTCACTATAATCCAGTATTAATCATGTTTGTACTTTTAGTATTGTTTTCCCAGGGAACTCTGGTCACGAGTGAGGTATATCATATTGGTATCATTCCATAATGATAAACTGGGAACTCGACACAGTTGGGCGCGCATGAGCTTGCTAATATAGTCAACAGTGACGTTTTATATGGTTTGCATGCTATTCCGACCAGTAAAAATTTAGTGTCCAATTTGTTGCTTTTAAACCAAAAGTTGAATATTTTCCAACATTTGATCAAACTGTTGGACTGAAACGGAAATCAGGTGGAAATTTGTAACATGCTTATTGGTTGTTAGGTTGGGAAATTCCAACAGATGGCAGACAGCAAAATAGGTAATTCGAGAGCAGAATAATTCAAATTCATTGGTGGGAAATGTTCAGATAATATGCTCAACCGGTCGTTTGTGGAACTTATTTTCTGAAAAGTTCCGAAGGGAATTACTCAACGGATACCCATATCCCCTGATACCCCTTGCCCACACGACCCTACCCCATGATCGTTAGTAATTCAACGGGAATTTTTCTCCCGTTCTATAACGTTCCGAGCAAACTCTATATATCACCCGGATATATACGGGCTCATCATTCTCAAAAGTTTGGAAGACACGAGGCGATTGGCTTAAACTGTAGATAACATTTTTATAAGTGGAGAGAGAAAAAAATGTCGCGATAAGATTCACCATGTGATACATGGCTTGTGTAATCGATATGATTCACGGATATACTTCCTGTCAGGGATATTATTCGCTTCGATTAGATCACGACCGGGGTCCACTCGATTTAATCCCCTGCATGAGTAGTGGGTCTCCGTCTCAGTTTCGTAACTTCGTTCATGGCGTATTATATGAGGAGTATATGTGGAAATGAAATAAAGGATATAAAACGACAAAAGGTGAGCGAGTATATAACTTAGACACACGTGTACCTAAGGCCTAATTCGGTGTGGTACATGTTAAAATAATTAAAGCCACTTTCCGGTTTCGAAATAGGTCGTTAAATACATGAACTACATTTCTACGAGCTATTGGCCGCGGACACACGTGCAGCAGTATAGCGATGGCATAGTAGGTGTGACAATTTATTATGGTGGAGTTTCGTGACAATTGGTCGTCAAAATTAATATGCCATCGCTAGCCATGTCGTCTGCTGCATATTCGAACAATGAGTATTCCAAAGTTCGTTATAATCAGCCTTTTTTCTGGTTTTGGCCCTTGTATAGTTAGCGTTGTTTATTCAAGATCATATCAATAAAACTTGCATGATACTACGTCCATGACATGTGAGAGAATGAGGGATTGCCACGGTCAAACACAATTCTTGACAACCGATCGTGCAATTATATATATGGTACAGAATACAATGTAGCAAAACGTAATGAGTAGAGATCAACCTTGGTGAAACGCAATTGGTTAATTTGGTCCAGTCGACTCGTTGTGCGGAAACTCAGCGGGCAACATGGCTAGCTATGGAATATTAGTTATCACAACCAATTGTCACGAAACTCCACCGTAATAAATTGTCACACATACTATACGCCATAGCTACTGTCGTACGTGTGTCCGCAGCCATTATATGTCCCATAAAGACGGATTGAAATCGTAAAAAAAAATACAAATTAGAAGACGATGTTGGGCAAACATAAACATCCATTTGCACGGCATGGAACAGAAAAGAGCGCCTCACGTTAATCTTGTCCTGATATGGTAGAAATAAAGAGCGTTTATTTCACTTTTGTGTGAAAAATTGAAAACAGCTGGAAAATGGCTGTGACAATGGAAAGTATTTTTCAGAGCATATGAAGCCGGTATATCAATATTTCGTGTATTTGTCATCATATCAAACAGACAGCTTTCGCATAATGAACGGACGACAGATAATTAATTTAAATAGCTATTTGTAGTCGTAATTTTTTCGGACGGTCCAAAAATAATAGACACCTTTCTCATAATGAATGACGACATTGAATAATTGACGACAGATATTTATTACGAGTAGCTATCTGTTGTCATAATTTTTTCGGACGGTCCAAAAACCTTTTCGCAGAATTGACGACTACGAATCTGTTTGTGAGACAATCGTGCTTGCCACCCACAGTAAGGGGAATGTGGTTCTGCGTGCCGTGATTATTTTGTACTTAATTATGTTGCTATCACGCCATAGCTTAGCGCTTTGTGTTTCGCAAGATTCTCGTTTTTCACGACGACGAATTATTTGATTGCCACTAATAAATAACAATTAAGGCCACGTGGCGATCATACTTTAAGGACATAACCTCAGTCTCGTCGTCCACATTGAGGCGCTGAGGTTCATGATTGACACTATATACACACACCCTTATTCACCACCACAGCAAATATGCCGAAGAACCCCTCCCATGCATAAAACCTGGCATCGATCACGAAGAACCAAAAATGAACTTAGTAATAACGAAAAGACCCCCATCTAAAGCACCCCACCCCAACACTATTGAGTAATGTATACTTACCACAATTTATTACTGTTTGTAAACATTATATAATATGTCAATGCTCCAATGTAATACTTTGACCACATGAGTGAATTAATAAATCTGTATCTGAGAAACTATCGCGAACTTATTACTGCATGTGCAGTTCATTATATATATATGTTTTTTTTTTATAAAAATCAAATACTCATACAATTTGGTTTTTTATCAAAACCAAAATTGGTTTCATACATAAAACCAGTTGGTAGTTGGTATTTGGTTTTGATCAAAACCTAACTTGGTTACATATATGGGACAAAGTTCAAAACCAATTTTGGTATTTAAAAAAACCTAAATGTTTAAGAGTGTATTTCCAACCTAAGGTTGGACAATTTCCAACTCATGGCCATTATCAGACCAAAAATATGCTTCTGTTGGTCGCAACACATTTCCCACTAATTTCTTGTTAGAAAATCAAACAATGAGAACAATTTTAACCTATAATTGTTACGTACATGTGGTGTAAACTTTCCAACAAATGTTGTATCAGGCATGAAATTTCCAACTATTGACAATTTTGACCAAAGTTGAGGTGGTGCGGTTAGAGACCCCAACCCCCTGTCGTTACGTCCCTGATCGTTAGAATGGACCTTCACGTACCAGATAACCCAGGCTATTATACCACGGGATTACATGTCTATTCGAGTACATGTAGTATCGAACATAGCTTCTCCCAACACCCAGTGCAGTAGTCTAAGTATTCTTCGACGTAAACCAGCTAGGGATATCTGTTGGGGATAATTTTGTTTTACATTATGTAAAGCACACCGGCCAAGTGGTCCGGCTAATGTGCTTAGTATGATGCTGGTGGGTCCTGCTGAATTGCAATGAAGATGTTAGGGCAAAATAATTCCGTTAAGAGAAAGTACCATTATTTTTTCTAAAGTTGTCATTTTCGCGGTGTATGAACATATCAGCATATATATAATCTGAACATATCCAGGAAATATCAATATGTGTATCAAATATTTAAAAAAAAACATATATATTGTGTAATATTTTAGATACTGGTTGTATTAGTTGTTGTCGACTGTAATCAAGATGGCTATCAACGTAGTTTTGCAAACACCAGCGCAGCCATTATTAATTTTTTTCAAAAATATATATGTTCTTGAATGTTACATACGAACGCTGGCTTTTTTCAAATTGCTCGGATTAGCCAAACACCGCGAAAATGACACCTTAAGAAAAAATACTTTCTCGTAACGGCATCAGTTTGCCCTACCAACAGCATAGCAATTCAGTAGGACCACCAACATCACAGCAGGACTACTTGTCCAGGGTAAAACAGCGTTATCCCAACCGATTTCACAAACTGTTTACTCCAAAGGGAAATTTGACTACAAGTGCAGATACTGATTGCGTCCGAGTCCACCTGGAATACCTCAAACTGCTAGCTAGTTGTCGAATCACCGCCGTATCTAGATCATGCCATGAATATCTACTCTGCATGGCTAAACCCGTAGAGATCATATTCCACCAGTACAAAACCTGGGAACTTTTTGAAGTTTTGACAGAGAACCTTATAAAGTCGAAAAATAACACGGGCAATATAATGTACTTCACTGTATATAGGTGGTGGTCCCAACTCGAAAATGCAAGATTTAAGTGACTTTGAGCATTTTGCTTTCCGTCACTTACAATTATGGAATTTACCCTGGGTATAATTAATTCAATGTTTATTATGATCTCGGCTCACAGAAGTCACAGAAAAACATCCAATTCAAGCTGGGACCACCCCCTAATGTAAAGTAGATAATTGAGGAACACATATTAACAAAGAAACATATTCCCTGCCCTGTTTGTTCAATGTAATAAAGTTCCCTGTCAGAACTGGTAGAGTAGAGTGAGTGGTTCGGGGGGCTAGCCCGGGATTGTCGAAAGGGCCGAGAGGCACCTCTCCTTAATCCCTCAGTCAGAACTGGTCAGAACAGTTCCCAGGTTTTGTACTGGTGGAATATAATCTCTACGGACAGTAGCCATAGTCATGATCAACGCCGTATCATATATGTTCATATTGTAATTATTTTGTTATGAATTATGTGGATATGTGGATTAAAATACTGTTACACCAATTTGGAATACATGGATGTGGACGTGACGTGGCGATAGGAGAATTGAAGTTGGGGGTGGCCAAACTTTTCAATAATTATATTTTAAAACTAGTACTTTGTGTATGAATATTGTAGTTTTTAGACAAAAAGTGGACTTTTTCTAACCCCGGGGGGGGGGGGGGGGGCGGTGCAGATGGAATTTTGGGGACCTGGGAATTTCGGTCGGGTTCAAGGGGTGGCAGGTTATAGACTGAGACCGTCTATATATCCACGTCTCTGACATCGACAAATTCACACGGAGACAAGGTAATATGCCCCACATAAGATAACACTTCGGTCACCACATGAGCGTGTTGCCGGGTGCATATATATGCATGCGCACTTATGTTTTGAGTTCTTCACTCAAGGTTATCTTACATCTAACCTGACTATGTCTCGTCATTTGCCGGCGGATGCAATGTTCAATGCACTATATACATAATCATATATTATAGGTGCTGTAGTGAATAGTTATTTCATCTAAATGTGGATAAATACAAACAACTTGTCCGATTCTGGAGCGAGATGTTCCTCGTATATAGCGCTATATAGTCAATATAATATAATAGAGCTCTCCATACATATTCACTAGCGAGAACAGCTTACGGTTGCTAGGAGACAAGGTATCTGCATAAATAGTTCAATTGGTTTATCAGCCTTGCCCTTTTGTTATGACTAGCTGAGACAGTCTCATCGGTGCGCATTGCTTATATATTTTGATCTTTTTAATATTTTGATTTTAAAATTAAAAAGGAATTATTTTTTTTAGATTTTTAAATGTTTTTAGATTTAACTCCTTGCTCAATTTAACATTTAAATTTAAATGTTTGAATGTTTTTACATTTAACTCCTTGCTCAATTTAACATTTAAATTTAAATTTAAATTTTGTAATTTAAATGTTTTAATTAAATAATAATAAAAAAAATTATTATAAGTTTACGTGAGCGCGAATCAATACGCACATGCAGTACATACCAGACTCCTCCCTGTTTGCAAACACTGATCATCAACGCACTCACTCTTTTATTAAGTAGAGTTAACAATTTAAGTAAGAGTTAATTCAGCAACTTTGAGCATTAATAACGCGCATATAATAAAAAGAATACCTGCAGTGTTTTTATTTGCTTCAGTTAAACAATTCGACCAACAGTCAGCAGGGGGGGGGGGGGGGGGCGGGGGGGGGGGGGGGGTCGGAAAAAAATTCAGGCACGTATGGCATTTTTCCTCTTTCGATCATTTTTTGTACCCACCCACCCCCACCGCCATTTTTTTCCGACCATTTTTTGACACCCACCCCCTTTTAACACTAAAACAGATTTGCGGGGGGAAATTCACTGTATATGAATTTCTGTGCATACTATTTATCATGGATGTTAACATGGACATGTAAATAGGAATGAGTCATTTTGAGGTCATTCGGCCAAAAAAACATGGCTGCCAGCGGCCATCTTGGATTTCAAAATTTGCAACAAATACAACACGATAACTGCCTGCAGTCAGTTTACCAGTTAGAATTACATTATTTCTCGCATTCAAAGTGGTTTTGAAGCCCAACTCATTGCCAAAACACTAAAAAAACAAGCAGGACATTTTTTTTTTTAGTTGCGGAAAAAATTGCTTGTTGGTGGCTTTGACCACCTACCCACCCCGGCATTTTTTTCTTCACCCCCCCCCCCCCCCCCCCCTGCAACAGTACGAAAATATGCGACTTTTGGTCTAAAACAAACCAAATGCACACTAAATACTGGTTGGAAGATGATATTATGAAAACAATTTGAACCCATTTTAGTCTGAAATTTTCAACTTACGTTGAGTCGGCCATGAAATTCCAACAATGTATTTTTAAAAAGCCCAACACCCTTGTCGGCACGTCCCTGCAAATAGTGCAATGGGAATTTATTTCACAATAAGAGGCGCGCAGCATCAATCTTGCACGAAGGATTTCTAATCCCCAACGATATTTTGGAATAAAATTATTGGTGCAATATGATTTTGGGAGACGTCGATCGAGACCTGCACCAATAAAAACCACATCATATAATAAAGAGATCTCATCTTTTTGACTGGAAACCGGATTTGAATCATAAGTGATGACAAATTATTGATTTCTCGAGGGATCTGCCACGATTTGAAATTTAAATGTTGTGCCAATGCTAATGAAACAATCCCGCGGCAATCGCAATCTCCAGTTATTTGACATCGTTCTCATAACAGACACCTTTCGCGCAATGAACGACGACAGATCAAAATTACGAATAGGGTACAGTACCAGTCAGAAGAAGTGGTATATTGAGGCGCGCCCTTATTGTGATATTTAGCGCGCTTAATTTGGAAAAAGGCGCGATTATAGCGCAATACCTAAAATCTGTTGCGCCTATTATTGCGATATTGAATGCAAAATATTACGATACTAAGCGCGCTAAATTTCATACAGACCCGATAGTGTTATATTTATATTAGATCAATACTGTGCATATAGTTTACATATAGTATACATATAGCATTTACAAATCTAAAACATTATCTCTATTTATGCAATAAACAACATTGAAGAAGCAATAATTTGATTTAAATGTCACACTTTTGAGCGAAATATTAAGCGCAAAATATTGCGATATTAAGCGCAAAATATTGCAGTAATATCACAAGCGGCGAGCTTATAAGCGTTTTCACTTGCAATATTATTGCGATATCAGCGCGAAAATAGCGAGCGTAAGGGTACGGTTGGCCTTGGCGGTGGGTATCCTGTGAACATATTTCCACCCGTCAAAATCCGTCACAAACAGAAAGAACAACAAAATGTAGACATACTTTGTCCGAATACAAATAAGAAATATCGCATAAACAGTATGTTATTGTCATATTTTTGACCATTGTTATGTAAACAAAGGCATAAAAAGTTACTTTTCTGGTGTTTGTTTATATTATGATGGTAACATAAAGAGCGTTCTTTGTGGGTGAATTCCTGATATGGAACGAATAAAGAGCGATTATGCCATTTGTGTGTGATTAGCCAGCAGCATTGTGCTGTCTTCTGTAACACAATCAGGCTCTTGCTTGGTAAAATATAGCAGATCTTTATAATGACATGCTGTTTACGCGATGGTCATGGTATATATGAACGAAACTGTATGCGTTTTAATGTTTTTCTGTTCACGGTGATTGGAACAAATATGAATATTTTCGACAACTAAGGCCTCACGTGCCTTTAATATACCACTTCTTTTGACTGGTACTGTACGTCACAAGAATGTGTGCTGTTTCTATGTAATTTTCCCATACCCGTAGTTACGATTATGATTTCAATAAGCAAAATATGGGTACGCGACATTTGCGTACAGTCATGGATCGAGCCCACACTTGACATGACATGATAACAACACAATTAAATACAAACTAAACACAGCAAACATAATTATATCGCCTATACGGTGAGTGACAACAAGTTTGAACGGCAATATTTTCTCAAAAATGTCAATTCTGTGAAAAGACACTGTGGCCATACGAAAATTTACGACCATACACTAAGCTATTCTTAATCCTTATCTGTCGTCGTTCATTATGCGAAATGTGTACAATGAACTACTACTGATAAACATTACGAATATGTGACCCGCCATATCAAATCCAGTCGGAAGTCGGGATTTTTTTCTTATATATGCGAGTCGACCATAGGTCGCATCGCATATATAAGAGAATGCATGGCCTAACAATTTTTTATCATGTTTTTTAATTAAATGTTTCTTACAATTTTTAGGACATAAAATAAAAAACACCCATTACCCTGCAGGGAGCCCCACACATATATAGAAGCATATAGAAGAGTGTCGTCTGCTCATGTTTGTCTGGGGCTCTGTGTGGGTGAAATTATAAAATTGTTAAAGAATACAAGAACAAATTATTAAAATTGTAAAAAATTGTGTAGGCCAATGCATTCTCTTATATATGCGAGGCGACCTATGGTCGACTCGCATATATAAGAGAATGCATTGGCACAGGGTAAACAAAATCCCGACTTACGACTGGATTTGATATGGCGGGTCACATATAGGGTACTACATCACTAGTATTTGTGTTCTTTCTGTCAGGTGTCGTTTTGTCATATGGGTATAGTTACGATTACGGTATCGAGAAACCAAGCATGGAAGAATTCAACAGAAATTATGCGACTTTATTAAAGTGATGTGAAACACTCCGGTCGGGTGGTCAAATAGAAATGGAGAATAATCTTGCTCAAAGTAGCTATTTTTACGAATATTGAACCAAATTTACAACCCAGACTGTGATTCTTATATTATTAATTAAACGCAGTTACTTTCGATGGCGAAATATTTGCAAATTGTAAATATTTACCATTGCGCGTAGTTCAGACGAGGTTTTCTATGGAGTGGTATGGTCGATTTATTTAAGATTTTCGGCGATTTCAGTAGAATGCTACTTTCTATCAGTTGGCATAGCGCCTGGATACTGACTTATCAGTTTCACGCACCCGAACATGTCCATAATATGTCATTAAACTAGTCAATCGCGAGCTTATCAATTCGGTTGAGCTTGGGTAGATACCGACAATGATAGTAAATGACTTATGACACTGTATTCATACGGATTTAAGCTAACAAGAATAACATGTGCAAGCGACTAAACCAGAGCGGATATATACCCATAATTATATTACCACGCTGGTATTATAATCGAGGGTGTCTATGTACTTTGTGTAACATCTTACTTCTCGGGGATTTCAACGCACGAACTGCCAAGCTTCGTGACTTCTCTCCGGGAGACATAAATGATGACTCTGTTTTGGATGTTTCAGATATACCACCGCGTGCATCTCTAGATAGACAAACGAACAATTTTGGCTATAAATTAATTGATCTATGTAGACAAGCCGAGATTTTGATTGCTAATGGCAGATTAGGCTTCGGCAAAGGGATTGGTCGTCTGACATGCAAGAATGCTAGCATAGTTGATTATCTGCTATTTAATTACACGATGATGACACATATTGTAAATTTTCAAGTGAGAGACCAAAATACGCTAACCAGTGATGTCCACTGTGCTCTGTATTTTGAACTCTTAATGGGAGATGGGCCAAAAAACTATCATCATATAAATCTAGAGAACAATATAAATGTTCCCAACGTATCTCATAGCATGTCTACAAATCGTGTATTTCCCATCAATAGCTGGAGCAGTGACAAGGAAATACACTTTGTACAAAACATAGATGAATCGCGCGTAACTCAGTTTGCCGAACACCTTGAGACACTGAAAGTCAAGGCTACTATAACTGAGAACGATATAACAGATGCCAATTGCAACCTGAAACAAATTTATCGAAATGCCGCAATTTCCGCGTTGGGTACCCGGCCAAGGAAACAAATCAAACCGAAAAACAAATCGAATACGAAACCGTGGTTCTCGAAAGATTGTAATAATATCAGAAAACAATATCGCACCACACTGAAACGTTATCAGCGTAGCCGCACAGAAGCGAACAGAATAGATCTGACCAACATACGAAATGCATATAAAAATTAAATAAAAAGGTGCAGAGCAAACTATAATATGACATTGCAGGACAATATTTTAAATTTGAAACGCACGAACGCTCGCGACTACTGGAAATTAGTTGGAAAGAAGCGCGCAAATACTCAACCTGCATGTGGAATCGCCCACAATTAACCAATTTTATGATCATTTTGCAGAAACAAATTCAACAAAAGTAGATCACAGTTATGATGAATATCTCCCGTGCACATGGTATATGTCTCATCTGGACCGTGACATTGAACTCCAAGAGATCGATAACGCGCTACGCAGCTTGAAATTCGGTAAGGCCAGTGGAATAGATGAAATTAAAAATGAATACATTAAAATGGCTTCTGGAAAACTAAGGACTCATCTTCAGACATATTTTAACCTGATTCTAAAAAGCGGTATTGTACCAGACGACTGGGGAATTGGTATTATTCAGCCGATATTTAAATCAAATGATCCGAAAAAGCCAAATAACTATCGACCAATCACTCTAGTAAGTTGTATATCAAAGGTGTTCACATCTATTTTGAGCGAACGTATCCAAAGCTTCCTAGAAACCAACAAACTATTAGAAGAAAATCAAGCTGGATTTAGAAAAAATTATTCGACACTGGATCATATATTCTCATTAAATAGTCTTATTGACCTTGTTAAAGCCCGCAAGCGTAGCTTATATTGTGCTTTCATCGATTTATCGAAGGCTTTCGATCGGGTCTGGCGGGTAGGACTGTGGAGAAAAACTCTTTCATATTGGAATAGAAGGTAGGATTCTAAACGTGATAATAAATATGTATAAGAACATAAAGTCTTGTGTTGCACATAATGGTGTTATATCAGCATTATTTCCATGCGAAACGGGCGTCCGACAGGGTGGGAATCTTTCCCCTCTCCTTTTTTCCATATACACAAACGACTTAGAAATGTATTTACGCAAAAACGAAAATTGCGGTATAGTTCTAACAGACGTGCCTTGTGGTTCGAGTCTTCATTACTTGAAATTGTTCTGCCTCCTGTATGCTGACGATACCGTTCTTTTATCGTATTCTGCGGAAGGGCTACAATGCATGTTAAATGATTATGCCGAATATTGCCGTATCTGGAAATTGGAAATCAATAATGCAAAAAGTAATGTAGTTATATTTGGAAACAAAAGGAAAAAAGATGGGCATTTTATGCTGAATAGTGAGCAGATTGAAGTAACGAAAACGTATAAGTACCTTGGAACGACATTTAGTAGTAACGGCTCTTTCGTCGAAGACAACAAAATACGATGTCAACAAGCAAAGCGTGCAATGTTCAGCCTTATATCAAAGATGCGAACCATCAATCTCCCTTTAAAATGCGTTCTCGAACTCTATCAAATATCGATTGTCTCGATATTGACGTATGGAGCAGAAGTTTGGGGTTTTGGGAACAACAATATTATACAGCGATTGGAATTATGGTTCCTTAAATATATACTCAAAGCAAAACGGTCCACGCCAAATGCTATGATATACGGTGAACTTGGGATATTCCCAGTCACGATGAAAATCAAACATCAGATGTTGAATCATTGCGGTCACTTAGTGAGCGGAAGTAGAAACAAGATCGCGTATACTCTATACTGGACACTGTGTAGTAGATACAACCAAAGGGACAGATATGTTAATAACAAATCCAAATGGATCAATTATATTTACTCTTTATTAAATGAACTTGGGCTCAGTGGCACATGGGCTACACACGCTCCCAATCCCCTGAAACTATTCCGCGAGGCTACAAAACAGCAACTTCAAGATCTTTATATTCAAAGTTGGTGGCAAACATTGTATTCTTCTGACAAGTATATTACGTATCGATATATCAAAACAATCTACCGAGAAGAGGTATATTTTTCGAAATTGCATACAAACGATTCTATTTTAATTTTTAAATTCCGTACTCGAAATCATCGCTTACCAATAGAAACAGGAGACTGGATGAACTTACCCGATGATGAAAAAAACTGCAAATTGTGCGACAAAGACGCGCCAGGTAATGAACTACATACACTTCTTGAATGCGATGCCTTGAACGATTTAAGGCGAAAATATATAGCAAAATATTACTACACACACCCGAGTAACTGGAAATTAGCGCAACTATTTAACAACCCAAAAGCGAAGGTAATGCGTGGAATCTGCAAACTGATAACTCAAATAAACAAGCTGTACTATAATAAATAATATAAACACAATGAATATATATGAAATGAACCATAAATGAATACCTCTCCACCCCCCTCCCACCGTAAACATACCCCCCCCAATACAATATCCCTTTTCAGATGTGTCAACTCCCACCGATTCAAACCAGGTCGAATAGGAGCAACAAACAGTTAATAAAGTAGTGTGTCCATATAATTGTTTAACAATACGTTATTACACGTCTGAAATCGATGAACTTGTAGCGGTGCGTGCCCGTTTGGCGTATGCGTAAATTTATTGTATATACACTGGTAGTCCAAACCTCACCCCTGGCAGGTGGCATGAACTATATATTCGCTCTTTTTGTATCACATTCATAATGTTGCCATTTCATATCTATTGTTGTTTTTTGTTATTATTGGGAAGGGCAGCCAGTGTATAAATCATTTTGTACTTTTCTTGAAATACCATTGAAAAATGGTGATGAGAAATAAACGCATTTGTATTTGATTAACCATATCACACTATAGTATACAGCGTCAACGGAAAGTACGTATGGCAAACGGGTATATTTTTAATATTGTAAATACTGTGCATGTATTATAATGTATATCATTTGGATATTTATTATGTAGGTCATGTGCATAATGTATTATATTATGTTATCTTAATGCCTATGTATTATGGGTCGCTAAGAATGAAAGAATTGAATTTGGACTTGCGAGCGTTGCATGCAGTCATCGAGTCTACAACTGACTAACGTACTTAAGTACAAATTAATTATGGCAAACATGACTATATGACATTACTGTGAGTGGCAATGAGTTTGAACGGCACTATATTTTCTCACAAACAAGCTATTCATAATTCTTATTTATAGTTGTTCATTATACGAACGCTGTCAATTATTCGCATGCTGTGCCAATGCTAATGAGACAATCCAGGCAATCACAGTCTCCAGTTATTATCCGCATGACCCACGTCGAACCTGGCATCGGTGAATTACATTGCCAGATCGCTTGTGGAAAATTTTGAATCTGTGCACGACTTACCGATCAATCTCCTAGCCGTTGAAACATTCAGCGAGGCTGCTAAAGGAATCAACTTACCAGACATATCATTTTACGTGCAGACTGTTAAAGGGGCACGTTTAGTAGTTCTTCAATCTTCAAGTCATTCCTTATACTCATATACAGTACACTTTACTAGAATATTAAAGGGGTACTGCAAACCGGTGTGACTAAACACCGCCGGACCAGCCCGGACCAGCCCGGACCCCCATATGGACAATATGAGTGATTTTAAGGGCAATCTAAGTGCAGGGGTGTCATGGAAACCCACTCAGGGTAGCTATTAACCCTCAAAATGCCGGCATCGACATATATATGTGTTGAGGAACTACCCTCGACTACACTCACGAAGAACCACGAGTTATTAGAAGTACGAGGACATTAAGGGGGTCCGGGCTGTGAGTTTGTTTATTGGGGCACAATTTTGTAATTCTGGCTGAATCTGGAAAGTTTAGGGGTTAATAAACGGCACTTCCGTTTGACCTTGACCACTCTCCGTGCGTATTTGGGTTTCATTAACACACTCGCACAGATATGGATACTAAAATCACACCTGGACGCAGCAGGGGTGGTCCGGGCTGTTAGCTTCATTTCGCGGCGAACATTTTCGCCGATGCCGGCATTTTGAGGGTTAATAGCTACCATGAGTGGGTTTCCATGACACCCCTGCACTTATATTGCCCTTAAAATCACTCATATAGTCCATATGGGGGATCCGGACTGGTCCGGCCTGGTCCGGGTGGTGTTTAGTCACACCCCTACAAACTAAACCTTGCCTTTTATGGGGCCATCTCCTATTATACTCAACATATATATAATATATGTAATAAATGAATGAATTTGAGCGATGGATTAAAGAAAAATACACGCGTGTGCTCTATGAACGATGCAAACAACATGGTAATTATATTGAAAATGAGTTAATGACTCGAGCCATGGACTCATTTTCATTATAATTAGCATGCATGTTGTTTGCATAGAGCACATGAGTGTATTTTGCTACAATCCATGGTTCAAATTCATTCATTTGTTGCATATATTCTGTTGAGTATAAAAAGGAGATGGTCCCATAAATGGCCACATTTAGTGTACAGCCCCCCTTTAAACTCAACTTATAAACACGAGTTATACGTTTTGGTCCCTTAACGATATACTTAAATTAATTAAATGATAAGTACTTGGACATGCTAATAAACGGGTGTGACTAAACACCGCCCGGTCCATCCCGGACCACCCCTGCGAGGCATAGGTGTGATTTTAGTGGCAATATATGTGCGGGGGTGTCATGGAAACCCACACACTCACGGACAGGGGTCGCTGTCACACAGAAGTGTCGCTATTAACCCTCAAAATACCGCCATCGGCGAATATGTTCGCCGCGATTGAAGCTGACAGCCCGAACAGCCCCTGCATGTGGTTTTTAGGGGTGCATGCATGATTTGAGTGGACATAACCGTGTGGGGGTGTCATAGAAAGGAATCGATACACGATCGGTGGTCACAGCCGAACAGAAGTGGCGATATTAACCCATTATTTGCCAGATTCAGCCCGAATTAAAAATTTGTGCCCGTAATAACAAAACTCGCAGCCCGGATCCACGTATCGCCCTCGTATACCGCTAATAACTCCACACACTCTTAAAAATATAGCTACTATATAGTACCTATATATGTAATATCCTTGCCACTAGGTTAGTGCCTAACTTTAGGTACTCTATAGTACCTATATGACATAGCTACTATAAATTACCTAATTAGCTAGGTATTATGTAGTACCGAATTAGCTACTATATAGTAGCTATACAGCTACTATATATATAGTACCTATTAAAAGTATATACTATTTAGCACCTAAGTTAGGTATTATATAGTATACCTAAGTAGGTACTATATAGCACCCCCATAGGCACTATATAGTACCTAACTATAGTGCCATTTGGCAACAGAATCTTCCTTCCATTCCGAAGCCGGCGAAGTCGAACACAGTTCAACGCCAATGTAAATCACCAACCAAAGCCGGGCAATTAACACCCAAAATGCCGCCGTCGCCGAATAAGTTTACCGCTAACGAAGGTAAAGCCAGGACCAGCCCGGACCGCCCATGTGGCGTCTAGGGGTGATTTTAGTGGCCATAGCAGTGACTATAGAAACCCCCATTCGCACGGACGGTGGTCACGGCCGAACAGAAGTGCCGATATTAACCCATAAACTTACCAGATTCAGCCATAATTACAATATTGCGCCCGAAATAACAAGACTCGCAGCCGGACCCCGCAATGCCCTCATACAGCTCGAGAGAAATGTAACTATGCGCCGTCCGCAACGAGTTCGATAACAGATTCGAGATGATGATGCAAGTTGTGTTCTGTATTTATTCTACACCGTTGTCAGATAAATTAAATCATTACTGCCACCTTCATTGATACTATGACTATCTTTATTGTGATTTAACTCTGATGAATAACCAATACTTTTGGGGCATCACCCGAACCGGATCGTTGACGTAATGTACGTCATCTTTCTTGGCGACAACGTCAAACCGAATAGTTCCTGCTTTTATTACACGCTTGTTCCTAGAAGTACAGTGTTATTGCTGTTCCATATTCACAAATCCGTATGGAACGTACGTTCCATACACATCTCGTTGACGTAAAATGACGTACATGACGTTCGCCTCAACCATGAAACTGGAACTATTTAAATAAAAGAATCATCACACATGACAAACACGCCCTGTATGAGCCTAAATAAACATTCCAATCATGTATTTTTAATGCACGGATTCTAGGACGCGAAGCGTGTAATAAACACAGAACGACACGATGTGTAAATGGGTTTGTCGATACGGCACTCGTGCTGTTGCGGAGGTATAGAACTCGAGGCGCAATCGCCTCTCGTTCTATCCTACCGCGACATCACTCGTGCCGTATCGACAAACCCATTTACACATCGTGTCGTTCTGTGTATGTATTCCACAAGAGGTATACACTAATATGTATTCAATGACTCATATTCCATTGAATACATGTGCCGCATGTCGATGGGTGTGGAATAAAATGTATACTATGACACTTAATCTCAGCTTACTAGATATGTATACTATTATTTCATAATATACATGTTGGATCGGGTTGTATTATTTAAATGTCAAACGCTACAGTCATTATCGGGTTTAAAACTATATTCGACTCAATATATATTCGGCTGAAAACGACAGTCGTTCTCATACTCTCATCTAGTTTTCATTCGCGAAGTAACAAGGTCGACTCGCCGGCCAAAGCCTCGAATGATTACCTACATGTCGATCATAGAAATACAATGTGTTTGTTCATTCATAGCTTTTATTGATTAACATAATTAATATTTTGACATAGAAATAAGCAATATAGAATACAAAAACAAATTATTAACGATAATTAATTACAATAATAACATTACAAATTGTTAACAATTAGAATTGCTGTAATTATAGCTCCCTTTGTCTGGTAGGTATTGCAACCATGTCGCCAAACATTGGCCCCCATCGCACCCAGCGCCGTTGACTGCAGGAAGACAACCGCCGAGTATCCCTTCTTAATTGCAACAGCATATGATGCTCTCGAAAACCAGCTCATGTGCACAAATTCTCTATTTTGACAAACGAGTCCCTGGAAAGCAAAAATGCACAGTAAAACAACAATGTAGTTCTTTCAAAATATCTAATTACAGTAAATTGACAGTAAATGCCTTAGTGGCCATTGATGTGTATTGTTTGCAATGATGACAATATATTCGGCAATTTGACTGCTGAATAATGGCTGGGTGATTGGTACACTTCCTATAGTCCTAGTTGTGGCCTATGTGTTGTTTCTTGACTACAAACAAATATATGACAATTGAATCTATCTATCTAATTTGAGTAATTCAAGTAATGATAGTAATTATAAATCTGGTTACTTAAATTTTCACAGCCTATTCTACTCGAGTATGCTGTACTATAGCGTCAGTTACTTACACTTTCGGCCCAAAAAAGCCGGGTTTTCCAAGAAATGATTTTGTATCCTTGCTCAGTGTGCTCAAAGGAATCTGAAGGTAAGAAACCACTTCATATATATGATACTATCTCATAGCTTTACATTTATTATTTTGGTTTCTCCATCGATCAACTCAGGCGGTATCAAATATTGTTATATTATTTTTTATTATGCATTTGAAAACAAAATCAAGTTAGAGTGTGGGTTTAGTCGAATAACTTCAGAATGATGTACAACCTTTTTCGATAAAATACATAAGTTTAAATACAGATTTTGTACAATTATTATTGTAACGGTATGTGTATCATACGAACATTTTGGGCCAGATTTTAAGACGCTTGTTCCAACCAATCACTCCAGTGTCCCGATGTCCAGAATCCAATACGACGCCTGGGGTCAGTCTGACCTGGAGTTTCTCTGTCCATCGTGCGTATCAAGTGACACTGACAAATATTCCTTCTCGAATGCGTTGGAAAGAATAACCAATGACGACACAAAACACCGTGGTCAACTTCAAACCAGGTTGAATACAGAAATAGCACTCATCAAGACGTATTGCAATCAGTTGCCAGATCGCCGACTGCCCTCGCCAAATGGCAAATCAACATACTCTGTGTCAGTAGCCGTTCTACAGAAAACCAAGCCATCCGTTCTCAACAACTATATATGTTCCAATCGACACTGAAGTAGATATAAACTGCTTGTTTCGCGCAGCATCGATTGCCCTCTATGATACAGACGAACATCACGAGCAGCTCCGATACAGAACGTGGGTCGAAATGGCACAACATTCGGAAATGTACAACGTCGACCAATGAAAATATGCTTCGCCGTTCAGAAATGACAATAGACTTGTACTATGGTGAATACTCAGCATACATCAGAAACACCGCCAAACTTTACTTGTGGGGTGATTTGAACTACGTCCTTGCTCTGAGCTCGGTTCTTGACATCGCAATCCAGAGCTTTTTCCATCCAGGTAAGTTTTTACCATAGTGGTAGAAATAACCGTGGCAACAATTAACATAATAGTTATTGTATAACATAGTATATCAACTACACGAAATGCTTGTAATAAGGAATACTTCAAATGAATGTCAATATTATGCGCACATATAAAATTTCAACGTACAGCGTCTTAATGAATATTCTTTCTCTAGTTTTGGTGCAAACAACATATTAATGAGTTACAGAGATAGACAAGAAAATAAATGCATGCTATATAATCTTTCTTCTATAGTTTCAGATGGGTTCGGGACTTCACCACTTACCCGACTAGTGCAGGGTCGCGCTGTCACGTCAAATCAACCTGCCGTTATTCTAATGTGGACAGTAATCTGCGTCCCTAAAGACGATGTCTACAACTGTAACCACTTCGTGCCTCTGATATCTATTACGCAGCCAGTTTCCCCGCCATCATATACCATGTCGACATCACCACCACGTCAACAGTCTGCCAACACCACAACATCGACCAGCATCACCAATGTACGCCCACTGGTATAGCTACGAATTTAACGGTGATAGAGGTTTCCCTAGTGCAATCAACCAATAAAATTTGTCAGCTAATTCAAATTCATCGCCAATAAACATTTCATGCGCAACAACACCAGACAAGTTGTCCTTCGCCATCAACGCATCAAATCATCCAGTTATGATCCTTCCTGCTACTTCCTCCAGTCTTCCAGCAATACATTCACCCAACGCTTCCAACACACACAACTCGTCCATTGACTTGCCATCAGTAGTTGCGTCTCCAAATTCTACAATCAACTTCGATCCAAAATATCGTTCAACCCCAGTACCCGACGAGTCGGCTTCTGACGCGCTTACATCGTATGATTTTTAAAAGAACAAAATAAGGAACAAGGAAAAAAAAGAACAAACTACACGTTTGTAGGGAGGGGTCTCATTTTCATCATGTATATATTGTATATCAAATATTGTATGTATGTGTTGCATGTTACTCATTAGTTTGGGTCTTCGCAATAAAGCATTCATCATCATCCACTCGCCACCTCGGAGCAACACATCAACAAGTTCTGCCATTCGTTCGAACGAGATCAAGAACAAAAGTTGCTTTACGAAGCCTCTTCCTCATCCCAATATATTCATGGACACTGACGACCTAATAAATCTTCTACTGCGCGAAACACCCAAAACAACGTATTTGTTGCAGTAAACGATGCAATCAATCTTCAGAAGCCTTGGTGGGCGATTCGCCCTTGTTTCTTCGTGAATGTAGTCGACGGTAGTTCCGCAACATATATATATAGATAGAACCGCATGAGTGACTGGATTTTGACGAAATTATCGCACGAGATTTGTTGGCGGAGCGAAAAACATCGAGTGCGGTGACGCAGTCCCGCACGAGAGGTATCGCGTTCCGCCAACAAATCGAGTGCGATAATTCGTCAAAATCCAGACACTCATGTGGTTCTATTTTTATTACATATCTCCGTATTACACTAAGTTGACTCACAGTCGTACATCTCCGGTACAGAAAATGTGAATTTAATTGAGTTTTAACGGCATTTTAGGGTTAACGCAACAATCCGACAGGGAGCCCGTCTATATATATATCTTTATTTCCTCCGTTTCCGAAGATATCAAAATATATAACAATAATAGAGACTGTCGTCTCAACATTTACACACAACACATTGAATTTTTATCATATTTTACATAATTATACAACATGACAAGTATCCATAAACATTCAGCATACAATCATTATAGTAACATAAATATGCAAGATATCGATAAAGGCATAGGTAGCATGAAATTCAATTGACCTTTGCGGCTGACATTATTTAATTTTTGTTGTTGTTGTTGTTGTGGCTGATATTACGATATATTCCTCTCATGTCAGCGCTGCTCATATTGTATATGCCATGTATATTTGCGAAAGTTTTATACTGGTGACGCGTATACACTTACACTTAAACATTCTCAGCTGCTGTTCGGTCAACATATAATTTCCACAGATAAGCACATTTCCTCACAAAAAAGTCGATTAGATAAATTTCAACTTCTGCGGATTCATGTACGAGATCATTACATCTAGATAGAAATATGCGTGTTTTAGATTCAGTATCGAGTGAGTCAAATTTTAGATAAACGTCCACGTGAAATTCATTTAGTAGTTCATATTCGATAAGATCCCTATCACGATGTAACGAGGAGCATTCCACTAATGCATGGGACACTATATCTGTGTATTTTAATCGACAGAGTGAGCAATTTGCTTCTTCGGTTTGTAATATAGACAACAGTCGCGCAACAATTAAATATGACTCTTTGTTTTTGGGGAATTTTCGACAATTTTGCCATAATTGGGACATATGACGACTGGAATGTATGTCATGGAACCGAATAAGTCTATTATCGCTTAATATGTTTTGTGTCCATTCTGCATCGTTTATTTCCGACCAACGTTGTCTGACTTTTCGCTTCCATGTTGTCGGATTTAAAAAGGATCTATGACGAATAAACGCTTCCAGTTCCCCTGTCAACTTATATTTGTCAAAGATAAAAATGATATCGGCCATGAAATTCCCTGAAAATTTAACGAGGCCCGTCAGATATTGATGTAATCTCGTGAAAAATAATTGTTTACCGGTTTTGTTGGATTTTAAGTTGCACAAGGAACCAAAAAATGACATTTTACGTTTTTCAATTATTGCATTTATTGGCGACATACCGACCAAACCGCATGCTATATTTGTTGATGTTCGTCTATGTAAACCCTGGTAATATTTTATGCAGAATCGATGAGTTTTCTCAAGTCGATCAACACAATTTCTATTGAGATCCCATAGTAATTCAGAACCATAAAGACCTTTAGATAAGACTACTGATGAATATAACATCGTGCAACTCTGTGGCGTTATTCCACCGGGATAAACTCCTGCGTTTGCTAGCATCATGAGTGCACTTCTTAGTTTGTCACAAATGCGTTCAACGAAAGCAGTATTGAAATCATATTTGTCGATGGGTATGCCAAGATGAGTAGTTTCTGTGCATTCTTCCACCCGATTGGCACACAAAGTCCAATTTTTTGCTCGATTAGAAAATTCATTTTTGGATTCGTTTAAAACCAGAACCGAACATTTATTGGAGTTATATCTGTACCGCCATTTGTTACTGTATTTTTCACAAATATTACATAATTCCGACAACCCCGTACTACTCAATGAGAGCAATACCATGTCATCTGCGTGTGTAGGACAAGTACAGTTGACGCCGAGTATAGTAAGACCATATGGTGACTCTGATAACAATTTTATCAATTCGTCTACGTATATCATGTAGTACAGAGGCGAGAAAATGCTTCCCTGTCTGGCGCCCTGTTGTACATCGAACCAACGCGAATATGTTTCATCATACCGGATACAACATTGAACAGTTTTGAGTAGTTGGTTTATCAGTTTAAATGTATGTCCTTGCATTCCACGTTTATGTAGTTTGTATAATAGACCATCAATCCAGACAGTGTCAAATGCTTTCCAAACGTCTAGAAAGAAGCAGTATAATTTCTGATTGCAATCGGAAGTGTAAGAAATGCATTCCCTCAAAAGGTATGATGTCATTGTTGCGCTTACACTTTTTTGGAAACCATGTTGTAACGGGTGTACTGAAAGAATGTTCGGTGCATATGATTCCAGTCGAGATTGCATAACTTTCTCAAATAATTTATACAATACAGGCATTAGAGTAATTGCTCGATAGCTGTCAAATTCTGTTCTGGGCTTTGATCCTCCTTTGTACAGTGTTACGATTATTCCGCGTTTCATTTGATTGGGAACATTTTGTGTCATAAAGATTGACGTGAGTAGTTCAGCGATAGTTTTCGTTAGTAGAGGGCTTCCATGAATTAAATGTTCGTTTGTAATATTATCCCACCCGGCCGCTTTGTTTCGACTGAGAGAACGATAAATTGGTACAAGTTCCTTTCCGGTTACAGGGAACAGAATGCGACGGTCAATTTCGCTCGTTTGTCTACATGACTGTTCAGAAGTCTCGCGCGATACAAATGAAGTGATTTTATCAAAATGTTCAGAATTGAACTCATAGTGGTACAGGGGCGAGTATAGCTTTTCGAAATAAGTTGCCCAACCTTCTGAAACTTCCTCTTCTGTGCGTAGTGTTTTTCCTTCATGACAGTAGATCGGATTTCGATCCAAATGTGTACGCCGGCGTTTGTTACGTAAAATACGAAATAAATAGTCCCTGTCAACTTGCGCCCGTTCATCAATCTCATCATTTAAATCTGTCATGTGTTTTTCTGCTGCTTTCCTATATTCTCTACGGAATTCGCGTTTGGCTAATTTATATAAATTATAGGCATCTGATTTAGAATCTGCTCTTGGGCGCCCTTTATATATCCAGTTATTTCGCAAGATTCCCATATTTGCATGCAATTGTTTCAGTTTTTCGTTCCAAAAGGGCTTCAGATTTTTTTCTAAATTTCTTTTTTGGTAGCGCTTTATCCGTTGCAGTGGATATAGCATGCATAATAGTATCGTATAGTTCTGAAGAATTTAGTTTTCTAGAGGATATAGCGATCGACCTTAATTCTGCATCTAAAGAATTGTGATATATTTCAATTAAGTTTGTCTGACGTGATACACGCTTCCAATCTATCATTGATACGGGTTGATGACTGTTTAGCGATTTAGCTTTGGCGTGCACAGGAACGTTAATACCCACGGAAATCGGTTTGTGATTTGATACATCAATAGAATCATCATCGAGAACATTCACAGTTTTGACACATGTTTTTAGTGTCTCCGGTACAAGAATGTGATCTATGATTGAACCTTGTATCATATGATTAATAGTTCCAAATGGAACACAAGTTACGGGCGGGGTATTTCCGCACATTTGAACATTTGTAGACAATAGGTTTAATTGCTTGACAAATTTTGTGAACGCCATATTGCGGTCAGCACTGACATTTAATCGAGCATTAAAGTCGCCCATTACTATTATATTGCCATGTGCTTTATAAATATTACATACATCGTATAACATTTGAATACATTCTCCATAGAATTCTGGTGTGTAATTCGTCGATGGAAGATATACTTGAAATATATAAATAAAGGTATTTTGGTATAAATGTATCTGAATGCCTATTATACGATCACTGTTGATAGGCAAGGGGCACACACAGTGGGAGATCCTTTTGTTCCACAAAAGAGCTACTCCACCCGATGGTCTCCCTCTTTTATTAGGCAGTTTTGGTGTTCTCTGACGATAATCACATGCCGCGTGGTATTCATAAGATTTGTCAAGTGATTCGATAAAGTCAACATTGTGTGCAGACAACCAATGTTCGCTAACACCAATTATGTCATACAAGCCCGTGCCGAGCATCTTACTGAGATATGAACCTGATGACATAATACCAGTAGCGTTCCAAGTCAACAGATTAAGAGTGGAACTATCCATTCTGTAAGCCGCTTTGTGACCTGAAAATACACAATTGCTCAACAAACACACAACTAAAAGAAGTAGAGCATTGCAGTAATGAATGCCCATATCAACGGTACTATTTTAGTACTGAATATAGATGTATATTGGGGTTAAATGTCGCTCTTATGAACCCACAATCTGCATATTCAAAAATATAACCCAATCAGCGCGCTGCGATTTCAGCAAGTGGGTTGTCGCCCATGCGTTGAAAAGTTAAAAAAGTAAAAATAGTAACGGCGAGAGCCAGTCTAACACAACACTGAATGAAATAGTTCCGTCGATTGATTGCACTAGTGCGATTCTGAGAATTATCACACGCCTGGAACGTCGTGCGATCATGCGAATACATAGATATGTAATAAAAGGAGTTATTAGCTGTATGAGGGCATTACGGGGGTCCGGGCTGCGAGTCTTGTTATTGTGGGCGCAATAGTGTAATTCTGGCTGAATCTGGCAAGTTTAGGGGTTAATATCGGCACTTCTGTTCGGCCGTGACCACCGTCCGTGCGAATGTGGGTTTCTATGACACACAGTCACTGCTATGGCCACTAAAATCACCCCTAGACGCCACAGGGGCGGTCCGGGCTTTTAGCTTCGTTAGCGGTAAACTTATTTGGCGACGGCGGCATTTTGGGGGTTAATTGCCCGGCTTTGGTTTGTGATTTACCCTTGTTTCGTCGTGAGTGTAGTCGACGGTAGTTCCGCAACATATAGGTAAGGAGTTATTAGCTGTATGCGGGCATTACGGGGGTCCGGGCTGCGAGTCTTGTTATTGTGGGCACAATATTGTAATTCTGGCTGAATCTGGCAAGTTTAGGGGTTAATATCCGAACTTCTGTTTGGCCGTGACCATCGTCCGTGCGTATGTGGGTTTCCATGACACCCACGCACAGATATGGCCACTAAAATCACCACTATAGACGCAACAGGGCCGGTCCGGGCTGGTCCGGGTTGTTAGCTTCGTTATTCGTAAACATATTCGGCGACGGCGGCATGTTGGGGGTTAATTGCCAGGCTTTGGTTGGTGATTCGCCCTTGTTTCTTCGTGAGTGTAGTCGACAGGGTGTTTCACAACATATGTAAGGAGTTATTAGCTGTACGACGGTGATATGGGGGTCCGGACTGCGAGTTTTGTTATTGTGGGCACAAATTTGTAATTCTGGCTGAATGTGGCAAATTATGGGTTAATATCGCCACTTCTGTTCGGCCGTGACCACCGTGCGTGTATCGATGGCTTTCTATGACACCCCGCATGGTTATGTCCACTCAAATCACCCATATAGACACCACCGGGGCTGTCCGGGCTGTTAGTGTCATTCGCGGCGAACATATTCGCCGATGGCGGCATTTTGATGTATAATAGCGACACTTCTGTGTATCAGCGACCCCTGTCCGTGCGTGTGGGTTTCCATGACACCCCCGCACATGTATTGCCAATAAAATCACCCCTATACCCACATGGGTGGTCCGGGCTGGTCCGGGCGGTGTTTAGTCACACCGCTAATAAACAAGCACGGAATCGGTGTGTATCAGTTCCTGGCATCACTCGCGTCAACATATCTGACGATGGTCGTCCTCGGAGGACACATTCCGTTGCTATCCGTGGAAATCTACGAGATCTTGGACTTGGTGACAATCACACACGTGTGTTTCACAACATATCTGCAACATGATCACCAACATCAACAAGGACCATGTTCTCCGATGTATAACATAAAAGACAAAACTATTCTCTTGTGTGTTAGAATGGTATAGTCCATCTAATTGATAATATATATTCTGATAACGGTCTGCATCTGAAAAGAAACTATACCCATCTTGTTACACTATATTACATATAGATAATGCATGAGTTGACTATGCCAAAATAGTGGTCGTCGAGGAGGAATAGGTCACGACCCGCATGCAGGGAGAGGACTATTCCTCCTCGATGACAGCTATTTTGGGATTGTCAACGACAATGTATATTATTAAGTATATTATATCGAACATTGGTGTCAATTTGTAAGATCGTGAAAATTCAACAATAGGTCTGATGATATACCGATATTGTGATGGTTACAGTTATGCCCTGTGCCAATGAATTATCTTATATATGCGAGTCGACCATAGGTCGCCTCGCATATATAAGAGAATGCATTGGCCTAAAAAAAATCTTTTTTTAACACTTTTTACCATTTTTTCTTACATTCTTTAACAATTTTATAATTTTTAATGTGTTAAGCCAATGCATTCTCTTATATATGCGAGGCGACCTATGGCCGACTCGCATATATAAGAGAATGCATTGGCACAGGGCCGTTCTGTTGGGTAAAGGGTTATTCATATTTGGAAAGACACATCGTACACGGTATAGCTTCGGATTGGTCGTGATCTTCGTGCGGCAATCCGATTGCGCGAAATGAGTGTTACTATAAATAAAAAAAATTAGAAATATTAGACGAGTAGGAATCCTACTGGATTACCATCGTAAAATAATATAGCAGTGTGCAGCCAATCAGAACGCGAGAAAGTCACGTGATATATACTATCTGTAATTAGACCTCATGTAAATATGAGCTCTCCCATGATGAGGCCATATAGATATAAGTGCTGAGTGCTGACCGGCGGTGGATTATGTGGTCACATCACGGGCGTTCCGATATGATATTTTTGGGGGTGGGTGCTCAACTCAATGCACAACTTCCAAACACACATCACCCCTCACAGACCAACATTTCCAACTCATGGAAAGGGAGGGGGTGAGACATGTTCCCAAATCGCCTGTGACTGAGTCACGTACCTTTATACCCGCTACATAAGTTCATTCCACGCTTTGGATTGGACGAGGTGAAGACTTCACGTTCAGGCCACGTCGCGTGTTTTTGGACTTCCATGTCGCATCGGAAAGGCTTGCATCGTGGTTTTCTTTCATCAGCTGCCGACAACACCTCTCATCAGAACGTAAACGAATGCATTGTCTTATTTTGTCTAATTAAAGGTACTCAATCCGATTCGATGGTCCCCATATAATCAGATTCCAACAACAATAGAATTTTTAGAAATGCCGCTTCAGTAATCAGAATCGATTAATTGCCCAAAAATAATGCTAACCACTGTAAACTATAGCATAACATTGCCCGAAACGTGTTATTTATCAACATGTTGTTCGACGAACTTTGGCCTTATTATCAACACAAAGCCTCTTGATTTTAGAGTTATCCATCTTCATCCGAAATTTGGTCCGAGAGCGTCGGCTCGTGACTTTTTACTGGGCCACTAATAAGTCTCGATGGTGAAAAATATAGATTTAAAAATCGATATCTAATAACTATGAGCTTTGATAGGTGGGTTCATCGACTCGAACCAAATATTGTTTACCCCCGAAACCAAATAAATAGTAATTGAGGGGCGCTTAATCGGATTATGCATCTTTAAGTATTCTAGCGTTTTAGTGAATCCACCAGTTTGAAGATGTGGTTTTATTTCCAAGATTCGTTCTAAAAACATCATGTATTTCTCGGATGTAAGTCGCTCTGACTTTTGTCCGGCTTTGAAATACATATATATTTATATGTTCGATTGCTAATCATGGTCATAGCGCATATGCCAAAGCTGGGTGTCCAGTAGATTTTTTAAATCACTGACATTCCCTGCGTCCACGACAAACTGTGATAGTCTGTTCCATATGTTGAGCACTCTCTGGTTAAAATAGTGGAGCCTCACATCCTATATCAGCATTTGTTTATTTGAAATGTGTATGTGTGTCCTCAGTGCGCTCATCATTTGGGGTCTGGAAAGTGTATTCATGTCTATGTTGTATGCTCCATGCGATATCTTGTACGTTTCGATCAGGTCCCCTCTTAGCCGGCAATACTTCATAGACATCAATCCTAGTTCCACTTTCTTTCTCTGTAAGATAGGCTGCGAGGGTTTGGAACCAGTCGGGTGGCTCTCCTTTGAATGTTCTCATTTGCCTCAATCAAGTTATTGTGTGGACCACATTACGACAGCTAAAAAGGAATAGCATACTATGCACACCCTTTATTGTAGTAATAGCGAGGTATCATGTACCATTACTGTAGATTCTGGCGTTGATTTGCGTTTTCAGTGCTCATTTTAATTGCTAATTAATTCGAAACTAAACGTGTAATCATCTGACCAGAACGGTTTGTTATGTCATGCCAATAAGAAGGTAATAAGGCTTCTGTTATGATGCGACTCATGTTTGATGTTATGTTTGATTTATAGACCGTGGGTGGATTAATGGGCGCGTTTGGAATGTTGTGGGTTTGTGGTTAATTGAATAAAACTGTTTATAAGCAAAACCACAACCCACCCTTGTCATACGTGAATTATATGTCAGATTTTATGATATTCATGTCGTTGTGCAATAACTAATTACTAGCAGTTTGACAAATAAGAAAGGTGTGGTGGCCATGGTGCAGCAAACATTATGCTATGCAATATCGTTAAGTGGTTATTAAACGACGAAACTGTGTTTCATATTTAGCAACGCACAACTAAAACTAGATTTAAATAACAGATACTGTATACCACTAATAAAATCAGAAGAGAACAGAGTCTGGTTGACACCGTGCACATGCTCATCTTCCGCTTCTGCGCGAATTGTTCTGAATATGGGCCTTTTTAAACTACGGCGCACATTCCATTGTTCAAACTTCTAGGAAAAGCAATACCACGTTAACTATAAACTCCACGAACTTGTAAGCGCGTATGAATATATATACTACGATATTGACTGTATGGGGCATCGAAAATAAAATTGTTATAGGCCCACCATGAACGGCAGTGATTATTTGTACGCATGTTTGTAGTACTGTAATTCGAGTCGATGTGTTACATACTCTCGGTACAGTTAGCGATAACACCGATCACCAGAAAACTACAGCTCAGGTTCGGTGTAATTTTAAGCCGAAACACCGACGAATTAAGCTGTTTGAGAACACATCTTGCTACTCGTTTGTGTGAAATTAGTATGTTTGTCGTTGGACTATTCAAATTCCGCACCCGTTTCCGGGAAATTTGGCACACACATAGAGCTTGTAGTACCACCGATACGACGAAAGCAACATTCGGTCATTATTTTGCGGGTGTTTGCGAGAAAATACCATTGTTCTACTCACCGTTCTAAGTTTTTTCTGTTTCCCCCGCCTCGGGTTAGAGATGTACTACGAAAACGCGTACAAATAATTACTTCACTTCATCCACAGTGGGGCCATATGGGCACGATGAACCAATTGTAGGGTTTTTCTCGGTATGCTGCAAGTAACTTCACGTTTTCTATCACGCGTTTATTATATCTACTATATAGGCCACACAATTTGCTATGTTTGTAATTTGGTATTAAAATAAAACGAAAAGGACGCAAAACCTAATTATTTTCAACACATGAGTCGGTTCCTTTTAGCAAAAAAAAAACGAACTCATTGACCACACAAGTGTCACATTACCACACGGATGGGGGAATATGGCCACCTGACCAGGGTAAAAATGTGCAGGAAGATATACCGTGTTTTTGCATCAGGCATTTTCGGGTACCCACCACCCCCAAACCTGCAAAAACATTTAATTTTTACTCCCAATTGTTTGACACCCACCCCCCAAATATCACTAATGTCGGTCTAAATCCGCATAAAAACCCTACTGATATTACTCTTATGGCTGGTAAATTATCACCTTTAGTTCAAATGACAGTTTAACCTGTCAGAAGCTGTTTTAATTTAAAAAAAATGGTTAATACAGGTAAATATGAAGGTTTTTTTCAAAGACTGGCTGATAGGCAATATTATTGTCTACCACATACATGTACATGCAATGGATTTTCCAGGTCAGTGTGTGATGGGAGTATGCTATATGTCTTCCTGTGTGATCAAATTCCATACTGCTAAATAGAAATTCTAATGCATCCATATAGTGGACAAATACAGTAACCCAACATAAGCTGATAGGTGCACATAAACACTATATAAGGTATCAAATTTTACAAAAACAAATGATACATATCCCCTGAATATCCAATGAGATATCATTTTCCCTGCTAGCTATTACATGAAACGAACATGTGTTTTGGCTATTTGGCTCTAACAGATTTTAAAGAAACGGGCGTCGTTGGCGGTGGGTATGCTCTTAAAATATTTACCTCCGTCAAAAGCCGCCTTAAACAGAAGGAATATTAAGATATAGACAGACTTTGTTCTTGTGCCAATCAGCAATATGGCATAAACAGTATGTTATTGTCAATTTCCCCCCTTTGTTATGTAAACAAAAGCAAAAAACGTTACGGTACCTTTTGTTTAGATCCGGATATGGTAAACATAAAGAGCGTTATTTGTTACTGTTTTCCTGATATGGAAATAATAAAGAGCGTTTATATCATTTTTGTGAGATTAATCAACATAATTGCGCTGTGTTATGTAAACACACGCACAACTTCTATAACACGGGCAGGCTCTTGTTTGCGTACACCATCGTACGTCTTGACGCCAATATACTGTTTACGCACTGATTTTGATTGACATATGAGCTGAACTATGTATATTTTGGTCTTCCTTCTGTTGATGGTGATTTGAACAAATATAAATATTTCTGCAGCTCAAAACATCTCCGGACAGTGAACTCAATCTTGACTTTCGAGTCATTGTTGACATTATGTAGATATATACATGACACATCAGTTGTTAAGCTTAAATTGAACTAGAGTTGACATACTTAAAACATAATACATATCTAGAGAGGATTATTTAATAAATTGCTGATATCTGCAAACCTAGGTCATTGTGCAGGATACACACAATTCCATCACTTCCAACTATTTCCTGATTAGTCGGTCCACCTAAATAATAATACGTTTATTCTCTTATCAAATAGATATTGAGATACAATTAGAAGATATATACAAAAGATTGAGAATGTTGCAGCATATGTACAATATATTAACGAACTTCCCTCATCGTCATCATTATCAGCATCATGGCAGTCGTCATCAGCAGCACCGTCTTCGTTGTCATCACGTTAACGTCTTCGTCTACTCGTCGTCACAATCGCCAGTACCATTTTCATCGTTATATTCAACAACAACAACCACAACAACAAAATGCATATTAGTCAATATCATTTAACTTAAGATTTATCAGTCGGATGAATGAACATAGTCTGCGCAGACAAGCCACATCTTCCAAATTCAGAATGTCATCTAAAATATCAATAGTTGCATGTTCTATGCTGGTATATTTGCTAGGCAAGAGGCGATGTCTGGCCTCACATAAACATTCACATTCTAATAAGTAGTGCAGTTCGTCTCCAATATGTCTTTTAGTGCACAGCGGACATAGTCTATGGAATATGTTGGTGTCATTCCATCGACCTTTCTCTATTGGCAAGCGATGGTTACAAGTACGGAATTGACAAAGAGTTATTACGTTCCTAGTATCCAAATGGTCAAAATATTTTTCGAAATGTATATCATGTTTGAATATTTTATAAGTACTGCATCGACTAGAGTTTTCAGTGTTAGATAACCAGATGCCACGGAATTGACTATTCAGACTACATTTAAAATAAAGTGCCATTTATTCTGGGCATGTAATATATGCCACACTTAACAAACGAATCTGCCCAGCTTTTGTTAGAATATCTTTAACTTTCTCTATCCATTTGAACTTTACGGGCATAGCTTCACAAACCTTGAGGGCCAATTGATACAAAATCTTACAAAATCGACCTTGTTTCATATTCATAACTTTCATCCAGTATTTCACAATACGTAGGTTGACTGTGTACTCTATTGGCAATCTGCCGCTCTCACCATATAAAATATAATTTGGGGTAGATGATTTAAGGTGGAGAACATGTTTCAGAAATTTTCTATGGATATTTTCAAAAATCTCATTATTTCCTGACCCCCATACTTCACAACAGTACAGCATAATCGGTAAAACTTGTGCATCAAACAACTCGAACATGTTTTTAACTGATAAACAGTGGATTCTCGACTTAGAAATGATAGAATACATTGATTTAGTTGCTTTGCTTGCCAGAGTCTTCTTTGCAGTACTGTATGAACCTGATTTAGTATGTATAATACCAAGATAGTTAAAATTCTTTACTACTTCAATTTCTTTACCGTTATATAAAAATGTTCTATTCTTTGGCAAGCTTTTTTTGGATATCAACAGTATTTTCGTTTTCTCAATATTGACATGCAATTTCCATTTCTTACAATACTTGTGAAAACTGTTCAGTGCCTTCTGCAATTTTAATGGCGTTTCAGCCATGAGAACGGTGTCATCTGCGTATAAGATAATGAATAATTTGACGTACATCTTCAAGTGAGTATCAATATCTCTTGACATTTTAATTAGTCCTTCACCATCTTCTGACTTAAGAAAATCTTCCAGATCGTTCAGATAAAGCGAGAATAACAGGTGTGATAGGTTTCCACCTTGTCTTACCCCCAGATAAGCAAGGGAAACAATCGGATATTTGATCGCCCAATCTAACTTTCGACTTAATGTTAGTGTACATATTTTTTATAATTGTGAGCAATTTACCATTTATGTTAATATTCGAAAGTGCTTGTCTCCATACCTTGTCGAATGCTTTCTCGAAGTCTATAAAAGCGCAATACAAATTCCTATTGAATGCCTTTGTGATTTCCGATAATAAGTGTAAAACAAATATGATATCAGTTGTGGAGTAGCCTTTTCTGAAACCTGCCTGGTTCTCGCGCATAACTTCATTTTCTTCAATATAAGTATATAATCTATTTGATAAAATAGTTTCCCTAAGCAGCTCAAAAGGGTAATGGGTCTATAATTCTTGGGATTTCCCTTATCACCTTTATTCTTATAAAGAGGGATGATAGTTCCGATACCCCATATCTCTGGGACACAACCTGATTCAAAAACTAAATTAAATGTATTACAATAAATGTCTATGAACATTATCTAGCATTATTCCATATAACTTGTGTTTTAGTCTATTGGAGAATCTTCTTTTATACTAAATGCCAGACTTGGATTCTTTTGGTGTTGTGAGATCAACAGATCATCTGAGTTGATAGACAAGCAAATAATTCTTTGATTAGCTTGATGCACGGATGAACATTATTTTTTAGCCATTCATAGTCACATTAATGTTTGAGACAGCTGTTTGCTCTTTTTCCATGCACACAATGATCTTGGCTTAAAGGTCTTAGTTACACGAGGACAAGTTTATTTATTTCAGTTTTACATTTCTCGAAGCTTCTTTTGAAGTGTCGGGAAGGAAGTTTTTCACCTCACCGTCCCATATGCAACATGTCAGCTTAATGTCACCCCACTAAGGTCCATATAAGGTCCCAGTAACATAAATAAGGTGTTTTGCAGTTATAATATGGTTTAAACTGTTACAAATGTCAAATATGTGAACAAAAGGTCTTTAGTAAACAATTTGCATGAGGTTGTAAAAAACGCGTTGTTTAGCCTCTCGGAAAGGCATACCTTCCTGCAAATTTTGTATTACCCCCCCCCCCCCCCCCCACCTGACTCCAAAAAACTGCCAAAGGTTGTTTCATGAAAATTGTCAATCTAGGTATGAGAATGCGATAAAAGTGATGACCTTTAATATTTTAAAATTTAATTCGCCGTGCATGTTGTGTGCGATATGCGCGATTGTGCTTATGGGGTAAATATTACCCCGCTTAATTTATTCTATGTATACTCGTAATTTACATAACAAAAAGGATCGAACTTTTGAACTTCAAGCTATCAATGCTCGTATGCAAACGAACTTTATCCGCACTCAGACCATTCACACTAGATATAATGCCATGACATGCACTGAGCCAACTCCACTCAGGACCGGGAACCCACACGTCTTCTCTTGACCATTTATGTCTAACATGCGTCTGGGCTTTAAGTTCAAACGCACGTTTTGCGAAAATTTCTGGTATTTCAAAATGGATTTTCTCAAAATCTAACCGGAATTTCTTTTTGAAATTTAGTACAAGCGGTTATGGTGACACAGTATTTAACAACCATTAACCCGTTGAATGATAACGTTATTTACTTTAATGTTATGGCATGATACATATTTAAAATTTCACTGTTTTCAGGCACCAAGATGTTCTGTAAAATAATGTTTTTTCAAAAGTGCAGTTCATATATCCATGATATCATAACTAAAGATCACGAGAGGTGACTTATTTATTCTTGATTCGTAACATTCAATGATTATTTTCAATAGAAAGGCAAATACCCATAAATAATTTTCTATATTGAGAATGTTCATGTCATGACCGCTTAATCAATGCAATTACATTCACTGAGTCAACTCCGTTCAGGGCCGGGAACATATACGTCATAATTTGCTTGACAATGGCGGCAAGATATAGCGCTTGGCAATTTGATTATTAGTTTTAGTTCTCTATTTTTCTCAAGACATCAGAAAGCTAAGAGACTAATGAGCTATCTCAACAACTCATCGCATACACAGCAAAAACTGAACATATTTGTGTTTAAAGGCTCACTTAATGTTCGAATCCCCAGATCACATCATATGCAACATATTCTATATTATATACCATTTGAAAGACGAAGCTCCAAAACATTATATTATCTATTTATCCGGTCGAATAAACTGTGCACATATTGTTTTTGTCGGGGTACCGACGTGTGTTCTGAGTGGGTATGTGTTTAATTTTTTATCTCGATTGTACTGCCAGTCTATTGTTCTTGATGTAAGGGGAATAGCTCTTTATCTTATACCGGTTTGATGTTATACTGTGTATTAAATTTTAGCTATATCTTACATATTCTATATTATACTCCAAGAAAGGACTATGCGCAACATGACCTTTCACCTCACGACGTTGCTGTCTTGGCGACGTATCAACAAAAATTATCTCCTCGAAATTGGGTCACATCTACTTTAGCATTTCGGATGGTTTAAACGAATAAATTAATGCATACAAGTGGAATAAAATAGTAATGTAGCTACATATTCGATGAAACATGATTAAATGTCCCTAATAGGACTAAATTTTAGCTTTCACTATTCTGTTCCCGTCATTTTAGACAGCTTGCACCGCACACAATTTGCTACATTTACGATGTACACTATTCTCAGAACTTGCACGGTTATTTTCAATCTAGCGAATTCTGAACTATAACAATTTGAATGTCTTTGCTTTTTGTTTGGGAACATTGATATTTTATTGAAAACATTTCACAGTTCCGATTTCTGTACATGGATTCATATTAAATCAGGACTTACATCTTGTTTATTGCTGACAAATCAACCCACCCCAATGTTCCATAAATTCGTGACCTCATCACATGTACTGTAACTGCGTATTCATGCGTAACGGGAATTTCTCTTCGAAATGACCAAAATGTAGGCTGTTTTTGTCAGAAAACTGTCATAAATTTGGCTTAAATTTGACCAAAAATGATAGTGTCAGTTGGCATAAGATAAATACAACAATAGCATAGTGTGTTTTGAGATGTGTTTTATCTCAACTCGTTAGAAGTATGATTTTTATACTTCTAACTCATTGAGATAAAACACATCTCAAAACACACTATGCTATTATCGTATATATATCTTAGTTTTGAATTTTGATGCATTTGGGATAAATAAAGGGTGTGTCTTGGCGTGAATATGAGATTCCCTATCATTTGGTGCATGGACTCTCCTGGGCTATAGCTATACCGTATCCGAGTGGAATATAAATATGTTTTGGTTTTATTTCATGCCAACAATAGTCAATAACATTGACTCTGTATAGAAATAATCGATATTCAGACATTAAGTTGGTCTTTTAATGAGAGTTTAGACATTACAATTTCACAACCTCGAAAATGGTGACAGAAATCACTAATATATCATCTCAACAGCCAATTTTATATCGGTTCGGTGTTCACGGTGAGCTAGCAAAAATTGCCAGATATATAGAGCATCTCCAACGAACTCGTTATATTGGCATGTAAGATTTTGAAACTCGTTTCATAAAATCTTGTATCCCAACATAACGAGGTGAAGATCTTGTATATCACATGAAAACAAAAAAGAAGAGCTTTATGCCTTTTTAACAAATCAAAATCGTTAAAAGAAGATGCAAAATGCATACATTTACAGCTTTGGCTGAGACGCTTCACAACCGTATGCGACAGTATTGCGCGCCCTGGAGCTTGCGACGGAAAACATCACCCAATTTGCCTCTTTGTATATGTGTCTATTTTCGTTAGAGCAACGAAGTTGGACAGGAATATAACTTTAATAAACAAAGCAATAATTTTGCATTGTCTGGTGTTGGTGTCATGCACGGCTTTTCGAAATAGTATTAATCCGCCTGAATCGACGTAAAGACGCGCGGTCATTTTGTTGGCGCGATGCCAAGTGATATGTAACTGGTGAGAGATAAAGATATATTTAATGGCTTTTTAAATTATATAATAGGGGTTTCATGTGATATATATATATAGTTAATTCGCTAGCGTTTTTAGAGATATTCATATATGTGAATAAGACGACGAAAACTCACTTCGATGTGAGACATCTTACTGCCATGTTTGAGCAAATTGTGACGTGGGTTTTCTGTCTGTCCATTGTCTCTTATACGATACTGGTATGCTAGTGGTATAGTTCATGTGTCGGTATGTTGTTTCTGTGTGAAGTTGTATAATTTTCCCAGTAAACATATGCAGCCATGTCCCCCATAAATAAAACTCAAGGCGACGAACTATGATGGCATATCGGCTGATGTGACCAAATAACCCATGCATCAAAGCAAACCCGAGAAACTATTCATATTTCTATTCCCCGGAGTAATAATTTGTTATTACGATCATTCCTGGTGTCAGTGATAGTCAATATTCACACCGATATGCGCCCGAATGGAGAATTAATGTGATACCATGTGTTGTCCCCATTTTTTCGTACGCAGGATTCCGGTGCATCTCGAGCCATGCACCGGATTCCGACTCCGTGAGGGAATCCCGCTTCCAGCGGAATATTACCATTAATTTAGCTTTATTGTCCAGCCTGTTCTCGTGAAAATAAGCACAATATGGGCTTATTTTATAATTGAGCGAAATAAGTTCATATTGGCATTATTGGAAAACCCAAAATACGCTCTATATGGGCCTAAATTGTTGCCAATATTTCAAGGACCCCACACCATACCACCCAAAGGCACAGCCGTGGGGAGGCATAGTATGCGGCATCTCTTTGATCTCATCAAGTAACTAGTCGACCCTCCATAATCTTGACAAATTTACAGAGTCTCCTAGCTATCGATGGTTTTCTCGTGGAGAACAAGATTCTTAGTTTCATTGTACTTGGGTAATTCCAATATGACTTGTGCAACAGCATTTTCGCTCTGTTGATAATGATTGACAGTAAAAAATATAGTGAATTTCGTCACCGATTTGGCCGTTGTTAAATAGTGTGCATATTCGATCATCACGGGGTGTACTATATGCCACCTACCCTTTCCTATTGGTAATGAGTGGTTGCTTGTTTTGAATCGAGCTAGGGTAAATTTTATGTCATCACGAAACTCGGAGATGTAATATTCCTGACCAAATTCCGGTTTTAATATCCTGTATATTTCTCCTCGACTGGAGCGTTTACACGATTCATGCCATTGTTGAATATATTGATCAGTCAGTTTCTGTTTCACCAGCGATATGGTTATATTTAAATCTATAGCGGGATTCTGTCCGATCCACATATAATGATAACCCACAATCATTTAAAATGCTCTTCACTTTTCTCAGCCAAGGTGTGTACAATCCATCAGTTTCGGATATCATGAGGCAGTTTGATACAGTTTTGGGGCGAGAGAATTAACTGATCCGTTCAAAAGCTTGATCCAATAGCTAATTATCCTCACCTTAATGGTGACATCGATGGGGTATGGTCCCAATTCACCGTATGCCATGAAGCTGGGAGTGGTGGATCTCAAGTGTAGCAACATTTTACAAAATTTCAAATGCATCCTTTCTTGTCTCCCACTCCCCATATTTCTGAACCATAAATCAGAATGGGTAAAACCAGTGTCAAATAATCGCAGATGCGCATTGATCGATAGTTTGTGTACACGTCCGATTCTGAAGACTTCATACATTGAACGAGTAGCCTTTGTAACTGCAGCGCGTTTAGCTTCTGTAAATGACCCATTTCTGGAAAGAGGTATACCCAAATAGTTGAATGAGCTAGCCACTTCTAGATTAATATTATTGAATAAAAAGTCAAGATGGTTGGGTTGTCGCCCCCGTGAGAAGTAAACTACCTTGGTTTTCGGAATGTTAACCTTTAGTTTCCATATAATTACGGCAGTAGTCTTCGAAACAGTTCAACTGGTACTGCAGATCTGTTTTTGATTTGGCGAATAAAACGGTATCGTCAGCGTTAAAAAGGACACACAATTTCAGATAACAGTCTAGTTTACTCTCCATTTCATTAGAAACTGTTCCAATTCCCTCCACGTCTGCACTGGCCAAAACATCGCTCAGGTCATTTATATACAAGGAAAAAAGAAAAGGGGAGACATTATCAACCTGTTTGAAACCAACTGCCGAAGGGAACGGCTCTGACTCTTGGCCATTTGCTAATAATTTTCGACTTAAAATTGTCATACATATTCACAATTACGCGATATATTTTACCAGTGATTTGGTTTAATCTGAGTTTATACCACATACTTTCTCTCCAAACTCTATAAAAAGCTTTCTCGAAATCTATGAATGCACAGAACATCTTCTTTATCTTATATCTAGCAATTTCAAGTAAAGAATTAATTATAAAAATGTTGTCAATGGTCGAGTGCTTTTTTCGAAATCCTGACTGATTTTCGTGAATTACATTGAACATATGAGAAAATTGTGTGAGTCTCGAATTCAAAATTGACGTAAATAGTTTCCCCAAACAGCTCAATAATGTTATACCCCTATGATTGCCTAGTTCCTGCTTGCTTCCTTTCTTTTTATATATTGTGATAATAGAACCCACAAGCCATGAATCCGGGACACACCCTATATCGAGCACGTAGTTAAAGAGTTTTGTCAGCAACGGCATGATTTTCCCGCTGAAGCTTTTAGGTATTCGTTGCGGATTCCGTCATCGGATGATGCTTTGTCTGACTTTAAATGGCTTTAGTCCAGGAGATCGGGAGGTAGTGTTGCTCATATTGACGGACAAGCTGCGACCATGTTATTTTTAATGTTTTAGGTATGGTAATGAAGAAAAATCATGATAGCAAGAAAAAATTTGTAGCCTTCATTGTTTTTTTTCGATTTTTTTGGCATTTTTCTACGTTTTTAGCCAAAATTTTTCAAATTTTTTCAATTTGTAACCATTTCATTTTAGTATGATTTTTGGTGATTAAATTGAATAGTAATTGTGTTAATAATGTTCAATAACTAATCTTGCTAAAAAAAATTGAAGAAATTCAAGGTTTTTTTTTCGATTTTTTATCATTTTGGACTTTTTTTTACGCAAAATCGTCCAAATTGCAACCATTTCATCTTAGTATGATTTTAATGGTTAATTTACCATTAATTATTTTAATAGTGTTAAATAATTTAAAACTTGGCTTCTACAATGTTTTTAAATGGATTTAAGAAGGTTTCTACTTGTTTCCCAAGTTTTTAACAAAACAATAATTTAATAATTTCCCGAATTTCCACACTTCAAAATATTTCAAATTATTTAGGTGATCATAATTCTTAATTTACCGGTACATGTTAATTACTACCGGTAATTAATAAATATATCTATATCTGTTTGCGTTTATATGTCTTATTCGTATTATATGTCTTATTCTATGTATGGTGCATTGAGATAGGTATTATATTAGCATATTTTAATCATCCATCTCGTCGTCAGACTCTGGTGTTTCATTTGAAAGCTGTTTATTTTCGCATACAAGTAACGTGCATGCAACCGTGCATCTTAACCCATTGTCAATGCAGACACATTTACCAGTCAAACATTTCTTCTTGCACGAACATGACAACAATTCCAGAACTTCATCTGGGGCTGGTCGACATGTCCCCCATCTGATGACTAAAACATTATTATCGAATGTCCAGCCATGACCCTCTGGAGAAACCGTCAAGGAGTCGACTCCAAAGCCAATCTCCAGATTCGAGCTTGGTAATTAGCTCGTAATGTATGTTGCATTAAGCTGTTCTGACAAGGTGGCAATGACTCTCCATCGATTGCACCCCCTTTGCTACAATACATTTTGTATCTAACAGCATTCACACATGTTTCCTTGTGACCGTATAGCTGGCATACAAATTCTTCAAGGGAGTTCAACAAATCTACTGACAGTGTATAATCAGAGCCCAGTTCACAAAAGAGACTGACACAAGAGCTCTTTGCCATCAGTAACTTGACAGCTTTCACCTTTCCCTTTGACGCAAAGCAACTAACAGTATCACATCCCGTGAATGCATGTAAACCTATCAGTGCTGAGCAGAAAGTGTCTACATCATACACACCATTTTCAATTAATTTCTGCTTTATGGTGCCAATACATATCAGTCTTGCCTTATTTTTTGCACCGGTTTTGATGAAAAGATTCCCAGGTATATATTGGGACAAACCAATACATAAACATACAACATCCGTATCGGGTGTCACAATCACGGATCCAGAATGGCCCGAAGTTACAATTGCATGTTTTGCATGCAATAGCAGCCTTGTGTCCGCTTCTTCGTGTGTTGACGCCAACTCTGCAATGCAACCAGAAGATGTAGATGTAAGTTTATAACAACACTGTTCAAAACCTACAAACAGAACTTTCCCACATAATTTGGTTCGGATTGATGGTAACATCCACTGCTTAACAATGTATCTGATAAGTTCAGACTTATTTGTATTTGATGATAGAAATGCTTTCCACTGTTTTATTTCCGTGTTGGAGAGAATAGTTTTGAAGGTAATGGTTGTGTTTTCGTTACATCGTCTCAATCTCTCTGCGTTCTTGATGGAATCCTCCTTGTATACATCGAAAACAACATCAATGCGTTGGGAACGTGTACCAATGTTCAACACAACATCAAACAGTCTTGACGAAAGTTCACCAAAGGTCAATCCCGAAGCTTGAAACTTCTGAACAACAGCCATCCCATCAACTATGGTGGCAACGTCAGATGGGAACTTGTCAACAGGAGTGGTATCTTTCTCCAGAAAATGTAAAAGTGATGCCTTATTTGTTTTCTTTAATTCACCATAAGGACCAGCCAAAGCCCATGGATATGGTCCAAGTGGGTAACGGAACACATTCCGAAGATCCAAATTGCGACTCTGGCTGATTAGAGAAATTCTGCCGAAAAGATTCCTATCTGCTTTCATAGACACAACCTTTCCTTTGACGTTTATGTTTACTGATTTTTTCAATGTAGTAAACGTTCCCAGTTTAAGATTTTTGATGGGTTCAAAGAAGTTAACATGATCATGATCCTCTGAAACATCGCTAAGTCGTTCACTTACAAAGTGATTCATTGCATTTTGTCCTTGCGCTTTTGCCCCAGTGAGATCATCGGTTAGCTGTTTAGTTGCACACATTCCGGTGGATATACTCACTAAGTCCATCTCAGAAAACGGGTCAATGAAAGTTGAGTTTAAGACATCCATAATCTGAGAAACATCAGAATCGTCTTTCTTTATACGTGATTGTGATAGATCATGATGAATATTTTCAGAACAGTCATAATCAATAGAATCATGTAGACATCGTCTAAGTGAGGCCCTATGAGTTGCGTTCAGTACCCATCGTTGTAAAACATTGTGCTTCGTGCTGAACCCTGTTGTACCACCAGGGGTTTTAGTATCACGGTTGATGGTATTCTCGATCATTTTGTCTGGTTCATTTCGTCCAAAACTCTTATTGTTTAATTGAATTGTAAAATTACCTTTGATAAATTCTTGGTATATACCAGCATGAGTTGAACGCAAATTGGTCATCTCCCCAAGGTAAGACGTCAAATATCGGGAATAATTAAAATTGCCATATGCAAATGTCCATGGTATTATTTTCCGGACACAGTCAAGATATAAATGCCATAATCCTTTGCGCACAGAAACAATCGTGTTTAGGAGAAGCTCTACCATTTCCATGTAACTCTTCCAGAAGTGAGCCAGGTCTCCAGAAATATCTTCATTTCTATATTTGTCCAGTATGGCAAATACTTCTTTAATGACAGAGTTCCCCTTTACTTTGGTAAATGTCTCCTCATTCAAGTTCTCTGACAAATGGCACAGGTCAACTTTTGCCTTATCGAACAGCACAACTTCTTCTTGATGTTTACTAATTTTCTCATGAGCCTTGGAAATGAGGTTTCTATGTAACGCTTCTAGCATCAGTTTATGCGCTCGCATGGCTCGATTGTACATTTTGCCACTTAAAGCACGATCGACTGACCCTTCTGCTAGAACACCACTCTGAACCAAAACATCACGCAAACCGGCATCGCAAAATCTTTTGCCAATGATACCGAGGAACATCATAAGCATGTGAAAAGTTCCCAACATGATGACAATGCCAGAAAAACGCTCAGAGAATTTCCACTTCAGTTCCATTGCCTTGGCGTAAATGGCTTGATCAAATACACAAACAATGCTTCCGAGTTTCAACTTGTCTTTAACAATTAATGCCCTGGTTAGAATCTCATATACAGTTGATAATTCAGTTGCTGGTGCATCGATACAGTCAAGATACCCAACAGAATTAGCATTAAAGGTACGGTTGGCCTTGGCGGTGGGTATCCTGTGAAAATATTTCCACTCGTCAAAATCCGCCACAAACAGAAAGAACAACAAAATGTAGACAGACTTTGTCCGTATACAAAATAAGAAATATCGCATAAACAGTATGTTATTGTCATATTTTTGACCATTGTTATGTAAACAAAGCCATAAAAAGTTACTTTTCTGGTGTTTGTTTATATTATGATGGTAAACATAAAGAGCGTTCTTTGTGGGTGAATTCCTGATATGGAACGAATAAAGAGAGTTTATGCCATTTGTGTGTGATTAGCCAGCAGCATTGTGCTCTCTTCTGTAACACAATCAGGCTCTTGCTTAGGTGAAATATAGTAAATCTTTATGATAACATGCTGTTTACGCGACGGTCATGGTATATATGAACGAAACTGTATGCGTTTTAATGTTTTTCTGTTCACGGTGATTGGAACAAATATGAATATTTTCGACAACTAAGGCCTCACGTGCCTTTAACTGTTTGGTTGCTCAATATACGTATGTTGAAACCAGTCCAACTGGGGACAATCTGTGGTTGCATAAAATATCGACACAATGACCAAACCTTGTTCACAAACATATTGTGCTCGTATTCAGATAAATATGTAGTGTTCTCGTCATCTGCAAACTTTAAAACTCCTGGCCCATCACGTTTTCCACCGACGTACTGATCGGGTATCAAACCAGGAAGTCCCTCGAATGAGCGTCTACATCTTTTTGATTTAGGTGCATTCAGAGTCAGCTTAGACATATTCGCCTCAGACGACTGTTGGGCTACTGCACTCTGGGCAATTATTCCATTGACTTTATGTGATGTTCCACTTCCTGATAATGTCTCTTCATTTCTATCAATGTTGTCAAAAACTAATATGGTGTGAGCTCCTTCAACAATCCCCTCAGGAAATACGACTCCATCAGTTCGTTGTTGGTCAATGATACTATATGCATTCTGTTTCCATCTCCTCAATAATCGAATAGCTTACCCCATGTCCTAGTTTGGAGGTTATGTTGATCAACTCCTTATTGTTGGTTAGTGTTTTAATGCAATAAGGGTATAGAACACTTTTTGGTGTTTTCACCCGGCCATTGCTAACATTGTATATCAGATCTTGAGCAAGAGACATTTTTAAAACCTGTTTCTTTTTGCTAAGATTGACTTCATTCTTAGCTACCAGAAGGACATTAAAAAAATTTGATACATGGTGCCCAATGTTCGAATTGTCCCAAACTAGGTTGTGCTCCTGCAGTGGCCATGGTATCGTATCGGCCATGTGTTCTATCTCATTCCGAAGTATTGTTGCACATCTTGAAATGCATGTATCGTCTTTCTTTTCGGATTCAAATTCATTTAACAAACGCCGCTGTTTAATGAATGTTGTGAGTAGATCATCAACCGACAAACATTCCGGATAGATATACAGTCGACTATCAACATTAATAAATTTGATTTCTGTCTTTACTATTTCTATTTTGCGTCGCAGGTTTTTCTTTGCTGCTACTAACTTTGCTTTTCCGTTAACACATTCACTGTCCATTTCCGCCTCAAGAATATCATACAGACATCCAAATTCAAGAATACCTGGATTCTGGATAAGAGTGTCGATTTTCTTAAATATACCATTGTATTCATCGTCCTGTCTTTCTGGTTTTATATTAGCATGGCGTGTATAGTCTCTGTAGCAACTATGGTGATACCTAGCTTCTTTGACAGAACACACAGCCGAAATTTCAGGATCGTTCCGCATAAAAGCAGCCGTCCTTACTTTTTCATCTGCCCTTAGCTCCATGCAAAGTCTAAAATTTTCATGAGTGTGCGAACGCTTAATAAACTTGGTGTCCTTACAGAAAACACATATACTGGGAAGTTTATCACACTCCCGTCTAACAGCGGTCGCTGTCACTGTTCTAAAACTTTGTCTTCTATCTTCCTCGTGATCATTATTGGTGTTTTTTCTCAATATATCTAAATCGCGCTTCATTGTGAATAATTGTCTGCATTTGCGATGATAGCTCACATTTTCAGGAATTGAATCATCAGCAATTGAGTTATTTATGTCAATTATAACCTGGTTGTTACGACGTATCGCAGCTTCAACAAGTGCATCCCATGACTGTCTGTCCTTGGGTCTAACTAGATCACTGCCATCATCCAGACATGATGTCCATTTGATAATACAATCATCCATCGTCACCCAGTAGTTAAATTACAACTTAGTAATATGAAATTACAGTGGAAAATATGATTTAGTATATAATATAATGCAAAATAGCAAGGCGATCAACAATAGAAAGTTATTGGCCCGATTCGTCATCTCAGGTTTAAACCTGGTCTACGTAAACCTCTAGGTTTAAACCGCCGTGAGTCAGCAAAATCCGTGGTTTAAACCCGCCACCGCAGGTCTAAGTGGCGCATTCGTCATCTCTGGTTTAAACCTGGTCCAGCCAGACCAGTGGTTTAGCAGTAGTGTCTCTGTATCCTCGAGAAAATTAATCGTACTTTCCTAATGCCTCGTTTTATTGAATGCAAAAATCAATAATTTCGACAGCCACCATATTTTGATTGGAAATTTATAAGCGAGAAGCACTCACACCTATAAAGCGTGTGGGGATAAGTTTTTGTCAATTTCGATGTTTTATTTGCGTTTTATAAGCTTAAACCGGCAACTAAACCATCTAATTAGGTGGTCCAGCTAAACCAGCTTTCTCGAGGCTAAACTTGAGATGACGAATCCGTCTTTTCTTCATCGCGGTTTAGAATTGTCAGACAATCAATCAAAGGGTGGAGCTGTACATTATCTCGAGTGATGGCGTGTCCAAGTGGCGGTTGCCGACTGGTGTTATCATGTCACAGTTGATTCATTCCCATGCGAGCTTTGCTCAGATATTGACACGTTCCTTCAATATGATTTTACAACTATCTTGTGTTTTTTTTTTTGGCTTGTTGCAATCACAAATACTGGTGTTTTCTACGAATTCATTTGAATGGTTATACGTTTTAATTTTGAAACCAAAACGATGCTACTGCATGACCAGATATGCTATACACATAGTTTGCAATCCTAAACTTATATTGCTATAGGAGTCAAATTTGATAACTTATTTTTATGTAGATCATGCCACAAAGCTCTACTCTGGCTCCGCTCATAAATTTCCATAATATTCCACCAGTTCAAAACCTGGGAACTTTTGGATTTTCTGCATGATGGAAAAAAGTTTACATTGAAAAAAAGCAACGCATGTAATATATTTCTTTATTATATGCTGTGCCTCTATATAGTTGCCCACTTTAAACAGTTCAGATGCCGCTTCTGGTGTGTACTCATAAGCAAATTGCTTTTACTTGACTGACCTCTTGGTCCAGGATTGACACGATTATGGAGCCTTTATTCATGCAGCGTCAGAGGAGCCTGCGTCACATTTGCGCACATTTTGATCATTTGATCATTTTTTTTAATTATATTGAAAACAAACAAATATTAATATAAATTTTAAATATTGTTTCTTGTTAGATACAACTCCTTGCTCAATTTAACAACACATTTTTTCATTTTATTTCAAATTAAATTATTCTTATTTTTTAAATCATTTTTAGAACAGTTGCAAACAGACTAACGGACAAACATATATACAACTCCTATATCCTTTAAAGGCACGTGAGGCCTTAGTTGTCGAAAATATTCATATTTGTTCCAATCACCGTGAACAGAAAAACATTAAAACGCATACAGTTTCGTTCATATATACCATGACCATCGCGTAAAAAGCATGTTATCATAAAGATTTACTATATTTCACCTAAGCAAGAGTCTGATTGTGTTACAGAAGACAGCACAATGCTGCTGGCTAATCACACACAAATGGCATAAACGCTCTTTATTCGTTCCATATCAGGAATTCACCCACGAAGAACGCTCTTTATGTTTACCATCATAATATAAACACACACCAGAAAAGTTACTTTTTATGCCTTTGTTTACATAACAATGGTAAAAAATATGACAATAACATACTGTTTATGCGATATTTCTTATTTGTATACGGACAAAGTCTGTCTACATTTTGTTGTTCTTCTGTTTGTGGCGGATTTTGACGGGTGGAAATATTTTCACAGGATACCCACCGCCAAGGCCAACCGTACCTTTAATATATACATATATACATGTAGATACACCATATTTTGTCTTTGCGGGTAAAGCATCTTGTAGAAAATCAATCACAAACAAAGTGATAAACAGCGCGTGAAGCTCGTGTTGAGAAACATGCCCTTTGTCAAATTGATTTAAACCCACAAAGAGATCGGATTAATGGTCCATGAGCGATACTCATTTCTCAATGAATAAATCGTGCACGCGTTCGCGATGATTTATGACATGTCAATAACCATTACATCGGCTTGTCTTTTGGTCCGATAGGTAAGAGGGTAGTTTGACTGTATGCTCATATCACCAAATCGAGTTGTCAATTAGTTGGTAACTGAATGACAAAAATGCCCCCTTAGACCCGGTTTGGCTGGACCGCCAATGTAGGTTTAAACCAGGTTTAAACTCGGAGGTTTAAACCGGAGATGACGAATCCGGCCATTGTGTTCGAGCTTATAGGCCAAGGCATATACACTGATTTTGCATAGCTCTCACACGTGCATATATGCGAGTTGAATAAAGAGTGCGTAATCAAATAAAGAGCGTTATATCATAAAATGATAAATATTATATGCAATGACGCGCTATATCAATAGCATTACGGGTTTCCGTAGATCTGCCCGATGTATCTATATATAGCCATGGTTGTGTACTGTCGACTGGAATATTCAATCGGTATATATAATGTCAATTTGCGACGATATTGTATAATTTTACTCGATATACTTTCTGAGATTTTGTTTTGAACCGCCAACACACCTATTTTAATTGTGCTAGGACATATTTATTGTATAATTGTGGGTGATTTATCAGTAACTGAATCAACACGGGCCAGATAATTTCGGAGTTGGCTATTATCTCCCTTTATACGGAAGCCTGTAAACACTATGACGTCGCCGGTAAATTCTTTTATTTTCAGTCGTCGGGTATGTCAATAAAAACACGTTTTTCGACAATTAAGCTACAAATTCGCCACTGCTATCATGGATTTTCGTAATCTACATATATTTTACTACAAAATTAGACCGGATAGCACTTGTCCGTCAAAATGAGCAACATTTGTTATTTCTTGGGGTCGATCTCCTAGACTACTTATACAAGTGGCGATTTCACCCTCAGTAATGGGTGTATTAAGTAAATCCGACCTGTCCGAGATTGTAGCCGTGGGAGTATCGGTCGATACCACATTATCATGGTCGAATGATATATATGGATCATTGGGATCGTGTGGTGTATTTAGCTGCTTAAAATATCTACTGAACTCATCATTATTCACGCCAATATCTCGCACAGTGTCGCGCCCCTTTACTGATTTCCAAAAAGCTTTCGGGTCGTGTTTATAGAGATGTTCCATCTTAATCTGCATTTCATTGTCTATTTTAATTGATTTATTCAGGCACTTTTTATATTCTTTCTTACTCTGGCGGAGTTCTGTTCTGTTACTATCACTGCGGCCATTAAGGTAGATTCTTAGCTTTTTCTTGTCATTTTTCCGCATACTGTTGCATTCGGGGGTTAGCCAGTGTTTGTCGGTTTTTGTGTATGGTTTATCATCGGTTTTCTTGGAATAATTATTTCGCCTACCGAAAGTGTTTAGGGCTGAACCAACTAAAATTTCTATAACTTTGTCCGTCAAGTTATTCACGTTTTCTTTCGGAGGATTTTCGGATTATATGCTTTCATCAAACATTTGAATCGCTAAATCAATGTTAGCATCATTTATATGTCCGATGTATTTCTTACAAAGCGAATGGTCCCATCTTGCGGGTTTCGGTGTTCCTGAATCTATATTCTCTACATCATATTTGTGGGGTTTTCGCTTCGATGTCAATGTAAATGTTAATGCACAGTGTGTGTCTGACCGTAATGAACTAAACTCGCTTACTTCAAACGTTTTGAACGAACACAGACAGTCGGTGTCGGTTTTATTCAGCAAACGGTTACTCGTGAGTGGATAATCAACACACACAATAGGCAATCAACCAACACTGTCAAGCAGTGTGGACAGGCGTACGATAAACAGTTAACAATGGCTGAGAAATTACGAAATGTATTATGTTCAAACCTCCAGAACAGGCTTTCATCGTAGTGTCGATAATATCACAAAGTATCGCTGCCTAACACAGAACAAATTAAAGTTCTCCAGAGTTTAATATTACGATTGGATCGTCAGAAACTAACTTTTAATGAAATATATACACAGGAGTTTGTCAGAATGATAATAAATAATAATAATAATAAAAATAAGTAATAATAAATAGTAATAAAAGACTAGGAATGAATCAAGGGGATTAGTGATTTTACCTACAAATGTTTATTTATAAATTTTTTGACTCGAAAATAGGAAAGCCAAAACGTTATCGATTGTAGCGATCTTCAGACAGATTGCTATTATGACTATTATACATCAATATGACCGCATGTAACTGAAATTTAACTTCGCATCGACTACATCACCTATTTTCTCTTTGATATCACCGCAACGGCAGGTTTCATTTTCGAAGCGTTGGCTGCCCTCTATGCTAGGAAACGGGGTCCGGGCAAAAATTATCAACTCTTGGACGAAGCTGTTTGCAGCAGTGGTCCGAATATTTCGACCTAAATCTTTGAAATGTTACTGACACTGTTGATCTTTTTCTCATCCCGATATAACAGTGTTGTGTTACAAAGATTACTGTTTTTTATTTGTCAGTTGTCATTTGAAGCACAGACGGAAAACGTTGCGTATTATAATGAAATATATGTAATAAAACAGAAGTAAACAATTTAAAGCGGAAATCACATATTGCAATAGCTACATCGTTAATAAGATTAACATGCCCTGGAACTATTCGGACAGCATGATACAAACGGCAGAGATTCCTCGGCCCTTTTATTATCTGTGTACAATTTTGCCCGACACCGCCAACTAATTACGACGGATGTGCCTGGCGCCTTGACAGAGAAATCAGCGGACGGTTCGAAAATGAAACCTGGCGTCGCGGTGATATAAAGAGAACATAAGGTGATATTGCCAATGCCATGCTAAATATAAATCACAGCGGTCACGTTGATGTATAACAGTCATAATAGCAATGAATATGGAGAGCGCCACGAGCGTAACGTTTTTTCAGGTTTCTGATTTTCGTGATACTCAAAAAAATATATATATATAAATCTATTATATTTATTATTTACTATCATCATCTTGTCAAACCCCTGTGATATATATCACCGATCTGTTTGTTTACGTTTGTCCCTCGTTGCCTCGTTCTCGTTATGTTATCTGGAAACTTATGAGCATTTATAGAATGATTTGTTATATTGATACTTACAAATAGATTGACGACACTTAAGTGATGTGAAACACTCCTGTAGGGTAATCAAATAAAAAGGAGAATACTCATGCTCAAAGTTGTTATTTTTTAGAAATATTATATCCAAATTGCCAGCACACAATCGAGAAGTTAATATTTACCATTGAGCGTATAGTTCAAACGATGTTTTCTATGAAGTGGTATGCATGGACGATTTTCTTGAGATTTTCGGCGATATTAGTAGAATGCTACTTTCATCTAGTTGGCATAGAGCCTGAATACTAACCTATCAGTATCGCGCACCCGATTCAGTCCATATAATATGTCTTTAATCGATATATCAACTTAAAGACCGACTCTTACAATAAATTAATAAATATAACGTTAGAACTGAAGAACTAGAAGGAATTTCGATAACCGATACAGCATCCATATCACAGGCTTTAGTCTGAACTCCTGATTAACTTTGAAACTGCCGCCATACATGTACTAATAAAGTCCGTTTACAATGGAGTTTCAAGATATTTTTTCAGGATATAGCTTATTTTGAGTCTAAAACTGTTGGGAAAGGGGGGGGGGGGGGTCACAGACTTGTAATTTATTTCTATATGTACATGTACTACGCGTTCCATATTTAAAATCGGGGCACTATCTGAGTAAGCGCTCTGTATTAGCATTTAATTTGATAAATATGACAGAGTTGATGTTGCGTGGCAAACAACAAACTAGATGTACACTTTTAAGATACTAGCATTGCCATTTTCAATTTCGACACCAGACCTGGCGTCGAAAATTGTGTTTAATTGTTAAAATTTACGACTACAAACAGTCATCAAAACTAACTTATCAAATTAAGTGAAATAGCGAGTCTCTTTTTGGTATAATATAGAATATATTTAAAGGTACGGTTGGCCTTGGCGGTGGGTATCCTGTGAACATATTTCCACCCGTCAAAATCCGTCACAAACAGAAAGAACAACAAAATGTAGACATACTTTGTCCGTATACAAATAAGAAATATCGCATAAACAGTATGTTATTGTATGTTTTGACCATTGTTATGTAAACAAAGGCATAAAAAGTTACTTTTCTGGTGTTTGTTTATATTATGATGGTAAACATAAAGAGCGTTCTTTGTGGGTGAATTCCTGATATGGAACGAATAAAGAGCGTTTATGCCATTTGTGTTTGATTAGCCAGCAGCATTGTGCTGTCTTCTGTAACACAATCAGGCTCTTGCTTGGTAAAATATAGTAGATCTTTATAATGACATGCTGTTTACGCGATGGTCATGGTATATATGAACGAAACTGTATGCGTTTTAATGTTTTTCTGTTCACGGTGATTGGAACAAATATGAATATTTTCGACAACTAAGGCCTCACGTGCCTTTAAAGGTATTTCCAAGGCTTTTGAACGAGTCTGGCACGAGGGGCTGTTATTTAAGCTTGAACAATGCGGAGTCAATGGACGACTTCTGGCCTGGATTAAAAATTATTTATCTAACAGGACACAAAGAGTAATAGTTGGACAAACATTTTCGAGTCCCCTGCAACTGAAAGCAGGAGTGCCCCAAGGATAAATCCTTGGCCCATTCTTCTTCCTAGTTTTTATAAATGATATACATGATAATTTAATATCTTTCACGCGTATCTACGCCGACGACACGTGTTTTACCTCAGTCGAAGACGCTAGTACCTTATGTGAACATAACCTGCAAACAGACGTAGAAAGTATATCTGTGTGGTCCAAACAATGGCTGGTACAATTCAACTCTCTTCCAAGACAAAAATAATAATTTTTTCCTTCTCATCTAATTACAATACAATAGAAAATTTGTGTGGACGCTTAAGATCTAGCCTATCGCAATTGAGACGATTGAAATTCACAGTTAATCGGCGAACCTTGGAATGTATGTACAAAACCTTTATTTTGCCGCTTATGGATTACGGAGATGTAATTTGGGCTCACGCACCGAACACTCTTCTTGTACTGCTTGATCGGATACATTATGATGCCGCTCGAATTGTTAGTGGGTTAAATAAATCTGTTTCGAATGAAAAACTCCACACTGAAGTAGGATGGCCTACACTTTACACAAGACCATAAATTAAATACTTGGCAGAGAATAATTCTTGGTAAAGCTCCCAATTACCTGAGTACACTTTTGCCGACCTTTGCTAAAGATCAATCTACCTACTCACATCGATACCCATTATTATTCTTACAGAAACGCAACAATACAGAACATTTTAAATCGACCTTTCTGCCTGAGATGGTAATTAAATCGAATGCAGTGGTAATAAATGGTTCATCTGATCGCACCAAAACCGACATATTGAAATTAATGTATGACAAATTGCCTATATTTCCCCCAAAACCGCCGCCATACTTCAATTCAGGCACTCGCAAATGGAACATCGTGCACACCAAGCTAAGGAATAACTGCAGCGATTTAAATTTTGATAAACTTGAAAACTATATTTCTATAACAGCTCACTGTCAATGTGGTTTTTATATTGAAGACGCCTCACATTTTTTCTTCCAGTGCCCGTTATTTGAAGAGAGTCGCTTAATATTCATCCAACGCCTTTGGCTAAATGGAATTTTCGTTGATAGGATTGAAGCAACCTATCCAATACTTTAAATGATAAATTGTTTCGCAATACGCAAACTTTCATTGCACCATCGGGTAGATTTCATTGACGGAAAACCTTCAAAATCCAAATAAGCCTATATCTTCATACATTCCCCATATTGCCATCAAAACACTCGGCTCAGCTCGCCATATGACCTACATCCCATCCTTGATATCTGTCTACTCACTTTATACCTCACTCTCATTCTCGACCCTCCTCGTTTTAGGTACTACATTCCAATTATAAGCTAATATTGAGTCCTACATAATTCCATATATAATTAATAATTTGCGTTCCAATATTGTTAAGGGAGAGGAGCAATATTCTAAGTTGAATAACTTGTGCTCCCATCCCTTTTGATTATAACTCATATCTTATTTCATATTCTAATTTGTTAAATGTATTATGTAATGAGGGTCAAATAAAATATGTTCAAACAAACAAGGGGGTGTAGTTGGAAATCCCACATGGTATAAAGATGCATAAACCGAATTAACGCTCCCAAATTACTATTTCTTTGGATTCGGGACCAATCAAGGGTAAACAATATTTGATTCGAGTCGAGGAACACACCCGTCAAAGCGCAAAGTGATCAGATATCGATTTTTGAAATTTGTTATTTCTCGAAATGTGTACTTATATGTGGCCCAGAAAAAAGTCGTCAAACCGACGGTCTCAGACAAAATTGCGGATGGAGATAGATTACGGCCAAAATCGTGATACTAAAGTGATAATACGACCATATTTCGTTGAACAATATGTTGATAAATAACACGTTTTGGGAAATTTTATACCATAGTTGACAGCGGGTAGCATTATTTTGTTGTAATTAATCGATTCTGATAACTAAAGCGTATTTTGAAGAAATGTTGTTATTGATGTAGCGTGATTATATGGGGACTGTCTTATCGGATTGAGTACCTTTAAGGCTATGGAACGCATAAAATGATAGCCATTGACAAAATACTTATCGCTTTGATAACAACGATATAGTTGAAAACTTACAGACAGAAGAAATTCATTAAAAACATCTTAAGATTAAAACCTAGTACATGTACTCCGAATTACAACGGACGGCTACCGCATATAGTATAATGATTAGCACACACGAATGGTCAAGTTTTGGTGCAAGGTGGTTAACAACGAAGATCGTTTATACAACAAATAAAAGCGCTATATAAGTTAGCTTATATAACTTATCACATGGAAATGATTCATGTTTCCCATGGCTTCTTAAGATTCGCGATATTTTTCTAGATTCTAGTCAATCCCACTTATTGGGAGCTGAGCGAATAAAGAATGTAGACCAGGTCATTGATGATGTAAGATGCTGCCTTATAGATAAATTTGCTTCGAATTGGTCGACATACATTGATAACTCAAGTAGAGATGTTATTTATAGGATATACAAGCACAATTTCCACTTTGAAGACTATCTAGATTGTATTAATGGAAACGACCCAGTAACATTATGTAAATTCATAACATGCAACCACAAACTCACAGTTGATGCGGTATAGATGGCAAGACATTGATATCGAAGATCGCATTTGCACGCTTTGCTCTTCGTCAAATGTTGGCGATGAAGTCAACTACTTGTTTAAGCGTGAAAAAGTTAATGTACTTATAAACCGCCTACTGGCGAAATAATTCACGGAACGGCCAAATCTTATATCATGCATGAGCGAATTGCTAAATACAAAAGACAAACAGTTATATCGCCGGCTATATGTATATTAATACGACATATTATAAAGAAATTAAATTAAATTTTGAAGGTATATTATCCTTTGGTGCAATGATATCATAAATGTATATGTTATGTCGATGTTATATCAGAATCTATGTATTTAACATATCACGTTTATGTTCTCAGATGAGCCATGTTGATCACATGTATATATAAATATTGTACACATATCTTTATCTCCATACCTTTATTAAGGGAAAGAGAAAAACATGAATTGAATTTGCATATAATGCATGGGTGCATACATGTGAGCGTTTCCCACTTATACAAATTCCGATCAAAATATGAACTTTATCTTGAACGGACATGACCGATCACATAATTTGGGAAGGAGGAGGTACATGATGGGTTGACAAATACACGAAGTTTTAATATACCAGATTCATTTTCTCCAACAAATACTTGCAATGGTCACAGCCATTTCAGCTGTTTTCAATTTAACACACACAAGTGAAATAAACGCTCTTTATTTCTACCATATCATGAATAGACTAAAATGGAACGGTCTTTTCTGTTCCATGCCGTGCACATGACTGTTTTTTGTTTGCGACACAAACATCGTGTCCAATGTTGTATTTTGTATTCAATGCGTCTTTGCGACATATAATGCTCGTAGAAAGGTAGTTCAATTATTTATCAACCTATTTCGATATCGGGAAACATTGAAAGGCGAATTTTATTATGTGTATTTTGGAGCGCAAACCACCAAGTGGCCTTCGCTGTCGATGGAACGCGGTGGTTCGCTTTGATCAGGTACGTAGGATCGGTTATCTCGACGATTTTGAGACATGTCCTATACACATAAACCATTGTCCAGTTGGACGAAGATGCCGAATCCGCTACTTAGACCTGCGGCCTCGAGTTTAAACTATGATGTTTGCTGTGAAACGTTGGTTTAAACCGCGTGATTTCCGTAAACAGAGTTTAAACCGGAGATTACGAATCCGGCCATGCAGTCTTCCCTTCACAAATAAAACTCACAACGTCGAGATATGAGGGGCTATAGGCTAATGTGATAATATATAAACCAGATGCATGCGTCAAAGCCCCGAGAATCTATTCATAATTCTATTCCACGCAGTTGTCACGATTGTGTTATTCTTATTATGTTTTAATTGGTTAAATATCCGGAAGAAAAAATATTGGACATCTCCTGATCCAACTTAAATAAGACAATTGTTAATATCTTAAGAAGGTAGCAAAACAACTTCCACATGCACACGTTTTCCGCATCAATTATACTGCTCAATAATTGACGTTAGATTTGATCTGCGATTGGAAAAAAAATGAACACACCTTTGTGAATGAGTTGGTAATTAGACTTCACAAAATAACGGACGTAAGACGTTGCTATAGATTGATATGAAAGCTGATGACAAAGAACCACCGCTGTTGGTTTATGTGTGCCGTGGAATTATTCCCTCAGTAAACTTACAAGCCCAATTCGTTATCTACGTGTTAAACGGACATGACTCATTCGAGCTACCAAATTGTGTCTACGTAGTTTGGAAGGAGGTATTATATAGGTTGACAAATACACGAAATGTGCTCTGAAAAATACTTATCACGGTCAAACAGCCATTTTTCAGCTTTTTTACTTTTTTGTTCCGCACAATTCAATTCAATTCAATTTATTTGCTCAACATCATATAGATATACAGAGAATACATAATACATAAATACGATAAATTATGTGCGCATGCGTGCAGATTGCATTGTACTAGCATATACATTTAAAATAATGCGTCAGTTATGTGTAGTACATATACATGTATATATGCAATAAATTAGTTGTAAGATATATAGTGCGACAATCCATGAAGGGATATGGTAAAATTAGTCAGTGGAAGCCTCAGGAGAGCCTAAATAGCGGCAAAACCCTTCTAATGAATATGGACAGATTTGTGGTTCGTCTTCCTTTTCCCGATATTATCGTGTCTCAATTGATTCAGCATCACAAGGGGGTTGCTTTTAAAGTATACTTGTTCACTTTAATTGAGGGCGTGTCAAACCATACTACCGGTCTGCTTGTGGTTCGCCTGGTATAACTGGGTAGCTTGAATGCATGCTCAGCTCACCGAATCATCTAGCAACTGAACGTCCCATTAGACCCGGTCTGCATGGCTGGACCAACAGTGTGGCCGGATTCGTCATCTCAGGTTTAAACCTCCGAGTTTAAACCTGGTTTAAACCTACATTGGCGGTCCAGCCAAACCAGGTCTAAGGGGGCGTTTTTTTCGTTCAGTTTCCAACTAATTGACAACTCAATTTGGTGATATGAGCACACAGTCAAACTACCCTCTTACCTATCGGACCAAAGACAGGCCGATATAATGGTTATTGACATGTCATAAATTATCGCGCACGCTCATTGGATTTATTCATTAAATATCCCTCATGGACCATTAATCCGATCTCTTTGTGGGTTTAAATTAATCTGACAATGGGCATGTCACTCCACACGGGTGTCACGCGCTGTTTATCACTTTGTTTGTGATAGATTTTCTGCAAGATGCTTTACCCGCAAAGACAAAATTTGTCGTATTTACATGTATATATTAAAGGGTATAGGACTGTATATCTATATGTCCGTTTGTCTGTTCGCAACTGTTCTTAAAACTGATTTAAAAATTAGAAAAATTTATTTAAAAAACAAAATGAAAAAATTGTGTTGTTAAATTGAGTAAGGAGTTGTATCTAACAAGAAACAATATTTAAAATTTATATTAATATTAGTTTGTTTTAAATTTAATTAATTTTTTTTTAAGTTAAAATGTTCAAATGATCAAAATGTCCGCAAATGTGACGCAGGCTCCTGTCGCACGAAGTGGCCGCAGTCCCCTCTGACGCTGAATAAAGGCTCCATAATCGAGTCAATCCTGGACCAAGATGTCAGTCAAGTAGAAGCTATATGCTTACTAGTGCACACCACAAGCGGCATCTGAAATGTTTGAAGTGGACAACCATACAGAGGCACATCTTTTAATAAAGAAATATATTACATGCGTTGTTTTTTTCTCAATGTAATAAATTTTCCGTCATGCAGAAAATCAAAAAGTTCTCAGATCTTGAACTGGTAGAATTTATGGGCGGAGCCAGAGTAGAGCTTTGTGGCATGATCTACATCAATATAAGTTATCAAATTTGACTCATATAGCAATATAAGTTTAGGATGGCAAACTATGTGTATAGCATATCTGGTCATGCAGTATCATCGTTTTGGTGTCAAAATTAGAACGTTGAACCATTCAAATGAATTCGTAGAAAACACCAGTATTTGTGATTGCCACAAGCAAAAAAACAAAACAAGATAGTTGTAAAAATCATATTGAAGGAACATGTCCATATCTGAGCAAAGCTCGTGTGCGCATGAATCAACTGTGACATGACAACACCAGTCGGCAGCCGCCACTTAGACACGCCCTCACTCGAGATAATTTACAGCTCCACCCTTTGATTGATTGTTTGGCAATTCTAAACCGCGATGAAGAAAAGACGGATTCGTCATCTCAGGTTTAGCCTCCGTAAAGCTGGTTTAGCTGGACCACCGAATTAGATGGTTTAGTTGTCGGTTTAAGCTTATAAAACGCAAACAATATATCGAAATTGACAAAAACTTACCCCCACACGCTTTATAGGTGTGAGTGCTTCTCGCTTATAAATTTCCAATCAAAATATGGTCGCTGTCGTAATTATTGATTTTCACAATCAATAAAACGAGGCGGTCCGCATTAGGCAAGTACGATTAATTATCTCGACGATACATAGTCACTACTGCTAAACCATTGGTCTGGCTGGACCAGGTTTAAACCAGAGATGACGAATGCGTCACTTAGACCTGCGATCGCGGGTTTAAACCACGGATTTTGCTGACTCGCGGCGGTTTAAACCTAGAGGTTTACGTAAACCAGGTTTAAACCTGAGATGACGAATCGGGCCCGAAGGTTTAAACCAAGCAGGTTTAAACTGGCTGATGCTTAAACTGGAGATAACGAATCCGGCCACGTAGTCAGCCCCTTCACATAGAAAACTCACACCGTCTGGATATAGGCAATCGGCTGGTGTGACAATAAACCCCATGCATCAATGCAAACATGAGAAACTATTCATATTTCCGTTCCTCGAATTATAGTCATTCGTTATCATGATTATGTTTCTATATTCACCGTTCCGTTCCTGGTATCGGTAAATACTTATGTTGGTACATCCGACCGTGTATTTAAGTGCACGTGTATCTGTGTACATCTGTGTCGAATGGTATACGTACAGTGTCGTCTATTTCAAACATAGAAAATGTGACACAACAAACAAAGTTTCGGTGCAACGAGGTACTTTGACAAAGGTCACTAGACGAATAGTGCTTTAATTGAACTTTAATGTATTTGTTATATTTGAATGTAACAGAAGCGAAACTGTCTGTAAGTTGTAAAAAATGTTGCATATTACATAATTACACATGTAACAATGTGCATATAATTGAGATACGTTAACCATTTCGATACTAAATACTCATGTATTTTATTCCGTACATGTATGTCTGTCATCTGCTGCTAATTTTGTCTGGATACCCCCTGGAGCCCTTTCCCAAATTAATAATAGCTTATTCCAATGTATATGTTTATAACTGAATGGGGAATCTATCTATAACATATAAAGGGTTAAAATACACGTATACTTATAGCAAAGTAACGTATGGTGCTTTGATGGCAGGACTGTATCCCATTACGTGCATGGTTAAATCTCTGGAAGAACAATATCGGACTTAATTCACACGAGGTAACATATAAAGGCGCCAATTGTTGATATCTTAAGAGTGTATCAAAACAACTGTTACATGCTCACGTTTTCCGCATCAATTACTACTAAATAATTGACATTAGGTCTGATCTCCAATCGAGAAAATGAACACACCTTCGCGAAATAGATGATAATTGGACTGCAGAAAATCACGGACGTAAGATGCGACTATCGATTGATATGAAAGTTATTGTCGTGGCGAGGTGAATCGCTGCGGTGGAATTTACAAATGATACCGTGTCTGGAACAAATTCATAGCGTGTGGCACAACAGCATTAGAGCGGGCTACGCGATCCCTCACACCTATCTACTGTGCGTGTCATCAATTCATTAAGTCACCTGGCTAACGAAACCACCGATACGAAAATAATTAATGCGATTTTCTATAAAGAAAGCACTGCGTGACTGGCGGTTAAGATTTAAAAAATAAGATTTTTTATACAAAGTGCGTTTAAACCTCAGCTGCACTATAATACTGTGTGCATATTTGGCTTGAGTAATTGCGTCATCATTATAATGATGAAGAGGCGTTAATACAGTCAGATTGTTATCGATGTGATGATACAATAAGATAAATTTCACTGCCTCGCAGGAAAAGGACACTTAGGAAATTTGTGGTTACTAGCATCAAGTGGGAATCTTAAGCACAGTGTTTATTCGATATGGCTATTCGGAGTATTATTCGTTCAGTTGGAAATAAAATCGCACAGTTCCCAACCCTCATAGAACAGGTGAGTACAAATTGAGTGGGTGAGGTATTGTTAAAGTAATGCCCTAAATAATCGACTCCTTAACCACGGCAGAATTATGTGTAATTTTTCAGGATTTAGTCGGAAATATGGCTTGTTGCCATTCATCGGAAAACTCTCACTGAGAGCTTTCCGATGAATGACAACAAGCAATATTTCCGACTAAATCCTGAAAAATTACCCATAATTCTGCTGTGGTTAAGGAGTCGATTATTTAAGGCATTACTGTGTGTATCATGCTTTCCTTTATCATTTCAAATCTTAGCTATTCTGTTTACATATTATGCATTCTGTGAACAAGTTCCTATTCACCATGACATGTATACATGCCATTTGTATATAACACCCGGCTTGCTCTGTCTTTATTGTGTTGTAGAACTGGAAATATCAATATACTAGTATGTCATTGAATACTTGGACATGAATTCCCTGTAGAGAAGTTACCTTTCAACTGAACCGATTAAACTAACATATTAATGGTGGGTTTTATTGCTTCCATATATAGTTATCATCGCAAACCCCATAGGCTTCTCTATTATTAAAACTGTTTCACCCGTGATGTCAACGCTTCCGGTTTATCTAACTTCTGCAGGGAATAGAGGCACACCAACATCAGGTACATTACATTGAATTTATTAAAAAATAAATATGTGAACGGAGATTCCATGTTTTCGTCCAACTAACTATATGTATGAGTTGGAAGAAGACATTTCATATTGTCGAAGTTAATAAGTAAAATAAGTGGAACTATATTTTTAATTTTAAAAATAACTGTATCTCAATCAAAGTTCAGTCGAAATTACACATTTCACACAAACTTGTCGGTATTTTCATTCACAAAATTTGTGTTTTAGCCGCACTATATTCTAATATTGAAATTTCGGGTCGTCAAGTTGGTGATTTTGGGTGTGAACTTTCCGCTTTAATTCATTAATTGAGAACTGATATATACAGTACATGTACCAATAGACAATTCTGGCCAACTATGAAGGGGTATACTGTATACTTTAAATCTATGCTGATTCATTATCTTTGGGGCAATTATAGGTCCCATCATCAGGCATTGTTTTATTTCCGACAGAAATGTTAGGTTTAATCAAATGTCTCCATTTTAGCTTCTTCGTTCAGTTTGTCAAGGGTTATACACCTTGGTTTGCACACACAAAACGCTTAATTTTACCCATTGTTTTACTCAAATTGACCAATTTCAACACAAAAACAGACCACGGCAGAGCGAATGTCAATAAATAAGCTTCTTCCGCTCGCTATGGTAGAGCTAATAAATATTTGAAATAGAAAAAAAGATATCGTAGCAATTGCAAAAAAATGTCCTGCAAGCGCAGATGACAGAATTCAGGGGAGAGAAATCGGGCTACTTTCCTATAACCAAACACACAGTTGGCATCCACCGAATACCAAAATCATGTTACATATAATTTTGTTTTCACTTTTTTGTGTGAACGTTTCCAGTTTTGAAAAAATAAGTCAACTTTCAAACCAGCATTGTCACATTTAACACAGTTGGTATGCCCCCCACAGATACTTATTTTTCTATTATCTGACCCTATATAAATCGTGTACTGTTAACATAAAGATACTAATGGTAAAACAAAGTAAATAACTAACTACATTGAGCAAGATTATTCTCCATTTCTATTTGATCACCCAACCGGAGTGTTTCAGATCGCTTTAAGCGCTATATACATATTATCATTAAGAGCAGATTTCCTGCAGTTGCAGTCTTTTGTGACTAGAGAGATCAAGGACGTGGTTGGTTAAATGGGGGGGGGGGGGGTATTGTTGGACTTTCATACCAAAAATGTTGTGAGAGCTTAATTTCCCAACCAGCATGTCGTGTACAATTGTTTTTTTTTTATTAAGTTAGATGAACAGTTGAATAATTTCCTATGTTCTATTTTTATCCTTTTTTGGGACTAATATGCCCATCTATTTGAATGTTGCAACCATATAAGAGGTGTCAAGTTGGTAATTTCCAACTGATGGAAAGGTTGATGTATTAGGAAATTCTAACCCAAGTGGTGTGTGCAAATTGAATTTCGCGTATTCAGGAATTTATAAATTGGAATTCGCGTACATATGGGAATTCAGGTCTAGTTCATTTGGGGGTGCATGCTTTTGAAAAAAAAAACCCCACCCAACCACGTCAATGAGAGGGACACAAGTTGGAGTCACACATGATCAGGGCCGCGAATTGGGATAGCTTCACCAATGCTGTAATACGTTCGTCAAAAATTAAGTGACACTCTTGTTATCATCCAGACATCACCAAATCAGTATATTTTCTCCAGAGTCGATAATTATTGTTTTGCTCGCGATCGTTTTCCCCCAGCACGTCACTGCGTGTACGTGCCAAGAAAATGAAGTGTTAAGTAACATCCTGTCTCGTTTTCCTGATAGCCTGACGGAATCATTTGGTAATTTGAGAAAATACGTGTCTTCGAGGCAATTTGTGAGTTAATTTGACGGTGGCAGTCGTACTTCTGTGGAACCAATAAATAGTCACCTTAAATTATATACGATAGCGTTTAGCAGCGGATGACGGATTTGAGATAGATTATAACGATGATTTCATGACAGCGGATGATCGAAGCTTCCTGTCATCATTCTCTATATTTATAGCCAATAACTTTTGGTTTCCCTTGTTATATATAATATTTCCCCATATTTGGAGCAAGCGGCATCACTGCATGGATTTGAAGTAGATGTAAACAGGCTGATAAATATGTACACGTACTAGACGGAGGGGGTCTGCATGAGTTTCCCCTTAAAGTCAATGATGGGTATTCCTTTTCCGAAACACTGTGCATCAAAATATGACGAAACGCGTATATTCCGCCAAAATATTCGCCTGCGCGATAGAAAGTCGTTATTTTCAGATTTGAATACACGGTTAGTACCAATATCATTTGGGGCTGGAACAATAAAAAATAAAGAACGTTCCTTTTTTCATTTTCATATTATGGTAGCGGTAAAGAGCGATTGTGTCACGTTTGCGCCGCAATTTGACAGCTGTCGAATTTCTCAGACTTTGGCAAGTGTGTTCAGCGTATTTATAGACAGCGTATTCGTTTACAACGTACACTGTTTCGAGCTATTATGATCGGTGGAATGTCACAGAAATTGCTTGGTTAATCTTGATCTTGTTTATTGTATTGGCTTTTAAGGTGATGCAGAGGTGATAATTTTAACATGCGTTTTCCGAAAATTGAAGCTAAATCCTAAAATGTATGGATTAACTCCACCAAGTTTGTTAAAAAAAAAAATTCAATAGTTTAAAGAGCAGACGTGTTTCAATTTTGAGCCGAAAGTTGACAGCAGACTAGTTTATATGACTTTGCCAAGTCTGTTCAGTGTATTAAAGACCGCGTATCAGTATGGAAAGTAAATTTTGTCGACCTATATATTATGATCGATGAAATGTGACAGATATGACAAATTACTAGGTTCATCTTAATCTTGTATACTGTATTGGCATTTAAGAAGGCGCAGATGTGATCATTTCAACACTGATGGTCACGACACTTAATCTTCCAGAGTTGAGGCTAAAACCTCAAACGTATGGCTTCATCATAAAGCTAGAACACTTATCTAGTACACGCCATGTCACTCCGTTTCATCACACCCATAGTGTGGATGTTTACTGCTTCGCTGGCCGTGGTAATGGAGCTATTGAGATATCTGGCAGGACAACACATTTCGGGTTTCACGCGATGCGAGTTATTTTAGGAAATTGTAGTAAGTCTGATCTGGCCGTGTCAATGGAGCTATGGAGCGATGGTGTATCTCGCAGGACAACACATTTCTGGTTTTCGCGGATGTATCTTCGCGGATGTCTCATTGTTGCAGTATGTAACTTTTACGACCGCGTTAATTGCTTTCGATATTTAGATATGAACAATGGTTGGGTCACTCTTGAAGATTTTATTGCGGGAACACAATGCATAATATAACAGCTAACTCTGCTGATGAAGTATGTCTCAGTTGGAATGTAGAATGAAGGTAGTATTGCGAAGTATCGGGCGTGTATTTGTTCGAGTAGTAGATTGTTTGTCCGCATTTAAGGCTTACTGGTGTGGTGAATGAGAAACCTGCTGTAATAAACCGTAGTTGTAATAATTTGAAGAATTAGTTGTTTTAACGGAATTCTGAGGTGGTGCATTCATGAAACCAATATATTTTATATTATAATTAATATATATATATATATATTATGTCTAATAATATGATCTTGAAGGCGTTACCATTTCTGACTATGATTTTCTTTGGCTTACATATAAATATTATTTTATTATATCTCGAAAAGAAGAGATAATGTAGTAAGAAGGGCCATGTCACTCCGTTTCATTTAGTCAGTGTAGTGTTTCATTCCGAGTTTTGTATGTTTTGCCTTTTTCACTTCCGTAAAAATTCAATCTTGCACGTTGTATATTCGCCAGTGGAATTCGTGGTCAAAGTTGATCTATTGACGACAAGTATTGGTTTATTTTCTGCAAAATATACTATTAAAGAAAGTTTGGGCATTTTCTTCAAAATGATACTTCCTGCATGATTTTCAATAGAATATCCACGTTCTCAATCAAAGTGAATATATTCGAACTATAATAAATCAGTGAGTGTTCTAGATCTCAACATTTTGTTCTGTATGTAAAGATTTTGATAAGTATTCAAATTATATCCATGCAGTTTGATTTAATTCATATTTTAAAAGTAGATATTTTTTGTTCAAATACATGTCACCTAATTAAACGGACATGGCGCATTCGGACCTCCAAATTTTGTCTACGTAATATGTAGGAACGGATACGATAGGTCCATAAATACACGAAATATGCTTTGAAAAACTCTTGCCAAAGTCACAGTCATTTTCTAGCCGTTTAAAATTATTCGCCCAAGTCAGAAAGACGCTCTTTATTGCTACCATATCACGAATAAAATAACATGAAATGCTCTTTTCTGTTCCATGTCGTGCAAATGGCTGTTTTTTGTTTGGGACCCAAAACACCTTGTTCGTAGTTGCATTTTTCATTACTCCAATGCGTGATACAGAATGCTCGTAGAAATGTAGTTAAGATATTTATCGACCTATTTCGATACCGGGAAAAATTCAAAAGCGAATAATATTATTTGTATTTTGGAGCGCAAACCGCTATGTGGCGTTAATCAAGTATCTCCCTTTGACTTTCCGCAGTACATATAGGCCTACATTTAGTTCGAAAAAGATGGCCAATTCACTATACATACAAATCAGTGGTATAAAATAATTTGAACTCCTAACACGGACAAACTAAGGTTTCGCCCAAAGGTGAACAAACTTGGTCACATTAGCACCATACATGTTTTAAAATAGAACGAAGAGAAATTCTAATGTTGTGACAGAGCTGTTAGGAAAAATGTGTGTCTCAAGCACAGGAAGTTCAGCGTGCAGGGAAGTGGCGATAGGGAAGGGTGAGGGTGTCTAACACCCGCCCCAAGTATGGTAAATCTTTCAACAGTTGAAAATTTCATGCCTGAAACAAAATTAGCTGGAAATTTTACACCTCATATATGGGTTGAAATTGTTCTCAGTGTTTGATTTTCCAACCAGGAATTAGTAAGGAATTTGATTTTTTAGACCAAGAGTAGCAAATGTTTCTACTTTTGGTCAAAATTTTGGTCTGAAATGGCCGTCAGTTGGAAGCTTTCCAACCTTATGGGGGGTGTCAGGTTAGAATTGGTCAACAGTTGGAATGCTTGAGTTACCACTTGGAAAGTTCCAACTGAAGGAAGGGGCCGGGGTGCAAATATAATTCTGTAAACCTGGTTCAAAGGGGGGGGGGGATATCATCAGTCGGAAAGGTGGAGACTCCACCAACGGGGATCCCCTGAGCTCGTCCCTGCCATATCATGGTGATGGAAGTACCTTCTATAAACCTATAAACAAAGGTTCATGTCCGCTGAATTCGTGATTGAAATTGATTTCCCAGATGTTTTCAATTCCATGATTTCCCAGATGGAATTCCCGATCTGTATTTTACAAGAGGAGAAAATGAGTAACAAACACGAGATATCGATATTGATTGATTGATTGATTGTGGCTCTGTTGCAAACTTGATAGTTCTTAAATCTCTTGAGATTTTCGCAAAGTTCATCAGTTATCATGGTTTAGAATTTCATCGATGTTAGTTTAGCTTTTCACAGAAAAATTTCGGGATAATGCATGTTGATTTACATTTTCTGTAACTGAAAACCAGAATTCTTCATGCAGCGTCTAAAATGGGCCCCTTGGTGTGCGTTATCGTCGTTACAATGTGCAGGCATGTCTATATACACAGGGCAACGCTCGGCATGTCTCGGAGACAATTTCAGACAAGAAAACCAATGTCATAAATGGTAACACGCTTAAGACAATATATTATATACCCATGATTGTAATTATAGAATATAAAATATATTGGTTTCGCGAATGACCAACTCAGAATTAAAATAACAATAACAACCAGCACCTAATTAGCGAACCGGCGGCCGACTCGGCCGTCTCCGATAACAACCCCCAGTGGGCTGCAGAACCATAACTGTCTATAAAAGTTGAAATATAAGACTTACAAATTATCTTTTTCATTTCTTTTATTTGTAATTGACATAGCTTGTCACGAACAACAAAATCAACATTATTGACATAATAATGTAAAGGACAATAAACGAAATTGAAATTCCCAACTACACCTTTTACCGGACTCGGCCTCCGGTTCGCAGTTCGACTTTTAATCCTCTCAAAAATTCTCATTCTATAAATAAAACCCCCATGCGCCCAGGCGAAACGAGAATCTCTACATTAGTATACACGCGGCGCGCATAATAAGTACGTGTATATATAACTTGCAGCTGTGAAAACAAATCTACCATATACATAATTATTTATTCATGTTGAGAAGCTGACACCTATCCAAACTTTCCAAAGTCTCAACGTATGCCACTTACAGTGTATATATGTACATACTTATACCCATATAATGTGCGAATTAACAACCAGCCAAAAAAAGAAGAAATTTTCCGCTATCTTAATTGAGAGACCAATTTACTTAGCAGTGGTGGATAGATATAAAAGTTTCATCAAGATGAACTTTTTATAAAGAACTGAAAACAAACCTTCGTTTAGAATACTATATGCTGGACGCCTTTTAACCTTAGAAAGTATTCTTACCAAAATACGTACGTGCAATCATAGACTGGAGGTGGAAATATAGTAAATGGGGTAAGCTCGGAACAAAGAACAACATATGTTGTGTATGTAAAAATGAAGTGGGCGATGAATACCACTTCATCATGAAATGCACTAACCTGAATCACTTGCGAATTTAATACATACCGAACCACTATTGGCACACACCTTCTAAGATAAAGTTATGTGAACTCCTAACAAAATCTTGTCGATTGGAACTGAGAAATTTGTGCTTGTACTTAAAGTTAGCATTCAAACTCAGAAATCAATATCGGTAATATAAGAGATAGTCTTGTTGTTTTTATGACATATAGCTATGATGACAATGTTGTTGTTGCTGCTGTTGTTGGTATTTTCGAATGAATTATCCATATGACACATATGAACAAGATGAATAATTGACTTAATAGTGTTTAAACGACTAACTCATATATGTAAATATTAACGCGGACGATGTGATAATGATAGATATTATGATGATGACAGATGAGAAAGATTGAACGCATTAATACCACCACTGTATATATGTATAATATTGCACTTAATTACCACACACCTTGTGTATATATCTCACACATCTCTTCGTAACATGTGAATTCATGTCGTATAGAGAGATAAAGTATAACAATGCGATGCAGATGACAGACACATGAGTATGAAAACACCCGAAGTTGTGGAGTCGTTTCCGGCCGAAGGCCTGGCAGGGTTGTCGGACTGCATTCTGCAGGTCACCACACCCTAACACATAGGAGAAGAGAGAGTGGCCGAAAAGATCATTCACCCCCCCCCCTCCAAACAAAATAAATAAATTAAAAAAACATACGAACAAATGTGGGGGAACTGTTATACAACCCGTATAGGAGGGAGCAGAATAAACTAATCTGCTCTGATTTGATAATAACGTTACATGCATGTATCTGTGTTTCATCAGAGATACAAAACATATATATAATATCTCTGGTTCCATAGCCATGCAGATATAGAACAAACCTATCTTATCACCAAAATAACCATCGGCATAGAAGTCAACCCATTGTATGGTAATTATATAGAAGTCTGCATGCGGTGGGATATAAGGTATATTTTGTTACGTGCAAGACACAACGCGATACATGCCGTTCTCGATTTTTTGTATAAAAGTTATCAGGTGTGTGTAGATCTGTCTGATTTTGCGAAACCTCTCTACTTTCGGGGAATTCGGTAACTATACTGAAACGACAATGAACACCAAAACAATGAAACAATACATTAACGAAAAACATTGAGATCATGGCTTATATATGGATTCATAAGCTAGATAATGCAGTGTGTTTTTTGCAAATATTTCCTGTCAGACTCTCAAATGTACGCCTCAAAAAAACTTTTTTTTAAACAAACTTTTAAAAAACATATTGATAAGATATCGCTCATATTGTGAGGGTAAAACTGTTATAGTACTATAGTATACATTGGTTTCAGTGGATAATGTCTTTTCCCTTCAAATTGATAGTTTGAAATTGAGATTTTTTGAAAAATCACGAATGGGGTGCCTTCTTAAGGCTGGCTGTACATTTTAATTAGGTAAAATACATTTGTGCCCGTTTACCGATGTGATTGATTCAAAGAAATAAGTTTGGAGATTGGGGGTGAGACTCGTGGAGAGTTGAAAGGGCTGCCAGCGTCCACCGTGTTGGGATGCGTACTGCCTCGACAAGAAGCAAAGCCCCGCCCCATTCCAAAAGTGGACAGACAATATTCTATTGATTTGTTTTGACTGATTTGATTTATTTGATTCTATGGAAAAGGTTTTATTGCCCGCAAGTTCTATCCTTCGTGACTTGGTTAGAGTTGAGCTTTCGATATACTTAAGTGGAATTGGATGTTTTAGAGATACTCCTCGTCTCTCACAATTGTCATCATGTGTCACAGAAGCCTTAACTTGTATAGGGTGTCTATTGAGAACAAATAGATTTCAAGCGTTTAGGGCGATGTGGCTTCTTCATGAATTAAAATTAGATTTTATTTCAAGATGAGAAATCCATGTTACTAATTACATCTCCTTGCCAATTAGAAACGTGCGTGACAGACCTTCATCTGATCACACCACCACTACAGTCTACTCTTTTTACTCTCTCGTGATACGAGTATGCGACGGAGACGTTAATCAGAATATACAGTAAACTCATTTACTCCAAACATTTCGAGGCGTGTTCCGGGCAATGAGGCAGCGTCAATCGATCACAACCGATCATGAGTGCGGAACCGATGGCATTTGATGGATGACAACACGATAGAATATTGAGATTTCCGTAGTAGCTAACATCGTCGGAAAAGACAAGACAGTATGCTGTCTATCCATCGGCTTTTCGCTGGCAGAGTCTGTAAGCGGGGAAATTGTCACTGTACCGCAGGAAAGCGAGGAACTATATCACTTTAGTGGACGCAATTAACACGCTAACTTATTGTGATTTCCGTTGTAGCTATAACGCAATCAGAAAAAAACCCGGAAATAAGCTGACAATATGGATTAACTGCAAGAATATGTCACTCTCGTCCCTGGCAGTTTAAGAACAGAGCTTTAAACTCACTAGTAGTCCGACTAACTGACATTATTTATACACGTAGAGTTCACAGAGGATATTATTGTCTTTTGATTGGATGAAGGGCAATGGTGTGTCAGAAAGAAGTTTTCACCATTGCCCAGCAAGCTAACCATCGTCCGGTGTATAGTCTTCAAACAATGAACCGCATTCTGACGTCACGGTTGTCGCGAGGCGAGAATTGAGACAAGCGAACTATCGCCCAATTTCAAATCTACGAACTATTACCCGCCTGCTGACGTCACAGTTGGCGCAAGGCGAGAATTGTGTCATATATAATAAGTCGCCTTTTGCTTGCTGTTCCGAAAACACCATTCCAAGTCAGTCGAAAAATGTATACTACATGTATATGCAACCATGTCACTCAAAGAATTCGAGGGACAAACTAACCGCAGATATATTTGCTATTTCATCGGCTCCTCAAAGTGCTAAATTGCCTCTCCATCAGAGAGCTAGGAGCTAGAAATCCATTATATCCATTTAAATGACATACGGCTGTGGCGATTTTCGTGGTAGCTAACATCATATATATGAAAGATAAGAAAGTATGTATGCTGACAATTTGGATTAACTTCGATGTTATATCATTAAAGTTTCGCGGCAGTCAACATAAACCAGTGACTCAGTTGGGAGCAGTCACTCTATGGTACTCAAGTTCAATATCGGTAAAGACCATTAACCATTTAAGTGCCAAGTCCGATTTTTGTATCAACCCATATTTCCTTGATCATCAATGATCTTTCCATCAATGTATCACATTATTATAATCAATAAATTTGAAAAATGATCAAGGGAATATGGGTTGATACAAAAATCGGACTTGGCACTGAGAGGGTTAACGTCATATGAAAATATTCGCCAGTATATATACAAGGGATAATCATTGATGGTCTATACGTCCCACTATATATAAATGTCAGTGATCAAATCGGGAACACTGACTCTACAAGGCACATCAGTCATCCACCAGATCCTCCCATACATAGCTGTCAGCAAACTTGAATGGATAGATAACACTTTTTATACAGAAAACCGAAGAACTAAACCATTTAATGGAAGACAACACGGAAAGCCGTTGCGTTTCCGCGGTAATTAACATTATTGGAAAAAGACGCGACAGAATTCTGACAACTTAGATTAACTATACGAGTGTATTTCACTCACACCCATGACTTATTCTGAACAGAGTAACATATTAACTACGAGTGTACCAAGGCTCGTCGCTCACGTATGGCAGATTATGAACAGAGCAGAGTCGGATCACTCACTCTTCAGACACACCGATCATTCGTCGGCTTTTCCCTGACAATCCCCAAGCGGATAGCTACCACTATATACTGGAAACTTAAGAAATTAAACCATTAACCCTTTACCCAACAGAACGGCCCTGTGCCAATGCATTCTCTTATATATGCGAGTCGACCATAGGTCGCCTCGCATATATAAGAGAATGCATTGGCTTAACACATATTAAAAATGATAAAATTGTCAAAGAATGTAGAAAAATATTATAAAAATTATTAAAAAATGTAAGAAAAAATTCTAAAATTGTTAAAGAATGTAAGAAAAAATGGTAAAAAGTGTTAGGCCAATGCATTCTCTTATATACGGGAGGCGACCTATGGTCGACTCGCATATATAAGAGAATGCATTGGCACAGGGCGTAACTGTAACCATCACAATGTGGTCAATGAACCGGTTCCAATGATATCCATATTTGTATGGTGTTATTGAGACAGACCGAAGATATTTTAGGCTGTTGAAGCCTTATTTGGGCGTTTTTGGCCGGTTTGTTGGTTAAATGGTTAAAGGTACTCAATCCGATCAGACGCTCCTAAATTACTATTTCTTTGGCTTCGGGGTAAAAATATTTGATTCGAGTCGAGGAATCCACCCATCAAAATTCAGAGTGATCAGATATCGATTTTTGAAGTTTGTTATTTCGAGATGTGGTATAAAATGTGGCCCAGAAACACGTGGTCAGACGGAGGGTCTCGGACAAAATTGCGGATGAAGATGGATAACTCTAAAATCAAGTGCTAATACGGTCAAATTTCGTGATACTTTAGTGATAATACGGTCATATTTTGTTGAACAAATTGTGGCTAATTCTGAACAGAGCAAAGATCTGGATAACTGACACTACGAGTAGTACTACTATACTGAATGGAGTCTCCCATTCAGTTATAAGAGTGTACATTGGAATGGTATATTATTCCTTTAGAGGAGTGTTCAGGTAATAAAATCAGACGGCAGACAGAAACATAGATAACACAAGAGCAGAATAATTCATATCCATTGGTGGAAAATGTTCATGAAATGCTGTTGCGATTTCGGTAGATTCTAACACATATAGAATATATAAGCAGTATTCTGAAGATTTGGATCACCGTAGATGGGATAACATCATTGGTCTATGGAATCTTACTATATATAAGCTGCAATGACGAAAATACGGTTCACTGACTCAACAAAGCACAACAGAGGAAGGGGACCTAACATAACGAACTCAAATATACAGATGATGGAAGAAGCATTTGCAAAGACTTGATAAATACCAAATGCAGTCAAAATTATCCGAAGAAGAAATAGACAGAATGAAAGAAATTACAAGAATGTTCGAGCAGCAAATTTCACACATGTCAGCACAATAAACACCCCCTTCTAATGGAGAGAAAAATCCAAGGAAGAAAAGAAAAAATAACCAAAAACAACAAACTCCTTTTCTTTTTGTGGCTTATTCTAAAATAAAGGTGTAACATGGGGGTAGGGGGACCATTCGGTCATTCCGAGAATCCTAGGATTAGCCCTCCCCAACACTCTCCATATACAAAGTACCCCGAGAATTAATCGGTTTTCTGTGATCGTCCCGCGAGCGGAGAAATGACACTCTGGGAAAACTAGGAATGAAATTCATTTAACTGATGGCAACACGGAAACTAGTATTGCGATTTCCGTAGTAACTAACCTCATCGGGGAAAAACTGGCAGGACTCTGACAATTTAAGATTAACATCGAAGTCTTTGTCATGCGCTCACGTTCCACCACAGTCTCTATGGCACGGAAGTATACTAGATCCATTTAATAGAGGCCAAGATGAAATTATTGAGAAATCCACAATCGCTTAACAGATTGACAGTTACTGTAGACTGACAGTGTGGAATAATCACATTGAATTATGCTTCCACTTTTTCCCGTGGCGTTAACATACCCTGAAATCACTGGAACATTGTACATCAGTGAGTTACGCGGTCAATGGTTTAGAGCTATAGAAATGGCCTGACCGTTACACGTACACGGATTAAGTTATTATTGAATGTTCATTCGACGCACTGATGTAGTACGATAGGTACGTACATTCTATTTATTCGTTTCTACTCGAGTAAGCCTTTACCCGATTAACATAGTGTTATGCTGGCGACTTTATAATCATAATAATATTTTTTGTTTATCATGTCTGAATGACAGCTCTTATATAGTCCCAGTGTATACATGTATATGTATCAATACGTTGCAATGTTGCAATGTTGCAATGCGTATGTATATATGAACCAATATATTTAAAATGTTCACAGCAAGTCGGTGCTAAATCTGTTGCTATGGAAGTGGAAATCCAACAACCGTCTGCATTGCTCTGTAGTGTGTCGCATCGACCAGATGGTCGGGTAGCGTGTTCCAAATACACTACACACTTTGTGCGAGAAAAATTACTTCCTAAATTCCTTGGAATTATTTTTATTCATCATTTGCAAGCACGACCTCTGTTTGGAATTAGGTTTGATCATCAGTGTGTACTAGTAAGTCAATGACCTCTGGTTGGAATTATGTTTAAACAACAGTTTGTAAGTGTGACCTCTGGTGGATGAGTAGATTGCGTTAGTAAACATTATGTCGTGTTGACATTATAAAAAAAACCCTTGAAGTTTTTTGAACATTATGAATACTTCTGTGAGGTTCTCTCACAACATTGAGGGACAAATCCAAAATAACCATGATATCGTGGTATGAATAGCGCCTTAACCATGAGCAAGTTGTGTATAGCTCATCGTTGTATCCTCTCTGTCTAAAGCCCTTGCATGTTTTATGAGATGGGGTACCAAACATGATGGCAATACTCAATAACTGGTCGAACTATCGTTGTGTTTAGTCTCTTGAATTGATTCCGAACCGAGTTCTGTAAACTCCTAGAATCTGGTTTGCCTTGGTGACAATGTAATTGACATATCGGTCGAATTTAAAATTGTAAATCAATGTATACCCCAAAGTCCCTTTCTGCATCAGTTGGTAAAATCCGAGTTTACTCAAATGTGTCGGTTATAATATATTTGTGTCGTGGATTGTTATGACCAATCTGCAACACATGTATATTTTAGAAGAATTGAATCGCAGCTGCCATTTTAATGACCATTACACGATGACACGTTACCTTACTCGTATCTAAATTCGCGTAGTACGATTTTTCGCTCAGTTTTGAATTCGCGAACTTTAAATTCGCGCACCTAGCTGCGCGTATTCAAAACTGACAAAACTATTTTCGTAATATTTCTGTGATATTTTCGTATATCTGGGAGCTGGAATTACATTGTTTAGACAATAAACTAGTAACTATACATCATAGTTTTGTGGCGCCCTGGACTATTAGTATTTCTTATACAAGCATTTAAACAATGTCTATGTTACCACGATTTGTGGCTTGAGTTGTGAGAAATTGTCTTGATAGCGGTTAGCCGAAAGTAAATATATGCATACATGATTGTTTGTATAGGCGTAAATGTCTACTCAACCGTTAATAATATATGTAAACTCAGCAACATAGCCCTCTTGTATTTCCTATGGACTGTGGTTTAGATTAAACTTGTGAGTTGTACTATTTTTCGCTCAGTTTAAACGAGTAAAATTGAATCGAAATGCATTATTTGCATTATGACCAAAAGTTGCCAGTCGGAGGTTCGTGGAATACACTAGTCCATACATCTAGGAGAATCCTTCGACTGACAACTTTGTTCAGAATGTTAGAGCAAACAACTATGAGTTTGGACACAAATGAGGTATCAGCTTGTTTGAAAATCGTATACCACACGCTCGTAGCTGCCAAAGTACTATGTAATATGTCATATCCTAGTTTATTACATTTCTACTCGTTTCTGAACGAGTTTGTGAGCGCCTCGGCCATTTTGAATGCGTGATACTCATCAACTCGAAACCACGTGATTACCCAAACATGTTAATGTAAACGAGAAAGAGGGCGGGGCCCAGTCCAGAACCCAGAGGAACACCGTTTGCAGATGATTCAGCATTTACGATGCCTCTTCGTTTTCTATCTGCGATGAATCTTCTGCTATAATGTTTGTGAGTAAGTGACATGTTTATCGTGAAAATATACACGAATATATATCATACAGGTGATATCAATTAACATATATATTAATTCATACACCGGCCATGTATAGGCCTGTACTTCAATCTGATATCATGCTAACATTATATATGAAGTAGTAAACACTATTGAGGGATTATGTTGATATAATATTATTACTCAAAATTAACTGTCTCTGTTGATATTGCTGAAAGAGAAAAACACTGCGACATAAATTTGACATTGAATCAACATATGTGAATCAAGAACCTTAGATAGCCAAACATATCTACACGAATATTACAAATTGTCATCAATTGTCGTCTTTGTACACTATACGCTTCACAATGGTAAATGCAATTCATCCTCCACTTTCTACAATGACAACTATATGTGACATCGTGGGTTGCGTTAGTTTTGAGCTTTGTTTAAGACCACTCTTTATTCATAAAGTTATAATCATATATAGATATCTTGATCAGCGCACCTTAATTAATGCTTCGATATCCCCACACCATCGTGTTATTCTTCCAAGCATAAACATGCTAACGGGATTGCACCAATACCCACAATGATGAACGCTAACTGATTCATTCGGAATTTTATATTGACTCTAATGCACTCTGATGGAGGCGCGATTGAAGCAAAGCATGTCGCAATCCTATATGACGGATATATTCTCTTCAATAGCATCAGTGAACTGGATTGTATATCATATATCATATCTGAACCTGTCTGAACCAGTTATCGCTTTATCTGAAGTTGTGTATGGCGGCTATGCACGCGCACCAATATCTTCCCCGCTTATGCACTCATATTTTATTCAAATGCATATTTCCACGCATGTGCTCGTTTTTTTTGAACTCATATTATATTCAGAAGAATATAGAAATGTCCCTATAATAAACATATTTTGAATGTTTTATATGCATTGTTATATAGACTCATTTGAATCGAGTTGACATTTTGTGTCGACGTTTGAGTGAAAGTCTGACACAAGTGACCACCTTCAGCGGATTCGACAGACGTGAATGACATAACATATATCAGTTGTGTGCTGTTTTCAATAAGAAATTTGAGCCTAAAGACAAGAAGCGAAATTTCGAGATTTGAGCCTTGTATAATAATAGTCCTTCGCTGATATACAAACAAACAAAAATAACTAGACAACCAATCGAAACATTCATCCGAAAAAAGGTAAATCGGACATAGAAGTACAGTATAGTATATGTCATTTGGTATTATGACCGAAGGCAATAAATTTTCCATGACTATATATTATTTGTCTTCTTGGGTACATTGGCTTATATATAGGTCATGTTGGTAGTGAGCTGTCGATCATCCCGGGCGTTTCGCGCCCATCTCCTCTCTTGTGAGCTGTTGATAATATGTGCAATATTGGCCAACTACTGTCTTTGTTGCTCACTCCAATATAGCAAGAATGCAAGATGCCTTCCTCAAATCCTTGTACTCAACATAAAGTGTCAAATCATCTTCGCCGCCTCTTGCAATAGACTAAATTATACTTTAAGCTTCAGAAACCATCTTCGAAAAAAATATACTCCCACAAATAAATGACGAGTCTATCATGTTACTTTTTTAATCATACGAGGCGAAAATTCAAGAATACACGACATCAGACATCACTGTGAACTGATGTATGACTTTGTATCATTCTGGTCCTGAGAATTCCTGAGTGCCCATGATTGATGGGTCTCGTATAGCAGGCTCAATTGAAGTCGGGCACCGTAAAATGTTGAACTTTCCCTGACAGACATGGTACTTATATATAGGGACATGGTCCGGTCGCAAGCCGCGAATCTGTCTGCAGCGTGATTTAATTTCCAATGATTCGTTTTTTTCGTCGTCTTACATTTCAATTATGTTCGGCTATATTACTGCTTACCGCAAATTTCGAAGAAGGGATGGAAAGATGAGGGTAAGTTCAGACGATATGCACAATCCAGTTGGCTAACCCTTTCATGCCGGGAGCTGCGCTGGCGCAATATTACCGACCCTGTGCCAATGCATTCTCTTATATATGCGAGTCGACCATAATTTTTTCTTACATTCTTGAACAATTTTTATCAATTTTTATAATTTGTTCTTACATGGTATACATTTTTTTTATCATATTTTATTATATTATTTAATAATTTTATCATTTTTATTATTTATTCTTACATTCTTTAGCAATTTTATCATTTTTCTTACATTCTTTAACAAAATTTTTATAATTTTTTCTTACATTCTTTAACAATTTTTAATTTTTCATCATTATTTCTTACATACCTTAACAATTGCTTTTATCATTTTTTTCATTTTTCTTACATTCTTTAACAATTATAAAAAATAATAGAAAATATGTTAGGCCAATGCATTCCCTTATATATGCGAGGCGACCTATGGTTGACTCGCATATATAAGATATTGCATTGGCACAGGGTTTTCGCAAAAATTCAGGAAGCTCCAGTCATGAAAGGGTTAATTTGATCAGTAAAGGTGTTTCGCATACTCACGGTAACTAGTTATAACTACGGTTAGCTATCCATCATCGTAAAAGTTATGTCTGACAAAACTTTGTTTTCATTTTAAGCTTTCTTTAAGACCACTCTTTATTCATACAGTTATAATCATATATTTATAGATATGTTGATCAGCGCACCTTAATTAATGCTTCGATATCCCCACACGATCGTGTTATTCTTCCAAGCACAAACATGCTAACGGGATTGCACCAATATCCACAATGATGAACGCTGACTGACTCATTCGGAATTTTATATTGACTCTAATGCACTCTGATGGAGGCGCGATTGAAGCAAAGCATGTCGCAATCCTATATGACGGATATATTCTCTTCAATAGCATCAGTGAACTGGAGTGTATATCAAATATCATATCTGAACCTGTCTGAACAAGTTATCTGCTTTATATAAAGGTGTGTACGGCGACTGTGCACGCGCACCGATATGTTCCCCGCATATGCACTCATCTTTTATTCAAATGCATATTTCCACCGTGTGGCTGCAATGCACGCGCACCAATGTTCTCCGTTTTTGTACTCATCTTGTATTCAGATGAAATTCTAGAATAGAAATGTCCCTAAAGTAGACATATTTTGAATCACTGTTATACTTTGTTGTATATAGACTCATTTGAATCGAGTTGATATTTTGTGTCGACGTTTAAAGGCACGTGAGGCCTTAGTTGTCGAAAATATTCATATTTGTTCCAATCACCGTGAACAGAAAAACATTAAAACGCATACAGTTTCGTTCATATATACCATGACCATCGCGTAAAAAGCATGTTATCATAAAGATTTACTATATTTCACCTAAGCAAGAGTCTGATTGTGTTACAGAAGACAGCACAATGCTGCTGGCTAATCACACACAAATGGCATAAACGCTCTTTATTCGTTCCATATCAGGAATTCAACCACAAAGAACGCTCTTTATGTTTACCATCATAATATAAACAAACACCAGAAAAGTAACTTTTTATGCCTTTGTTTACATAACAATGGTCAAAAATATGACAATAACATACTGTTTATGCGATATTTCTTATTTGTATACGGACAAAGTCTGTCTACATTTTGTTGTTCTTTCTGTTTGTGGCGGATTTTGACGGGTGGAAATATTTTCACAGGATACCCACCGCCAAGGCCAACCGTACCTTTAAGAGAAATTCTGACACAAGTGACCACATTAAGCGGATTCGACAGACATGAGTGACATAACATATTCAATTGTGTGCTGTTGTCAATCAGAAATTTCAGCATAAACACAAGAAGCGAAATTTCGAGATTTGAGCCTTGTGTAATTGAGTCCTTTGTTACTATACAGACGAGAGGAATAAAAAAATATAACCAACTATAAACAAACAATCGAAACACATTAATTTTCATCCGAATTATAAAAAAGGTAAATCGGCCATACAAGTACAGTACTATATGTCATTTGGTATAATAGCCGAAGGCAATAAATGTTCCATGACTATATATTATTTGTCTTCTTGGGTACATTGGCTTATGTGGGTAGTGAGTAATATGATAATATGTGCGATATTGGCCAACTACTGTTTGTTGCTCACTCCGTTAGGCTACGTTCATACGCTGGCAAGTTTGCACGGTATGTTTTTGCGGGCATTTCGTCATAGAAAACCACATGGTGCCAGAATATGAACGGAACCGTGCACAGAACATGCATCTTTACCAAAGTGAAAGACATAAGAAGTAACATTGATCTAATTCCACTTGTAACAATGCTATTGGAATTTGCCTTCAAATACCTGTATGATTTATTCTTGCGAGATAATTGCATGATATTTACAGGCAAATTCCGGTAGCATCGTTACTAGTGGAACTACAGAGTTTACTTCGCACGTAGTTAGCTGTGGCACATATGCACTTTATGTGCTTGTTTCCTTTCATATTATGGCACCATGTCGTTTTCTACGACAAAATGCCTGCAAACCATACCGTGCAAACTTGCCAGTGTATGAACGTACCCTTAGAGCAATAATGCAAGATGCCTTCTTCAAAGCCTTGTACACAACATAAAGTGTCAAATAATCTTCGTCACCTCTTGCAATAGACCCAATTAATACACTATATATACAAAGCTTCAGAAACCATCTTCGAAAAAATATACTCCCACCAATAAATGACGAGCCTATCATGTCACTTTCTTAATCATACCAGGCGAAACTTCAAGAATACAAGATATCACAGGTCGCTGTGAACATTCCGTACGAGAAGAAAGAAATGATGTATGACTTTGTGTCATTCTGGTCCTGACAATTCCTGAGTTCATCACAAAATGATTGATGGGTCTCGTATAGCAGGCTGAAGTCGGGCACCGTGAAATGTTGAATTTTCCCTGATAGACATATTTTTGGGACATGGTCGGGTCGTAAGCCGCGAATCTGTCTGCAGCGTGATTTAATTTCCAATTATTCGTCTTTTTCGTCGTCTTACATTTCAATTATGTTCGGCTCTATTACTGCTTACCGCATATTTGGAAGAAGGGATGAAAAGATGCGGGTAAGTTCAGACGATATGCACCTTCCAGTTGGCTAACTCTTTCACGAGGGGAGCTGCGCTGTCGCAAAATTAATGACCCTGTGCCAATGCATTCTCTTATATATGCGAGTCGACCATAGGTCGTCGCATATATAAGAGAATGCATTGGCCTAACAATTTTTGTTATAAATTGTTCTTACATTCTTCAACAGTTTTTATAAAAAAAATTATAATTTTTTCTTACATTCTTTAACAATTTTTATCATTTTTTATATTTGTTTCTTACATTGTATAGCAATTTTTTTCAGTTTTGTTATATTCTTTAGCAATTTGATAATTTTCTTCCATTCTTTATCAATTTTTATCATTATTTTATAATTTTTTCTTTCATTCTTTAAATTTTTTATCATTTTTATATATTTTTTCTTACATTCTTTAGCAATTTGATCATTTTTCTTACATTCTTTATTAATTTTTAATAGATAGATAGATAGATAGAATTACAGTAGTATGCAATTTGGTATAATAACCGAAGGCAATACATTTTCCATATATTATTTATCTTCTTGGGCACATTTACGAAATGGATGTTGATTTGTTTTCGTTCCATAGAGTATGGATGCAAGTTGTGCCAATACGGGTACATATAACTCTTAAGGCTATCAGAACGGTTTGATTATTTATTTACAACAAAGTCAATAATGTTCAATCATCGGCATCTGGGTTTCTCCTGGTTGAGTTTATCTTCCTGTCGTCTGCTCGGTTTAGGGTCTTCTTCCGTCTTCATAGGTTGGGCGTTTCCGTTTGTCATCTACTCGGTTGAGTTCCGGTTGAGTTCGTCTTCCTGTCGTCTGCCCGGTTGAGTTCCGGTTGAGTCCGTCTTCCTGTCGTCTGCTTCGCTTCTTCGTCGGCACATCGGGGTAGCGTTGTTAGAAATACAGGATTGTAATGTTTACCTTGTATTCCTATCCATGTTCCCGGCTGGAGATCCTAGCTGTCTTTTTAGCGCGACGAGAGTCGTTGGTCACATCTTGTAGCTCATTGAGAACTGTCTGTCGGGTCTCGATTCGTCCGCGTTCAAATACAGGAACGGTATTATTCCGGCTCGGTTCGCATTTCATGGTACGTTAATTGGGGCGTTCCTATGTTAACCAGGCGGGGTAGTTTTCCTGTGTGTTCTTCAAACTCTGCTCCCTATATCCATCGCGCTGCGTTAGGTTTCAGTAGCTTTTCCTAGCGAAGTATCTCGTCTCGCTAATCCCATAATCGTTCTGTTTACTTCTCGATTCTCCTCGTGTGCATGTATCGGGTATGCGTACTGCATGGTGTCCACTAATCTGTTTCGATGTCCAGTATTTCGCAATCTTGATGTAGCCAACATGGGCGCTGATATGTGTGGTAATCTAGCGCCCCCGCGACTTAGAGATTGTCTGTTTTCTTCCCGGGTTGAAAGTTATGTCCCTGGGGTTGTCTTGGCACAAAGTTGGTCCGACATTTTGTGTGGAAAGCCACACTTAAAAATGTCAGATCATCTTGCATCCATACTCTATGGAACGCAACACAATCAACATCCATTACTTATATTTACTCTTAATCGAGCAACTGGCAGATTAAAAGAGTTTTAAGCGCCCATTTCCAACGTTATTATATCGAGGCTCGGTGCAAGTTGCGTCTACACACAAATGGATGCAAGTTGTGGTCAGCGCGCGACTTCATGTCACGTAATGTCGACCAACCAACGTCCTTCATTCATGTTCCACAATACGAATGTGTGTGTGAGTGTAAATATTGTGCTATAGGTTATGTAACTTATGTTGGTAATGAGCTGTTGGTAATATGGTCAACTACTGTGTTTGTTGCTCACTCAAATAGGGCCTAAAGCAAGAATGCAAGATGCCTTCTTCAAAGCCTTGTTGCACAACATAAGGTGTCAAATCATCTTTGTCGTCTCTTGCAATAGACTAAATTATACTTGTGTGCTCTTAGTTTAATACACTATAGGCCTATAAAGCTTAAGAAACCATCTTCGAAAAAAAAAATATATACTCCCACAAATAAATGACGAGTCTATCATGTCACTTTGTTAATCATATCAGTCGAATCTTCTTCAAGAATACACTATATCACATGTCGTTGTAAACATTCCGTACCAGACAAGAAATAAATGATGAATGACTTTGTGTCATTCTGGTCTCTCGTGAGTCGTCTGAGGTTGCAGATCGTAAACTTTAATCAACCATCACCGGCGATAAAACTCAAAGATCGACGTTTGTTCTGCTTTCGAATTCCTGAGTGCACCATGAAATGATTGATGGGTCCCGTGTTGCAGACTAAATTGAAGTCGGGCACCGTAAAATGTTGAATTTTCCCAGACAGACATATTGTACTTTGGGACATGGTCGGGTCTTAAGCCGCGAATCTGTCTGCAGCGTGATTTATTTTCCAATGATTCGTCTTTATCGTCGTCTTACATTTCAATTATGTTCGGCTATATCACTGCTTACTGCAAATTTGGAAGAAGGGATGGAAAGATGCGGGTAAGTTGAGACGACATGCACATTCCAATTGGTTAACCCTTTAATGGCGGGAGCTGTGCCTGTGTCAATGCATTCTCTTATATAAGAGAATGCATTGGCTTAACAAATATATATATTTTTTATCATTTTTTCAATTTTTCTTACATTCTTTAACAATATTTCTCACTTTTTTATAAAAAAAATTCTGACAATCTTTAACAATTTTTATAATTTTTTATAATTTTTTTCTTACATTCTGTAACAATTTTTTATCATTTTTTCTTATATTCTTTAACAATTTTATCATTTTGATCATTTTTTTTATATTCTTTAGCAATTTGATCATTTTTCTTACATTCTTTATCAATTTTTTTCATTTTTCTTACATTCTTTAACAGTTTTTATAATTTTTTATCATTATTTCTTACATTCTTTAACAATTTTTCATAATGTTTTTCACTTTTATCATTCTTTAACAATTACAATAAAAAATAATATAACATGTGTTAGGCCAATGCATTCCCTTATATATGCGAGGCGACCTATGAGAATGCATTGGCACTAGGTTTTCGCACAAAATCAGGAAGCTCCAGTCATGAAAGGGTTAATTGGACCAGTAAAGGTGTTTCGCAAACTCACGGTAACTAGTTATGACTACGTTTAGCTATCCATCATCGTAAAAGTTATGTCTGACAAAAAATATTTCCGCAAAAATAATGCGGATTAGGACTATTAAACGCGGTAATGTATGGTTACTGAAATTTTCGCTTTGCACGATCTACAAATTAAAGTATACTCAATCCGATCAGAATGTCCCCATATCATCAAGTTACAGCAACAACAACAACATTTCTTCAAATTACGCTTTTTTTTTATCAGAATCAATTAATTACAACAAAATAATGCTAACGGCTGTCAACTATGGTATAAAATTTCCCAAAACGAGTTATCTATCAACATGTCATTCAACGAAACATGGCCGTAATATGATCATACGCACGCGTAATTAACGAACCAAAGCTAAAACAATCACATAGGGGTTTCTGCATGTAGCGTTTAAAACAATTCTTGTCAAAATCACTTTGTAGATTCCCACCAAATAAGATTCACATGCATAATGCTTATGTTTGGTGGGGTAATTATAAATAGTTATATATGTTGTCGAGAGTGCATGGAACTGAAACTAACCATTACATAGGCCCTATTACTTGGCGTGCTGGGGAGCTCTCCGCTTCAGATACTCAGGATGTTCATATCATTCATATATAACATGTCATCATGTCGATTTCAACGATAGTCGACAAACAACATCATCGTGTAACTTTCACCATTGACCGAATTCGCGTGGAACTGAATGTATCTTCTGCTTTGTTCATAAGTATGTGTTTTCATTCTATTCAAGAAAAAGGATATATATGGATTATCAGATGCATGTAAGTATGCAGACTTATGATAACAATCAAATCCATATTAAATATTATCTCATTTCCTTTCGCACGGTATAGTCTCTACAGAACCATGCAGTATTGATCAACTGCTGTGCACAGTTGGAAAATAAAGCTTTGAGATACACGTAGATCTTGTTGAGTTGTGGTGATTTTAGTTTATTAAAAAATATATTAAAACTTCCTAGGGTCCGATGATTTGATCCAGTAGAGTGCCGGAGTAGACCCGTTAGAAATTCATTATGGAGCAGATTACGACATTAATGCTTTAAGCCCACCGATCTACTGTGCGACATTCGCACTCCCGAAATTCAAAACAACAGCGACGTATTAGATAATAATTGGTGACGTCACAAAATCAGATATAGTCCATATACGACCCAAAGCGCCCGGCTTTGGTTCGTTATTATCACTTGCCTATCATGAAATTTGGCCGTTTTACCAGTTGAGTTTAGAGTTATCCATCTTCATCCGCAATTTTGTCCGAGACAATCGGTTTGACGGCTCGTTTCTGGGCCACAACACACACATATATATATATATATACAAATTGCATAAATATCAACATTTGTTTATCCTCACTTCAAATTAATTATTACGACTGGCAGATAATAGTGAATTCTTAAACAGCGTGATGGTCGATCGGCTCTAAAGTGTGTGAATTAAATCCTTTTCTACCTAGAATTCGAAGTCTTACACAGGAGGTCCATATCACTCTCTCCAAGTCGCCGGCAATTCTATGTATACATATATGGCGTCTTTGAAACTCGCCTATCGTGATAAGATTGACCGCTTATAATTACTGTTCATTGAAGTAGACTTTTCATACAAGCCTGCATGACTGTAAAGCAGCGGGAAGTCTATTACATTAATCCAATCGCGGCCAACACAGTAACGGCAGTTATAGCGACCAACAGACTGTCAGTTACAAACTGATTTTGCTATCTGGGATACCAGATGTAGACATTTACAGGACATTTACACGGAATCAAACTTCAAAATTAAGGATTTTGCTTATTTTAAAATAAATGTGCGTTAAATTTCACGTATATTCGATACATGGAAAATACGTGATATCGCCATATCAGTAAACTAAACAAGACCTCAATTTTCGTCCAGCGTATATTGTTTTCATAAATGTGTCGTTATCGCTGTACTTTCTGTTGAGTTATACGAGTCAGTCCGCGATTGGCTCCAGAACATCGCCTTTAGTTCTTGACGAAATCTTTTCCCCGAAAAGCAGTAAGTGATGTCGAAAGAAGCGTTGTTAATGCCTCAAAGAAATTTATATCCGTGCGTGTTATGTCCTCCACATTTGTGAAGTAATGAAAAAACATATAAAATATGACGATGGGTGACGTTGTAACAATATGCTGAACACTAGTGGCAATTAGCATTCGAGTAATGGACGAAACTCCAGTCTGTCGTGTGCACTGTTGGTTTAGATTAGAATTGTTGTTACGTGTAAACTGGGCCAAAGCGGATCTCGTTCTCATAATTTTCACAATCAGCATGGTATCCGTGATTATCAGAATGATAAATGGTAAAAATGAATATGCCGCCATGTCCATCCAAACCCAAATATATTTAGTGAAGAAACTGTATGACGGGTTTTCTTCAACGATATAATCACACATACTAATCTTGTCGTTTACATTGTACCCATATAACAAATGGGCATTGAAACTAAACACAGCTATATATAATATCATAAGTGCGACTTTAGTCGATTTGATGCCGAACTGGAATTGTGATGTCGGGTAGCAGATAGCGATAGTCCGATCAAGGGTAAAAAGAACTAATATCCACACTCCTGAATCAGTGAAGCATGTCAGAAAAAACAAAGACAGTTTACAAAAAAGAGAACTAGGCGTCCGCATATCCTCATCGAAACCGTATAAAGTTATGCTTGGGATTGCTTGTACGTGAAGAGCAATCAAATCTGTTATCGCCAACGCGATGAAGAATATGTGGATATGTGTTCGTCGCATCGCTGGTCTTGAGAAAACAAGAGCTGACAATATATTCCCGATGGTTCCCGTCACGAGAATCAAGGGGCCGATTGTCATCCAAATCCACCGCTGTCCTTCAAAAAACGCGTCTGTTTCCGTTCCATTTTGAGTTATATTATCCATATTCCAGGTAACAATTCAACTAAAAACTTCATAAATCCCTGCAAGTATTTATTTATAATTTGGATCTATTGTGTGTAAAGCAAATGCAAGATGGAGGGACAAATGTCAGTCATGCACGACTTTAACAGGACACCAAGAAACCGTACATGTCACTCTGTTATCTATATATTTAACTGCCTTCATTCAGAAACGACATCAATATAATGTGACCTTCGTTCTAATTACCGTCTTCGCTATTGAAATTGTGTGAATTATTAAAGTGGCCTGAAACATTTGTATCAATACAAAGGCGATAAATTCAATTCAAGGTGTTTTCCAATTTGTTCAACCGAGGACCACTTGCACGCAGACCTACAGTTCAATACCGCTGTCCGACACCAGAAACTACGCAGGAATTCGGCTAATAATTAATTTGGGCATTACTGTAGTATCGTCTTGATAGTATATGCCACCCATCGTTAAAATTCCATCAATGTCATTAATAATGCATACTAATTTTCGCCAATTATCTTGCTGAATATGTTCGCTATACAATGGGCCTTGATAAATTATCGACGATGAGTTGACCAGTCCAACGGACGCATGGCAATGTTTAATGAGCGCATTCCTGTGAGAAAAATATCAATTATGAGATCTAAACGCCCCTTATTTAATACATCCGTTTAAATGTTTCGAGTCATTAATAAAGATTGGAATGACATTTTCAACGCATTCGCAAACAATCAAATTTAAACATTAGATGCTATATAGTGTACGGCAAATTGCAAATCATATTTTTTATTTACCGTCGAGCGAACTGGTGCTGTCGCCATCCAGAATGAAACAACTTTGGAGTCCAGAGACCGACAAAAGCCAACTAAACGACATAAGTAGAATTGGCTGACTGCATTTAACATGAACTAAATTATGGCCGACCCCCTTGTTACATTGTAGTAATTTGCTACAATGATATATGTTTAAACTAGGAAAATTGCAAAGTGAATATTGCCTGGAAAATAGAAATATCGAAGTTGTTTTAATAAGCAGCAAATCCGAGTCGACATTATAGAAACGTTTACAATTTTTAAACAATTCGATAAGATCCCCTCGTAACCTCTTGTGTTTCAGGGATATTAGAGCAGGCAAAAATAAATAGGTGTCCCGTCGAAATGGAATTTATGTGATTTACATTATTGGTTAGCGTAGATACTTAACTTTCTGAATCCATATGTTGGATTTGCCAGATACGCTGACTTTTTTCCTCACCGCGTGGTTTTCTTGAGGCACCCGATGAAAATATCGGTCATTTCTTTTTTAATAAAACCGACATTTTGACAGAGTATTTTCAGACCTTTCGAGATAAGATCTTCATTCAATTTTGATACATAAGAATGTGACGATGACCAGAGTAAGGCAATACATATAACCGTTGAATCTTGGAATGACAATAATGCCGTCATATGTCGTCAACTAATTTTTATGGCGAGAAACGATTCACGCAAAGCGGTGTCTTTCGTTTCTTATAAAACCCCAAGTAGGACGGTTATGCCCAACTATCTTATACCATTTGAAACTACTGCCAATTAGCTACGTTTTAATATATCATTTATCGGTGTTGGCTGCATTATTATTTTTACTAAAGGCAGAAATATCAACCCTCCCCAAAAGCCTAAACCATTCTATCGTGGCATGAGTAGCGCCTTGACTACGGAATAAGAGGTGTAACTCGTCGCTGTACGTTTTCCAAAGCCCTCGAGTATGCCCGTCCCACATCATTGTTTAGCGACTGGAATCCCTTTGACATTTTATAGCTTGGTTTTGTCCCTTGGTTTGGGAATGGAATCCCTTTGACCATATACGCGTGTGACGTTGTTTAAGATTGTCTGAGTTCAAAGAGTTATATCATGTGTCGTATAATTCTATCAGATCAAGAATGTGTCTGTGCGTATACTCTCTCTGGAACTAATATCAGTGGCCTATTGTTGGATCGTGATGAGGTCCTTGAAGATATATTTCAGAATCAAACGTATTCGTGATCACGATCCTGGATTCATTTGTCACAACTAGTATAACATAACACGTCACGGGGTGAATATTGACATATAATATATAGCAGTTATATTGGGATTTCAAACTGCCGTAAGTAACACAATTCCGAAATGGAAATTGTATTTTGTAAAATAAACGCCAGAAGGTCGCAAATATATGACCTGTTGAATATTGTTCGTGATAATAAAGGGGAAATTTATTCACAATAAAAACACGAATGCACACACGGACAATGCAAATAGTGTTATATACAATAAGTACGAATTATTTTGTGTATTTGCTCGAGGGAAGGAATACTCATGCCATACCATGCTGTATTTGTGATAGTTATCGCTACGATACCTAATGGGCCTTTCCACAGCTGTCAATCAAATAATTATTAGCAGATATTTTCTACCAATCAGCGACTAAGCCGGTCGATTTCTGTAATGCCAATTCTGTATTCACCCTATTTTGATTTCCGCGCATACTCTCAATGTTGAATTGGCTATATTCAAACAACTTTTTTGTTGTCAAATCATAATGTACTGGAATTTATATTTGCGCCATGATGTTGAAAATTTATCCATAGTTATAAAACTATTTTTCATTTTGCATGACATAATGATGCGAAAAGCATGTATGTTATCAGGTGTATCTATATATACACACACACAAACGAGTACAGGAGCTGTATGTATGTTCGCGATTTTGCTCCCTGCCAGACCCTTGGACCGATTTCAACAAATTTCAAAATTCTAACATTATAGTTATCATTATATATTTTAAAATATCGAAAATGTTTTTTTTTCAATCAAAATGTTTTAAAGATGAAAATTCTCGCGAAGCGCCGCAGGATCTTACGCATCTGAATAAAGGCTCAGTTAGTTATAACATTAGGGCAAGCACTGATAAACTAATTAAACTATTTTGGCGGACGCCTTTTCTCCTATATAGCAACCCCACCAGTAATCATGTGTGGAAAGCTCTATTTGTTTGCTGATCACATTACATGGGCACAGGGACGTGCGACAGTGAGTTGGTTGGAATGTCCTACCCCAACTTCGGTGGAATGTTTCAATTGTTGGAAATTTCATGCCAAATAAAACTTTTGTTGTAAATTTTACACTACATTGAGGTTGAAATATTGTTCTCATTGTTTGATTTTCCAACCAGTAATTTGTAGAGAATTTGTTGTTTAAGACTAACAATTGCATATTTTCTATTTTTGGACAAAAGTTTGTTCTGAAATGGTCATCATTTGGAAATGTTCCAACCATGGGGGGGGGGGGGGGTTCAGGTTGAATATTCCAACAGGGAAAGCCTGATGTACCAGCTGGATAGTTCGTACACAAGGGTGAAGGTCTTGTTCAAGGGGGTGCAGTTGGATGACACCCCAACCGAGACCCATGTGGCAGATTAGTACTTCACACTGTGGTGGTCGAAACACGAAGACTGACGAGTTGTTTTTAGATTTTGAATCGTCACAGCTTCATGTATTGATGATCAGTGACATGGCTCCCAATGGCATCTGGTGGTGATCTTCGTAGTGTTCCTCTAGCAATTCTATAGAGTGGTATCATATAGGCGCTTAGAGGAGACATGGACTTGATTTGGCTATAAAATGTCCAAACTCCGCTGAGATACCACTGCCATAAGGACATTTGGTAAAGATTTCTTACGCGTTCTTAGTTCTTATGTTTTAAGATTGAAATAGTCTATGTCTGGCTCAGTTCATATTATTCTTATCAATACCGAAATAATTACCATTATTGCAAACTTTTGGTGGTCAAAACAAGATAATAGGCGACTAAATATAGCTCCGACGAAATGTAAAAATAGATTTATCGTCTGCAAAGTACCATCCTTGTGGCAGTGGTATATCGCAATGATAACGTAGAGGGCGCTGCATAGAGTTTGGACAATGTCCAGGCTTATATATTAAAGTGCTGGTTTAGTTATGAAAAGTAGTGACGCTTGTTATAGTACATAGTTGTAAGACATTCGTCACTAAGTATCGATTTAGTAATAACGTGACCAGTTCAACTCTAGTTTGTTTAACTCTTGGTATTACAGCTGCACCGGGGAACACTCCGAGATCAATAAGGAACCAATATCGCTGCTTGAGCACACCACCATGTTAGGTTCAACTGTCCCAGCCAGCTCTGATATATCTCCATGCAATTTAGTGCATCGCCGGTTTGAATATGATGCAATAATAGCACCCACCAAGGTGCTTATAGCAACCACATCGCGCCCGCAGGGCGCGATGTTGCTTTTCAAGTTTAGGCGTGAATGACGTCATTAATTTTTACAATACCATGAAACAGAATTTCGACGCGTTGAAAATCCGGACAAGAAAAATGGGTTAAAAATCACGTGACTTCCGCCCCGCTTTTGCATAGCATCCTGGGAACAATACTAACAAATTGTGAAATCACGGAATCGGAAGTGGACCAAGTGGGATGGTTATGAAATTAGCAACTTCAGTTTTTCTGAACAATTCCTATGTTACGTAGGCTTATGAATTAGTTTAATTTTGACCATTTTCGTTGGTTAGCTGACCGAAAACCAGCGAAGACGCCATGACAAGGTCCATGACGTCATTTACGTCAGTTGGTTTTGTGGGCCAGAATCCAGACACATTTGGTCTTTACCGGAAACACCGATTTCACATCACTAGACTAAACGCAATTATATATACAAAATGGCCAAAGGACATTTTATATACAATATGCACACAATAAATATGGGATCCCTCCCTACAAACGTGTTGTTTGTTTGTTTGGTTTTCATTGTTCCTTTTTTGTTTGTTCTTCTTTTAAAACTAGTGAGTGCATATAAGATTATATTCTTCATCATGTTTTCAAATGTCATTTTGACTATCAGTTTGAATTTTTGACCATGCAATGAGCTAATTCAGCTGCCTTCCACAATATATACAGTTAAATGTAATTAAGAGACTTCTCTAAAGACCATTTTCTAGAACAATACAGACTGGATTCAAACGAGAGATGTTTTCTATTGACAAGAGCTAGCTAGCTAGTGCATGAAACTATTCGCGCGAAAGATTTCCCAAGTTATATTTTGGGATTTAGCGCCCATGTAAACATTTATATTTGTCATTTATAAACGTGGGAAGTTGCTAGCTTTAGTTTGGCTGAAGGGGTCACTCTCACCAAAAAAGTGCTGAAGGGTACACAGGATTCGCAAAATGTGCTGAAGGGTACACAGGGTTTGTGATCGCCACTAACACCGTTACTTAAACTGTGTTTCTGAAAGTCTGGCATCCATTAGCAGTTTGTTTTCAGTTCATTTTAATGTTCATTGGAACGTAAACAATTATTCTATAAGAGAAATCATGGCAGATACGAGAACTAAACGTCATTTAGAATGACATTTCGAACCCTGTGTACCCTTCAGCACATTTTCAAATCATGTGTGCCCTTCAGCACCTTTTTTGGTGAGAGTGACCCCTTCAGCTTTAGTTTGGCATGGATGTGTATGAGTTGTTTTAACGAGATACGTGATGGCAGGGTGGTTGTACTGTAGCGTTCCGCGGAATCCGCCCCTCCAACTTTGGTGAAAGTATTCAACATTTTGAAATCCCATGACTGACACATCAACAGTTGGAAACTACGTATATAGATGGAAATTGTTGTGATAGTTTGATGTATTTGTGTGGTTGCTCCACTACGTGTCACGTGCGATCATATTATCTAAGGCAGTTGAATGACGTCATGAAATTTTTTATATAACCATCAGTGATTTTTCAAGATCGCGGGTATAGATTTTGGAGAAATTGTCACGTGACTTCCGGTTAATACCATGTGGAGATTGCAAAAACGCGGAATTGGAAATGAAGCATCGCGATAAAAATAAAAGTAACTACTTCACAACTTACGAAGAATTCACATGTGATTTAAGTCCATTAATTTCATTTAGACCAATTTCGTTGGTCAGCTTAATGAAAACGAAAAAATGAAGAAGTCATGACAATAATCCAGGCAAGATTTTCCAATCCACGACACGTCTGGTCAGTTTGGCGTGTCGTCTCCGTCGTGACCACTGCATGATGTCACATAAATTATTCTTAGCGTTATATCGCCGAAAAAAGGCAAATTTGAGGCACATCATGTGTGGTTGCTCCACTACGTGTCACGTACGATTCATATTATATTCCGTTACTACTAGCCATATAATGTGTATGTGTGGACGAACATACACATGTTATAGGCAAACCCAGTGGGATAAGACAATCGGACATAACTTAATCAGCTTGTTAGTCCGACATCTCCTTTGATTGGTAAAGGCGATGACCTTTGGGTTTTCGTGGTGTTGTGGTTAGTTATTAAGAAAGTAATGTAGTTTGGATGTGTTTTATTGAGTGATAATGCGCAGCGGCCGTTGGACACAATGTTGTGAATCGCGAAGAGTCTACAATAAATATGTTCCAATGGCCACAGCGCATTATCACTAAAAAAACCCACACAAACTACATGTAAAATCATTTCTTTATTTATATATCTTTTTCCTTATTTAATTGCATGAACGCGGTTAAAGGTACTCTTGTTATTTTATATGATATGTGTATACATATGGGGATTATACAAAGTACCATGCAGCACAGTAAATTAGCCCATAACCTACATTATCTACCGATCTGTTGTCACATTTATTCTACCAACCGCTTTTCGCTATTAACACGATCTTACGTCGGTTCGTGTTATTGTGTGTTTTATTGGGATATAAAAGGCATGGCCCAATTGGCAGCTGGCCAATCGGCGAAGATGATTGATTGTAACACAAACTGGCTATGCAAATATCATATATATGTTCATTATATTTCAGGCTGAAGAGGACGAAGAACCTGATGATGACGTGGCCCAGTGGTGAGATAATGACTACTCCTCCGTTATGTATGGAGTTTTTACAAAATATGTGAAGCATTAATGTTCACTCGTCCTGACTTTATTTTTAACTCTCACTGGAAGCAACTTGTCGGGGTAACATGCCCGTGGCACGTTTTGAATCAGTTTTGTTGTTTAATTCCTTTGTGACAAGAAATCAATCCTTGCACAACCGAAGGAAAGGCATACAGCTTTACGCGTACATGGAACTCACCATACAATATAGGAAACTATATGCTTCTAAAAATATGACACGTTCACCCCATGTTAAGTGGTCCTGCTAATATGGACTAATGATGGTTGGTCCTGTTGAATCACTATAATGCCGTGGGGCAAAATTATAATGTCAGGTATATGTTAGGTAAAAGTACCGTTGTCTTCTCGAAAATATATGTTTTTCAGCAACAACAAAACAACAACATTTCTTTAAAATACGCTTTAGTTATCAGAATCGATTAATATTACCAGAAACTAATGCTAACCACTATGAAGTCTTGTATAAAAATTTCCAAAACATGTTATATAAAATTTTGTTCAAATTGATCTCGAGAGTTTGTCGGATATTTGCTAGGCCGCCAAATATTCCAGGTGATGAAAAATAACAGATTTCAAAAATCGAGATATGATAGCTTTGATGGGTGGGTTCCTCGACTCGAATCAAATATTTTTTACCCCCGAAGCCAAATAAATATTAATGTAGGAGCGTTAATTCGGATTATGTATCTTTAAATTAATATGTTTATGTGAACAGATATATTAAAAATGGTACGTGAAAAACACTTAAATGTGTTAGGGTGCGTTCATACACTGGCAAGTTTGCACGGTATGGTTTGCAGGCATTTTGTCGTAGAAAACGATATGGTGCCATAATATGAACGGAATCAAGCACACAAAGTGCATCTGTACCATTGGTAACTACGTGCGAAGTAAAATCTCTGTAGTTCCACCTGTAGCGATGCTACCCGAATTTTGCCTGTAAATATCATGCAATTATCTAGCAAGAATAAATCATACAGGTATTTAAAGGCAAATTCCAGTAGCACCGTTACAAGTGGAACTATATAAATGTTACTTCTCATGTCTTTCTCTTTGATAAAGATGCATGTTATGTGCATCTTTCCGTTCATATTATGGCACCATGTGGTTTTATATGACGAAATGCCCACAAAAACATACCGTGCAAACTTGCCAGCGTATGAACGTACCCTTAGTGTGCCACTTCATTGTGTAACTTTATTTATAAACATGTATGTTGTATTATTCAGCACAAATCTGTCCGCGCGCCGACTCAAAATAAACAGCAGTCACAAGGAACATATCGTCTCGTATAAATCACAGACACCCACGATTATAACATACGAACTCAATGTCAGTTATAAGGTTTAGGAAAAACCAGTTAGGGTACGTTCATACACTGGCAAGTTTGCACGGTATGGTTAGCAGGCATTTTGTCGTAGAAAACGATATGGTTCCATAATATTAACGGAAACAAACACATATTTATAACGTGCATCTGTGCCACAGCTAACTACGTGCGAAGTAAAATGTCTGTAGTTTCACTCGTAACGATGCTACTGGAATTTGCCTGTAAATATCATGAAATTATCTCGCAAGAATAAATCATACAGGTATTTGAAGGCAAATTCCAATAGCACTGTCACAAGTGGAATGAGATAAATGTTACTTCTCACGTATTTCACTTTGGTAATGATGCATGTTATGTGCACGGTTCCGTTCATATCCTGGCACCATGTGGTTTTCTATGACGAAATGCCCACAAAAACATACCGTGCAAACTTGCCAGCGTATGAACGTAGCCTTAAAGTCTAAATGCTCCACTGCATGGGAGCAACGCCCCCTTTTATTTACTATCTTTTATATTTCTGAAGTTCAATTCGCTATCAATATGTCACACACGACAAACATTATTCAAACAGTTTATATACTGTAATCTCGTGCTTTATTAAAACTACAATTTAGTATTAACGACGCGTTTACTGTTTGACATTTCAGCATGTATAGAGATTTATTAAATAATTGTTGTTTACTTGAAGCATTCCTCCATTTCCAATATGTTTTTATTTTCATCATAAATTATGCCTGGAGTACGCACCCGTGCAGTATATAATCCGAATTATCATGTATATCGTTCTTTTCAATTTCGTATTGGTACTGGAAATAATATGCCTGCCTTTTCTCATATATATAGTGTATACAGACGGAGGATACATTAAATTATTTTCGACTAAAAATATTTTCGGCAAACTCAGACCTGTTGAAATTGTGGTATCTGATGCGCAAATACAATTATGCATGTTCACACGTATAATAGTTACAGGATATATAAAGTAATGCCTAAATAATCGACTCCTTAACCACAGAAAAATTATGGGTCATTTTTCAGGATTTAGTCGGAAATGTGGCTTGTTGCCATTCATCGGAAAGCTCTCAGTGAGAGCTTTCCGAGGAAAAGTTACCCATAGTTCTGCTGTGGTTAAGGAGTCGATTATTTAGGGCATTACTGCACATTTACAGTCAACAGCAACCCGTTGCGGTGAATGTTCCACCTAAGCCACCCAGTCCCATTGTCAAGAAGAGTCCGATAAGAACAGGACAAAACTTGATTGAAGAGGAGCTCATCGCATCGCGAAAAAACAGTGTGGAAAACTTCCTCAACAGAGCAGGGGATGACTCGTTTCTTCACACAGAGGTATGTATACAGCCTGTTCTCCTGCAAATACGCTCATATTGAACTTATTCCAAAAACCAAAATACGCCCATATCGGCGTTATTTGAATCTGAATTACGCTCTATATGAACGTAAATTGGGCACGGAAACAGTGGTATATGAGCGTATTCGTATTACAAATAGATATTTGATACAACCCATACGAAACACGCACATATTGACATTATTTCATCTTATTATTTAAACTTGTTTTCATCCACACGACTTACCAGATTCACGATCATTATAAGGTGGTTTCACTGCGGCCCGCGCCATTAACCGGAATAACGGGTATACGCTCAATATGAACTTATTTCAGAATCGACTGTTTTCGTTCCCCATTTGCGTTCATATAGAGCATAATTCCGATTCAAATAACGCCAATATGGGCGTATTTAGGTTTTTGAAATACGTTCAATTTGAACCTACATGTATTTGGATGAGATATGTTGATTATACGTGTTATAACAAATGTCTAAGCGAATAGAGGATTGAGAACTGAACTTTTGGGCCCGATTCGTTATCTCTGGATTACAAGTGGGATATCTTAGACCAAAAACATTGTACTTTTTGTGACTAAAGCATGAAACGTCAAATATATGTTGCTTAGTTATAGGGGAAACTTTTTGGAGGGGGTACTAAAGCATATATAATAACATACAATATATATAGAACATTGTCAAAAAATTAAAACAGTTTTGTGGTAAAGAAAAGTGGCACAGCCCGACGTCGGCTAATTGTAAAGTATTGACATTTCTTATATAGTATACGCTAAGTTTTCCACCTTATAGTATAGAAATGGAGAATGCCTTACTGGATGGGGAGGGGTGGTAAAGTCATATTATTTTATTTTTATATTATATTTTTCTTGCTCAACATTATTTCGGCCATTCTGTTCTAGAGGGAATTGGAGAGCAAGATTTGTTTCCTGGGTGTCGGGTGGTACTTTCAGGAACTGGAAGGTGTGTCACTTCCTATAAGGTGATTTATGGAATTTAGCTGCATAAAATGACAAAATAATGACTGTTATTCACTATCTTTATAGAGCAACGGCTTATTCCGGTCGCCATCTTCCGGTTGCATATCCGGTTGCTGTCCGTTTTTGGCGGGGCGGGTGGGTTACCATAAACACAGGTGTTATTGTATTTAGCCTTATAGCATAAGTTAATAAGATCGCCCATTAACATGAACTTCTGATGATCAGCTATCGACATTCATAAGGCGAAGTTTAACAACTTTTGAACATTTGTCAGGTTCGCAAAGATTCAAATTCCAATAGCATCTTCTATAAAGAGCGTACATCCATTCGTTACACATGTGCGGTAGACAGTAAAGAGCGTGCTCTATTCCGAACTTTTGTGATCGCTTTATATGGACATGGTTCAGTCGAGCTTCCAAATTTTGTCTACGTAATTTGGAGAGAAGGTATAGTGGGCAAATACACGAAATATTGATATACCGGCTTCATATGCCTGTAAAAGAAACGCTCTTTATGTGTACCATATCAGGAATAGACTAACACGGAACGCTCTTTTCTATTTCATGCCGTGCACAAGGCTGTTGTTTGTTTGGGACATAAACGTTATTTTCAAAGTTTTTGTTATTACTTCAATGCGTCTTGCTGGGAAATATAATACTTGTAGATAGGTAGTTCAAGTGATTATCGACCTATTTCGATAACGGAAACAATTAAAAAACGAATATTATTGGTATGTATTGGAGCGCAAACCGCCATGTGACTTTAAATGTATTACTTATATAGATGATTTTGTGGATTTTTGCTACGCCTGTGCCATATTAGATCATGCCATAAATCTCTACTCTAATGCTACGTCTATTCAAAAGCTGTGCACTCTTTGATGTTGTGTCAGGGAAGATAATAACATTGCAAAAACAGTGCAGATAATCTATTTCTTAGTCAATACCTGTTCCTTATTAATGTACTGCAGGTGAAAGTTCAAACTCGAAATTGCACGATTTAAGTGACTTTGTGTTCGATTTAGCTTTGTGTCGCTTGCAATCATAGAATGTCTCCCGGATAATTAATTGAATGATTATTGTGATATCGGCTCACAAACGTCCCAAAAAAAGCATTCGAGCTGGGACCACACCCTACTCTGAAGTCAATTATCGAGGAACAAGTGTTGACGAAGGAATTTATTTCCTGTCTTGTTTGTTCAATGTTATAAAGTTCCCTGTCAGAGAATGGCGGAAAATCAAACTAGGGGTGGCGCCTTGAGTTACAGTTACCGGGCAGATCATTGCAGATCTCCCCGATGGCGCGGGGGGGGGGGGGGGGGGGGGGGTAACAGTCGCCTACAGGGGGGTGTAACGCCTCTGACCACTCCCTTTGTGACACCCTGCATCAAAATAGTTCCCTGGTTTTGTACTGGTGGAATATGATCTTTACGGGCGCAGCATAAGCAGACAGTTATTTTATTTTAGGAAGTTTGACAAATTTTGGTGCAAAAACCGGACCGTGGATATTTCAACCCGGTTTAAACGAACATGGCTTATTCCAGCTTCAAAAAATGCAATTGTTTACGCAATTTGGAAGTAGGTGCAAGATATGTTGACAATTACACGAAATTTGACTACACCGGCTTCATATGCTTTGAAAATTACTTCCACAACAATTTTCCAGCTGTTTAAAAAAATGTTAGCACAGAAGTGAAACAAACGCTCTTTGTACTATAGAATAGACTAACACGGAAGTTCATTTCTGTTCAATGCCGTGCAATTGCTGTTTTGACCCGAACATCTAGATCATGCCATGAATCTCTACTTTAGCTACGCCCCTATGGAGATCATATTGCACCAGTGAACATGTGAACCTATGATCTGTTTGATGAGATTCTGACCGTTATGACAGGCAACTTTATTACGTTGAACAAACAAGGCAGGGAATATATTTCGTTTTAATACTTGTTCCTCAATAATCTATTTCACAGTAGGGGTGGTCCCAGTCCGAGATTGCCTTTTTGGTGACTTTTTGTGACTTAAATACGAGTCCTGAGTGACGGATTTGTCATCGTTGGTGTCGCCCATATATGCCCAGTCATACATGTACCTGGTTCAGCTGTAATGTCTCAATATATATCTCCCTCGTTGAGTGCGTTAACAGGACCGGTGATAAAATGCAACGGACGAATCGCGCCGCTTAAAGGCCTTCACGGTGTGGATGGCCTTCGCGGTGGGTATTGCTGTTAAAATGGTCACATTCGTCAAAGCCTCCATAAACAGAAAGAATATTACAATATAGACATATTTTGTTCGTATGTCAATCATAAATATCGCGTCAATAGTATGTTATTGTCAAAAACTCGTACGCCATGGGGAGGGGGGCAATGGTACATTACAGTACAGTATATAAAGAGTGTGCGATAAGCAAAACACATAACACCGTGGATATCCCATCAGTGAACTTTGGTTAAAACTGCTACCATGTTGGTATAGCTCTCCATAATCATCGCTGAAGATTTCGGTGTTGAAAGGGTCACCCGAATCACTCTTTGCCAAAAAAAATAAAATCGCCACGGTGTTGAGTATTTTGCTTATCATACACTCTTTACGTGCTGTGTATACATAAAACGCTCGGCTCACACAAAGTGTGTTTTGTGGATTAATGCATTCTCTTATATATGCGAGTCGACCATAGGAGAATGCATTGGCCTTTAACGATTTTATCATTTTTTCTTACATTTTTTAACATTTTTTAACATTTTTTATAATATTTTTCTACATTATTTGACAATTTTATCATTTTTAATATGTGTTAAGCCAATGCATTCTCTTATATATGCGAGGCGACCTATGGTCGACTCGCATATATAAGAGAATGCATTGGCACAGGGCCGTTCTGTTGTGTAAAGGGTTAAAACTGAGGTACAAAGCATATACTATCCGGATATTCTAGAGAATACATCATATCCACCAATGATAAAACACATAGCCGGCCTATAGATTGCATCCGCCAATGTGCCATTGCGTAAATTTATTGCCGATAAGGAATCACCCTCGTCGGAGTCAACTTCAGTCACGAATGTAATCAATGGTAATACAGTCTAATATAGGAAACTCTTTATAAATATGAGATAACGGTTCGTTTTACCAATACCTCGCGATGATGCCATCACGAGATCGTCAAATAATGCGCGGGACGCCTGTGTCCCAGCACCAATTGACTGTGTGGCTTCTTTCAATTCACGTAACAGTAAGTATCCTATCGACATTTCAATGAAAGTCTCTATTAGTTTGTTCGTTCGAGCACGTGACGCGTACAATAGGTCATTGTGTGATCATGTCGGAAATTCTGACGGAAAAATCGGAAAGTCGAGATTATATAAATTGCATCTCTTAGCATTTGTTCCGGTCGTCACAACTCGTCGTCTGGGACATAGGGCCTATTATAGGGTTTGGATTTTTTGGTTCTACGCGGTTTCAGCCGCTATAGGTCTTACATGCATATCGCGTCTTTGCATGCATGTTTACGGGTGCATGGAGAAAATACCTGCACATGCGATCTATGTATTTAGTATAGGTGATGAGAAATATAGAATTGAATTGCGCATTGGGTCAATTTATCAGGAAAATCACTCCATTACACGCGTAGAAACCACGAACCATGGGAAAGCAACTGACAAACTTACAACACATATGTTCTATGCCGCATAGACCGTATGTGGTGTTTGTTGTATGACACAAAAAGACCACCCCTTCTATAACATGTGATTTGTAGTTCCGATACGATTTATTTGCATAAACACCAATAAAGGCAGTATGCTAACAATACAATTAATAATAAAACAACAATTAACAAACAATTACATGTGAACATGGCATGTCTAGCTACATGTATTTTTATTGTCTGATGGCAAGCATAATATCTCTAGAAAATTATATTTCTCGAATAAGTCTTTTTATGTCACATAAAAGACCATGCAAAATAGTTCACGTATATATCAAAATCTGGCGGGATATATCAATATCGAACAAAGTGGCTTCAAATCGCCAAGCGCGTTAACCCTTTCACGACGGGAGTTGCACTGGTGCAGCATTAAAGATCAAGTGCCAGTGCATTCTCTTATTAGACCAATGTATTCTCTTATGCATGTATATTCGAGGCTCCATGGGAGACTCGCATATATAAGATAATGCATTGGTACATCGCAAAATTTCCAGCAAGCTCCAGTGATCGATGAATATACATGTGAATCTTGGTACTTCAAGTATTCGTTATATATTTTTCATGGTATGGATAAAATATTCTTTTTATCATAAACCCTTGAGACAATATGGTTTCTCATTTCTACACGATCCCATTGTGTCAATTGCAATATGCGGCACAATGTGCTAAATGCATGGTGGCAACATGTCGGTACTCATCTTCATATCTAGTCATAATAAGTATTTCTCAATAAAACAAAATTGCATCTTATATAAGAGAGCAGCCATGCATGAGGATATGTTTTTCAATTAGTCCGATACGCACACCAATGAGTTATAAGAATAAATTATTATAAGAATTAAAATTGTAAAAAAAAATTGTAAAAAAAAAAAAAAAATTGTAAAAAAAAAAAAAAAAAAAAAAAAAAAAAAAAAAAAAAAAAAAAAAAAATGTTAGGCCAATGCATTCTCTTATATATGCGAGGCGACATATGGTCGACTCGCATATATAAGAGAATGCATTGGCACAGGGTATATGGGTTGATACAAAAATCGACACGGTACCAAATAATATGTAGCTCAGTGGTCAACATATGATCATGAAAATAGGGTCACATTGGACTTAATATTCACACACGTTCATATTGGACCGATTTGATTCTGAAATAAGCCCATATATATATATAGTGAGCATATATCTGCTATTCATTTGAATGGCGCGGGTCGCAGTCAAAACACATTATATATAGAGAGCGTGAATCAGGTAAGTTGTGTCGATGAAAAAAGGTAGATTAAACAATGCCAATATCGGCGTATTTCGTATGGAAATATTCCCATATATTGGACTGTTTTACAAAACGTGTGTTGCGTCCGTATAGAGCGTATATTGATGTTCAGTAATGCCTATATGAGCGTATTTCACTCATTGAAATAAGCCCGTTATGCTTTTCACGAGAACATGCAGGCTGCAGTGGTGATCATATATAGACGTCAACTGAGTCGGAATGTTACGCCGAGTTATGTAGTAACTGACGAGTTTTGTTGTAGCTCACGAGTTATGTAGTAACAATCGACGAGTTTTGTGGTAGCTCACGAGTTTTGTAGTAACAATCGACGATTTATGTAGTAATTTCAGGCTACGAGTTTTGTAGTAAAATATCGACGAGTTTTGTAGTAAAAAACAAGCTAACGAGTTTTGTAGGACTGACTGTCCACTATTACTGTCACATGAACTGTTCACGTTTTTTCTTTGATTTTTCAACTACATGTATTATAATTGAATATGCAGAGTCTTACTTTGTCAAATCACATGGGTATCCACGAATTAAGAACGAACCAAGAACCAAGAGGTGGCGTAGAATTGTCTATATTGCAAAAACAAAGGTGAAACGATTATTAGTAACAATAACTGTATGGTACGCATGCGTGGTTTTCCACCAAGATAGATAGTTTATTCTATTTCACCAATACAACATGGTATTAAGAAATAGGACGCGACGTCTGACGTAATGGGGGCCAGTTTCAAGTTAATAACATGGCCACAGTACTTCTAGGTACGAACTTTGGCTTAGCTCTGATGAGAAACGACGCAATAGTGACGAGGGACCAACATCAAGTTGAGCTACAACGTCATTAACGTCGCCCACACAAACACTCACAAAAAAAACCATTGAATTTACTATATACGATTTTATCAAGTCCAAACCCGCCTTTAAAACTGACTAAAATTTTTACAAAACTCGTTAGCTTGTTTTTTACTACAAAACTCGTCGATATTTTACTACAAAACACGTAACCCAAATTACTACATAACTCGTAGATTTTACTACAAAACTCGCGAGCTACCACAAAACTCGTCGATTGTTACTACATAACTCGTGAGCTACCACAAAACTCGTCAGTTACTACATAACTCGTGAGCTACCACAAAACTCGTCAGTTACTACATAACTGGGCGTAACACAGAACCATCAACATATTTACATACTACATAAAACGAGGAGTAAAATGACTATATATATCACCTCGGGCCTGGTTAAGTGGTCCTGCTAATAATGAAATGCTATGATGTCGATGGGTCCTGTTGAATTGCTATGAACCGTGACATTTCGTGGCCTCTCGATATCTTGCGACGCGTCAGCTCATATGCGGATATTTCTGGAAGAAGTCAGTGAAATTGTTGCCATTCGAGGTGGATAAAATTAACAGATTTTTAAAATCCAAATTTGGTAACTCTGAGCTTTGAGAGGGCTGAGTTCCTTGACTCAAATCAAATACCCCCCCCCCCCAGCCGAATAAATAATAATTTAGGACCGTCAAATCGGATTATGCACATTTGAGCCAAATCATCAGTTTACCAAACTAAACTTGAAATAAGATATTTACACTCAGAATCATTCGTATGAAACAGGTATAGTGCTAAATATAGACCAAGTATTCTCGGTCCACAATAGCTTGGGATATCTGTTGGGTTGATTCAAAGGATGTACTACGTGTACACGTGGAGCCCGGGAATTAACGTGAACCCATGGATGTCATTAATCATCTGACATGTCCGCGATTAATCTGTCTTCCAAATCATATATCATTTAACTTGATAGAAAAAGGTAAAGTGATGACACAATCGTTTAATGTATTGTTTACATGCATTTTCTGATTGCGTAACAAACTGAAATTCTCTAGAAAACGACGGGTTGTTTACTTATAAATCTCGTCGCTTATAGACTTTTATCGAATTATCTTTGATATACGCATGTTTGATATCAGCATACTTGGGAAAGGCTGCCCCCTATATGTTCATATACATAATCCGAAGACACACAAGCAAGATAACTCCCACCCACGATTCTGGGCGTAAAATCCGTTATAGAAGAGTAACGGGAGGGGACTCAGTCCAAAACAGCATAAACCCAACCGATATCCCAAGCTGTTGTGGACCGAGAAGACTTGGCCTACACGAAAGGAAACGAAAGCTAACACCAGTTTCTAGTTGATAACGAGTATAAGGAGCATAATTTAGAACGCTCTTTATTATATACATACTTTGCTGGGAAACTAAAGCATGTGCTCTTTTATATCAGAGACGATCATTTGGATTGCTATAGCGTGACAAAAACTTAAACTCCTTCTTTGAATGTCGATATAAGAAAATCAAAATCTCATCGTAATGGTCTCATTAGTAGGATATAATTATTTCCTGGTATAGAACACGTACCTTTATATGGTAGTTTGGTTTTGTTAAGTCGGACCATTGATTTTTAACGGATCCATTTTGCAAACATTTAACAAGTTCGGCACCAGGCCACCCGGTCCGTATATATATAGATGATGTTATACGGTACCACGGGAAATCTGTTTTAAAATGTTAGGCCCTGGCAACGCTAACACGATCTTATCTTTATAGCATAAGATCCGCTCCCCATCCGCTGGCGCCGCTAACATCGTTAACAACAAGATATATAACTCTCTATATAACGTACTTTCGACTAAATAACCAATTTGTCTGATACATTTTTCAACACCACAAGTGAACAACTTTAAAATGACTTCTTGGGAGATTAAAAAAACGCTCTTTAAAATCGCTTCTTTAAACAAATGCAGTGTAAAATCACTTCTTCGGAAAAAACAACGCTCTTAAAATCATTCTTTGGAATGTTAACAATGTTAACAGTGCCAGAAGACGGTGATCTGATCTCAAGCTATAGCGTTGCCAGGGCCTAACATTTTAAACAGGTTTATGAAGGCCGCCGGTATCTTTAAAAGCACTTCTTCGAGAAAGAAAAAAAACGCTCCTTAAAAAACTCACTTCTTCGGAAAAAGGGCCAATTAATTTAGGAGTCACCGATTATTTTTTTTATCGTGACTTGACATACGGTTTTAATAACAATCTATGCCGTAAAATATGATTAAAATACTATATAATTCATCACCATCATTGTCTCAGAAGATGCCCATATATAAATAGAAAACATCTGAAATCATTGAAAGATTACCCCCGTTTTGGCTCCCAGAATGCAACAGAATTCAAACTAAAGATGAATTTTCAATGGAAGGGGAATAACTCTATTTTTAAGATATAGAGTTATTCCCCCTCCATTGAAAATAATACCCTTTTTACTACAATCTAGATGACAAAAACACGTTGGTAACTCAACAAAAACAACATGTTTATTACACCGGATAAGTTGATAATACAATGTTTTGGAGCTTCCTCTTTCAAATTGTATATAATATGGCATATACTTTATATATTTAATCTGGGGGTTCGAAAATTAAGTGGGCCTTTAAGACGATAATGGAGACATTTGAAGAGCTCTGTGTTCTGTTTTGGCCGCATTTAGCCCATATGTTAATTACATTTTAAGGCTGACTATATTTCGACTATATATAGCACACTATGTTGATACAAAATATGAATTGTTTCATTATGTTATCTCAAAGTAATCAGATGTAATGCAAAAAGTATTTGATTACTTTTAAAAACGTATCAAAATTGTACTTTTAGACGCTCCTTTTAAATAAAAACGCTACGTACATATATTATGTTGTTGGTCCGTCCGTCGTGTCGTCCATCCGCTCTCCCGAGGATGTACTTGTGATCTGCGATGAATTTAACAAAAAATTGTTTTAATTTATATTTATTTCTGTATATCGCTGTTATTTAGTCAATATAATTAGTCCAAATGCAAGGGATAGTTCTGAAATAACTAGTATTTATTAGTGGCTATAGTTGGCTCTTGTTAACCCCCCTTATGTATTGATAATCTATATTCTGATATTTAATCGAACGATTGAAAATACCATTATATACCTATAATCGTGAACCCTCACATGGCTCATTCGGACCTCCAAATTTTGTCTACGTAATTTGGTAGGGACGGATACGATAGGTCGATAAATACACGAAATATTGATATTCCGGCTTCATATTCTTTGAAAAACACTTGCCAAAGCCACAGCCATTTTCAACCCTTTTCAATGTTTCGCCCCAAGTTAGACAAACGCCCTTTATTGCTACCATATCAGGAATAGAACAACACGGAACGCTCATTTCTGCTCCATGTCGTGCAAATGGCTGTTTTTTGTTTGGGATCCAAACACCTTTCATTACTTCAATGCTTCTCTTTGTGTTACAGAATGCTCGTGGAAAGTTAGTTAAGATATGTATCGATCTGTATTTCGATACCGGGTAAAAATTGGAGCGCAAACCGCCATATGGCTTTAAATAATGTTTATATATATCCCTTGAGTATTGGCTGTTCAAACAATATGTAGAACAAAGACCAAATCAGTCAATCAATCAATCAATCAATGTTTTATTTCCCTCCTTCCATATCTTGGAACTGGAGGTTTCAAGAAATAATATATATAATATAGATGTAAACATCAAAATAATATAATGTAATGAGTCAAGAATATATATTTTGTTTAAATGTGGGGTCATTGGAGTATGTGGGAGGGTATATGAGTGATCGCGTCATATATCTGCATATCAATGTGCTACGTACCCAGAGAAGCAGTTGCAAAAATGATTGAGCATAATTTCGCTAATTTGACAAGTTTTGTCTTGTTTGTTGTGTTAAATAATGCAACCAGTTTATCTCTTGTTGGGTGTGTGTGAAAATATTGGCTAAGATGGGTGCGGCGTGCTGCTTCTAATGAACTACATACAAGTATATAATGATATTCGTCCCCCGTCTCTTGTTTGCCACAAAGATGACACATTGCCGAGGTTTCTGAGTTTTTCCAGCTTGCAACTTCTATGGGGAGTCGGTTGTTTCTTGTTCTCATTCGAGTAATGGTTTCTCTTAGTTTATCGGGCAGATCTAGTATATATCTTTCAACCCCAAACGATTCTTTAATACCGCGGTATAGTTCACACTTACTTTTCCCTCGGATGTCTTCTGCCCACTCGGCAATAAAAATGTCCTTTAAAGTCTGCTCAACATATCTAATGAGATATTCCCCATCTTCGACTGATTGGTCATTCCATACATAGGCCAATCCGCATTTTGTCAAAATTTCTTTTACACGCAAGAGCCAGGGGGTCTGATACTCTTCGGCATGGTAATAGTCGAGTAATAGTTTGTAAACAGAGGACGCCATCGTGCCCTTGCCGACTAGTTTAGTCCATAATCTTATCATTGCAGTTTCAATTTGAACAGCTATTGGATACGCTCCAGTTTCCCCATAAACCATACAGTTTGGAGTGGATGGTTTCATCTTCATGATGAATTTTAAAAATTTCAGATGCAGCCTTTCGAGCATTAATGTGTTTTCGTATCCGAAGACATCAGACCCATATAACAAAATTGGTCTAACTACTCGGTCAAAGAGTTCCAACTGGCAGTCCATTGCCAGTCCATGTTCCCTAATCTTCCTAATCACACCATACATGGCGGATTCTGCCCTTTTGGTTAGATAACATCTAGCTTTATAAAATGTTCCCGATTGGAAGAAGGGTATACCCAGATATTTGTACTCCTTAACAATTTCTATGTCGGTATCACCAATTATGAATTTATACTTTCCTTGTTTTCGGTGAGATTTCGCGAAAATGACTACTTTCGTTTTTGAAGTATTGACCGTGAGTCTCCAGTCACTGGAGTATACAGAAAATATATTTAAAGCATGTTGGAGATCTTCTGCGGAGTCTGCGAGCAACACCGTGTCGTTCGCGTAAAGGAGGAGTAATAACTTGAGTGCAATGCCTATATTCTGTTCATATTCTGGTGGTATTACCACCAGTCCCCTGACGTTATGGTTGACTAAATATGTCTCAAGATCGTTCAGATATATGCAAAATAGCATTGGTGATAAAATTGCTCCTTGTCTCAGTCCTAAATTACTATAAAACAGATTAGACGATTCGCTCCCACACCTCACCATCGACCTCACATCTTGATACATGTTATGTACACAATTAAGAAATTTCCCATATTTCCGTGGTCAAATTTATAAATAGAATTTTTAGAACCGCAAGTCTCTATAAACATTCGCTTTAAGTATTCAGTCGGGATTCGTCGATTTTGGTGCGGACATATTTGCGGCGCATATTTTATACCTGCATTATGAGACAGCAGATACTTGAGTGAGCTCCCTTAAGTTTAACGGCTGTGATCCGTAAATGCCACGTGGTCCCCTCGATATACACCGTTGCTGAGTAATGCCTCGTTGGCCACGCACGCACGGTCAATCGCTAGCAAAAATAGTTTTGTCCTACTTAGATAGCCAATCATAATGACCGTGTTTCTCTGACGTAACGGCGACGCGCTGTTGTGGACAATGCATGTAAATAATAACATTTACATGACTGCCGAAGGTGGATGTTTACATCACGTGATATATGTCCCACATCCCCTTGACCCACGCTCAAATTATGGATGAAGTGGTAAATCTCACGCAATATCATGAATAGTTATCATTTAATACCGCGTTATCGATACAATAGCTTGTATACACACAGCATGGGTTAGCAGGTAACACGTTTTTCTACTTTGGAACTCTCTCGACCTTGCGTGGTGCTTCACATTAGCCAACATAATTGGAAAGAAATAGCTGTTCTCTTTTGAAATCGAAACAAATTATGCAAGTCACCACGACAGGCATGATTTGGCGGGGTCGGCATAAACAGACACGTAAAGTTTTAGACCTTAATGTCATGCGGAGAGATTATTCATGCAACATAATATTATGTTCATACCATGATTCATTCTACCCTTCTCATATTGTATGGTTAACATGGCTTTATCGGGGATTGGGCTATTATATGCTTTAATTATTTGATTAAAATACAAGTACTTTTAAATTTGCTGTTTACAAATACAATACAATTCTTTTTCCAATTACTATATTTTAGGTACGGTTGGCCTTGGCGGTGGGTATCCTGTGAAAATATTTCCACCCGTCAAAATCCGCCACAAACAGAAAGAACAACAAAATGTAGACAGACTTTGTCCGTATACAAATAAGAAATATCGCATAAACAGTATGTTATTGTCATATTTTTTACCATTGTTATGTAAACAAAGGCATAAAAAGTTACTTTTCTGGTGTTTGTTTATATTATGATGGTAAACATAAAGAGCGTTCTTTGTGGGTGAATTCCTGATATGGAACGAATAAAGAGCGTTTATGCCATTTGTGTGTGATTAGCCAGCAGCATTGTGCTGTCTTCTGTAACACAACCAGGCTCTTGCTTAGGTGAAATATACTAAATCTTTATGATAACATGCTGTTTACGCGATGGTCATGGTATATATGAACGAAACTGTATGCGTTTTAATGTTTTTCTGTTCACGGTGATTGGAACAAATATGAATATTTTCGACAACTAAGGCCTCACGTGCCTTTAACAAGGACGAACAAACACGAGCATCGCTAGGACGTGCCAAATACGCCCGTTGTAATTCCAACGAAGGACCACAACTTGACCTGTAGTTTTGGGTTATTAAACTCACATACCAAATTCCATTCTATTTAGTTCATTCTTACTAAAGTTATCACACGGAAACGAAAATTTAGTGCAAATTCCAACAAAAAAGGCCATAACATTGGTGAGAATTGACGGGCGGAACCAACGTTCGAACTTAACCTGTATTTTGGGCTGGTAAACCTACATAACAAATTTCAATCCATTCAGTTCAGAAAAACTTAAGGTATCATCCGGAAACGAAAAAAGCGAACGAACGGACGTACCTACCGACATACACTTGTGAATAGCATTCTATTGCTCACCGTCATAAAACAGACCGGAGAAGTCTTTTTTTTTAAAGAGAAATACAATCCTAACATCACATGGCATGTGTGATCCCGATTGTAAATCAATCGATATTAGTCCGTAAGCCAATCCTGAAAACTTCAAGTTTCGATGCACCCCCTCGAATTTTTCATTTCTATATATCAAAATGACAAAGCGCCATCTGCCGGTCACGATGATACCAATCTGTCGTTTTAAAATGTGTCCAAAGGTAATAATGCTTTATTCTCTCATCCAAGTTCATACATGTATATCATAAGGATATTGAGATATATAATTATATAAACAATAGATATATAGAAATATTATACAATAGATATGTACATATGGTTCCGGGTCGATGGCATTTTGAAATTCGATGAATGTATTCCGAGTTTTATTCTGACATCGCTACTATAGCTTATTTTCGCCAAGAGTAATGACGGCGCAATCTCGTGTGAAACCTTGTTGATTGGAGTAAACTATTTAATCGCAACGCTGACAAAAAATCAAGAGAGACTACACTGACCCCATACTGCAAATGTTTTTGGAGTTATTACTATCGGCTAAACTCATATAATGACAAGGAAGTGTGTGCAAAAGTGTGTGTAAGTATGATCAAACAACAACTGGAGATGTATCTTTGTCCATGTTCACATATTTGAGAAAAATCTAATCATTTGTCCCAATTTTTTCATAACTTTTCAAACCTATTATGCCCTTCAATGTATCGTCAATGGGACACTTTTGTTTGGATCAACAGTTTTATTGCTTTAAAAAATTTGCCTGTGAACAGGAGATATGTAGAAGTCAAAACCACTGCCAACGAAGCAACAGTAAACAACATGGCATTAAACATTAACTCCCCAAAATGCAAACTGTTTTTGTTTATCGAAAATGATAAAATCAAGCGAATGTGGCTGTTCGGTATTAATGTCAAAATATTTGATGAACCCAAGACGAATAGACACGAGAGAGTATCAATTAGCTTGAAATGAAACAAAAAATTCTAAATTTAGCGAATTTACTTTTTCCGGGTGGATTTTGAGAAAAAAATGGAAAAATGTCACAAACACACATAACACTGTTCTTACAATCGCATGAATGTCAAAATAAACTGCGAGGATTGTGTGGAATCAATTTTAGAGCGGAAACATATTTAAAAATACACAAAGGATCATCAAATTGAGCCTAAAATTCCTTCATTTCCTCGCGATTGCGGGGAAACTGCATCTGGTTTCATGGCAGCTACTATAGACGGTATCTTGCACCAGAGTAAAATCTCAAGAAATAATACAAACGTTTCTATTTTTTTCTTTTGCTCAGGAAAATTTGCCGAAAAAGAGTATATGAAACGTCCCATGTGGTGAATGTATATTTTCGTCAACATTCCACGAGTGTCTTCCAATAACCCGAAATACCAGGACTGTATTGACCAAATGATTGCACAGGACGTTTTGGCGAAACAAATGGGCAGTATATTCCACAGGTCGTCTGGTGGGGGTCTATTGTGCCAGGGACCTGTGGTATATTCTGCAGGGTGAGACTCTAGCAGATTTGACTAAATAAGGGGGAAACAATATTTATGAAACAAATATAACTTTCTTGGATATATAGTTGGAGTCATCCTATATTTGAACTGATGTATATTGTATCGGTCGCGTTGTAGATATACACTCCTATGCATGAGGGGCTATATCTCTTGGTCACAGTTGTTAGACGCTTTGTCTGATCACCCGTCGAGCTCTGTTGGCCCTTGGATGATTGACCGGCTTTGGATTCCGGGTGCTCCCGCACTCCCCCCTCTCTCTCTCTCTCTCTCTCTCTCTCTCTCTCTCTCTCTCTCTCTCTCTCTCTCTCTCTCGCTCTCTCTTTCGTTCTCGTACAATAGTAACAGCAAGGTTTGGTACTAGTAGAACAATGTATTTCAATATAATAACACGCATGTATTTGGAAGCTAACTCTTATTGTGCCAATGATGTAGCAACAGTAAGTAACGTGTCCATATATCTGCCACCATGAGGAATGTATGCTGCTATGAGGAAAATTCGCAACTTAGAGCAACTTGTACAAGAGCTGTCATAATTCCTACCAACCATGCATGATGGTACAGGTATTATATTGACGATTAAGATTCTTCGCGTGAGTTTCTTTTGGCAGGATGTATTACCGTAGATCTGGTTATCAATGTCTATATAATTATATACACGGTAACACTTTTGAAGTGATTGAATTGAATCGAAATACTTTCGGAGTCAGGCAGGTGCACATGCTTGCAATCAAATTATTTAACAGCGGTTATAATGAATCTGCTGATAGGCGGGTAGCGAAGTCTTGCAATGTATTGTTTGATTGTGTTCTCATTTTAAATACTTCTCAATATACAGATGGTTATGACACAAATTCCCCCATTCTGTAACACTTGGCTTCACTATTGGAAGTTTAGAATACGAGAAACTATGTTTATCCATATAACTGCACCGATAATACCTTTTTGTAAAATATATGGTCTGCATATTTATACACCTCGCAACGAGTTATGGGGGAGGTATACTGGAATCAGCTTGTCCGTCCATCTGTCCGTTCCGTCCGTGGACACAATTTTGTCCGAGCTTTTATTCCTACATTTTCTGGTCAATATTTTTTAAACTTGGCACAGATATTTAGTACCTTGGGAACCTGTGCACCTGCGATTCTGACGTCTGTCAGACGTTTTTAGTGGAGTTATCCCCCTTTTTCAACATATAATTTTTTTTGCAACATGTATAATTTTGTCCGAGCATTTATTCCTACATTTTTAGGTCAATTTTTCAAAAACTTGGCACAGATATTTAGTACCATGGGAACCTGTGCACCTTTGATTATGACGTCTGTCCGACATTTTTTGGTGGAGTTATCCCCCCGTTATTCGACATAAATTTGTTTGCAACATGCATAATTTTGTCCGAGCTTTTATTAGCTCACCTGAGACGAAGTCTCCGGTGGAGCTATAGTCATCACTTCTCGTCTGTCCGTCCGTCCATCCATCCGTCCGTCCATCCGTCAACAATTCTTTAAACATCTTCTCCTCTGGAACCATAAGACCGAATGAGTTCATATCTGGTGTGGATGTTCCCTAGGTAACTCACATTCAGATTTGTTCAAATGAGGTCACTGTGTCAAATAGTTGCGAAGCCAGGGCCATAACTCTTTCCCTCCATAGTAATTCTTTTAAACATCTTCTCAAATACCATCAGGCCAAATGGGTTCATATTTGGTATGAAGGATCCTTGGGTGACTGGGGTTCAGATTTGTTCAAATGAGGCCACTGGGTCAAATATGGGCGGGGCCAGGCACACAACTCTTAAAAAAAAAAAACTTTTTACATTGAACTCCTTGTTCAATTTAACAAAACAAAAACAAAACAAAACAAAAAAACCCAAAACAATTGATTTTTTTTCTTTTTTCAAATTAATTTTTTTATTTGAATTGAGATTAATATCTTTCTCAATTAAAAAAAAAATATAACACCATTATAACATCCACCAGGGTGACCAAATTTGGTTTAAATCAGTCTAAAATCAAGAACATGCAAACAGCAGAAACTCTCTATGAGATGAGGAAGGTGCCTGCAATCACAGAATGTTTACTTAACACCATATAGAGGTCACATTGATTATAAAGTAATAAATGAAATGGCAGTGTTAACAAAATCTGTTTGGAATGACAGCTTTGATTAATAGCCTAAATTTCTCTGCCTGTTAGAGAGTTTGTATATAAATGACCCTGCTTATGATAACAAACTCCACTCCCAAGGCCAAGTGTGAATGATGAATCTGACAGTTAGGCCAGTAAAACTAAATACCTGTTTTCTCAGGCGATTACATATGGGAAACTGGATGAGAAAGAAGGAGGCATTTTTCTTAGCTTACCTGAGATGAAGAATTGAGACACATTTTGTGTGGATGGTCCCTAGGTGGCTGGGATTCAGTTCTGTTCAAATGGGGGTCACATGGTCAAAAAAGTGGCATAACTAGGGATCTAACTCTTTCCATCCATAGTAATTCTTAAAACAACTCAAGAATCTAGGGACCTAAATCTTTCCATCCATAGTAATTCTTAAAACATCTTCTCAAGAATCATCGGGGCTATTTAGCTTATAATTGGTATGGAAGGTTCTTGGGTGACAGGTACGATGTACCCAAACAGTCTTCACGTGCGTTGAATGATCACATGATATGACTATATATGCATTGTGCACATCAATTTGGGGTTTTGTCTTTGGTAGTGGCTGGTCCTTGCATAATATGTTAATAATGTTTTTCCACAAAGTGAACAATGATGTTCTTGGCAGTCAACTGAACACATTACAAACTTTCAGTGACAATTGTTAGCGCTGCTTCAGAAATGCATTGCAAGATACAGTTTACTTACAATATATGTCTGTGATGGATGCTCCCGGCACTCGAGGTGCGACAGTCTTTCTATGAAGGTTGTCATACACAGGGCATGTCGCCCGTGTGGTTCCACGGTGAGCATGGAGGCGCGTGTTTATAGTCTTATACTTTGGTATAATTTGTTCCAGTATGGAGCAAATGTTAGGGCCACGTATAGAAGTCTTCTAAAGGTGGGAGCGGTAATAAATTAACGCCGTGACCTGAATATAGGCCTCTTATGTCACGATATGACCTTAGATGTTGAAAGTAACATTAAACCCCAATTATAGGAAACTAAATAACCACGGGTATGTCACGTGTAATGCCAGCTATATATAGTCAGGCATATATATGTTGTTCTGTCAAGGTGATGTCACTGAGGTAATATGAAGTGAATATTATATTAAATGTGGTATATATTGTATACATGTAGTATAAATCTTTGACGTGTCTTGACTCAAATACATTTACGTTTTATCATATAAATATTAAATAGGACAATGAACAGAAGTGTTCGTCCAATTCTGATGAACAAACTCGTAATCAACTTGTCGCGGAAACTTAAATATTTAGTATAAACACAAAAGTGCCATAGATAGATTCCGTACGGGCATATGGTTTTCTCTTGAAATCATTTTATTGGGAATGTTCGCTAAAAGGAAATTCACTTAACAAATAGTGTTGTTTACTAAATAGTGTTCATATGGTACCGTACAATTTGTGTTTTGCCAATGATACGTTCGCCACATTGTTTCCCCACCAATTAAGGGTACTATTGTAGCTCGTGGTTCGTATATGCACATTGCCATAGTTGTACATACTGTTGCCAGTGCGTGGTTTATGCATAAGTAGCGGCATCGGTGTAGCACCGTTCTGAGACAACCATGCAGCTGCTAATGTATTATCATATACAGCGATTACCGTTGCCTAATTGGAAAGCTATGTTGCGGTATGTGACCAATGTTATCCATTCTTTTTATACAAGTACGGCATTACTGAACGGGTAGACGAGGACAAATTTGATGTCACCCTTCCAAGCGTTCGTTTGATCCAGTAAAGTGCTACAATTGTTCTCTTTGTGAATCATGCAGTTTTGATTGCCATATACATGCGCAATTTCTCGTGCAATCTAGCTTGAAACAAATCTGCAGTCTTTAATTCGGCAAAAAGTATCATATATATAATGACTACTCGTGTTTGGTTTGGTTTGGTTTTGCTGATTGGTATTTATCGTTGTTTCTGCCGCCAGACCACATCGCAACGTTGTCAGTAACTATTAACGAGTGGAGGAATTATTGCATATATGGTTAATTTCACCGGGAAATTTCTCCACTGCACGTGGAAACCACCGACTCAGGGAAAGTAACGTACAAACTTGCCCTGATACACGTATCTTGTTAGCTTCATTGTGACTGAATCGGAAATCCGCGCATATCTGTATTTGAGCCAGCTTCAGGATTTCTGGACGACTCATGTTGGCCTAATGTGCCGTTCATCTTACGAACTGAGCCACCGGGGGCCAATTAAACTGCAACGCGTGCTGTATGTAGTCCGGCCTCCCTATATATGTATTTCATACCATAATAATATTAACATGGAATAATTTAGCAACCAGTTTCCTCATAATCAAGGAAATAGGCGAACACTTGGTTTTACAGAAAGTCAACTCAGTGTATATTGTTCTCAAACATTTCTCTTGTGGGAAAGTTTTTCTTAAGTATAAGTACATTTGTTTTTAATTTCGTAGAGACTAATTGCATATTATTATGAACAATCAATAAGAATAGCTTTTGGTGGATTTTGTTTCAAGTTTTTCCCTGAAAACAGGCCGAAAATAGATAATTTCATGAATTTCTCTATTTTTACGCGATTTCAACATGATGCATATTCGCTTTCAAATACACAGCGTTTTATACTCACATATGTTCTGTTTAACATAAAATAATTCCTATTGCAGTTCGATTTCGACATTTTCAGAAAAAGTAAAACAAAATTGATATAATTTTAGGGGATAGGGTAAATTTTTGACACATTGTTGCGGTATCGCTACTATACCAGGTCGTCATTTTTTGGCATTGTTCTATAGGACGACATCATGGGTAGTTTTTAAAACTATAATATTGTTGATCGAAGCAAAATTGTTAAAACGATAATGAATTGAAGGGCAAAACAAGTTTGAATAGTCATTAACAATTTGGGTCAAGTTTCCAAAAGTTCCAGAATTACGTGAAAATAGAAAGGGATATCGCACCAGTCCATTGTTGATCTTGAAGTTTCGGATCACCATGCTAAGTCTGTCGAACTAAAGAGGACTAGTGTGGAATCATTATGCTGCCGACTTTCTAGGCTTAAATACTGTAATGAAAGAAACTGACTGGTCCACTTTTCTTAATAATGAAGCAACCGGGTTTGACATCGTTGAGTCTGTGAGCATTTCAGATATAAGTTTCTAAAGATGGCCGAATCTATCATACCACGCCAAGATATACTGGTACGTAGAAATGATAAACCGTGGTTTGTTAACACAGTCAGAAGACTGTTATAGAGAAAAGCTCTCAAATGTAATACGAGTTTCGCGCGGTCGAAATATAAGAGAGTTTGAAATCAAGTGAGAAATACGCTAAAAAAAATGAGTATGTGACTCGTCACTGTACCGAACTTTCGATTCCATTCCACAATCGCCATTCTGTTTTTTTCCATATATTCATTATTTTACACCTTGTGTTTGTTCGTCTTCAGTGTAAAGAATTGTCAATGTATTATACTAGGGATAGGAGGTATTCTAAGTGATATAGCACTTGTCATCCAATCCCTTTTGTCATCATTCAATTTATGAACAAATAAAATTTGTTTAAAAACGGTTCTTCAGTTATTGTTTTATTATAACCGTACACATTCCCTGGTCATTATATAATTATGTCAAACATATACCAACGACGCAAAAATACAGTCACATGCCTATATTATAGTGCAGGCAGTTGCCAATAACATAACGTACAAGTAAATTAAACATAATACATAATATATGTGCATATAACAGTAAACAAACCTATAACTATATATCCTACATAAAACAGATGGAGAACATATATACATCGAGACTCGGAGTAGTCTCTCCTACTATTCTCAACCTTTGGACACTTTTTATAACCGGATATTAGTGTCACTGTGACCGACAGGAGACTCCCGACAGTTTGATACATAGAAATTAAAAATCGTAAACCCTGGTTAAGTATATTTCTTTTTTCAAACATGTCCACATTAAGTGGTTATATATGATGTGATGCTACCTATACGTACTGTAATGATACCAATAATAGTTTTATGGCAAATCGCGTGGAGCGTACATCTTTATCGCGTATTCAGTTTTGTATTTTGAAGATACAAAGTCGAAATTATGGGTTAAATCTTTTAAAGGTACGGTTGGCCTTGGCGGTGGGTATCCTGTGAAAATATTTCCACCCGTCAAAATCCGCCACAAACAGAAAGAACAACAAAATGTAGACAGACTTTGTCCGTATACAAATAAGAAATATCGCATAAACAGTATGTTATTGTCATATTTTTGACCATTGTTATGTAAACAAAGGCATAAAAAGTTACTTTTCTGGTGTTTGTTTATATTATGATGGTAAACATAAAGAGCGTTCTTTGTTGGTGAATTCCTGATATGGAACGAATAAAGAGCGTTTATGCCATTTGTGTGTGATTAGCCAGCAGCATTGTGCTGTCTTCTGGAACACAATCAGACTCTTGCTTAGGTGAAATATAGTAAATCTTTATGATAACATGCTTTTTTCGCGATGGTCATGGTATATATGAACGAAACTGTATGCGTTTTAATGTTTTTCTGTTCACGGTGATTGGAACAAATATGAATATTTTCGACAACTAAGGCCTCACGTGCCTTTAATGTATGTGGCAGGGCTTGAATTTGGGGATTCTACATCTTTTATCTGTGGATATAATGGAATCCTTAGAACAATTCTGTTAATGTATAGAGCAGACTGGCTTTTGGGATCGTATATCTTAAATATGTATTATGTGTGGTTTTATGGTCACCTTTGAGAGAACATAGGATCGATAAATGAGATACCGCGTGTACTCCCAATTGGTCCAGACCGTACTCATACAACTATATACGATTTCATTTGACGAACATTCCTTGAATGGACTCAGAATAATAACTCACAATTTAACCAGGAACCCTTGTGCACTTGTATTATCATGTGTCTGTCGTCTGATCATAGTTCTTGAACATCCCACCAAATGATCGATATACCATTCCAATGTATACATTTATGAGTGAATGGTACATTCTATTTAATAAAGCAAAGGGTAATAACTGCGAATTCTGAAAACTCCGCCTTCTCACGATACTTCTTCTCACAATTCTCAATTGGTTCCGAATGTTCTCATACATAGAGGATCTCTAATGAGTCGCAATTCTATACGAAATTTATTACCCGAGTGCACTAGAATAGAATTTAGTGGACGAGGTAGTACATTTCGTATAAAATTGCGACGAATTTTATATCCATTTTATCACATATATAGTCACATTTTACCGAAACGATTGTGGTTAAAACAAAATTAATATCAATTTCCTTATCACCAAAACATAGTTCCATTTTAAATGTGTCTTTTCATGTTGATATCTTGTTGAATCACCCGCATCACCAATGTTTATCTCACAGTCAAAATCCACCACACATCGAATATATATTCTAATTAACATAATGAAGCTCCGGCATTGGCATCGACATAATCGCACTAGGATTTTACGTCACTGTGCGTGCCGATAATACATATGTGTCTTGCTAAAATATGAGGCGGGGTTTAGGGGCTAATTGTTTGATAAAAGTATATACACTTCCATTTGACGAATAGTCCTTGAATGGACTCAGAATAATAACTTAATAATTTAACCATTTCGTTACTAAATACTCCTTGACGAGTAGTTTTCTAAGGAAAAGTTGAGTTAACAATAAGTTCGACCGTTTGTTGAACTAATTATCGGAACATTTCCCCACCTATAAATGGGAACCTTCTGCACTTCTTTTATCATGTGCCTGTCGTCTTCTTAGTAGACACATATATCGCATAATGAACGAGGACAGATAATTATTACGAATAGCCTTTTATAGTCGTAATGTTTTTAGACGTCCCAAAAACTTGACGATTACGAGTCCGTTTGTGAGACAATAGTGCTTGCCACTCATAGTAATTATGTTGCTATCAGATCATAGCTTTTGATTTGATTTTATATGGTTATCACTAATATAGGTTGGTCTTATTATAGTTAGTAACTAATAACACAGTGCGTTGATTTGATTGGTCAAGTTTTCAAAGCGTCTTTGCGATTGGATGTCGCCTAAACGTTCTTGGACAAACTCGGGTCTCATGTAGCTAGAACTATTTCTTTTTATTGATGTGGTTACGATTACGATGCGATGATGGTGGTATCGATGAGGAGGATAACGAAAACGACGACGAGGACGACTGACATGATGATGGTGATGATGATGATGATCATCATGGCAGTCGTCGTCGTCGTTTTCATCATGAATGATGATGTTGACGGGAAGTTCGTGTATATATTGTACATATACTGAAACATTCTCAATCTTTTGTTTTGATCTTCTATTTGTATTTCTCAATATCTTTTTATTAGAGATTTTATTAGAGAATATATAAACGCATTAATAATATTATTATTAGAAGCGACCATGGATGAACAGAATCTCTCGGTTGACCAAGTCTTCGCTGTTGTCAACATTCATAATTGGAGAATCTAACAATAACATTAACTATATATTATGAACTTGTTCGGGTGCGTGAAACTGATAAGTTAGTATTCAGGTGCTATGCCAACTGGAGGACTGTAGCATTCTTCTAACATCGCCGAAAATCTCAAGCAAATCGACCGTACCACTCCATAGAAAACATCGTTCGAACTATGCTCAATTGTAAATATTTACTACTCGATTCGGGACTCATCTATCGGCGATTATTTATTTATTTATATCTATTTATTTATTTATTTATTTATTTAAGGAATATGGAATCTCAAATATCGAAAATAAAAAAAAATAAAAAAATACAAATAAAACGAAAAAATATAAATAAAAAGCAAATTTTAGCTGCATCCAAGTGTGCATACCTGCTAAACAAGCTAGATTAAACATCATAATTGATACTTTTGACATCCAAAACTTTGAAATTTCATGTTTCTTCTGATTCAATGTAAACATGTGTCACAAATTGGTACAATAAAACATCTCATGAATATCTTACCACCAGACCAGATGGCAGACAGATCACAACACAGGGATTATCCTGATTAGATTAGTCTGTCTGACAGACAACCGACCACCCCTCTAGTTGGATTAGGTAACTAGGAAAGCAGGCATGTCCATTAGAAGTGATATCTGTACAACAATATGATACACACTTGTGACCCCATCCCTCTGACTCTTTCCAATCACTGTTGACACATTTGAAAATTGAGATTCCATATTCCTTTAATATGTATGCATAAATGTGGGTGGCTCTATGCCCGACTTCGGATAGAACCAATAAAAGGTGTACTCTCAATTGATTCCGAATGTACCGATACAAGTACACATGTTTTAATATGATCCTTGGATGCACTCAGAATAATAACTCACGATAACTTAATGCTCTGCCCTAACTTAGTTTATCTATTTGTAGATCAATAGCCTAAAAGAATTAGGAATGAATTTCGTCTTGCGACCAGACTGTAAACTCGTTTACTACTGGATGGTGAGTTATAACGAAAACTGTAAACTCGTTTACTATTGGATGGTGAGTTATAATGAGAACTGAATGCCAGTCAGATGTGTAAATGTGCGAAAGCGCATTAGGGCCATCCGAAACACCACGCACCCCCCAAATATACAAATAAACAACTATAACGACTTGCAAGTCGTTATAACTACTTCCAGCAACTCGTTATAACGACTTACAACTCGTTATAACGACTTGTTTTTATATCTATTTTAATTTTCAAGTCGTTATATATAACGAGTTGTTGGAAGTCGTTATAGCGACAACCAAGTCTTTGTAACGAGTTGCAAGTCATTATAACGAGTTTTAAGTCGTTATAACGAGTTGTGTATTTGTAAATTTGGGGGTGGGTGGTGTTTCGCCAGTCTGAGTAAACTCATACCTAAATATTCATTACAACATTGAATATAAGGTCTGACGGATAACATCGATATTTCATTTCCAAGTCCTCGGGATTCCGTAATCTGATTGATTGCGTAAATTATTTTCCGTCCAATGAAACCGTATGGGTTAATAAACAAGTGTCAGTGGGCGGAGAATCCCATAATGTCACCTCTAAATATAGTAACAGAGCGGAATTTCTCCGATCGAAAGCGATGCTTGCAAATACAACAGACAGAAACAATGGCTTCGAAATTATATATTCGGTACGATTCGGATTAATTTGAAGGATGTGCTAGACCTGATAGATAGGCCTGCGCATGGTACCAACTTGGCCTCCCATAAATATAAATAGAACTCACTCACGTCCGTGTATTTGATTTACTTTATTGTACCATGGTTTGCAAATCAAATTATTTGTCGTAAAAAAGTCATCTGAAAGTTAACACCGAGGAAATGACTTAATTTTATGCTTTTAAATAGTTCTAAAGCATCATTTTTGATGACGACCTTATTTTTTGCTCTCGGATGCAGCTTTCCGGGTGATGCAGCGAGTTCATCTCCCGAAAAAGAATAGTCGCACACACGACAAATATTATCTGCTGTAATTTTATCTCGCGACACAGGCCATTACTATTATTGCGAAGCACAACAAATAACACGTGGGGACACCTGTCAATCATCGATGTATTTTTAAAAATCCGTGACGTCATTTTGGGGAAGCTCTTCGCTGAATAGAAATGGTTTTGGCTACATAAGCTCCAGACTCTATATTTCAAATATAGAGTCGACGTTCACCCAGACTGGTGTTTCGCATGACCATGTACTTTTGTAGTAAATGGGATTACCATTATAATCACACCCAGCAATATGTATGGTTATATATGTCGCTAGCCACCGTATGGGATGACAGGAGATTCTCTGCATAACCAAATCATTCGGAACACCATAAAACCAACATTTTTCATCTGATTCATCCCAAACTGCATAAGAATCTCCTTGGTGGCCTCTAGTCTCATCATCAATTCAATACCTTCATTGAATTACTTTAACTTTCCCAATTCGTAATGATAACTCCAATTAACTGCAATACATGACCTTTTCCAAAGTGTTGACTCTCTAAGTTGAGCTACAGTGTCATTGACAATTTCATATTATTTAAGACTTTTGTCGGTTGAAATTCATTCTTCTTTATTCTGAGAAACTAAATTTTTCCCGGATCATATCAAATTGATAGGAAGGAATTATTGTCCGATATCGTAGCGCAAACTGGTCCGTCAGACAACTCAAGATTTCGCAAGTCTGAGTTCAGTGTGCCTGTCATTTGCAGAATGAGGGCCAGCATCACCAAGATCACCATCTTTGGACCTGATTCTGCATGGCCTCACCTGCTATGGGATACATAGACTCAGATTGAATTTCCCAAATGGTGAATATTGTGATGTACACTCATTGGGAACCTCGATTATGCAATGTGTCGCCTGTCAATTTGGGGACATAGAGAGAAATAGAATCTAAGTTTCTATAGAAATTTTATATTAAAGAAACTTTCCAGAGAAGATGATACCTTAGCAGAGTGAGGTCCACATGGGGCGAATTTAGTAATGATAGCCCGCTATGCGGGATGGCGTCACTAAATTTACCGTCTGGGGACCCCATTCTGCAAATGAAAGATACGCTGTAATCAGACTCGCTCTTTTGCCGATTAACCAAAAATAAATACAACATGATTCTGAAAATACATAACGCTTCCTTGCAGTGTCGCAACTGTCTTGGTTTCCATTGGCCCCCAGAGCAAAATATTACCAACCCCCAACAATTCATAATTTATGAGTATATACTCTTGGGGTGGGATAATTTTTTATTTTGGGACCTGTGTCGGTTTCTTCATCATGGGCGTGGAAGTAAATATGTATAATATACTTTCATCTCAAAGTACATGTAGGTATTGGTTGATTGCTTTGATAATTAATAGTCGTTAATTAGCAGGCAATAATAATTTGGTGGCAACATTTATAATCGGTATTTTCGTCAAAGCTGTCGTCATCATTATCATCATCATCGTGGTAGTGGTCGTTGTCATCACAATCTTGGCATTTTAGCGCAGACCATCGCACATACGATATGTTTTCATTTCAGACTGTTGTGACTGCTGCTGTTATATACAATTATTCGTCAATTATTCTCCGTTTATCGTTCTCAGAAGTAGAAATATCGGTGAGTACTTTCAAGTACTAAGGCCACGTTTATACATTTAGGCAGCAAATTGTAAGCCGAAAATAGGGTGGCACCGTGGCACAAAGATGTCACGGTGGGGAATCACGTGGTTTTGAATTAATGAGTATCACGCATTCAAAATGGGAAAACGCGACACGAAACGAGGAAAAGGGTATAAACTATGATATTTATATATTACATAGTAGTTTGGCAGCTGTGTGCATATGCCACACTATTTTGCAAACAAGCTGATACCTCATTTGTGTCCAAGTTCACAGTTGTTTGCTATAACATTCTGACCAAAGTTGTCAGTCGAAGGATTCTCCTATGTATGGACTGGTGTATTGCATGAACCTCCGACTGGCAACTTTGGTCAGAATGTTATAGAAAACTACCGCGCATTTCGGAACAAATAAGGTATGAACTTGTTTTTAAAATAAACTAGGATATGGTCGTAATAGTCAAAATGCTATATTTTGTGTCAGTTCCTCATATATTATGTTTTGTGCTGTTGCATATTTTGATTGCGTGGTACTCACCAATTTCGAAACCCCGTGATTCCCAACCGTGGATGTCTTACACCATTGTTAGCCCACCGGATCCGTATAGCATTATCAGATATAAATACATAGTGCCGGTCACTTTGTTACCATCTATAGATACTTAATTGTCTACCGTATATGCCCATCGAGCCAACCATTACGTTATATAAAACACTAGAAGGTGACCCGACTTCGTCCGGGCTTTGACCTTGAATTGACCATTTTGAAGGTTAAGGTCAGGTGGGGTCAAACACCAACACCCCAAAAATGGTGGAAATCGGCCCAGCGGATACCGGGAAATCGGCCCAGCGGATAGCGAGATACCCTATGCATCAAATTTCGTCCGTAAAAATCCGCCAGTTTAACCCGATTTGATTTCCACTCAAGTATATAAACGCGCTTCATATACACACGCTCATTAATTATCAAGTTTCAACGTAAAGACAAATTACCATCGGTGCCCGAGATATCGCCAAGACGTCTGAAACAGTCAAATGCATCGGCCGGTTAAGCGTCAACGTGATCTAACGTTATTACCTCTAACGACGTCATAGAAGTTACGCATTGTTTTTATCCTGATGGAAGATAGTACCACTTCTTCTTGATAATTGAGGCAGATAACTAAAACGGATACATACGCATTATATATCGTTGGAAAGAGGAAACACGAAAGATTCTCACAGTATCATTATTATGACTGGCATTTTATTATTCGCGCTGTTTCGAATCGATTTGTAAGCACCGAACTCAAATGAAAGTTCCGTAACACAGCGTAAAAACAGATTTGACCTCGGCACGTGAAAAGTTGACATCGGATCTGAAAATTAATATGCCTATGCCACTTCCCGGCCGATAGCACCCTCACATACGAAGTTTCATCGAAATCGGGTCGGCCGTTTTCGAGTTCATCGCGAACACACAGACACACACACACACACATACACACACAGACAGATCTTCCAAAAATATATAATAGACTAGCCGATGAGCCCGACGTTGTCCGGGCTATTCAAAAAACAAATTTCAAGTCGATAGCTCTACCCGTTTCCGAGATCTGGTCTGCGCATGCGCGAAGCTGGCGTCGCATGGGCTCGGCGACCCGATAAAATTCGTATCCGGGGCAAGATACATTCACATACCAAATATCAAGTCGATAGCTCCACCGTTTCCGAGATCTCGTCTGCGCATGCGCGAAGCTGGCATCGCACGGGCTCGGCGACCCGATAAAATTCGTATCCGGGGCAAGATACATTCACATACCAAATTTCTAGTCGATAGCTCTACCCGTTTCCGAGATCTGGTCTGCGCATGCGCGAAGCTGGCGTCGCATGGGCTCGGCGACCCGATAAAATTCGTATCCGGGGCAAGATACATTCACATACCAAATATCAAGTCGATAGCTCCACCGTTTCCGAGATCTCGTCTGCGCATGCGCGAAGCTGGCATCGCACGGGCTCGGCGACCCGATAAAATTCGTATCCGGGGCAAGATACATTCACATACCAAATTTCTAGTCGATAGCTCCACCCGTTTCCGAGATCTCGTCTGCGCATGCGCGAAGTTGGCATCGCACGGGCTCGGCGACCCGATAAAATTCGAATCCGGGGCAAGATACATTCACATACCAAATTTCAAGTCGATAGCTCCACCCGTTTCCAAAATCTCGTCTGCGCATGCGCGAAGCGGGCGCCGCACGGGCTCGCCAACACGACAACGTCCACCGCCTGGTCAAACTACACACACGTACCAAGTTTGGTCCCGATCGGTCGAGAATCGTAGATTTGTATAAATGACAAACATACAGACAAACATACAGACAAACAGACAAACAGACAGAGGTCTTCAAAATATATATGAGATAATACTGAAAGAACATACACTCATGTGCTCTATGAACGATGTAAACAACATGGTAATTATAATGAAAATGAATTTATGACTGGAGTCATAAACTCATTATTATTATAAATACCATGTCGTTAGCATCGTTCATAGAGCACATGAGTGTATTTTTGCATTAATTAATGGCTCAAATTCATTCATTTGTTGCATATATTCTGTTGAGTATAACAGGAGGTGTTCCCATAAATGGCCGGTACAGTACACCTTTAAAGGTACTCAATAAGATCAGACGCTCCTAAATTACTATTTCTGTGACGTCGGGGGTAAAAATATTTGATTCGAGTCGAGGAACCCACCCATCACAGCTCAGAGTGACCAGATATCGATTTTTTGAAGTTTGTTATTTCTCGAGATGTGTAATAATATGTGACCCAGATACACGTGGTCAAACGGAGGGTCTCGGACAAATTGCGGATGAAGATGGATAACTCTAAAATCAAGTAGTAATACGGTAAAATTTCGTGATTGTTTAGTGATAATACGGCCATATTATGTTGAACAAAATGTTGATAAATAACAAGTTTTTGGAAATTTTATACCATAGTTGACAGTGGTTAGCATTATTTTGTTGCAGTAAATCGATTCTGATAACTAAAGCGTATTTTGAAGAAATGTTGTTGTTGTTGTATCTTGATGGTATGAGGACCGTCTGATCGGATTCAGTACCCATTTAACACCTGTAATGCCATCTTAAATTACTTGCATTAATCAAGCTGCTGTCTTGCTCTTTTGCATTTTATCTCTTCTCCAGTTTTTTTGAATGCTCAAAATTTGACGCTATCGAAAAAGAGCATATCAGATTGCATCGCGATTCCAAATATTATGGATATCCACTCCCAGAACCGATTAAACGTCTTCCACTACGCCCGCGCGATTAGTTTCCAGATATCATCTGACGCATCGTATCCGGCGCGCGGCCATAAATCATGACATGGAATGACAACATTGATTGTGATTGTCTGGCAAATCAGCATGTACGCATTCGTAACCAAGATTGCGCAATCATATTGTAATTCGGTCCGCATACTAATAACATTGGTCAGATATGTGTATTGGTGTTTTCGACAAGCGCCAAACATTCGATACATCATAACTGCAAGACATAGATACATTAATTATGGTACGTTCACACGCTGACAATTTTGCCTGGTAATTTTCCAGAAAATTTTGCCAATATATGAACGACAAACTACTTATATAAAATGCACACATCCTACTGTTTACTGCATGCCACACAGTGATGATATGTACAGTAATGCCCTAAATAATCGACTCCATAACCACAGAAGAATTATGGGTAACTTTTCAGGATTTAGTCGGAAATATGGCTTGTTGCCATTCATCGGAAAGCTCTCATATAGCAACAAGCCATATTTCCGACTAAATCCTGAAAAGTTACCCAAAATTCTGCTGTGGTTAAGGAGTGGATTATTTTGGGCATTACTGTATCTTCATTATATTTTCATCAACTTTTTACGTCAAAATATAAATCTTATCCCCACTCCCAGAAGACCGAACATGTTATCCTACTCGCCAAGATGTTATCATACTCTCAGCACTGCGTCATGACGTCAATTCGTGCGTCATTCGGTATCCATACACGATATTTTAACAGAAATGGCTGCTGATGTTGTAGCTTTGAGAACGTATTAGGTCCAACCCGTGTGTTTGATTGTGGACTGGGTCGTAAAAAACCGGTATAGAAAATATAATAAACACAAGAGTCAGCTGCTGTTCTGAGTAGCGTTCGGATAAAAATAATCCTCCGCATCTCACTCGAGGAGAAAAATCGCTCGCTACTCAGAACAGTTAACTATTGTCTATATATCTTAATTTAATAACAACTGGCATTTTCCCGAAATTAACCTTCAAAATATGATAAAAGATATCAATCGTGCAATAACTCGTGGCATTTGATCGCCATAAGCAATTGAATACACATTATGCCATCATTCCAAAATGTATCATTCCATATTGTGCAATAGATAGCCAGATATGGAGAATTTCGTTAACATTTGCCAGACAATTTTTACCAATTGTGTGAATGTACCCTTATGGGGTATTCATATGGAGGCAGTGTTCGCGCTGGACCGAAAAAAAGTTTAGCCAAAAGTTTAGCCAAATGAAATTTTTATTAGCCAAATTCGAAAAAGATTAGCCATTGGCTTATTTGGCTACCGACAGCGCGAACACTGTATGGATGTGTAAGAAAATGCCAGGTACAAATGTAACCTGACATTTTATTGCTGCAAAGATTATACACGAGTGCTCTCGAGAACATATTACCGACAGATGGTTAGAGTTGTCCAGAACGGCATACGCACTGTGGTTTTCTCGGGAAAAACGACCTAAAGTGTGTGTCGAATTCATTGTTTAAAATGTCCAACCAAATTGAATGTTGAGTAAGGCACTATTGAACATTTTGGCAAAAGTTGGGGTCAGGTTATTTGGGAATAAGTACACATATATGTACTATGTTAACCGTACATACATGTATGCACGGGTTGTAAAATTAGTTATGATTTTGCACAAAAGGGATACACTGTATTTTGTCACTGTTGGTTTAACAATATGATACCGTTGGTTTGCCTACGGTATTATACCGTTGCTAGTTTTGACGGCCAAGTACCGTTGCACAAACACGAGGTATGGATAGGATCACCTCCCTTGTGAGATTCGCAATGCATCTCGGGTAAATTCGCCATTAATTGATGTCTCAGTGTCTGTCTCCGTCATTCGCGGGAGATTTGTTTTATAATTTAGTAGGCCTACTTTTTAATATGTTTCAACAGCTTGGGACAGGTTCCAAGCCGTTTAAATAGCACTAACGGTCTACCGAACGGGCTAAAGAAAGTGTAAACAAGCCCTATTTAACCACTTGCGATGTTTTAATAGCGACCGCGAAAATAGGTCACCTAGTAAAATTGGTTTGCACTGCAGTCATTCACTCTATAAGTATTAGTTATAACGGATCACTTTTCACATTTTCGCTAATTTCTCTACTAATAAACGAATCAAAGTAATTATTTTTGTTGGATCTTCTAGTCAGCTATATTACTACTTTGTACCATAAATAAATTTTCGAAAGATTGCATGTGTGATTCCAACAGTACAATGTATCGACGGTGTACTGTTATTTCAACAGTATCCTACCGTGTATTCCAACAGTACAATGTATCAACGGTATACTGTTATTTCAACAGTATCCTACCGTTTACTTCAACAGTACAATGTATCAACGGTATACTGTTATTTCGACAGGGATTGTACTGGCAACTAAGTTGACGGTGCATTACCGTAGTTATAACGTTATTAAATTTTACAGTGTATACCTATCGAGACCTGATGAATATGAAGTTTAATAAAGAGCTGGTGCTTTGGTTTAGTTCATGGGCGTTCGTGTATATAACGTGTCTGGTGATCACTCATATCCATATTACATGTAAACTTCAGAGATTCTAAAACCCCAAGTAGAAATGGAATTACGAAGTGCATTGTTCATCATCATCATTTGTTTCGGGACAAGTCTTAATGTTCCGTAAATGATTGAAAATAGCAGATTTCCTGTCGTATTTAAGATATATGTATATACGTACAGCTGTCATCTCACTCTTCGGAAATTCTCATAAAAGGCGATATAATAAATGATAGATAAGGCATCCTACAGCCCTTTGTCTCATGAGCATATTAATAATCAAAATTGGATTTACGGTATATAGTTTTAGCCGATAAATAGTGCCAAAACTAAAGAAAATAAGCACACGCGTGATTGATAGTCTATACGAATGACATGGCGTTACCAATGCGCTGGAAAAGCTGATGTGCCGGATTACAGTACAAAACGATATTAACATTTTCGCTCAACTATTGCGATCCAAACAATTCATTACTCGGTGTCTCCCTGTGGCTAATTCTCGTCCATCACAATGAAATATCGTTTCGCGGTTTGAGTTGATATTCCCTGTCATTAAATCATCCGAAATAGGATTTCCTTAAAGAGGAATAATCCCGCCCACGTGGATCATATTTTAGATATCGGCTTGTGTGCATAGGTCGCTCTTTAACCCTACCATGACTGGAGCTTCCTGAAATTTTGCGAAAAGCCTGTTACTATGCATTCTCTTATATATAAATATGTTAGGCTCTCTCTCTTTTGGAGCCTCGCATATTTAATAGAATGCATTGGCCTAACGATATTTACCCTGACATTGTAAGCCAGTGCATTCTCTTATATGCGAGGCTACCTATATTGGAGACTCGCATACTTATATAAGAGCATGTACATTCACTTGATATTTAATGATGCACCAGCGCAACTACCGTCGTGTAAAGGTTATGTCCGCACGCACACACTGGGAAATGTGTCTAATGACATGCGAAGTAAAGCATCTGTTGTTTCGCAAGTAACGGTGCTATATACTGACATTTGCCTTCATGCGAAATACTTGAAAGCTATTTACAGGCAAATTTTCCATGGCATCGTTACTTTAAACATATTTTAATGTATTTAGAAACAAAATATACATAGGGATCAGGGCACAAGTTACAAAACTTACAAACTTGCCCCTCTCCTAATACAATCATGGAACATACATAAAAATACATAGCAGATATAGCAAACTGTTTATAAAGAAGAGTGCAGAGTGTGTGTGCTGCGGATGTCGGGTTTCCATCTGTATTCCAATCTCGGTTATGAAGAAAACGCTAGAACTCAGTGAGTTGACAGATGAAATAGCGAAATTTACCATACATGGGTTTGTTCAAAACGCTCTGTTTTAGCTATAAAAGATTGAGTAATGCGGAAAAGAGTAGTGTTCTTTTGATTTGATATACCTTTTACCCCATATAAGAAATGATTTGCTTCTAATGATTGAAAGCCATTAATACTTAAATTTCGGTAAAAGTCAATTCTCTGATCTACAAATAAAGGGCAAACATGAAAATAGTGATTGGCGTCTTCAATGTCTAAGTTACAGGGGCATATAGGCGAATCTGATATGTGATTATCAAACATATCCGAACGGAGATCACAACACTGATTCCGAATTTTACAGTGTATTGTATTAATTTTCCTTTTTCCTGTATAAAAATAAGAGGGTGGTTTTATTATTGGATCTATAATCCCTAAATTGGCTTTGAAATCGGAAATAGAGGTTGCATTGATTACATACACAGGTAATTTGTTCCATTCCAGAACAACAGATGGGAGAAATGACTGTTTAAAATGCTCAGTGTTAGCGAAATAGGAATAAAATTTATTTGGAAATCTAAGATTATAATCCGATCGTTCTCTGGAGCGTGCCGGTAGGAGATATGTCAGATACAAAGGGGCGTCTTCATTGATAATTCTGTAAATTGCTTGCAAATGGCGATGTTGCCTACGCCTGTGTAGTGTCCGCCAACCTACCTCAAGCCATAACTTGTTAAGTGATACTGAACGATTTAGGCCGGTTACGATTCTAGCGGCGTCTTTATGTATTCGGTCGAGTTTTTCCAATAAGTAATCGGGTGCTGAATCCCATACGACGTCAGCATAATCCAAAATAGGAAGGATATATGCATTGTAAATTTTTTCGAGTGTCTTTCTATCGAGATCGTTTTTAAATTTCCTCAATTGTGATAGTCTAGAGGCAGCTTTGTTTGCTGTGTATTCTATTTGTTTGTTCCATTTTAAGTTTGATTGAAATTCAAGGCCAAGGTGCTTATGCGATTCGTTAAATGAAATAGTTTCGTCCTGGAATATTAAATCTGGGGAATTATCTTGAGGCACGAATGAGAAGGATATTGCCTTGGTTTTCTTGGGATTGAACGAAACTAACCAGTTGTCTGCCCATAGACTGACCCTTTTGAGGTCCTCGTTTAGTTCTGATTGTAGGATGTTAAGATTGAAGTGAGAAGCTGTGAGACATGTGTCATCAGCATACATTCTAACAGTTGATGTGAGGTTATCTGGTATGTCATTAATGTATATTAAAAATAGGAAAGGCCCAAGGATTGATCCTTGGGGAACACCCGCTGTGATGGTTTCAAAATCAGAATAAGTGTTATTGATTCGGACCCTTTGCTTCCTGTTAGTGAGATAGTCCTCCAGCCATTTAGAAAGCGACCCTGTTATCCCATACGCGGTAGTTTTGGCAATCAACCCTCTGTGCCAGACTCTCTCGAAGGCTTTAGAGAGATCACAAAATACTGAACAAGTGTATAAGCCTTTGTCGAGTGTCTGACACAGCTGGTGATAAAGATCAATCATTTGGAATGTAGTGCTGTGTTTCGGAACGAAACCCGACTGATTTTGAAATAGGAGTTTATTCTCATCGAAAAAGGACGAGATTCTCTTTAGAACTAACTTTTCAAGAATTTTACCCAGGCATGGTAGAAGGGAAATTGGCCGGTAATTAGCGCTATCTGCGGAATCTCCATTTTTAAAGATAGGAATCACATTGGCTTTCTTCCACTGTGATGGGAACTTTCCCGTTTGTAGAGATTTTTTAAAAATTAAGAAAAGAGGGTGGGCTATAGCGTTAGCCGTGCCGTGGAGCATTTTTGGACTAACTCCGTCATAGCCATAGGCTTTGTTCGTTTTAAGTGATCTGATCGCAGATATGACATCATCGACTGAAAATTTAAGTTCTGATAATTCTTTATTGCATCGTGAACTGAAATCAGGTAGTTTGTGATCTTTCTGGTCAATCGTGGAATTTGAGAGGAATTTTGTATTCAGGCACTCGGCTTTTCCCAAATCGTTTGAGACAAAAGATACACCATTGACTTTAATATCTCCATCCGTAGAATAAATAGGTGGTATTTTTGTTATCTTCTTTTTGTTCAAAAGAAAGTTGATGAGATGCCAGAATTCACGGGGCGAAGAACTGTCATTTACCCTATCTTCGATATTGTTTTCAAATTTGGCTTTCGCATACTTTTTCATGTTGTTGACTTTGTTCCTCGATTTTTTGTATTTTGTCCAATTATTTTCAGTGCCAGACTTGATGGCGACCGATCGCAATCTATCTCGACGTCGAATCTCACGTCGGATGTCGCTATTGAACCAAATTTTGTCTTTCGATCTTATCGTAACTGTAGTTTGTGGTATAGTGATTCGCATTATTTCAAAGAATTTATCATAGAAAATTTGCACTACCCTATCAATGTCGTTTTCAGGCTGGAGGAGATCGTCCCAATTTATATCATTTATTAAAATTTCCGCCTTTTGGAAGTCGCCGCGATTATAGTTCCATATTTTCCTTTGGAAGGAAGGGGATGACAGTTGATCAAATGAGATGGTCGCATAAACACCTAAGTGGTCCGAAATTTCTAAGTCAAGGATGTCGGCATCCCTCACTTGAATGTCAGGGCTTATAATGATGGGGTCCAGAAGCGTCGCGGATGTAGCAGTGATTCTGGTCGGGGATGTAATCACATTTCTGAGTGAAAAATAGTCCGTGATATTTTTAAGTTTGGACGAGGGATCTAGATAATTACAGTTACAGGTGGAACTACATAGTTTATTTCTCTTCGAAACACTGGACTCTATCTTCATGGACCGGTCCCCTTGTGATATATAATCTAAGGCTTGGGACATGTTTCAACATTGAGAAAGCAATCACGGTAGTCACTGCCTGAAGTAGAAGTCTTCTATAAATGTGGATTAATAAATAAATAAACGCGTTAGCCTCAATTTAGATTTCCTCTTATGTCACCATATGTCCATAGCTATTGAAAGTGTCATTAAGCTCCAATTAACCAACCAACATCCATGGACCCGGACACAAATTCAAGGACGATTTTATATGGTCTGTTTAGGAAAATTGTCAGCCTTGCATTTGAACAATTATTGGGAGAATTTTGTGCCTGTAGCACGATTTGTCGGTCCTTGTGAATTATAATGGGGATATAGACATGATGTCTGGTACGATTTTGGGACGTTTATCTGTGATTTTGTGTATTACAAATATCCTGCATCGCCAGTAAAGCTGCAATTCCCACCGTAAACCCAACCGATGCACGTCTCAAAATCACATCAGACAGCATGTTTATATCCCCTAAATATCAATCTCATTCCCTCCAATCTTTGTTTCAGACATTTTGGCATGTTTTGTTCACGCTGTTAGACCTGATTAGTGACGTCATATACCTGGTTGATATCGCGGTTCAGATGAACGTTGGTTATTATCAGAACGGGTCAGTGGTGAGTATCAAATGGTCGCTTAAACCTGGGGACTGTCATATCCGAAACAAATAGATTATTGTACATTATTCAAAAGTCTAAAAGTAAAATTTGATAACGTGACATTTTGTTCAATTATGCGAGAAATGGAATAGTGAAATCTATCGGAAATGGTTAGTGAAATATATAATGCATTCTAATATCCGAAATATTCGATTAAGCGATATACGATTAACTGGAATGGACTGTTACTGTACGTATAGTTACGTTGCACATGTCAGAACATTGTTCGGCTATTTGCATAACGTATAGCGCGTGGGGCATGATTATCACGTCCCGCAACGCATGTACAGCCGAGGGTCAAAACTTTAAAACAAACAGAATGAAAATAACGAAATTGTTTTTCCGGGCCCTTGACCACACCCCCTCCCTGTTGCACGTGACTTTGTGTGTTCACAACTATCTTCTTTGACTCTCATGGAATTCATTACGCGGTGCGGATTACAGTACAAAACGATATTAAAATTTTAGCTCAACTATTGCGATCCAAACAATTCATTACTAGGTGTCTCCCTGTGGCTAATTCTCGTCCATCACAATGAAATATTATTATATTATACGTCATTATACAATGTACTGTTCATGTTTATGCATGAATCTATAGCTGGTTAATTTTCGACTCTCGTGACACGATACAGCTAACTCCCTCGCAATTTAATATAATTTATTCTCAAATTTCTCGTGATGTCTATTCATATTGCAGATTCTGGACAGAGAAAAGACAAAACAGAACTACTTCAAATCGCCTTATTACCATGTTGATATTGTGGCCGCTGTTCCTTTAGCTTTACTGCTGAAGATCCCAATAGGTAACATATCATTTACCTATCCAACAATATTTCAAGGCTTGTATTTTGAAACACGAATGAAATACATAATTTCTTAAGTAATTGTCTTGATTGTTTCTCATCATTCAACCGAGACAACTATCTGAAAACAAAGTATATCATTGTCTGTTCCATTTTATATATAATACATGTTATGTATCACAAATACATATATTCCTTATCCCAAGTTTCAAATATTGTTTAAAATGAACTTATTCGCGTCGGGACAACCCCCGCACGACGGGCTATCATAACCAAGTTCACCCTTTTGGAACCTCATTCTGTTGAGACCTAGGATCAGATTGAAGTTGGTGATGTTCAAACATTAGCCACATCGATTATGCATTTTATCTTCTGCATGCAAATTAGAGTAGCATCACTAAATTCACCCTCTGGGGACCTCATTCTGCAAACTACATAGTTTTTACTTCTCCTGAAGTTAGTTGTGGTACAAATGCATTGTATATGCATGTTTCCGTTCACATTCTGGCACCATAGGGTTTTCTATGAGAAAATGTCTTCGAAACATACCGTGCAAACTTGCCAGTGTATGAACGTACCCTTAAGTTATGTCTGCGAAACATATCGTACAAACTTGCAAGTGTATGAACGTACCATTAAGTTAGAGGGATGATCTGCGCGATGCACACTTTGTCTGATATCGCGTTTAGAGCAGAACAGTAGCGTCAAAATGTTAAATACACACTATGGTGTTTATATGTAAAACACTGAGACGCATACAAAATTTGTGAAAACGCCGAGAGGCTTCCTTTTGCACTGAGGGGCCGTGAATCGATTGGGGTAGTATGATCACGCAATTCTACGATCAATTAGGAGGTACATGTAATATGACTCTCGAGATGACGGCCCGTGCTATTATGTGCGCAGTTCCTTCAAGACAGACGTTCATTCCAAATCGGAAATATTTCAAGTCCAAAATGAGGCTTTCTATTAAGTCATTATGGCGCGTGACAATAACGTATGAGTTCGCATGTTGGAAATATTCTCGGAAGACAGTGATGAATGTGGAGATAAAATACAACTCACGTCAATCGACACAAGGGAAAAGTCGAGCAATGCATTCCAAAACGCCACGCAAATATCTGTAAAAACCGTGCAAATTTCAATTTATGTGATATCCGATTCATCAAAATGGCGATAATTCCACCTAATATGTACACGATTAGATATAGAACGATACTTAATCGGGATTCACGATTACAGATAGCAATTGATATTCAATCGTAGTAACAGCACGTGCCACGCGAGGTTAGGATAAAATTTCGAAATGAGTATCCTGAGTAAGCTGAGTTAATCGGAAGTTTGATTTATAAACACTTATGGGGGCGATTCCATTCATTACGCTCGGCTATATACAATGGGTAATGAAATTGCAATGGGCAATGAATGGAATGACCAGGATAAATACGCCGGGCTACTAGCTATATACACCTACGACCTAGGTGGTGTAATTTCAAGCGTATATTGCAATGTGACGTCATTTCCTCGCAAAGACCGGTTGTCAACCGAGAAAGCACATGGAAAATATTTATGTAATGGATTAAATGAATATTAATTTTAATAATTTGTCATAAATATGTAATATATAATTCAGAAATATATCATTCAATTGAATGACAGTTCAAATTATTTATCCAAACTTTTAGATACTCAGTGTCAAGGTTCTAAAATTAGATATATTTGCTTGTTCGATAAAAGTCAAAATTTTCGTTGTATTCATTGTGAATATCAGATATTTTGCTCATTTTACTTAAGTCTACGTCTGTTCGACACACCCAATGTGAATTTGGTCAAATTTCCTCAATAAAAAATTATGTTTTGTTCGCAGTTGTAACTATGCTGATTTTAGATTACTCCGGTCACCAAAAATCATTCAATTCATTTTTGCTCATGGTAATTTATCCATTTTAGCCCAGCGTAATGAATGGAATCGCCCTATGCACATATCTCCGTTATGTTACTTTCATATAGAAAATATTAAGCATCTTCTCTGTGGAATCTCTGAAAATACCACAGAAGAAATATATTGCTATTTCATATTACACAGTCCTACATTACTGCAACTAAAAGTGTTGGGTAATTTCGACCAAATATTTTTCTCTGTTATGTCAATCTATCATTGAACACAATTACAAATTTAAATGCCCGGCCTTTTTAGACACAACTTATGACAACGTGAGGGTAAAACTGGACACAATAAAACTCCACTCATAGCACACTCTGTACAAATATTCACATCTGTTTCCCTGCTTAAATATTCAGAAATGTCATCCTGTCATCTTGTTTAAATGTTATCTTATACCTTTTGTGCGGGAGAGGGACGTCACTAAGTTGACAAAACTTGTGTCCCAATCCCCATGTATATAATTGATATACAATAAAATATGTTTAAATAAAAAAATATGTTACTCCATCAATAGTGCTGCAGCCTCAGTTCTAACTTTGCGTGGCACGTGTTACTGCTTTTGAATGTGAATCGCTACCTAATCGTGAACCCCGATTGAGTATCTTTCGCTATCTAATGACATGCTCACATGTATCTGCAAGAAAATATCAGGTAAAATTGTTTCCTGATATTTTATTGATGCAAATATTACACCCGTGAGAACGCGGCTGTTTAGATCGAAGTTTATTACCAGTGAAGCAGTTAAATGACATGGCTCATTCGGATCTCAAAATTGTGTCTACGTAATTGGAGGGACGGGTACGATAGGTCTATAAATACACGAAATATTGATATGCCGGCTTCATGTGCTTTGAAAAACACTTGCAAAAGTCACAGCTAATTTCCAGCCTTTTTAAATTTTTCGCCCGAAGTCAGACAATCACTCTTTATTACTCCCATATCAGGATTTGAATAACACGGAACGCTCTTTTCTGTTCAATGTCGTGCAAATGGCTGCTTTTTGTTTGGGACCCAAATAGGACATTCAGTGCGTCTCTGTGTGTTACAGAATGCTCGTAGAAATGTAGTTACGATATCGACCTATTTCGTTACCGGGAAAAATTTAAAAGCGAGTACAATGTAATATTATTCGTATTTTTGGAGCGCAAACCGCCATGTGGCTTTAAATATAACTATGCAATCCAACATCTAATATTTCATTTCAGTTATACTTCAGTTGATACATCCGGATCTCTACGTCATATTGTCGAGTGAGTGAACATTATCTACATATATTTACATTTGTTACCTCTTGTCTTGTTATGTTATATGCATCATATGCATGCGATGCATATTTTATCGATATACCATGGTGTTTGTATAAACAAGGCAGAAATGTTAAAATATAATATTTACATAGCCCGTCTGAGCTCGAGTTACACTATATAAATCGTGGTCGGTGATTGGTCAACTGCAAATTGGGCCATCGGTTTCATATCCTAACACAAAGACCCCTTCGCGGTTCACGCAATGTGCTTCAACGACTACAGCACCGTATCCCACAATAACACACACCCACCATATGTGACCCGCCATATCAAATCCAGTCGTAAGTCGGGATTTTTTTTACCCTGTGCCAATGCATTCTCTTATATATGCGAGTCGACCATAGGTCGCTTCGCATATATAAGAGAATGCATTGGCCTAACAATTTTTTATCATTTTTTTTAAATAAATGTTTCTTACAATTTTTAGGACATAAAATAAAAAAAACATCCATTACCCTGCAGGGAGCCCCACACATATATAGAAGCATATAGAAGAGTGTCGTCTGCTCATGTTTGTCTGGGGCTCTGTATGGGTGAAATTATAAAATTGTTAAAGAATACAAGAAAAAATTATTAAAATTGTAAAAAATTGTTAGGCCAATGCATTCTCTTATATATGCGAGGCGACCTATGGTCGACTCGCATATATAAGAGAATGCATTGGCACAGTGTAAAAAAAATCCCGACTTACGACTGGATTTGATATGGCGGGTCATATATATATTTCCTTTTTGTTACCTCTTGCCTTGTTATGTTATGCATGCGATCTATATTACATATATACCATGATGTTTGTATCACATACGAATATAGACAAGGGAGAGATGTTAGAATATAATATATTCTCAGAATAATTATTAGTAATTTAAACGGTGATAGCTCATTCGAAATTCCAAATTCTGTCTACATAATTTGGAAGGAGGTATAAGATATGTTGACAAATACACGAAATATTGATATACCGGCTTCATATGCTCTGAAAAATACTTTCCACGATCACAGCCATTTACCAGATATTTTCAATGTTTCGCATAGAAGTGAAACAAATGCTCATTATTTATACCATATCAGGAATAGACAAACACGAAACGCCATTTTCTGTTCCATACATGTCCTGTTTTTTGTTTGGGACCCACACCGTGTTCAAAGTTGTATTGTTATGACTTTTTGAACCACAGGCCAGATTTGGCCTACCTTTTCCACAAACGAGCGCTCTTATTATCTTATAGGCGATGCAGTTGGATCTATGCTGCGTGTTCCGAGACTGTTCAAGTACCACACAGTGTTCCAGTTCTTCTGTGTAATCGACAGGTGTGTATATATTTAAGTATTCCATGCATTTTGTGTAACGCTGTATGTAACAAACTTCCAAAACATACTGTTAAATTGTTTTCTTCCAAAATAGTCTCATTTTCTCCCGATTATTCTCAAATGGATACAGGATTCCACAGCTGGATTCCAAGCCATTTCCAATCCTTTCATGACGGGAGCTGCGCTGGTGCAGCATTAATGATCATGTGCCAGGGCATTCTCTTATATATATGCGAGTCTCTCATAGGGAGCCTCGCATATATAAGAGAATGCACTGGCTTACAAGGTTAAGGTACATATTTTTAGGCCAATGCATTCTCTTATATATGCGAGGTTCCCTATAGGATACTCACGTATATAAGAGAATGCATCGGCATAAGGTTTTCGCAAATTTTTTGGTAAGCTCCAGTCATGGAAGGGTTAAAGTCTGATTCCGCGGATTCCATGGGAATAATAGTGATGTTGTTTTATTTTGTGTTTGGTCCTTCACACAACAAAACAATTTTCCCCTTCAAATTCATAGTTACGTGCGCTCGCGCAACAGTATGGCGATCAGACAGATTCGTAGCTTGGTGTCACTCTGTTCCGTTTCACTCCATGACGTCACCAAAAACGACGTAAAACCTCGTGGCGTTCTGACATTTTTACTGCGCCGCGTTTTTGCTATGTTTATTTTATGTGTTGTTTTCGATTATTTGTTTGTCGCCGATATCGCCATTTGTCGGGATTCCATGTTTCTATATTTAAAACTGGTATGCTCGTAGTGAGCCTCGATTTCGATTTATTCTCCCAGGTCAAAATACGTCAGAGTTATGACAAAAATAGATCGACCTACATTTTCTCCATTAGAACTCTACATCAAAGAGTCTATAGACTCCTTCTGGACCTACATAGACTCCTTCGTTTGGGTATTTTTACTTATAATTGGGAAGTTTTATCATTTTTGGTTCGTGCGAAGACCTCTTTTTATCGTGCGGGAAAAGAGAGACATTCAAAACGCGATTTCGTAATTCGACGCAATAGGCTGAATAGCCCAACCTTCAGCCGAGTTCCGGGTCAAATACGACGAATGACGTAACACAAAACAAAACGCATTTGTTGACACAAACACCGTTTGAAGAGTTTATTATTACATAAAATGATCGTTATTGATTAATTATTGATTAATTATTCATATTTATTGTTGCATATTGGCTGCTATCAATATTTACACAAATGGTATTAATTTTTTCTTATAATTGCTCCTTTGGTCAACTTTGACTATCGGAAAATGAAAATATGCCTCTGAAAAAAATGTAATCGATATTAAAGGTACGGTTGGCCTTGACGGTGGGTATCCTGTGAAAATATTTCCAACCGTCAAAAACCACCACAAACAGAAAGAACATCAAAATGTAGACAGACTTTGTCCGTATACAAATAAGAAATATCGCATAAACAGTATGTTATTGTCATATGGTTGACCATTGTTATGTAAACAAAAGCATAAAAAGTTACTTTTCTGGTGTTTGTTTATATTATAATGGTAAACATAAAGAGCGTTCTTTGTGGGTGAATTCCGGATACGGAACTACTAAAGAGCGTTTATGCCATTTGTGTGTGATTAGCCAGTAGCATTGTGCTTTCTTCTGTAACACAATCAGGCTCTTGCTTAGGTAAAATATAGTAGGTCTTTATGATAACATGCTGTTTACGCGATGGTCTTGGTATATATGAACGAAACTGTATGCGTTTTACTGTTTTTTCTGTTTACGGTGATTGGAACAAATATGAATATTTTCGACAACTAAGGCCACCCGTGCCTTTAAAGTCTCCTCCTTTCGGCAACATGGAATTGGTTTTAATTACTTAAATGATTAATATAGTAATTTGCCTTTTATCTGTGATGAAATGAGAAATGGTAATTGTCTTTTTTTGCTAACATTAAATTAAATAAAATAAATTAAGTAAAATACAGTGAAATTATTTTTTAAATTATTTTTTATTACATTTTTGCGCACGTTGGCATCTCTCTGAGTGCATTCTAGTTTGAAATTGAGATGTGTTGAAAATTCACGAATGAGGCGCTTCACGAAAACGTGTGTTTCATTCTATTGAATCATGGCTTCATTAGTTGCAAAAAACGTGTTCTCCAATCTCTTTTGTATATCATGCAAACAATATCTGTTTTAAATGAAGGCAACTTGTTGAAATCTATCTGCCTTTTTCCTTACACAGTAAGACCAGTCATCCCAATAGCGTGAGAGCTGTTAAGCTCACGTTGTACATGTGGATGGTGATACACTGGGTGGGATGTCTATACTACCTACTATCAGAGGTAAGTTGATAATGCCCATATCCTTGTATAAACTTTATGCCAGTATGGTGCGAAGCTTGAACATGTGAAGCGCAGGGCAACACAGATTATTCCACAAATAAAACAAACTAACTTACCGTGAACGGATGATAAAACTTAACTTGTCTGTACAGACTATTCAGAGGGGACCTCATAGAAATCTTTAAGCTTGTTAAAAATCGGTATAAGTTGGACAGTTGCCAGCATTTACAGAAAGCACTTTACGACAGAACAAATGTTATGATCACAAACTGCAAATGCCCCGATCAGAGAAGCAGGTGGAAATTGTTTTTCAAGCATTGGAACAATTTACCAGATTTCATTGTTACAAACTCATTATATCACGATTTGAGATACGATTTTGATTCTTCAAACTAAAAACAAAATTACATTATACATGTATGTGACATGTGAAAATTTAGAGCATGTAAAGGTGTCAGAACTAAAAGTCAATGGACTTGTTCCGGAATAAATTATATTGATGATATTGATAATATTTATAATGTTTAATTTTGTCATTGCTGTTTTATCACAGAGCGAAAGTATACATTTAGTAAACATTGGTGTTATATGTGAATAAATTTATGCATTATATTGGTTCTATATATATATTAACATACCATAATATACCGGTATTGTTAACATGTAAGTGGTGTCTTCAATTCACAATTACATATTGTTTAATTGCATAGTGATTTTTAAAAAACATTTAAATTTAAATTTAAAATGAAAACAATGCTGTTCACACCGTCCGCGAATGAATTACTTTGTCATAAGGACTGACATGTTTAGATAACAGTACATGATTTCTCGGGTTGAATGGGGCAGTGTACTTTGTGTGTTAGCTTATAGGGAAATAGCCCCCCCCCCTGAATTTTGTCATCTGCGCTTACAAGACATTTGTTTTTAAATTGCACGATAATTAGTTTTTTATTTCAATTATTTCTCAGCACTAGCACAGCTCTATCAGATGGAGGAAGCTTATTTACTGACATTTGCTCTGTCCTGGTCTGCATGTTTTTGTATTGAAATGTTTGAGGAACAAATGGGTAAAATTAAGAGTTTTGTGAGTGCAAACCAAGGGACATAACTCTTGACAAATTGTACGAAGAAGCTAAAGACATTTGATTAAACCTAACATTTCTTTCTGAAATAAACCATGCTTGATGGGACTTATGCCAAATATATTTGAAATACAGTACCCCCTCCCAGGTTGGCCAAAATTGCTGGAAATTGTGTATTACTACATTCTGCTTATCAATCGGTCCAGATCTAGAGTTACCCCAATGTGATTAGGCTTTCGTTTAAGTCGAACCTAATCAGTATGTTTAGTGGAGGACATCTACCGACGCTAGTTAAGCCATATCATTTTCCACGGGATACACTTCTTATGCCATTAAGGCTGACCCACTGTCTAGTCCGTGATGTATGGCGACTGATAAATCTTTTTCTCATTTTGGCCATTTCACGGAATTACAGAGACTATGAATATATTGTCTGGCGCCATTAAAACAAAGCGGGCTCCAAGCTAATTGAACCAACCAGTGATACGCTAAGTTTAGTTCGGTTTGGATTTATCCGGGGTTTTCGTTGCCACAGACACTGGACCATATAACGACATTGTCAGATATATGGGTGGATGAAAGACCGCGCAGAGTATTAAGGTCACTGGAAAATTACTCCAAAACTTAAATTTGTTTCATCTTTTGAATATCTGGGGCATATACTCAACGAAGACCAATGCGATGACAACGACATTATGCGACAATATCGATTCATGTATTCACGTTCTAACTTCTTATTATGAAATTTAATAGATGTTCTTCGCAAGTAAAAATGTATTTATTTCAGATGTACATGTATCCGCCATACTGCTCACATCTTTGGGTTAATTTCACCAAATTTTTTTTTCACAAAATTAATTGTATGTTTTAATAATGCTTGGAGGAAACTTATGGGGGGTATGAAATATTTTGTAGTGCGAATGGAATATCTAATAGTGTATGACTGGGTATCTTCATTGTCAATGTTAATAAGAAAATTGAATACAGTATTTTAAAGGCAATATGTGCTTCAGACATCATGCTAAAATAAACCTATTTGTTATAATGTCCTATATATAACTATATATGGGCGACTTAGACTTGAACTAATTCATTATATATAATGCACGTTGAAATCGCCGACCCAGGAAAGCGACTTTGCATAATGCGCCATAAACCCTACAAACTCGATTTACCAAGTTAAACTAGCTCGTAATCTTCATAAGTCAAATTAGAGGAAGCAATGAAGAAAACAATCAGCCGACTAGCGTAGCAGAATAGTTGTAGCATCAGTATTGTTGAACATGACCCTATACACGTACAGATACGGTGATTTGAGTACTATAAACGTCAATAATTTAATAGTGTAGGTGACATATTGTAAATCACCAGACTATGTTAATCGAGTACTATCGATCTAAAATGATGAAACATTGAGGTCCTCCATTATCGCTGAATTGGTCACTCTCGCCTTTTTTGGGGTAAAGTTACCCAGGTTGGGCGAAATTGTGATAAAGTTACCCATATTGGGCGAAATTGCGATAAAGTTGCAGGTTAATCAAATTTAATGTATAGCAACCAAATATTAATTTGTTGCGACCAAAAGACCAACTCTGGTACTAATATTTCTTAATTTATGTTCAATGAGGGCTATATCACTTGTCAAAACTGAACAGTATTTCACCCAGTCACATTTAATAAAATTCATATTGTGAGATTTGCTTAACCTGAGTAACGTTATCTCAAATCTTCTCAACCTGGGTAACTTTATCACAACTTTGTCACAAAAAAACGACGAGAGTGACCAATTCAGTTCCATGATCCCCCATCGAAGTGAATCCTAGAAATAGATGGCTCGCCGAAAAGATAGTAAAACATTTTTCTCGTCGATGCATGTTGTTCATTAAGAATTATCGCTATATGCTGGATCATAATACAAAATGAAGGAAATATAGTAGCAGGAATTCAGTCGAGTATTATACAAGACAAATTTGGTATTACACAATCATTAAATTACAAAAGAAAGCTCATACTACAATAAGTGTGTTTTATAGTATAGGGTCAAGTGTGTGTGCTAAATGAGCTATTAACAGTGATGATTTGGTCTACGACAACAAAGAGGAAAAGTCATATAATATCCCTTCCGATTCTCTTTCTAGCACCAAGGGCTTGGTTCAGACGAATGGGTGTACCCCAATACAACCGACTTACAATACTTCTCGAGGTAAGAGTAAATTTGCTCATAAAACCAATTGTCACACACAGAACCTGAAGGTTGTTGTGAGGTTGTCACGCGTTATACCCCATGGATCCTGACTACCAGTTAACAGAGATGTGTGAATCCTGGATACCGGTTAAGAAATTGTAGAATTCAAATCATGGTTATTTCACACAAATATTATAACTTTCACACATTTGTTGAAGTATTGTCGTTGGACACCTCAAGATGTCTGCATAAATTGTATAAAGATATGCAAGGGCAGATCCAATGGGGCGCGCCCCCTATTTTTACCCGAGCAAGGAATTTTTGGGAGGTGTCCTGGCGCCATTTGTCTCGGGGCGCCCAAAGATTCCGCACAGAATATTGCTAACATGCATGTAAATACAGCAGTTTACATGTTTTACATTACTCAAACGTATACAGTTATTTTAACTGTGGGTTGAAATTACTTCAAATTGGTATTCCATGTAACATGTATAGCCATGCAAGGGGCGAATCCAGCATCCCGATACGTGGGGCCCCCGGCCTATTTTTCGCCACGCAGAGCAAATAATTTCTGCGACATTTTGTATCGGAGTGTCGGAAAATATCTCGCCCGGCGCCGCCAAGTTTTGGGCGCCCGAAGTTTCAACACAGAATATTTCTATCAAAAATAAATAGAGCAATTATAATAGTGATTCGATAGTACGGAGGTTTGCCTCATACTATAAAATTATATTGAACCATCAGACCATCGAACGCTGGGACTATAACCATCTGGCGGCAGTATCATCGTAAAGAGATTATATAAAGGCACATCATGCAAGGGTCGTTTGCTGAACTTATTATCTGAACAGTTCCGAAGGGAACTACTTGTCAGTGAGTATTTTGAAAAGAAAAGGTTGGACCTCGTTTTCACCAACTGTATTTATTTTCACCTAATGCGCATAAGATTGTCCACTTATAAATGGACAATCGGTACCTAAAATGGTCGTTAATAAATGGACAATCCGACCACGCGTGGCACGCGAGCTTGCGATTGTCCACTAAATCACGACATATATAGATAATCGTGCATGTTAGCTTCATATTAAATCTGAAGGGTAATAACTCTATAAAGAATGTACCTTTAATAAATGACGGAGATTTGTATGAGAAATTTGCAACACCACAACAGATAAACTTTTGTGAAATATAAGTCAAATTCTTCCCTTGGGTGGGTTTGGGGTACGCTCTTTAAAAACACTTCTTCGAATATCTCCGTTATTTCGTCAAAAACATTTCTTCTCATACAAATCACCGTCATTTAGCAAATTAACATTGTTTATAGAGTTATTGCCCTTCATGCAGGATTAACAAAACATGTCTTCATTTAGTGGACAATCCCAAGCTCGCGTGCCACGCGTGGTTGGATTGTCCATTTATTAATGACCATTTTAGGTACCGATTGTCCATTTATAAGTGGACAATCCTTGAAGAATTGTCTGTTTATTTTATAGCTGCCATCGATTTAAAACAAAATCCTCCAGACATGAATGTCCATAAGGCATATTGATGTTTGCATTTGAGCCCCATGTAAGAAATGTTCGTATATATTCTTCGTTCTCAGAAAACTTATGTTTATATATGTTCCATTTGCGCATTTAGAATCCAAGCTTTGCCAGCGAACCGAACAGTGATATGCAGCGAAGTACTCTGCATGTCACATGTTCTGTAAATTTAACTAACTGAAGTGTGCATGTGATTCTATTTCAGCAAATACATACGCAGTTTCTATTGGTCTACCGTAACCTTGACAACAATCGGGGGAACAGCAAACCCAGTTACGGATTTGGTGAGTCAGACCAGCCCGTAGTTTCCCCACTCGCCCATACAACGCAGACGTATTGTTACTTTTCTTTTTTCTTGAATTGGTTTCACTTTACGTTATTGTTTAACCCCTTCATGACGGGAGCTACGCTGTTGCATCATTAAATATCACGTGCAAGTCCATTCTCTTATATATGCGAGTCTCCCATATGGATCCTCGAATATATAAGAGAATGCACTGGCTTACAAATGTTGTCAGGCCAATGTATTCTCTTATATATGCGAGGTTCCCTATGGGAGACTAGCATATATAAGAGAATGCATTGGCACAGTGTTTACGCAAAATTGTAGGAAGCTCCATGTAGAAGGGTTATAATTCAGTTCCAGATGTTAGTGTTATAGCCTCTCCCACCCACTTCCATAAAACACATCTTTCACGTGGAAATATTTTATATACCCTTTTCTTAAAGTACATTTTCTAAATATGTCCATCCTCTGCAAGCTGTGTCCATGAATGATGTAAGTTGTCCATATGCAAATACGGCAACTATACATATATTGGTAACGTTATACTTTGAAATTAAAATAACACATATAAATAAGTGTATTTAACTCACAAGCATACCCAAACATATTGGCTTCTGTGCTATTATAAAATGTTTCTAGACAAGCGGATGTGACTATATAGGGTCACCGGGTGGGTGGTGTCGACCATTGAATTTCCAACTGGTACGTCATACTGTCCAACTGTTGGAAATTTACAACAGATTTCACACTAATTAAAGGCACGTGAGGCCTTAGTTGTCGAAAATATTCATATTTGTTCTAATCACCGTAAACAGAAAAATATTAAAACGCATACAGTTTCGTTCATATATACCATGACCATCACGTAAACAGCATGTTATTATAAAGACCTACTATATTTTACCTAAGCAAGAGCCTGATTGTGTTACAAAAGACCGCACAATGCTACTGGCTAATCACACAAAAATGGCATAAACGCTCTTTATTAGTTCCATATCAGGAATTCACCAACAAAGAACGCTCTTTATGTTTACCATCATACTATAAACAAACACCAGAAAAGTAACTTTTTATTCTTTTGTTTACACAACAATGGTCAAACATTTGACAATAACATACTGTTTATGCGATATTTCTTATTTGTATATGGACAAAGTATGTCTACATTTAGATGTTCTTTCTGTTTGTGGCGGTTTTTGACGGGTGGAAATATTTTCACAGGATACCCACCGTCAAGGCCAACCGTACCTTTAAGTTCCGGTTGGAATATCAAACTATCTGAACAAATTCAACATACCTTTGGTCTTTAATTTACAACTAAATTGTGTCAGGCATGAAATATCATCCAACTGTTGGAAATGTTGGACTAAGTTGGGGGGGGGGGGGTGGCACCACTAAACTCCCATGCCCCGTTTCTAGAGGCCAATTATGAACAATTGCTTGGCGCTCATCTGGATTTATTACCTCCGTCTTTTCAGGAATATTTGTTCACTGGGACGACGTTCCTCATCGGGCTGTTTCTATTCGCCGCCGTTGTGGGTAATGTCGGAGAGGTTATCAGCAACATGAACGCGTCCAGACAAGATTTTCAGAGGAGGTAGGTAAATAATATTAGGGTACATGTATGTCTACAGTTCGTTTGTTCATTCGCTCTTTCGAGTTCGATTACGAAGGAGAGAACGAAAGGGAGCAAGTGAGTTTGCGAGTGAGAAAGGACGGGATGGAGAGAGAGGTGGAGAGCGCGCGAGAGAGGGAGGAATGGTGAGCGGGAGAGAGGACGGGAGTGAAAGAGAGAGAGAGAGAGAGAGAGAGAGAGAGGGGAGGGATGAAGTGAGAGAGAAAGAGATAGATATTGAGAGAGTTCTAGGTTGGTGGGAGTTTTATGGGAATAGACGTTTTTATTTGATGAATTTATCTTATATGCTTATGTCGGGGTATTCGAAACCCATGCCAACGTCATTGGGTAGCCCAGTTTGCGATGCTCTCCGCGAACTAAACTACACCTTACCAGGATGTATATGTAAATCACGTGCGGGCATGTCTACAGTTCGTTTATTAATTCATTCGCTTGTTCAAGTTCGATTTCGAGAAGGAGAAAGATATGGAGGGAGGACGTTTTCGAGGGGAGAGGGCGACAGGGAGAGAGAGAGAGAGAGAGAGAGAGAGAGAGAGAGAGAGAGAGGGCGAGAGAGAGAGAGAGAGAGAGAGAGAGAGGGCGAGAGGGAGGAAGGGATGGTGCGTGTGAGAGAGAGACAGAGAGAGAGAGAGAGAGAGAGATGGGGGGGGGGGGGTAAGAGTGGGTGTGAATTTGGTGGGAAATACTGGGAGATACACGTAGAACACGTAGAAGTTTATATTTGATGAATTTATCATTTGCTCATGCATGTTTGCGAACTACCTCCGTTATTCTAAACACACTGGACGATTGTGCATGTTACCTGTTTCGCGTGTATTTGCCAGGTTGGACAGCATCAAGTTCTTCATGAGTCACCGGGATGTACCAAATTTTCTGCAAGACAAAGTGAAAAAGTGGGCTGATTTTGCATGGAACAGGTGAGATTACTTAAACATTTTCCCAGATCCTGGGACATGATCGTCCCGATGCAGGGGCGTGGATAGATGGTCTCCGTTTGGGTATCTTTCAACTGCACCACCCCTTTAACCAGACCCAATTTTCCGAGTATGAAACTATTGAACATTTTAACTAAAAACAACATATTTCACGCTAACTACTATATGGAAAAAATTCAACTACCAGAACAATTTCGACCTACTTTTGGTGTGAAATTTCAAACTGATGTTGTGTCAGACATCAAACTATTGAAAATTATTACCAATGTTGGGGCGGGTGGTGAGACACCCAACCCTCCATGTCGATACATCCTTGCTCTGATACTAATTTTTAAATACTTGCTGAGAACGCTGTTCCTATTTCCCTTCTAAAAATATGATTAAAGTAACCTTTTTAACATGTTTATTGTTATATAATATGCTTGATGTGGTCTTCAGATAGCATTTATTCCTTCGGATGGTGCACTAGCTTAACAACTAAGTAGTTTTCTGTGTATATCCATCGAAATTGATCCACTTCTCCTGGGATAGCTCAGGTGTGGAAACCCCTTAACGACAATCCTGTGTGATTCGGAATACAAATTAAATACATACCGTTTACGTGAGCAAGGTCTACTTCTCAAACTAAGTGAGAGTATATATAATACAAATGTAGACGAAGCTGTGTTGTTGTTGCCCAGCACCACATTGTATTGCCATGCATGCATACATTATTTCAGAACGAAGGCCATCGATGATTTATCTGTACTGCAGATGCTCCCAAATAAACTGGCCGCCGAAATTGCTATTTATGTCAACATGGATATGCTCAAACGGGTGAGTGTTAGATAGTTTTGCTTTACTTCGCTTTATTTAAAAGCCCACTTTATTTTCGAATCACCATATACCTATACCTAGTAATGTGTCATGCATGTACCAGCTGAACCATATGTGGCTACATACATCTAGGTGTACCGGTATTTTACATTTTGCAACAATCCTCATAATAATTATGGCAGAAAGGGGTCAGGTTACTACGAATCGGGCGGCTGGATCGATATGGACAAGGACCAGTCTAATGCACGAAATTCGGCAACAAATGTCCTAAGTTTCTACTACATGGAAGTAAAAGTACATTCTAATAACAGATTTTCATCTCAAATATAATATCATTGCTGAGTGAATCAAAATTGCTATTTAGCTGTCGTATGTCATTTACCGCGGCTCTCATGTATGTTCATTTGCGCGCACTCAATGTCTATTGTTGAATAGACTGGTGCCTGGTCCAAAATTGCACAAATCTGAAAACGCAAAACCCCACCAGCCATAATATGCGCATTCACAACTACAAAATTGATAGATGATGGTATTTTCCATTAACCAATTCAAGACATTAGTCTTGCCACAGCATGACACCTGTATTGCATTTTAAGGTTATATTGTTAATATGAGCTTCAATTTGAAATAGCGCCCTATGAAAATTGATGAAATATTAAGTCCATTTTCCATAACAAAAAGGGGCTCTTATTGACATGAATGCGGATGCGGAGCAAATTGTGTGATGAATCCATCACACTATCACGGAAATGGGAAACAAGGCGGCCGACGAAAGACATCAATAATTTCTTTCGTGTTTCACCGTCATTGCTGCTGGGAATTTACATTTCCACAGCCTTCAATCAAATGACTATTAACATATATTGTCTGCCAATCAGCGACGGGGCCGGTCGCTTGCTGCATTGATAATTCTTTGTTCACCCTAATTGTTATATCCGCGCACAGTGTCAGTGTTAAATTGCCTGTTTTCAAACAACGTTTTTGTTGTAAAATCGTAATGAACTGCATTTTAGATTTGTGCAATAATGTTGGAAATTCATCAATGAATATAACACCGTTTTTCATTTTCCATGACAATCGTCATATATTTCACAATGAAGATGAAAATAATGTTTCGGGTGTATTATAGAATATAGGCCCACATCGCTGTAAAATGCCCCCCCCCCCCACCGATGAAGATGTGTGGAATGCCCCGTTAGCTAGAGAGTCTTTGTTAGCAGGGTGTCCATCTTGGATTTTCAGACAACACCCCCACACCCAGAAATTTCCAAGTCGGGAAAATTCCATTGCCCCCACACGTGTTAGAATTTTCCAAATCTTACCCCAAGCTCTTCAAGTGTTGCAAATTACCGACCTATAAGACCTATGGTTCGAAATATTCCAACTTAATAGTCATTTCAGTCGAAATTTTTTACCTAAAGTAGGAAATTATTCGATATTTGTAGGAAATTATTCGACATTTGGTTTATAAAACAATAAACTGCAACAAAATATTCGTTGAAAAACCAACTATCAGACGAATTTCACAGACCTGTATAGATCCACTAATTATTGGCGAGTTGTGGGTGGGTAAAACTGACTTCTCATCAAGAACTTTGAACACCTAGTGGTTTTTTTTCAGGTGGATTTGTTCAAGGAATGTGAAGAAGGGTTGCTTCGAGAACTAGTTCTTAAACTGAAGCCACAAATTTTCTGTCCGGGAGACTATATATGCAGATATAACGAAATAGGTGAGTTCTTGGAAGATTATATATGTATCTAACTATGTGAGTTCGCGGAGGACTATATATGTAGATAAAACGAAATAGCCAAGTCCATGGAGGACTCTCTATACGCAGATAAAACGAAATATGTGAGTGTGTTGTCTCTACCCACGTTCATAGGAGAGCGAATCCATTATATATCTATTTGTTGCATAACTTTTCTAAATTAACATAGCTGTATAAGATTATTAGAGATGTTTGGTGATGTTGATGCATGTTCGCGGAGCAAGGGGCTTAATAATTATTATGCACAGCGTGTGCCAACATTGCTGTGCTATTTAATAATCGAAATCACCAAACGTATACCTCTTATTCTTAAATAAGATATTGATGAGTTGTAACGTTGTGCATATAACCATGCGCGCACGTTATATGGCCGAGTACATGTATAGATATTCACCATTTCCATTGAAATTATCAAGTAAATATCTGCTTGAAATTGCATAAAACACTCACTATTACGTCAAGAGAGGCTTCTCAGCAGAACCGTCCGAAATTGGACAATGTTCACGATACCGGTACTGATTGTTGAGTTTCCCCGGTATACGGTACTAGGCGGTACTTGCAATAGTAGAATATATACGTGTGTATAAACGATGGATAACTTGATTTAGATGTTAGTAATAGTGTTTTTTTTTTCTCGCGAAATTGGATAATTTAAAGGTACTCAATCCGATCAGACGGTCCCCGTACCATCAAGATACAACAACAACAACAACAACAACAACAACAACATTTCTTCAAAATACGCTTTAGTACAAGAAAATATGGCCGTATTATCACTAAAGCATCACGAATTTTTACCGTATTACCACTTGATTTTAGAATTATCCATCTTCATCCGCAATTTTGTGCGAGACCCTCCGTTTGACCACGTGTTTCTGGGCCACATATTATTACACATCTCGAGAAATAACAAACTTCAAAAATCTATATCTGATCACTCTGAGCTTTGATGAGTGGGTTCCTCGACTCGAACCAAATATTTTTACCCCCCCCCCCCCCCCCCGCCACGAAGCCAAAGAAATAGTAATTTAGGAGCGTCTGGTCGGATTGAGTACCTTTAAATCGTCTTCGTTTATATAATCTGGTGTCACAGTATAGTCTCAACCCAAAGTGACCAGCTATCGCTTCTATGAAGTATAGAAACATACACATAATGTGACCAATCGCTGACTAAGCTACACGTCATGATACATGTCGACCTGACTGACGAACGTGCATTTGAATCAATGTTGAGGGGGATATACAATGAATATGTCCCATAATCTCCGACCAGCATGCACGTGCACTTTTCTTCGTTTGAAATGATTGTTTTGCGGGTTTTTTTTATGTTGAAATAATTTAAATAATTGGTCAATTCAGAGTTCTTAAAATCAATTTAGAAATTGTCTTTGTATCCGACAATCACTGTGTCTTCGTTCCCGAATGGCCGCCGGCGACAAAAAAACAAATTGCTGATGCCGTTGAACTTTCGATTACGCGGTAGTTTGATTCTATGTGAAATCTTCGCTCCAATTCGATTCGAGGTTCAATTCGACGAAAAAAATCGTGATTGGCACTATTTCCACACACACGTACCTTATTCAAGTATGCATGTACTCAGGGGAGTCAACGTTATCTGAAATCACAAGTCTAATGATACTGACCATACCAGGAGGACGTCAAACATTTTTTCAGAGCACGTATGAGGGGGTGTGTGAATGGTCAAGAGGATCCAAAAGCAATTTTTCCGTAGCTCAGAATAATATTTCCTCCATATTTTTCAACCATTTTTGGCCTATATTCTTAGATATAATGTAATTTTAACACCAAACAATCAAAAGATTGTTTCGTGTTGTAACATTAATATAATAAATACCCAGTAAATGTCAATCTAGATCACTCCGAATATAAAATGCACGGACACATTGCATAAGCAATCATTGCCATGTCAATCTGAGCTAATCACATACACCAACATGTAGTTTGTAGGAAACAGACAGTAAGGGCGCGTACACATGAAGCTGCAAGAAAATATCTGCAAGAAAATATCAGGTACAATTGTACTCTGATATTTTCTTGCTGCAAAGATTACGCCCGTGAGAAAGCGGCGGGTTAGTTGACGTTGATTGAGCTCAATGTGACTAGTGTTAGTCGTGTTTGTTGAAGTGAATTACTGCGGACAAACAACCTATAGTCCATATCGAATATTCATTGAGTTATAAAGTGTTATGGAAAATTTAAAATGCCACCTATTTTAACGAGAAAGGAACACGCCCTCTATGCATACAGTCCAAATTAAAGTAAAACAACTAAATCAAGGCATGTGAGGTACCAATTATAAAGCATCCCAATACACGCAGAGGGTTTCCGTTCGGGAGTGTCCACCTTGGGAAATTCTAACTGCACCCCCCTTCAATCAGAATCAGACCAAACACAAGTTTTCCATAATTCCATTTGCACCCCACCCCCTTGCACCTCAGTGCTCTTAGGCCTAATATTAGACCATGGTTCGGCCCAGTGTGCGAACATTTTGTAATCTGAACAAGAAAATCGCAAAATCCTACCATCTAGACTAACCTCAATCATTCCTAGAGTTGGAAATTTCAAACCTGACACCCCACTTAGGTTGGAAAATTTACATCTGATGACAATTCCAATGACAATGTTGACCAAATGTATGGTCTTTTGTTAAATTAACTAGCAGTTTTTGACTGGCCACGGGGGAGGGACCAGGACACAAGCTTTCAAAGTGTTGGAAATTTCCAACCTGTCACCCCACTGAGGTTGGAAAGTTTCCGACTGATGCCCATTTCAGACCAAAAATGTTACAAAAATTAGGAAAATATGCAAATATTGGTCCAAAAACAATTAATTCCCCCAAGAAATGTTTGAAAATCAAGCTACAAGAACATTTTCAACCTATTGTTGGTGTGAAATTTCCAACTAATGTTTTGGCAGGTATGAAATGTCCAACTGTTGAAGATATTTACCAAAGTTGGGGGTGAGACACACCCCAAGCCCCCCCTGTCGCCACGTCTCTGTACACACGTATATACATGTATATATAATACTGACAACCAATGTAAAATGGAAATGCGTAGTATGTTGAAACAGACGATACTATTGATGGATCATAACTCGAGTGCTTGAATTGTTACGATCATACCTGCGAGATTAGTTAACGGATACCGATGGCCACATATCAAGGTGAACACATATCACCAATTGGCGATAAAATATCAGTGCGGTGCCTTCGTCGGATATTTTCCGGTATTATTTATTTCATTGGTCAAGTAAGTCACATGTGGCATACCTGATATTTTCTTGCTGGCCATGTGTACGCGCCCTAAGTGTTGAACATTCTAATATTCTTCCCACGAGTTTAAATTTCGTGTTTCTAATGAGTGGGTGTTCAAAATGGTCGGCAAAAACGAATACAAATTGGGTTGAGGGATGGGTGGGTTCAAAAGATCGCCAAAGGTAAAAAAAGTACCGTACGTATCTGAAATTATATCTGGCACCATGCACCCTTATCATACATGCAAAATGTCGCGACAATCGGCATCAGGATTCTTATGATACAATGCAATGTGTCAGGGGGAACTTACTTATTTTGAGGCGTTCATATCTAGAATTACTTAAGTTTATCATGGTCTATCATGCACTCTGTACATATAGGGACTTGAGTGTCGCGACATGCAAACGTGCCTGTACATACCGTGGAAACCGCGCGTTGGATAAATCTCACACTTGACGTTGAGTTCTATTGCTGCATGTGATGTTTGTTTTTCAGGCAAGGAGATGTACTTCATAAACACAGGGGTCGTGGAGGTAAGATCGAGGGTATTCATATAACATACAGCAATGCCCTAAGTAATCGACTCCTTAACCACAGCAAAATTATGGGTAACTTTTCAGGATTTAGTCGGAAATATGGCTTGTTGCCATTCATCGGAAAGCTCTCACTGAGAGCTTTCCGATGAATGGCAACAAGCCATATTTCCGACTAAATCCTGAAAAATTACTCATAATTATGTTATGATTAAGGAGTTTATTATTTAGGGCATTACTGTAGCTATAATGGTCTCCGTGTGGGGGATGTTCGCCCTGGAATTACTTAGGGCATTACTGTATCTCTACAATCCTTGAAATAGTGTGTCTGTCATTTGTAGAATGAGGTCCCCGGAGGGAGAATTTAGTGACGCGACCACACGCGGAGGGCTAGCATCACATTAACATTGTGTTTAGTTATTTTTTCCTTTCTTTTCAGTTTCTATATCCCCTAATTTGCAGAAGATAAATTGCATACTCGAGGTGACTAATAGGTGAACACCACGAACTTCAACTACGGAACTTTTAATTATACAATGTAGTTGAATTGATGTCTAAGCAGAATGAGGTCCAAGAAGGGTGAATTTTGTGAAGCTAGCCTGCCACGTGGGGTATAGCGTCACTAAATTCACCCTCTGGGGACCTCATTTTGCAAATGACAGACACTCTATTTCAAGTCGTGTGTCTCTATGTTATGCGAAATTGTGATATGGATATGTGTTATCTCTCCCGGATACGGCTCTCGGTGTGAGGGCACATACACTGATGCATACGTGTATATCATGAATGGCACATATGTACAGGAATTCCCTAAATAATCGACTCCTTAACCACAGCAGAATTATGGGTAACTTTTCAGGATTTAGTCGGAAATATGAGAGCTTTCCGATGAATGGCAACAAGCCATATTTCCGACTAAATCCTGAAAAATTACTCACAATTCTGTTATGATTAAGGAGTTGATTATTTAGGGCATTACTGTAGCTATAATGGTCTCCGTATGGGGGATGTTCGCCTGGAATTTCCAATTACACCTCACTTGAAGCAGATAGATATTTCCAAACCTGAGACATTGCTAACCTATAACACCCCCATATAAGGTTGCAAGTTCTCAACTCATTGCCATTTCAGTCCAAAAAACAGTACGAAAATACCAGACGTTTGGTCTAAACAACAAATTTCACACTCAATACCGGTTAGAAACTTAAAATACCCCACTATCAAATCAAATCTAAAAAAGCCCAGAAAACCCATTTTCACTTGCAATTGTTTCCTGATTATTTACAAACACTGAGACTTTTCTATTGTTCAGTAACCCAAATAACACCCTTTTGTATGACCGTGAATATATACGTGTAGATTGCAACACCGATGCGCTTTGATGCCTTTGTTTGATGTCCCAAGTCTATTCCAGTAACATCAGTTTTCATGGAATAATTTATAATTAACTGCAGAAATATTTTGCAACAAAATATATTATCATAATACTTAAATCTTAAGATAATACTTAATTTACTTAAATCCTGTTAATATAGCATGAACATGATACCAGTTGGTGTGATATATATAGAATACACCCATAGTAGCCGAGAATACAAAATGTTCACCACTCGTGGAATTGTGGTTTTAACCACTCGCCTACAAATTTTCACCACGAGTGGTATTGTGGTTTTAACCACGAGCCTTTGGCGAGTGGTTAAAACCACAATTCCACGAGTGGTGAACATTTTGTATTCTCGGCTACTATGGGTGTATTTTGTTTATACCATAATTATTATTCTTCGGTCGCTTCGTAAATGTATTGCTACTATGTTGGTGACTGTTAACATGTATGTGCACCGAGTGACCCAAATATGTTAAGCTATCATGAATGTGGGTCACGCGTAGTAATACATATTTCTAGGAAATTCGGCGATTCGCCACTTTCTTGGGCATCAGTCAGCTGATGTGAACACACATTCAGATTTCCCACATTGCAGATACCATTAACAATCTATACGTTGTTGTCAAAATGTAGAGCCGTCGTTCGCTTCACACACGGAAAGGCAGACGAACACGTGCGTTTGTTTGTTTACATTTCCAACAGCTATCGCCGACCTGTATAAAACGTGTACTTTGTCGGTGCATGCACCTATCATAAAACATCATTAAACTAACTTTAATGTGTCATTTTTTGACAAGTAAACCCAGTAAATGGAATTTGATAGTATATATCTCTGTGTTTAGACCACTTATCGCATTTCAGTGTGTTTTGAGTCGGAAAAATTGTGTATTTACTTCGCGAAGCGGGCGTGACGAAAAATTGGGCTAAATTTCGACAGCGAGGTCACCAGAGGTCAAATGACGGGTCGTTCTACTGTGGGTATAAACTTTTAACACATAAAGTGCCGTTGAAACATTTACACAACAGTAGAAATTTATACCAATAGTATGAATCGTTATACCCACAGTAGGGTGTAAAGATGAAATTTACAAAACAGGTGTTATACACACAGTAGCATAGCCAATTATGGTATAAAACACAATATTGACCAAATGGATGCATATGCTAAGTGTGCAATGGGTTATGATGCCATTAGTGATCAAAACCCAAAAACCATGTATAATAAAGAAGTTTTCTATAGCAGAATAGAACAGGGCAGAATTATATGTCTAAATATGCCCAATTTGCTATCCACATTCGTGGGCACCATGGGTTTTATGCAAATAATTATTGTTAATATTGATCGAAATCTTCAAAGATGTACCACTCAAGTGAGTCAGAGATTCAAATAAGAATGTTAGATGCAAATTAGCAGAGGACAAATCTTGGTCATCTAAGACAGGTATACGCTGGCAAATATCATATATACTACACGGTTAAATGGAGACTGTACGCCAATTTAAATTAATTCCCGGTGATAACAACGATCCAGCGTCGATAATATATTAAAAAATAATTAATTTGAGTCGAAGATGTCTGCTGAAAAGGTATATAGCATACAACTCAAGTTTAATTATTACATGTAAATTAGTTTATGCCTGGCGTCAACTCAAGACACCCAGTGACTATAGATTAAAACTGATACATTTCTGGGATATGTATGTATACAATGTAACATTTTATTTGATATAAGTACGAGAATATCTCGATGACAAGCATTCTATTCATTGCATTCCGGTTTTGCTTCCATCCGTAAAATATTTGTATTCCCGTCGATTTGTATTATTATTTTTTTTAAATAATGTTTATTCGGATAAAAACATAGATTAATACATATGTAGTGACATAAAGTTTTCAGTACATTTAAGGTAAAGAGATTACATGCATGACATATAAAGAAAATACTGTCATATCATATAATTCTTCCTCACTGTCGTTTCGTATTGTACTCCCGTATTTTCGGAGTTGTCAAATTTTGGTCGACTGACATGTTTTATTCCAGAGCGTTGGCCATTGGTACTCACACTTGGTATATTGGAAAAGTTCTTGTTATCACTTCAGGCTAAACAAATTATTCAATTACAGGAAATTTGAGAACAGTCCCCCTTTAACAGAGAACTAACTTCAGAGAGATTTGTACCTGTAACACATTAATCAGCATTAATGATGATGCCTAAATGTTCCAATTGTCAGCATGCACACATTGTTAGTTTAAAAAAACAAAAACAAAAACAACAGCTATCGTGGAAAGAGGGTGGGTCCCAGTTTGTCGGAGGAAGAAAATTGCTTTTTAAATTATTTTTTTCACCATGTTTTCGTGATTTTTTTGCAGACACCAATTGAGTGGTCTGAAAATGTGAGTGGTCTGAAAATTTCCACTACTGTTGTGTCAGACATGATATTTCCAACTGTTGAATATTTTGGGCGCACCCAAAACCACCCTGTCGCCATGTTCCTGGAACAATGCCAATCATGGAATAATATACTACTGTAATGGATGGGCGTGGCTGAAATTATATTACGTGACTTTTATTGAGATATAAGTTAGCCATGTTTAGGCCAAGTACTTATAACATGTACTTGTGTGTTGTTAATGCCAACGAATGTCACCTGGCTCATATGGTCACTGTGCCTATGTACACACGTACGTCGTAATTCAGTTTAGTGTCCAGCTTGTGGGATACGAAACTTTTATCAAAGAGGAATAACCCAATCTTATAACCGAATGAGTGGCCAACGATATGGAGTCAGTTGGATAATGGCGGATCTTATTCAGCTTGAAGTCAATTAGGCGTATTGGGATCGGTGACTGTTGTATGGACAGCTGTCCAGAACGAAGTATATATGTCAACCTTGTCAGTCAGTCCACGACTGCCCCATTTTTGGACATTTACAAATAATCATCTGTATCTGTATTTATCCGGCGCAGGAGCCTCTCGGCTGTTGTCGCGTCGTTGCTACTACTCTGATGTTGATCCTGATGTGGTCCCAGAGCATGCATATTCTTCTATACTGTTCCAGTCCCTGATCGTTCTCACGAAGAATGAATGTTTATATTGGTCCGTGTTGGCTCTTATTGGTTCGAACGATCGTGAGTTGATACATTCTTGGCTCGAAATTATGTTATCACTTTTATGGTCTGGAGATTGCTCGAATCTTCCGTCGTTTCTTTTCCTTTAGTAAGTCATGTGTGTGTATGGCTGGGACATCATGTCTCGAAACCGCATCAGTTGTTATTAAAAGAGTATTTTGCCAACATGACATTCATGCACAATCACACAATTAGCAAAATGTTATTTAAAATAGAATTATACACGTACCCCGTGTCTACATGTATACACATAGTCGGTTTCTTATACACACAAAACGTGTTGATGCAAGTGGTCTGACATCAGAATATTAAAACCCAACACTCCATACATACAATCGCTATAACGGGTATAACCAAAAGCTCTCTATTTTCATATACAGGTACATGCCACGTTTCATGATATATATATATGTTTCCAAACTACATGTACCACCAGAAGTCTGATAATTGTTATAGGTACATGCATGGAGATAAGTTCGCAACTCAGTCATAAACAAAATAATATGTATATGAAATGAAATTTGAAACTAAAAAAAAAGCACTTGCATGCATTGATTTTTCAATGCGATTATCGAACTTATCTGTATTGCGGTATAGTGTATATATTGCGGTAATTGACTGCTGTGTTCTTCAAACTGGTAGTTTGATCGATACAGGAACAACAAGTTGCAATACTATATATATGCCTATATAATAAGTGCAAACTATGACTTTAAAATAATCCTTCGTAAGGGTTTCACATCTCGACATGGACACTTGGAAGAGTGATAACTACACAAACGATAACCGTAGTAATCATGTACATGTAGGTCATCCGGCTTCATAATTTAGATATCTTATTTTGCTGTTTTATTAACATCTGATCCAATATCTGCGTGACGGAAACTCGGAAAATCATCAATTTATAGAACTTTTGCGGTCCAATTATCATGTCAAATACCTTTTACTATTTACTAACCAACCTAGCATTACTAACGTTCTACCCTCATTAATGGTTGACATCTTTCCACATTTAAGGTTCTTATTCCTTCGCAAAAAGTTACTGGTAAAATGGAGGTTGTGACTCAACTTTCAACGGGAGCATACTTCGGCGAGGTTAGCTTACTCAAGCTTGGACCAGAACTCAACAGGTACCATTACCTTTCAACTATAAGTGCAATCCGCTATATTTGTGCATAAATATACATGATTATATACATTTACTTACAGATAGCCTACGATCGGAACTGAATTAATGCTGCGTGGTCTCTGAAATGTGTTCTTGCAACGAATAACACCAATGGATTTTGCGAACAAAGAAGCTGTCAATACATGTAGATACATTATATTGAGGGTTATATAGATTGAAACTAAAGATGTTAAAGCAAGAGCAGCTATTTGTTTATAAGGAAGGATGCCATATTTACCCATTTCATGATGTGTACGAAGAAGAGAAAAAAGATATATATTACAAACGGAACAACCAAAAATAACTAGCATTTTTTTTGCAGGAGGAATGCCGACGTAAGATCTGTTGGATATTCTGAGCTTCTGTGTCTATCCCGAAGAGAACTGAATCTGGTATGTACACATGATTGATGTAAACATATTATATTATTCCAAATAAATAGACATATGTAATAATGGTTTGTCACAAATTGGACGGAATAAGTGGATTTGACATAAAGCAAAGGATGTTGAATTAAAGCAATATCCATTATTGTCGTGATACCCCAGTCATGAGGATTTTAAATGTATATATTACACTCTCAAATAAAGCAATTGATTTAGGTACCCCATGGAACCAAAAGCCGCGATAGTACCAGACAGTTTGGTACTATAAGCCTTTAGAGCCTGTTTAGCGTTATAGAACCACATGAGTTGGTACTCCACAGAGTGCCAATCGTTGGCTCCATGCTGATTGGGTGAGACCGTGGGTGTGTCAATATCGAGTGCCGTGTGCAAACGATTAAATTAAAGTGAAAAATGGCCGCCCGTCGACTCGCGGTCGTAGATCTGTCGGATTATTTCATTTAGCACTATGCAAGGGAGTCTTTGTGGTTTTGTACTTAATTGGATGTTTAACGCGGCAGCATAATTTGGAATCTAACATGTCACATTGTTAAATTTGCCGGTATCAGGGTTGTTTTGTTCTCTGGAGTATCAAATTGCTGGATATATGCGTAGTACCTAAATACTTCAGAGTACCTGTCTTGATATTTTGGTACTTCAGATAATATATAGGGCGTATCATGAAAGCATCTATTTCTTGGCACCTCATATCGTGAGCGTCATGGCTTCCGTGACAAAAATGCGGGGTGGGTATTATATGCACAATGCCCGGGTAGAACTTGAATAATTATTAGGTAATCCAGAGTACCAACAATTTGGTACTCTAGAATACCAAGATGTTGGTACTCCAGAGTACCAAACATTTTGGTACTCTAGAGTACCTAAACTTTTGGTACTCCAGAGTACCAAAAAGTTGGTACTCCCCCTGGGACAAAGCTTAGTACCTACATAGGTACTCTGAAGTACCTATATTTTTAAGAGTGTACCCGGTGCCTGTTGATCCGCCACACGGGTCGGTTCAGGTGGTATTCACATTGGGTGATGTAATATTATAAGGCATCTGTGTGCGTATGTATTTGGAATGCGTACATTTATATTTATATTTAAGTCTCAACTATATATATTTGACATGTTCCTGTCAGTGGTGATTGTATGTGCATCTATGCAGACGAGAGGTAAGAGTTTCATTGCCATATCCGATTTGATATCCAGGCGTTATAAAAACGTGTATATAGCTACCACAATGTCCTACAGTAAACGTCTAGATGTCGCTAATTTGGCAAGCCTAATCGTGCTTCCAATGTTTTGCGATTATCTATAGTATACATGCTTCACGAATTTCACGAAAGTCACACTCAAGATAAGAAAGAATATTATCGTTTAAACAAGTCAGCAATATCGACGAAAAAGAACTTAAAACACGAACAATCTTCATGATAAATGACCGTCAAAATGTTCTTGAAACCTGAAACTTGGAAAAACTCCCTCGGTCGCAATGCATAACCGGACACTCCAGACATTCAATTAAATGGTACATAGGTTCGCAATCCTATATATATTTCGGCATATAACGAGTAAACTTAATGTGTCGAACCGAGAGGGACAGAGAATGTGGTCTATTAATGTTATCTAGTTTGTGACGTTTTTTCAGAATCGAATTTAGCGTCATTTAATGTGTCATTGTCGCATATATATCTCACATATTGGCAACAAAAGATAAACGACATAGGACACCTCTTATATACATATACACGTGTATACGAAATTATTTTTGTCGCATGTCTATATACGGTGTGTTTCAAAGATTACATGTATCCTTGTGAATTATATGGATAAAATCTTTCACTCATTTTATTTCAGGCAATCGTGGAGTATCCAGACACAAGAAATGTGTTGGAGGAAATAGCAACAAAAAGGTATGTGCTTTCTTTCAAAAGTTAGTCAACAACAGTTATCATAAACCAGCGAATGGCACATAATGACTAAGCAATGTTTCCTTTATTCAAAAGTCGCTATAGAGCAACTGTCGATGTTTTCCTCACGACGAAGGGTTACAACGTGATCAGGGACGTGGCTACAGTAATGCTCTAATTAATCGACTCCTTAACCACAGCAGAATTATTGGTAACTTTTCAGAATTTAGTCGGAAATATGGCTTGTTGCCATTCATCGGAAAGCTCTCGGGGAGAGCTTTCCGATGAATGCAACAAGCCATATTTCCGACTAAATCCTGAAAAGTTACCCATAATTCTGCTGTGGTTAAGGAGTCGATTAATTAGAGCATTACTGTAGTTATGTCTATTGGGTTTCCGCCTTGAAATGTCCAACTGCGCCAGACTGCACCCCCTTTAACCAGACCAAGGAAAGGAAAATACGCGACAAATTTCTCAAACTGTTTTCAGCAGTTGAAAAGTTCATGCCTGCCACAACATCAGTTGATTTGCCAACTAGTAATTATTGGGATATTTTCCTACCTTAATGGATGTGAGGTTGGAACTTTCCAACAGCTGGAGATCATGAAGTGTAGAAATTCGAAAATGCCAACCTATAATTAAGGGGTTGGTGCAAATGTAGTTTCGCGGACTAGGGAATTTGCTCAGGAGGAGGGGCGTGCAGATGGAAATTCCAAGACCGACACCCCAATGATGACCATTCAGTCACATCCATATGCGAACGCGACAGAAAATGCACATTCTAGGCTTGGATTTTATTTTATGTCCTAAAAATTGTAAGAAACATAAGCCAAATCGCACTCTTAACAACATTACACCAAACAAAGATTCTCCACATAGCATTCGTTTTGCAACCTTATTTGATTTATTAATGGCACACGTATGTCCTTCTAAAAGGCATTATCATCATTGACACAGTGGCTCCTTCGTGGCATGCAACATTAGGCCAATTGAATATTAATTGACTTCCTTATCATGTACCATCATCATTAATCACTAGCATGGATTGAAAAAAACAACAAGAGCATTACTAGCACGTGGAAAAATACGCCCATGGTAAATCCAACAAAGGGCCATAATTCTGGCGAAAATTGTCGAGTGGAAACCAAATTTGAACTTTACCTGTATTTTGGTCGATTAAACTCGTATACCGAATTTAATTCCATTCAGTTCAGACTTACTAAATTGGTCTTTCAGAAGACTTCTCCTTATTGATAACTGTGAAGGAATGAAGTCAGTTCATAACTTTTATTCACGTCTAATATCAATTTAATGTCAACAGCAATGTGATAAGTCAAATCTTGGATGGATGGAAAGACAGGAGCGCATATTATTAATTAGCGATCCCATGTTGGCATCTGCCAATTATGTCTGAAGAGCCAAAACTAATTGAAGAGTAGATTAATGTTTGGTTTATATATACGCTAATGACTTATAGCGGTCATTAGTATCTTCCTTTGTCTGTCCTGACCGATGGGTGAACTGAAGTTGTTACATAAGACTTCTCCTTTGTGGCTAGCCTTGCATAACTCCCTACTACCAGGCCAGGTCGCACCAGAAGGTCAGACCGTGTGGAATGTGTTGGGGCATCTAGAGTTCAGATTATATTCTTGTCTTCCCCTCCCTAAGTTAAAATAGATATATTTAGTATGTACCATCACGTCCCTTGAATAAGATAAGGGATATGGGTGCGTTACTCTACATAACAAGAGATCTCCGACCTTGTTTTCAGAAAGACACAAGTCATCATCAATACTCTTATAACTACTGGTATCTCAAGAAACTGCGGGAGCAGTATGGTCACCATCACGAAAGACAAGGTGACTTTGTTCCAGATATTGTTGATGTTTGTAGTTTTGATTTTCATGAATCCACTTGGTCACTTCTCCAACAACAAACTTTCTCCTACTTCAGACAAAACGCAGCCGCGGATAAGAAAGCTATTGAAGCTCGTCCAGCGGTCCAAGAAACATCACTCAAATCAAGTTCAAAGTTAGCCAGCGTTATAAAATCAGACAGCTTCAGGACGATGGTGAACAAACGCCGTGAGTACAAACCTCTAGTTACAGTAATGCCCTAAATAATAGACTCTTTAACCACAGCAGAATTATGGGTAACTTATCATGATTTAGTCGGAAATATGGCTTGTTGCCATTCAACGTAAAGCTCTCACTGAGAGCTTTCCGATGAATGGCAACAAGCCATATTTCTGACTAAATCCTGTAAAGTAACCTATAATTCTGCTGTGGTTAACGTGTCGTTTATTTATGGCATGAATGCCGTCAGTCACATATACCTGGGACTGTAGCTTTCCACATGTGGAATAATCCATTTCCCTTCCACCCACAGATACAAAACGGGGACATGGTTTTTAACTTCCAAGTTTCTGTGCCGTATGAACCTTTATGCTTTATTTAAATTACTTTCATCTCAAAGGTGATGCAAAAATGTTAACAGTGATTGTTTTCCTGCATGTATGCGTGTCGTTCGGGTCAATGTTTTCGATGATATTAATTGGTACGTACTTATTCAAGAATGTGCAGTGAACAGTCCAGCAATATGTCTGACAATGGTTAATTGACGACCTTTTCATAATGAACAACCACTGACAAGGAGTCACTGATGTCACTTGATTTGGGTGACTTTCGTTGGTAATGGCAACACACGTTACAAATACGTTGTCTGAATCGGGCTTATAGAGACCTTTCACAAAAAACACTATTACGATTACGGATAGGTTATATTGTCATAGTAAGGTTGACACCATCACAATTTACCTACGATGGCTAATTGGTAAGACGGCATATGCCCCACTATATTCAGTTACACATATATTGATGGAAAAAGTAATGTGTGTCTCTTTCAGATCACATGTTCACCATACGGATAATGTTAGAGCGTCCCCATGCAGGACAGGTGGCACATTCTTGACACATCTGCATATAATTAAACTGCGTGGGGTATATTTCGTCTCACATAAGAACCCCCCGTGCTGGCAGGATGTTTCCATATCCGTAATCGTATTCGTGACTTTGCGAAAGGTCTCTACTGTCATCAAATATGTACAAACAACTTTGTTGCAGGAACCGAGCTCGGGGAGATGCGAGATCTCATCAACCAAATGAAAGAACTCAATAGTAAAGTGAGTACAAACTGACCGATTTATAATGATTCCAAAATGTGTTATCTCTATAAGACTATCGTTTCTATGGCGACCCATCATATTGGTGACGTATATATATATACATGTCAGATGAAGTAGTCATGTCATAAGTAACACTGTTACTTCAACATGTATTAGCGATGTCAACAACTTGTTGGAATGAGGACCCGACAGTAGGGTGTATTTACTGTAAACTGTTCTGTGTGTTCACTGATATTGTATTGGGTGGAGCTTAGTATAAGTATGTAATATGCATGTATAGATGCACAGTATGTGAAAATTTTGCAACGTCAGCAGGTAATAGACGTGTACATGTACTAAAGAGTTAACTGGGAGTTTGTACAGCCATGTTCCAAAATAATAGTGCCAGACGTGGGAAGTACACGTCGGGCAAAACCATGTCATATCTCTATGGGTATAGTAATAAAGGATTTCTTGAATATAAGATTTAACGAATTCGCCACCTAGGAAAGCACGTTGTCACGCAGACGCCTATTAAATTCAGTTAAGTCCCGATAATAAGGAACATGTCACTTATTCATAGATGCACATAAAATAACATAGCCGAAATGAAATACATTACAAAGCCAATGGGGATGATAACGAAGAGAGTATATGTACATGTAGACTGTAGAGACAGGCGTGTGGTTAGAGTTCTCTACAGATTTTCGATGCGGAAAATCTCACTTCCGAATCAATATACATGTACATACGCCATAGGATAGCCAAGTAAAATTGGCAGTTGCCATGCAGGGGAATACTTACGGTTCACTTCCCTTTTACAGGTGTCGTCAGATCTAATAACAAGACAAACAGCACAGGTATGTTTAACCCCTTCATTAATGAATAATCACACACCTTCCACATCCACACAATTAACGCACAGAAGAATCAGTACAAATCGCCATACGGTTTACACGAACGTGTCCGATGTCAATCAACTAATAACTGCTGCCACCACTTTATAAAAAACGTTGAACCACCTGCAAGTATGTCACTCCAAGTCCAAGACGATTATGTGCACGCGCTCGTTGTGTGTTGTTATTGGGAGATTGTCTTGGAATTTATACAGTGTGTTACTTACAATTGTTTTCGTAGTTTTGAAAAGTTGTTCATGTTCTTAATGTTTTATTAAAATGTACTGGTATATGATTATGAGGAATGCCTTGAAGGATTGGGTTCATTTGTTTTGACCGGCAGAGTAATGAAATAAAGTTCGTGTGAAATCCGTGTTCTTGTTATTTTCATTACGGGTCTGCATATCACCCACATGTGGACATCTGGTTACTGTTCGACAGCATGTACATCCCACGTTGTCAGGTCAGGTCCATCCTGAATTAAACTATTATAGTTATATTTAACTTGAGTATGGATATTGCCGTTTTTTGAATTCGACAAAAGAGGGATAATCCAGCTGGATAATCGATAATAAATGTCGCACTAATTCGGTGCCATGTTTAGGGTGTGATTAATTACCGCCCGGGACCACCCGGGGACCGTTCGGGACCGCCCTGGCGCCCCAACGAGCCCATGGACACTATATCTCGACGTTTTAAGGTAGCGACATACCACATGAGGGCAACCTAGAGGATGTTACTCGATCGCTCGTCTCCGGTCGGTGTTATTAACCCCGCAAATGCCGATATTGGCTAAGAGAGCCCGTGTGATTACGGGTGTCTTCGTGTGTTTTCGGACAGTATACTTTGGTGATGCCTGGCAGTGCAATACACCTGAGTGTGACTTCCAAATGTTGACTCGTTGACGCCGTCCACGGCCGATGTTATTAACCCCTCAAAATCCGGTAAAATACCATATAAACAAAAAAAGACCGGGAGTATGGATATTGCCGTTTTTTGAATTCGACAAAAGAGGGATAATCCAGCTGCCGGATAATCGATAATAAATGTCGCACTAATTCGGTGCCATGTTTATGGTGTGACTAATTACCGCCCGGGACCGCCCGGACACTATATATCGACGTTATAACGTAGCGACATACCACACGAGGTCAACCTAGACAAGTTTACCCGCTCGCTCGACTCCGGTCGATGTTATTAACCCCGCTAATGCAGATATTGGCTAAGAGCGCCCGGGGAGCCCGGCTGTCTTCGTGTGTTTTCGGACAGTATATTTTGGTGATGCGTGGTAGTGCAATACCACCTGAGTGTGACTTCCAAATATTGACTCGCTTAGCAATAAAACGGTATCGCAACTTCACAATAACTAGAAGACATATTGGTGGATTTAAACCGAAACTGTGTTCTCATAGCACTTGGGGAAGACGAACAGGGAATCTTCCCCGGGCTCTCTTAGCCAATATCGCCATTTGCGGGGTTAATAACACCGACCGGAGTCGAGCGAGCGAGTAAAATTTTCTAGATTGACCTCGTGGGGTATGTCCATACGTTATAACGTCGAGATATAGTGTCCACGTGTCCTTGTGGGTGCTCGGGCGGTCCCGGGCTCTTTTTGTTTATATGGTATTTTAATAACATCGGCCGTGGACGCGTCAACGAGTCAATATTTGGAAGTCACACTCGGGTGTATTGCACTACCACGCATCACTAAAATATACTGTCAGAAAACACACGACGACACCCGGGCCCCCCGGCCTCTCTTAGCCAATGTCGGCATTTGCGGGGTTAATAACACCAGCCGGAGACGAGCGAGCGAGTAAAATCCTCTAGGTTGCACTCAGGTGGTATGTCGCTACCTTATAACGTCGAGATATAGTGTCCACGGGCCCGTGGGGGCGCCCGGGCGGTAATTAGTCACACCGCATGTTTATGCGCTAATTCGGTACCATTTGCATGCGCTCGTTTAAAACAAAACGGGATTTATTCTGTTATTGGTCCGGCTGTCTGTCCTCAGGGGAGTATGTCCGCCAGTTCGCTTTTGGTTTCCGGATGATAGATTTAGATATTCTCAACTGAATGGAATTAAATTTGGTATGTGGGTTTACTAGCAAAAAAAAAACAGATCAATATATGGCCCTTTTTGGTGGAATTTGCACTCAGTTTTCGTTTCTGATTGACCACTTTAGTAAGTCTGAACTGAATGGAATTGAATTTGGTATGTGAGTTTACTGGACCAAAATGCAGGTAAAGTTCGAATTTGGTTTTCACTCGACAATTTTCACCAGAGTTATGGTCCTTTGATGGAATTACAACGGGTGTATTTTTTCCACGCCCAAGTGGTGCTCTTGTTGTTTTTGTAACGATAAAACATATCTCAATCCATGCATGCAAGTGATTAATGATGATGGTACATGATAAGGAAGTCAATTAATATTCAATTGGCCTAATGTGGGTCACACAAAGCAATTGGCCTAATGTTGCATGCCACGAAGGAGCCACTGTGTCAATGATGATAATGCCTTTTAAAAAGGCATACTTGTGCCATTAATAAATAAAATAAGGTTGCAAAACGAATGCTATCTGGAGAATCTTTGTTCTGTTCCGTGCTAAGAGTGCAATTTGGCTGTGCACCGGGGTCACCGGGATGCGCGGTCCCAAGGTTTCCACAAATACGGGGAAATAGTATATTTGGCACTGTCAAATTCAACTATAATTCAAGATGTGCCTGACCTGGTTATCTCGAGATCAGGCTTATGTATAATATACACCACTGTGTTTCTCTTTAATTCACAGGAAAAAGAAATAAAACATTTGCGGAGAAAACTTTCGAAGAGAAAGAAGATTCAGAAAGAATTGCGACGAAATTCTTTTACATTGTACAATCACATAAACAGGAACGCACGTGGTGTCGAGTTAAGGGCTTCGATGTCCAGATCGTTTGACAGTGATTCCGATCGAAGTATGAATGGAGTTGTACAGCGAAGCGATCACCTAAATGGACAAAGTGACATTGCAAGCACGCCCAATTGTCCCACAGATAGGCGCGTGGGTAGAGCTCACTCTCTTAATTTGGGTTCGTTTGACCAGGGATTGGGCGTGGACTCCGTTTTTCAGAACAGTGATGTCTCGAAATCACCCAACACCCCAACAACACCAGAAAAACATCGCATGCTCGGTGTTCCAAGGGTTTCTATAAGGAAGTCTAGAAGTTTCGACAGTTCTGGTTCTTTCGACTTGGAAGATGCATTAGCTTCGATGTCGCATCTGGCAATGGATGACGCATTCAACATTATTTCTAGTGATGCTTTTTCCGATGACGAGGATTCCGACAGTGATTTGGATTCTAGCTGATAAACGCAAACGCCATAAATATTGTCTATCTCTTCCGGGCCACAATGACAACAACAACATATTTTTGTTTAAATCCCGATTTCAACACTACAAATAGATATTTTGGGAATAAACTACAGATAAAACTAAAGATGGGGTATATTACTTGTCTATAAAGGCATATAATAAAGTGGTTTATTTCGATCGTAATTCGCGGGAAATCTGTTAGCTGATCTGCATTTTCCTTGATTGGGGGTGCTAACAAGATAGAGTGCTCTCTCTTGGTATGCTCCAAACGTTTTCGTGCGGATTTGTGTTCTAAAATAGCACCTACAACTGTTCCATGAATGCCATCAGAAATTCTAAGTAAAATTAATATTAATTGATAGAAACATTTCCGGACATGTGTCCCCGATTCATATTTATTGTTTTATGCCCCGGAATCAATATACAAGTTTCTTGGAAGAGATAGACCATATTTAACAATATAGAGGTTCCGCTTGTCGGTTGTAGCTTGTATACGTGTATCTTGTGAGGTAAATGACAGCATATCACAGCGAAAATGAGTACGAGAGAACGCACGCAAACAGATATTGCAGTAAGGGAACATACAGTAATGACATAAATAATCGACTCCTTAACCACAGCAGAGTTATAGGTTATTTTTCAGGATTTAGTCGGAAATATGGCTTTTTGCCATTGATCGGAAAGCTCTCATTAAGAGCTTTCCGATGAATGAAAACAAGCCATATTTCCGACTAAATCCTGAAAAATTACCCATAATTCTGCTGTGGTTAAAGATTCGATTATTTAGGGCATTACTGTATCATTACACCGGCGTTTTCGAACAACATTTCGGCAGTATAATAATGGGAAGAAGCTGACGTTTAAGAACTTGTCCCAATCGGTTGAGTTATATTTGGTTATATTTACATAGCCCATCTGTGTCACTGTAAATAATGATCGGTTATTGGTCAGCTGCCAATTAGGTCACCCTTTTCATACCCCAACACACCCAAACCGTTATACCAACTCGACATCACAAATTGTTGACCTAATCTGACCTAATCACTGAAAGCGCCAGCAGAATAATTGGGCATGCTTTTCAAAGTTCAGCCGAATTGCATTTGAAGCCACTTATTTATATCGACCACACTATCGTTTCTAAGTGCAAGTTAACAAGCCACAGTCTGTACAAGCGGAATCTATAATATGCCAATGTCTTTCATTTTGGATTTTGTTATATAGTCGTGTGTTATCAGAAACATATTTACGTTGCTACAATTATCCATGATGCAACACATGTGACCAATACTATAAAACTTCTACATGTATAATTTATAAGATTGTAAAATTCCGAGTTTTATTTCTTCTGACGGGATTCTTATTAGTAATACTTTATCTTTGCATAATACCAATATTTTAACCATTTCATGACGGGAGCTGCGCTGGTGCAGCATTAAAGACCATGCGCCAGTACATTCTCTTATACATGCGAGTCTCCCATGGGAGCCTCGCATATACAAAATATAGCACTGGCTTACAAGGTCAAGATACATATTGTTTAGGCCAATGTATTATCTTATATATTAGAGGCTCCCTATGGGAGACTCGCACAGATAAGAGAATACATTGGCACAGGGTTTTCATAACATTTCAGGAAGCTCCAGTCATGGAAGGGTTAAGTGGTCAGGGTTATAAACCACTGACTTTAATTTAAACCGTCTTCTAAATTATTCCACGATTATAAGTTGTATAGTATTGACCCCAGGACGAGCTTTGTACAATTTGTTATACAATATTATGGCATGGGACGTTCAAAGCTGTTGCCCTATATTCATTGTGTGTTCAAAACATTACAAGCAGTATGCGCATATAATTTATTCATAAGCTCTCAATCCACGGAATATTATCAACAATATTTACGGTCACACATTTAGTCACTATGTTTATTTCTCGATAACCTAATTTAGTGATTATCTTCCACTACATGACAGCAGTATCAAGTGATATGACCACGCCTATACCGCGTGCCTAAAGATGTACATGGAAACTATTCGATACTTGCTACTACTTAAAAGGGAATTTTGATGTTACTTCTGAATTCCTTCGGGTAGGGCTGCCCTGGCTGCCCTGTCAATACACTCAGTGCACGTATACAGTACGTATACAAACACGACTCATGCTAACATTTCCAAAGAAATGTTTGATTGATTGATTGATTGGGGTTTATTGTCGCTTTAGCAACTAAGGCCATATCACGACATTGCCAGTTTTAGTGGTGGAGAAAATTCTCACACTTGCGACTAATCTAACAGTGATTTCAATGACTGCTAAACTCGTCAACCATGTGCGGCAAACCATCGGCCATCGGCGAGTAACTGGTAACTCCACCAGATAACGGTTTCGAGTTACAAAGTCCACGATGGAAACATGTGGATTTGAACCCTTATCGCCAGAGCTGGAGGGCGAAACGGCTTGTAGTTGTACCCCAGTCTATGTAAACATACACTCAGATTCATACTGATACTGAGTCTATTGCATTCCCATCAACTTTTCATTTCTGAACGGTTGTGGGCTTCCCCCAAATTACGTCACACCACACTAAATATAAATCTGAAATTAGTTGTGATTGACAGGCGTAAACATGGTCACGTGCCAGTGCCGTCATGGCCGCTTCAACCCTGTGAAGCCGATTCTAAGAATCGGAATTAATAGTTGCAGGGTTTGCGACTTTTCGTTCGGCGGTTGTTTTACTGACAATTAAGGGAAACAGCTAGCTTCCGGGATCCAAAATAATATGTACAATAACTAAGACAGATCTTCTTGAAATTATAAAAAATGTCAATTTATGTGGATCTCTTGGACTCAGAACGAATTATGTTTTAGATTGGCCAGGCGATTTGTCGCCCATGTTGTCAAAAAATAACACAAATCAACGGCCACGAATCAAAAATACATGAATGTCGGGATTATCTGCTAAAACAACTACAGAACTAAAAAAAAGTTAAATGACATAACAAAACGATCTATCAGCAGTTCCCCAGTACCGGCAGTAGTACCACCGCAGCCAAAACGAGCGAATAACAACACAATTCTACCACCAACCCCACCGAAACCCTCCCGGCCTTACACAGCCGTATTATTAGCTCCGAAGATTGGCCAGTTGTACCCTAATTACAGTTGCATGCAACCCAAATTCCGGTGATTCTTGATTTTAAACTTTCGACCGCTCGTCAACAATCTACTTTATTTGTCGATTTGTGAATTTCTCTTCCGGTATAACATGACGTCATGGATACTATTTTAACAACATTTAGCCACACCTTCGGAATTTCCACACCGAGAGCACGTGACATGTTACTAGTTTTGTATTGGGGCACACATTTCTTGGAGCTAAGTTTTGATTGGCGGTAATTACAAGGAATCCCGGGTTTGGGAAATGAAAACTGAACGAAAGGTCGTTAGACCCACTATTTTTTATATGTGGATATGTAGTTTACTCCAGACTGGTTGTACCCCTAACCGATTGAGCCACCGAGGCCCCTCCAAAGAAATGAAATTGAAACTTAACAGCTGAGCCGAAATATACCAGGAACATGCGTGCACAGCGTATCATTGCGTGAATTGCCACTGCCCAATCAAAAACGACGAATTGATGTTTAAATTATAAGAAATAACCTTTGTTTCGATTAAATTTATGAGTTATAACCGAACAATTAAAAGCAAATTTCACAAACAGCTGTTATTGCAAGTGTTTGGGGGGGGGGGAATACAACTTTGAAATTCTCATTTACTGTACCACACTTCATATGTTTGGAATCATATTCGCGCTGCTGGTATATGTGGTGGTCTGTCCCGAACTCCCGCTTCCATTTATAATGCTAGAAATTCAATATGTATGATGTATGTTAATGTCCAAAGTTTATGTTGATCTTCTATTGTATCATTTATTCACATTCGTATATCCTTTAACAACGATTACAGTCGAGTGGGTTTAACTCCACAACGCATCCCCACTTTCTCTATAATTATATCTCTCTCGATCTCTCACTCACTGACCTCATATTATGTTTTCTCTGACCTCATATTATGTTTAATACCAACTTTATTTTTCGGCCTCTTATTCTCGCGTACACCGTTTATACCACAGAACTTAATGCTTATAATTTATACGCAAAAAAAGAAAGATAACTGCATGTGAACCCCCCCCCCCCCCCAAAAATATACATCGCGCTATACACACTCACGTTGTGGGCTAGGTCACACGATAACCGGAAATTACCTATATTTGCATAGCCCATCTATGTTACACTAGATCCTGTTTGGTGATTGGTCAACTGCCAATTGCATGGGTCATCGGATTTGCATCCCACAAATGCAGTTTGGAAAGAACACGAAGTTTCAAACTGTTTACCTAATCTGAACTAATCACTAAACGCGGTCAGCAGAATAATTGGGCGTGCTTTTAAAAGTTCAGACGATTGTATCTAAAGTCAGTAATTTATATCGATTACGTTATCGTAGCTATGAGTTTGGAAATCTTATATTGGGCTGACTTAATGTGCTGCGTGCATGGGCTAGTCTCAAATTCTCGGCATATTTCGTGAAAATAAATAAGAATACACTGAGCTTTTTATGGGGGGAGGTGACACGGCACTGTGGTCGTTGTGGGCAAATATGCTCCAACGACCCCAGCGCCGTATCCCACAATAACACACACGACTATACATTCTTAGTTAAATACTGTTTACACTAACTCTATAGCATAAACCGCCCATTATTTATTATGTATCAAGTTTACTGATCAGTTGCTTTCAGGGTGCGGTCTTTCCCCTATTCACGCACACAAAAAGTTTGGTCACTGAAACGAAAGTAAACACCAACGAAACAGACATATGTAGTTATGGAGAGGCCTGTTCATCTCATTATATTTTTAATGTTGTATAATATATCGCCATGTTTCACATTAAATGTACATGTTAACCATTGTTTTATTTTTGTTATTAAATTTGATAGACCCTGAATATGCGTGTTTTTTTTATTATCGCTGAATTTTTTTTTCGGGAGACTACAGAAATGAGCGGTCTCCATCCGTCCGTCTTATCTATCCACCCGGCTGCGTAGCCAATTGGCTTAAATCAAAAGTCACAAAACCGTTATTAGGGTATAGAACGCCCATTTAAAGATGCATAATCCGATTAAGAGCCCCTCAAATACTATTTATTTGGATTCGGGAGTAAACATATTTGATTCGAGTCGAGGAACCCACCTATATCAAAGCTCAGAGTTATTAGATATCGATTTTTGAAATCTATTAATTTTTCACCATCAAGAATTATAAGTGGCTCAGTAAACAGTAGACGAGCCGACGGTCTCGGACCAAGTGCTGATGAAGATGGATAACTTTATATACTATATTTGACAGTGTTTAGCATTATATTTAGGCAATTAATCGATTCTGATAACTGAAGCAATTCAATTAAATTTATTGGTATTCTGATCATCGGAATTTCTAAAATGTTGTTGCTGTTGGAATCTGATTATACGGGGACCATCGAATCGGATTGAGTACCTTTAACGACTAATGTGAGAATCATCTTATATCTGCACGTAACCCCGTCTCACAACAAAACTTGGACACAGTGCCATTATAATGATGAGTAAACACTGCCACGAGGCTGCAAATTCACTTGCAGTAGATGAAGAATGACATATCGTTTAGTGTCATTATCCACGCTTTTGCAGACCGCTAGCTCCCTTTGGTGCCACAGGTGTCAAGTCACAAAGACGTCCACATGTCGCTAACCGATAGTTCTAACATTTGAACGTGACTAAATGTCCACCATACGTGAACACGCTCCCGTAAGTGAACCCATGCAGTGACACTTCCCAAACAATTGGTGTTCATTTCAAGTATGTAGATTCTCACCATACAAAACTTATAAGACAGTCATGGCAGTCAGACAATTATAAGAGATTATCGTCCGAAAGTTTTATCGCTTTCTGATTATCCTCAAAAATACCATGGTGACTTCTTTTTTGGGGTGTTTAACCCTTTCATGACGGAAGCTGCGCTGACACAATATTAATGACCATCCAATGCATTATCTTATATATGTGAGTCGACCATTTTGCCTCGCATATATAAGATGATGCATTGGCATAACAATTCTTTATTAATTGTTTCTTACATTCTTTAAAAAAAATATTCATTTTTTATAATTTTTTCTTACATTCTTTAACAATTTTTATCATTTTTTTATAATTTTTTCTTACGTTCTTTAACAATTTTTATCATTATTTTATAATGTTTTCTTACATTCTATAATAATTTTTATATTTTGTTCTTATATTCGTTGACAATTTTATTGTTTGTTCTTACATTTTCTTCAACAGTTTTTGATCATTTTTTTCTTACATTCTTTAACACTTTTTTTATCATTTTTTTATCATTATTTCTTACATTCTTTAACAAACATTAAAAATAACATAAACTTTGTTTGGCCAATGCATTCTGTTATATATGCGAGGCGAACTATGGTCGACTCGCATATATAAGCGAATGCATTGGCACAGGGTTTTCGCAAAAAATCCAGGAAGCTACCGGCATGAAAGGGTTAGATAAACAATTGACAGTATATATACTTGTGATAGCCTAGACGCATAAATTATCGGGGCAGATCAACTTGGCAACATAGTGTATAGAAGGAATAGTCTGTCAGATTCAACGCTTTATCAAGTAACTATAAGTAACACAATATGCATGAACAATTCGTTCATAAAGTGAACACTTCGAAGAATTGATACAACAAATACAATATCTCGGCTGTTCGTCTCCTTGTTGTGGAGCGAGGTCAAGCATCAGAAGAGTCTGCTGCGTTCATGGGATCTGTATAGAAAGATGTCTGAAACAAGTAAACAAACATTAGACTGAATTCAAATAATGATTACAACGAGACCGAAATACTAAACGCCGATTTTATTTTATTGCACGTCTGTATCGCAAAACAACATATCCTCGTACAAATTTTTTAATGGGACCATATTGGACCTAACTGTTCACAGGTTAATATTGGACTTATTTGATTCTGAAATAAGCGCATATGCCATCACAAGGGGCTGAAACCCGTTAAATATTCCGTTTGGCGGGCGGGCCACAGTGCATATTGGCCCGATTCGTCATCTCAGGTTTAAACCTGGTCTACGTAAACCTCTAGGTTTAAACCGCCGTGAGTCAGCAAAATCCGTGGTTTAAACCCGCGACCGCAGGTCAAAGTGACGCATTCGTCATCTCTGGTTTAAACCTGGTCCAGCCAGACCAGTTGTTTAGCAGTAGTGTCTCTATATCGTCGAGATAATTAATCGTACTTTCCTAATGCGGACCGCCTCGTTTTATTGATTGCGAAAATCAATAATTTCGACAGCGACCATATTTTGATTGGAAATTTATAAGCGAGAAGCACTCACACCTATAAAGCGTGTGGGGATAAGTTTTTGTCAATTTCGATATTTTGTTTGCGTTTTATAAGCTTAAACCGGCAACTAAACCATCTAATTCGGCGGTCCAGCTAAACCAGCTTTATCGAGGCTAAACTTGAGATGACGAATCCGTCTTTTCTTCATCGCGGTTTAGAATTGTCAAACAATCAATCAAAGGGTGGAGCTGTAAATTATCTCGAGTGAGGGCGTGTTTAAAAGGCGGCTGCCGACTGGTGTTATCACGTAACAGTTGATTCATTCGCACGCGAACTTTGCTCAGATATAGATATGTTCCTTCAGTATGATTTTTACAACTATATTGGGGTTTTGTTTGGGATTGCAGCAATCACAAATACTGGTGTTTTCTACGAATGCCCTTTGTCAGATTGATTTAAACCCACAAAGAGATCGGATTAATGGTCCTTGAGTGATACTCATTTCTCAATGAATAAATCGTGCACGCGTTCGCGATGATTTATGACATGTCAATAACCATTATATCGGCTTGTCTTTTGATCCGATATGTAAGAGGGTGGTTTGACTGTATGCTCATATCACCAAATCGAGTTGTCAATTAGTTGGTAACTGGACGACCAAAACGCTCCCTTAGACCCGGTTTGGCTGGACCGCCAATGTAGGTTTAAACCAGGTTTAAACTCTGAGGTTGAAACCGGATATGACGAATCCGGCCAGTTGGTTTAATCATGTTATTTTCCAGCCTGTTCTCGTGAAAATAAACATAATGGTTGCTTGTTTCATATTGAAATAGTCCCACATAGGGTTGTTTTAATAACCAGCGCTTAGGCCCATATATAAAGCGTATTTGAAATAATGCCAATATGAGCTTATTTCGCGCAATTATAAAATAAGCTCGTATTGTGATTATCTTCACGAGACCAGTCTGCTAAAAACACACCGTCTCAGCCCGTTTCGCCTATTTCAAGCTATTCCACAAACATGCGCTGAATGGACCGACGTCGACTTTAATGAAGTGGGCACCGATAATGATACCGGAACTTTGACCCTCTCAAAATCCTTTACTAAATGAATAGGCTAGGATGGGATACTTTGATTTATACATTATATCCATGACATCATTTAGTCTCAATTGAGCTTACTTTAGCTTTTAAGTGAACCGTATCCTGGTTGCATGTCAAAAGGGAAGTTGTCGGGATAATGTTGCCTTCCATCTATACGATTACCTATATTCAAATTCAGGTAAATAGCAAAATAGCAGCAGGTACAACCATAACGACGAGAGATAGAATAACCCGCGCTGAGCCTTTATTGTACAATGGAGGTTTTGACGTTTAATTTTATATATCAATATTTATTTTTATCATATGACTTTATGTTAGTTCGTCTTTTCGTTGTCGTTGAGCATGATGACATGAAATTAATTTATTTTCAGTGAGATTGATATTTAAATTATCCTCAAAAATCTATATTTTCTTTTCTGACGTTTCGGTCAAAAGAATGCTTGACTGGCATCGCTCTGCCAACGTTGAACCACATCATTAGGCTCATGCATGGGATGCCAACATGTAAAAAAAAAAAAAAAAAAAAAAAAAAAAATATATATATATAATTTTGGTAATAATATGCGATAAAATATTTTATGCTGTTGCCCTCTTGTCCCAATCCCTGCCCCTACGACGCCGCTGTTAAGCCCACACACTAGATTCCATGTGATTGATGACGATTATACAAGTTTTGTGAAAGTCGGCGAAACAGTCCTGTTCATACACGTTTGGTGGCACTACCCTCCCCATCACTGACTCGAATAGGGCCACTTTGGTTTCTGTAAACCACGGCATTAGATTTCTAGTATCACACAGATGACTATATATAACTTTGCTACAAATCGGCGACTAAAACATTCTTATCAATGTTATTATGCATCCCTTACCCAAAACGGTACCAAAGTGGCCTCGTTAAAGCACACGATTAGAATATGCGTATCATTGCGAAGAATATGTTTCAATTTGATGGAAATCGGCGGTAAAATATTTTGAAGATTAATTTTGGGGCCCCTCCCTCCCCATCCCTGACTCGATCTGCGTTTGGTGGATATTGTCGACTAATCACATGCATTCTTATAAAATTTAGTGCCCCTCCATCACTGACACAAACGACACAAATTTAGCGTCTAAACCACACGATTAGATTCCTAATTACATGGGGAATAATATGTATCAAGTTGGAAATCCGTGCTAAAAATATTGTTTTATCAATTTTCGTGCCCCTGACACGAACGGCGCCACTTTTGGTATTAAACGACACCTCATATCATGGAAATAATTATGTACAAGTTTGGTGGAAATCGGCGACAAAAATATCAACGATGTTGTTGCCCTCCCACTTTTTCTGTACCTGACACCAATATCGTCACTTTCGAAAATTTTAACCTATCTTCTCGGAAAACGTTACCCGCATTGTTGGGGCCATTGGGAGAAATCTGGATGGTCCCCCGTTAATGTCTATAGAGCACATACAGACATTCCCAGATATATTATAGATATTTGAGATTTTTCAATATTAAGAGATCCACGTTGTTACATTTATTCTAAACAGTTTCTTATCTTGTGCAGCTACAGCCGATAATACGATGCTTGTTTCATTATATATATGCAGTCAATTATAGAGGATCTACAGGAGAACTGTTTTGTTTATACGGATTGTGTCATAAAATTTACGTACATCACTCATCAAGAATTTCTGTTTATGTGCAATGTTTAAAGGAATTTGAAAATCCCCAAGGTCTCAACGGTGTCATCGGCACACATCTTAGAATACAACACCTTATACACTGAACCAGAGTGACACGGGAAGGCGAGTTACATGTATCCGTGAGCTTTTTGGTTACGTTCATGTGCACCCTTGCACTATACGTAGTATACAATGCGCCAAAATATGGAGGAGACGACCACTTTGTTAAGTCAATATTGGAGGGAATATATAGTAATTGCATATAGTTTAGTCAAATAAATTTATAAATGATAAATACCAAGTAAATATGTACAATAATACAAAGAGCTTCAATTTGTCAAAATGTGTGGTTATTTCGTCAAAGTGGGGAACATATTATACAGTCACCAGGGTGCAACACGAAAACCTACCGATAATCACCCTCCCACCAGAGTGACTCACCATGCAGGTACGCCAATCTCATCGGCTCGGCTATTTCTGCTTTCGCATGGAAATATATATTCACCATATTCGCGTAAGGCTACAATACACTACCTTGGTGATAAGGCGACGACCTTGACTCGTTATTATTATAATGTGAATTTTTGGAGAACGCAGAGGTTTACAACATATAAATATTTCAATAAATAGTGATCAATAGTAATAAATAGCAATACTTAGTTCAAGTTCAACTGGCGGGTTTCCCCGGTATATAGTATGCACATGATCTATTTACGGGTTCCCCCGGTATATAGTATGCACATGATCTATTTACGGGTTTCCCCGGTATATAGTATGCACATGATCTATTTACGGGTTTCCCCGGTATATAGTATGCACATAATCTATTTACGGGTTTCCTCGGTATATAGTATGCACGTGATCTATTTAGATCATGCCATGAATCGCCCGTTGAGATCATATTCCACCAGTACAAAACCTGGGAACTTTTTGAAGTTTTGACAGGGAAACTTATAAAATCGTAAAAATAACATAGGGAAGATATATTTCTGTGTTTTTATATGTTTCTTAACAATGTACTTCACTGTAGATGAAGCTCCCAACTCGAAATTTAACGATTTAAGTGACTTTGTGAACGAGTTTGCTTTGCGATTCTAAAAATTATGGATTTTTTCCTGGTAATTAATTGAATGTTTATTTAACTAATTATTACAATTTATTACTATTTATAACTGGTTGATGCATAATAAATTTTGGTACAGTCACGCAGTGAATAAATTATGCTGCATTCACATACCCCCGTCAACGAATCAAGGTCACCACACATGTCCAATGTCGCACTAAGAAGTCACTTATGCACTGTACTATTTAAATATGTAACTACCTCAAGTTCGGGTCATATATGAGAAGAATAGGAGCCTCGTTCGCCTCACATCTAAAAATAGAATCTTTGGGGTCTAAAATTGGTTGTACTAAAATATTCCCAAAATATCAAAACCCAAAAAAAATTTCAAAACTTCCAAAAATTATTTTTTCCAAAAAATTTCAAAATCCCAAAACTTCCAAAAAATTTTAAAACCCCAAAATTTCAAAAGAAAAAATTTCAAAACCCTCAAAATTATTTCTCCAAAAAAAGTTTAAATAAAAAATTTATAACGAGTTTTCGATTTCTGATAATCTCGATATTAAAAAAATGTCGAATGTTAAATTATTTGCGCGTAATATCTTTCGTTATTTTTTTTTGTTCAACCAATGTTTCAATGTATTTATTAATCGATGTTTAGAAATAGCTTTATTGGACATTGTGACCATCGATATGAATGCATACATTCCAGTGTTTATCGGACGCAGTTCATATAATTGTCATACCTGAAAATAGACACCATTACTTTTACATAAATAATAAAGAGCGTTTATTCTTTACACTCTCTATCCCATATGACAGGTGTGTATTATCGTGAATTATTGGAAGTATTGAGATGTACTATGTTGAATCACTAACGGTCGAAAATTGTAATGTGAAATTACAACCCTCCAGAATGAATTGTCATATTCGCTGTACACGCAATCACACACGCGACATTGGTGGTAACAATGTGTCTTTCACACTTTGCTTTACCAAATGAATTATATTATTTCCCCGTTCACAGTTATATGCTATTCAGAAAACATATCGATTTAATGTCTGAACAAACGGGTTAGTATCAATTAAGGTTGATAAACTGTGTCATTCACACGATAATTAGTTAGCCAAAACATGCATACATATTACGTCAGGTCGTGAGACACTCAATTATAGAAATTGCTTTGATGACATTGTTATAACAACATTACGTAATAACCACTTATCACTCCAGTCACACTTACGATCATATACCGAAACTACAGGTAGCACCGATGATGTAACATTATATCACTGCTCATTGATCTCACGTAAATAATACTCTTAATTGTTCCAATAAAATAGTTATCAAATTCGATCACCAATAGATTTTACTTTCAAAAATTTCCAAAACTTCAAAAATTTCAATACAATGAAGATGACGAAAAGTTACCTATAATTCTGCTGTGGTTAAGCCACAACAACAACAACAACAACAACACCAACAACAACAACAACAGCCACCAAGCGACATAACATCCTGCTTTGATGATCCAATGGCCAATGTCCATGAAGATTTTATTTCCGATACAAGTCATATTTTCCGACTAACTCCTGAAAAGTTACCTATAATTCTGCTGTGGTTAAGCAGTCCATTATTTAGGGCATACCTGTATGTAGGCCTACCAGTGGATGAATAGTCTGCCGGAGAAGTACTGTGTAGACAGGTCTTGTCGGTAAGAGAGTCAGACGATAAGTGAAGGCTCGGCTATTAAAACATAGTAATGCGATAGCGAACATCAAACGAGTCTGCGCACGCATATCTGTCAAAGGATACAATGGCAGTCATTGGTCAATTTATCCCCGGTGTCAGCTCAGTACAATAGCAGTCATTGGTCAATTTATCCCCGGTGTCAGCTCAGTACACAATCGGCACGAAGCCGGAGGTCATAATTACTCTTACGAATGAAGAGCGTTGAACATATACGAAATTATTACACGAATGAACTGAAATTTATATTTCACATCTTACCAACAACAGATACAGACATAGTCATAGTGTTATACTATCTTACATGTACCCATGCTATGACATCATTCGAAGGGGCAATACACTCAATGAGTTAAAGTGACACGAAACAAGGGACGTGATGTAATATTGGTGTATGAATCTTAAAGGAACACAAGACACTCTAAAGGGACACTCATTATGAAGGAATGTTAACAATACAAGCGCACGAATGAAGAGCGTTGAACATATACGAAATTACTACACGAATGAACTGAAATTTATATTTCACATCTTACCAACAACAGATACAGACATAGTCATAGTGTTATATTATCTTACATGTACCCATGCTATGACATACTTAAAGGGGGATAATGCACACACGGTGTGTGGAATGTTAAAGTGACACGAGGTAAGGGACGTTATGTAATATTGGTGTGTGAATATTAAAGGAGCATTCTCGCTATACAAACCCCCCTCCCCACTTATAGATATATAACGAAGACGAGAATAACATGTTGATGAAATTTATTGAAATTTAATCATTGTCTGAATCTTCGACCGTTAGATTTACTTCTAAGAGTTTCTTGAATTTTCTCATCGCTTCATCTGCAGCCCGTTCATTATTATATCCGCGTTTGGTCAGTTTGACCATTTTCTTCATGATCGTGTTATGTATGGGTGATGTTTTCAATCGATACTGGTATTCTATTAATCGTCTATAACTTTTGCGAAACAGAGCAAACTCTGTGTCGATGGTATCCTCTTTTCCCGACATGCTCTCATCTCCCGAAATGCTCTCTTCTTCTTTCACATCATTGGTGACGCGTTTCATCATACTTTTGAATGTGTCCATCTCGTTGACACATCGCGCAGCTTTCTTAAGACCGAATACCGTTCTACTACCGACGACATTACCATCTTTTGAATCTGATAGCGTTCCCCGTTCATCTTCATCTGTATCTTCTCCGAAGAGAGTTGTTTTTGTCTCGGACATAACTCCGTGTTCATCCGGGTCCTCAGTTAATTTTCGTTTTAACTTATTTTCTTGACACCAGTTTTTTACGTGTCTCTGAACATCATAATGATCTGCGAACAAAAGCCCGCATTCATTACAAGGGTACGACATGTCTTCTCGAATGTCTCTGTTTTGATGGTTCTTCTTATTAATTTCATCGAGGTCATCAGGTGGCCGTATGTCGTTAGTATAGTCATTATGTTGACCCTGGGGCACAATATAATTATATGTTATGCCCTTCTGTTGACCAGGGAGTTCTCTGTCATCGTATTTCATCGCATTCTGTTGACCCAGGGTCTCAGTGTCTTTTGTATGTTTTTTCATCCCATTCTGTTCATCTGGGTGTTCTCTGTCTTTTTGGAGATTATATTTCATGCCATTCCATTCACCCCTATGTTGGTTCGTGTCCTCTTTTAGTACATTCTGTCGCAGACGTAATGTGTCCGGTGTTGCGGCTTTTAAATCCACCAGTAGGTAACCGTACGGTTCACTCGTCGCTTCCGAAAACTCTCGAACCATACGCTGAGGACATTCAGGATACATCTGTCTTGATAATGTTGAAATTAATCCCTTGTCGATTGGGTTATTGAACAATACCAAATATTGACAATTTCGTCGTTGCGTTGGATCTTTGTTGTAGTAGAAATTCTGGTTCAAACTTATCAAAGATAAGTTCAAATGGTGACTTCCTTCGGAATGCAAATCATTAACTCTCTGGTCTTTTGATGAAGTTTGCATCAAGTCATCGAGTATAACTAGATTTTTATACCGGGGGTTGATAAGCGAATCCAAGTTTTCTGGTATTCCTCGTATAAAGTTGACCTGAGGGGTGACGGTATACTTTAATTCGTCATATAGGGGCTGCGAATATTTATAAAACCATATTATTCTGTCAGGTGCGGGTGATATTTTTGAGGCAGACTTTTGTAGTAAGGTTTTCACGAAGTATGTCTTACCACAAGATGTCGGTCCACTTACACATGCCGTGAATGGATGCTTGAAAATAAAATCTTCATGGACATTGGCCATTGGATCATCAAAGCAGGATGTTATGTCGCTTGGTGGCTGTTGTTGTTGTTGTTGTTGTTGTTGTTGTTGTTGGGGGTGATGATACTGTTGTTGTTGTTGTTGTTGTTGTTGCGGCTGATGATACTGTTGTTGTTGTTGTTGTTGTTGTTGTTCTGAAGGCGTGTGTTTAACTTTGATATGACGCTTCAAACTATCTTGCCAAGCATAGACACTTAAGCACTCTTCACATTGATACTTCATTTTCCTATATAATCAGTGAAATCGAGCGTTCTTCTATGCACCTATATTTATATAGAACAGAAACAAGGGAAACGTGGTGGACTAGTTAACTAGTTCAGGCTGTCGTTCACAACGTCTCTTAGTGTTGTTTGTACTGGATACAAATTTATCACATTAGCTACAATACAACCTACCTATCCAAATGTCAATGCAATTATGAGTGATTTCAATATGAACACTCTATTATATAGATATGTGTAACCTGGTGACTGACATGATGATTCAGTTATGCACTAAATAATGGACTGCTTAACCACAGCAGAATTATAGGTAACTTTTCAGGAGTTAGTCGGAAATATGGCTTGTTGCCATTCATCGGAAAGCTCTCGCCGGCGCCGGCGGCGGCGGCATTGCGGTATTTTACTGGGGCGGCGGCGGTGCCGCCGCCGCCGCCGGGGTCCGCCGCCGGCGGACCCCGCAGTAAAATACTGCAATGCCGCCGCCGCCGCCGCCGCCGCCGCCGCCGCCGGCGAGAGCTTTCCGATGAATGGCAACAAGCCATATTTCCGACTAACTCCTGAAAAGTTACCTATAATTCTGCTGTGGTTAAGCAGTCCATTATTTAGTGCATAACTGAATCATCATGTCAGTCACCAGGTTACACATATCTATATAATAGAGTGTTCATATTGAAATCACTCATAATTGCATTGACATTTGGATAGGTAGGTTGTATTGTAGCTAATGTGATAAATTTGTATCCAGTACAAACAACACTAAGAAACGTTGTGAACGACAGCCTGAACTAGTTAACTAGTCCACCACGTTTCCCTTGTTTCTGTTCTATATAAATATAGGTGCATAGAATAACGCTCGATTTCACTGATTATATAGGAAAATGAAGTATCAATGTGAAGAGTGCTTAAGTGTCTATGCTTGGCAAGATAGTTTGAAGCGTCATATCAAAGTTAAACACACGCCTTCAGAACAACAACAACAACAACAACAACAGTATCATCAGCCGCAACAACAACAACAGTATCATCACCCCCAACAACAACAACAACAACAACAACAACAACAACAACAACAACAACAACAACAACAACAACAACAACAACAACAACAGCCACCAAGCGACATAACATCCTGCTTTGATGATCCAATGGCCAATGTCCATGAAGATTTTATTTTCAAGCATCCATTCACGGCATGTGTAAGTGGACCGACATCTTGTGGTAAGACATACTTCGTGAAAACCTTACTACAAAAGTCTGCCTCAAAAATATCACCCGCACCTGACAGAATAATATGGTTTTATAAATATTGGCAGCCCCTATATGACGAATTAAAGTATACCGTCACCCCTCAGGTCAACTTTATACGAGGAATACCAGCAAACTTGGATTCGCTTATCAACCCCCGGTATAAAAATCTAGTTATACTCGATGACTTGATGCAAACTTCATCAAAAGACCAGAGAGTTAATGATTTGCATTCCGAAGGAAGTCACCATTTGAACTTATCTTTGATAAGTTTGAACCAGAATTTCTACTACAACAAAGATCCAACGCAACGACGAAATTGTCAATATTTGGTATTGTTCAATAACCCAATCGACAAGGGATTAATTTCAACATTATCAAGACAGATGTATCCTGAATGTCCTCAGCGTATGGTTCGAGAGTTTTCGGAAGCGACGAGTGAACCGTACGGTTACCTACTGGTGGATTTAAAAGCCGCAACACCGGACACATTACGTCTGCGACAGAATGTACTAAAAGAGGACACGAACCAACATAGGGGTGAATGGAATGGCATGAAATATAATCTCCAAAAAGACAGAGAACACCCAGATGAACAGAATGGGATGAAAAAACATACAAAATACACTGAGACCCTGGGTCAACAGAATGCGATGAAATACGATGACAGAGAACTCCCTGGTCAACAGAAGGGCATAACATATAATTATATTGTGCCCCAGGGTCAACATAATGACTATACTAACGACATACGGCCACCTGATGACCTCGATGAAATTAATAAGAAGAACCATCAAAACAGAGACATTCGAGAAGACATGTCGTACCCTTGTAATGAATGCGGGCCTTTGTTCGCAGATCATTATGATGTTCAGAGACACGTAAAAAACTGGTGTCAAGAAAATAAGTTAAAACGAAAATTAACTGAGGACCCGGATGAACACGGAGTTATGTCCGAGACAAAAACAACTCTCTTCGGAGAAGATACAGATGAAGATGAACGGGGAACGCTATCAGATTCAAAAGATGGTAATGTCGTCGGTAGTAGAACGGTATTCGGTCTTAAGAAAGCTGCGCGATGTGTCAACGAGATGGACACATTCAAAAGTATGATGAAACGCGTCACCAATGATGTGAAAGAAGAAGAGAGCATTTCGGGAGATGAGAGCATGTCGGGAAAAGAGGATACCATCGACACAGAGTTTGCTCTGTTTCGCAAAAGTTATAGACGATTAATAGAATACCAGTATCGATTGAAAACATCACCCATACATAACACGATCATGAAGAAAATGGTCAAACTGACCAAACGCGGATATAATAATGAATGGGCTGCAGATGAAGCGATGAGAAAATTCAAGAAACTCTTAGAAGTAAATCTAACGGTCGAAGATTCAGACAATGATTAAATTTCAATAAACTTCATAAACATGTTATTCTCGTCTTCGTTATATATCTATAAGTGGGGAGGGGGGTTTGTATAGCGAGAATGCTCCTTTAATATTCACACACCAATATTACATAACGTCCCTTACCTCGTGTCACTTTAACATTCCACACACCGTGTGTGCATTATCCCCCTTTAAGTATGTCATAGCATGGGTACATGTAAGATAATATAACACTATGACTATGTCTGTATCTGTTGTTGGTAAGATGTGAAATATAAATTTCAGTTCATTCGTGTAGTAATTTCGTATATGTTCAACGCTCTTCATTCGTGCGCTTGTATTGTTAACATTCCTTCATAATGAGTGTCCCTTTAGAGTGTCTTGTGTTCCTTTAAGATTCATACACCAATATTACATCACGTCCCTTGTTTCGTGTCACTTTAACTCATTGAGTGTATTGCCCCTTCGAATGATGTCATAGCATGGGTACATGTAAGATAGTATAACACTATGACTATGTCTGTATCTGTTGTTGGTAAGATGTGAAATATAAATTTCAGTTCATTCGTGTAATAATTTCGTATATGTTCAACGCTCTTCATTCGTAAGAGTAATTATGACCTCCGGCTTCGTGCCGATTGTGTACTGAGCTGACACCGGGGATAAATTGACCAATGACTGCTATTGTACTGAGCTGACACCGGGGATAAATTGACCAATGACTGCCATTGTATCCTTTGACAGATATGCGTGCGCAGACTCGTTTGATGTTCGCTATCGCATTACTATGTTTTAATAGCCGAGCCTTCACTTATCGTCTGACTCTCTTACCGACAAGACCTGTCTACACAGTACTTCTCCGGCAGACTATTCATCCACTGGTAGGCCTACATACAGGTATGCCCTAAATAATGGACTGCTTAACCACAGCAGAATTATAGGTAACTTTTCAGGAGTTAGTCGGAAAATATGACTTGCATCGGAAATAAAATCTTCATGGACATTGGCCATTGGATCATCAAAGCAGGATGTTATGTCGCTTGGTGGCTGTTGTTGTTGTTGTTGTTGTTGTTGGTGTTGTTGTTGTTGTTGTTGTGGCTTAACCACAGCAGAATTATAGGTAACTTTTCGTCATCTTCATTGTATTGAAATTTTTGAAGTTTTGGAAATTTTTGAAAGTAAAATCTATTGGTGATCGAATTTGATAACTATTTTATTGGAACAACTAAGAGTATTATTTACGTGAGATCAATGAGCAGTGATATAATGTTACATCATCGGTGCTACCTGTAGTTTCGGTATATGATCGTAAGTGTGACTGGAGTGATAAGTGGTTATTACGTAATGTTGTTATAACAATGTCATCAAAGCAATTTCTATAATTGAGTGTCTCACGACCTGACGTAATATGTATGCATGTTTTGGCTAACTAATTATCGTGTGAATGACACAGTTTATCAACCTTAATTGATACTAACCCGTTTGTTCAGACATTAAATCGATATGTTTTCTGAATAGCATATAACTGTGAACGGGGAAATAATATAATTCATTTGGTAAAGCAAAGTGTGAAAGACACATTGTTACCACCAATGTCGCGTGTGTGATTGCGTGTACAGCGAATATGACAATTCATTCTGGAGGGTTGTAATTTCACATTACAATTTTCGACCGTTAGTGATTCAACATAGTACATCTCAATACTTCCAATAATTCACGATAATACACACCTGTCATATGGGATAGAGAGTGTAAAGAATAAACGCTCTTTATTATTTATGTAAAAGTAATGGTGTCTATTTTCAGGTATGACAATTATATGAACTGCGTCCGATAAACACTGGAATGTATGCATTCATATCGATGGTCACAATGTCCAATAAAGCTATTTCTAAACATCGATTAATAAATACATTGAAACATTGGTTGAACAAAAAAAAATAACGAAAGATATTACGCGCAAATAATTTAACATTCGACATTTTTTTAATATCGAGATTATCAGAAATCGAAAACTCGTTATAAATTTTTTATTTAAACTTTTTTTGGAGAAATAATTTTGAGGGTTTTGAAATTTTTTCTTTTGAAATTTTGGGGTTTTAACATTTTTTGGAAGTTTTGGGATTTTGAAATTTTTTGGAAAAAATAATTTTTGGAAGTTTTGAATTTTTTTTTGGGTTTTGATATTTTGGGAATATTTTAGTACAACCAATTTTAGACCCCAAAGATTCTATTTTTAGATGTGAGGCGAACGAGGCTCCTATTCTTCTTATATGGAGTCTATTTATGGGAGATGTTAATTGTCTTCGTGCGAAAGCGGAATTTTCCGAGCCGTTGAGATTGACAGGTGTATTATGCATATTAAATTATAGATTGAAGACACACTGTGGGATGTGAAGGTAAATAGGTGATTACATTGATGTGAGTTCTCAGTATGAAACTGAACTTATCTGACTGTGAGGGTACGTTCATACACTGGCAAGTTTGCACGGCATTTTTTTTTTCAGGTATTTTCTCATAGAATACACTAATATGAACGGCAAAATGCATATAAAATGCATATTTACCAAAGCTACATTTGACGAAACGTGGAGTAAAATTTAGGTAGTTCCACATCTGCTATAAACACATTGCCTTAAACTACCTGTATGATTGATTATTGCGAGATAATTGGATGCCATTTACAGGAATATGTCGATAGCATCGCTAATGGACCTATCCGTAGGTACCGCCACAATTTCAATTATAGCCAATGAGCCGATAGCTTAATCGCCGAAGCGACATGACTGTGCCTGCCTCGTGATATGAAAGACACCACAAGCGGCTCCTTAACAATCATTGTAAGCCATAGGAAATTTACAAACACGAGAGCAAAATATGTGTTAAAAAGCTATATTGGTGTTGAAATGTACATGGGGAACATGTCCGGTTGACGAACGATATTTATACACATGTTTTATTTCGGTTTCCTAAATAAAAAAGTCACTAAGACATCTGTTTACGCTAGATTAAACAATGCCAACGACCACACTCGGATCCTAACGTTATTTAAATTCCAATATTAATATAACATATTTCAAACTAAAACGTGGAAATAGTAGTCCCGATCGATGATGCGTTATGAATATTAATTGTACCGCGAGTATTTGTTTTATGTGAAGTGTTTTTTGTTATAAATGTATACATGTGTTGCTGTTATATCACCGTGGTAATATTGAGTTCAAATGTATGCTATTCACACTAACCTATAGGATCTCCTGCGAACGTTTTACTGAATCCATTTGAGAATCTAAAGCTTCCTCCATATTAATGCGACAATGTACGTGTAAATGAGAATCAACAGATGTTTCCAAGAGAATTACACGAAATTTCACACATTGCAAGTGCTTCACGGTGTATACATGGAACCTTCACCGAACGAGTTCACTTTGTGCCATTGTTGCCACATGGCAACATGTAACTGACTCCATGATAGTCGGCGTTTTCTTTAATGTGCTTTAGTGACGGCAAAATAGGATGTGGAATTCTAAAATACCATTATTTGATAATCCTTTGCATCCGGTCTGATGTCACCGGGGCTCATTCAGGACGCTCGAGGTATGTGAAACTGATATCGTTATATTTATTTCGACAAAAGAGGGATTATATATTAATTACCACATGTACACCTCCGTTTGGTTTATTTCACCAAGGTGTGAACTATTAACATAGCTTCGATATTAAATTTGCTATTTGATATTGAAGTTATATAATGGCTTCATTTACACAGTTTGATTCAACGTAAACATCGATCTTTGTTGGTTATCGGAAATGGCATAACAATCACTTCTTTTTTTTCAAATCTGGTTCTATTTTTGTTTATATGAAAATCGTGAAACTCAGAAAGAAGCTATATTATCGTGTTACATGGCGTTTAACAACACAGTCCGTTCTCATCGGAAGCCATTTTAGTAATGAATATGTAGCGAGATTGAGATGGCTTGTGGTGCTTAGTAACAGTAACCATGTAGCCTATTGGTGGGCGGTACGTACGGATAGGTCCATTTCTCATGTAGTTAGCTGTGGTATAGCTGCATTTTATATGCATGTTTCCGTGCAAAATATGCCACGCAAACTTGCCAGTGTATGAATGTACCATGACGGGTGAATATGATTGTATAATAATTCCAGACATTCAGTAGTAGTGAATACCATAAATAAGCTTCGTTCACACAATGACAAAGGTTCCCGGATGTATTCAAGCAATTCGTCGCAGAGCTATGTTGTTCTTGAACAAATAAAAAATAGCTGATACATGTACAATTCATGTAAACGACTGTTTACTATATTGAGTACCATTAAGATAATTAACTACTTCGTATAGGGTTCTACGTCACTGTGTGTTCTTTCTCCCAGTTGTCATTTTGTCACACCCGTTGTTACGATTACGGTTTCCAGAAAGCCACACCAGCTTTGCGTGCAATAATCGAGTCTACCATTCACTCTATGACTAGACAACAACACTTTTAAGTACAAACCAATCACAGTAAACATAATCATGTCACTTTACTGCGAGTTGCAAGAAGTTTTAACGGCACCATTTTCTCATAAAACGGACTCGTAGTCGTCAATTTTGCGAAAAGGTTTTGAGACCGTACGAAAGCTAAGACTACTATCAGCTACAGTAATGCTCTAATTAATCGACTCCTTAACCACAGCAGATTTATGGGTAACGTTTCAGGATTTAGTCGGAAATATTTCCGACTAAATCCTGAAAAGTTACCCATAATTCTGCTGTGGTTAAGGAGTCGATTAATTAGAGCATTACTGTATATATTCGTAATTTGTGTCAATAGTAGTTCATAATACGTAGCATAACTGACATTTACCCAGTATTATAGTTCACACACTTTGCAGAAATCAATCATGCAATCACTGTTGTCATCTTAACGCTCTGTTCGTCAGCATAGCACATAAAGGCTCAATTTATAAGGAAGTTTATAACTTAAAACATTATTAACATTAAGAGCCACTTATGACGAATTGCTATCCCAAGGAACTTTGCGAGTTGTGTTCATGGAGCATCAACCTTTCATGTGCGTATTAATACCTTACAGGCGATTTTTCTCCTGAAAAGTATGAGAAGAATGTCACAATGCAGGAACACTTTTATTGTAAACTGAATACAATGTAGAAGACAAAAACCTAACTATGACATGCTAGTAGTGTCCCAATTGACAAGACGTGTATCTGGACGCTATGCAATTGCAGTACACTGATAATCTTGGATAAAAACAAGCAACAACCTTATCGTGCGTGGAGATGGTGTTTTGATGGGGACAACGCCGCGATTGTGTACAATACGGTATCAGAGAGCCCATCAAAGTTTGTGTTCTCGGAATTCTCTGCAATCAGGCTCATTCGGTAATAAACGTGATTTGGGACATTGCTTTTGCAATCGTTTCATTGCGCACTATTTATACAAGAAACTATTTAGTAATCTTGGATAAAAACAACTTATGATGTGGGGAAGGTGGGGCACAGTGAGACGAAAATACATTTGAAGGTATAATTCTTAAAAGAATCCATGTTAACTTATTGTCTATTGTGCATCAAATAGACCATTATCGTATTCGTAAATATACGTCCTGTCAAACATCATGACCAAATATGTCTCACTGTGCCCCAAGGGGATGGGGAACATTGAGACATACCCTGGGTAGAGTGAGACAGTCACCTCAAATTATGCTGTTCTTATAAATGGGAGAATACTATTGAAATTTGAGAGAATACAGTAAACTTCTGTACTCCGAAACAGTAAGAAAAAGTGGGTTTTGCTCTTAACGATTCAATAATTCGAACTAGTGCGAGGTGGGAAACAGTGAGACATGAAATAAATTGCATCATGATATAACTTTTCTTTGATATCTACCCCAATATCTGCAACTCCAGCCCAAACACATTAAACCATTCATTTCTAAGTTCCTATCCTCTACTGAAGATGGATCCTATACTCCGGGTACAAAATTGTGTCTCACTGTGCCCCACCACATGTAACTTGCTGAAAGTCAACCAGTCAGAAATTTCTGGAATTAAATTACAGATGTGGCTTATGTTATATATGCAACGATTCCCAATATTTCAATTTACCAAAAGCTATTCAATATTCTATGTAAATGTATCCCATAAGATAATTATTCCAAAAATACAATAAAAAATAGAGAAAAGTTAGAGGCAATGTCTCATTGTGCGCCATGTCTCACTCTGTCCCACCTTCCCATAAAGCTTTAGTTTTTTCCATGTGATATACAAGAACTTCAATTCGTTATGTTGGGATCTAAGATTTTATATTTACATACTAAGTGTGATTATAACTAAATCCAGCATTCTGATTGGTCGGCGCCCACGTGGCTAGTTGCAATTATTTCTCGGTGAACGCGCAACAGCTCATAACTGCAGACTCATAATTACATCGACGCGTCATAGGTTTGGGAAAGACGAACGCGTAATGTTTTGGGCGCATTTGGACTCGCGCAGGATTGACTTAATAAATCATCGGGTTTCAATATAAAGAGAAATTGTTCCTGTTAACTTTTGCCAAGGGTGCTATGGGATATTTTGGGCTGGTTTTGTCACGATACACTTTTCGATTTAAATACATTTACAAAAGTGGCTTTTTCGTGACCACTCACCTCGCGGTTACATCTCCATAAAAAACAGTCCCCATGACAGTTAATCCTTATATGAAACACATTTCATAAAATGTTATATCCCAACATAACTTACTGGATATAATTGATTTAAGAGTATCATGGATCTCTTTCACAGATACAATTAACAAAATGGTGATTTCGGAATATTCAACATTTAAATTGTAAATGTAATCGAAGTTATTATGAAAACATCTAGTATAAACTTGCGTTTAGTCAAAATTGGCACGAGTGAGTTAAAAACGCAGATTTGTTATTAAATCGAATCGAAGCAGACGACTATAACGTAGCGTCTATTATGCGAGATTTTGGAGCATCTGGTCACCCAAATAATCGTCCCAGAGATCATGGGTACCACAATACAAGTCTCATATATCCTGGGTAATCAAATCAACGTCTCAGAGAATATGTGTACCCAAAATCAACGTATCACATATCAGAGTCATGCGCAATCAAATCAACGTCTCAGAGAACATGTGTACCATAAGTAACGTTCCAGAGATTATGTGTACTCAATTTAACGTCTCAGAGATCCTAGGTACCATAATGAGATATCAGATATCAAGTGTGGTACTCAAATTCAACGTCCCAGAGATCCTAGGTACCATATAATCAACTTATCAAATATCATGGGTACTCAAATCAACGTCTCAGAGATCGTGCTTACCAAAATCAACGTCTAAGGGAACCTATACCCACCATAATCAACGTATCAAAGATCCTGGCTACTCAAATAAGCGGTTCGAGACCTGCATGGGTACCCGATCAACGGAAACATGCGAACGTGACCAATTCAGCGTTAGTATCATCCAGGTTCAAATATAGTTAGTGTCGTTAGCTGAACGGCTAATTGTGCTCTCAGACTATCGCAGTCAGCAACGAATTGCCAAAACAGTTTAAAGCTTGAAATGTACATACCACTTCAGCTGTATCATATAACGGATTGTCGAAGCCAGTTTTAGTGTCGTATCTGTGTTCTTCATGATGACCGACTATCGAGAATGCAGGTGGTTGTGTTTGAGATTCCGTTACATTCTGGAAAAAAGTTTGCGTTACCACATCAAAGAACCACCATTAGCCGATTTTATGTACATGTATATGCTTTTAGTTAGTCACATGTCGGTAGAAATAACAACATTTATTAATTCGATAAATAATTTTAACGTTGAGCGACCTATATATTATGGACCTCGGCTGATATTGCTCTGAAGCTGCTTTCACAGACCTGTGGCTGACGCATGCGGCCAATTCATGTGGTTATCTGGCCAGGCGCAACGTTTGAAATAATACATATAGCACTGGCATTTGAACATGGTTGCGACTGACGCAGTTAAACGCATCCGATTTCAAACAGTTTTGAAATCGGTTCGTTTAACTGCGTCAAACGCACAGCGGAAGGTCCAGTCAGTATCAAAACCACATGAAGATGGCTAGGTGAAGTGGAAGAAATTAGACGAGTTTACCAAAAATGAAAGCCCGCAAATAACAGTTAGTCACAAGCTAGTCAGTGCATAGAAAAAACAGCACGAGAGCAAAGTTTATGTACATGTAGGATCTAGCCAGTGGTGTATGGATATCTATATTATCACTTTACTGGAGATATATAGATCGAATGTAACAGTTATCTGACTATCCTCTAGCCAGTGTTCTAGTGTATGAAACTCCTTATGATGATTATATACGTTATATGCATACGTTATATACGTAGCAGCATAAGTCAAACGCAACGTACGTTGGCCGCAACGTGAAAGGGGTAGCCGCGCGCCATTTTACAACACGCTTCAGTCGCATATATGTGAAAGCGGCTTAAACTCCGCCGATAACAACTCAAACTCTGTTGATATCCCACCATAATCGGCTGATATGAGTTGTGACGTCACCAAGCAAAGCGCCGTAATGACAATGAACGTAACTTCCATTCGGGGGACATGATAGGAACGATGGTCCGATATAATACAGAGAACAACGATAATTTTTAAATTGACTTTAATTATTTGGGAGTTGTTCATGCCATTTCAAACTAATATGCCTATAAACCCTAATGGATCTAAATTTACGATGAAAATCGTGAATATAAACGGTGATCACACACTAAGCGACAACTCGTCAATACGTTAATTCATATGTAAATGATAAAGGTGATTTAGATTAAATTCTACTTGTCCATTCAATCGCATTTTACACCACTGTAGTGACATCGGGATGATTAGTAATGGTAATACAATTTAGCTGATCTAATTAATAACGAGGCTATTACTTGGTTAGTTGGATATCGGCCGAGTTGAAAAAGAAGTAAACGAATATAAGCACAGACAAAATAACGTATATTGCAATAAATTTCAAAAATAGATTGGGGCATACTCTACTAAATAAGTCTAACAGAGCACACACTTGCATATATACATGTTCCGATGGTGGTAAATATGTATGCCAATTTATAAGAAACATACAGTTTTACATACTGTAGAAGGGGCAAACCACGACACATTTCGAAAAGGAGGGTTTTAATGACTTATAACCTTAATAAAATAACACTTACATCTCCTTTCGAGCCACCAAAAAGAGGGTTGTCAAAAGCAACATTGCCTCCACCATGTTGGAGGTTCCTAAATTCGATGGTCGGTGCTACCTGTGCCGCTGGTCTGTCCGCCCGAGATCTCCAGAAGGAAATTTTGTCGGATAAACGGCTGGTAGTTATGAAGCTGTGTATAATAAAGATATATTATATATTTACTACATTATTGACTCTTTATCGAAGCTTTCGGTCGTCACGGCCTTTATCAACGGTATATAACACATCGGTGGTTCACATATACTTAGATGCTCAAAACAGTTCCGCAGTCGACGTCCCGCCAATTACCACTCAAAGTCCAAGATCGTTACAGGTAATAGCAACCACCCGATGGTTGTTTATACCTTAGGCGCAGGTGAATGACGTCGAATATTTTTTTCCATATCCATCAGTAGATATTTCAAAGATCGCGCGGGTATGGATTTTGGAGACATTGTCACGTGACTTCCGGTTAGCAACATTGTGGAGAATGTAAAAAAACAACGAAAAAAAAACAACAACCGCGAAATTGGTAATGAAGCATCGCGGTGAATATGAACGTAACTACTTCACAACTTACGAAGAATTCACATGTGATTTAGACCTATTAAATTCATTTAGACCAATTTCGCTGGTTAACTTAATGAAAACGAAAAACGAAGACGACATTTTGCATTTGTGGGCCAGAATCCAGAAAAGATTGCACAATCCACGACCCATCTTGTCAAGTTGGCATGTCATCTCCATCGTGACCACTGCATGATGTTACATACATTATTCTTAGCGTTGTGTCGCCGATAAAAGACAAATTTGAGGCACATCATGTGTGGTTGCTCCACTACGTGTCACGTACGATTCATATTACCGAGTCGGGTTGTACGTCAGAGTGACGACGTAGATATTATTTCTCTCAGGTGCTTAATAACCGCGATGCCGTAATAATAGTGATGGGTGGAGACTTAGGCTGAAATTAATAATAGTAGTGATGGCAATTCAACTCTATGTCTACTTCAGTCAATCAAACCGATAAGTTAGTATCATCACACTATCTATCCGCGGATATTTGTGACCCGCCATATCAAATCCAGTCGTAAGTCGGGATTGTTTTTACCCTGTGCCAATGCATTCTCTTATATATGCGAGTCGACCATAGGTCGCCTCGCATATATAAGAGAATGCATTGGCCTAACAATTTTTTATCTTGTTTTTTAAATAAATGTTTCTTACAATTTTTAGGACATAAAATAAAAAACATCCATTACCCTGCAGGGAGCCCCACACATATATAGAAGCATATAGAACAGTGTCGTCTGCTCATGTTTGTCTGGGGCTCTGTATGGGTGAAATTATAAAATTGTTAAAGAATACAAGAACAAATTATTAAAATTGTAAAAGATTGTTAGGCCAATGCATTCTCTTATATATGCGAGGCGACCTATGGTCGACTCGCATATATAAGAGAATGCATTGGCACAGGGTAAAAAAATCCCGACTTACGACTGGATTTGATATGGCGGGTCACATTATGAAGCTGGGGATATTAAAGCAACATGCAATCGTTATGTTGGCTAATTCTAACGATTCTAGATGATACTTATTGTAGTTCTTTCACATGTCAAAATTCAAGAGTGTGTTGCTGCTGTACCATGTATTACTTGAATCTCCATCACTTGCCGATAACATAAAATGAGACATCAAGAAATCTTACTGGAATTTCATAATCAGAGAAAAATTACAATTCTTCATTCAAATAGCAAACAAAATAAAATTCGAAACTTCTGTAAATTTACCTCTCACCTGTTTACATAAATGAACGAGCGAATTGCTCTCCCGTGTAATTATTATTTCATCTTGATCGTCTGAGATTGCGATCAATGATATATATTGTGTTTATGTTACTCATATTTTATATGTATTATTAACGCCGTGTCTTTGGTAGAATATTATAATGAAGTTGAATCATTAATATCGAAGTAAAGTAGCTGACTTCTTCGTGCCGAATTCTATACCATTTTTAATCAAAGAATGTCTTTAATTGTTTTACTTCACACTTCAGAATGGTCAAAAGTAAATTCAAAAACAAAACACACCATTACTTAACCATTTCATTAACAGATGTATTATCCCGTCAGTAATAAATATATACATTGGAATAGTCTATTATTTGTCTGAATGAAGTTCAGGAAATAGGGCAGATGATCAACAGGCACACATACAATACAAGTGCAGCATGATTTATATTCGTTGTTGGGAAATGTTCTTTATATTATGTTCAACTGGCCGTTTCGTTGAACTTATTATCTGAACATTACTAAGGCTGCAAGGGAACTACTCTTCATTGAGTATTTGGTAATGGGAGGATTTACGCGAGAAACCAGAAATAAAAGATTTGCTTGCTCTTAACCCTTTCAGTGCCAAGTCCGATTTTTGTATCAACCCATATTTCCTTGATCATTTTTCAAATTTATTGATTATAATAATGTGATACATTGATGGAAGGAGCTCTTAGAGCCCTTTCCATCAGTGTATCACATTATTATAATCAATAAATCAAGGAAATATGGGTTGATACAAAAATCGAACTTGGCACTGAAAGGATTAAATCATGTTTCCCCAACATGTTTAAAATATCTGGAATGATAATTACAAAGCATTGATTGATGCAGAATTTTATTATTACCTATTGCATAAAGAATTTGATGCTATAGAGGGACAACAATATTTGTCACACCACTGTTGTGATATATAGACAAAACTATGCTGTCTGTTATATAATGCAAGTCTTTTTGGTATTGAACGCCTCTCGGTGGAGTGGTTTGCTGTTTGCAAGTCTATTTGATATGTTACATTTTGGGATTGAACGCTTCCAAGTCGAGTTGGGCTGTAGGTTGTTGTTGTCACTAGGTATACGTCTTTTGCTAAACTATACTACTAATTCCATAGATCGGATGCAACACATTCACAAGAAGTACAGGTTTCACATTCATTCTCGCGGGATGTTACATGTTTTAGGAGACGTAACACAAGGACAGTATTTGAAGTCGAATCTGTTCCCATGACAACATAAGTATTGTATTCATCAGCTGTTGACATATTGTTCATGGAATATTTAATGTTTAAAGACATATTATGGACTTACTTCAGTGAATAAAACCGATATACAATAGGCTAAATTCGTTACTCTCATCGTTTTATTTTTGTGTGATAAAATTATCCAGGTTCCAGAAATTTTGATAAATGTACCAATGTTGGTGGTGGGGCTGATGTTGTGATAAAGTTACACAGGTTGTGTGGAATTGTGATCAAGTTACCCAGGTTGAGCATATCTCACAATATGTATGCAACTCGAATTAAAAGAGATTGAGTTCATTGGGCATACATTAAGAAATAGTGCAGCTGCATGAGATGGTCATTTTGATAAATATTTGGTTGCTATATGACATGTTATTAATATGGATAACTTTATCACCATTCTCCACAACATATGTAACTTTATCACAATTTCCGAAAACTGGGTACCTTTATTACAACAACAAAAACAGTGAGAATGACCAACGCAGCATAAGTTACATGTAGTGTCCAAACACTATCTCCTCTGGAAGAACATAGCAATCAAATAAGATTATCGAAAATTCCAACACATCGAATGTAGCATTTAATAGAACACAAGGTTTGAACTAGGCACACATTTAAGTTAATATGTACTGCTTTGTTCTGCTTTATATTGTGGACGAATTATTGCATGGACATACAGTAATGCTCTAATTAATCGACTCCTTAAACACAGCAGAATTATGGGTAACTTTTCGGAAATATGGCTTGTTGCCATTCATCGGAAAGCTCTCGGGGAGAGCTTTCTGAAATATGGCTTGTTACCATTCATCGGAAAGCTCTCGGGGAGAGCTTTCTGATGAATGGCAACAAGCCATATTTCCGACTAAATCCTGAAAAGTTACCCATAATTCTGCTGTGTTTAAGGAGTCGATTAATTAGAGCATTACTGTACACAGTACGGTAATGCTTCTGCCAACAATAGTCACTGTCTGTAATTAGTTCATAACAGTGACGCTGTTTTCTGCCTATTTTGATTTCAAATTTATGAAAATAACTTTAATTTGGCATGAATATGTGTTATTCCCTTCTGAACACATCAGTGGAGGTCTCAAATAACTTTAAACTAATAATACGCACGAAGTTTGCCGTTTTCTGAGAACGAAGTATCCAGCTGCAGCGCCAAGAAGTATGACAACGATGACGATCCCGAGGACAAGGCCGACAACAGTGCCGGAAGACATACCCCCTCCTCCTGCAAAGAGACATTAGTTCCCCGCATATAGTTCTCTCCTCATATAATTCCCGGTATATATATATCTCCAATGTTATTCATCCATCCGTATTGAATTTTTTAACGAATTAAGATCATGGCAAATGCAGCTTATTTTGGGGAGTGAATTGACCCGATGGTGTTCCAACCTTCTTTTGAATGACACTTGATTGGAAACTTTACCATTTTCAAAAATATCACTTTGAATTTGTATGCTCAACATCATCGCGTGTTGGCGAGCTTCTATATTCATTGCATTCTTTCGAAAGGAACCATATCGCATACGATGGGCCAATATAGGCAAACACCTTCGTAAAGCAGTTCGCTCGTTTAGAATAGGGTTTTCACCGAAGTTCAAAGTATGATTTTTTAAAATGGTAATGTTTTTCAATCACGTGATCAGAAGAAGGGTAGAACATCTTATATATATGTCTTTGGGTGGTGGGGGTCTATTGTGCCAGGGACCTGTGTTAACACTGACTATTGTCTGCATTTGCAATGTTATCAATTCGTTCAAAATATCAACATGATTGGATGAATAACGTATATACAGGGTATTATATGAGGGGAATTTACATTTTGTGGTGTTTATATAATGGCGGTTAAAGATGTATTATGGTTACAGGCCAATTTTATGAAATCTATTTCGTACCTATTAATACAATTCTAGTGTATAAAATAACACACGTTCGAACAAGAAGTGTCAACCTAAAGACACCATATTACCTTGTTTTATATTGATTTTCTATCCATTTATTGCACACCCAATAGCTTATTTGTGCGGAATACAGCAAAAATATAGATGAATTCAAAACGTTCAATAAAAGATTGTGTATTGTTCTAGAACAATACAAACCGATTAGGTAAACAACGTCATTGGCGACGTCAACTTTAACACTAAATTATGAAGTATAGCATTTGTTCAATTAACTGAAACAATGTCAACCTATTTAAATGGTAGTATATTATAATCCACAATTTTCAAAATGTGCAATAAACATAGAACAACACAGCGTTGTGAACATGTTAACGTTATTGCACTCGTTTGTTGTCCTGCGAGGTTATATATATCTGTATTTCTCGTTTTACCATCGCGTCACAACAAACTCGTGCAATAACGTTATCATGTTCACACACTTGTGTCGTTCTATCTATTTATTTCATATAGTTTCGATATTTTAGATGGCGGACAACAATAGTTATTGTGTTAGATTTGACAAAATGACTCATTGGTACAGTACCAACCAAAAGAAGTGGTATATTAAGCGCGCTATTTTCGCGCCCATTATCGCAATAATCTTGTAAGTGGAAGCGATTATAAGCGCGCCGCTTGTGATATTATTGCAATATTTTGCGCTCAATATCGCAATATTTCGCGCTTAATATTGCGACAACTTGCGCTCAAAAGTGTGGAAATTTAGGACGCTTAGTATCGCAATATTTTGCGTTCAATATCGCATCGCAATAATAAGCGCGACATATTTTTTGTATTGCACTATAATCGCGCCTTTTTCCAAATTAAGCGCATTTAATATCGCAATAATAAGGCGCGCCTCATATATCACTTCTTCTGACTAGTACTGTATATAGAGGATCTACAACTCGTCCCCGGTTTATAGCGGAAGTTACAAAAAGAAAGGCTCGGTCCAGACCTAATTTACTGGATGAGTTTTGTAAATTCCCCTATTGAGCGGAATAAGGGTAGGATCATGTACATGTAATAAATGTATTTATACGGCTAGCTTTGATGTCAGATTTCGGGTTCCCCTGTATTTGTTTTTGGAACTTTTCAGCGGAACAAAGCAAACAAATCTGGAATTGAGTTTTAAATATATCTCTACTGTTGTAGCTGAGGTCTGAAGCCATGACACATCTTTAATGTGGCACTTAGTTGCAGTTTCAACAAGGCGGGTTATAGCTTCCTCACAATACGATGTACCGGCATGCAATGGAAATGATTGCCGTAAATGGATTATTAACATTAATTGTGGGCAAATCTGTCCATGTCCTATATTTTGGGGGTGATATATATAAGGTTAAGAATTATTCGTGCGTGTGGATACCATGCGTATTCTTGCCATACCTTGGTTAGCAAATGACTGGTAAATAATGCTTGAAATTGGAATTATTTTGAATCCAAATTTAAAGGCACTTGGCGGTTTGAGTCTGAAACTGTAATTAGTTCCGGTGCAGTGTCCGCATCAAAACAGGTCGATAAATACTTGCTTGTATGCAGACATATATAAAAAAACACGCATTCAATCCATTGAATCTTGAAAATCAGACATCTTTTTTCTTCAACATGAAACAATAAAAAACGTTCCTTGTTAATCTATTCCTGATATCACATGTGGATAAAAAAAGCATTTGTATCACTCCTTTGCAAAAAATGAAAATGTCTGTCTTCCAATTTTTTTCAGTGTTTATATATAAAGGCTGAATATCCGTATTTCACGTTTTATCGACCTATGTGAACATTCACGCGACCACGATTCAATCGCAAGTGGAGAGTTTTTCGTCATGGGCAATTGGACTGCGCACGATCACGACAAGATCGTGAATAAAATGAATATCAAGCGCTGTTTGAATTCAGCTGCGAAAATCGTGGAGTATATCATTGGTTACCCACACTTGCGACGGAATCTCAGTCGTGTGTACGTTAGAATCGTAGATGGAAATATCGTAGGGTATTCAATCACGTGCTTAACCATGGCGTATACGAACAACCCACGATGTCTCCATCTGCGACGAAATCGCAATCGGTGAACAGACTATCAACGTTTTTGTAAAGCCCGATTTCTCCACTTTCGATTGAATTATGGTCGTCTGAACTGTCACTATATTGACCATACTACATGTATATTTACCAAATTGCATACACATAACTTTTGTCATGTCCATTTAAATTAAGAACTTAGTTTCAAGTTCAAGAGAAAATGCTCGACATGCCCTGGTCGATACATTATAGAATATTAAACAACAATGGTACATGATACGTACACTTGGATAATATATGTTATACGTGCAAACCTATTTGTGAGTTGTAGGTGGGAGCGCCGCCACTTAACTTGACAGTCATTCCAGTGATGCCGTAGAGTGATCCTCGGGCAGTCACATCTGTAACATTAAATGGCATAACAGCTGCGATTTAAGTGATCCAGAAGGACATTCGATGTTGTTGTTATCTTCTATATCTATATTTGCGAATGTCTGTCTGTCTGCCTGTGTTCTATATAAATTCACAGGGGCCATCTATATGGCACAAAAGAGGTTTAACAGGGGTAACTATGTACGAGAAAGATAATGGTGCGGGTTAGAATTTTCTAGAGTGACGCCGTTGTTGTCAGGGGAAGAAAAGGGGGAGGGCCGAAATATTTTTGTCGCCGATTGCCACCAAACTTATATATAATCATCCCCATGATATGAGGAATCTAATGGTGTGGTTTAAATATGTCAAAAGTGGCGCCGCCCTAGTACGGAAGGGTAGAGGGGCACCAAAATTTAGAAAATAATTTCAGCGCCGATTTCCACCAAATTGATACAATTTATCTAATTGTGTGATTTAAATATGGCAAATTGGTGTCGTCTTGATGAGAGATTGGGGGGGGGGGGGCACTAAATGATAAGAATTGGTTTAGCCGCCGATTGCCACCCCCAAACTTATACAAAATCATCCACATGGTATGAGGAGTCTAATGGTGTGGCTTAAAGCTGCCAAAAGTGGCATCATTCGAGTCAGGGGTGCACTGAAAGGGAGAGGGGCACTAAAAAATGTTTTTAGCGCCGATTTCCACCAAATTGATACCCATTCTTCTCAATGATATAGGAATCTAACTGTGTGATTTAAAGACGCCAAATTGGTGTCGTTTGGGTGAGAGATTGGGGGAAGGTAGGCACTAATTTGATAAGAATTGGTTTAGTCACCGATTGCCACCAATCTTATATAAAATCATCCGCATGGTATGAGGAGTCTAATGGTGTGGCTTAAAACTGTTAATAGCGGCGTAATTCGAGTCAGGGGTGCATTGAAAAAGGAGAGGTGCACCAAAATTGATACACACTATTTTAGCGCCAATTTCCACCAAATTGATACATTCTTATCCATGATATGAGAAATCAAATCATGTGATTTAAAGACGCCATATTGGTGCTGTACGTGTGAGAGATGGTGTGAGGGTGGGGTGGGCACTAAATTTGATAAAAAAAATTGCTTAATCGCCGATTTGCACCAAACTTAAATAAATAATCATCTCCATGATATCAGGAGTCTAATTGTGAGGTTTAAATATGTCAAAAGTGGTGCCATTTGAGTCAGGGGTAAGAGAGACACAAAAATTGATAAACAATAAGTTTAGCGCCGATTTCCACCAGACTGATATATATTCTTCTCCGTGATTCGAGGAATCTAATCGTGTGGTATAATTAGGCCAAATCGGTGCTGTTTTGTGGGAGATATGGGTCCCTAAATTTAATACGAATACCACATGCCTTTGCACGACGTTGAGGGTACTCTTTAGCGGTAAACGTGTTCCCGCACGACTCACTTTTATATGGACATGAGCCAGTTTGTATATTCACGTGTGTCTGGAACGCCGCATTCTTGTAAAATGATTTTGTTCTTAATGACAAAACCATGAGATTCAAAATAGTATTTCGGAGTCCCAGACAAATGTGCGGAGCTTCTGCCACCATTTATTAATCAATATCTTCCTCTACTTCTTGTTTTTGTTGAAATGTTACCCGGAAATAAAAAGACTTTTAAATCAGGAAAACACTTCGGACGTTTGCAAAATATCCGCAACAGTGGGCACTTCAACCGCGACAATAGGTACTTTCACAAGAAATTGCACCGATTTGTTGATACTCATAAAATTATCGACAACAATTATTTAAATCCATAATTTGGCGTTTTGTACGATTCTATCACACGACAAGGACTTGTTCCTGTCAAAAGTAATGTACATCTTTCCGAATACTTCGATCAGGATGACATGGACACATGAACACGGTTGTGATTATATCAATATTTAGTCAGAATTATTTCCTCAGACTGTAAAATGTTCCAAATAATCGTTTCAAATCATTAGAAAAGTCACGATTTAAATGGGTCAGAGAATTTATATCAACGAGTGATAATGCATCTATATAATATGTGGTTAACTGTTTTTCTGGGATATCGATTTGCAGTCATTTTAGCGATGTTAGCATACATATTTCTTCCTCCATCGCACGGGATATGCTTGACCGGATCCTCGATCGGCGGTACGATCACCGTGTTGGTGATACGCGGGTGACCGGGGTGATATCCGCCTAATTGATATATTATTATTCTCCATGATACGAGGAATGTAATAATGTGATTTAAAGACGCCAAATTGGTGCCGTTTGAGTGAGAGATGGGGTAATAACTATGATAAGAATTGATTTAGTTGCCGATTACCACCAAACTTATATATATAATAATCGCCATTATATCATGCATGCATGAGTCTAATGGACGTGGTTTAAATATGTCAAACTTGGCGCCGTTTAAGTCATGTATGCGGAAGGGAGTTGAACCAAAACTGATACAAATATATTTAGCACACTAATTTCCACCAAATTCATGTACGTTCTTCTCAAATGCTGCGATGAATTAAATCAAATTTGGTGTCGTTTGATTCATGGATGGCGATAAGAGATGCACTATATAGCATTGATAAGATTGTTCTATTCGCCGATATCCACCAGAGTTATATATAGTCATTTCCCAGGCCATCTCCATATCGTTCTAATGAGTTTTTGGCGTTCAATGTTCACAATCTCGACAAATGGTGATCGAATTAAGTCACTTGAACAATTATATCTTCTCAACTCTCATATTTACATGGGAATCAGGGAATTAAACAACTCAAAATCTCGCTCTGCGTCGGGCACATGTAGCTGAGATACATGCATAGCATAATTTCTTTTAAACTGAAAATAATTAACAAAATGTGTAGTATTGTTAAACAGCACGAATATATGTTTAAATATAGTCACCTGTTTGCAAGAAGATTTTAATATTCGCTCCTATTTCTTTGCTATGTGTCCCCTTCGGATCAGTTAGCACAATCTGAATCTTGTCTTGGAACGTCCGTGAAACTATAACCTGTATGGGGTCGTAGTCATTCTGCAGAACAAGAAATGCATTCAAACAAACACCGGCAGGGTTCGTGCTGGACCGAAATTTACTTTTGACAAATATGTTTCCAAATGAATATGTTTTTTGCCAAATTATGTTAGAAATTGCCATCTTATATTAGAAATTGCCATCTTATATTTCGACAATCGCTGTTTGAACGACTTATGATATTGATAGGAACTCAGTTAGGTATTAATTAATCTCGTCTTTCTTATATTGTGGTTTATCATACAATAACTGAACCATACAATTTGAGAAGTGAAACTTTGTTGCTTCACCAGGATGGCACATCAACAGAGCTTCCTGACATTTTTCAAAAATTATGTGCCAATTAATGCATTCCCATAGGGCGCCTCGCATATATAAGAGCATGCATTTGCCTGACAATATTTACATTCACATTGAGAGACTCGCTTGTATAAGAGTATGTACTGGCACAAGGTCTTTAAAGCTGCACCAGTGCAGCGCCCGTCATGAAAAGTTAAACTCGGAGGTTTAAACTGGAGATGAAGAATCGGGCCTAAGAAATTGTCAGTCAACCAAGCAAGCGAATTGTACTTACCTGTCCTGCAATGATTTTGTTTTGCAATGCTGCTTTCAAGTTATCAAGACTGAACCCGACCCCATATGTTAACGAAAACATCATCCCTGTAGCAAAAATATAATGTATGTTAGATCATTATCTACCGCGGCCTATAACCGCCACCCCCTCTTTAGTTATTAATCTGATATATCATATCAATTAATCTTATATATCATATTAAGTAATCTGATATATCAGATTACGTAATCAGATATATCAGATTAGTGAAGAATAGTAGTCTGGTATATCAGATCAGCAATGTATTAATCTGATATATCAGATAAATTAATCTCATATATCAGATTAAGTAATATGATTTATTATATACTTGCCCATGAATTATAAGGTTTTTAGCAGTGAGATATAAGTGATATCCCACTCTAGAGTGATATCCCACTAGTGAATGATATCAGCTTGAAATTTTTGATGTATTGACATTCATTGGGGACCATAGGCAAGTAACTAAAGTATATAATAAACATAATATCCACACTTTTTCAGTGGATATGGGATAAATTTCATTCGTGATGACAAAACATTTGAATTTCAATGTTTTGTCATCACTCATGAGATATAACCCATATCCACTGAAAAAGTGTGGATATCCTCTATATATCAAATTAGTAAAGTAGTAATATTATATATCAGATAAAGTAATCTGATATATCAGAATATTAATCAGATTAATAACTGAAGAGGAGGTGTGCATTTGTCCCCACCCGATATCGCTTCTAAATAGGAAATAAACGTACTCTGTTGGGTTGGATATTTGGGAATTTGAGCATGAATACAGTTTGTGAACGAACCGGTTTGACAGTGAGTTCACAAATTATTTTTATGCTCGAATTCTCGAATATCCAACTAAACAGGGCATGTTTATCTGCACTGTAATTCGATCCACCATAATTTAAATAAAAGGTCGCGGACCACATGTCCCCCGACTCGAGTGGTAAACTTCATGATTGGATTTGTTAGAAGGATACTATTTGCAACAATGTTATACAGTATATAGATGTTGCAAACCACCAACATGTTAGGAACAATATCCCAGAGTTTCAAATCTCTACGTTTAAAACTGTAGGAGGAGTTGATTACACCATGAAGGTACAACATCTCGGACGCACGGACGGACGCATAGACGGGCGCACGGACGGACGGATGAGGGTCATTTCTATAGTCCTCCGACGGAAACGTCGGGGACAAAACAAAATCACAAGACGAATTAAATAAACTAAATACCATGAATTGAAATATCTGTGATCAAATCTCTCGGTACGTTCCTTGTGGTTACTCGTAACAGCGCCAGAACAACTCGTTTTCAATGATACCGCTCCAGCGTCCGATGGTAGTGAATCGAAAACTAAAGTTAGCAGCTCTCGGCAAATCAGAATGATTGTTTCAGAGACAAATAGTCAACTTGAATTACAATGCTATGTGAATGGTGCATGCTTGTAAATGCAAATACTTGAAATAGACTATATGTACCACGAATTCAGTTACTTATAATTGCAGACTAATGACAGCTGTAAATACGGGGATGTGGCTATATGGTCACAACTGGAGCATAGGCACATGGGGGGGGGGGGGGGTAGCAGGTTTATATCTATATTTGCGAATGTCTGTATACCTATACATGTAACTGTCTATCTGTATGCCTGTGTTTCCGATATGGAAATTAACGTGGGAACCAACTATAGCGTTCCAAATGGGGTCTAATATTGGTATATGTTTACGAGCACGACAATGGTGAAGGTTAGTACATTCTAAAGTGACACTGTCGAGGTCAGGGATAGAGAAAGGGAAAGGGCAACAAAATCGATGACATTTTCTTTTACGCTGATTTCCACCAAACATATATAAACAGTGTCATACAGGCGTCATTGAGGACGAGGAACATTTCATAATACCTCGATATAATATCCAAAGGATATTACTAATCCAAAGGATATTCTATATGAAACAATGGAACAAATTACAACTAATTTCATGGAACTTGATGCTAACGCCAAACTACATATTCTTTTTTCTGTTGATGATCGACTTTGTAATAGGGCCCTCGGTAATTTTATTCAGACAGCTTCATATATAAGACGCGAGTAATCTAACAATAACGGGCCAATGCTGGACACGAACTTTATATTTCCCAATTTATGCTTGTATGTTACCCATTGATTTCCATATCATGTTATAAGTCTGTTTTCTTTATTTTCTATGTGTACATGTACATATATATTGCCATACCCGAATGTATTTGCTTGTGGTCGTGCAATAAAGATCTATCTATCTATCTATCTTTATATCTATATAATCATATCCATGATATGATGAGTGTATAATTGTGTGGTTTACAACAGTGGCAACATTCGAGGCAGAGATAGTGAGGGGGGAGGGCCAATAAAAATTGCAAAGAATACATTTGGCGTCGATTTCCACCAAATAAATATAAATTCTTCTCCTCATTGATATGGGGAATACAATCGTATGTTTTAAAGACGCCAAATTGGCTCCGCTTTGTATCAGGGTGGGAATAGAGGGAAGGACCACTACAATTTGATAAGAATGTTTTTAGTCCTCAATTTCAGTCAAACTTATATACATAGTCATGTACATGAAACGAGAAATCTAATGGTGTGGTTTAAAGAAATAAATGCACCCCTATCCGAGTCTGGAATGGGAGGAACACCAAAAGTGAAACAAATTTCGCAAATATGTCGCGGATTTTAATAAAATTGATATATTATGGTCTCATTCGTGACTGAAACTAACGTTTATTCTCCGCTCGCGAAAATAAACATTTCTCTCGGTCATTCAAGAGATAGTATTTGGTATCCGTTCAATATTCAATTTGAGATTATATGTTCCATTTGAAACGGGAATCATTCACTTACCACAAAGAGGACAACACTGCCCGACCGGATTTAAAGCATCCGAACACTGTGGAATGCTACATCTGTTGATGTCAATTAAACAGATTTCTGTCAGTATCTAAAAAGAGAAGAAGAGATATATGTACCGGTCTGATAATATGGTACCGGACATTTGCAGAAGCATGCACATTAGCAGAATGAGGTCCCCAGAGGGTGAATTTGGTGATGCTAGCCCGCTATGCGGGGTAGCATCACTAAATTCACCCTCTGGGGACCTCATTCTGCAAATGACAGACACACTATTTCAAGCCTTGTCGGCGATGTCACCAGAGGTGATGATACCTACCCCGCACAATGGGCTAGCATAACCATATTCACCCTCTGGGGAGCTTATTCTGCTTAGGCCTCGTGTAGTCTGGAAAATATATTTATTATCAAATTAACAAGTTTTTTTTATAGTCTCTTTAAAAACTTCTTCACAAAGATTCTTCTTCTGTTTTAATTTAGTTTCTCTATATTCCAAAACTTAAAGACGACACAATGGATAATCAAGGTGCCCAATGGGTACACATCACAATATTCACCATCTGGCTATGATGTCTCCAATAGAAGACGAGGCCATGCAGAATAAGGACCCCGTAGAATTAACTTGGTGACGCTAGCCCGATGTTATCTATGGCATTTTTAGTGATAGGTTTTATAATTGCAGATTATCTGTCCTGCATGGCGTGGGTTCTTAGAACTATGCTTATTAGAACTATGAACTGCTTTGAGTTATTACAAGCTTGCATGTTTCTTGCCAGATATGTGAAGGCTAATTTCGGGGAAAATTTAAATTCAGTTGCAAAATAATTTTAAATTTACATGTCTCTCATTGCACATGTAGTAAACGATTTAGCTGTTGCGAATTTTACACCGCATATATAGGTTGTAATTGTTTGATTTTGCAACCAATAATTATTGGGAATTTGTTGTTTTTAACCAATAGTAGCATATATTGTTTTTAGATATATAGTCAAAACTTGGGTTTGATATTTTCCAAAATTATGGGGGTATCAAGTTGGAAATTTCCAACAAGAACGTTTGAGGTACCACTTCATTAAATCCAACGTGTGTCCAATTCCCTTATATACGTTTCATATACAATAAACTGTGTTAATCCATTTCTTTACCAAATACTCAGTGACAGGTAGTTAACACATACATGTCCAGATAATAATTTCAACAAAATTAAGTTTGTTGAACTTCTGCACTTCCATTTATATTAGTATATAGACAGGGTTAAAGTAAAAGTAACGGCATCAATAGGAGACTCACTTTGCCATTGTCGTTTCCGCATTTGCAGCCAGCTTTTTCAGTGCACGACCTCCTGTTTATGTCGAACTTCGACGCTAGCCATGATGTTGGAACAGGGAACATTTTACTTCCGTCACCATTCAGGAAGCGTTGGAACGTGGATGACGTGAACGTCTGTAGCAGAGAATATATATCTTTATTCATCCGTGTAACGGATAGCAAAATTATAAATGATTGGATTGCTCATATAATCATTCCATGACTTGAGCTTCCTAAATTCTTGGGAAAATCATGTGCCAATGAATTCTCTTATATATGCGTGTCTCCCATATGGAGCATCGCATATGTATATTGTATAAGAGAATACATTGGCATAACAATATTTACCTTGATCTTGTAAGAAAGATCCCTATATGGGAGACTCGCATATATAAAATAACGCACTAGCACAGGATTGTTAATGCAGCACCAGCTCCCATCATGAAAGGGATAATGTACATCGTTGTAGAATTTGAACGACAAAAGGAAAATAAAGTGTCAAACAAAAATAAGTGTTACATTATATATCATACATAGAGCATCTACAACAAGTCCCCAGTTAAAAGCGGAATTTTTGTAATTGTAATTCCGCTAAAACATACTTAAATCAACAAATGGGACATGAAACTAACATCGGCTTCTATAAGGCATGCGATGACGTTTCACGTAACTATGCTTTGTTTGCCCGCGTAAAGAAATAGTCCCAGATAAATAGAGACTCTTTGACGTATTTAATGGCGTATATTTAATTAAATAACTTTTCAAACTTTTCCTCCATTAGAGTTTGTTGGAAAAATGTTGGAAGCCATTGTATTTTGAAACGTAGTGTACGTAATATAAACATACGACCAACCGGAAGTCAAAGGTCACCGGGTACTATTTCCTGTTATGCAACGATCGTTTCGTATCACAATTCATAGAATGGGTTTATTGAATGGAATAAGTGTAGGATCATGTAATAATTATATGTAAATAAATATATGTATAAACAAATATATACACATGCATATGCATACACACACATTTCATACATATGCGATGGCGGTTATGGGTATGCCGAAATATAGATTGTAGAATCATTCAGGGTATTCCGCACTCTATATGGTGGCCAAGTTCTCAATTTATATGTGTACCTCTCGTGTCACAATGAGGGCCCCCCCCCCTTTCGTACGCCGGATTCGACCCATTTTGGACCCGTACGCCGGATTCAAGACACAAATTAAGCTGGATTCCGGATTCATGTATTTAAATAAACGGATTCCATTTCGGGTGAAATATTGCGATTTGGTTCCTCATTTGGTCATAATAGAACATAATATCATGAATTTTAAATGGGATCCAATCTGATGCACACTCTTAATCTTATAGGACTTAGTCCGTATATATTCGTTTGTATACGGTGCTCTTTATCTTTCCGGTCATTATTTGCGGCAACATATCTCAAAAATTGCCCCAAAGACATAGCAAAACAATTTGAATGATGGACTGCCAATTATATTTCCGTGAAAATGCGCTGTGGGCATAAACTTAACCCACAATTCAAAAATATGTTTGTTATATTGGGCTACCATCAACATATAAACAACGGTACCTCCGATGGCTAGTTAAAACAATATAACCTTGCCAGGATAGTGTGTAGATTTCAACCATGCTATATGTAAAACTGTTTACTCTCCGACACTTAGCTATATCATCAAACACATTAATTCAAATGGCGTTTGTTTGGCGGTTTACATGCATGATTGTTAATATTATTATCTGGGACCCAAGCGGCCATATACACGCATGCAAATACATGGATGTGTATTGTTTGACTACCAGTGGATATATACATATTATCGGGAGCTCCAACTCCCGTGCTACATGCATATATTTATATATCAAAATCAATATGTAATCATAGATTAATCCCCAATTTTCTAGTGGAGCGTGCGCATTATGTTATTGATCTGTCCGACCGTCTGTCCATCCATCATTCGGTATTGGTTTATGTGTGGTGCCTTAAGATACGTATCAACTTTCTAAACTTAATTTAGTATTTGGGTTTTCTAACACAGAGTGCAGGCCGGGACCACGTGTTCGGTGACAGCCGCCCAATTTCCGCTATAGAATAGGCCCCCCTTTTTTGTTGGGATTTCCTTCCATGTGCGTCCCCATGTGAGGGCATTGGTAAGTCCAAACTGGTTTTACTGGGATTACTGATCCGGTGCAGGTTGGGTTCGAGTTTGGAGTCCACCCGAGGGTTTTACATGTGTTATCACATCGGGGTATTAATTCTGGGTCAATATATCACGCCCATATAAAGAGCGTTTAATTTATTGGTGTTTACACGGGAATGTGATAAAGATCGGTTAATCCAAGGAAGTCTAGACGCATATTCTATACCTTTGTTACTCTTATCCTAACATTTTGTAAACTGCCGCAAGGTACACTGCTCTGGACCTCATTGGTGAAGTTTCCACTACCGGGGTTCAAGACGGGGGTGCCTTTATATGTGGGACCGGGATGCGAGCATCCACCTGCTCATATATTATGGGTATCACAAAACTAATCTATAATATCATGTAAACTGAACGTGAAATCGGTATTTGTTTTTTAAACTGGATTCCGGATTCCAGGGTCAATTTGAAGCTGGATTCCGGATTCCAGCGTCATTTTAAAACTGGATTCCGGACTCAAGGGGGGGGGGGGAGGGGCCCTCCATAATCATGTTTAAGAAAGCGAATAAATATAAATGAACAAAAACAAAATCAAACACAGAAACAGAATGATATGCCCATATATGGCGCGTTAACCCTTTCTATAAAAACAATTCTCCCATTCAGTAATAAACGTATACCTTGGAATGATCTATTCTTCATCTGAAAGATAAGCAGACGACAGATAATAGAAAGTGCAGAAGGATTCCCATGTATTGAAGGGAAGTGTTCAGACAATAAGTTCAACTAATATATGGTACGTTGTTCAACTTATTACCTGAACATTTCCTGTGGGAAGACTACTCGTCAATGATGCTTTATTATAGAAAGGGTTGGTAATCACACACCAATGAAGGACTTCGGCAACGCTAATTATAGGTGTCATACAACATGGAAGTTCGTACTTTGAATCCCCGGCATTCGATATACCTGTGATCCTATTTTTAGAGTTCTGATGCCGATGTTCACCACTTGCTTGGCGATTATTCCAACGAAGAAGGTGCTCTGTGGAGGGAATATTACGTCATCAAACGCACATGGTATCTTTTCGGAGTCAAGTAACGGTGGATATTGACACTCGCCATTCTCGGTGTCCGTCTTGCACCAGTTTAGACGGTCAAACCATGATCTTGGATGGGTAACGTTGAACTCGATATCTGAAATAAAAAACAGTCAAGATGATTGATTATCTCACTGAACCTTTTCTATACAAAATTCTCACGAAATAATAAACTAGGTGAATAACAGTCATGAATGAGAAAAATTAATGTGGTGTACGGCGGTCGCAAAACATGAACACAGCGATAATTTACTGCGGGTCAAAAATATTACAACATGCAGTAACGCAGTAAGATTATCGAGGACACCACATGTCAATTAACTGCTCGCAATCGCGGTGATTGCACTTAACCGTGGGTGAATGCAATTTTGTTGGAATTATTGTCTGAACATTTTCCCACCAATGAATATGAATTCTTCTGTAATTGTGATAGCTGTCGTCTGCTTATATTTCCTTAACGTCCCTCCAAATTAAAAATAAACCATCACAATATACTCTTTTGTTCTACTTAGTAAAGAAAGCTACTCGCAATCATCTGTGTTTAACTGAGACCAAATTAAAAGTAAGTAAGAAATTTGTCGCTATCGTCTCATACCAGTCATTAAACTAACTAGATAAAGTGCCAGGTGATCTTTGACTCCTGGTATGTCGTCTGTTTACATTCGAATAGGTCTACGGCAACGTCTGAAAATACTATGGCTTCCAATATTTTTCCAATAAGCTCTAATGATAGTAATGAATGACAAGTTTGAAAAGTTATTTCATTACATATACGCCATTATATACGTTAAAGCGTCTTTATTTATCTGGGACTATTTCTTTACGCGGACAAACAATGCACATTTACGTGAAAGGTCATCGCACGCCTCATAGAAGCCGGTGCTAGTTCCACGTCCCAGTTGTTGTTTTAAGTATGTTTTATCGAGATATAAACTGGGGACTTGTTGTAGATCCTCAAAACATAGGTAGTCTATGGATCTCTTAAAAAACCTTAAAATCATAGAATATGTCGCTTCAGAAAATACAGACCCATCGTTTCTACGCCTTGGACTATTAAAGATGCACAATCCGAATTAACGCTCCTACATTGTAATTATTCTATTTCTTTGGCTTCGGGGGTAAACAAACTTTGATTCGAGTCGAGGAACCCACCCATTAAAGCTCAAAGTTATGAGATATCGATTTTTGAAATCTGTTATTTTTCACCACCTGGAATATTAGCGGCCTGGCAAATATTTGACGAATGCTGACCGACATACCCTGTATACCAAATTGCGTTGAACAAAAATGTTGATATATAACACGTTTTTAGCAACTTTACACCATAGTTGACAGTGGTTAGCATTAATGTTTTGGCAATTAATCGATTCTGATAACTGAAGTGACATTTCAAGGAAATGTTGTTGTTGTGATTGCTGTTGTTGATATCATTCTGATGATATGGGGACCATAGCATCTGATTCTGTACCTTTAAAGTACGTTCTGTGTTAATAATTTCCTGCTGTGGTAAAATATAGAGAGTTCGTATTTCAACTTTTGTGCGGAAAGTTGAAAACAGCTGATAAATTCCAATGGCTTCAATAAGTATTTGAATAGTATATCGAGTTTGTATCTTAGTATTGATTATATTTATATACTCGATATCAGGGTTGCACGCCGTAGCTCGGATAAAAAATGTAACCATAATTTTATGTGTGCTATATATCGAATGTTATGTGTGTCATATATCATATTTATCATATGACTCAATCATTATTTACTTTGGAAAGTATGTCATAAATCAATATCATATGAACTACTAGTTCATATCACCTTCCGATAATTTGATTGGTTTGTTGACAAAAAGTGTGTTCTGATTGGCTGAATGGTAGCCGGGGCCGAGCCGTATCACTAACTAAATTCAGGTCAAATTCGTGCGCGTCAATCAACGCGATGCCGAAATTCTCGCAATTATAATCTTGAAATATATAGTTTTGGACATTGTTATACGATAAATAGAATATGTAATTCGCATTTATCTAATAAACATACGATATAATGTCACAAACTGAGAACAGAATAGCGCACTATATATTCGCGTGCATATTATTTCTGCTAGTTCACCAGGTGTAATTGGGCTTCCGGTGCAATGAAGTGACGTCACATTAACCTTTTGCTGCCGATATCATATAGCTATTTAGTGATTTGTGTGCGTTTTGGACATCATAATCAATTTATAGGTGTCATATGATAAATAGAATATGTAATTCGTGTTTCTCTCATATGATATTTATGAAACGAGTCTAAGAATTTTCAGTTTTCTCGAGCCTCCGGCGAGAGAAAACTGAAAATTCGTGACGAGTTCATGTCATATGAGAGAAACACTCATTTCATATCCTCTATGTACGGCAGCATAGAACCGCCACACCATTGTATATTTCAACAGATTACTAATCTGTTTAAACAGATTACTAATCTGTTTAAACAGATTACTAATCTGTTTTTACAGATTACTAATACCCCCTGGAAACACCCCGACCCCCACCCATCACCTCCGGTGGGGGTACCACCCCGAGGGGGTGTAAATGGGGTATGGACCATTTTCGAGACGGTAAGGATTTCGAACGAGTTGACGGCATGGGTGGGTGGCCCGCCCCAAATACCCACCAGAAACACTCCGACTCCCCCCACCTATCACCCGTGGGGGTGAAAATGTGGTATGGACCATTTTCGGAAACGTTAAGAATTTCGGTCAATTTGATGGCAGGAGTGTGTGCCCCGTCCTAAATACTCACTAGAAACGCATCAAACCTCACACCCGGGGGTACCATCCCAAGGGAGTGAAAATCTTGTTTGGATCTTTTTATTCCTTGTTTATTTGGTATTAGGGTGATGGGGGGGGGGGTCTAGGTGGTATTTGGTGCGGGTCACCCACCCATGCTGTCAAATTGACCGAAAAAGACATGTTTTTTTTCGAACAAGGAATAAAAAGATCCAAACCAGATTTTCACTCCCTCCCTTGGGATGGTACCCCCGGGTGTGAGGTTTGAGGCGTTTCTGGTGAGTATTTAGGGCGGGACACACACTACTGGCATCAAATTGACCGAAATTCTTACCGTTTCCGAAAATGGTCCATACCACATTTTCACCCCCGGTCGGAGTGTTTCTGGGAGTATTTGGGGCGGGCCACCCACACATGCCGTCAAATCGGTCGAAATCATTTCCGTTCTCGAAAATTGTCCATACCCCATTTTCACCCCCTCGGGTGGTACCCCCCCCCCGGGGGTGATGGGTGGAGGGTCGGGATGTTTCTAGGGGATATTTGGGGCGGGCCACCCACCCATGCCGTCAACTCGTTCGAAATCCTTACCGTTCTCGAAAATGGTCCATACCCCATTTACACCCCGTCGGGGTGGTACCCCCACCGGAGGAGATGGGTGGGAGTCGGGTGTTTCTAGGGGGTATTTAATTATTCTGTTTAAAGAGATTACTAATCTGTTGAAATATACAATGGTGTGGCGGTTCTACGCTGCCGTACATGTGCACTCTGTAATCACTTGAATGCGGTTCGGTGTAACGTCACGTTCTTGGTAGTTACGTGTACATGCCCTGGTAGTTATATTAAATGTCCCGTTCTCTGCAGTTATATGTCCCGTTCTCTGCAGTTAAATGTCCCGTTCTCGGTAGTTATATTTCCCGTTCTCGGTAGTTATATGTCCCGTTCTCGGTGTACATTTTTCAACGATGCCGAATTTCAACACAAAATGGAGACTTTTTCAAAGTCTCCACGTCATCAATATAATTATGCCAGATATTCAATCAAATCGTCATTGATGGAAATGGAGCGTAAATGCCGTGTCGTTATGAGAAAAGAGTCGAACAAAAGTTTACCTCTACGAAATTTCTACGAAGTTTGATGCTGAATTATGCAAACATGGAACGCCACCCAACAATAAAAGAAGCGAAAACTCTTGTGGTGACGACAATAAAAGAAATTAATTGAGATTTTTCTCAAAATCACTATTACGATTACGGATAGGATAGATTGCCCCAGTAAGATGGACATCATCACAATTTAACTACGATGGCTATTTTGAGAGGGCATATGCCCCACTATATTCAGTTACACATATATTTGATAGAAAAATTAATCTGTGTCTCGTTCAGATCCCATGTTCTTATCCGTGGGTTATATACAAAACACGGGTAAATGTTAGAGCGGTCCCCAAGCAGACCAGTGGCATATCCTTGACACATCTGAATGGGGTATATTTCGTATCACATAAGAACCCTCGCGCGTAAAGATCGATTTTGGCCGTATACTGGCAGGATATTGTCCATATCCGTAATCGTATTCGTAATTTTGTGAAAGGTCTCTAATGACACTTCCCGTCTTGTCTCCAGTGATGGCCGAGGGCAGGAGAGAAAGAGAGAGAGAGTGAGAGAGAGAAAGAAAGATAGGAGAGAGGGAGAGAGAGAGAGAGAGAGAGAGATAGAGAGAGAGAGAGAGAGAGAGAGAGAGAGAGGAGAGAGAGAGAGAGAGAGAGAGAGAGAGAGAGAGAGAGAGAGAGAGAGAGAGGAAGTAGGGGAGGGGAGGGGATAATGCATATTAACCCTTCCACGACTGGAGCTTTAATGCAGTTTTGTGAAAACCCTGTGCCCAATGGATTTTCTTATATATGCGACTCTATCACTTAAAGGCACGTGAGGCCTTAGTTGTCGAAAATATTCATATTTGTTCAAATCACCGTGAACAGAAAAACATTTAAACGCATACAGTTTCGTTCATATATACCATGACCATCGCGTAAACAGCATGTATTCATGAAGATTTTACTATATTTCACATAAGCAAGAGCCTGATTGTGTTACAGAAGACAGCACAATGCTGCTGGCTAATCACACACAAATGGCATAAACGTTCTTTATTCGTTCCATATCAGGAATTCACCCACAAAGAACGCTCTTTATGTTTACCAATGATAATATAAAACAAACACCAGAAAAGTAACTTTTTATGCCTTTGTTTACATAACAATGGTCAATATATTTCTTATTTGTATACGGACAAAGTCTATCTACATTTTGTTGTTCTTTCTGTTTGTGGCGATTTTGACGGGTGGAAATATTTTCACAGGATACCCACCGCCAAGGCCAACCATACCTTTAAGGAGCCTCATATATATATAGAATACACCCATAGTAGCCGAGAATAACAAATTTTCACCACGAGTGGTATTGTGGTTTTAACCACGAGCCTTTGGCGAGTGGTTAAAACCACATTCCACGAGTGGTGAAAATTTTGTATTCTCGGCTACTATGGGTGTATTTGTTTATACCATAATTATTTATTCTTCGGTCCGCTTCGTAAATGTATTGCTACTATGTTGGTGACTGTTAACAAGTATGTGCACCGAGTGGCCCAAATATGTTAAGCTATCATGAAGGTGGGTCACGCGTAGTAATACATATTTCTAGGAATTCGGTGATTCGCCACTTTCTTGGGCATCAGTCAGCTGATGTGAACACCCATTCAGATTTCCCACATTGCAGATACCATTAACAATCTATACGTTGTTGTCAAAATGTAGAGCCGTCGTTCGCTTCACACACGGAAAGGCAGACGAAACACGTGCGTTTGTTTGTTTACATTTCCAACAGCTATCGCCGACCTGTATTAAACGTGTACTTTGTCGGTGCATGCACCTATCATAAAACATCATTAAACTAACTTTAAAGTGTCATTTTTTGACAAGTAAACCCAGTAAATGGAATTGGATAGTATATATCTCTGTGTTTAGACCACTTATCGCATTTCAGTGTGGTTTTGAGTCGGAAAAAATTGGGCGTGACGAAAATTGGGCTAAATTTCGACAGCGAGGTCACCAGAGGTCAAATGACGGGTCGTTCTACTATGGGTATAAACGTTTAAACACATAAAGTGCCGTTGAAACATTTACACAACAGTAGAAATTTATACCAATAGTAGGAATCGTTATACCCACAGTAGGGTTGTAAAGATGAAATTTACAAAAACAGGTGTTATACACACAGTAGCATAGCCAATTATGGTATAAATTACAAAACACATTGGTCTGACAACATTTACATTGACCTTGTAGCCTATGAGAGACTCGCATATATAAAAGAAAGCATTGACACGGTATCTTTTAATGCGGCACTGGCGGCTCCAGTCATGGCAGGCTTAGATATACGTCACAAATGTAATCTAGTGAAATGTAACGGGTTGTTTTACCAGCTGTATGCACGTGACCTAATAAACGACACGAAACTGTAATACTATACACTGTTGACAGAGAATATCACAAGATAATCAGCGTTAAATTATATATAGAAATAAGATATACCTGTATCCGACTGGAGGCAGTCGGCGCCGTGGTCTGGTTGGTCCGTGAACGCGAGAGCAATGTTATCTCCGAGAATTATCTCCCCTGTGATGGAAGGATCTGCAACAGAAAGTACGTAAACCGACCAAGGATCGGAACTTCGTGAGTTATGTTTAGGTTATCGTTACATGAACGTTTTGTCCTAAAATCCTGATATTCCAAAAATGGATTTTCTCAAAAGCTGTATAGAAGACATTACATTTGGCACATGTGATAAATGTTGAAGGCCCACTTAATTTTCAATGCCCAGATCACATTTATACACAGCATATTCCAAGGAGCCAATCACACACACATATATATATATATTCCACCTGAATATGGACAGCTTTGGCATAGGGGTGTCCACCAAGTGGTAGAAATTCTCAGATTCACCCCAAGACTTCCCCCGTTATTTACCTCAGAATGCATCATAATTCACAACTAAGATATATAGTTATTCCCTTCCATTAAGAATTATTAACTGGCAGTATAAACTATATCGACTGGATAAGTTGATAATGCAATGTTTTGCAGATTCCTCTTTCAACAATAAGGCATATGTTGTATATAATGTGATCTGGTTATATTCGAATACTAAGCGGGCCTTTAACGTTAAGAACCATTTTAATCAGGTAACAATAACCTAGCATCGATGATTGAATAAAAGTTATTTCGATGACAAGGCCGAAATTGCGATTATTGTGACTTTTGTGAAAGGAAACAAATTGCATATGTAACAATTGTCTTTGATCAAGATATGTACACAACATATGGCTATTTTATGGTTATTTCTCCCATAACTATACGATATTATGCTTGCAAACATGTCACTATAATGCTTGTGATGTTGTTGCTACGAATGAATGGTCTTGGGACGTGATTCTGAGCTGTCTACATGATTATTTAAGATTTGTGAAGAACAATGTTAATTATCATAGGTTTATCATATTGTAATAATTTCCGTGGCCAATTCTCATAAAGCCTCTAGTTTAGAAGTTGGCTGCACCCCCCCCCCCCCCTCCAACAAAGATTTTTATATATAAATTAAAGGTCATTATATGACGCATCCTATTTTGCTTGTTGCCCGCTTTAGAATGTATCCCAAAGTAGATTTTTCAGGGAAGACAACTCCTACCCCTAAAATAAAATAAAAATTTCTTCGAGTACAAGTGTCAGCGTATAGAAAAATGACTGCGGTTATAAAGTGAACAAGACATCGCTTATATTCAATTATTCATTATAGATCACCATAAAACAACATGTGATACAACACTGGAACATTGTATTTTGAAATTGCGAAAAATTGCTTGAATTTTGAAAAATAGTGTCGCATATAATTGGCTACAACTTGTGAAACACATGGGCTATTGACCGGCAACATATAAAGACAAAATTCTGGTAGACAACTAGACAAACAAAATTCTGTAACATTCAATGGCATTAAGTTTCGTTACACGTCAACAGTGAAAATGTTGTCTTTAGTATGCATATATCTGCATACTTGAATGCATATATGCGGATCGGTACAACTGTAAGGACAAGGGTAAAATGCTGCAATAGCACAACCAGACGGCCAGTTGACAGTTGCCGATTCATGCAAATAAAGGGTTACATTTGGGATTTCACTAGATGCTTTTGGTGACGGGTTTTGACAAGATCCATTAACTTAACCCTTTCAGTGCCAAGTCCGATTTTTGTATCAACCCATATACCCTGTGCCAATGCATTCTCTTATATATGCGAGTCGACCTTAGGTCGCCTCGCATATATAAGAGAATGCATTGGCCTAACAAATTTTCATTATTTGTTATTATTTTATACAATTTTTTACAATTTTAATAATTTTTTCTTATATTCTACTCTCTTTCAGTGCCAGACTTATTTTGTAGGTGTAGTGCCAGGGAATCTTACGTTTTTCATGAGCATCAAAATTATTACTATGAATACTTGGTGATAGTTTTGTGTTATAACATGCCCCTAAGGTTTTAACCAGTTTGTTTTTAAATACGCTATAGCATGCTTAAGCATACCCAAAAAAAATTCAACCCCCCAAAAAAAAAACCTAAACAAAAAAATCGGCCCCTGACACTGAAAGGGTTAAGCACGCGAAAACAATGGAACCCCAAAGTATAACAATCCATTTTCGCAAAATTTGAATCAGTAGCTTTCAACATCCGGTTAATGCTATTGTAAGATTATGACAGGACAAGAGTGAATCTTATATATTTATAAGAATAATTAGGTTGATAAAAATTGTTATTCATACACTCGACTACACTCACGAAGAAACAAGGGCGAGTCGCCCACGAAAGCCAGGCAATTAAACCCCAAAATGCCGCCATCGCCGCAACACACATGTAAGGAGTTATTAGAAATACGAGGACATTGAGGGGGTCCGGGCTGTGAGTTTGTTTATTGGGGGCACAATTTTGTAATTCTGACTGAATCTGGCAAGTTTAGGGGTTAATATCGGCACTTCTGTTTGACCGTGACCATCGTATGTACGTATGTGGGTTTCAATGACACCCGTGTACAGATAGCGACACTAAAATCACCACTAGACGCCACAGGGCCGGTCCGGGATGTCAACGTCGTTATCGGTAAACATATTCGGCGATGGCGGCATTTTTGGGGTTAATTGCCAGGCTTTCGTGGGCGACTCGTCCTTGTTTCTTCGTGGGTGTAGTCGAGCGAGCGTAGTTCCGCAACATATATGTAAGAAGTTATTAGAAGTACGAGGACATTAAGGGGGTCCGGGCTTTGTTTATTGGGGGCGCAATTTTGTAATTCTGACTGAATTTGGCAAGTTTAGGGGTTAATAACGGCACTTATGTTTGACCTTGACCACTCTCCGTGCGTATTTTGGGTTTCATTAACACCCTCGCACAGATATGGACACTAAAATCACCCCTAGACGCAGCAGGGGCGGTCCGGGCTGTTAGCTTCATTCGCGGCGAACATATTCGCCGATGCCGGCATTTTGAGGGTTAATAGCGACCCTGAGTGGGTTTCTATGACACCCCTGCACTTATATTGCCCTTTAAATCACTCATATAGTCCATATGGGCGGTCCGGGCTGGTCCGGACTGGTTCGGGCTGGTCCGGGCGGTGTTTAGTCACACCGACCATATCAAAAGAACATGCAAGTCCAGCCATTGCGTTTCATAGCAGCTATTAGAGTTCTTGCAAATCTTGTTCAGTATCTTGTTTTTTTTAGACTGTATAGTATGGGCCGGCGGCTGGGGCATGTCTAGGAAATTACAAAAAAATGTATTATATACCAGTTAAATCCTGTTTAAACAGGCATAGACACTGATTTCTGTTGTTTTATATCTATTATTATATTAGCTAGTTATTTATTGCTAACCATATAGATTTAGAAGTCTAAATGTCTGTAAATTGAGCAGATAATCGTCTTTGAAACACTGATCATGGCGATTCAATTTGCAATTCTTAGCAATACTTTGTTTGGAATTAAACAGGAAGTATGAATAATCACGGTTAATAAAAAGATATAGTTGGGGATAGGAGGCGGGCGCTTAAATGGACATAATTTGGAGATGGATAGTGGTGGGTGTAAAAAAAAATATGGATACAAATTACACGGAAGGGTGTGTGGGTCGCAAAATTCCGAGAAAAAAAATCAACCTTGCGTATGCATTTTTAATCCACCGCCCCCTCCTGGATACATTGGGATTTCACTGTTATAGACCCGAAAAATATACTGTAAAAGTACATTTATTCATGGTGGTCCAATTTTCGTGGTTTTCGTGGTTGTTGATAACAACGAAATTAAAAAACCCTACCCAAAATAATTGTTATCTTCGAAACTATCACGGTCGCCATTTTGATGTCATGTCACGCGGGAGGTACATGTAACTCTATTGACCTGATGCACACTCAAAGCCAAGGGAGTTATGTTATGAGAAGAAAGTGTCTTTCACCCACAGGTCCCCTGGTGCGATACCACCACTACGATTAGTATATTGTATATATACTCGTACAGTGGTGGTATCGCATCAGGCGATATGTGCTTTCACCTAGGTTATGTAGGTTTATGTAATACAATCCCGTTGTTGAAACCTCAATAGTCGTCAACAAAAGCTTTGACTTGGACTAATTATACGCCAACCATGCGGATGCGCAATTTCCGACGGATCGCCGAGGTGTCTGCACTTTTATTCGTTGGAATTGATTGTTATTATTGGCGGCTTGGATGCGACAGTTAGTAACCGGCTGACCCACGAATTAACGAATCCACGAAAAAGTAAAAAATGCTGGCTGAACCACGAAATTTGATACCAACTAATTTAAAGTCGTTCACAGTATTTGTTTGCTGAAAAAAACGCTCTTTTTCACAAAAATTCTTCAAACACGATCATTTAAACGAAGATCGCAATATTGCTAAACTAATTATTCATATCTCGATTGTGTTCGTGAAGATATTTCTAAGAGCGATTATATTAATTGCTCGATTACTACTTACCAGTTCTCCCAACGATCCATTTAACTGAATGTAAACAGAGGGGCTGTCGTCTGGAATGATAACTCGTTCGTTTCCACAGGGTACTCTCCCTTTATTCCAATTAAAGGGGTTCTCCATGTTGGCGTTTTTCGTCCATCGCTTTAACCCGAATATTGGTAGAGTCAATATACCTGTTTCATAGAAACGATATCCATGTTGGTGGATTATCTTAAATCATATTCTCTCTCATCTCTCTCTCTCCTCTCTCTCTCTCTCTCTCTCTCTCTCTCTCTCTCTCTCTCTCTCTCTCTCTCTCTCTCTCTCTCTCTCTCTCTCTCTCTCTCTCTCTCTCTCTCTCCTCTCTCTCTCTCTCTCTCTACCTCTCTCTCTCTCTCTCTCTCTCTCCTCTCTCTCTCTCTCTCTCTCTCTCTCTCTCTACCTCTCTCTCTATTCTATATATATATATATATATATAACGTACTTTGACGAAATAACGGAGATTTCAACGAAGACTTTACAACACCACAATTGATCATCTTTCTTCAAATATCAGTTAAAGTTAAATGCACTTCTTCAAACAGCTCCGTTATTTCGTCAATAATCTTATACTCGCGTGATACGCGCTATTGCGATTTAATATCAATCGCTATCTAATGTGAACCGCGATTGTGTATCTTTCGCTATCCAATCGCGCGCGTATTGGCTGGTTTCACACAGTTAGACATTCAAAAGACTTGATGCCACTATGTCTTATCTATATTCACAGTATAAAACAAGACATCTTTTCTGAACAATAACATACTGTGAAATTCACAGGGAGATAATTCGTGAGTCAGAAATAGGTCACATGTTTTTGATGAGAAATATATTCTAAGGACTAAATTAAACTGAACTTTGTCGAATCTTTACGAAATAAAAAAAACTGAATGCTAATATTGCTATCTAGTATAATCACTGGTTTATTGTCCAGGTAGATTTAGTGACGGGAGACGCGCTGGTGCAGCATTAAATATCATATGCCAGTGAATTCTCTTATATATGCGAGTCTCACATAGGGATCCTCACATATATAAGAGAATTCACTGGCATACAATGTAAAGGTAAATATTGTTAGGCCAATGTATTCTCTTACATAAGAGGCTCCCTATGGGAGATTCGCATATATAAATGTATGCATTGCCACAGGATTTTTGCAAAATTTCAGGAAGCTTCCGTCATAGAAGGGTTAATTAACCACAAATTGCACAAGTGGTACCAATTCAGAGAAAATAAAAGGTCGCAGACCCCACGTCCTCCGATTCGAGGTGGCTTTTAAAAAGTAAAATCAAGTCAAATTCTGGCAGCATTTTACACCAAATAGACGATGACCTGCGTGTTCTCAAAGGTGAGCCCGACACTAAGTGTCAGGAGATTCTTTTGAAGATTGCCAATTTATAAATAATATTATTTCTAAGTGGAATAAAATGGGACTTGTCCTTCGTCTTCTCAAATGTGAACCACAAACCAAATACCAAGAATTTTGTTTTAATATTGCTCAAATCAGTTACCACCAGGACACCAGAAAACAGCGATTGCCAAGTCGAAAATGGGACATAACTCCGTAAAAACTCATCGGACCGTGACCAAATTCGAACTCGGTCTGCGTCTTCTCAATTGTGAACCAGGTACCAAATATCCAGAAATTGTGTTGAATATTGCTCAAGTTATCATCCGGACAAGGATGCGGACGTATACAAGTCAAACCCGTGTACTGCCATTTATCTGCGAAGTACAGGTGCAGAATCGCCGGGTGTTAGTATCTTTTTATTTCTGTCAATTGGTAGCACGAGTTTAATATAAACTATTTCAACTACATGTATATTGAATACTAGGAGCATGCATCTGCATGTGGGACTATGGGACCACGTACTTTTAGCAAATTTTGTCTTGTTTTCGTAATGTTTGATTGAGACAAATAAAACAATTTAATTGAACTTGTGGGAGTACAATAAGCAAGAACGCGTAGAAACATAATATGATTCACTTTGAGACCTAAATGTACAACAATTAATGTTCACATAATCACGCAGGTGAGAGGAACCGCTATAAGTTCAGTATATTGTGCGCTGTTCCCTTTGTCTCCTCTCGTCCTCTATATGTCAAGTTCGATTTGTTTATAGTTTTCTTGAGGTATAGTGAACTATCTGTAAAGATGTGCTCTCTGGCTTGACACCATAAACCACTACATGTACGCTTTATATATATACAAGAAAACAGTTAATTCGGACACACGAGTCCATTAATTTGAGATTTTTATAGCCAAATATCGACTTTCAAAGTTGGAAGTTCAACATGCCTGCCTTGCAAAAATTCCAATGATCGCCTCTTATAAAGAGCGTCCACTATTCCGTTGCCCATAAACGGTAGATACTAAAGAGCGTTTTCAATCCAGATAATTCGTGGTCCTTTTCGACGTAATACTGCAATTGATCAGTGTTCCATGCAAACGATTGTCATTGCAACTATTTTTCTGTTACGCATTTTGATCGGTATGCTGAACATAACCTTAGGAAGGAAAATGACAAAATTGGTGTCAAATCAGGCCGCGAATTTAAATCATGACACAATACATCGGCACAATACACTAGGGACTTACCTAATAACAGACAATTGAAGAGGAATTTTAGTTCGGTCATCGTCGTTACTCCAATCGCGAGATGGCAGAACAAGTTACAACCCTATAGAACTACGAGTTATTTGATGGCGTTCTCGTATAGGGGGCGTGTATATATCCTTGAGGTTCGTGGCGTGAGATTAGGATTTTTTTTGATACCCGACACTCATTACTATGCATTCAGCTGGTCAACGAGCAAGTAAACAGCTATCCCGACATGTATCATGAAGGTGGAGGTCATACACGAATGGTATGAATAATCGGTCAATATCGGTATTAAAGATGCCTCATATATATACGATTTGCACGTTGTGTATGGTTATACAATGTAGATTATGACATGAATCTCGACTCTAGCTACATATATAGACGGGTCCTACTAAAACCCGACCGCACCCGACCGCACCCGACCGGACCGCCCCCAGGGGTCCGAGCGAGATGGGGTTTGCACTATCGTGTACAATGGACCTGAATGTACCAAAGTTCCAATCCCCAAGTCGACAGCTCGAGCGGACACGGCACTGTTAACCCCTGACTTGCGGCCGTTTCCGCCAGGTAAGGGAAATCCAAAAAGGCGCCGACCGCACCTCCACTGACTGCCTGATCACGGAAATGGACATTATATCATGAAGTGAATACCCATATGCATCCATGGGCGATCGGACAAGTCGCTAGCTGCAGCGGAAGTGATTAAATTAACCCAATCGCTGCTGCCGAATTCGCTATAAATGTACGCAAAAACGCCGAAATTAACACCAGCCGACCGGACCGCCCCTAGGGGACCGAGCGAGATGGGGTTTGCACTATCTTGTAGAATGGACCCGAATGTACCAAAGTTCCAATCCCCAAGTCGATAGCTAGAGCGGACACGGCACTGTTAACCCCTGACTTGCGGCCGTTTCCGCCAGGTACGGGAAATCCGATAAGGCGCCGACCGCACCTCTCCTGGCTGCCTGACCACGGAAATGGACATTATATCACGAGTTGAAAACCCATATGCATCCATGGGCGATCGGACAAGTCAATAGCTGCAGCGGAAGTGAATAAATTAACCCATACACTGCTGCCGAATTCGCTATAAATGTACCCCAAAACGCCGAAATTAACACCCGCCGACCGGACCGCCCCCACGGGTCCGAGCGAGATGGGGTTTACACTATCGTATAGAATGGACCCGAATGTACCAAAGTTCCAATCCCCAAGTCGATAGCTCGAGCGGACACGGCACTGTTAACCCCTGACTTGCGGCCGTTTCCGCCAGGTACGGGAAATCCGATAAGGCGCCGACCGCACCTCTCCTGACTGCCTGACCACGGAAATGGACATTATATCACGAGGTGAATACCCATATGCATCCATGGGCGATCGGACAAGTCACTAGCTGCAGCGGAAGTGAATAAATTAACCCATACGCTGCTGCCGAATTCGCTATAAATGTACGCAAAAACAGCGAAATTAACACCGCCGACCGGACCGCCCCCACGGGTCCGAGCGAGATGGGGTTTGCACTATCGTGTAGAATGGACCCGATTGTACCAAAGTTCCAATCCCCAAGTCGATAGCTAGAGCGGACACGGCACTGTTAACCCCTGACTTACGGCCGTTTCCGCCAGGAACGGGAAATCCGATAAGACGCCGACCGCACCTCCCCTGACAGCCTGACCACGGAAATGAACATTATATCATGAAGTGAATACCCATATGCATCCATGGGCGATCTGACAATTCGCTAGCTGCAGCGGAAGTGAATAAATTAACCCATACGCTGCTGCCGAATTTGCTATAAATGTACGCAAAAACGCCGAAATTAACACCCGCCGACCGGACCGCCCCCACGGGGCCGAGCGAGATGGGGTTTACACTATCGTATAGAATGGACCCGAATGTACCAAAGTTCCAATCCCCAAGTCGATAGCTCGAGCGGACACGGCACTGTTAACCCCTGACTTGCGGCCGTTTCCGCCAGGTACGGGAAATCCGATAAGGCGCCGACCGCACCTCTCCTGACTTCCTGACCACGGAAATGGACATTATATCACGAGTTGAATACCCATATGCATCCATGGGCGATCGGACAAGTCGCTAGCTGCAGCGGAAGTGAATAAATTAACCCATACGCTGCTGCCGAATTTGCTAAAAATGTACCCAAAAACGCCGAAATTAACACCCGCCGACCGGACCGCCACCACGGGTCCGAGCGAGATGGGGTTTTTTACACTATCGTGTAGAATGGACCCGAATGTACCAAAGTTCCAATCCCCAAGTCGATAGCTAGAGCGGACACGGCACTGTTAACCCCTGACTAGCGGCCGTTTCCGCCAGGTATGGGAAATCCGATAAGGCGCCGATCGCACCTCTCCTGACTGCCTGACCACGGAAATGGACATTATATCACGAGGTGAATACCCATATGCATCCATGGGCGATCGGACAAGTCACTAGCTGCAGCGGAAGTGAATAAATTAACCCATACGCTGCTGCCGAATTCGCTATAAATGTACGCAAAAACGCCGAAATTAACACCCGCCGACCGGACCGCCCCCACGGGTCCGAGCGAGATGGGGTTTGCACTAACGTGTAGAATGGACCCGATTGTACCAAAGTTCCAATCCCCAAGTCGATAGCTAGAGCGGACACGGCACTGTTAACCCCTGACTTACGGCCGTTACCGCCAGGAACAGGAAATCCGATAAGACGCCGACCGCACCTCCCCTGACAGCCTGACCACGGAAATGAACATTATATCAGAAGAATAGGGGGCTCGTTAGAGCCACATCTAAAAATAGAATCTTTGGGTCTAAAATTGTTTGTACTAAAATATTCCCAAAATATCAAAACCCAAAAAAAATTTCAAAAATTCCAAAATTTATTTTTTCCAAAAAATTTCAAAAACCCTAAAATTAATTTTTTCCACAAAAAAATTCAAAACCCCCAAATTTCAAAAAAAGAAAAAATTTCAAAACCCTCAAAATTATTTCTCTAAAAAAAAGTTTAAATAAAAAATTTATAACGAGTTTTTTCGGTTTCTGATAATCTCGATATTAAAATATCGAATGTTAAATTATTTGCGCGTAATATCTTTCGTTATTTTTTTGTTCAACCAATGTTTCAATGTATTTATTAATCGATGTTTAGAAATATCTTTATACCAATTATATGTGTATGGACAGTCGCTGTAATGTTGGACATTGTGACCAACGGTATGAATGCATACATTCCAGTGTTTAACGGACGCAGTTCATATAATTGTCATACCTGAAAATAGACACCATTACTTTTTACATAAATAATAAAGAGCGTTTATTCTTTACTTATCTCTATATGAAGTTATTGAGTATATGACAGGCGTGTGTATTTTCGTCAATTATTGGAAGTATTCAAATGTACTATGTTGAATCCCTAACGGTCGAAAATTGTAATGTGAAATTAGAACCCTCCAGAATGAATTGTCATATTGAATGAATGATGATTTAATCTCAGCCATTTTTACATGGAACATGAGCGATGTACACTCAATCACACACGCCACATTGGTGTTAACAATGTGTCTTTCACACCTTTGCTTTACCAAATGAATTCTATTATTTCCCCGGTCACAGCTATATGGTATTCAGAAAACATATCGATTTAATGTCTGAACAAACGGGGTTAGTATCAATTAAGGTTGATAAACTGTGTCATTCACGCGATAATTAGTTATCCATAAAACATGCATACATATTAAGTCAGGTCGTGAGACACTCAATTATACAAATTGCTTTGATCACATTGTTATAACAACATTACGTAATAACCCCTTATCACTCCAGTCACACTTACGATCATTTTGTATGCCGAAAACTCCAGGTAGCACCGATGATGTAACATTATATCACTGCTCATTGATCTCACGTAAATAATACTCTTAGTTGTTCCAATAAAATAGTTATCAAATTCGATCACCAATAGATTTTACTTTCAAAAATTTCCAAAACTTCAAAAATTTCAATACAATGAATATGACGAAAAGTTACCTATAATTCTGCTGTGGTTAAGCAGTCCATTATTTAGGGCATACCTGTATGTAGGCCTACCAGTGGATGAATAGTCTGCCGGAGAAGTACTGTGTAGACAGGTCTTGTCGGTAAGAAAGTCAGACGAGTAGTGAAGGCTCGGCTATTAAAACATAGTAATGCGATAGCGAACATCAAACGAGTCTGCGCACGCATATCTGTCAAAGGATACAATGGCAGTCATTGGTCAATTTATCCCCAGTGTCAGCTCAGTACAATAACAGTCATTGGTCAATTTATCCCCGGTGTCAGCTCAGTACACAATCGGCACGAAGCCGGAGGTCATAATTACTCTTACGAATGAAGAGCGTTGAACATATACGAAATTATTACACGAATGAACTGAAATTTATATTTCACATCTTACCAACAACAGATACAGACATAGTCATAGTGTTATACTATCTTACATGTACCCATGCTATGACATCATTCGAAGGGGCAATACACTCAAGGAGTTAAAGTGACACGAAACAAGGGACGTGATGTAATATTGGTGTTTGAATCTTAAAGGAACACAAGACACTCTAAAGGGACACTCATTATGAATGAATGTTAACAATACAAGCGCACGAATGAAGAGCGTTGAACATATACGAAATTACTACACGAATGAACTGAAATTTATATTTCACATCTTACCAACAACAGATACAGACATAGGCATAGTGTTATACTATCTTACATGTACCCATGCTATGACATACTTAAAGGGGGATAATACACGCCCGGTGTGGAATGTTAAAGTGACACGAAACAAGGGACGTGATGCAATATTGGTGTTTGAATATTAAAAGGAACACAAGACACTCTAAAGGGACACTCATTATGAATGAATGTTAACAATACAAGCGCAGTGGTTGAAAGTTAAAATGACAGATCAATATTTAGGGGTCAAATTTTCGGGGCACTTAATGCACCTTTTATCATTACGTATCGTTTCTCACTCTACAATTCCCAATAATCCACACACTCTCTCCCCCCCAGCTTATAGATATATAACGAAAACGAGAATATCATGTTGATGAAGTTTATTGAAATTTAATCGTCCGAATTGTCATCACTTTCGCCAGAAGTGTCATATGTTACGTCCATGAATTTTTCTAGCATCGGTTTGTACTTTAATATTGACATTTTCACTGCATCACGTTCTCCATAACCATTATTCAAATATTTGTCGACTTTATCCATGACTCTGTTGTGCAGAGTCCCATTGCGCAGCTGCAGATACGATACTATTGTCCAAGCATAATCAGTCATAAAGTGTATCATATCTTTACTTTTAAGGTCCTTGTCAGCTTGTTCTTTTGCTTCTGCGTCTTTCGAGCCATTTTCCTTATACGTGTCCACTTTATCACTCCATTCCTCACGTGTTTTATCTCTACTTTCATCACGCAAACTTTTGAAGTATTCATCTTCATTCAATTTAAATTCCTTATTCTCACTATCATCCGGGTCCTCAGTTAATTTTCGTTTTAACTTATTTTCTTGACACCAGTTTTTTACGTGTCTCTGAACATCATAATGATCTGCGAACAAAAGCCCGCATTCATTACAAGGGTACGACATGTCTTCTTGAATGTCTCTGTTTTGATGGTTCTTCTTATTAATTTCATCGAGCTCACCAGGTGGCCGTATGTCGTTAGTATAGTCATTATGTTGACCCTGGGGCACAATATAATTATATGTTATGCCCTTCTGTTGACCGGGGAGTTCTCTGTCATCGTATTTCATCGCATTCTGTTGACCCTGGGTCTCAGTGTCTTTTGTATGTTTTATCATCCCATTCTGTTCATCTGGGTGTTCTCTGTCTTTTTGGAGATTATATTTCATGCCATTCCATTCACCCCTATGTTGGTTCGTGTCCTCTTTTAGTACATTCTGTCGCAGACGTAATGTGGCCGGTGTTGCGGCTTTTAAATCCACCAGTAGGTAACCGTACGGTTCACTCGTCGCTTCCGAAAACTCTCGAACCATACGCTGAGGACATTCAGGATACATCTGTCTTGATAATGTTGAAATTAATCCCTTGTCGATTGGGTTATTGAACAATACCAAATATTGACAATTTCGTCGTTGCGTTGGATCTTTGTTGTAGTAGAAATTCTGGTTCAAACTTATCAAAGATAAGTTCAAATGGTGACTTCCTTCGGAATGCAAATCATTAACTCTCTGGTCTTTTGATGAAGTTTGCATCAAGTCATCGAGTATAACTAGATTTTTATACCGGGGGTTGATAAGCGAATCCAAGTTTGCTGGTATTCCTCGTATAAAGTTGACCTGAGGGGTGACGGTATACTTTAATTCGTCATATAGGGGCTGCCAATATTTATAAAACCATATTATTCTGTCAGGTGCGGGTGATATTTTTGAGGCAGACTTTTGTAGTAAGGTTTTCACGAAGTATGTCTTACCACAAGATGTCGGTCCACTTACACATGCCGTGAATGGATGCTTGAAAATAAAATCTTCATGGACATTGGCCATTGGATCATCAAAGCAGGATGTTATGTCGCTTTGTTGCTGTGTCCCCTGCTGGTGTTGTAGTATCTGGTGTTGCTGTAATGGCTGTTGTTGTGGCTGATGATACTGCTGCCTGTTGCTGCTACGGTCTGTTGCTGTTGCTTGGTGCTGCTGCCGTGGGTGTCGGTTAACAAACTCAGTGTGCTTAGATTGTACATGTCTTATCAAATCATGGTTCCGCACATACACCCTAGAGCAAATTGAACACTGGTGCTTCATTTATACTTGACTAAAATGTCTCGGTATATGGATTTCCTTTATACAAATGTTCCTTATAACCTAAAAATATGTCATGTCCGTATGTTTGATAACTTTATGTAGATGAAATAGTCTGCCGGAGAAGCACTGTGTATACGGGGAATCAACAGGTCTTGTCGGTAAGAGAGTCAGACGAGAAGTGAAGTATCGACTATTAAAACATAGTAATGCGATAGCGAACATCAAACGAGTCTGGACACGCATATCTGTCAAAAGATACAAATAGCCGTCATTGGTCAATCTATCCTCGGTATCACTTTTCGTTTTACAAAATCAATTTCACCGAGAGGTTCCCTCGTCATTTGTAGTGACGTAATTGTGGCACCGTCGCCGCCGGCGGCGGCGGCGGCGGCGGCGGCGGCGGCGGCGGCGGCATTGCGGTATTTGCCGCCGGCGGCGGCGGCATTGCAGTATTTTACTGCGGGGTCCGCTGGCGGCGGACCCCGGCGGTGGGCTGCACCGCCGCCGCAGTAAAATACCGCAATGCCGCCGGCGCCGGCGGCAAATACCGCAATGCCGCCGCCGCCGCCGCCGCCGCCGGCGGCGACGGGTGCCACAATTACGTCACTACAAATGACGAGGGAACCTCTCGGTGAAATTGATTTTGTAAAACGAAAAGTGATACCGAGGATAGATTGACCAATGACGGCTATTTGTATCTTTTGACAGATATGCGTGTCCAGACTCGTTTGATGTTCGCTATCGCATTACTATGTTTTAATAGTCGATACTTCACTTCTCGTCTGACTCTCTTACCGACAAGACCTGTTGATTCCCCGTATACACAGTGCTTCTCCGGCAGACTATTTCATCTACATAAAGTTATCAAACATACGGACATGACATATTTTTAGGTTATAAGGAACATTTGTATAAAGGAAATCCATATACCGAGACATTTTAGTCAAGTATAAATGAAGCACCAGTGTTCAATTTGCTCTAGGGTGTATGTGCGGAACCATGATTTGATAAGACATGTACAATCTAAGCACACTGAGTTTGTTAACCGACACCCACAGCAGCAGCACCAAGCAACAGCAACAGACCGTAGCAGCAACAGGCAGCAGTATCATCAGCCACAACAACAGCCATTACAGCAACACCAGATACTACAACACCAGCAGGGGACACAGCAACAAAGCGACATAACATCCTGCTTTGATGATCCAATGGCCAATGTCCATGAAGATTTAATTTTCAAGCATCCATTCACGGCATGTGTAAGTGGACCGACATCTTGTGGTAAGACATACTTCGTGAAAACCTTACTACAAAAGTCTGCCTCAAAAATATCACCCGCACCTGACAGAATAATATGGTTTTATAAATATTGGCAGCCCCTATATGACGAATTAAAGTATACCGTCACCCCTCAGGTCAACTTTATACGAGGAATACCAGCAAACTTGGATTCGCTTATCAACCCCCGGTATAAAAATCTAGTTATACTCGATGACTTGATGCAAACTTCATCAAAAGACCAGAGAGTTAATGATTTGCATTCCGAAGGAAGTCACCATTTGAACTTATCTTTGATAAGTTTGAACCAGAATTTCTACTACAACAAAGATCCAACGCAACGACGAAATTGTCAATATTTGGTATTGTTCAATAACCCAATCGACAAGGGATTAATTTCAACATTATCAAGACAGATGTATCCTGAATGTCCTCAGCGTATGGTTCGAGAGTTTTCGGAAGCGACGAGTGAACCGTACGGTTACCTACTGGTGGATTTAAAAGCCGCAACACCGGCCACATTACGTCTGCGACAGAATGTACTAAAAGAGGACACGAACCAACATAGGGGTGAATGGAATGGCATGAAATATAATCTCCAAAAAGACAGAGAACACCCAGATGAACAGAATGGGATGATAAAACATACAAAAGACACTGAGACCCAGGGTCAACAGAATGCGATGAAATACGATGACAGAGAACTCCCCGGTCAACAGAAGGGCATAACATATAATTATATTGTGCCCCAGGGTCAACATAATGACTATACTAACGACATACGGCCACCTGGTGAGCTCGATGAAATTAATAAGAAGAACCATCAAAACAGAGACATTCAAGAAGACATGTCGTACCCTTGTAATGAATGCGGGCTTTTGTTCGCAGATCATTATGATGTTCAGAGACACGTAAAAAACTGGTGTCAAGAAAATAAGTTAAAACGAAAATTAACTGAGGACCCGGATGATAGTGAGAATAAGGAATTTAAATTGAATGAAGATGAATACTTCAAAAGTTTGCGTGATGAAAGTAGAGATAAAACACGTGAGGAATGGAGTGATAAAGTGGACACGTATAAGGAAAATGGCTCGAAAGACGCAGAAGCAAAAGAACAAGCTGACAAGGACCTTAAAAGTAAAGATATGATACACTTTATGACTGATTATGCTTGGACAATAGTATCGTATCTGCAGCTGCGCAATGGGACTCTGCACAACAGAGTCATGGATAAAGTCGACAAATATTTGAATAATGGTTATGGAGAACGTGATGCAGTGAAAATGTCAATATTAAAGTACAAACCGATGCTAGAAAAATTCATGGACGTAACATATGACACTTCTGGCGAAAGTGATGACAATTCGGACGATTAAATTTCAATAAACTTCATCAACATGATATTCTCGTTTTCGTTATATATCTATAAGCTGGGGGGGAGAGAGTGTGTGGATTATTGGGAATTGTAGAGTGAGAAACGATACGTAATGATAAAAGGTGCATTAAGTGCCCCGAAAATTTGACCCCTAAATATTGATCTGTCATTTTAACTTTCAACCACTGCGCTTGTATTGTTAACATTCATTCATAATGAGTGTCCCTTTAGAGTGTCTTGTGTTCCTTTTAATATTCAAACACCAATATTGCATCACGTCCCTTGTTTCGTGTCACTTTAACATTCCACACCGGGCGTGTATTATCCCCCTTTAAGTATGTCATAGCATGGGTACATGTAAGATAGTATAACACTATGCCTATGTCTGTATCTGTTGTTGGTAAGATGTGAAATATAAATTTCAGTTCATTCGTGTAGTAATTTCGTATATGTTCAACGCTCTTCATTCGTGCGCTTGTATTGTTAACATTCATTCATAATGAGTGTCCCTTTAGAGTGTCTTGTGTTCCTTTAAGATTCAAACACCAATATTACATCACGTCCCTTGTTTCGTGTCACTTTAACTCCTTGAGTGTATTGCCCCTTCGAATGATGTCATAGCATGGGTACATGTAAGATAGTATAACACTATGACTATGTCTGTATCTGTTGTTGGTAAGATGTGAAATATAAATTTCAGTTCATTCGTGTAATAATTTCGTATATGTTCAACGCTCTTCATTCGTAAGAGTAATTATGACCTCCGGCTTCGTGCCGATTGTGTACTGAGCTGACACCGGGGATAAATTGACCAATGACTGTTATTGTACTGAGCTGACACTGGGGATAAATTGACCAATGACTGCCATTGTATCCTTTGACAGATATGCGTGCGCAGACTCGTTTGATGTTCGCTATCGCATTACTATGTTTTAATAGCCGAGCCTTCACTACTCGTCTGACTTTCTTACCGACAAGACCTGTCTACACAGTACTTCTCCGGCAGACTATTCATCCACTGGTAGGCCTACATACAGGTATGCCCTAAATAATGGACTGCTTAACCACAGCAGAATTATAGGTAACTTTTCGTCATATTCATTGTATTGAAATTTTTGAAGTTTTGGAAATTTTTGAAAGTAAAATCTATTGGTGATCGAATTTGATAACTATTTTATTGGAACAACTAAGAGTATTATTTACGTGAGATCAATGAGCAGTGATATAATGTTACATCATCGGTGCTACCTGGAGTTTTCGGCATACAAAATGATCGTAAGTGTGACTGGAGTGATAAGGGGTTATTACGTAATGTTGTTATAACAATGTGATCAAAGCAATTTGTATAATTGAGTGTCTCACGACCTGACTTAATATGTATGCATGTTTTATGGATAACTAATTATCGCGTGAATGACACAGTTTATCAACCTTAATTGATACTAACCCCGTTTGTTCAGACATTAAATCGATATGTTTTCTGAATACCATATAGCTGTGACCGGGGAAATAATAGAATTCATTTGGTAAAGCAAAGGTGTGAAAGACACATTGTTAACACCAATGTGGCGTGTGTGATTGAGTGTACATCGCTCATGTTCCATGTAAAAATGGCTGAGATTAAATCATCATTCATTCAATATGACAATTCATTCTGGAGGGTTCTAATTTCACATTACAATTTTCGACCGTTAGGGATTCAACATAGTACATTTGAATACTTCCAATAATTGACGAAAATACACACGCCTGTCATATACTCAATAACTTCATATAGAGATAAGTAAAGAATAAACGCTCTTTATTATTTATGTAAAAAGTAATGGTGTCTATTTTCAGGTATGACAATTATATGAACTGCGTCCGTTAAACACTGGAATGTATGCATTCATACCGTTGGTCACAATGTCCAACATTACAGCGACTGTCCATACACATATAATTGGTATAAAGATATTTCTAAACATCGATTAATAAATACATTGAAACATTGGTTGAACAAAAAAATAACGAAAGATATTACGCGCAAATAATTTAACATTCGATATTTTAATATCGAGATTATCAGAAACCGAAAAAACTCGTTATAAATTTTTTATTTAAACTTTTTTTTAGAGAAATAATTTTGAGGGTTTTGAAATTTTTTCTTTTTTTGAAATTTGGGGGTTTTGAATTTTTTTGTGGAAAAAATTAATTTTAGGGTTTTTGAAATTTTTTGGAAAAAATAAATTTTGGAATTTTTGAAATTTTTTTTGGGTTTTGATATTTTGGGAATATTTTAGTACAAACAATTTTAGACCCAAAGATTCTATTTTTAGATGTGGCTCTAACGAGCCCCCTATTCTTCTTATATCATGAAGTGAATACCCATATGCATCCATGGGCGATCTGACAAGTCGCTAGCTGCAGCGGAAGTGAATAAATTAACCCATACGCTGCTGCCGAATTTGCTATAAATGTACGCAAAAACGCCGAAATTAACACCCGCCGACCGGACCGCCCCCACGGGGCCGAGCGAGATGGGGTTTACACTATCGTATAGAATGGACCCGAATGTACCAAAGTTCCAATCCCCAAGTCGATAGCTCGAGCGGACACGGCACTGTTAACCCCTGACTTGCGGCCGTTTCCGCCAGGTACGGGAAATCCGATAAGGCGCCGACCGCACCTCTCCTGACTGCCTGACCACGGAAATGGACATTATATCACGAGGTGAATACCCATATGCATCCATGGGCGATCGGACAAGTCACTAGCTGCAGCGGAAGTGAATAAATTAACCCATACGCTGCTGCCGAATTTGCTATAAATGTACCCAAAAACGCCGAAATTAACACCCGCCGACCGGACCGCCACCACGGGTCCGAGCGAGATGGGGTTTTCACTATCGTGTAGAATGGACCCGAATGTACCAAAGTTCCAATCCCCAAGTCGATAGCTAGAACGGACACGGCACTGTTAACCCCTGACTAGCGGCCGTTTCCGCCAGGTATGGGAAATCCGATAAGGCGCCGATCGCACCTCCCCTGACTGCCTGACCACGGAAATGGACATTATATCATGAAGTGAATAACCATATGCATCCATGGACGATGGGACAAGTCGCTAGCTGCAGCGGAAGTGAATAAATTAACACATACGCTGCTGCCGAATTCGCTATGAATAGCTCGAGCGGTCACGGTACTGTTAACCCCTAACCCCGAATGTTGGAGTGGAACAAATATTGTTTTCTAAGCACCCCCCCCCACACACACACGTTGAACTGAACATAATGCGCCGTATAACAACCATCATATATGTAACTGTCATGTGCTAATTGGAATATAATAATTATATTGCATAATTGAATGAGTTGAGTTGAGTTATTTTTTCTTTAATGCACATGTCTTTACTACCTCTTTGGTTGTGATAAAGAAATAACTATTAATTGTTTAACACCAGCCGTCTTTGGGTCGTTTCCCCAAGCTAAAATGTGATTAAGTGATAAAGATGGATCTCAAATTCGTCGCAATTCAATACGCAATTTATTAACCTCGTCCACTAAATTCGATTCGAGCCTCGCTAGCTAAATCTCGACTTTAAATGGAATTTATTGCACTCGGTCAATATATTTCGTATAGTTTCGAGTTATTGATATCGGCATGCCAGTCGTCAATACAAAATTTAGTTGGCTACTGGAGAGTTAATATCTAGTTCAGAAATAAATATTCGTTTCTCCGTTCGATACGGTTACTGGAATCTATATAGCTACCCGTACCACAACACGTGTTGTAACCACAAACTGTTTTACAGGAATAATTCAGCGCATCGACTGGTAATGTGAGCAAATTGAAAAAACATTGATATATGGTATAGACAAATTGTTAATCGCATTCGCTTTATTGGCCGATATACATATCGTTATGGATTATTGGACAATTTAAAATTAAATGGCTGACATGTTGGCAACATTTCAAACAATTGGATTTCACAAATAATTTCATAGACTATTCGAATGTTGGAATTTCCAGACTGAGAAAATAGGTTATGATTGCTCGAACATGCAATTCCGTTAGTTAGCTTGTCCAATCAATATTCGACTCGCTCAAAATCATTCGTACAAAAAGATATTTGGTGTCATGCTTTACTATGCGAATAATCAGATAATACCAAACATCATAACTATACATTCGCGAATAACGGAGAAACAAACAGTAATTATCTAAACTGCATTAGCAACTTTCCGTTAGTATATATCAACATTAAAAATATAAATCAAATTGTTCCCCTACCTTCGGCTTCACCGTCGCAAACAGAACATGGATATATGACCATACTGGTAGAACTCGTGCAAGGTCGCATTATGATAAGATCAAGATGTCGATTTGACACAATTTGGAAAGTAACCATTTTGTATATCAATGCAACCATATCATTGGTTCATTCCATTGGATGCAATTTAAATTCGAATGGGTTTCTTGCCATGTACACGAAGCCATCATGCAGCTCAATCGTCCCACGGATGAGGCCAAGGTTCATAATCCGATTTTAAAATCTCTTAATCTGATCATGTTTTAAATCCCAATTAATTCGCACGATCGTATAACTACTGTCTAAACCAATTCCTATAAAAACACGTACAATTGATACATGTACATTATTCATGATTATTTATTGTAACGAAAACCGCCAAAGGTAAATCGCACGAGAACTCGAAGTAAATTAGTTAATCACTGGACTGATAATCACAAGGGATTCACCAAAATAAATAAATTAATTGAATTGAAGTCCGTGGTGACGAATGTGACGCCTCGCTACAATCCATACATAATGTCACATGCAGTGCTTTGAATAGAATACCACTTTAAGTCACTACCCATGCGACTATCATGACCTGAACCATGTTGTTTTATAATAAATAAACATGGGGTTACCCCCCACCATTAACGTATTCAGTTGTTTTATAATATATTTTTGCATGTACCATAAAGAAAATTCTCCGGGTCTCATACATATGTGTTTTAATTGATATGTTATCACTCACCTCGTATAAGTTTTCGAATATCGGTGTTGATCTAGCAGGACCAGAATACACTCTTCGCTGCATGATATGATGTCCATTTCCGTGGTCGTGCAACCAGGGGAGATGCGGTTTGTGACTTTTTGGATTTCGCGTACCCGTGGAACCGGTCGCAAGTTAGGGGTTAACAGTGCCATATCCACTCGAGCTATCGACTTGGGGTTGGAACTTTGGTACATTCAGGTCTATTCTGCACGATAGTAAAAACACCATCACGCTCGGACCCATTAGGGCGGTGCGGTCGGCGGGTGTTAATTTCGGCGTTTATAGCGAATTCGGCAGCAGCGTATTGGTTAATTTATTCACTTCCGCTGCAGCTAGCGACTTGTCCGATCGCACATGGATGAATAGCCGTATTTTCTTCATGATATAATGTCCATTTCCGTGGTCAGGCAGTCAGGGAAGGTGCGGTCGGCGCCTTTTTGGATTTCCCGTACCTGGCGGAAACGGCCGCAAGGCAGGGGTTAACAGTGCCGTGTCCGCTCGAGCTATGGACTTGGGTATTGGAACTTTGGTACATTCGGGTCCATTCTACACGATAGTGCAGACACCATCTCGCTCGGACCCCTAGGGGCGGTCTGGTCGGCGGGTGTTAATTTCGGCGTTTTTGCGTACATTTATAGCGAATTCGACAGCAGCGTATGGGTTAATTTATTCACTTCCGCAGCAGCTAGCGACTTGTCCGATCGCCAATGGATGCATATGGGTATTCACTTCATGATATAATGTCCATTTCCGTGGTCAGGTAGTCAGGGGAGGTGCGGTCGGCGCCTTATCGGATTTCCCGTACCTGGCGGAAACGGCCGCAAGTTAGGGGTTAACAGTGCCGTGTCCGCTCGAGCTATCGACTTGGGGATTGGAACTTTGGTACATTCGGGTCCATTCTACACGATAGTGCAGACACCATCTCGCTCGGACCCCTAGGGGCGGTCCGGTCGGCGGGTGTTAATTTCCGCGTTTTTGCGTACATTTATAGCGAATTCGACAGCAGCGTATGGGTTAATTTATTCACTTCCGCTGCAGCTAGCGACTTGTCCGATCGCCCATGGATGCATATGGGTATTCACTTCATGATATAATGTCCATTTCCGTGGTCAGGTGGTCAGGGGAGGTGCGGTCGGCGCCTTTTTGGATTTCCCGTACCTGGCGGAAACGGCCGCAAGTTAGGGGTTAACAGTGCCGTGTCCGCTCGAGCTGTCGACTTGGGGATTGGAACTTTGGTACATTCAGGTCCATTGTACACGATAGTGCAAACCCCATCTCGCTCGGACCCCTGGGGGCGGTCCGGTCGGGTGCGGTCGGGTCCGGTCGGGTGCGGTCGGGTTTTAGTAGGACCGTATATAGACAGCATATTCAACCAGTACAAAACCTGGGATTATTTTGACGTTGTTATCCGGGGGGGGGGCGGTGTACAATACAACATTTGCAGGACGGTATGCCGGGTGGGTGGGTGATCCGAGATGCACACAACGCATTTTTACAACCTATATTAGCTCATGCAATTTTGTTTACTAAAGACCTTTTGTGCCCATATTTGACATTTCTAAGAGTTTAAAACTTATTACAACCACCATAGTTATGTTACCGGGACCTCACACGGGCCTTAGTGGAGATGAAATTAAAGGATTATGTACTCAAATGGTGTTGTTGGTTTCTTTAAAGTCTCTGCTTCGTAGAATAAGGTAACCATATTTCCATTATTTGAAAGTCTGTTGAGTACGAAGTGCTGCAACGGATAGCAGATAAACCGGAATGCGAAAATAGAATTATCGTCGTCGAGTAAGTTGTGTACAGTTTCAAGCAAATGTATCAAATAAATGTTATATTATATGCATGCTAGTCCCATATATTCATTTAAAGACACGGTTGGCCTTGGCGGTGGGTATCCTGTGAAAATATCTCCACCCGTCAAAAACCGCCACAGAAAGAACATCAAAATGTAGATGGACTTTGTCCGTATACAAATACGAAATATCGCATAAACAGAATGTTATGGTCATATGTTTGACCATTGCTATGTGAACAAAAGCATAAAAGTTACTTTTCTGGTGTTTGTTTATAATATGATGGTAAACATAAAGAGCGTTCTTTGTTGGTGAATACCTGATATGGAACTAATAAAGAGCGTTTATGCCATTTGTGTGTGATTAGCCAGTAGCATTGTGCTGTCTTCTGTAACACAATCAGGCTCTTGCTTAGGTAAAATATAGTAGGTCTTTAGGATAACATTCTGTTTACGCGATGGTCATGGCATATATGAACGGAAATGTTTTTCTGTTTACGGTGTTTGGAACAAATATGAATATTTTCGACAATTAAGGCCGCACGTGCCTTTAAGTTATTGTATAGTCACTATAGTCAGTGAGTGGCTGGAGTTTACACCCCGTGTCAACATACTAGTAATTTAATTTATGGCTCGAGCCATAAATTAAATTTATATCAAGTTATTAACCTTTCAACATGAACGTTTACAGAATATATATTCGACACCAATAACTTATTGTTCTATATATTATCGATATTAGATAGTTGTTATTACCGGGAATTTATTGAAATTGGCGAACAGTACCCCTTTAAGCTATGGCATGTGGCACACGGGGCGGTGAAGTGAACAACTTCCTTCCAGACATCCTTCGGAAAGAAGCTTCGGAAATGTAAAACTGAAATAAATAAGCTTGTCCTGGTGTAACTAAGGCCTTTAAGCCTAGATCCGTGTGTGCATGGAAAAAGAGCGAGCAACTTACTATTAATGGCTAGAACATAACGAACTAGTATCATCAGTGCATCAAGCTAATCAGTTAATTATTTGCATGGCAATCAACTCAGATAATCTGTCGATCTCACAAACACCTTAAGTATCCAAGCCTGTCAGATTCATTTTAATTCTTCTACCAAATACATGGTTTTAAGAATATATATAAACATAGAGTCAAAACATATCATTGCTCACAACCTCAGACAATCAAGATGAGATAATAATTACATAGATAATAATTACACATAATTACACAGGGGAGCAATTCGCTCTTTCGTTGATGTAGCATACAGATTTACACAATTTCTAATTACATTTGGTTTGCTAATTGAAAGAAGAATGGTAATTTGTCTCTGATTATGGAAGTTCCAATAAGATTTCTTGATGTACATATGTATGCTATGTGCTATAGTTCTGGACATTCAAGTAATACGCGGTATTCATCACCAATAACATTCATGTCACAAAACATGCATTTGCGCTCAGACTTTGGAGTTTTTTTTCCATCGCCCGGTCTTTATATTGGCAAATAATGGTTTGCCATTCTAAATCGAATTAGAGTTCTTATATCTTTGTTATAGGCATGTGAAATAAATGATTCCTTTTGAAATGTTGACTTTATAATCCTATATGGTTTTCCTTTTCCTGAGTTACTCATAGCCGAATGCCAATCTTGGACAAATGATTTATATAATTTCGTCTATAATTATTCAACAGTTTATTTTTGTCAATAGCGCGTTGTCGTATATGCTATACAAGAAAACTAAGATGCATGCATCAGGTCGGCCGTGAACTATCTACCATAGAATTGTTGTAGCTATCGATTATACATTTTGAAACACCTGTCTGTATGTATGTATGTATGTGTGTATGCGTGAATGCATGTGTGTATGTGTTATAGACTCTAACACTGCTCGAATTTGGTATTTAACGTGTCAACTTGACCTCGCTCATAGGCATGTTTCTGGACCTTGACCGATCCGACTAAAAATTTGTGTGTAGGACTACTTCGATCCCGGGAGCAATATGGACGGGTCCAATTTCACGTGGGACCATGTTCTCGAACGTGCTGATATAGGCATGTTTCTGGACCAATTGAACAATAGTTTGGCCAGACGCTGTATATACTGGGTACTGTCCAGATGGAGGCGATCACAAAAAAAATCCCTAACTAGCCCGACCGAAGTCGAGTACATCAGCTAGTTTAATATATATTTTGGACATTTGTCTGTCTGTTTGTCTGTTAGCTATGGCCGGGAAAACTGCCGGACAGATTTGACGAAATTTGATACCTAGGGGAAATTATTTCCAGGGAGTATTTTGGACGGGTCAAATCTTGATCCCGACCTGACTTTGACATTCAAAAAGATCAATTCAAGGTCAAATCTGGTAAAACGGAAGTATTTCAACGAAATTTGATACCTACTGTTACTTTTGTCCCAGGAGTGTTTCGGGTGGGTCAAATCATGACCCTGACCTGATCTTGACATTCAAAATTGTCAATTCAAGGTCAAATCGGGTATAAAGCCGGGCGGATTTCGACGGGTACTTTTGTCGTGACTTTTGTCCGGGGAGTGTTTTGGACGGGTCAAATCGTGACCCCGACATGACCTTCACCTTTAAAATAGTCAATTCAAGGTTAAATCGCGCATTTCTCCGAAAATCAGAGGGGAACATCCCGGACGAAGTGGGGTCCACGAGCTACTATTATATATTTCTAGATTTAGTTACAAACTAAATACCTGTATATTGTACAAAGAAATGTTTGACAAATATATCTGTATCAATATTACCATACGGGTCATTAAAATAGATACGACGAAACAAATTTTGAAGGGTGCATGTATCAGGTAAATTTTTAAATTTCAAATGATGACAGGAATGCAGAAAGTTGAAGTACCTACGTAATACTGGCTATCCGCATGAAGAGATATACATGTATATAAAAACCAGATGAGGGATGTGTCTGTACAGTTGCTAAACAATTCAGTCATGCAAAAGAGGATCAAAGAGTAAGATACCAAATTGCTGCCTGTGGTAATGTTTTTTAACGAAATTCGGGAAAATTAGATTACTCTCACCCTGGTTATCCAGAAGATAATTGTGGAATCTGATGACGATCGGACAAGGGTGTCGTCTGTAGGATCAACCAAATTATTTAGCCATAAAAATAGTAAAATTGAAGATCACCGCTGGCAGTGATGTCTTCACAAGGACAGTTTGAGAACAAAATATGGCTCACATCTAGCGGTGACCCAAAATATCCACATAAGAAAAAGTTCTCCAATAAAAGCTGGCTGCAGGGTGCGCCAATTGATTCAAATTCGAAATTTAGCAGGGTGTACTGCTTGTGGCCATGTTTTCCCCGCAAATTTGATAGACTGATGGACAAAACCACTGAATCCGTTGAATCAATATACATGTATACATGGATTAATTTATATGCATTGTTATACACAGTACTGGTATATAAAGGTACTGAAAATAACTATATTACTAGTATACACAAAATAAACCATATATCATGGCTATGGGTTCTAATATCCGAACATGACAGCTGAGAACTTGGTGTGAATTAAAGAGTGGTGGTTTCTCAAGCATATCTAACCCTCCACGTTAGGAACATGCCATTAAATGTCATAAGTATAATCTAGCTTGAGGACAGAAGTGATCCATAAAACCCCCTTAATTCAACCAGGTCCTCGCGCGATGTATGATCGATCACATGATGATCTAGGGGGATTAGAATTGATGTATAAAAACAGCACTGCATGTAAATATAAAATAAAATAGTGCTACATCTTATTACAGATTATTGCCATATATAATCAGTGATTATACAGACAGTCTGACAAAATAAAGTTTCAGTGACACTCTATCCGAAGAGGGGAATAATTTCATCTGTTACAGTCAATGGAGCAATTATGAATCTGGAAAGGTGAAATTTCTAAGTAATACTAGATATCGACATGACGCGATAAAATATAACGTAAATGCAATATGGCCGCTGGCGACCATTTTTTCCTATGAAATTAAAAAAATATTTGATAGCTCTCATCTGATAGATCAATATCAAGATAAATATGAAGTTTGGTGATGATCGGATGAGTGAAGTGGACTGTGGTCTGTGCTAAACGGTTTAGTAATGCTTAAAAAGATTCTTACCTTAATATTTTTATGTTCACTTTATAAACTTCACTGAGTCATCTTTGTCATGTATTGAGTTTGATATCTTTTGTTAACAGTTTATAAATCATGTATGTCTCATGTTTGTTATTTTAATTTATGTGTTTATTATCATTAAATAAAGTTGCATTCCTTAAAAAGATTCTTACCTCAATGTTTTTATGTTCACTTTATAAACTCCACTGAGTCATCTTTGTCATGTATTGAATTTGATATCTTTTGTTAACAGTTTATAAATTATGTATGTCTCGTGTTCGTTATTATATTATATACACTTTATAGTGTGTTTTCAGAACGAAAAAAAATTGAATAAAATCAACAAATTTGTAAATTTAAAAACAATTCAAACGTTGTTGTATTCCATGTCCCAGCCCGGACATATACACCAAATTTCAATAATATTCATTGAGAAACAACGGACCAAACGCTATATAACACCCGTATACATCTTTTATTCCGAATCGGACTCGGGTACATGTTATAGTAGGTACCGAATTGACACACGTCGACTGGGCGAGTTGGCCATGGGGCGATTAGGCCGATTCCGGCACATTCTATAATTTACCGTATGTATCCGTTTACGCGTAGTTTACTTTAGAAAGTTCCGCAATTAATACCGTAAATAGAGCGACCTTATTTGACAGAGAATGCCTCTGTTATTGATTATCAAGTTGCTGTACATTAAAAACGACAAATTCACATGCTCGTTCAAGCGCAGTAGTCTATTTTCCCCATGTTAAATGACATCCACAAATACTAAATAACGCTAACCTACTGCCGAATGTTTGACACGACAACTGTTAACATATTTGGGCTGAATTCATCTGACGCGGTATTATTCCTCAAAATAAACAACAAAACCATCGTTACTTGGAAATGTAGTTTGGGCTAACATTTACATAAATCCTCCAGATCAATTATCCGACACACACGTCAGATGAAAAAGTCACATGAAGTAACCGGCCAAATTGGCCGAAATAAACGTCATACCCGCGGTCATACACTATTAAATAAAGCAATTAATTTAGGTACTCCAGAGAACCTGTAGCCCATATAGTACCAAACAACATGATACTATATGCCTTTAGTACCAGTATAACGCTGTAGAACTAGTAGATCATAGGTTCCACAGAGTACCAAATCATTGGCTCAAAGCTGATTGGATGAGACGATCACGTGTGTCGGTGTCGGGGTGTCAGGTGCAAATGATCAAATTGAAGTGAAAAAAAATGGCCGCGCCTCAACTCGCCTCACCTATCGCTTTACAGTACCTTATAACTACGGTGAAACACGACACAACACGCACTTGCATCTTTTACTTGAAGCCGAAATCGGTTCGACTTACAGGTACACTTCTGAAGTTTTAGTGTGGCCTAAAATTATACAATTTGGTTGCTAAGCCGTGAAAATCGAAGCCGTGGAATGATAAATAGTTTTTATTTTGGCCAAATTTGATCAAATAGTTACTTCTTGTACCGTATATGTTCTGGAATAATGTCAACACTGTTTGATTTGGGTCTGAATGTGAAGAAGCTTTTAAACTAGAAAAACCGGTCGATGTTGATATTTTCGAGTTGTTAATTCGACTGTCACTGTTCATAACATTCCAAGCCAATGCTGTTACATTTGCTGACAGGGTACTGACATGACAATAATTCCCCAAAGCTTTGACGTCAACCACTGGTGATTAGTACCGGACAATATCAACAACAACGTAGAACATGACAAAGTTAGGGCGGAATTGGTGTGTCGATATTCTCTTCTTCGGAATTAATGATCGAGAATTGACGCGTGGACACAGATCAGTTACTCATGATACGTCATATTCATCTATTTTCGTCGAAACATATGTATGGCCATGTCTACGAGTCAAGAACCGTGTCGCAAAATTATCGTCCAGTTACGGAGTCTGCCGAACATTGTTTTGTTTGTTTCTACCGAGTCTGCGACCGATGAACTGATATGCCTACTGATTTATAGTGTTTTGATGTACATGTATGCATGGACTGGTTGTAAGGTTGTATGCAAATTAATGACCGCGGTTGCACCGCCATTCAACAATGGTCGAGTGGTATCACCGCAATTGACATTCTTATTATACGGCATTTCTTTATAAATGCATGACATTCTTATGTCTCATCCTAATGGCACTTCGGACGCTCGCCGAAAGCAACAAAATGGGCGACATTACTTGCACGCCAAAAGATAAAAGATACGATATTATGTAGCATGTTTTGTCGCTTTCGGTACGCACCAGAAGCGCCATTATGAAGTGGCCCGAATAGTATTCCACTGACCGTACATTCTTTATTGGCTTCTATGGCCTTTTCTACGGCTTCCCCCTTTGTCGCAGCTTATTTTGAGGGCTGAGTTTACTATACACAAAGCAATACTTTATTCAAAAAGTTGTTCACTGGCCCGACATTCGCGATTGCATTATCAATTTAAAAAATAACTAAATAAAACTCATATAACCATCACAAGAATAATGCGGTCTAACCGCGAACACGAGGTGGTACCACAGTCGGTCGTGATAAAATTATTTGTCAAACTCATTAAGGGGTCGATTAATTAGAGAACAGCTGTTTGCATGGACCAATGAATCGTGTTGTTATGGAGTGGCTATATCTTGAATGTTTCAATCGAACTATCTGTGACTGTTACTGAGCATATGAGCATATCGTTGTCATTCATGTGCATGTAACTGAGTGTGATGTGCACCCACTGGTATGAATCAAGAAATGAAGTGCATATGTCACATGTGGGTGACTGGATAATTTCACATCTGTGCCTGGACAATTTCAGACCAACAACTATGCCACTGTTTTACTTTTACATAAATTTGAGTGATACCGGTAACAGTTTCTGTGTTCCTTTGTTCTTCTGTCTTAAAATGAGAGGCCCGATTCAAAAGATTCAGATTGGTCGAAATTATTATTACTCGTACTTGAAAAGCTCGCATGAAACAACAGCATAGTACCGGTGTAAAGAGAAAAATGTATACCGGTACAGCACATAGAGAGTGTACGATAAGCAAAACACTCAACACCGTGGCAATTAGTTTTGAGAGAGTGATTGGCTGTGACCCATTCATCACCAAAATCTTGTGGCGTGGCTAAGTGAGTCACGGTGCTATAACGATATGTTGCAAACAACTTGGTGTTAGTTTTAATGAAGCAAAGTTCGTTAATGGGGTCTTCCCATTGTTGAGTATTTTGCTTATCGCACACTATTTACGTACTTTACTACGGGTTCTGTAACATAATTTGACTGTGTGTACGTAACAGTGTACAAACTTGACAATTTCATACTATCTACGCGCTATTATGATGGGTATAAAGAAAAGTCTGAGTGAACCACAAATTGTTCTATAATAGCCCGATTGGACTAACAGCCTATAGTAGACCGATCAGTCTTCCTGGCACAGTGCTCACTGTTGTAAGAGAGGGAACTCTAAATTTCTTGACTATTGAAATTCTGTTTGTTCGAATATTTGTATATGTTTATTGTGAATATTCTCAGTTTGCGATTTAAAGATTTAAAGATGTTTGAGATTTATTGGAAAGGTTTGCGAGTTATCACAAAGATGTTTGTGATTTATTGCAAAGTTGTTTTGTGATTTATCGCAAAAGGTTTGCTCCCCTTATCCCATGGCACGCTGGCTGTGAAAGACCGATTGGTCTATTTTAGCCCGACCAGGCAATTATAGATTGATCGGTTGTTCACTCAGACCTGTTTAAGATGTCTGATTTATAATGTACAAATTTTACTCCACGTGCAGGCAACAGGTCAGGGAAATCCTGACCCAGACCTGTTTATGATGTCTGATTTATAATGTTTACACAGAAGCCCATTTGCGCCAAAAAAACCTTTGCGACAAATCTGAAACATCTTTGCGATTAATCGCAAAATATAATCACCCATTAGTTTGAGAGTTATCGTAAACATGTTTGTGATTTATCGTTAAGGTTTGCGAGTTATCGCAAAGATGTTTGTGTCTCGCTCTGCGGCGATGGATCTGCATACTAATTATGTCAATGCATATGGCCGCTGCTCATCATGTTTCAGGTTTATAAACTAATTATGTAGTCATATTGATAGAAATCACGCAGAAGGCATAGACTAATTTAGCTAAGGCAAAGAATCGAGTTATTCGCAGAGGACCGAGCGCTCGGTAGAGAATCGGAGCCCTCAGCAGAGAATCGGAATCGGAAAATAAAGAGTAAACTTCTGTGCATTTCGGGATTAGTTTTTGACATTTATTTACACACAATTGACTATAATTTCATGATAGCGGTATGCAACTCACGAAACACTGTTCTAATGTTGTTGTTATTTACGTTTTATGGCGCGATTGCTCGATATTGAATCGGAGTCGTCGCTCGAAAATGCTCTCGAAACTCGGTAGAGAACCAAATCGCCAGGAGTAGTTCCCCAATATTGAATACCACCAGACTGTGTTGTAGTAACTGTCTCAACCTGAGTGGATTGTTTCGGAACAACGGTACATCTTCAGTATACGTTTCCGAGGCCTGTGATCATGTTTTGTGACATGATTTATATACATTACGTCAAGTTGTGTCGCCTTTGATACACCCATGATGTTTGCCTGACTGTTATCTTTCTGAGGGCATCGGCGCACCTTTTGTGGAAATGACAGCAGATTATGTGACTGGTTAAATTGATGGTCGATCACCAACTAATTTCTTTGCATCGAATTATAATATATGTTTCTCAGTCTTACACCGTTGAATTTTGAATTCATAGCCCTATATGGGACACGAACGATCCATTGCAGCATGTGGGCCTTCGACAGTTTGAGATCTTTTTTTGGTTCAGTACAATCCTTATGAGCATGACCAGAAACAGAACAGCGTGAACATATGATTTCTTTACTTTTACAATGTTCCTGGCCATAACCATACCCCTGACATTTAAAACATCGTAAGGGATTTGGAACATATGTAGACAAATCTATCTTCATATATCCGATCTTCAATGCCGGTGGATGTTCGTACCGATTGAAAGTCAAAAGATAACTGTGAAAATGAACGTTTAGTCCATCAACTGTCTTAGAAAATCTACAAACGTCAATAACTCCCTGTGGTGCCAACTCAGCCAATATATCCGATTCAGAAGTGTCGGAGCTGCTACTATTAAATGTTTTGTGAGGAGCACCGTGACAGGTGTTTGTGCAATTCAATAGGTGTTAACCGCAGCAAAGCATCATGTTGAACTTTCTTTGAACAGTCAATCAGGAGAGAGCCAGTCACTGGCCTGGTCCTAATCGGTTTAACAAATTTAAATGGTCAAGCATTACTTTGAAGTGTCTTATCAATGAAAATTCGCGACCTGAGTCCAATCTGTCCTGAGTGCATTTTTTATGATTTTCAAAGTTTGAATTGAAAGCCGTTACGACTGAAATTTATGGTTTACAGTAGAAGACTTCACATCGTTGGATACCTTAATGACTATTAATTTTTATCAGCAGCTATCCGCACTATCTCTAAAGTTTTGAGAAATGTAGACCAAGGGTATGAAATTTTGCGCTTAGAACAAAATGGAATTAAATATTTGTTGTTGAATACGTGAATGACAGTGCAGACCTTAACTTTATTTTAGGGCAAGGTTGTCCCATGTTCCGAAACATGTGTCATTTTGGAACTTAGGACAACTACGAGTTAAACTATAAACTCTATTCACCAGAATAACAAATTGATTTTCGACACTTTTGGAAGCCTCATTTGTACACTACTTTGGGGTCAAGTTGGTTTCCAGTATGATGTATTAAAATGAGTACCAACATCACTGTAAAACAATACTACTCGAGAGATGGACTTTATCGTGCAAACCATAGTAATATCTTGCCTCAGCAATTAGTACGAAATTAGTTCACGTATACTCACAAAAGTTGCTGTCCTACCTGCATATTGGAAATTGGCAATATAGAAGTGTCAGGTGAAATATGAACTCAATTTAGCACCCATCCATTACAGGTGGTCTTCTGACATACTTTAAGGTAATGTTCGGATACCATCAATGTCAATGAACACCATATTAGTAGCTTTCAGCAACCTGACCTCCAACAATTTAATAGCGTGAACAGCTATATAGTTACCAAACAGCACAATCCATGCACGTTGCTAATAACGACAAATGATCCAGAAGAAGTGTTCATCCACTCAACGTATTGTGTTACGGACATCCCTGTGTGGATCAATGGCAATTTGAATATGGACAACTTGTGGCTATGATTGTTCCAAGAGCACACAGTCATGTTTGACCAAACGTGTCCATTTCCGTGGTCAGGCATCCAGGGGAGGTGCAGTCAGTTCCTTTTTCGATTTTGCGTATACCTGACGGTACCGGCCGCAAGTTAGGGGTTAACAGTGCCGTGTCCGCTCGAGCTATCGAGTTGGGGATTGGAACGTTGGTACATATAGGTCTATTCTTCACGAAAGTGCATTCCCCCTCTCACTCGGACCCCTGGTGGAGGCTCGGACGTGTGCGGTCGGCTTTAGTAGGACCCTTGTTACATCTTGCCTAAAGTATTCTAAATTATTTTTGTGCAAATTTTATATTAAAGATACGGGCGGCGTTGGCGGTGGGCATGCTGTTAAAATATACACCTCCGTCAAAAACCGCCATAAACAGAAAGAATAGTAAAATATAGACATACATTGTTCTTATACCAATCAGAAATATGCCTAAACAGTATGTTATTGTCATTTTTTCCCTTTGTTATGTAAACAAAAGCAAAAAAACGTTACGTTTCCTGGTTTTTGTTTAGATCCGGATATGGTAAACATAAAGAGCGTTTTGTGTTCCTGATTTGTAAATAATAAAGAGCGTTTATATCATTTGTGTGTAATTAACCAAAAGAATTGCGCTGTGTTATGTAAACAGAAGCACACCTTGTGTAACACGAGCAGGCTCTTGTTTACGTACACCATCGTACGTCTTGACGACAATATACTATTTACGCGCTGATTATGTTTGGCATATGAACAAAACTAAATATATTTTAATATTCCTTCTGTTCATGGCGATTTGAACAAATATGAATATTTCTACAACGAACGCCGCCCGTGCCTTTAAATATGTTTTACTATAGCATCTATTTGAATTGGACCAATGGCTAAAATTAATATAGGTTGTAAAAAAGAACACATTCACAAATTGTTCCATCTCTCTTTAATAGCAAACACACTATATACGTATATATATATATATATATATATATATTTGTAAAAGAATATATGAAGTCTTCCTTAATTCATCTCAAAGAGCAACTATATTGTACATGCCTATCTGAGATTCAATGAAAATATAGAAGGTTGGCGGAATAGCTTGCGTGGTCAATAAGCAATAACCCATATATTACATTGTTGACGCTTCACAAAGTGTCCTTTTATTGCTGGCAGCATATGTTCGTGTAATATCCATTGTTACCGACGAAACTCGTGTGTGCATTCATATCAATGGGTATATATTCCACATCTGTTGCGGAATCCACTGTGGTGGGAATGTTTCCGGCGAAAAAGAAATCGATCTCACAGCCGCTATAAGCCAACAATGGAAAAACATGCATTTCACATGCCTGATCCCGTATTCTGATCCACGGATCGTCACGTAAGTTTTGATTTCATTAGAAATTCACGAGAACGAAAGTCATGTAAGTATTTCACCATCACCTACACCGTGATGTTAATTTAACCTTTCTGTTGTTGAGTGGATCCTCCCTTTCTATTATAGAAGGATACATTGGAGTAACCTATTATACATCTGGAGGGATGTGCATGGAGTATAAGCATATGACAGACATATGAACAAAGTATAAAAGTGGAGAACGATCTCTATTCATTGGTAGGAAATATGATTTCGAATAATTATCTGAACATTCTCGTTGTAAATGTAACTACTCTGCGATGAGTATTTTCTAACGAATGATTTAAAGGTCCATTTCATTTTCAAGTCCATAATAACGGTATAATTTGGTTGATTGTTTTGACATATCGGCAATCAAAATCGGTCATACAACTCGATATACTAATGCACGGGCGTATTTATATAATATAAAGATGGAAATTTGACGAGTTTTGAACATCTCGGCAAAAAGATAGGTCGTAAAACTCTATATACAGGATATCCTCGCTCAAATACGCACATAATCGACCTATAAAGTGATAATGTGATTCTTTTATTATGAAATAAGCAGATAATGGAGTCATGTCCGTTATTTCGTTTTACGGCGCGGGCCGCAATGAAAACACATGTTAAAGAGCGTAAACCTGAACAGTCGTGAGTTGGCTTATATGTGTCATTGTGCGCACATAATCCGCCTAGCATCGCCTCATTATGAGTAGATGGTGTGAGTAAAAGGCTCTCATGTTCAGCACAGTATCGACTCAAAATGAGGCGATTCTTAGCAGATTATCAACCTAAAACAAGTTCTATGGGAAGCAGATAATGTGCGTATTTTTGGGAGAGATTCTGCGATATACTAATGTTATCAAACCCAATGTGTGCTGTACAAAGTCACTTCACGATATACTAACTAACGGTGGAACATAAATAGGCCTAATATCGTCGCAAATTATTCATAAATATATATCGACCTATCTCTGTATAAGAATAACATAATGTAGCCCAAATCTACTGGGACTGCGCGGTTTCAGCAATTCCGTAAAGGAAAAGACTTACCGAAGTCATTTCAATTGATCAGCTATTAAAGGCCCACTTAATTGTCGAAACCCCTGATCACATTTATAAAATATATGCCATATTATATACATGTGTACCATTTGAAAAGGGAAGCTCCAAACATTGTATTATCAACTTATCCGGTGTAATAAACTGTGAACAAATTGTTTTTGTTGAGGTGCCGACGCGTTTTCTGTGCTTAAGTTTCATCCGGACATATACTGCAACGTCTATTATTTTCAATGAAAGGGGATAACTCTATGATTCTGTTTGAATTCTGATGCATTTTGGGAGCGAGACGGGGGAAAGGTTTCTATGATTTCAGCTATGTTCTATTACTCTATACATGGGTACCTTCTGAGACGCAGACGTTCCAAATGGTGATGCTTTATATTATTTTATCATATGTTAAGTCATAGATTGTTATTAAAACCGTATATCAAGGCACTATAACAAAATAATCGGTGACTCTAAAATTAAATGGAGTTTAAGACTAAAACGGTCGCTGACCGCACGTCCCAGAGATAAATAAGATATTGCAAAACATTGATTTCTCAAAGGTCAACTGCATGCACACCAAATATCGTAACATTCTGTTGGATGTTGCCTCCATCTCAAAATGTAACATTCAGTTTAAGATTAATATAGCTAAGTTATCATCCAGAAAAGTCAAAATATGAATCGCGACATTCACAATAGGCCTTACGGACGTTGAAAACCTTTATAATACTTTACATGCCACAAAAGGCAAACGGTGAGATATACGAAGCGTGAATTATACACAGGTGTATCCGGGGACACCAACGCACAAAACTCGTTCGTTATTTTGTAACGACATGCAAGACATTTCCGGTGTATTCTCATGTCGAGTTTTGGGCGATCTGTATAAGTTGATAACACAATAGTCCTTTTATAGCCATGCACGACGTGACCATGTGATTAGAACACATGGTCGTGTTCATTGACTGTATATAAGGTCCATTGGACTATAACAGATATCAATTGATCAATGTTCATGAAATGTGACCAAACATCAGAATATATTGGGCACTACAAACCTTTAATCTCAATATCTATCTAACACCCGATATTATCAAATGAAGAGCCAATGAAATAATCACACCATATAGCAGACAATGGCTGCGGACACACGTACCACAGTAGCGATGGCATAGTAGGTGTGACAATGTATTATGGTGGAGTTTGGTGACAATTGGTCATCATAATTAATATGCCATAGCAAGCCAAGTCGCCCGCTGCAAATTCGCACAATGAGTCTACCAAGCTCTTCCAGCGACGGTCGATCTCTCAAAGGTGTATCTACCTGAATGTATTGTCGGCTGTCGATCTTTACTCAGCACGCAGTGTCACATTTTACATACTAGCACACAAGGGCACTTGATAACCTAATGAATAACCCATTTCTGTCAACAGTCATGATTGTTCTTACTAAGAACAAATCGCCCGTGTAATTTCACAGCAAATGTGGGTCAAACCTTATGCGTAGAACTAAACGTCGCAAAATAAAAAAAACGCAATTGGGAACTGTCTTAATACTCATGAAATTAATATTAGTAGATAAACATGCATTGATATCATATAAAATATGTGAATGAATGAGGAATTGCCACAAGGCCACGGTCAAACACAATTCTGGACGATCGTTCGTGCAATTATATATATATCGTAGCGAATACAATTTGGCAAACGTGATGAGGAGAGACCAACCTTGGTGCAACGCAATCGGTTAATTGGTCCAGTCGACTCATTGTGCGGAAACTCGGTGGGCAACATGGCTGGCTATGGCATATTAATTTCGACGACAAATTGTCACAATCTCCACCAGAATAAATTGTCACCGTTATCGGAGAGAACGTGCACTTTATGTGAAACAAATATTGTCGGTGACGAGTATCACTTTATACTTGAGTGTCCCTCTCTATCACAAGAACGGAAACTATACATAAAACATGCATATTGGAAGTATCCCAATCGTCGCAAACTGTCCATTCTTCTCTCAAATAGAAAGCCAAGTATTATACGCAACCTTTGTAGATTCATACACATTATACATAAAAGAGCGAGTTGCTCTCCTGGTTCATCTGACCCTTAAAGTTATCACAACCATCGTCATTGCGACCTTGTTTGTTTGTTTATGTATTTATATATGTAATACCATGTATATTCTTAATACCATTGTACTATGGTGAAAGAATTAAATGATACTTGATACTAGATAAATTGTCACACCTACTATGCTATCGCTACTGCGATACGTGTGTCCGCAACCAATGGCCAGCCGTGCAATTCTACACGCACAATGGACAAGCCATACTTCGCGTGTATACATTGCTTGAGTATTTGCCGTGGAAACACGTGTGACAATAATACACAAGTTTCGTACATCTCGCCGTTATTCCAGTAATACAATTTAGAAAAGTCAGATCATTTTGTTTTCTACAACATGGAACGACACAGAAAGTTCGTCTATGGTCCTGTTAATCAATTCAATTCGATACGATCCGGTATCGTTTGTCTGATTCGATTCGATTTGAAATCGGCATCCTGATTCGAATGTTATCGAATCTTTTTCCTCAGGCGCACTCCCTTTGTTTAGAGACAGCAATGTGTTTTGTGCAAATTCACGTCACGATATACTAATAAACGGTCGATCACAAATAAGCCTAACGCTGTCACAAATTATTCATAAATATATATCGACCTATCTCCATATAAGAATAACATACTGTATGCCAAGTCCATAGCGACTTCGGGGTTCTAGCAATTCAACACACCTTGTCAGTCTCCATTCGGTATAAACTATATATGCTGCCAAATGTCGATGTTGTTCAGAATGACACAAACATATAGCAGAATAAGTATGCAAATAGGAGACTGACGAAGTTTGAGAAAAGTTTGCCGAATATGTAAGTTCGGAAATATTCATTGTACTATATAAAGTTACTTCCATCCATCATTCATCGCATTCCCATTCATAAATTGCATGCATATTCTAGCTTTAAATACTGTCATCACTGTGCTGTAGACGGTCTATTATACGGAAACGTGGTTTACCTTTCGTTACAGCCACCGATTTAAGCATTCCTGAATTGTTTCGTGTCTTCATTCTTCATACATTCGAGATAACAATTCGATTCGAGATTCTATGTGAGTCCAAATATTTTGCCCAATTTGATTCGAAATTCGATTTGACTCGCAGGGCCCGTTAGTCTATTCCTGATACGATAAAACTAAAGAGCGTTTCCTCACTTCTGTTCGAACAATTGAAAACAGCTGGTGTAATAATTCGGGATTTATGGACATAACGTTCTTATATATGTTCAGCTATTTAACCCTCTCAGTGCCAAGTCCAATTTTTATATCAACCCATATTTCCTTGATCATTTTTCAAATTTATTGATTATAATAATGTGATACATTGATGGAAAGAGCATTATACTAATGTGATACATTGATGGAAAGAGCTCTAAGAGCTCTTTCCATCAATGTATCACATTATTATAATCAATAAATTGAAAAATGATCAAGGAAATATGGGTTGATACAAAAATCGGACTTGGCACTGAAAGGGTTAATGCTGTATGACCTTTTGTTACGGGAAATTAAACAATCACATTTCCAGTGCAACCTCTGTGCATGTGCCAACATCCAGACCGCATAACGTCATTCACTTACAACAAACACACTCATTGTCACTTACAACTCTTACACTCACAGCTAGATAATTGTGTTTTTTTCTGTTCAGGCTATAGATCGATATTTCATGTATGTGTCGATATATCTTACCCTCCTTTGAAATTACATAGTTACATAGACATACTGGTGATGTACATGCATGTTATTTTAAATGACACATTTAGAAACAACATATTTAAAGATCTTCGGTCCGATTTGGCACCAAATAGTCCAGAGCTTCCAAAGCAACTTGTCTGCTTACCATGCAGGCAAAATAAAATGAAAAATTTCATTATAGTAGTATATCACAGCCATCGCAAACATTAACAACGTCTCGGGGACTATACAAACAAAAAATTGCACTGTCTCAAAACTTACATTTTCTTCTAAAAAATAGGCGCCTTTTGTGTTGTACAGTCCCAGAAGTGTTCAAAGAACAATGCTCGGCATGTTTCGGAGGCGTATATATAACATGCCATATATAACTGTGCCATATCTGCTATATATAGCCTACACAAAATAGAGACCTTAAAATGTGCATATAGTGTCCTAAGTGCGACGTCGGAATACAGCGGCCATTTGAGCTTCCTTTTTTGGGGTAGCTTCGGTGGCCGTGTAGTATTGACGTCGGACTTTGAGTCGCAAGGCGCGCTCGCCGTCATGGGCCGGGGGATAGTGGGATAATTAATGCGATCATATTTTCTAGTATAGAAATCGTAACAGATGCTGGTTTTATTGTGTAAAATCTTACAGGGTATCATTAAGGATTACATATATCCCCTTGCAGCTGTTGTAAATGTTGAGACATGCGCATTTCTTACGTATACCGTATAATTGTCCTGCAAAGCACACTGGCCCTATGGACTCTTATGACGACTTGGCTGCGCGTGACCCTGTACCATCTCATGTGATTACTCGTCATTGCATATATCGGGCGTTCTATTCTTCCGTTCAAGAACAAAACGCGCCAGGAGATTATCGATCGAGTATATATTACCACGACGAAGGTGTATTAAATATGCCGGCACGTGCCTTGCGAAGCAGGTGCGCGCCTGTTGATAATAATTCACGCGATCAGACAGGACAATAAAGTGGGTCATAATTACCTAGAATCAGGAGTGGTATATCAGAACAAAGAAATGCATTAGGATCGATCCGTTTGACGATATTTCGCTTCTTCTTACATCCTTGTCCGCGGCCAAACGGGCCAATACGAATAAATCTCGGATGATATACGGACCATATCTGTTTAAGGTATGTATGCTTTTTCGTCTATTTTGGTATTTAGAGTTTCAAGACTAATGTCTGGGCTGCCGTTAATAAACTTTCACGACAGTGTTATAGTCTAGCTATATATCTTAATCAGCTCTTGCGGTATCGTATAATAATTATACCGGCGTTTTACCACTCCGATGACTGACTAAACATAGTATTGTGATCCAAGAGATGCATATATAGCCCGAACATGTTACATATATACCAAAACTGGTGTGGGTGAACAGATGATCGGGGCACAATTTATATAAGTTATGGGAGCCCTTCTCCCCAGATCATGTCACGAATCTCTGCTCTGGCTACGCCCGTAAATTTCATATTCCATGCAACAGTTAAAACCGTGATAATTTTTGATATTCTGACGGGGAACTTTATAACAAGATTAGTGGTCCCAGCTTGAGATTTGGGCGACATTTGTGAGCCGATTTCGCCATGCGTCTCTTACAATCTTAAAATATCCCCCGGATAATACAGGCACTTTTATCACGAAATAGGTTCACAAAAATCACCTAAATCATGTAGGCTCGAGATGGGAACTTTACGCACTATGAAATACATTATAAAGGAATATGTATTAACCGAGAAATGTATTGCATGTATGAAGCCAGCGTAGATTTTCATGACATCAGCTACAGTTGCAATAAATTTCGGGGCACACGTTATGGAGCCACTCTCCACATACTTCGTGAAAAAATGAGCGTCGTTTTGTCTTTATATGCAAAACCATAGCTTACATCTTTGAGATTTACTTAAATGTGTTTACTATATGTACATACAAAGTTATATACATAGTAGTTTTCATAAACGGATATGGTGGAAAATTTGTTACATCTCGAAAGCCATGGTTAAATTGCTGCCGATGGGTAGATGATTGTGGAGATATTTCGGGTTCTCTTTATTGATTATGTTGTACATGATATTCATTCGGCGACCATATTTTTCTTCGATGTATAGTTCAATGATATCCGGAGTTTTCTCCCAGACTGCTAGTCCGATTTCAACCAACTTTAGTTTGGTGAATCGGAGTACCCTGCATGGCGGATGCCATAACCGCGTTAGTTTTTAATTTTTTTTTATTTAAAACAATTTAATTAAATAAATAAAAAAAGAAAAACAAACACAAGAATAAGATCACTATGGGCCTATTTCGGAACCAAATAAATGTGAATATTTAGGTTCAACGTGAACGTATTTGCAGACCAGATGTACGATCTTTATATTATGTGTTTTCACTGTGACCTACGCCATATAACATAATAACGGGTATAGGTCAACTATTGGCTTATTCCAGAATCAAATAATTCCAATATGAACCGATGTCAATGAATGTGTCCAATATTTGAACATATGTGCATTTAATGGTTAAGGTATATCGTTTCCAAAATTCTGATTGCGGATTGTAAATCTTTTTTAGCACTCGCTAATCGTACCAAACATTCATGATATAGTGAAATTCATTACACACAAGTTCCTCTAAGCCGAGAAACAACATCCAGACCGATAAACTATGGAAGGCACTACAAATTATATATCCCAAAACTTAACCGCCGTGGACATGCAAACACGTTTATATCGTCACCTTGATCACATGTGTACGTGTTATTATAATGTACCGGGAGAGGGGCTTCATAAGTTGCAAAACTTGTTCGCCAATCACTTATGTATATTATGCAAATACAATATATTCCACTCAAGGTGGGCCACGTAAATCATCTCACCGGAATTGAATTGGTTTCTCGGATTGTAGTTTGTACCAAACGTAATCATGTTTTTTTTTTTGCGGAATGGGATGGGACGCTGAACAGTGACAGACCGCTGTTTAACGACACACCCCTGTGGGGTGCACATGAATTTTAACAGTTGGGAATTCGATTTGGTTAATGATCCATGTTCCGATTTGAAAATATATTTATAATTAAGAATTTCCGAAGTGAATTTGTCGATTAACAGGCAATATACAATGACAAATACTTGGAGTCACCATAATTCGTATCACACAGGCATCGCAAAAATTCAAGGTCTTATCCATAAGTATAACGTCCAAAACGACCACAAAAACTCAAAATTGAGAACGTGGGGGCGGGGGAGAAGCACACACCCTTTATGAGAGGCCGTCATTGGACTTTTTGCTAGGATGACAAAACGTGTTGAATATCCATATCTGGCCATTAAAGAAAACTCATGTGTATGGGCTCTTCAAAATCACTTCAAAAACACGATCTTTAAAAAAAACGCTCTTTAATAAAACAAAATTTCTCTTATTTAATCAATATAAATTTCTTCGACAAAAAAAAAACGCTCTTCGTTATTTCGTCAATATAGTTATCATGTTGTGCCCGTGGTCAGTTCAGATGTAATGTTTCTATAACGTAATCATGGACTCGGTATGTGTATACGGTACACAATTAAGTATCTATAGATGGTAAATAATATCCGCAACTAATTTATCGGTATCTCCTATGCGGATCGTGTAAGTCTCTTTTAAGAAATCGTATAACAACCAACCACCTTTCACATCCGCGATTAGCGACTCTCGCTGAATGACATGAAACCTTCCCACTGACGTGGTTATCCTGGGGTGTACTATCAATTAGTGATCGAGGAGGCATTATTAAATCTACCATCATTGTAATGTAATTATCGCCCCGCTTTGTATTGTCGAGCGTCAGTTGTACCTTTATAGCCTCTGTTTTTATCTAAATGATCGTTATCCTTATTAGGCTGTTATACATCTGATTGCATCTCGTTATTGATTGCTTGGTGACCTGTGAGAAGAATATTGCTTCAGTCGGCTCATGTTCGGTTAACTAGGGAGGCCTGTGATCTGAAAACAATAATTATTCAGCGGACATAGCCCTTGTGTCACGGACAAGTCATTCGTTTAATTTCTTTGAATGGAATTCTTGGTTCGTTCATTTCTATTGAACAGGTATTTCTAATAGAACTATCAATTATTTGTCAGGTATCGACCCGTTCTTGATCCGCGGTTACTGCACGTCGCTACAGAATTCTTTGTTTTATTGATCTGTATAATGATGATTGAAGATATCGGAACTAGCAAATCACTATAAATCCACTTTGCTGTCGGTCTTTTTTAGGATCAATACAATATTGATGACAAATTTTATTGGAAATCACAACCAATGATAAATACAGAATTTTGACACGAGTGAGAGACAAGCAGTAAGCTTCATTCATCCAACAAATTCAATTCGATGATTTACTCCATTACCGTGGCTGAAATAAATATATCCAGGTCGGGGGGTGCGGGTGGGCTAGACCCAGAATGATCGGATATACCGAGTCCCCCCATCGCCCCTCGTGTATTTTGAGCTTTAATTGAGAACAATCAACATGAAACAATTGATATAATAGTACTCTTTACATAGACATAAACAATGTGGATCATATGAAAATCTCATATGCCTAATCTCTTCCTATTCGCTGACGGTGATGGCGTCCGAAGGAGTTGTGGCAGAGTGTACTTTGCATGAGTCGCCAGTTTTGCGCCTTTCATATAAGTATACATTCGTCTACCTTGGTGAAGTTGTAACTATATGTACCTCCGGCAGATTCGACTTCACTTCTGTCTGCATGCGATCATTGCAGGCGTTCGACCTGTTCAGCGCAGGATTCCCTCTCCTGGGGTAGACTCCAGGTGGTGAAATTCCGAAGTCTCTGGAATGATGACTCCGGTGGTTCGGATGTCTCTTCGCTGGAAGCTGAGGTTGCCATATTCACCGCGTCTACGTCTGTGGCATCGGGGTGGTGTTGGCTGGAGGGGTGGTAAGGTTGTGACACCAGTAACACCCTGTGCAGTTGGTATTGGTACCGTCCGTCTCACTGGTGGCATTTATAGGCTGCTAGTGGGCTCCAGGTCTCGACCAATAGATCACGAAAAGGATCGTGCTGGCGTAATATATAAGTAAATAAAAAACGATGGCTGCCAGAACGACAGAGAGACCATGTCAGACAGGAATCCCAGTAAACTTAGTATACGAGCACCCCATGACATCAGTGGGGATTATATATTAATCCATAAGCCGACGAGGCCAGTAATCAGGTCGCCATGTGGGCTAAGTTTTGCCGGTCTTACAGCAAAACGATCGAACAGGGGGCTCATATTAGATCAAACAACAAATGGACATCTTACAATAAATTTTGAGAATGTTCTATTTATTCTTCTTCTTTTGATTTAGTGGTTGGTGGTGCATGGCTTCTCCGAAGGAGAGGGTGGCGTTTTGGTTTCTGTTGGTGACGAAATATGTTTCTGGACGAAGGTCATTCGTTCTTATTGGCGTCTTGTTAATTCTTGCATGTTGTCTTTTTGACTCTGATTGTGCCTCTGCTGTTTCTTTTCGATGTCCAGCGGAAGACTCAGGCTCGCGAAATTCCGATGTCTTCGGGACATTGAAGGAGCTTGTCTCTACCATCAAAGGTGGTATGGGCGGTATGGGCGCTCCAAAATACACCTATTAATATTCCCGTTTGAATTTTTCCGGTATGGAAATACAGTAATGCTCTAAGTAATCGACTTCTTAACCACAACATAATTATGGGTAACTTTTCAGGATTTATTCGGAAATATGGCTTGTTGCCATTCATCGGAAAGCTGTCCCCGAGAGCTTTCGGATGAATGGCAACAAGCCATATTTCCGACTAAATCCTGAAAAGTTACCCATAATTCTGCTGTGGTTAAGAAGTCGATTACTTAGAGCATTACTGTAGGTTGATTACTTGAACTAGCTCTCTACGAGCATTACATGTATGTTCCAGACAGACGCATTGAAGTAATACAAAACAATCCGTTTTGAACACGATGTTTGGGTCCCAAACAAAAACAGCCATTTGCACGGCATGAAACAGAAAAAAAAAACGTACCGTGTTAGTTTATTTCTGATATGGTAGAAATAAAAAAAACATTTGTTGCACGTTTCTGCGAATAATTGAAAACAGCTGGAAAATGGCTGTGATCATGGCAAGTATTTTTCAGAGTACATGGAGTCTGTATATCATCATTTCGTATATGTGTCAACCTATCTTTTACCTCCTTCCAAATTACTTTGACAAAATTATGAAGCTCGAATAAGCTATGTCCGTTGTGCTCCACTTAACAATGACCAACTTGACGCAGATCTATGCTTCTGCTATGAGTTGAATAATGGTATGCAACCAGCTATAAACAGGAAGTTTTCAATATATACCAGAATAGATATATTTTATATTGCATAAGTTCCTATGTAAATAAAATAAAAAACAATGTTTTTATATAACCGTATAACTACATGTGTGTTCTAAGTGGTTTACAACGTGAATGGTGGTAAAATACGTGCGATAAAATATACACATGCAAGTAATCTAAACAATAAAAACATAACATGTACAAGCTAAATCTAAATATTTGATTCACTCATTTAAAACACATATATGTGACATAAGAGGTCAAGTATTAATAATCGTGAATCAAGGTATACTGGCGTTGATGACACATGTATGAATTATCCAGTAAATGGTTATGAATTGGATGAGGGTGGGTCGATCCGCTGTGAACCAAGCAGTGTATTTAGGGCTCGTATAAATTATTCTAATTTGTGAAGTTGTACAGCATTGTTTCTGTATTAAATTAAGACCACCGGCATTTGAGTGTTAACATTTTAAAATATACATGGCAACATAAACAGTTTTGACTATGCGGGTGTGAAAACTAGATACAAATAATTGGAAAGTAATGTGAAATAATGTAATTAGCCTATTTTGCTCAATATATAGTTGGGACTTTGTCATATGTATGAGTATACTATAAGAAAGGCTGTAAGATAACCTGCCCTCGAGCACGTAGATAAAATAACTGAAACTGCAGTCAATGAATCATTGAAATGGGCGACGAAGAGTGCATTCATAACCATAATGACCAAAATAGTGTCTGCCCGTGACTAAATAATAACAAAACTTTCGAAATTTTAGGTGCAGGTTAAGGTACGCACCCCAAAAATATGGTATCCACTACACATTTTAACAACGAAATAGTTTTCTCTCTGAGATTTGTATATATTGATAAGCGTGCATAGTTGGGATTTCTTATCAGCTCCATTAATAGACAATTTTATATACACAATAGACAATTTAAAGGTACGGTTGGCCTTGGCGGTAGGTATCCTGTGAAAACATTTCCACCCGCCAAAATCCGCCACAAACAGAAAGAACAACAAAATGTAGACAGACTTTGTCCGTATACAAATAAGAAATATCGCATAAACAGTATGTTATTGTCATATTTGTGACCACTGTTATGTAAACAAAGGCATAAAAAGTTACTTTTCTGGTGTTTGTTTATATTATGATGGTAAACATAAAGAGCGTTCTTTGTGGGTGAATTCCTGATATGGAACGAATAAAGAGCGTTTATGCCATTTGTGTGTGATTAGCCAGCAGCATTGTACTGTCTTCTGTAACACAATCAGACTCTTGCTTAGGTGAAATATAGTAAATCTTTATGATAACATGCTTTTTACGCGATGGTCATGGTATATATGAACGAAACTGTATGCGTTTTAATGTTTTTCTGTTCACGGTGATTGGAACAAATATGAATATTTTCGACAACTAAGGCCTCACGTGCCTTTAATATACACAATTTGGAATGAGTTTATGCAAAAGGGCAGTAAAAAGTAAAAAATCATGGAAAAAGAAGTGGGTCACCTAAAATAGTTTTTTTTGCACAAACATGTATATAGGCCCATGGTGCGTCCCTGAGTGGCGGTTTTTTCAACCATGTGTGCGGATTAAAAAAATTAAATTTCTGCTGTAAATAGCAGATGATCTCATGTGAATGGGTATCGAAGTTATGTATAATAGATGGATAACATATTTCTAAGCGTGTGCTTCTCTAGCTAACTTGGATTATAATTATGGTAGCAAGATAATAATGAACCATTCCAATGTATACTTTTATAACTGAATGGGAGAATCCATTTAGTATATATCTACTTAATACTCTCAGAGATGCCATGTAAAGTGGTAATGATCTATGATTACCTTTGCTGCATGTCCAATGAGACCCATGCAATAATGAGATCCATTTGTATCACTTAACCCTTTACCCAACAGAAGGGCCCTGTGCCAATGCATTCTCTTATATATGCGAGTCGACCATAGGTCGCCTCGCATATATAAGATAATGCATTGGCTTAACACATTAAAAATTATAAAATTGTTAAAGAATGTAAGAAAAAATGGTAAAAAGTGTTAAAAAAAGATTTTTTTAGGCCAATGCATTCTCTTATATATGCGAGGCGACCTATGGTCGACTCGCATATATAAGAGAATGCATTGGCACAGGGCATAACTGTAACTATATCAACTACCAATAATTTCAATAGCTTGCGGTGATGCTTACATGCAATATTAATTCGCAAAATGTTGTGTTGCAATAATCATATTTAACTATAGCAGTTATAAGTATCTATTAGAGGTATATATGGGCCACCTATTAACTGCCGGGAGGTATAGTAGGTTAATGAGTATGCACTCTAGTGGTGGTGTTTTGTCATCGCACTTCCTGATCACTCTTTCGAGACAATAGAGCTATATAGGATCATTTCGCGCTCCGCGTGTATAACTAATGTAGAGATTCCTGTTTCGCCTGGGCGCATGGGGGTTTTATTTATAGAATGGGAATTTTTGGGACGATTAAAAGTCGAATTGCGAACCGGAGGCCGAGTCCGGTAAAAGGTGTAGTTGGGAATTTCAATTTCGTTTATTGTCGTTAACAGTATGTCAATAATATTGATTTTTGGTTTGTGATAAGCTATGCCAATAACAAATAAAAGAAATGAAAAAGATAATTAGTAAGTCTTGTATTTAAACTTGTATAGAAATTGTTCGTTCTGCAGCCCACTGGGGGTTGTTGTCGGAGACGGCCAAGTCAGCCGCCGGTTCGTTAATTAGGTGCTGGTTGTTATTGTTATTTTAACGGAATTCTGAGTTGGTCATTCGCAAAACCAATATATTTTATATTTTATAATTACAATCATGGATAGATAATAGAGGCCGTGGCTATAGTACCGTATACGGTACTTTAGCCGGACTGCTAAAGTACCGTATACGGCACTTTAGCCGAATTAACTGTTAAAGTGCCGTATACGGCACTTTAGCCAAACTGTTAAATTACCGGATACGACACTTTAACAGTTTGACTAGAGTACGGTAGGCCTATATTTTGAATCACATGCCACGCGATTATACAGATATAATTGTGTTTTGAATAATGATTCTTTATTTCGTATATGAACGTGGTGGTATGGACAGCCCTTGAGCCATGCACAAATCGTTTTGTAATGGTATTTCGTCTATATAGTCTCTTTCGAGTCCATACTTTACAGTAATACTATAACCAGCCCATGATTTAGATTTTGGAAATGGACCAGCCTACGTGGATTCAAATCCCCAGTTATCTCGTGTTGTCTGAAAGCGCTCGAATTCCATTAAGATACATGTGCCCGTGCTCGGGCGCTGCTATTGTTGTGACGAAAGCGCGCATTTGACGTGACAAATGACGTCATGCAAGCAGCGCATAGATCTACGGTACTTCAGCAGTTCGACTAAAGTGCGTATATACGGCACTCAAGCCAGTCCGTATATATATATGATTTTGAGCGCGTTACCATTTCTGACATTGGTTTTCTTGTTTCACCTTGCCATGCGATGGCCTTCTAGAGGGTGAGTATGCAAACGCGCAAGATACTGCACGCAACAAAACGTTAAAGTTGTCTTTAAACCATGTTTCCGAAATCCGGGCTTCCGCGTCATTAGCACCAATCAGAACTTACATAGAACTTTCACTTCCTCTTCTGTTACTTACTTGCTTAATTATGTTAATAACCTACGAGGAAGTGGCGGTTCTACGCTGCTGTAGTTTCTGAATAAACTTTGAGCATGTGAGTTTTTTTTCAATTAATGGATTCTATAGGACGGGTGATGCGTAACAAGCAGATGACGAACCGTGTGTGAATGGTGTAGTATATAATGGTATATCTGGTACCCCCCCCCCCCCCCAGCTGGCACTCTTGTCGTGTCGACAAATCTATTCACACACTTGATCTTTTCGTTCTGCGAATTTATTTCACCGCTTTAACGTTGCATTATCACTTTGACTAACACCATTCCGATCCAAAAGATTAGACATGCATTTTGAAGTTTAGCACGAAGAATTTATGGAGATTTATGCATAATGTGAAGAAATTCGCCACGATCATAATCAGAACACTGAGACACAAAGCAAATTTCCTTGTTTGTATTCGCTGAAGCATTGCGCAATTTATATTAGGAACACAATGAAATGTCCAATGTGCACGGGGGGGGGGGGGGGGGGGGTTACAGGGCACGTATGCAGGGGTGGGTGGGTGGTCGATGGGACCAACAAATTTGTTTTCCCGCAACTAAAATTTGTTTTCCTGCAAGTCTTTTTGACTGTTTTTGCAATGAGTTTGGCTTAAAACACCTTAGAATGTCAACATTAACATAAATGAAAAAAATCATGTTGATCAGACAAACAGTAGAGCCTGTAGCCCATGCTAATGGATTGAATTTTGAAATCCAAGATGGCCTCTGGCAGCCATGTTTTTTTGGCCGAATGACCCCAAAATGACTCGTTCCTATTTACATGTCAATGTTAACATCCATGACAAATAGTATGCACAGAAATTCAGTTTACAGTGACCCCCCCCCCCCGCAAATCTCTGTTATAGTGTTAAAAGGGGGTGGGTGTCCAAAAATGTTAGGAAAAAAACTGCCGAAAACGGAAAAAAATATGGACGCGGGGGTGGGTTTCACTGAACAACAACGATGAAAACATCACAACAAGTACTTATTCCATTCATCTGAGATTCCAAATTCTGCCCACGTAATTTGGAAGGATGTATAAGATAGGCTGACATAAAAAATAAAATCATAAACAATATAGGGATATGCTAGTCGCAATGACGTATATCCATCCAACAATAAATTTGACATGAAAGTCCGTGATTAGTAGGCCTATATTGCCAATAATCATAAACGTACATGTATCTTTGATCGTACATGAGCACATCTCTAGGCATTCTTTGAAATACCTCATTGTCTTCATTATACACGATCTATTAATAAACCGGCGTCATGTGTTCTGAAAAAAAACTGTCCATGGCCACAGCCATTTCCCATCTGTTTTAACGTTTTCGCACAGATGTGAAACAAACGCTCTTTATCTCTACCATATCAGGAATAGGCTAACACGGGACGCTCTTTTCTGTTCCATGCCGTGAAAATGACTGTTTTTTGTTTGGAACCCAAACATCGTCTTCTAAGTTGTATTTTATGACGTCAATGCGTCTTTTCTGGGACATATACTATCGTAGAAAGGTGAATCAAGTAAATTTATTATCGAACTATTTCGATACCGGAAAACATTCAAAAACGAATATTATTATGTGTATATTGGCGCGCAAAGCAAACCACTAAGTGCTTTTAAAATCAGACCTACACTAATGCCCTAAATAATCGACTCTTTAACCACAGCAGAATTATGGGTAATTGTTCAGGATTTAGTCTGAAATATGGCTTGTTGCCATTCATAGGAAAGGTGAGACCTTTCCGATGAATAGCAATAAGCCATATTTCCGTTTCAGGATTTAGTCATATTTCCGACTAAATCCTGAAAAAATTACCCACAATTCTGCTGTGGTTAAGGAGTCGATTAGTTAGAGCATTAATGTAGTTAGATCTGTTTATATTACATTTCAGGATTTCAACGATGAACACCGGAGGGCGATGAACGACATAACTGTTTGATAGCGGTAGATATGTTATATCGATATTCTGCCTACCTACTCACGACTTTACCTCAAGTTATATGCCTCGGCCGAGTCTCATCGAAAGATAAAAAAGGTTCGTCTTCTATCTCTTGACAAATTTTAATAATGAATTATCAAGGTTTTGGTGGGTTCTAATTTGCAATTGGTGCAAAGATGCACAACAAGAACATAACGTAAATCTACTATTTCCTTTCCGGTATACATGTACCTATAGGAGATATTGGTCAATGGTAAAGTAAAACATATATTGACTGCCTTGGGGATAGAATAGCAACCGCTATTTCCCCTCGATGGTGTCTTATGAACAGCAAGCAGGACTATATTAACCTTGGCACGTGGCATCGGTAAATAGTCTTGCTTGGACACCACATCGGGAAACCAGTTATCGGTATTCCACACCATGCAGTCAATATGTTATACTATGAGACCATGCATGGTAGCCGGTTTTCCATTTTAATCCTATCTATTCTAAAATCAAAATGGATTTTCAGGCAGTTAAAATAGTACATTGGAATGGTCTACTATTGATTTGGAGGGATGTTGAGGCGATAAAAGCAGACGACGGATGAATAAAAGTGCAGGCGGAACCCTATTTCAAGTATTGAGGGACATGATTAGATAATACGTTCTATGGAGTATGGACGCTTATTGTTGAACTTATTAACCCTTTACCCAACAGAACGGCCCTGTGCCAATGCATTCTCTTATATATGCGAGTCGACCATAGGTCGCCTCGCATATATAAGAGAATGCATTGGCTTAACACATATTAAAAATTATAAAATTGTTAAAGAATGTAAGAAAAAATGGTAAAAAGTGTTAATTTTTTTTTTTTTAGGCCAATGCATTCTCTTATATATGCGAGGCGACATATGGTCGACTCGCATATATAAGAGAATGCATTGGCACAGGGCATAACTGTAACCATCACAATGTGGTCGATGAACCGGTTCCAATGATATCCATATTTGTATGGTGTTATTGAGACAGACCGAAGATATTTTAGGCTGTTGAAGCTTTATTTGGGCGTTTTTGGCCGGTTTGTTGAGTAAAGGGTTAACGGAGCATTTCCTATGGGATAACTACTCATCAATGATGCTTTAGAAAGGGTTAAGGTTATGATATATCTCCCTGCGTTGCAGCTCCGACTACACATTACATTCTCTACCAGAGTTACAGTTGTTTCCGTGACCAGGTGTAAAAGTCAATAATACCTAATCAGTCAACATGTCTGCATGCCACAGAAACCAGCATAGTTCTTACGTTAATCTGGTATTATGACTGATATTAGCAGGCAATCATTGATTCACAGATGAAGCACATCAGGCCACAGTGAAAATATCTTTGTTTTCCTCTGACCATATCATGTTATATATTACAGGAGTAAATAGGTGTGCACTGTGGGCCATTCATTTATATTTTCTACTTTTACATGAACTCATCGGCTTGGTTTAAATGAGTACTATACACTAAAATCCGGTCATTTATGGGACGGTCTCCTATTACATACTGAACATATATAGACAACACATAACTACCATGTTGCTGGTATTGCTTAAAGAGAACATGCGTGTATTTTGCACGAATCCATGGCTCAAATCATTCGTTTGTTGCATATACCCTGTTTGAGTATATATGTAAAAGGAGATGGTTCCACAATTGGCCATATTGAGCGCAATGTCTTTAATAACTTAATTTAGAATGAAAAAAATGATCTGTCATTCTGGGTATCCCGAACAATTATGTTACTTCGGGTATCAAAAATAAGGTTTTCCAATACAGTAGTTTGAGGTCAATACAGTAGTTTGAGTAGGGAGTTGTGTATGGGTATAGGTCGGGTCAGGGGAACGAAGCATATTTTATTATGGCCTCAGTCAACATTTATACGAAAAGTGCACTGCGTCCGCGAAATATGCATCGATGTTCACCGGATGATTTGTGTAGGCCTATACTGTACCACAAATAACATAGTCGACAAACCTATTCGGGAAAATACCGATGGACACTATATGACGATGTTCAAAGTTGGATTTCATTTTCCAGACAGTGGCTCAGTATATCGAGATGACGGTGATGTCGCAACGAACACTGATGCCATTGCTGCTATAATCGTCAGTGTGTTCTCTGTGTTTCTCGTTGCATTGTGCGTAAAATTCGTATGCATGCAGTACTGTGATAAGAAACGGACACGTGTTCCGGCAGGTATGTGAAATTAAACTATAGCTAAGCTGATATAGAATTGCATGTACATGATGTATAGCTTTGATACTGACAACGAAAGTCGCCAAACTCCATGCAGGGTTTACCTCCCTTGATGACTCGGTAAGACCGCTGCTATCGGTGACATTTACACACATTAATTATTAACCCTTTGAACCCTGGCCCCCCACAACGATCGACACCATGACCCTGGGCTCCCAGCGTTATTTTTGATTTATTGTAGACTGTGTTTAGGTGCAATGTGTTGGTTACGTTTAAATGACGTTGCCGGTCTGAAACTTTACATGTATGTTCCCCATGGACCACTGAGTATTTTGAGATCGGGATACAGTGCCACACGACCACTCCCTGGTAACGGTTGCTATGCAACTACCCGAAATTTAAAGTAAATCGCAATTATAGCTTTTATCGACGTATTTCAGCCCTAAGAAACGGCGTTTTCGGTGCAGCCAATGCCTCATTGTGAAATTTGATATATATCTGGTCAGATGAGTGAATCTAACTTTTGTTTAAGGGTAGCAACGATTGCTAAGCAAATACCCCAAATGATCCAATGACACCATTGCCCTGAGCATTTAATTGTATTATGCTCCATTTTAGACATTTTCATAGGCGCATGTTAGGTTTTTCCGAAATCACGTGACGAACTCGTCGACAATCAACTGCCAGAGTGCGCATCACCCAAAACAAATTTAAGTATTCAACCTTGGGGTATACTGTCCACGCTTATTGAAATTGGTACATTCTTTGGTCCCAGCTTCTCTTTCGGTGTAAAGGTCCGTTCAACAAACGAATTTATGTCCCTTTTCCAGGTATGGACATTATGATCACCGTGACTAATCGCAGGTATGAAGCCACGCCCCTATACCTCAACATAAGATCCGCCCATTTCCACAACACCTCAAGTGCCCCATACAGTGACCGCTTGTCATATCGGTACTTGAAACAACGCCACCCGCTGCAGGAGCGACTGACGTCTGAATCTCTCCCAGTGTCACTGTGCTTTCATTCTCCCATTCTAACTCACAACTGTCGTAGTCATCATCATCTAAATCTTCCGCGTCCGATTCCAAAATTTTCCAGACCACCTCCTCTACCGAAAATGTTTTAGGCTTCCTAAATAATGATGTTGTGTGCTTAAACGCATTAGCAACAAGACACAAACAAAAACATAATTATTGGAGAACCAGTCGACCGCGACGATGTTTGTAAACAATACACACGTACCGGTATACTGGACGGTTCAGCGGCCGGTATACCGGCCGCTGGGGTATTTGGAGGTTCACGCTGTGGCCGGTTTTCCGGCCGCTCGGGTTCAAAGGGTTAAGATATATACAAAGCGTACAGAGAAACATGTTGCCCTTGTTAAGCACACAAACTATCGAACAACATTTGTGTAAATTTTGAACATTAAGTTTGAAAAGTCCCACTAAAACCGAAGAACTATATTTCGAAACGGTGTGATTCGGTTCTCCGATTATTTTATCAGAACAAAAGTCAAAACGCACGTGTACGACATTGTCACAACTCACACGGCAAGTCAAACACAAGAGTTCTAATTTGCTGCAATTTTGATGATTAGCTTCCGAAAATCGCCAACAAAACTACCGCTCTGATTTTCCATTCTGTTATTATGTTTTAGTGTGGGAATTGTTCTCAAAGCACATAGAAAATTAGACTTTGGACCGATCGGATTTCGCCATTTTTGCTGGAAAACCCATGCTAAATATAGAAACACAGACTAGTACCCATCCGGAGAGTCAGAAAGGAAGTATGACTGGTGCGCTCTGGTAGAGATTGGAAAGTCGCGTGACCCTTATGTCTACTCGTACAGAGCCACTTGCTTCAGATTTCCCTGTCCTAAGTTGTAATGTTGTAAATCGCGAGACTTAACAAAAGGCACACAAACCGATTCGATTGTCACCGTATCATCGATTCCAACAACAAAATTTCTTCAAAAGACGTTTTAGTCACCAGCATCGATTAATTATCAAAACAATAATGCTAACCACAGTGAGACTGTCAACTTTAGTATAAAATGTTCGAAAACGTGTTACATAAATATTTCGTTCAACGCAATTTGGTATCGGAACTATATCGGTGGGTTCGTCGAATATTTGCTAGGCCGCCAAATATTCCAGGTGGTGAAAAATAACAGGCTTCAAAAATTTATATTTGATAACTTTGAGATTTGTTTGGTGGGTTCCTCGACTCGAAACACATACTTTTTTTTACTCCCGAAGCGGCCCCCCGAAGCCAAAGAAATATTACGAGCGTTAATTCGGATTATGTATCGTTAAGTTTATCAACTTAGTTGACGAGAGTGGATTATTGTCCCCCGTAAAATTTATTTTCGGGGGACTATTGTAATCAGCTCCGTCCGTCCGTCGTCCGTGCGTCCATGTGTCCGTCCGTCCGTGTTTCCGTCCGTCAGTCCGTCCGGAGTTATAACTCCAGTAATGATCATCCGATTGATTGAAACTTGGTATGTATGTGTCTCAACCAAGAACAGATGTGCTCTCCAATTCTGGGTTTGATCCGATGTTCTTTTATGGAGTTAGTTCCCTTTTTTTTTTACTTAGAAAATTTCTCACTTTTTCGGTTTCCGGATGATATCTCAAGTTTTGATCCTTTAATTGCAAATACCTTTTTTATGTGGATCAGTCATATCAAGTTACAGGTTAAGTTCGAATTTGAGTTTGATCCGATGATTTTTCCTAGAGTTATGGACTTTTTTCGACTTAGGAAATTAATTTTTACTTCTTTTTTCTTTGGTTTCCGGGTGATAACTCAAGTTTGGACTGTTCAATTGAATTTTTTGTGAGTCATTGATATCAAAATACAGGTCGAGTTCGAATTTGAGTTTGATCCGATGATTTTTCTCAGAGTTATGGGCTTTTCGACTTAGAAAATTCAATTTTTCTTGTTTTTTCTTTGGTTTCCGGATGATAACTCAAGTTTGGATTGTTTAATTGGAAATTCTGTTTTTTTGTGGGTCGTTTAATCAAAATACAGGTCAAGTTCGAATTTGAGTTTGATCCAATGATTTTTTCCCAGAGTTACGGGCCTTTCGACTTTGAAAATTAGTTTTTTCGCATTTTCTGTATGATGGTACCTTCATGGTGTAATCAGCTCCTTCTACAGTTTTGATCGTAGATATTTTAAACTTCAGAGTATTGTTACCCACATATTGGATATGTGTAACATGTATATAGATGACGGAAAAATTATTTCTTTACGGAATTATTAACCCTTTCGACATTTATTTAAATTTCTTTAACAAAGCGGCGTCGACTTGCCAAGTTTTCGGGGGACACCGTGGTCGGCCGACCTTTTATTATATCAGTGAGCGAATGGTAAAGACATATTATGGACTTGTTCGGGTGCGTTAAACTATTAAGTTAGTATTCAGGCACTATGCTAACTGGATGAATGTAGCATTCTACTACAACGCCGAAAATCTGAAGCAAATCAAACGTACCACTCCATAGAAAACATTATCTGAACTACGCTCAATTGTAAATATTTACTTCTCGATTCGGGACGCAACTATCGGCTATAAAGTAGCTAAAACGATTTCGCCACCGAGTCACTAAATTTAATTAATATATTATAATGACGGCATGTGTTGTCAGTTTAGATTTAATATTTGTAAAAATAAATATTTTGAGCAAGATTATCGTCCATTTCTATTTGATCACCGTATCGGAGTGTTTCACATCACTTTAAGTATGTTAAGTATGTTATTCCGTGCCAGTTATGTATTATTTCATATCCCAATGACCTTTGACTTTGTTACGCCGCAAAAATAACATTGATAACTCAATTGCTAATTTTCTAGCTTAGCGCGTTTAGACGTGTGTACATGTATATTGCTGTATAGTATCACCAGCCGCACCATTTTTCACAAATCAATGTAACTTAACGGTTTGGTAGAGCCACACCTGAGATCGTGTATATTGAGATCGTGTATATTGAGATCGTGTATGTATATTGTATATGGACGAAAGTCCATATCATTTATTCCATAATGACCACATCGAAGGTCGATAAACTGATAGTCGTGCGTGACTTTTAGCGCCAGATGTTCACGTATCCCTAAATCAATAACAGCAAAACGCGTCTAAATCACAGAATCACGCGTGAATCACGCTTGAAACTGGATATCAACATGCTTGTCAACTGGTCATGATACCATGCTACCCCGTACGTCGGTCCTGTTGAATTACCTCTGGTTGTTGTGGAACAAACCAATGTTGCCACAAATTTACCACGTGCATTCGAAATGTCATTCTTTGTTTATTCAATGCCAAGATTAAAGCCGGTATGTATACATGTATAACAAAGACCGTTTAATTCTATGTTACAATACAATGTTAGCAAAATGTCCGCAGGTGTGGATTTTCTGAAGTACGTTTCTTTTCGTGATAGTTTCCGTTATCCCATTCAAAAATAGACAGCATACAAACCCCCATTTAAGCCCAGAGTGTGTGCTGTTTAGTTTCCCAAACCTATTGATGAGCTACCGACGGGCTTCCGAGTTTCATAAGAGTGGTGAGTTACCGGCGGGCTGCCGAGTTTCATAAGAGTGGTGAGTTACCGGCTGGCTGCCGAGTTTCCTAAAAGTGGTGGGCTACCGACGGGCTGTCGAGTTTCATAACAGTTGTGGGCTGTCGGTGGGTTGCCGAGTTCCATTACAGTGGTAAGCTTTCGGCCGGCTGCCGAGTTTCATAACAGTGGTGGGCTACCGGCGGGCTGATGAGTTTCACAACAGTGGTGGGCTACCGGCGGACTGCCGAGTTTCATAACAGTGGTGGGCTGTCGGTGGGTTGCCGAGTTTCATAACAGTGGTGGGCTACCGGCGGGCTGCCGAGTTTCATAACAGTGGTGGGCTACCGGCGGGCTGATGAGTTTCATAACAGTGGTGGGCTACCGTGGGGCTACCGAGTTTCATAACAGTGGTGGGCTACCGGCGGGCTGCCGAGTTTCATAACAGTGGTGGGCTACCGGCGGGCTGCCGAGTTTCATAACAGTGGTGGGCTACCGGCGGGCTGATGAGTTTCATAACAGTGGTGGGCTACCGTGGGGCTACCGAGTTTCATAACAGTGGTGGGCTACCGGCGGGCTGCCGAGTTTCATAACAGTGATGAGCTACCGGCGGGCTGTCGAGTTTCATAACAGTGGTGAGCTACCGGCGGGCTACCGAGTTTAATAACAGTGGTGGGTTACCGGCGGGCTGCCGAGTTTCATAACAGTGGTGGGCTTCCGGCGGGCTACCGAGTTTCATAACAGTGGTGGGCTACCGGCGGGCTGTCGAGTTTCATAACAGTGGTGAGCTACCGGCGGGCTACCGAGTTTAATAACAGTGGTGGGCTACCGGCGGGCTGCCGAGTTTCATAACAGTGGTGGGCTTCCGGCGGGCTACCGAGTTTCATAACAGTGGTGGGCTTCCGGCGGGCTGCCGAGTTTCATAACAGTTGTGGGCTACCGGCGGGCTACCGAGTTTCATAACAGTGGTGAGCTACCGGCGGGTTGCCGAGTTTCATAACAGTGGTGAGCTACCGGCGGGTTGCCGAGTTTCATAACAGTGGTGAGCTATCGGCGGGCTGCCGAGTTTCATAACAGTGGTGGGCTACCGGCGGGCTACCGAATAGTGCATGTATGAAATCGTGATAAATAGAGCAAATATTTGTTAAGCGATATGTGAAGCCGTCACTATTATTATTCTATTATTATTCTAATATATAATAATATACCATGCATTTCAGATCTGCCACCAGCATACGAACAGGCAATCAGTCACCCATACACTGTTTCTTTGGATGACATATCATCATCGACCATCACACCAACATCTTCGGTAGTTTTCGGTTCCATCTCAGATCTTCCGAAATATTCCGATTTATATGCTCCGCCTAGCTACGAAGAGGTTATGCAATCCAAATTCGGGACTCATGTGAGCGTGGATGTCGTGAGGTAGACGGATGCTTCGCCTGATCACGTGGTGCTGTCTCATTCCATTCATGATATGTTCACTAAACTCATCATTTTAACCCCTTCTTTACTAAATGGATTCTCCCATCAGTTATAAACAAACATAAATTGGAATGGTCTATTATTAATCTTGAGATTAATCAGGAAATACAATCAGACGACAGACAAACAGATAATACTTAATCATCGCGTAGACGTATTCCTATGTATATTATTGGTGGGAATAAGTAAATATCTCGACAATAGTATAAGGGAAATTCTCGTCAAATACTACTTGCTAAAGAATGGGTTAATCATTCGTTTCATCTTACAGTTTCATGTGCAATTCTATTCTAGTCTTCATCTCCTCTGTCCGCATCTGATAGTGCCCACACGTTTAGTGGACGGAAAGACTAAACGGGTGTCTTGTTGTGAGTGACATACGAGGAGAACATATCAACGAATCATTTCACGAGAGTGTGAGGTTACAAAGTTTCATTACTTGCGACTTACTTGACAATGTACGCATATATACTGTCGCTGAAGGGATCACTCTCACCAAAACAAAAAGAGCTGACGTGTATACAGGTTTTGAAAATGTGCTGAATGGTTCACATGGTTTGTGATCAGCACTAACACAGTTACTTCAACTGTATTCCTGAAAGTCTGGCACCCATCAGCAGTTTGTTTTCAGTTCATTTAAAGTTACATTGGAACGTAAAAATAAATTCTCTCAGAAATCATGGCAGACACGAAAACTAAACGTCATTTAGAACGAGATTTTTCAAAACCTGTGTACCCTTCATCACATTTTCAATAGCTGTGTACCCTTCAGCACTTTTATTGGTGAGAGTGACCCCTTCAGCCTTACTGTCGTTCTTGTTCAAATCAAGATACACAATAATCTGACATCCAGAAAGGCATCAAGTTTTCAGTATTGCTATTTTTATGGGAGAAGATTGGAAAGGAAATTCGACTTTGCCATAATCTATCTGACTGCCACTGTTTGGCGGTGCTAAAGGAAAGTTGGCTCAACTTTGAGAAGGTCTGGCACGTATTATATTAAGATATTATTGTTAAAGGGGTACTGTACACAAATGTTTTTGTTGGTTTCTATAGTCTTTGTTTGGTAGAATAAGGTAACCAGATTTCCATTATATGAATGTGTATGGATGGCAGATTAGCCGTAATGCGAAAATAGAACTATTGTATCGCCGTGAAGTAATTTTTATACAGTTTGCAAGCAAATGCATCAAATAAACGTTATATTATATGCATACTAGTCCCATATACTCATTTATGTTTTTGTATAGTCACTGGTCAGTGAGTGGCTTGAGTTTACGCCCGTATCAACATATTTTGTATACGATCATGTGTGCCACGCGTTGCCCAATCCACCATCCGTCTATTAATTTTATTACGTCCTGTACACAGAAATTTGTAATTTATGGCTCCAGCCATAAATTACATTTATATCAAATTATTAACTATGATTTTAAGATAACCTGTTAACATGAACGTTTACAGAATAAACGTTCGACTCAAATTACTTAGTTTTATATATATTATCGATATTAGAACGTAATTACCGAGAAATTACTGCAATTGGCGTACAGTACCCCTTTAAATATGACGAAATCAAACCACAATTTTCCTGTTTTCTGTGGAAACTATAAGATCGTGCAACTCGTTGCACAGCCACATTGGAATTTTAACAGTAGTGCATCAAATGAACAGACTATATAGGTAAATTTATTGAGTCGTTATTGAATAAATTTATTTTAGAATTTATTTTATTCAATAACGACTATTATTGATTATTTTATTCAATAACGTTTCCAATTATAATTGTGTGGCATTTGATGTTGGATTATGTTCAATCCACGCGAAAGGCCATATATATCCATATTCAACTATTACCAATTAACCCTTTACCCAACAGAACGGCCCTGTGCCAATGCATTCTCTTATATATGCGAGGCGACCATAGGTCGCCTCGCATATATAAGAGAATGCATTGGCTTAACACATTAAAAAATATTATAAAAATTGTTAAAAAATATAAGAAAAAATTATAAAATTGTTAAAGAATGTAAGAAAAAATGGTAAAAAGTGTTAATTTTTTTTTTTTTTAGGCCAATGCATTCTCTTATATATGCGAGGCGACATATGGTCGACTCGCATATATAAGAGAATGCATTGGCACAGGGCATAACTGTAACCATCACAATGTGGTCAATGAGCCGGTTCCAATGATATCCATATTTGTATGGTTTTATTGAGACAGACCCAAGATAATTTAGGCTGTTGCAGCTTTATTTGGCCGTTTTTGGCCGGTTTGTTGGGTAAATGGTCAAATAGAGCACGGCTTATACAGGGTTGACTGAATACGTGGGTATATTGCCAAGTGAACAGTGGTGGATATACAGTTCACGACACGAAGCGGAGTGAACTATACCCACCCAACCGGGAACTATACCCGCGTAGTCATGCTCTATTTATTACGTTTCACCAAACAAATCGAACTTATAGCATTATCAAACAGCTGTTAGGACTGTTCAAACCAAGTCCCAAGTCAGGATCAATAGAACTCAAGTACAACTCATTCAACAGAGAACAAACATCCCATAGGAAGTAAATAGTTCAACAGAAACATATTTATGACAAGAATGTTTGAGAAAGTTCAGTAATGAAATATCACACTCTTGTGTCAGTGGCATTACTCGATGCAGTTCACTGTTCAATCGAGTGCAATGCGCTCTCGTGTCTGTACAACGCCCATACCTATCATTAATTATTTCACATCACCAGTTCGATCAAGTGATTATTCTCTATATGTAATGCAATCGTGGCAACGTGTCACGATTCAAAGCATTCTGCGCTCAAAATCGTTATTGCTGCTGTTCTTGTGCAATGATTCGTGTTAGCTTTCGAAAGACCGGTCTGTTTTGAGAACATTGCCATCATGCCGCCAAAGTAATTCACGCCCATTGGTTCTATACCGCGTGGGATCATTGCTAATCCTTCCATGACTGGAGCTTCCTGAAATTTTGACGAAAACTCTGTGCCAATGTATTTTCTTATATATGCGAGCCTCGCACATATAAGAGAATACTTGGCCTCATAATATTTACCTTGACGTTGCCATTGCATTTTATTATATATGCGAGGTTAGCATATATAAGAGAATGCACTGACACAGGGTTTTTGCGTTTGTGCAGCGCAGCTCCCGGCATGAAAGGGTTCAATATATCCTCGCTCAAATACGCACATAATCGACTTATAATGTGAAATAGGTACATAGTGTGATTATTTGACACTGAACTAAGCAATAATGGACTAATAGCCGCTATTTAGTTTTATGGCAGTAAAAACACATGTTAAAGAGCGTACACCGAAATGTCGTTAGTTGGATTATATGTGTCATTGTCCGCACATAAGCTGCTTAGAATCGCCTCATTATGCGTCGATAATGTGACTAAAACGTTCTCATTTTCAACAAATTTTTTGACTTAAAATGAGGCGATTCTAAGCAGATTATCTACCGAAATCAAGTTATATTATACGCAGATAAAGATACCCAAGCTGAAGGGTAAACAAAGGAAGCTTTCAAATGTCCCTTGAAAGAAGCAAGTGGACACGTGGCATACATTCTCACACAACTCCCTTCGTTATTGGTAAAGGTATCACCCTGATAGTTTTTCAGCCTTTCTGACATAACTTTGCAGACTTAGCGCTGTCTGACCGAATCCGTTCAAATCGAGTTATATTCTCATCAGGTGATGTTTAACCCTTTTTATACTAAATAGATTATCCCATTCAGTTATGAATGCATACTTTGGAATGGTCTATTATTAATATGGAGGGATGTTCATGTAATACAAACAGACGACATACTTATGAAAAAATAATACAAGTGCAGAAGTGTTACAATTAATTGAAGTGAAATGTTCAAATACTAAGTTAAAAAAAAGAGCTATAGGTATATTGAAATACATTTAACACGCTACTTTATCCCAGTATAGGGTCCTGTTAAATTAAGCGAACTACTATACACTATAGGGAATAGCTCTGAAGCCGTCATTTATGGTTGAATTGAAATATCGTTGATTAGAAATATAACAGTTGAAGTCGGGATGTACGAGGCCTGTTGAACACACGATAAGACATTTAGTGCATTAAGATCAGATAAATCCACTCACATTGTTCACAATAAATATATATGTCTATATCGGTGGTTTTATTTTCTTACATGTATTTTAATTGCTGGAACAATGGTCTTCGTCTTTATTGGGACTTATTTCAGAAACAATGGCAGTGAGTTAACCCTTTACCCAACAAAATGGCCAAAAACGCCCAAATAAAGCTTCAACAGCCTAAAATATCTTCGGTCTGTCTCAATAAAACCATACAAATATGGATATCATTGGAACCGGCTCCTTGACCACATTGTGATAGTTACAGTTATGCCCTGTGCATTGGCCTAAAACAAATCTTTTTTAACACTTTTTACCATTTTTTCTTACATTCTTTCACAATTTTATAATTTTTAATGTGTTAAGCCCATGCATATGGTCGACTCGCATATATAAGAGAATGCATTGGCACAGGGCCCTTCTGTTGGGTAAAGGGTTAAATGCGTTCCAAAGTATCGGAGAAGGTTCGGTAAAATGATGTACCCCTCTCCCTACAACTACAACCGGTTCATGTACACAATGTAGACTTCATTCATGAATGTAAAACCCAAACCAACATTCATTGTACAGTTGTGGAATAATAACTCACGCTTGAATTTGATTGTTTTGTCACACGAACGAGTATACATGCAATCATTATTAGTCGATAGTCGCCATCCGTAACTTTAAAATACATGTATGAGAATATTCTATTGCACACCAATGGCTTATTTGTGCGAAATACAGCAAAATACCGAAGAATTCAAAACGTTCAATAAAAAATTATGTATTGTTCTTGAACAACACAAACCGATTATGTGAATGTCATTGGCGACGTCAACTTTAACAGAACATTTCTTCTCTATAAATTATGAGGTATATATAGCCTACATTAAACACACGTTTGTCCAATTAAATAAAACAATATCGACTTAAATTTTGTTATATTTCAAGCTACAATCGTCAGTGTGCAATAAACACAGAACAACATGTTATCGTTATTGCACTCGTTTGTCGTCCCGCGAGGTAAAACTCGAACCCCCCGGTTCTGGTCTAACAATCGCGTCACTACAAACTTGTACAATAACGATAACCTGTTCACACACTTGTGTCGTTCTATCTATGTATCCCATACATGTATATTATATTATAGAACAATGTAGCATCGGATAGCCCCAAACGCAGTGCATATGGATTTGCATTATGTGTAGGTTAATCACAAACAATTACTTTCCATATGCGTTAGTGTTAACTGCAAGTGGGTCAAGCCTATTTAAAGTTCGTGTGGTCAATTTCCATCTAGAATGTCACCCGATACAACATTCGGTGACAAAAAAACGCACCCTTTTTTCGGCATTTTTTTCCAAGAACTAAAATTTTGCATTTACACAAACTACCCCATTTACTGCATAACAATCAGCAGCATAAAAAAAATAGCCTGACCACTTCCATAAATTCAAGAAGCGTAACTCTATATAATAAGTTGTCTGTAACCTGTTGGCATAGCGTCACGGTCCCAACAATTTAGAGTTATTTCGCCTATTCCGACCAGAACGCTCATTCTTGGTTACAATGTGTAAATGTTTTCCACAAGCCTCGGTAAACGTTTTTGGTGTATACAGTTTACAAGATAATGCCCAGGTCCAGAAATGTCTTTAAATCTGAAAGATAGACATTTACTTTAAAGACATATCATGGACTTTTTCGGGTGCGCGAAACTGATAAGTTAGTATTCATGCGCAATGCAAACTGGAGGAATGTAGCATTCTACTAACATTGCCGAAAATCTCAAGAAATCGACCGTACCACTCCATAGAAAGCATCTTGTGAACTGCGCTCCATAGTAAATATTTACTTCTTCATTCGGGACACATCTATCGGCGATAAACTGACGAAAACGATTTCACACATCGAGAGTCACTGCATTTAATTGATTGGATTTACTATTTGTAAAAATAATTACTTTGAGCAAGATTATTATTCATTCTATATTTGATCAGCCAACCGGAGTAATTCACATAACTTTAACTTTTTATGCAAAAAAAAATAAATCATATCCGACATGGGATTTTCCTTTAAATCTTGTCGTTTGATAACTATGGTCAGGACCGCGCTAACAATAATGCACAGGGAGGATGTGTGATCAATACTATATAGACCGATCAGAGTCCAGTGTCTATTGTATTCTCTCCAATAGATAGATCCGAGTCATATTTACACATTTGTAACCTTTAGTAAGATTAAACGAGGACACGTATGCTCTAGATTCCCAAATAGCTTCCAACGAAGTTAATAAATCATCCAGGCGATAGTACAGACGACATCGACAGACCAACTCAGTTAACATGGTTTGTTTCCGGGAATCATCCAGACGATAGTACAGACGACATCGACAGGCCAACTCAGTTAAAGGTACTCAATCCGATCAGACGCTCCTAAATTACTATTTCTTTGGCTTCGGGGGTAACAAATATTTGATTCGAGTCGACGAACCCACCCGCCAAAGCTCAGAGTGATCAGATATCGTATTTTGAAGAAATGTTGTATATTGATGGTATGGGGACCGTCTGATCGGATTGAGTACCTTTAATACTGTTTGTTTCCGGGATTCCATGTTGAGTTGATGTTGCTTATTTTGCGCTAATAGCTATATCAATTTTCAAAACAGAAATGAGGCTACATCTAAAATGATTGGATTCGTTAAGCTGGAAGACATATACATGTGACAAGTTAATGTACAAAGTATGGGGCCTACCTCACGAAAGTTTTAAACTTCAAAGCATTTGAAGGTCCTGAAATCTGTGGTAGGACATTATATATTTATATGTTTCTTCAGCATTAAGCAATGAAAATTTTTCTTTGTTTGTCTACTTTTGATAAAATGAAGTTACAAGAAAGAGCGATTGTCTCAATTATGTCCGAAAGGCATTCTCCCACCAGAGCATATGCATCCTGCATGTGTATCGACATTCAATGTATTTATTAGCCTATAGCATACTCATTTCACATTTCATAAACATAATTTGGAGGTTCAAATAAACCATTTCTATATACTAAATGAATTCTACAACTCAGTTATAATATTATGCATTGTATTGGTATATTATTCATTTGGAGGGGTATACTAAGGAAAATGCGCAATAGACAGACAAACGATATGATCATATATGTGCAGAAGAATTCATTTTCTTCGGAGGGAAATGCTTATATATAACACTAGCCGATGAGCCCGACGTTGTCCGGGCTATTCAAAAACCAAATTTCAAGTCGATAGCTCCACCCATTTCCGATATCTGACCCGCGCATGCGCGAAGCTGGTATCGCACGGGCTCGGCGACCCGATAAAATTCGCATCCTGGGCAAGATACATTCACATACCAAATTTCAAGTCGATAGCTCCACCCGTTTCCGAGATCTGGTCTGCGCATGCGCGAAGCTGGCGTCGCACGGGCTCGGCGACCCGATAAAATTCGTATCCGGGGCAAGAAACATTCACATACCAAATTTCAAGTCGATAGCTCCACCCGTTTCCGAGATCTCGTCTGCAGTATTGTTCCCGTATATCTCTCTGCAGATGCTAATAACGTTGAATGGTCAATAGCGATGCGTCAAAAACAAACGCTCATTAAATTATCACTTGATTAACCACCGAAGTGCCGTTTTTTGTGACTGAGGGTGGATAACGGGTGTTCTGAGGTTCTCCAAAACGCGACGCCGACCGTGTCCGTGGGATTTTACCTTTGGATAGGAAGTTTGGTCTCGGATCGGTCAACCCGTTTTCGATTCTATAAAGGACATGCAGACAGACAAACAGAGGTCTTCAAAATATATATGAGAAGTTCAGCAAACGACATATCTATGGTCGTTTATTGAACTTATTATCCGATCACTTCCTAATTTAACTACACATCAATGCGCATTGTGAGCATTTAGTAAAGTCATATACGTTGTGCCGTGCACGTCACCAGAGTTAATAATATAATTAAGATTGAAACACCTTTCTTGACTTGTTGATAATTTAGTGGAATAAAATTTCACATGTCTTTAAGTAGGTGTTACAACCTTATTGGTATAAGTAAAGAAAGAGTGTCCGCGTTTTATAACAGCGACACATACTGAGTCACATGCTCATTCTGATAGTGTATGCGGTGCGGATTTGCATTGTGTGTAAGTATATTCTATCCATCGTTATGGCTTGAATCCCTGGAAATACATTTAAGGGATGATTGAATAGACATAATATATGGGTTTACTAACCTCATTTATGAGGTTGATTTTGCCGCATCTTGAGTTTAGCAGAGAAATGGTAGACACATTTTTTGGCTAGCAATGGAAAATTATAACTCTAACAAGCAGTCGCAGACGGCGGTATCCCCCGCCGAAATGTGCAGTTGAGGAAGTGCATTCTCAATAATATTTGCGTTCTCAGTATGTGCTAAACAAGAGGTGGGATTTTGTCTGGCTTGCGAACTCATTTTAGGTACTGGTCATGGGAATGAATATACAAATAAACAAAGTCCAATAACACTGCTGAGTTTGCGAACTTGTTCTAGATACTGGTTATGTGAACTCATTTACCAAAAATCTTTGAAATCCATTGACATTTGTGGAAATGAGCCCTGTGATGTCGTCCATTTGCACACAAAAAAAACCCAACAAAGTCCAATAAGTCCGCTAAAAATATCCGGCCGGTCCTGGTTTGCGAACTCGTTCTAGATACTGATCAAGTGAACTCATATACCAAATATCTTTGAAATCCGTTGAGATTTGTGGAAATGAGCCCTGTGACGTCGTATATTTGCTATTTGGTAAATTCGACAAAAATAATAAACAAAGGCCAATAACTCCGGTAAAAATATCCGGCCAGACCTGGCTTGCGAACTCATTCTAGGTAATGGTCAGGTAAACTCATATACAAAATATCTTTGAAATCCGTTGAGATTTGTGGAAATGAGCCATGTGATGTCGTCTATTTGCTATTTGGTAAATTCGACAAAAATAATAAACAAAGTCCAATAACTCCGGTAAAAATATCTGGCCAGACCTGGCTTGCGAACTCATTCTAGGTAATGGTCAGGTGTACTCATATACCACATATCTTTGAAATCCGTTTACATTTGTTCAAGTTATGACTTACAAATTCGGGACGGACGGAACCCATTACTATACCCCCCAGCAAAATTTAAATTTGGCAGGGGGATATTTAAATATAGATATAATTAGCTAAACTTGCCATTCTACAATATGACAAAGACAATTAAACGTGTGCAGGAGTTGAACACGTTTGAATGGGTTCGATACGAGACATTTTCAGGTTTATCCGAAGTGACGTTATAGATAATCAAAGCACACTTCCAGGCATTGATTGGTATTGGCCATTGATTGTCAACTCGGTAAGGTGATATAGAATATCCTGATGATCCAAATAACGTTTGGAATAAACATTGTATTATTGTAGAGATGAGCCTATAATTCATGTAGGTATCTGTTATCGGCATTGACTACTAAACTGATATCATTGCCGTCATTTTCAGATACCTTTATTTTATAGCAAGGTTGCGTCTTGAATAAGTCACAATATTTATTGATCAGTGTAAAACAAATTGACAAACCATAAACATCAATTTGGTCTTTAGAATCAGAATTGGAAGGAAATTAACAAGTACTCTCGGGCTCCATATAAACATATAGGGCGGAATAAACATACAGGGCGGAATTATTCCCAAACTTTAATAATAGAACAGGGTTGAATAAACATACAGATTGGAAATTTCCCCAAAACTCGTGGAACATATTTATGGCGTGGACAGCCCGATAAAATGTCAGGTCAACATTATCATCGCAACATTTCCCCCATACCATTAATTTGAAATTCTTAAGAGAGCATGTTACCATTCTTGTCAATGCATTGATTGGTTAAGATAAACATAAACTAAAAAATCTCAAGAGAATCTGCAAGTAAAAGCCATTTCTACTCACTTGCAACATCACTTGAAAGTTCAGTTGACTGGGCATCATTCTGTCCTTCGGATGGTGAGTCTCTATTGGGAGCTCCAGTTTCACAGCTGCTATGAGTGGTGTTTGCAGCTGGCAATATTGGCAACTGGAGATGTGAGTCACATGACCATGATTGGTCGACAGAGAGCAACATTAAAGTTTTGTCCTTCACATCTTGGAGACTTTCTTCTTCTTCCAGAAGTGTCCCATCCTCCTCCAAAACGAGCTGGGCATCTGAGGCATCCAGACCTAATGTTTCTCTTGCTGAAAATTGAACGTACATATATAGAAAGGTGAATATAATATATACAGATACATACAAGTATTCAAATTAGCTGCATGCCAATTCGCATGCCATTCTGTTCTACGAATTGGCAGGCGGGCCCCATGTTTTAGCTCAATCGGCCTCTTGGTGAGTTGTATCCATCAACTTCGGGACAGATACCAATCTATGTTTCAAGACATATCTCATGCCTTGGAATATAATGGCCAATTCGAATAGTCAGCAGATAATTCAACTAATTAGACTAATTAAACAGGACAATAGATTGCCATGTTTGTGGTCACGAACTGCCACTTCTAAAGCCGACGACTAAGGTGGTTCCCTATCTCGACCCATTTTGCATCACTGTTGATAATATCAGATTCAACGTTAACAGTCTGTGGAAACACAGACTAGCTTGGTACATGATGGTACTCAGAATGATTTAGACTGTAGAAAACTGTTGTCCTTCTCAGTCACATGAAAACACACTCTTAAATGTGAATATAACATTCTACTTATGCTGAAGAAAAAATGCTAATTAGTATAATTCAATATGTTAATTTAGTTAATAGCTTTCACTGTATACAATTATCTATGAAGTCTACAAAGGTTAATTCATAGACCTATAAATGTAGACTTGCATAATTTTTGTTTTGCACAATTGCACAGCGTAATTTGGATGTATATAATTGTAGGTTTGTATGTATTTAGTTGCAACAACAGAAAAAGGTATCTGATTGTCGGGTTACCTGAACAAAATAATGTCCTTTCTCCGGCATTAGAAACTTGTATATCAAAACTAGTATTCTACTAAACATACATTTCGTTGTTAATTCTTCGAGAGATAATGCTGGTACAAATCTCTTCACTGTCCGATCACAATTCCAAACTTTATAACTTGGCATGGTTCCCTGTATATTCGGAAGTAACAATTTTCAGTGCAACACAATTATATGCACCAATCATGTAATTCTCTCAAGCATTTCATTATATTTCAACTCTAACACATACAAGTATTCTGCAAACCGGTTGAGTTCGGAACTGGCTGTATTGTTGAATTGTCAATGATTTTTTATGCCACAGTAATTACAAAAATGGTTATCAATTTTTTATAACCCCTCATTACATTAACTTATGGTATTAGTATGTAGTTCAATTGACAGCATTGACCTCAACATATAGTAAAATATCACTTGAGATTTTAAATGTAGTACTAGTACCATTGAGTAAGTCCTGTGTTTTAAGTAATATGGAAGACAGCTACTTAGAAATGCTGGCCAATTCTTTGCATGTATTCTACTGCAATATATGTAAAGCAGTTCCTTATAAGATCAGTATCAAAATTAAAAATAAATTGAGAATCATTCAAGAGGAGAATAAAGAATTGTCTCCAGGATGGCAGTACTCGAATTAAAACATTCATGAAAATCACTATCTACAACAATTTGAGTAGAATGCACACATGGGAACACTATGAATGTCGTTTGATGTGAAAGATAAACCAACAACCTGACAGGACAGGGAATCATCTCAAGAAACCACATACACATACTCTGACAAGAAATAAGTTCTGGGTTCATTCCTTCAATGGAAAAACTTTTTCGAGTGATGCTGTCATGTTGAAGTATGCATCCTGTTGTGTCCAGTTTTCAATCGTTTCTCCAAGTGTGGAATCAACGCAACACAAAACGACGTGGACCAATGTGAGAAACATATCTGTGGCTTCCATGAGAGATACACTACCACTGTCAATTTGTGATTGTTGGTCTATTTCCTCTTGGCATTGACCAGATGACTCTTCCACTCTTCAAACGATTAATGTCATGTTAACCGTACCGGAAGATATTTTTGAATACACTGGTGTTTATCAACGAAAAAGTTTCTCCGTGATGAATTTGTGGTAATTTCATCTGTTCAGATATATCTTCAGTTTTTGGAACAGCATGACACAAATAGACGTGGACCAATGTGAGAAACATACATGCTACATGTATCCGCCGCTTCCCTGAGAGGTACTACCACTATCTATTCATGATTGTTGTCCAATGTTGATGGTATTAATTCAAACTCCTCTATTTAAAAATGTGTCCTTTGTTTTATAATAATGATATATCATTCAATATTTTGTCATGAAAAAATTAGTCTACACTCGGTATCAGCAATGAACAATCTTGAGAGGTGAACTCTTTGGAAATTCAAATTTAGCCAAAGGGAACCATTACCCAACAAACGTTTCGTATGTGTAATAGTATCGGTTGAGTATACCCTGAGAGAAAAAGATTTTTAGATACCAAAGAAGATTGATGGTAATACACAGGACGGATATAAGCTGTCAGTCATTAGCAGAATGAGGCTGAATTTAGTTATGCTAGCTCAAACAGTGGGTTGGCATCACTGAAATCACCCTGTCGTGGACCTCATCCTACTTTTATAAGTTTCTAGATGTCTGAAATTTAGCAAAATTGTTGACACTGTTAACCTGTTGAGAGCCTCCCAATGGTTGTAATTTTCTAAACATCGCAAAAAACACTCAAAATATCACCAAAATTCACCATTAGGAACCCCAATAAAAATTTAAGCCTATCGTAGCAGATGAGAATTGAGCAGAATTAGGGTTTCACTGAGTGAATTTGGCGACGCTAGCACGCTGTGCGGGTTAGCATAACTAAAATCACCCAATGGGAACCCAATTCTTCAAATTTCAAGACAGCTTATATATCCAGGCCTGGTAATACACTAAATACAGACAATCCAAAGATATGGATGACGATCATTTGAGAATATAAATCTGTCAGAAATATCAGAAACGATATGCAGGTGTGTGACTATCAACATTCATAACAACATTTTTTCCACCATATCTATACACTCCGAGAGAACATTTGAATTTAAGAGTCTGATATGGAAGAATAGTCCTTTTGCCAGTGCCAGAAAGTCTGAATGATAAGACATGCAAATCAAAATCAAAACAACGAAAAACTTTCTGTGATCAAAAACAATTATATCCGAAAGAATCGCAAAAACTGGAACTTCTACATTACATCATTCAGGTAGTCCCAGACGAGAGCACAAACACACTTATATTCTACTCCATGAATAGAAACAGAAGAGACTGAATATACATCATTGACTCAAGTGGAGATCAAGGCTTCCAACGCTTCAAGCAGATCAGGCTACTTTTGATCAAAATAAATTTCTATGCCCTTCCAAGGCTATCTCCTGTATATAAATAATCTTTCGATCTTCCACAATCATGGCCCATTTTAATATAGGCCATATACAATTGGTGTCGATTTGCCATGGAAAATGGCAGATTTATAAAATTCTTGTATCTTTTGTTTGCAAAGTACCCATTTTTACCTTCAAACCTCATACACCAATGATTTCTCAAAGGCCCAAATAACATTTGACTAGGAAAATGAATCGGGAAATGCATCTTGGGAATGAAAGATGCCCGTGGATACAGGTTTTGAAAATTGAACAGATATTCAGCGATCAATTTTGAGGTAGTATGCCGTATCCCCCGAACAGTAAGTGGGTAATGATAATATCACTATCTGTAAGAGACGTAAAAAATTAACCCAATTTACATCATCATGTGGTATTTTGTCAGCTATGGTGAATGGTAAAATTTGAATTATTGTCCACATCCCTGCAGCACATTGTTTGATTCTCCCAGCTTCTTGTAAGTGATGCTTATCTATTGGTTCAGGCTTAGCGCCAGAATGTATATATGGATATTCAAATCCTGCAACTTTTTCATTGAGGAAGGCGAGTGTAAATAATTTTCGGACATAAATGAAATGGTACAGCATTTGTGATAATTCATGAGATACGACACCTTCCAACAACAAATGCATTGGTGCATTCACCATATCTTGAATCAAATTAAAACCAGTTATTTGCAGCAAACAGCTTTTTCCATTGATGCCCCAAAGTTTACTCCAGTATTTCTTGGATTTAATAGACAGTTTAGACAAATTATCGATTATTTCCAGATGAGACTCATGAGTTCTCAGAATGCATTCACTTTCAACAACTTTATATTTGGTTTGAGTGTTTTCAACCTGACACTTGCGACAATTTTTCAAAGCGAATGAAACTCCCTCTTTAAATTTTCCTATCCAGTTAGCCGCTAATGTATCAGCAGCAACAAATAATAACTTTCCTTTTATGACATGTGTGATACCATGTATATCTATCTCAATACCCACTGAAGACAAAGAATTTACTGTTTTGATGAAATCGCACATACGCTTATAATCAGCAATTTCCTGTTTCATGTCTACTGCTTTACATATGGCAAGTAACTGTATGGTGTGCAGCTTGGATATGAATTGTGGGGGTATATTACATATTGTGAAATAAAATATGAGGACCTTATGTTTTTTTATATGACAACCGAGTGGGTTAACAATTTTCATTTCATCACAGTTAAGTATAATCTGAATTGCATTTGAGTTCACTTTGAAGAGTGGATCATTCCTTTAAAATTCTCCATCACAAATATCATGCATGAAAACAGGTCCATGCCTAGTCTGATGAGAATTTTGCACATAATGCCAGACCTCTGGCATTTGTAACAAATTTTGTAGGTTTGATTTGAATGGTATCATGTATCCAATTCTGGGAATAGATTTTATCAATCCATTTTTACGGACAAATCTAGTGCCAAGTATTACCTCTTCTGGTTCTACATAGGATAAAACATTTTTTGTTGTAAAATTGTTTTCTTTTGAAACTCGTATCAAAGTCTCCGAGACATGTTTCTATAGCTAATTGATTAAGAAATTCAGTGTCTACATTCAACTCAACTAATTTCTCTCTTATTTGATCTTTGACGAACCCCAAAGGATTTTCCAAGAATATTTTAGAGGATGAAATTACAGCATCAATAGCAGGTTGAGTCAAATTGTGTTTAGATTCCAAACATAATGTGAACTTAGAATTGAAATCGAGAGGGTTGAAATCAATATTTTGTGACACATATTCAACAGTACTTATATCAACACCGGAGTTCCCTTCGACTTGATCATGAAGTTCAGACTGTTCGTTAATATGCTGAGAATGATTGCGATGAATATGAACCCGGTAATTTCCCCATTTATTAGTTGCATAGCAACAACTACCTATTGAGCATGACACAAAGAACCTGTCATAATTTTGATGTAATCTGACATAGTGATTCCTGAATGAAAGAAAATTGGTTGCTTCAAATTCGCATATATTGCACATAAAACTTGGCTTCCCCCTGACTCCCTGAGTTGTCCATTATCGGAATCTGGCAATTCCATGATGTTCCTTCAATAATACTTTTGAATTCAAAACCAACAGGTCACAGACCCTGAATACAGTTAATAGCCCGTGATACTGATAGCATTCATTGGAATTTTTCTAATATTGCATTCAAAATCACACCAAGAGCACGAACATTACGGTATGAATGTTGAGTGCCTACTCCATTTATACAACAACTACAACGAAATGCCTGGGAGCATACCTGGTAAATGTTATGAACAGAGAATATTCCTTTGTTATTGCACAATTTCCAAGAGAGAAATGCACCAAAAACGAACAACGCGCGTCTGTGTGTGATCAAGCCGGTGCCCGGTGCTATCAATTACCACGGACCTGGGGTGTAGTGGAGAAGACGCAAAATATAAACGCGACTGCGCGGCAGGCGTCAACCAGAAGAATGCGCGGGCAACTTTACCGCCAAATGATGTCAAGCGCGTGACGGGCACGTGCCACCAACTCCACCAGGTACGGAAGCCCAGACGGACCACTAATCAATTTTAGCCCGAAAATAATTATATATCGGTACATATAAATATATATATATAAATATATAAAAATGACAGTATTTGCCCATTTCATTTGATGAAAACAGACCTAATTACAAAAAAATCCAACCATGTTCACAGAACACGTATAGCATCAGAACGCGTCATGTGTTCTCAAAACAGAACGCATGGAGCTAGGCATATCTTACGATGCGTTTGTTGTCGAAAAAACATGTTTACAGGGATGAACATTGTGTTCTTCCTTTTTACATGAGGCAGGTATGAGTTCACAATGCATACAGCTAAAAATAACTAAACTGTTTCAAGATAGCTCTCTCGAGTAGCATCAATTTATGTATATTCCGATGGTTATATAGACGCTGGCACTTTAAAGTTTATATCGTTAAGCATGCAACGTACTTTAAAGTGTGTATGAATTTGCGTTTGATATGTATACAAATTTATCAATTGCATTATAAATAAGACACGATTTTTTTCATGAGTCAATATCAGAACACATAAACCCTAACCCAGAACACCAGTGTTCTCTTAGCAGAACACCGATGTTCTAAAATGGAACACAAAACTTGACAGAAGAACACATAGAGGTCCCACATAGAACGCATGAGAACGCGTCATGCGTTCCGCACTTTTTATAGTGTATATTGTTAAAAACCTTGCATAAGATTTACCGGCATGAGAAATTATAAATATTGTTACTCTGGATACTTCGACAGTTTCAAACAAAGTTTCGAAATTCAGTCAGAAGACAGTACAGATAAGGATGTCAATAAGCCAAATTGATCGTTGTAAAGATGACGCAGATCTAGCTGATTTCAAAACTTACAATTATGGTAAATTTCAGAACCTAAATCTTCCATAAATGTGTTACATCGAACTATAGGTAATAGTCATATTGAAAGTGGCTCAATTCCGTGTTCCTCGGGGTAAGAATCGGTTTATAAGCATTGTTACAATGGCTGCGTGATGATCCGATGGGGATTAATTGTAAACTTATTTTCTGTTTCATGCAAATTGCCGTAACCCTATGATTTTGAGAGACGAACATCCTTTACAAACAAGTTACTTAATACTTATATGCCAGCATCAAAGCAAACTTTACAACAAACTCGCTTTTCTGTTTGTTATTTCAACCACACTCGATAACAGTCCCTGCATGCATATTGTATGTCTATTTAGTCAATTGTTGCGATTTATTACCGACTTAGTAGGCTTTAAAACAATTTAAAACACACTTGCCAACATTTTTGCCAAATGAAATTTTGCTTTGCGAAATGAAAATTTATTTTGCCATTGCCAAATTTGGCAAGTGGCAGCGCGAAACCTCAACACAAAACACACACATGGCGGGTTGACGCGCATATAAAGCAGATTTCCCCATATATATTTTTTGGATAATATGTTATTAGGTATCACTGCTTCTACATATTAGTGTTGACAAATGAATCGGAATTAAATATTGTCAAAAATAAAAGCATTTTATCACCAATCGATCGACGACTACTGCGCAGTGAGTGCTATGAAATGTCATAACGGATGAACTAAATCACTTCCCTGCATCAAGTCTGTTTATCGAGCGCTAGTGTGACACGCAATATATAGCCTGCTCATTTTCGCATCTACATGCATGAGTATATATCCATTTAATGCGTGTTTTAACAAATACATGCATGAGTATACTACGGTTCGCTCAAACCTTTGGTATTGCACATGATATGGGGAAGATATTTATAGGAAAACATCGCATCATCGTCTACAGAGAAATACTGAGCGATATAAGCAGGCATCGGACACGATTCGTTAGAACATGAGGGAATAGTGTCTTTTCTTGGGGAATTTCGTTCGTGTTGTGCATTGAAGTGCAAATGGGTGACAGAAATTTCTCAACCAGAAAGGATACGTGGGATTCATGACTCCAGAGTGGATGCCGGCATTGCCATTGCTGCTGTCATTCCCTCACATATAGAAATGAAGTTTCTTAGGCTATATTTCCTAATTTTTCACATCGGTTTTATATTCCATATTCAGTTTAATATATGCAAATATAAGAGAACCACTGGTGCTTGAAATATGAACGGCGTATTTCAACGTACATGCATATATAATTGATGGGTGACGGTTGAGTGATCTTTTCCGTCAAACACAAGTGAATAGTTTAGTATTTATTTATACACGGGAGAACATCTGAGCATGGCGATTACCTTGGACCTGGATGCAATCGTGCAGTCTGTTATATCTGTCATTCAGAGATACCCCCTCATTATGACCGTAACATATAAATCCGATAGAGTTATTTTCACAATGAGAATGACGTCGGAAATGATTGTAAATTGAGAAAGATATCAAACAGTCAATTATAATCACATACGTTATACTTGTTTGTCTCACTTTCTGAGTCATACTTTCTGATTCACAAAACAGTAGTGGTCGCTCAATAATTAATATAGGTAAAATGATAATTTCCTCGCGAAAACCAACTACATTCACAAAGCACACCAATATTTTAGCTCATAGTTTCTCCAGAGTTGTCGAACATGACACCTTTGATATAAAGACACAGTAGCTTGAGACAACTGTCAGTTAGAACGCAAAAGAAGCAATAATTAAACATACATGGCTCATTCGAAAAAAATTGTTTTCGTGATTTGGAAAGATGTAAAAGATAGGTTGAAAATACACGAATATTTTATATACCGGTCGGTTTCATATGTTCTGAGATATGCTTATCTTGGTAAAACCGTTTTCCAGCTGTTTTCATTTTTAGCACAGAAGTGAATAAACCCTCTTTATTCCTACCATATCAGGAATAGACTAACACCGACGCTCTTTTCTGTTCCATGCAGTGTTTTTGTTTGGAACCCAAACATCGTGTTCAAATTTGTATTTTGTATTACTTCAATGCGTCTTTTTGGGACATATAATGCTCGTAGAAAGGTAGTTCAAGTATTTATCTACCTATGTGGCTTTAACATGTATAATATGGGTCGCAAAAAATCGATAGCCGGTTTTGCGGTTAACACAATGTACCACAACAGCCTCACTCTGATGAATGCCCACCATTGAAAGACTACTCCGATTTATTTGAAATTGCACAACCGAATGGGAATATGATTGAAGAATTTGATGGCATCAAATCTATATTTTTAAAACATTCCAGGGGAAAAAATATTGTGGTCTCTTATAAGTTAGGATCTCAGGATGACGACCATCATTGCCATGGGTTGGCGTCCGTCGTCCGTGTATGCGTGTGCCAGTCCGTGCATCAATAATTTCATTCGGCACGCCCTACAGGCTGCATCCCTCATCCGATATTCACCAAACTTCATATGTAGCTTCAGGGTGACCTATATATGGGTGCTATCAATTCCCCCCGAATTTCTATGAAAAACATGCCACCAGCAGCCATCTTTAATTTCAAATTTGAATCCATCGGCACACCATACAGCCCGTATTTATGGCCGGATCATATTTAAATTTTGAAGGCACGATTGAGATCACCTGTAAATGGCTGCTATCGAATTTGAACGATTTTTAATGAAAAACATGGCCGCCGGCAGCCATCTTGGTTTTTACTATTTGCATGGCACACCCTACAGACCACATACCTCATCCGATCTTCACCAAACTTTCATATGGAACTTCGGTGTGACTTCCAGATGTAAGCATCCTATTTTGAACGAAATATGTTGAAAAACATGGCCGCCAGCGGCCATCTTGGAATTTACTCTTTATATGACTAAATTATTCGGCACACCCTAAAGCCACATATCTCATCCGATCGTCACCCAACTTCATATGGATCTTCGGGTGACCTCTAGATGGTAGCTTCCTATTTTGACCGAAATTTGTTTAAAAACATGGTCGCCAGCATCCATCTGGGATTTCAAATTTAAACGATTGGCACACCCCGCAGCCCGCATTTAATGGACAATTGATTTGAAAATTTACAAGCTTGTTTAGAATCACCTCTCGATAGGAGCGATCAAATTTGAACAATTTTCGATGAAAAACATGGCCGCCGGCAGCCGTCTTGGATTTTACTCTTTGCATGACTAAATACTTTGATACAGCCTACATACCACATCCCGCACTGATGATCACCAAACTGCATATGAATCTTCGGGTGGGAGCCTCCTAACCGGAATTCCTACTTTCTGAAGAAATAATTCTATACAAATTTTCTAAAATTGTTTTTATTTTTCTATATAGAATCTTATGTTGCCAATCTTTTGCTAATCATGTATTTGTTTTTGTGTATAACCAAAAGTTAATTTAGAAATTAAATTATTTTACACTTTTAAGCACTTCTTGTTATTTGAGAATTCCTAGTTTTTGATTAACATTGATCACGTGATATATACAAAAACTTTTGTAATAATTTTGCCTTCTCATAACTCTTTTCTGGGATATATCATTTAAATCGGTGATGTCATGTTAGTTTTGCCCACAAAATACGTTTATATGTGAACGGATTGTGATTATTTATTCTCAGACGTTATGTAGTAGCTGTGACATACAAATTAAGTTCCATATTGTTCGAGTGTCCTCGTGATTTGGCATACTCTAGCGGATACCATCACATTGTAGATGGTGAATTTATGACAAAAGAAACATTTTAATGAACAAGCAAGGTTCCTCTCAACATACCAGAATACCATAGTAGCTACAGGTAACTAATACTATAAACATACGCAATAATTTTCCAGATATGAAGACCGGAACAAAGTGCAAAATTGAGAACAACATTTTTTTCACAAATAACAACGTTTTATGCGCAAAAATGATTCACGTTTTATGATAAAGAATGTGTTTTGTATCATTATGGCCATTTTGCAAACGTTATAGCGAAAATACCTCATTATTTTATGAATTTTCGCCCATATTGGAAAAAATTGCAACTCCTTTACGCTGGGATGTACTCAAATAGACCGCGACCACCGGTTGCGAAGCAAGGACATTTTAGACTGAGGATACTTTGTCCCGTGACATCTGGACAAAAAAACAAGAAACTACATCACATACTGTAGATTCGAAAACGTGCTATCCAGAGGACTGATTCGGCGTCTATCAAATCAACATCGAAGATATGGATAGTCCCTATTCATTATCTAACTGTGCCACACACATCATCGTCTTTGTAAACAGAGGGGTTACCGTTCATCGATAAGTCAGCTGATAATGTCCAACAATGTCTCTGTGATGAACTATTTCCGCGCCCCGGGTCAACGTTGGAGCTAATTACAGACAACGGAACCGAAACATAAATATGAAGACCAAGAAGGCTATATGGGCACTCCGGATATAGTACATGATCACTTCCTATTTCCGTTGTCCAGAGCAATGATACAATTAAAGATCATGATCTGCATGGTTCTCGTGCAAATATGATCATATTGGACCCACAGATTCACATAGATTCATATTGTTGGCCATATTTGGATTCTGAAATAAGCCCCGCATTTATTCCCGTTATTCCGTTTGATGGCGCGGGTCACAGTGAAAAATCATTATAAAGATTTAGGTTGATATAGAGCGTAAAGTAAAAAATGGGCTTATTTCTGTTGCTGAAATAAGTTCACAATGAGATTATTTTCAGAACAGGCTGCTATCAAATGTATATAATCGTAGTTCCATTCGCTAGGCCATATCACGACGTTGTGAGAAATATGCAAGCCTGCAAATAGCTAACGTCACCAAATTCATCCTCTGGGAACATCATTCTGCTTATTGGCCTCAGCTGCTATGGTCGACCTAGGGTCAAATTGAAGTTTTCCAATTGAAGTTGGTGATGATCACCCGTTAGGCACCTCGATCCGCAATTTGTCTTCTGCAAATTAGGGAATATAGAAACTGAAGAGAAGGGAAAAAGTAACTAAAACATTGTTAATTTGATACTATAGATATAAGCAGAATGAGGTCCCAAGAGGGTGAACTTAGTTATGCTAACCCAATGTGCAGGATCGCATCACTAAATGCACCCTCTGGGGACCTCATTCTGCAAACGACAGCCACACTATTCGCAGCCTTGGATCTATGGATGGTGCAGATAAAGACAACACAGATGGTTAACTACACTGGGAAATCGCACACACGCGTAGAAAACACCGATCACCATGAAGCATCGGAGAAATGGCACAGAAATCACTAAAGATTGTCTGTTATCTGGAACATTTTACGAAACCTGTTTTGCATTTTATTTAGAATTTACTGTATACAATAACTCGTTTGGAGTAATAAGTCCCATGCCAAAGATTCTATCTTGTATGATTTAGATTTGTTTTATCTATTTATATAATATAGGCATATTTTTGTCTGTTTAAGGGGATAGAAATAATTATTTTGTCACGTTTTGATTAACAGAATGTCTTTATTTGTTTTATATATAAAGCTAATTCATATGATCCATTTTCATATTCATTACTCGTGAGTGAAAGAAAATGAAAAGCGATTTAAATTACATTATGTATGTTGTTGTTGTAACTGGAGTTCTGGAATCATGAATACATATTTAATGCATGAACACTAGAAGCGGCATAGGAGGTGGTGGTTGATAATATACATAACATTTCATGTTATATATTGAATCGCATTGTGTCGTGTACATCGGCTTTAACCTGAATATCTCTGGTCAGTTACAATTGAAGGGATTACCCAGTTATTGCAATCATTCAATGTATACCCATGTACACGAATAAGGTTACCTATCCTGTGTAGGATCATATACAGGGTAGCTGTGCTTACCGGGATTAGAACCAGCTTCGATCTCGGTGGGCGGCGTGTGCTGGCCTTATGCGCAATACACCTGACACCAATTGAGCCACCAGGGCTCGTATTCACCAACTGGGTTTATTTTATAAACCGGGTAGTTTATATCGTGGCGACTGAACGCACCGTGAACCTTCACTAGCGTTTATACGACACTCACTGTCGATGACATGATTGACTCATGCTATCAGATTTGCCATTTTGTCAAGACACAATAGGTCGTCTCATGACTAAATCGCGAACGCCCACATAGGACACAATCCGCATGTGTCGTGGTATGTATGAGTACAGAGACTGAATCTTATATACTCGGGTTAAACTAACGCAACTAACACCATTTTAACAGTATAGCTTCATTTCAGCGCAATAACACGGCTCGCTCAGCGCCACAACAAAATATCAAACTCAAAGGGACACATCGAGCACCCTATACGCCCCGTATTAAAGCTCGTGCGCTCTACCCCCATTCAAACTTTGCCGCGGTTAGACATGATGATTTGCTGTATTCGAGATAACATCAAAACAACACATCGTGGGGTGAAGGAGAAGATCACTCGATCTTTTCGACCATCCCGGGCGTTTGCGACCAACTACTCTATAACTAAATCTGTCTTCGTAATTAGTTTTGACGACACTGTAAAACTGAGATCTTTTAACTATTCCTTTCATAAGTGCATGCCGCCCGACCTTTCCCTAGAAACTTCAACAAAATGGACAAGGAATACAAGTCTCTGATTCGTTCGCGGACACCTATAAAACAATAAATCACACGATACACACCCGAGGCCGATGCGATTATCAAATCTGACACCTTTTGAAAACAGCGATCGGAGACGTTTCTTCGAAAATCTGCACTTCCACGGCAAACATTCTATTCGACGACGGATCCCAGTGTTCATCTGTCACCAAGCATCTTGATGATAAATAAAAACTCTCACCAATCGGTCAAAAAGAGGTCAATTTGTCTGCATTCGGGTAAAAAAAATGCACAAACTAGAGTCCTTGATATGTGTTATGAGGAAATTATTCAGCTGAAACTTCTCGTGGTTCCCAACATATCCGCTCCAATCGACGTGTCTGCATACAAATATGTAAGATCATATCCACACCTATCAAAATTAAAACTCGCGCATCCAGTGACTGGTCTCGAAAACGAGAATGAAGTGATGCATTACTTCAAAAACCATGTGCACCAGATATATTATGGCCAAAGCTAACTTTACTGTGCGGTCGTGGGGTTCTAATTCGGAGAAACCTTGTTCTGCGGCATCAAGCGAAATCTTGTTTGATCGAAATGAAACGGTATCCGTGCTTGGACTCATATGCATGAAATATATATTTTGACTCATTGGCATTCACGCAAAAGGAAATGAACAGTAGATCGATCATCACAAAACGTGAAATTTTGAGTGATATTTCAAGTGTGTTTGATCCCCTGGGATTTCTTTCACCAGTAATTGTAAATGCCAAAATATTTATGCAGAAACTGTGGACATATGACCTGAGCTAAGATGAACCCGTTTCCGATAAGCTATGCGACGAGTGGTATACAATTCGCGATAATTTGCAAGCAGTGTCAAAAATGGAAATCTAATGCTGTGTGGATATTTGCAATTCTGAAACGGATGCGTTCGAACATTTGTTTGCTGACTCGATTGTGAAAGATTATGGAGCTGTTGTATATTTGAAATTTTGTACAACAGGCCATTCTGAATTCGTCATGTCAAAAAGTTGCGCCTGTGAAGTCACTAATTATACCCAAACTCGAACTAATGGTAGCTCTGGTCGGTGCGCCACTTGCCTCGCACATTACAAAAACCAGCACCTCCAACATAGTGTAAAGCCTGTGATGTGGTCCGGTAGTATGATTGTATTATGTATATATAAAAACATATATATGATCCAAAAGAATGGAGACATGACTTATAAAACGAACATTTAATACATTTGTAAGTCTAGAGGCCTTTCGTGCTTAGTATCATTGCACTCTTCGGTAGACTGTTATTGTCGTACGTAATAGACGCAAGGGAGTTAACTCTCACGTGCACTTCTGGCTATTACGTCATTAGTCAGCATTTAGTTTTGCTTTGAACAGGAATTTGAAGAAATCTTCCCGAATCTTGCGATGTATTTTGCTCTTGTACATCTTGCAGAACGGGAAGACATGGAAACTCTTTCTGCCACAATCGTCCAGATGGGCACTCAATGGAATCTTCCTGTATTCTGGCTGCTTAATATGCTGTCGGTGGATTCGCATACTCTCAACCACACTATTGCCAGTTTCCCCAATATAGCTTTTTCCGCATCCATCACACATTATACAGTATATCAGATTTACTGTCTTGCACGTCATATCGGCATTGGTGTATATCTTCATACCGTTTTAAGGGTAATATTATTTCCTTCTATGATGTGCTGGCACGCTTTACATCTGGGATTACCACATTTGTTGACTTTATATTCCTTACATCTGTTTGTCGTGAATTTAGCACCAGTGAGCATGCGTTTTAGGTTCCTTGGTTGACGCTTGCTGGGTAAAATGTCCGCTTTGGTCACCAAATATCGCATTTTATTACTGGTATGAAGAATTGGTAGTAATTCTTGGGCTTTTGCAGATATATTAAAGTGGTGTGGACTGTGTGTTGTCACAAAAAGAATAATGTTAGTTCCTGAGGACTTCTGTTTGGCAGTTCGTAATTCATTTTCTGGAATGAGTTGGGCTCTCTGAATCCCATTTGTAAACAAACCTTTTGGATAATGTTGTTTCGATAAGAATGACTCTAATTCCTTTAGTCTCAAAAGTCTCTTTTCTGCATTACTGGCGATCATGCACACACTATATGGCATATTTCTCTTGGTGTGCGACGGGTGGCAAGAGCGGATATCCACATATTGGTGTGTATCGATAAGTTTATAATACATGTCAGTTTCAATTTTCGTGTTATTTATAATTACCAGAACATCTAGGAATGGGAGTTCCTCCTTGCTTGCATCCTTCGTGAACTGAATAGATTTGTTCAGAGAATTGATTAACACATGGAATTCGTTGAGACTGTCCATTGAATCAATCCATATTACAAAACAATCGTCAAGGTAAATCCCCCAAGATGTTCGAATATGTGTACTTATTGACAATGGGAAGATGTTTTCCGCTCGGTTTTCTAGGTTGCTGGGTTTGGTTCACCATGGGTGGACGTTTCGTATTATATCTGGGAGTAGTGTGTGGTTTTCCAGGTCTCACTACATCAGTGTGTAATCTTGGTGGTGTCCGATTGGTAGATTTTGATCGCCCGCGGGGTACACCGCGCTTACCTTTGCTCCTCTCTACACTTTTAGACCTATATATTCCGTTTTTGCATTGGAGTAGATGGTCTTAATCGAGGTCTCCAAACCTTTTGCACAGTCGGTTGTTCTGCTGTGTTCATTCGTCCTGGTTTTGATTTCCTCGGAAGTGGTTTGCGAATTGTTTTCTCTTTTATTGGTATTGGAATATCTTTATCATAATTAAGTTGATATTCATCAAAGAAAGACTGTTTCTTATTTTCCCATATACTAATCGACTTAGCTTCGTTGAAAGATGTATCCTTTATCCAAAACTCCTTCAGTTTGTCAGCGATTAGTCCATGTGAAATCTTATCAATTTCTCCGTATATGATCGCGTCGAGCTCTTGGTATGATTTTTCGTATTTTTCTCTTTTGTTCTCAATTAGTTTAATTTCCGTTTTAAACTTACACACTGCTAAGTCGAAACGCAACTTTGGTTCTTCCTGTGTTTCTTCCGGTATTTCCTTGATTAAGAATTTACGCGGGAGAATATGATTTGTTCGTTGAATCCATCCGCTGTATGTTTCTACAGATTTCCCACATCTTAGAAAATTCCAGAACATTTACGTGCGTTTGTTCAAGTTCCTTTTCCATATTTTGAATATTGTTTGTCGTTTTCGAATCGCTTCCCTTTCCAAATTTATTTCGTTCAGTTCCTTAACAACCGATGTTTCTGTGTTTGGAATCGTTTCGCTGTCTTGATAAACATAAGACTGTAATGCACCGTGAAGCTTCCGTAGTTCTGATGTCAATTTCTCGTAATCATCCAATGAATCGCGAGAGAATGATCCAATGTTTTTAATTCCTTCAGAAGTCGTCTTCGCATGTTGCTCTATGTTGTTTAGAGACTCACGGAGTGTGTCGAAATTGTCATTTAGTGTTGATAACTTCATTGATATCTCCGTCAATATCTGCAACGGCTCCTCTCTCTTTGATCTTGTTTCTGGCATGGCTCCGTCGTGCGCTCAGATTTAAATATATATAACCGTTTATATAGTACTTGAGCGTAGAGGTGTATATATGATCCAAAAGAATGGAGACATGACTTATAAAACGATCATTTTATACATTTGTAAGTCTAGAGGCCTTTCGTGCTTAGTATCATTGTACTCTTCAGTAGACTGTTATTGTCGTACGTGATAGACGCAAGGGAGGTAACTATCCCATGCACTTCCGGCTATTACGTCATTAGTCAGCATTTAGTTTTGCTTTGAACAGGATTTTGAAGAAATAGCCGGAAGTGCATCGGAGAGTTATCTCCCTTGCGTCTATTACGTACGACAATAACAGTCTACTGAAGTATAAACCTATTGATACACATCAAAATATGGATTTCCGCTCTTGCCACCCGTCGCACACCAAGAGAAATATTCCATATAGTCTTGCTAGACGTGTGTGCATGATCGTCAGTAATGCAGAAAAGAGACTTTTGAGACTAAAGGAATTAGAGTCATTCTTATCGAAACAACATTATCCAAAAGGATTGATTACAAATGAACTCATTCCAGAAAATGAATTACGGTCTGCCAAACAGAAGTCCTCAGAAACTAACATTATTCCTTTTGTGACAACACACACTCCACACGACTTTAATATATCTGCAATAGCCCAAGAATTACTACCAATTCTTCATACCAGTAATAAAATGCGATCTTTGGTGACCAAAGCGGACATTTTACCCAGCAAGCGTCAACCAAGGAACCTAAAATGCGTGCTCACTGGTGCTAAATTAACGTCAAACAGATCAAAGGAATATAAAGTCAACAAATGTGGCGATCCCAGATGTAAAGCGTGCCAGCACATCATAGAAGGAAATACTATTACCCTTAAAACGGTATGAAGATATACACCAATGCCGATATGACGTGCAAGACAGTAAATCTGATATACTGTATAATGTGTGATTGATGCGGAGAAAGCTATATTGGGGAAACTGGCAATAGTGTGGTTGAGAGTATGCGAATCCACCGACAGCATATTAAGCAGCCAGAATACAGGAAGATTCCATTGAGTGCCCATCTGGACGATTGTGGCAGAAATAGTTTCCATGTCTTCCCGTTCTGCAAGATGTACAAGAGCAAAATACATCGCAAGATTCGGGAAGATTTCTTCAAATTCCTGTTCAAAGCAAAACTAAATGCTGACGAATGACGTAATATCCGGAAGTGCATGTGAGAGTTATCTCCCTTGCGTCTATTACGTACGACAATAACAGTCTACCGAAGAGTGCAATGATAAGCACGAAAGGCCTCTAGACTAACACATGTATTAAATGATCGTTTTATAAGTCATGTCTCCATTCTTTTGGATCATATATACAACTCTACGCTCAAGTACTATATATACGGTTATATAAACATATATATATATTTTTTTATTGAAATATTTTCAAATGATTTTACATTCATGGATGATTATTATACGTGTTGAATACAACACACAACATTCATCCGACACATGCATTCAAACATACACTTCTTCGCGCGATCACACTTAATTACGCACATCAACTGGCATTAGAACAACTATAGACAGACTATTGGGTACACTTTTATATTAATTAGTAAATGAGACCATGCTATACAAAAGAAAATGATTTGTAATTACAAGTCATGCAATATATATAATTTTTATATTTTGTTTCGGGTTAGGACGACACTCAACTGAAGGGTGACTATGATTAGTATAATTGAAGATAGTGAAAGTTATAACGGAAATATAATTCTTAAAGGCACGTGAGGCCTTAGTTGTCGAAAATATTCATATTTGTTCCAATCACCGTGAACAGAAAAACATTAAAACGCATACAGTTTCGTTCATATATACCATGACCATCGCGTAAAAAGCATGTTATCATAAAGATTTACTATATTTCACCTAAGCAAGAGTCTGATTGTGTTACAGAAGACAGTACAATGCTGCTGGCTAATCACACACAAATGGCATAAACGCTCTTTATTCGTTCCATATCAGGAATTCACCCACAAAGAACGCTCTTTATGTTTACCATCATAATATAAACAAACACCAGAAAAGTAACTTTTTATGCCTTTGTTTACATAACAGTGGTCACAAATATGACAATAACATACTGTTTATGCGATATTTCTTATTTGTATACGGACAAAGTCTGTCTACATTTTGTTGTTCTTTCTGTTTGTGGCGGATTTTGGCGGGTGGAAATGTTTTCACAGGATACCTACCGCCAAGGCCAACCGTACCTTTAAGGGAACATTCGCCATTCTGCTGGGCATCAAGAAATTTGTTTTTATTTATCGAACTTTCTATTTGACACCAGGTTTTCTCAAATTATGCAAACTTCATATTACAGCGAGCATCAATTGTTTTAAGAGCTGCTTCAAAAGCATTGACGGAGTGTCCGGATTGAATTTTGTTCGATATAGGTATTGTTCGACAAGCAGCCGAAACAAGTTGGTCGTGTAATTTCCTTCCGTTGGTCGGGACCCTAGAATAAGTATTCGTTTCAAAGTTTTGAGTTTAAGGTTATTTGCGCTTTACCAACAGTTGAGCTCATCTAGGAATTGTTGTACACATGTGCAGTCCCAGAATATGTGTGAGATGTTTTCATTATCATTTCTGCATCTGTCACGCTGTTCATCAAGTCTTATTTTTAATTATTTTAAGAAATCTATTAGTTGGCAATATCCTGATGTTAATTCTAAACTGTAACTACTGAAGCTTTGTATCAGGCGTCGTGGAGAATGGAAGGCGGTTGAAAGTTGTCCAGTCTATTTATGACTCTCCAAGTTCAATTTTCCATTTGCTTTGGGGCTTAGGGCAAAATTGCATATCATTCCAAATATTGTAGAATTTCGAAAATGGGGGAACCATATTGCGGGGTTGTACGGGGTTACTGCGACGAGTTAATGTATTCTTATATTTTTTTGGGCAACGAATAATTTGTCTACGAATTGCATTCAACGTGGTAAGGTCAGTGCATACATCAACATATTTGTAAATACTTTCGTGTGGAATTTACCAGTTGTATGTATTAAGTCATTGACAAAAAAACCATGTCTTCTCCATGCAGCGATCATTTTGTCGTGCAAATTTATGTTTGGATTATTCCGTATTACACATGTACACATATTCACGTTTGTTTGTTCTTGTCACTGGAATAGTTCCATGCAGTCAGTACATCACACCAAAATGGATTTAGTTTATTTTTGGAGTATTTTCGCCAGTACATGCTGTCATAAAAATAAAAACGTGAGTCCTCGGCAAAGGGAGATCAGTTAAAGGGATCCATTTCCAGTTCATTGACCCATGTTATTTTCATGGACATAAAGTTCCTTATATCTACCATTTTCAAACCACCATGTTGATAGTATTGACACACGAGTTTTCTTTTTATTCTGTCGAATTCCCAAAAAAAATTGTAAAGAACTCATTCAAGTTGTTTAATAAATGTATTTCCTGGATCTGGTAATGCTAGGAATAGGTGGGTCAATTTAGGTAGTATGAGACTTGATCACTGTTATTTTTCCGATTGGGGTTAACAATCTATGTTTCCAAGTTTCGATCATACGGTTTATTTCTACTAATTGTTTATCATAGTTATCACTCATCCGGCCTAGGTCTGTATTGAACTATATACCCAATAAATCAAAAGTATGGGAACAGTTTAAGGGTTTCGTTTACATTGGTGTAGCTCTGTATACAGATATGTGTAAAATCACGTGTTGTGTATTACTGTGATCACAACGTGATTACTGATAGTGAACGCGCGCTCATCAGTACTCTGGTAATTGACAATTCACTACGAGTCGTGTCAGTTTAGGCCAGACAAAAACATAAATCAACCAAAGCGATTTGATCTGTGGCGCGTCAGCATCGTTGCTGATAGAGTCTAAGAAAAGCAGGAGATGATGGGCCCGGCTTTTGCGGTCGCCCTCTGTTTCACTGAGTGCACTAAGGTATTACCGAACTCCAAGAAGCACAAATATTAATAAGATAGACTGTCTCTGTTAAAACTTTTCTTTAAGTATCCGGTGTTCAATATTCGCACCAAACGCACATTTACTTTGTCACCACACGCGCCAGCACACATGTTCTCGCTTACACCGTGTGAAATACATGGGTTGATATGACAAAGAACGATTTAGGACATTCGCCAACCCGAGTTACAATTAATCAAATCATATTTGCCTGTCGCAATGCCTTGGTGTTGACCGTGACTTACAACGGGCACGAGTTTTGCTCACACGAACGAATACCGTTTTCTTTCTGTGTGCATTTCTATATCAACCCGTTTACACTAGTATACGTGTATACCGGTATATAGATCTACACCAATGTAAACAAACCATAAATTCATGGCTGGACAGATACAATCCTTTCGACATGGGTATGATCCTATCCACGACGCCTGACATTTGCTAGGATTAATTCGCAAGCCAGATATGTTTGCAAAGAAATCTAGTACTTTATAGGCTTCGCGTAAACTGTTTTGACTACAATCTAAGATGAGTGTTGTGTCGTCTGCGTACTGCGTTAGTTTGTACTCATAACTGCCGAGGGCTATTCCAGCGATAGATCGATATGCTTCATCAAGTGAGCTAAAATTTATGCGCATATGACAAACATATATGGGAAGACAGGGTCACTTTGTCGACAGCCTCGAGAAAGATTAAATCTCCATGAGATGTGACCATTTATCAGAATTGATGAATTAATATTATTGCAAAAAAACAACTGAAATCCATAATTTTAATGAGTCGCCAATAATTGAACATATCTAAACATTTCATAATGAATTTCTAAGATACTGTATCAAACGCTTTTTCAAAGTATACTAAGAGTAAGAGACCCGGTTTGTTTTGTAATTTACTTCTGAATATAAAGTCATAAACTAATCGAGTGCTATCGCCAACATATGTATCTTTAAGACATCCGCATTAGTCTTGACTAATTATGTCAAGCAGAACACGTTTCAGTCTGCTATGCACGATGAAGCTAATTTATATGTGACATTCAATAAGCGATCTGACTCCAGTTTTTGAGGAGGTGTCGTTCATTGTCTTTTTTTTGTTGGAATAATTGTCATCAGGCCATGTTTTGGTGCAATAGAAAGCTCATGATCATCGAGTGATTCATATTGCAATTCACACAGAAGTTGACCCAGGTCAGTCAAGAAACATTTCCCGAACTCACAAGGATACCCATATATGCCAGAAGAGTTTCCGTTTTCAGTTTGTTTAGTGCCATCGTTAGATTTAGAGTTAACGGCCCTGTCATACTTTGGAATGCCTCTTGTGATAGCCATGGATATGCACCATGATCCAATATCGATTTGTAATCAAAGATGATAGTTTCTTTTTTGCGAGTACAATGTTTGGTACAATTTACGAGCTTCATCTAAAATTTCATTTTGGTCTATGAGATTTTTTCCCATTTGAATCTTTCAAGAGTGCCAGGGTTTTAAACTATATAGCTTCCTTTTTCTGAATTCAGTTTTCCGTCGGTTTTTCTCCCTACTCAATCCATTTTGCTTTCGATGATTGTATTATATGGTGAATAAACTCTAATAGAGATCTTCCAAAATTCGTATCATTCGAGTCGCCCTTTTGTTCTGGCTAAGGTGTGCTGGTGTCTCTAATAATTTCAAGCTCGCCGGTGGCGAACTGAAATGAATTAAGTCTAATGAAACATGTTGGTTCTTTCGATATGAAATCGTATCTTAATTCAGATTGAGGCCATATGCTCCGTTTGAGGACTGTGCCGCATGGTTTCTTTGTTATACCAGATTTGACAATCTCTTTCTTTGACTTTGTCGCTCGTACGCCTGAGTCTGAATCATGTGAGTCTGATTGATTGATTGATTTATTGGGGTATAATGACGCTTTCAGCAACTAAGGGCATATCACAACATTGCCAGTTTTAGTTGTGGATGAAATCCGTACACTTACGACTAACCTACTAATTTCAATGGCTGATGAACTCGTCGAGCATGTGCGGCAAACAACCGGCCATCGGCGAGTAACTTGCAACTCCACCATAACGATTTCGGGTTACAAACTCCATGATGGAAACATCTGGATTTGAACCCCCATCGCCAGCTCTAGGTGACGAGACGGCTTGGCTTGGATTTGTACTCCTAACCGACTGAGCCGCCGAGGCCCCTGAGTCTGATTTGAACAGTCATTTGACTCACAGTCAGGTTTAGTAAATTGTTTAACAGCTTTAAGTCTCTCAAATAGGAGTAAACTTTTTCGTTTAGAATATCTAAACTGTTTAGTCTATCCATATCGACTCAGCTAAGGTACTCAGAGGAACGTTTAACTTTATCACATTTGTTCTGGCTCTGAGCATTACTCTCTTTCAATGTCTCAAACGAAGGGATGCTGTCTTCCTGTTTACCTTGCTGGCCTTCAGTGTTATCTTCTCTGTCTGAATGTCGGTTGTATAACTTGCTAAGTTTATTCGTCATCACTTCTACTAGAGTCGAGTTCAGAACCGTCGGGAAGATAAGGGTATTTCTCTTTGTCGGCCAAGTACACATGTAGCTTCTATGTTTGACGCGTCTTTCACCTGTTAGTTTTCCCGCCACTTTTCATTTGGCGCCAAATTTTGTCAGGTAACGTTCGTTAACGTCATAGTTACGCGATAACAAGTTTGTCTGTATATCAATGTGTATTTTCAAATGATTGTTCATTCATGTACCCGACGAAGGTTGTATAGCCGAAAGCTAGTACGACATTAAAGATCTTATATATACTTTCCTAGTTAAACCCTTAAACTTATTGGAAATTCCCAAGTTCGCGAAATTACATATCGCGGACCCCAAACACATGACTACCTCCCAAATGTATTGGTATGTCATACTTTCCACTGCCGAAAACTCACGACCTGATATCCCCGATATTAATAAGAAAACGTTCCAGTTTTGGTATAACAAAAATCCGAAAATTACAGAATTAAAACAATTTCAACCCATTTCTGTCATGTTCTTCCAACTAACTTTCCAGGTATGCACGACATTTCCAACTGCTAAAATTTTGACCATAGTTGGGACTGCGACACCTGATCCAAATTTGTGATGAGTGTGTTTGGCGTAATATGAGTTCATGATTTGAGACCCACCCATGATGATATATACTCGGCAATTAACATAGACATGACAATTTAAGCCGTTACCATACAATGTCAATTTAATAGTCCCTGGTATGGGAGTGGCGAAATGGGAGACACAAAGACGTAAATAGAGGGGAATCCGGTGAAACCTGATTTTGCTCTCCTCTTAGTTTGCAAAAATGTTAATTGATTCCTAATTATTATTTTAAATGATCAGAACTGGTTATACATTACGAACCTAACGCAACACACCAGCTGATGGGGTTGGAAAATATCCAACTCACGGCGATTTCAATCTAAAATTTTGACTGAAAGTAGGACAATATGGTTCTTGGTCTGTAAACCAGATACAGTAATGCCCTAAATAATCGACTCCTTAATCACAGCAGAATTATAAGTAATTTTTCAGGATTTAGTCGGAAATGTGGCTTGTTGTCATTCATCGGAAAGCTATCACAGAGCTTTCAGATGAATGGCAACAAGTCATATTTACGACTAAATCCTGAAAAATTACTCATAATTCTGCTGTGGTTAAGGAGTCGATTATTTAGGGCATTACTGTATGTTACACTATATATTGATTGTACATTTAAACTATCTGAACAATCCCAACCTATGGTCGGTCTGATCTTTCATGAACTTTTCCAGCTGTTGAAAATTGTGACCAAATTAGTGGGTGAGACGTCCGCGTAACCCACTGTCTCGTGATCCCTGTCTAATGGCGACAAAATACAGGTACTTCTATACAATACGGAGATGAACCGCTTCCACCTGTTCACTATATGTCATGACAATCTCGATGTAGCGCGCAGCACGCCTTTGTCCATATATTGTCGTTGATTGAACAATAATCCGCCGATTCCTGCTTGGGACCAGTTGGTTTCGCGAGATCAGTTCCTGATTTGGAACACCGTAATTATTACGGTGGTCTAGTCCAGAGACGAGACTTCAGCCGAGAGTGTCTGACATTTGCAGAACGAGGTCACCAGACTTGCCCAGATGGTGAATTGAGTGACGTTTCCCTACAAAGTGGGATAGTATCACTAAATTCACTCTCTGGAGACCTCATTCTACGTAGGCCTCAAGTTCTCTGGAAGGTATCTTTATCATCAAATTAACAAATTTTTTTTGTTTCTTCATGAATGTTCTTTTTCTTGTTTTAGTTCAGATGATCTATAGCCCCAAATTAGCAGACGACACATTGCAATATTCACCATCTGGGAACTTAAATCGGAGTCCAGGTCTCCCACTGCGGACGAAGCCATGCAGAACGATGATGTCCACGTGTGATGAATTTGGTGACCATGCGCTAGACCGTGCGGTGCGGTGTATAGCCTCTCTAAATTAACCCTCTGTGTGCCTCATTCTGCAAATATCCGGCACCGTAATCTCAGACCTGCCTGGTGGTTTTGTGATTGTTTAATGTGTCATGTATACCGTACCAACATAGTCACCGAATACATGTTGGAATTCATGCTATTGGGTTACCCATTACAGGTGGGATTAGTATAGCTTTTTAATGCACGTTGACTTATATAGGGATTGGTGAAAGTATTAGTTTTATGGCAGTAATATAGAGTTATATACAGTACCAGTCAAAAGAAGTGGAATAAATTAAGCGCGCTATTTTCGCGCCTAATATCGCAATAATATTGCAGGTGGAAATGCTTTAAGCGCGCCGCTTGCGATATTATTGCAATATTTTGCGCTTAATATCGCAATATTTTGCGCTTAATATATCGACATCTTGCGCTCAAAATTGTGACATTTAAATCAAATTATTGCTTCTTCTATATTGTTTATTGCATAAGTAGAGACAATGTTTTAGATTTGTAGATAATTATAGTTGTAAATGTTATATGTACACTATATGTACACTATATGCATAATATTTATCTAATATAAATATAACACAATCGGGTCTGTATGCAATTTAGCGCGCTTAATATCGCAATATTTTGCGTTCAATATCGCAACAATAAGTGGGACAAATTTGTGGTATTGCGCTATAAACGCGCCTTTTTCGAAATTAAGCGCGCTCAATATCGCAATAAAGCGCGACTTAATATACCACTTCTGTTGACTGGTACTGTAGCTAGTGACTAATACGGTGTAATTTGTGTTTGTGAACCATGATGTGTAGGCCATAAGGTAGTTTAGAATATATGTCACATAATTATGTTAAAGTGAAGTGAAACACTCCGGTAGGGTGATCGAATAGAAATGGAGAATAATCTTGTTCAAAGTAGTAATTTTTTTCAAATTTTATATCCAAATTGGCAACACACACCGTTATTCCTATATATTAATTAGATGCAGTGACTACAGACGGCGAAATAGTTTTCGTTAGTTTATCGCCGATATATAGGTCCCGAATCGAGTAGTAAATATTTACACTTGAGACTCTTTGAGTGTAGTTCAGACGATGATTTCTATGGAGTGGTACGGTCGATTTGCTTGAGATTTTCGGTAACAGACAAGATACTTCTGAGACAAGTTCTCCACACATCAATAGGATGCGCACTGTACACATTATCGCCGGTTATTTTACGTTATTTCATGTTATTTGACATTCATTTCCTGCAGTATTCCAAACTGTGGACGTGTGTAACATTGGATGCACCGAGTGCTAATGTGTACGGAGATGGATTAGATATGTATATATGGGCAGAATATGTAAAGAGCGCCTCAGCGCGGGTTGGTGGAGTAAGCGTTGTATTTGACTAATTATTACCATGGAATCGCATTACTGATGATTTGGAATTGCACAGCCACTTATGACTTGAGTGATGAGGGCTCTTGTGGACAGCGGGTTGTCTCTGTGGAAGAGACAGTTGTTCCTAAATTTTGATGACAAAGCCTTTTATAAATTAGTTCACCAACGGACCATTTATTCTCCAACAAAATATAGGTTAGTATTTCAGTAAGGATGGGCCTGGTTGGTATAGCGTGCTGTCTATGTGTTTCTACTCTTGAGTGTCAAAGCATTTTCGAGATATTTGTTCAGCAACAGGCAGTTGCTTCTCGAATGTTGGATCAACGTATACGTATGCGGAAGCAGCCTCCATATGTAAGTTTAATACCATATATACATGTAATATACACCCACGATATAGGTAATATAATCAGTAATAATATAATCACATTTTTTGGTAATAATCGGTCAAGGGAATGTCAAGGGAAATAACATATCAATCATAATCTTAATATCGCCACATTCGTGCCATTCAAGAACTGGACCTATCACGTAACACGCATATTCGCGCTGAAAATGAGAATCGCCGCACCCTTGAAGCCTATATTGTAATTTAGTGATTAATGGTGTATCATGGGCCTAATCATCCATCGGTGCCAGCGAATCTCTAACAATCCTCGTTTGTTACGAGAACTGTAAACAGCTTCTGAAAGCTGACAAGTGAAGTCACGATCGGCAGCATCAGCTTTGTTACGGCAGCAGTCTGTTAAGAAATCATGATCGATTCGCCTCATTGTTGACAATGACGCGCTGTCGTGAGTGTGACAGGAGAGCATCGGCTAGAAACCAATAATGAATGAGTATAGCTCAAGAACGGGCGAGTTTAGGACGCTTTTTTAGACAATCATGTCGTGGTTTGTGAGTTTTTATTTATTCTGGACAGTTTTATTTACTCTGATAGTTGAAAGCTCACAACTTTCTGACTGTTTTGGTTTATGCCGTTGTAAGTCCGGAACGACTAAGACGGTCGTCAAATGTAAAGGAAGTGAAGTTGGTGAAGTTTCCCAGAAGTTACCGGAGAGCGCAACGGATATGTGAGTACCAATCAGTTGAACCATATTAGAGTGGTTTCGCTACGTCACGATTAGCAGTTATAAAAATGCTATGTTGTTAACCTCACTGGGCTTAGGCGTTAATAATCTCAATCGTGAATTAACACGCGTTAGAGTTGACAAATACATGTACATATAATAATGGTGTAGGATCATCAGCGTATATATGCGGTTCAGAGTTCAGTGCAGTCAGGATGTACCCAGAATATTTATAACAGATTTGCGTGCCCTAGTAGATACGACACGAAACGTGGTCAAAATATTTCAAGTATGCATTATTGTTGCCAGCAACATGCATGCTACATCATATAATAAGTTGTTCTCTGATGATAAAACCACAATTGCGGAACGAAAACAAGACCAGAACCGTTATTTCTCGCCACATACATGGTATTCATAACCGAGAACAGATAACATATTATCTCAATATATTTCAAAGATACTTTCTAGTCGTGAAACGTGGTTCGGTAGCAACAAACGAGCAACTCGATTTTTCAGGACGTTAATTCACCAAAACAGGCAACATATTATCTCTGGGAAAATATCTTAAGAAAAAAAAAATAGAAATGCAACTTAAAGCTGCGCACGGAATTTTGGCACTTTTATAAAAATCATTGACCGGTCTACATTTTCTATCGGCTTTCGATATATCTGTTCTTGAAACGAAATGCATGCTTCACGAAAATGTTAATCCAAGTTAACGGAATGATCTAGATGTAGTATTTCTAAGTCTCGTCGTATAGGTATTTAGATAAAGTTTATTTCCCTTCGCCATATACTTGAAGACGATTCTCGTATGTTATATGTACGTGTATCCGAGACATGCCGAGGGTTGCCCTTTGTACAATCCTGTGACTATACATGTATAACACACAAGGCGCCGATTTTTAGAAGGTTTTTGAGACCGTAACAGTTTGTGGATCGTGTTCGTGGGATTCGAACCCCGGCCCATGACACCGAGCGCGTCTTGTGATACAAAGTCCGACGGAATACCACATGGCCAGCGAAGTGACCCCAAATCTAGGCTTGCGTGTTCTGTCTAGCATATACTTCCTTTGATATAGGTGATGTATAGGTGCAATGCCCCACTCTCCTGAGAGTCACGTATGTCGGAAAACTCATACAGAGTAAAGCGACGTGTAAAAATAACTTGATTATTGCATATATCAATATGTCTACTAGTGTGAAAAAAGATCAGTATTGAATGTCGATTACGTAAATATCATTTGGTGAATTCGACAATATTTGCGATAGGTCAACAGGAACTACAAACGTCGCAGCATCTTAAAATTAGGATCATCAATCAGTCCCTAGATCACGTAGGCCTACACTTGTTTTCAATCATTAACCGTCTTGATAAATGTTGGATAATCTACTGAACTTTATTCAGATTTTCAGTTCGAAAGAATCTCGAATTAATCTGAGATGTTTTACGCGCGAAATCTCACGGTGCTTTTCATGGGTTGTGAAGTTGGGCTCCATGACGTCAGGGTCCAACGGATAGCCGTGCATGTTTACTTATGTTAGGAACATTAAGTTATTTCTATACCAAAACATATCAATAATAAATAGCAACCACCCAGTTTGCTGTTTTGTTTTATAACACCATTTATATAGGACACAATTACGTCATATTACAGGCACCGTGGTAATCATTTTTGTTAAGAACTTCAAGAAATCGTCATTTTAAAAAGAATTATAGGTAAACGATAACGAAAACAGTATTAGGCAACACCAAGTCTCGATCGCTTCGCGGTCGATGCTAGGGGAGCTTTTAAAAAATGCTTTGTAACAGTGAAACATGGTACCATTGCGAATAAACGAGCAACTCGATTTTTCAAGTGATATTTTACCCGAATTAGCAACACAGTACCAAGGTATATAAGTGCGTTGGACTGGATCAAATATCAGAGAATCCCATAACATAGAGAAATGTTACCCCTATGTCACATACGCTCGTGCAGCCAAACACAGATTGGCCCAAGTTTGATCGGAGCTAGTCAGAAGATAAATGTGCGCAATCTTTAGGATATGATACATTTCCTTGTTGAATGAATGAACGCTCAGCCATAGCATAATATGGAACACGAGACAACATATGTACAACTAGAAGTGGAGATATGAGAACACAATTAAATATATTTGTGAGGGTCAGACGCACGTTTTGCCAAAATGTCCTCGTATTTCAAAATTGATTTTCTCAAAATCTGTCAGGAACTTCTTTGGGAAATTTGGTACAAACGATTATTGTGACAAAATATTTAAGAACCATCGACTATTGGATATTATAACCTCATTTACTTAACTTTTATAGCAAGAAAAATATTTAGAGTTTCACTGTTTTCATGTAACAAGAACTTCTGTAAAATCATTTTTTTCCATGATATAATATCTGAAGAACATGAGAGGAGACTTAATTATTCTTGATTCGTGAAATTTGATGATTATTTCCATTTAGAAAGGCAACTTTCTATATTTGAGAATTCTCATGTCATGCCCGTTGATCAATGCAAAACTTGACTAAGATGAGTTCTGGGTGATATATGTTCATAACCAAATTAAACCATATATATTAACGCATAATGAGCGACAGCAGATTACGAATAAGCTACTGCGTCACTAGAATTTGTGTTCTTTCAATTGGTTATCGTTTTTCCCTATCCGTTGTTACGATTAGGGTTTTGGATTTTCAACAAAACTCACAAATATACCATATAGTAACAAGTGCAACGCCCCCGGCGCTCAGTTTAGAGAGTGGGCAATACTAAGTATTTGTATGGATGGAAATGTTTTTTATTTTCTAATCCCAAGACGTGTTATCCTTTCCCCTTAAACTGGGCAATCACTACACCAAAGCATAACCAAATCAAATGACCCATGTCCATGTTACAGACTGATATGTTCATACTTCAGAAATTGCCAAGTGTAACAAGGGCTTCAAAAATGTTAAAGTCAAACACGGGCCGTAAATTTGGTATTCATGAATAGGCGAAACCTGTAGTAAGTCGGTATCCTTTCCATGCGCTGTGCTATCACATGCCAAAGGACAACGAAATCAGATAATTAACACCAAGGTGATATGTTCAGACGGACACAAATTTCCGAGTCAAACAAGGACATAACTCTGGTAAAACTTAATTGAAGAAACCCGAAGCATGTGGGTATCATTTCCCACAACCTGTGCCATCACCAATTCTAAGGACAACACAATCCGATAATTAACACTCTAGTTACAAGGTGATATGTACGGACGGACACAAAATTCACAAATTCAAGTCAAACAAGGGCCGTGACTCTGGTAAAACTAAATAGATGAAACCCGTAGTTTGTGGGTATCCTTTCACTCAGTATGTGATATCACCATGCAGAAGGACAACGAAATCAGATAATTAACAACCGAGTTACACGGTGATGTGTTCGGATGGACACAAAATTAACAAATTTCCAAGGGCCGTTTCTCTGGTAAAAATAATTGACGAAACCCGTAGTTTATGGATATCCTTTCCCTCAGCCTATGCTATCACCATGACAAAGGACAACGACATCCGATAATTAAAACTAGAGTTGCCAGATGATATCTTTAGACGGACGGAAATTGCTAAGTCAAACAAGGACCATAACCTCTGTTAAAAATGAATGGACGAACCCGTAGTATGTGGGTATCATTTCCCACAAACATGTGGTATCAAAGGACGACGAAATTCGACAACTGACACCTGAGTTACAAGGTGATATGTTCGGACGGACAGACGAAGCCCTCGGTTATATACCCCAAACCTCCTCGGGGCATAAGTTCTCGATCGTTTCTCGGCTCCTCAATGTGGGAGATGAGTCGCAGATTATTTCCTTAAAGACGTATTATGTACTTGTTCGGGTGCGTGATCGCCATTTGGCCTTAATTTTTATCTATTAGTAACAAAGCAATCAAATCATTCGGAGTCGTGAAATACGTGCATCTTACGAAAGACAAAGTTCTATAAAGCAATGACCTGATAACAGCATACAGTAATGCTCTAATTAATCGACTCCTTAAACACAGCAGAATAATGGGTAACTTTTCAGGATTTAGTCGAAAATATGGCTTGTTGCCATTCATCGGAAAGCTCTCGGTCAGAGCTTTCCGATGAATGGCAACAAGCCATATTTCCGACTAAATCCTGAAAAGTTACCCATAATTCTGCTGTGTTTAAGGAGTCGATTTATTAGAGCATAATTAGGTACAATATTATTCGCGACACGAACACCACAATCCCATTACTGCTTGTGACAAGCACGATTGTCTCACAAACGGGACTCGTAGTTGTTATTTCTGCGAAAAGGTTTTTGGTCCGTCCGAAAAAAATACGACTACAAATAGCTATTAATAATTATTATCTGTCGTCGTTCATTAAGCGATATATGTCTATTGATTACGATAACTACTAATCCCTGATAATTTAATCGCCAAAGCGCCAAACGCGACACATATATACCATAAGAAAATAACTAAGTACAACTTATTCATGATGTCCGATGTCGTCAAATTCCTAGCTAATGATGATAGATACAGTACATTTTTTAATGCCGAACGTTGGCAGTTATGTCATAACGCAGGGAAAAGGTGTTTGATATCAAATGCAAATACATTGGGCGAATGGCACACAAAGAAACCCGGATCTTGTCTACAAGAAACTCGGATCGTGTCTACAAGAATCTCGGATCATGTCTACTCGAAACTCGGATCGTGTCTTTTGGAAACAGGGATCGTGTTTACAAGAACTCCGGATCGTGTCCACAAGAACATCGGATCAAATGATAATTATAATCAAGTTTTTTTGCGAATACTGTTTCCTGGGTTCTTGTTTGATCGCATGTGTCTTGTAGACTTGATCCGGTTTTCTTTGGGTGCCACTCGACCAGTGGGATAAATCTAGCGGTGAGCGTAAGGAGGTTGTAGATCGTGTCTACAAAACCCCGGATGAAATGCTAATATAAATCAAGTTTCTTGTGATCAATGTTTCCGCGGATTGTGCCCGTTCCCGGGTTTCTTGTAGACATGATCCGGGTTTCTTTGGGTGCATCTCGCCCAGTGGGGTAAAACTAATGGTGGTATAATAAGGATGTTGTCAGAATTGTCCATAATGTTGATCGCGCTGTTCTAAATATTCTACTGCGCCGAGTGTTGTTACACTCTAAAAAAAAACGTTCCAAATCTTGTTCAACGGATAACCTAATACCGACATAGAACATTTGGTTCCATACTACTTTGGTTCCATCATAAAAGGCACCGATTCCAAGGTTTGTGTGGAAACCCGGATTAGATTATAGTGGAGGAGCAGACCAGAATAAAATCGGATCAATCATGTCGCCGACCACCAAGACGTATTATAAAAATGTTCGCACGGATACGATGAATATGAAAACTGAGTTATCCAGAAACAAACATCTGAGCGAACTGAGCTTTTAGGAAAAAAACACTTTTTCGAAAATAAATCAATGAAAACTGGAATTTAACTCTAGGAATAACATTTCACCTTATTTGTTTTTGAAAACTTACCCGAACTGTAGAGTATGGTCATGCTTACATGTTGTAAACGTTTCGATGGTTATCTCAATTTTATAGGTTTCATTTTGTGAAAAAATGAGAGAATCTGTAATCCACCAAAACATGATACGTCATTAATGGATGCAATTTTAAGCAATACCTAGTTATCTAGCTATAACGTATGCTTTCGATGTGATTAATCCACAAAATGTGTCAAATGTTGTGGTTATGGGAATTTCGGGTGGAAATTGCGATTTCAATGGAAAATCATGATTTTTGCATACAAAACCAATGAGAACAGGAATTTGAGTGCCGAATTTTTTTTTAAGTGTTTATGGTCGTAGTCGCCCACCACCAAGATGTATTATATATCAAAATGTTCGGCGGCTGTATGTGGGTAACAAAGACAAGGCTATATATAGTCTAAACAAAGTCAATACGAGCTGGAATTATTTTGAGGGAAATAACTTTTTCGTAAATAAAATCAGTGAAAACTGGAATCCAGCCATAGGATTAACAGTTCACCATATCGGTGTTTCAATTAGACAACAGCATATGGTCATTTTCCCATGTCGTGTGAGTTATGCGAGGTGAATAAATGTTTAAGTGCTCAATTAGCGTTAAAACACATTTTGTGGATGAAAAGTAAGTTAATTATGGAATCCACAGTTGTGACTTCATGAGCATAATATCCAACTTTAATGCTAGTCATTTTTGTAAATATTCCCGGAATTAAATGCCAAGTACAATGTTTATATGCAATGAGTCTATATATAATTACTGTTGCCTTACCATCATGACTTACATTGCGAGCGCGAATTTTTTTCTGGGATTTCCATTATTATCCTGTGATTTAAATTTTGTTTTGAGACACATCATTTTACTCTGAGTTTCCATACTATAATGCACATTGGCATTTGACCTAGGGTCAAAAGGTTAGGTCACACCATATCTTCTAAACAAAGCCTAGCTGGTTTCACTTCATAGCAAAATAGCATGACCATAAAAATGTGTTATTTATTCCCTTTTAATATTTAATTTCCTTAAATATGTTAGACGAAGCAATTTGTAGTACCACTGGTGTACAGTGTAGGGCTGTTGTATTCAGTATGAACATCAATTGTTCAAGAATTTGAGTGCCCAATACAAGCCAATAAAATGGTGGAATCATCAGTGGACTTAACATGTGAAAACAAATATTACAAAATGATGAGAGCATCTGAAAGTCGAAATGATGGAAGAAATGTTTGTATGTCTGAGCAAGGTACCCAATGGTGATTTTGTTGATGTTGAAGCACGATACCATCGGAGTAGAAATTGTTACAGCTCATACATCAAGGTAATGCCTAACATTGGAGATAAGAAAGATTCGATCTGATACGGGATTTGGATAGATCTGATAGAGGTTCTTGGCCAGACCTATTACATCCCAATATTCCATCAATTTGATCCAGAACATCATTGAACAGAGCAAAGCATCCGAACATCGCGAATTTGGGAAATCGTCTTGAGCTAGATCGGACACTGATGTACAGAGGACTGATCACTTGCTTGAAGGATCAGTAATAGGCCCGTTTGATTTGACAAACCATCCAAGCTCACTCGTCAATATTGCCAGCGGTGCTGTTGCACCAGCCCACACAGAGAAGAGTTTAACAGAAGGATTGGACACCGGGTAGCATACGCCTGTCCAAAATAACCATCGTAAACATAATTTTTATCAATGTTGATGCCCCTCTCCATGCACCCTGAGTCGAACACTTTTGACATCTTTAGACCACACAATTAGACTCCTGATATCATGGAGATGATTATGTATAAGTTTGGTTGCAATCGGCGACTAAACGAATTCTTATCAAATTTAGTGCCACCAACTCTCATTCAAAATGGCACCAATTTGGCGTCTTTAAATCACACGATTAGATACTGCGCATCATGGAGAAGAAAATGCATCAATTTCGTGCACTCTGATCCGAACTGTGCCACTTTTTACATCTTTAAACACCTTTAGATTCTTTATATTCAGGAGAATGATTATCAATTTTGTGTCAAATCGGCGCTAACATATTTCGGTGCCCCTCGTCTATTCAGCGCACCCCAACTCGAATGACGTCACTATTCACAGCTTTAAGTCACGCCATTAGTCTCCTGGTATAACGTAGATAATTACGCATGATTTTGGAGGTAACCGGCGACTAAACGAATTGAGCCACCCTATAGCTAGTCTCACCCAAACGGAACCAAGTCTTTAAATCACGCGATAGGATTCATTATGTCATGGAGAATAATGTGTATCAATTTGGTGGAAATCGGCGCTAAAAATATTGTGATCAATTTTGGTGCCGTTCCCCATTTCGTGCAACCCTTACTCGAACGGTGCCACTTTTGACACATTTAAACCACACCGTTAGATTCCTCATACCATGGGGATGATTCTGATGGAAAATATGATGGAAACCGGCGACAAAAACATTTACTGCCCCTCCCCTTTTCTGCCCCGGACAACAACAGCGTCACTTTGAGAAAATTCTAACACGCACCATTATCCTTCTCGTAAAAAGATAAACGAAACCACTCAGTAGCAGATGACTTTTCGTGTTCCTCCAATACTGACACCTGGCAATGATACATCTGCCCGATACAGAGAATTTCTCATTTTTTAAGAGCAGACTCATAGCCCAACATAAACAACTTAAATTCTCGCTCTGTGTCGGGCACATGTAGCTGATATATAGCAGCATTTCCATTACACGATTAAGCTTGCTTAATTCAGCTTCAAATGGTAACAACAGGGGGGTTATGCTCAATGTTGCCATTACACGATTAAGCTTGCTTAATTCAGCTTCAAATGTTAACCACAGGGGGTTATGCTCAAAACCCAGCAAGCTTTTAAAAGCACTGTTTTATCGGGAAATCTTTTACAACTGTCCATCATAATTAACAGGTCTGTGGTTATATTTACTAACTAGACTCCAATATTGTGGACTACACATGTGTCTTTTATCAGATATAGGAGGATTTATGTTATTTAACTGCTACTTGACATTAATTGGCCATTATGTGCTGTATCGAAAACGGCAGAGTTCCTTTGGATTAGGCTTGCTTAATAGATAATACAAATTGCTGTGCTGTATAAAATGGATCGACATTACACGATGCAGCTAGCCTCTTCACCTTGCTGAATTAAGCAAGCTTAATCGTGTAAAGGCACCTGATAATAATTAGCCAGTGTAGCACCACGAACAGAGGAGCACTTGGGCATTTCTTTAAAACATCTGAATCTTCATGATGATATAAACCAGATGTCCTCATAATCTTAGTCTAAGCCACCAGATTGATTTATACATCTCTATGCAAAACCCGCATTGTCATCTTTTATTTTTGCGAACTAATGCGTTTAAGATGTTCTTGTTTTGATGCCAATAAAATCAATTCCATCCACGTCGACTGTCCGATGACAACAAATGACAATGACAAATGAGTACGCGGAGTTGTAAATGAATAAATACTTCTTTATTGGTTGAACGAATTATTCGCTATAAACAAAATGACAATCTCTCCGACATGATGAGTCACTACTTGTAATCAATTATTAATAATGACGTTTTGTAATGTCATTTATTTGTATATACAATTTATGAGAATACGTGTAACACTTTGAAAAAGAGTATCCTCTATTCACACCAAATGTCCACATCAGCGGGTTTAAACCTTTACCCAACAAAACGGCCAAAACCGGCCAAATAAAGCTTCAACAGCCTAAAATATCTTCGGTCTGTCTCAATAGAACCATACAAATATGGATATCATTGGAACCGGCTCCTTGACCACATTGTGATATTTACAGTTATGCCCCGTGCCAATGCATTCTCTTATATATGCGAGTCGACCATAGGTCGCCTCGCATATATAAGAGAATGCATTGGCACAGGGCCCTTCTGTTGGGTAAAGGGTTAAACTAGGCAACGCCAGGTAACCCCGCTAGTAGATCGATAAATTGATTATGCGCTGAATAATATTCACAGAAAGGTTTACTGAAATGATAGAAATGTAGTAAACGCCTTCAAGTTTCTGTACAGACGTGAGAACAATGATGATAATTTCATTGGTTCATGCACTAGATCAAATCATACCCGTTTTGGACCCATTTTGATCCATACATACGATTTGTTTGAAACATGAGTGATTGGTTGATTTGGGAAGGGGCAGCGGCCATAAATGTCAAATCAGACAATACAGTGGCTATATAAACGAGACTAACATGTACATCGAATCACACGTAGTTAGAAGTTCAAATAAGATTTCACAGAAATTGATACAATTGTATTAAACGGACATGGCTCATTCTGACCTCCAATTGTTTGTCTTCGTAATTTGGAGGGACGGATACGATAGGTCGATAAATACACGAAATATTGATATGCCGGCTTCATATTCTTTGAAAAACACTTGCCAAAGTCACAGCCATTTTACAGCCGTTTTATATTTTTCGCTCCAAGTCGGAAAAAACGCTTCTTTATTTCTACCATATCAGGGATAGAAAAACACGGAACGCTCTGTTATGTTTCATGTTGCGCAGATAGCTGTTTTTTGTTTGGGACCTAAACGCCTTGTTGATAGGTAGGTAAGATTTTTATCGACTTATTTCGATATGGGGAAACATTCAAAAGCGAATATTATTTGTATTTTGGAGCGCAAACCGCCGTGTGGCTTTAATTCCAGATTTTACATAATAGGATCATCATTATGTGCAATAAATAATTCTAGCTCACCCATGAACCCATTACTAGAAGATTGGTATGGTCAAAAGAGGAAGATTTTTGAACAGTTGTCAGGCGAGAAATAATTCCAACGATCGCTTCAGATTAAGAGACTTCATGCCTTTGTTTCCACAAAATCGGTAGATGATAAAGAGCGTTATCAAGTATGATCTTTTAGTAGTTTTCAATGTAAACCTGTAGATCATGCCATGAATCTCTACTTCGGCTTACGTCAGTAGATATCATATTCCATCAGGACAAAACCAGCGAACTTCTTGTTATTCGGACCCGTTCTGACAGGGAACTTTATAACACTGAACAAACAGGCAGGGATGTTAGTTTTCTGTTAATACGTGTTCCTTAATAATCTACTTCACTGCAGTGGTGGTTCCAGCTTGAGATTGCATGTTTTTCTGTGAATTTGTGAGCCAATATCGCAATTAACATTGAATTAATTACCCAGGAGAAATTCCATAATTGTAAGCGACGCAAAGCAAAATCGCTCATAAAGTCACTAAAGTCGTGCAATTTCGGGTTGGGACCTTCACTTACAGTAAGGTACATTATTACGGAACAAGTAATAACTAAGATGTATATTTTCCGCATGATATTTTCACCTTTATAAGGTTCCCCGTCAAAACTTCAAAAAGTTCCCAGGTTTTGTACTGGTGGAATATGTTATCTACGGGCTTTAGTCAGAGCTTATACCCGTTATTCCATTGAATGGCGCGGGCCGCAGTGACAACACATTATACATAGCGTTAGTCTCGTAAGTTGTGACGATGAAAAAAATGTTGATTAAATAATTGGACTATTTTAAAACCCACGATTTAGGTCCATATAGAGCGTATATTGGAGTTAAATGATGCCAAAATAAGCTTATTTCGTTCATTAATCTATGCCAGTTATGTGCTGATTTTCACAGGAACAAGCTAAATCTGGCATATCTAAAGCATCACAGTGCGTTCCGTTCAATGCTTCAAAATAGTCTCGGAAATTCACGTCCATTAGTTCTTACGAAGCTCACACAAGACAATCGACAAAGGAAAATCTGTCTTCATCCATTGGTCTTAAATTGTTTGAAGCACGCGAACGGAATAGCTTTTAAGAAGCCCACATTTTTTGCCACTGATAATAAGACAGCGACTAGCAATAAGTCGCGGAATGCTGCCAAGAAAGCCATATCTGATAATGCATACATGTATATATTGAAAAGCTTAAACCCCCCTAATGGACGGTATACAGTGACATCGCGTGACCTATCGTGTTACTCGGTGGTTCAAATAATCCACACACAGTACATATATAGCGTCGAATTCAAACGTGCATGCATGGCATCGCCGATTATAAAAGAAAACGTTTGCAACATGACACCTCCCGATATTATATCCCTGCTGATTTAATTCTTCATCAAGAAAAGCTGAATATAATAATAGATCGTTCTGTCCTTCAATGATTATCGAGCGGAACAAGTTCTAGATGACCTCACGAAGAGTGAAAACAAAAAACAATAATATCACACAAAGAAAGAGACTATCGAGCAATAATTGGTCGCGATGTTTGTTGTATACCGACACTTCCTCCCTACTACCTCATTGGAAACCGGGAGATGAACATACTACAGGCTAAACTGCGAAGCTTAATTTTTATAAACATATTAACCATATTGCCAATTCGCCGAAATGCTTTTGTGATGCACCAGAGGAAACTGCTTATAATATTTTCTTCGAATGTCTTAACTTTATTGATGAAAGACTGAAACTCTTATATAGACAGCATAGCTAGACTGGGCAAAATCTATATGACCATTGAACATATACTATTCGGCACCGCTCATGAGGCTGAACAACTAAATTTCAATTATAGAAACAAGCAAATTTAATTATTAATGGTATACATAGCGATAAATACTTAATATAGGACAACAATTACCACATCACCGATCGACGATTCACAATCTCCCTCCATTATGCCGCAATTAATTCACTCTACCTTTGACATCTTAAGATTCATCCCTATTTTACCCTCATCCGTAAATCATATATTTGTCTGTGTATATACCATTTATATTATATTTTATTGCAGACAGGAAGCCTAACTTTTTTTCTAAATTGTTTATGTAAAGGGGAGTCGATAAGTTGGTAATAACTAATAAGCCAATAAGCTAACCAAATATGTTTAATTAAAATAACCACGGAGAGGGAAATTGCTCCACCACTCCATCATAAGTATGACGAAAATTATCATATAATATATAGATTGTAAATGTAAGGAGGACATAATAAATACGTTAAATTAATGTATACATGCGCGCGTTTATTGAGATAAAATTTATTGTATTAAAAACACCTGGATGAAAAGAAATTGGCGCAAATAGATTTCCAGGTTGGTTCAAGTCATTGCCGTCCGTTTCCATGTTCACCGACAGTGTATCCGAATGTCGGCTTACATCCACATTCATCTTCCATTGTCACCAAACTCGATATGCTACTCATGCACGGTGGGGATTCACGTGGTTTCGATGTTGGTGCCACGCACTCAAAATATGCAAACCCACAAAAACATAATATATGAGGAATTGACACAAAACATAGCATTTTGACTGTTGCGAGCATATGCTAGTTTATTTTTAAAACAAGTTAATACCTTATTTGTTCGCAAATACTCTATGACATTCTGACCAAAGTTTCCAGTCGGAGATTCGTGGAATACACAAGACCATACTTCTAGGAGAATCCTTCGACTGACAACTTTGGTCAGAATGTTGGTGCTAACAACTGTGAGTTTGGACACAAATTAGGTATCAGCTTGTTTGAAAAATAGTATAGCATATGCTCGTAGCTGCCAAACTACCAATGTAATATATAATTATCCTAGTTTATTACCCTTTTCCTCTTTTCTGGTCGCGTTTGCGATCGCCTCGGCCATTTTGAATGCGTGATAATCATCAACGCGAAACCATGTGATTCCCCGCCGTGCCATGGCAATTAAATTGGGGGACAACACGCTCTGTTCATCAAAAGCATTGCAAATTCCACGGGCTTTTATCAATTGACAATGTTGCGCACCATGATTCCTAATTAACAGCCACCAGCTAACATTTCCCCTTTCGGCTTTGAATCCTTCGTAAAAACCGGCGTATTAGTGTTCAGAGTATTAGTGTTCAGAGTATTAGTGTTCATACACATCGATGTCCTTTAACCCATTCTGTACTGAATGGATTCTCCAATTGAGCTATGGAAAAGTAAACTTTGAGCACTTTGAGCCTAATGGGATAAGGCGCTTTAAAATGCTATATACATTATCATCATTATTAACATTGGACTATTTTGAAATGTCTATTATTCAATTGGAGGAATGTACAGGTATTAGAAGCAGACAACATATAGACAGAAATATGATACAAGTATAGCAGGAATGAACAATACCAAAGGGATCTACAGTAATGCACTGAGAGCTTTCCGATGAATGGCAACAAGCCATATTTCCGACTAAATCCTGAAAAGTTACCCATAATTCTGCTGTGGTTAAGGACTAATAAGGAGTCGATTATTTAGGGCATTACTGTACTATATCCATCAATGAGTATTTAGTAAATATATCCGCGAATACTCTCAGAGTTTAAGGGTACGTTCATACGCTGGCAAGTTATGCACGGTATGGTTTGAAGGCATTTCATCGTAGAAAACGATATGGTGCCATAATATGAACGGAAACATGAATATAAAATGCATCTGGACCACAGCTAACTACGTGCGACGTAAAAACTCAGTAGTTCTACATGTATGGTTGCTAACGGAATTTGCCTACAGATAGCATGGAATTATCTCGCAAGAATCATTCATATAGGTATATGACGGCAAATGCCAGTTGCACTGTTACGAGTGGAATTTTACTTCTCATATCGTTCGCTTTGGTAAAGATGCATACTATATGCACGTTTCCGTTCATAGTATGGCACCATATTTAATGACGAAACGCCTGCAAAACAAACCGTTCAAACTTACCAGCGTATGAACCTACCCTAACTGCCTATTTTCAAAAAAAAAAATTGTTGTCAAATCGTAATGTACTGACATGTTGATTTTTGCATTTGATGTTGGAAATTCTTCCATGATTATACCAATTTTGCATGACACTAGTGATATTTTTCACATTTAAAGACGAAAAGAATGTATGTTTTCGTGTGTAATATAGTATGTGTGCGTAAAGAGGGCCGTTAGCTCCGATTGAGTCGTCAGTACGTTTGAAATAATTATTTGCACGTTAACACATCGATGGGGCGGAATAGTGTTTGTTCAAATCATTAGCAGTCTTCTCTTGAGCTCTCATCATTTTGGTACAAATTTTAGACAACAGTCCTGTATATCGTTTCCGATTGCTACGAGTGAATAATATACATAAGGCTATTAGCCTATTCACATATCAACATATAAATATAATTGTTATTAATTTGTCTTCATTCGCGAAAGGGTTCGTCTAGCATTGATCTAACTATATCGCATTTCCTTTCTTGTGTCATACACGACGTCTGGAATATTTCAACAAACGTATTAAATTGTACATCTATGGTCATAGTGTTCTGATGCGTATTTTCAGCTGTCTCGTAACCATTGGAAGTGTTCAAGAACCCCCCATAATGCATAACTATATGTGTATGTACTCACTTCAGACTAATTAAAATAATCCGCTGCATAAGTCTAGATGGTTCCCGATCACATGTGAACATGCTTTCAAGTTCCATAAGTAAAGACAGTCCATATATATGGGTCAGTGTAAATGGACCGGTCTATGTTTTCGAGATTGTGCCGAAATTGGATGTTCGCCGAACTCTGACCTATACTGTGCTAAAGGGTTATATGATGTACAAGCGAGTTAACTCTATATACGGGTATGACCTTAAAGCTATGCATATCCGGTCAATGATGGGTTATTGTGGGTATGGCTTGTACGGTCATGCTTCCTAGATAATACTATTAATTCATTGATGTCATTTAAAGTGGGGATATGTGAACTATATCGTACGTATATATACTGTGCTAACAACGTACTCCTGCATGGAAACATTGGTAAGTGGAACTATATATAATAATAATAAGGTTTATAGTCACGACTCCACAAATATGCTCTCGGACTTAACAATATACACATAAAACATATACAACACAATACAGATATACAACATAAACTGCGGCTATTTCTTAACTTTACGCAATGTGGGCCGAGGATCAAATGCCACTTCAAACAGGTGGGTTTTAAGTGCGGATTTGAACTCATTTATGGTTTGTGGAATCCTTAAGTGATCAGGAAGTAGATTCGACAGCTTTGGGCCAGCCACAGAAAAAGCGCGATCGCCACATGTAACCAGATCCCCAGGTTTATAGACAAGTTGATTTGCCTTGGCGGACCTGAGTGGTCTGACGGGTTGATAGCGCTGAATGAGATCCGACAAGTACGATGGTGCCAGATTATTTAAACACTTATAAGTGAAAAGCAAGACCTTAAAATGGATCCTCTGCTCAACGGAAAGCCAGTGCAATTTAGCTAAAATTGGAGTGATGTTATCAAATTTCTTTGTTTTGGTAACAATCCTAGCAGCACAGTTTTGTACAAGCTGAAGTTTCCGAATAAGGTATGTGTTGCAACCAAATAAAAGTGAGTTAAAGTACTCTATACGGCTTGTGATAAATGCATGTACGAGTTGTTTGGCCGTCTCTTCGTCGACCACATTTCGCACCCTACTGTTATTTCTAAGGTGACAATATGCCAATCTGCAAACTTGCATTACATGCGCCTCCGCAGATAGATTGTCATCCATCATATACCCCAGGTTGCGGACCGTAGTCGACTTAGAGACTACACTATATCCAAGCACAATATCGTGGGTAGTTGCTTTCTGCAACTGATGCGGTAACCCGATATATATCAGTTTTGTCAGGATTCAACTTAAGGAAATTATCAGTCATCCAGATTTTAATATCGGATACACAGTGCTCTATGGATTCTCTGGCTGGAATCTCACAACCAGGGTTGAAATGAACGTAGAGTTGGGAATCATCCGCGTAAAAGTGAAAATTCAGTCCACGATGGCGGATTATGTCCCCCAGCGGTAGGACGTAGATCACATAGAGCATGGGTCCAAGCACCTACCCATGTGGCACACCGTACTTAAGTGCAAAAACATCCGAGTGAACGTTGTTCACTGTGACACTCAATGTACGGCAGTTCAGATATGACCTAAACCAATCTAAGGTTACACCAGTCACACCGAGTCTGTTTTCAAGTCTCTCCAATAGCACAGCGTGGTCGATGGTGTCTAAGGCGGCACTGAGGTCCAGTAACACCAAGCATGACACTTCCCTTTGATCCATTGACATAAGCAAGTCGTTTTGGACCCGAAGAAGTGCAGTCTCAGTGCTGCTATTTGGACGATAGGCAGATTGAAACACTTCCGACAAGCCAGTGGACGACAAGTATTCGCGGAGTTGTTTGGAAACAACCCTCTCTATCAGCTTTGAAATAAAAGAGAGGTTTGAAACCGGTCGGTAGTTACTTAGGACCTCGACATCAAGCCCTGGTTTCTTCAGTAGCGGCGTTACTAAGGCATGTTTCATGGTGGATGGGAAAATGCCACTATCCAAAGAACTGTTCACAATATTCATATATATACCACATATTCGTCGGCATGATGTAAGATGTTGAATTGACCTCTATTGATGCAGAGATAATAAGGGCAGTGGCACCAACGAATTGTAAATGTATTAATACATACATGGCTTTGCTACCCTGAAAGAGCTCCGATCACTTTACTTAACCATTAGTAAAATGAAACCGTTTCTACATACATGCGGTTGGCCTAACCAGCCAGCGAGTCAGATTGGAGTGATCATCTGTGAGTAGAGCGAGATCTCTTGGATGAGATCACAGAATGGCAGGCAGCAAACGGGGTAATTGGTCCAGGTAGAGGAAAATTCAATTCCCAACTTTCACATTGTAAAACGACTTCAAATCATCTATAATTATCGGCGAGTCTAAAATAGTTTCAATTTCACTATGACAACTTCTGCATTGTATGATCATTGATGTTTTCATTCCGTATTTCCTATAAATGCAGAAGTTCGCGTGGAAATAAGCTCATAGCGAACTTATTCCATGTGACTGAAAAAAAAACCGCATATTGGCATTATTGAGAAATAAGCCCTATGTGGACCTAAACGTCCAACGAAATATTAGTTCCATATATATGGACTCATTTCAAGTCAAATAAGTTCATATCGGCTTATTTGATCCACTTATTCCACTTTCAGTGGCAGTTAATGAACATAACTCGACATATGTACTATTTCTAACGTGTTTTCACCGTGCTCCGCACATACAGAATAACGGATATATGTCCACTATAGGCTTATTTCAGAATCAAATGTCCAATATGAACCTATGTGAATAAAAAGTTCAGTATGAATCTATTTGCAGAAGGATAGGTTGTCTAATGACTTCTGCATTGTAGGATCATTCATGTTTTCATTCCGTATTTCCTCTAATGACATTGCTTTGGGAACTGAGCGAGAACTAATGAGATTTATATAATTTTCAGCTTCCGGCACTTGACTTAACTTGTCTCTGTTTTAACCGGATGAAGCTGGTGAAGTGACATATCAACTGGATAACTGTCCTTGCCAGATCTGTGAATTGAACAATCTTGAAACTATACTGTTGTAATTGTAATACCCAACGTTATGTTCTACACAGGGTTTTGATTTTCGATTTCCATATAACAATTGCAAGGCTCTCACATCGGTGTTAATTTTTAATCTATATGCCAGCTTGTTATGCGGAAAATCCACACATTATCTGCTTACAATAGAACTTGTTTTTGGTTGATAATCCGCTGAGAATTGCCTCATTGTGAGTGGTAATGTGCTGAAATGAGAGCGAATTAGTCACATTATTCACTCGTATTGAGGCGATTCTAAGCAGATTATGTGCGCACAATAAAAAATATAAGCCTTATAACGACTTTTTGCAGGGGTACACTCTTTAAAATGTGTTTCACTGTGGCCCGCGCCATAAAACGAAATAACGGACATGACTCCATTGTCTCTTATTTCGGAATCAAATAGTCACAGTATGTACCTATTGCACGCGTATTTGCGCGAGGATATGATGTATATGCACCACAAATGTAAACATGGAAGTGATTACATCCCCAAAACAATGGCTAATCCTTCTTTCTCTATTTGACTGTATTTTGTTCTACTGTAGTTAAACTACGACTGGCATAAGCAACTACCTTTAGCGATTCCAGTGCAGATTTTTCGTTGTGCCAAAATTGCTTGTTCAAGTGCGTCGCCGTGTTCTATTTGAGATTTCCCAAAAATCACAATGTCGTCCCTGATATTAATGGAATTGAAAACACTTTAACTCTGTTGACGAATAACATTTTGAAACTGTTCCGCTGCACGTGTGTCCCCGAACTGGAGGCGCTTGCACCAAACTAATCCAACATATGATGAAAATGTAATAAGATACCTTGAGTCTGGACGAAGTTATATAATTGGTGGTACGCTTTTACAAATTACAACGACTAAATGTTTTAGCTCCACTGACTTTTGCTAAACTATTTTCAATTGTTGGAGTTACTGTATCCGTTCTCTTTTTAGCAGCAGTATTCGGTAGCATCGCCTACACAAATTGTGACATCATTCGAGTTATGTTTAGGCACGGCCACAACTGGAGGCACTCAATGTGTAGGGCCTTCCGTTTTCTCAATTATTTCATTCTCAATAATATAATTTAATCCCACATGTATCTCGATGTTCTTAAGTAAATCGAACGGAATACGATGATGCGGTTGACATTTTTATCAGCATGTAGAATAATTTGTGGGCCATTGAATTTCCCCATACCTTCAAAAAATATTATCATATCTTGAATTTTGGTTATTGTGCATATTATAAATTTTAATCAATCCTAATTAACATGCAGATTTACAAACAATTAGATTACCAAATTGACCTTTGACAGCATTGAACATGCAATTCATATTACATACTTTTACTAGATATTTCACAATACAATGGCCCCATTATTGGTAGGATGCATCTGATCCGTATGCATATATGTTACTTTCAGATCCATATAGCTTCGGTTTTGGCCACTATCAACCATGACGCTAATTGACGAATCGCCAATTTTAACCTGTGCAAGTGGACCTTTCATTTTCTTCGATCGCAGCTCTGTTCGGGAACACCCATTCCTCATCACTAGACTCATTTGGAAATTGTACATCGTCATGAAATGTTGAAGATTTTCTGGATGATGCAGAATTTGACGATAGCCGATTAGATTTACAAACTCTTGCAAAGTGAAGCAAAACGGGAACAAATCGGCGGGCTTTACCATGTGCAGGACATGGGCCATTATGCACCATAGACCCCATGATCAGCTCATGCGCAGCTTATTAATGATACAATTTATTGCTATAGCCCCCGTAAATTACATGCATTTTACCAAGTGTACATGTGTATCCACCCCGACTATTTCCATAGAGGTCTTGTCTCCTAGCAACCGCAAACTCCTCGCACTAATGAGTATACGTGGAAACCTCCATTGCAATAGTTTGTTCTGAAAGCGAATTCCAAATATGACGTACACGGGGCACTCGGTAGCATAGTTAATTCATTATTTGCGTCTTTTGCATATATCTGCATCATCTTGTGTAACCTGGAGGATCCTGCGGGAATACCCAGGTTACACTAATAAGCTGCTAAACAAGACAGCATACAGCAATAATTTGACATGTTGTACATGCAGATATACACATACCAATGAGTCAATCCACGCAATTCGCTACTATAATTCGGCCTGTTCTGTCTACACGAGGGACGAATATCTGGATTACATAACTAACCAATGCGGCGTCAACGTATTCCTGTATATATACTCCTTAAGTGATATATAACGTGACGCATTTCTACTCGGCACCGATGTTATATAGTCCCCGGAGGAAACAACACAACACATGGACCAAATAATTATCGACACTTCATTTCTGTTCGTCTTGTGTCAACTGATTCGCGAACAAAAAGTGCACTACGCTCGAATGTCGTCCTCAGCTCTCACATCCAAATCAGCATAGGGTGAGAGTGAACATATCACGGCGGACCCACTCCGCAAGCACACTATAGTTTTGTTGCATTTATATGAACTATACATATTCTTCTCCAAACTGGAGGTCCACAATATACATATGTGTCGTCTTCCGGTTGAGATAATGCCCGGTTATGGGTAGTAGATAGATAGCTTAAAACAAGAACCTTCATGGATGCATGCTTTGGGTTTACACTTTCAAGAATTAAGCTATCGCGATTCAAGTTTTTTTGTATACATGTACATGGGGAAATTTGTCACATTTTTAAAGGGATAAGACTCTTTGTCAGTGACCTAATTTAGAAACAAAATTACAACTTTCGTATACTGAGTGTGACATGTGGTTTATCTGCGGGTCGTTAATTACTCTGGCGTACGTGACCATAGTATTATTAAAAGATTGCTTATCTGTAACTATCAGCTGATTATGATAAGAACTTCTAACAGTTGCTATCCATATGCATATATTTCATATACAATCGTTAATGACCCCTATTTTATGGGTCAAATCAAAACCTTCAGTTTGTAATATAAGACTTTGCGACATATGTGGGTAAGAAAGATACAAAAAGGGACACAGATATGTTAGTAGCTGACACAAGATTCATGTACTGTGACGCATTTACTGACACATACGATGGCCAATGAGTTATCGCGATCAAGTGACTGGTTAAACATAATGTGACAAAAATGAAACATATATACAATGTAAATGAACATACTTGAGAAATCGATTTTGATTTTGTTGCGTTCCATTGAGTATGGATGCCATTAGCATGCCAAGTTGGTCCTATATGAAAATATCGGACCAAACTTAACAAATATTTCTCATATTGACACCCACCTGCTGACAAAAACGATTAATTAGTGTATTATAGACGAAATCTCACGTAGGCACCCATCACGTCAAAGACGCAATAATTATTGCGTAATCAGTACAATCCGTGTTCTTGGAATCGCTAAAAACTAAGTGACACTTGCATAATTCGCATATGGGAAGAAAATAAACAACTTGGCATCAAATTATGTGAATGTACATTGCGAGAGAGAATGAACACATATTGTGGATCTATTGTGTTTTTCTCTAGTAGGTTTGATCAAACAGCTTCAAACTATGCTACATGTCCATTGTTCGAATGAGAATCTTTCAGTCACTGAAAAATAGGAAAACAGGCAGTAAAGAACTATAAATGACTATATCAAAATTATTTGAAACAGTATTGTATGTGTATCCATACCATGTATGGTACACATAATGCTGACGTCCGGATCAACCATCCGTCGTTCGTTCGTCCGTCCGTCTGTCCGTCTGTAGACACTTGCTATCCGATTCGATTACTGGAGTATCTTTTAGCGGATCATGTTCAAATTTCATGTGCATGTTTACAATGACACACCCCTCACCTGTATAGTTTTTGGTATAGATCGATTGATCGGTTTAGAAATTATTAACACTTTGCATCCACACATGGGCATGTGCTATCCCATGCTATAACCAAAGTGTTTTTGTCCGACTGTGTTCATATTTGAAATGTAGGTTTATGATGACACACCCCTCACCTGTATAGTTTTTGGTATCGATCAGTTGATCGATTTAGAAAATAATTAACTCTGCACACAAATGCTATCTGATGTATTTAAGTCAAACAATTTTCTTATGACCTGCCTTATTTTTCTTACCTAGGTCTTTCTTAGCACGTTCTTTATCTGTATGGATTTTAGTATTGTTTTGTTAACCCTTTCCACTCTTGTTTTTAAATAGAATTAATCCAAGCTGTGAAGACTTAAATATGTTTCATCTGATCAGTACCAAATTTGATACATATGATTCTCATCCCAAAATACAAATCAAGTTCAAATTTGGGTTCGATCTGATATATTTTAACAGAGTTATGGCCATTTATAATTCAAGTAAATGATAATGTAACTAATAGCTGTTGTCTGCCTGAGTGTGTGATTTTAAGAGAAGTTGTAATGACACAGTGCTTGTCTTATTAGTTTATTTATTTTAGCTGTACACTAGATTGAGTTAGATAGCATTGGTGACTTGCAGGTGGCTGTCAAGAATATAATTAATGGATGGGTCTCTATTCTGTTCTGTGCAATATTAAGTTAACCCATTTGTTGAAACTGGTTCATTATTAGTTAATGTACACCTATTCCAAAATTACAAATTGGAATAGTCCATTGTTTATTTGTTGGGATGTTTTACAGACATTTTTGTTTATAGACATTGTTGTTTACACTCACATTGTAACTTAGAAATAAATTAACCCACCCATTCCATAGTTCCATCATATGATATCATTGAACATTATTAACCCTCTCCGCACCTCATATGGTCTTCTGATGTTTTTCATCTCATCAGTCTCATATTCTATGTCCAGGTTGATGGTGATCCACTTTTCCCTTGCATATTTAATTATATTCTGCTGTTTACAGACATTGTATCTTTCAAATGATCAGCTTAGAATAAAGTTATCCACAGATATACTGTATGCAATCCAATGTTATGACTCTAATTTTTCAATCTGACCATTCTCATATCTCACCTTTATTTATCTGATAATTCTGCTTTAAAATATTGTATATCAAACCATTATCAATCACATTTAATATCCAGGTCTATACACCACTCACTTGTATAGATGTTCAAGTATTGATTGGTCTCTAATTCAATGAACTCATAACTTTTTAATATGTAGCTAACACAACAATATTATGACACCGGTTCTAATGTAAAAAGTAGATAAATAGAGTTATTATGATGTCATGTGCTTAATTCTAATCACCATCGCCAAGGTATGGGTTAAACATCTGCCGATAGTGATCGGCTCTCGTTTATTTATCTAATTGTGTGTAATGCAAAAATTAATTGGATGTGTTTATTGTAATTTTATATAACTGAAACATAGTGCAAGTTTAATTTTAGGTCACAGAGAGTACCACTTTATAAGGGCAAACGAATCTTCAGTCCATGAAAACGTATCAGCAATATCAATAACATAAATTTTCGAATTGAAACAAATTAAACAGCTGTCCTGAAAAGATGTAAGCAGTCTTCTATTCGTAGAGTATCGGAAAAGATTATATGTCATCAAGTGATCATGAAAGTCTCGTAGAACATGCCGACTTATCTATTTCAGAATGTACCGTACTCCGTGTGAATACGAATTACAATTAATTGTAGATATGCATTGTTAAAGAGTTTTGCAACACCGCAGAACACATACTATTCACACTTGATGATTTGTTCACAATTGCTCCATTCTTCGGTACAATCATGAATAATTCCCAATTATTGGCATGAGCGGCTGTCGCTATGGAATTGACAAAGCTGTGGAATTACTATAGTAGCAGGCGACTGCTCGATTACACCATTTCCATAGTCAGAAAACACAGGGCTCTGCTCATGGTATCTTTCTGTTTCGTCGAACACCCACGGTAGTAACTTCGAATGATAACTTGAGTTATTGTACCTCCAATAACACATGGCATATGGCATAATACACATCGCATATGTAAATATAACATACATTAGTCAATAATATATATATATATATATATATATATATATATATATATATATATATATATATATATATATATATATATATACCAAGTTAGATATTGCTGAAATGGCTCAGTGACCGTGGGTATAAAGTTTAAGGAATAGTTTCAATGCAATAGCATTTTCATTTTTAACAATGAACCGGATTTACACAACATAACGGAATGCCAATAGCTCCTTCCGTTATGTTCTGTACGTTCATCTTACTTAGCTGCTTCCACTCATGTAAGATTAGTATTTTATCCTTTTGAATGCAAGTTTTTTAAATGTACAAAGTCGTTTCAGTATTGCCACGTTACACAAATCGTGTAATTTCTATCTAACTGCATGGATATCTCCAATAATATTGTGGGATTTTTTTCTCTTTGAGGTAAATAATTACGTCACATTCTAAAACAAAATGGAATTCATCCCCTAAAACATCACATATTCTGCAGTTGATTTCACTATTGTTAGATTTCCATCTGCAAATTTCGGTTGGTAAGCTGCGATTCAAAGTTTAATTTTCATAAAATGTTCTGACAAGTAACATGGTATGTGAATAAGATATTTACTGAAACTTGGAGAATTAAGATTTAATGGAATTATAGTTCTCCCTCTGTTTGACCCCAAGATACTAAAATGTCATTGCTAAACGAAATGATCATTCAGATTATATTCTATATGTGTTCGTTCTGATGGTAACAAAGGTACATGTAATTGGCGATTCCACAAGAGATTATATACGGCATACCGCACCCCTGCTGCTCTCACTCTTCTGGTCGGTCATGAACATTATGTGCCAGAGCTCAATTGCAGCATCGTTCGTTGCAAACTGGCAGCAGGTTACGATGAACTAAATGTTGTCCATATGCCGTATTTTCTGGAACATTCAGAATATATACTGATCTCCGGCATGAATATTGGAGAGAGTCCGTGTGTACGGAGTGTATTGTTAGTGTGTATCCATAGTAACTGCGTACTACGTAGATATTCGTGTGTCATGTGGGAGAAATATATGATTGTTAACTACCATTGGACTGATTTTCACACCTGACGCATGGAGCGTTATAGCCCCCTTGAAGCTTTATGAACTTTCTCAATCTAAACATGCCCAGTGTTGTGCCAGCCTGTTCTCCCGAAAATGCGGCCATTATCTGCTTATAATATAACTTGCTTTCGGTAGATATAATCTGCTTAGAATGGCTTCATTTTGAGTCAATAATGTGCTGAAAATAAGACAGTTTTAGTCACATTATCGACTCACAATGGGGATATTTTAAGCAAGCAGATTATGTGCGGACAATGACACAAATAAGCCAACTCACGACTTTTCAGGTGTACGCTCTTTACAACATATCCTCGCGCAAATATGCACATAAAAAATCGACCTATAATGTGAAATTGGTACATAATGTGATTATTTGATTCTGGAATAAGCAGATAATGGAGTAATAGCCGTTATTTCGTTTTATGGCGCGGGCCACAATGAAAACACATGTTAAAGAGCGTATAATAATCTGCTTATAATCGCCTCATTAAGAGTCAATAATGTGACAAAAACGATCTCATTTTCAGCACATTATCGACTCAAAATGAGGCGATTCTAAGCAGATTATCTACCTAAAACAAGTTATATTATAAGCGTATTTGTACGTATTTGCGCGAGGATATGTTGGTTGTGCAGTCAACGTGGTTTATTTCGGCCAATTTGGCCGGTTACTTCATGTGAGTTTTTCATCTGACGTGTGTATCGGAATAATGATGTGGAGGATTTATGTAAATGTTAGCCCAAACTACATTTCCAAGTAACGATGGTTTTGTTGTTTATTTTGAGGAATAATACCGCGTCAGATGAATTCAGCCCAAATATGTTAACAGTTGTCGTGTAAAACATTCGGCAGTAAGTTAGCGTTATTTAGTATTTGTGGATGTCCTTTAACATGGGGAAAATAGACTACTGCGCTTGAACGAGCATGTGAATTGTCGTTTTTAATGTATAGCAACTTTATAATCAATAACAGAGGCATTCTCTGTCAAATAAGGTCGCTCTATTTACGATACCAATTGGGGAACTTTGTAAATTAAATTACGCGTAAACTTAACCTGCTGCAAATAGAAAAGGTGTCGGAATCGGCGTACTCGCCCCAGGGCTAACTCGCCCAATCGGCGCGTGCCAACTCGGAATAAAAGGCCAACTCGGAATAAAAGATGCATACGGGGTGTTATATGGCGTTTGGTCCGTTGTTTCTCAATGAATATTATTGAAATTTGGTGTATATGTCCGGGCTGGGACATGGAATACAACAAAGTTTGAATTGTTTTTAAATTTACAAATTTGTTGATTTTATTCATTTTGTTTTCGTTCTGAAACACACTATAAAGTGTATATAATATAATAACGAACACGAGACATACATAATTTATGAACTGTTAACAAAAGATATCAAATTCAATACATGACAAAGATGACTCAGTGGAGTTTATAAAGTGAACATAAAAACATTGAGGTAAGAATCTTTTTAAGGAATTCAACTTTATTTAATGATAATAAACACATAAATTAAAATAACAAACATGAGACATACATGATTTATAAACTGTTAACAAAAGATATCAAACTCAATACATGACAAAGATGACTCAGTGAAGTTTATAAAGTGAACATAAAAATATTAAGGTAAAAATCTTTTTAAGCATTACTAAACCGTTTAGCACAGTCCACTTCACTCATCCGATCATCACTAAACTTCATATTTATCTTGATATTGATCTATCAGATGAGAGCTATCAAATATTTTTTTAATTTTATAGGAAAAAATGGTCGCCAGCGGCCATATTGCATTTACGTTATATGTTATCGCGTCATGTCGATATCTAGTATTACTTATAAATTTCACCTTTCCAGATTCATAATTGCTCCATTGACTGTAACAGATGGAATTATTCCCCTCTTCGGATAGAGTGTCACTGAAACTTTATTTTGTCAGACTGTCTGTATAGTCACTGATTATATATGGCAATAATCTGTAATAAGATGTAGCACTATTTTATTTTATATTTACATGCAGTGCTGTTTTTATACAACAATTCTAATCCCCCCTAGATCATCATGTGATCGACCATACATCGCGCGAGGACCTGATTGAATTAAGGGGGTTTTTTATGGATAACTTCTGTCCTCAAGCTAGGTTATACTTATGACATTTAATGGCATGTTTCTAACATGGAGGGTTAGATATGCGTGAGACACCACCACTCTTCAATTCACACCAAGTTATCAGCTGTCATATTCGGATATTAGAACCCATAGCCATGATATATGGTTTATTTTGTGTATACTAGTAATATTGTTATTTTCAGTACCTTTATATACCAGTACTGTGTATAACAATGCATATACATTAATCCATGTATACATGTATATTGATTCAACGGATTCAGTGGTTTTGTCCATCAGTCTATCAAATTTGCGGGGAAAACATGGCCACAAGCAGTACACCCTGTTAAATTTCGAATTTGAATCAATTGGCGCACCCTGCAGCCAGCTTTTATTGGAGAACTTTTTCTCATGTGGATAGTTTGGGTCACCGCTAGATGTGAGCCATGGTTTGTTCTCAAGCTGTCCTTGTGAAGACATCACTGCCAGCGGTGATCTTGAATTTTACTATTTTTATGGCTAAATAATTTGGTTGATCCTACAGACGACACCCCTTGTCCGATCGTCACCAGATTCCACAATGATCTTCTGGATAACCAGGGGGAGAGTAATCTAATTTTCCCGAATTTCGTTAAAAAACATTACCACAGGCAGCAATTTGGTATCTTACTGTTTGATCCTCTTTTGCGTGACTGAATTGTTTAGCAACTGTACAGTCATATCCCTCATCTGATAGTCACCACACTTTATATTGATCTTCGGGCTGACAACTAGATGGGAGCTATCGAATGCTTTGAATTTTTTTGGAAAACATTGTCGCCAGCAGTCATCTTCTATTTTGGTTTTTATATACATGTATATCTCTTCATTCGGATAGCCAGTATTACGTAGGTAACTTTCCGCATTCCTGTCATCATTTGAAATATAAAAATTTACCTGATACCATGCACCCTTCAAAATTTGTTTCGTCGTATCTATTTTAATGACCCGTATGGTAATATTGATACAGATATATTTGTCAAACATTTCTTTGTACAATATACAGGTATTTAGTTTGTAACTAAATCTAGAAATATATAATAGTAGCTGGTGGACCCTACTTCGTCCGGGATGTTCCCCTCTGATTTTCGGAGAATTGCGCGATTTAACCTTGAATTGACCATTTTAAAGGTGAACGTCATGTCGGGTCACGGTTTGACCCGCCCAAAACACTCCCCGGACAAAAGTCACGACAAAAGTACCCGTCGAAATCCGCCCGGCTTTACCCGATTTGACCTTGAATTGACAATTTTGAATGTCAAGATCAGGTCAGGGTCATAATTTGACCCACCGAAACACTCCTGGGACAAAAGTAACAGTAGGTATTATATTTCGTTGAAATACTTCGTTTTACCAGATTTGACCTTGAATTGATCTTTTTGAATGTCAAAGTCAGGTCGGGATCAAGATTTGACCCGTCCAAATAGTCCAGAAACATGCCTACATCAGCACGTTCGAGAACATGGTCCCACGTGAAATTGGACCCGTCAATATTGCTCCCGGGATCGAAGTAGTCCTACACACAAATTTTTAGTCGGATCGGTCAAGGTCCAGAAACATGCCTATGAGCGAGGTCAAGTTGACACGTTAAATACCAAATCCGAGTCGGATCAGTCGAGCAGTGTTAGAGTCTATAACACATACACACATGCATTCATGCATACACACATACATACAGACAGGTGTTCCAAAATGTATAATCGATAGCTACAACAATTCTATGGTAGATAGTTCACGGCCGACCTGATGCATGCATCTTAGTTTTCTTGTTACGGATTGGTTTTGCATTTAATAAAAACAGTCCCCTGTGGATTAGAAGGATACTCAGAAAAGCAAACTGAACATACACTAACATGCACTCTATTGCATTTTTTTATGCATTTATACAGTAAAACCACGAATGCGAGTGGCATTGAAGCGAGAATAGTTCAGATATTCGACATCGTATATTCCCAATCAATCATTAACAATGGATGTTTCTCTTCATTGGAATGTATGTTGTACAGTAGATGAAAATCGATGGCAGTCATATGTAGATTCTGTCAATAGTTTAGCATTATTTACGACAAAATTATATCATGATTGACGCTTAAATGGGGACTGTACACTAAACCGGCCATTTACGGGACCATCTCCTGTTATACTCAACTGAATATATGCAACAAATGAATGAATTTGAGCCATAGATTACTGCAAACTACACCCATGTGCTCTGTGAACGATGCAAACACCATGGTAATTATAATGAAAGTGAGTAAATGAATTGAGTCATAAACTCATTAGTTAAACATATTTTAATGTCAATATAAGACAATATGAATTAGGGCACAGGTGCTGGCTGCTCAGACTTTATTATTCCATTGCCCTATGACTCCAGAGCACGCACATGAAGACTACTAGATGGTCCGATACTAAACGATTTGCTTTTGGCATACTATTAGTATAACGATCATTTGAATATGCGTTTTATTTTAGAGTGTCCAGTCGTTCATCTCCACTACTGACAGTTTCTCATCAGTTTAATCAATATATCACTCTCACCCATCTGCACTGAACCATGTTTCATAGCCGCGTATTGTGCATTCGTCTTGGGGACGGTGTCGCTGCACGTAAATCGAAATCACGGACATTTGGAGCACATCTCCTGGGAGAGGGGTTGCCATGTTTCACAACTTTAATTCCGTCCCCTGTGCTTTAACAATGTTATATTTACTCTCCTATACATAAGCTAGCGGTGTGGAACCAGAATTCAGGATGTTGGTTGGTTGAAATCGCGTCATTATTCATACGGGACGTTTTCGATGATGATTTCTATATTATTTATCAATGTGGATTAAACATGCTGACGCGGCTCCAGTCATGGATGATATAGTCCTTACACAGCAACTGTCTAATTCAAATCGTTTAATCCTATCGACCCATAATACATAGGTATTAAGATAACACATAATACATTTATGTACATGACTTACATAATACATATTCAAATAATATACACTATAATATTAAACAGTATTTACAATATAAATAATATACCTGTTTGCCATAGGTGCTGTCCGCTGACGCTATATACTATGGTGCCATATGATTGATCCACACAAAGTGCATAGACACCCTCAATTATATTACCAGCGAGGTAATATAATTAAGAGTAGGTATCCACTCTGGTTTAGTCGCTTGCGCATGTTATTTCTTGTTAGCTTCGTAGGAATAGTGTCATTTACTATCATTTTCGGTATCTACCCAAGCTTATCCGAACTTATAAGTTCACGATTGATTATTTTAATAAAGTCGCACAGGGCTATTTTATTCTGAAATAAGCGGATAATGGATCATATCCGCTATATCCGCATATCCGCTATCCGCTATTTATGATATAAGTTGTTTTAGGTAGATATTCTGCTTAGAATCGCCTCATTTTGAGTCGATAATGTGCTGAAAATGAGATCGTTTTTGTCACATTATTGACTCATAATGAGGTGATTATAAGCAGATTATTATACGCTCTTTAACATGTGTTTTCACTGTGGCCCGCGCCATAAAACGAAATAACGGATATTTCTCCATTATCTGCTTATTCCAGAATCAAATAATCACATTATGTACCAATTTCACATTAAAGGTCGATTTTTTATGTGCGTATTTGCGCGAGGATATGTTGTAAAGAGCGTAAACCTGAAAAGTCGTGAGTTGGCTTATTTGTGTCATTGTCCGCACATAATCTGCTTGCTTAAAATATCCCCAGTGTGAGTCGATAATGTGACTAAAACTGTCTCATTTTAAGCACATTATTGACTCAAAATCAAGCCATTCTAAGCAGATTATATTTACCGAAAGCAAGTTATATTATAAGCAGATAATGGCCGCATTTTCGGGAGAACAGGCGGGCACAACACTGGGCATGTTTAGATTGAGAAAGTTCACAAAGCTTCAAGGGGGCTATAACGCTCCATGCGTCAGGTGGGAAAATCAGTCCAATGGTAGTTAACAACCATATATTTCTGTTAAAAATCTACGCGTAACAGCCGGTTTGAATAGTTCTGTATATTCACCATTTCTATACTAAATCTTCTTTGGTGTGTAGTAATATCTCTCAGGAAATAGTCAGATACTAAGCAGTTCAACAAACGATCTTATCTGAACATTTCCCTCAATAAATAGGACTCCTTATGCACTTTTATGTTTCTGTTGTCTGCTTTTGTCACATTAACATACCTCCAAATCAATAATAGACCATTCTGATGGACACGTTTTAACTGACTGAGATAATCATTTTGAGGCGAGTAGTTTGGTCGAAAAGACCTTCTCCTTCACCCCGTTGAGATAATCAATTTAGTATAGAAGTATCTATGGTTAAGGACTATACTATGGTACGTGTTATATCTCACTGTCGAAACAGAAACGGATTCGAGCTATCGCAGAGACCTTATTTTGGTTCGCCTGACTAGTCTACTGGGTGAACTTTTCAGGCTACCCGTAAACGCCTCACACAAAGTAAATTCTCCTAATACACTGGCCAATATCACCCAAGAAATGGATCCGATTGCTGCGAAAGTTCGCATGTAGATAAATGTATAACCATTATGATCAGTTCCGCTAATCAACGCTAAACATTTTATTGGAGATAAATGCTTGAATTACTGTAATTTTATGGGAATAATGTCAAATAAAAAAAAATTGAGATTAAAAACCTCAAAACTCTATAATTAACCAATGTCAATGAGCTTCTTGTGTCTCACAATACACAGCGATACAACATATGTATGCGTGTCTCGCCGTTCTCAAACAGGATGGCATCGTGAATAAACATGACAAGGTGGAAATTAACTTGACTAACTTGTAATGTATTGCCATACAGGATGGTGCATCTTTAAGCGATATCCAATGTAGTTCCTATGATGTCACCAACGCGCTCTCACAGAGTGCACACGTACTCAACATTTTGCCTGACAATACACATTTAATTTGGTAATCAAATTTGTTATGGACATGACTCTATCGATCAGCCGTGTGTCTCATCCCGTCGTTATGTCCGTCACCTTGGTACTCAAGACACAAGTCCATAAGTAATTAAGGTATTGTCACGCGAGACCAGTCCATGCTATCCCAGTCTGATCCCACTTATTTCACAATCAACGGAACTCAACCCCGATTACAAACCCGTAACTGTTTCCGGCCAGACGTTAGACAGGTTCAGCCAAACACATGTGTAACTTGTAACGTGACGTCACAGCGTTCCGGAATACCACATGTTTATAGATATCGCCCAATGTGTAGCAATGTGTAAACATCCGTGACGAGGACAAGCTGCGACCACCGACACAAATCCAATTATCGTCTCTGATAAAGAGCGTCCACGATTCTGCCACCAAAAAATGAGTAGCTGTAAAGAGCGTTCTCAATTATGAGCTATTATCGTTTTCGACGTATTACTTAAAGGCACGCGAGGCCTTAGTTGTCGAAAATATTCATATTTGTTCCAATCACCGTAAACAGAAAAACATTAAAACGCATACAGTTTCGTTCATATATACCATGACCATCACGTAAACAGCATGTTATCATACAGATTTACTATATTTTACCTAAGCAAGAGTCTGATTGTGTTACAGAAGACAGCACAATGCTGCTGGCTAATCACACACAAATGGCATAAACGCTCTTTATTCGTTCCATATCAGGAATTCATCAACAAAGAACGCTCTTTATGTTTACCATCATAATATAAACAAACACCAGAAAAGTAACTTTTTATGCTTTTGTTTACATAACAATGGTCAAATATATGACAATAACATACTGTTTATGCGATATTTCTTATTTGTATACGGACAAAGTCTGTCTACATTTTGTTGTTCTTTCTGTTCGTGACGGTTTTTGACGGGTGGAAATATTTTCACATGATACCCACCGCCAAGGCCTCCCGTACCTTTAAACGGACATGGCTCACTCGGACCTCCAAATTGTTGTCTACGTAATTCGGAGGAACGGATACGATAGGTCGATAAATACACGAAATATTGATATGCCGGCTTCATGTGCTTTTGAAAAACACTTGCCAAAGTCACAGCGATTTTCCAACCGTTTCCAATTTTTCGCCCCAAGTCAGACAAACGCTCTTTATGTATACTATATCAGAAATAAAATAACACGGAACGCTCTTTTCTGCTCCATGTCGTGCAAACTGGCTGTTTTGGGACCCAAACACCTTGTTCATAGTTGCATTTTTCATTACTTCATTGCGTTTCAATACCGCGGGACAAATTCAAAAGCGAATAATATTATTTGTATGTTGGAGCGCAAACCGCCATGTGCCATTTGTTACACTTTAAACGGACATGGCTCATTCGGACCTCCAATTGTTGTCTACTTAATTTGAAGGAACGGTTACGATAGGTCGATAAATACACGAAATATTGATATGCCGGCTTCATATGCTTTTGAAAAACACTTGCCAAAGTCACAGCCATTTTCCAGCCGTTTCCAATTTTTCGCCCCAAGTCAGACAAACGCTCTTTATTTCTACTATATCAGGAATAGAATAACAGGGAACGCTCTTTTCTGCTCCATGTCGTGCACACTGGCTGTTTTGGGACCCAAACACCTTGTTCATAGTTGCATTTTTCATTACATTTCAATACCGGGACAAATTCAAAAGCGAATAATATTATTTGTAAGTTGGAGCGCAAACCGCCATGTGACTTTAAGGATGTTATATCTTCCAAAATATGATTTATATAGTTTCCGGGGTATAACATATTAAACACGAATCGAAGACACCTTCCGTAAACGCTTCTATCAATTAATATTGATTTTATATATTTGCTTACATAATGCGATAATCAATTGGGACAACTGCTATATTCAACAGCGTTATAATTGTCCCTCCAGCAACAAAGCACTCTGTGAATGGAAATAAAAAATAAAAAAACAATCAAACAAACAAACAAACAAATCCTGCTCAATTTCCAGCAAATTAATAATATTTGATAATATAATTTCCAATATATATATTGATGGTACTAAGCAACCATTAAGCAACAATTGGCGAGTAGTTGAATTTGGAAATGTTCAGATAATAAGTTTGACCTTATTATGTGAACATTTCCTACCGATGAATATGATTCATGCATTTATATCACTTTTTCGTCTAACTATCTTGAACACCAAACAAAATGAATACTAGATAATTCCACAATTCTGTTATAACTGGGTGGGAGAATCCATTTAGTATAAAAATGGTTTTAATTCGTACCGAATAACCTCTCGGGATTTTGTGGTAACTCTATTTGATTCTACAGTCACACTGCCCAACCAATTCTTGATCTCGCAGTGTAAATAGACGCCCTGATAACAGTGTTGTGTCGACAAAATCAACTATTCCATACTTTTGGTAATAAAATTATAAAAAATATCTCAATAGTTTTGCTTTAAGTTGATCTGTTAGATCCATCGATAGCCAATTCGTCTGGGAACAATGTGACTCGCGTTTAAATACATTAATGGTTCATTGTTTCTCAATTTGGATAGTTTTATCGCATTTTCTACGCATATGTTGAAATTCTGGAAGCGGAATGCATCCGATAACGCTACAAACTGGTTTAAAGTATGTGACAATCAAACAAAACAGGGTTTTGACCCATATTTTAAAGATTTTAAGTGAAGAAAAAGCCTGCAAATAGTGTATCTGTCATTTACAGAATAAGGTCCGCAGTGTGTGAATTTAGTGACGATATCCTGAACGGCAGGCTATCGTGAACAAATTAACCCTCTAGGAATCTAATTCTGCTTAGACCTCAACTGCTGTGGATGGCCTAGGGTCAGATTGAAGTTCCTCAGTTGACGTTGGTGATGTTCACCCATTAGTCACTTAGATTTTGCATTTTATCTTCTTCAAAGGGGATATTGATACATCGCAGAAGGAAAAAAGGTTATTATAAATGTTAATTTGAGACTAGATACTTCCCATAAATGAGGCCTAATCAGAATGAGGTCCACAGAGGGTGAATTTGATGATGCTAGCCCGCTGTGCGGGATAGCATAACTAAAATCACCATCTAGGGACCCTATTCTGCAAATGACAGACACACTATATGCATGCTTGGTGAAGAAATAAACATAAATTTGTGTCTGCATTTTAACCCTTTACCAACAAACCGGCCAAAACCGGCCAAATAAAGCTTCAACAGCCTAAAATATCTTCGGTCTGTCTCAATAGAACCATACAAATATGGATATCATTGGAACCGGCTCCTTGACCACATTGTGATAGTTACAGTTAGCCCTGTGCCAATGCATTCTCTTATATATGCGAGTCGACCATAGGTCGCCTCGCATATATAAGAGAATGCATTGGCCTAAAAAAAATCTTTTTTTAACACTTTTTACCATTTTTTCTTACATTCTTTAACAATTTTATAATTTTTAATGTGTTAAGCCAATGCATTCTCTTATATATGCGAGGCGACCTATGGTCGACTCGCATATATAAGAGAATGCATTGGCACAGGGCCAATATGTTGGGTAAAGGGTTAACAAAATAACTATGATATATTTTAGAATTATGTCGCGAGTATTACATGTGTGTTATATGCTACGTTACAATTCTTGAACCACATCGGTTACATTAATTGCAATTATTAAGGACGAACCACACGCTGAAGGGAAACACGATACTGACGACAGTAGTTGACATGGAATTAAACGAAGGAATTGTTTAAACAATGAGTTTAAAGAATATTAAGTTGTCACGAGGCTGTAAAGCAAATGTCATTGATACGATTATAAAACTTAAGTTTAACTCACCCCGATACATTTAACATTATCTGGCGCAGATATACAGCTATCACGCCATCAAGCGCTCCTTTCATGATAGTAATATAAATTAGCGCACTCTTTCTGCAACTGTTTTGTTGCGAACAAGGGGGTATGAATGGGGGGTAGACCCCGAAGCCACGACAAATAGTTTTCATGGCTGGCTCAACCGATTTTCGTGGCTGGTTAGCTAGCTAAGCCGGCTCAGTCACGACGTTCGTGGCTGACGAAATATGGCGGCTGAGCCGACTGAGATGTTGTCATTCAGTGTATTCTCGTTTCCGAAACGTTCCTAACCCCCTGTTACCGGTTATAGACGCCGTTTTTTTAGCGTTTGTGGTGAACCCGTAGAATTCCAGACCACACGTAATCTTTTGATGTTGGGCTTTTCCATTATGGCGAAAATTCACGAAGGACTGGTATGGATATACTATGCAGTTTCCCATCTAATCGGTATAAGTAGTTACATTTGGGACTTCTGTCGACTTCAGACTGCTACCATCACTGCCATCTTGCGATATATGCATGCACCATTGAATGATGAACCCGATAGTAATGATATATAATATTTCAAACTATTTTCTATTCTTATGTGTAATATATATTGACAAATGCCAGCAATGTCCGAGACTGGGTGTTGTCGATATAAACAATTTATATTTTAACCCTTTCAATACCGAATGGATGCGCCCATTCAGTTATATGAAAGCATGCATTGGGGTAGTCTATTCCACACTAAGGGGCCCGGTGTTCTGATAATATAACAACCATGCCGTGTCCATGCGAGTATATGCCAATATTAGGAAATGCGGTTTAGTTCTTTGCGATTCACAGTACAGTTGTGCTTGACATATAAGCCCATGCACATGGCTCAGCCATTTTACAATTCTGGTGGCGGAGATTTTTAAATGTGGCTGGCGTTAGAGATAATATGGCTGGCGACGGCTTGTGGCCAATATGGCTGGCGGCGGCGGCGTGCGATGGCGGCTTCGGGCTCTAATGGGGGGGGGGGGGGGTGGGAGCTATTGAGGGAGGGTCAAATTTAGAATATCAACTGCCCCATTGTAAAAAAAATAACAACTTTTTAATTACATTTAGAAACTAAAAAAAACTGCATGGAGTTCGTGGAGTATGAATTTGACCAAGCGCTCATATTATGAAGATTTTTCACTAACTTGGTCCATTTAAAGGTGCCCGGTCCGATTTGATATCAAATAATGTATGTGAGAAGTTCTTATGTCAGTGTTCCGCTTAAAATACACAGATATGGGGTAATCGTAATCTGTATTTGTATATCATTTGTAATGATTACAAATTTGTAAGTATTTGTATTCGTCATCAAGAATTATAGAAGCCAAAGTATTGTATTTGTAATCAAATACTTTGAAAACTGGAGAGCATTTTCAATTACTTTACGGTTACTTTTGATCACATCTTGCCAGAGTATTCTAGATTATGTTTGTAGAAAGTTGAGATCATGCATTGCTATATAACATCCGTTTGAATTTTGATTGATATTGGTTGCATTGCTGATGGCATTGCCATCAAAACCCATTCACAAAATGTTACATCAATTAAAGATATGTTTAGATGTTTTTACAGTTATCTGAAGTTAACATATTAAAGCCACATGGCCGTTTGGGGTATATCATTCATGTAAGAATACACTAAACCACGCACCCACTCCATTCTCCATATGTGTTAGGCTTAGGATTATGGTTAGGGTCAGGGCTATGGTTGGGGATAGGGCTACGGCTAGTGTTAATGTATTCTTACATGAAGGACATACCAAATTCAAAATACAAATACTATTATTCGCTTTTGAATTTGTATCGGTATCGAAATAGGTCGGTACATATCTTAACTACCTTTCTACGAGCATTCTGTAACCCAAAAAAGAGGCATTGAAGAAATGAAAAATGCAGCTATGAACACGGTGTTTGGGTCCCAAAAAAAAGCCATTTGCATGACATGGAACAGAAAAGAGCGTTTGGTGTTAATCTATTCCTGATAGGGTAGCAATAAAGAGCGTTTCTCTGACTTCTGGCGAAAAATTTAAAAACAGGTGAAAAATGGCTGTGACTTTGGCAAGTGTTTTTCAAAGCATATGAAGCCGGTATATCAACATTTCGGGTATGTATCGACCTATATATATATATTGAATCCGTCCCTCCAAATTACGTGGACACAATTTGCAGGTTTGAATGAGCCATGTCATGCAGCCACAACTTATATTAAAACAACGGATATTGGTTTTACATCTTCCCATCTTTAACCCTTTACCCAACAGAAGGGTCATGTGCCAATGCATTCTCTTATATATGCGAGTCGACCATAGGTCGCCTCGCACATATAAGAGAATGCATTGGCTTAACACATTAAAAATTATAAAATTGTTAAAGAATGTAAGAAAAAATGGTAAAAAGGCCAATGCATTCTCTTATATATGCGAGGCGACCTATGGTCGACTCGCATATATAAGAGAATGCATTGGCACAGGGTATAACTGTAACTATCACAATGTGGTCAAGGAGCCGGTTCCAATGATATCCATATTTGGATGGTTCTATTGAGACAGACCGAAGATATTTTAGGCTATTGAAGCTTTATTTGGCCGGTTTTGGCCGGTTTGTTGGGTAAAGGGTTAAACATTATTTGTATTTGTATTCTATGTGTAACCACTTGATTGAAAAGCATTTAACCGGTCGTGCAACTTTAGCGATGAACAAGAAAATCCAGTACAATGAAACTATATAATAATCCGTTGTGTCTACCATCGGAACGTACGTGCCAATTTACGACCAGAACACTCGATGTATGTTGAATGACGTGAATGCTTCATTAATATCGAACATTGTTTCTAATCATTGGCTCGATCTATTGGCAGAAATAAATCATGATTATGATCTGCAATCAAAGAACTTACAGTGTACATCATGTGGCAGTCTCCCATATATACGCGAGCAATGTCTATACTGGCATGCATCATGGGTGTGTCTTTTTACCGGATTCCGGATTCCGGATCCCGGATTTCGACCCGGATTTAGGTGTCTTTTTACCGGATTTCGACCCGGATTCGGGTATGAATTTCATGCTTGTTTTATCACACATTTAACCCATTAAAAGCCGTTTCTGACACGCGGAAACTGGTTAGGAGGTGAGATTAAACCAATATAGGGCTGTCGTGCTCATTCAACCCGATTAATCGTATTTAAAGGTACATATCGTGCCCGAATCAGCATACTTCTTATTTTTTCATATAGACACGGCGGTTGGATTGATTTTACGTGATCATGATGGCATTTAAGGGAACACACCATGTCCGGATCCGAATTAATTATCTCGTAATTATTGATCATATTTAAAGGTAGATATCATGTCCGGATCCGGTTTTTTTCTCTCTCTCTTTTTTTCCATATAAATTATCGTCTTTTTGATATATGAAATGTCACGTGGAACAAAGTTATAAGTTGATTTTGAAACGTTATACTAGGCTGTTGGATTGATTTCACGGAATGATTATCGCATTTAAAGGTACACACCATGTGCGGAACCGAATTAATTTCCACGTATTTACTGATAATATTTAAAGGTACAGATTATGCCCGGATCCGGATTTTTCTTCTTATAAAGTAATGCTTATTTAATACAATAAATGTAAACTGAGTCGCGTGGAACTAGGTTATAGGTGTTGATGTTTAGATCAGATCATTCCCGGATTCGGATACGAATAGTTCTTTTCTATTTCATATAAATAGTCAAGTATTTAATACATTAAATGGCAGCTGAGCCACGCGGAACTCAGTTTATTTGGAAACGGTGAACATGGCGCTTGGATTGATTTCAAGCGAGAATGAGCCCATTTACAGACAAACTTTATGCCCGGATCTGGATCCGGATTTTATGTGTCTTTTTCTAATTTCGACCCGAACCCTGATCTCAATTTTATGTTTATTATAACCCATGTTTAACACATTAAAGACATTTCAGACCCGCGAAAACATGGCACAGGTTGCGTTTAACAGTATTATCATTGGGATTGAAATAAATTGACTTGCTTTTGTGAAGATTTTTTGTTCTCCAGCCCACAAAAAAAACCTGGTGCAGTTTAAATGGTTTATTGTTTTAGTTCGATTATAAACGATTATATTTATAAGCATTACTTTATAAGAAGAAAAATCCGGATCCGGGCATAATCTGTACCTGTAAATATTATCAGTAAATACGTGGAAATTAATTCGGTTCCGCACATGGTGTGTACCTTTAAATGCGATAATCATTCCGTGAAATCAATCCAACAGCCTAGTATAACGTCTCAAAATCAACTTATAACTTTGTTCCACGTGACATTTAATATATCAAAAAGACGATAATTTATATGGAAAAAAAGAGAGAGAAAAAAAAACCGGATCCGGACATGATATCTACCTTTAAATATGATCAGTAATTACGAGATAATTAATTCGGATCCGGACATGGTGTGTTCCCTTAAATGCCATCATGATCACGTAAAATCAATCCAACCGCCGTGCCTATATGAAAAAATAAGAAGTATGCTGATCCGGGCACGATATGTACCTTTAAATACGATTAAAGCCACGTGAGGCCTTAGTTGTCGAAAATATTCATATTTGTTCCAATCACCGTAAACAGAAAAACATTAAAACGCATGCAGTTTCGTTCATATATACCATGACCATCGCGTAAACAGCATGTTATCATAAAGATTTACTATATTTTACCTAAGCAAGAACCTGATTGTGTTACAGAAGACAACACAATGCTGCTGGCGAATCACACACAAATGGCATAAACGCTCTTTATTCGTTCCATATCAGGAATTCACCCACAAAGAACGATCTTTATGTTTACCATCATAATATAAACAAACACCAGAAAAGTAACTTTTTATGCTTTTGTTTACATAACAATGGTCAAAAATATGACAATAACATACTGTTTATGCGATATTTCTTATTTGTATACGGACAAAGTCTGTCTACATTTTGTTGTTCTTTCTGTTTGTGGCGGTTTTTGACGGGTGGAAATATTTTCACAGGATACCCACCGCCAAGGCCAACCGTACCTTTAATCGGGTTGAATGCGCACGACAGCCCTATATTGGTTTAATCTCACCTCCTAACCAGTTTCCGCGTGTCAGAAACGGCTTTTAATGGGTTAAATGTGTGATAAAACAAGCATGAAATTCATACCCGAATCGGGGTCGAAATCCGGTAAAAAGACACCTAAATCCGGGTCGAAATCCGGGTCGAAATCCGGAATCCGGTAAAAAGACACACCCATGCATCATGAACTTGTGGGAGAGCTTCGATTTGATTTGGTTCTTTGTCGGGGGTTATCTTCATTTCAGTCACCAGGCAATATATAAATCAAATATGACATATATCTCAACTTCAACAACGTGCGATACATACATGTTATCGATGCAGTGAATTGAATCATGTCGAGTTGAAGAGGTCACATCGCTGGATCAAACGAGCCGCCACAGGCGTCAAGTTTGATCCAGCGATCTGACCTCTTCAACGAGACGTGATGCGAAGCCCCGATCAATTCATTGCAGCGATAACAGGTTTATTATATAACAAGCTTTTTATTTAAAAGGCACAAATAAAACCACATGTAGGCCACTAGGCTAGTGACAGAAATAAAGGAAATATTTTTGTACAATAAATCGTCCGGCTTTTTACGGACATGCACAGTAAGCGAGATAGAGAAGGGTGGTATGACATAGGATCAAACTGTAGATGATCAGACGGTCGGGAAATGATCGCTTTACTATAGTGGTATTGGGGAAAGAAAAACGATAGTCATATAATAAACAATGTCCCCGGGTGGGTGGGTGTTCGGAGGCCAAAACAGGTATCATCCTATATCATGCAATGTTTATCCAAATACAATATTTTACTTTGTTTTTAGTTTAAAAGTTTGCAAAGTCACAAATAGCGAACCTGAAAGATTTCCAAAAATGTTACTGAATCTAACGCAGGCAATGTTATGCGACGTCAGAACAGATGAAAACATTTTCCCCTGGTTGAGTTCTATTCACGTGTTGATAGACAAATGTAATCTGCCGCATATATGGTGTGCAGGTCATGCCACCAACGTAGATAAGCTGGTATCATATCTAAAAAGTTGCCTTTTTTTCCGAACAAAGAGATTCTTGGGAACGTGATATGAACAACACAAGTCGTGGTAAAATATACCGAATTTTCAAACACGACTCTGATTTTGAACCCTATCTTGATGTACTTAGCGATCATAACCGAACACTGTTATGCAAATTCCGAACTAGTAACCATAAGTTACCAATAGAAACGGGGCGGTGGAACAATACCGAACGTAATGACCGCACTTGCGTGTTATGCGATACAGGGTTAATTGGCGACGAATTTCACTACCTTCTCGTATGTACAAAAATGAACAACGCCCGGCGCAGATTGTTACCAATGTTAACTGGCCGACGCCCTAATACAATATTGATGAGTGATTTACTCAACGACGACAATGTAACACATCTCCGCAAGTTGTGCGAATTTATTAAGCTTGTAAATCGAGAAATGACAGAATAACTCAGCTAGACAATAAGTCGAACAAGCATTATCATAATTTATGCAAGAACAGTACCGATATACGCATACACGTAGTTATTGATATATAATTATAAATATGTATATGTAAGCATATACAATAAATTTATTTAGTTGTATATGCTTATATATATTTACAATATTCATATACATGTTACAGTATTATACATCTATGTAGCGATGAAGGTTATGTAATATAATCCATGTATACAACATTTGTCACCCGGAAGCTCACATGTTTATGTACATATTGTATATATTTAAATTGTTATTATCTCCATACCTATGTGTGTATAGGTTTATGAGAAATAAACTGATTGATTGAAAACAGCTTGCAGGTGTACTATATAACCTCCCCCGTTGACTAGAAATGAAACACTTAAAGCAGTTTTGTCCCCTGATAGGTGATAACATTGGTAAAAACTAGATCATATAAGCCATATATCTCAACTTCAGCAACGGCTGTAGAGATAATGTTCACCATGCAGTTCAAACCCAGGATAATTTTTGAAGATACGACGGGGAACTTTATAACCTTGATCAAATGACGCAGGTAATATATTTCTCAGTCAATACCTGTCCCCCAACAACAATGTGTTTCACTGCAGTCGAAAGTCCTATCTCGAGATAACGTGACTTAGGGTACTTTTGTGTTCCCAGGTTTTGAACTGGTGGAATATGATCTCTACGAGCGCATGCAGTCAGATTAGAGACCCATGATATGATCTACAGGCAATATCATGACATGGCCTGAGTTATTGGTATAGAAAAAAACTAAAATAGTTCTTTTCACTTGTGTTTAATTAGAATGAAAGAGATGTCGACTTTCCGAGCCACCCATGTGGATGATCGCGTTTATCTCAACCATTTGAAATCAGCGTTGCTCACAGACGGTTGTTAGGCAAATAATTTTATTCAAACAACTGAAAATTGCCACCTCGGATTATTATTTTCACGAATTATCAGTTGCACTATGAAAAGTTTTCCACATTGGGTTAGACGTATTGATCAATAAAAACACATGAAGTGGAATAGAGAGGATTCGGATATTCACGACCAGAAGTTACGATTATAGGTATAGGACACAACGTAACCAAGTTGTATGCGCGCACATTCTAACTGTAACCTTGAAGCCTTGACCATAACGGATAGGGTTTCGATTTCTTCGGTTTTTACTTATTGTAAATATATGGAGACTATGTGAGCTAGGTTTATTATACCATTATGCCATCCATTTGAAAACTGCCGACAGATATTGTAAATTGGCCGAATATAAGAGAAGATTATTGAAATAAAATAAAATGTAATGGTCTGAATTCAATAAAACTGATTATTACCACTCACATGGACAATACACAAGTTAAAGTGCAATACAAGGAGACAGCAACCGGAACACCAATAAACATCCATGAAACCGACATACAGCAATGCAGTAAATAATCGACTCCTTAACCACAGCAGAATTATAGGTAATTTTTCAGGATTTAGTCGGAAATATGGCTTGTTGTCATTCATCGGAAAGCTCTCAGTGAGCTTTCCAATGAATGGCAACAAGCCATATTTCCGACTAAATCCTGAAAAATTACCCATAATTCTGCTGTGGTTAAGGGGTCGATTATTTAGGGCATTACTGTATGTTAGAGGATCAATTTCTAGCATGTCAGAAGCTGTAAATTTGCACTAAATTAATCAGTACTGTTTGAAGAGGCAATTTAAAATCAATATCGGTAATAGTCCAACATAATCACCAGCTTGCAGCGATAGAGGGGAGAGGAGATTAAGACGAATACTCGAATGGCGAAGAATGCAAACCAGGATCTGTCACCAGAAACGAGACTACAACAATGGCACAAGAACGCTCGTGGCGTATTGTCATGTTGTCTCATTATGCCCATATTTAGCCCATTACCATTATGGAAAGAAAACGTTCTGCAAAAGTTTAATAGCCCGTCGGGAGAGTCCAATTTCTACAAATACATGCTCAAACTTGAAATCTGTATTTGACATATTTTGTTTCTATATAACCTTGATATATTGGATTTCCCACTGTTAAAAAGATGGGATGAGACCTCAACACTCGGCGCCACGCCCCTGCTAATGGACGCTTGAAATGCAGAACCCTCATTGCACCCGTGGATACCATATGTATGCACGGAATGAGGATAGACCCGCAGATCTCTTCAAATGAGTCAATTTAATTGCGACATGCCGCAACCATCGGCTCTCGTTGATGTCAAATGAAAAACAGAACACTTCGTGAAAAAGTTAATTTGTGATGTGATATTCGCACATTTGCACCAATGATCCAGCGCTAAACGCGCGAGCTGGGGTTCACCTTAGAACAGTGACAATCTGTTTGTGGCGCTGTTGTATTGCAAGCTGAAGCTTTCACATTCAATATATCATCAAATTATATAGTCAACATTTACTGAGACATATTACGCTAATGTGAATGGCGGTGAAGACAATATGTGTCGATAAATATGCGAAATACCATCTACATGCTATATAAATACATATACCATGAAAATAAACCCCCAAAAAATCCAAAATCGTGACAATTTTCGAGCCGTTTCACGTTTTCGCACAGAAGTTGATAACAGGCTTTGTGATTACCATTTGACGAATAAACTAGGAACGCTGGTTATTTTTTCATGGTGAAGATATATTTCATTCAGTGTCATACATAATCTCGATATAACTATTTCCCGCTGTTATCGAATTATTTTGAACATAGGGACTCGAGCAAAGTATAAGAGATTACTAGTATACAATCACTGAGAGCTTTCCGATTAATGGCAACATACAACATTTCCGAATAAATCCTTAAACATTACCCATAATTCTGCTGTGGCTAATGAGTCGATTATTTAGGGCATTACTAGTATAGCTGTAATTTAATCTTGAAGAATTATGGTCGCTTTGAGAGTCTTTGTTGTTAAGGACCAGGAGGGGGGTTTGCATTAATCCAGACAACAATTGCAAATTCAAGAAATAATTGCTCTGGATCTATCCGGCGAAAAAAAAATTGAATTTCACATACCATCATTTTCATTGAATATGCAATATGATCAGTTATCGAGAAAAGACCAAACACATTGGATTTTAATACGTTTGAGAGGATGATAATATCATTTTCTTTTGTGTCCGTTCAGGTACCAAACATTGCTAGAATAATTTCTAAGCTGGTTGGAATCAATTCAGTTCTTTACTCTCATTAAACCAAAACGACATTGTATTTGAGATCTATATTTAATTTTGAACACACGCTCAAATACATAATCATGTAAGTAATTAAGTACATATATATCCGATCAGCGCGGATTTATGATCCTCACAAAAGGAAGACAACCTTGCTCGTATATCTGGACAAGACTGAGTTCTTTCCGTGAGCCTGTGGTTTCAAACTGCGGTCGAGTGTTTTCCAAGTTAAATTAACCCTATATATCCTCTGTATTTCCTTCAGCCGTAAAACTGACAACGTCGTGATATATGGCCTAGCAACTAATTAAACGACAATAACCTAACACAAATCAAGCTTAGCTCCAACGCACAATGGTCATTTATGAATCATGACAACTATTGGCCGTCAATCGACCTATACTTTTCAGCACTGTGTCAATTTGTAAGAATAGTGACGTCGAATCAGGTCCGTAAAATGGATCCAATGTCCACTATGTTTTGTGTGGAAGTGACTATGAAAACATATCCATAGACACGATCCAAGAGGGAATTCCCATGTTAATTTCAAAGAACGTTCTGTGACAAAACCCGAGACAATTAATCCAATAATCCCGCCGACATGTGGCCAGACACGTCCAGGGCATCAGGACAACACCACCGCTGACAGAAAATCGCGAACACAAGGGAATGCTGACAACTAATACCTTCCATTGAATACATTCCTGAATACGTACAAGAGTCCTACTCCAATTTCCGGCCAGCCAGACAACTAGAACTGAATATGTGACCACCAAGTTCTGGTATGCGAAATTGGGTTGATTTTAATGGGTACGCAGCCAACAGTTTCAACATTCGGGCTTCGTATGAACATGTATTTCCAATTTAAACGGCATTTGTCAAAGAGACGGGTCGTACGAAGCGTTTTTAACCAAACTCTAGAAAATTCTTCCCTCATATTTTAATTAGTTTAATAAAATTGCCAATTGTGATGAACTTTATTTTCTATTAACCCTTGAAACAATACATCACTCAAAAATTTGAAGATATGAACATTACCTTTTTAAAGAAAACATTGAAATAGATGTCATACGAATGGGAAATAGATGTCACGTATGTTCTTAACGGGTACTCAGGTTTGAGTCCATTTCGTTAAGTGCTATTCATTAATCATGATGTAGGGGTGACAACATCAGGAATGTTTCTTATATCCAGCTAGTAGCAACCATACACCGTAGCATGCATGCATCGCTGCAATATATAAACACAATTGGCTTATTTGAAGAAAACGCCCAGTTAATCAATTAATTGCTTGAAATTTCCAAAGCCTCCCGATTAGGCCACCAACTATCCATTATGGACCGTCGGTTTAGGGAGCAAAACGAACCCAGTCGTTACGTTCCTGCCTGTTGAGCGAGGAAGACCTTAAGCTAATTGCAATGTAGAGTTCTGTCCTCTCAATACGCTGGTCTGACTGCCATCACTTACAAAATCTAAGGAAATATATATATTTTTTTATTAAAGACGTATATTGGTTACAATTCATTCTGCATTATTCTGAGGGCTAAATATCCATATTCAATTTGCAATTGACCGCATCAGATCAATTTAGTCGGAAAATGTCAGATATAATAGCGCAAAATACAGTAATGCTCTAAATAATCGACTGCTTAACCACAGAAGAATTATGGGTATTTTTCAGGATTTAGTCGGAAATATGGCTTGTTGCCATTCATCGGGGAGCTCCCACTGAGAGCTTTCCGATGAATGACAACAAGCCATATTTCCGACTAAATCCTGAAAAGTTAACCATAATTCTGCTGTGGTTAAGCAGTCGATTATTTAGGGCATTACTGTAGTCAGTCCAACAACGCCGACATGCACCGATAAGCCAGAAGAAATGAGAATACTTGTATATCATGTCTCTGAAACAGGCTTGGTAAACCACTGGACCCGCTTGTTCATCTAAACAACTTCATCTTGTGAGAAATGTTTTGTTTTGTGTACTTCCTTTGAGTAGCTTCAATCAGCTATATTTGTCAAAAACTAGACGTCAAGAAACCCCCGTCGATGCGCCCCTAGTGAAACAGGAAGAACTTTAGCCTTAACTGCTATTCATCCAGTCGAATGACAGCGGAGGCTTGACATTTTATAATTCATTTTCGGGAAACCACGGCGATGCGTGAAACCTTACAATGGCGGATTGTAATTGGGAGACTGCCACTAATGGGGGCCGTATAGGATATCATATCGTCAATGACGGTGTCGTATTAATAAATTGGCTTGAGAAACCGCAAAATTGTTCTTGGAGAGGCAATTATCTCGAAAATCATTCTGGTTCGTAAAACAAGTCCCTAACTCGATTAACCCTTATATAATGAGATATCTAGAGGTTAATAAAGACAAAGATGGGAAGACACAAACAATTTGTTTTCAAGGCTGACATAATCATAATAGTCTTTAGACGTCACATTATATAGCCCAATCTTCAAGGACTTGTAGAATGTCCCTAGTTGCGTTGACATCAGGACCCCTAATTGTAATTTTGAAAAAAGGCAGTCTTCATCGTTTCCAGATTTTTATAAAAGTATTAGCGGCATGCTTCAAGATTGATTGAGAACGATTGACTGGGTACTGAGTCAGGAAACACAATATTTCTACACCAATGATAATATTGAAACAAGCGTCCTCTTAAAATAAAACAAAATGGACCCAGAGCCAACATGGCTGCATGCCAAAATGGAGACCGAAATTTGTAAAATTGTTGATTTGCCACACATGCCCCTTACACCTAACTGCGTACTGCGGCAAGTATGAATTGTCCTTTTATTCGTTATTACTTCTAATAGTTTTGGCAACATAGTATGCAGTAACTTAGGTCTAACTGCTGTCCATAATCGGAAATTTAATAACACGTCAATCAATTTCACCAACACTTGATGCTTGTGGTTGTCGATTAGTGTTTGATAAAAATGGACAGAATTTTATGAAAAAGTATACACCGTTATATATGGTACTATTGTCATTCAGGCATGAAATTGATCAATTTGATTCAAGATGTCGCCAATGTTTCTGTTAAATGGTGAGACCCAGTGAGCCGAACATTGTGATTCACTGTAGTATTCGCATTATACGGCTATGTGTACATGTATAAAGTTACAGAAAAAAACTCGCGTTGTGTCTCCTGTTTGTTGGGACTATGTATTTACACATGTAGTTGGCTAAGTCCTCAATCTTGCATTCCAGAAAGCTAACGACGAATAACGTTCATGCGCAGGATTTTAACTGATTCTCCTTCCGGTTCGTGGCAAGCAGTGTGTGTTACACCTTATCATGTGCACTGATTGGTCAACTGCCAATTGGGGCTCATGAGATTAAGACAATTAACACCAAACTTGCATCTGCCAAAACCAGGGCCAATTTAATTCCAATTTGTTTTTTATTTTTTGGCAACTATTGGAAATAAAGTTTTTCAGCGTTATATCAGCGAGATTGGTCAACATATTCAACATATTCAAAGTTATGTACAGACAGCATTGGAGCGTTCAAAATGGACAATGTCTGTTTAACGCTTACTTTATTGAATGGATTATCCATCATATGGCCGTTGTAACTTAATAGAGAGGATTAGATCGAAAACGAGTCGTAGACGAGTTGTGAATCAAATTTATCAAACGAGTTTCATAAATCTGATATCGCAACATAACTCGTTGAAGATCTTGTATATCACATGAAAAAAAACTAGAGCTTTATGCCTTTTTAACAAATAAAACTCCTTAAAAGAAACTGCAAAATGCATCATAATATATACGTTTACATCGTTGGTTGAGACGCTTCACAGCCGTATACGACATTATTGCGCTCTGTGGCTGGCGACGGAAGATGTAGTCCCCCAATATGCCTCTTTGTTTTTGCGTCTATTTTCGTTAGTGCAACGAAATTGGACAATAATTTAACTTTGATGAACAAAGTAATAATTTTGCATTGTCTGGTGTTGGTGTCATGCGCGGCTTTTCGAAATAGTATTAATCCGCCTGCATCAATGTAAAGACGCGGCGCTGTCATTTTATTGGCGCGATGCCAAGTGATATGTTGCACGCGCCTATTCATCACTAGTGAGAGATATAGAGGATCTACAACGAGTCCCCAGTTTATAGCGGAATTTACAAAACGAGTCCAGTAAATTAGGTCTGGACCGAGCCTTTGGCGAGGTCCAGACCTAATTTACTGGACGAGTTTTGTAATTTCCGCTATAAACTGGGGACGAGTTGTAGATTCTATTTATTACATGATCCAAAACATCGACAAAACATACTTAAATCAACAAATGGAACGAGAAACTAACATCGGCTTCTATAAGACATGCGATGACGTTTCACGTAACTATTCGTTGTTTGCCCGCGTAAAGAAATAGTCCCAGATTAATAAAGACTATTTGGCGCTTTTAATGGCGTATATTTAATAACATAACTTTTCAAATTCTTCAGTCATGATAGTTTGTTGGAAAAATATTGGAAGTCATAGGATTTTTGAGACGTAGCGTACGGAATGTTAAAAGACGGTAAACCGGAAGTCAAAGGTCACCTGGCACTATTTCCTGTTATTAAACGAACGTTTAATATCACAATTTATAGAATGGGTTTATTGAATGGAATAATGGTAGGATCGTGTAATAAAAGGGAATATGTAATGTTTTTTTTGTGTCATAATATGGGTTTCATGTGATATAGTACTGTCCGTGATGATGTGGTGGGAGATCATGACCAATCGTAGAACTACGTATAGCGCGTCGATAACCTGTACACAACACTTACGAGTAGAGGCCTTATCTGATGCTCTATTTTGAATGGCACGTTGCGCATCCCATTGACAACTGACTACATTCAAATCGATGTGTTATGTTGCGCGAACTTCGTTTGGAAATAGAACATAGATAGCTGAGTACCGAATAACACTTTCCCGCCACGGCCATTAAAGATTATACACTGTTATGTTTGACAGCGGACGTTAGAGTTACTAACAACCTTTCCATTCGCTGATAATCAGATGAACATTTTAAAAAGAAACTACTCGGCAATGAGTATTTAGTAAAGAAAGTGTTAAATAAATTATCACTATAAATTGTGCACAACGACGTGTTATTATCAAGCACTAAGACCGACTTGAGAGCCCATTTTAATCAGCGCTAATGGACATAACGTGAAGACCGTACAATTGAATCCTTCAATAGATTGAAAATCTCATTTGAGTGTACGGCTTCTTTCTGTTTTATCTGATCGTGTTTGATGTCCCCCCAAAAAAGCAGCAATTCCTACTCGATCGATTGTAGTAGTTGCACTATTATTTGATCAAATGGGAACTGCTTCCTGATTCCTCTAAACGGTACTAACAGGTTTAAGACTTTCAATATCGAATTAAACGTGGTATGTTCATATTACCATGTGCGCTGGTCATACTATAAACAGTACTGCATGCGGGCACGTAAAACGGCGCTCTCATATTGTTTAAATTGTGAAATTTCCATGCTTTTCGACGATCATGTCGGTTTTTCTGCTACCGATATAAGGAGTTCAGCAACAGGTACGTAACCATAACCCACAAACTTTGTTCCTCACTTCTTTTAACCTTTCCATGACTGGAGATTCCTGAAATTTTGCTAAAATCCGGTGCTAATGCATGCTCTCATATATGCGAGTATCACATAAGTAGCCTCGCATATATAAGTGAACACATTGGCCTAACAATATTTACATTGACCTTGTAAGCCAGTGCATTCTCTTTTGTATGCGAGGCTCCCTATGAGAGACTCGGATATATAAGGGAATGCACTGGCACAGTATAATTAATGTTGCACCATTGCAGCGCCTGTTACCAAAGGGTTAAGGCATCTACATGCCAACTATAGATACTTTTCACAATGCCATGCACAGTATTTGTTTGTTTCTGGTCGAATTATATGGAACGCACTATATAAACTTGCAATATCATATATCCATATCATATATCCATAACATCATGGATCGTTACTATTTTCAAATTTCATCCAAGAATTATCCAAACATTCCACTGTACTAAAACTCATTTAGTTTTCTAGTAATCCCCAAACTTATCAACTTCGATGTTCATATACATGTATATATCTTTAATATGTACATTGTTTCATATTTGCAACCGTCGATTGTTCTTGTGGTATTGCGACAGTTTTCAAATACACATATCTAAGAAACTCTTCTATTATAGCAGTTTCAGATACATGACACCCACCGATTCATACATACACGTATGCTATCACATGTATCTAAGAGGGACTCACTTAATTTAATTATTCGGATCTATTACTATCAATGACTCACGTATAGTCATCGAACATTGTCACACAGGTGAATGAGATCTTTCAACGCAACGGAGGAGGCAAGATTTATGAGAGATTTTTTTGTGAATGAAGACCACACAATAGTACATTTTCGATTGATTTGCCTCTCTTAATGGGCGAGAATTCGATATTGCTTTGGCGATAGGGGATCTCGCAAACACTCTGGACAATTTTGGAAATATGTACCGAATATGACCATAGGCTAAGATAAACCGTAATCATTTTGTCACAAGGCGTACATGCATATAATATACATGTACATGTATATAGTAGGAACCAAATACACGAGGTGTCGAACCGCAGCCGCAAAACAGGTCCACATGGGCCTTAATGAGTAAGCAAATACGACGTCATATCAGTATCGACAAGATGTCTACTGGTATAATAGAACAGAAGACGAGCTCACTATTTCTGGATTCATGTGTGACAATGATGCTAATCAACGTGCCAGTTTATAATTAAATCAGTCGCAAGCCAGAATATGTGGGTTGGATGAAGACTAAAAAGTCACAAACTGATATCGGTAAATCGAACTAACCAGACAGGTTCTCAAGCTGTGTCGTGAAGTTATATATAGGGCATCTTTGGGGGGATACTACATCATTTAGAAAGACAAGTATTGTTGGGTCCTTTATATAAATAACAAAAACACATTTTGTATGCAGGCCCGCCGCTTCTTGCTGCACAGATCGACTTATCGTTTATTGTTTTGAAACCTTTACAGCGAATACACAAGCTTTCTCGCCCAGTTGAGGACAACTAGGCAGACAGAAACAAACAGATAAAAGATGCTTAAAAATTCACTCGAATTCTGCTGTTCGGCGCTTTTGCTAAGTTGACTCTGGGGGATGAACATCTCAATTGAAATATGAAAATTTAATGACGCGATGGTCAGCGACAGCCAGAACGGCTAACAATACACAATCACTTGACCTCATCAATTCATAACTCATGCGAATATTCAATACTAACCAACTTCCTACAGCTACCTTTCATTATATGGTTATAGTAATACAAGAAAACTAAGATGCATGCATCAGGTCGGCCGTGAACTATCTACCATAGAATTGTTGTAGCTATGGATTATACATTTTGGAACACCTGTCTGTATGTATGTGTGTATGCATGAATGCATGTGTGTATGTGTTATAGACTCTAACACTGCTCGACTGATCCGACTCGGATTTGGTATTTACCGTGTCAACTTGACCTCGCTCATAGGCATGTTTCTGGACCTTGACCGATCCGACTAAAAATTTGTGTGTAGGACTACTTCGATCCCGGGAGCAATATGGACGGGTCCAATTTCACGTGGGACCATGTTCTCGAACGTGCTGATGTAGGCATGTTTCTGGACTATTTGGACGGGTCAAATCTTGATCCCGACCTGACATTCAAAAAGATCAATTCAAGGTCAAATCTGGTATTTCAACGAAATATAATACCTACTGTTACTTTTGTCCCAGGAGTGTTTCGGGTGGGTCAAATTATGACCCTGACCTGATCTTGACATTCAAAATTGTCAATTCAAGGTCAAATCGGATACTTTTGTCGTGACTTTTGTCCGGGGAGTGTTTTGGACGGATCAAATCGTGACCCGACATGACGTTCACCTTTAAAATGGTCAATTCAAGGTTAAATCGCGCAATTCTCCGAAAATCAGAGGGGAACATCCCGGACGAAGTAGGGTCCACCAGCTACTATTATATATTTCTAGATTTAGTTACAAACTAAATACCTGTATATTGTACAAAGAAATGTTTGACAAATATATCTGTATCAATATTACCATACGGGTCATTAAAATAGATACGACGAAACAAATTTTGAAGGGTGCATGGTATCAGGTAAATTTTTATATTTCAAATGATGACAGGAATGCGGAAAGTTGAAGTACCTACGTAATACTGGCTATCCGAATGAAGAGATATACATGTATATAAAAACCAAAATAGAAGATGACTGCTGGCGACAATGTTTTCCAAAAAAATTCAAAGCATTCGATAGCTCCCATCTAGTTGTCAGCCTGAAGATCAATATAAAGTGTGGTGACTATCAGATGAGGGATATGACTGTACAGTTGCTAAACAATTCAGTCACGCAAAAGAGGATCAAACAGTAAGATACCAAATTGCTGCCTGTGGTAATGTGTTTTAACGAAATTCGGGAAAATTAGATTACTCTCACCCTGGTTATCCAGAAGATCATTGTGGAATCTGGTGACGATCGGACAAGGGGTGTCGTCTGTAGGATCAACCAAATTATTTAGCCATAAAAATAGTAAAATTCAAGATCACCCTGGCAGTGATGTCTTCACAAGGACAGCTTGAGAACAAAACATGGCTCACATCTAGCGGTGACCCAAACTATCCACATGAGAAAAAGTTCTCCAATAAAAGCTGGCTGCAGGGTGCGCCAATTGATTCAAATTCGAAATTTAACAGGGTGTACTGGTTGTGGCCATGTTTTCCCCGCAAATTTGATAGACTGGTGGACAAAACCACTGAATCCGTTGAATCAATATACATGTATACATGGATTAATTTATATGCATTGTTATACACAGTATTGGTATATAAAGGTACTGAAAATAACAATATTACTAGTATACACAGAATAAACCATATAGCATGGCTATGGGTTCTAATATCCGAATATGACAGCTGATAACTTGGTGTGAATTGAAGAGTGGTGGTGTCTCAAGCATATCTAACCCTCCACGTTAGAAAGTATAATCTAGCTTGAGGACAGAAGTTTTCCAAAAAAAAACCCTTAATTCAACCAGGTCCTCGCGCGATGTATGGTCGATCACATGATGATCTAGGGGGGATTAGAATTGTTGTATAAAAACAGCACTGCATGTAAATATAAAATAAAATAGTGCTACATCTTATTACAGATTATTGCCATATATAATCAGTGACTATACAGACAGTCTGACAAAATAAAGTTTCAGTGACACTCTATCCGAAGAGGGGAATAATTCCATCTGTTACAGTCAATGGAACAATTATGAATCTGGAAAGGTGAAATTTCTAAGTAATACTAGATATCGACATGACGCGATAACATATAACGTAAATGCCATATGGCCGCTGGCGACCATTTTTTCCTATAAAATAATATTTGATAGCTCTCATCTGATAGATGAATATCAAGATAAATATGAAGTTTAGTGATGATCGGATGAGTGAAGTGGACTGTGCTAAACGGTTTAGTAATGCTTAAAAAGATTTTTACCTTAATATTTTTATGTTCACTTTATAAACTTCACTGAGTCATCTTTGTCATGTATTGAGTTTGATATCTTTTGTTAACAGTTTATAAATCATGTATGTCTCATGTTTTTATTTTAATTTATGTGTTTATTATCATTAAATAAAGTTGCATTCCTTAAAAAGATTCTTACCTCAATGTTTTTATGTTCACTTTATAATCTCCACTGAGTCATCTTTGTCATATATTGAATTTGATATCTTTTGTTAACAGTTTATAAATTATGTATGTCTCGTGTTCGTTATTATATTATATACACTTTATAGTGTGTTTCAGAACGAAAACAAAATGAACAAAATCAACAAATTTGTAAATTTAAAAACAATTCAAACGTTGTTGTATTCCATGTCCCAGCCCGGACATATACACCAAATTTCAATAATATTCATTGAGAAACAACGGACCAAACGCCATATAACACCCCGTATGCATCTTTTATTCCGAGTTGGCCTTTTATTCCGAGTTGGCACGCGCCATTGGAGCGAGTTAGCCCTGGGGCGAGTACGCCGATTCCGACACCTTTTCTATTTGCAGCAGGTTAAGTTTACGCGTAATTTAATTTACAAAGTTCCCCAATTGGTATCGTAAATAGAGCGACCTTATTTGACAGAGAATGCCTCTGTTATTGATTATAAAGTTGCTATACATTAAAAACGACAATTCACATGCTCCTTCAAGCGCAGTAGTCTATTTTCCCCATGTTAAAGGACATCCACAAATACTAAATAACGCTAACTTACTGCCGAATGTTTTACACGACAACTGTTAACATATTTGGGCTTAATTCATTATTCATTATTCATTATTCCTCAAAATAAACAACAAAACCATCGTTACTTGGAAATGTAGTTTGGGCTAACATTTACATAAATCCTCCATATCATTATTCCGACACACACGTCAGATGAAAAACTCACATGAAGTAACCGGCCAAATTGGCCGAAACAACATCATTAAATCGCCCAACGAGGCGGACAATTTTAAACGAAAAATCGCGGCTAATCGGAGACATATTTTTTCTGCGACGATTTGTGGCGACTGGGTTTAGCAGTTAGGTATTCAGAGTTCGGCTACCAATGTCGTGACGATTCTCCGGAAATCTTCGCCGTTAATCGCCGCGAAACACTGGAACCTTATGAACAACGCAAACGTTATCTCATTATCCATCTGCATGTATGTTCTAGATGCCCGGAGTTATTTATATATTTTTGAGGATAATCGACCAATTGCAATTATCCGTGTCAAGTGCTCGCGTGATTCGCGGCAACAAACAGTATATTGCGATGTTCATTGGATACTAATTCTTTCCACTAAAGATAGCGGCGATTCAAACGTCGGTGATTTCTCGCGATGTTGAGTGGAGCGATCGCCATCATGGCGTTGAGCGGAATGAGACTGTTTCGTCTTTGACATACATGTCATATATAGTTTTTATTCTTTTAACACCCAAACTTTTGGCTGTATGTGGCCATCCTTTGTCGGACACACGAAGAGAAGCTTGTGCAATCATGGTAGAGGCCATAAACATAGTATAATATTTTGGAAATCCGATCAAGAAACCAATGTGAAATTCTGATTGGCGTGTGTGAACTGTAACACAAATCATGCATCTGTTAAATTCGGTAACTGTACCAACACCGGATACAAATAAAGAGGGATATTCCTAATATCGTCATTACGAATTAATTCGGTCACGATTCGTCCAGACATTACCGCCTAATCCAAGCAAATAGTGTGTCTGTCCTTAGCAGAATGAGGTCCCCAGAGGGCGAATTTATAGTGACGCTATCCCGCACGACGGGCTAGCATCACCAAATATACTCTATGGGAACCTACATCGGCTTAGCCCTAAACTGCTATGGGAGACCTATAGGATCAGATTGAATTTCCCCAGTTGAGGTTGGTGGTGTTCACCAATTTGTCACCTCGATTATGCATTTTATCTTCTGCAAATTAGGCGATATTGAAACTTCACAGAAGGGAAAGAGTAACTAAAACAATGTTAATTGGAGATTATAGATACTTCACATAAGATGAGAACTAAGCAGAATGAGGTCACAGGAGGGCGAATTTGGTGATGCTAGCCCTATCACTTCGGGATAACATCAGTAAAATTCACCCTCTGGGAACCTCATTCTGCAAATGACAGACACACTATTTGCAGGTTTTACCTAATCCAAGCGGTTATGGGAGTATATTAATGGATGTTAGTGTGACATAAAGGCAAAGTGTTAAAGTGGACTGGCACGTAGATTAGCGCCACATGGAATGAGATCGACCGATGGCCTCCACACTATTGTAAAATTTCTAATTAATCGGTACTTGCGTGTGGAATGGTTTCTTGACTTTTTATGAGGAATTGCTTTCCATATGAACTCAGATGACTGGAACGTATTCAAATCAGCTCAATATTGGTAGCTGTAATGCTTCTCTGCTTTCGCTTTTATAGTGCACATTCAAGTGGCCAGTAATATGTTAATCTGTTTTAAACCTCACATACAGTAATGCCCTAAATAATCGACTCCTTAACCACAGCATAATTATGGGCAACTTTTCAGGATTTAGTCGGAAATATGGCTTGTTGTCATTCATCGGAAAGCTCTTAATTTCCGACTAAATCCTGAAAAATTACCCATAATTCTGCTGTGGTTAAGGAGTCGATTATTAGGCATTACTTTATAGTCACATAATATGCCTTTCCATATAACCATTGACTTTTCTTTTGATTTAGCGCCCATATTAGTGTTGTATAAATTGAATTGTTTGGATGGTAGAAATTATTCATATTTTCATCATTGATTGTATTGTCCGGATACGTGCGTTATCAACCTTTTCGCAGTTAATCTTTTTAAAGGCCCACTTAATGTTCGAGTCTCCATTATTTCTATACAGAGTCAGTATTATTGACAAGTGTTGGCATGAAATAAAAATCATATATATATATGTTACACCGACACAGAACAGCTGTGGCCTGGGTGGGTCCACCAAGTGATATAGATTCTCAGATTTGCCTCAAATCTTCCCTCTCTTTTACCCAAAATGCATAACAATTCAAAACTAGGAAATAGAGATATTCCCTTCCGTCGAGAGTAATATATTGACAGTACAGTCCAGATAAAACAGTAAGCACAAAACCGTCCTGAACACACGTTGGTACCGTGACAAAATTATGTGTTCACAGTTTATTCAACCGATAAGTTGATAACACGATGTTTTGGAGCTTCCTCTATCAAATGGCATATAACATCGAATATGTTGAACTGTGATCTGGGGATTCAAACATTAAGTAGGCATTTAGACACATATCCACATGATCTTACATTTTCTGATGTTTTTTCTTCTTATTTCTCAGTTGATCTGGTTTACCAGCCTGTTCTCGCGGAAATACGCTAATTGTGAACTAATTTCATGGGGCTGAACATAAGTTAATATTGGCATTATTTAGATGTGAAATAAGCCATATATGTACATAAATGTTGGCTATTAAAACAGCCCCATAATATTATGTGACTATATCAATAAATAAGCCAGAATTGTGTTTAGAACAGGCTGGAAAGTAACACGAATAAACCAACTCACGACTTACCAGATGTACGCTCTTTATAATGTGTTTTCACGCCACCCAACGGAATAAAGGCTATAAGTCTGCTGTGAGCTTATTTCAGAATCAAATAAGTCCAATATGAACCTGTTATGTGAATATTTAGGTCCAATTTGAACCTAATTGCACGAGTATATCTTCGGTTGACATTGCTGTTAAATTTCTGAAATGTGTATTCTACAATAATCAAATCCAGTCCAGACGGTCCTATCTTTCATGGTTATTTCGTCGTTATGTTATTTCAGTGCTCACATCTGTATAGTCTCGGCAGCGTCTCAGAGTGTTATTGTTAAACTATATTTTCGCACGCAGATGGTCCCATGTTGTACACATATGTTATTACTCATCATTTGCAAATATTCACTATGTAATCTATTTAGGGCACTGACCGTGTGGTTCGACGGGTGTATAGCATAAATTATTATGATAAACCCATTTTAACGTCGACCTTAAAGGGATACTGTACACTAAATCCGACCTTTTATGGCACCATCTCCTTTTATATTAACAGAATATATGCTTTTAACAAATGAATGAATTTGAGCCATGGATTAGTGCAAAAATATACTCATGTGATATGTGAACGACGCAAGCAACATGGTAATTATAATTAAAATGACTGGAGTTATAAATTCGTATATGCTGTTGAGTTTAAAAGGAGATGGCCCAATAAATAGCCGGATTGAGCACAGAACACCTTAAAGCAACATTTACTTTGAACTATATGAATTCGAAATTGGGAGAGACTAGCAACAATCATTTACCATTATCGTTAATACCATATTTTTTTTTATTTCACTTGAGTGTATGGTGATCGGGAGAGAAGTAGCATATAAGTGGCCCGCACTTGTTCTTCAATCCCGTTGCCGACTGTGTGTATTTATATGCATATATGGCGAATAAATATGTTTAAACCATAGCCGGATTTATACTGTACGGTACCCCTGTAAGCCCTGGAGTTTAACCTCGCGATGACGAATAGGCCATACAAGTACAGCCGCGCTACCGCCAAGGAAGATCTCATAATGCTAACGTAAATGATCCAGATAGGACCACAATGCATAACCCACTGGGAATGTCTATGTAATCAGTCTTACTTAAGAGTAGCCATTTAAACCAATTTATGCTCAACCAGCCCGGCAATCGAGTTGGAAATGAAGCTGCTATACAATTCCGCATGTAGTCTTAATCCCACGTTGGATGATACATCAATAAATGTTATTTAAAAGTCGGAGGTATTAACATTAAAGACAGTATAGTCAAGGTATGTGCAGTACAGTACACCTCGGGTTAGACCAAAGCTGTGATTATATTAGAATGCAGAACATGTTGCTGCTTCTAAAGGAGTGTTTGGGCGAGTCCGTTGCCTTGTACCCCATGTTCATGGGGCATTGCGTTTAAATTCAGGCTTCCACGGATTTGTGAGGGGGGGGGGGGGGGCTTAGGGTGCTACGAGATAATGCGTGTGCATAAATAGTTTAATTAGCTTGCATAGCCTGCATAACTGCTACAATATACCCGAGAAGATATGACTACAGTAATGCTCTAATTAATCGACTCCTTTACCACAGCAGAATTATCGGTAAAGTTACCCATAATTCTGCTGTGGTTAAGCAGTCAATTAATTAGGGCATTACTGTACTGTTCCTTTTAATTATGAATTATATGAGTGTCACGCAAAATGAAAAACAGTGTTATATTGATGGATCACTCGCCATTTCTATCATCGTTGCACAAATCGAAAATTCATGTTATTATGATTTGACAAGCAAACGTTGTTTGAAATAGGCAAAATAACATTGACATTAAGTATTTGCGGATATCAAAATATTACGATGAAAAAATAACGTTCAATGCAAAAAAGTTACCGGTTCAGTCGCTGATTGGTAGAACATATCTGCCAATACTTATTTGATTGACAGTTATACGGAAAGGTCCAATGGGATATCGACAACAGTCCTAATGTGTTCAGAGGGCAGAGACGCGTCCGTTGCTTGGTAACCATTGACGCTTCCAACCCAGATATAGTTTCAACACAACGCAAGCCCCAAGGGGTTTTATTTTCAAGCGATCAAGGATGGTGGTTTATTTGCGAAGGGACGAAAATTTGACTTGTTTTATGAGAATAACCAAATAGTTGTTGTGTTTTGACAGGTTTTGGCATTATTTCAGAATTCATTTTAACAGATCTTTTAATATGCCATATTGCATTTATTCCAATATCCAACATGTATCACTAAAAAATACTAGATATACTAGAAAACTCTGCGTTAGAACTAAATTGAACAGTGTAAACAGTTTAACGGGTGGTGTCATCACAACGGTTGGTCGTTTTCACCCATAGCCAAGTGGTCCAGCTAATTCGTTATGATGCTGGTGGTCCTGCAAAATTGCTATGATGCGGGTATGGCAAACTGATGCTGTTACGGAAAAGTACCGTTATTTTTTCTAAGGTTGTCATTTTCGCGGTTTTTTGTTTAATCCGAATGATATGAGATAAAGCCAGTGTCGGTATGAAACATTTCAAGAACATATATATTTTGGGAAAATACATGGCTGCGCTGAAGTTTGAAAAACGACGTGAATAGCACCTAGATTATATTTACTTTGCAACAAGTAATACAACCAGTATTAAAATATTTCACCATATGTATGTCTTTAAATATTTGATACACAGTCCTAACGGATTTTCCTGGATATGTTCAGATTGTCCGTACACCGCGGAAATGAGAACTTTAGAACAAATAATGATACTTTGTCTTAGCCGCACCAGTTTGCCCTAACAACATCATACTATATCAGCAGGACCCACCAGCATCATATTGCACATTAGCAGGACCATTTGACCAGGAGTTGTATATTAGGACTGGAAACATCACCAACATTGTTGACGGCTTCAAGTTACTTTGAACCTGGCAATCGGAACAAAGAACAGTTTATCGAGCAAACGTCGGCAATTAATCGCTTGGTTTGTACTTTTAAACTATGGTAGCTCTATTGGTCCCTCTGCAACATTGGGGATGTTTAACCCTTTCAGTGCCAGGTCCGATTTTTGTATCAACCCATATACCCTGTGCCAATGCATTCTCTTATATATGCGAGTCGACCATAGGTCGCCTCGCATGTATAAGAGAATGCATTGGCCTAACAAATTGGTTATTATTTTTTAGAATTTTTTTTACAATTTTAATATTTTTTTCTTATATTCTTTAACAGACTTATTTTGTAGGTTTAGTGCCAGGGAATCTTACGTTTTTCATGGGCATCAAACTTATTACTATGAATACTTGGTGATAGTTTTGAGTTATAACATGCCCCTAAGGTTTTACCCAGTTTGTTTTTAAATTCGCCATAGCATGCTTAAGCATACCCAAAAAATTCAACCCAAAAAAAAAAAAAATTGTTTAGGGCCAATTTTACAGACCATCAGTTAGGGCCGATGAGATCGGCCCCTGGCACTGAAAGGGTTAAATAGTATATTTTAATATCAAGGGGGATACAACAGCTAAGTGAATGAACATTGTCATAAAAATAAATTATTGCTGTTGAGACTCAGATGCCAGTTTGTTGGCAATTTCATTCCATTAGTTGCATAGACTTGTTTCTGCTCCGACCCCGTGGCAATGCCAATAAACGTATTAACCCTTTAAAGTGATGTGAAACACTCCGGTATGGTGATCAAATAGAAAGGGAGAATAATGTTGTTAAAAGCAGTAATTTTTACAAATACTATATCCATAATTGACCACACACACCGTCATTCTTATAAATGAATTAAATGCAGTGACTCCCGGTGGCGAAATCGTTTTCATTAGTTTATCGCCGATAGATGCGTCCCGAATCGAGTAGTAAATATTTGCAATTGAACATAGATCTGACGATGTTTTCAATTGAGTGGTATGATCGATTTGCTTCAAATTTTCGGCGATGTTTGTATAATGTTACATTCCTCCAGTTGTCATATAGCGCATGAATACTAACTTATCAGTTCCACGCACCTGATCAAGTACATAATATGTCTTTAAATACTCGTTGATGAGTAGCGCCCATAGGAAATGTTCAGATACTAGACTCAACAAACGAACTTACTATCTAATTATTCATTTGTATTAATTTTTCATATGTCTGTCGTCTGCTCAATATTTCCAAAAACACCTACAAATGAATAGATCATTCCAATGTATACTTTTATGAATGAGTGGGATAACCCATTTAGTATAAAATGGGTCATGATGACGTTGATGTGACACATGTTTCCTAGGAGCTAGCAACTCAATATAATTTGTTGCCACTGATTTGCAAATGAAGTGAACTAGACATTTTTTTTCTGAACTATAGCCACTGTTGAAATGAGAAAATTCATACCTCGGTATTAGGTCATATATTTTTGAATAAGAAATTTGTTTTTTCTAAAAATTAAATAAAAGAAAACTAGTTGAATCCTTAACAAAATAAAAAATATACAGTTAATGTTGTGAACTAGTGTATTTGTTCCAATATGCTCATTTTTGGTAGAGAACATGGATATTCTTTTGAAAACCAAGCAGTGCAATTTTGAAGTGTCTAAAATTTCTTTAATAGTATACCACGCCCCACGCAGAATAAGCAAATTCTCTAACAAGATAAGTGCTCGAGCTATCCGCTGAATCCACATGTTTGATGATTTTGCTTCAACAGTGGAAGAATATGTTTCCGACAACTTTGACATGGCAAAGCGGGAAGTTAGGAAAACATCCATTTATGACTACACCAACCCTAACAATGTATATGGCTATTGAGTTGTTTTTTGTTGGTATATATACTTTGCATGTTGAAATTACCACCTCTTCGCTACATAAACCCTTTCATGACTGGAGCTTATTTAAATATATGCGCGGCTCCATATGGGGCACTCGCATATATAAGAGAATACACCCTGGCACATGGCCATTAATGCCGCACAAGCGCGCGCCTCCCGACATGAAAGGGTTGATCTGGACCCATCAGCGTCAACGGACACCACAACTGAAAAGAACTAGTCACATGTATACTTCGCTTTCAATCATGTGTCTCATTATACCGAGTTTGTGCCATAATTGGTCCGCTTGTCCGGACATTGTAGTCCAAATAGTATGAGTAAATAAAGGGATTGTAGTGATTACCACAACGTGTCAATCTCAAGGTTAATCCAACATAGCACGGACTTCCACGCCGTTCAATTCCGTTTCTCGGGATGTGGTAATCGAAGAATGACCACAGCAACGAGGTCGTCGGAACGGCGATGATAATTGTGCTATATATAGTAATCGAGGTCAGCTTGAAAATTGCCTTGGCTTTAATAGGGAAGTAATGTGACCAATTATGAATGGGAATTTCCATGCAACCTCCGGAGAAATGGTTGTATGTGAAGTAGTTGTCTTGGAAACAAAAGAATTATATCAGCAAATAGTCACGAACTTAACAAGCTAATGAGTTAAGGTTTTTTTTATTTCTCTCTTTAATTTATTTTCTGAGTGTGTGTTCTTGTTTTTGAGAATTACATCTCGTGACCTACTGAACAAATCTATATAAGAATAAAAATTAAATAATTTGAAAAATAATTCCAAGCCCCATCCGCCAGTCAAGCTAGAAGTACACAATGAAGCCAGTCGCCAATACAAATTATCTATTTGGGTAGCGAACGCGTCTCAGCATTGGGCAGAGCGCGTCGACTTTAGTTGTGATGGCCATCAGCGAGCACATCAAACCGTATATGTCGCATTTCGTAAACCCAAAGAGGTGACAGGACTGTAAAGCCGAAATCTCATTCAAATCAAATCGCGGACTGGACGGGTCTTGAAATGATGGCGTCGTGGTTGACGTCAGATCCAAATATAGGAACCCCTCTTCCCACATCAGTAATTACGTCTTGACAGCAATGAACTAAATTTCCACCACATATGACCTGGTATTTATACCTATTGTCACAATATATATCACGAGTTCCGGGTCCTACATTGTGACTCGTCGTATAATAAACATGTCATGATTATCGCATTGTAAATGAGACAAGTGAAGTTTTAAGGGACTGTATTCCAAACGCGCGCTTTGAGTGGTACTAAATATTGATGGTGCGTCTTCGTCAAAACTCTTATCCGTAGTTATTTTGCGAAAGGACGTTTTGGCCATACGGATAGACTTACGACTACCAATAGCTATCCGTATTCGTAATATTAATTGTAAGGATGCGAAAGGTCTCTATTATAATATAAACATACGACAGATAATAACAGTGCAGGAGTTCTTTATATTGGAGGAAAATGTTCAGATAATAAGTTCAACAATGGTCATGTGATGAACTTATTATCTGAACATTTCCTCATGGATAACTACTCATCCATGGATATTTAGTATAGACAGTGTTAAACCTAAAGGTCAAATTTGTGTTTTCAAGTTTTGTGTCGCGTCACCTACATGTACATGTAGAATCCACGGGTGACGTAATACGGTCATAGCACATTAACTGTTTGATTATATATTAAAAGTTAGCACCAAGAACGCGATTTACGCACGGCGCGAAGAAATGCTAATTTGCAAGCCATCTCCGAGTTATCGCACGCTGATTAAGGAAACAGATAAATCTAATTGAAACGACAAACTGAAGACAGATCTGAGTTTGAATAGTATTTCCTGGAGATCTATGCGTGTGTCTGTGCATTAGATTACGGAATACCACTTACACAAAAAGTAACAGAGGTTTTCCATCCAGAAACACGAGGCTTGCTTCGGATTATTTTAGCCGACTGAATATTCATTATAGAAACTCGGGAATTGGTCCGAGGGGGAGGGGGTCTCACGGCCGGGTGGGTGGGTTTGGTTGGTACTTAGTGAAGACCCCCATTTTTACGGTGGGTTTTCCCAAGTTATTCGCAAGCATCGACACTATTCTATTGTTCAACAGTCTATTAAAGTAACACACGTTTGGCAGGAGGGTGATGAATACATCACAGCCTGTGGACAGCATGTGCATATGCATACACAGTGACTCTAAAGGCATATCATGGACTTGTTCGGGAGAGTGAAACTGATAAATTAGTACTCAGGGGTTATGCCAACCTTGGGAATGTAGTATTCTTCTAACATCGCCAAAACTTGCAAAGAAATCGACCATAACACTCCATTGAAATAATTGTCTAAAGTACGCTCAATTGTAAATATTTACATCTGGATTCGGGACGCAACTATCGGCGATAAACAAACACAAATTATTTCGCCATCGAGTCATTGCATTTCATATATATATCAGAATGACGGTGTGTCAGTTGTCAATTTGAAATAATATTCGTAAACATAACGGCCCGATTCGTCATCTCAGGTTTAAACCTGGTCTACGTAAACCTACGCAGGTCTAAGTGACGCATTCGTCATCTCTGGTTTAAACCTGGTCCAGCCAGACCACTGGTTTAGCAGTAGTGTCTCTGTATTGTTGATATAATTAACTGTACCTTCATAATGCGGACCGCCTCGTTTTATTGATTGCGGTAATCAATAATTACGACAGCGACCATATTAAGTTGATTGGAAATTTATAAGCGAGAAGCAGTCACATCTATAAAGTGTGTGGGAACAAGATTTTGTCAATTTCGATATTGTTTTTGTGTTTTATAAGCTTAAACCGGCAACTAAACCATCTAATTCGGCGGTCCAGCTAAATCATCTTTACCGAGGCTAAACCTGAGATGACGAATCCGTCTTTTCTTCATCGCGGTTTAGAATTGTCAAACAATCAGTCAAAGGGTGGAGCTGTAAATAATCTCGAGTGAGGGCGTATCTAAGTGGCGACTGCAGACTGGTGTTATCATGTCACAGTTGATTCATTCACACGTGATAATTGATGACGTGTCAGTAAACATTACATCAGCCTGCCCTTTGTTCCGCTTGGTAACAGGGTAATTTGACTGCATGCTCATATTACCGACTGGAGTTGTCAATCAGCTGGCCACTAAACGACAAAAACGCCCACTTAGACCCGGTTTGGCTGGACCGCCGTTGGGGGTTTAAACCAGGTTTAACGATGACGAATCGGGCAAACTACTTTGATCAAGATTATTCTCTATTTCTAGTTGATCACCCTGTCGGAGTGTTTCACATCTTAATGTTCCCCGGTTAGATTCAAATGAGGTTTCAAGTCTACTCATGTGTGTTGGGTACAATGAACCATCCAATCAAAATGACATGAGTTATGAGGGAACAATTTATAATTAGCTATATAAATATTTTACCGTAGCAATAAAGAGGGTGATAGTCCCATGCAGATTTAAATAAATAGATATAATTGATTCAAAATGGAAATTGTATTTAAAAAAAATCACATTACAGGTAACCATCACAACGCAGGCACCATGTGCATCTATATAATTGTTAATATCACTCAACCACACGAAAAGTGCACTATTCAAGTGATTCAAACTTATAGTAGATAGTTAGTAGAGTCTGAAACAAATCATCTTGGTCATTTAAAACAGGTACACTCTAACATATATAATATCCACTAAACCGTTCAACAGAGGAATAACTTTATCTGTATCAGTCGGCCAATGGCTACCACTAAAATATGTGTATGCATTGTTCAGATTTAAGGGAGATGCCGAAAATTACAAAATACATACATTGCATTTTGTACCAAAAAAAAAACGAACAAAAATACTCGAATGCAAGTCGCACTGAAACTATTAATTTTACATGCAAACAGCTAAACAATAAGTTCCACTTGATATTTTCGCTTACACATTTAGATGTGGAAATCACAATGCGATAGAACTATGGGACGATAGTCTCTTTATATATGGCGAATATATCTTATAATTCATGGTATGATGAGTGACTACATGCGTGAATGAACGCCACATGCATATGAAGAATCAACTTTCAAAAATCACTGGGTTCACAAAGAGCTAACATGTTCACGTATTCGGGACATTTGGTAATGATATCGGTTAACGACCGGTGGGACCTCTCCTAAATGAATTGGCTCACATGGCATCAAAGGGAGCCAGCAGTCCACACAAGCGTGGATAATGACCGTTAATGATATGACTTTATATCTGCTGGCAGTCTCGTCACTCTCGTGTCACTGTTTAATCCATTGTCTACGCATTACAATTCATTAGCAATTTCAGCAGCAGCAACAACCCACAATTATATGAAAAACATTCGAACGTGATGCGTTATTATCATTTCATTTAAAAAAAGAATAGAATAAAACACCCACTTATGTCACAATTATATGTATTTAACAGATAAATTATTGGGAACAAGTTAATGAAAAGAAGTGGAAAGAAGTGAACGAATATATCCTCGCGCAAATAAGCACATAATCGACCAATAATGTTAAAAAGGTACATGATGTGATTATTTGATTCTGAAATAAGCAGATAATTGGCCTTATCGCCGTTATTTCGTTTTATGGTGCGGTCCACAGTGAAACACATATTAAAGGGCATTCACCTGAAAAATCGTAGGTTGGCTTGTTTGTGTCATTGTCCGCACCTAATCTGCTTAAAATTGTCTCATTATGAGTCGATAATATGACTAAAATGGTCAAATTTTCAGCACATTATCGACTCAAAATAAGGCGATTCTAAGCAGAATATCTACCTAATACAAGCTCTAATTTAAGCAGATAATGTGCGGGAAAACAGGCTGAGTTTACAGAAATCTATTGGCCATCCTTGTGTCTTTGTTATGCTACGTCTTTGAGCCAATACAGAAAACCCATGGAAGAGATACACCATCAATAACTATACCTAGCCAATACATTTCTTCCTTATTCTATATACACAGCTACACAATACCATTACCTGACGTACGTTGACCCACTCCATCTAGCGAGAGCAATAAGCGTCTACACGAAACGGCAGTCATATCTGAATTAAAATGGTATATCTATCGACATATGTGACCCGCCATATCAAATCCAGTCGGAAGTCGGGATTTTTTTACCCTGTGCCAATGCATTCTCTTATATATGCGAGTCGACCTACACATATAAGAGAATGCATTGGCCTAACAATTTTTTACAATTATAATAATTTTTTCTTGTATTCTTTAACAATTTTATAATTTCACCCATACAGAGCCCCAGACAAACATGAGCAGACGACACTCTTCTATATGCTTCTATATATGTGTGGGGCTCCCTGCAGGGTAATGGATGTTTTTTTTATTTTATGTCCTAAAAATTGTAAGAAACATTTATTTAAAAAAAATGATAAAAAATTGTTAGGCCAATGCATTCTCTTATATATGCGAGGCGACCTATGGTCGACTCGTATATATAAGAGAATGCATTGGCACATGGTAAAAAAAATCCCGACTTACGACTGGATTTGATATGGCGGGTCACATATAAACCAGACCATCACTATCTCCCTAGGTCGGATGGATACAAACTGATTGTCGGAAACGACTCACGTATGCCCACACGCTTGATGTCGAATCCGGTCATTATGTAATATACTCATTCTTATGTAATTTCTACTGTTGTATTATTCGTGGAATATATACTTTTTAAACTTAACTCATTACAATGAGGGCACGGTGCATTCGATTTAGCGATTTGCGAATCGGGGGTTTTAAAATCAAATCGAATATCGACATCGAATCTCCTTCCTGATATCGACATCGAATCGAATCTCGAATCGAATCGGGTGGTCATTGTTTATCATTGTTAATTTTGGCGTTTTATGACAAATAACTCCAAAAGTCACAAGATATTATATAACAATATTTCTATAGCTATCCATAACATCCATTGGAACTTGTGTTTATTGAGGAAAATCATGACATACATGTAGGCAAGTCACTCTCATGGAGGGTTTGCGCAATGTTGCATTTAATTTCTATATAGCTGTGCCAAGTCGAACATGACTGTAACATGACAGTTAGTCAATTCAGTCAACGTATAACAAACCTCATGGAAGTCACTTGTCTACATTATCTAATACATATTTGAAAACTCTGACACGTGTTTGCTGTTCAGCTAAATAATTGTTGCAGTGAAATGGTAGTTATCTGTTCAACTTTTCACCCGCCAATAGATCAAACACTACATGACAGAAGTTATCTTCCCAGAGGGTGATCCATAAATAACAAGGGTTAAATGTGATAATTAATCGTATGGAAACTTCAGCCAACGTGCTCGATTATCTGGCAGAGAAACATGAACTGAACGTAGGTCATTAAAGGAATTCTGTCGCAGATAACTGGTCGTACATAATGACGTTCATTCAAGAACGTAATAGTCCGGTTGTTTTAAGGTTTCTGTTGTGTCTACTATGTTGTATCGCGTATAACGGCAGCTCAGCTATATGCGAAATTGGCATTCGAATTGTATTCATATAACTGACTGCGGTATCTAAATTTCTTAACATAATCAGTTGAGTTCAGAATCTAGCGACCACGCACCTTGTAGACAACCCATAATATATTGTCGATACCAATTACAAATGTAAAAGGCGATTTATCACTATCAAAGGTTGTGATCGAAGCACATCATTTGCATAATGCACGTCAATTCCGGATGGGATACATGATTCCATTTACATTCCAAATTACTTACGTTGCCTAACTTTGACACTTTGTGCTTCAATTTGTGTGATTCAAAACCCTTTGTCATGTGTTATCTAGATGTAAAAACAAGACAACACCAAAATCACGCCGATTCGGAAATATTCGAATCAGCGGACCGATTCGGTGTCGATCTCGAATCGGGTGACCGATATCGACATCGAATCGAATCTCGAATATTCGTAAGTCCCAATTTCGAGTGATGTCGTGACCTATAGAGTTACACGCCGAACTAAGCTGTTATGCGTCTTTAATCCTTCCATGACCAGCGCTGCCTGGTGCAGTATTAAATATAATGTGCCAGTGCATTATAGTATGCTAGTCTCCCACAGAGTACATTACGTATATAAGGGAATGCACTGGCGCTTAAGGTCAGAGTAAACATTATTAGGACAATCTATTCTCTTATATACATTATATGCGAAGCGGGTTAAATGAGTTGTCTACCCTTATAACGATTTTGTGACTTTTGAATTAAAGTGATGTGAAACACTCCGGTAGGGTGATCACTTCATCGGTCCTAATTAAAAAAAATATATATCTATATATACGGAATAAACATTTGTAAATCTTCACGACAATCGGCGTCAGGATTCTTGCCTTACAGTGTAGTGTGTTAGGGAGGCCCGTTCTTGTTTTGTTGTGTTTATATGCATGCAAACTGAAAAGCCCCCCAGATTGCCGTTACGGAAATGGATGATACGGTCTCCATCAGTTTTTATCGATCTGTAATCCTAATAGATATATATACTCTATTTGCAGGTACTTCACAGGGACGTCCATATTAACATTACCAAATGGCGTGTTCAAGCGTTATTCACGGGTGACGGCAATGTAAGTAAATATACTGACATAGCTCTGATTTTCGCTTCATATGTTACACTGTTAGGGAACATGCGCATAATGTGATGACGTGGCACCCTAAACGTATGGCGTCGTGCTCTAAACGTAGTCGTAAATCTATATAAATATATCTATTGGATCTTAATTATAGACTGGAAGAACACACGTTGCAGATCCAATTCCCAAAGCAATTATGACTAAGTCGTTAATAATTGTTGGTAGAATATGTATGCACATTTCCTATTATATTAGCGTGCCACAAAATCCAATATCGTAATAAATATATCAGAGAAGTTGAGGCACGGACTCAATATGATTGTTTATTGCTTCAAATGTACTTGCTTTAGTAACGTGAACAAATTATCATCTATTGTCGAAATGGCCATGCAATGGCACATTGAGATGTTTCCCGATTTTCGCCCATGTCGCGGGGTTCGAACTGACCAGAGACAAACTCATCCCTGGATAAGTGGTCCTGCCAATGTGATATGATGCGGTTGGGTTCTGCTGAATGATGCTGTTAGGGCAAACTAATGTTGTTAAAAAAAAAGTACCGTTATATTTTTTTAATTTGCTTTTTTTTTTCGCGGTGTTCCGATAATCTGAACATATAATGGACTATAATCAAGATAGTTATTCACGTCCTTTTGGAAACACCAGCGTGGGCGTTACTATATTTTTCAAATATATTTATGTTATTGACTGTTTCATACACACACTGGTTTTTTTTTCAAATTCTCAAATCGGACTGATTAGCCAAACGCAGCGGAAATGACAACTTCAGAAAAAGATAACGGTACTTTTTCGTAACGGCATCAGTATGCCCTACCCGCAACATAGCAATTCAACTGGACCACCAGCATCATACCATATTAGCAGGACCACTCGACCAGTGGTGAAACTGCATTAAATATTTGGTAACTAGCTGATGTGCCCGACTTCGTCCGGGCTATTTAGGGATTTCTTTGTGATCGCCCCCGTCTGAGCAGAATATACAGCGTCTGGACAAACAATTGTTCGATCGGCCCAGAAACATACCTATATGAGCGTATATGAGCGAGGTCAAGGTCAAGGACCCGCCAATATTGTTCCTACATACCACATTTGAGTTGGATCGTCGAGCAGTTTTCGAGTCTATAACACACATACATACAGACAGAAGTTCCAAAATGTGTAACAAATTATGGATCAGCCATTGTCGTATATCAATGATTCTAATGCACTTATGCCAATATACCGCCTGAAACATCACATATTTGCGGGGGGGGGGGGGGGGTAATTATCAATAAACTGTCGCAAAGTGAAGTCGATTTACCGCTTCAATGTTAGATATTCCTACGTGCCAATATTGACGTCAGCTGAATTTCTAATCTCGTCCATGGCCCATCCAGCTCAGCTCACTCCCTTTCTCTCCATGACGTCACCCTTACGCGGTACATGCAGAGGTCGTTACGGAGTAGATGCATAGAGTTGACGCCCGGTCTACTGACTTCCGTTACCAGCTCTTTGCTATATAAACAAAACAGCATCGTCGCTTTTGTCGAAATTTGACAGTCAATACATTCGCCCTGTATACATGTACTTTCAGAAATCACAAAACACCACGCCGTTATATCACATCAATATCATTCAAGTTGTCTCGATATCATTTGACCAAATTTCTTGACATGAAACCGTGACAGATATACGGCGCGAAATACACATCTCAACGAGTAAACAATTTTTCATTGTTTCAATTCAACTTCAATTTGCGGTAGAATCAAAACAGCAATTTGTAAGTGGTAAACAGGAGAAAAAGACATCAGGTACCTGTACAAACTGTTGTGGATATTTATTTCTATTCGAGGTGGAAATTTTTCACCTTTATCACCATTTTTAACGATAAGAGCGATGCTATTTGAGGGACTCTATTTTATCCAGCGCATTAAATTTAAACAAAAAGTCGTGACTTTTTTATACGGCTGCAAATTTCATCGATAATTACAAGGCATGTGTGTGTCAAAATAAAGTTTTAAGTTCGAAGAGAATTATAATGGGGATAACAGTGTGGTGTTTTGTGATATCGAAAAGGTATAGGACGAATATACTGTGGCAAATACCCGTTGCTCCGCCGTCGCCCATTAACTAAATTTGCCACAGTATATTCGCCCTGTGCCGTTCCCAATTCACAAAACACCACACCGTTATCCCCGAAGTATAAATTTGTCACAAAATGGGTTAGACAGTTTTCTCGCAAGGTATCGTTATCGGGAAAGATAATGCTGCAAAACCTACGAAAGTGAGACAAACAGCTATATTAAATGTGAACCATGGGATGGGTTCAGGAATTATGAAACTTAGAAACCAATGATGTTGTGTTACCTTCGGTTTTCGACTTTTCTATTTGTCAAAGTTGAAAGTGAAAGTGTCAACTGGATGACCTTTCTCATATGACGTTACCTCCACGGTTTTGGAGAACTGTTGGTTTTCCTAACGTGATTTCTTATCCAGTAATACAAAGAATATTAATGAGTCTGAAAAAATTATAAACTTCATAACGATGAACTAGTGAAAGAAACTTTCCTAAAAAAAAGTGATTTAGAAAGAACAGTTAGAAGGTAGTGTCAGGGGTCCAAAACCAACATCATGAACACAACAAAACTGCCGGGGAAAAAATCACCCTGATTCACTACCATGCACAATACGCATGGCTAATCATGCGCAGTGAGATTTTCGGTTCGCACGATCTACCATATAAATCACACCGTTCATACTAATCTTACATTCTATTCTATTCTTGTCGGCCAATTGACGATAGTTGTCCTGCAGGTTGCAATTGCCACGGCTGTAAGATACAACACACCTAGTTGGCTGATTGTCTCCATGTACACTTAAAAGAAGTGTTCAGTACAAACCGAAGAAATTGAAACCCTATCACACAGTTGTTGGAATTTTTCAAAATCCACCGATAACAACACATAATATTACTTTAGTAATAATATAGAGACGTATGGAAAGCTCCTGTATGCTATTGACGAGTGACAATTAGCGATTGTAACGTCATAGCCAATCCGTGCTCCTAATTTTAGCATGTGACTCGGATGTCGACTCGTCAGATTTTCGAATTCGGTGTTGTCGGGAATTCGAAGTGATTAACGTTGCAAATCATTTCGGATTGTCAGTGTTATTTTCAAGAGAGATACCTAATTGATTCCACGAAAGGAAGACACATATTTACAGTTGGTACATATTTTACGCCGAAATAGGACTTGAAACGAGCGGTGGTAGGGAAGTCCGATTAACTCTGCATTGGTCAGCTCGATCTCCGTACATGTCTATATTTTTATTACAGTGATGGTATGTGTATTTATCGGTGGATTTTGATAATTAGTTCCAACAACTGCGCCCTATCAGTTATGGCGTCTCCAGGTAGAATGTGCGCTTATCGGGTTGACTACATAGTGCCCTAACTGTAATCGTAACTAACCGTGCGTGTGCGAAACCGCTCTATTATATTGCTATATAGCAGGAAGCCACTGAGAAATCGTGTCGTCCAACCTGGTAGATTTACAGTTCATTATCAACGAAACCGGAACGAATACATCATTAGAACTGAATCAAAGGGAAACACAATTGCTTTACAAATTGATTTTTGTATATACCGCCGACAATGCGGTTTCGTAGATTAGGACAATTTGTTAGTGCTGGATCTCTTGACCGCAAACACAAACAGAATTTCATTAATTGCGAGATAAGGAACGATACACCAAGATAATAGCCTATTCCACGGCGATGACACTATTTAACATACATTCTTGTGACAGGTCTTTAGGGCATACTCTTTGGAACTGAGCAGATCCATGCAAGATCGAAGGCTCAGCTCTATATGACACTCCACTATGCTGTACTCTTAGGCCTCTTGCCAATTAACCGAATGTGTGCCAATTTTCGCCAATACGCCAAGGATTATAATGGTATCAAACAATGTATAATCGGGATTCACAATTGGATAGCGATTGGTATTCATTCGGAGTAACAGGATCCACGCGATGTTAGTTAGGATTGTATTTCAAAACGCGTATCTCGATTTAATCGAGGGGGAGGGGGGGGGGGGTAACCGGAGCCAACTAGCCAACTAGCCACTGCTAAATATACTCCCCTTTCGAATTATTATATTGACTAAATAATGGAGATATTCATAAATAAAACAAAATTTTCTGACGGGGAAGTGTTTTTTAAAGAGCGATTTTTAAAAGAGCGTTTTTGTTTTACCGAAGTAGTCATTGTAAAGAGCCTACGTAACAAAAGTTCTTACAATTTCAATCTAATGATTTAAACGACTTCCAAATTTAACTTAGTAACCGTTTTTAAACAATGATAGATATTTTCATTTTTCTCGTTGGAGTTATTCTCTGGTAAGAATTTGTAACTTTGAGACAAAAAATGACAGATATTTTAAATGACTATGGTTGGAATTTTCCTCTAGTAAGAACATGTTACTTTGTGACAAAAACACGTCGGATTTTTGAACGACTTCAAAATGTAACTCAAAATGGCAACAAACAAAAACCAATTGCAAGACGCATTTGCACATGCACCCGAGTTACTGGTTGGAGCTGACAAACATTGAGTCGATATGTAAACAAAAACATGACGGATTTGTAACCCAGTAACCGGTTATAATTGCGACGTATTTGTGTCCTGCACCAAAATCCGTCATATATGGGATTTTTTTTTAAGAATTCAGTGGATGTTTGTGGGAAATATGAAGAGGAATAATGACTAATTGCGATTTAGTTCAGCGCTATATTTCCCCCCAATTAGAATGTGCAATTGTAATTGTAATTTATGCACTCTCTCTCTCTCTCTCTCTCTCTCTCTCTCTCTCTCTCTCTCTCTCTCTCTCTCTCTCTCTCTCTCTCTCTGTCTGTCTGTCTGTCTCTCTCTCTCTCTCTCTTGCTCTCTCGTTTCCTCAAAATATCTGTCTCATAATACTCACAAATGTACCCCTCCTTATTACCTCCCAAAGCTTTCAACACATAATATTGTAAACTCGTCTGTATAATTACATAATATATCATAATTTCTTAAACATTATTGTTTCTCGAAGTCGACCATTTGCCGTTCACGTTTTCTTGCTTTCTACAATATTTCTACCTTCATGATATAGCTAAATAAACTCGGATATCTGCTTGCTGCTAGAACATATTCCCCTTTTCTATTATACTCATGTTTTCATCATCAAAATGTTGTTCGAATAATAATTGTAAATCTTAGTTGGGCAAACCCCAATAGTGTTTAAATCAATTGTAATTGCTTTCAGATATTTCAGTGACGATAAAACTTTGAACATTATTCAACCAGGGGCGTTCTCTGGGCTGTCGCAGCTGAAAATACTGTGAGTGTTATACGATAGAATAATATATAATAGCAACTATCAACACTCTCCGTTTGTGTGTATTCGCAGAAAAGACGGAAGTTCGTTTATCTGTGCGGCTAGTATACGGACAACAGACGAAATGGTCAGCCTGTTCTCCTGAAAACTCGCACATCATCTGCTTATAATATAATTTGTTTAGGTCGATAATCTGCTTAGAATTGCCTCATTTTGAGTCGATAGTGAACTGAAAATGAGAAAATTTTACTCACATTATCGACTCATAGGTTAATTATAGGTTCATTATGTGCGGACAATGGCAACATCAACAAACGCACGACTTATCAGGTGTATGTTCTTTAAAATGTGTTTTCATTGTGGCCTGGACCATAAAACGGAAGAACGGTTATCAGTCAATTATCTGCTTATTTCAGAATCTAATCATACAGTATGAATCTATTTGTACATTGTAGGCCGATTATGTGCTTATTTGTGCGAGGATATGTCGAAAGGCTAGTTTAAATGCACTTTTTGGCAGTATGAAGTTTGATATACTTTTATTCTAATTTTCGTGACTTCCGATCCGGCACCGGGGATCAAAACAGGTGGAAACACAATGTGAAATAAGTTTATACGGATTTATGTCGCAGAACGATTAAACTCATATATCAGATCCCACCAGAAAGAAAAAAGTTCTCCCGAGTATGGAGTAATACAAAGCTTTCATGGTCAGTGTATTCCTGATATGGTAAACAAATAAATACTCGGAAAAAGCATATACACATGTTATAATGTAATTGTGATAGCACTGTTCAACTGTGTTCAATTGTTCCAACACAAGTAAACAAACGCTCTTTATTTGTAAGGAATAGCCGAAGGAAGGACACTCTTTATTGCTCAATGCTGAAGAAACACTTGTCTTGATGTGTGTGATGATGCTTTAATTTTTTTTATTTCCGGCATCGTTGTTGGGGTGAACGTCATTTACGTCGTGTTTGCGTTGTTTCGTATGGTTACATAAATGCTATAACGCCATGGTTGTGAACAAGTATTTATTGTTTCAAGCTGAAATACAAATTGAATGAATCAGTATATGTCACATGGATGAGGACGAGTAGATAAATTATGCGATATATAGTAATACATGTAGGTACACGAACCATATGCATGTGATATAGTATAGCAATGATACCAGCCATATGTGTGTGATATATGGCACTATATAGACAAACCATATGCATGTGAGATATATATTAGACCAAGCAAATGCATGTGATATACGGCAATATATAAATAATATTACTATTGAGACACAATAAGTACAACACGATACCAATCAAACCAACTGTAGAGCGTAAGGATACATTCACAACACTTATTAAATGATATGCCTGTGCAAACTGTATATGAACCAATCTATCTCAGAAGAAACTGCTTACCACAGAACATGATAATGTACGCTGTTTCACAAAGCAGAAGTTTATCAGATGCACTTGCACAAAGCAAACCGAATTACAAGTAATTGTCTTCGTCGCAATAGTCCACTGCGATGTGCATAGTCTTTCACAGATGCAATAACAGTCGATATCTGATTGCTTTCCAAAGAGACATATGTATATGTATTGACACACAGTCATAATAACATCATCACGATCAGTTACACATTGGCCGGCATTCGGCTGTTTTTGTATTGAAGGCTTTTGACCTGAATATTTGGACGAGAGAAGAGGTGAGAAATGAGCGGGAAAGTTATTCCAGTTTACAAACGTAACTCGTGAAAAATCTTGGTCTTCGACAATGGGTTCTGTTACAGAGCGGTGGTCACCATACCCAACCAACTGACGAACTTATCACAACCACGTGATACAGATGTTGACGTCGCTCGATTCCACACGCATTTGAAAGAAAGGGGAGCCTAGACGTTTCAAATTGGGAGATGTCACTTCTCTCTGTTTGGTTATTAGGGAGAAGTGAACTGTAATCATGGCGAAGTAACAGTGGCTGGGTTAAATTTACACCCCCAGCATACCCTTCTATGGTCCAATAATTATCATGCAACACACAAGCCTTGAAACAGGGTGCCTGTCATTTGCAGAATGAGGTCCCCAGAGGGTGAATTTAGTGATGCTACCCCGCATAGCGGGTTAGCATCACCAAATTCACCCTCTGGGGACCTCATTCTGCTTACATCTCAGCAGAATGAGGTTCCCCGATGGTGAATTTGGTGATGCTAGCCCGCTATGCGGGTAGCATCACTAAATTCACCCTCTGGGGACCTCATTCTGCAAATGACAGACACCCTATTTCAAGGCTTGGAAACACAATAGCCCATTTATAAAACCATTATAATCAGTGAATATACTTTAAATAATATGCTATCGCGGGACATATACATACTGGTATATGAGAAACAAGTCACTTTCCCTGGGACAAAAATATGGAGAAATTGCACATTTTAGGGAGGAGGTGTCTCGCAAGTCGCACTATAGGCTGGTCTCTGCTGAACCGACGGAACGTTGTATTTTTGTTCAGGAACAGGCGTGTAACACAAAGATTTTCACAAAAAGCATGGGAACAGACATGCCAGGGACGTAGAGATAAGATGTTGGGGTTTCTACTTTCAACTTTCAACATTTTCGACAGTTGGAAATTTCATGTCTGAAACAGTACTCGTTGGAAATTTTACACCACATATATGCTGAAAGTGTTTTCATAGTTTACTTTACTAACGAGTAATTACGGGGCATATAGTTGTTTTCAGATCGACAGAAGCATATTTTTCGACTTTTTCATATGGAATTTTCCTAACTGTGTAATTTGGTTTGGTTCAAGGGGGGGGGGCAGTTAAAAAATTAAGGTGACACCCCCAACGGGGACCGTCTAGTCACGTCCCTAGACACCGTTATTTCTTACTTTCTTACTGTTGCAACGTCCGAAACCCCACAAGAAAACTACATTGTGCATCACCAGAGTGTCTGTTGTGTACTTAATTTGTTACTTAAATTTGGTTCTTCGAGGAAGCAAAATATGTTTGGTTCTTCATTTGGTTATTTATTTTGGTTCTTCGCGAAGAACCAAAATATGTTTGTTTGGTTCTTCGTTTGGTTCCCCTGGGACAAACATATGAACCAGTGTTGGTTCACCTGGGAACCATTATACACTAAATTGCACTGTTATTTTTCAGAGTACTGTCAGGATGTAGCAGTTTGAAATATATTGAAAGTGGAGTCTTTGGGCAGTTCAATAAGCTCGATACCTTGTAAGTATAGCAAAGAACAAACGCCTGACATGTGATTGTAATCGCTTGTATATTCATATGCGCATGGATGTGGACATAATTTGCCTATCGTACCTACACGTATGATTAATTAGAAGAAAACACTTATAAACTAACCGCTCTTTGCAACTTCCGAAAACACTAGATTATGAAAATATTCTCAGTTTATTATGAATTTTATCATCCTTGAACTATTTAGATCACCACACCTCCACCAGCCCATTCGTTTACGGATGATATATTCGGTAGTAATTAATGAAATTAAGAAATATTTTGAGCTTATATGTGAGGGTAAAGTTCAATAGTGGATGAGGCCAGCCCATTTTAACCGGAGTTATGGTCCTTGTATGCCTAGGATTTGCCGATTATTTTGATTTCCGGGTAATAACTTTAGTATTATTTATTTGATTGTTTTCACATTTGATGTATGGATTACTCACACGCCATTATATATCACGTTCGAATATGCATGCATGGGTGCGGTCTACACATTTAATATGCATGCATGGGTGCGGTCTACACATTTAATATGCATGCATGGGTGCGGTCTACACATTTAATATGCATGCATGGGTACGGTCTACACATTTTTACCGGAGTTATGTTTCTTGTCGACTTTGAATTTCCAGACTATTTTTGGTTTCGGATGACAATTTCAAAAACTTCGAATTTACTAATTATTATGGAGTATGATCATATGACACTAGCTGTGTTAACAACATAGACAGTTTGAAGCAAAGTTTTATTCAACGATTTGTTCCCACAATCAACACTGTTTCATTTCTTTAACAAAAAAGCCACAAGTCAAATAAGGCCACTGTATTTGGGGGACTGGACTGGCGGACTATATTTTAATGTCATACTATACATGTTCTTGCACTTGTATCGCTTACAATCATGGAAATTGTGCGGGGAAACATTTCAATGTTTATTGCGACATTGACTTCCAAAAGGCAGAACAAACTCATACCATATCAATATGGGACCACCTCTTACTGTGACATGGACTATCATGGAATAAGCATTAACACAGATATATATTTCCTGCGTTGTTTGTTTAATGTTATAAAGTTCCCCCACCAGAACGTGTTAGAATATCAAAAAGTTCCCAAGTTTTCGAGGGTTGGAATATGATCTCTTCGGACTTAGCCACAGTAGAGACTCATTGCATGATCTACTATGTATGTACATAAAGCATAAAAGGGTGGTGTCCTGGGGTATTCCGATTCTTCGAAGACGACGAATTTGACCATTTGACATTTGAGAAAAATATTGGTAACCATACATATGTGACCTAATTTTTATGTTTACTCTATACATGTAGGCAAATTATGCGAAGTGGCCTGGAGTCGGTTCCAGATTTCTCCGAATTCAACACCGGCTCGACTCAAAGGTCTGGACTTTATGAGATGTGAGTACATTTTTTGAGTGATTTTTGTCGAAGGTATGTTCGATGTTATACATGTACATGATTGTCAAATTATAATGAGGAATTGGATCTGTTTATGGCGACTTTTTTTTATAAGAAATGGCCACATTTCATAAGAAAATTCGGATATATGAAGATATGCAACGTCGGTTTGTGATTTATGCTTATATGACATGTCTTCTACTAGTAGCAACGAGGCGAACTCGTTGTACACGTATGTCTATTTTCTGGTCAGTTTTGTACAAGAACATCACTCTCTGATATGCATATATGTAGAGACTATAATACTCTGGGCGATTTGATAATAGGCATGGGCGATATGACTGCTCATCAGTTAGGTTTATCAATCAACGCTGTACATTGATAAGTACATATCGCAAGTGGATTGGGTAGTTATATACCATTCCGATATTTAATTAATATTATCTTGTTCTATATCATTTAAATGTTGCTCCTATTCATGCTGTCATTTATCATTTAAATTCCAAGTAGATCTAAGACGACAGGAAGACGGCCCATTTGGTCATACCGCTCCAGTTCAATATAACCATGTTGCTTTGAAATAATTCATGATTGGCATAATTATGATTGTCAATGTTATGCACATATACAACCAACCAATTAATATGTTAGTTAACCCTTCTATGACTGGAGCTTCCTGAAATTTTGCGAAAACACTGTGCCAATGAATTCGCTTATATATGGGAGTCTCACATATCAGCCTCTCATATCTAAGAGAATACATTGGCTTAACAATATTGACATTGACCTTGTAAGCCAGAGCATTATCTTATATATGACCCCTATGGGACACTCGCATATATAAGAGAATGCACAAGCACTAACACACAATATATATTTAATGCTGCACCAGCGCAGCTCCCGTCATGAACCTCACGAACGGATTAATTATCATAGTTGTTGTTCTTCAGAGATCTGCATGCGAACAAGATAAGGATGATCGAATCAAATGCTTTCAAGGGAGTGAACGCTTCGCTATTGTGAGTTTCCCAATAATTAGATAAATATTTTTATATTATAACATGCGTATAATATTTAAAATAATATATGTACATGTACATCATAATTTTTTTATAATAATATAATATGTATAAAATATCATACGATGTATAACTCGGTGTACTTTGGAAATAGTTTATCGTATAATCCAATTGAATAATAACAGCGGCTGTATAATGGTGGATCCTGATCATACAATACACCATCAGCGTCATCTCTTATTCTTCAGTGGTCAGTGTTGCTTATCAATTTTCCAATTTCAATGTTTTAATCTCAATAAACCAATACATGGGTATGTGAGATTTACTATTGAAATAAAATAACATGACAAAAGCACATTCAACAGGTACAATATATATAATAGTATATGTAATATTAATATATTAATTGAATTCTAGGCACATCCACATCCAGAATTTATGTCATGAAACCATCTAGTATGAGGGAAAAATAATTAGTTACAATAGTGTTGTTTTAATGTGTCGATTGAGATATGTTCTAAAACAATTATTGCATGTGCTACAAGTAGTTGTATTATATCGCTCATGTCAATGAATTATTTGGGAAGTAAATAAAAAAATATAATAAAGACCAAGCCAGTGTGGATGTGCCTGTGACTACTTGTATATACAAACTATTTATTTGTGGATGTGCCTGTGACTACTTGTATATACAAACTATTTATTTGAAAACCTCGCGCCATTCACAAGTGGATGGGCTGTCATCGCTACCAGCATAACATACATGTAAATGTTTACTTGAAACGATGGGTCACCTTTCTTATGTATTGTTGTAGGAGACTTCAACACAACAAGATCAAGAAGGTAAAGAAAATGGCGTTCGCTCTGGCCCGGATGTCAACAATGTATGTTATTAGAGAGGTTTGGCAAATCTTACGGATATATGTTACGATTACGAACAGAGAATAATACATCACAAAATTATGCGCATGTTATAACTATAGCCATGATGTCCTAATCGTCACGATGGATAGGGATTAATTATCTTTTTACAATCTGTACCTGGGACTTCATTTAGAAATACAAACACTCAGTCAATCAGTTTTGTGTACAAACAGCCATCACTTATCAAACATCGGACAACAGTACCTCAATTGTCGGTTGAATAAAATATTAATTTGCTCGTCGTGCTTAATCTGATAGATCGTGCAAACGAAAATTTCACTGAGTACGATTATCCATGCATTACCGTGTTAGCAACCATAATCGTCGTCTTTATTATTTGCCGAACGAATGTGTGGCCTATCATCACTTTTACGACGACGCATAGCTTAGTCTTAACTCTATATGTGAGTTTGCAACACCTCACTATTCATTCATGAAGATTAAAATGTAATAATGTATTGACTATGAATGCCTTGTGCGAATATATGAACCAAATTGAACAAGTTTGTTTTGATTTGGTTGAATGTCCGCACGTTACATATAATTGTCAAGGCAAGGCAAAAACGTATATGTAGTGGCAGGGTTGTTTCAGTGTAGATGTGGATGGGGATATTACACTCAATAGTGATCTAAAATGCAGCCAGTGCAACCATAGAGTCTAAACAAAAGTCGTGCAAAATATATGCCCGCATTCTATCCGGGTGATAATTCATTTCGGCTAGATGAGACTAATCGGACACGTTAACTGTAGAGTGGTGCATAACCTTCACCTACCAATATCTAATAAACATTAATCGTCAATATATACATGTTTGTTAAACTAAATCGTGTTTGGTACGTGATTTGTTAACTGCCAGCTGGGCCATGTGCGTTATACCACGCTACATCTCACTATAACACCAACCGACGTCATTTCATGTCGACCACACCACTAAAAGCAATTTGTAAAAAAATAGTCGTGTTTATTAAGCGCACGACCATGGACTAATCGGTTATTAATTCAGAGGTATAATATTAGGTTAATTTAAAGTGCGGCATGATATAAATGAAATACCCAAACTGAGTTTATATAAATTAATAAGGAACAATCTATATATATAAATATAAAAAATTAATGTAGTTTGAATGTGTTTTTATTGAGGGCATGTCGCTGTGGCTGTTTGCGCACATTAAAATGTGAACCGCTTAATAAGTTGATGAAATAAGCTGTAACGAAAACCGGTGAAGGTACCACCAAGTAGGTTAGTCCCATCAACTGGCAAATGAAGTAATCAACCGGTGGTACTTAATATGGGTGATCACTGTAAATCTATGTGTTGATTTTGTTTCTTTCCAATTCTGAATTTCGTTCATACATGTATATATCTCGTTGATCACATCATGTTTTGATATAATGCTCACTCACTCTCTCTCCCACTCTCAATACACTCTCGCTCTCAACCCAGTATTCCATTTATCCATACCACGTTTATTCTTATCAACGTTGCACACATGTATTTCAAAATATATTATAGTTATTGCAATATACTGATATATAGTTATTAACAGAAACAGACCCTTTCTGTTTCAGCATTCTGAGTCACAACCCCGACTTGGAAGAATTGGAGGATGGAGCATTCGATGAAATCAGAGGGTTGTCTAAAATGTGAGTGTTCGCCATCATAACACATAGTAGAGCTTGAGCTGCATGTAGACCCCCCCCCTATGTGGATTTTTGGTGGTAATGATATATTTGAAGAACTATATCAGTCCTTCAATTTGCCGGTTGTTTGCCATCTGGTTATGGGGGCTTTATAGAGTTGTCGGCCTTTGAATCCAAGATGGCCGCCAACACTGAATATCATTGAAAAATTCACTTTTTAGGTACAGACTTAAAAAAAAAAGTAAACTCTAACTAACTTTGGAATGTAGGTGTTTATTGTTTTGATATATTTTAAATGTGTCACGCTAAGGTGTTCAAAGACCAAATTAATCAAGATGGCTTCCAAATTGGCAACCAACTTGGGTAAAATGTTCATTTTTCACATATATCCGGAATATTATTCTCTGCTGTTCCGAAAATTTGGAATTTGTTACTCAATTGGTTATTATGCATGTTAGGTAATCAATTGACAACTAACTATTATATCAGGCTGTCCCATTTCCTTATGGGGCATGACAAATTAATTTTAAAGTTGCAATATGGAAATTTGCCGTAAAACACTTCTGGGATTCTGGCCACATTTTTAAAGGAAATGGGCAGAACTTTGAAACGGAACTGAGATTAACCATAATCTGTGGCTATCCTGGCTCATTAGGGTCCATTAGGGTCCACACAAACAACTTTTGTACAAGAGGGAGGTCAAGCATCATGAGTGGGTGTCCATTATAAGATGTATAGGCATATAAGTAGTGGCTGTATGGTCATGTGTGAGATGAATATGTTTACAGGGAGTGACTGTATGGCTATATAGTCATGTGTATATACGGGTATACACGATGTGGATATGTGGACAATGATGTGGTGTGTGGATATAATAAGGAGAGTAGCTACATGGTCATTTCTGTGTTGTTTACGTATATATGGAGTTACTGTATGGTCATGGTGGGATGTACAGGTGTAGCTTGGGCGGCTGTATTGTCACAGGTGTTTGCACATGTATAAGGTGTTATATGTGTGATCTTGTGTGGGGTATATGGATACATACTGTATGTAGTAGTTGAAAGGCTATGTGTATTGTGTATAGGTGTACATGGAATGACAGTACAGCTGGGTGGTCGTCGGCGAGCGTGTAGGTATATAGGGAGTGCCCTTGTGGTAATGGATGGGATAGATGTTTATATGTGTCGTGGATGTACATTGTCATTGGTAGATGTATAGGTATACAGGCAGTAGCTGTATGATCATGGATGGCGTGTATGGTTGTACGGCGAGTGGCTGAATTGTCATGTGTGCGGAGTATATACAAGTCTGGAAGGTATTATTGGCCGTGTGTGCGAAGTATTGGTACATCTGGAAGGACCGTATGGTCATTGGTGATGTGTATATGTACACCTGGAGTGACTCTATGGTCATGCGTGGGGTGTATATGTATATACCGAGTGGTTATATGGCCACGAATATGTCGAATAGATATGCAGGGAGTAACTGTGTGGACATTGGTGAGATGAATATGTGTACAATGAGTGACTGAGTGACCACCGATGTGGTGAATAGGTATACATGGAGTGACTATATGGTGATGGTCAGCTGTAAGAGTATACTTAGTGTGTATGTTCGGTGACTCATAGCTGTATGGTCATATGTTGTGTACGGATATACACAAGTGTGCTGTATAGTGAGGACTAGTGAGATGCATATCTATACTTGGATGAGGGGTATAAAGCAAGTGATGATATGACCATTGGTGAGGTGCATATGTATACCTGGAGTGACTATATGGTCATGGTGTGGTGTATATGCATATATTGAGTGGCTATTTGGCCATTGGTGTGGGGAAATATGTTACAGTGGAGTGACTATGACCAATGGTGAGGTCAATATGTATGCAATTATTGACTCTATGAACATGAATGTGGTGAATAGGTATACATACAGTGACTATACGGTACCTGGGTGACTCTATAGTCATGGGTGGTGGTCATGGGTGGTGTGTATATGCATATATTGAGTGGCTATTTGGCCATTGGTGTGGGGAATATGTTCAAATGCAGTGACAGTATGGCCAATGGTGAGGTCAATCGGTATAGAATGATTGACTGTATGATCATGAATGTGGTGAATATGTATACATATTGTGACGATATGGTCATTAGTTAAGTGTAGGACGTATACATGGTGTAACTGTACTGTTACTGGTAGGTGTATGGTTATGTTTGATATGCATGAGTATACACAAGTATTGCTGAACGGTGATGGTGAAGTGTATGTGTTAAAGCGAGCGACTATATTGTCAGCTGTGTGGTGTTTATTTATACATGGAGTGACTGTATGTTACTTGTGGGTTGTACATGTGTATCTTGGGTGGCTATCGCTTTCCACAATAACTCAATGATATGATAACCGATAGAGAGGTCATGTCAGATAGTCCCCCTTCTCGGTGGCGTTTATACACAATGGAGGAAATGCTAAACGACTTTCCTGACAATAGTTGATATATGTTTATGCTAATGGGCTAGAGTAGCCACATAATTTTATTATGGTCCCTCTCAGTTCCGTTTCAAAGTTTTGCCAATTTCTTTTCAAAAACATGACCAGAATCACAAATGACGTTTCGACATAATTCCACAGTGCATACATGAAAATTAAATGTTCATGACTCATAATGTACTGTGACAACCGGAATATAATATTTTGTTGTCAGCCGATTAACTAACATGTCTAATAACCAAGTGAGTCACACTTTGCTACCTTTCGGAACATCGGAGCATTATGTTCCGGAGATATGGGAAAATCAACTTTTCACCCAATTTGTTTGCCATTTTGGAAGCCATCTTGAGTAATTTGGTCATTAAACACCTTAGTGTGACACATCTAAGATAGATCAATACAATAAGCACACTTCGAAACTATGACAGTTACATTTTATTTGAATTGGAGAAAAAAATGGTTCAAACCTGAGAAGAGATTTTTTGCCGATATTTATGTCAAGTTTGTGAGAGTAAAATCCAATATTCCCCAGTGATGTCTCTGTTACAATAGTAACAATTAACAATTTTATCAATTAACAATTGCCGTGTTTGTGATGTTTCTAATGATTCAGTTAGGCTACAGTTTCGATTTCATTTAGTTTTGAGAGATGATTGTTCTAATCAAAAACATGTCATATAATTCTGAGGTTTGGATTACCGACCTTTGAAATCCAAAACAAGCTTGTTAGCCCTTTCTATTCTAAATGGATTCTCCCGCCAAGTCAAAAAGTGTGCACCGGAATGGTCTATTATTGTTTTGCATGGATGTACAAGTACAGTAACATAAGCAGATGGCATATATTAAAACTACTATACTAGAGTCCTATTTATTGAGGGAAATGTTCAGATAATAAGTTAAACAAACGACATGTGTTGAACTTATTATCTCAACATTTCCTGCGGGATAACTACACATCAATGATGCTTTAGTATAGAAATGGTTAAGAAATGGTCAGTTTACAAACATGCAAATCGGTGGCTTGAAGTCTTTCTAACCTTCAGCTGTTCATAAGGAACTGATAGCTGTAAAATGTACCGTGATTTATTCTCCAGTGAGATTGACTGTCAGATCCATTAACATGCTCAGTGACCTCTGATATTGACCAAGTTCCATTACAGTGTAGACTCTGTTTTTGGGCTTCGTTACTCATTGGCGTCTACTACAATCAGTCTGAACGATATTACAATTGTCCACGTTTCATGTCTGACTATTGAACATGTATGTTTATAGCTAAGAAAGGATATCCTGTTTACTACATTGTACATACAAATCAGTGGCATCAAGTCTTAATAATTTCAAGCTCTAATGATCTGATATATCTATGAGAGCGCCATCTTCAATGTCGTGGTTCGTCACTTGAATTGGGAGCGGTGGATTACTGTAATCAAACGAAGGGATTTGATCACACCGACTATCGGTGTTTGCCACTATTAGGGCGGCCAAGAACTCCCTCATCGCAATTAAAAAAAAACAGATGTAATAAATTTTACCATAACTTTTACGCATTGGTGAGTAGTTCCCTTGGGAAATATTTAGATAATAATTTCAACATAGGTCGTTTGTATAACTTATTATCTGAACATTTCCCAAGAATGAATAGTAATCATTCTGCTCTTGTATCATCTGTTTTTATGTCTATCGTCTGTTGTTATTACCTATACACCCCTCTAAATAATAATATACCGTTCCAATGTATACTTTTATAACTGGGCGCGGGAATCAAATTAGTAAAGCATGGGTTAAAATATGCTCAGCTGGTGAATGCGACTATTGGTGTCTGACATCCGCATATGTAGGGACGTGTGGCCTTATCACCATGATAGAATCCACCAGAACGTAACTTTCTCTCCAGCTCCGATATCAAATATACCTTTAGTCCATCCAGAATTGGAGAGTAGAACAAAAACATACAAACAAAAAGATATGATTCAATTCAAACACACACAATGTGCTGAAAAGACAGAGCGAAAATATAATACACAAATATATATAAATTAACTAGAATGTTGGATTAGGCATCACCATCAATATGATCAGTTTCCAGGCTAACGAGACTCCAGTTGGAAACGAAGCTGATGATGACTCGTATATTAAAGATACGGGCGGCGTTGGCGGTGGGTATGCTGTTAAAATATTCGCCTCCGTAAAAAACCGCCATAAACAGAAAGAATAGTAAAATATAGACAGACCTTGTTCTTATACCAATCAGAAATATGACATAAACAGTATGTTATTGTCAAAGTTTTTCCTTTGTTATGTAAACAAAAGCAAAAAAGGTTACAGAACCTGGCTTTTGTTTAGATCCGGATATGGTAAACATAAAGAGCGTTATTTGTTAATGTTTTCCTGATATGAAATAATAAAGAGCGTTTATATCATGTGTGTGTGATTAACCAATATAATTGCGCTTTGTCATGTAAACAGAAGCAGAACTTCTGTAACACGAGCAGGCCCTTGTTTACGCACACAACAGTACGTCTTGGCGACAATATACTATTTACGGGCTGATTATGTTTGGCATATGAACAAAACTATATATATATTAATATCCCTTCTGTTGATGGCGATTTGAACACATATAAATATTTCTGCAACGAACGCCGCCCGTGCCTTTAAACGAGATTCTCCGCATCATCCCTCCGCCAGAGATTAGTTTTATTCTGGAATGCGACAGCTTTTCGAAAGTTTCCCAGTACTAGCTAGGTTAACATTATGTCAGTATACGCTATTGGCTGTCAGGTGCATTAACATGTACATTGGCCTCAGACAATGACCGAGTCATATGAATAAAGGTTCCGTTCTATTAACCCTTTCAGTGCCAGGTCCGATTTTTGTATCAAACCATATACCCTGTGCTAATCCATTCTCTTATATATGCGAGTCGGCCATAGGTCGCCTCGCATATATAAGAGAATGCATTGGCTTAACAATTTTTCATCATTTGTTATTATTTTTTACAATTTTTTACAATTTTAATAATGTTCTTATATTTTTTAACATACTTATTTTGTAGGTTTAGTGCCAGGAAATCTCACGTTTTTCATGGGCATCAAAATTATTACTATGAATACTTGGTGATAGTTTTTAGTTATAACATGCCCCTGAGGTTTTATCTAGTTTGTTTTTAAATTCGCTATAGCATGCTTAAGCATACCCCAAAAAAAATTCAACCCAAAAATATAATTTATTTTTTATTTTTTAGGGCCGATTTTACAGACCGTAAATTAGGGCCGATGAGATCGGCCCCTGGTACTAAAAGGGTTATAGACTCTGTTTGGGGTTCGTTACCCATTGTCGACTGCAGCAATCAATGTGCTCGATATAATAATTGCGACGTTTCACACTTGTCTCTTGAATTATGTGTGTCTTTGATTGGAATCGAATTATTGACGTTCGAACTTCGCCTTGATAACAATTGTCGACTGCAAGAAAAGCTAACTGGTGGCTATAGCAATGTCTGATTATCTGGCCGTTATTTATATTCAACCAAGTGTAAAAATTGACGCTGTGATCTGAAATGGACCGAAATAGAGTTATATGGGACACGAAATAAGGTACTCTGTCCGACGGCGTTGACAATCCTTGATGTGTATCTCACGGGGCAACATGTAATTAAATCAGCTGTGTTGTGACATGTTACAGTAATGCTCTAAGTAATCGACTTCTTAACCACAGCATAATTATGGGTAACTTTTCAGGATTTAGTCGGAAATATGGCTTGTTGCCATTCATCGGAAAGAGCTTTCCGATGAATGACAACAAGCCATATTTCCGACTAAATCCTGAAAAGTTACCCATAATTCTGCTGTGGTTAACAGGTCGATTACTTAGAGCATTACTGTATCTCCAATTGACGAGGTAAAGTGTGAGCTATTGCCATGAGTTTGGCTCACCATGTAGGCCACATCCATCATCCGATCGTCATCAAACTCACATGGTTATTCGGGTTATTCTGGATTCTTTTAAAAACACGATCTGCTGGATTTCAAATTTGAATTCATTGGCATACCATTGAGCCCGTATTTATTGGATAATTGTTTTGAAAATATATAGGCATGTTCACGATTACCTCTAGATAGGCGCTTTCGAATTTGAACGATCTCCGATGAAAACATGGCCGCCGGCACAATATCTGGTTTTACTCTTTGCATTACTAAATAATTTGTCACAACGAACATACATGTACCACATCTCTCATCCGATCGTCACCAAACATCACAATTATGGATCTCCGGGTGGCCATTAAATTAAAGCCACATATTTTTAAAATTAAAATTAAAGAACGTGGTCGCCAGTATGGTTACTGCATGCTGGAATGCAAAGGAGAAAACAAGTCTCAAGGATTAAATTATAATATAATATATATAAGATATTATAATACATATTACGATATATATCTATACATTTATCATATTATATATTAATATATGTATGATTGTGTAACAATTGTTTTTTGTGACCTATTGTAAATATTGTAAATATTGTATATATGTTATAGCATGTTTCGCCTTAATTGACGACTTTGCAATAAACAATCAATCAATCAATCAATTTGAGCAGATACACAAAGAAACTGAATTCAATTTGATTGCATGTGGCTGGACGCAGTTTGTCTATTCAAATGGATTTACTCTAATAGGGAAATATTTTCTTTTGAGTACTAAGGAGTGTGATTTTGAAGAATTGTTGAAATAACAGTATTTTTTCATATAATATACCATTGTTTACAGTTATTAAATGTACTGACTATCCAATGGATTCACAATTGTGAAGATATACAGGTAACCTCATTTCTGGATCATTATCCTCGTTGAAAAAACACAATTCGATACCACCTTAATTTTCTCTTTTTACAGCGACGTTTCCTTTTCGAAGATCAGTCATCTACCGACCTCAGGGTTGTCGAACGTCAAAGAAATCGACCTACGCGGCACTCCTTCCCTGACGTCATTTCCAAGCATCCTATCGTTTGTAAGACTGGAACGCATTGACATGTTTTACCCACATCATTGTTGTGCTGTTAATAACCCCGAGAAGCAAGACCCCAACAAATGGCACAAATATGAAATGCTACAGAATAAGATAAAGAGAGATTGTATGAAGTCAACGACCGTCCCATCAACGGATGCCTCCCACGCAATTGATGCATCTGAGATTACCATGACAACCATAAGCAGTGACATCATTGTCCATCGAAATCGCCGTTCGCAGCTGGGCCCGAGACGCATACTTGACAGTTTTAGTGTAACGTCCTCCACTCCAATGGATGGATTCTTTGTCGGTAACGATGACGATTATTACCCTGATATTACGGGATTTGGGGATGTTCCGAATATCGATCCTGTAGACTATCACGAAAGTGAAGACCATTATCCGGGAACATTTCATGACAATGCTTCGGTGGCTATAAACGCGACCAATGAAGCCCGTGTCGTATGCGGAGAACTTACTATTGACTTTCGAAAGATCAAATGCACACCAAGGCCCGACGCGTTGAACCCCTGCGAAGATGTCATGAGTTACTCCTGGTTGAGAGTTTTCGTTTGGATTGTTCTACTGGCCGCCGTTTTAGGAAACCTCGTAGTGATAATAGTAAATACAACCAGCAGACACAAAATGACTGTACCGAAATTCCTCATGTGCAATCTGGCATTCGCAGATTTTATCATGGGGGCTTATCTTCTCCTCCTTGCGAGTATTGATGTCAGAACTCTAGGAGAGTACTTCAAGTTCGCGGTCTCGTGGCAATATAAAGGTGGTTGCCAAACAGCGGGATTTCTGACTGTGTTTTCTAGTGAGCTCTCGGTGTTCACGCTAACGGTGATAACTCTTGAACGGTGGTATGCTATAACACACGCAATAAAGGTGACAAAACGCCTGCGCCTAAAACAAGCCACATGCGCGATGGCGTTCGGGTGGTTTCTAGCCGCGGTGATAGCGACATTGCCACTGGTTGGAATTAGCGGGTATGGTGACGTGAGCATATGTCTTCCAATGGCTATTAATAAGACATCCGATTTGATATACGTAACCTTCATCCTGGTGATCAATGGAGTGGCGTTTCTTGTAATCACGTTATGCTACATCAATATGTACTGGAACGTTCGCAAAAGCGTAGCGACAGCGGGAAGTAACGATGCGACCATAGCCAAGCGAATGGCCATGTTGGTCTTCACAAATTTCGCATGCTGGGCTCCGATTGGATTCTTTGGTCTCACAGCTCTAGGTGGATACCCTCTCATCGACATTACACAGTCGAAAATCCTTCTGGTCTTTTTCTATCCGCTAAATTCGTGTGCTAATCCGTTCCTGTATGCCATATTAACGAAACAGTTTCGGCGTGACTTTTTCTTACTAATGGACAGATACGGACTGTGCACCGAACGAGCTTACAAATATAAAGCGACGCTTCATTGGAGCAAATATTGGTCCCGGACTCATCAGAGTACGATGGCGATGAGACACATGTCCGCTGGTAGTAGCAGTGCGGGGTCGTCTGTAATGAAAATTGATCGAACGCATCGGTCCCCTTTCTATAAACCGCCGCTCCAGCGACAAATGTCTTCACCTACCACTGGTAGCGAAAACGAGGCGAACCTGGCGCCGGAAAGAACATCTTTTAGACGCCATTCTAACGGGAATATCCCGAGTCGAAAACTGAGTACCGTAAGGGAAAATACACAAGAAGGAGGATCCATGAAAAGGAAGAGGAAGAACTCTAAACACGAATTAGACTCTCCAGAATCAGAACCCGATTACGGTCGAAAAGTTCGCAGTGTTAGCGAATACGTCATAATGTATCCTGGTAATAGGGGGTCGAGAAATTCGAGGGCCGATGCACCGAAGCGACGAGAAAGTTCCACGTCCGTTTCCGATTCCCGAACTGGTTCGTCCGTCATCCAATCCCCTAGCTTTGATTACAGTTTCAGTAGCAACACCGATACTAGTTTTCTCAGCGATTTCTCCTACTTCAGTTCGGCGAAGGAAAAGTCCGGCACGTCGGATGCAGGGGTGATGAAATCTACCGATCCGGCCAAACGTAACCAGTTTTATAGCGAGTACGAAATTTACGATGACGATCATGGCGTCGTCTTTGAGGAGAGTCTTCTCGTTGGAGTAGACTCAATTGGTGCCACCGATGACGAAACCTCACCGTGTATCGAAAATATCAAGTCCGTTCCTGGTTACAAGACGTCTATTTTCTGTTAACTTTTACATGTGTTTGCTATCAGGTCGACGACAGCCGACATTCGTCCTATCAAGATTCTATATCGTCCGACATGCTTTCATGTGGTGTGTGCTGTTGTTCCTAACGTTGATTCGTAATACATATTTTGAATGTTGCACATGTTTATGTTAGAAGAAGACGCCATGAACCCGCATAACAAAATTTGCATATTCCATAGAATAAAAAACCCCAGAAACAAGAGCAAAACAAAAACGAAAATACTCATAATTGTACACCTTAGTGATATAGTATTGCGAGAAAAGCTCCTAACTTTATTTAGTAACATTGACACAGTACATTGTAGCAGGCGATGGAGGTTGTTGGTTACTTGGCAGAATACACAGACCTCGTCACACGCACACTAAATATGAATACAAAACTGTAGAAAATGTACATGTATATGCCCACAATGAGCGTGCAACCATGTCAGTAGATGTGCATACCATTATTAAGGAATTATCCCATGGTATAACAACATGGCTCTGAAACGAATTTTACTAATGGTTTATCGTATCAAGAAATCAAAACTAATTCAATAGCGCGATGTGAGTCTGTAATGTCGTTTGCCGCGGACCAGTAGAATCTTCTGATATTTCAAATACCACTTCACCTGGTATTCTACAGCGCATTAAACAGGATGTGTCTCTTCCCTTTTTATAGTAGAACATGATCTGATCATGGTATTGACATAATTTAGATTGGACAACAGCAAACTTTTTGGTTGCAAAAAAAATATTCAAAAACATACTCAAGCAGCGATCTCATGGAAATGAGCGATGTTGTGGTGGACCAGTTAAATGGTTAAGATTACTGACAACGGACACCTTTCGCAAAATGAACTACTACTGATACACAGTACGAATAGCTACTAGTAGTACATTTTTCGGACAGTCCAGAAACCGTTTCGCATAATAGATATTTTCACAGCGGTCAATCAAATAATCATTAGCAGATACTATCGACTAATCAGCGACGGATTCGGTCGTTTGTTGCATTGCAAATTCGGACACCGTCTTTGTTCACCCAAATTTGCATATACATGCGCAATTTTTCTCACAGACCCCTCGGCCGATTTCAACCAAATTTGGCGTGGTGACTCGGGATATCCTGGCGCATGTTATAACGGCGTTTGTTTTATTTTGTTTTAAAATTTTAATTTATAATTTAAATGTTAAATAAAGCAAGAAGTTCAATCTAAAACATTCAAAAATTAAATAAATGTTTTTGTTTTGTTAATTTTTTATAATTTAAATGATTAATTGAGCAAGGAATTCAATCTAAAACATTAAACAATTTGATTAATATGTTTTAATTTTTTGTTTTTTAAACCAGAATATTTAAACTATAAATATGTAAACAATGCGCACCGAGGCGACATTTTCAGCTAGTTATAGCATTATGGCAAACGCCAATGAATCAATAAAACTATTTCTGCAGATACATTGTCTCCTAGCACCCATAAGCTCCTCCCACATGTGCACGTATGTGGAAAGCTCTACTGACTACTACACGAGTCCGTTTATGGTAAACTTATGGCGGTCAGATTTCTTGCCACTCGCAGTGAGATGATATGATTATATTTGCCGTTAGTATTGTGTACTTCAATATTAAGTTAAGTTTAGTTCAGGTCATATTCAGTGGTATAGCTTAGCATATTATATGTCGTTAGTCATGGTTGGAGATCTTAATTGTAATTTACTGAATCATGATGGCGAGCAAATGAACCCTTGAAAATGTCATTAAAGAACCAGCTTGAATTGCAGGGAACACAGCTACACTCGTGGACCCTGCTTATTAAGTGTTACCATATCTTATCTAAACATGTTAACAAGTGATCCGGATTTATCAGACCATAGTCACATATGTAGAAATTTCATTTCAAATTCCTAGAGAAACGTCCTAGCAACGGAGTGTTTGGAATTATGCTAGAGCGGATTTTGTCGAAATGAATGCAACGAAATGTTCAGGCATTTTCAGAGCACAAGTCAATCTGATATAAATTAGAATGTAGACATGTTTACTCATAATTTCATAAATTTCTCGTAAATAACACGAATAGCACATTTGCCTTTTATCGGCGACATAACGCTAAGAATAATTTAGGTAACATCATGCAGTGGTCCTGACGGAGACGACCTGACAAGACTTGTCGTGGATTGTAAATATTGTCTGGATTCTGGTCCGCAAATCCAAAATGACGTCAAAAACGTGTCATGTCGTCTTCGCTGGTTTTCATTATATTAAGCTATCCAACGAATTTGGCCTAAATGAATTCTTCGTAAGTTGTGAAGTAGCTAATTTCATTTTCATCGGGATGGTTCATTCCCGATTCCGCGCTTTAGCAATCTCCACACAGTTGTTAACCGGAAGTCAAGTGACAATTTCTCCAAAATCCATACCCGCCATCTTTGAAAAAACACTGATGGATATAGAACAAAATGTATGACGCCATCCACCTGCGCCTAAGGTATAAAGAACCACGGTTGCTATAACCCAAAGCAATCAGCTACTATACGTGAAGATGACAAGCAGTGTTTTGACAGTATGATAAGAACAGATATTCGGAAACGCGCTCGCCGCAGAAAGAAAGCATTTCGCACAAATTCTCCAAGTGCCAGGGACAAATATATAAGGCAACCCGCAATAGAAAAAATAATTTATAAAAGTCGGCAAGAGAGAGATTTTTAGCAAGCCTCGGTGAAATTTTGAAAGTAAATTAACCTAAACAATTCTGTCACGTCGCTAAACATCTACTCAATAATTTCTAAAATGACAAGATATATCCCCCAACAACAGAACATTTGAGGTCGATTATCAGACAATACAGATCCTAAATTTAATTCACGCGTAATAGTACATTTTGAAATGAAAATCTTATTTACCGAAATTTGCCGAAAGAATAACGGAAACATAGAAGAAATCAAAACTACTGAGGAGGACGTATCAAACATTATGAACCGTTTACAAACAAATAAAGCCACTGGTCCTGATGGGATAAGTAACAAAATACATGGCTCCGTTTGCAAAACACTTAAAATAATTTTCAATTTGACCTGAAAGAGTTGTTGTTTCCCTGCAGCATGGATGAAAGCCGACCTGATGCCCTATTTAAAGGCACGTGCGGCCTTAGTTGTCGAAAATATTCATATTTGTTCCAATCACCGTAAACAGAAAAACATTAAAACGCATACAGTTTCGTCCATATATACCATGACCATCGCGTAAACAGCATGTTATCATAAAGACCTACTATATTTTACATAAGCAAGAGCCTTATTGTGTTACAGAAGATAGCACAATGCTACTGGCTAATCACACACAAATGGCATAAACGCTCTTTATTAGTTCCATATCAGGAATTCACCAACAAAGAACGCTCTTTATGTTTACCATCATAATATAAACAAACACCAGAAAAGTAACTTTTTAAGCTATTGTTTACATAACAATGGTCAAATATATGACAATAACATACTGTTTATGCGATATTTCTTATTTGTATACGGACAAAGTCTGTCTACATTTTGATGTTCTTTCTGTTTGTGGCGGTTTTTGACGGGTGGAAATATTTTCACAGGATACCCACCACCAAGGCCAACCGTATTTTTAAAACACATGGAAAGCATGATCCTGTATATTACTGTGCGATATCTTTTGTCAGTTGTGTCGGTAAGGTACTAGAAATAATAGTTTTTAATGAAATTCTAAGCCATTTGAATCTCTACACCTTTTAAAGACATATTATGTACTTGTTTTGGTGCGTGAAACTGATAAGTTAGTATTCTGGCGCTATGCCAACGGGAGGAATGTAGCATTCTACTAACATCACCGAAAATCTCAAGCAAATCGACCGTACCACTCCATAGAAAACATTATCTGAACTACGCTAAATTGTAAATATTTACTACTCGAATCGGGACACTTTTATCGGCGATAAACTAACGAAAACGATTTCGCCATCGGCAGTCACTGCATTCGATTAATATATAAGAATGACGGGATGTGTTGTCAATTTAGATATAATATTTGTAAAAATAACTTCTTTGAACAAGATTAATCTCCATTTCTATTTGATAACCCAAGACCGGAGTGGTTCACATCACTTTAAACAATCATCAGTCTGGATTAATACCTTGTCACAATACCGAATTTCAACTTTATGATAAACAATGCAAGTCATATATAAGTTTTAAATGTTTATTGTGAATATATCTTGAAATTACCTTTACACCTTGGCTTTGTGTGAAGCGCCCAGATGCCCCTGCATACATCCAGTTATTTCAGGATTGCTTGATTATTCAGATTGAGTGTGGTATGGCTCATATCAGGTAAACGAACTGTGTATATGTCGTAAGATAGAGCGCTACAGTGCAGATCCACAGTGAAGTAGGGAGCGTTACTAAGTGCAGATGTCGTAGCATAGAGCGCTACAGTACAGAGCTACTAAGGGAATATTCGAAGCATACATGTACTTCACGTACATGTATAGGCTTCGAATATCCCCTTAGTAGATACAACGGACCAACCAAGCAATACCTTTTAGTAGTATATATTAGACAATAAATAAGTACAAGTAGGACTATGTATCGTAGTATGTGCGACCAGTCTGGTAGTGATTATAAAATATTCTTTTTGTTTTTGGGGGCGCAATTGCCGACAAATGCAGATATTGTACAAGTGCATATGACGACAATAACCCCAAACGGAGACCTATGCGACATCGAAGAGCCCCCAAATTTTCTTTTTAAAGTTTTGGATAAGTTGCTGTTAATTCAGGGTGGTGCACTGTCCGGGCTGATAGTTTTGGGCAACATCCGCAGTTGTAACATGTTTGTTAACGGGTGTACCACGCGCCGGCTTGCCATTTCCTCGGGGCCGGGGTCGACGAGACGACCAACCCATGGCAATATGACTAGAAATTTCGTCCGATCAAGGTATGATGCCAGTTACATTGAGAGTAACAGAGTGTTTGTGAACACCGGCTCAGGAACTAACAAATGAAAATACGAGGCACAATCGAAGAAGAAAGGTTATTCCATTGTGTGAAAACACTATACTTTTTCAAACCAATATATATGTTGTTACTGTTTGTATTGTATACATATTGAGCTAGCAGTTTTCGAAGTCTACTCCAGAATAAGTTCCAACAGTCTGCCGGGAATTGCTTATGCAAAACCTTAAAGTAAAGTATGTCATATGCTATTATACATTTGTCGATAACATTTACTACAGCGTGATGTTTGTATGCTGATGTGCCCGGTCAGCTGTCAGCTCAAATTTCCACATTTGAGGCTTCCCATAATTTACAGGAGTATATGCGACAACCAAAAGTGTATTGCGTAATCAGGTACACGATACTCGAACGCGCGATCAAAGATTGCCTGCTCCAAACTCTACTTCAATAACAATGCTGACTTATCGCTTTTATCAGAAAACAAGCCATTACTCTCATGTCATTAAAGATACGGGCGGCGTTGTCGGTGGGTATGCTGTTGAAATATTCACCTCCGTCAAAAACCGCCATAAACAGAAATAATAGTCAAATATAGACATACCTTGTTCTTATACCAATCAGAAATATGGCATAAACAGCATGTTATCGTCAAATGTTTTTCCTTTGTTATGTAAACAAAAAGCAATAAACGTTACCTTTCCTGGATTTTGTTTATATCCGGATATGGTAAACATAAAGAGCGTTATTTGTTACTGTTTTCCTTATAAGGAAATAATAAAGAGCGTTTATATAATTTGTGTGTGATTAACCAATAGAATTGCGCTGTGTTATGTAAACAGAAGCACAATATCTGTAACATGAGCAGCCTCTTGTTTACGTACACCATCGTACGTCTTGACGACAATATACTATTTACGCGCTGATTATGTTTGGCATATGAACAAACCTATATATATTTTAATATTCCTTCTGTTGATGGCGATTTGAACAAATATGAATATTTTTGCAACGAACGCCGCCCGTGCCTTTAACCTCAGATGATTTAATCAACAGGTTCAATGACCCGCTTCTTAGAACAATATGAGCACGTGTTATCGGATAATTACTATGCTATGGGCTCATCGTGTTGTCTGATTATCTTGTTGGTATTTAAACACCAAATTGCATAACATCTATCGCACATTGAGCTAGCCTGTAAATTGGTGTGATCAATATTTATCTTCTCAGCTGACATGTGCGTTTCGTTTACTCATAAACCACATTAATATATCCTACATATTAATCACAATAATTGAAGTCATCCATATCAGCATAGTGCAATCGACATAGTGCAATCGACAAAGTGCAATCAACGAGGGTCAAACGAATTGTGCAGTCTTTGTCGATATATCGAAAGCGTTTGACAATATATCGAAAGCGTTTGACAAAATTTGGCGCCGGGATCTTGTTTTAAAATGAGAAAAATTCTGTTTGAAAGAAACATTCTGAAATGGATGATACACTCCAAATTGGACTCCAAAATAGACCACAAAGAGTCGGAGTTAACTCAAGCTTTTATCTGTACTCCCCAATATCAGCCAGTGTCTATTCGGGCCTCTAATGCATTTACTTTACTTTAATGACATTGCAGATGTAATTAAATCTAGCACAAGACTTTATGCTGACGACACATGCTTAATCAACGGTGATATTGATAGTTCTAAATCGATAGTCAATAGTGACATGAACAAAATGAGAGACTGGGTTGGTAACTGTGTCCAAACCAAATTAATGTTATTTTCCAAGCCAAGTGTTGTTAAACCTTCAATAATATATGATTGGGTAACTCTAGCATATGTTAAAGCCACATGGCGGTTTGCGCTCCAAAATACACAAAATAATATTCGCTTTTGAAATTTTCCCGGTATCAAAATAGGTAGATAAATACCCAAACTACCTTTCTACGACAAATATATGTCCCATAAAGACGCATTCAAGTCATGAAAATTACAACAAAATCGAAATGTTCGGGTCCCGAACATTTTTTCCAACCTTCCATTTTGGATGATGCAATAACCACAGACAACAGCCGAGGATTTCCGGATGTATTCGTAAATAAGCTTCCCCAGCATCTTATAATTTCCGGTACGCGATAAAGGTGTTTCAATTTGATCGTATGAGTGTCCCTGTGAGAAAATGGTCTTTGTTGACAAGAATTTAATGATATGACGGTCATCCTGAATTTATCCGAGACGTGGCGATGGTGCGATTGGGGGAGGGGGTTCAGAAAGCAACATAACTTATACATGTATAATAAGTAATTATGTTGAGATGCATTTGTATTTAAATTTCAATCCAACATCATTATCGTAGTAAATTGCATGATTTGCAGTATATGTGGACTATATTTCTTATAGAATATAGGAATGGGTCGCCAAGTATTAGATCATGTCATGAATTTATACTCTGGCTACCATAGAGATCATATTCAACCAGTTAATAATATGGGAACGTTTTACTGTTCTGATGGAGAACCTTATAGCATTGAAAAAAAAAAAACTCAATGACTATATATATTTAATATATTACTTGTTACTTCATAATATATTTCACAATAGGGGGTGCTATACTCCATATTTCATGCAACATCGAGTTGGGATCTTCGTGAACTACGTATACACAGCGGAATACACTATTCACTGAGGAACGATTTTAGCCAGGGTAGCGATTCATGATAAGATCTAGCTAAGTATATATGCATATAGTTTTTCACACTGTACGTAGATCCGTCCATTGCATGTTTATATGTTGAAATCAACTGTAGACAAGATAGACAGGCTGGGGAGTGTGTACACACGCACGTAGCATTGGAACTGTGTTAATTATCTACATGGATTAACTGTTTTGAATATATTTTGTTAAACACACGGAAAAATTAGATATCATATGAAAGTAGAAGATGTGCGCTTTGTGTTCCGCACTGCTGTATAATTTGTAAGTTGTGTTTTGGGAACTGCGTGTAAACAATGTAGAAACATTTTGAGGAAAAATAATCTTTCGAACTATTCCAATATCAAATGGGGTAACAGGTGTGATATGACCAAGTTGGTACAGACATTCTACATAATTATATGATTTACGACTAAGCATTTTTTGTGTATATTTCATTTTATTACTAACTTGGCGATAGTTGGTGCACCTAAAGCCAACTATCACAGAAAATCAGCATTTTTCAATACCAATTATTGTCATCATGATGGATGCCATTTTGAATAGAACATTTTGTTATAAGCGGATTTATCGGATTTTGGATATGTTATAGGGGATATGATTATTATTCCTCTTCAAAATGGAATAAAAACCAACTTAGTCCAAATATTTGCTAGGTCAAAACTTTTATCGACGAGACTATATTTTGTCTTTTCAGCATTTATCCCTGACCTGGAGGTCTTACATGTTTGCCCTTTTCTTTTCCCACATTTCGTCTTGTGACTCAGAGGCAGGTGGTTTTAATTAAACTGATGGTGAAATAAAATAAACGAATTTGGAGTGCTCCAAGTAACCTATATGTACTGGTTGTGTCTATATATATATAGACTCTATACTCCACACGGATGCCATGATGTCACCAGGGGAGTGACAGTTTTCACTATTGTTCCTTTTTATTAGAGGTAGAAACATATTTTCCCAATTTTCATTTCGGTCCTAAATTAGTGTTTCTCTGGCTTCGGGGGTTAACACAATATTAGACTTGAGTCTAGGACCACACCCATCAAAGCTCAGAGTGAACAGATATCGATTGTTGAAGTTTGTTATTTCTCGAGATGTGTAATAATATGTGGCCAAGAAACACGTGATCAAACGGAGGGTCTCGGACAAAATTGCGGATGAAGATGGATAACTCTAAAGTCAAGTGGTAATATGGTAAATTTTTGTGATACTTTAGTGATTATACGGCCATATTTTGTCAAACAAAATGTTGATAAACAACAAGTTTTGGGAAATTTTATACTATAGTTGACAGTGATTAGCATTATGTTGTTGCAATACTTCAATTCTGATAACTAAAGCGTATTTTGAAGAAATGTTGTTGCTGTTGTATATTGATGGTATGGGGACCGTCTGATCAGATTGAGTACCTTTAAAAATAACTACGGAATTTTACTAACTGCAGTTCATCAACACACTCAACTGAAAATTATTGCCTACAAAATTGCGATTAGAGTATATTTGAGAAAAAATCAATGTGTTCCAAGGACCAATGTAAATGACTAAAATTCATGTTGACATTGTGTATCAAACTAGAAAACCGTTCTATCGTTACATCCTTGTCAATAAAGGTTGTTATTCTCGCATGGACAAATAAGATCCAACGGAAACACATTATCGCGTACCGAAAATGATAGAGACGCTGGGGAAACTTGAAAAATATTACAACACAAACATGGCGGTATCGAGAATGCACTTATTTCCGAAAACATACGAGCGCTGCCGGCATCACTCGGAAGATTGGCTGATTAGAAAAATTTAACCGGAACAGAGAAACGATATCAAATTTACACAAAAATATAACTAACAAAACGTGTTTTTAGCGCTATATCGACGAATTAGCTCGGGAATAGTTTGCATATGCATGTTTTCAGACCCCTTTTCTCGAATTACGTATACATAAATTTTAGGGTTCGAATGAGCCATGTCCGTTTAATACCCACATAACATAGGATTGGATATAGCCAGATATCATTTGATTTCTTGTATCGCGATACCCATGACACGGTACGATATGTGTATCGTTTGAAAGTGTATCGCGATACACTGAATTTACGATGAATCGTTTCAACCCTTGGTACCGAGCATTGGTCCTTAAAACCACGTCCCATACGCCCATCATTGTATTAATGGAAATGTGTTTCAAATATCTGCGAGAGCACTCTGAGTAGTCGTTCTATGTCTAGTGCAGCGGCCAAAAGAAAAAGAGCTCTAGTTTTCGAGATACCCCTACACGAGGTAGAACAAGTTGAAACAACTTTTTTGGAAGAAGAAATATATATTGTTCACGTAAATGACAGTGAAAAATAACGGAATTGGTGGTGGCTATTGTCGAATCGACGATGAACGATACCCACCAGTGAATTTTAACGATTTTGATAAAGTGAGCCCTGTGGCTATGTCCTAAATTATTTGACAACATTGTTGGTGTTAACAATAACTCTATCAAATGTTTTTTTTAAACATTATCATTCAAACTGATATTGCAAAAAAGCCAAAATATTTTATCCATATGGTGAAGAAGTTATATGACAAGCGTATGCTGAATGAGGTTAACAGAAAGTTTGAACAGGTAGAGATATACAGGATTTTAGCTACCCCTCCACAAACACGTTTTTGGTAAAGAAAAAATGACATATTTTTATTTAACAAATTTACCAAATTTCGTAATTGATCATAATGGGACCCAACATGACTCATTTGCTGAAAATTGGGCTCGGGGACATTGTTTAATTGATTGAAAGCGTGTTCCGTCTTCCAGACTACCAGTTACAATAACAACAACACATTTATTGATAAGAGTTCAGATAAACATGCATCGACGTCGACATAGCATTGTAGGACTGAAATATGCGTTTTAAACAACATATGACACACAATGGATACATCTTGTCTCACAACTATCAAACAAAATAACTTTTATTTGCCAAAGTTATTTTTAGTGTCCCTCTAAATAATAAGAAATTTAGAACATAAATATGATGTTCAAATGATTTCCCACTATAGTGTCACCAAGATGGCAGTTCGCTCAGTTTTATATACCGGTATATATCTAAATCAAAAGCAAAATAGTATGATGTGCAGCCATAGGCGTAGCCAGTTTTTCCCTAAGGCGGGTTCGTCATGTGATTGCAAAGGCATAATTGATGCGGGCAGCGCACTGGATGTGGCGATATTAGCACAGCATGACCTGGTGACGAACTCGCCACACAACAAAATGTTTAGACTTCTTGATGACGAACATTATGAATCATTAACTTTCAGTTCCCTTCCATGAGTTATAATCGAACCACTGCACGGGTGGTTCGTGTACGACAAATGTATATACTATGCAAGTATTGTCTATGTGGATTAACGCCAATAGTTCAGTACAAACGTATCTGGACGCCTGCCGATTCTTCAGTTCGAGAACCAAATTGCGCGACCCTACTGAGCGCCACCGCCACAAGAGTAGACTCCAACTGTTCTAACTTGGATATTTTTCCCAATAGTTCAGTACGAAAGGTTCTGGACGCCTGCCGATTCTTCAGTGTGATTTCCTACTTAGCGTAAGCGTCATAAGAGTAGACTCAAACTGCTTCGAACTTGAATTGGATGTTTTTGTGTCTTCTGTAAATCGAAATTATGTCACGTGGAGGACGGTGGTCCAGTGCTAGGCATGTCGTCGCTGTCAACAAAGAGAGATGAGTTCGCAACCCGCCGGTGGTTTATTGTGAATTTTTAGGTTGTGGAAATATACCCAACAATCAAGCAACAGACCAGTGGTCCATGTTCCATGTTCCTACATTGCTCGGATAGTCATAATTTAGATTGAGCATATATTTCGATAACGCGGAATTTCATCAGGGAACGGCGTAGTAAATAGGTGAGCATAATACATGCCTATTTTAAATGTGAATGGCCTGATCTATCGAGGCCAGTAGCACCATTTCCATGGTCATGCATATATGCCGATATGTGCCAATTTTATAATACGGCATATTATATGCCACTTTAATGAGTATTCTGAGCAACGGAATTTATAGATTTCATCAATTTAGATCGGCTGACTTGAGCTGCTATTTTATTAGAGCAATGTTATCACGCCCAAGTTTTTGCACTTTGAGTTAGTGATACAACAGTCATAGTTTGAACCATGCCTATTTTGTGCATTTTAGATGCGGAATTATTTTGTATTTGCATATTATATGCAACATTGAATGGCATGACCTGGCTTTGGGATAGCGCCTTCTAAGGTAGACACGCTAAGTGTGAAATCTATAAGTTTGATTCAGGATTTATACATTGAGTGCGACCTGTAATCTGGAAAGAACCAGTTTATTCCGGTCTTGTTACAAGATCAATTCACATAAGTGGCGCGGCATGGTTCGTCTGTAGCTTTGATGATGCGATATTTGATGCCCTTGCTCCTGTTGGAGTCGGTAATTAATCACTATTTGTGATTTGCTTGCAATGGTGAGATCACTTTACACGAGATTATCTTATAACTGTTGTGTCAGTATAGATTGCCGCGTTTGTTCTAATTTAACGCCCGTCAATGTTGCAATTATGGAATTTCAAATTCCTGAATCTGTTTCCTTCTGGTACCATCCCGTTACACTACGTAATCTGTTATGGTGTCTCTCCTTTGCGAGAGACGCGCAGCAGCTTGGTATTTGATACAATTAATGATGTTTTCAATTGCATAATCTTCCACTGTGTGCTGTGGGAATAATCAACGTATCGTCTGTATCCTTTGTGGAGAATAAGTCGCGAGATTTCGAAATTTGGGGACGTTTTTAGTTTGCAGGTTGTGGGAATAGACCCAACAAAAAATTGTGTACTTCCTTATACAACTACCCATTGTCCATACTCTCAGTTAACCATGAGAGGATTTCGTTCCAGTTCGTGGTGTAGTCTTAAAATTTGGCAGTGTCATAAAAACTTAAAAATCACATTTTTTTATTTGCCAGCCGCTTTTCTAAAGTGTCCCTGACTGTCAGGTACCAACCCATCTTTTAAAATTGTGTATTTCCTTATATAATAGTCATTTGTACACACCGTCGTTTGACATTGAGAGCACATCCATTCAGTTTGTGATGGGTTCAATCGTTTACATGGGGTAGAGGGTACAACAAAACAGTTAAAATTCACCTTTATCGTTTGTCATCCGCTTTACGTAAAGTGTCACATGCTTTCGTGAACCAACCTATTATTATATATTGCATCATTTCTGATAGAACAGCTATTTCGCCACAATTCTAGGTGATAATGATAGCATATCCCTTCAGCTAGTCGTGTGTTCAAGACTTCAATCATGGATCGGGTGTCCCCTAAGTTAGTGAAATTAGCTTTTTTCGTTTGCCACCCTCTTCTTGTAAAGTTCCATAGGCTTTCATGAACCATTCCATCTATATATAATTGGTATTTCCTGATAATAATACAATTTTTGTAAAATGCCCCATAATTGAGGGGGAACCAAACCACCCATATCAATTGTATGTTCCCTAATATCACTACATTTCGTGGACACGCCCAGCTAATTTTGATAACATATAATTATTTTCAGTTCACGATGTGTCCGAAATGTTATATAGGTTAGGATGTCCTACAAAAGAATGAAAATTCGCCATTCTCGTTTGTCAGCCGCTTTTTGTAAAGTATCCCGGACATTCGGGAACCAACCGATCCATAAGATGTGCATTTCCTGATATAGCGTCCACTTCTCTAAACCCGCAGTTAAAATGGTGAGCATATCCGTTCAGTTCGTAGTGTGTTCAATACTTCAAATTGGGTAGGGGCATCAAAATAAAGAAAATTCACCTTTCTTATTTTCCAGCTGCCTTTTGTAAAGTGCCCTAGGTTTTCGGGAACCAAACTACCATACAAATTATATATAAACCATGACAGCACTATCTTTCGTTCACGCAATCATTTAATATTGGGAGCATATATCCTTTCAGTTTGTAGTGTATTTAACACTTTAAATGGGGTAGAGGGCTCTCAAAACAAAGACAATTCAACTTTCGTATTTGCCAGCCGCCTTTTTTAAAGTGCCCTGTATGATTTTGGGAACCAAGCTACACACATATGTTGTATATTTCCTGATAACACTACCATTCGTTCACAGTCAGTTAATATGGAGAGCATACAATTTCAGTGTCCAATAGTTTAAATGTGTCAAGGGGTCCCACAAAACAAAATATATTCGCCTTTGTCGTTTGCCATCTCCTTTTTGTAAAGTGCCAAAGGCTTTCGGAAACCAACCTGTTTCGCGAGGGATCAAACAACCGCTTTTCTTGTCGAGCACATTTATTGAATTGCTTCAAGCTGAAAAACAAATAACAATGGAATGAGATATACACGCACATATAGTAAATCCTAATCATGTTAATACCAGTATAAAAAAACAAACAATACCGTATGCGTGAGACTAGTAGCAAACATTAAATATATGTACCGAACCACACACTACCTTATACCTGCGACATAATGAGAACTATATTATATCACACACAAACGTACAGACCACACAGCTGAAACATACAACAAACAAAACAATGTCAAGGTGTAGACCATTTGGTTGGAACAACACAAACACAAATACTTCACTCGTAAACGGCCTGCCCATACACATGAGACATAAACCAAATATAGGCCTACATTCAAATTACACTACACAACACGCCATATCAAATAATGTCTCAACACGTTAAAAATATAGTACAACACAATATTATCACAACAAATTAAGCTATCACCCGGCTGTATAAGCAGATCAAGACCAAGTACGGAAACATAATATAGAAAGATAAAATGAGAGTCAGAATGTAAGTGCGATCAGAGTACAATGTCAGATATCTGAATATAAGTCCTGAAGGCAAAACACTATTATAAATATCGAGCGACGAACGAGCTCCAGGTAGTGGCAAGAATGAGAACACAACTCAATCTCTGAAACACAAAACCCATGTAGTATAGAATGTAGGCTCCACCGAACATCAGCAATAGACGAACATAAGTACACATTGGCGGGATTAATCATCGATGTACATGCAGCAACATTGTCTTCGGACCATCTTATCAGTCTCGCATCTATCACATCCGCTGGCAAGCAGCGACTGTCGGTCAAATTATCATTTCAGATCAGACACAGATCAAGTTCGATTCGCGCCAACAAATATGGTCAGTGTCACTGTTCATATAATCTGGTTGCACACAACATTACCAGCTATTGAGCGGAGATTAAAAACTCAGTTTATCGATAAGAAAACGACCACAACAGTTATCGCCCATCCAGCGCGATACACAACCAACCCATAAACATTGTGTATGTCCTGGTATTACTACCCATTGTCCACATCCCTTCTCAATAGTGAGAGCATTCATTTCAGTTCGTGGTGTGCTCAACTATAACACTTCAATTGGGTAGGGGTACTCAAAACAGCACATTCGTCTATCTTATATTTATGAGCGGCTTTATGTAAAGCGACACGGGCTTTCGAGAAACAAGCCACCCATATATATATATTATGTAGTCCCTGATAAAATATCACACCATGCATGAGTTTACTGCTCACCCGTGAGTAATATAGACGAAACTGTGCAGTTGCTGATTAAATTAGGTCAATTATCATTTTCCTATTGTGTGCTATAAGCAGGTTATATCATGGTCAAAATCGTTTACTCGAATTAGCCACTGGTCAAAGGTTCGTGGATATATCGTATATGATTCCTGTCTTGATATAACCCACACATCATATGGTGAATGTTATACAATGTACAGCGCTGAAATGTTTTTTTTTTTAAACATATACTTTATTCCAACACAAAGATAATACATACATATACACAAAACATCACAAATTGAGAGTATAGTTGACACAAAATTGTTGGTGTATGTTATCGGAGATTTGCAGGCATGCTATATCGGTTGGAAACTGAGATGACAGTTAGCTATAAGCTTTTTTGGTCGTTTCACCCACTTAGGAAGATGATACCCAATATTCTTAAAATGGTAATATGTATACAATATCTTGGTACCATGCCGTCTCATGAATACCTCATTCGGGCAGCATGGGACAAATACCTTGTATCTAGTCGTTGCTTTGATTTGATTTGATTGGGTATTTAGTGGCTGATTGATTATATGTTCGTTATAATGTATTGAAAGTGTATGATATGTCGATGTCAGGAGGTGTGGAGAGTATATGATGGGCCATAAGGAACTGAGGCGGAGGAGCGAAATAGCGAGACAGCGAGAGAGAGAGGGATAGAGAGTGAAAGAGAGGGAGAGAGAGAGAGAGTAGGAAGAGGAATAATGCATTTTAAAGATACGTCACCATGTAACCAACGCATAGTGAAATGTACCGGAATCGAGATCACAGGAAAAACATGCGGAAAACTTAAGGGAAACGTCTTGTTCTGAGGATGTACTCCTGGAACTTCAAAAATTTGCAGATTTATGTGTTTATTTAAAGTGACATCTCCATTTAGGAATAGGTTTGTTGTACTGTTAACAAAATTAGGTATATTCTCTAAGGCCCGATTCGTCATCTCAGGTTTAAACCTGGTCTACGTGAACCTCTAGGTTTAAACCGCCGTGAGTCAGCAAAATCCTCGGTTTAAACCCGTGACCGCAGGTCTAATTGACGCATTCGTCATCTCTGGTTTAAACCTGATCCAGCCAGACCAGTGGTTTAGCAGTAGTGTCTCTGTATCGTCGAGATAATTAATCGTACTTTCCTAATGCGGACCGCCTCGTTTTATTGATTGCAAAAATCAATAATTACGACAGCGACCATATTTTGATTGGAAATTTATAAGCGAGAAGCACTCACATATATAAAGCGTGTGGGGATAAGCTTTTGTCAATTTCGATATTTTGTTTGCGTTTTATAAGCTTAAACCGGCAACTAAACCATCTAATTCGGCGGTCCAGCTAAACCAGCTTTACCGAGGCTAAACTTGAGATGACGAATCCGTCTTTTCTTCATCGCGGTTTAGAATTTTCAAACAATCAATCAAGGGGTGGAGCTGTAAATTATCTCGAGTGAGGGCGTGTCTAAGTGGCGGCTGTCGACTGGTGTTATCGTGTCACAGTTGATTCATTCGCATGCGAGCTTTGCTCAGATATGGACACGTTCCTTCAATATGATTTTTACAACTATCTTGTGTTTTTGTTTTGGCCTGTGGCAATCACACATACTGGTGGTTTCTACGAATTTATTTGAAGGGTTCGACGTTTTAATTTTTACACCAAAATGATGCCACTGCAATACCAGATATGCTATACACATAGTTTGCAATCCTAAACTTATATTGCTATATGAGTCAAATTTGATAACATATTTTGATGTAGATCATGCCACAAAGCTCTACTCTGGCTCCGCCCATAAATTCCCATAATATTCCACCAGTTCAAAACCTGGGAACGTTTTGATTTTCTACATGAAGGAATATTTATTACATTGAAAAAAAGCAATGCATGTAATATATAGAGGATATGAAATGAGTGTTTCTCCAATATGATATTTATGAAGCGAGTTTTCTCGAGCCTCTGGCTAAGGAATGTTGTTGTTGTGGTGGTGGTGGTGGTGGTGGGGGGGGGGGGGGGTCATAGCACCACCAACTTTGGTCAACATTTCCCAACAGTTGGAAATTTCATACCTGACACAACATTAGTTGGAAATGTTACTGCCAGCAATAAGTTGTATTTCTCCCTCCAGTTTGATTTTCCTTTTATTTAGTACTGGGGAATTTGTTCTTTTAAGACCAACATTTGCATATTTTCTTTCTTTACGTCAAAATATTGGACTAAGATGGCCACACTATACTGAGCCATTCAAAATAGGCTACCGTCCTGGCCTGCGATGGAATAATGGGAAAAAAGCCCAAGGGAGGGAGTATAAATGAAATTACGCAAACTTGTGAGTTTGGTATTTTTCAAGTGGGTGCAGTTGGAAATTCCAATGTGGACACCATCCTCCACAAAAGAAACCCTCTAGTCCAATCCGTGTCTGAAGAAGTAGAATGTGATGAATGGGGTGGTTTGAATATATCCCGATACACTCGTGCCTACGTCAAGTCTGATAGATGCACAACAAGGAATGGCTGGTCAATTGTTCGCAGTGGGTTACCACTTCGAACGATCTAGCATGCTGATTATGAATACAGCGCGAACCATTTTCTTCTTATCAATCGCCCAATTGTGGATAGTTGTCCAAAGTCTGATAAATGATGGCTGCACGATACAACAAAAACAAATTGACCTAGTGTCCGTGCAGTCTCGATCGGTATATTAATACTAAAGTACAACACTGTTCAATAATCCTATTCGTAGTAATCTTTTTGCGAAACGAACTTTTTTCGCCCACCTGAATTTTACTGATACGAATAGTTAAACGTATCCGGTTCTCTATCCGCGTCACATGCGAAACCTCTCTATTCATTCAGTCGCACGGTTAGGAAATTACGGCTACGGTTAGAAAGTGCGCACAATTTGATTACGTAGTACACTAACTAAACGTAATGAGTTACGAAACCTGTCTAGTCTGTAGTGGGGCGAAATCAGTCGACCGCGGAGACGACATGGCAAGTGCAGTCTTGTCTGGATTTGGGCCCGCAAAGGCAAATGATGTTTTGACGTCATGACGCAGTAACTACTTTCATTTAGCCGGAACACACACAACTGATATATGATAAGAACCTATTCAGGGCCTATTCATAACAAATTTGTTTACAATTAAATACTTCAACTGTCCAATATCGCGCATATCGGAAGTTAAAAAGTATCGAATTTTCGTTTCATTGCAGATTCAGTGCTTTTGTGAAACCACTGCCGCAAGTTACGCGTCCAAAATGTCACTAATATGGCATACTATAAATTATGCATGACGTCACAAGTACGAACGCCCACTCGTCGTTATTATATCCCAAACATATATGACACAAATTCATGGAAAACACAATAGAATATACATGACAGAAATTATTGGAAACGGGGATTAAGCAACAAGCCCGACGGCATATACATGTATATCTACATATGCTTAATCTCAGTTTCAATCGTCAGCATCATCAACATCATAAGCATCACCATTGTCGTCGTCATCGTTAATGACGTCGCTGTCGTCGTCGTCGTCATCATCAAACTAGTCGCAAGACAATTCTCGCAACTGTTTGTCCCGGTAACAATTTAATTATTAAAGTGGCATAAAGCAATTCAATATCGTCGTGCATCATGGAGCGTTCAATTCACTCTGGTAGATCAACTAGATATTGATATATTCACAAACATTGTACATCACGGCGAAGCAAATACCGATCACTCATTTCAGTTCATAAAAAATTTAAATAAACTGCTGTGTTAAAAGCAGCCCCGTTTGTTAACAAATGTGAGGCTTTCGGGGCAAATACTGGAATTGATAATCAATTGCAGTCATCAATGCAAGTGCGTCATAACGGCGATGAAATATTTACCAGAAGGTTTACGACATGTAACGAATGATGTCTATCTATGCGTAGTTGAATCCCAAATGGAAAGAGAGCTACAAGCATGAAGTTGCACCTCGGGCGATGACGGTACCAAATTCAAACAGTCATGACAGCGAACTTCCATATACCAAATCATATGAGATATGTGCGTGGACGTACAAAACACCCAAGATTACCAGATAAAAAAAGGAGGATAACACTTGAGTGGAAAACTCGAAGAACACCATTTGCCCCCTCGTTTAAAAGCAGTCATGATGTCGAACCCCCGTACCAAACTTCATTCAGATCTGATAAACTATATGGCTGAGCTATATCCCCGGACGGACAGACGGAATAAGTCAAAACAGCTATACGTGTTTCACAATGAATAAATAACACGAGCGAGCACGCGTTCGCGATAATTTATGGCGTGTCAAAAAGCATTTTTCGGTCTGCCTTTTGGTCCGATTGGTAACAGGGTAGTTTGACATCATGCATATGTCACCGAATAGAGTTGTCTATTAGCTGGCAACTGAGCGACAAAAACGCGCCATTAGACCCGGTTTGGCTGGACCGCCAATGTAGGTTTAACCCTTCAGTGCCAAGTCCGATTTTTGTATCAACCCATATTTCCTTGATAAGGTTTCAAGTTTATTGATTAAGAGCTCTTTCCATCAATGTATCACATTATTATAATCAATAAATTTGAAAAAATGATCAAGGAAATATGGGTTGATACAAAAATCGGATTTGGCATTGAAAGGTTTAAACCATCTTTAAACTCTGTGGTTTAACCGAAGATGACGAATCCGGCCTTAATGTTTTTTGCCCGATATCGGCGTGTGGGGGTTGAAACAAATTTGGGGTTGAGTCTCCACGTTCCTGGCTGCCCTTCTTTGATTTGGCCAAACAGTTTCCGGTGAAGCCTGTTTGCCACATGTGTCCGATGATTGATGATATACTAAATAGTTCATATTATTCTCGCTGGCACAGACAACTATTCTTCGAGAATTTGACTACCTCTCGTTGTTCTATTGATCAGTAACAGTAGCATGGTGCGTGTAAATCAAGGACTTCCATTGTATACGCATGGCGTGTCTCTTTGATAAGGTCATCATTTGCTAACCTTGGAAGTAGATTGACATTGAGATTAACGGAGTATATTGTCGAGTTGCTGCCGGTGTAGTTACATATACAGTATATACGTAAGGGTTAGATCACAAGAATTGTTCTTTACCAGAATCAATCGAGTCGAAGACGAGATATATTCTGGTAAAGAACTCTTCGCGTGCTCTGACCGACTTAGAGCACAGTTGAACCCACATTATGCAATCAACTGGAAATGTCCCGTTGAGCGTGTTTTGACCACGACGCACAATCCGTGAGCTGGCCGCGATTGGACACAATAGCCGGTTAGCCACGCCCAACAACGTGATTAACGTGAACCGATTGCCTTTGAATGTGAATATATATGTCCGAAACAACACGGACTGGTACCACTTTGAAGCGCCCGTGCGATTTGTCTGTTATGAGTTGCGTGTGCCTAACAATGGGATAATCATTGAACCATTTCTTCGCCAGCCTTCTTCGCCAGGAAACGATTGTAACAATGAGATTGTGCTCAAACGCAATTAATATGCCCCTGTATGCTAATAACACAGCCACGGCGTGCAGTTCTATAAGACGCGACATGGGATGCACTGACGATGTCTTGTCGTTACAAAATAATGAACGGTCTTTGCTTATGTACAACTCCTTGATTAACGATAGTACTGGCAACAAAACAAAGCTACCAGGACACTAGAAAGTGTGTTCTGTCTGTATCATCTGTATAGAACAGTTTCCAGGTTCGTAAAAGAACGTCTGCTACTTTTGCTGGTTAAGATAGGGTTCATATGACAACATTCGAATATAGATTTCCATGAATTTTTCTCGATAAAACGTTATAAATGTACCAAATAGTTCCGAAAGTATAGTGGAGAGATACGATTATCATGTATCATTTAACAGTCGTAAGATATAACTGGCGGATCGGCTAGGTGAATAATAATTTACTATAAATTTAGTATTGAGACTATTGAATGTAAAATAAAAAATAGCATGCAAATAGGCTAAACAAAGGCCCATCAACCGGTTAAATATAAATTATTTTCAATAATTTCACACCCTAACAGACTTGTCATGCTGTAACGTTTGCTCTGGAGATTGATATGGAAATCCGTATTCAACTTTGTTCACTTTACCTTCTGTAAGCGTCCATGTTGTTATTAACAATTGCTGACTTGCTAATATGGTAAGCTGCTGTTGGTCCTGCTGAATTGATATGATGATGTTATGGTAAACTGATCGTGTTAAGAACCGGTATCGTTATTTTTGTAAAGTTGTCAATTTCGTGGTATTCGGAAAATCTTAAAATATCCAAGAAAAGTCATAAATGTGTATGAAACATCCAAAAGCATATATATTGCGAAATAGTTTAATACTGGATGGATTGGTTGTTGCAAATCGTTTACAATCAAGACGGCTATTCACGTTGTTTTGGGAACACCAGCGCAGATTTTTTTCTTCCAAATATATATTTGTTGGTGAATGTATCATACAGCCACTGGCTTTTTCTCAAGTCGCTCGGATTAGCCAAAACACGGCGAAAATGAAAACTTTAGAAGACATAACGGTACGCTTTCGTAACGGTATCAGGTTTCCCTACCAGCATCATGGCATTTCCAACAGGACCTCCAACATCATAGCAGACTAGCAGAACCCTTTACCAGGGGTCATTAAAGTTATACGCATGGCACATTTTTTATCCATTTACGTCTTCTCTAAATAAAGCAGAGCGTGCTCATATTTAGTAAAAGTACGTGGACATTTGTGAACATATAGTTGTATGAACTATGTCAGACCCAAGCAAGTAAGTGCTTATACACTGACCACATCTATGATTCATATTGCTAGCTATAGCTGAAAGCAAGATGATTACAAATCAAGTAGGTTTGACATTAATAGTATAGAGAGCAAGGTCCGAATCGGCATCTCCAGTTTAGACCTAGTTTAAACTACCAGTTTAAACTGGGTTTTAGTAGTAAAACCAAGTTTTTCTCCACCGCTGGGACGACATTGATTTGGTCGATTGCGTTACCTGTGGGCCTCACTTGTCCAATTGCAAGAATAGGAGGCGTGGTCTGTCTGTTTATTATCGCTACTAAGTCTTGTCAATTCATTGTCCGGTCACGCGACCTGTTGTCGCTATATAATCTCCTAGTCAGGGGAATAACCCGTGCGCTTTGAGAAATCACGACGAATGCACGGTCTGTTGTATAACGGTTAGATATTATCTAATATCATGGACGAAGGTGACTTTTGGAACTCAAAAATATCTCTTGAGGCCCGCCACAAATACCCCATAGAAACACCACCACCCCGGGGGTACCATCCGGACGGGTGAAAATGGGGTATGGACCATTTTTGAGAACGGGAAGGATTTCGGCGAATTTGACGGCATGAATGGGTGGCTCGCCCATAATACCCGATAGAAACATCACCCCTCACCACGGGATAACAGGGGTATGGACGGTAAGGATTTAGGCTAATTAATTTGGCAGCAGGAGTGGGTGGCACGATCAAAATACACCATAGAACCACCCCTACCCACCCCTCACCGGGGGGAGGGGTCCCACCAGAGGAGGTGGAAATTGGGTACGCCCAAATACCGAATAGAAACACCCCAGGGGAAGGGTACCTCAAATAACGCATATAACCACCCCACCCCTCACATCCGGGCGGGGTGGGGTGGGTTACCACCCGAGGGGTGAAGATGGGATATGAACCATGTTTGAGAACGGTAAGGATTTCGGCCAATTTGACGACAGGGGTGTGTGGTCCGCTCCAAATATCCCATATAGACACCCTACCCTCATCCCTGGAGGGTACCACCCTGCTGGGGTGAAAATGGGATATGGAGCATTTTATTCATTATTCGCAAAAACACGCATCTGTTGGTCAATATTACGGCATGTGTAGGTGGCCCGCCCCAAATACCCCATATAATGGGTTATGGACCGTTATCGAGAACGGTAAGGATTTCGGCCAATATGACGTCATTGGTGGGCGGCCCGCCCTCAAATATAGTCATAGAAACACCCCCACCCTTACCGCGGGTGAAAATGGGGTCCGGTGGGGGTGGGGTGTTTCTATGGGGGGCATTTGGGATGTGCCACCCACCGTTCTCGAAAATGGTCCATACCCCATTTCACCCCCTCGGTGTGGTACCTCCGGGTGAGGGTGTTTCTAGGGGATAGTTGGAGCGGGCTACCCACACTGCTGACGTCAAATTGACCGAAATTCTTACCGTTCTCGAAAATGGAATGGTCCATACCCCATTTTCACCTCCTGGGGTGGTTCCCCCAGCGTTCAGGTGTGGGCTGTTTCTATGGGACATTTGAGCGGGCCATCCATCCATGCCGTCAATTGGCCGAAATCCTTACCAGTCTCGAAAATGGTCCATATCCCACGTTCACCCCCTCGGTGTTAGCCCCCCCCCCCTCCCGAATGTGAGGGGTGGGGTGTTTCTATGGTTTATTTGGGGCGAGCCACCCACCCATACTATAAAATTGGCCGAAATTCTTACAGTTCTCCAAAATAGTCCATACTCCACCCCCTCAGTGTGGCCGTTACCCTCCCCCGGGTGAAGGCTGTGGTGTCTCTGATGGGTATATGGGCGGGCCACCAACCCATGCGTCAAATTGACCGAAAGAGACCTTTTTGTGAATAAGGAATCAGTTTCAAAAGTCATGTTCGTGTCTAACGTGTCAATCTAATCAGTCCGATCCCGCCATGCTCTCAGCCGCCAAATCAGCCGCCGCCGAACGAGCGAATTGCAAACAGACATATATAGCAAGAAATCATCCATCACACTGGCACATATTTTGTTAGAATTTATCTCATAAGTACCGACATCGCCTCCCCGAATTCCACTAAGACTCTCCTGCATCTACATTGAGTGACAAACGCCCGCGCATAAACGCCTCCCCCAATTCAAAATAAACACTCCCATATTCACGAAGAAACAACATCAATATTGGGCGAAAAATATCGGCCGAATAATTAAACCCAAAAAACTAGGTTTTAGTCAAACCTGGGGTAGGGTGGTTTAACTTTGAATTTTTTTCAAAGTATATTTAAAGGTGTATGTTCGAGGCGAGACGTATGGTACGTATAAATCATATATACCTAAGCTTATACTGATGATTATATAGCCAATTCACCACAAACAATTAGTAATATTACCATAACTTTATCACGTTAATAAAACCTAGTTTCAACTTAAACTGAGTTTATCACAAAACTTGGTTTAAGTACGCTAAAACCCAGTTTTACTCCCATAAACCTGATTTAACTACTGTAAAACCAAGTTTAAACCCTACTTAAACCTAGTTTAAACTGGAGTTAAGCCTGGTCTAGAATAAAACCTAGTCTAAACCAGAGATGCCGATTCGGACCAAAGAGTTTGAATAAAAACTTTTAATTTCGCCCGTCGGGCATACCACACTCTAATTATCAATTTCAGAGGATGGAACATATTTTTCAGTTGCCAAGTAGCTATGTTCTACTACCAAACGAAGACAATGCAATATAACACAACGATGTCCTTAGTTGCGGGCTAGAACGAAAAGCGCCATACATGTACTGAAACCACCATTAAATAAGGCGGTAACTAGTGCGTAAGAGTTCACACTCGGTGTTATGCGGAATTTTTCAAGAGCATGTTTTACTATTGGACAGAACCTCCCGGACCACGGTGTAGAAGAGTACAGTCGGACATTTCTAGACGTGCGGTGTTAGAAGTTTTCAATCTAAACCTCACTATTGACACGGTGGCCACATTGGTTGCCATTATTCAACATATCCTCTCCGAAATACGCACACAATCGACCTATAATTTGAAATAGGTACATATTATGATTATTTGATTCTGGAATAAACAGATAATGGACTCTTACCAATTATTTCTTTTTTATTAAACGCATAGATGGAAAGTCGTTAGCTTATTTGTGTCATTGTCCGCACATAATATGCTTAGAATCGTCTCATTTTCGGCAACTTATCGACTCAAAATGAGCAATTCTAAGCAAATTATCTACACAAACAAGTTCTATTATAAGCAGATATAATGTGCGGGTTTTCTGGAAAACATGCTGCATGATTGCAATATGGACACATAGACTATATGTGAGGACCAACTGCAGTGCTAATTGTGGAAAGTGTATGGAATGCCTAGTATACTTCAATAACGTACTACATAATTCATTGAACGATCGTGCTGCAGGCAGCATAGTATTGCATTGGTGTACTGTCGATAATGTATTGTCACACAGCTGCCAATCCCGACACAGCACCAGTCTTTGTGAGACATGTTTGGTATCCGGACAAATGTATAAAAAGAATAATTCATGATGTGGCACACTGACACTTACGTATACGTTGAAAACACGACTTTGAAGTCTGAGAATGGATGAATGGATGATTCGCATCTAAGGGATTTCAGTATAGGAATATTTATACACTATGCTCGTACACCTCCAGACACGGATATAAGTTGTACTTATCCAGTTCATCATAGATTGCGTTCCACACTCATAAAGTAGCTTTTGAAATTGTTGGCGTTCTTTTAAGCAGATATTTATATTCGTGATTTCGACAGGAAGTACCAGTTGTTGAAAATGGTATTACTTGTAACGTTTAGACAATGTGCTTAAAGATGTCACCTAACAAAGTAATGGATACACAAGGGACTCACCTGATGGTGTTGACTACATTATTGGCGTTATTTGGGTGTAGCACCTGTGAATTCCAGTTAGACGTTGGTACGTACAATATGCGATATTTTACTAAATTTGATGGTGGTGTGTCATGTTTCCAAACATGGGAACTGTGAAATAACATTTTCATACACTCTAAATACAATTTTGTCAAATGTTACTCACCTTTTCCCATCTGTTATCCAGGAGTTGTAGCAAATTAGCACCTAGAAACATTGGGCGAAAGTTAAACAAGTTTGTATCTGGGTGCAAAGGGAACAAAAGTTGCGTGACTTTCGCTAGTTAGCTAGCTAACTAGTATATGTAACTAAAATCCACTGTTTTGCCAAATGTTAAGTAAAAATGCACTTGGTAGTTGCGTATGCATGTGGCTTTAAACAACGTGCGGGTAAGTTTCCATACATCAGTTGGGTAACTTTGATACGCCCAATTTGACTAATTGCAATTGAATTATGAGTGAACATTCAAAACAACTTTCCCTTCAGCCGATCGATTTTAACATAAATGAACAAAATATAATCGAGTATTCAGTTATTTACTAAAGGAAGCAACAGCAACATTATCACAATTCGCAACAGAGCGTGACAGAGTACAAACAACCTGACACACCAAATTCATTTTTATTTTATTATTTTTAATTCTTTATAAAATCAATACGATATTCCTCACACATCCCATTATATATCGCACTGCTAAGTTAGCGCGTGGTCATATTTTTTGTTCGGCACACAGTCAGCTATGATAAGTTTATCATCGTAAACGCCGTGCATGACGGCATTGACTGCATGGAACCCTAAATAACCATAGCAAGATATCGCGCTCATTGTTAAAAAATAAGGCGCTATGTCACGTCGTAATGTTATACCCCGGCAAAGTTAATTAAATATAACACATATGCGAGGCTGATGTCGTATGTAATCGTAATTACACATTGTTGGGAACAATTTGGTACATTTATACTTGTTACATAGTACCCACTTAATTATACCCAAATGATCAGCGTGTAATGATACTTCTCGCATAATATTCGTCATGGCCTTAGTTCCTTAAAATCTAAATGTCATGAAACGAAATGAACTTATCAAGAAGATTCGACAACCTAAGTAGCAAGAATCGAAACAATCGGCTCACTCAACCCCGTCGAACGTATCTGTGGAATGATCCCTGGTTCTTGTATTTAGAAATGTCAAAGCTCATTGTCCTGTTATCATATTGGAAATATTGGCCATATCTTACTTTCACTGGTCAATTTTCGAAGGTTCCCGACTGGGCATGGAACAGACCTCCTCATAGTAATTTGAGATAATATATCGTATACCTGTATCGAGAAGTTGACTGAAATACTGAAAAATTCCTGATATAATTACAAAAAGAACCATATTTGTTTAGTATTTCCATCGCAAAACATTCAATAACACTAGTAAAGTTAAAGCAGTAAAGTAAAGTCAGTAAAGCACTAACTAACGTGTAACAAACATGTAATGGCAATAGCATACCATTCCCCGTCAAATTTATTTTGAGTTGAAGTGTTTTAGAATGTACCGCATTCCCCCGAAAACAACGACCCAGCATGTATACCAGTTTGACCATAAATATGACTATTTTTGACGTGAATCCTAGATAGACCAGTTACTTAGTTCGTGAATGCGATTTTTATACGCCCGTTTGAGAAAAAAACGGTCGTATTATGTAAATGGGTTGTCCGTCCGTCGTCCGTCCGTCCGCTTTTGGTTTCCGGATGATAACTTTAGATTGAATCAAGTGAACTGAACCAAATTTGGTATATTAGTTTACCACATCAAAATACATATTAAGTTCGAATATGGGTTTCGTCCACATGAATTTGACTGAGTTATGCCCCTTTTTCGACATAGATGTTACATGATTTGCGGTTTCCGGATGAAAACTTTAGATTGAATCGAGTGAACTGAACCAAATTTGGTATACAGATCAAGTTCAGATATGGGTTCTGTCTACATGCCCCACTCTACTCCAGAAACGGGCGTATTATTCCACGCCCCTACGGCGTGCTCTTGTTAAAATTGGGAAATCGTGTGACAATGCAAGCACTTCTTCGATATGTACATGTATACTGAGCTGAGGCGCGACTTCGAGACAGAACGATGAGATAATTCCAATCGCGTATTTGACCTGCACATGTACATTTTCTACGCTTGTCAGTGTAAAGTAAACAACGGTAATGTATATTGACCAAACAATAATCACGTTAAAAAGTTAGGGTCGAATTATGGAACAGAAGTAATAATGTACACTCTGTATGTTGCTGTATATAGTTGTAAACTGATTGGGGAAGAATGCATAGCGTACGGCACCTATTCACTCTACCTATCAAATAGTCCTCATTCGTCGTTGTCTAGTCATCCAAGATGGTTACAACATTATTTTGGCGGCTACCTGATATATACATATATTTACTAAGCTAATCTCAACTTTTTAAACATGTTTGAATGTGATGCCGTTCTGTAAAAACGCTTTAGTATGTACTACCGAATCATAACAAACGGTGAATATAAACACAACATCAAAGACAATATTATATATGAAAAGAAAAGAAGAAGAAACAAGTGCCGAAACGTCTTCGATGAAGTGCCGAAACGTCCAAGCACCTGGGCCGAAATAACCAAGTGCTCAAAATCCAGGTGCCGAAACGTCCAGAAAACCAGGTGCCGAAACGTCCAGGTGCCGAAACGTCCTGCACCCTGCAGGAGTACGCTCTTTAACATGTGTTCTCATTGTGGCCCGCGCCATGAAACGAAATAACGGCATGACACCATTATCTGGTTATTTCAGAATAAAATAATCAGGGTATGTACCCATTCCACTTTATAGGTCGATTATATGCGTATTCGCGCAATTATATGTTGGAAGGTACGGTCGAAAGAAACGCGCCAAGTTTTGCGCCAAGATTACAATGCAACTATGTTTGGTTGTGTTCTAGCTGGCTATACAATAAACAACGATATAGTAAAAACGATGCCCTGAAGATGGTTGATATAAATAATTTCATTTTATGTAAGGAACCTGGTCCAGTTGCCTAGATATAAAGAACGCCAAATGGATGACTCTTACAGGCGTACATTTACCCCGTGACCATCTGTTCCTTACACATGCCTATTTAGATAAACAGGCACCCGTTACCCTATTGTCCTTACATGTGCCTATTCATATGCCTATTTGGCGAAACAGCCACATAAATTAACTAAACCGTTTTGACATGGCGTTCTTGAAATTTATCGATAAAGATAAAAACAATCGCAGATACATGTATACGCTGCGGAATAGTAAAATTATCAAACATAGATGGGAAGGTACTAAACTTCAGTGCTTTGTGCGAAAAAAATGACAAACCATGCAACAAAGGCTCTTTTCATACGCAATATGAGCTATATATGACATTAATATAAACAGGCTTCATCACTATAAACGTCTAGTAAATGACACAACTCATTGCCAAAACAACCTATAGTTTGTGTTTGCACCACACTCGCGGGGGGACAAAACTTTTAACAACTTTAAACGATACTCAAATTACCAAATCCATTTACATTGTTCTGGTAATGGAATTGCATGGTTTCATATGATAACGAAGCCTGACAATAAACTGCGAGTTGAGAGTACCCAAAAAACGCACTGCGTAAGAACAATAAAGGACTTTTGAATACTGTATCTGCCATCAAAAATTATTCTATATCACTAAATTGTCACCAACGAACATGGAAACTGCAGTGAGATGTAGTATACGAATGCGAAAAATGACAGTTTTCGTCACGATTGTTTTTCAAATAGAAATAAAAAAGAGAAACGCGTCTCTGTATAATCTACTATAGTATATGACTATGGCGGTCATATTGTACATTCCGCTGTACAGATATGACAACTATAGGCAAACTGTATAGGACTATCGTCGTTATTTGTTTGTAATTTGTAATGTAATAGAACCAGTGCATTTGCTGAATAATGATGACATATTGAATAGTTGCTGCTTATGATTGACATAACGTTGTTCCAGTTGCTACATATCAATTTGGTGGCATGTTTCTTAATGCATGCGCCATTTAACATATCTCAATGAATAGAGTACACACAATAATGCCACTAATGCTTCCTGTAATGGTCCCCTTCGTTAACGTATCAGTCTTGAGTGAGATGTGGGAACAACAGTTTGTCCCCATGTTATTGTTAGTTGATGTACTCAAGTCGATCTAAGGATATTCAATGTCGACGATAACGGATATGGGCTACATCGATCTGTTATCCTATGTATTATTTAGTGTGCATACTGCTGCATACTGCATGTTATCTACAAAATCAGATCGAGTTATTGGAATATAATGGCGAATGAGCACGAGCTGTTATCATGCACCTATCAATATTTAACAAAAAGGTGAATGGAACTATGTATATCATGTTCTGGTTCGCCAGTCTACATGAATTCAGCGTTCACTCATTGGCACATTTGGATGCTGTTTAGAAGTGCGTGGTATTGACATATTGTTTACATTAATGGCAAAACGTCTTCTTCAAACAGCATATTGTGTTTAGTAATGTTTTCTCATTGTCTGTCAATTTGGTCTCCCTTTCCAACCTGTCATGGTGTCGTTTACACACCAAAACAAGTTCCCCCACATGTTGCGTTCAATTTGTCAGCCATACCATTTGCCGTTGAGAATTGAGCATCAACCAAATAAAGAACTCCGTTACCAGCGGAAAAGTAATATTTCCTCGATGAGTGCGATTTCCACTCGAAGACTACTAATTAAAGGCACGTGCTTTGATTCAAAGTTTACGCAAGAACTATAACCTCTCCCACTGGTTAAATTTCAACCCCATAAACTCTGACTTAACATTTTACTCAATTGCACAAACGTCTTTCACGGTCCTTAGTTGATAGAAATACAACATTCATAAGTTTAGCCAAATATATAATTACGCAATCAGAGCATGTTTAGTACTTATCTATAGAATAGATAGAAAATATCAACACAATCACGTGGAGCACTGTGATGAGATCATTAGCAATCGTGTGGAAAATGTTTAATTTTGGAGTTCGCAGGATCAGGTCGGACATTCAATGCAACCTTGCATAACTCAAAAATGTATCGTGGGATCATTATGTTTATAAAGTTTGCTGGAACGCCTATGGTCAATTCCCACGTTTTCGAGCAGAAAGCGGAATTTCCTAACCATGGTGGAATGTGCGTTAACTTATAAAAGTAGTTTTTCTGTGAGATAAAAATGGATAAATTTTGGAGTATGGCATAATACAGATACCACCTGTAGTCCCTCGCTGATTATCGCAACATATTGCACTGACCCACATGTCACCCCCCGCTGTGTGCAGTGCATGGAATGTCACTAGTCTATAACCCTCGCACCAACGTTCAACGTTAATAATATTCCCATCGCTGTGTGCAGCGCAGGGAATGTCACAATAACCATCGCACCACCCCGCCGTGTGCAGCACAGGGAATGTCACTATAACCCTCGCACAAACGTTAATAGTATTCCCATAGCTATGTGAAGTGCAGGGAATGTCACTTTAACCCTCGCACCAACGTTAATAGTATTCCATTCGCTATGAGCAGTGCAGGGAATGTCACAAGTCTATAACCCTCGCACCAACGTTCAACGTTAATAATATTCCCATCGCTGTGTGCAGCGCAGGGAATGTCACTATAACCCTCGCACCAACGTTATAGCATTCCCATTAGATGCCACCTGCTGTGTGCAGTGCATGGAATGTCACTATAACCCTCACACCAACGTTAATAGTATTCCCATTAGATGCCACCCGCTGTGTGCAATGCAGTGAATGTCACTGTAACCCTCGCACCAACGTTAATTGTATTCCCATTAGATGCCACCCGCTGTGTGCAGTGCAGGGAATGTCACTATAACCCTCGCACCTCCCGTTATGTGCAGTGCAGGGAATGTCACAAGTCTATAACCCTCGCACCAACGTTCAATGTTAATAGTATTCCCATCGCTGTGTGCATGCAGGGAATGTCACTATAACCCTCGCACCAACGTTATAGCATTCCCATTAGATGCCACCTGCTGTGTGCAGTGCATGGAATGTCACTATAACCCTCGCACCAACGTTAATAGTATTCCCATTAGATGCCACCCGCTGTGTGCAATGCAGTGAATGTCACTGTAACCCTCGCACCAACGTTAATTGTATTCCCATTAGATGCCACCCGCTGTGTGCAGTGCATGGAATGTCACTATAACCCTCGCACCTCCCGTTATGTGCAGTGCAGGGAATGTCACAAGTCTATAACCCTCGCACCAACGTTCAACGTTAATAGTATTCCCATCGCTGTGTGCAGTGCAGGGAATGTCTCTATAACCATCGCACCACCCCGCCGTGTGCAGCACAGGGAATGTCAATATAACCCTTGCAACAACGTTAATATTATCGCCATTGTTTTTACTTTAAACATATTTTATTTGTATATCGAATAATACAAAAGGGATTGGGGACAAGTTACAAAACTTACTTTGCCCCTCTCCCTGTTTACAATAATATTATTCATACAAAATGGTGAAGGAAAGATACAAAATCATATATAGGTTAAACATATTTACATTTACAAATGAGTGGGTTCGGGGTTTGGGGTGGGAGGTGCCAAAACCGATTTGTGACTAATTTGCTTTTTGTGGCTATTCTGAAATGCGTTTGATTATCCGACTTCGAATCGTTTAGTCGCTGTTATATATCGATGGACTATTTTGAAGAGAATTTTGTTTCTTCTATTTGAGATATCGGGAATTCCGAGAAGTAAATAATTGATATGTGTAATTTTCAGTCCTTCTTGGTATAATTTTTGACACATTTCCATTCGTTCGGTGTGAAATAGGGGACACGCCCAGAGGTAGTGGTAAGTATCTTCGCATGGATTTTCACAATGGCATTGGGGGCTGTCAGAGATATAATTTTGGAACATATCGGAACGTAGGCTGCTGCATTTGTTACGCAATTTGGCATGGGCGACATTAAGCGTTCTACGACCTGTATAGAAGTATGATGGTGGTTTTACTGTAGGATCTATTAATTCGAGATAAAATTTGAAGTCTGCGATAGATTCGGCATCTGTTATTTCTGTGGGTATGTCATTCCACGATTTTAAAGTTTCGGGGAAGAATGATTTTTTAAAATGCTCGGTGTTACAGAAGTAAGAATAGAATTTTCCCGGTTTTCTCAAGTTATATCCAGAGACTTCAGATGATCTAGGTGTTAGAAGATTTTGTAGGTATTCGGGGGAATCGTCATTTACTATTTTATACATTGCTTGTAGTTTATGGATCTCTCTTCTCTTGCTCAGTGTTGGCCAGCCAACTTCATTTAGGAGGTTTATATTGGACACTGATCGTGTGAGGCCACTAACTGTTCGGGCGGCATCGCAATGTAATCGGTCGAGCTTCTCGGTTAGGTATTCGGGGGCACAATCCCAGACTACATTGGAGTAATCAAATAGTGGTAGGATAAAAGTTTTATAAATGCTTTCAAGCGATCTTCGGTCAAGCTGATACTTAAATCTTCGGAGCTGTGCTAAGCGTGAGGCTATTATGTTTTTTTATACCATTTAGGTAATTATTCCATTTTAAGTTAGGTTGGAGTTCCAGACCGAGGTGTTTATGTGTTTCAACAAATGAGATTGGATCCTGTTTAAAGGTTTAGTCGGGGGCTTCCCCAGAAGTCCCCGTTAGTGCATAGGACATACTAATTGTTTTAGAAGGATTAAAGTTTACTAACCAGTTTTCAGACCATTGTGCTATGATTTGGAGGTCACTATTCATGACGCGGCCTAATTCATTTAGGTCATAGTGACTATTTGTTAGACATGTGTCGTCGGCGTACATTCTCGTAAAAGAAAGTATGTTGTCTGGTAAATCGTTGATATAGACAAGGAAGAGGAATGGTCCTAAGATGGAGCCCTGTGGGATGATCTCATATTCAGAAAAGGTGTTATTTACTAAAACTCTTTGTTGCCGTTTATGAAGGTAGTCCTCTATCCATCTCAATGTTCTCCCGCGAACTCCATAATTATATAGCTTATATCACAGTCCCCTGTGCCAAACTCTCTCGAAGGCTTTGGAAATATCACAGAAAACAGAGCATGTGTATAGTCCTTTGTCGAGAGATTGACATAGGTGATTGTAGAGGTCTATCAGTTGGTGAGATGTACTGTGGCCGGTTATGAAACCCGATTGGTTAGAAAGTAATTTATTATCGTCAAAGAACGGACTTATTTGTTTTAGTACAAGTTTTTCAAACGCTTTCCCAAGACAAGGAAGCAGGGAGATAGGTCGATAGTTTTTTGTGTCGGCTGGGTATCTTTTTTGAAAATTGGGACAACGTTAGCTTTTTTCCAGGTAGATGGAAACTTTGCGTTGTTGAAGGATTTATTGAAAATTATTGACAGAGGATATGCTATTGATTCAGCTGTTGAATTTAACATTTTCGCACTTATTCCATCATGTCCATGGGCTTTATTCAGTTTGAGCGATGTTAATACAGAAATTATCTCATCCTGCGTAAATTCCAATTCCGTTAGTTCTTTTTCACAACGCGATTTGAATGATGGTAATTTATGGGATGAATCGTTAATCGAAGAATTGGAAATGAAACTTTTATTCAGCAGGTTGGCCTTGTCCATATCGTCTGTTACGTAGAGTTTTCCGTTAATATCAATCGTGTTGCTCGTGTTGGGGAAAGAGCTTGGAGTAGATAGGGGCGGGATACAATTTGTTTTCTTTTTACATAGCAAGAAATTTATTAATTGCCAAAAGTCGCGGGGGGGATGATGAGTCTTTAACCCGATTTTCCAGTTTCTTTTCAAATTTTGCTTTTTGCGAACTTGTTCATGTTATTAATTTTGTTTGTGGTATTTTTATACTGTTGCCACGTATCATGGCGATTGTTTTTTAGCGCTTTGTTTCGTAATTTTTTTCTTTTGCGGATTTCTTTTCTAATGTCGGAATTAAACAAAATTTTGTCTTTTGGGCGTATTGTCACTTTTGACTGTGGGATTGTTTGGTTCATGATGGAGAGAAATGTCTCCTGAAAAATGTTAACTATAGTATCCCCATCGCTGTGTGCATTGCAGGGGATGTCACTATAACCCTTGCACCAACGTTAATAGTATTCCTATCGCTGTGTGCAGTGCAGAGAATGTCACTATAACCATTGCACCAACGTGAATAGCATTCCCATTATATGCCACCCCGCTGTGTGCAGTGCAGGAATGTCATTATAACCCTCGCACCACCCTGCTGTGTGCAGTGCAGGGTATTTCACTATAACCCTTGCACCAACGTTAATATTATCCCCATCGCTGTGTGCCGTGCAGGGGATGTCACTATAACCCTTGCACCAACGTTAATATTATCCCCATCGCTGTGTGCATTGCTCTCCGTGTAATAGATTCCGATGTCCTAGATCTCGAAGTTTCAGACCACCTAGGTGTATATGCTTCAAAAACATTTGAAAACACGACCGCAGAGCCATTTCTAAGACAAGTGTGGAACTACAGAAAAGGTATAACTTTTTCCATGCAAATAACCTACTTGCCAAGGTCGACTGGGATGACCTCATAACATGTGCATCTGATGTGAACACAGCTGCCAATAACTTTCAATTAGAATTTCTGTCCATAATGGCGAGAACAATTCCACAATCGTACATTACAGTAAGAACTTCTGATAAAATCTGGTTCAACTCGGACATCCGTTTTGAGATACGAAAACGTGACAGAGCTCGGAAAAAAGCCATAAGATCAGAAAACCCTGAAATCTGGAGAAAATACAAAAATATAAGAAACAAAGTCAATAACACGAAGAAGCACGCGAAAATGAAATTTGAAGAAAATCTTGAAGAACGAATAAGAGAAGCATCCAACCCGCGAGACTTTTGGCGAATAATACATTACCTGCTAAACAAGAAACGAACAAAAAATATCCCGCCACTATACAGCTCATCCGGTTCTATCTCTACCAACAATAAGAAATATGCAATCGATGATAGTGAAAAAGCTAAAATTTAAACGACAGTTTCATTGCGAATTCTACCATTAATGATGCTAATCATAACCTGCCCAATTTTTCTAAACGCACCGCAAACACCATGCCTGATTTGGTCTTCACAGAAACCGTGGTTGAAACAGCTATCACATCTTTTAAACTTAACAAAGCCCGCGGACACGATGGGATTAGCGTTAGAATGCTCCGCGAAACAGCAACATCGATAGCCCACCCACTGGTCCTTCTATTTAGGAAATCTATATATACAGAGAAATTCCCAAAGTCCTGGAAATCAGCAAACGTGATCCCGATTTTCAAAAAAGACAAATCCAGCTGACGTCAAAAATGATCGACCAATATCCCTTCTACCATGTGTATCTAAAATCTTTGAGAAAGTGGTTCTGAAACAGATCAGTAATTTTTTCATCGAAAATGAACTCTCGTATTTCCATCAATCCGGATTTCTCTCCGGTCATAGTACAACATACCAACTATTAGACCTATACCACAACTTGTGGCAAACCCTCGATAAAGGACTATTTACATGTTCTATATTCTGTGATATATCCAAAGCTTTTGAAAGGGTTTGGCACAGGGGACTGATACATAAATTGAAATCTTATGGATTAAAAGGAACGACTTTAAATTGGATAGAAGATTACCTAGATAACCGGACGCAAAGAGTCCTAGACAATGACATATTTTCAAAATATGAGGTCATCACAGCAGGAGTGCACCAGGGGTATGTCCTGGGACCGTTCTTGTTCCTTGTCTATATAAATGATTTATCCGACGGCATTGAATCGGTAACAAGAATGTACGCTGATGATACTTGCCTCACGAACAGCCACTTTGATCTTAATATACTTGAACATACTATGAACAGCGACTTAGACAAAATTACAGCGTGGTCCAAAAACTGGCTGGTCAGCTTTAATCTAATTAAAACAGTTGGAATATCCTTCTCATTAGTTGCTCCATCTACAGAGAATCCGAACCTCAATTTCGTGGGAAATTCAATCGACTTTGTGGACAAGCATAAACATTTAGGTCTGGAACTCCAATCAAATATCAAATGGAACGCCCACATTGAAGGCTCTGTCAAAAAGATTGCCTCGCGCCTATCTCAACTCCGTCGGATGAAATATCAACTAAACAGGAAAACCATCGAAATTATCTACAAAACATACATATTACCACTATTTGATTATTCAGATGCCGTTTGGGACAATATCGCCTCTAACTATATGTTAGAAAAGCTTGACCGGCTTCACATCGATGCCGGCCGGATAGTTAGTGGTATCACCCGTTCTGCTTCGGACAACACGGTATTACAGGAAGTTGGATGACCTTCACTCAATAAAAGACGCCAATACATAAATTGCAGGCACTCTATAAAATAGTCAACAATTTAGCACCATCATATCTATCCACTATACTTCCCCCCAGATCGCATGAAGTTGCAGACTATAATTGGAGACGCCCCAGTAAATTTTATTCATATTACTGCAATACTGACCACTTCAACCAGTCATTTTTCCCAAAGATTGTCATGGAATGGAATAAACTTGAAGTTAATCACTAACGCTGATCAATCTTCTACCTTTAAAACCAACTTGCAACATATAGATCCCACACCCAGCCCCCCTCGACATTTCTACGTTGGACTCAGAAAATACAACATTTTTCACTGTCGCCTACGTAATTTGTGTAGTGAACTCCGATCGGATATGATCAACAACTATATCGCTGACAGCCCCGCATGTTCGTGTGGAAGCCGATATGAAGACGCATATCATTATTTCTTCATGTGCCAATTGTACCAAATAGAGCACTCAGAGTTTTCTGAGAAACTAACCCGTGAAAATCTCATAATAAGCACCATTGCAGAAATCATGCGTGGAATACCTAATATCTCGTCCCAAAAAAATATGAGACTATTTTACACATCACAGCAATATATTGCTGCGACTAAGCGTTTCGATCCCTAAAATATTATACATTATATGTATGTATGTATGTCTATATGTATGTAAGTCTATATGTATGTGTATGCATATGTGTGTGTATGTGTGTATGTATGTACACTTATATACATATGTATATTACTTTTGAATACACTTAAAGGTGCTTCCGAAATTTCAAAAAAAAATTATGTGGCAGTTATCTCACAAATGGACCAACCTCCTCCACAAACATGCACGTTCTTATTAATGTCAGTACTGTCTTCCAGAGCGCTACAAAAAACCAAAACCGAGTACATGACTGTCTATTATTATTTTTTGTTCCCATCGCTGTGTGCAGTGCAGGGAATGTCACTATAACCCTTGCACCAACGTTAATAGTATTCATATCGCTGTGTGCAGTGCAGGGAATGTCACTTTAACCCTTGCACCAACGTTAATAGTATTCCCATTAGATACCACCCCGCTGTGTGCAGTGCAGGAATGTCACTATAACCCTCGCACCACCCCGCTGTGTGCAGCGCAGGGAATGTCACTATAACAATCGCACCACCCGCTGTGTGCAGTGCAGGGAATGTCACTATAACCCTCTCACCACCCGCTGTGTTCAGTGCAGGGTATTTCACTATAACCCTCGCACCACCCCGCTGTGTGCAGCGCAGGGAATGTCACTATAACCCTTGCCACCCCGCTGTGTGCAATGTAGGGAATGTCACTATAACCGTTGCCACCCCGCTGTGTGCAGTGCAGGGAATGTCACTGTGACCCTCACCACCCGCTGTGTGCAGTGTAGGGAATGTCACTATAACCCTCGCATAGCGTTAATGGTATTCCCATTAGAAAACGACGGATGGATTATAATACCCATTTGTTTTTGAAATGTATTCGTAATCCTTTACAACAGTACGTTCCTAATATTTATGGTATCGGAATCGTCAAATAACAAAGGCCAATGTAACGCGGGTTATCATGCACTAGACGTCTAAACATTGTGATAATCCTCAACAACAGAGGGATGCCGACTATAGTGTTTAGTAATATTGTCGACGGAATTGTTTCCTGTTATAGGATTAGTGTCCGATTCCATTGAAATATAATTTACGCAGGGACTTTTTATATGGAACTACCCATTTTATAACTGTCAAGTTATTAGATTATGCAGAAACACTGTCCAAATGGGATAACATGAGCATTAGATAGTTCAGATATCAGTCGGCTAGTGATGAACACTGTTCGAAAAGGAGCCCATGTAATATGTTGATTGATTTATTGATTGATTGAGGTTTAATGTGTCGCTTTCAGCAACCAGGGCCATATCACATTGCCAATTTTATACGATAGAACTCAAGCTCTATTGTGTGTTTAACTCTTTCAACCCGGCGGTCCGCTGTAGCGGGCACGACGTCATTTACGTTCACCCCGGTGGCCCGCTCCAGCGGGCTGGCTAAACCATTCTCATTTCCCTACTTTATAACTAAATATTATAAACTTTATATTCACGAAGGATCAATGTATATACCACGATGATTGTTATTGGAATCAATACCGTACCCCAACTGGAGGTGCTGCGAAAAATTACGGCAGGAAAATCCATAAACAGACCAGAACTGTCATTTGTTTAGATTAAAAAAAAATTGGGGTCATATCCGTTATATGGGGACACCGTTTAACGACGTTAATTTGGGGTAATTTAAAGGCCTGGTGGCCGACCTGCCCAGGAACAGTTATAAATTGACACAGATGGGAAGTGCCTGGATCGGCTTATAATTTATATGTAAGTGTCTCAATGTTGTTGGAGAGAGAAATTTATTTGCATGTGTTATATGGCTTAATGACAATACAATCAATAGTATAGCTACATTTCAAGACATCCAATATTTGCCTAGCAACGGTTGTTAGGGTTGAACCAAGCTGAGATGATTGTAGAACTAGAATAATTCCCACAGACAATGGAAACATATGTATATATACATGTATATCAAGTTCCATGCTTGTTATTTCGATGAAAAAAATAACGAATTTACGCAGGTCTCATTCTGATAACAGAGGGTTAATTGGTACCTTGTTTAGCTAAGAATCTTACACATAGCAACCGCTGCTAACCAAACATGATACGAAAAATGGTCTTAGTTCATACTAGATATTTACAATGTACTATTCGGTATGAAATGTGATTGCTATCCCATATTTCTGTTACATTATATACCAATTTACATGGTATGGGTGATTTTTTTAGCAACCCTGTGGTTGCCTAGCAACCGTTGCCAAGGATGGTCATGCCATGCGTGTGATCATACCCGAAAACGATGAGTATGGTTGGTCCAATGTATATATGGGCCAAGTTTCCTGCTTGTACAATATATATCTCAATTTTAGCGCATGGTACTAGCACTGAGACGCATTTCAGAGAATTATCAGTAATTAATCCAGGGTTTGGTGGAATTTCCCCATGGAAATCCAGAGGTGAAAGAGTTAATATACATTATAAATGTTCAGTTTGATTACGTTTTTCAGTTCTGGTATCATCTGGTTGGACACAGGACACTGTTATTCTCGAAATATAATGGAAAACTAAACAGCCTCGATGATGCTGTTGCAATTTAGAGACTAATTTCAGAACACGTGGTCAGTTATATTGGCGCATCATCCCTGCCATCCATCATACCTCTAGTTGCTGACTGCATAATTTTATCCCATATGTTTGGTTGCAAGTCATAAATATGTAAATAGGTACACATGTTTTGTTGTCTAGAACATGACTCAAATACCGAGTAAAACCCTATTTAAAACATGATCACTCATCAAAGCTGGATCGTAATCACCAGTCACATTATTGCTTGCTTGTTGTGGATTTCCCTCATTTATGTGAGGAGTACCCCAGTATGTTGGGGTGCAGGACGTTTCGGCACCTGGACGTTTCGGCACCGGGTATTCTGGACGTTTCGGCAACAGTTGTCAAGAACGGCAACACATTCAAACCTGTTTAAAAAGACCACATCTACCAAACACGTCCGGGTACCTTCATATCCGCCCAGATCCAGACTGAAGCGAAACAAGAATCATTGAAGTCGACATTCGGCAGGTTAACGGGAGCATTGTACAAGGCGCCTCCAGAAAACATGCAGATATCGACGCCCCTCCTGTCAGTCGTCCCAAACCATCCAACGTTGTTAGAAACATCAACATTATGCCACAAACACAACGACCAGATGACACTGCCACATGTCACGAAGAGGTAATATATACAGTGTTTACCACACTTTATTTCAACTATATAAAGAACATAATAACTGTAAAAACATTAAAACATTCACAAACACTCGTATGTTAATTACCTTCGTAATCAGAGGAATATGATTTTAATCCGGTTGTGCCTGCTAGCTTATCGTAACAACAGTTATATGATTAATACACACTCTAATCAAACTTTGTTGTTTTTACAACCGTTGTCTGATTAATTCGCACTCTAATAAGACTCTGTTGTTTTTGCAGATGAATCAAACCTTTTTAGGGGTCAACGCCCCTGAGTTATATCAGATCGACATCCACTGCACCTAGACAAGCAGACGAGATGACTACAATTCAGTGCTCCGAGCCATAGACAAACGATAACCATCTTAGATTTCGAGGCTGGAATGTGGCAGGCCATTCGACAGCGTTTTCCGGGGTACCCCATTGAAGGTTGTGCTTTCCACTGGTCACAAGCCATTTTCAGGATGCTTGACAATAATTCTCCAAAGAATACAAAAACAGAGAAGAAAACTCATTTATTCGCTCTGACAAATACTCTTTTCAAATAAACGCTCTCTATTTATACCAGATCAGGAATAGACTAAAGTGGGACGCTCTTTTCTGGTCCATGCCGTGTACATTGCTATTGTTTGTTTGGGACCCAACACCAAAGTTATTTTTTATCTTTCAGTCAGCATATAACTAGAAGGGAGATATACATCACTTTCTGTGAAAGGTGCTTTACCTTCCGTTTCTACCAGCGTAGCATATAACTCCGATTTTCGAATACCTCAGTGGCCTCGTCGACAATTCAACTAATCTATTCCGTTCAGTATTCGTTCATTAGCATTGTATGACTTTATATGCTCTTTATATGTTCGCCATCGTTACCATTCGTTCCACCAAGTGTTTGTTTTTGTTACCATGTTACATGTTTTATCACATTTTATTGAAATAAAGAATGAAAAGAAAAAATTAGTCTTCACTCATAATTTCGTTGGTCCGAAAATTAGCAGGTGCCGAAACGTCCAGGTACCGCATGGCAACCCCAGGTGCCGAAATGTCCAGATGCCGAAACGTCCAGCATTCGTGTTGGGTATATGAACCAATAAAGGTAAAACTATTCTGATAAATATATCGTATTGACAGAAGAGTGAGTTAATAAAAACTGTGGAGACAGTTGTTAAACAATTTATTCCAATATATCCTCGCACACATACGCACATAATCGACATATACTGTGAAATAGGTATATATAATGTGATTATTTGATTATGAAATAAACATAAAATGGATTCATAGCCGTTGTTTCGTTTTATGGCGCGGACCACATTTAAACCGCCTATTAAAGAGTGTACACCTCCACAGTCGTGAGCTGGCTTATTTGTGTCATTGACAGCACATAATCTGCTTAGAATCGCCCCATTATGAGTAGACAATGTGACTAAAACGCACTCATTTTCAGCACATTATCGACTCAAAATGAGCTATTCTAAGCAGGATATATACCTAAATCAAGTTGTATTATACGCATATAATGTGCGGATTTTGGGGAACAGGCTGAACTATGTGTTTGCATATACTATGGTAAAGCACCAGAGTATAATAAAATGAGCTTGGTGAGTATGCACCTATACATATCTGTGCATGAATATATTTCTGTTGCTATATTGATAAAATTGTGTCATTTTGAAAATGACGTAATGTGCCTCAATGATAATGACTGTCATTGCTAAACAATACGTGGATATGTGCTGAAGCCAATAAATCTATCGATAACTAAATGCAAAATAACAACTGCGCTGACTGTTTATCAAAAAACGATGTAATGCGAGAGTCAATTATTAAGATGTCAGTCAATATCTTGGCTGAAACATGTCTGATGTAACTGTAATGCTGGAAATATGTATACTGATATCCATTGTTTTGCCAAAAGTAGTGGCTTCTCATAATTATGTTTTCAAAATTTATAAACATACTGTCTCATATATACGTTTAGCCGTTTGTAAATATTTGATGTGATAGTTTCTTCATCGCCATTGGAACCTATACTTCCAATTGTCACAACCAAATAGATGCTGTAGAACGCTCCAATCTTAAAGTTATTTTTTATAGAAATAGAAAACATTGATTCCCAAGATTCTAGATTACAAATACAATATAGTTACTTCAAAACTTAAAAACATCACCAATACAATACAAATACATAATACGATTAGCCGATTACCTTATCCGTGAGATAACGGTATGTTAACCCTATTCCTCCACAGACGTAATATCAGATGTCATACCCGCTAACAACCTCCAATGTGGAGCTGTGTGCTCTGATAGGCTGATGGTGAAAGGTGGTGACGGAAATAACATGTATGCTAACATTACACGGACACGGACAGAGACGCCTTTTGCCACAATCCTGACTGGTGAGTACGTGTGTTATACGGTCAGTTCTAGAATACGGTAACACAGTAAAAAGTGTTAGTTTGATAAAACATTCCAAGCCTATAGAAAGCGTCCAACGCGGAGCAACACAAATTATTCCGCGTAAACTCGGACCTATGCCAATCAGATATAGACGTGTTCGATGTGATCTATTGGAAGTGTACACAATTACTGACAGAGGATACAGCATCGAAGAAAATGTTTTCCTCGACAAGTGCAACGACACTAGAACTAGAGAGCACTGTTATACCTTCTTTTCGCAGCGAACTTTGAACAGTTGGAATAATCTGACCAATTTTGTGGCAGCCTTAAATAACCTCGACAAATTCAAAGATCGCTTTGATGCTTATCTGGGCCCTACTGTAACAGTTCATTTATTCGTGGTGGTCCAATTTTCTTGGTTTTCGTGGTTGCTGATAACCACGCAATTAAAATCCAGACGAAACAATAATCTTCGAAACTAGATTTTGAGAAATAACAAATGTCATGCGGGAGGTAACTCTATTGACCCAATGTACATTCAAACCCTAGGGAGGTAACTCTGTCGAACTGGGAGTATATTAATGGAAGATTAGCTACGGTCAAGCTTCTAACTTTAACCTCTAAATTACTGAGCATGCATGAATGGGTTTCCACGTTGTGACTTTGACAATGGTATGGGTTCATACACACCGCTCTTTTTTAGTTTCAGATACTGATCGCACATACAACTCATCACAGTTCTTTCACTAACCTTCCAGTTCAATAATGCAGAATATTATGAGCTGCGCTGGCAACACCGCTGTCTATAGAATGTCTCGCAATTTTCGCACGGGATTCCTCATCGTATGTCACGTACTCGCGTACTTTTCCCAGATTGTTGACAGGAATTGGAGCCGAGTTCGGTGTCAACACAATCGTTAGCTGCTTGTGTAGAGTAGTATCATGATCCGAACAATGGTTCGGGTGAGGCAATCCAGGAGTTGTTGAAGGCCGAAAATTAATCTTACCACTTTTTAACCAGCTTTTAAGAGACATATTTGCATTATGCAGTTGATATGTTGTAGAGTCATTTCCGGCCGAAGGCCGGGTAGGATGCAGTGTGCACGTCCCTTCAACATTTCTTGGTTTTTCGATGAGAATAGATCTTTGTGGCTGTCGTAGGTGCTGTGGTTGTAGTCACGGCGGTGGAAGCGTGGTGGAGGAGTCTGGTGCTGTTGAGGTTTAAACAAACATATTTCTTTCAAAAAGGTGGTAAGTGTTTTCTCCTGTTTTGAGTCTAATTGACAGTATAAGTTAACTGCACTGTACAGACGTTACTCTCCATTGTAGATCCATAACTCCATGCACAGTGGTTTGAAGCCACTGAAATCCGAGCCAAAACATTACCAAACACATACACCTTGTAGAAAGTTATATATTTGAGCGGATAAGTAGTTGTCAGACATCTGTCTTAAACCGACTCGCTGTTGAGGTTTATATTAGTCTGTCTTTTTCGTCTAGTTGGAGGATGGACTTCGTCTTTTTCGTGGTGAGTAGTCGGTTTCTAGGAGAAGCGGGCTGTTTTCTAGTCGGGCTAGTGTCATGTTTCTAAGTTCCATCAGTCTTTGATTTATGCAGTTGAGAGTTGGGGTTGTATTTTATTTGGTGCAGATCAATAGATGTTGGCTTCGGTAAATAATCCCCATTCACGCATTGATTGTTTTGTGAAGAGAATTCTTTCACCTATCTTAAGTATGCTTAAGTAATATAATCCCACCGTTAACATTCTCGATAGTCGGCAACACAAGCTTGGACACGCAACGTGCTAATCACGCATGTAGTGCGGATGCACAATTTCCGACGTCCCGTCGAGGCGTCTGCACTTCTATTTGTTGAATTTGATTATTATTATTATTGTGAGTATGGGTGAGATTTAGTACCGGCAGATCCACGAATTTACGAACCCACGAAAAAGTAATAAATGGCTGAACCACGAAAATTTATACCAACGAATTTAAAGCCATTCGTGAACTTCTTTTCGCAGCGAACTTTGAAGAGTTGGAATAATCTGACCAGTTTTGTGGTAGACTAACATAACCTCGACGAATTAAAACATCGCTTTGATGCTTATCTGCGACCTATATCGACATTTCCTTCAATTTGGAGCCCCATAGAAGATTGTGCAACTCGAATACCGATATCGGCAACCTATATTGGTCGTAACCGATTCACCAAAATCGTTCAACAAAATAGCTAATAGAATGTACTTTGCATGGGAATGATGTCGTTCGTGTATGAAATAGCACACATCACAATTGACACCGTTATGTGTATTCTGCAAATCAGTGTGTTATTTTGTGGACACGCGGTTAATGCAAAGATGTTGGCGTACTCTAAAGTGGCCAAAACATATCAGTTGATTTGAAATGACATATGTCTGATCTGTAATTGAGAAATAATTGGTACCAATTGCCCCTCCACATCGATGTTATTGAAACGAAGCGAGTTTATCGTGTACATTCGCTGCCACACAGAGTACAGCATCTGGAACCGCCTAGTCGGTTTCGCATGCATGCACATATTAAAGGAAAAGAGTGCTTATTGTATGACAAAGTTTTATCTTTTGAACTGGGACATACAATAATGTCAATGGAATATAATAGAAAATATACGAACAATTTGACCGAGAAGTATCCTCACAGCGATAAAACACCGCTCACTTCGACGTTGAACATAATCTATTCTTAATCCAGGATCATTTGCACATCAAACAATGACGAATATTCGAACGCTCATTGTTATTCTTTTCCTGTTATGGCAGCAATGAAGATCGATTGTCTCACTTCACTACTTTATGTTGAAACATGTCTTGTGTGGTGCAGGCAGTGTTTACGCTGTCATAGTTTTCGAAAATGGCCAAAAACAAATTCATTTGGCCAAAGGTTTGGCCAAACTTTTCGGAAAATCGGAAATCCACTTCAAGAACCCAAATTGTGTAATTGGAATGGCATGAGAATCAAATTTATGGTATGATCATCTGCTAATTGATTAGGTGATACAACTAAATGGGTAACAAACGGCACTCATGCAGTGCACCATCAAACAATGGGCCACCAAATACAATAAAACAGTACTGAGAATTAACACAAATGCATCCTTTGTCTGTCATAAGGCTGAATGGTATATATGTGGGTAGTGTTATATTGCCAAGTAACAGTGGCTGGATTACACGGTATTTGAAGGTATGCAGATACTTATATAGGTTATTAAATTAAACAACATTAAATTGTGAGACCAGAAAATAAGGATTTAATTTGGCCAAATTTTGTTTTAATTTTACCAACAAAAAATTCGCCAAAAGTTTTGCGGCTCAACATGAACACTGGGTGCAGGTCAGTATATCAAGTATTTTGTTTTATCTTTTGACGGCTCTAAGGTACTGAATAGATACATGTCGATGTATATTTTGAGTATTTAAGCGTACCTTTACACAATAATAATTCATAAATGCACATTTTATATACCCACCGTCATGTTCGCCATGTTCATACTTGAATATCTTAATGCGGACTTACATGATACATTGGTTCCAATTAAAATAGCCCCATGTAGGGTCTATATATAGAGCCACAGCTCAGGGTTGAATTGAATTGTTGGAGTATAATGTCGCACTGTTTGTAATTATACATGCAGTTGATAAGTGATGTGGTGCTCTATATCACCTAGTGGGTCTTTTCTATCTACATAGGACTAATGTCATTCAGAAAACTGTACATAGTATACTTCTCACATTTTCTTAATGGTCTCCATATGCATTGTGATATATAAATATATATATATATATATATATATATATATATATATATATATATATCCTGTGGTGACTCGGGTACCCTGTTACAACTGCGTTATGTTTTCAAAATGTTTATTTAAAAAGCAAATAATATTTAAAGAATACAAAAATTAAAAGGGAATTTTTGTTTTAAATCAAAATGTTTAAACGATCTTTGTGGCTGTCGTAGGTGCTGTGGTTGTAGTCACGGCGGTGGAAGCGTGGTGGAGGAGTCTGGTGCTGTTGAGGTTTAAACAAACATATTTCTTTCAAAAAGGTGGTAAGTGTTTTCTCCTGTTTTGAGTCTAATTGACAGTATAAGTTAACTGCACTGTACAGACGTTACTCTCCATTGTAGATCCATAACTCCATGCACAGTGGTTTGAAGCCACTGAAATCCGAGCCAAAACATTACCAAACACATACACCTTGTAGAAAGTTATATATTTGAGCGGATAAGTAGTTGTCAGACATCTGTCTTAAACCGACTCGCTGTTGAGGTTTATATTAGTCTGTCTTTTTCGTCTAGTTGGAGGATGGACTTCGTCTTTTTCGTGGTGAGTAGTCGGTTTCTAGGAGAAGCGGGCTGTTTTCTAGTCGGGCTAGTGTCATGTTTCTAAGTTCCATCAGTCTTTGATTTATGCAGTTGAGAGTTGGGGTTGTATTTTATTTGGTGCAGATCAATAGATGTTGGTTTCGGTAAATAATCCCCATTCACGCATTGATTGTTTTGTGAAGAGAATTCTTTCACCTATCTTAAGTATGCTTAAGTAATATAATCCCACCGTTAACATTCTCGATAGTCGGCAACACAAGCTTGGACACGCAACGTGCTAATCACGCATGTAGTGCGGATGCACAATTTCCGACGTCCCGTCGAGGCGTCTGCACTTCTATTTGTTGAATTTGATTATTATTATTATTGTGAGTATGGGTGAGATTTAGTACCGGCAGATCCACGAATTTACGAACCCACGAAAAAGTAATAAATGGCTGAACCACGAAAATTTATACCAACGAATTTAAAGCCATTCGTGAACTTCTTTTCGCAGCGAACTTTGAAGAGTTGGAATAATCTGACCAGTTTTGTGGTAGACTAACATAACCTCGACGAATTAAAACATCACTTTGATGCTTATCTGCGACCTACATCGACATTTCCTTCAATTTGGAGCCCCATAGAAGATTGTGCAACTCGAATACCGATATCGGCAACCTATATTGGTCGTAACCGATTCACCAAAATCGTTCAACAAAATAGCTAATAGAATGTACTTTGCATGGGAATGATGTCGTTCGTGTATGAAATAGCACACATCACAATTGACACCGTTATGTGTATTCTGCAAATCAGTGTGTTATTTTGTGGACACGCGGTTAATGCAAAGATGTTGGCGTACTCTAAAGTGGCCAAAACATATCAGTTGATTTGAAATGACATATGTCTGATCTGTAATTGAGAAATAATTGGTACCAATTGCCCCTCCACATCGATGTTATTGAAACGAAGCGAGTTTATCGTGTACATTCGCTGCCACACAGAGTACAGCATCTGGAACCGCCTAGTCGGTTTCGCATGCATGCACATATTAAAGGAAAAGAGTGCTTATTGTATGACAAAGTTTTATCTTTTGAACTGGGACATACAATAATGTCAATGGAATATAATAGAAAATATACGAACAATTTGACCGAGAAGTATCCTCACAGCGATAAAACACCGCTCACTTCGACGTTGAACATAATCTATTCTTAATCCAGGATCATTTGCACATCAAACAATGACGAATATTCGAACGCTCATTGTTATTCTTTTCCTGTTATGGCAGCAATGAAGATCGATTGTCTCACTTCACTACTTTATGTTGAAACATGTCTTGTGTGGTGCAGGCAGTGTTTACGCTGTCATAGTTTTCGAAAATGGCCAAAAACAAATTCATTTGGCCAAAGGTTTGGCCAAACTTTTCGGAAAATCGGAAATCCACTTCAAGAACCCAAATTGTGTAATTGGAATGGCATGAGAATCAAATTTATGGTATGATCATCTGCTAATTGATTAGGTGATACAACTAAATGGGTAACAAACGGCACTCATGCAGTGCACCATCAAACAATGGGCCACCAAATACAATAAAACAGTACTGAGAATTAACACAAATGCATCCTTTGTCTGTCATAAGGCTGAATGGTATATATGTGGGTAGTGTTATATTGCCAAGTAACAGTGGCTGGATTACACGGTATTTGAAGGTATGCAGATACTTATATAGGTTATTAAATTAAACAACATTAAATTGTGAGACCAGAAAATAAGGATTTAATTTGGCCAAATTTTGTTTTAATTTTACCAACAAAAAATTCGCCAAAAGTTTTGCGGCTCAACATGAACACTGGGTGCAGGTCAGTATATCAAGTATTTTGTTTTATCTTTTGACGGCTCTAAGGTACTGAATAGATACATGTCGATGTATATTTTGAGTATTTAAGCGTACCTTTACACAATAATAATTCATAAATGCACATTTTATATACCCACCGTCATGTTCGCCATGTTCATACTTGAATATCTTAATGCGGACTTACATGATACATTGGTTCCAATTAAAATAGCCCCATGTAGGGTCTATATATAGAGCCACAGCTCAGGGTTGAATTGAATTGTTGGAGTATAATGTCGCACTGTTTGTAATTATACATGCAGTTGATAAGTGATGTGGTGCTCTATATCACCTAGTGGGTCTTTTCTATCTACATAGGACTAATGTCATTCAGAAAACTGTACATAGTATACTTCTCACATTTTCTTAATGGTCTCCATATGCATTGTGATATATAAATATATATATATATATATATATATATATATATATATATATATCCTGTGGTGACTCGGGTACCCTGTTACAACTGCGTTATGTTTTCAAAATGTTTATTTAAAAAGCAAATAATATTTAAAGAATACAAAAATTAAAAGGGAATTTTTGTTTTAAATCAAAATGTTTAAACGATCATAGTTTACACGAAGCACACGAAATGGTGGCCGCTGAATAAACGCCCTGTCTAAGATCAAAAGGTATCTAATGCACAATGGGCCGCAGGCCTCTTCGGCGCTCAATAAAGGCCCCCTGAATAATTGAAGGGTAAATTATCATATTCATTGCCAGCTAATGTGTGGCCGATCTGTCCCCTGGCCATTCCTTTCGTGTAGCCTCTGTAATGCGCATGCAACAGTGAACTGTTCTCATAAAAAGCGATTTGCCTCTGAATATTGATAATTTCCAAGTGAAACACAAAGCAACTGACTCTCACTGGAAATAATTCCACCAACCAAATATAGTGACCCGCGTATAATCCTACTACTCTATCACTTCAGGATCTGTGTTTGCATTTCTCTTTCTCTAGGCAAATCTCTATTATTGAAGGTCGATATTGATTTGGCTTGACACAAATGGTCATTGATGCAGTCAGAAGTTTTGTCGCCTATAGGCTGTATCATTGAGGATAGTAGCTCACGGGCCATCACTTGACTTTCAACATGTTAGCATTACACTGGCCAGGACTTACCATTCTCGAAACAACAAATATCCCTGGCGTTCCTCGTTTCAAACACCCAGTCTATAGCGATAGAGACATAACTCTTTAAAGGTCATTTTTAAACTAATTCATCAGAAGGGCATCAGCCATGCGGAAAGAGTCGGTCTCGGCACCGAGATAGTCAATCTTGTACCCGACCTTTCCCTGAGCGCTGGTGAGAAATCAATACTTAGGTATGGTCTAACCTTTGTTCCTACCCCACCCGATCTCAAAGAAACACCACATGTGGTTGAGACGGAGGATGGAACATTAGTTTTACCAGACTCTATGTATGCCATGGAAATGAACGGCGGTCCAGCAAGCATGCAATTTAGGGAAGTAACAGCTATGGCTGATTTCTTTCGCAATTCGACAGGTCTAAAAGATCAATTTAAAGAACCTTCGATGTGGACCCCCACTGATCGCCAGATTGGCCACTCAATTCCCGAGGTCGCTGGCTTAGTCAAAACCGACATTACAAATTTACCAAAATTTCACAACGAGGATAACCTCACTAAAGTTTTGAAAGAACTGCACTAAAAACCCTTCGCAGCAATAAAAACATTGTAATCAAACCTTGTGACAAAGGCAACTCGCTCGTCATCATGTCTAAAGAAAATTACATTCTAGAAGCGACGCGCCAATTAAGCAACACTAAATATTACAAACCATTGGATGAGCCAATTTGGAAATCCAATGTTCTAAAATTCAATCTCATTCTCAAAAGCTTGCTGGACCAGGACGTTTTAAAGAAAAAACATGTTCAGTATCTAATTGCAAAACCTGAATCCAATAATAGGACATTTTATTTGCTACCTAAAATACATAAACCTTTGAGCTGTTGGACTAATCCATACACACCACCCGGACGCCCCATCATCGGCGACGTGGGCTCGGAGTCGTACCACATTTCGGAGTTTATTGATTTCTATTTGAAACCAATTGCTACCCGCCATCCGAGCTATCTAAAAGACACGGAGGACTTCCTCATTAAATTGTCGAAAATTGAAGTTCCATCTTCTGCTTACCTAATTAGTCTCGACGTGGAATCTATGTATACAAATATTGGAATCGATGCCGGATTAAAGTCAATTAAGAATGCATTTGATTTCCACCATGATCCTCATAGACCTGGAGATGAACTACTTCAATTATTAGAACTTTCTCTTAAAGGGAATGACTTTGAATTTAATGGACGATATTATTTACAGGTCTCCGGCTGCAGTATGGGCAAGAAGTTTAGTCCTAATTTTGCCTCAATTTGTGTTGCAGAGTGGGAGAAAGGCGCCCTAGCCAAATCTGACAAACAACCATTAGCTTATTATAGATTCTTGGACGACATATTTATCATTTGGACTCATGGTCTGGATGAGTTTAGGGTGTTCTTGAACATCTTGAACAGTCATGATGAATCAATCAAACTCAAAGAATCAATATCGCAAACCAGCATTGATTTCCTTGATTTAACAATATTTAAGGGCCCACAATTTACATCATGCAACATTTTAGATATAAAACTTTTTACGAAACCAACGGACTCTCACCAGCTTCTTCATCGTAAATCTTTCCATCCGCCAAAACTTTTCAATGGATTGATTAAATCTCAAATCATTCGATACCACCGGAACTGCACGAACAGAAGCGACCTAAATCAAGCTTGTTCAGTGCTGTTCCAGGCTTTACGACCGCGCGGCTACTCTAGTAGATTACTGCGCCAAGTAAAGTCGAAACTCTCAGAGAATTGGAATCGTTACGCCATGACCCAACATCGACTGAGCCAACAAGGATACGGCACAACCGGCCGGTGTTGGGTAATGGTTCAGCCTAATTTTGTCACAAAAAACGATGTTACATCACTACAATAGGATATATCAATACTAGTAACACTTTCACCAGCGAACAAACACGCATATCGTATCAAATGCATAGCGAACTTAATTGTGATTCTAAAAATGTAATTTACTTAATCACATGCAAAAGATGTCGTATACAATATGTTGGACAAACAAAAACCTCTCTCAAAGTTAGAATGTCTAATCATCTTTCCAGTGTTCGCAAAAAACTCGACATGCAAATTTCCGATCATTTCAACTCATCTAATCATGACATTAAATCCCATTTCAGCTTTCAGCCAATAGAACAGACACCAATTCTAGCCGACGAAGACCAAACCGATTCAATACGCCTAGAACACGAAAATCATTGGATGGGCGTACTTAAAACATATCTTCCGTTCGGACTTAACATTGACTACAAAGGTGTTTCTCGAAATTTCTTGTGCTTTCCTCTGATCTACAATCGTAGAAATGTTGAAATCGCAAACATTTTCAGAAAAAACTTTGCATTATTAAACACTAAATTGACCGAGCCTCTCGACAAACGGGTTATTATTGCCTACAAGAAAAAACCCAGTTTGAGAGATATGCTCGTTCGATCTAGACTCAGACCTTGATTAACACGCAGTTCAATTAGCTTTTTAGCAATTTCAACATCATTATCCTTTGTTTGTGCTCAACACAATATTTTATGTCAATTTCCGACACAACCTAACAAAATTTAGCTAGTTCCATAGAAATAATTACATAAGAAATCGGATAACCGACCTGTGCCAGCGCTCTCCACACTTTCCAAATATATACAAGAGCGGGATATGTCTGTCTATCAATCTGGCTTTTCGCGAATTTTCTCCCAGACCCCTGGACAGATTTCAACCATATTTGATGTGGTGACTCGGGTACCCTGTTACAACTGCGTTATGTTTTCAAAATGTTTATTTAAAAAGCAAATAATATTTAAAGAATACAAAAATTAAAAGGGAATTTTTGTTTTAAATCAAAATGTTTAAACGATCATAGTTTACAAGAAGCACACGAAATGGTGGCCGCTGAATAAACGCCCTGTCTAAGATCAAAAGGTATCTAATGCACAATGGGCCGCAGGCCTCTTCGGCGCGCAATAAAGGCCCCCTGAATAATTGAAGGGTAAATTATCATATTCATTGCCAGCTAATGTGTGGCCGATCTGTCCCCTGGCCATTCCTTTCGTGTAGCCTCTGTAATGCGCATGCAACAGTGAACTGTTCTCATAAAAAGCGATTTGCCTCTGAATATTGATAATTTCCAAGTGAAACACAAAGCAACTGACTCTCACTGGAAATAATTCCACCAACCAAATATAGTGACCCGCGTATAATCCTACTACTCTATCACTTCAGGCGCTGTGTTTGCATTTCTCTTTCTCTAGGCAAATCTCTATTATTGAAGGTCGATATTGATTTGGCTTGACACAAATGGTCATTGATGCAGTCAGAAGTTTTGTCGCCTATAGGCTGTATCATTGAGTTTAGTAGCTCACGGGCCATCACTTGACTTTCAACATGTTAGCATTACACTGGCCAGGACTTACCATTCTCGAAACAACAAATATCCCTGGCGTTCCTCTTTTCAAACGCACAGTCTATAGCGATAGAGACATAACTCACCAATATTCATCATTCAACGATGTAACGTTATATATTTTTTACCGACGTTGTTAAGAAATATACTGCAATTCCACTTTTAAGACACATACTGCAACTCTAGCATTAGTCACACATGAACGAACCACAGTAAATCCTGCCAGACGATGACATTAATTTGAATTGGACATGAATTTGACGTTAAATAAAAATTTTCATAGTTTCAAGGCACATTAACTCGTTTAGGACGGGAAACGGATATAACCGTTTCCCAAAACATTACCTACAGGACGGGAAACGGATATATCCGTTTTTCATTCTTCCACTTGTTAACAGCGAATGAATCTTTTATAATTAAATGTTTTTGCACATAGTATCATGTATTCAACATAGGCCGATCACTCAGTGAGGGGTCCATGAAGATGTAACCTATTTTTGGCGTCACGTGGGGGTCCCGTGCCGTAATTCGTGACGTCATTGTTCCAAAATGGCGGCGCCCAGTAGCCTAAGCTGTAGATGCGTAGACATTTTTTTCGGTTGTCAATCACCATGGCAGGTGAATCTTGACCCCTTCAGCAGAAGAACAAGAAGCGAGAGCAATTTATGTATATTCCTGGATCCAATTTTTTGGAAATTAATTACATTTTATTAAAAATGTCGCACGCAGACATCAAGGATAGCGAAATTACTGCCCCCAAACGCATAATTGTGGGCCATGTCAACCAGTCGCAATTTGGTGGTATATACCCAAACAAAATTTTGGAAGATTTATAGATCACGGATGATCACCCATATATTATCAGCTGTCACATGGAGAATTCTGTCATGGCAAATGGTCTGACCCAGCATTAAATTAACGCATACATTGCTATACAATGATATGAAAGTTAGCATTTTAACGTTAGGAAAAGGGGTTTGGCGGCCATTTTGAATGGCGCCCTCTGTCGGTAATGGATGATTTTTTAGCAAGGCTAGTTCCAGATGTTGGCAAAATATTCCTGGATCATTTAACTTTGGAAATAATTTATATTTGATTCAAAATGTCGCAAAGGTATCGTCATATAGCGAAATTACAGCCCCAAACGCATACATTTCCGAAAATGTGTTGCTATGGTAACCGGTCGCAATTTGGTGGTATCTACCCAAAATTTCTAGACAATTTGTAGACTGCGGATGATCACTCATATTGTATGAGTTGTCACGCGGAGAATTCTGCCATGGCAAATGATCTGACCCAACATTGAATAAACGCATAATTTGCTATAAAATTATATAAAAGTGAGCATTTCTGCAAACAATCTCGTCTGTGAGTAATGTTTTCTCAAAAGAATCAAGTCCCAAACGAGTTAAGGTAAATGTGAAAACTTAAAAGGGGACAAGGGCTGCGCGTCAAATATGGTTCTGGTCGAGTGTTTTGCCCATAATACTAATTCTGTTATACTCAAAATCACTTAAAATGGACGAACTAAAGAGCAATATCTCAAACTTAAGGGCCATAATTCAGGTACATAACAAATCGGACAAACCTGTTTTTTTAACTCAATCAAGATATTGTTGTGAAAGATCCATATACCAAATATGAATGCAATTGGTTGGCATTTGTTCAAGTTTTCGCACTAACGTCATAAAATTGCTAAACAAATAGACAACGTAAGGGTCGTTAGTGAGGTAAAATAAAAATCGGACAAACCTGGTTTTCGATATCGATCGAGATATTGTTGTCTAAGATCCATATACCCAATATGGTTGGAATCAGTTGATGTTTGATCAAGTTATGACGCTAACGGTAATACAATTGCTAAACAAAAGAGACAAAATAAGGGCCATAACTCCGTTAGCATAAATCGGACAATCCTGGTTTTCGAAGTCGATCGAGACTTTGTTGTGAAACGTCCACATAAAAACTATTAATGTAATCCGTTGACATTTGTTCAAGTTGTCGCCCTAACGGTCATACCGTTGTTAAAAAGTAGCGGACAAATCTGGTTTTCGAACTTGTTTAGTATATTGTTGTGAAAGATCGACTCACCAAATGTGCATCGGATTGGTTGACGTTTGTTCGAGTTATCGCGCTAACGGTCATAACATTTCCTAAAATTGCTAAAAATAGACAAACTAATTAACTCAGGTATAAAGGATCGGATCTGGTTTTCGAAATCGTTCGATATACTGTTGTATAAGATCCATATACCAAATATGAATGAATTTGGTTGATGTTTGTTCAAGTTATCGCTCTAACGGACATAGAATTTCTATTAATATAAACAAGTGGCGTAACTCTGATTAGAAAGTCGGAACTGAACCAATTTTACAACTGTCGCACATGACAATTAACTCACATACCAAAAATTGTCATAATCCATTATTAAACGGCTATGTTATATATATTTGTTGCCACCCGCCCGCGTTATCTAACCGCCCGCCGCCAACCACCCCTCGCCAAATCATGAGTCGACTAAACATGTTTATAAAGCAATCATCGTTAAGAAGATCATATAACGTTGTTCATGTTGTTGTAAATACCTACACCACACATCATTATTCGATCAATGTTGGCGTGGAAAGTCCACAGAGAAAGCCTTACATTAGTTTTTGTAATGCCACCCATACGTTCAATAATTTATCCCACATCGCAATAATTAGACAATATCCTGAGTTTCAATATAATTCAGTTAATATATTATTATGGAGGGACACAATGATGGTAAACAATAATATATCTCTAAATGTGTGCAAAATTGCATACGAGATACAATACTTCAGGCCGATACCCCGATACAATTCAAGTAAGAAACTGGCTACATACATGTATTACAAATCGTACAGTCCAACAACTCAGTTCACCTAATACGCAAACGTTTGACTACCAAAAGATATTTAATCGGGGTTCACGATCACATGGCTATTGGCATACAATCGCGATCACAGGAGGTACGGATGAATTCGATATAGTATCATATTTAATATGAAGGGTGATAACTCTATAAATAATGTACTTTGACGAAATAACGGCGATTCGTATGAGAAATTGCAACACCACAATTTATCAACTCGGGTGAAATATAAGTCAAATTCGTCTATTTGGTGGGTGCGCTTGGGGAAGGTTTGGGCTACACTCTTTAAAACGCTTCTTCAAGTATTTTCTTTAAAACACTTCTTCAAATATTTCTGTGGGTGGGTGGATTTGAGGAGGTTTGGGTTACGCTCTTTAAAACACTTCTTCAAATAGTTTCTTTAAAAAACTTCTTCAAATATTTCCATTATTTCGTTAATAATAATAATAATAATAATAATTTCCTATATCTATATTTCGCTCTATTTGGCCATTTGTCCGCATATTTCCTATTTAGTTATTTCATTGTATTTCATATTTCGATAATTCACTATATTTGACATATTATGAGATATGGGATTATATGATATCCTATATTCAGATATTCAATCGAACATCACGTGCCACCAGTGGTCGCGATTATATGACAATAGCCATGTAATCGTGAATCCCGATTACATATTGTTTGCTATATAACCCTTGGCGTATTGGTTGCTCAGATAATCAGATAAGGGAGCTAAACAGTAAGATTCATCGAGTCAGAAATAATGGGTTGATGTTTCAAAAAAAACCAATACTCCGTATGCTTACCCACGCTGATATACTGCAAACTCGGACATCATATGGTGGATAATACCATTATTTCCGCGATGTAAGATCGATAAGCTAAAAGTGGCCTGGCAATAGAATGAAATCGCATCTCCAGTACCCGCACACAATAGCCATTCAGATATATGGGCCTCTTGGTGCATTCATTAACTTACAACTATCCCGTGGTTGTGAAAGCTTTGGTTTTAGAAACAATCAAATGAAGTACGTTGTCAATTTTTGGAAAGTATATTGCAGAATCATTGTATGAGGCAATTAGGGATATAATTTTATAGCCAAAAGTTTTTCAATATACACACACACCAGTGATGCCACATGTCTAACCAGATCATTATTTTGGAATTACCATGAATGTTTCTTCTCTGATCAAAAATATATTGAGAGATACATGTGGAAGATATAAACAAAGATTGAGCATGCAGTATATGTACAATATATACACGCACTTCCTATCATCGTTATCATCACCGTCATCGCCATGGTCGTCATAATAGTCACGGCCACCACCACCACCAGCATCCACTATCCACCACCATCCACCTCCATCCATCACCACCACTATCCACCATCATCTACCTCCATCCATCACCACCATCATCCAGCCACCACCCACCCACCATCCTTGACACCCCAAAGCAGATTTGGTGAAGTCGAAGTATTTCGTGAGCGTGGAGACTCCACCCGTATCTATAATTAAATGGCGTTTCTGAATTTCTTTGATATGGTAAAAATAAAGAAAGTTTGCTTGAAAACTTTAACACAGATATTTACGTTATTATATTGACTTAGCTTGCTTGGGGGATCCGGCCCGAGATATAACAAATTCACGTTTCAAACCGGCGCACCACGATGACTATTCATTCCACAAAACGGGCCTTCTGTACACCAACGAGTGTAATAAATTATCGATCGCGTCTACTTATTCTGCAGTTACCTGGTGAATCACACGATTTAGCACACGACCGTAGTCCCTCTGGGACCATATATATGTCCATCACAATATTGCCAATGAATGCGGAAAGGCTCGTAGTGCAACTATTCATTTCCAATGTATTCAATGGTATAATTGGTGTCGGAATTGGTGCCCTATATTATTTTATGGCAGGCATAGTATGTTGGCTTGTCCAGGTGATGTATTGTACATCGTGGCATAATTTGCCAAAGTGGGAAATAAATTATTAGAGTAAAGTCCGAAATACAGTGAGGACTTAGTATAAGGGTCCAATTATCGATTTGTTTCTTCCGGATAATTCGATTAGGGTGGATACACACTTGTATGCAATTTATCTATTTATCGGTGTTTTTTGGCAATTTACACGAAACATGTAACGACCGTATAATTTTTCCAGTTGACAGCACAATCATGGTCTGATTAAGTTTGAATGTAAACGACATTGTTAATTCTGACGGAGTCGTCAGGTGGTTTGAAATAATTGTGGGCACGTTAACTTATGATATTGCTTTGTCTAGTTCTCAACTACATCACCTGTCCCTTCCCGTGCGAAGTCTTGAAAATTCAGCAAACTATTTCACTGTACTCTATGTCCGAGTATTCCGGCATTATGGTGCTGATGATGACGATGACGACGATGACGATAACGATGATGATGATGATGACGAAGAAGACAATGTACACTTAGGGACCGCGACTGCCAATACATACATAGCTTAAAGGAACGGGCGGCGTTCGTTGCAGAAATATTCATATGTGTTCAAATCTCCACCAACAGAAGGACTATTAAAATATATATAGTTTTGTTCATATGCCAAACATAATCAGCGCGTAAATAGTATATTCCATCAAGACGTACGATGGTGTACGTATACAAGAGCCTGCTCGTGTTACAGAAGTTTTGCTTCTGTTTACATAACACAGCTCAATTCTATTGGTTAATCACACAAATGATATAAACGCTCTTTATTATTTCCATATCAATAAAACAGTAACAAATAACACTCTTTGTGTTTACCATATCCGGATCTAAACAAAAGCCAGGTTCTGTAAAGTTTTTTGCCTTTGTGTACATAACAAAGGAAAAACATTTGACAATAACATACTGTTTATGCCATATTTCTGATCGGTATAAGAACAAGGTATGTTTATATTTTACTATTCCTTCAGTTTATGGCGGTTTTTGACGGAGGTGAATATTTTAACAGCATGCCCACCGCCAACGCCGCCCGTATCTTTAATATGTACCTTTTCACTCTTGCATGTTAAAGTAATTAAGAGTGAGTGCATTATATGTAGCAATTCAAGTCACGTCAGATGAACCCATACCAATTAATGCAACACAGTAAAAAATGTACACTAATAAGAACAGGCGTTATATTTACTCATATAACCAGGTGTTATCACCCATAAATTCATAGCATTCTATCCATAGGAGATGGCACCACCACGCTTTCAGCAAATCCTATTCACGCGTATTAATAATTTGCATGGATTGGCAAGGTAATTTGCATGATGAATTGAGAATAAATATGTTTAAACTATATTCCAGCTATTTCCATGTCAGCTGCAAAGTCGTCGAGTATTTTACTTGTCGACTCGAGTCATGAGGTGTACAGTGCTATCGAAGGGACAATACGCAGTTCAGAGAAAACTCGAATGCACTGGCAATCTTCAGAAGTGTTTTCCCATGGAGCTATCGACCCAACGTTTCCATGCTCATGTGGAGATTCTTCCAAAGAACTTGGTCAAGGTATGAATAAGAATATACGTGTACTTCCCTGGTCAAGTGGTCCTTTACACTACGTGTCAAAGTTGTCCTTTACACTACGTCTCGTTATGTGTATATATCGACCAAGTACAGGTGCCTATACATGTGAACCCCCTTTCGTACCATCGCTCTAACAAAGCCTATTATAAAATCCAGTCTTCACACGATGAATGCAATGCAGGAAACAATACAATTAATTAGGCCATCTACATCCTATAATATGTCACCACATTAAGGTGTGATAGGAAGACATTCAGTCATGACTATATCACCCATACTAATATAAATGTATTGCCTATTATATGTATTTGTAATTGTACTTTGTAATTAAAGTTATCCTATCTTATCACATTCTGTCAATTTGCTATGATGTACGTGGGTTCTGATAAACAGGCTGTGATGTTGATAGGACAAACTGATGCTGTTAAGAAAAAAAAGCACCGTTTCCATTTTCGCGGTGCTTTGCTAGTCTGAGCGACAGGTGGACAAGTCACTATGCGTACAAAACATTCAAAGATATATATGTTATAACATATTTAGCAATGGGTGTGTTAGAGCCACCGCAGACGCTGTGATTAAAATCGTAAGTGGGGGAAATCGCAGGTGGAGCATCCAATTCGCATGCCCACGGCAATATCGCAGCCAAATCGTAGCGATCAAGCAATGTTTGATTTTAACCAGGAAAATCGTGGCGTGACCTTGGCAACACGCGCGATCGTAGCTGTCACATGACCATGTCGCACTGGTCATGTTGTAAATACCACGAAAAGAAAAAATGGCGCAAAGTTCACAAACTTCTTGGACTTACAAAAACGAGGCCACATTGGTGGATATGTGGCACGACAGGGAGTGCAGGCCTATACCACATATCAGCCATCTGCTATGAAGACTAGGAGAAGAGGGCTGCCGCAATTGTTGAAATTGCGACAGCTGTGGAGTTGACGTACAAAAATGTCAAAATACAAAAATATTCAATTTCACTTGAACTTTGAAGTTCAACTTGTTAGTTTAGAAAATTGAGATACATGCCATGTATATGTATATAATTGCACACTGCGGAGAATGTGATATAACATTTTGCGATCATGTGATCGATCACGTGGATAAAATCGTAGCTGCATACATCGCAGCACCGTAGCGTCTGCGTGCAAGTCACTTTTCTCCACCTGCGATTTTCCCCAATTACGATTTTAATCGCAGCGTCATTGCAAACCGACAATAATCAAGATGGCTATTGATGTCGTTTTACAAGCATCAGCGCAGTCATTCTTAGAATATTTAAAAGTATATCGGTTCTCGAGTGTGTCATACGGCCGCTGGATTTTGATTCTTTCATATTAGCCAAAACGTCGCGAAAATGACAACGTTGGAAAACAATAACGGTACCTTTTCTTAACAAGATCAGTTTTCCCAGCCCGTGTCATAGCAATTCAGCAGGAACCACAAACATCATAGCAAATTAGCAGGATCACTTGACTAGAAGTGGTTTAGTCCGTTTAGTATTCTAGATTTGGTCGACAGTGGATGGTGAATATTTGGTGATTGATCGACCTTTAACTGTGACAATATTGACTTTCGTCATTGTTCAATTGAACCTAACAATGAGAAGACAGCCACAATAGAAACAATACGATATATGTGTGAACTTACAATCCAAATTAGTGTATGTAATCATGTAGCGTAGTGTTATCATCCACAAATTCATATCATTCTAAGATAGGAAATGACATCAACATACTTTTATGTAGTATGACCAATATAGGTCGACTACTATGACGACGGTGATGATGATGATGGTGATGACGATAATGATTATGATGGCGGATTGTGATGATGGCGATTATGATAATCGATAACGACGTTGGTGGTGGCGATGATGACATTGATGATGGTGATGGTGATGATCATGACGACGACAAAATTAATGATGATGATGACGATATGATGATGGTAATGATGATTATGATGACCGTGACGATTACGACAATTACACCCTTCTTCCATAAGTAAATGGCAAGCCATACATCAATGGCCCCTTTCTGTAAATAAATGTATGTATGTTACTTATTACTATGTATTCGCCACTTAATTGTGATGTTGACTTAAATAAACAAAATATCACAAACAGGTTGAAGCTAACATCATTAGTGTAACGGAGTTCGTTTGGTCATTGCTTTCCAAACGCAGATGGTTTCTGCTTGCATTTGAGTGATGTTCAATTGACCATCATCTGCGCTGTATTTTGTTCACCTATAAATCTGACATCGTCGTTATATGGCGCAGTGGCAAGACCCCTCCAACAAAACAATCCAAAATGAAACATGCAAGACATTTCAAGGATTGTTTGATCCAAAATAGGTGTTCGTGAATTGTGTGCCATGACGAGCAAAACCATTTACTACCCACCGGTATGACGCCACTAGCTCCAACAATTCAAAGACACCGCCCGACAATAATAGGCCCAGAGTATAACGTTGTCACAGCATATGCACGCCCATGATCAAACATTTGAAAAGAAATTTCTCAATTGAAGAATTGTAGCAATGCGAAATACGGTACATTCAATTACTGATTATTATGCTAGCTACCACAATGCGTGCGCCGCCAGATCACTATTTAATGATACAATTCCCACTAATGAGATTCCAGACCTGCAAAACTAATCACTGAACGATATTCGCCTCTTGTCCCACAACTAAAAACCGGAAAATCAAGTCTCAACTCAGATCTACGGCCATTGATATGACGTCCCTAGTTTATTATTACGTACTAATTATCAGAAAACGGAAATGGTCACTGAGATCTCACAATATCCCACTCTATAGACAACAATTTCACTTCGCATTATAGTGCATGTGAAGCAAGAACGTTACATATACCCATAATAAGATTTGTAGTATGTCAATAAGATAATACGTTTATGCAAAGTTTACCGCTCGATTTCGCTACTAAAAGACAAATTTAATGTTCTATATTCATATAAGTCATAATTTCAATTACATTTATCACAATTCCCGCGTTGTTATAAGAAATTTGTATTGCAGTCAGATGAACTTTGTTCAAGTCAAGTGCCATTTGGTTTTTTGCCAAAAATACACCATGGTTAGCTGGTCCTGCCATGATGCTCATGGGTCATGTGGAATAGCTATGATGTTGTTATATAGGAAATAATTTTGATGTTCACAAAAACAACGCTATCTTATATGTCTCACATCATGGAGATAACCATTTTGGTGAAATCGGTGACATTTAAACACAAATTGTTGCCCCTCAACCTGTCTTCATACCTGATTGGGCAGCGCCACTTTGATAACTGTGAACTACACCGTCAGATGATACATTGCGCATATAGCATGCTTTGATACTCTGTGTCACTTTGAGCCATGTACACCAATATATTGCTCGTATCGCAGATTTCTATATATAAGTTTTGGGGGAAATAATAAAAATCTGTTAAAATGTTAATGCCTTATACCCAATTCCATCCCTCACTAGAACGGCACCACTGCGGAAAATGTGATCTACACTATTAAGAAAACAGCTGCAGACCGTGAACTAAGCGGCTCCGAAGGACTGTATCTGTATTTGTTTTAGAATAGACCCTATCTTTCGGAATATGTATGTTCAAGACGCATCGAGTAATTTTCTAGATGTACTCGATGTAAACTGTTGTTATTTTCGAATAACACCGGCAAATCTAACATGAGGTATGTCATCACATTTCGAGAGGATAAGTCAGTCATGTTTTAATGTAACAGCGTTTGGCGATAACACAGAAAATATATATATTAGTCATGGCGACAAAAATTGTGGTTTTCCAGCAAGTCAGGAATGAAGATCGGGTATTAATCCTTTATGACGGGAGCTGCTCTGGTACAACATTAGAGATCCTGTGCCAGTGCATTCTCTTATAAATGCGAGTATCCCATGGGTTAGCATCGCATATATAAGAGATGGCATTGGCTTACAAGGGCAAGGTAAATATTGTTAGGACAATGCATTATCTTATATATGCGAGGCTCCCTATTGGAGACTCGCATATATAAGAGAATGCGATGGCACAGAGTTCTTTGCAAATTTCAGGAAGCTCCTGTCATTGCTAAAATAAGTGTCACTGACCTCTAAAAACTGAACTATAATCTACATGTATAGCATATACTCAAGAAAGTTATTGGTGTAAACAATATTTATTTCAACAAATCAAACATATGACACAAACACAATACACATGAAGAAATATATAGATTTATGAAGAGGATTGGACAACAAGCAAAATGCTTTTTTAAAGTCCTCTCCTCGTGGAATAAATGTTACCTCAAGTGACAAAAATATCACTTGGGGTAAAGCAGACGGGATATATAGATTTGATTGATTGGAATATTATTTAGGATTGAGATACGGTATTACATTGTAATACGGAAGTTAATGGTGAGAAAGGGAATGAAATAGAATGAGAGAGAGAGGGGAGAGTGTGAAAGAGAAAGAAAGCGAGAGAGAGAGAGAGAGAGAGAGAGAGAGAGAGGTTTGACACAACATACATTCGATACAAAATAACACAAAAAACATCCGTTCAGTGGAGAAATCACTTGCACGAATGCGTCACGACCACGGAGGAGAAAAAGCGGTTCACGCAAATGGAATGGAATCTAGCCGCGTCACCTTAAGTGATTATGAGAAACGGCCACTATCTGAAATAAACTTCTGAACCGCCAAGAATATTTCAGAATTTAATTTGTTTGGAAGTTCGAGAGATCCGTACAATAGAACATCGGTTGTTATCATACTTACTGGTAAGTTACTTAGAAGTTCTGATCTAATTCTGGCGTAAAGGGGGCATTGAAAGAAGAAATGGTAAGCTGATTCAGTTTCAAAACTACCGCATTGACACAGTGGTGATTCTTTCAAGTGATTAATAACAAGGTCACGGTTCAGGTTGCTGCAACCTAATCTGATACGAGTATGATATATTTGGGCTTTCCTGGAATAACACTGAAGATAAAAATTTGCAATTTTCGCACGGTTAATGTTTAGTTTACGCTTAAAGTCTTCGAGTGTGTTTGACGATTTTATTGAATTCGATAAACTATTCCATGCTCGTGTAGCCGAAGGCAGAAAAGTATTCATGTAAATGTCTCTGTTGCTGCCAGGCGGGTGGATACTAACATGCCTAAAATTGTAACCAGATGAAGCGGAAACGGGCGGAATCATGTTTGATAGATAAGACGGAGCTTGGTTACTAGTCATTTTGAAAAATTGTATCATTTTCTGTTTTGTTCTACGTGAGGCAATTGTTTCCCAGAAATTGTTTCAAGAAAGTTATTCAAGGCATCCGGAACCAATCGGGTTTCTTGTCAGAAAGATTTGTTGGCGATAACACGAGACTAATATAATTTAATTCACAAAACCAACCTACAAAATAAACCAGTCATGCTACTTATATATTTCGAAAAGACTTTTGATTCAGTGTCCTGGTCCGTCGTCATGATAGTCGAATATTTGGAAAACAAGTTAGGTATATCCACTTTTTCTAATATTGCATGGATTACATAGACAAATAATTAAACTTGACTATAACAGTGACCAGGAAGTCAAAATAGTAGAACGTCCAATAATCCCAGAGAATATATCAATATTGTTACGGAATAAAAGTGGGGGGAATATCGCTTTATGATACTTTATTATCAACGATTAAAACTCATACATCATCCGCAAAGAATAAATGGGAAAATGAGTTAAATATAGATATTCCATGGAAATAGACCTTCTCTGCGCCATTCGTCCATTTATTGGATACAAAATGCCGCTGGTTTCAGTAGAGAATAGAAATGAATTAATAGAAATGAGCCACTCTCCAATGTTTACGATCATCACTTACGTCAATTTTGATGTCGCTTCAAGAAATCAAGAGACAATTATATTGCTCTCTCTTTTGCTTTAGTATTATAGATTCCCTTGTTCAGACGTATTATTAGTGGATGTTCCTGCTCATGTTTATATCTCATCGACAACATGCATGGTTGTGCTCATACTTGAACATAGTTACGAAAATTATTTATATTAATGCTAACTCCTGTGAAAATCGACGTATTCTTCTTACAATTGTGTTGATATCTCTTAAGGAGGCTTTTAAGTAGACACTTTATCGATACTTGACAAACTTTCCACGATATCCTCTTTGTTGCGTATCTGCAATCATAGTGGCGAATTTTATTAGCCAATTACATAAACCCCTAGGTTTAACGGGGAACTGTACACTAAATCCGGCCATTTATGGGAGGACAATCTCTTTTTAAACTCAACAGCATATATGCAACAAATGAATGATTTTGAGCCATGGCTTAGTTCAAAATACACTCATAGGCTCAATCAACGATACAAACATCATGGTAATTATAATGATGATGAGATTTTGTGACTCGCGCCATAAACTCGTTTTCATTATGATTACCATGTTGTTTGCATCGTTCACAAATATATGGCTCAAATTTATTCATTTGTTGCATAATTATATTTTGTTGAGTACAAAAGCAGATGGTCCCATAAATTGTCGGATTTAGTGTAGATTACCCATTTTCACCTCCGTTATACAGCTATACGTGGTTGAAACTCGAGACCATGTGTCTAAGTAACGCATTCTTTATAACTGGCTTAAATCTTGTCCAGCCAATCCAGCTTATATAATTAAGCAGTAGTGTCTCTGGATCGTCAAGTTATACACTCGTTCTTGCATAATGCGAACCGTGGAGTTCTTTGGTGTAAACAATATTTATTCCCAATATATAAAAGATTAATATTTTAACAAAATGCTAATGGATGATTATGGGTGATTGGAATGGGACGAGACAACAAACCTATTGTGGCTTTTAAAGCCCTTTCCCAGATCGCTCAAATGTCATGGACGACATAAAGCCGTTCTGGGGAATCAGGCGGGAAATGTTTTGATGATTTGTAACTTTCGATAACTCAGTGATGAATAAAGTAGATCGAACGCCACAACTGTTTAGATAACAAGAGATAGGATAAAAATGGAGTGGGGTGAAATTTGGGAATGAAGGATAACAAATAAAATGAAAGGGCAGTAGTTAGATTTCAGACAGTTTTGAGAAGAGGGGGAAATTGGCATATTAAAGCTGTTGAATATGTGTTATGTGGCAAAACGTGTATTACTAGCATCGTTCTTTCGACAGAGCAAATCGATAATTATGACGAGTTTATTGTGATGTGAAATTTATAAGCGAGGAGCACTAACACAACCTGCGGGGAGTAGTTTTTTTTGGGTAAATTGCGATAATTTTTTCAACGACCTGAAATCTGGTTTAGTTTAGGTAGGCTAGATCTGAGATTAAGTATTTGTCTTTTCTGTATCATGATTTAGAGCACAATCCCATTGTTGCAATCGTTCCCTGATTTTTGGTAAAGCACACCGATTCCCAAGGCTGGCGAATGAATAGTTCAATGATTACCCCATTGTTAGGCACACTCAACTCACAACAGACAAATCGCACGGTCGCTTCGAAGTAGTATCAATTACCAGGGGCACGAACAGCGCTCTGCTTCCCCCAAACACACTGCCATTATACGCCGTTACTATGTATGCACCTCTAATATACTAAGCAGGCACATATATAGGGACGGCGTATAAGGGGAGTGCGGGTGGGGGGGATGCACGTTCTCTTGTATAATAACTGAAGCTACATTGAAACGACCGCGCGATTTGTTTGTTAAGAGTGGCGCGTCTCGAACAATGGGATATCACTGAAATATTAGTTTGCCAGCCTTGGGAATTGGGTGTGATTTACCAAAAATACAATATATATACATACATCAACAGGACGAACGCAGGGGGTGGCAATAGTAACACATGCATTGGTTGAATTATTTATTAACTAGTAGAATAATTACATTTATTATAATTATTCCACAAAACTAATCCAGTTCCGAAAATATTCTCAGGACCACTAATCCAACGATGAAAGTAAACGAATTAACATTTACATTTAGAACCACTAAATAGTGATATATCCAATAATCCAACAGAATCACCACTTCACTATATAGCGCTCCACATATCCGATATAACTAACAATAGAACTTGTATCTGGAGAATCTGGAGGAACCAATGGACTATTATGGTAGTAATTTCGAAACAGTTTCTTGAAAAGGCGACACGTTTGTCACATAATAATGATGTGCAGCATTACCTTTGGCAAAAAGTAGTTGGTTGTTGGTTACAGGTCCAAATTCCATGTCATCATTCTGGGAGACAGACTTCTTCGGAATTCATGATCCACTTATACAATGTATATAATAATAGTAAGACACAATCATGCGACTTCCACATTTGACTTTCCAAACACATCTGCGAGTGACTTGGTTTGTGAAAACGCGTCACACGTTAATCCGTGTCGCTTCGGACATATTTATTCACATTCAACGGCGATCACTGCATGGGTAATCACGATGATTGGTGTGGCTAACGGGTCATTGTGCTCATCTCGGCCAGCGCACGGATTGTACGTCGTGTTCAACTTACGATCAATTGCGTATTTCGAGATAATCGCATTATGTGCGGTCAATTGTGCTCTAAGTAGGTCAGAGCACGCGAATAGTTCTTTACCAGAATAAATCTCGTCTCCGACTCGATTTATTCTGGTAAAGAACTATTCTTGTGCTCTAACCATTACTTACATACGTGGAGCTGTGTATAGTATCTATCGACGACGTGTCTATAAATATGATTTTTCGCGTTACAGCGTATAGAGGAAAATTGCTGTCTTCACGGCAGATGAAGGTTAATGGAAAGCTTGTTCGACAGGCATGTCGAGTAGTAATCCGGCTGATTGTCCGGACGTTTCCGAGTGATTACTCGTTAAACAACTGAGTTGTGTTGGTCCGTGTTATGCAGGACCGAATGTTTTCAGGTCATTCTAGTGAACGCGCTCTTAAGGGTCGGTCGCCTGTTAAATATGTCGGAACCACAGACTATTCAGATCCAAGCTTTCATAAAATCGCAGGTCGAGGAAACGTGCAAAGCCAGTCAAGCTGGATTGTTGTCCGATTTACGGACACTTCTAACGTCGGAGCTGGGAAATTTCAAGGCATCGATGCAGGAGAGTCAGAAGGAAATTTCGAATGTTCATTTGTCAAAGATAGAAAGTTTAAGGACAGAGTCCCACGAATTCAAGAGGGATGGAAACAAGGACCAATATTCACATGGAACAAAAGTGCTGGAAAAGTTCCACGAAGCTGATTCTGATGACGAGAAACGATCGAGGGCGTCAGTGGCAGCTGTCGAATGGTCGGAGAAGGTTAAGTCAACCGCAAAAGCAAAGAAGAGCAAATCTTCAAGACGCTTTGTTGGTCCAAAGATGGCACCTTATGTATTGCCGTTGTCAGCCGGTCATGGGTCATCTAGAGACACGGCCGTGAGAGGGTTATGTTTTGCTTGCAATAAGCCAGGACATTACAGGGCACAGTGCCCGGAAGCGAGGAACCGGATGGCTGCCGTGCATGGTTATGGTTATGCTGCTAATCAGATAAGTAGTTTTAATACTTATAAATTTTCATTTGAATTGAGAAAGGACGACCTTAATCATTCTAAACCGGAGCAAATCGTATTGCCACCAAAAATTGAGGTTATTACCCCAGTGGGAGGGTTAAACCGCGCCAAAGTATATTGGCGGGAAATTGGGGCAAGTTCAGAAATTCTGTCAATAATTGATTCGGGTTATGTCATTCCTTTTGTATCCAAGCCCAGTGGAATCATTTTGAAAAACAACAAATCAGCGAGGGAAGATCGTGATTTTGTTGGAGATGAAATTCAAAAGCTTTTAAGCAAAGGCTGTATCACAGAAGTTGAAGCCCCACCATATGTGGTTAATCCTTTAACAGTCGCAATAAATCGAAAAGGGAAAAAGCGTTTGGTTTTGGATTGTAGACACATTAATCTATTTGTTTACAAACAACACTTCCGTTATGAAGATACATACGTAGCATGTACTCTATTCAAGAAAGGCGATTTTTTAATATCGTTTGACATTCGAAGTGCTTATCATCATCTGTCTATAGTTGACAGTCAGCGAGATTATCTCGGATTCAGTTTGTTTTTGGAAGACAACAAGGGCGAAAAACGGGTTAAATATTACGTTTTTAACGTTTTGCCATTCGGTTTATGTTCGGCCGGATTAGTTTTTTCTAAAGTAATGCGTGAATTGGTTAAATACTGGAGATCACAAGGGATCCGTCTAATCATGTTTTTGGACGACGGAATCGCAGGTAGCTACAGTGTTGACGAAGCTGTAGAACTGAGTTTGACACTGAAATCAGATTTACATAAATTCGGTTTCATTATTGCGGAAGACAAATGCAATTGGGTACCAAGCCATACAATTACTTGGCTTGGTATAGATTGGGACATGACAATTGGTCAAATTAGTGTTTCAGAAGAAAGGGTTAATCGTTTATTGTAAGGTTTGAATGTTTTAACACATGAAATATGTCTTGGAAAAACCGCGATCAAAGTGCGGCATTTGAGTAGCCTGGTTGGCCAAATTGTATCTTTTAAAATTGTAGTGGGAACTTTGGTTTGTCTTCATACCAGATTTGTGCATGATATCATTAACGAGAGACAAACCTGGGAATGTTTTGTTAACATTAACAGCGAAGGTTTGACTGAATTGTTATATTGGCAAGACAACTTGAGAAAATTAAATTTATCTAATTTTGACACATTATCTTTTGATTATGTAATACACAGTGATGCTTCTGGGACAGGTTACGGAGCGCACGTCAGTAAATTTGACAATGCGCGGTCCAATTTCGGACAATTATATGCTAAATCAGAGCATAGTGAGCATGGTGGAGTGAAAAATTTTAACGCTCCATTTCGGTTTTTTAACACCGAGAAGCCAGTTTATGGCGACAGTGGAAATTTTATTTCCAGTGACCAGTTGGTGAGTCACAGGTCGGACACTCATTTTGAGTTTCCATGTGGGTTTTTTCCCATTGGAAAGCCAGCTTATGGCGACCTCGGAAATGTTAATTCCGACGAAGGCGCGTGCGGTGTATCCGATGATTGTGGACATGTTCGAACCGCAGACAGCGCTCCGCGTTTAGCGATTGAAAATTCGAGTTCGATTTCAAATGCAGATTTGCATACATGTAATTCCAGCGATGGAAACGAGTTCGTTGGACGATGGAAACCATTCGAATCAAACAAGAGTTCGACTTGGAGAGAAGCCGAGGCGTTGGGTCGCGCGCTGAAGTATTTCGGACCACATTTAGTGGGATGCCGTGTTAATTTCAAAACAGACAATAGAAATTTAATTTTCATAATCCCATCTGGTAGCAGAGTTTTGGAACTCCATAATATCGCTTTGGATGTTGAAAAAATTTGTGAAAAATCCAGAATCGCACTCAAAGTAGAGTGGATACCGCGAAACGAAAATCAAAAAGCAGATGCTTTGAGTAAATTTAAAGACACCGACAATTGGTGTATCAGTCAAGATATATTTGAATATCTTGGGGGTATGTGGGGAGAACACACGGTGGATCGTTTTGCTGATTCACAAAGCGCCAAATGCGAAATATTCAATTCTATGTATCATTGTCACAATACGAGCGGTATAGACGCATTCATGCAAAGGTGGACTGGTGTGAGAAATTGGTTGGTCCCTCCTCCTCGTCTGGTTCCCAGAGTGCTCACTAAAATGGAAGAGGAGAAGGCATTTGGAACTTTGGTTATACCAAAATGGCCTTCAGCGGTTTTTTGGCCGTTAATTGTCAATCGTGACGGAAAATTCAAACAATTTGTTAAGCAAGCAATATTTTTGCAAGATGTTTTATCCGAAGTGCCTGTTGAGGGTTTATTTCACATGAGACCTGAGACTATTTTCGTCGCGTTGGACATTGATTTTCGTTTGTGATGATCATGTCGAGAATGTTTTCTTTGCAGATGACGACATAGTTCGGTGCATTATGGGGGACTTGCAAAAGGAAGGACTGTGTTCCAGTGAATTCTTCAGTTTGGCTGGGAAAATGAAGGATGTTTTGTTTGCCTCAAGAAGTCAAAATACTGTGAAAAAATACTATTATGCATTCAATCGTTGGAAGGCTTTCGTGGCGACGCATGGTGGGAGTGCGTTACCAGCTTCACCAGTACATGTAGCCTTATACCTCGCACATCTTTTGGACATAGGTATGACTTACAGTTCAGTTGAATCGGCAGTATGTGGAATAAATTGGATGCACGGTTTATGTAATAAGCCTGATCCTACTTCTAATTCATATGTTACAAATATAGTAGCTTCAGCAAAAAGGCACAATAAGCCGGCGGTGGTTAGAAAAGATCCCATTTCGTCTGAAATGTTAATTACGCTTTGTGATCAGTTCAAGTTTAGTGTCAATTTGCTTGTAGTTAGGGATTTAGCAATGTGTGTTTTGGCTTTTGCTGGATTTTTGAGATTTGACGAATTCATTCATCTAAAAAATGTCAAATATAGAGTTTGAAGAAGATTTCATCAAACTTCGTATTGAAAAAAGTAAAACTGATCAGTTTAGAAATGGAGATGAAGTTTTGATTGCTAAAGGCAACACTAGTGCATGCCCTTACAATATGTTGTTGAGATATGTTAAATTAGCAGGTGTGTTTTTGCCATGTGAATATATTTTCAGGCCTCTAGTTAATTCTGGTGGAGTATCGAAGCTTATTTTTCAAAATAGGCCTTTGAGTTACACAAGAGTTCGTGAATGTATCAAAAGTCGCATCAAAAGCGTAGACGCAAACGTCAATATTGGCGTTCATTCACTTAGAGCAGGTGGTGCCACGGTTGTAGCGAACTCAGGATTGCCAGATCGCCTATTTAAAAGGCATGGTCGTTGGCGATCAGAATCCGCAAAGGACGTCTATGTCCAAGATTCTATTGACTCGAGATTGAGAGTCACAAAGAGTTTGCAGTTATAAAGCGGTGGTATTATATATAAGGTTGTAAACATATTCGGGAGCTTAGTTTGGTGAAATGTATTATCACTTTGCATACACATGTACATCGGTATTTTGAATTGAATTCGTATCTATTGGAATTGTCTTCATGTAACTATCTATAAAAAGATGATTTGTTACGAGCATAAATTTCCACTTCTTTTTGACTCTATAGTTGGGACCGTGCCCAGCGCATACTAAAACCACTGAACTAGTGTTCGTGTTATTGTTTTCCCATTATGCCGGAAGTGTCGTGAAGACATATGATTTTTCGCGTTACAGCGTATAGAGGAAAATTGCTGTCTTCACGGCAGATGAAGGTTAATGGAAAGCTTGTTCGACAGGCATGTCGAGTAGTAATCCGGCTGATTGTCCGGACGTTTCCGAGTGATTACTCGTTAAACAACTGAGTTGTGTTGGTCCGTGTTATGCAGGACCGAATGTTTTCAGGTCATTCTAGTGAACGCGCTCTTAAGGGTCGGTCGCCTGTTAAAAAGCTGTTAAAATGCATTTCAGTAGATTGTTGAAGAAACAAATCATATGGCATAATGCATCCAGAAATTTTGATTTAAACCTTGCAAGATAATTATGAATCGTATATATGCTTGTACATTGTGTATGCCAGGATGTTTTGATGCAATATTTACCATTGTTCGCAACGAGAAGCACGAGACATGATATTAAATATCGAATCGTAGGATTCTTATGAATCGTAGGATTCTACTCGAGTGCATATGTGGCATCACATATTCGTGTATAGCGCGGATGATAATCAGATATGTATATATGTTTGTTGAGACAGTGTATATATGTTTGTTAAAGCAGTACAGCTGTCGTATTCATATACACGTGATTGTTTTTTCAGGGCCGTGAACGCTCAAATTGAATTAAGTAAATTGTACGATAATGCAGAGTTTGAAAATTTTTGGAGTTAGGTTGTTGAACACATTTTGTCGAACAAATTTAAAAGTTTATCAGTTTTATTAGCATTGGGCTCATTTATAATGCCTGTCAAATTTTGACAAAATTCATCGGAAAAAGGGGTGGAGGACTCCGACTCCAAAACCCGGAGACCGATTGGTAGCATCGTTTCGGATGCAGGGTTCCGGGCACCAATAAAAGAAGTCATAAAATAAAAGATGGCCATAAAAGATGTCATAAAAAGAGATGACCAAAAAAGATGTTTCCGGTTTTACCTGAGCGGCTCCCCGGTTTACGAAGGGTGTCCTTTTTCCGATGGATGCGATGTTCTCAATCGCTAAATTGTGTTATCAGAGTTTTCAAAATTTGGGATAAATGGAAAAACAAAAAATATATAAGAATACACGGGTGATCATTCATTCCATAGATGTATATAAGATAATTCAGTTTGAATTATATACACGGTAGTATACATGATGTATATAAATTACGATATTATAATATTTTATTTCATATGAATAAATATAGTTGGGACCGCGCCCAGCGCATACTAAAACCACTGAACTAGTGTTCGTGTTATTGTTTTCCCATTATGCCGGAAGTGTCGTGAAGACGGGGTTATTCCCGTTCATCCGGCAGCGAGTAGTTACACAATTAAATAGCCGCAGTTATCGTCCGTATCAACTTAAAACTATGTTTTGTTCCCACTTGCCCGACAGTGTTGAGTACCGTCGCGAGGCTGTTGTTGTTTCCGTCGCAACCTTTACCATATCGCGATTATATATACAAACTCATGACTCAACATTGATATTTTTGTTCAATATGAACTGTGGTCACTTACCATTGTGATATGTAAGACGAAATATTCTTTATTTCATCATGCCTAAAGCACAATTACTTCCATATAGTACATACATACATGATTACAATACGATGTACGCGCAGTAGTAAATAAATAAATACTTCTTTATTTGTGGACGATAAACAAAATGGCAATAACCCCAACAATGTGAGCTACTATATATATAAGTCACGTCATGCTGCACTTATCTATTAATAAAAATGTGTGAAATTGAAATTATCGTGTCGGCTACAATAGCTGCCGGGTCGGAGTGGCGGCTTGGTATTATCATGTCGCCATTGATTCATTATCACCCGATGGTTGTTATAAGCGTGTGCTTGTTGGTGTTTATTGAGGTCGGGTCAATACTCATTATACCGACCTGTCTGTGGTGTGCCTGGTATCTGTGTAGTTTTATTGCATACTCACCTCATAGAATCAGCTAGAAATTGATTGACCACTTAGAACCGGTTTGGTTGGACCGGCAACGTAGGTTTAAACCAGATGTAAACTCGGATGTGTAAACTGGAGATGAATAATACAGCCATTTTGTTCTATAGTTTATCAAATAACCGAGTCGTTAATACATACTTATTGTGAGATCCAAATTAAAGGCGAAGCATATGCGTGAAGCACCCAACATGTTTCATGTTATCATGCGTGAACGTAGAGTGGCTCACAGTAAATATCTGTAACAAAATAAAGTGTTATAAAATGAGTTATTATATGATCTTGTAATACGACCCTGCCTAACTATGCTTAAAAGCCATGTCCTGATTGGCCAGTGGCCCGAGTTACCATGGCTATCTCGTCCCAGTTTTGTGGTACAATTCTACTTTTTCCAATTGTACCACGAAAAAAATCGGTTTATTCATATCGCCGCACGCGACTTTTCCCGTCTTTTCTAACTCCGCGCAAACGGGGCATCAACGGAGTACACCCGCACCCGTAACCCTTTGAATTATTTTGCTACATCTTGACAATCTTGCGAATTTTCTAGCGATTTTTCGCTTGAAACCAGTTTGGTTGCCAATGAATATGGTCCAAATGATGTTATTATATACTGATATACGTTACGACCAAAGAAAGTTACTTAATAAGTATATTAAATGACAAACTAAATCCATGGGGCCGGGCTGTGCATTCGTCGATTCGAATCTCGATCATATTCGATATTTCGGAATCAAGTTGAAAATGAAAGCGCTTGTTCACCAGTACAGAAGGGGAATAAGATTAGTTTAGTAAACTAGTTCATTTAGATCGCTTTGTGTAAGGAAAATGGTCCATAGTCGATGATAATATTCATGTTGTCCCAACAACGTTCAACACAGAAATGACAGCAATCGTATTTCCTGTACAATTTAAATGAAAGGCACGGGCGCCGCTGAAAACACATCGTTTTTTAGCCAATCACAACGATTATTTACGCAAACAAATTACTAGAGTACTCCATGCAAAGAATCGAGTACGCCCAATACGAATTACACCACGAAATGATTTCTCACCTGAGACCGAAAAAGCGCAGTATTTCGTTGACTATTCAGTCGAATTGTGACCATAAACTTTCAGTCGTATTACAAAAGAAATAAATACACGGTGTATCGGTGTGTATGGTCAAGTTGTACCACAAAAAACTGATTGTAGGACTCCGCTACGCGTCGTCCTACAATCAGTTTTTTGTGGTACAACTTGACCATACACACCTCTACACCGTGTATTTATTTCTTAAATAACCTTTCTTCTAAAACTCCCGCACTAAATCACTCGGAAAAGAATTTGATAAATCACGATATCTACTGGATTGTGCTATAAATAGGCAAGACCGGTTAATAACAAGTCACGCGACGTCATGAGTTATTAATAGGAGTTGTAAATTCCTGGATTTTTCCAATGATAGTGTATCTGCATTGTTTTGCATGTGATGGATCCATGATCATATATACACGGGGTGGTGTGTTTCAGGCCTAATGTGGCTTGATAACATTGGTAGACCATATAATAAAACACTTATTGCATTATGTCGAGGTTGACATGATGATTTATCAACACTTGGAAGTTAATATTTACCTCAGTCTGCGGCCTCGGTGAATACTAACTTCCTCGGGTTGATAAATCCTCATGTCAACCTCGAAGCAATGCAATAAATGTATATTATTATATATTTTTGGTTTCGTTATATATATAATTACAACTCACACTCTGTACTTTCTGATATTCTCTATATATCCTGACATTCTCTTCTGTCCCTCAGGCTGTCTCGCCTCCAGTTTATATTTAATACTAGCAGGGTTACCCGGCGTTGCCCAGGTTAATGCGATGTGAAACCCTCTGCATGCTGTGGATATTTCTTGGGAATAGAGAATACTCTTGCTCAAAGTATTATACGTATTTTCATAAATTGTATATTCAAATAGCATCACAAAACATGATTATTACAATCATGGAATATAAGTAGTGGCTAACCTTGTCAATTGTCATTTTGTTTATCGCGATTAATCCGTTCCACCAATAATGAAGTATTTATTTATTTACAACTGCGTATACTTCAGACGTTATAATATGATACATGACCATCATAAACACATTAGTTCGCAAACATAAAAGACGACAATTGGGTTTTACATATTGAGATGTATCAATCAATCTAGTGGGTTGGACTAAGATCTTGAGGACACCTGGCTATCATATCTCCATGAAGATACAGATGTTTCAAAGAAATTTACAGGTGCTCCTTTGTTCACGGTGCTATATATTGGCTAAATATTCTCAGTTTAAAAGAAATGTTGCTGCGCAAGTATTTCAACTACATGTGCCAGGCACAGAGCGAGATTTTGAGTTGTTTATGTCAGTCGATGAGTCTGTGCTAAAACCCTTGTCAGTATTTGAGGATCCTGAAAAGTCATGTGCTACTGACTGCGTTTTTTACTATATTTTGACTGCACACTGTGACCACTATTTTTGAACAAGCCTTCCATATCTCTTGACAAATTGTAACTTTTTTGTGGAAACTGTATTGAATGGAACAGACTCAATTGTGTTATAATATATATGCATTCCTCTGACGGTTCGAGGTCTCTCAGTTTGTACGAATATATGTATCTCTTAATTGAATGATAAATATACGTTTAATGCTTCTTCTATGTATCTCTTTTTGCTAGCTCATTGTGTGAATGCCCTGATTGCCTTTCCCATATAAATATGACAGTTGAGAAGATATAATTGTTCAAGTGACTTAAGAGGGTCACCATTTGTCGAGATTGTACAATGTGAACGCCCAAAACTCGTTAAAATGATATGGAGATGGCCTGGGTGACTCTATATAACTTATAGGTGGATATTGGCGAATAGCAATCTTATCAATGATAGTGCATATCCTCTCGCCATCCGTGACCAAACGACACCAAATGTGATTTAATTCATCGTATATCATTAGAGAAAAACGTGTATGAATTTGGTGGAAATTAGTGCCAAATATATTTGTATCAGCTTTTGCCATTTTTGACATATTTAAACCACGCCCATTAGACTCATGGATGCATGATATACTGGAGATGATTATATATAGGTTTGGTGGTAATCAGCAACTAAACAAAATCTGAGAATAGTTATGACCCCACATCTCTCATCCAAACGACAGCAATTTGGCGTCTTTAAATCACACGATGATATTCCTCGTATCATAGAGAAGAATAATATATCAATTTGATGGAAATCTGGGCTAAAAATAGTTTATTAAATAAATTGTTGATGCCCCACCCCTACAACGCTGACTCGAACAACGCCATATCGCGGAGGTGATTATGTATGCGTTTGGTGGAAATCGGCGACAAAACTATTTCACCATATTTGTTTACTTTTGCCTACCTCCCCCCTTTCTTCCCCTGACAACAACAGCGTCACTTTAGAAAATTTAAACCCGCACCATTATCTTCCTTGTAAAAAGTTACCCCTCTTAGAACACCTTGGTGCCATCTCGATTGTACCCCGTGAAGTTATATATAGAACACACACAGACAGACAGAAAGACAGACAGCACGATTTGATTTCTCGTATCATTTGAGAAGAACGTGTCTGAATTTGATGGTAATAGGTACTAAAAATATTTTGTATCAGTTTTGGTGACCCTCCCGTCCCTATTTCGGACTCAAGCTGCACACACTAAGACTCATTAGAGATTAGAGATGCATATATATGAAATTGGTGAAAATTGGCGAGTATACAAATTCGTATCAAATTTAAGGTCCCCATATCTCTCACCCATAGGGCACCAATTTTGTGTATCTAAACCACACGATAAGATTCCTCGTATCACGGAGAAGAATATGTATCAATGTGGTGGAAATCGGCGCTAAACATATTGATATCATTGTTTGTGTCCCTCTCACCTCTATACACCACTAACTCGAATGGCCCCACTTATGACATCCATAAACCACACAATTACACTCCTGATATCATGGAGATGATTATTTATAAGTTTGGTGATAATCGGCGACTAAACAATGTTTTTTATCAAAGTTGGTGCCCACCCCTCCCCTCCCCATCTCTCACCCAAACAGCACCACTATGGCGTCTTTAAATCACACAATTGGATTCCTCGTATCATGGATAAGAACGTGTATCAATTTGGTGGAAATTGGCGCTAAAAAAATTGGGCATCAATTTTGGTGCCCTTCTCCCTTTCAATGCACCGCTGACTCGAATGAGGCCACATTTGACAGATTTAAGCCACACCATTAGACTCCTCATACCATGGGGATGATTTTGTATAAGTGTGGTGGCAATCGGCGACTAAACCAATTATTATCAAATTTAGTGCCCACCCACCCCAATCTCCCATCCAAACGACAACAATTTGGCGTTGTTAAATCGCACAATTAGATTCCTTGTATCATGAAGAAGAATATATATCAATTTGGTGGGAATCGGCGCTAAAATTAGTTTTATCAATTTTGGTGCCCATCTCCCCTTCCGTGCATCCCTGACTCGAACGACGCCACTTTTGACATATTTAAACCACACCGTTAGATTCTTCATATCATGGGGATGATTATATACATGTATAAGTTTCGTGGCAATCGGCGACAAAAAAAATTCTGCCCCTCCCCTTTTTCTGCCCCTGACAGCGTCACTTTAGAAAATTCTAACCCCGACCATTATCTTTCTCGTAAAAAGTTACCCCTATTAGACCCCTTTGGTATGATCTAGATGGTCCCCTGTGAATTTCTATAGAACACATACAGACAGACAGACAGACATTCGCAAATATAGATATAGATATTTCTTCTTTCAATGGATCTTTTGTTGTCTCACTATCATTTACCCATACTTGACTTGCAGCCAAGTAGGACCGCGCCACTGTCAAAGGGGGAGGGCTTCAAATAAGCCAATACCTTGTTGCCTAATCTGATTTTTTCTTCTTCTAAATGTGTAACTATTGTAATTATATATTTTAATGTCCGTATATAGAGGATTAGAGGGGAAATAAATACTGGTTAAACTAAGCGACATTTATCACTGGTGACTATTAAATAGTATTTTTGACGTACCATGTAATAACTGAGAAATATATTACAAGCACTCCACTATATTCTTCCCTGTTACAACACCAAACAGTTCCCAGGTTTTGTACTGGTGGAATATGATGTCTATGGGCATAGCTCTAGTAGAGCCTCGTGACATGATCTAGACATACACAACCAGTGACCATCTAGCAATGTCCCTCAAGTGAGTTGTCCGAACGTGTTCATTTCTAAAGTGAGTAGTCAATTGCATGTACGTAATACTTAATTACACGCATGCATGAACACCTGTACATATGAATTATGCAATATCGATACTGATATACATGTATGACTCGTTTAGTGCATTGGATATATTACTTTATTGAAGTTCAACGAAGAATTATTTAGAGAGCAGGGTGTTAATGTAAAATATTAGATCGACGGGGGTTAAATCGATGGGGCATATCTGGTTGATTGGCGAGCTCTGGATGATTGGCGATAGTAGTTCATGCGTGATAAGCATGGATTGATAATTGACTCGATTCAGCACGAGTTTCTCGAATGTTCCAAAGTGTGCTTGAACGTAAACAAGATTTTAGCGCTCATTCTACGTTTAGCTTCTGTTCATCACGGTTGGGTTGAAGTCATGAGCGAGCCAGTTTCGGAAACAGAAGTTGCAGGGGCGCAGGAAGATTATGAAAGGGCACATGTAGAAACTGGCATTGAGGACAGAAGATGGGGCATTTCATGCTTTCAGTCTTTTTAAGACTTACATGGACGCTAAAATCGGCACATTGACTCGCACAGCGGCGAGTCCAAAGAGCCAGAAACGAAGTTTAAGTATTTTGGCAATCGTGAGCAGTTCAAGTTCAACACAGAGTTACTGTCGTCAGTCAACGACATAGAGAATTGCTTGGCACGAAAGAAGACTGGTCAAATTCTGGAGTTCGCTCAAAAAATTAAGGCGGCGATCAAAAAACGCAACAAGATTGCTGATAAATCTCCGGGAGGATGGAAGACAGTCTTATATTACGATCAGGACGAGCTTGCTTCCGACGAGGAAGACGACAAAAAGATCAAGCAGGCCGAAAATTGGCACTAAAAGAGAATGGCGGAAGTTATGGAGGAGGAGAGAGAAGGCGAGTTGTAGCCAGTACTGCGGGGGACATGGTCTTCAGTTCTCAACCACCCCGTTTCGATACCAGCAGGCCTGGGGGTGGCGATCGGCGTGTTCGGCGTGGCTTCGAAAGTTCTTTCTCCGGCAACGGATTCCGACCTGCCGTCAAAGCGACGACCTTCCAGGACAATCAGCGTAGAAGACCAGCATCGTCCGATCAGTGCCTCGCGTGTATGGGTTACGGCCACTGGAGAGCGTCCTGTCCCTCCCTCAAGAAGCAGGAGTTCCGGTCTGGAAGCGGCAACTTCGGCAAGAAGTAAAGTAACGAAGACCGCAGAAAAAATTGAAGACACAATGAAAGATAAGTATATAGTGAGTCATTTAGCTGACAAATCTAATCAATCGAGTTTTTTCGGGGAACATGAGCCAAAAATTTATAATTCAGTTAAAGGTCGCTTGAAAAGACACGTACAGTTTTGGATTAATTTGGGGTTTTGTTCGAATTTTGCTTTAAATGTATTGCGTGAAGGGTACAAGATTCCCTTCATTTCAAATCCTCCTCGAATCAAGTGCGCTAACAATGTTTCTGCCAAAGAACATTCAATTTTTGTAGAGGAGGAGATTTCAAGTTTATTGGGTAAAGGTTGTGTCATAGAAGTTCCATTCACGCCTCATATGGTAAATCCTTTGACTGTGGCCGTGAATAAAGCGGGCAAAAAACGGTTAGTGTTGGATTTGAGAAACAGTAAATTTGCATGTTTGGAAACAAAAAGTCCAATATGAGGATTATAGAATTGCTCTAGATTACGTAGAGCCTGGGGCTTACATGGTAAAATTTGACTTACAAAGTGGCTATCATCATTTTGATATTTTTGACTAAAGAAACAAAATTCTTTTGTTTTACGGTCCTTCCATTCGGACTGACGTCAGCTGGTTTTGTATTCACAAAATGTTTACGATCATTAGTAAAATTTTGGAGAGCAAGTGGTTTAAAAATTGTTTTGTATCTTGATGACGGTTGGGTCACCAACTCAGCTGAAAGCGAGTGCAAAAAAGATGCAAAACTAGTCCGCGACACCCTTGAACGAGCGGGTTTTCTAATCAATGAAGAAAAATCCTGTTTCATACCTAATCGCTCAATCGAATGGCTGGGGTTTCTCTGGAATTTGGAGGAAGGTACATTGAGTTTAACAGGTAAAAAGGTAGATACAATTTCGGTCCTATTGGGTGCATTTCTAAACAGTTCCGGATATATTTCGGCTAGAGAATTAGCCAAAATCGTGGGCAGTTTAATTTCCGCACAACCAGTGATAGGAAATTTAGTTCAGTTAAAAACTAAATTCTGTAGCAAGAAAATTGCTGAAGCACATGGTTGGGATTTTAAATTTCGATTGGCAGACGATTGGAATTGTTTTGATGAAATATTATACTGGCATGAAAATTTACATAAATTAAATGGCAGGTTTTTGTTTACTAAAATATTATGTTCTGAAGTAGTGTTTTCTGATGCTAGTAGTTCTGGTTGTGCAGCTATTACCACTTTAACAAGTAGCAAAAAAGTTCATAGACAATGGGATTCAGTTGAGAAAGAACAGAGTTCAACATGGCGCGAATTGAAAACAGTCGAGTATGCCATGCAATGTCTAGGTAGTTCTTTAGCCGGCAACCGGTTAAAATGGTATACAGATAATACCGGGGTTGTTTCCATTTGTAATAAGGGAAGTATGAAAGTATATTTGCATATCATGGCTGTCAATATTTTTCAAATATGTAACGAGCACAATATCTCGTTAGATGTCGAATGGGTTCCTCGTCTTTTGAATACAGCGGCCGATTCATTGAGTCGGTACATCGATGCAGGTGATTGGCGATTATCTGACGATTTGTTTACGTTTTTAAGCGGCGTGTGGGGCCCTTTTCTATCGATCGCTTTGCAAACGCCGAGAACACAAAAGTTACTCGTTTCAATTCACGGTTCTGGGATATCGGTACAGAGGCAGTGGACGCATTTTCCCAACATTGGGGTCGCGACAACAATTATATGGTCCCGCCTGTACCTTTAATACCTAGAGTTATCAGACATGCAGAAGAGTGTAAAGCTAATGGGATTTTGGTTGTTCCAAAATGGCCTTCGGCTGTCTTCTGGCCGTTGTTATTCAATAACATAGGTAAGACAGCGCCTTTTGTTAAAGAGATACAAGATTTTCAAGTTGGCAAAAATTTAAGATTTTTCGGAAATGGCAAAAACGACAAATGTGTCTTCCGGGAAGACATCTTCATGGGAAGTCTGTTAGCAATAAGACTGGATTGGGACTAATTTAGAATTTCATTTGATATACAAGAAGTTGTCACGTTGACAGAATTACAATTCTAAATTAATTTATTTTGCGAATGAGGTTATTGACTTTCACTGGTTAAAGTCACTAGAGCAAATTTAGCTCTGATAGAGGATATATGGTTGACTGGTTGAACATTCGAAATGAATTTAATGGAAATGATGATTTTATGGTTATAGCTTGATTCGAGTTTTATGATGTTTTTATTTTACAGAGAGGGAAGATTTGATCTGCATGTGTATTACAGGAATGAATTTAATTCCTAAGATGATACGAGTCAATTTAACTCGTAGAGCGCGCACGGGCGAATGTAGCCCTGTATGATGACACGTATTGTTTCTAATTTTTGAGTCGTTTTGAACGTCAAACAATTTCAAAAACTTGCATCGATTTATAATGAAAGTTTTTATGTACATTTCAGTGTAGAAATTTGGATGGGAATGTATTCAATTTTCACGCGAGAAAGTTCACTCGCAAAAAGTGCAGGAGTGAGTTCGAACGCTCTGCACAGAAACGAAATGTGAACACTTCGGATACAATTATATTATAAAGTCAAAAACGAAATGAAAAACCGACAAACAGGACAAAAGTCACTTAATGCATATACGAATGTCATATTAAAGAAATTATTAAAGTCTCTTAATTCTATTAAAAATATACGCGTTTTCAAATGAAAGCAGTTTAGTTCTAAGGCCTTTGCGGCGTATATGAAACGACGGCATCAATAGAATAGCCTGGTGCGAGACATTCTAGATGTCTAAAGATGATTGTATTGTTGTTTTACAAATATTTTCAGGCTAAACAGGAATAGCAGGCTTGGTTCCACAGAGCTGACAGCATTACAAGATAGTTTAGTGCGCGTTTTGATGAGTTCGCACGCCGATTCAACAAACAAATATCTTCACAGCTTTCAAAAGTGGAAGGACTGGGCGCAGGTTCACGGGATGAAATATCTTCCAGCAAATAAGGACGACATAGCTTTATATTTGGTTAGTTTAATTCAGGATGGAGTTAGTGTTGCGGTGTTCGACGGCGCGTTCTATGGTATCAGTTGGGCGCATAAGATGGCGGAATGTTCTAATCCGTGTTCAGCATTAAGAGTGTCTTTAGTCAGAAGGGCTGCTGTGAGAATGCTAGGAAAACCGGTGTCAAAAAAGGAGCCTATAAAACCAGAGCACTTAGCGCTGCTCGTAATGCAGTTTGGAAGTGAGCGCGCTAAGTTAAACGATCTCCGAGTCCTAGCAATGTGTCTGTTAGGATTTGCTGGATTTCTTCGGTTTTCAGAAATTGTTAGTTTGCGTCGAAATCATGTTAAGTTTCATCAAAGTTATTTGGAATTGTGGATCAAGTCCAGCAAAACCGACATCAGCAACAAAGGTGCGCGCGTGGTGATTGCTTCCTCGGATAAGCCTACGTGTCCATGCAAGATGTTACGTCGGTATTTACAAGCTGCGGGGATGGCAGAGGATTCTGACGAATTTCTGTTTAGAAAAATATTATTTTTAAAGTCTTCAAACTCATATATCTTGAAGGGAGAGGCACCTTTATCGTATTCTAGATCACGGGAAATTATACTTGCTAGTTTTAAATGTATTGGTTTAAATATTGCTAATTACTGCTTACACAGTTTACGCTCTGGAGGGGCAACATCAGCAGCTCAGGCTGGTATTGATGATCGCCTTTTTAAAAAGCACGGTCGTTGGTCATCAGATAAAGCGAAAGATGGCTATGTTCATGAGAATTTTGGGGAACAGCTCTCTGTTTCCGCTAATTTGGGCATTTAGAATTTAGAAAATTCTATATTGCATGATCTCACACTTAGACAGAGTTCGGCTTCTGTGCATATCTGTCCTTGTTGGCATTAACATTTACTGCGGTTATAGTCAATTTCCCTAACTTTATCATCTATATAGGATGTGCACAGTTCATGTGAAGCCAACGTTATCCTGAAATTTCTAGATTAAATCTTCGTTATACAATTCGTAGTTGTTATTCTATAAATCATTTATGTTTGTTCGAGTGAAACGAGTTAAAACATAAATTACTTTATTGAAGTTCAACGAAGAATTATTTAGAGAGCAGGGTGTTAATGTAAAATATTAGATCGACGGGGGTTAAATCGATGGGGCATATCTGGTTGATTGGCGAGCTCTGGGTGATTGGCGATAGTAGTTCATGCGTGATAAGCATGGATTGATAATTGACTCGATTCAGCACGAGTTTCTCGAATGTTCCAAAGTGTGCTTGAACGTAAACAAGATTTCAGCGCTCATTCTACGTTTAGCTTCTGTGCACGGTTGGGCCCACCCACATGTAGTAACGTAGATCATTCAATTATATATTGGCTTTTGAAAAAGTTGATCATCAATACATACGAGAATACAGGCTGAAAAATTTCGTTTCATTGCTTGATACATGTTTATAATATGACATAATAGGATAGGTCTTTTGTGAGTAATGATAACATTATATATATAGGATGTGCACAGTTCATGTGAAGCCAACGTAATCCTGAAATTTCTAGATTAAATCTTCGTTGTACAATTCGTAGTTGTTATTCTATTAATCATTTATGTTTGTTCGAGTGAAACGAGTTAAAACATAAAATATTTGATTACAATGGGAATAGCCATACACTGGCCGATAATCATTTTACGCACCAGAGTACCATCGATTACACTTATGCATAGTTGTCAACTTTTATCCGATGCGGACTACAGTGGTATACTCTGCTGCTGAGTAGCATAATTTTGTTTTCAACGTGACGCAATCCGCGTGTCTTCTATTTCACCATTGGTTAAATTGTCCTGGTAATTGGCTATTCTGTTGATGGGTCCTGCTGAATTGTCATGCTATTTGGTGGGCCAAATGATGCTGTTAAAGTCACGATGGCGTTCATTGCAGAAATATTCATATTTGTTCAAATCGCCATCAACAGAAGGAATATTTAAAAATATATAGTTTTGTTCATATGCGAAACATAACCAGCACGTAAATAGTATATTGTCGTCAAGACGCACGATGGTGTACGTAAACAAGAGCCTGCTCGTGTTACAGAAGTTTTGCTTCTGTTTACATAACACAGCTCAATTCTATTGGTTAATCACACAAATGATATAAACGCTCTTTATTATTTCCATATCAATAAAACAGTAACAAATAACACTCTTTGTGTTTACCATATCCGGATCTAAACAAAAGCCAGGTTCTGTAAAGTTTTTTGCCTTTGTGTACATAACAAAGGAAAAACATTTGACAATAACATACTGTTTATGCCATATTTCTGATCGGTATAAGAACAAGGTATGTTTATATTTTACTATTCTTTCAGTTTATGGCGGTTTTTGACGGAGGTGAATATTTTAACAGCATGCCCACCGCCAACGCCGCCCGTATCTTTAATATGTACCTTTTCACTCTTGCATGTTAAAGTAATTAAGAGTGAGTGCATTATATGTAGCAATTCAAGTCACGTCAGATGAACCCATACCAATTAATGCAACACAGTAAAAAATGTACACTAATAAGAACAGGCGTTATATTTACTCATATAACCAGGTGTTATCATCCATAAATTCATAGCATTCTATCCATAGGAGATGGCACCACCACGCTTTCAGCAAATCCTATTCACGCGTATTAATAATTTGCATGGATTGGCAAGGTAATTTGGTGGGCCAAATGATGCTGTTAAAGTCACGATGGCGTTCATTGCAGAAATATTCATATTTGTTCAAATCGCCATCAACAGAAGGAATATTTAAAAATATATAGTTTTGTTCATATGCGAAACATAACCAGCACGTAAATAGTATATTGTCGTCAAGACGCACGATGGTGTACGTAAACAAGAGTCTGCTCGTGTTACAGATGTTGTGCTTCTGTTTACATAACACAGCGCAATTATATTGGTTAATCACACACAATTTATATAAACGCTCTTAATTATTTCCATATAAGGAAAACAGTAACAAATAACGCTCTTTATGTTTACCATATCCGGATCTAAACAAAGGCCAGGACAAGTAACGTTTATTGCTTTTGTTTATATAACAAAGGAAAACATTTGACAATAACATGCTGTGTATGCCATATTTCTGATTGGTATAAGAACAAAGTCTGTCTATATTTTACTATTCTTTCTGTTTATGGCGGTTTTTGACGGAGATGAATATTTCAACAGCATGCCCACCGCCAACGCCGCCCGTATCTTTAAGAAAGAGTTCCTTTATTTATTTCTAAAATTGTAATCTTTGCGGTGTTTCACCAATCTGAATGAGTCGATGAACAGCCTGTACATGTGTAAAACATTCCAAAAACAGATATGTATTTGTTTATATTTCAATAATGACTGCGGTTATGTTTGCAAAACTAACATTCAATATAGTTTATTTCTATAACCATTATACTTGGCATTCAATAAAGATACAACACATACACTGGCCACCCATAGCTATGCTCCATGCGCGACTTTTTCCAGTGCCGGCCGATCGTGTGGTTAAGAAATAATGTTATAAATATAATAACATGTAATACACAATTGATTATCATTATAGATTATAATCTAGCAGGGTTGCCCGGCGAACCCAGAGTTAAATGTTTACAACATTCTTAGTAAGTTTTCTATGTTTACAAAAAATACATAATAATTGTCTTGATTAGTTGTGAATTCTTTATCAACGTAACATATTATCCGGTATCCCCCAACTACTATACCCCGAACCGACTCTGATCGGACGGCGTCGCTTATAAATATGAAAACTATCCGCGATAAAAACGTGTTATCAACTTTGGTGCGCCACCCATAATCCCTGTCTCCGGTGGTGCCGCTTTGGCAACTTTAAATCATATCATATATTCCCTGTACAATTTATTTGATTATAAATAAGTGTTATCAATGTTTGTGCCCCTCCCGACACCTTTCCTGACATGGATTGAGCCACTTAGGCATCTTTAAACCATACCATTAACCTCCCTATACTGCTGGAGATGTATACACGTTTGGTGAATATTACAGCGACCATGCAACCAATTGTGGTGTCCCTCTCCCAGTCACTTAAAACAATCGACAGTTGCCATAAAAGTAACAGTTTTATCTGGTTTCGAATTTGTATCGTCCTTAATAATGTACTTCACTGTAGTTAAAGGTCCCGACTCGAAATTGCATTATTTAAGTGACCGTGTGAGCGATTTTGATTTGCGTCGCTTGCAACTATGGAATTTCTCCCGGGTAATTAATTCAATTCAATTTACTGCGATATTGGCCCGCAAAAGTAAACAAATCATGCAAGCTCGAGCTGGGACCACCCCCTAATGGAAGTAGATTATTGAGGAACAAATCATTCACAAAGAAATATGTTCCTGTTTTGTTTGTTCAATGTCATAAATGTCCCTGCCAGAACGGGTCATGTAGAACATCAAAACGTTCCCATGTTTTGTACAGGCGGAGTATGATATATACGGGCGTTGCTTTGTGGCATGATCTATAGGGTGGGTCCAACTTAGAAACTTAGAATGTACAGCTGCACCACACGAACCATACTCAAATTCCCAAAGTCCGGGAACTTCCATGGATCTGCATGCACGCGCTTGGTGCATGTAGCCATGACTTTATGTGTGACAAAGTCAATCACTGTTTTAAAAGTATTTCGGCGATTGTGCCTCTACAATACAGTCTGGTACAGTGTTCCAATTTATCACAACGCGCTGCAAAAAGAAATATTACCAATAACTACAGAATTGTAGTTTCTTGCTGTGTCCACGTGCTGATTTATATTGTCTTTACAAAAGAACTATTCTTGTTTACATTATACAAGTTTTCCATAATTATATATATATGTCTCGATGAGGTCTCCCCTTAAAGTGACTTGAAACACTCCGGTATAGGGTGATGAAATAGCGATAGAGATTTAATCTTGCTCAAAGTAGTTTTTTTTATTTTACATCCAAATTGACACTACACGTCGTCATTCTAATCTATTAATTAAATGCAGTGACTCTCGATGTCGAAATGGTTTTCGTTGGCGAATTATTTCATAGTCATCTTACTTATTTCAAAATTTACAGATCCAGAGTGCTCGTCCTTCAACGATAATGGAGTCCATGCTGTCGACAAAAATGCCGTGGTTGCGTTGATGCTTTCTCGCCTCAGAGAGGATAATGTGTTGGTGATATTCCAGAATAACATCGGTATTTCCATTCATTATATTTGTGAAATAATAATAACTGAATTGAACATACATTTCCGTGGTACATGTACATTGTACAGGGGCGGCATGACCGTGCAGGAAAGCGGCAACAAGGGTTTATTATAATTTTCAACAGTTTGAAATGTCATACCTGTTACAAAATTAGTTTGATATTGCACATACATGTATAGGTTGAAATTTGTATCATTGTTCTATTTTCTAACCAATAATTAATGGGGAATTAGACAAACAGTAGCATACTTTCAACATGAGAATGGGATAAATGTTTGAAAACAATTTATTTTCGTTTCCAGACTATGGCATTAAATTCTCGAGAGCCGATCTTGACGCACTTTACCTTAAGTTAATTGTTTATGACGACAGAGGCTTACAGACCGAGAAAGAAATCAACCATATACTCAAACAAATAATTAATGCATCGAAGAAAGATTCTGGATTTCGCATAGTCGTGGAATGCGATGAACCATGTGTCTGGAAAATTCTGAAAGCAGTGAGTGTATATTCTATTTAACATTTAAACCACTTGTACACTATATCAAATATGAAACAACCACATTTCGGTCAACGCGCCGGACCTTTTTGTTTTAGCGTGAAATCGCTCTGAATCGCCAAAATCCATTTTCCACCCAGATTTGCGGCCACAATTTGTGTTAATGGCCATTCGCCGCGACGAACATGTGTTATTATGTGTGTTGAATATTAATCATCTCCACTCAACATTGCTGCGACGTCGCCGCGAATCCGATGCCGGTGATTTGCGATGCCGGTGATACCGCGATTTTAAATGGACTAATCGCCGCGTTGAGAGAAATGATGTTGTTTCGTCTTTGTTCGTACTGTACGTGTAGGAATTAGATTTGATTGTGGAAACCAGAAGCACGTCATCGATTATCGTACACAGGAAACGATGCCTACAAAATTTAATGAGTCGACTTTTCAAAATTGCGGAAGTGCGAGTTCTGAACTTCTTTTAATCATGTTTACACTAAATACTCATGGATGTGAAGTTTCCTCAGGAAATGTTAGGCCATATGTCGTTTGTTGAACTTATTATCCGAACAATTCCTATCAACTAAGAGAAATAGAACGATGCCCTTGTGCTACCTTTTCATCTATCTGTTGTCTTATATTATCTGAGCACCCATCCAAATTCATAAATATACCATTACAATGTATAATTTTATAACTGATAACCTTTAGACGAAATGGTTAAGTGCTGACTACCTTAACCGTTTGTTACGCGATCTGTACAATACGAAGCCCAATTTTTCAAAGATTATGTATATATTTCACAATTACATATTTGACCATTGCGATTGGCAGGAAGTAAAGTTGGCACCCCTGCATAACGTGTAACTGAACACTAAGAAAACAGCTCCCAATTTGGTTCCCCGGGGAACCAACTACCAATATAGAATCAAGCAGTTTGGTTCCATAAAAAACACACCGAATGCAAGGTCTGTGTGGGAACATGCCTAGCTTATATATAATATAGTCTATATATAACATTTAACTATATATCCACGCGTTTGGGGTTAAGGTGTATGCATAGACTCTGAACATTTGATTGCTGGCGGGGGATAACTTTATTGATAATATCACAAACAGAGGAAAAACTATCGAACAATAACTACATTAATATAATTCGACATTTTCTTCAGACATCAGAACATTTTAGGGGTTTATTAGGTGAACCAACATCGCGTAATATCAATATTAACGTTATAACGCGAAATAATAGTACTTTCAGAAACAAATACACTCCAAACGTGCTTATAACCTACACACAGTGTCAAGTGACATTGTATCCACAAGCAGTTATAATTGTTTCATATTAGGCATTCAAGAAACCAAATGGGGAACCATGCAAACAATTTGATTCCATGTTCTGGTTCTATCATGGGAAAATTGGTCACATTGGTCCCCCTCCAGAACAAAAATTATAAACAAGTTTGGTTCCCCAGGGAACGAATTCATTTCCCCAGATATTCGGTGGGGGCATATATCAAGTTTCCTCTTCTCGGAATACGAGCCAGTGTCACTGCGGACATTCATGTCTTCACTTGATCGATACCTCATGATGCGATCATATCCAGTTTATGTAATAAATGATAATCAGTTTGTATCATGCCGCGAAACTCTGAAAAGCAAACGAAAGCAACTCAAGTCTGTGGGAAAGGGCAATAATCCGTTCGAAGTGGATCCAGTTATACAATAAGACGTTGGGTGATATTATGGGGCCCAATTTCATGCACATTGTACTCCGAAGGCATGACAAAATGCAAAGTGGTGAACTTGTGTATGGAATAGATTGTACTTCGGAATGAGAACGCGGGAGGAAACTCATTCTTTGAAATGGAGCGAAATCATTTTGCAAGAAGATGATTATGGGCAGGAATATATGATCTACAAACATCCGTGAGACATTAGACGAATAAAACCAAGGGCTTATTGAATCGACAACAGAGAGATAGACCTTCTTATTAAATTATACCGTCTATTCAGCGAAAAGCGATCAGAAAAGGAAAAATATCCGGACAGCCCGTTCTTACTCGACGTCAATTACCAGAGCTGGAACAGAGGCAAACAGTGGTATAAACGCAATGCATTCAGTATTAGTTCTTGTGATTAATATATTGGAGATATTAATGTGGTTTGTGAATAAACGCAAGGCACATGTCATCTGAGAAGATAATATTGATCACATCAATTTACAGGCTAGCTCAATGTGCGCTAGATAATGTTATGCAATTTGGTGTTTAAATACGGATAAGATAATCCAACATAGCATAGTAATTAACCGATAAACACGTGCTCATGATGTTTTAAGATGCGGGGCATTAAACATGTTGGTTAAATCATGTGAGGTTATTGACCCGAGAGTAATGGCGTGTTTTCTGGTGAAAGCGATAAGTCAGCATTGTTATTGAAGTAGAATTTGGAGCAACCATGCTGGTGTACACATCGAAAACTGCTAGCTCGATATTTATACAATACAAACAGTAACAGCATATAGATTGGTTTGAAAATATTCCACAACCTTCCCCAAACGTCCCTGTGCGCTTATCAAAAAGCCAAAGTGTTGGGATAATTTCAAGATATATTCACAATAAACATTTAAAACTTTGCTATGACTTGCGTTGTTTATCATACATTTAAATATAATTGTGCAGGGCATGTGTGAAGACGCAGGCCTCACACGGAAAATCGATTTACCATATACAGTGTTTGAAAACGGATGGTCCATTCACTTAACGATGACAATGTACCACCGCATCAGATAATCCAAGTGTCAGGACACAAGAATGTAATTAGTTTGTTGAATTATTCCAAAATAAATGCCGTCCAAACAAAACACACCTCTATGAAATACTACTGGAAATAACACAGTCAGAGAGTGTCCCAGCTGCACAGCCTGTAGTCGAGTCTGCAATTCAGTAAATAAGGGAAATTACACCAGGTCCTGTACCACAGGTCTAAGTAACGCATGCGTCATAACTGGTTTAAATCTGGTTCAGTCATATCCATGGTTTAGCAGTAGTGTCTGTATCTCCGAGATAATTAATCGTTCTTGCCTAATGTGAACCGCTGCGCTCTATATACAGCTTAAGTCGATAATTACGACAACGAACATATTTTATTTGAAAATTTATCAGCGAGAAGCACTCATACATGTACAATGTGTGGGGATAATTTTTTTTTGTAAATTACGATAATTTTTTTTTTGCGTTTTATAAACTTAACTCGACAACTAACCCATATTATTCGACGGTCAAGCTAAACCCCGTTTAGGGAGGCTAGACCAGATATGACGAATCCATCTTTTCTGGACCGCGGTTTACATGTGTAGAGCTGTACACACTATCGAATGGTGGCGTGCCCACATGGGGAGAGTGACGGCTTGTATCTATATTGTATTATCATGTCACCATAATTCTACTAGCCTGATAGTGATCCGCCTGCTAACTGGTTAGTTTGATTGCAAGCTCATTTCATAGAATATGCTGGCCACTGACCGACCACAAACGCCCACTTAGACCGTTTTGGCTGGGCAGTCAATGCAGGTTTAAAGCAGGTTTAAACTCGGGGGTTTAAACTGGATATAACGAATCCGGCCTTAGTGTTTCACATACTGACCTTGTTGGTACAAGCGGGGTTGTTATGAGTTCATCAAGTGCGATGTAAAATTTTCAACCATTTTTCTCAAACGCACTTTCCAGTGGATCGGTGTATATGCACCTTCACATCTGCTCACAGAAGCCTCACTCCACGAAAAATATTGGGTATAGTGCGGCCAATACAGGAGAATTGTTGACTGACAGCAATGGAAATTGAAGAATAAATGTGCTATAGTTGTACATTCCATATTGAGTGGCGTAAGTTATCAGTTAGGAGTTTGGTATTCCAAATGGAACGAACCTGTTGTGTTGCTAATTGTTCATTAGACTTGATAAACATCAAATTATTCAATGAAGAGAAGCAATACTATTGCTTTGTTCTTGGTAATTGTTCATAAATTGATAGATGTTTCGAATGGCTTCTCATTCTGGAGGGATCGTCGGGGACGATATGGCACAAGACGATCCATCACACTGACCGAAGCCATATATAGCACAAAGTATTACCCTGTCGGATTATAGTCATATTTAACTATCATAGTTGAGTTTGACAGTGCCAAATACGCTATTGCCCCGTTTTGTGGAAAACTTATGATTGCGCATCCAAGTGCATAACCAAATTGTACTCTTACCAACATTTACAGAAAAGAATGAGTCTCCAAATAATATTCGTTTCTCAGCCTTTTGCGCCCGCTTATTTTATTTAATACTGGCACAAGTATGCCTTTATAAGTGGCATTAACATGACGTTAACATAACATAACAATCCCCTTTTCATGGCAACATGTACATGTAGACCAATTGAATGCTAATTGACTAATTTGACTTCATTATCATTTATCATCACCATTAATCATGTGTATGGATACCTGTTATTTCGTTACAAAAAAAATGGTAATGACTTATTGCGACACTGATTTCCATTTATATTTGTGAACTTTTATTTTTGAGTATTCCTCTTTTATCAAATTGACAAAACGTAAAAACCAATATTCTAGAATTATAGTTGAATATAACTATGATAGTTTAATTAAGGGTGTGACTGACTTGCTGTTCATGCGTTAACGGAACGTTTTCGTTCATAAACAGGCTAGTGACTACGAATCCAAGGCTGACTATCAAACAGGAATTCACCACTTAGTAAAATTTCTTGTGTTTGGAGAAAGGAGTCTTCGGAGAGTTGTGGTTAATGCGAGCGGGCCGTTGGATAATGTGGCATTTGTAGCCATGACTAATATTGGTCAACAAAAATGGCACGATAAGTCGGTGAGTATTACTTATTGCAAAGGGATTTATTGTCGTACAAACTCATGACCACAACGTAATGCTCAATTTCAATTATAGCTATTTAATATAGAGTTCAATCAGAAATGATGCCATTCACAACAGATACGTTTCCAAATATGTTCGTTAAACCGATAACATTTTCACACAATCAAATTGCTGCATGTATATCTGCATATTTTCTAAAATACAACTTGAGTTACAATGTATCATCCGGACAACGAAATAATCAGCAAATTCTAAGTCGATAATAACTCTGTCATATATTGTCGAAACGGACCCAAATGCGATCTTCGCTATCTTGTATAAAGACCACTGACAATGGTTTGATAAAATTCTGCCAAATATTTGTCTAGTTATCATCTGCGGACAACAAACGTTTTGGACGGACGGCTCAAAGGACCCAATAACGGACGGATATCCCCGTAAAACATTGGGGGACAATTACTTCGAAATACGCTTGGTTTTGTATTATACAATTCGGAAGCATAGAAAATAATGCACAATGAAAACGAGACGTAAACGTATAACTGTCGAGAACGGGATGTGGGACCGGGCACATGCAAGTGATTCAGCCTGTTCTCCCGAAAATTCGCACATTATCTGCTCATAAAGAACTTATTTTAGGTAGATAATCTCCTTAGAATCACCTCATTTTTAGCCGATAATGTGCTGAAAATGAGAGCAATTTAGTCATATTATCGACTCATATTGAGCAATTCTAAGCAGATTATGTGCGGATAAAGACGCAAATAAGCCAACCCACGTCTTTTCAGGTGTACGCTCTTTAACATGTGTCCAAATAAGGACACCATTATCTGCTTATTTGAGAATCAAATAACTGCATTATGTATCTAGTACACATCATAGGTAGATTATGTGCGTATTTGCGCGAGGATATTTTTAGTGATTACAGTTTGATACAGGACGCCTGGAATAACGTCTCGTTACTTGTGCCATTCAGCAAGCAGTGAACATCAGCTCGAGTCAAAATGCAAGTTATAGCCCTAGGTATGATGTTCAGTTACTACGAAGCATGTTGGTTGAATATATACACCAATGCTCGGAGAACCGACGCCACAACTTCTCGATTTTCTTTTGAGAAACGAATTTGTTTGGTGCTACTAAAATGATTGTATTTTCTTCTAAGTGTATAGTACGAGTAAGGTGTGTGCATTCCACCTTACATTTGGGTTTAAAATCTTGTGATCTAAACCCACTTTTGATCACCAGAACACACTCACTGCATTTTTAACAAATATTTGTAGTTTATGATGTAATAGTCCATTTACTACGCATAGGGCAGTGACTACGACTACCTTATTGTGTAGGGCTTTAAAATTGAGCGGTGTCCGTTTGTCCTGAACGTTTATGTTCCAGATAAACAAAATTGAGTAATATTTGTATAACTAGAAACACATGCAGCTTTAGGCATACAAAATAAATCCCTAAATTATCACCCCCATCCGTCCAAGGTGTATTTAATGTTCTTACGTACTGATGATCCTCCCACACTCATATATATACAGATATATTCCGCCCTGTTTAAACTAAATTAAGCAGATATCAGTGATGTTTGTATACGATGATAGAAATGTGTTTTAACTTTTAAACTACACAAAATCCTAATACATAGAGATTGGGAATATACATGTACTATCAAACAAAACAATATTATAGGTTTGCAGGGATCGGTTTCAACTTGCATCCATAATCTATGGAACGCAACAAAATCAACGCCCATTAAGTTTATATTTACACGTAACGTAATTTCGACCAACCAACGTCCTGCACTCGTGTTCCGCTACGTGAATGCACATGTGAGTGTAAATGATATCTCATGGTAATCAAACGTTGTGAGAAATCCCTGTAACCCGGTTACAAATGCGTAATGTATATTTCTTGCACCAAATCTCTACATATATACGCCACGGGAACATGCTGGTTTTTGTGGCGACATGCATACTAATTTCTTTTCCAGCTTTTGGAATCTGTGATAGAAGGAGTTCTGTTTCACGTGGACTGTGACAAAGCCAAGCCTAATATTACACTGTCTCACAAAGAACTTGCTGTCAAATATTTGGAGGTAAGAGAGCTTAGCCATAGATCGAAATGTGACAACGGATCAGGTTCCCGTAAAGCCGCTTCACACTTGTCCGTTTTCGGGATCGTTTTAAGAATAACTAATATCGTTGGACCTTGCACACATGTCAAGAAAACGCATCCGGAAATTTCATTTAATGGCTCGGACGACAAATGGTCCGTTTCTCGATACATTAACGAATAGGGAAATTCTGCGTGACGTCGTGGTATCCACACAGTACAAGTGTGTTTATCTTTTAAAAGTTATTCGTAAAATGCCAAATTGAAAGAGAACGATCTCAACTTTATCGAGGATCTTATCCGTATTGTCAGGAAATATGTTCACCTATACGGTATTAAGTCAATGCCTTTACAAGTTTGCAAGGATATCTGGCAATCATTTCAACACATTACGGAACTATTCCTGCAATGAATTTGCATGTCACTTAACGACGTTGGTAAGGCACGTACTAGTATATCAATCAATCAATTCTTTATTGGATATAAGCCAAGAAGCGTGATCCATAACATAAACATAACATATGACAATATGTAATCAATGTAATGTTAACTGTAACACATATAATAATTATATGTGTCATTAAAATGTAAATTGTCAAATTGTCTAACGGCTTGTTTTAATACATTATAAATTAATGTAATTAATTAATTTGTCAGAATTGTTTTATACCAGCTTGCCTGGTACTACGGGTGCAAATACTCAACAGTTGGAAATTCGAAATTATAACACATAGACCACCACTGGAATGACGGCTGAAATTGTCACAGTTTTTATTATTCTGGTACCCATGATCTCTGAAACTTGATGATGGGCTGTCCTGGTCTCTGCATGAATTAGAGTATAGATATATACAGAGGTTATTTTGCATTTAGTTGAATGAATTAGCCGAGACTAAATATAGATCCTCCGGGTACCCTAATCACCATTTTCCATACGACGAAGCACATTGGTATACTCCAATTATCAGATATGATATACTGGGTACCGAAGTCACCAATAAGGGGCATTGATAAATAATCTCCTTTGGAAATGTTTAGATAATAGGTTCAACAAATGACTCGATGTTGTTTGTTGAGCTTATTATCTGAACAGTTCTTATGTATCACTGAATAGCAATTTCGGAGTTGTCTGCTTTGGTGCTGCCAGAACACCCTGAACATCAACAATATACCATTCCAACCCATGTAGATACACTGGCATTTACTGAGATGAGAGAACTCCCCCTCTCCTTTCGCGCTGGTTACGCACGTCCGGTATTGGACATAAACGGACGGGGAAACGGACATGTGTGAAAGGAACCAACGGACCCTGTTTAGAAACGTATCCAGAAAACGGACAAGTGTGAAAGTGGCTTAAGGGAATACAAAACGGCAAACATGAGCCACTTAGTAAGCACTGGAAAAATGTTTTGAGAAATTAATACTTCTAAATGCTGAAGTGATGGACCGAGATGGGTCAAGATGGACCGAGATGGGTCAACAATTAATTAATGCATGTTGACTCGGACAATGGATTCAATCCTTCATTTTTTTTTTTGCAATCGTAATGACAAATGGGTTCCTGCAATTGTCTTCTCTGTGGTCTTTCCTTTGAGGTTTGAAGCATTGAAACACAAGTACTACATACAATCGACATATACATATATATATCCAATTAAAGGCACGTGAGGCCTTAGTTGTCGAAAATATTCATATTTGTTCCAATCACCGTGAACAGAAAAACATTAAAACGCATACAGTTTCGTTCATATATACCATGACCATCGCGTAAACAGCATGTTATCATGAAGATTTACTATATTTCACATAAGCAAGAGCCTGATTGTGTTACAGAAGACAGCACAATGCTGCTGGCTAATCACACACAAATGGCATAAACGCTCTTTATTCGTTCCATATCAGGAATTCACCCACAAAGAACGCTCTTTATGTTTACCATCATAATATAAACAAACACCAGAAAAGTAACTTTTTATGCCTTTGTTTACATAACAATGGTCAAAAATATGACAATAACATACTGTTTATGCGATATTTCTTATTTGTATACGGACAAAGTCTATCTACATTTTGTTGTTCTTTCTGTTTGTGGCGGATTTTGACGGGTGGAAATATTTTCACAGGATACCCACCGCCAAGGCCAACCGTACCTTTAAGCACGAGACTAAGTAATATTATGCTTTCCTCTCTTAAAAGGAAATTACCTTAATCCAGCAATTCTATGGGACCACCACTTACTCTATTCAACAGAAACTATGCAACAAATCATTTGAGTCAGGGGTGAGTGACAAAGCATTAATTTACTCTACATGTATGTACGATGGATAATGCACGTATGAGTTATATTTCCTCACGTACACAATAAAACACATATGACAACCTGATATTTATAACGAAAATGAGTAAACTAGCTGCAACATTTTACTTATTTTCGTTATACATAGCAGGTTGTTATATGTGGTTTATTGTGTACGTGAGAAAATATAACTCTCATGCTTGACTGATATTAATTATTTTATTGGATATTGTCTGTTGAGTATAATAGGAGATAGCCCCATCTGATGGCTCACGCGACAGGTCCGATCCAGCGCCACAGGGAGGTCTCAACTATCACAATAATGATCCCACTTGAACACCCGGAAAACAGGGTGCCATATTAGGGACGCTTATCCATCGCAGTGAGTCCATGAAACTATATTACCTGGGGTCGGCACGGGCATCTGTTTTGGGGGGGGGGGGGTTATTTCGGGGTGCCATCCACACAGCCATTGTCTTGCAATGGCGTAACATATACATTGTATGTATCGATGGAAAATAAAGTGAAAACGTTTTTATTTCAGATCTATAAACAGATGAACGTGAATCAGTATGTTGAATACGTAGTGGAAACGTTGATGTGGTCCCACAACGGAAGGTCACTTCAACGTGTCGGGAAAGTGACAAGCTGTGGAGATTTTGACTTCGTTCCGGCCGGGCTGTTTCCGAACACTAGATTCGGATTCAACAATAAAAAGTTTTTGATAGCTACTGCTGTGGTGAGTGATAGTGTATGGTGCGCCGACGTGTACACTGTCCCGTTTTAAAACAATTTGTTGACATACTTATTGGCAGTATGCATGTCGTTATAAAATGTCATCAATAGTGGGTGCTGCGCGGTAATCGATTGGTGCCGTTCCTGTAGTATCCGGAGTATGCAGGTTACAGTACACCAATTATTCTCCGTAGGCGATAGTGTTAATGCCCAATTCCTTGTGAATTTTGGAACTTTCTGACCTAGTCAATTTTGAAGAATGACTCTTCGGACCCAATATGACCCAAACAAATGAATAGATCCGTGTGCCGTTTCCGTCTTTAAATGTACCGCTTTTGATACCGCCCTTATTCCGCATAAAAAATCATCACCAAATTTTCAAACATACCCCCATTAAATGCCATGCAGTTTAATTATTTCACCCAATCTGGATCATTATTCATCTAGGTATAATATTTCCATGGTGGCTTTGATTTTTTCTTGTTTTAGCATTAATTTTATCCCAATCATAATCAACCATTCAGATGCCAAATGTGATTGTATGCTGACTTGAGTGTTGGTGACAGCACACCAAGGGGGATAATTGTTTATATTTGGTGTACTAAAACCTGCATAGTCATAGCAGCATGGGTGTATGAACTTGCTCAATATGAGTGTTTAGATGTTGTATTCACACACTAATTAAATAACAGCATGCATCAAAAATAATTCAAAAGTCTGGTGCAATTATCTTGAGGGAGTGGCATAACCAGGATTGGCTGTCTTCTTGTCATCCCGGTGTCAATATAATAAATCATTTCTCAATGGCTCGATGTTGTGGTGCTATATAATAGCGATATACTAGAATTTATAATATCAAAATATTGGATTCCGTATAAATACATGTATAAATATATATACATGGTTATGCATGTGTGCGTGGGCACGGCAATTAATGAACACGTTTTAATATTAAGGTGGAACCTGCTTAAGTAGCGCTGACGATGCATGTGATATAAAGACCGTGTAAGCAGGGTACGATCAGGGCGAGATTTCAGGGTAGTTAGAACTCACAACTTTGGACGGTCCCGTGTTCATTTATTAAATGTGCGTGAACAAATTCTCATTTTTATCGAAATAGTCGGAATGAGATGTCCCTCACACCTGATCAAGTTTGATATTCGATCCCGATTTTGCCGACTTCGGGATATGAACCGCAGCCCGCGTCGTTTAGTCAAGTCTGTGCTGATAGCTCTCTGCCTGCTTCGTGATGCATGCCCGGAGTACGTATTTGACATGTATATTCTAGGCAGTCGGTGCATGTGGGGTTATGTATTTTGATGAGCTGTACAACCAATAACCCCCACGTGTTAGCCATCATGTAGGAACCAGAAGGTTGATGTGACCGATTCGAGTGTGTTCGTGCTCGAAGTACCGAATTCAGTTCGAAATGTCAACTTTCTGAATAATTGCGAAGTCTATTAACTTTGAATATTATACGTGGGTTAGAATAAGTAGCTTTTTAAAATTGTACAACTTTAAAATAATGATTCCATTTCACAACTGTTGATTGTAAGCTACCGTTACTACATTCACCAAGTATCTCACCGCATCGCTTGTTAGTTACTTATTACACACAAAAACAGATAACATTCTTTAACAACTGAGTTAACTTGTTTTACACTTTCTGCACTAAATGGGTTGTCGCACCAAGTTATAATTGTATACATTGGAATGGTCTATTATTTATTTGGAGTGGTGTTCACGAAAAATGAGCCGATGATAGACAGTCGATAAGATACATGGGGTGCTATTCACCAAGCGAGACTATTTTATAAACCAGGTAGTTTATATGGTAGCGGCTGAACGCAAAGGTATCTTTGCTTTAGCGCAAACGACACACGCTGTCGATGGTGTGATTGATCCAATCTATCAGATTTGTCACCTGTCAATTGACGCCGTATTACGACTAATTCATGAACCGGCCATAATCGGCATGTATAGCGGTATAATTTTTGGGTATAATTGTGTGGAGACTCATGCTTGCGTTTATATATCTGCATAATGAGTTTCAATGATATTAATGAGGTTTTCTAATTAGCACAGTGTGAAAATGAAGAGCCAAGAAGATAACGTCTCAGAAGAATTTTGTTTGTGTTTTGGACTTTTGGTTCTGTTTGGATATTTCCCTGCTATTTCCAAAGAAATTTCTTTCCATGCATCATTTTTCCGGCGCTGGTGAATGGTGCCGGTTTCTTTAATATTTTGATTCTTCTCTCCACAATGCCCAAAAAAGTGTTACGCTCATCGGCAGTGGGGGGGGGGGGGGGGTCTGGAAAACATTTGCACATTTTGGGCCCAAATTTTTTTTTCCGACCCCGAGGGACCCACCACCCGATTTGTGCAAATTTGTTCCTCCAAATGTTAGGGACCCACACCCTTTCTCATGTTTTTATCAAAATTTCAGAGTTTTTTAGCCGTTCTTCAATAACTGTGTTAACTGCCTTTCAATCCCATTCCACTACCCTTTTTTGGTGCAAAGTGTGTAAAATTAAGACTCAAGCAATAACATCCTTAATCGGTAAAGCACAGGTCAGAAAATCGAAAAATAAACTATTTCCAGGTGTTTCCTGATGTTTCCAGTATCTAACAAAAATAATAAAGCATTGTGTATGTACACCGTATGTCATAAATTGCACTAGACCGCATTATAGCCTTAATAATAATATCGAGCGTGTTTAGTCTGACAGAGAACACTGGCCAGTGTAAATAGTGGTAAACAGGTCAGGGGTTCTACAATTATTTGTGCATGATCAAAGAACTCGTTAGTCTTATCCACTGGGGTGGGTGAGGAGGGGAATTGTTTTGGTTAGGTATACACATAGATATATGGTTATTATACCCCCGATATTAGTCGGCGGGTATATAGTTGACGTCTCGAGCCGTCCGTGCGTCCGTCCGTACAAACATTTTGCATCATAACTCAAGAGTCGGTTGTCATATTTTGATGTTCTATATATGACATGTGACGGACCATAAATGGGGAACGAATATACATAATATCACGGATTGTGAGTACCAATGCCTACCAGAGTTATCCATGGGCCCTGTTTATGAAATTCAATCCGTACAAAGTTTTGCCATATAAGTTGAAGTGTCGGTTGTCGAATTTTGAAGTGGTTTGGTATGGTGATAGGCCTGAATGATACGGGAAGGATGTATGCAGATATTACTGCATATCACAGGTTTTGCCTGTCGATGCAAACCGGAGCTACCAACTTGGTTCCATCTGTAAACACATTTTGTATTATTATAACACAACCATTTGTATGTATATTTGTGCACTAGAGTCTGCAGTATAGTCTCAGTCAGATTTTATTCTTGATTTTAGTTTGAACTTTGAATACATTGAAGAATGTCATTTCTCAAAGCATCTGAATGCATCACATTATTTCAGTTCTTCTATTTGTAAGCGATAACAGTATACAATTAGTATTGTAGTTTAGTCTTGTTGGGCAGTATTTAAGCTTCAAGATGAAGTTCGTAAATTCAAGGAGAATAGCGTCACCTTCAGTTGGGATTGTCTGAACAATAAACAGTAACGGCCATTCATCATAACCAATTCAGTTTTATTTGGATAAGTGCTGCAAATTAACATTACTTGCAATCATTAAAAAGATGAGAAATAACCAGAAGGAATGAATTTGATTGCATGCCAGAACAAGACAGTATTTCCGACATTAGAAATTTATGAGATACCCTTTTCAATTTCATGTTATGCAACAATCGGGTCAATGATATCTAGTCATCATTGAGTATTCACCATGTAGTATTTGTGATACAGTTTTATTATTTTATTACTTTTATTCGGGTAATACAACTGGGTAATACATTATTTTTTTTACTAAATTACGGTTTTCCGCTGTGAAGTGGGACGGGATCCTGTGAAATCCAGAAGGTTGCTAAATCTGAGGCTATATAGTCACTATAGCTGTCTATATAGCCATATGCCAACAAACATGATACTAACATGCTTACAAACAACATTACATGGTCAGTACTTGTAAATTGTTTGAAAAAAAAACCCATTTTGGAAAAAAAAATTACAAGCACGATTGTTTCGGCCTCTGGACCACCCACCCACCCGGGCCCTATATACGGAATTCTTTTTGTAGACCCCCCATGTCGTCGGTGGTATTTTGCCCCACGTAATTTTCCTCGGTTGCTCATTGTTGAAATGAACCAAACGTTTACTGTTACACGCAGCATGTTTATGTGACCGATGGTCAATCTATAATTGACGCCAATCACCTTGATTGGATAATCCTATACCGCGCGGCGATGTCTTCCCATCGATATGTCCACCGATAGCTTCGCATTGAGCGTCGCCTCGTAAAACTACCTGGACTATATTATAAACCCAGCCGGTGAATAGCACCCATGAAGTTCAGAAGGATTCATATTCATTGAAGGCAAAAGTTTAGAATATAATTTCACCAAACGACCCGTTGAACTTATTATCTGAACATTTCCTAAGGGAGTTACTCGTTAATGAGTATTTAGTATACAAAGTGTGTTGAACACTTTTGTACACACCTAGGTACAGTGTTCTTTCCTGGTAAATTTATTCCAAAACGTGCGATATTTCTTCTACTCACAGAATTGTCAACCCTCCAATATAGCCTAGATGTTAAAACGATGATACACCCCAATATAGGAAACATTAACCCGTCCTTTATTACAAAATTAGCCCACTCAGTTATAAAGGTATTCAATGGATTAGTCAAATGTTCATTTGGAGGGTGTCAATTAAATTTTAGCAGACGGCAGCCAGACGAAATGATAATGCAAGTGCAGACTAATTCACATCCATTGGCAGGAACTATTTAGATTATCAGTTCAACAAACGATCTTTTATCTGAACATTCCATAAGAAAACTACTCGTCAATTAGTATCTAGTATAGAACGTGTTAAACAAGTTACTATCAAAAGTATGTGTGGTTGTTTTACCGGCCCTTGAAACTAGCATTGATTGTTCTCCGTTTCTTTTTCAGTGGGCACCGTTCGTCATGAAGGAGATGAATAACGGAACTGCTAATTACACCGGCTTCACGATTACTATGCTGAAACAGCTAGCGTCTACACTCAACTTCAGGTGCTCTAATATAAATATTCAACATATCCTCGTGCAAATAGGGTAATATTGGCCTAACTTCACATAGCTTTATATTGGGCCTAACTTAACATAGCTTCATATTGGGCCTAACTTCACATAGCTTCATATTGGGCCTAACTTCACATAACTTCATATTGGGCCTAACTTCACATAGCTTCATATTGGGCCTAACTTCACATAGCTTCATATTGGGCCTAACTTCACAGAGCTTCATATTGGGCTTAACTTCACCTAGCTTCATATTGGACTTACTTGATTCTTAGATAAGCCCATAGTGGACATAAACGCGTTATTCCGTTTTATGGCGCGGGCCCGAGTGAAAAAATATAAAGATCATACATCTGGTAAGTCGATATAATATGGGCTTATTTCCAGGAGAACAGGTTGATGTATTATATCTCATGTGACAAGCCATCTATTTCCAATGATCACTGTGACGTCCAAAATAAAGTGTATTTGTCGAATGCTGAATATTATTATCCATCCATTAACTAACACTATTTCTGATTGGGCAAAAGCCGCCACGTGATAATCCTGGAAAAAGTCATATTGGACTCACGAATGTCATATTGGACTCCCAAGTGTGCAATATGACTTTTTTGATCGGGACTCTGTGACGTCACTAATTAACTCTACTGCGAAATGAATCGGTGAAATTGTGAATCGCGCGCAACACATGTGGATTTGGCAGACGTTTCACTTCCGCAATGAGTTTTTTTATTCTAGTTGTTTAGGTATTGATTGTATTATTTCTTAATATACCTGTTGTATTATGTAAATGACATAAGCTACAGTCATTATCTGCTTTAAAATATACATAGACAAGACGATATTCCGCCCAAAGTGCATAAATCGTTCGAATAAATCTCATGTATAGATCCACCACAGCCATGAATAGAACCGTAACACGCACCCGTATTAATTACACGGCTACTGTTCCAAATTATCAACCCCTACCGGGATATTTTCTCAGCTATTTTACAGAAGAATAACACGGGTATACTTTATACTCAGTGTTCGTCTTCAGAATGTGTTTCATATTTTATACGCCACCAAAAACAAAGGAATTGCGTTCACGTGGCTTGATTTTCAGTGATAACATGTCTTGATATTTACGCGTTAACTCGTTGAGTCCGAGTTAATTGTGATCTAGAGTGCAGGTTTCGACAAAACGGCACTTCTGCAGCCTCTGTTCATTCAGAAAAGTATAATAGATTCAAGATATCTATAAGTATGCGTGATTTTGTCCCGAAAACGATTATTTTTAATCATAAGGAACCGTAACAAATCAGTCAAGAACCATCACAATACCTGCGATAGAACGACTTCCGATGTAACAGTTCCTACACAGTGCGTACACCATCGTACGTCTTGGCGACAATATACTATTTACGCGCTGATTATGTTTGGCATATGAACAAAAATATATATATATTAATATTCCTTCTGTTGATGGCGATTTGAACAAATATGAATATTTCTGAAACGAACGCCGCCCGTGCCTTTAACGAAAACAATTTCGCGGGGGAACCCAGTTGAAATATTGACAAGTTATCTGAGGAACTTATGTAATCGAACACTTTGCCTTCAAATACTTGTATGATTGATTCTTGCGAGATAATTGCATGCTATTTACAGGCAAATTCAGGTATCATCGCTACATGTGGAACTACGGGGATTTTACTTCTCATGTAGTTAGCTGCGGTACAGATGCATTTTATATGCATGTTTCCGTTCATATTCTGGCATCATGGTTTTCTGCCACGAAATTCCTGCAAACCATACCTTGCAAACTAACAGTGTATGAACGTACCCTAAACGACGTATTTATGCAATTTTTTGATTCGTTTCGTCTTGTTTGCTAAAGGCTGAACCACTCAATAAATATTTTTTTTCAAATGCTGACGAATTATAGGATTACCTCGCTTTGATCGGCAGACACCCACACAACAAACCAAATGGCAAGGCGGAATTGTGTCCCTTCGCTCGCTGGTATGGCTAATTCGGCTGCCATCAAATGCAGAAAGTAATTAAATCTCACATTTTTTATAAAATTCTTTGTCGATTATGATGTATTCTGAGAATGTCTATAAATGCGATCCGAAATTGGTCGTATGAGATCAAATTAGTCGGCAAAATTCATGGGTGGTGGGTACCTTGAGGTTGGTACAACAATTTTGAGCCTCGCGTCTGCAATTTTTCCTAGACCCCCCCCCCCGATAACACACAAAACAACAATATACGGCATCCATATATACAATGCACTCTGAAAACTTGCATAAGTCATAGAAATTGTCTGGATAGCAGTTTTCAATATTTCGCACAGAAATTTAATTTAGCATATAGGATTATATTAAACGGACATGACTCATTCCAGCTTCCAAATTGAATCTACGTGATATTCACACATGGCGGTCCGGTACTGCTAACTTTGTTTATGTTTATTGGGAATTTAGGCCAGGCCAGGGAGCATTTGAAAGGGCAGTATGCCCTTTCCTACAACCCACTTTGTGAATTTTGGGAGGGTTTATGGAAATGAATTACATCGCACATGACACGGTGAAACGAAATGAAAATGATATATATATTTTTTTCTTTGGTTTCTTGTTTTTCCCTGTTTGCCATTGTTGTTGCTGCTGAGGTCTAAGAGGAGGCCGTGTCTTGTTCGTGTTGTTCTTATTCTACATCCAATCTTTTGAGGAGTTTTTTTCTTTCAGCCATCTCCTCCTTCACCTTTCTAAGGAGCCGATATCGAGGTTGAGGTAGTTTTCCACTGAAGTGGAACCGGTGCTGTTGTTGTTGGAGCTGCTGGTCGTGGTGGCGATTGATGACTCCGGACTGATGTATTCCGGAGTCGTCGGGTTGGATGATGAATCAATCTCTATCCCGGCATCAGCAGCAGCTGTCTGGATCTCATCAGTCATCACTCCAGCGGATGAGGGGTGGTCTGGGCGTCTCTCAGACCTCTCCCGGGCTGGACTACCGGTAGCATCATCGGTGGTACGCAGGCGACCAACAGTCTTCGCAGCCGAGTGGGAGGAGGCAGCCGGCCGATCAACAGCTGCCTTCTTTCTCCGCTCAGCCCACCCGAGCTGCGTCCCTGCGACGACGTGAAGGGGTCTTCATCCTCGTCGCTACTCCGGTGGTGACATCACTGCTGACGGTCTTGAGTCCCTGGTGGTGTCCAGCTGCTCCAGTCATGTATTCCACAGACAGACGCTCGAAGACTCCCTTAGCCTGGTGACGTGTCCAGCTAAGGGTGTCCACTGCGTGCAGTCTGTCCAATGCCGCTAACAAAGCAGAGGGGATTAAATCCATAATCCTCTGCCAAGTCAGTAAGCAGCTCACCTAAGTGGCTCGGGCAGCTAACAAGCGACTCAGACCAGTCAACGGGAACAGCGATAAGACGCACTGTAAACAATACGTCCTAACCGCTCAACCGCTATCTGGTTCGCTAACTTTAATTGTACGCCTAGCATACTGGTACGGAACTCCGAACCCCGAAGCTCCAATCGCCAGCCAATACACAGTGTCGCAAATGTCTAGTCACTTGTTGTTGGATAACATAGCAGCTCATGAGATACATACTTTTATATCGGAAACATCAAACGACAGTGAGTATCACCTCGGTCTTTTGATTCTGCCGACTTCCGAGAATCTCACGTAGCTATTTCCGATGATGATGACGTCACATTGTATACACGTTCAATGACTTGAGTGTTGGCAGATGCCAGATGTTTCCAAAAAATAATTTGTAATTCTGTAACTCTACATACTTAGTGCATACCCGTCGTTTGTTTAAAATACAGCTTAACCAGTTGTTAAGGGTGAAATCATATGTGATGGAGCTTCAACATAGGTCGCGAATTGCCTATATACTAGCCTATAGTTGGCTATATCTGACTCCAGTAACTACATCCAATACCGGTATACGGCGGTACGCATACCTGCATGTCGGAAATTCAGCAATCTATCTGGGATATGTCATTTGGCAATGCTAAGAACAAACGTTATGAGTGCTGAAATACTTGGAGCATTTGCACTCAACCCAAGCATAGCATGCATGTGGGGAGTAGCGGAAACGTGAACTACCACCGTCTCATCGAAAGCTGGACCGGACCGGACTGGACCGCCTCTTCACTGGACCGGACCACCACTGGCGGTCCGGTCTGGTCCGGTCAGCATCCCTAAAACTGTAGCCAGCAAGAATCAACTGATTACATTAAAATGTTATACTTTGTAGTTCTGAGAAATTTCAAATCATACCGATCACCATACGCCAGATGGCACCATCTATCATGTTATCAAAACAATGGAAACAAGTCAATCCTGAAAATACTCCTACTAGGCATGCATATTGCATTTTCAGATCGCTTTTAACAAACCAAAAATGAAACATGATATAGGAATTCAGACTATTCTTTATCATTATATTGGCGCCTCAGCATAAAATTAATTAACGCTTTCCCAAGTTGAGCTACAGTGTTATTGACACTTTCATTATTGTTCTACTTGATTGCAGTTACGAATTCACAGAACCCGAAGACGGTCAGTATGGTATGGAGCTAGATGACGGAAACTTCACAGGGCTGGTAGGGATGTTACAGCACAGGGTGAGTTATCCACCCGGGGCTAGTCGGGATGTTACAGCACAGGGTGAGTTATCCACCCGGATTAAGTGGTCCTGCCATTATGCTGAACAAATGTATTGTGGAGGACTGATAATACATGTGCAAGTATTATATACAAACAGTACAAAATAAATCCCGCCATAGCATGCATGCTACGGTGTAGGCGGTGGTGCTGATTTACCGAATATGTTGGTGCGACAAAGCGATGGTGTTATGAAAATGAAAAAAATATTTTGCAGACGTTAACTTGGCGATTCGACGAAAAAACAAAGCTGTATCAAATTAATCTACGTTCCGGCGCAGCAACCAGCAACGAATAATTATATATATCTATTATATATTTTGGAAGATCTGTTTGTTTGTTTGTTTGTTTGTGTGTGTGTGTGTAATCGATGAACTCGAAAACGGCCGACCCGATTTCGATGAAACTTGGTATGTGGGGGTATTTTCGGGTCAGGAGTAACATAGGCCTATTGATTTTCAGATCCGAGGTCAACTTTTCACGTGCCGAGGTCAAATCTGTTTTTACGCTGTGTTACGGGACTTTCATTTGAGTTCGGTGCTTACAAATCGATTCGAAACAGCGCGAATAATAAAATGCCAGTCATAATAATGACACTGTGAGAATCTTTCGTGTTTCCTCTTTCCAACGATATATAATGCGTATGTATCCGTTTTAGTTATCTGCCTCAATTATCAAGAAGAAGTGGTACTATCTTCCATCAGGATAAAAACAATGCGTAACTTCTATGACGTCGTTAGAGGTCATAACGTTAGATCACGTTAACGCTTAACCGGCCGATGCATTTGACTGTTTCAGACGTCTTGGCGATATCTCGGGCACCGATGGTAATTTATCTTTACGTTGAAACTTGATAATTAATGAGCGTGTGTGTATGAGGCGCGTTTATATACTTGAGTGGAAATCAAATCGGGTTAAACTGGCGGATTTTTACGGACGAAATTTGATGCATATGGTATCTCGGTATCCGCTGGGCCGATTTCCCGGTATCCGCTGGGCCGATTTCCACCATTTTTGGGGTGTTGGTGTTTGACCCCACCTGACCTTCAAAATGGTCAATTCAAGGTCAAATCGGGTAAAACCGGATGGATTTCGACGGGTACTTTTGTCGGGTACTTTTGTTCGGGCACTGTGTTTTGGACGGGTCAAATAGTGACCCCACTTGACCTTGGCCTTCAAAATAGACAATTCAAGGTCAAACCCGGACGAAGTCGGGTCACCTTCTAGTATATATATATAAGTATAAGATCTGTCTGTCCGTCCTTCCGTCTGTTCGGATTTTTCTACCAGACCACTGAACCGATTTCAACCAAATTTGGTGTGGTGCTCGGAATACCTTGCCGGAGGTTATAACGGCTTTTGATTTAAATAAATTTAAATAAAAAAAAAACAAAAAAACAAAGGCAATATGTTAATTTGAGACCATAAAACCACCATATATTTTCTATTCCAGCACAATAATAAGATCGGGCCCATGAACCAATTAATATGATGGCCAGATGTAGATTTTAAAAGACACAGTTTTAAAGGCACGGGCGGCGTTCGTTGCAGAAATATTCATATTTGTTCAAATCGCCATCAACAAAAGGAATATTAAAATATATATAGTTTAGTTCATATGCCAAACATAATCAGCGCGTACGTGTACGCAAACAAGAGCCTGCTCGTGTTACAGAAGTTTTGCTTCTGTTTACAGAACACAGCGCAATTTTATTGGTTAATCACACAGAAATGATACAAACGCTCTTTATTATTTCCATATCAGGAAAACAGTAACAAAAAACGCTCTTTATGTTTACCATATCCGGATCTAAACATAACGTTTTTTGCTTTTGTTTACATAACAAAATTTAATGAAAAACATTTGACAATAACCATATTTCTGATTGGTATAAGAACAAAGCTGTCTATATTTGACTATTCTTTCTGTTTATGGCGGTTTTTGACGGAGGTGAATATTTTAACACCATACCCACCGCCAACGCCGCCCGTACCTTTTAGATATGGCAAGGAATGTGAGCAGAATAGAACAGGGTCACCATTTTCGTTTCACGTAGAGGCCCTTGAAACAAGTGAAAACAAGTGGAAACAGACATCCCGTGACTATATAAGTTTTTTTTAAGTTCTTCTGAGACGATATTAAGACTCAGGAACAATTTCATTTCAAGTTGATTCAGTGGAAACATTACGAAACAAACTGGGACAGTGGTTACACTATGTATTTTTATTTTGTTGTTTTTTCTGAGACGACGGAAACACTGCAAACAGAGGAAACAAACCATTGCCTAACAATATTAAGACCCAGGAGCAATTTGATTTCAAGTTGATTCAGTGGAAACATCACGAAACAAACTGGGACAGTGGTTACACTATATATTTTAATTTTTTTTATTTTTTTCTGAGACGATGGAAACACTGGAAACAGAGGAAACAAACCATTCCCTAGCACTATTAGGACTCGGGAGCAATTTTATTTCAAGTTGATTTAGTGGAAACATCACGAAACAAACTGGGACAGTGGTTACACTATATATTTCGTCTTATGTGTCTTTATTGTCAGTGTATACTAGGGAGAGGAGGGTATTCTAAGTGAGTATAGCACTTGTCCTCCAATCCCTTTTGTCATATTTATTATGAACAAATAAAATATGTTTAAACTAAACTGTGTCAATGCGGTAGTTTTGAAACTGAATCAGCTTACCATTTCTTCTTTTGATGCCCTCTTCATGCCAGAATTAGATCAAAACTGCTAAGTAACGTATCCGTAAGTATGATAACAACCAATGTTCTATTGTATGGATCTCACGAACTTCCAAACAAATTAAACTCCGAAATATTCTTGGCGGTACAGAAGTTTATTTCTAATAGTGGCCGTTTCTCATAATCATTTCAGGTAACGCGGCTAGATTCCCTTTGCACGAACCGCTTTTTCTCCTTCGTGGTGGTGACGCACTCGTGCAAGTGATTCCCCCACTGAACGGATGTTTATTGTGTTATTTTGTATCACATGTATGTTGTGTCAAACCTCTCTCCCACTCTCTCTCTCTCTTTCTCTCTCCAGCTCTCTGTCTCACCCACTCACTCTCTCTCTCTCTCTTTCATTGTCTTTCATTCTCTTTCTCACCCATAACTTCCGCATTACAATGTTATATCGTATCTCAACCCCAAACAATATTCCAATCAAACAAAATTATATATCCCGTCTGCTTTACCTCAAGTGATATCTCTGTCACTCGAGGTAACATTTATTCCACAAGGAGAGGACTTTAAAAAAGCATTTTGCTTGTTGTCCGATCCTCTTCATAAATCTCTATATTTCTACATGTATATTGTGTCTATGTTATATGTTTCATTTTTTTAAATAAATACTGTTTACACCAAAGAGGTGAACTTTAACTCAATTGGTATTGGTAAATCGTGGTTACTCTTTCGGGAATGTAGTCATACTAAATATTGTTTGACCTAATACTTCTATAATAACGGAAACCATATCAAATTGGGACTACTTAATATACCCAAATTACTCTCGAAAAAAAAATGTCAATTATAGAAATAAGTTTTCCACCCATATGTTTTTATCAACACACATGCTCTAGATTTATACTGGGTAATGTAATCATCTGACATAAAATTAGGTATGTGATATCTCAGACCTGTCTGATAGTGTGTAGGTTGTCATTTCTGGTAATGGGTGGATGGTCGCAAAATACTCAAGATGGCTTCCAAAATGGCAACCAAATATGTTTTTTAAAACCTTGATTTGTCACATATATCCCGAACATTATTCTCTGCTGTTCTGAAAAAGGGTAGCATATGTTGTAGCTCATTTGGCTATTAACAAAGTTATATAATTAACTAACACTAAATGTTCTATTCTGGTTGTCCCAGTACCTTTTGAGGACGACAAATTCATTTTAAAGATGCAGTATGGAATTCTGACAAATCGGTTATGGTCAAATTTCTGAACGGAAATGGGCATAACTTCGAAACAAGACTGAGAGGAACCATATTATGTGCCACTCTTGTCCATTAGCTTCATACTTGATCAACTTAAATATCAAACTTATATAGTCACGGGATGTCTGTTTCCACTTGTTTTCACTTGTTTCAAGGGCCTCTACGTGAAACGAAAATGGTGACCCTGTTTTATTCTGCTCACATTCCTTGCCATATATGGTATCTTTAACGTTGAGTTATTGTCAGCCTTGCAAAAATTCTAATTGCATTCTTTTTTAAAGACCGACCATGCTTCCGTCGCAGAACACACCGATCGATACTAAATTTAAGAGCATTCTCAATAATGAGCCTTTGTGATCGTTTTCGATGTATAGTATTGCTTTTGGGTGATTTTTTTGTACCTGTGTGATACCAATGATGAAGATTGCAATTATTTTTATTTTCTTTTACCTGGTAAGGGGAATTTTGGTTTAGGAAATTCTGAATTCTTGGCATCAAATCGGGATCGTTGATATTTAATATGTGTATTGCATCAATATAATTATCTTAAAGTGACGTGAAACACTCCGATAGGGTGATCAAATAGAAATTGAGAATAATATTGCTCAAATTATTTATTTGTTACAAATATTAAATCAAATTGACGATACACACCGTCATTCTTATATATTAATTAAATGCAATGACTCTCGATGGCGAAATCATTTGTGTTAGAGTATAGCCTATACATGTAGTTCCGTCCCGAATCGAGATGTAAATATTTACAATCGGGCGTAGTTCTGACGATGTTTTCTATGGAGTGGTATATGGTCGATTTCTTTTTTCGGTTTTATGGTAGAATGCTGCATTCCCCAGGTTGTCATAGTGCATGAGTACTAACTTATCAATTCCACGCACCCGAACAAGTCCATAATATGTCATTAACTGTGGGCAATTATCTCCCTTTTATTTCACAGCAGGTTGATCTGGTTGTTGCTGCTCTTTCAACTGACGCACATCGTAAGCGCGTTATGGATTTTTCGTACCCATATTACTTCGAACAAGTCACAGGGATTTTACGGAAGCCGGATCCTGAAGAAAGAAAATGGAGGACTTTGAGTGATCCATTCAGCTGGCCTGTACTCGTCGCACTAGTGTTCATCCTCCCTGTGATGAGCCTCATTTTATTTCTGATGGAAAAACTTAACCCATACTATGAACGGGATAACCTGCAACAGAACGAGGGGCTACATCGGTTCTACGACGCGGTGTGGTATATGTACGGTGCTATGTTGGCGCAAGGTAGGTCATATATTGATGACATACACACGTACCAGTGTAGCTAGGTCCTCTTTTTTCTACATTGCGCCCATTTAGCGGTAGTTAGAATAGTTCACACACGCATGCATATGACTCTAAATTTCTTGTGTCATCATTTGGTTTCCGATCGAAATCCAGTTTGAATCATTTGGTCTGAACCAAAGTTGGTATGTGTGTTTCCCGGCTAAATATACAGGCCACGTTCCAATATGGGTTCCGTCCAAATAGTTTTACATGAGATACGGCCCTTTTTCGACTTAGAATTTGACCGTCTGTTAACATTTATGGTTTACGATCGATAACTGCAGATTGAATTCTTTGGTCTGAACCAAAGTTGGTATGTGTATTTCACAGCTGAAGATACAGACCAAGTTCGAATATGGGTTCCGTCCGATTATTTTTACATGAGTTACGGCTCTTTTTCGACTTAGAATTTGACCGATACTGGTATATGCGTGTTTCCCAGATCAAAATACAGACCAAGTTCGAATATAGATTCGGTCCAATTATTGTCACAAGAGTTATGGCCATTTTTCGACCGAGTTTGACCGCATTTTGGCATTGAAATTAGTGGTAAATCAGATATTCTTTGTAAGCTCAAATTATTATTTTATTTTGCCGTAGTACAATTCTAAATGGCTAAAGAGCGTTTTTTTTGCCACGCCCTGACGATACTCTTGTTAGTATGTGTATTTCGCGCCTATTTCTTAGTGGGGGCCAACCGACTTCGTTCTGGATATTGGTATCTGAGACCGAGTGTGTGATAAAAGTAGTATGCAAGTGTTATTATTTTCTATCGACGTCATATCGAGTTCGTATTTAAATATGTTTATTTGTCATAAAAGGGAGGCGATAACTATTCCACGATACATTTAAATGGAGCTTGATATCTGTATATTGTGTCATTATTAAAAGTTAAATTCGGAATATCGCAAGAGATGCCAGGCAGTGTGCCTGTCATGTCCACCGTTTATGAAGGATTGAAACTGACTAGCCAATTGTTTAACCATATTTCTATGGTTTCAGGGTCTATATTCATGACTCGCGCCAAGTTCATTTACGTCCTGATGACTGCTCGTAAGACATGTTTACGTACTATCTAGTCACAGAACGGATGTTGTCTGCACGATCATTTATATTTATGTAGACACAACTGGGAAATGACCTAACATATATCCCTGTGGCACGCCCGCTGTGAATATCCCATAGTCATAGTAGAACAAGAAAACCATAGTCAGAAATGGAAACGCCACCAATATCATATTATTAGCCATAAATATAAATTATAATACAATTATTCTATAAACTAGCTTTCAAATTTGATGCGGGAAATTTGCATACTTCCATATTTCAAGTTTTCCCGTTTCTCGTGTCATACGTTACTTTCTTCAAACTGTCTTCTTTATTACACAAGCTGATAGGCCCGACTTCGCCCGGGCTGTTTCCCATCTGATTTCCGGTGAAAGGCGCGATTTGACCTTCAATTGACTATTTCGAAAGTCAAGGTCAGGTCAGGGTCATGATTTGACCAGTCCAAAACACCCCCACCCGGAGAAAAGCACCCATAGGTATCAAATTTCGTCGAAATCCGTCCGTTTTACCCCACTTGACATTTAATGAACAATTTTGAAGGTTCAGGTAAGGTCGGAGTCATGATTTGACCCGTCCAAAACACTCACCCGACAAAAGTACCCATAGGTATCAAATTTCGTCGAAATCCATCCGTTATGTCCGATTTGACCTTTGATTGACCACATTGAAGGTCAAGGTCAGGCCGAGTTCACGATTTGACCCGTTCAAAACTTTCCCCGGACAAAAGTATCCCTAGGTATCAAATGTCGCCGAAATTTGTCCGTTTTACCCAAATTGACCTTGCATTGACAGTTTTAAAGGTCAAGGTCAAGTCGGGGTCACGATTTGACCCGTCCAAAACACTTCCCGGACATAAATACCCATAAGTATCAAATTACGTTGAAATCTATGAAAAGCCGAGGATGACATGTTGGTTGCTAACTGCTAGATATACGACGCTGTATTTTAAAGGTGTTTCAAACTAGGAGATAGAAGCATTCTGCGTTTCAAATGGTGATGAATTATAGTATTTTATTCAAATTTTATGGCATAAATTGTTATTAAAACCGTATATACTATAAAAAATGAATGACTCGACAGTTAAGTGGGCCTTTAAACAAAGTCACAATTGCAGTTAGGCTCATCCCATACTCGTCCATTCAGCGATATTCTGCTGCGCAGTTTGTTATAGCCTCCAGTATTCATTGAGCGTTATAGCCCCAACTGTTATAATTCGCCTTTAGCAGGCGTACTCTTGCCTCAGATTATTGAGATATTAGGTCACACGTAATCACATTAAATCGCATGTTAACATAGCAATTGTGTGGGCTGCTTGGCGTGAATATGTAATGAGAAATAAGGTCATACGTATTGACGTTAAACTCAAGAAAACCCGCGAAAACAAAACAAAATCATATTTAATGTTTTAAGTTATTTCCTTCATAAAAAGAATCTTCGTGATAATGAACCCTCTCAATACTTTAGAATATAGAATTAACCTTAAAATAACAAAAATCTTCGGAACACAGAACCTTCGGAATAACGACCCTTCGGATTGGTGAACCTTCGGAATAGCGAACATTCAGAGAAATTTCGGAATAGTGGACCTTCGGGATAGTGAACCTTCGGAATAGAGACATGCCCCCCAATATTCATATTATATGCCCAGAGTTCAAAGCTATGGACCCATAACATTCTAAAATTGGAGCCCACACAGAACATCACTTAAGTCAACTGTACCTGTGTCATGTCCCAATGCGGGAGGGTCCATATATACCACAACATTCATATTATATGCCAATAATTCAACGGTATGGGCCCACGTAATGACATTAAATCTCAAGAAAACCCGCGAAAACAAAATCACATTTAATGTTCTAAGTTACGTTATTTCCTCCTGTATCTGTATCGGTGTGCGCGCAGGATCAGTTCGGGTGTGAGCGCACACTCCATGAAAAGAATCTTTGTGAAAATGAACCCTCTCAAATTAGTCTCAATACGTTAGAATATAGAATTAACCTAAAAATAACAAAAACCTTCGGAATAGAGAACCTTCGGAATAGCGGACCTTCGGGATAGCAAATCTCCATAATAGAAACATGTCCCCACAATTACACCGGTGACGTAAACACATGTGCTAATGTTTGTCGTACTATCGTAATTATCGGTACGATTTATACTCTAGTACGAAACAAGATTACATTCCTCCATACGACCATGAGTCTATACAAATCTGTACACCAGTGTCCACCCACTTCGTGGTGGTAATTATATGATGCAACTTACATCTTATTATAGTAACTACTAGTAGACCACGTGAGTTCTTTTTATCATTACTCCATTTGTCTCACTCACTCTGTTTCCGTACAGAGAACCATACCATTGAACACACAGTTCTCGTCATACCATATCCCAACCACTCCCCTCCACATGATGAATGTTGCATGCCCCCAGTATACCGTTTGTATCATATTGATGTTTAATATAAACAATGTCGCATGCCTTTCTGTTTATGGTATGCATGTATACCAGCGGCTGGACAATTTATTTTATTATATGACTACTATATAATATACATGTACAAACCTACTATAAACTATGTATGTACATCACGTTTTAACTGTAATGTGCCCAGAACTGTTCCCTCTGGTTCAATATGCGCTGTAGACGGGGCCGGTGGTGTTGATGCACATCGTATGTACTTATTTACCGATATATCCTATCTGTGTTATATACAAATTATATATATATCACAAATACCATGTGTTTTGGTTTAATGAAATTAAATAATTGAATAATTGAGATGTCGCCAATCTAATAATAGAGGTTTCCCAAAACTCACGGTTAGAATTATGACTACGATTAGGGCACTGAATATCTTCGGTGTGACATCTATATGCATGGGTGCCATATATTATAATGGCCAGCAGCCAAAATATTTTTACGGACTTTTAGGCGCCCAGAAACGGAAAATTAACGCAGTTTTATATATGTACTTTATGTTTATATCTTGAATCGTGTGATTATACATGTATGCGATATTAAACAGTTAAATGCAATGTTATACGGATGTATTGATTATGTGATCTTTTCTAGAGCAGACATATATGTGACCCGCCATATAAAATCCAGTCGGAAGTCGGGATTTTTTTACCCTGTGCCAATGCATTCTCTTATATATGCGAGTCGACCATAGGTCGCCTCGCATATATAAGAGAATGCATTGGCCTAACAATTTTTTACAATTTTAATAATTTGTTCTTGTATTCTGTAACAATTTTATAATTTCACCCATACAGAGCCCCAGACAAACATGAGAAGACGAACTCTTCTATATGCTTCTATATATGTGTGGGGCTCCCTGCAGGGTAATGGATGTTATTTTATTTTATGTCCTAAAAATTGTAAGAAACATTAACTTTAAAAACATGATAAAAAATTGTTAGGCCAATGCATTCTCTTATATATGCGAGGCGACCTATGGTCGACTCGCATATATAAGAGAATGCATTGGCACAGGGTAAAAAAATCCCGACTTCCGACTGGATTTTATATGGCGGGTCACATATATGTAGTCAGAGCAGTCTCGCGAATGTGACCGATCTTCATTTGTTTTGATATCTACAACATAAATCCTTCCAAACATGAATATTTCGCTTTTAACATAATAATGTATGGTGGCGTATTATGAACGCAATTTATCAAAACACAAAGGATTACCATAGACTCTCTTCAATAAATTCAAAAATTGACCAACATTGTTTACATATTCTGTGGCGGAGACTGTATTTATCACCTTTACTCTCAGATAGATATCAACAATACAATAAATTGATTGACAATCAGTTTGCAGTGTTAATTAACGAATCTTTCACTTTCAAATTGAATCATACTCATACATTTTCTGCATCGTGATCATGTATGCGATTGGAGGTATACACTTTCGAAGCTGACCGTATAATGATGATTAAGATATTCCGTCTCTTCCCATATCATCTTGACAGTCCGTTCTTAATTTTCGAACCCCAGATCACACTATATATAGAACATATGACACATATACCATTTGAAAGAGGAAGCTCCAAAAACATTGTATTATCAACTTATCCGATGTAATAAACTATCATTTCTGTTGATCTACCGACGTATTTTTGTGCTCAAGTTTCATCTGAATGTTACTGTAATGGAAGGGGAATAATTCTATATCTTAGCTTGAATTCTGTTGCATTCTGGGAGCGAGACGGGGGTAATGTTTCTATGATTTCAGCTATTTTTTATTACTCTATGGGCACATTCTGAAACACAGACGTCCACATGGTGATGAAGTATAGTATTTTAATCATATCTTATGTCATAGATTGTTATTAAACCCGTATAACAAGGCACTATAAACCAATACTCAAATTGCTTAATTATAAATAGGTCAACATCTTAGAGCACCATACATAACGTGTAATGAAACGAAGAATCCGTTCCATTCCCCTTCCCCTCCATCACCCCCTCTCCATCCTCATCTTATTCTTAATGCCCAATATATCCCAGAAACCATGTAATATCCGACTTATCTATCTGCTGTCCGGCCCAGAGAACGAGAGCGACACCCGAAAAGCCATGTACTTACTGTTGTCCTCCCTTTCTACCAGATACATAACATATCCATTATAACAATTCCTTATGTATTTCCGTGTTTAATGTATTTTATGTTACATAATTATATATTTGGTTCATGGATAAACAAACAATGTTTGAACGTTAACCAAATGCTTCTCACCCGTAATCTTCCGCCAATCACCCAACTGGCCCATGCATATTCAACACACTGTCAGACTCAGATTCAGCAACCTATGTTATTCCCAATAACCAATTGTATGTGAATACATTAAATATGTTCCGATAATTTGTAATAAATATGTAGTTATGAATAAATAAACCTAGGGATACACTCTTGAAATATTCGATATACATCGTATGTATGCATTTCCGAATGGGGTCATTGGGGAAAATTGTGGAACACTACTGTAATGTGACACACAAATGCTACCCAATTTCATGGTTCATATTGGGATCCTTATTTTTTCTACATATTTTGCAGGCGGTGTTCATGACCCTCGCTCAACAACAGGACGAACACTGCTGACTTTCTGGTGGATATTCTCTCTGATCATGGTAGCATTATACGGCGGTAACCTCATCGCCTTCCTTACCGTCTCACGCTTCGATATGCCATTTAAAGATTTCAAGGAGATGGTGAAAAGCGACGACTACAAGTGGGGATTACACAATGGAACTGTTCTAGTCACTCGTCTCAAGGTAATACAGCTGGTATCCCTGTCGTGTTTAATCCGTGTTCAAATCTCATCTCATATATACGTCATTGTCGTAGAACAATGTGAACTTTGATTTGTTGTTTTCTTTATATATATATATATATTTACATACTAAGTGTTGTCATCACTAAATCCAGCATTCTGATTGGTCGGCGTCCACGTGGCTAGTTGCAGTTATTTCTCGGTGAATGCGCACCAGCTAATAACAACAAGCTGATAACAACATCGATACGTCATTTGGGTTTGGAAAGACGAACGCGTAATGTTTTGGGCGCATTTGGATTCGCGCAGGATTGTCTTAATAAATCATCGGGTTTCAATTGTTCCTGTTAACTTTTGCCAAGGGTGCTATGGGTTATTTTTGGGCTGGTTTTGTCACGATACACTTTTCGATTTAAATACATTTACAAAAATGGCTTTTTCGCTAAATGTATATAAATATAAAGATTAACTGTCATGTGGACTGTTTTTATGGAGATGTAACCGTGAGGTAAGTGGTCATAACATGTATGTAAAACCCTTCGGGTTTTACACAAGTTATGACCACATACCTCACGGTTACATGTCCATAAAAAACAGTCCACTGTCCATAAGTATTAACTGTCATGTGGACTGTTTTTATGGAGATGTAACCGTGAGGTAAGTGGTCATAACTTGTATGTAAAACCCTTCGGGTTTTACACAAGTTATGACCACTTACCTCACGGTTACTTCTCCATAAAAACGGTTTTACATACAAGTTATGACCACTTACCTCACGGTTACATCTCCATAAAAACAGTCCACGTGACAGTTAATCCTTATATACATAACTCGACATGAGTTAGATTGTTTAGTGCTATACACGTTGGACATGATTCACAGGAAGCAATACTCAGTATATGATGGTTCGCCACCACCCCGTGCGTGAATCCTGAATACCAGTTAAAAGAGGGGTGAACACATTAATAACAGGTAAGAAAATAGGACATAAATCTCACACTTTAATGCCATCTATTTTATCACTTTTATCAATACATGTAGTAATCTGCCTGCCACATTAAGAGAACAACTCTGGATATCTACATAGTACTCTATTTTAAAGGTGAGCCATTAAGAAGGTGCCCTATTCTATATGAGCGGAATCTTCTATTGTTATGGGTGAACACATGTAATTATCCTACTTGTTAAGTTTATCGCATATTATTGTGTAATCTAATTTAATTACTGCTGTATAATTACAACTACTTTTGCTTTCGCTTAAATGCGTGCATTTGATTGGTCAATGCCCTGAGATACGCTTGGTAGCGACAATCTCTATCAGCCGAGGGAAATGACGTTTCCCGCATCACGACGAGCAGTGATACTTTAACAAATTGGACGACATGCACCAACGGTCGTCCCACATCATGGCGTGATTTCATAAACGAGTCCATAGTAACCACATCGTGAAAACAAAATTGGACTGATCACTGAAACTATGAAATTCGATACTTTAGTTGGGGATAAAGGTATGTGTTACATAACTATTCCACCATTATTATTAGCATTTAGCCAGCTTCGTGCCAATACTACAGTGGTCATGAGAGCATAGAATGCACGTTTGTAGCGATTGTTTACCTTTCGAGTTTGTCACCGGAGACCTCATATTCGGTGGGGAAGTTATGGGAACACCGCTTTGGAATTGCTATCGACTCTGAGAGTCTTGGTGACAATAGATGCCCTGGAATCGTTTTAAATAAGTCAATTTTACACCAGCAAGTACAGTTTCATAGTTTACGGTGTGGTGTCTTGCTTTTGTGTAGTTGGAAACAGATATCGAATTGTGTGTATGAACTTCCGGTCAGTCGCCTAATTTATTCTCGACAAATTTTCCCGTTTTCCGTTAAGAGAGCAGATGAAGTCCAGACACAAGTATCACTTGTGTAGTTTTACTATTTTAGTATTTTTGATATAGTTTCTTCACAAAACTAGTTTAATCACCAACCAATTTATGCGGATTGTCGTAATTATAAGCAATCAACGTCGTTTTCGATGCATCTATCGGCGTATAGAAGTGTCTGATGCCGAATTACATACTTAGTTCGCGAAATTATACAGTATGTAATTCGGCATCAGACACTTCTATACGCCGACAGATGCATCGAAAACGACGTTGATTACATATATATATATATATAAACATACATATATATCTAGATGAAATGAACAATGATGAATGTGATATCCGAATTTCTGTACATAGTGTCCGTATATACGTTTTGCTTTGTTCACTGTTATATGACTTTTGAATAAATAAATCAATAAATTTTCATGCACATGCAGTGATGACCGATGCGACGCGATTAATCTGTACAATTGTAAAAAAAAAACAAAAAATACAACAATAATGCCCATTCCAGCCATCAAATACCACAACGTGTAGCCATCAAATACCACAATGTGTAGCCATCAAATACCACAATGTGTAGCCATCAAATACCACAATGTGTAGCTAACAAATACCACAATGTGTAGCCATCAAATACCCCAATGTGTAGCTAACAAATACCACACACAATGCGCAGCCATCAAATACCACAATGTGTAGCCATCAAATACCACAATATGTAGCCATCAAATACCGCAATATGTAGCCATCAAATGCCATAATATGTAGCCATCAATTACCACAATATGTAGCCATCAAATACCTTAATATGTATCCATCAAATGCCATAATATGTAGCCATTAATTAGCACAATATGTAGCCATCAAATACCACAATATGTAGCCATCAATTACCGCAATATGTAGCCATCAAATGCCACAATATGTAGCCATCAAATGCCACAATATGTAGCCATCAAATACCGCAATATGTAGCCATCAAATGCCACAATGTGTAGCCATCAAATACCACAATGTGTAGCCATCAAATACCACAATATGTAGCCATTAATTAGCACAATATGTAGCCATCAAATACCTTAAAATGTAGCCACCAAATACTACAATGTTAAGCCATAAAATAACATACCACAATATGTAGCCATCAAATACCACAATGTGCAGCCATCAAAGTCGATCACGTACCAGCCTTTATTTGAATCCAGAATAACATTTAAGAGGGGGTGTGGATATTGAATACCGCTAACATCGGGGTATGGATCCCGCGTACATGTATACTGCCCGGATATGGCATGAATCCCGCATACCAGGTGGGGTGACACTCTCAAGTTTGTGCATTGTGCTGATTGTGGCAGAGTGCCAACATCTTTAATTGTGAATTTGTTTTTTTACAGAAAACAAAAGACGGTTACATTAAAGATATATCGGATGGAGTTATGCGATTCGTCGCCGAGGGAGACCCCGGGGTATTGGCGCTGACCCATGCAGAACACATGAAAAAGGTCGTGTCCGAAAAATACGTCCTCATAGGCGACGTCACTCCATTTAAACTAGAAATGGCACGTGACTGTGACTTGGTACTTCTCGATGACACCATCTATCCCTACCAATACGCCATCGGACTTCAGAAAGGGTCGATGTACGAAGAGATTTTCTCGAATAGGTACGTGCACAATTATTTAACAAATGGATGCTGATTTGCTTGCGTTCCATAGCGTATGAATGCAAGTTGCATGAAATAAAAAACTACTGAGTATTTCCGAACACATAAGGTATAAATTTGTTTTAAAAAATAGCCAATCTATGCTCATAACAGTCAAAATACTATATTTTGTGTCATATATTATGTTTTTGTGCGTTTGCACTCGCCTCGGCCACTTTGAATGCGCGGTACTCATCAACCTCGAAACCACGTGATTCCCCACCGTAATTGTTAAAACAGCTCTTAGAGAGGGACGATCAATGAAAGTTTTGCTTTCCAGGAACAAATCCAAAACGAATTAAAGCTTCATCAGTCGATGGCTGACCACCACATTAACGGATCGTCGGTACGGTCTACCTATTATTGGGTATATATTGCAGAAAACGTATGGTTAAACGGACATGGCTCATTCGAACCTCCAAATTTTGTGTATGTAATTTGGAGGGACGGATACGATATGTCGATAAATACATTAAATATTGAAATGCCTGCTTCATGTGCTTTGAAAAACACTTGCCAAAGTCACTGCCAGTTTCAAGCTGTTTGAATTTTTCGCCAGAATTCAGACACAAGCCTTTATTGCTACCATATCAGGAATAGAATAACACGGAACGCTCTTTTCTGCTCCATTTCGTGCAAATGGCTGATTATTGTTTGGGACGCAAACACCGTGTTCATAGTCGCATTTTTCATTACTGCAATGCGTCTTTTTGGCTTACTGAATGCTCGTAGAAAGGCAGTTAAAATATGTATCGACCTATTTCGGTACCTGGAAAAATTCAATAGCGAATAATATTATTTGTATTTTGAAGCGCAAACTGCCATGTGGCTTTAATGAATAACAGTTTTACTGACGAGACAACTGGTCGGTAAAGTTAGAGAAGCGAATAAAAAGATTATCAGTGCGCCCGGACGCACCCTTTTCACCCAAAGTTTGGCTGTGATATTATTAATTAACGATCTTGAAGCTGTTTTTGTTATTGATTAACGTGGATATGTAGAGTAAAACACAAATGGCGATAATAACATACACCCATGAGTGATTCGTACTGACCACACACATTAAGAATGGCCCCCTCCCATTTTCCAAAAATATCAATTTCAAACTAATAGTTCGAAGGTAAAAATAATGATCCCGTATAACCAATGTATGCTATAGTACTATAACAACACTTTACCTTCACAATGATATATATATATATTTATATATCTCTTTATTGCCTCCTCTTTAAGGGGAGACAATGTGTTATATAATACAACGGACAGTGTATATGTACATACTATATTAATACAATGAACGTAGCGTACGACTGTATGGATAGTACGGCTGTAGTTATTGCGGAATAGTAAATCGTACTGATCAGATGTAATTCTGCATCAATCGCAAATAACACCAACGTTTCCATATTTGTATAGCGTCGTCATTTGAATGGGAAGACGCGTTATGGCTGGTGTAATCGACTGGAATTGAGGTGTGTTGTAAAATTGTACTGCTCAAATAGTGGAAACGAATGTGTACAAGGCGATATATCGGTAGTATGTTACATTCTGGTGTTCAGGAGACTGCAGAACAATTAATTTATCAATGTTATTTATGTGCACTAAAATGTGGATGTGCGTAATTAAACATCGTGTCATTCGCATCTGGAAACGTGATTTACACTACACATTTCCACATAAGTCTACAAGAATAACTGCTTCCAACAGGTCAGCGATATCCGGTGGCATTGTGACGGGTTCACCACCAAAAAGAACGGCCATCAGATGCTGCAGAGATAGGTTATCCAGAAACACGAACATGGCGATACCATACACGTTGACAATATGATTCCAGTAGTTGTATCGTAGCATGTGCATTATATCATAATTGTAATATGCTTTATTCTCTCATCCAAGTTAATACATGTATAACATAAGGATATTGAGATATAGAATTATATAAACAATATACATATATAAATATTATACAATAGATGAGTACATATGGTTCCGAGTCGATGGCATGTTGAAATTCGATGAATATATTCCGAGTTTTATTCTGACCCCGCTACTAGCTTATTTTCGTCAGGAGTAATGACGGCGCAATCTCGTGTGAAACCTTGTTGGTTGGAGTAAACTAATTGATTACAAATAATAGGTTACTACATTCTGATCGTCAATTTTAGTATTTATGCCATATCGCCCACTCGTGACTATCGTATAATTGATTCCGGGAATCACTAACATACCAACAATTCATAATGTCAATGAAATTAACTTGGGTTAGGCGTCTTGTATCAATGATCAATTTCGCTACATGGAGAAGACATGGCATATTTTTTATCAATGACTTGATACATACAAATGGTAAATTCCACACACCCGAAAGTCTTTACGCGTCTTTTAATGCATCCACTGACTTCATCACCCTGAACGCAATTCGCAGACAAATTAATTCATTAGCCAAAAAATATACGAAAACCTTAATTCGTTATACTAATCCCATACAACCCAGCAATATGGTTCCACTTTTGCAAAATTCAAAGGGTGGGCAAGACTTCTATAAAATTGTGAATGCTATGAAATTTCCCCCCAAGCCCCAAAGCAAATGGACAATTGAACTTGGGGAGCTGGACAACTTTCAACCGCATACCTTACTCCACGACGCCTGATACAAAGCTTCAGTGGTTACAGTTTAGGATTACTTCTCGGATATTATCAACTAATAGATTTCTTAAAATAATTAAAGTAAGATCTGATGACCAGTGTAATCGATGCAGAAATAACAATGAGAACACATATATTCTGGGACTGCGCATGCGTACAACAATTCCTAGACGAGCTTAATGATTGGTCAACCAAAAATAACCTTAATCTCAAAACTTCGAAACAAATAATTATTCTAGGTTCTCCACCAACAGAAGGAAATTATACCACCAATTTGTTTTGGCTGCTTGTCAAACAATACACATATCGAACTAAATTCAACCCAGACATGCTGTCCGTCAATGCTTTTATAGCAGCCCTCCAATACAGGTATCGATGTGACAAATTCAATGCTCGTTGTAATATGAAGATTGCAGAATTTGAGAAAAACAGGTTCCCGATAGAAAGCGCTATAACTAAAAAAAAAGCATACATTTCTTGATATATACTCATCAGACTCGCGCTTTTTCCTTTAAGAATTATGTTTCCGTTCTACCTCTTACTCTCTTTAATTATAGTAATTATATTCACCCTTCAGTTGAGTGTCGTGCTAAACCGAAACAAAAACGAAAATAAACTTCAAATCATTCTCTGTTGTATATCATGATTTCAATTACAATATAAAAGATTTCCGATCGCCTGTTTAGAGCCACTGAATGCCCGTTGATGTAAGTCAGCGTGACCGCGTGAAAGAGTGTATGCCTGAATGTATGTATCAGATGAATATTATTATTATGTTATATCCAACATGTACATGTACAACCATTCATATTGCATGTAAAATCATCTGACTGTTTCAATAAAAATTATAAAAAAAAAATATATATACCAACATAGAAGCCAAGTATTAATATCATAACGTATGACTATTTAAATAATCAATTATAACTGATATGAATGTAAATATACCTCAATACTCATTGCGCTTGTTGGCAGGTGTTTACTTTAATACTTGGTTCACATCCATTCATTAATGTGGATGCTCGGCTAGCTAAATTCAGCAAAAAGTTTGAGACTTTCTGTCAAACCCCGCATCTAACCATCACCATAGATGAATGAATGTGAATCCATACAGTTTCTCTCCCCGTGTCGTCTGCTCAAATCTACACATATATCATAGCAGATCAACAATAGACAGATTCATGACGCGAAATTTCTATGCATTAATTGTGATCTGAGAATACGTTCGTGATGATCCGAATGAAAGAACAAAGTCTGCGTAGTAATATGGGATTCTTTATATTATAATTTCATTTATCGCGGTAGCATTTATTCGTCTAATATATTTTGGTTGTAAAAAGCGTTTTCTTACATCCGTAAAGAACTCACATTCCAAAAAATAATGAAATTCATCACCAATGTATTTGTGTCACTTTGGGCATATACTGTCAGCGATATCAATATTATTCCATCGGGTAGCTGGTGGTTACATGTACGAAATCTGCATAATGTTAACCGGTGTTCTGGTATCAAGAATATTCAAGTAATCTTCAAAATGGATATCTTGTTTGAACATTTTGTATATAATTCCCACACTGCCCGAGGCCTCTATATCATTTGTTTCCATTTATTACGAAATCTACAAATAAGGATGCATAACCAAATGACACGGAACAGTTCGTTACTGTAGCGAAAGTTACAAAAGTGACACAGAGCATTATTGTCATACATATACGTCGATCTATTGAGAAGTAGAGTGAGATTCTTTAGTGGGGTCGCGCGTGCGAGGTTGTTCCTAGCTATGCCCCATATTTTCCACAACATAGTCGGAGAAGGGTGACACTGTGCGAACAGTAATAGCTTCGCGTTGTTCCCCGTTGCGGAGTGCCATTCCCCTTGGTAATCTGCTTCAACATGGCGACGAACTAAACTCTTCCAGGCAGCATTGAACGGGAACTGACCGTTTTCTAAAAAATATCTCAAGTGAGAAATCAGGTTATACATATCCAGTATTGGGAATATGTCGGCTACGAAACCCGATGGTGGTCGATTAAACAACAGGTACTGATATGATTTAATCAGAAACAATTGAAGTGGGGTTTGATGTCTAATAGGTAGATGAATGAGTTTCTCAAGGAAGCACAGTTTCCAAATGTGGACTTCTCTTACAATGGGCAGCATACCCAGCAGTCCGAGTGCAATGTGTGTTGGTGTCCTCATCGGAAGAGATTGGATGTGCTTAACGCATGTCCGAACCGATTTTTCCAGGGTGATCAGTGCTGTACCATTGTTCATAGGTAGCAATTCGCAGCCATAGAGGGCCTTTGGTAGAACTACACTCTGTATCAGCTTTGACATCACAGCCGACGAACCGCCCCCTGTCTGGTTCCTTGTTCGATACTGATAGGTTGTGAGATGTTGCTATTACAGAGAACCTGGCTAGTGCAGTCCACGTGCATCTGGAGTATTGTGCGAATGAGTTTCCCTCTAATTCCAAAGTTGTGCAGTTTAAACATGAGAACCGAATGCCACACTCGACCAAATGCTTTTTGTGAATCAAGACAGCAAACAAAGGACCTTGATCCCAAGTTTGATGCGTACGAAACTGTTTCTTGAACGATGAAGTCGGTCATCAAACAGCTGATGCCTTTCTGAAACCCATTTTGGAGCGACGTATTGACATGTTGTTGAAATGAACTCGTCAAGTGTAACAAGGTGATCACTGACTGATTTCGAAGAATATGAACTAGTAGATGTCGGGTTGTGCGAATTCGTTGTTGGTTTCTCTATATTTTGAAGAGAAGCATCAAGTGAATGTATTTCCCTATGCTGTGGAAACACTTCAACAACATTCCGAGATTAATCAGGTCCTGCATAAAGCCACGAGTTACGAATGGGTGCCCCTGTGTTGGACGTCACCTGAGAGTCGACGTGCTGGAACAATTCCTGGTATCTTCCCACTGTGTTTACGGCGAACAGTTCAAATACAGAGCACATGTGTTTTTCAACGTTGTCCAAGTAGTCCTTTATCGTGCCTGCTAGAGCAGCGCATTTTTGAGATGCAGTGTTCAGCTTAAGATTCAATGAGTCGGGTCTTGACATACATTTTTCCAAGATATTTTATTTTAGAGTCCGTGTTTTTTTGCAAGCCGTTCGTGTTCCTCGTAACATGAAATTTCCTCCTTGGTGTAAACAATATTTATTTTCAAAAAATCAAACATTTTACACAAACACAATACACATATAGATACATAGAGATTTAGAAAGAGGATTGGACAACAAGCAACATGCTTTTTTAAAGCATGTCCTCGTGGAATAAATGTTACCTCGTGTGACGGAAATATCATTTGAGGTAAAGCAGACGGGATATATAGTTTTTATTTGATTGGAATGTTATTACATATTTATAACTGAGATATGGATATAACAATGTAATACGGGAGATAGGTTGGAAGCCATCGAGAACGACGATTGGAGCGGATTCGAAAATTATGTTTTCACTCTATGCGATCCGGAGTTGGTCGGGGCGGAAGTGGTGAATTTAACTGCGCATGCTCGAAGCTTTTTGTTGGCACGGCGGATAACTCCATATGACATGATTGAGTCTAGTTGTCAATGACAATGTAGATCTGGGAAGTCACACTCCAGTGTTCTACACTTACTGGATTCATCGCGACTTGCAACTTAAACGCGGACGTTGAGCTTGTATAAATTGCCACAAGGGTTATTCCTTGTGGCTTCATAATTTCAACATAAAGTCCATTGATCTCATCGCCCGGATAGAATCGCCATATGTAAAATAATTCCTGATATGGTTAGAACGGGCGGTGTAGAACTATTTATTTGCTAAAGATATCCAATGGGAGCTCATTGTGCATACATATGAACATTCTCGATTTAGGATTTCGAATAGTGGTATAAATCATGATCAGGGTTCGCGCTGGCCCAACATTTCCAGGTGCCAACACTGTTGCTAATTGCATTATTTTAAGAGCCACTGTATACTGTCTGTTGCCACTTTTTTCCGACCAGTATTTTTTGAATTTGGTATAACAAAAAAATACAAGCCAATTACCTATTATATGTACTTTCCGTCAATGCCGAAGTTGTGACGTATAATATACAGTTGTGTGTGAAAATAATGACAGAAATAAATGATAGAGTTACTCCCCGTTGTACATAGCGTGATATTTAAATCTAATTTGAAACATAGTACACATACCTTTGGTTAGCTCGTGTTTCAGAATAAGATCTTTCTTCATGACACTACAACCCGATATATATTAACATGTTTATAACATTCGCATGTAGAACAGAACATAACATTTTTGTCACCATCGAATGATAGTCATTCGCGATATATTTTCCACTCATTTCGGAATTTTCGTTATGGCGAACTTGCAACTTTTTTGTGGCGTTCTCGTGGCATTGAACACTAATATGTTGCTCGGTTTAGGTGGTGTAGCACACGTCGATGTTAAAGGCACGTGAGGCCTTAGTTGTCGAAAATATTCATATTTGTTCTAATCACAGTAAACAGAAAAACATTAAAACGCATACAGTTTCGTTCATATATACCATGACCATCACGTAAACAGCATGTTATCATAAAGACCTACTATATTTTACCTAAGTAAGAGCCTGATTGTGTCACAGAAGACAGCACAATGCTACTGGCTAATCACACACAAATGGCATCAACGCTCTTTATTAGTTCCATATCAGGAATTCGCCAACAAAGAACGCTCTTTATGTTTACCATCATAATATAAACAAACACCAGAAAAGTAACTTTTTATGCTTTTATTTACATATCAATGGTCAAACATTTGACAATAACATACTGTTTATGCGATATTTCTTATTTGTATACGGACAAAGTCTGTCTACATTTTGATGTGCTTTCTGTTTGTGGCGGATTTTGACGGGTGGACATATTTTCACAGGATACCCACCGCCAAGGCAAACCGTACCTTTAAATTAACCACTGTATTTTGACTATCGGTAATGTCTGAATGTCCGAAGAAATCAGTAACTTTCTTCATTTTAGAAGCATGTTGCGTGTCTGATGAATTGTTGCTGAAATATAACTTGCGCTTACGATTCATATTTGCTGTATGTCACAGTTTGTGAAAGCTGGATTAGGAAGGACATTTTATGATAATTTATCTACCACCTACTATCAATACACACCTTCCTAACGATGTATACCTCAGGAAGCCCTTTATTTGGCTGATGTTTGTCAGATTGGAGTCAAAAGCCGTACTTAGTGTTATTATCGAGTAGAAATTCGAAACCCATTCACCCCAGCGATAAAATAAGTCGATCTGACATAAGCCGCGAATCTATTATACGCTTTCTATGTCGCGACCGGATATGTTTTGTGTGTTTTGTTTTGTTTTCGACCGATTGACTGCAAGCATTATTATATGCCCGATTGGTACCAATTGGCAAATGCCAACAAGCTAGGTGCCACTTTCTGTAGCCAATCGGGTTTTTTTGGAGCCATTTAATTTTTGTATAGCAATTTGCTATATTGGCTATCGGCAGCGCGAACCCTGATCATGGTATATGTATGGTACATCCGTGGTGTATGCCCATTCGGAGAAATAGAAGGTCCAGTTTGAACAAAGGAGCTGGGTTTTAAATTATAATATAAGCATCGCCATGACAGTGAGATATAAGACGGTATGGTTGTTAGAAAGGACACACTGATGTGGCTGTCAATTAAAGTGATGGGAAATACTCCATGCAGTATGGTGATCAAATATAAATGAACAACAATCTTGCTCAAAGTAGTTATTTTTTTTACAAATATGATTTCCAAATTCACAACATACACCGTCATTCTTATATATTAATTAAAAAATTGTTTTCGTTAGATTATCGCCGATAGTTGCGTCCCGAATTGAGAAGTAAATATTTACAATTGTGCTTAGTTGTAGTTCAGACTATGTTATCTATGGAGTGGTACGGTCGATTTGCTTGATCTTTTCGGTGATGTCAATACAATTCTACATTCCTTCGGTTAGCGTAGCGCCTGAGTACTATTTGGTCAATTCCACGCACCCAAAGAAGTCCATAATATGTCTTTAAATAAGTGACATCACTATGAGAGATTGGAGTTTCCACGAGACTGAATGTGGCAAGTCTTGACTGTCATCGATTACCAACATTTGCAGAATCCGCATGATGTTGGTGGGTCAAAGTGATGTTGTTAACAAGTACCCTTATTTGTTCTCACATTATCAACTTTTCGGTCTTTGGCTAATGTAAGCTTTTTAAGTAAAAGCCAGTGTCTGCATGAAACTTTCAAGAACATATATGTTCTAAAACATTTTAATAATGGCTGCACTTCAATGCATATATTTTGACTAAAATGTCTACTTAACAAGTTGCGTGATAATTTACCAAGCGAATTGCATTCAGTGGTTGATTAACGAGTACACGAACAAGTGCATAATATGTGTCTTTAATATGATCTATATTTTCGTTTCAGAATCCTGGCCCTCACAGAAAGTGGTTTGACTCAGATCTGGGAGAAGGAATGGCTGAAGGCGCGAAAAACAAACTGCAGTTCTGGGATAATCAGCGGGAGTAAACCGATAACGCTAATAGACATGCAAAGTGCTTTCTACTTGATTCTGATGGGAGTTTTTCTTGCTAGTGTCAGTCTCTTGGCAGAACTTGGTATTCATAAACTGAAGAAATACAGAGAACAACGACCTGGCGAAGAGGCGAATACTCCACACTGACATGTTATTTAAATCTTATTATTTTTACATTTAAATCTTTTTATTATTATATAAAAACGATTGTTCTAAACAGTTCCTCATTGTAGTAAACCCATGCTTATATTTATACACATATTGCGACTTATTGCATTGAACAACACTGATTACCTCATACCACAAACACTATATCGACTGGAAGAATGTATATGTAGCTATCAACTAAAAATTCAATCACATCGACTGGGTCATTTCAGAGAACACGACATTGAACTACGCACACATGTAAATATTTACTCCTTTATTCGACACGAATTATTTGGTGATAAACATAAGGTAAAGATTCCGCCAACAATAGTCACTGCATGTAAATCTTGTATAACAACAACGCTGTTTCTGCATATATTCGGATACAAAATTTATGACAATAACTAATTTGGCCAATAATATTTTCTACTCTGTTCTGTGTACCTCAGCGGAGTGTTGTACACAACTGTAAGGAAAGCCAGAGTTGTTGCATCTGGCGAATAAAGGCAAACGCGTACTAGTGACAACAATTTACCGCCAGTTATCTGACTTCAGCGGTGGGTTTACGGATTAGGGTTTATCACCCCCAGCTTTGGCCAATAGTTTCAGCAATTGGCAAATCCGTGCCTGAAAAAATAACATCAGTTGACTTTATCACTTAAAAATGTGTTGCCATTGTTCTGATGCTTTGGTTTCCCAACGAGTATTTAGTGTGATATTGTTGATAATATATATACATACACAATTATAATAACTGAGAAATTGTTAACCCCGAAAATATATTGTTACCATAATTGTCTATGGTGCATATGACACATATATTGTAAATTTCATCTTTACGTCCTACTGTGGGTATAAATGTCTACTGTGGTTGTACATTTTCAAACATAATATCATGGGTTAAACGTTTATAAATACCCTTAGTAGAACTGCATCATAGTTTGCAAACATAGCTCTTTTGTTACATTCGTTTAAAATTGCAAATTGTTATAATATTGTGGCGTGCTGGGGAGGGATACCTATATATATGTCCTAAATAGGCCGAGTGGAAACCTGACATAATATATACCCCAATGCCACACAGGAAATTATCTGTTTCCCAAATTACAAGTGATAGCGTTATAGTTATTCTGAGGACGTGCCATACCATGGACCACTGGTCAACTCACTACATAATTACCATATTAATATGCATAAGACAGTTGGTAAGTATACATGCATCTGTATCGGATTGGTAGTGGTAGCTGATACTGTGACCTTTGACCTCATTCATGACGTGACCTATATACCTACAGGATGGCTGGTAGGTAACTGTATACCCATGTCTGTAATAACTATTATATGTATCAGATTGGTAGCGGTAGCTGGCACTGTGCCCTCTGACATCTGCATATAGGCTAGCTGGTAGGTACCTGTATACCCATACATCTATCGGATTGGTAGCGTATACATGTTATATACTGGACTGACAGTGAAGTACAACGACCAGATCTGACATCTCTGAATGGATGAGTAACATGTCAACCAAGACATCTGACGAGCAGTGGATAGGGCGCTACATCGACAGGGGATCGTCGACACTGCATGGCTGGATGACGACATCAATATTCATGAGTAAGCTGATGGACGTAGTGTATCTGGGCTGTCTATTTACCTGGTATTACCTGAGTGTTGCCCACTGGCGGAATAGATTATAACTCACACTGTGAGCATGATAAATACAACACCCAAATCGATCTGAGTTGACCAGCCTAACAAGAGTAGAGACCAGTATAAATTACTATGATTTATTTACAATGACCAGGATAACATTGTATATTCAAAGATATGACAACAATATGAACAATCTGTATGCACTATTGCATAAAGCAGTGATGGAATACTAGTAAATTACTTCTATTAGTGCGATTATTAAAGGCACGTGAGGCCTTAGTTGTTGAAAATATTCATATTTGTTCCAATCACCGTAAACAGAAAAACATTAAAACGCATACAGTTTCGTTCATATATACCATGACCATCGCGTAAACAGCATGTTATCATAAAGACCTACTATATTTCACCTAAGCAAGAGCCTGATTGTGTTACAGAAGACAGCACACTGCTACTGGCTAATCACACATAAATGGCATAAACGCTCTTTATTAGATCCATATCAGGAATTCACCAACAAAGAACGCTCTTTATGTTTACCATCATAATATAAACAAACACCAGGAAAGTTACTTTTTAAGCTTTTGTGTACACAGCACTGGTCAAACATATGACAATAACATACTGTTTATGCGATATTTCTTATTTGTATACGGACAAAGTCTGTCCACAGTTTGATGTTATTTCTTTAATATGACTGAACCCGCATATACTATAGTAGGCTAATTGAGCTACCTGTGAGGAATAATAATATGACCTGGATAAACCTGTTATGTATATATGTCTGATCGTGGAATGGTACTGCAGCATTTACTGATACAGTATGGACGTTGTACATGTACCGGATGCAGTGTGCATGTGGGCTGACCTGTAACCTGGGCCTCAACCAAGTGTGGACATCTATGTGTCACCAGGCAGCGCTGGAAATGGTTCACCTGGGATGGGCGTAACAGTAATACCGAGCATTGGCAAAGCAATCGGCCAAGTGCTGATGAGTGGTTGTATGGTTGGTTCCTGTCTTGATATGCACTGTACCAGGTCTGCATTTGGATTCGGACCGTCTGATTATTACATCTGCCATGATTAGACCGACGTGGTCTATGGGTGAAGCTGTACTATCCATAATCCAGGTGATGCATCTTTGCCTGTCCTCATGTGCATCTAAACCTGGCTCTGACTCTGACTAGCTGTGCTGGATATGTCTGTCCTCTTGCATCTAAACCTGGCTCTGATTCTGACTGAGCTGTGGTGCATCTGTCTGTTCTCTTGAATCTAAACCTGGCTCTGATTCTGACTGAGCTGTAATGCATCTGTCTGTTCTCTTGCGTCTAAACCTGGCTCTGATTCTGACTTACCTCCTACCAGTCCTGGATGGATAGCATGACTAGAGTACCATTATTCCTCACAGGCTAACGCAAGGACTAACCTATACTAAAATGTACTATAAGAGTACTAAGAATAAGAGTACAGAATGACTTCGACTGAAGTCTGAACTGTGGAGAAATTGACCAAGTCGAAAAGTGCATAAAATATGCGTTGAAATTACCTAAACGGAAAGTGCAATCACCAAGATTGCTAGCTGTGCGATCTCTATAATAGTAGCCTAGCATGATATTCTGTCGCCTGGATGCGTATGGAAATACGGCTGATATACGCTTGGAATTGAGCTCGATTGTAATGAAAGTGGTTGGAATGCCCTTGCATCGTTGTTGACAAAGTGACGTAAGTTGATATGTCGAGAGAGAAAGTTGAAAGCCAGCGACGTTGGCGGTTGGACGGTATTTATACTCAGCCAACCGGAAACAAGGCCGTTAAAAATAGCATAGCAACGTACATCACGCGGCACGTAGGATTTCCCGTAATATTTACAATTATGAAAGTTACAGATCAGCAAAGCGATCTGTGAAATAAAACGGATCAAACTGGTGAAATAGTACGAACACGACGAATAGATTTACGATATAAATCGCGATGAACATTAGGAAAGTAAAATTACGTAAAATGGGGCGAACATAGAACTTAATTAGAAATATTTTACAATTAGTTAACCCTCTCACGCTACAATATCAAATAAATATGAGGAAAATTGCCTGAAGTTCAATAAATGATTGATATATTGAGGGGTTAACGTGGTTTTAGCTGCTAAGCCATGTCACTCACAAGAACAGAATGAGGTATCAACACGATCGTGTCGAAGCAACTGCGTAGATAAATCAGGCAGTGGATTATATTAAAACAATGTTTCAATGTACAGATAAAGGCACCAAGAGGAATGTTCCACTTAGTCAAGAATATAAATTCAAGAACTGACTAGAGTGAAAGAATTATATAAACCGTATACAAGTAGTACAATAATACGTAATCAATTGCAATAAATAACAAGGCTGCACATCGAAATATGTAAAGTAGTTTTTAACATCAGAGTTTGCATTGATAAGGTATTTATAATATTTGAGGAATCGCACATGAACCTTTAACAATGCGTCAAGCTGATGATCGGGTGGGTGGGTGAGAATGAAGAATGTCATCTATCATCCAACCGACAGCCTCAATCCACAAAAACTGTTTGGTGCCTTTTAGTGTTAATCGTTTGTCATCGAGCATCTGGTCTAATTTTGATAGTTCAAATATGAACCTCTCTTTCTGAGAGTCCAAACGTTGGAGATACTTTGGTGATTTGTTTTCGAAGCAACAGCCGATGTTTGTTGTCGAGCAATAGCATCAACACGAATATATTGTGTTGTAGTAACTCTCTCAATTTGAGTGGATGGTTAGGGCGCAACAGGTGAATATTCAGTAGACGTGTCCATGGCCTATGCTACAGGTTCTGGGACATGAGTTATATCGGTTACGTCAAGTTGTGTCGCCTGTGGTACATGCATGGTGTTGATCGGACTGTTGTCTGTCTGAGCGATGGTATCAGCACACTTTTTGTAGAAACGACAGCAGAATATATGACTGGTTGAATTGATGGTCGAGCACCAAATAATTTCTTTGCATCGATATGTGATAGATGTTGTCGGCCTTACACCGCTGCATTTTGAATTCATAGCACCATGTCTGACACGGAAGATCCATTGTTTGTTTTGTACAATCCTTGTGATCATGACCAGAAACAGAACAGTGTCCACATATGATTTCTTTACTTGTATTTGTTCCTGGTAATGGCCATACCCCTGATATATAAAACATATTAAGGCATTTGAAACATATGTAGACAACTATTTCTTCATATATCCAGCCTTCAATGCCGGCGGATTGAAAGTCAAATGATAACTATGCAAAGGAACTTTTAGTCAATCAACTGTCTACAAACATCAGTAACTCCCTGTGGTGCCAACTCAGCCAATATCTCGGATTCAGATGAGTCGGAGATATCGTGGTTCTCAAAGCTGCTCTGTTACTATTCAAAGTAACCGTGAACTTAGTGAATCGTCATTCTTACGAGCAGGGGTCAATACTATGAACAATTTTATACCTGTAAATACAAATTGTATTTATTAATTTGTAATTACAATTTGTGTTAACAGTGGTTTCATAGTACAGGGAAAATTTAGCCGTATTATTGTAATACCTTAGACTGGGCGAGAGGTTAAACCCCTAAAAGGCAGCTGTAAAACTTAGAAAAAACCAACTCCCCACTCTGCTCCCATTCACCCGTTATCAGTGTTATCTGAATACCAGTTCAAATTAGACGGACATGTATATAGAGCTAAAATAACAGACAACAATTTATATGGGGAAGTTACAATGCGTGCTATCATATTGTGATTAGTGACAACGCCGGTACTATGAAACGATGAGCTAACAAAATCTCGCAAATTTCACAAAGATCTACTGTTGATTATTGTAGATTGCTTACGGACAAACCTTTGCCTGTGAGTGATTAACAATATATTGAATTATGGCCGGCCAAAGTTACAAAAGAAATAACCAGTCATAAGTTGAGAGGTGAACGCTTATCAGAGCTATCCATCGGTTCACGGATTGCTAAGTTGATGAACACTTGTCTGCGCAAGTTAACAATTAAACGGTTCGTTTGTAGTGTGTGTATGTAAGTACAAATCAGTGTAATAACGAGTACTACAAACAATTTGGTATCATTGTTTTTACAAATTACAAATTTACAACCATTCAGTTTGTGAAAATAAAATATTATTTTGATGGTATAGCATTATATATATTGTGACCATCCTATTATTTCAAACTGATCCGCTACTCTTATCATAACACACCGAGACAGTAACGTGGCTCCATTTTATCGGGAGGGTGTATCGAAGCAGGGACGTGCTAATGGTCTCGGTTATAGGAGTGGTGCGTAGAGTGCCAGTCGGTAGAATGCCAGGTGATTACACCGTTACAGGCCGTCCAGCGCTGACGAAGCTGGTTCTAACCCCGTCATATGGAGGGTGACCGGAATCGTGCATCTGGGGAAGTTTGTCAGTTGCTTTCCGGGGGTCGGTGGTTTCTACACGCAGTGGGACGATTTCTCGGTGAAATCGAGCCTCTGCGTGGTCTTTCCTACACCCGTAAAATTGACAACGTCGTGTGTGGCCTAGCGGCTAGAACGACGATAAACCCTAATAAACCATACCAAACCAATAGGAGTGTCATTTTATAATTTCAAACTGCTCCGATATCTTATAATATATCTAGATAGGGACGTGGCTATATGGGCTCAGTTTGGCGACGGGGTGTCCATCCTATAATGTCCATATGTACCCTTTGAACAAAAAAATGCCTATAAATTCCACATAACGATGGAATCATATATCAAGAGGAAAGTATTTTAATTTTTCTACGCTGCTAACAAAACTTAGTCAATATGACTAACATATGTTAGTCAAACGGTTTTCCTCAGGATGACTGACTTAGTTCAGCCAACATGACTGAGGCATAACATTAATCAAAATTACTAGGGTGATGTTAGTCATAACGACTAAGAAATGGGGACTTTTCTTAGTCAATTGGAAAGCGTAAATTAAAGTTGCTGAATTATGTGCAAATAATTCCAATAATTGACCAAAGTTACTCAAAATGTTTGTGACTAACACTAAGTTAGTCATATTTAGTCAATATGTCCAATCCAAGGGGCGGGGGTGCACAACTTACTGTTACAGCTTGACAATTAGAAGCCAACCGGGGTAAACAATTACATTTCACAGAAATAGAAGATTATAATCGATGTTGGCGCATCGAAGAGATAATCTTGCCACGTCACTGCATGCATTTATGCTCTAGTCATTTATGAAAACTGTGCTTGCATCTTCGTATTCGTGTCCTTTACCGTGACCAAATGCATTCGCGTCGACGATTGAAACTCAAAGAATAATCCGCCCATGAACATGAGTATCATTTACCTCGCAATGCATTCTTGAGCGAAAAATCATACTCACATTGGGAACACGCGTCATTTTTATCCATTCTTGGATATATCATTGATTATGGTAAGTACATGTTACATGATACATGCTAATGTTGGCTATAATCCGCAAGTATCACTCACTATTTGTATTAATCACTAACTTTTGTCAGAGATGTTATCACTCATACGATTTGGCGGCTACTCGCCCCTTCCTATTCTGAACAGCTGTAATGTGCCAGGCATCGTGTTCCCATAACCACTATCGCCATGTCCCTGTTTATGAGATTTCCATTGATAACACATTTTCATAAGGGGGGCTACATCCCTGCGAATCAGATGGTTATATGCTCTGGTTTAAGGATGTGAAAATCGACAATTTATGTTTGACACCCTATATAAACATTCTAGACAAGTTCTTAACGTTGTAACATTCAATAAATTGGGTAATTTCAGTAGTTACAAGGAACACATACTGCTACATCACATCCAAGCTGACACCCTATAAGGTTTGACAATATCTAAATATAGGCCATTTCAATCCAAACCTTTGACCAAAGGAGGTAAATATGCAAATGTTGGTCTAAAACAAAACATACCCCCTAATACATTGTTGGAAAAAACAAAATAACAGAACAAGTTCAACCTATTGTTGTAAAATTTCCAATTCATGTTGTTTCAGGTATCAAATTTCCAGCTGTTGAACGTGTTGATAAAATGTTTGGAGCGAGAAACATAACCCAACCCCCTTGTCGCGACGTCCCTGTGGGTTGTACTTGAAATTTCCAGCTGACACAGGCTGACAAAATATTTTCACGAGGGGGTGAATCGACCCCTTGTCGCCACCACCCTGCGTATCATAGATATATATATATATATATATATATATATATATATTATCCGGGTTAAGGGTGCGAAAACTGAACAATTATGTTTCATAGTACTCGAACATTCTTTGTGATTGGAGATATTTGTAAATACAAAGAACACGTACTATTTGTGATTTATGTTTGTAATCGTAGGTTCATAGTATTGGCGGATTGATAAATTGTTATTTCTTACAAACAATTGTAGATTCTTACAAAGAAAAAGTTTCATAGTATTGACCCCAGGACGTGATTTTTAATTTCTCACTACTCATGTTGTTTGGTGAGTTTGGATAAAAACTCGGCTACAATAGGTGTATTCCATATTTAACCCTTTATATACTAAATGGATTATCCCATTGAGTTATAAAAGTATACATTAGAACGGTTTATTATACATTTGGGGTGTTCGGGTAATAAAAGCCGACAGGCAGAAAAACATAATACGAGAGCAGAATGATTCAAATTCATTCGTGGGATATGTTCAGATAAGTTCAACAAATTACATGTGGTATTATCTGAACATTTCCTAAGCGTACGTTCTTACAATCGCAAATTTTCCAGGCTTTCTTCACAGACATATCGGTATACACTTCTAGCGATGCTATCGAAATTTGGCTGTAAATAGCATGCAATTATCTCGCAAGAATCAATCATACAGTAATATAAGGCAAAATGCATTTTATATGGATGCTGCCAGTCATATTATGACACCATATGATTCTATATAAAACAATGCCTGCACAAAATTCCGTCCAAATTGTTCAATGTATGAAAGTAACCTAAGGGGACTACTCTTCGATGACTACTTAGTATGGAATGGGTTAAGAACTTGCATTAAAACTTAATTTATTATTTAAAATTTAATATTTCTGAAACTGAAAATAAATAAAAAAATTCATATGAAACATATTAGTTAGTTTGCACCACCCACTAAGATGATTATGGTAAAATTTTATTATGTAATTCGGAATATACAGACGAATTCTATACAGCAAATGTCGATTGCCACACGTCGATTGGTTCAATTGTCCAGTGCTTTCTTTTAGAAACAAGGAATATAAATTCGGACAAAAATCATCGGAATATGGAATGGGCCCTGAGTCACCGGGTCGGCTATGGTGGTCCGATCATATACTTGTTTAATTAGTATAAACCGAAGTTGTTCAGCAGAAAATATCTCACGCCAGACTGATTAACTTGTATTTCAATCCCCTGTTCAGCTACATCCTGGTTACATCCAAAGTGTTAATTTAAAATAGTGTATGTACATTGCTAACTGTATTGTAAATGTAGCGTTTGTATATGTTCAAGAAATATAAATACGAACCAAAATACATCCGATAAACTTTGGTTTCCTGAAGTGTATATATTGTTAAAATACGTACTGTTATGTTATTAAAGTAATCATTTGAACACAAAAATATCAAATTGGAAGCGGAACAAGAGCGTCACTAGGGCGTGGGAAAATACGCACTTTAGCCAGTTCCAATTGTACTACCACAAAACACAATAACAATTTGAGCTTACAAAGAATATCTTATATACCCATAATTTCAATGCTAAAATGCGGTTAAATTCTAAGTCGAAAAAGGGCCGTAACTATTGTGAAAATAATTGGACAGAACCCATATTCGAACTTGGTCTGTATTTTCAGATGGGAAAGACACATAACAGCTTTGGTTCAGATCAAATAATCAAAACAGGAGTTATCGGTCGGAAACCATAAATGTTAACGGACGGTAAAATTATAAGTTAAAAAAGGGCCGTAACTTCTGTAAACATAATTGGACGGAACGCGAACACGTTAACGAACAGGCAGAGTGCTCGACAGACGGACGGACATACTGAATACATCATACCTTTTCTGAAAAGGGCGTATAAAAAGGCATATGACTATCAGAAATAGTCATGACCGTACCCCGCATCCACCCCAAAGCACATCATCGGTAGTTTTGAGGTGCTATATATTCAACAAAGTGTTTTATATATTGTTATTACTGAATATTTCCGTTATTTAGTCATCATTCCAAAAGAAAATTTATTTATATCAGTGACTAGTTGGCGCCTGTTATCCCCATTCATGACTAAATCAAGGTACTTATTTTGAAATATAATCCAACATCTTGTGGCAGGTGTTACGCAGATTGAACAATAGCTATCTAACCGTGAACCCCGGTTAGATATTATTTTATATATAATATTGGGCGATTTGGCAAATATTATAAAACTATGTCAACTAATATTATCATCTGTAATCAGTTATCATCTGGATATATCAAATGGACAAACTGATACTGCTCATTCCTACAGTAATCCGTAGTTTTTGTTCGTGGCACAAAATGGTGAAAACAATGTGGATTGATTGTGCTGGTCTCACGCGATGGTGTACATTGCACAGCGTCATATAACCATGACAGTGTCCAGTCTACTCAATACTTTATTAAATTAGGTTGATAGATACATCGGATACTTACACACCGATATCGTAATACCTATAATCTTTTAATATTGAATAGATAAGATTTATAGCTTTTAAAATGACAGTACAAGTCACTTTTTCTGTGGAATGCAACAAGGGCAGACCATGTTAGTTATACCCCCGCAACGAGTTGTGGGGATATAGTGGAATCAGCTTGTCTGTCCGTGGACAAAATTTTGTCCGAGCTTTTATTCCTACATTTTCTGGTCAAAAATATATTTAGTACCTTGGGAACCTGTGCACCTGCGATTATGAGGTCTGTCCGATGTTTTTGGTGGAGTTAGCCCCCTTTTTCAACTTACAAAATCTTCTCAAAATGCATAATTTTGTCCGAGCTTTTATTCCTACAAAAAAAATTCTGGTCAATTATTTTAGTACCTTGGGAACCTGTGCATCTGCGATTATGAGGTATGTCCGAATTCTTTTTGCGGAGTTAGCCCCATTTTTCAACTTAGAAAATCTTCTCAAAGCGCACAATTTTGTCCGAGCTTTTATTCCTATATTTTTCGGTAGATTTTTTAGGAAACTTGCTGCAGATATCATTCCTACATTTTCTGGTCAATTGTTTTGAAACTTGGCACAGATACTTAGTACCATGGGATCCTGTGCACCTGCGAGTATGAGGTCTGCCCGAATTGTTTTTGTGCAGTTAGCCCCATTTGTCAACTTAGAAAATCTTCTCAAAATGCATATTTTTGTCCCAGCTTTTATTCCTACATTTTTCAGTCAATAGGTTTTAGGATTAGGATTAAGGGTTAAGAGGTTCAATATTAGTGTTAGGGCTTATGGGATTTAGGGTTAACTGTTCACATAATTTCAGTGCCCAATATACAGTAATGGCTTCTACATTCAAATAACATGTTGAATACGGGGGTATATCTCAGTCCCACCTGGGACAGGCCCATCTCTAGTTGTTTTACCTATATATGGTACCGATAAAGGGCGTACTATAAGCGCTTTCAAATCCAAGATATGTGCGTAAAGACAGACGTAACTGTACCAATGAAACAGATTGTGGTTCAATTCACTTTTAATATGAATGAAAATAAATTGTTTAGTGCCAATATGTTGTATGAAACATAGGGTAAGGTAGAATTGGCGTTGAGACAGTGGAGAGGTACATGTATTGTTGTGGGGACCCAGTATATAATACCCGACACGGAACTTGGATGTTACTGGCTGTCAATTTATGATGCGAGTACGATTTCGTAAGGATAGTCCTCGAATGGTATCCTTCCGCGATATCGAGTTTGTCATAAACGGACAATGATACACAAGTGCGGTTCTCTGTTCATTACACGCCAGACCGTCTCTACGGATGATGTGTACTGGGAATTTTTTTCTGGCTCTTGAGATCCTTTGAAAGTCCCACAAATTTAAAGTATATTGTCTGAGTCGATAATGTGACTAAAATGTTCTAATTTTCAGCGCATTATCGACCCAAAATGAGGCGATCCTAAGCCTATTATCTACCTAAAACATGTTTTATTATAAGCAGATAATGTTATTGCTATATGGACACGTGGGACTCTGGTTGGGGAACAATTGCAGTGCTAATTGTGGAAAGCGGAAGGAATGCCCAGTATTCTTCGATAACGCACTACATAATTCATTGAACGGTCGTGCTGCAGGCAGCATAGCATTGACTTGGTGTACTGCCGATAATTTATTGTCACACAGCTGCCAATCTCGACAAAGCACCAGTCTTTGTGAGACATGTTTGGAATCCGGATAAATGTATAATCAGAATAATTCACGATGTGAAACATTGACACTTACGTATACGTTGAAAACACGGCTTCGGTGTCTGAGAATGGATGAATAGATGATTCGCATCTTACGGATTTCAGTATAGGAATATTTATACACAATGCTCGTAAACGTTCAGCCACGGATATAAGTTGTACTTATCCATTTCATCATAGAATGTGTTCCACACTCATAAAGTAGCTCTCGAAATTGTTGGCTCTTGAAATTGTTGGCGTTCTTTTAAGCAGATATTTATATTTGTGATTTCGACAGGAAGTACCAGTACAATGGTATTACGTTTTGACAATGTACTTAAAGATGTCACCTAACAAAGTAATGGATACACAAGGGACTTACCTGACGATGTTGACTACATTATTGGCGTTATTTGTGTGTAACACCTGTGAATTCCAGCTAGACGTTGGTACGTACAGTATACGATTTTTTAGCAAATTTGATGGTGGTGTGTCATGTTTCCAAACATGGGAACTGTGATATAACATTTTCATACACTCTAAATACAGTTTTGTCAAATGTTACTCACCTTTTGTCATCTGTTATCCAGGAGTTATAGCAATTTGGCATCAAGTAAACATTGGGCGAAAGTTAAACAAGTTTGAATCTGGGTGCAAAGGAAACACAAGTTGCGTGATTTTCGCTAGCTAGCTATCTATCTAGTATGTGTAACATAAATCCATTGTTTTGCCAAATGTTAAGTGCAAATGTTCTTGGTAGTTGCGTATGCATGTGGCATGAAACACACGTTGGTAAGGTTCCACGCTTCAGTTGGGTAAATTTGATACGCCCAATTTAAGTAATTGCAATTGAATTATGAGTGGCAATTCAAAACACCTTTCAATTCAGCCGATCGATTTTAACATAAATGAACAAAATATAATCGAGTATTCATTTATTCACTAAAGGAAGCAACAGCAACGCTATCACAATTCACAACAGAGCGTGACAGAGTACAAACAACATGACACACCATATTAATTTTTATTTTTTTATTTGTGATTCTTTATAATTTGTAATAGGTATAAGGGGCACACGAAAATGAAGTGAAGTACTGTTTCTGCTTGGTACAACTAGGGGATGAGTGTATGAAAGTATTGGTGGTTCCAGCAAGAATAAGCTTGCTTTCAACCGTGGTTCCCACTAGGACTCTCAGTCTACGATTATATATAATATGATAACCAGGAGAGACATTCGCCCACAAGTCCACATTGTATATTCGCCAGAAGGCCCATATGCCAACCCCTTTCAAAAAGCCTTAGAAAGTTCACAGAACGTGAATCATGTGTGTAAATTCTTAAGAAGTAACACACACGAGGAATGAAATAATGTAGTATAAATGTAATGAAGTGTAAGGTAAATGACCAGACTAATGTGAGTATATGCGCTCTTTTTCTTGGAAATGACACAATAGGTTTTTACAATATTATATTTTCATGCATCCATTGCTAATCGCACTAAAGCTATCATACATTCATCCACCAATATTGCCCATATAAATGTATTCGTGTCGTGCGCGCAACTTGGTTGTCCATGAACCATGTACACGTATACCAGTCTGCGACATCATGCACGTGTGCTTTTGAAATAAAGCTAATTCAGTATTAATTCTGAACAAGAGAGACATATGGAGGTATCCGTGTTACTCAGCTGTCCCGAGATGGACTGTATCTACATGCAAAACAAAACAATTACATCTCCATTACCATTAATTGTAATTTTATGCATTACAAACTACTGAGAATTCATGCATTGCTAATAACTTTACTTTCAAAATAATGCATTACCATCAACATTATTTCGGTAGTGCTACAAACATAAAGACCCTCTATCTGCTATAAAAGCCATACAACCCTATTTCAACCAATTCATTGTACGTTTATAACTGAAAGTTTCAATAAAACTCGAAGTTGTCCTGTGCTATCCATGGGAATGTGATTATGGCATTGTTGATTTCCTGTGGCAAAAGCAATATATAAGCAACATACTTATTAAACCAAATTGTAAAAATAACAAACGAATACCTAGCCGATATGTTTAATAAACATTTACCGAATCAAAATCAGTTATGGTAAACTGACTGATGTGACGCGATTGATTGTGCATGGGTTGACCAATTACTGACAAGCAATGGTGGAATAGTGGCGATTAAATTTAGTGCATCTGTTCGTATCACTGCCAAGTACCGAAATAATATTTATGACAAAACGTGACACAATGCTTTACAAATTACAATCTTATATGAATTGAAAGTACAGCCTGTTCTCCTGAAATTCCACACAGTGTCTGTTTTAGGTTGATAATGTGCAGAAAATAAGAGCACTTTAGCCACATTACCGATTCATAATGAGACCATTATAAGCAGATGATGTGCGCACATTGAGACCAATAAGCCAACTCAGGACGTTTCATGAGTACGCTCTTTAACATGTGTTCTCACTTGGCCCGCGCCATAAAACAAAATAACGGACATGACTCCATTATCTGCTTATTTCAGAATAAAATAATCACATTACGTACCTATTTCACTTTATTTGACGATTATGTGCGTATTTGCGCGAGGGTATGTTGGAAGGTATGGTCGAAAGAAATGCGTCAAGTTTTGCGCAAAGATTACAATGCAACTGTTTTGTTGTGTTCTAGCTTGAATGCAGTCTTTACAATTAACAATGATAAAGTAAAAACGATGGCATGAAGATGGTTGATATAAATAATTTCATGTTATGTAAGAAACCTGGGCCAGGTGACTAGATACAAAGAACGCCATATGGATGACTCTCACAGGCGTATATTTACCCCGTGACCCTCTGTTCCTTACACATGCCTATTTGGAAAAACAGGCACCGGTTACCCTATTTTCCTTACATGTGCCTATTTATATGCCCATTTTGGCGAAACAGCCACATAAATTAACCAAACCATTCTAACATGGCGTTCTTGAAATTCATCGATAAAGATAAAAAAAACAATCACATATGCATGGATACGCTGCGAGTTAGTAAAATTATAAAGCAATATATGGAAGGTAGTAAACTTCAGTGCTTTGTGCGAAAAGGGATACTTTCTTCGTAAATGATAAACCATACAACAAAGGCTCTTTTCATACACAATATGAGCTATATATGGCATATTAATATCAGGCTTCATCTCTATAAACGTTTAGTAAATGACATCATTCATTGCCAAAAAAACAAAAACAACTTTGCCAACCTATAGTTCGTGTGTACACCACACTCGCGGAGTGGGGGGCAAAACTTTTAACAACTTTAAACGATACTCAAATTACCCAAAAACATTAAACATGTCTGGTAATTGAATTGCATGGTTTCATAGGACAACGAAGCTTGACAATAAATGCAATGGCTTCAATTTCGGATAAATTATAGCTTAATCAACTAATGCATTTCTCAACATTTCCGTGATACATGTACAATAAGATGGTAAATGTGATATACGCAGAAGTGAGCCAGAGAATATCAGTCATATTTGGGAGTGCAGTTATGTGCAGACATTTATGAAAGAACTCAATGATTGAGGTACAATTAATAACATCAATTAACTGTCAACCATCCGAACATGATGGTGGTTCTTGACAGATAGTCCATTGACAGAAACTACCTGCATACCACTTATTGTCGCTTCTAGTGAAAAAACACATCTATCGGACTAAATTCAAACCAATAACTTTATCTGTTCATATTTTCCTCAAAGCTGACCATCATCAGAACAAAGATCCTGGTATGATACTCCCTGAATCGTCGGGATAAATAAACAATAAACAAACAGCATCGTATTTACAGTCCCCTTAAATATATGAAATTTCAAAAACACTACTACTAGCTTATTGTCGTCGGAAGTAAACATATCAAACTATCATGTGAAACCTTGTTGGATGCAGTAAACCAATCGATCGCAACCAAAAGTTGTTTTCTTCACACTCGTATGTTTAGTTTTAGCTACAAATGATAGGTTCATATATCGTCAATTTTAGTATTTATACTAAACAACTATGTATGCCATACTCCAATTAACATCTCAACTAAGTCGGGCCGTTGATTGTCATTTCGCTCACCAGTTGTGACTATATTGTATAATTTATTACGAGAACCATACATATATATATTAATACACTAACATAGAAGCCAATTGTGAAAATCATAACATGAATATATAAATAATCAATTATAACTGAATATACCTGGATCCTCACTGCGCTCATTGGCAGATATTTAGTTACTTGGTTCACATTCTTTCATCAGTGTGGATGAGCAGCTAGCCAAGTTCCACATAAAGCCCACGACTTTCTGTCGAACACCGCATCTGACCATCCGCATAGATGAAAGAATGGGAATCCATATAGTGTTTCTCTCCTAGAGATTTACATGCATTAACTGTGAACAGAGAAAACGTTCGTGAATATCCTAATGGAAGAACATAGCGTGCGGAGTAATGTGTGATTCTTCATATTAAGAATTTCATTCATCGCAGTAGCATATTTTCTTCTTATGTATTTTGGTTGTAAAAAGCGTTTTCTTACATCCATAAAGAACTCACATTCCAATAAATAGTGACTGTCATCAACAAGACTGCTTTTGTGACACTTTGGGCATAATCTGTCAGCTAGATCAATATCATTCCAAACCGCCTTCCCATCTCCTAATTGGTTTTCAAATCACTCTGATCTTTGTGAGTTGTTGTTAGCTTTAATGTTGTAATTTCTCTAGATTATGCAGTGCACCTGGTGCATTTGTGCCCACAACAGTACTGTTGTTTTGATTAGTCATTTATAAACTGAAAGCTGATCATAATTGGCGCTAAGGTCTCTGGTATGTTACTTCCTTGACTTTTGGGGTAAAAAAAACATGATACTCACTCAACAAATAGAAATAAGAGCCTAGGATATAGTGCAACTCTTAACATTTCTGTTGTAACGCGTGTCAAATCTTCTCACCCCATGTACCTTAAAATCCGATACCACACAGACTCCACAATTCCAGCTATATTAAGAGTTGAGAGTGCCAAAAAGTATTGCATAAGAACAATAAAGGACTTTTGAATACTGTATCTACCATAAGAAATTATTCTGTATCACTATATATAACTGACGTGAGATGTATAATTATACGAATGCGAAAAATGTCATACAATGTATATCTTTACCTAGATATGCATACCATAGTCTTTTTTGCATGATCTTTTTCATCATGATTGTTTTTCAAATAGAAATAAAAAAGAGAAACGCATCTCTGTTTAGTGTATTATATAGTATATATATGACTATGGCGGCTATAGTGTACATTCCGCAGTACATATATAACAACAATAGGAAAACCGTATAGGACTATCACCGTTATTTGTTTGTAATTTGTAATGGAATAGAACCAGTGCATTTAGTGTAAACATATTATATTGCATAATAACGCAACGGGATTGAGACACAAGTTTTGCAACTTACAAAGGGTCTCTCTCCCCACATAATTGAATTACACAAAATGAACATAAAATACAATTACACACAACATGATAATTCATATGTATAACATCGTTTCACTTATAACAATATATGGTATAATCTTGAGTGTGACCATAACGGTGGATATTTCACTTTATGGGGGGGGGGGGGGTCGTCTCGTTGGTTGGTGGTTCAGGTGAATCTTCGCCTTCTACGTAGTGATAATACAACATGTAGTTTCTTTTGCAGCAGATGTTTGCACATCAAGGTGTTTAATAAAGTTTAAACCGCGATGTCGAGGTTATGTATAATTGAACAGCCCTAAATATGTTCCGGTTTTGTGTACTATTTAGATTAGTATCTCCAAGGTGGTATGCGGGGTGATACATACTGCATAATGATGACACAATGAATAGTGGATGCTTATGATTGACATAACGTTGTTCCAGCTGCTTTTTATCAATCGGTTGGCTAATTTCTTAATGCATGCGGCATTTAACATATCTCAATGAATAGAGTACATGTACACACAATAGTGCCACTAATGCTTCGTGTAATGGCCCCCTTCTTTAACGTATCAGCCTTGACTGTGATGTGGGAACAACAGTTGCGCCCTATGTCATTGTTAGTTGATGTACTCACGTCGATATAAGGACACTGAATGTCGACGATAATGGATATGGGCTACATCGATTTGATATCATATTTATTACTTAGTGTGCATACTGCATTATATCTACACAATCAGATCGTGTTATTGGAATATAATGGCGAATGAGCACGATCTGTAATCATGCTCCTATCAATCTTTAATAAAAGGTGAATGGAACTATGTATATCATGTTCTGGTTCGCCAGTCTACACTAATTCGGCGTTCACTCATTGGCACAATTGGGGGCTGCTGAGATGTGCGTGATATTGACATATTTATTAGTTTAATGGCTGCTTATTATGCCTAATAATTCCATTTCTGTAAATTTATCTCCCTTTTCCAACTTGTCATGGTGTCGTTTACACACCAAAATATATTTCACCACATGTTGAGTTCAAAATGCATGTTTTATTATTTTGCCTTTAATTTAATTTAAATATGTTTTCAATATCATAGTAGCAATTCTCAGATACAGTGCACACATTTAGACAATTTCTCAGCCATACCATTTGTCATTGGGAATCGAGCTTCAACCAGATAAAGAACTCCGTCCCGCCTTATATGAATATTAACGTATGTTCTATCCAAGTAAACGGTTAAAGAAATATTATATCCACATTAACCGTTGCTTGCATCGCAGCCACGACGGAGCTATCTACATTGTTATTAAAATTCAAATACTTTTGAATATTATGATTACAAAGAAAATACAGATAAGTTGTTGTATTCAGTTACAAATACAATACTTGTCTAAACGAAAAAAATATATATGTTGTGTTTATATGTGCTTACTTTGATGTAAATTAATGAGGACACTAATAGTTAGTGTTGTTGGTATAATAGACATAAAATATAGTCAACCTTAATTTAGACCAACATATGGACAAAAAATTGAACGCAAGCTCTATTATTGTGTGTTTAATATACATTATACATGTCCAGTTTGATTACGTTGTTTTCAGTTCTGATGTCATCTGGTTGGACATAGGACACTGTTATTCTCGAAATATAATGGAACACTAAACAGCCTCGATGGTGCTGTCGCAATTTAGATACATATAACAGCTGATTGTATATTAATTATGTCACCCATGGTTAGTAGGAAGTCATAAATATGTTAATAGGTACACATATTTGGTGGCTAGAACATGACTCCAATACAGAGTAAAATCCGAGGTAACGATTTAACACCTGATCACTCCTCAATGATAGATAGATCATAATCATCTGTCAGATTAATGCTTGCTTGTTGATTATTATGATTACAAAAACAATACAGAGAAGTTGTATTCAGTTACAAATACAATACTTGTCTAAACGTAATCAAATATGTTGTGTTTATATGTGCTTACTTTGATATAAATTAACGAGGACACTAATATTTAGTGTTGTTGGTATAATAGACAAAATATAGTCAACCTTAAATTTAGACCAACTATGACAAAAAATTGAACACGAGCTCTATTATTGTGTATTTAATATACATTGTATATGTCCAGTTTGATTACGTTGTTTTCAGTTCTGATATCATCTGGTTGGACATAGGACACTTTTGTTCTCGAAATATAATGGAACACTAAACAGCCTCGATGATACTGTTGCAATTTAGAGACTACTTTCAGAACACGTGGTCAGTTAATCGGCGCATCGTCCCTGCTATCGCTCATACATATAACAGCTGATTGCATATTAATTCTGTCACACATGGTTTGCTGCAAGTCATAAATATGTAAATAGGTACACATGTTTTGTTGTTTAGAACATGACTCAAATACCGAGTTAAATACTATGTAAAGATTTAACGCCTGGTCACTCCTCAATACCAGATCATAATCGCCAGTCAGATTAATGCTTGCTTGTGGTGCATTTCCCTCCTTTATGTGAGGAGCACTCCAGTATGTTGGGTATATGAATCAATAAAGGTAAAAATATTCTTATAAATATATCGTTTTGACAGAAAAGTGAGTTAATAAAAACTGTGGAGACAGTTGTTAAATAATTATTCAAATATATCCTCGCACACATGACCGACCTATAATGTGACATGGCTACATAATGTGATTATTTGAATCTGAAATAAGCAGTTAATGGAGTCATAGCCTTTATTTCGTTGTATGGAGCAGGCCATAGTGAACCCACCTGTTAAAGAGCGTACACCTGCATAGTTGTGAGTTGGCTTATTTGTGTCATTACCAGCACATAATGTTTATATTGGTCCCATTATGAGTCGATAATGTGACTAAAACTCTTTCTTTTACAGCACATAATCGACTCAAAATTAGGCAAATCTAAGCAGATTATATACCTAAAAAATATTGTAAGCAAATAAATGTGTATTTCTGGAGAACAGCTTGAAATATATGCTTACGTATACCATGGTAAAACATCAACGTTTAATAAAATGAGCTTGGTGTGTATATATCTATACATATATGTACATACATATATTTTTGTTGCTATATTGATAAAATTGTGTCATTTTGATAATGACGTAATGTGTCTCAATGATAATGACTGTCTGTCATTTCTAAACAAATATGTAGATTTATGCTGAAGCCAGTTAATCTATCGATAAATAAATGCAAAATAACAACTGCGCTGACTTTATCAAAACACTGTGTAATGCGAGCGTCAGTTATTAGAATGTCAGTAATTATCTTGGCGGAGAGAAGTCTGATGCAACTGTAATGTCAATATGTATACTGATGTCCATTGTTTAGGCATAAGTAGTGGCTACTCTGATATGTTTTCAAAAAATATAAACATACTATCTGCTATATACCTTTAGCCGTCTATAAATATTTTTTGTGATAGTTTCTTTATCGCCATTGGAACCTATACTTGTTTGTCCATTGTCATTCAAATAGATGATTTAACACGCTCGAATCTTCAATGTATTTTATTTACAAATAGAAAACATTGACTCCCAATATTCTAGATTACATATGCAATATAGTTACTTCAGAAGTTGAAATCATCACCAGTGCGATACAAATACGTAATACGAGTACCCGATTACCTTATCCGTGCGATAACAGTATATTAACCCTATTCCTTCACAGACGTAATATCAGATGTCACACCTGCTAACAATCTCCAATGTGGAGCTGTGTGCTCTGATATGCTGATGGTGCATGGTGGTGGCGGAAATACAATGTATGCTAACATTACACGGACACGGACAGAGACGCCCTTTGCCACAATCTTGACCGGTGAGTACGTTTGTTATACGGCCAATTCTAGGTTACGGTAATACAGCAAGGAGTGTTAGTTTGATTAAACATTCCAAGGCTCTAGAAAGCGTCCAACCCAGAGCAACAATTATTTTACAATCTCGCAATCTTCAGTACGGAGAAAGGCTACGTAAACTCGGACTTATCTCAATAAAACATAGACGTGTTCGATGCGATCTATTAGAAGTGTACAAAATTACTCACGGATGATACAATATCGAAGAATATGTATGGTGTAGGAGTCCTGGAGACACTAGGGCGGCCGTATCATGTGAGGCATCGACCTGCTGATACGGCTTAGCTCATGGCCCTCTGTGGTCCAACGTCTCAAGACGGGTGGTTGAGTGAACCCGGCTCAATCAATCGGCTAGTCAGGCCTCTTCACAGCGTTTCAGAGTACGTTTCTGCAATCTATTCTATAATATTTCTGGTGTCTAGTTGTGTCTTCTGTTTTCTCATGTACGTTTCTTTCGTGTCATGTCTGTTTGAATTGCGTCTTCATCACTGTTAAATGTTTCAATTGTGTATTGTGCACGCCCGTCACCGTGGCAAGGTACCGGGAGGCTGCTATATGCAGTGGCTTAACTGGTCACCGCTTCAGCTACGTACCAGTCATTGGCCCGACCATAATTCGAAGGGTAGCCCGATGCGGCTCCTGGGCTGGTTGTCGGTTATTTGCTTTTCATATGACAACTCATAACAAACAAAAACTTAAGAATGACCACCCGCCAAGTTCCACTGTTGCTGGAGTCTATCCTCGGTACGTGGTACTTGGTTTTGATCCAAATGTCAAGAGACCTTATGTATTGGTGATTAATACAACGCTCCAAAGCAGAGCCGGACAATTGAAATCTGTCAAACCGATCATGACTGGACCGCTCAGTTGCTCTGTTCTGACCGAATGTTCAAGAAAAATTCAAGCTGACACTCTTGTGCAATTAACATATATTGCACGACCAGTGTTGGTTAGTCCTCACAAGACATTGACCAGTAGCAGAGCTCTGTTGAAAACTCGCGATATAGCTGAGTCAGAGATATTGGCTGAGTTAGCGCCACAGGGAGTTACAGATGTCCGTAGTTTTACGAAGACAGTTGATGGTCAAACAGTTCAGTTGAACAGTTATCATCTAACCTTCAACCGGTGCGAATATTCACCGACATTGAAGGTTGGCTATATGAAGATGGATTTAAGTACATATGTTCCAAACCCATTGCGATGTTTTAATGACCAAGGGTATGGCCATGGCCAGGAACATCGTACAAGTAAAGAAACCATATGTGCACGATGTTCTATTTCTGGTCATTACCACAGGGATTGTACTCTTAAGAAATGTTCAAACTGTCGAGGTTTACATGCTGCAATGGATCGTTCATGTCACATTTGGGACTATGAATTAAAGATTCAACGATTCAAGGCGGTGAAGAATCTGTCATATATCCTCGGCCATCCATTCCACTGGTCACATACTCAGCAATCGTGTCTACCAAATTTTTTTTTGATGCCGGCACTCAGACACAGAGTCAAACCAAACTCGTCAATATATCACTATATGTAGCAACACAAGTTGAGACCAATATTATTCCTGTTCCAGAACCTGTAGCGCAGGCTATGGATACAGCTTCTGTAGTTTGATACATTTCCTCCGAAACAATCTACGCAACTTGATCATATCGTTCCAAAAGAAAGATCGCATGTTACTTTGATACAAAGATCCCCAAAGTCACTTAGACGCTTCTACTCTCAGAAAGAGTGTTAAATCTTTGAGCTTTAAAATTTTGACCATATGATTGATGAGAAACGGTTAACTCTCAAAGATATGAAACAGTATTTGTGGATCGAGGCTGTCGGTTAGGAGAAGGATGACATTCTGTCTCACCCATCCGACCATCTTGACGGTTCATGCGCGATTCATCAAATATTATAAATACCTTATCACTGCAAAATCTGATTTTAAAAGCTACTTTACATATTTCGATGTGGCTCCTTGATAATTTCGTTATATTTATTTGCTATTTATTATCTATTCTTGTACTACTTGTATACGTTTTATAGTATGACGGCACACTAGCCAGTTCTTGATTGTATATTCCTGACTCCAAGCGGAACAATCCTCTTGGGTGCTTTTATTTGTACATATCTCATCATTGCATTGTTTTAATCTAATCCACTGTATGATGTATCTACACAGTTCTTCGCTCCGATCTTTTTGATACCTGATTCAGTTCTTTGTCGTGATATGGCCTAGCGGCTAAAACGGCGTTAAATCCTCAATCAATCTATCAATCAATCACTGACCTTCAATAATGCATAATATGATATGCGCTGGCAACACCGCTGTCTATAGAATGTCCCGAAATTTTCGCACGGGTTTCCTCATCGTATGTCACGTACTCGCCACGTTTTCTCTTCCGAGATTATTGACAGGAACTGGAGCCGAGTTCGGTGTCAACAGAATCATTAGCGACTTGCATAGAGTAGTATCATGATCCGGACTATTGTTCGGGTGAGGTAATCCAGGAGCTGTAGGAGGCCGAAAATCAATCTTACCTCTTTTATAACCAGCTTTTAAGAGACATATTTGCATTATGCAGTTGACAGTTTTGGGTTGTATTTTATATGGTGCAGATTAATAGAATTCTGCTTCGGTAAATCATCCCCACTCACGCATTGATTGTTTTGAGAAGCGATTACTTCGCCTAGCTTATGTATGGTTATGTAATACAATCCCGTCGTCAAAATTATCGATAGTCGGAAACAATTAAAGCTTAGGCACGAGACGTGCTAATTACGCCTGCAGTGCGGATGCGCAATTTCCTACGTCTTGTCGATGTGTCTGCACTTCTATTATTTGGATGTGATTGTTATTATTGGGGTATGGGGTGACATTTAGTACCGGAAGATCCACGAATTTACGAACCCACGAAAAAGTCACAAATGACTGAACCACGAACATTGATACCAACGAGTTTAAAGCCATTCATGAACTTCTTTTCGCAACGAACTTTGGACAGTTGGAATAATCTGAGCAGTTTTGTGGTAGACTCACATAACCTCGACGAATTCAAAGATCGCTTTAATGTTTATCTGAGCCCTATATTGACATTTCCTTCAAGTTGGTGCCCCAGAGAATATTGTGCAACTTGAATACCAATATCGGCAACCTATATATATATGTTGGTGGTATCCGATTCACCATCCAATTCGTTCAACAAAATGACGAATAGAAGGTATTTTGCATGGAAATGATGTCGCTTGTTTATGAAATAGCGCATACCACAATTGACACCGTTATGTGTAATATGCGAATCAGTGTGTTCGACTGTGGGCACCCGGTTAATACAAACGTTGTACTATAAAGTGGCCGAAAACATATCAGTTGATGTGAAATGACATATGGATATTCTATAACGAGAAATAATTGGTGCCAATTGCCCATCCACATCGATGTTATAGAAACGAAGCTCGTGTACATTCACTGGCAACAGTGATTCGACTTGTTGCCACATAATCTGGAACCGCATAGTCGTTGCCACATGCATGCATATATTAGAGGAAAAGGGTGCTTATTGTCAGACCAAGTTTTATCTTACGAACTATGTGAAACTATACGAACAATTTGACCGAGAAATATCTTCACAGCGATAAAACACCGCTCACTTCCACGTTGAACATAACCTCCCTTCCTAATCCTGGATCATTTGCACATCAAACGGTAAAGAACATTCGAACGCTCATTGATATTCTTTTCCTGACATGGTAGCGATTGTCTCACTTCACTGCGTAATATTGAAATATATCTTGTGCACTGCAGACAGGGTTAACGTTTGGCCAAATAGTCAGAAATGGTACCGTGCTCAAGATCATATATTATTTACACATGTTGTAATTATAGAATATAAAATATATTGGTTTCACGAATGACCAACTCATATAATTAATCGCCTTGCACTTATTGGCATCCGAATAACAATTGAAATTGAAATTCCCAACTACGTATAGACATTTTACCGGACTCGGCCTCCGGGTCGCAGTTCGACTTTTAATCCGTCTCAAAATTCCCATTCTATAAATAAAACGCCCATGCGCCCCCTGTAATTAAGAAACAGCGAAACATTATACAAGCGGAATCCTTTGTCATAAAGCTGAAAGGTAGATGGTGGGTAGCTGTATATTTCCAAATAACAGTGGTTGTATTACATAAGTCTAGAAACGGTATCTGAAGGTATGCACATACTTATGCAGACTATTAAATTAAACAATAATATGCATTGTGAGACCAGAAAATAAGGATTTAATTTGGCCAACACAAAATTCGTCAAACGTTTTTTGCGGCTCAACATGAACACTGTGGTCTGGTCAGTATATCAAGTATTTTTTTTTTTTTTGATGGCCCTAATGTACTGAATAGATAAATTTCAACTAATATTTTGAGTATTAAAACTAAGCGAGCCTTTACACAATAATAATGAATAAATGCACAATTTATATACACACCATCATTTTCGTCATGTTCATACTTGAATATTACGGACATGATACAATTGTTCCAATTACAATACCCCCATGTCGGGTCTATATACATGTATAGTGGCACAGGTCCTGGTTGAATTGAATTGTTGGAGTATAACGTCGCACCGTCTGTTAGTCCACATGCAGTTGATAAGTATAAGTATATATATATATATAGCTATATATATATAGAAGGTGACCCGACTTCGTCCGGGCTTTGACCTTGAATTGTCCATTTTGAAGGTCATGGTCAAGTGGGGTCACGATTTGACCAGTCCAAAAACACTGCCCGGACAAAAGTACCCGACATACGTGCCCGTCGAAATCCATCCGGTTTTAGCCGATTTGACCTTGAATTGATCATTTTGAAGGTCAATGTCTGGTCGGGGTCACGATTGGACCCGTCCAAAACAATCAGTGGACAAAAGTAACCACACGTATCAAATTTCGTCGAAATCCCATCAAAATTGGCGATTTGACCTTGAAGTTACCCGATTTCAAGGTCAATGTCACGTCGCACGGGCAAATGAATATGCTTATGAGACTCGCCATAAGAAAGTACCACCACATACCAAGTTTCATCGAAATCCCGTGATATTCGGGCGTTTGACCTTGAAATGACCCGATTTCAAGGTCAAGGTCACGTCGCACGGACAAATTAATATGCCTATGTTCGTCCCCGGCCGAAAATACCCCCACATAACAAGTTTCATCGAAATCGGGTGGGCCGTTTTCGAGTTCATCGCGAACACGCAGACACACAGACACACAGACACACAGATCTTCCAAAATATATATATATACTAGAAGGTGACCCGACTTCGTCCGGGCTTTGACCTTGAATTGACCATTTTGAAGGTCAAGGTCAGGTGGGGTCAAACAACAACACCCCAAAAATGGTGGAAATCGGCCCAGCGGATACCGGGAAATCGGCCCAGCGGATACCGAGATACCCTATGCATCAAATTTCGTCCGTAAAAATCCGCCAGTTTAACCCGATTTGATTTCCACTCAAGTATATAAACGCCTCATATACACGTGTACGCTCATTAATTATCAAGTTTCAACGTAAAGATAAATTACCATCGGTGCCCGAGATATCGCCAAGACGTCTGAAACAGTCAAATGCATCGGCCGGTTAAGCGTTAGCGTGATCTAACTTTATGACCTCTAACGACGTCATAGAAGTTACGCATTGTTTTTATCCTGATGGAAGAGAGTACCACTTCTTCTTGATAATTGAGGCAGATAACTAAAACGGATACATACGCATTATATATCGTTGGAAAGAGGAAACACGAAAGATTCTCTCAGTGTCATTATTATGACTGGCATTTTATTATTCGCGCTGTTTCGAATCGATTTGTAAGCACAGAACTCAAATGAAAGTCCCGTAACACAGCGTAAAAACAGATTTGACCTCGGCACGTGAAAAGTTGACCTCGGATCTGAAAATCAATAGGCCTATGCCACTTCCTGGCCGAAAATACCCCCACATACCAAGTTTCATCGAAATCTGCTAGGCCGTTTTCGAGTCCATCGCGATCACACAGACACACACACACACACACACAGATCTTCCAAAATATATAATAGATATATATATATATATATATATATATATATATAGAGCTATATATATATATATATATATATATATATATATATATACACACACACACACACACACACAAGAGTAGGATATGTCTTTCTCCCAACCCCTACACATTTCAGAACAGGCAGCCCGTGTGGGATAGCTGGATGAGATTTCCCTGTCTCACACAACACGCGAAAAGCTGTCTCACGTGTCTTATTTACCTATTTAATTAAGAGCCGGAACTAATTTAATAGTTTAACATCATGTTTTGTATGAACTAAAACAATGGCGACCAACCAGTAACGCTTGACGTTTCAAGTAAATAAATACGGATGAATCCGTGGACGCTAATATAAATGGAGATAAACCTCCAACATGTTAATCACGAAGTTCCGCCAACATAACCTCACTTGCAGACGCATAGTTGCAAAACTTGCAATACAAACGACTAGTTGTGCGAACACATTCCATCAAACAGAAGGCCCCAAGCGAAACTAGCATTACTTGCACATTTCGTAACACGTACACAATATGACGAAAGAAATAGTTCCACATTCGAACAGTTGTAATTGTTGCAATAAATCGTCGAACGCGTCTAACTAACATTTGTCTGTCGTATATACACGTGCTTCCGTTTTTAATGGTACCGATATGGACATTTCCCATGACAAACACGATTAGTATAGTTGTTTATACTTCATATCAATACGCGCGTTTCTCGGAATCTATGCAGGCGCAACGATGTGACGAATTCATGTCGATTTCACAAGACCATGTCGATTTCACTCTAACGTATTAACCCTGCGCGCACGGATAGTGTACTTTGTTTTTACAGTATATATCGAAATCATCCAAGATAATCACGAATATCGCATCAAATTTCTCCCCAGATGTACCGTTACGAAGCTACTGGAATATGCCAAAGATTGGTATAAATGAAAAAATCGGAACGAGGCTCTTGTGAGAAAAATGACCCATCATGACCTGGGATGTGGGCATGGAAAATCTCACCCTCGGGGCCAGGTATTTGGTCCGGACACTCGGCAAGCCTCTTGTCCGGCCCAAATATCTGGCCTCTAGGGTGAGATTTTTCCATCCCAAACCCCAGGTCATGTGGATAATATGTGTCTTTTCGCGAATGTTCTCCCAGACCCCTGAACACATTTCAACAAATTAGTGGTGACTCGGGTACCCTGTTACAACCGCGTTAGGTTTTCAAAAAATGTTTATTTGAAAGCAAAATTAATATTTAAAGAAAAACAATTAAAACTGAATTTTTAAAATGTTTAAACGATTAAATTATGCGCAATGCGCACAACAGTGTGGCTACTGAATAAAGGCTTTGTCTAAGATCAAAATGTCTTTAATCCACAAACGGTCAGATTAATCAAAAGTATCATCGCGCAAACACGCACATAATCGGCCTATAATGTGAAACATACACACCATGTGATTATTTGTGGTATAAGCAGATACTGGACCATAATTATCCGTTATTCGCTTTATATCGCCGGCCATAGTGAAAACACCTGTTGAAGAGCGTACATCTAACAAATCGTGTAATCTGCTTAGAGTCGCTTCAATATGAGTCCCTTGTGTGACTAAAGTTCTTTAATTTTCAGCACATTACCGACTCAAAATGGGGCGATTCTAAGCGGAATATCTACCTAAAACAAGTTCATTATAAGCACATAATGTGCTGATTGTTGGGAGAACAGGTTGGATTAATCGAGCCAGAAAGAATGGCCTGATGATTTAAACAATACTAACACTCCGTATGTTTACCCACGCCGATATACTGCATACTCGGGCATTATATGGTGGGTATAGGATCGATAGGCTAAAAGTGGCCAGGCAATAGAATGGAAGCACACCTCCAGTACCCGCGCACAATAGCCTTTCAGATATATGGGAATATAATTGTGTAGCAAAACAAAAACGTTCAATATACACATGCCAGTGATGTCACATGTCTAACCAGATACAAATTTTGGAATTACCATGAATGTGTTTATTCTCTGCTCAAAAAGATATTGAGAGATACAAGTTGAAGATATAAACACAGATTGAGAATGCAGTATATGCACAATATATACACGCACTTCCCATCGTCATCGTCATCACCATAATCGTCACTCGTCGTCATCACGATCGTCATCATCATCATCATCATCATCACCACCACCACCACCACTACCACAATCCACCATCCATCACCGTTCATCACCCACCACCACTATCCACCATCATTCACCTACATCCACCACCATCCATCCACCATCCATGACCATATAATTGGTCGTATATATTTAAGAAATGTAGAATAATAAGAAAATGTAGTGGGTGTGTACGTGTTATTGGGTGATACGGCGCTGTCATCGATGGGGCACTAAATGTGCCCCCAACTATCAATGATGAAGTAAGTTGAATACCTGACAAACTTTTGACTAACCAATCGTAGTCACTTTGACTATGGTTTGTGTCCGTATTCTAAAAGATAATCATCCATTTGCATAATAATTTGCATGATGATTTGAGAATAAATATGTTTAAACTATTTTCCAGCCATGTCCATGTCAGGTGAAAAGTCGTCGAGTATTTTACTTGTCGACTCGAGTCCTGAGGTGTACAGTGCTATCGAAGGGACGATACAAAGTTCAGAGAAAACTCGAATGCACTGGCAATCTTCAGAAGTGTTTTCCCATGGAGCTATCGACCCAACGTTTCCAGGCTCATGTGGAGATTCTGACAAAGAACTTGGTCAAGGTAAGAACAAGAAGATACGTTTACATCCCCGGTCAAGTGTTCCTTTACACTGCGTGTCGTAATGTGTAGATATCGACCAAGTACAGTTACCTATACACATGAAACACATTTCGTACCATCGCCCTAACAAAGCCCATTATAAAATCTAGTCTTCATACGATGACTGTATGCATTTCATTTGTTAAATAAAACAAAATATATTTTTTATTCCAGTGGCTTGTTATGGTGGGAAGCATATGGGCGTCTTCCGGTCTCTCATGTGGCTTGAATCCATTGGGGACCATAATGGAAATAAAAGGTCTTAGAACTGTTTTGTTATGCTATCCCCGATGTTTTTGGTCACCTGTCAGTGCCGGACAACTCCTTTACAGTCTCATATCCTGTATAAACGCCATACTCATGCTGGGCATTGGTCAACTGCGGAAGTGGTAATATAACATATGGTACATCACATTCTTCCGCAGGTGACCTACATGTATGTCCAGTAATAAATCCAATAATTTGATATTCTACATCTTTACAATTGATGTTAACCTGTTACTTGTTACATGTATATCACATATATACCATGTATTCCTGTTTATATTTATCTATACATGTAGGTTGTCCTACACCAATATGTGTCTTAAAGACCACTAAAACGTATCTGATCTTATCTTATATTATGATGAACGTAACCCAGAAAACAATACAATTAATTAGGCCATATATATCCTATAATCTGTCACCACATTAAGGGGTGATAGGAAGACATTCAGTTATGACTATGTCACATAACAATATGCATGTATTGCTTGTCCTGCTAATTTGCTATGCTGCCGGTTGGTTCTGCTAAACGGGTTGTGATGCTGATTTTACTTGATTCGTTCATATTAGCCAAACACCGCGAAAATGAAAAAAAAACATTAGAAAACAACAACGGTACTCTTTCTTAACAAGATAAGTTTTCCCTACCGATGTCAATTCAGCAGGAACCACCAACATCATATCAAATTAGCAGGACCACTTGACAAGGGGTGGTTTAGTCCGTTTAGTATACTAGATTTGGCCGACAGCTGATGGGGAATATTTGTTGATTGATCGACCTTTAACTGTGACAATATTGACTTACAATCCAAATCATTATATGCACTCCCGTAACGTAGTGTTATCATCCATACATTCATATCATTCTAACTATAGGCAACACGACCAATTTACTTTCATACAGTATGACCAATATAGGTCGACGACAATGATGGTGATACTGATGATGATGATGATGACGATAATGATACTGATGGCGATTATGATGATGATGGCGATAATGATGTGTATGGCGATAATGATGTGTATGGCGATGATGTTGATGGCGACGATGATGATAGTGGCGGCGATGATGATATTGAATATGATGATGGTAATGGTGATGATCATGATGACGACAATGATGGTGATGAGGATGATGATGACGATAATTGTAGCACAAATGTAAACCCTTCTGCCATAAGTAAATGACAAGCCATACATCAATGGCCCCTTTCTGTAAATAAATGTATGTAGGTTACTTACAACTTTGTATTCGCCACTTAACTGTGACGTTGACATAAATAAACATCATATTACAAACAGATTAAGGACTTTGCTAACCCAATTTTCCCCAAATTTAATGGAGTCCAAAATAAAGGTTTATGTTCACTTTTATTAGTAACCACAGTAACCAAACCCATGAATGTAACATTTTAAGAGTATAATTCATGGTAGATTATGTTAGAAATTCAAAATGTGGAAGTTATAGAAGTTTTTAAAATAATTTTTTTTCGAACCCAAAATCAACAAACACAAAGTCAATATCAAAGAAAAAAATATGGCAATATGTACTGAACAATGTGAAGAATGATGAACAATAAAGATATACTCACATTTCTTTAGTTTCATTAAGATTTTTGGCTTGGAAGCAGTTGTTTACAGATGGTAGCTTTCATTGCTCAGAAAAGCTATTTGGGAACTGAATTTGATGGGTTAAGTTAATGTTCACTCAAGCCAGCTAAGATTATGACCAGCAAGACAGTCCAGGTGCTTGAGCCATGACAAGATTACATCCTGATTAGGGATGATTGGCGACCTAGTTTCTGGGTTATGGGGTACCCAGAGATTGGGGATTTACAGTTCTTTTGTCAAGAGATTCACAACACACCACTGTCCACAGTAGTTAACACTTAACTGTCACCTAACTTCAAGGGATGTCAGGCAAGTTACTCAAATATTTGTAAACAATTGGTTCTTAGTAATTTTATCAAAGAATGCTTGATAAATATGAATATTATTTTATTGTTCATCATTCTTCACAGTGTTCAGTACATATTGCCATATTTTTTTCTTTGATATTGACTTTGTGTTTGTTGATTTTGGGTTCGACAAAAAATATTTTAAAAACCTCTATAAATTTCACATTTAGTATTTCTAACATATTCCACCATGAATTATACTCTTAAAATGTTGCATTCATGGGTTTGGTTACTGTGGTTACTAATAAAAGTGAACATAAACCTTTATTTTGGACTCCATTAAATTTGGGGAAAATTGGGTTAGCAAAGTCCTTAAAGATAACATCATTAGTGTAATTGAGTTCGTTTGATATTTGCTATCCAGCCGCCGGTGGTTTCTGCTTGCATTTGAGTGATTACAAGTGAAAGTGACCCTATAAATCTGACAACGGCGTTATATGGCGCAGTGGCAAGACCCCCCCCCCCCCCCAATAAATAAACCAAAATGACACATGTAAGAAAGTTCAACAAAGGATTGTTCGTTAATTGTGTGCTATGCTGAGCACCTGTATTTACTACCCAACCGGTATGGTGCAACTAGCTCCAACAATTCAAAGACACCGCCAAACAATAATATATACATAATACAAGTTATATAACGTTGTCACAGCATATATGCACGTCCATGATCAAACTTTTGGAAAGACATTTCTCAATTGAAGAATTATAGAAATGTGAAATACAATACATGTAACTACTGGTTATTATTCTAGCTACCACAATGCGTGTACGCCAGATCACTATTTAATGATAAAATTCCCACTAATGAGATTCCAGACCTGCAGGCCATGAGTTCTGCCTATTATTATAGCCATTCCAACAGTAAACATTCATGGTTTTCTTATCGTTCTGTCCTCGATTAGAAGTCCAACTACTACAGCTGCTGGCAATCACTCAACGATATTCGCCTCTTGTCCCACAACTAAAAACCGGAAAATCAATTCTCAACTAAGATCTAATACACCCATGGTTAGTGGGTCCTGCGAGGATGCTCATGGGCCAAGCGGAATAGCTATGATGTTGTTATATAGGAAATAATTATGATGCGGACAAAACGTATCGTTATTTTTATTTAATATCAATTTCGCGGTGTTTAGCTAATGTTGACGAATTGAGAAAGAACCGGTATGTGTATCAAAGATTCAAAAACATATATTGTCAATTATTTTAATAAAGTATATATTGGTTGTTGCAAACGGACCATAATCAACATGGCTATTCCTGTTCTATTACCGACGAGCGCTATATAATAGCAACCACCAAGGGTGCTTATACCTAAGGCAGGTGAATGACGTCATATAATTGTTTCTATATCCATCAGTGATTGTTCAAGATCGCGGGTATAGATTTTGGAGAAATTGTCACGTGACTTCCGGTTAGCAACCGTGTTGAGATTGCAAAACACGCGGAATTAGAAATGAAGCATCGCGATAAAAATGGAAGTAACTACTTCACAACTTACGAAGAATTCACATGTGATTTAAGTCTATTAATTTCATTTAGATTAATTTCGTTGGTCAGCTTAATGAAAACGAAAAATGAAGAAGTCTTGTCAATTTGGCATGTCGTCTCCGTCGTGACCACTGAATGGTGTTACATAAATTATTTTTAGCGTTATGTCGCCGAAAAAGGCAAATTTGAGGCACATCATGTGTGGTTGCTCCACTACGCGTGTCACGTACGATTCATATTAGGTATAGCTATACCAGCAATTGACAAGTCAATTTATACACTATACTTATTATACGTCTATATATTCTACTGGCAATGTTACCCGGTGTGGCCCGGGTCAAAAAGTAAACAAAATGTTTGGTTTCCCATCGCCTATAACAACTATGCACGTGGCTAAACGGTTTTCATAATCGATTCGAAGAATAAGCCGAATACTTAACTTATATTGTTCCCAGAACCCAATTCCCGAATTCAGAAAACTAAACAACGCTATCATGTATTTCTCACATCATGGACATAACCATTTTGGTGAAATCTGTAACATTAAAAAAAAATTACCCCCCCCCCCCCTCAGCCGGTCTTCATACCTGATTGGGACAGCGCCACTTTTGATTACTATGAAATATACCGTCAGATGAAACATAACGCATATTGCATACTTAGATTTTTGCTGACCCATACCAAGCATCATCCGTGACTCTGGTTGTGTCATTTTGAGCAATGCACACCAATATATTGCTCGTATCGCAGAGATTTCTATATACAAGTTTGGAAAAAAATCAGCTATTTGATCTACACTATTAGAAAAACAGCTTTAGACAATGGCGTAGGCGTCTCCGAAGAAGGACTGTGTGTGTGTTTTTCAGAATAAACCCGTCTTTCGGAATATGTATGTTTTTCATGACTCATCGAGTAAATTTCTAGACGTACTCGATGGAACGTTTTTCATTTTCCGAATAACACCGCAAATCTAACATGAGGTGTGACGTCACATTTCGAGAGGATAAGTCAGTCTTGTTTCAATGTAACAGCATTTGGCGATAACCACAGAATATATATATATTAGTCATGGCGACAAAAAATGTGGTGTCCAGCAAGTCAGAAATGGAGATCGGGTACTAACCGTTTGATGACGGGAGCTGCGCTGGTACAACATTAAAGATCATGTGCCAGTGCATTCTCTTATATATATGCGAGTCTCCCGTAGGGAGCATTACATATATAACAGAATGCATTGGCAATAATTAGGGGGTTTTTGCTAAATTTCAGGAAGCTCCAGTCATTGCTAAAATAAGTGTCACTGACTTCTGCAAACTTAACTATAATTTACATGTATAGCATAACTTCAAGACAGTTCTTCAAAGCATCATCAGCTGGGACCAATCTGGCTTCTTGTCAGAAAGATTTGTTGGCGATAACACGAGACTAATATACTAGTTAATTCACGAAACCAACTTACAATATAAACCAGGCATGCTACTGATATATTTCGGAAAGGCTTTTGATTCTTGTCCTGGTCCTTCATCATGATAGTCGAATATTTGGAACACAAGTAGGTATATCCACATTCTCTCATACTGCATGGATTGCATAGACAAATAATTAAACTTGACTGTAACAGTGACCAGGAAGTCAAAATAGTAGAACGTCCAATAATCCTAGAGAATATATCAATCTTGTTACAGAATACAAATGGGGCAGATTGTTTTATGATACTTTAATATCAATGATTAAAACTCAAACATCATCCGCAAAGAATAGATGGGAAAACGAACTAAATATAGATATTCCATGGAAACAGACCTTCTCTGTGTCATTCATCCATTTATTTGATACAAAATACCGCTGGTTTCAGTACAGAATTTTGACTAGCATACTAGGAACACACTTTTAAAAAATACGGAATTAAGATAGCCATGAAGAAACGATATCTCATATTTTCTACAATTCCCCCAATGTACGCTCTTACCTGGTAGAATGACAACAATGGCTGTCACAGACGAATAATGAAACTGAATACCGTTTACTTACGATTATTACGAACTACGTGTACAACACCAGATTAAAACCCGACAAATTACACCCACTACATGGCTTTCCCTAGATATCGAAACAAGATACCACGCAGGCAGATATATAGCACTTCAGCGCGATATCAAATCCAAACATTCAAAAAGGAATTGGAACACAATAAACCTTTAATCACTGCTTGCCAAGAACAGAGAAATTCATATAATCAAAAGTCTTTTTATCTTACGAACATTAAATTATTTAAATTTTAACTTTATTAAACTAATTGATTTAGAAATTAATATAAAACCAGCAGCACGAACAATTAGTATAGAAATATAGAAATATTTTAGTTTAAGCAAAAGAGAGCTAGAGAGTAAGTTGGAGTGCCAGTGGCCCAACTCCTCCCCATCTCGTAGTGTTATTTATGTGTATGATGTTGTTTTCTGTGTTACAAAACTACATGTACATAATATATATAACATTGAATAATACAATTTTTTTTTTTTTTTTTACAGCTATATAATTGTTTGAATATTCCTAAATGACATCATCCAAGTTAGGGTGTGGTCGGCGTACCACAACAGTTGGGCATACGGGATAATCTTTGGCAGTGATAAAGAAGACACAGCCATTGAAGTTGATTGAACAAAACTCTTGTGTATATTTGTCGATACTCAAAATAAGAACAGATTCTATCTGTGTTACCATACTTTGGAGTGGAACGGTATTGTGGTTAACATATAGGAGTTATTAATGTGGTTTATGAGTAAACGCAAGGCACATGTCACCTGAGAAGATAAATATTGATCACATCAATTTAAAGGCTAGCTCAATATGCGCTAGATAATGTTGTGCAATTTGGTGTTTAAATACTGATAAGTTAATCCAACAACACGATGAGTGCATAGCAAAGTAATTATCCGATAAACACGTGCTCATATTCTAAGATGCGGGACATTGGACCTGTTGGTTAATGGCCTGAGATCAATGGTGTGTTTTCTGATCAAAGCGATAAGTCAGCATTGTTATTGCAGTAGAGTTTGGAGCAGGCAAGCTTTGATCACGCGTTCATGTATCAGGTGTATGATCACGTGATACACTTCTGGTGGTCGCAGATACTCCTATAAGTTACGAAAAGCCTCCAATGTGGAAATTTGAGCTGCCAGCTGACCGGGCATATCAGCATGCAAACATCACGCTGTAGTAAATGTTATCGACAAATTTATAATAGCATATGACATACTTTACTTTAAGGATTGGCATATGCAATTCCAGGCAGTCTGTTGGAACTTCTTCTGTCGTACACTTCGAAAACTGCTAGCTCGACATTTATACAATACAAACAGTAACAGCATATATATTGGTTTGAAAATATCCCACCACCCTCCTCAAACGTCCTGCCTTCAGCGCTACAACGGAAGTCTCATTTACCCTGTGCTGAAAATCCCAATTGATAATATTGTATGTGGATTTTAAATAATGAATTTCGCCAATCGATTGACCAGTCGTTTATTTTCAATATAACAAAAACACTTCAAAACAAGCATTTCAAGCAAAGATGCATATAACAACACGCAAATTGGAGTTGGCAATTTGTCGTTTGAACGTGTCTTTGAACAATGAGTGTAAGATGGAAAGAAGCATCGCTAACTGATGATTTTACTGATCGCTTTGTTTTGGAGAGGTAAACTGTAAATTAGGGTACGTTCATACGCTGGCAATATTGCACTGCAAACTGCAAAAATGCCAGCTGCAAAATTGCCAAAACGGATTAATTTCTGCCCGCTGTCAACAAATCAGCGTAAGTAGTGATCAATGAACGACAGCCGTTTGGCGTGATTGATGAGCTGTTTGCAATATATCAGAACACGGTGCGTGTTGGTATTCTTAGGCCAGTCAAAATAATGTCACTTGACATGTTAGAATGTGATATCGCCACGGCCAGCTCTCTCGATGGGATGCTGCTCATATATGAGTACAACAAACGTCACCTAGACAGGAGATGGTGCGTCCGCACTTGGCTCAACGAAGATAACCGACGAATTCAAATCTTCCCGGGTATCATACCAAACTCCAAACTTGTCATTCCAATAATTTTAGTCACATACTCGTTGGTCTTCATGTTAAGCAAAACAATAAGTTAAGAAAAACGGGGGAGGGGACGTGGTGCTTATGTTAAACAAAACAAAGAAATCAAATAAATAGTAATACAAGTTAATCAAAAGCACGCAATATATTGTTATTCAAATGGCATGAATAATAATATACGCCCGTATATGCTTTATCAATGCCAAAGACTAACATCCCATTACCCCTACTGTTAGACCACACCCCACCACCACGACGACACAACCAGTCACCTTTAAACCACTACAATTACATCGATATCGAAGTCTTGGTAGATGGTGTTGGCACGTATTCGAACCCCAGCTTGATCTGAATTGAGTGATATCTCAATGTGCCATTCTGATCGATACATGACCATTTCGATAACTATTGAGAATTTGTACACTGAAGTAAGCACATTTGAAACAATGCATGGATACTCATAGTGAGTCCTGCCACCACCTCCCCAATAGCTCCCACATTTATGACTCGGGAAGCATCACTTTTGGTACTATTTGTATCACGCCATATCATCATATCCTCATATAACGGAGATGCACATGTATAATTATGTGTGCATGAGAATAACAGAACACACCCCGATCCCATTCGATAGTATCAAGGACGGTACAGACACAATCAAATATTGTTAGTGGCCTTGTGTTGTGGCCACCGGCAGAGAGGTATACACCCGTTATCATATACCAACGTTGATTGTTGACGACCAGCCACGACACAACACGAGCTCGTCGGTAGCTGGCAAAAATGCCAGCTAACAAAACAAAACAAAACAACCTTTGCAGCTGGCATTTTTGCAGTTTGCAGTGCAATATTGCCAGCGTATGAACGTACCCTAAAGCCGATGAGTCGATGATACATGCGTACAATCTGCGTGATTTGAATTAAGGTGACTGTAACACATATTACGATCGAATGGTAACAAGCAACGTCATTCCCATGTACGAATATGATATGTAGCGAAGATTCAAGCTGGTTGGTGGGTCGGTAAGCTGTTCTGCTTTGATAATTTTATAAAGAGGTTGAAAAAGCTTCCTCAGCGATCGAATATAATTGATGATTAACAGTTTATATTCACAAACACAGGTTCACTGGCTATTAAAATGGTGACTGTGGAATCCGACTTAAGTAAATAAAATACAATGATATAATGAATAATTTGTCTGTATTGACCAATCATTTAAAGTATTTCAACATAAAAGAAAAAAAACACAGAACAATAATTCCAATCGAGCTGCATGCCAGTTGCAGATTGATCGTTTGGTGTCTTTGAACTTCGATTGAAGATATACACAAATATACATGGTATATCCCCAAAAACATTGATTCAGTTGCAGTTACTGCACGTGGCGTGTGGGGCCAATGCATCGTGACTTGTTCAGTCAGCGATTGGTCATTTTTAATTGTCTTTTATGTTTAGGTCACAGTATGTGTATGTTTCTACTCTCATAGAAGCGGCGCTAATTGGTCACTTTGGGTTGAGGCCACAGTGGCAACCGATGATATACGCAGACGATGTGTGTAATTTAAATTATCGAACTTCGCCACAAATAGGTACTCTTTGCGGCTACCTATATATCGTATTGCCTTCTGTTTTGGTCGGTCAAGTTGCAAATCGGGTTTGCTGCTATGCGAATATTAGCACCATATGTATACAAGCACCATTTATTTAGCTATAACAAACTGTGGTTCAATTTTTTTATGTTAGCGCTGCAAATAAAATCTGAATCAAACTATCCATTGCTTATAGACACGTATATAGACTATTAATTCGAGTACCGCCTGGTACCGTGTACCACGGTACTCAACACTCAGTACCGGTACCGTGCAAACTGTCCAAGTACCGATGGTTCTAGTACCGGTACTGGTACCGTTGAGAAGCCTACAACAAACCCATAAACTGTACACCCCTGTCGTTATGTGTATCTATGGTAGACACATTTTAAAATTAATAATTTTAAAGGGAAACATACCAACGACTCACTCGCAGTTTCATCAGCAGAGACGAATTATTTCATAGTCATCTTACTTATTTCAAAATTTACAGTTCCAGAGTGCTCGTTCTTCAACGATAATGGAGTCCATGCTGTCGACAAAAATGCCGTTGTTGCGTTGATGCTTTCTCGTCTTAGAGAGGATAATGTGTTGGTGATCTTCCAGAATAACATCGGTATTTCCATTCATTATATTCGTGAAATAATCATAACTGAATTGAACATACATTTCCGTGGTACATTGTACAGGGGCGGCATGACCATGCAGGGAAGCGGCGACATGTGTTTATTACAATTTTCAACAGTTGGAAATGTCATACCTGACACAACATTAGTTTGATATTTTATACCACATATAGGTTGAAATTGTTATCATTGTTTTATTTTCTAACCAATAATTGATGGGGAATGTGTTGTATTAGACACACAGTAGCATACTTTTCTACATGAAAATGGGCATCAATGTGGAAAAAAACATGTATTGCATTTTTTCGTTTCCAGACTATGGCATTAAATTCTCGAGAGCCGATCTTGACGAACTTTACCTGAAGTTAATTGTTTATGACGACAGAGGCTTACAGACCGAGAAAGAAATCAACCATATCCTCAAACAAATAATTAATGCATCGAAGAAAGATTCTGGATTTCAAATAGTCGTGGAATGCGATGAACCATGTGTCTGGAAAATTCTGAAAGCAGTGAGTGTATATTGTAAACATTTAAACCACGTGTACATTGTAACAAAGACGAAACAACCACATTCGCACAACGCGCCGCGCGGACCGTTTTGTTTAGCGTGAAATCGCTCCCAATCGCCAACATCTATTTTCCACCGCGATTTGCTGCCACAATTTGTGTTCATTGCGATTCGCCGCGACGAACATGTGTTATGATGTGTGTTGAATATTAATCATCTCCACTCAACATTGCTGCGAAGTCGCCGCGAATCCGATGTCGGTGATTTGCGGCGATTTACCGCGATTTTAAGTGGTCTAATCGCCCCGTTGAGCGAAATGGGGTTGTTTCGTCTTTATCGTACTGTACGCGTAGGTATTAGATTTGATTATGGAAATCAGAAGCACGTCGTCGATTATCGTACACAGGAAACGATGCCTAGAAATGAAAGTCGACTTTTCAAAATTGCGGAAATGCGAGTTCTGAACTTGTTTTAATCCTTTTACTCTAAATACTCATGGATGTGAAGTTCCCTTAGGAAACGTAGGCCATTATGTCGTTTGTTGAACTTATTATCTGAACAATTTCTATCTACTAATAGAAATAGAATGATCCCCTTGTATTACCATTACATATGTCTGTTGTCTGCGTATATTACCTGAGCACCAACTGCATAAGTAAACCATTACAATGCATAATTTTCAGTAGAAATGGTTAAGAGCTGACCACCTTAAACGTTTGCTACGCGCGATCTGTACAATACGAAGCCCAATTTAAGTGTCAAGATAATTAAATCGTGTGAGGTTATTGACCTGAGAGTAATGGCGTGTTTTCTGATAAAAGCGATAAGTCAGCATTGTTATTGAAGTAGAATTCGGAGCAACCATGCTGGTGTAGACATCGAAAACTGCTAGCTCGATATTTATACAATACAAACAGTAACAGCATAAAGATTGGTTTGAAATTATCCCACCACCTTCACCAAACGTCCTGCATTCAGTGTTACGACGGAAGTCTCATTTTCCCTGTGCAGTATGTGAAGTGGGGTTATTGTCGTCATATGCACTTGTACAATATCTGCATTTGTTGGCAATTTTGCGTCCCCTCCAAACAAAAAGGATATTTTATAATCACTATAAGACTGGTCGCACATACTACAACACAGTCCTAACGTGTAGTTGTTTATTGTCTAATATATACTACTAATAGGTATTGCTTGGTTTGTCCGTGGTATCTACTAAGGGAATATTCGAAGCCTATTTAACGGTAGCTCTGTATTGTAGCGCTCTATCCTACGACATCTACACTTATTGCGCTCCCTGCTTCACGGAATATCTGTACACTAGCTCTCTATCCTACGACATCTACTCTTAGTTCGTTAACCCTTTACCCAACAGAAGGGCCCTGTGCCAATGCATTCTCTTATATATGCGAGTCGACCATAGGTCGCCTCGCATATATAAGAGAAAGCATTGGTTTAACACATTAAAAATTATAAAATTGTTAAAGAATGTAAGAAAAAATGGTAAAAAGTGTTAAAAAATGATTTTTTTTAGGCCAATGCATTCTCTTATATATGCGAGGCGACCTATGGTCGACTCGCATATATAAGAGAATGCATTGGCACAGGGCATAACTGTAACCATCACAATGTGGTCAAGGAGCCGGTTCCAATGATATCCATATTTGTATGGTTCTATTGAGACAGACCGAAGATATTTTAGGCTGTTGAAGCTTTATTTGGCCGGTTTTGGCCGGTTTGTTTGGGTAAAGGGTTAACCAGATAGTAGCCCAACAACACTCAATCTGAACAATCAAGCAATCCTGAAATAACTGGATGTATGCATGGTCATCTGAGCGGTTCCCTCAAATCCAAAGTTTTGGGATAATTTCAAGATATATTCACAACAAACATTTAAAACTAATCTATGACTTGCGTTGTATATCATAAATTTAAATATAATTGTACATGACATGCGTGAAGATGCAGGCCTTGTGCGGATAAGCAATTTACCATCTACAGTGTTTGTAAATATGACAATGTACCACCGCATCAGATAATCCAAGTGTCAGGACACAATAATGTAAATAGTTTGTTGAATTACACCAAAATAAATTCTGTCCAAACAAAACACATCTCCGTGAAATACTGCTGGAAATAACACAGTCAAAGACAGTCCCAGTTGTACAGCCTGTAGTCGAGTCTGGACCAGCAGTGGCAGTATATACGGGAAATACACCTGGTCCTGTACCACAGGTCTAAGTAACGCATGTATGATCTCTGATTTAAAATTGGTCCAGTCAGATCCGTGGTTTAGCAGTAGTGTCTCTGTATCGACGAGATAATTAATCGTACTTGCCTATTGCGGACCGCTGCGCTCTATATACAGCTTAAATCCATAATTACGACAACGAACATATTTTGTTTGAAAATTTATCAGCGAGAAGCACTCATACATGTATAATATGTGGGGGTAAAAAAAATAATTGTGAATTACGATATTATTTGTTTTTGCGTTTTATAAACTTAACTCGACAACTAACCCGTATTATTCGACGGTCCAGCTAAACCCGGTTTAGGGAGGCTAGACCAGAGATGACGATCCGTCTTTTCTGGACCGCGGTTTACATGGGTAGACTGTACACAATATCGATTGATTGGTGGTGTGGAGGGTGACGGCTTACAGCTATATTGTATTATCATGTCACGATCATTCTACTAGCCTGATAGTGATCCACCTGGTATTGGTTAGTTTGATTGCAAGCTCATCTAATATAATCTGCTAGCCACTGACCGACCACCAACGCCCACTAAGGCCGATTTGGCTGCGCCGTCAATGTAGGTTTAAAGCAGGTTTAAACTTCTATTTGAGACGCAAATCTCGTAAAAGTTACCGTATTAAAAAGCTGCAGCAGCTTTAACCCTTTCAGTGCCAAGTACGATTTTTGTATCAACCCATATTTCCTTGATAATTTTTCAAATTTATTGATTATAATAATGTGATAATTGATGTAAAGAGCTTTTTAGAGCTCTTTCCGTCAATTATTACATTATTATAGTCAATAAATTTGAAAAATTATCTAGGAAATATGGGTTGATACAAAAATCGGACTTGGCACTTAAAGGGTTAATGTTTCAAATACTGACCTTGTTGATACAAGTGGAGTTGTTGTGAGTTCATCGATTGCGATGCAAAGTTTTCAACATTTTTTCTCAAACGCACTTTTCAGTGGATCGGTGTATATGCATCTCCACATCTAGATCTGCTCACAGAAGCTTCACTCCATGGAAAACATTGGGGTATAGTCCTACATGTATATCGTGAAATGCGGCAAATACAGGAGAATAGTTGACTGTGACAGCAATTGAAATTGAAGAATAAATGTGTTATATTTTTACTTTCCATACTGCGAAGCGGAAGTTATCAGTTCGATTTTGGTATTTCCAAATGGAACAAACATTTTGTGTTGTTAATTGTTCATTAGACTTGATAAACATCAAGTCATTCATTGAAGAGAAGCAATACTATTGCTTTGTTCTTGGTAATTGTTCATAAATCGATAGTTGTTTCGAATGGTTTCTCTTCATTCTGGAGGGATCGTCGGGGACTATATATTTGTATGAACGCTTATTTTAAGGTTGATCATAGAAGTGAACTGTCACAGATCAGCTGATCGATCAAAACAATGCATTTGAATTCGAATTTTTTGTGGTCATCAAGCGCAGTTAATTTGTTTAGCATATAATAAATAGATTGCAAGCGTTTTACCTCATCCGTGGCTATATTGACCAAGGCCGCTCGTGGGAATAGTTGTATTCCACTGTATCCACTCATGAGGTCGTTATAAAACGTTCTCTCAAACGCCTGGCACAAGACGAAGGATCACACTGACCGGAGCCATACATAGCACAATGGTATTACCCTATCGGACATTGTAGATATATTTAACTATCATACATGTAGTTGAATTTGACAGTGCTAAATACTCTATTGCCCGGTTTTGTGGAAACCTTTTGGATCGCGCATCCCAGTGCACAGCTAAGTGCAATCATAAAGATACGGGCGGCGTTGGCGGTGGGTATGCTGTTAAAATATTCAACTCCGTCAAAAACCGCCATAAACAGAAATAATAGTAAAATATAGACAGCTTTGTTCTTATACCAATCAGAAATATGGCATAAACAGTATGTTATTGTCAAATGTTTTTCCTTTGTTATGTAAACAAAAGCAAAAAACGTTACAGAACCTGGCTTTTGTTTAGATCCAGATATGGTAAACATAAAGAGCGTTATTTGTTACTGTTTTCCTGATATGGAAATAATAAAGAGCGTTTATATCATTTGTGTGTGATTAACCAATAGAATTGCGCTGTGTTATGTAAACAGAAACAAAACTGATGTAACACGAACAGGCTCTTGTTTACATACACCATCGTACGCCTTGACGACAATATACTGTTTAAGCGCTGATTATGTTTGGCATATGAGCGGAACTGTATATATTTTGGTGTTCCTTCTGTTGATGGCGATTTGAACAAATATAAACATTTCTGCAGCGAACGCCGCCCATGCCTTTAACAACATTACAGGAGAGAAAGAGTTTCTAGATAAAATTCGTTTCTCAGCATTTTGCGCCAGCTTATTTTATTTAATAATGGCCTTTCTAAGTGGCATTAACATGACGAGACAATCGCTCCTTCATGGCTACTTGCAGACCAATTGACTGTTAATATACTTCCTTGTCATGTATCATCACCAATAATCAGTTTAATGGATCGATACCTGTTATTTCGTTACGAACAAAATGGTAATGAATTATTGCGACAAAGATTTCGAATTATGTTTGTGAAATGTTAGTTTTGAGTATCCCTTTTTTATCAAATTGACAATTTTTTTTATCAAATTGACAAAATTAAATTACTGTAGTTAAATATAACTATGATAGTTTAATTCAGGGTGTGACTGACTTGCAGATTATTCGTTAACGGAACGTTTTCGTTCATAAACAGGCTAGTGACTACGAATCGAAGGCTGACTATCAAACAGGAATTCACCACTTAGTAAAATTTCTTGTGTTTGGAGAAAGGAGTCTTCGGAGAGTTGTGGTTAATGCGAGCGGTCATTTGGATAATGTGGCATTTGTAGCCATGACTAATATTGGTCAACAACGATGGCACGATAAATCGGTGAGTAATACTTATTGCAATGGGATTTATTGTCGTCTAGACTAATGACCACAAAGTTGCACAAACTAATACTCAATTACTAGCTATTTAGAATGGAGTTCAACCAGAAATTATGCAATTCACAAATATTCGTTTCCAAATGTTTTCGTTAAACCGATAAAATTTTCACACAATCAAATTGAAACATGTATATCTCCATATTTTCTGAGATATAACTTGAGTTACAATGTATCATCTGGACAACGAAATAATCAGCAAATTCTAAGTCGAGAAGGGTATAACTCTGTCAGATATTGTCGGAACGGACCCAAATTCGATCTTCGCTTTCTTTTATAATGACCACTGACCAAGTTTCGTAAAATTCTGTCAATTATTTTTCTAGTTATCATGCGCAGACAACAAACATTTCGGACGGACGGCTCAACGAACCCAATAATAGACGAATGTCGCTCATTGTAGGTCACAATTTCGAAATAAAAGTCACCAAATTATGAAAATTCCTCAAGAATATACTAAAGTATAGTATAATGCTAGTATAAATGTGATATTATCCACAAAACACACTTCGTGTGAGCCGATGGTTTCTTCAAATACAGTACGTAGAGAGTGTGTGATAAGCAAAACACTCAAACCCGTGCTATTTTTGAGAGATTGGTTCATGGTGACCCATTCTGCATCGAAATCTTGAGTGGCGAGGATTAGCTAGGGATATACCGGTATGTTTTAAACAAAATGGTGGCCGTTTTAACCCTTTACCCAACAAACCGGCCAAAACCGGCCAAATAAAGCTTCAACAGCCTAAAATATCTTCGGTCTGTCTCAATAGAACCATACAAATATGGATATCATTGGAATCGGCTCATTGACCACATTGTGATGGTTACAGTTATGCCATGTGCCAATGCATTCTCTTATATATGCGAGTCGACCATAGGTCGCCTCGCATATATAAGAGAATGCATTGGCCCATTTTTTCTTACATTCTTTAACAATTTTATAATTTTTAATGTGTTAAAGGTACGGTTGGCCTTGGCGGTGGGTATCCTGTGAAAATATTTCCACCCGTAAAAATCCGCCACAAACAGAAAGAACACCAAAATGTAGAAGACTTTGTCCGTATACAAATAAGAAATATCGCATAAACAGTATGTTATTGTCATATTTTTGACCATTGTTATGTAAACAAAGGCATAAAAAGTTACTTTTCTGGTGTTTGTTTATATTATGATGGTAAACATAAAGAGCGTTCTTTGTGGGTGAATTCCTGATATGGAACGAATAAAGAGCGTTTATGCCATTTGTGTGTGATTAGCCAGCAGCATTGTGCTGTCTTCTGTAACACAATCAGGCTCTTGCTTAGGTGAAATATAGTAAATCTTTATGATAACATGCTGTTTACGCGATGGTCATGGTATATATGAACGAAACTGTATGCGTTTTAATGTTTTTCTGTTCACGGTGATTGGAACAAATATGAATATTTTCGACAACTAAGGCCTCACGTGCCTTTAAGCCAATGCATTCTCTTATATATGCGAGGCGACCTATGGTCGACTCGCATATATAAGAGAATGCGTTGGCACAGGGCCCTTCTGTTGGGTAAAGGATTAACCAAAGTCCCCCGGTGTTGAGTGTCTTGATTATCGAACACTCTTTGCGTAATGTTTTTTTTTACATAAAATAGCGTAGGAACTACAACAACATGCTATTTACACGATATTTATGATTGGTATACGAACAAATTATGTCTGTATTGTTAATATTCTTTCTGCTTATGACGGTTTAAACGAATTTGAATATTTTAACAACAATACCCGACAACGCATACCGTATATTTAAATAGACTGGTGTGTCTATGCCATGAATGAGTCCAACTGTCCAAATGCCTGGCTTGGCCGCCTTATATGACATATTTTGGTGCAGAAAACAAATACGACGCAATTTGTAACCGGTTATTGTGTTACAAATACGTCGTGTTTTTAACATATGGAACCAATGCTTACTGTGTTTACAAACGTTTTCTCAACGTTTGATCCAACCAGTAACTCGGTTACAAATGCGTTTTTTTTACATTTGGAAGTCGATTAAAAAAACCGACGTGTTTTTGTATCAAAGTTACACTTGCTTACTATGGAGAATAATTCCAACTATAGTCGTGTAAAAAATCCGACATTTTTTGTCACAAAGTTACAAATGCTTACCAGAGAATAAATCCAACTAGAAACATGAAAATATTTCCACTATCCTTGTAAAAAAGGGTTAGAAAGTTACATTTGGAAGTCGTTTAAAAATATGCGACGTGTTTTTTGTCACAAAGTTACAAATGCATACCAGGGAATAACACCAACTAGAAAACTGAAAATATTTCACATAATCTTGTTTAAAAAGAGTTACAAAGTTACATTTGGAAATTGTTAAAAAAAATCCGACGTGTTTTTGCCACAAACTTACAATGGCAAAAAACACGTCGGATTTTTTTAAACGACTACCAAATGTAACTTTGTAACCCTTTTTTCACAAGCAAAGCGGAAATATTTTCATTTTTCTAGTTCAGGTTGGAATTATTCTCTCATGGTAAGCAAACGTTGTAACAAAACACGTCTGACCTGTAGTCCTGTAACCCGGTTACAAATGTGTAATGTATATGTCTTGCACCCAATCTGTACATATCTACGCCACGGGAACATACCAGTTTATGCGGCGACATGCATAATAATTTATTTTCCAGCTTTTGGAATCTGTGATACGAAGAGTTCTGTTCCATGTGGACTGTGACAAAGCCAAGCATAATATTACACTGTCTCACAAAGAACTTGCTGGCAAGTATTTGGAGGTAAGATAGCTTAGCCATAGATCGAAGTTCGAAAGGTGACAACGGGTCGATGTTCCTGTAAAGCCGCTTTCACACTTGTCCGTTTTCCGGATGCGTTTTCTTGGTCGTTTTAAGCGGTCTTACTTAAAGCGGACCGCACCTGATGCGGTCGGTGCGGTCGGCCGTTAGTAGGACCCGTTTTAAGCATAGATAATATCGTTAGACCTTTCACACGTGTCAGGCAGGGTGAGTGAAAAATGCATTCATTTACTCTACATGTATGTACGATGTATGTAAGATTAGTATCAGTCAAGAATAAGAGTTATATTCACTTACGTACACAATGAACCACACATAACAACATTATACTTATAATGGAAATGAGTAAATAGCTGCAACATTTTACTCATTTTCTTTATTCAAGTTGTTATATGTGGTTTATTGTGTACGTGAGTGAATATAGCTCTCATTCTTGACTCATATTAATTCTTTTATTGGATATTGTCTGTTGAGTATAATAGGAGATGGCCCCATTTGATAGCTCACGCGACATGTTCGACCCAGCGCCACAGGGAGGCTTCAACCATCACCCTAATGATCCGACGTGAACATCCGCAAAACAGGGTGCCATATTAGGGACGATTATCCATCGCAGTGGGTCCATGAAACTATATTACCTGGGGTCGTTTTGGGGGGGGGGGTGTATTTCGGGGTGCCACCCAAAGAGCCATTGTCTTGCAATGGCGTGAGATATACATTGTATGTACCGTTGGCCAATCAAATGATAACGTTTTTGTTTCAGATCTATAAACAGATTAACGTGAACCAGTATGTTGAATACGTAGTGGAAACGTTGATGTGGTCCCAGAACGGAAGGTCACTTCAACGTGTCGGGAAAGTCACGTGCTATGGAGATTTAGACTTCGCTCCTGCCGGGCTGTTTCCGAACACTAGGTTCGGATTCAACAATAAAACGTTTTTGATAGCTACTGCTGTGGTGAGTGATATTGTATGGACGCCGACGTGCACCGTGTCCCGTTTTAAAACAATTCGTTGACATACTTATTGGTAGGATGCATGTAGTTATTATAAACAAGCTAAAACTATCAAATGTCATCAGCAGTGGGTGCTGCAAGGTATCCGATTGTTGCCGTTCCTGTAGTATTATGTAGGCACTGGCTCAGTATGAGTGTTTAGATGTTTTATTCACACACTAATTAAATAGCAGCAAAGCATCAACAATAATTCCAAAGTCTGGTGCAATTATTGTGATGGGGTGGCATATTCAGCATAACTAGGATTGGATATTTACATTATAATAAATCATTTCTCAATGGCTCAATGTTGAGGTGCTAATAACGAAATACTATAGAATTTATAATATCAAAACATTGGCGTGTTCTTTAATTGCCATGCCCGCGCATACATTCATAACCACACATACATGTATATGGTTTTGCATGTATGCGTGTGCACGGCAATTACAGAAAATATTAAGTGGACCCTGCTTAAGTAACTCTGACGATGCATGTGGTATAAATACCGTGTAAGTAGGGTTCGATCAGGGCGATATATCAGGGTAGTTAGCACTCACACCATGGGGCCGTTCCGTGTTCACTTGTTAATTGTGCGTGAATAAATTCTCATTTGTTATCGAAATAGTAATTTATAAATCGGGAATGAGATGTCCCTGACGTCTGATCAAGTTTGATAATCGATTCCGATTTTGCCATTTTCGGGGTACGAACCGCGGCTCGCCTCGTTTAGTCCAGACTGTGATGATAGCTGTGTACTTGCATCGTTGATCATGCCCCGATTTCGTATTTGACATGTTTTATTGTAGACAGTCGATTCATATGCGGTTATGTGGCCGATTCGAGTGCGTTCGTCCTCGAAGTACCGAATTCCGTTCGAAATGTCAACTTTCGGAATTGTGAAGTATAATCACTCTAAATATTATACGCGGGTTAGAATATAATTGTGATATTTAATATGAATTAGTATCTTTTTCAAATTTTATACAACTTTCAAAGCATGATTCCATTACACAACTGTGGACTGTAAACTACCGTTACTACATTCACCAGGTTTCGGCAGCTCCGTGTCTGTTAGTAACTTATTATACAAACTTAGTTTACTTGTTTAACCGGGTGTGACTAATTACCGCCCGGGACCGCCCGGGTGGCCCCACGTGCCCGTGGACACAATATCTCGACGTTATAACGTAGCGACATGCCACCTGAGGGCAACATAGAAAAATTTACTCGCTCGCTCGTCTCCGGCCGGTCATATTAACCCCACAAATGCCGATATTGGCTAAAAGAGCCTGTGTGATTACTGGTGTCTTCGTGTGTTTTCAGACATATTATTTTGGTGATTCTCGGTAGTGCAATACACCTGAGTGTTAATTCCATATATTGACTCGTTGAGGCGTCCGCGGCCGATGTTATTAACCCCTCAAATTCCGGTAAAATAGTGTATAAACAAAAAGAACCTTGGGACGCCCGGGACCGCCCGGACGGCCCCATGGGCGCGTGGACACGATATATCGAAGTTTTAACATAGCGACATACCCCACGAGGTCAACCTAGAAAATGTTACCCGCTCGCTCGACTCCGGTCGGTGTTATTAACCCCTCAAATCCGATAAAATGGTATATAAACAAAAAGAACACTGGAACCGCCCGGGACCGCCCGGGACCGCCCGGGAGGCCCCATGGGCCCGTGGACACTATATCTCGACGTTATAACGTAGCGACATACCCCACGAGGTCAACCTAGAAAATGTTACTCGCTCGCTCGACTCTGATCGGTGTTATTAACCCCTAAAAATCGATAAAATGGTATATAATCAAAAAGAACACTGGGACCGCCAGGGACCGCCCGGGGTGCCCCACGGGCCCGTGGACCCTATATCTCGACGGTATAACGTAGCAACATACCCCACGAGGTCAACCTAGAAAATCTTACTCGCTCACTCGACTCCGGTCGGTATTATTAACCCCATACAAATCCGATATTGGCTAAGAGGGCACGGACAGCTCGGTGTCTTCTTTTGATTTCGGACAGCATATTTTGATGATGCATGGTAGTGCAATACCACCTGATAGTGACTTCCAGATATTGACTCGCTGACGCGTCAACACAAAATCCCGCAAAATACCGTATCACCATAAATATTCGGCCCTACATGATCGTAAATATCGCAATTTTCTTGAATGTTTTCAATAAAAATTAATAACTTTACACCTATAATTTTTATATTTTGACACGAGCGGGTGTAATTGTGTTGATTTCGACAGCAACTGCTTGTCTGAAGAGAGCCGCTGCAGATGTTTGAATGTGTTGATATCAATTGGCAGTAAAACTGTATCGCGATTGTTACATTGTATACATTAACCCGTTCACAATAATCAGAAGACATATTGGCGGATTTAAACCGAAACTGTGTTTTCATAACACTTGGGGAAGACGAACAGGTAATCTCGTGACAACAGTGGAGATTTGCGATGAGGTTTCCGTGTTTTTATTGCAATCGAAAATGGTCGTAATCCCAAAATCTTCTTGGTGCTAGACAATAACGATCAATATGACGAAGAGAGTATTTGTGATACTGGAAACCCGTGTACTTAATTTGCTTACCGACCAATAACACGATATTTCGTTATGGGGTAGATTATATATAATCGTGTGTGAATTAAAAATAAAATTTAATTCTAAATATCTTAAAATCATGCGACCACGTATTCGATTCACACTTCCATCCATGGTGCTGTATCCGTGTTCCGTCTGCTCTACTGAAGCTGAAGATGATTCAATATATTTTATATGGGGGGGGGGGTGACCATATTACATATTATATATCTTCTTTATTAGCTCCACATATGGAGAGTATGATGACCTCCATCACCGGGAATAATGTTTTCAGTCCTTGCCCAAAAGGTCGTGGGTTGGGTTGCAATATGGGGAGGTACTTTGACCAGGAAAATCATATTATACATGTCCAGTTGACATCAGAGGTCTTAAAAGGGCACTAGTTATTAATAAAATAAAATCATTAATTATATAACCAAAATTGTTGAAATCTGATCTGTGAAAATTGAAACATGTGGGTGAAATTGGCCCATGGCGTGTCAAGAGAAAAGGGCACTAAGTATTGGTAAAATAAAATAATTAATTTTATAACCAAAATTGTTGCAATCTGATCGGTGAGAATTGAAACATGTGGGTAAAATTAGCCCACAGCGTGTCAAGAGTTCTAGATGCTGTTGACTTCAGACGACTTAAAGGGGCAAATACGAGCAATTGTTGGCTGATTTTACAATAAACGCTCTTTATATGTCATAATATGATAATATTCCAGGCATGTATAAATTGGTGCGTTAGATTAGACTAGTCGATCCTTAAATAGTGACTTTTCAATTTCTATAAGTGGAGATAGAGCTGCGAACAAATATATGTGATCTGATTTGGTTTGGGGGATAACGTTTCTAGGTTGACACCGTGGTGTATGGCGCTACGTTATAACGTCGAGATATAGTGTCCACGGACCCATGGGGCCTTCCGGGCGGTCTCGGGTGGTCCCACTGTTCTTTTTGTTTATATACTATTTTATCGGATTTTGAGGGGTTAATAACACCTGCCGGCGTCGAGCGAGCGAGTACCATTTTCTATGTTGACCTCGTGGGGTATGTCGCTACGTTATACCGACGAGATATAGTGCCCACGGGCCCATGGGGCCGCCCGGGAGGTCCCAATGTTCTTTTTGTTTATACACAATTTTACCCGAGTTCGAGGGGTTAATAACATCGGCCGTGGACGCGTCAACGAGTCAATATATGGAATTAACACTCAGGTGTATTGGACTACCGAGAATCACCAAAATAATCTGTCTGAAAACACACGAAGACACCGGTAATCACACAGGCTCTTTTAGCCAATATCGGCATTTGTGGGGTTAATATGACCGACCGGAGACGAGCGAGAGAGTAATGTTTTATACGTTGCCATCAAGTGGCATGTGGCTACGTTATGACGTCGAGATATTGTGTCCATGGGCACGTGGGGCCACCCGGGCGGTCCCGGGCGGTCCCAATGTTCTTTTTGTTTATATACTATTTAATCGGATTTTGAGGGGTTAATAACACCGGCCGGAGTCGAACTAGCGAGTAACATTTTCTAGGTTGACCTCGTGGGGTATATCGCTACGTTATACCGTCGAAATATAGTGTCCACAGGCCCATGTCCCCCCCCGGCGGTCCCGGGTTGTCCCAGCACCACTTGTTCTTTTTGTTTATATACCATTTTATCGGATTTTGAGGGGTTAGTAACACCGGCCGGAGTCGAGCGAACGAGTAACATTTTCTAGGTTGACCTCGTGGGGTATGGCGCTACGTTATAACGTCGAGATATAGTGTCCACGGGCCCATGTGGCCTCCCGGGCGGTCCCGGGCGGTCCCAGTGTTCTTTTTGTTTATATACCATTTTATCGGATTTTGAGGGGTTAATAACATCGGCCGGAGTCGAACGAGCGAGTAACATTTTCTAGGTTGACCTCGTGGGGTATGTCGCTACGTTACACATTCGAGATATAGTGTCCACGGGCCCATGGGGCCTCCCGGGCGGTCCCGGGCGGGCCCAGTGTTCTTTTTGTTTATATACCATTTTATCGGATTTTGAGGGGTTAATAACATCGGCCGTGGACGCCTCAACGAGTCAATATATGGAATTAACACTCATGTGTATTGCACTACCGAGAATCACCAAAATAATCTGTCTGAAAACACACGAAGACACCGGTAATCACACAGGCTCTTTTAGCCAATATCGGCATTTATGTGGTTAATATGACCGGCCGGAGACGAGCGAGCTAGTAAATTTTTCTATGTTGCCCTCAGGTGGCATGTCGCTACGTTATAACGTCGAGATATTGTGTCCACGGGCACGTGGGGCCACCCGGGTGGTCCCGGGCGGTACCGGGCGGTCCCGGGCGGTAATTAGTCACACCGGTTTAACCTTTATATACTAAATGGGTTCTCACACTCAGTTATAATTGTATCCATTGGAATGGTCTATTATTTATCTGGATGGTGTTCAGGAAAACAGAGTCGACGCAGCCGGTCGATAAGATAATAGAAGTTCAGAAGGATTCATATTCATTGAAGAGAAAATTTTAGAATAAAATTTCAACAAACCACCGGTTGAACTTATTATTTGAACATTTCCTGAGGGAACTACTCGGCAATGACTATTTCGTATAGAAAGTGTTAAACACTTATTTCAACAAATTACGCAACTTGATCCCTTTGGCACACTCGGGTTAACAAAGGGGTGTTTGTTGGATCACAATATACACCCGAAATCTCAGCCACCATTCAACATTGCCGCCGATCAAATAGACTGCCAAGAATGAACAAGTTACTTGGATATTCTTTACAATTGGTAATATGCATTCACGATGCATAATCCTAAGTCGTCTAGTTATGGCGAAGCAGGTTCTAATCTCGATGTGTCTATCTCTGCAAGTTTGTCAGTTGCTTTCCGGTGTGTGGTTTATGTGTGCAGTGGAATGCCTTCCTCTTAAAATTATCACTCTTTGTGCTATTCTCTCTATACCCAAAAACTGACAACGCCGTTATATATATTCTAGCGGCTAAAATGACGATAAACCATGCATCAGCTAAGTTAATATCAGAAGTGTGGGTGGTGTTTAACCTCCCTTGAAACGAGCATTGGTTGTACTCAGTTTCTTTTTCAGTGGGAGCCTTTCGTCATGAAGAAGATGAATAACGGAGTTGCTAATTATACCGGCTTCACGATTGCTATGCTGAAACAGCTAGCGTCTACACTCAACTTCAGGTGCTCTATGATAAGATACTAACTGAAACAGGCTCCATTTGGGAGCCTTTATTCAGCGTCGGAGGGGCCTGTGCGTTAGCGGCCTATGACCCATTTATGCGCGTCCTACTCTTTCTTTTATATATATTTGTCGTATTATTATGTTACTTCAATGTCTCCTCGGGCAAATATGTTCATATTGGACATAAATATTGGACTTATTTGGTTCCGGTATAAACCCGTAGTGGATTTATACCCGTTATGCTGTTGGGTGGCGCGGGCCACAGTGAACACACATTTATAAAGAGCGTACATCTGGTGCCGAAATAGGCCCATAGTGAGCGTATTTGTTTTTTTATTTTTGTTTATTTAATTAAATGTTTTTTAAATAAAAAAATTTTTAAACTAACGCCGTTATAACCTGACATGGCCACATGTTCCATTTCCCGCATAAATTTAAGGTGAAGACTTATTCAAGTAATATAATATAGAAAATTGGGCTCATCAATAAAGAGCATTTCTTTGTATCGTACTGCTGTGATAAAATAAAAGAGCGTTTGAAAACAGTAGAACATTGCTATTAATTCAGATGAATTTGATACTTTAAAAAACACTCAATGTATATTCTTATTCAAATTTTGTCGAAGTATAGAATTACCTCGCTTTGAGCGGCAGACAGCCACTCAGCAAACCAAACGACCAGGCGGAGTTCTGTCCCTTCGCCCGCTGGTAAGACCAATGCCATCATATGCAGAATGTAATGAAATCTCAGGTTTTTTTCTTCAAATTCTTTTGTCGATTCTGATGTATTCTGCATTATTTTGAGAATGTCTATATGCGATCGGAAAAAATAGACCGTCCGATGACTCCTTCGCCGATTAGATGGTGTCACCCCTATCCCCATGCATCCTGCATACCATTTAGCAGAAAGGGGTGAATCCTGCGTACATGTAAATATATGATATTTTTCACACATTTGCAGAATTAACGTCCATAACTTCGACACGTCAAGTGGTTTGAGACTGAAATTACTTCAAAATGTGTCGTTTTTTGGCTAAGAAATACTATGTTTTTTACAATTTGATACTATAAAAGCTGCGAATCAGCCTTGTTGTTGACTGTATGTGCGAAGGAAATGGAATGTTAAATAACCAATTCATGTTGTTGACTCCTGAATATCGGTTACAATGGGCGTATGAATCCCGAGTACCTGTTAACAGAGGGTTGTTCGCATTTCGTACACGAGCTCAAGGACAAAAATTGGCATACTTCATAATCTGACAATTCCAGTGCGATCTGAAGTATTGATACCAAATATATAGGAGATGGACACAATTTTAACTTTATGTATCCTCTTGTTTTCGCTTAATTGGAACATAAAATCCAAACTGGATTTTTTTCAAATAAAATGAGTGGTGACATGTGTAATCCTTTCTTGGATACTCTCACTTAGTTATAAAAGTATATACATTGGAATGATATATTATTGGAGGGATGTTAAGGTGATAACACAGACCACAGATAAATAAAAGTGCAGCATTCAGGAGCCCTATTTATTGGGGGAAATGTCTGAAAATGTGCTATGGGATAACTACTCTTCAATGATGCTTTAGTTTAAAACGGGTTTACGCAAAGTTAACAGCTATGTTGCGTATATATTTGAAGCTGAATAGAGTTATGTTTTCATGCGGCACATGGTTCCACGATGGGTCATATTAGTAACACAATTACGGTCCGTGTGCTGCCAGAGAGCTGACAGAGAGAAGTGCGCACACGAGTCGTCATAAGGACATGGCATCCTTTAAGTAAGTTTCCTTGGATCTCATACCGGTCCGGTTCCAGGGATAAAATAGGTCGATAAATATGTGAATAAAGGGGCCCAATTGTCAAATTGTACATTTCTACAGGCTTTATGTATTTGCAACAGAAAGATTTGTTGAAGTCATAGTTTTAAGAAAAGTCAGGTTCAGATTTTTCGTCAGCATTCTGTTTAACATAACGACCGAACCCTATATAGCTGCTGAGTAAACAGCCACGACTTTGCTGACAACAAGGTTGTGTGGAATTGTTTCGGTCACACTGTTATACACGTTATATGTCTGCTGATTTTCCGGTTGCAGACATTGATCCGACATTATGATTATATATCGTGGCGCTGCTGCAGGGATATTTTGAACAACCGCAGTTGCCAAATTATGTCACATGCATACACTACTTTAAAGATACGGGCGGCGTTGGTGATGGGTATGCTGTTAAAATATTCACCTCCGTCAAAAACCGCCATAAACAAAAAGAATAGTAAAATATAGACATACTTTGTGCTTATACCAATCATAAATATGGCATAAACAGTATGTTATTGTCAATTTTGTTTCCTTTGTTATGTAAACAAAAGCAAAGAACGTTACGTTTCCTGGCTTTTGTTTAGATCCGGATATGGTAAACATAAAGAGCGTTGCTTGTTACTGTTTTCCTGATATGGAAATAATAAAGAGCGTTTATATCAATTTTTGTGATTAACCAATATAATTGCGCCGTGTTATGTAAACAGAAGCACAACTTCTGTAACACGAGCAGGTCATTGTTTACGTACACCATCGTACGTCTTGACGACAATATGCTATTTACGCGCTGATTATGTTTGGCATATGAACAAAACTATATATATATTTTAATATTCCTTCGGTTGATGGCGATTTGAACAAATATGAATATTTCTGCAACGAACGCCGCCCGTGCCTTTAAATCAAGTTCGTGCTTGTAACGTATTTATTACGCACTTATGTACCTGTACTGTGAAGTGGACGAGAATACACTTTACTGACTGGTACTTAAATATTGAGTTTAAATCGACACAAACAATGACTGCAGTTCCCGGACAAACCCAGCGACAAAGGAAAGCTAAGTGTGTCGAATTCAACGCGTCAATAACATATTCTCGAGCATTATCAGTGTTATGAAGATCGATCTTCAGAAACAAAACTAGTTATGTATTTCCAAGCTCACCGCCTGTTGGTGAATGGAACTTATGACTGGTACTGCGGCACCAGTACCGCGATTCCGATACTGTTCTCAGTGCGGAACCCATACCGAATGTCCTGGTGTCGACGGTTCTTTGCTTACCCTGGTCGGGGCCGGAAAAATGAGAAATGCAATAGGTTTCCCGCACTGAAATGTATTCATGTTTGTCCTCTATTAATCATATATAGACTATATTGTCTACATTAATATATCATTTATAACACATTTAACTCCATGTGTGGGGTCTGTATATATATCTGATGTTCCAATAACGGCACACTTACAGGCATTCTGACAAAGCTAACTCGAAGTGGCCAAGTGTTGTCAGCTAAATCACTTGATAAAGTGCGTTTTCCTATAAAACCGAAAACAAAACTCCCGAAACAAAAACGACTTTACATGTTTGCGTTATTCCGTTAGCGTATTACAACAAGAATGCGGTGCTAATCGTTATACGGCACAAATGCAATATTATGTCAGTATAATCAACCAATGTGTATGTTGTTATCAGTCTTTGGACTCAATAATTACAACAAATTTAATTAGATTTTATACCCCTACTTATATTAATACAGTTATGAGTACTGTTTCTATATCACCAGCATGTCTACTTTCAGAATATACCTGTTTTCAGACTGAGATTTTAGTGGAAACATGATTTTTTTACGGTTTTAAGAATTTAAAGAGCTAACGTTTACTGATTTTAAAATTATTAACTTATCAAAATAGTTTCAGCATGGACTTTGCGAACTGAAATTCGCCACACATATTAAGTATGACTGTCTACTTTCAAGATACCTTCCAGCTTGAACTTGTGGTGGAAGCAGTATTTTTGTTTACGATTTTAATAATTTACAGAACGTTTACTGATTATTAAAAAAATACATATCACAATTAGCCTTTGCATGGACTGTGTGGGTTGACATTTAAAACTTTAAAACACTTCTTCAAATATTTCCGTTATTTCGTCAAAAACACTTCTTCAAATATCTCCGTTATTTAGTTAATAAAAATATTTTCTTATTTTAGGATCACATATCAAAATCTAGTAATGCAATAGGTTTCCTGCACTGAAATGTACTCATGTTTGTCCTCTATTAATCATATATAGACTATTGTCTACATTAACATATCATTTAGAACACATTTAACTCCATGTGTGGGGTCTGTATATGATCTGACTCCTGAGACGAGGATAACATATTATATGATACCCTATCCTACGGAGGATCACATATTGTTTCATATCTACACCCGTGCGCACGACCTGGATAAATCTTGGTGAGTACATTTGCGATTCGATATGGAGATTTTGGCGATTTGCTCAACTTAACAACCGTGATTCCACTGAATGGCTCTCATATATGCGACTTTAATAAGAAACTGGCTCTTTCGTGTAATCTACTGTAACTATGTGTGATTTTACAATATTAACACGCGATATAGTTAGGCGCGAGATCCAGTAGTTGACTCATGCAATGGTAATGCACACTATTTTACAAATCTAATGCCTGTATGCCTAGTATGTGTATATTCAGGATTGACTTGATTCCATTCTTGAATGTGTACAGTTCGGCATAAATTGACTTGCTGTGTCAGATTATATATTGATGACTAATGATAGCGAGACACTTACTAAAGGTATACTGTGAAGATTGACTCGCCATCTCATTCATGACCGACTTCATTAACCCCTTAAATGACGATATGCACCAGAACACAGAAGAGCCCGCGCAGCCCCATGGGCCCCATGGACAACATAATATGATGCCTTATGGTAGTGGGATACATACTAAGTATATGTTGCGAACGTTTATTCGCTGTATCATCCACCGCCGGTTTTATTAACCCTTTAAATTCCGAAATTGACTAAACAGTGGAATAGACTAGTAACACAATTGTTCACTTTATGACTAAAGTATGAAATTTTGCACATACTAATTGATATTAGGTATGGAATAAGGCTGAAATTTCACTTTAACCCCTCTTTTAAGGGATTTCCCGAATTTAAAGAGCGTTTCATAATTATATAATTTACTAAATGTCGCAATTATTCCTACCATGAAATATGCAATTAAAAATTAGGCATATACAGTAAGTATGACTCTACGAGATATATTGATACAGTTTAGGCCAAAATTGGAACCACCCCCGTCCAAGATGGCCCTCACAATGGCAGCCGTAAGTGGAAAATTTTACATTTGTTCACTAATATATTCTATATCAGTATCAGCTATTTGGAACTGGTTGAGATTTTGACTTTATTTTGTTATTTTCATGTTAACTGATCATCGTAGCAATAAAATATGTCATTCATTGGGTTCCATCCCCTTGAAATCCTTTAAAATCGAGTTTACAGAATTCAGTATAAAATTTCACCAAAAATCATAAATGTTATCCTAGTCACATTTCAAAAAGAAATGAGCAGAACTGCACAATGTAAGTGATGCATACCATTACTTGTGACAATATTAACCCAATGGAATCAAATTTGTCACCATGGCTAAAAATGGCTGTCAAAATGGCGGCCAAAAAAATCGTAAATATGGTCCCAGTATGCCATACAATCGCTGTAAAAAAGTTGTTGATGTATAAAATTGGATATAATGTCGTAAATACATTGAATACTAACATTTATGATGCACCTTTGCTAAGTTTTACGATTACATTACCAAAATATTGGAATTTTTCTTCAAAATTCTAACCTATCAGGCTTGGACTATTTGGAACTATCTTTAGTACTTATTGATTTAATCCGTCTTAAATTCATCACATTGAGGTGTTTTTAGAAAAAAAATACTCAAGATGACTTGCAAAATGTCCACAAAATTTGATAGAAAAGATTATATTGTCACATATATTCCGAACATTTTTCGCTCCTCTTCTGTAAAGGTAGCAAATTGTGATTCACTTCGTTATTTAACATGCTAATTAATCAACTGGCAACTAAATATTGTATTCTCGTTGTCCCTTTACCTCATGGGGCATGACAATTCCATTTTAAATGATGCAGAATGTAATTTTGCCGAAAACTTATTATGGGATTCTGGCCATGTTTTTGAACGGAAATGAGCAGGACTGTGAAAACGAATTGAGAGGGGCGTAGTTATATGCCTAATCTGGCCCAATAACATGTGTAACCATTATATGAAAGTGGGTGCCAGACCAGGTAACAGCAGGCATTTTAGAAAGTCAAACAATGAGATTAGTGAAAAGCTGCTTAATAACATCAAACAATGGACCATTGGCATCAAGATTGATTGAATAATTGTCACGAATGCCATATCCTCGATTGCAAATATGTCAACAAACATTAAACCGAACCCAACAATGCTAATTAAAATCAGTTGTGGCATTCAGGTCTTTGATAATTCAGCGAATAATCACTTGCATGCAGTTGAGGCAAAAAGTATTCCAAAGTGCATACCCCACTGACGTTCTATCAAATAGCGAAATATATTAGCTAGATCGCCAATTGCCTAATTCATTAATAACACTTGTTGGATATATTTTTGTGTGCTATACCATTACTATGAGTATAACATCTTTCTGCTAGAGATCAAAACACTTTCCAGCCGTGAACGAGATGACGAGTCAGTATATTCGCAGCTACGGTTCTGTTAGCCAATACCGCCATTTAAGGGGTTAATGAACCCGCCCATGAATGAGTTGGCGAGTCAATCCTCACCTTTTAAATTTTGCAAGTGCATAACTACCATTAGTCATCAACATAGAGTGTTATCTGCTCTCTGGGTCCGCCCGGACTCTCACCGAGTTCCGGGTTCTTTTAGTTGAGTAGATTAAGTTCAGTTTTCAAGGCAATTGTTCAAATTGTGAATAAAGCATGAAAGTTTGTCCATATGTTCACATTCACTAACGTATTGATATTAGATATGGAGCCACTCTGAAATTTCACTTTAATTTTCCGAATTTAAAGAGCGTTTCGTGATTATATAATTTATTAAATGTCGCAATTAATCTTACCATGAAAATTGCGATTTAAAATTAGACATATACAGTAAGTATGACTCTGCTAGATATAATGCCACATGTTTATGGTAAACTTGGAACTCCCAGTCCAAGATGGCCGTCAAATAACAGATTAAAGAGGACAATTTGGCGTTTTTTCACCAATATCTTCTAGATCAGTTTCTGCTGTATGTAACTGGTTCGGAAATATTTTGTATTCTTCATGTTAACTGATCATTGAAGCAATGAATTATGCCAGTCCCTTCTGATCCCTCAATAACTCGATTTTTACAGAACTTGGTATGAAATTTCACCAAGAATCACCGTTAGGATTATAGTCATATTTTAAGAAGAAATGGACAGAGCTGTGTACAGTAAGTGAGGCATACCATTGCTTATGAATATTTCAACTCAATAGAACAAAAATGATCACAATCATATATATATAGACATATAATTATGCCCCTCTCAGTTCATTTTCAGATTTCTGCTCATTTCCGTTCAAAACATGGCCAGAATCTGATAATAAGTTTTCGGCTAAATTCATTTTGCATCATTTAAAATGGTATTTCATGCCCCACAATGTACAGGGACAACCAAAATAGAACACTTAGTTGTCAGTTGATTAAGTAGCATGTTTAATAGCCAAGTGAATCACAATTTGCTACCTTTACAGAAGATCAGAGAAATAATTAATATATGTGAAAATATCAACTTTTCTATCAAATTTTGTGGCCATTTTACAAGCCATCTTGGGTATTTTTTTCGTCTAAAAACACCTCAACGTGATGTATATAAGACGGATCAAATCAATCGAAAGATAGTTCCAAAAAGGCCAAGGCTGATAAGTGAGAAAATTGCAATATTTTGTCCTGGCACCTCGATATTAGGTAAAAATGACAATTTATATGAAATCACGACGAATATGTCGGGACTCGTGCTGAACTTGAGCTCAAGAATTCCGACTGCGTGTGGTCAAATTGTAATTATCACCGATGTGGTGACCATAATGACGTACTCAACATGTTCGTGGGTTATGCGTGTTGAGTATCCTGGAGCCCTAAAATCGAGACATAATAGCGATAATGTTCGGTTTGTACATAGAAGTATTGAAGTCCGTGATGACCTACTTTTGCCAAATTTCAACTGCGTGGGGTGGTTTTCCACTATCAGTGGTCACACTATCTACTAATATCCTTCAACTAACGTGGAGGGACATCTCTGTAGAGTGTCTTGGAATCTCGAAATTAGGTAAACATGACAATTTATATGAAATCACGACGAATATGTAGGGACTCGTGCTGACCTCGTGCTCAAGAAATCCGGATGCGTGGGGTCACCTGTAATTACGACTGATCTACTTTTGCAAAATTTCAACTGCGTGGGATAGTTTTCCATTACCAGTGGTTATATATACACTCTCTACTAATATCGTACAATGTGTGTGGAGGGACATCCCTGTAGATTGTCCTGGCACCTCGAAATCTGGTAAATAAAATATCAATTTACACAAAATCACGACCAATGTCGGGACTAGTGCTGATCTCGTTATCAAGAATCCGGGCGGCGTTGGGTCTTATAATAATTACCACTGGTGCGCTGACCACAATGGCATACTTACGATGTTGGTGGGTATGTACGATCGGATCGAGATCGCGATCGTACATATTTCTCTCTCTCTCTTCACATGTCTGAATTGTACGGGTCATGGATGAGGTGTGCGTGTATAATGCCAGCGGCTACGTTGTCATTTGTGTGGTCTTTTTGTATAAATATATAATGATTGCATAGTCATATGTGAGTTGTACAAGTGTACATCTGGGTGCCACTTTCCAGAATAGCTGAGGTATATGTTAATCAATTGGGAGGTAATTTCAGAGAATTCTCTATCCTGGTGGCATTTTATATGTACAATGGAGGAAATGGCAATCGTGACATTAGTCAATCAATCATGATGCCAATGGCCCATAATTTGATGTTATTAAGCAGCTTTTCGCTAACCTCCTTGTTTGACTTTCTAAAATGCCTGCTGTTACCTGGTCTGGCACCCACTTTCATATAATGGTTACACATGTTATTGGGCCAGAGTAGGCATATAATTATGCCCCACTCAGTTCATTTTCAGAGTTCTGCTCATTCCGTTCAAAAACATGGCCAGAATCTCATAAGAAGTTTTCGGCAAAATTACATTCTGCATCATTTAACATGGAATTGTCATGCCCCCACGAGGTAAAGGGACAACGAGAATAGAATATTTATTGCCAGTTGATTATTTAGCATGTTTAATAACAAAGTGATAACAATTTTCTACCTTTACAGAAGAGTAGAGAATAATGTTCGGGATATATGTGAAAATATCAACTTTTCTATCAAAGTTTGTGGACAGTGTGCAAGCCATCTTGAGTATTTATTCCAAAAACACCTCAATGTGATGCATTTAAGACGGATTAAATCAATAAATACCAAAGATAGTTCCACATAGTCCAAGTCTGATAATTTAGAATTTTGAGAAAACATTCCAATAGTTTGGTAATGTAATCCTAACACTTAACAAAGATGCATCATAAATGTTAGTATTCAATGTATTTACGACATAATATCCAATTGTATACATCAACAACCACTGTTTACAAGCGATTGTATGGCACACTGGGACCATATTTACGATTTTCCATATTTTGGCCGCCATTTTGACAGCCATTTTAGCCAAATTGACATTTTTGATTCCATTTTGTTAATATTGTCACAGGTAATGGTATGCATCACTTACATTGTGCAGTTCTGCTCATTTCTTTTTGAAATGTGACTAGGATAACATTTATGATTTTTTGTGAAATTTTATACTGAATTCTGTAAAAATTGATTTTTAAAGGATTTCAAGGGGATGGAACCCCATGAATGACATATTTTATTGCTACGATGATCAGTTAACATGAATATCACAAAATAAAGTCAAATTCTCAACCAGTTCCAAGCAGCTGAAACTGATATAGAATATATTTGTGAAAAAAATGTCAAATTTGCCACTTACGGCTGCCATTTTGAGGGCCGTCTTGGACCGGGGGGGGGGGTCCAATTTGGGCCTAAAATGTATCAAAATATCTCGCAGAGTCATACTTACTGTATATGCCTAATTTTAATTGCATATTCCATGGTAAGAGTAATTGCGATATTTGTAAATTATATAATTACGAAACGCTCTCTAAATTCGGGAAATCCCTTAAAAGAGGGGTTAAAGTGAAATTTCAGCGTGGTTCCATACCTAATATCAATTAGTATGTGAATACGTACATATGTGCAAAATTTCATACTTTAGTCATAAAGTGAAAAAATTTTTACTAGTCTATTCCACTATTTAGCCAATATCGGAATTTAAAGGGATAATAAAAACCGGCGGTGGATGACACAGCAAATGAACGTTCGCAACCTATACTTAGTATCTATCCCACTACCAAAAGGCACCATATTATGTTATCCATGGGCCCATGGGCATGTGTTCTTCTGGTGCATATCGTCATTTAAAGGGTTAATGACGCCGGTGGTGAACGAGATTGCGAGTCAATCTTCACAGTATACCTTTAGTAAGTGCCTCGCTACCATTAGTCATCAATATATAATCTGACACAGCAAGTCAATTTATGCCGACCTGTACACATTCAAGAATGGAATCAAGTCAATCCTGAATATACACATACTAGGCATACAGATTTCACTTTCAGATCGCTTTTAACAAACCAAAGATGCAAAATGGCATAAGGAATCACAATATTATTTATCATTCTGTTGATGGCTCAGAATAATAAATTTAACGCTTTCCCACGCTGAGCTACAGTGGCATTGACACTTTCATTATTGTTCTACTTGATTGCAGTTACGAATTCACAGAACCCGAAGACGGTCAATATGGCATGGAGTTAGATAATGGAAACTTCACAGGGCTGGTGGGAATGTTACAACACAGGGTGAGTTATCCACCTCAGGCAAAGTGATCTTGCCTTATATTGAAAAACATGTATTCTGGCAGACTGAAAATACATGTGCACGTGTTATATACAAACAATACACAATAAATCCCGCTATTGCATGTAACCTACGATGTTGGCGGGTGTGCTGATTTGCCGATTTTGTTGGTGCGAAAAAACGATGGAGTTAGGAAACATTGCCGTTATTTTTAACAAATTGTTTTTCAGATGTTGATTGGGCGATTCGATGAAAGAACAAAGCTGTATCAAATTTAAAAATATCTCAATAGTGGATGCGTTCGTTCTCGCGAAACGTTCGAAATGGCAATCCTATACGAAATTTATGAACCAATTGCAAACCATCGATGAATATATGTGCATAATACCTAGGAGATGAGTACCATTTAGTTAATATTTGCAGTCATTTTGGATGATATATGAAAACAATATATCCCCGAATACTTTTAGAAGAAACCTACGAGAGAGAAACGTCATGGTATATAGTATCACTTTAAAATATGCGACTCTTGAAATGAATATGCATAGTCCTAATGTGTGCCGTTATGAATATGTCCCGAATAAGAAATTTATATATAGAGGATCTATAATGAGTCGCAATTATATACGAATTGTATTAATCGAGTGCACTAAATTCGATTCGAGCCGAGTTTTAGCGAATTTGGGATGCATTTTATCACATAATCACATTTTAGCAAGGAAAAACTATCTCGAACGGCTGGGGTTAAACAAATTAATATTGGTTTACTTATGACAACAAAAGAGAAAGTAAAGAAACCTTCAAGCACAAATATAATTCCATTTTAAATGTGTCTTTTCGTGTGGACAAAACTGTTCAACCACCCTTACCATCCATTTGTTTATCTTACAGTCAACACTAAATAACCTAACACAAATCGAATAATGGTATCACAATTATATTCGACTTGACATATAATAGACAAAATTGCTCAAAATATTGGTAGAGCACCACATTTCTAGGAATAGATCCTCCACAGTGACCAAGTGTATTACTAGTACAAACTCTTAATCTCACTTAAACCGTTTATTTCATAAAACTTAATATCGACACACCTATAGAACGAGCCCACTACATAAATAAACGCCAACTGTGAACATCAAATTGTCTCAAATATCTCGCACTTAATTCAAGCACACTCACGTTGTGGGCTCGGTCACACCATAACCGTAGACGACATATGATTGAATACTGTCTACAAAATTATTTCTTTTGCCTGGTACGTTGAATTTTGGTTTAGGAAATTCTGAATTTTTGGAATCAAATCGCGATCGTGGATATTTAATATGTGTATTACATCACTATATCTTAACTTTGGGCAGTATAATTTTGTCTCCCTTTTATTTCACAGCAGGCTGACCTGGTTGTTGCTGCTCTCGCAACTGATGCACATCGTAAGCGCGTTATGGAGTTTTCGTACCCATATTACTTCGAACAAGTCACAGGGATTTTGCGGAAGCCGGATCCTGAAGAAAGAAAATGGAGGACTTTGAGTGATCCATTCAGCTGGCCTGTACTCGTCGCACTAGTGTTCACCCTCCCTGTGATGAGCTGCATTTTATTCCTGATGGAAAAAGTTAACCCATACTATGAACGGGATAACCTACAACAGCGCGAGGGGCTACATCGGTTCTACGACGCGTTGTGGTATATGTACGGTGCTATGTTGGCGCAAGGTAGGTCATATATTTACAACAATGACATACACATGTGCCTTGAGTGTGGTACCAGTGTAGGTAGGTCCGTTTGTTTTCTACATCAACGCCCACTTAGCGGTAGTTAGAATAGTCTACACACGCATGCATGTGACTCTAAATTTCTTGTGTCATCATTTGGTTTACGATGGACAACTCCAGTTTGAATTATTTGATCTGAAACCAAAGTTGGTATGTGTATTTCCCAGCTAAAGATACAGGCCAAGTTACAATATGGGTTCCGGCCAATTATTCTACATGAGTTACGGGCCTTTTTCGACTTAGCATTTGACCGATTTCATAACATTTCGGTTTCAGACCGATAACTCCAGATTTGATTATTTTTATCTGAATCACAGCTGATATGTGTGTTCCCCAGCTCCACATACAGGCCAAGTTCGAATATAGGTTCTGTCCAATAAGTCTTTTCACATGAGTTACGGCCATTTTTCGACTTAGAGTTTGACCGCATTTGGCTTTGAAATTAGGGGTATATCAGATATTCTTTGTAAGCTCAAATTATTATTTTATTTTGCCGTATTACCTCTATCTTAGTGGTGGCCAACCGACTTCTTTCAGGATATTTGTATCTGAAACCGAGCGTGTGATAAAGGTGTATGCAAGTGTTATTAATATTTTCTAACGTCTTCCTGTCGAGTTCGTATTTAAATAGTTTTAGTTGCGATAAAGGGGAGGCCACTCTTTTTATAAGTGAGTCACTGTAACTATTCCACGCTAAATTTAATTGGAGCTTAATGTATTGTGTCATTATTAAAAGTTAAATTCGGAATATCGCAAGAGATGCCAGTCAGTTTGTCTGTCATGTCCACCGTTTTTGAAAGATTGAAACTGACTAGACAATTGTTTGACCATATTGCTATGGTTTCAAGGTCCATTTTCATGATTCGCGCCAAGTTCATTTACGTCCTGGTGACTGCTCGTAAGACCTGTTTGAGTATTATATATATAGCCACAGAACGGATGATGTCTGCAAGATCATTTATGTATAAACAACTTCGAAATGACCTAACGCCCGCTGTGAATATCTCGTAGTCATAGTAGATCTTTATGATGCAACTTACGCTCTTTTTATAGTAACTACTAGTAGACCAAAAGCACGTGAGTTCTTTTTATCATTACTCCATTTGTCTCACTCACTCTGTGTCCGTACAGAGAACCATACCATTGGATACACAGTTCTCGTCATACCATATCCCAACCACTCCCCTCCACAGGATGGATGTTGCATGCCATCGGTACGGTTTGTATCATATTGATGTTTAATATTAACAATGTCGCATGCTTTTTTGTTTATGATATGCATGTATACCAACGGCTGGAAAATTGATTTTATTATATGACAACTATATAGTATACATGTACAAATCTACTATAAACTATGTATGTACATCACATTTTAATTAATATGTGCCCATAATTGTTCCCTCTGCATGGTTCAATATGCGTTGTAGACGGGGTGGTGTTGATGCACATTGCATGTACTTATTTACCCATCGTGTCTGTGCTGTGTACAAATTATATATATATCGCAAAATGTTTTGGTTTAATAACAATTGAACAAATCAGATGTCGCCAATCTAATAATAGCGGTTTCGCAAAACTCACGGTTAGATTATGACTACGTTTAGGGTACTGCGTCAACAAATTATGCGCACGTTCTAATTGTAACCGTGATTTCCTAACAGGGACCATGGAGTTTTCTTGTTGCTGGATTTGTCTGTGTAAATCGTTGGGGAAAGGAGACCTGTTATGGTTGGCATATGGGCATCTTTTTTCGTATCGTACAACCATCATGTATCAATAATGTGGACAACAATCCTTAATTGGCCGATTGAATGGAAGATTATTGCACAGGTTGTGCCTAATTAGATCGTACAAAGCGAAAATATTACTGTGCACAATTATCCATGCATTGTTATATTCAGAAATCCTAATCGTCGTGTGATCACCTCTAGATGGGAGCTATCGAATTTGAAGGATTTTTGATGAAAAACATGGCCGCCGACAGTCTTCTTGAAATTTACTAAATCCTAAATTCTTTGGCACACCCTACATACCACATCCCCTCATCCGATCATCACCATACTTATATGGACACTCAGGTGATCTGAGCCATCGATTTTATCTGAAATTCTTTGAAAACATGGTTGCCAGCTGCCATCTTGGATTTTACTCTTTACATGACTAAATTCTTCGTAACATCCTACAGGCCAGAACCCTCATCCCATCGTCCCTAAACTACATGTGGATCTTCGGGATGACCTCTAGATAGGAGCCACAAATATTGTCCGTAATTCGTATAAAAAACATGGCCACCAGCAGCCAAAATATTTTAAAACTTAGCATGCATGTTGAAGACCATCTCTAGATGGCATCCATCATTTATTTTACGAATTTCGCTGAAAAACATGGTTTCCAGTGGCCATCTTGTATTTTCCTCTGTTCATGGCTCAATCATTCGTCACAATCTACAGGCACCATCCCTCATCCTATTGTTACAAAACCGCATATGATTCTTCGGGGTTCCCAGCAACCATTTGGATTTTATATGTGAATCCATCGGCACATCATGCAGCTCATATGTTCTGAAACTTATTGAATTTCCTTCTTCTGTATCATTTTATTGACGGCTTAGCATAAAATTAAGGCCTCCACATGTTAAGTACTTGACACTATCATTAATGATATACCGCGCACATATATCTCTCTGGTGCGGAACACCGACGAATCATACTGGTTCCTCGCCCCAGTTAAACCTCACACCAGTGTGTTGGGGATTTGGACCTTGACTTGGGACCTGTGGTTTTTAACGCAACAAATGCGCGTACACCTTATACACAAATTTCTTATGTAACCAGAGTTTTTCTTGGATAAGATGAGTTTGAAGCCTGCTTACATTTCAAAATGTTGCCAGTTTTGTATTCTCTGCAGCGGAACTCGACGCATTGAAGCAAAAGTTACAAGAGATAAAATGTGTACGTAACGAGACTATAATACAAATGAAAAAATAAATTCAGGGAGGGGTGGGCGATACAGGGAACTAAGGGTTGAACCGATATAAATTTATAGAGCGATAATGACCAATGTTGACATATTATGCATCTCAACTCTACTGAACATTGCAACAAGGCTATAAATTATGGGGTGTCAGAATCTTAGTCATCTCTATATAGTGCCAGAATAGTCATTTATGGACTTCTATAATATGTTGGGTTGGTACGTTATATGGACTCGGAGAAAAAGGGGTTCGTACCGATGAACTGACATAAATTAGTGGAGCGATGTTGCCATGTAATGTATCGCGACTGTACTAAAGCAGCAATGACATAAAATGCGGGGGGGGTATGAAATTATCTCTATCTCTATAGATGGCACCAGGATTATATAGAAAGGAATAGCAATTGATATACGTATACAGTATACTATAGTAATACCATAGACATATAAGTACAAGTATCACGCGATAAAATATTAAGTAACGTGACTATATAGCGATGAAAAAATTAAATAAATTGGACCGGGATTAGAGGTTGGGTTGGTTATATGTGGATAATTGGATATGGAATTCATACCGATGAAACGATACAAATTAGTGGAGCGATAAAGACCAATGTTGACACGTAGTCAGGCTACGCGGGAGAAAATAGGGGTTGATACGATAGGCCGAAATAAATTTGTCGGGTGATAATGACCAATGTTGACGTATGAAGTAACGCGACTGTACTGTCGCACAATTATCAGATATAACGGTCAAATAAGGACTCTAGTGCCCAATATGGAACAGCTCAGAAAACATTTGCACGGCCCTAAAATTTATTTATCAAAGCAATTGGCATCTGCCATATACAAATCGATTTATGTCGATAAATCTCTTATTTTTCATTTTTTTTAGCTCACACTTGGTGTGTGTGAGTGGGATACTTATATATTCCTAAAATGATAGGGTACAGCACGTAATTATCTTTTAGATCGAAGAAATGATTTTTTTTCGATGATAAAATTTAACACAGGATTTCCCATCAAAATCGATTTATGTCTATAAAACTGTCATTTTTCAAAATTTGAGCTGAAATTTGGTGTGTATGTGTGTAATACTAATATATTCTCAAAATGACAGAGTTCAGCGCGTAATTATGTTTTAGATGGAAGAAATTGAATTTGTTTTCGATAATAAATTTACACTACAGCGTGGACCGTGGACAGGTCATTGAGTAGACGTATTTTATAAACAGGCTTTTGTCAATTGCCATTTTGGTCAAACTAAACCCTTTTCGACCGGGACCGCAGATTCGAATAGTAGCTAAGATGTATTTAGATATAATTATCAAAAGAATTGACCGATTCGAGTGCATTTTAAGAGAATCGAGTGGAGAAATCTTGGTGATAATTCCAGAAAATAATGATGGCGGAGAATCACAATGAAACTACCCACAATTCACTTCACTACACCAGGGGTTCCCAATGGGTTACACATTATTTTCAGTCTATCAAATTATTTATATTTTCAACAACAAGTGACTTTAAGTTTACAATTTCAGCCTATCCTGACTCTATCGATACGATTTATCATATTTTCATAAACATATTATACACCGGTGGCGTTAACTTTACAATTTCGGCATCTACGTGATTCTATCGGTACGATTGAGTAAGGTACAAAAACAAATGTCCAATAATACACCAGGGGCTCCCAATGGGTTATATATTATTTTCAGTCTATCAGATTATTTATATTTTCAACAACATATTATTACACCGGTGACTTTAAGTTTACAATTTCAGCCTGTCCTGACTCTATCGATACGATTTATCATATTTTCATAAACATATTATACACCGGTGGCGTTAACATTACAATTTCGGCATCTACGTGATTCTATCGGTACGATTGAGTAAGGTACACAAATTCTCCAAGAATACATTCGTCCTGTCCACCACACAATATCAAAATCACCGAAACTTGATACACCACCATGTGGCGTAATAAACCCAATCAGTGTTACCGCCACAATTCGCCTTGTCGTTATTGTGATACATTTGCGTGGCTGTGCATGTAATCGGTGGGTTATTGCGTGTCAGACAGGGTTGTGGCGAGTCAGACATAATGCTGGATACGATGTTAACATGATTGGCGTGTCCGATCGTCGTGTGTCATTCGACGATTTTCGTTGGTTCGTAGGCTGGTTAGCAATTTGTAGATGTATATTATCTACTGACGTTACTGATAAAATGTGGGATTCCGGAGGATGTTTCTGTGTTGAGTGAACTTGAGTCGTTTCTAGTTTGCGACAATTTCCATGGAGTCGATGATGGAATCTTGGAATCGTCCAATGAGCTTGAAAGCGGGAGGTGATGGTCAGGTGGGAGCGATTCGACCCGAACAGGTTGCGATTAATTTCGTGGAACAAGGATTTTGTACAACAGAGCGCATAATATGTTAAATATTTCCGTCAGGTCACGCGCGAAACATTCAAATATAAACAGGTTGTAATTATGTTTAACCACCCGCGTACATACGGGAAAACGACGTAGTTCTGGGTTGCGTTGAAGTCGATATTTCAAGCTGTAGTCTTGGATATCACTGTTCGTATTTAGTATTTATTCGCCATATATGCATATAAATACATACATTCGGAAACGCGATTGAAGAACAGTTGCGGGCCACTTATATGCTACTTGTACTTCTCTTCCGATCACCAGACACTCAGGTGAAAAATAATGGTCACGGCATTAAACAATTATATATTGTATTTACGTGTATAATGGTATAGGTTGTTTTTGTTGTTGCTGGTCTCTCTCCCAACTTGTTCGAAATCACATGAACCGAAATATTACTGTTGCAGCTATGAGCTTCCACAAACATCTTGTTTCCGAGGTTTCGCAAGTCATTGTCATCAGGAATAGCTAAGAACAATCCCGCAATGAACTTATCTTGGAATTGACGGAAGGCAAGCTGATGTTGTAGAAGTAGCTTACAACGCTTGTATTACAATATTTTCGATGTGGTTGGGATATACCTGATGGTGGTTGGAATGGGTCTCCATGGCCCTTTAGTGTACACCCATTTTCAGTGAATTGGTGATTAACATGACGGTCTAGTCTCTTTCCCAGATGTTCACCAGCTCGGATTCATCCATTCTCGAAGATGATTATACGCAGTCTAACTGACGTCGATCGTTCACGTTGTGTCGTCGGTAGGAAAAATCCGGTTCAACGACTGAAGACCAGATGATATGATTTAACACCACTCACAAAGAAGTGGTCGAAGGCGTGAAACATCAACCAGAGCGGTCTGACGCACATAGCCCAATGGCTCGGTGATCATCCGATGTCTAACTGAGTTCACTATCAACGACCTATAATGGGACCTATTTTCCAGTAACGGCAAATATAACCGCCATCAAAGGAAGCATATGCTTGTCCTGGTGTTCTTGTTGACACTCTTTATCGCACCTTTTCAGACAACCATGACATCTCTATCAGCATCTTGATCGGTCGCCAAGACAAGTGGGAATGTCGTACTGCTGTGCTCTTATCAGTATAATGCAAATTGGTATGGATAGTTATCACCATGGTGACATTCAAAGGAGCGTATGTTGAATGGTTTTGTTGGCGATATCATTCTAGCGGTTCTCTTATTTCGCTGTCTGTAAAACTTGGTTCATTGGGATCCGTTCTTCCCTTCTTTCAATTCGGCAGCGCAGTTCGCCTGCCAGCACAAGTGGTGCAACCTCTTGTTTGCAAGATACCACAAACTTGAAATGGACACAATTATTGGCAAGTCTAAAAAGTGCTCTCCAGTTACGTTGTAACTCGTTTCATACATACAAACATACATTATTTATAGAATAACTCCAAATTTGAGCAGAAATTGTTATTATACATCATATTAACAACTCCACATTCTAGCAAAAGTTTTAATCTAGAAACAGTGCAAACATATAGCTTCAGTGTACATCTCACGCAGCATATTGCAATATACATGTACATACATGTATATATAGTATATATCTATTCTAGTAATGCATCCGCAAGACAACTATTTCATCACATTTATCTCAGATAGATATCACCCAATACAAGAAATTGATTGACATTCGGCTTGCAGTGTTAATTAACAAATCTAACAAATTGAAAAATATTCATACATTTTCTGTATCGTGACCATGTATGGGATTGGGAGTATATACTTTCAAATTTAATCAAATTCATACATTTTCCTGCATCGTGACCATGTATGTGATTGGGTGGGGGTATACACTCTCGAAACTGACCTTATAATTATCATCAAGATATTCCGTCTCACCAGAGTATCTTAAAGATCAGGGGTCCTCACTTGACTTGACCGGAACCACATGTTTATCATGAGAATAGGCAACTTGATATTATTTGCTGCAAAATATTAAATTTTTTTAAGAAGCAAAGATATAATTTTTGGATTCACTTACACTATCGTCACATTTATTTGCTGAATGTGTAATAATTACAGTGGAAGAATAGAAAATTTGATAATTTCTTGAAAATTTAATAGGAGCGCACGTTTACAGTGAATCAGGAAACAAGCAATTTTGCAGTCATATTTTCAAGGTAAATTTCTTGTTTTTGTTATACAATTGCCATCTACATTGTGTTTTTCTGCATCATTTACAGATGGGTCAACGTATTTCCAATTAATTGTAAATATTAGTTGGACAGAATCTTTGTTCCAGTTCGATATCAGTTGGGGTCCCTGGCCCTCAGCAGTCCGCAATTAATGATCTCAACATATCCAGATGCTTCTCATGCGTAATCTTCTTCCGACAATCACCAAACTGGCCCATGCATATGAACACAGATCCAGCAACTTGCGTTATTCCCAATAACCCATTGTGTGTATACATTAAATGTTTCAATAATTTGTAATATGTAGTTATGAATAAATAATCATAGCCATAGTCATATGCTATACCTAAACAATTCTTTGTTGAACTTCAATACATTAATGATCAGGGAACCTATTTCCTAGGAATACACTCTTGAATTATTCTTGGGATCCTTAATTTTTCTGTACATATTTTGCAGGCGGTGTTCACGACCCCCGCTCAACAACAGGACGAACACTGCTGACTTTCTGGTGGATATTCTCTCTGATCATGGTAGCATTATACGGCGGTAATCTCATCGCCTTCCTTACCGTCTCACGCTTCGATATGCCATTTAAAGATTTCAAGGAGATGGTGAAAAGCGACGACTACAAGTGGGGATTACACAATGGAACTGTTCTAGTCACTCGTCTCAAGGTAATACAGCTGGCAACCCTGTCGCGTTTTATCCGTGCTCAAATCTCATACTTCATTTTCGTAGAACAATTCGAACATAGATTTGGTGTTTTCTGTGTATGAAGCATAAATGTTGATGTATTCGGGAGGAGTTTCCGCTACAGTGGGGAGTAATTGTCCTTCGATCCCGTTACCAATTATATATATATGTACAAGTATATATGAATTTGGTAAATAAATATGATCTCTTAAAACAAGTATGGATGTATTCGTCAATTAAATTACCGTTATATATTGACATTGTATCAAACAAACCCCGACATGCGTGTTCATTAACGTTTTATTATTGAATGTTAAGACAGTCGGTGATCGCGGCAGGAGGTAGGTTGTGTAGTACTATATAGGTTGAACAGGAAGCAACACTCTGCATATGACGGTGTCACCTCCGCCCCAAACAGTCCGTGAATCCTGAATACCAGTTAACATAGGGGCGAAATAACTAATAACAGGTTCGAAAATAGGACATAAATATCACGCTTGAATGCCATTTATTTTATCACTTTTCTCAATAGTAAGCTGCCTGCCTGTACCACATTAAGAGAACAAATCTGGATAGCTACATGGTACTCTATTTTAAAGGTGTATCGTTAAGGTGTCCTATTCTATATGAGCGGAATAATATATTGTTATGGGTGAACACATGTAATTATCCTACTGGTTAAGGTTGTCGCCTATTATTGTGTAATCTAATTTAACTACTGCTATATATAAACATGCATGTGTATGAAATGAACAATGGTGAGTGTAAAATCCGAATTTGTGTACATAGTGTATATACGTTTTGCTTTTTTCACTGTTTTGTGACTTTTGCAATAAATAAATAAATTAATTAATTTTCCTGCACACGCAGTGATGACCCGATGCGACGCGATTGATCTGTGAAAGCCAGCCATGTGCAAACTAGCGCCCGATTAACAGAACGAGACCCGTAGTAGCCATCAAATACCACAATGTGTAGCCATCAAATACCACAATTTGTAGCCATACAATACCACAATGGGTAGCCATCAAATACCACAATGTGTAGCTATCAAATACCACAATGTGTAGCCATCAAATACCACAATGTGTAGCCATCAAATACCACAATGTGTAGCCATCAAACACCACAATGTGTAGCTAACAAATATCACAATATGTAGCCATCACATACCACAATGCGTAGCCATCACATACCACAATATGTAGCCATAAAATACACAATGTGTAGCCATCAAATACCACAATGTGTGGCCATCAAATACAACAATGTGCAGCCACCAAATACAACGATGTGTAGCCATCAAATACAACAATGTGTAGCCATCAAAGCCGATCGCGTACCAGCCTGTATTTTGAATCCGAATAATATTTAAAAGGGGGTATATGGATATCGAATACTGCTAACAATCCCGCGGACATGTGTACTGCCTGAAATTGGCATGAATCCCGCTTACCGGGGGGGGGGGTGACACAATCAAGTGCGTGCATTGTGTTTATTGTGGTAGAGTGCCAACATCTTTAATTGTGAATTGCGATTTTTTTTTTACAGAAAACGAAAGAGGGTTACATTAAAGATATATTTGATGGAGTTATGCGAGACCCCGGGGTATTGGCGCTGACCAATGAAGAACACATGCAAAAGGTCGTGGCCGAAAAATACGTCCTCATAGGGGACGTCACTCCATTTAAACTAGAAATGGCACGTGACTGTGACTTGGTAATTCTCGATGACACCATCTATCCCTACCAATACGCCATCGGACTTCAGAAAGGGTCGATGTACGAAGAGATTTTCTCGAAGAGGTACGTGCATAATATTTAACAAATGGATGTTGATTTGCTTGCGTGCAATAGCAAGTTGGTCTGACTTTTGGTCTGACTTTGTGTGCGGAAGTCAGCGTGCGACGTCTTGCATTCATGTGAATATATGTATGTGTTGCAGCTTCGTTGCGGTTTGAAGCCTGAAATTACGCTCGTGTTGCTACATTCCACTAATTAATTAATTTTTTAAAAAAATAAAAAAATGTCATGTTTCAGACGAACCACGCCAGTGGCGGGCTAACCTGCTAGTTTTAATTTAAATTTTTTTCAATGAATTATAAGTTAATTCTGTCTTTTTAATGAAGAGACTAAATTTTTTTAATTAATCAATTATTTTAATTTAATTTTTTTTCAATGAGTTAATTCTGCCTTTTTAATTTTTAAATTTAATTTTTTGTTTTTCAATGAGTTAATTCTACCTTTTTAATCAAGAGAAATTATGGTACCCGTCCCTAAAAGAGGTACGATTTACCCGATGACAATCTCAGACATAAGATGTTGGCAGTCTGAGTTATTCACTCGAACGAATGGCAGTCTTGCTATTCACGGAGAATTGCAAATCATAGATGCGAAAGCACTCAAAAAGTACTGTTCCCGTATCTTCGGTGGCAACCACCTCGGCCTTCGACTTCGGCGCGCGACGGAGATCGGTTTGCCCGTCTTTGTGAACGGAAAGCACTCACAAGTATTGTTCCCGTATCTTATGACTTCTGGGATATGCGATAGCGGAAGGGAATAAAGAGCGCTAACCAAATATGGACGATCTTTATCAACAACACTGCGGATAGGAACGGTCTTTAACTATCAACGCGATTAACACCCGCAGTGCCGTTTGCTCAGAGCTTCTCCAAAAGACGCGACGACGATTCCCGTGTTTTAAAAAATTACCCTTAGATGGGAAGTTTGAGCTCAATCGAGCCAGCCGTTTTTGAGTCTATAGAGGACAAATATACACACACACACACATATATATATACGTAGTTCTATGGTTGATTACCGGTCAATTGGCATTCTCGAAGTCTGCGCAAATATTTATTTTCCGATGGTTAATGAATGACTGACGAGACAAATGTTCGGTAAATTTAGAGAAGCAAATACAAACATTATCAGTGAGCCCGGACGCACATTTTTCACCCAAAGTTTGGCGGTGATCATTTTAATTACCGATCTTGTAGCTCTTTTTTGTCATTGATTAAAGTGGATAGGTAGAGTAAACACAAATTGTGATAAGAACATACACCCATGTGTGATTCGTACCTCCCACACACATTAAGTAGGCGCCCCATTCATGAATTTATCAAATTATCAATTTCAAACTATCAATTCGAAGGAAAAAAATATTATCCCGTATAACCAATGTATACTATAGTACTATAACAACACTTTACCCTCACAATATGATATATATGTTCGAGTTATGAAAAAAAGATGTTTAAAAAAAAAACATTTTCATGTAGGCCGATAGACAATTTGGCAGGAGATATTAAAAAAACACACTGCATTATCTAGACTATGAACACAAATAGGGTATGCGCTCAGTCTACAATCTGAAATCATGACTGTTGATTATTTATGTTTTTGGCAGCCATTGGCAGAACTTTTTTTTTTACCATAAAACTGCATGTCTGAAAAGATGAATCAGCAATGAGTATTTATATCTGCCAGATTATTGAAAACGTGGTTGAATAATATTTGTTGTTTTATGTTGATTTGGTCCTTTACCCGATGAAAAAGCTCTATTACTGACATTTTATGTTTCAATGTGATATATACCCCCTGATATGCAAATAATCAGCACGCCTCTACCGACAAAGCAATGCATTACGTGGGGTTCATATTCACTATGCAAATGTTCGTTTTTTGGGCGGGTGTAGAACTATTTCGTTGCTCGAGATCTCCAGTTGGAGCTCATTGTGCATACATATCAACGTTCTAGATTATGCATATCAAATAGTGGCATAAAACATGGTATATCGCGCCCATTCGGAAGATGGAAGGTCGGTGTAGAACAAAGGAGCTGGGTTTTAAATTATAAAATAAGCATCGCCATGACAGTGAGATATAAGACGGTATGATTGTTAGAAAGGACACACTGATGTGGCTGTCAATTAAAGTGATGTGAAACAGTCCGGTATGGTGATCAAATACAAATGACAACAATCTTGCTCAAAGTAGTTATATTTTACAAATATGATTTCCAAATTCACAACATACACCGTCATTCTTATATATTACATAAAAACTTGTTTTCGTTAGATTATCACCGATACTATCTGATCAATTCCACGCACCCAAACAAGTCCATAATATGTCTTTAAATAAGTGACATCAATATGAGAGATTGGAGTTTCTATGAGACTGAATGTGTTGAATTGCTTTATTCTCTGATCCAATTAAATAACATGAATGGATATTGAGAAAACGAAATATATACATAAGATGGACAGAATAACGAAAAGTATTTATATACAAAATATACAGTGACCTCCCAAACGTCTTCATCGTCACCTCTATCTTCATCTTCATCAACATCATTATCATCGTCGTACTCGTCGTCGTTGTCGACTTCGTTGTTGTTGTCATCATCGTCATCACCATCGTCGTCATTATCATTGGAACATCATCATCATCATCATCGACATAATCATCATTAGCGTTCCATCATCATCGTCATCATCATAAGCTTCATCATCATCATCATCATTATCATCGCCGTCGTCGCCCTTCTTGTTAACACTTATCATGTGGTCGACATCAAAATCGCTTCATCGTCATCACCATTCACAACAATGGTGATGACTGTCATCGATTACCAACATTGTCCGAATCTCGCAATTATCGACTACCCTCAAGCAGGTGGTATGACACCCTTAAAACAATTTACCTTCCTGGATAAAAATCCTAAAACTGAAATTTGGAATCAATGAGCACTTGCAATATTCTAACAATACACACTTCACATATATTGATATTTACAGTATATATGATGCAAGGAGGATCTCTAATCAGTCGCAATTTTATACGAAATGTATTAACCGAGTGCCCTATATTAGATTATAGTCGAGCTTTAGCAAGGCTCGAATCGAATTTAGTGGACCAGGTTAATAAATTTCGTATAAAATAGCGACGATTTTGAGATCCTTTTTATCACATAATCACATTGTATGAAGGAAAAACGATTTCGAAACGGCTGGTGTAAAAAAATAATAATATTGGTTTCCTTATCACAACCAAAAAGGAAGTAAAGACACCCTCAAGAAAAAAAAATGTTCAACCACCATTATCACCCATGCTTATATCACAGTCAAAACTGAATAACCCAACACAAATTGAAATTATAATTAGATTTTAATTAACATAATACTAACATTGACTAATATCATTGCGCCAATCTCTTACGTCACTGTGTGTGCCGATAATAAAAGCGTCTTACTAAAAATATGAGGCCGGGTAGAGGCTAATTATGTGATAGACAAAGCTATTTAGACACGTCTTGGTTTTATTATTTAAACAGACACGCGATCGGTGTGCTACCTTCGGCTATTTTGTTCTGCGTTAAAGTGGGGCTGTACTAAAGTTTTCATTTTTTTAGGGATTTGTTTAGCCTGAAGTAATAATAACAATTTTACCAAAATCCCAAGTGGAATACCAATGGAAATGAACGTAGCTCTGGAATAAAACATGTTAGTCAACAAAAACCTGCCAACTTTCGCTGTCTGAAATAAAAAATATTTTACGGATGATAGCAAACCCGGAGTGCAATGCATAGAACGCTCGTCTTCCGAGATGGTCCAGTACAATGTTCAGGCAAAAGTATCAAATAAATGTTACATTTTATGCACCGGATGCTCTACTTCCCGTCCTGTGTCTGCTATTCTCAAGTATGCTCAGATACGAATTTATTATGCCCCCGATCTCCGATGGAGATTTGGGGGTATATAGTGGAGCCCTCCGTCCGTCCGTCCTTCCGTCCTTCCGTCCTTCCGTCCGTCCTTCCGTCCGTACGAACATTTCAACTCATAACTTTGGTTTCGCTAACTCAATTCAGTTGATCTTTGGTATGCTAATAGACCAGCCGGGGGGACAAGATTTCCCCATAACTGCGGTTTCGTCCGCCCATTTTTTCCAGAGTTATGCCCCTTTTTGGACTTAGAAAATTGTCCGTACGAACGTTTCAACTCATAACTTTGGTTTCGCTAACTCAATTCAGTTGATCTTTGGTATGCTAATAGACCAGCCGGGGGGACAAGATTTCCCCATAACTGCGGTTTCGTCCGCCCATTTTTTTCCAGAGTTACGCCCTTTTTTGGACTTAGAAAATTCAGGTTTTCTGCTACTTTTTTTGGTTTCCAGATGATAACTTGATTTTGGATTGTTTACTCATGAATAACATAACTTTACAAAGTGCCATTTAATAAGCATTTGCACAAAAATAAGAAAAATCCTCTCTGATTGTACAGTCGGGGGCGTTACCTCCGCCCAGCGGTGCACTTGTTCCATCTAAAATGAAAATGGGAATAATAATTCCGATTTTCAAGGGTGACCCAAAGCCTGTCGACAACCCAGATAGTTACAGAGCTATAACTTTACTGCCATCAATGTATAAACTTTTTGAGATGGTTATTTTGGACAGGTTTCTTAAATGCGATGTGTTCGCCGGTTTTCCAAATTGTCTGCAGAATGGCTTCCAGAAAGGGGTTGGCTGCACAGTAACCTCATATATACTCCAAGATGTCGTCGAATATGCACATCTCAACAATTCTAAGGTATACGCCGCATTTTTGGATTCACAAAAAGCTTTTGACAGAGTATGGCACGAAGGACTACTCTATAAATTAATGCAGAAAGGCCTTGGAGGGCGTATGCTTAGAGTTGTTGATGCAATGTACTCGGAGATCAAAAGCAAAGTGCGATATGCTGGCTATTTTTCAGAACCGTTCACCATAGAGCAAGGTACAAGACAAGGGGTTGTTCTGTCCCCTTTCCTGTACCTTATCTATATAGACGACCTCCTACAGGAACTCTCATTATCACCGGAGGGCGCTCATATAGATTCAATCTCGTGTTCATGTCCGACAACTGCCGACGATGTCTGCGTTCTTTCTTACTCAGAAGGTGGCTTAAAAAGTCTTCTGAAGTACAGCAAAACGTGGAAATTTGAATACTCATTTGCTAAAAGCGAAATTATCGTCTTTGACACTCGTAAACGCTCAAACGCTCCAGCGAGAGAACATAAATGGTTTCTCGGACTGAACACTCTGAATGAAGTCAAAGACGTTATTCACCTTGGTATCCCTCAAAATAATCGGTCTGATAGATCTCGAAATATTGACAGAGCATGTGAAATGCTAAGAAGGACATTCTTCGGTGCATGCCGATCGCCAATCACCAAATTCCTGACTCCTTCGTCTGCTCTTGAAATTTTGAAATGTGTAGTAATCCCCAAGGCATTATATGGATGTGAAATGTGGTATGGCCTGACAAATACACAAGTTCTGCAACTTGAGAGAGTCTATCGTATGTGTATAAAACATATTCAATGTCTGCCTACTAGAACAAGTACAGAACTTTCACTGTCATTACTTGGTTTAACACCACTGCATGTCGAAGTAGACCGGAAAAAACTTTTATTCTTGGGAACACTAATAAATATTCCAAACACTCATCGCGATGCTCTAAGAGTGTTTCTGTTCAATGTTCAGGGCCACCTCCTCTATAAACGGCCCCTCTCTGGCTTTGCGAAGGAAATATTCACACACCTGCACGCATATGATCTCATCGATTACCTCACAAATTTTATTGATTCTGGGTTCTTTCCATCACAGAAACAATGGAAAGAAATTGTAAAAGTGAAGATCAACAACTTCGCATATCAAGCACCATGGTGTGATTTGACAAATGAATCACTGAATTTCTTTAGGATGGTTAAATCCTATCCTATGTCGATCTGGAGAGGCTGGCTACTATGCAGGGAACACCCAAAGTACAAATCTAAAGCTCTCTATATGGCAAACATCATCTCCAGAACGACATATGACAACAACGCACTATGCAAGCACTGTGGGTGCCAATACTCTGACCTCATGTCACACATGTACCTCCATTGCTTCTCTCCGCACATACAGGAACTCAGAAATGAATTCTGGTATAAAATCATAAACATATTCGGAATTCCTACATTTTCATTCCTGGATTTACTCTCGCCGGTAGGATTCCTCACTTATGCATGTGGATGTGGAAGTCATCCTACTCTGGAACTCATGTGTGATGAGAAACGCTTATTTATTCATTGTCTCATATTTGTGTGTGTCATTTGCTCCATCTGACCAATGCAAAAGGTCAACCAACTTCATATAAGTGAAATTGATTTAGTTTGAATGTCACTGTTGTATTCATAAACATGTATATACCTGTACACATATCTCTCCTTCAAGGAGGCAATAAAACATCTCTCTCTCTTTCTGACTCTGTCACCGGCTGGGTACTGGTCTGTGTTTCTATATTTAGCATGGGGTTTTCCAGAAAAAATGGCGAAACCCGACGCTCCAAAGTCAAATTTGCTATGTCCTTTGAGAACAATTCCCGCACTAAAACATAATGACATAATGGAAAATCAGAGCGGTAGTTTTGTTGACAATATTCGCAAGCTACCCGTCAAAATTGCAGCAAATTAGAACTCTTGTGATTGACTTGCCGTGAGAGTTGTGACAATGTCATACACGTGCGTTTAGACTTTTGTGTTGATAAAATAATCGGAGAACCGAATCACACGTTTCGAAATATAGTTCTTCGGTTTTATTGGGTCTTTTCAAACTTAAGGTTCAAAATGTACACCAATTTAGTTCGATATTGTGTATGCTTAAAGTCATTAGCTTCACTCCCGGTGGGTATATATTTCATGTCAGACAGAACTGTGTCCGATATACCATAAGGTCATAAACAACTAGAAAGAAAACCCCAAGGTGGCATATTATTGGTGCGGTACTCGGCGCGTATTAAATTATTGAAAACTGCGATCATAGTAAGAAATCTTCTCAGATACAAACACATTTTCGGCGCGAATCTGCGCGCGGAGTGTCATGGAATGATATTCGGAAGAGATCGGGACCATCCGAAAAACGACGATCGGCTGGTACGCACGGCTGACAGAACAGCCAAAAACAATAGCCGGCATGTCGATAACCGAAGTAGATTCAACAACAGAAACAAACAAGATAATATCTTAGTTTTTGCATTCACTCTCATAAGTTTTCTAAGTGAATTATCGACAATTAATTGGCAACTAACAACGTGTTCACACTGTGTATATATTATATATGTGATTGTTTGCAAATTTAGGCGAGAATTAGTTTTCACAGTATGCAAAAGACTATTGGCACACCTCCGAACTTATCCAGGTTCGCCAATGCTTCTCCACCAGTTATTGATTGAAAATAAACAAATCTGGGAATTCTGCCCTTCTAATCTAACGTCAACCTATTTGGCCGAATTCAAGGTGAAGTTATCTGCATTGGCATTATTGACTTCTGTAAATGGAAATTATAAGCAATATTTGAAATGAATAGAGTGAACCACCGATCGATCTATAATTGTAAATCGCAATAACCCAACCGTGCTGAACTAGATCGATTGGTTTTCCTGGCACAGTGGTCACTGTTGTAAGAAATTTCTTGAATATTGAATTTATTTTGCTTGAAAATTTGTTCAAATTTATAATGAATATTACCAGTAAAAAATTATGCCTTGTCTTTCATTAGTTTCAAAATAAATCAGAATTAAATTTTTTTTTTAAATGGTTGAAACTTGAAAGAGCAATTTAGAGTACTCCCTTTATCCCAGATTCATGCTGGCTGTGAAAGACCGATCGGTCTATTTTAGCCCAATGGGGCTATTATAGATTGATCGGTGGTTCACCCAGACATGTAGGATATGCGCGCTATAGCCTATAGATAAGGCGTTTCAGGTATGGGAGGCCATTTTCACATTTATTATTTATTTACACTTAAGCGCAAATAACCTCTATCATTTGCGCTTACGCGCAAATATTTACACTTAAGCGTAAATCATTTGCACTTAAGCACAAATTATTTGCGCTTAAGCGCAAATACAAATTAATATGCATTGATCCCCCCTGAATTAATTTTAAATGGCACAGGCCTAAACACATCACTGAAGTCTATGTAGGCCCACCATATGAGGGAAGCAATCCCCCAGTAACCACAAGATCCCTTTTATGACCATGGAAATCGTATAGATCTGTGCAGGATCTTTTTTATAAAATATATTAGATTTCTGGGATGGAGACACACATTATTGGGGACAGGGATGCTGATAATATGAAAATTGGGGTTTTTCCCCTATTTCAAGTCAATAAGTACACCATATGAGGAAAGCAAGCCCCCCCCCCCCCAGTAACCCCTAATTCCCTATTTATGGCCATGGAAATGGTATATATCTGTGCAGGAGATGTCCCTTTAATAACATAGACTAGAGCTCTGGGAGTGAGGCACCAATTATTGGGACACCATGGACATAGATGCTGATATGCATATGGAAATATGTTTTTTTTCTTCAATGTTCGAGTATGTATGGGGCTACTACTATGGCCCCATGATAATATACTATGAGATGGACTCAATCATTCACAATCAGAGGGAGTGTTAGGTATTTGCGCTTAAGCGCAAATAAATTGATAGACACATATTTGCACTTACGCGCAAATGATTTACGCTTATGTGCAAATATTTTACCTTAAGCGCAAATAAATAATAAATGTGAAAAGGGCCTCCAATATTCAGAAAGTCAGTATCATATGGATATAAGTTTCATAATTATTCTTTTGGGGACATATCTTGTAATCATAGAAAGCTCACTGGCATTCAAATAAAACTTATATGTGTGTACCTAGTTAGCAATGTTTTCTTTAAAAAAATAAATAAATAAAAACATGGATTCAACTATTATAGTTATATTTCAACTATAAGGTGGTGCACCGCATCTCCATACACAGGCACATTGCAATGTTACACAAGTCTGTTTAGATGGATAATAAATCATTTGTGACATTTTGAATGGCATTAACTTGTGGAAGGCCATTTTCACATTTTATATTAGCTAATTGCGCTTAAATGTAAATAATTTATGCTTAAGCGTAAATCATTCACACTGAAGCATAAATCATTTACGCTTAAGTGTAATCATTCACACTTAAGCGTAATTCACTTACGCATACGCGTAATACATTGAAATGATATTAAGCGTAATTCAATTACGCTTAAGCGTAATTAAGTTAATCAGCTATCTTACCTCAGGTGTATTGGTACAATCTGAAGTAGGTTACTGGCATTAGTAATGTGGTTGCATCCATTTCAGCTTGAGGGGAGTTTAATGGGAGTGTATATGAATTACGGTTAAGCCTAATTCATTTACGCTTAAGCGGATTTCATTTACACTTCGGTGAATTAAAATGAATTATGCTTAAGCAAATACCTAACTCCAACTGATTTCCTCAGTCTGAATAATTGATTCCATCTCAGTATGGGATCTGGGTGGAGTCATCACCTATGTTTGAGTGATGTTTTATGGCCTGAGTAAATTTGATTTTAGAGCAAATCGCATGGGAGGCCTTTTCACATATATTATTTATTTGCGCGCAAATATTTGCGCTTAAGTGTAAATCAATTGCGCTTAAGGGCAAATAAATATGTGTATAATAATATATTTGTAAAATACAGTACTATATTTGTATACGGACAAAGTAGGTCTACATTTTGATGTTCTTTCTGTTTGTGGCGGTTTTTGAGGGGTGGAAATATACCGCCAAGGCCAACCATACCTTTAAGTGTAAATCATTTTCGCTTAGTGCAAATATCTAACACTTCCGCCTGACTGTCAATGATTGATTCCATCTTATAGTATATTTATTTGGGCCTATACAAACTCAAAAATTTAAGAAAACATATTTACATATGGATATCAGATTATCGGCATCCCTGTCCCAAACAAATGGTCTGTATACTAGAATAGTGAATACCAATATGGCCTACGTGTACTATTTTACGGTAATTAAACAGTTTTGAGTTACACAAGTAAGACAACTCTGTATGCACGATACCGTACTTGCGGCCGTGAAATGATTCGGGACGCTTGGTGACATCTAAACAGTTAGTTACGTGGCCGTATAATGTGTACAAACTGACTTCTGGTCGGGGGATTTCGTGTATCGGGGTTATTTTATTCACTCTTCCCACAGAATAACGCAGGGAACTCAATTGCGAGGTTCAATTTACGTTTCACATCACTTTAACAAGGGCAGCATGTTGCTCTAGCTGTTCGCTTAGTATATAACAGCGGTCTTACAGAGTCATCAAGGGAGGTAAACCCTGCATGGAGTTTGTTGACGACCGTCTCGACAAAAATGTTTTACACAATGTGCTATATGCACTTCCGTTAATTAATTGTGGTTACGTCGCGTGTACGGAACTTCTCGGACAGCGTACCCTAGTAAATGACTGATGTCAGATCTATTCTATAGACATAATTACCATTAACGCCCCCGGTGTATACTACTGCTCTACAGAGTTTAGAAAGCTGTGGTTCGCTGGGCATTTTATAAATAGATAATGGGTTTTTCCGGTTGTGACAATTCGCAGTAGGTCGCTATTTGCGGACTATTTGCGGAGGTCCCCGAATTCGCGGATGTCCCTTAAAATTGTCGAAATATGTTGATTTTAATTAGGGAACGGGTGCGTATATGTCAATTGATATGTATTTTAAACACATAACGACACCACTGTGGGGGATCCGCTCCTCGAAATCTCATTCCGCACGAGAAAATTCCGATTCCGTTGTGAGTTTTTCCGCTTGTCGACCGAGCAAATTTCAAATTTACGAGCCGAAAAACGTAAAAACACAGATATAAAGCAAGTTCAATAACATATTATGTTAATATTTACCTCCAGCTTCAACAGGGACATGTTCTCCTATAATTGTGTTGCCTATAAAACTATCAAAATGCTGTAATCGGTGATTTATGTTTTCGCTCCGATTCCCGCCCTGTATGTTCCGTTGTCGCCCGATTAAGTTCAATTGTCGCCCGAGCAATGCTCTTTATATTTCGACTAGAAACGTCCAGTTTTCTAGCGGTAAACGCGCTCAATGGGACGGCCCTTGGCTTTTGTCTTCAAAATGATGACGAAAGTATTAAAGGGGCATGCATTCAGACTCTTTATGCAGTACATTTTCGGATAATGTTATCAAATGTTGTCAATGTCTTCATTTTCCTGATATAAATCGTTGAAAACTTTCCTACGTCAGTTTCGCGGCGGAAGTAGCACATTTTACTTTTAAATTGTGCTGAGCGATCGATATATCGATTAGCAGTGCAAATAATCAACGATGATACGAGAGGATAACTATGGTTTTTGACTGAAAACGAGAATTATCATGAACGGGTACAAGCAAATACCGATTGGAAAATCGATATTTGCGTGTACACCTACCCACGAATGATAATAATATCCAGTCAAAAAAGCAGGTTTCCTTTTTATCATATGCGGTTTCGTGATTTCAATTTTTCAATTATTGCTGTCAGGAAATTGTTTTGTCGAATTAACTGTAGACGGAATTGCTCTTAAAGGGATACTGTACCTACATGTAAATGTTGTTGTTGATTTCTATAGTCTCTGAGTCGGAGAATAAGGTAACAATTTTTCCATTATTTGAAAGTCTGTTGAGTACGAAGTAGTGTTACGGATGGCAAATTTACCGGAATGTAAAAATACAAATTGTTGTTGTCGAGTAATTTTTGTACAGTTTTCAACAAAATGTATCGAATAAAATTTATATTATATATGCATACTAGTCCCATATACTCATTTATGTTATTGTATCGCCACTAGTCAGTGAGTGGTTTGAGTTTTCTCCCCGTATCAGCATGTTTCAAACGATCGTGTGTGCAATGGGTTTACTAATCCAGTATCCCTCAATTATAATTTAATTACGTCTTGTACACGAAAATTCGTATTTTAATTTACGCCATTTTATGGCTCCAGCCATAAATTCAATTTATATTAAATTATTAACTTTTAAATTATTAAATTTTAAGATAGCCTATTAACCTGAGCGTTTATAGAATACATCTTCGACTCAAATTACTTATGTTTCTATATATTATCGATAATAGATCGTTGTTATCACCGGACATTTATTGAAAATGGCGTACAGTACCCCTTTAAGTGCCATAAGAATATTCCTTATTGCGCTTAACTGAAATTAGATGTTCCTTATTGATCATATGAGCGCAATAATATCTTCCCTTATTGTGCTTAAGCTCAATTAGAATTGTCCTTATTGCGCATAAGCGCGATTGGATACTCCGTATTGCGCTTAAGCGAAATAAGACATTTCTTATTTCACCTAAGTGCAATTACATATCTGGCTCCTCATTCTTATTGCGCTTAAGCACAATTAATATCTCCATCATGAGATCACCCCTCTGTGCAAATCGTAGAATCCGAATTGGCCTACGCCTGGACAGTCACCAGGTCACAAATAAACTCCACCCATTGCGCTATGGACTACACCATTTGAATTAGTGTTTATGTAATGTAGCTAATTGTGCTTAAGCCTATTAAAGAAGATTTTGACTTCCACTTAAGCCCAATTAGCTCCTATTGCACTTAAGCGCAATAATAATATTCCTTATTGCACTTTTATTGGAGATTCCTTTTTGTGTTTATAAGATCAATAAGATATGCCTTATAAGAGGTTTTGGGCAATTTTGTACTGTAGTTGACTGGTTTATTTTCGAGCAATTAATCGAATCTGATAACTGGAGCAGCATTTAAAAAACATTGTTGTTGTTGTTGTTGTTGTTGTTGGAATCTGATGATATGGGGACCATCGAATCGGATTGATTACCTTCACTCTCAATTATTTATAAATGTCAATTTGACTTCCCATATATGTACATGTATGTTTGGTCTTTTTAATAAAGTACTTCAAGATATTATATTATAGGAGAAAAAAAAACATCGCATCAAAATCAACACCAGTGACGTTGTAGATCTGTTGTAGTATAAGTTACTAATTCGTTCTACTTAGGTAATCATTATAGGACAATTTACAGTCATGTTGAACCGCCGTGGAGCCAGCAAAATGAAGCAATTAACTGGATTGCGGTAAACGTTTATCCATGTCAGGAATAGGAACGCTGAAAATGTGCATGTCGTGAATCGGAACACTCCGAAAACAGAATCGGAACGTATGGTATGGTTACCTTTACGGCAACATGTCTTGCTAAAATCGCGTATTTTGATCAACTGTATTTTTAAAGTAACGATGGGTTGTTTGCGGATACACGTAAGCAATTTGTTCTACAAAACAAGATCTTTTTCCCTTCGAAATTCACATTTGTACACCATACTTTTCTTCTATTCTGTGTGTGTGGATTTTAACGAGCAACCCTTGTAATTTAGTTCAGCGTGCTATATATGGGACTAAAGAATAAGTAAGTGAAGAGTAGAATACCTTAGAAACAAATCCTAGCATTTGAATGTGCCATCAAATGAGTTGCTCCCTCGATATACACCAATTAGCAAACATGTTCGTGGAAAATCGAGCGAAACGTTCGCGGAATCGGAACTTATACCGCTCGGAATCGGAATTTTGCTCGGGCGGAATGAGATTTCGAGGAGCATATCCTCCAGAGTGAACGACACGATCATCATAAAAGTGGTTTGTTCTATCAATCATATCATAATCATCATCATCGATCATCATCATAATACGGAACAAGTCTTGCGAGTTTTCGTCCCAAAAACAGTATTTGCTTGTCGTCGAACTCGTATTTTATATAATAGAAGAATGAGTCTAAGTAACTATATTTTGAATTGATCGAGTGTTGGAGCCTCAACAGCGAAGTCCGGCATAGAGTTCCAGCTATCTACCACCCTCTGCGTGAAGAAATATTTTCCTATGGCATTGTTAACAATGGGCATCTGTAGCTTTTTATTATGTCCTCTTGTTCTTCCTGATGAATGTCTAAATTTCTAATAGGTCACAGGCGTTGATATTGTAATGACCATTCAACAGTTTATATACCTCGATTAGATCTCCTCTAAATATTCGATATTTTAAAGACATCAGATTGAATTCTTATCATTCGGTCTCGGTAGCATAGAGTTTTGATTTGACGAACTAGTTTCGTTGCTTTTCTTTGTATTTCTCTAACACAATGCTTTGATATTTGTGCTGTGGACTCCATACAGAGTTACAGTATTCGATGATATGTCTGACCGTGCTTATGTAGAGCGATTAGAAAGTGTCGATGTCCAAGTTCGTGAAAGTTATGTTGACTATGCCGATTATTTGAGAAGCTTTATTGTTTTAGGATATTGTTGGAAGCCTAATCTGGCCGTTTTCAAGTTTTCACACCAAGTCAGAAAAACGCTCTTTATTGCATCCATATCAGGATTAGGATATCACGAAACGCTCGCTATTGTCTGTTCCAGATCGTGCAAATGGCTGTTTATTGTTTGGGACCCAAACACATTTTTCATAGTTGCATTTTCATTACTTCGATACGACTTTTTGTGTTACAGAATGCTCCTAGAAAGGTGGTGAAGATATTTATGTTTTAGAAGGTATATGGCCTGAAATTCCTTAAGGATTACAATGCTCATGAAACAACAAAACTCCATCGGAAAGCCACCCCTATTGTGATCACAATAATCCAAGTCCCATAAAAATCGGTTGACGCACGAAGAATACTATAGACGAGCATCATTACTAATACGCAATAAATCAACTCAACTAATGAAAACTACCCCCTCTCCCAGCATATCATCCCTTTTATATATCTATCTCTCTCGCTCTCTCTTTCTCTCTCTCGTCCTCTCTACCCCTTTCTCGTTCACAATTTCTCTCCCTGCTTCTAACGACATCATCATTACTATAATTATGATATTTTCATTCCATCCCGTCCGACCCCCTCTCGACACTTAATGAAGAGCGGGCGCGAAACAAAAGGGGAGCAAACTTAATAAAAGCCCTTGGGCTTGTTGTTTAATCCCCTTTCCAATCAATCGAATTTATATTATTCTATTCTCCTGTAAAATGTCTGTTAAAGGCACGTGAGGCCTTAGTTGTCGAAAATATTCATATTTATTCCAATCACCGTAAACAGAAAAACATTAAAACGCATACAGTTTCGTTCATATATACCATGACCATCGCGTAAACAGCATGTTATCATACAGATTTACTATATTTTACCTAAGCAAGAGCCTAATTGTGTTACAGAAGAACCACAATGCTGCTGGCTAATCACACACAAATGGCATAAACGCTCTTTATTCGTTCCATATCAGGAATTCACCAACAAAGAACGCTCTTTATGTTTACCATCATAATATAAACAAACACCAGAAAAGTAACTTTTTATGCTTTTGTTTACATAACAATGGTCAAGCATATGACAATAACATACTGTTTATGCGATATTTCTTATTTGTTTACAGACAAAGTCTGTCTACATTTTGTTGTTCTTTCTGTTTGTGGCGGTTTTTGACGGGTGGAAATATTTTCACAGGATACCCACCGCCAAGGCCAACCGTACCTTTAAATGTTTATATATGTTATTATTTTGATTGGAATAAAATATGTTTACACTAAAATCGGTTAATAAATAAGCCGAGAAATAAATAAAATATACCGCCACCGGCTGTCGGCTATCACCGTCGCAAAACCTCGCATGACGTCAAGCGAGGTAAACTAATTAAAAACACGGAATCGGATTCGGAGTTAATTGTGTCTACCTATATGACGATGGAAAATCCGGAACAGACATCAGCGCGATTACATATACCAAATAAAGAGCGTTTAATTTGACAAGTCAGTCATGGTTACGAATACATACAGTTATAGTTAAAGTGGAGAGTATGTTGAATAATCCACGATAACAACTATTCTAAGTCGATTCCCCATTTCCTTCACCATGGTTCAATAAAGAGCGTTCCATGTTAAGAGTTTTCCTAATATGGTACGAATAAAAAGAGTTTAATAAAGCGAAATTGCTATGACTTGGAAGGATATATAAAGCATGCGTATCGGAAGATCGTGTACATGTATTGACCTATATTGGTATAATCATTAAAAAAATCACGATGACAACTGTTCTAAGTCCAGTCCCTTTACCTTGACGCAATAAAGAGCGTTCACTATTACGATATATTGCGAATAAAGAACGCTTGTATATGTGCTTACATATTAAATCCGATTATTATCCCTCCTTCAAAAAGTGTTATATATGATTGGCTGTTTAAACGAACCACGGCGAACGTTTATATATTTTATGCGTAATTGACACATAGAGGTTGAGTTATGACCTGCATATTCAATAGACCGCATCGCTAGAGTGTTAATTTTATAGGCCAATAACCACGCATAAACGCAGTGATTTCATCAGTGACAGTCGGCAAGATAGTTTGGGGGTAGGGGAAGCAATATTCTGAAATATATATAAACACCATACTGCCCTAATATATACATGATTCATAACCAAGAAAAATGAACTTATCATATCATATTGGTAATGAATTACTTGATTATAATTGATTAAATCAGACAGCAATAAACCGATTGTTTTTGTTTTACCGCGTTACGATAAATTAAAACGAAACGCTCTTTATTGACACAAGACAAAGGTCATCTGGAAATTGGAATGTTTACGAGATGATAATTGCCTAATAATAGTCTTCGCATATATATATATATGCAATCTTTATATGAATATATAATATAACTTGGGACTATTCCGGTAACGAGAACAAATATATAAACACGAGCACGTGTTTATATAGATAAATGGGCGCAAAACTGAATAATATACGGGCATGGCTTTATAGTAACAACACATCGCGATACATATAATAATAATAACACGATAAAGACATTTAATTACGAGAACGACGATGTTTTCGGCAAAGTTTTGCATTCGTAGTGTGATAACGCGACAATCTTCAAAGGCCGCGATCGACTACATGCAAACTTAAAATGCTGCCGTAGCGTATATATGCGTTGTCGATGGGTTACCACATGATCGATCACGTGCTATGCTTCTGTTTACATGTGACAATCACGTGATCGGGCCGATGATCACGTGGCTTCGTCTACAACAAAATCTTCGGCTAACTTCGGAATTTTTTATAATCGTTATAAAAATAACGAATGGCGGCCGAATATTAGATTATATGCGCCCAATGGACATTATATATATATATTATCGGTATATTGAAAGAAAATATTATTGTTTTTTCAGCACCATATTCCTTTAAGCTGAAAATAAAGGAAAATGTTGTCTTACCTTCCTTGTTAGAATATACCAACCCAATAATAACCGAGTCATGAGTTATATTAACACACGGTATCTATTTAAATAGAATATAAGTTATAACACATATGTGGACAGCCTTTGTTGGTCACACGTCGAGGTAAATACTAATTTCCAAATTTCCCGATGTCCGTGCATGTGTGAACATTTTAGAAGCTTTGAATACTGAGTTACTTGTATTGCAAACGGTGTGGATGTGGTCTCAAGTCTTTGAACTTGTATGGATCGACAGTCCATATTTTCAGTTTCTGTATGAACACAATTTCTCCGAGAAAATAATCAGATGCCGTGATGTCCACATAATCGCGGGTTTCTCCGTTACCACCAATGAAGACAACGGTTAACATTGAAGAAATCCTAATATATTTTTGAATATGTGATAGTGCAACTCTCAAATGCTTTGTCACCATGAAAAACTTATATCTGCATCGATATCAGTCTCTAATAGCTTTTTTAAAGGTTGTTTTCTCCGTTACCATCGTAGCTCGTTACAAATACAGAGACTTGACTGTAGAAATTGCCCATTTAGTGGCAAGTGTGGCCAACTCAGAATAACTTAAATATTATACAAATTGGCACTCCGTGTGAAAGCAGAGCACTCAGATAACATTTTTGATATTTTCTCCGTGATGTTTTCTCCGTTACCGCCATATTTACATGTGATTAATACGCGTATATCAGACACACGCGTTCATGTTTTCGAATTTGGAGTAAAAGCTAAAACTCGAATAGTCAATCCAATTGGCAAATAACTACCTTAACATCCGTATTAAAAAACTTTCCGCGTGCAGTTGGTTTCAGACAGCTATATACTATAGCCTATATATATTGTCCTTCGATAATTGTTATGCCTATAACTGACAGCTCTGCATGGGGAATTTCTCCATCTGATGAGATTGATATATATGTACATGTATACATGTATATAGCATATACAGTATAAAACAAAAATATATTTAACTCGAATGCCATTAAAATTATATCCACATGTATTTATTCGGCAGATAAATATATAGATCATTCTTGTTTTAAATGTCTCTGCCAGCATTTGAAACCCGGTCGCCAGGATGACAGCCCATAACGAAAACACACGGCCATTGAACTTAGTTTAAAACGCCTTCTATTTATGTTTCATTTAAATTATATTGCCGTACTTGACATTTTGTTGATTGGATCCATGCAGTGCCAAGTTGTCAACTATGCATGGAGTGGGCGCACGAGGACTGTTCAAGTGGAATCGTTCCCGATGGCATTTATATTTGCGACATGCGCTCCTAATTTATTAATTATTTAGTCACCTGGGGTCAGCATCACCTAGTGCATGTGGATAAAGTTAGCAGTGCCTCATTACGTCACCTGGTGTCAAGGCGACACCTATTCCATTACTCCCCCGTACCAAATACCTCTATATGTGCCAATTTTCAAAAAAAATTCTGAGCTGATAATAAATGCTCTCCATTGATAATCTAGGTTATTAGTCCCCACTTCAGTCACCTGAGGTGGAATACCATATCCCATGGTATTCCCCGGGCCAGGTGACCCCATGCATGTGTACCAGTTTTCCTGCACATCCTTTTAGCTGATAAGGAACACTCTTTATTATCACATATTTGTCCCGGCGTTTATGTCATCTGAGGTCAAAGACGCATATCCCAAGATATTCCCTTCGTCAGGTGACTCCTGTCTACCATTGTCCCTACATATTGCCTAACATGACAAGGAACGCTCTTTGTTGCTCACATATTAGCCGCCGTTTAAGTAATCTGAGGTCAAAGGCGCCTATCCCATGATATGTCTCTGGTCAGTTGACCCGATGTGTACCAATTGTCGTACATAAAATCTGAGCTGTTAAGGAACGCTCTATATTGCACATATATGATAATATTCCCCCCTGTTATTAGTGTTGGTAAATAAAAAATAATATCAGCTTTTTATAGAAACCGAAAGTACATTATGAGAAGAGATCCAGTTTTCTCTGAACTCGAAACACTCTTTGCAGGCCGAGGTCAAACGAATCAGATCGAAGTGGGCTCTATCTTTATATAAACTGAATGTATATTTTGAGAAGAGAACCTGTTTACTTGGAACTGGAAACACCATCTGTATGTCGAGATTAAACGAAACAGAGTGGCTTACGATCATATAAATTGTGGTGTTCCCTGCAATTTTAAGACATCTGATGTCAACAGTAACTACACCATGACACTCCCCGGATCAATTGACCGATTTGTACGTTTGTAAATGTTCAGCTCCGATGGTCCAGCCGTTTGGTTACAGCCCGACAGACAAACAAACAAACTTTAGTTTTATTAGTATAGATATTCAAGTTAGTCAACACAACTTATAGTTGAAATTTTGCACATGGCATGTTTTCTTCGTTACTGCATACATATGGAAAGTATGTGTATGCACCGTGTACTGTTACTGCATGTACGGTATATACGTAACTGCTATGTGTTCACGTTTCGAGCAGAACAGTCCAGTGGAATTGTGCATTATAGCTGACATGCTAAAGTGCATGGAGAAACTATCTCATACATATACACAGGAACTTATATACCAGTATATATAACATACGGAACGGACCCTCATGCATTTGATTTGCATACAACACACGACATTTTGATCACGGATGCAGCTATATGACTCCCATATCTACCCAAATACTTTGAAGCATGTCGTACACAATTCGATGATAAAAGCATCAATATTGTGTAGTAGATAACAATTGTTTCAACTATTAAAACGATACGCGTTTTCTCCATTACCGTATACCTGTTGTGTTTTAGATTTTCCATATTTTGTGTCAGTAGTTTAAATTACGACCGATAAAATCGACTAAAGACACTTCATATAGTCACCAATAGAATGTACATTGCACAATTATCTGAACGCCATGCCATCTATATGTCATGGTTTGTTAGGAAATTGAAATAATAATAATGGCATACTAATGTGGAAATTGACTTCCATAAATCATCATTCACAGTCACCAATATCGAAGGAATTGGAAGAACACGGTGTGTCCATTGTCAAAATTAATGACTAAAAGCCGGATCATAGCCAATCCTCACTATCATATATAATTGTGTCTGTGGCAACGGAGAAAACATATACAGAATACAATCATACTTTATATCAATATGGTATATTAAGTTTGTATGATCGTTATATGGATTAATGAACACAAATAATATCGAATTTTAAAACGAGACCCGTCCATTTAAGGAATTTCAGTCCATATGTTAGTGTAAACATATTTTATTCTCTAAATCATGCACATGAATTAACAAGCTAATGGTACAAGTATAACATAAAGACAATTTTATTAGAGAATGGGATTTGGCAGAAAGCATGATGCTTATATCAGCCATGTCCCCATCTTTAGCATTCACAGGTGGTGTCTTTATTGATTAATCATAATGTTCTTTTCCCAGTTAGATTTTGCTTTCATGTTCAATGTTTCTATCTTATTGGCTTTGTCAGCCATCTGGGGCATAGACTGTCAAACAGTAACTCATCATGAGTCACTGCTGGGCAGTCCATGCATCAGATGACCGGAATTGTTACATGTATGTGACCTGACCCCAGACCTCACCCCATCATTTTCTAATAATCGTAGCTCAAAGTTCAAGTTTCGAAATCAAAACGACAAGAGAGTTGTGTCTTATAGTATTACGAGCAAAATATAATACATGTATACTGAAATATATGATATTTTTCCACTTTTCTAAGTTATACTGTATAATTGGTAACTTCGAAGTCTAGTTTTCACACGTTCACGTTGTTTCATAGAGGCAGAATGTTTTATTTATTTATAAAGTTTATTTATAAAGTTAGCGACTTAGGAAAAGTTCAATTTGGAAATCGTTTAGATAAAATTATGAATTTTTGGACCCTCATAAATAAATCTATATTCTCTTCCAATGATAGTTTGTGGCTTCCATGTAGCAAGGTTTTTACTCCTGGTCTTGTTATTAATCCCCCAAAACACCTATCTCTTTCAACCAAATATCTGCGACAATAAAAAAGAAAATGTTCTGATGTTCCTTTGGCACCACAAATACACAACGGACTATCTCTCAGATGGTTGCTGAAAAGATCATAGTTTAAATTACTGCATTCCAGTCTTAATCGGCAATGGTATATTTGACTTGCTCTCGTATATGCATATTCCAAGTATCTAGGACGCTCTTTGAGGTCACTATTCAAAAATGTTTTGAAGTCTGAGAGTGTTTCACATTTCCTCACTTCTGGTTTTAATTCGTTCCAAAGATTGATTGTGTGTGGAAGAAATGATTTCTGATAAGTAACTGAGTTGCAGAAAGGTACTCTAAGATCATCTGATCTCGTGTCATATCCACTAGTACTCGATATTGTATTCGGAACAGCATTGTATAGATAAGGGGGAGTGAGTTTTTTCGTCATTTTAAAAAAGAGCATGAGTTTAGTCTTTACTCTCCGTTTTGATAATTTTTCCCACCCAACTTCTTGAAGAACTGTGCATTTATTGCAACTTCTTGTTCCACCGGTTACTATTCTAGCGGCTTCGTACTGAATATCTTCTAGTGAATCGGCTTCTTCGCCTGTACAATTGTCCCATACCGAGGAAGCATATTCCAAGACGGGACGAATATAGGACAAGTAAATTCTTTCTAGAGTTCTTCTATCAAGGATAAATTTATACTTCCTCAGTATGTACAATCTTTTGGACGCTCGGTTTTCAATATCTTCTATATGGTCTTTCCATTTACCCTGTCGGTTGAATGTCAGACCCAAATGTTTATGTGTGTCTACCTCATTTATTCTCTCGTTTGACATGTTTAGTACTGGTTGGTCAATAGGTATTTGTTTCCACGAAACAAGCACGGATTCTGTTTTCAATGGGTTGAATTTAACTGCCCAGGTCTTTGACCAGTTGAATATTTTGTGTAGGTCTGAATTGATCAAATCTGCAGCAATTGTGGGATCTTCTATAGCAATATAAAGTGATGTATCATCCGCAAATAATCTTATATTACATGTAATTCCCTCGACTATGTCGTTTATATACACGAGAAATAGGAGAGGGCCGATTATTGATCCTTGAGGCACTCCTGTTGTAACGTCTTTCCATGGCGAATTAAAGTTAGAAATTGTTACTCTTTGTTGTCTACAATCAAAATAGTTTTCAAGTAGTTTTAAAAGCTTCCCAGTTATCCCCATTCTTTTAAGTTTAAAGAGGAGACCCCTGTGCCAAACCTTATCGAACGCCTTGCTTATATCGCAGAATACACCCCTTATTTCCCTCCCATCGTCAAGGGCTGAGATAATATAATGGTAAATATCGATCAATTGGAATACTGTGCTATCGTTCGGTGTAAATCCCGACTGTAGGTCGGTTAAAAGCTTATTCGTTCGTATGTATTTTGATATATGATAGAATAGACATTTCTCGAAGACCTTAGACAGACAACTGAGTAAGGATACTGGTCGATAATTGGATGGATCGCTGGGATCTCCATTTTTGAAAATTGGGCATACGTTTGCCTTTTTCCATTCTGAAGGAAAATACGACCGTTCAATGAAAACCCTGAAAGAGAATGCTAGTGGTTTAGCTAGTGATATCGAACAATTTTTTAATACTTTGGGACTAATACCATCGTATCCGGCCGCTTTCGATGTCTTGATTGAGTTTAAACTTTCGAGTACACGTTCATCAGATATTTCAATGTCGCTCAGGCGCTTATCCGTTAACCAATCAAAGATGGGTAACTCTAACTTATCTTCATCAGGTAAGGAGGAGATTTTACAAAAATAGTTATTTAATAAGTCTGCCTTTTCTTCATTTTCGGTTATTATAATCTGGTCAGTTTTTAGGGCTGGTATTGGTTTAGGTTCGGGTTTCATGAGGTGGTTTAATGTTTTCCACCAGAGTGAGGAATCAGTGAAACAACTACCCAGTATTGACTGTGTTTTCTCCAGAGACTTTTGCTTGGAACGTCTTATTTTTGCTATAACTTCATTTCTTTTCTTTTTATAATTCGTCCACGCTTCAATTGTTTCTCTTTGTTTTGCCAATTTGTAGTAACGTCTCCTTTGTCTCATAAGTTTTCGAATTTCACATGTTAACCATTCAGGTTCATTGTGTCGAACTATTACGAGTTTATTTGGTATATATAGATTCGCGGTGTCAATTATTTTTTTCGTTAGAGCTTCTGCTATTTCATCAGATCGAATTGCTGAGAGATCTCTCTTAAAGTCCCACGCGTTGAAGGCATTATTCATTGCGGAGTAATCGGCTCGATTATAATCCCATATCCTTCTTTTCATGATTTCACTCGGCTTCTTAAATTTCAAATTCAAACGTAGCAAGATTGGACAATGAAACCGAGTTAAATCCGAAAAGAATGGATCTAAGATTTCATTCGATTAAACAACCTCAGGGGTATTTGTAAAATATAAGTCTATGAGAGAAGAAGAACTTTCTGTGAAATATGTAGCTTGTTTAATTATTTGCTTTAGGCCAAAGCGCTGATAAATATATTTAATTGGTTTTGTTTCTAATGGTATTTGGTTTGAATTAAAATCTCCAGTTATTATAACATGTGGGATATTAGTACATATGTTCTTGAATGTTTCATGAGACACTGGCTTTTACTCGAAAAGCCCGCATTTGCCAAAGACAGAAAACTATTTCCGCGATCCCTATAATGGGAGAGGTTGCTTCAAGTCCGGAAAGGAAGAATATGACACAAGACACGACCAAACCACGATGTTCCCCTGACAATACATGTACTAATGCGTAACCTTGACACACCATTTAACTTCCTTTTCCAAAAAGAGACATTTAACGAGCCTTTTTACTCAATCAGGCGAACGACCCTGGAAGCATGTCTGCCATTTTTCTGGTCTGTTCGATCGAGCGCCTGATATACCGCGCAGTATCGAGGAGAAAATATGCCCTGAACTCGATCGGACAGACCCGAAAAATGGCCGCAATACTTCGCGGGTCGTTCGCCTAATAGCGAAAAATACCCGTTAAAAGTCAATTTTTTTTGGAAAAGGAAGGTAAATGTATGTCAGAGTGACGCATTAGTATATGTGTTGTCCGGGGAAAATCACGGTTCGGTCGTTTCTTGTGTCATATCTTCCTTCCCGGACTTTAAAAAAACCCTCCGTTAACAGCATAGTCAACTCTGGACTAAAAGACATGATAATGTGAGAACAAATAAGGTTACTTGTTATTAACAGCATCATTTTGCCCCACCAACATCATAGCTAAATCACAGGATCCGCCAACACCATACCAAATTAGCAAGACAACTTAGCCAGGGCTTTAATATGATCTATATTTTTGTTTCAGAATCCTGGCCCTCACAGAAAGTGGTTTGACTCAGATCTGGGCGAAGGAATGGCTGCATGCACGGAAAACAAACTGCAGTTCCGGGATAATCAGCGGGAGTAAACCGATAACGCTAATAGACATGCAAAGTGCTTTCTACTTAATTCTGATGGGAGTTTTTCTCGCTATTGTCAGTCTCTTGGCAGAACTTAGCATTCATAAATGAAGAAATACAGAGAACAAGGACATGGCGAAGAGGCGAATACTCCACACTGACCTGTTATTTAAATCTTTTTAGTTTTATATCTAAATCTTTTTTAACACTATCTCGACTGCAGACATGTATATGTAGCTGTCAGCTAAGATTGTCGAAAAATCCAATCACATCGACTGGGTCATTTCAGATAACACAACATTGAACTACGCACACATGTAAATATTTACTCCTTTATTCGACACGAATTATTGGGTGATAAAAAATAAGGCAATGATTCCGTCAACAATAGTCACTGCAGGTAAATCTTCTATAACAACAACGATGTTTCTGCATATAATCGGATACAACATTTATGACAATAACTAATTTAGCCAATCATATTTGCTACTCTGTTCTGTGTACCTCAGCGGAGTGTTGCACACAACTGTAAGGAAAGCCAGAGTTATTGCATTTGGAGAATAAAGTTGAACGCGTTCTAGTGACAACAATTTACCGCCAGTTACCTGATAGTGGATTATATTAAACCAATGAGCTATGTACAGATAACTTCACCCAAGATGAATGTTCTACTTGGAGTCAAGAATAAAAATTCAAGAACGTTGGCGATTTGTTTTCGAAGCAACAGCCGATGTTTCTAGTGGAGCAATAGCATCAGCAGGAATTAACTGTGTTGTAGTAACTGGCTCAACTTGCGCGGATTGTTTGAGCGCAACAGGTGCATCGGCAGTAGACGTTTCCATGGCCTGCGATACAGGTTCTGGGACAGGATTTATATCGGTTACGTCAAGTTGTGTCGCTTTTGGTACACAAGTGATGTTGATCTGACTGTTGTCTGTCTACGTGGTCGCTTCAGCACACACTTCTGTTGCAGAAACGACAAGCAGAACATGTGACTGGTTGAATTAATGGTCGAGTACCAACTAATTTCTTTGCATCGAAATATGATAGATGTTTCTCAGCCTTACACCGTTCAATTTTTAATTCATAGTTCCATATGGGACATGGACGATCCGTTTTTTAGTACAATCCTTATTATCATCGCCAGAAACAGAACAGCGTCCACATATGATTTATTTACTTTTACAATGTCCCGAGCCATGACCGTGCCCCTGACTTTTAAAACATCTTAAGGGTTTTGGAACACATGTATACAACAATATTCCATATATATCCAACCTTCAATGCCGACGGATTGAAGGTCAAAATATAACTATGCAAAGGAACGTTTAGTCCGTCAACTGTCTTCATACATCAGAAACTCCCTGTGGCACTCCGCCAATATCTCCGACTCTTCTGATTCGGAGATATCGCGGTCTCAAAACTGCTCTGCTACTATTCAGTTGTGCGAGGAGCAACCGTGACTGGTGTTTGTGCATTAGCTGTTTACTGCAACAAAGCATCCGATTGAACTTTCTTTGAACATTCAATCAGGATAGAGCCAGTCACTGGCCCGGTCCTGATCGGTTTGACATATCGCAAGTGTTCAGCAATACTTTGAAATGTCTTATCAATGACAAATACAGAAGGTCTTTTATGAGTCGGGTCGAAGATAAGAACCAAGTCCTGAGGGAATATCCCAGTATCATTGAAACTTAGTGAGTCGTCATTGTTACGACCAGGTCGTGTTTTTTCCATATAAAAGGCAAGCAATCGACAACTATCCCAGCAGCCACCCCGGACTACACTTCGATTATGGTCGGACCAAATACTGGTACATGGCTGAAGCGGTAACCAGTTTAGCCATTGTATGTAGCAGCCTCCCGGTACCTCCCCACATTGAGAGAGATAGAGGCGTGATAAATATAGGATTCAACATTCAACAATCATCAGGACGAAAACCAAAGAGAGGAGAGGACAGAAACATAATACGTGAACAAAAACAGAAAGGGTATTTCAAACATCAGACGAACAATACAACAGATAACATAAATTGAATCTGAAACACTGGAGATACGTGACTAGCCGATTTATGGAGCCAATTCAACTCGTCTTGAAGAGAGGTAGGACCAATGTGGACCACGTGCTGGGCCGTGTTGCAGGTCGATGCCTCGTGTGGTACGGCCGACCTAGCACCACCGGGACTCCTACTCCACACCTCACGGAATGCACCCGCGACAAACAGGGTGCCACATTAGGAGATTCTTACCCCTAGCAGTGGGGCGGTAGTCTTATTATATCCAAGGCCCACACGGGGCGCATTTCAATAAAACGTAGATTGCTAGTGTTATGTGCACAAGGAAACATGAATGGGAATATCAAGTGAATGCTGGCTTAGAAACAGTCTGACGTCGTGACGTAATGATATGCATCCCTACGCGTGACGAACATTCCTTAATATATAACGTCGTGTTCGTGTCTCTCGTGATGTTAACAGTTGAGTGCTAAGTTGAATTCGCGGAAAAGATTAAAACTAATAATTATGGCATAAATAAAATACAACCATTGTAGCCATAGTACCAAATGTTCACCACTTGGCAAAAGGCTCGTGGTTAAAACCACCATTCTGCTCCTTGTGAACATATGGTTCTCTCGGCTACAATGGGTGCATTTTATATTTAACCCTTCCTATACTAAATGGATTTTTCCATTCAGTTAAACAAGTTTACGTTGGATAGGTCTATTATACAATTGGGGTGTTCAGGTAATAAAAGCCGATAGGCAGAAAACATTACGGGAGCAGAGTTATTCATATTCATTGGTGGGAAATGTTCAGATAAGTTCAACAGACCACAAATGATATTACCTCAACATTTCCTAAGCGTGCGTTCTTACAATCGCCAATTTGCCAGGCATTCTGTTCAGGCATATCGGTATACATGTGCATGGAAGGCTACAATGTGCCAGAAACCGAATTCAAAAATGCTTATACAATGCATATATGTGACCCGCCATATCAAATCCAGTCGTAAGTCGGGATTTTTTTACCCTGTGCCAATGCATTCTCTTATATATGCGAGTCGACCATAGGTCGCCTCGCATATATAAGAGAATGCATTGGCCTAACAATTTTTTACAATTTTAATAATTTTTTCTTGTATTCTTTAACAATTTTATAATTTGACCCATACAGAGCCCCAGACAAACATGAGCAGACGACACTCTTCTATATGCTTCTATATGTGTGTGGGGCTCCCTGCAGGGTAATGGATGTTTTTTATTTTATGTCCTAAAAATTGTAAGAAACATTTATTTAAAAAAAATGATAAACAATTGTTAGGCCAATGCATTCTCTTATATATGCGAGGCGACCTATGGTGGACTCGCATATATAAGATAATGCATTGACACAGGGTAAACAAAATCCCGACTTCCAACTGGATTTGATATGGCGGGTCACATATATACCACATCTAACTACATGATAATGAAAAACTATGCAGTTACACTGCTTGCGAATGCTATCGAAATTTGGCTGTAAACAGCATGCAATTATCTCGCACGAATCAATCATACATGTATTTTAAGGCAATACTTCTCATGTCGTTAGCCTTGGTAAATATGCATTTTATATGGATGTTGCCGTTCATGTTATGAGACCATGTGATTTACTATAAAAAAATGCCTACAACAAATTCCGTCAAAATTGTTCAATGTATGAACGTAACCTAAGCGAACTACTCGTCGATGACTATTTAGTATGGAAAGGGTTAAGAACATGCATTAAAACTTAATTTATTATTTAAAATTTAATATAATTGAAACTGAAAATAAATAAAATTCAGAAAAATTTCATATAAAATAGTAGATTAGATTAGTGTGCACCAGCCACATTCATTGCATCATCTATATTTCTGTAACAAAAACCCACCCACCAAGATTATGGTAAATGTTTATCATGTAATTCAAGGGGGGGGGGGGAGAAATGTTTTTTCCCGACACGTATCCTGGGGGTGGTGGGTGTCAAAATAAGTCCAAAGCAATTTTCTCCGTGACAAAATTATTTTTTTTCCTTCACACCTTTTATTGGATTTTTACTAGTTTGAACTGGTTTGTAACACTAAGAAATCAATAATAAGGAACTGCAGCAACACTAAACACGCTAGGGCCATTGGATGTTGGTTTGTGCCTCTGTGGGACAAGGGAAAGTATTCTTAATGCAGCTGAATCGCCCATGCAGTATTCTATGTAATTATCATCAAATAAGGATAACTTTAAAGAAATAAATTTAATACCAAATCTGGTCAAAGATGGACATTAAACACTGATGTATACACTGATGTATAAAGAAAAAAACATGTAACATACCTAGACTTGTGAGCGGATAACACAATTATCTCATATGTGACAAAATAGATAGAAAATGGTAATAATTCACAATCTCATGTAGTCATGAATGAGTTAATACAGGTTTCTACTAAAAGTGTAGGTTTGTTTTTTTAATATATGCTTTACTCTCACATGCTACACTTGAGCAGTCCAATAGAAACAATGCCTTTTCTGAAATCATACAAGATTACTGAATTCATACAAGATAAACTGTGAACGTTATAAAATTCCTAACCAATCCTGACAATCTGAATCAATTGCAATCAATCGTAACATTACTTTCTTTGATTTCCCATTGGTGCTCCTGTGTGCTCTAGTGTATTGCTATATGTGCGATAAACATGTTTTAGTAATGTCTAATGAGTCTGGGTGGCACGTAGCATATAATAATTTAACCTATCTGATATAATACAATCACCTATCTGGTGTAAAACAATATCACATATCTGGTGTAAAACAACATCACCTACCTATCTGGTGTAGAGCAATATCACCTACCTGGTGTATAGACATAATATCTTCATAAATTTCCATAAAGTAACAAAACACAAAAACTAAAAAGGTCTCTAAAAAGGACTACCGCACACATTTTGGCACTAAAACAGTGACTATTAATTATGATTAACCGTGCGCGCTGTGTCAGTGACCGGTTACCCACTCAGGCATAGCTGCTGTTCACAATAGCAATAAAGCTGCTAAAAAGGTTGTGTGACGAGAAGGTAATTGAATGCAACCTGGACACAATACAATGACTTCAGTTTAGCAATAAAATGTTCGATTGTATATAAATATTAGAACGTCAGTTTGTCTATAAATGTTCGATATAATATAATGATTAGAGTACATCTTGTCGTTGACTACGCGAATGTAGTGGCCAGTGGGAATGGCGTAGTTCACTCGCCTTCGGCTCATGAACTACACCCTTCCCACTGGCCACTACATTCGCGTAGTCAACTCCAAGCCATGCTCTATTCATATACTAAGCTTTAAAATAATTTGACTGCACAGCTATGGAAATATGATATTTAACAAAAACGATTAAAAATCCACTGCAGTCAAGAATATACTGCTAGAGACCAGTCCTGCTTTTCATTGCTAGATTCACTGAATCTCAATGTAGGAGGTTTGGTCCTGGTTTTCTCTGTATGTTTGTGTTTTGCGTTCCACAAGGGGGTGTGTGTCAAAACATGGCTGGAAAAAACTATATGAAATGGAAAAAAAATTGGGGTCGGGGGTGGGTGGGTCCAAAATGTGGTCATTGGCAAAAAAAGTAGCATACGTGTCTGGAAATGTTTTCCGACCCCCTCCCCTGTGTAATTTGGAATATTATACAAACGAATTATACACAGCAAATGTCGATTGGCCACACGTCCCTCCAAACAGATGGTTCAAATGTCCAGTGCTTTCCTTTAGAAACAAGGAATATAAATTCTGACAAAAATCATCGGAATGTGGAATGGGCCCTGATCACATATACTCGTTTAGTCAGTATAAACGAAGTTGTTCAGGAAAGAATATTTCACACCGGACTGATTAACTTGTATTCCAATCCCCTGTTCAGCCACATCCTGGTTACATCCAAAATGTTAATTTAAAATAGTGTATGTACATTGATAACTGTTTTGTAAATGTAACGTTTGTATATGTTCAAGAAATATAAATTCGAACCAAAAAACATTCGATAAACTTTGGTTTCTTGAAGTGTATATATTGTTAACATACGTACTTTTATGTTATTAAAGTAATTATTTGGACACAAACATATCAAATTTGAAGCGGAACAAGAGCATTACTAGGGCGTGGCAAAATACGCACTTTAGCCATTTCCAATTGTAATACCGCAAAACACAATAACAATTTTAACTTACAACGAATATCTGATATACCCATAATTTCAATGCCAAAATGCGGTCAAATTCTAAGACAAAAAAGGGCCGTAACTATTGTGAAAATAATTGGACAGAAACCATATTCGAACTTGGTATGTATTTTCAGCTGGAAAATACACATAACAACTTTGGTTCATATCAAATAATCCAAACAGGAGTTATCGGTCGGAAACCATAAATATTAACGGACGGTAAAATTCTAAGTAGAAAAAGGGCCGTAACTTAAAAAATAGTCATGACCGTACCCAGCCTCCACCCCCGCCCAAAGCACATCACCGGTAGTTCTGAGGTGCTATGAATTCAACAAAGTCTTTTATATATTGTTATTTCTGAATATTTCCGTTATTTAGTCATTATAATCATTCCAAAAGGAAATATATTTAGATCAGTGACCAGTTGGCGCCTGTTCAGGATTAAATCAAGATACTTATTTTGAAATATAATACCAACATCTCGTGACACGTGTTACTTAGATTGAATAATAATAGCTATCTAACCGTGCACACCGGTTAGATATTGTTCTATATATAATAATTGGCGATTTGGCAACTTTCATAAAACTTTGTCAACTAATATTATCACCTTTTATCAGTTATCATCTATATATATCAAATGGACAAACTGATCCTACTCATTTCTGCAGTAATCCGTAGTTTTTGTTCGTGGCACAAAAATATTGAAAAAAATGCGGATTGATTGTACTGGTCTCACGCAGTGGTGTACATTGCAGAGCGTCATATAACCATGGCAGTGTCCAGTCTACTCATTACTTTGTTAAATTAGGTTGATAGATACATCGGATACTTACATACCGATACATGTATCGTAATACCTATAGTCTTTTAATGTTGAAAAGATAAGAATTATCGCTTTAATATGACAGTACGGGTCACTTCTTCTCTGTGGAATGTAACAAGAAAGAGCATACCATGTTAGTTGTTTCACCTATATATGTTACAAATAAAGGGTGTACTGTGAGCGCTTTCAAATATGTGCGTCAAGACAGTCGTAAATGTACCAATGAAACAGATTGTGGTACAATTAACTTTTTATGTGAATGAAAATAACATTGTTAGTGCCAATATTTTGTAGGAAATATAGGGTAACGTAGAATTGGCGTTGAGACAGTCGAGAGGTACATGTATTGTTGTGGGGACCCAGTATATAATACACGACACGGCACTTTGATGTTACTGGCTGTCAATTTATGATGCGAATACGATTGCGTTATTATAGTCCTCGCATTGTATCCTTCCGCGATATCGAGTGTTATAAATGGACAATGGTGCGGTTATCTGCTCATTACACGCTAGACCGTCTCTGCGGATGATGATATGTTCTGAGACTTTTTTTCTGGCTCTTGAGACCTTTTGAAAGTCCCACAAATTTAAAGTGTGTTGTCTCATTAAGTCTCACCAAAATGTTAAAATTGGATTCAGACAAGTCCCAATACCCCATGGACATCTTTTGACATGGACATTTTGTTTGAACACCCATGGACAGATACATTATTGTTGTGAGACTTTCAAAAAGTCCCATAGATCCATACACCGGAAAAAGTCCAAGAACATGTTTGGCAGGAGCTGTGGTCCATTTTGGACTTAGCATGTGCCATTTCTGTGGAGTTTTTGGGTTTCTTTGTGATAACATTAGCTTTTGATTGTCAGTCGCCTTGAAACTTGGTATTTTGTGGTTAATTCCCAGAAGAGGCAGCACGAACACAATATTGAAGTTCCATAACTCTTATCGAAGGTCCCACAAACTGGAAATCCCACAACTATTTCGTTGGTCTTAGTGACTTCTACTACAAATGTAAATATATAACTGATAAAGTTTGATGATTTCCGAATACTTATTTCATGATATTTCATGATATTGCCATGACATACGTGTTGATGCGTTTATTTTAAACTTTCGGTTTCTTTGTCCAAAGTCATTTGCGTCGTGCATGTGGTGCCAACGTCGCCATCGTGCTATTCCGCGCACGTGGAAACCAAAACACTAATGTTACGCAGTTTCCCACCAAGCATCCAATCACACTGGAAGTACTCTCCTTATAAATGTGATGTATTCTGCCCTTTAATGAACATTTCGTTTTTGAGCGATGAAATCTCAGACATAAGTCTATTTTTGGCAGATTGTCGTGGGAGCGTTCTCGGCATCATCTCCCCCGCGCTGTGTAAAACTATGGCGTGACCACTTTAACAAAGACCAATCTCGGGGTATTAGTCAATATGTATTAATGTTCCGTATCTCACAAAGAAGAATTCCGTTAAATCAATGTCACACAATTACCGGCACCCTGGCGCATTCTGATTGTAGATACCATATCGAAAAGCTGGAACCGTGAACGAAACGAACGCCCACATAATAGCGCGATAGCCAATAAAATTTACAGCTGAATTCGGCGCCGACTACGAAAGTGGAATTCATTTAATTGTTGTCCCATCACGACCTGTCCACACTTCGGTTCATAGGAGGTGGCTGAAAGACCGATCCGGAACTTTTATCACAGCTTGTCCACACATGCGAGTCATTCCACACTTTAATAGCACAGACGTAAATAACGATACAACAATGGTTGCAGTGGATTTGGAGTGCTGGCTTATAGTGGAAAACTGAGGCTACACTGCGATCAGGCGCTTGTAAAAATAAACAGAATAGAAAAATTATTGAAGTATTGTACAATAATTCTACAATTTGTATTCGCGGATCTGCTTATACCTTTGTGACATGGATTTCGAGGAATACAGAAAGCGAGGTAATTAATTATATCACTACTATATATACATCCGTGTATCTGTGTATTTGACTGCCCTCTTCTGGTATGACTGCATGTGTGGCCAGTATAAATAAAAATAGTGACATTTCGACAAATTATATTAATGGTAGGCCAGAAGTGATTTTGACACTTAATTTAATTATATTTGTGTGGACGGAGACCGTGTGCCATTGATTCGCACGTGCATTAAGTTGGAGACGCGCGTTTTGCATAAGTCCAGCCATAAATGTCAAATATATTTTCAACAAAGAACTGTTCTGGAGCTATCTGGCAAAAAATCTGGAGTTTTTCATATCATCATTGTATATGTAATCTGAGCAATTATTGAGAGACAACAAAAACAATGGATTTTAATACATTTAAGAGGTTGAAGATATTATTTAATTGTTGTTGTCCCTTTCGGTACCAAGAACTGCTAGAATAATTAATAATTTCACACAAAACTCCAATCACCAAATAGATTATTGCCTTGGCTCAATATGAGAGGAGGCTTCATTGGTATCATAATGTTGATTTAGATTTTTAATTAATTATTAAAGCATCAGACCCCGATATATTATAAGAAGAATAAAGCAGTGATAAATATTCATCCCAATGAAAACAAATGTTGATATACAGTGTGGTCAACCCAAGCGGGAGAGCAAGCAACCGATTTAGACAGTGTTAAGAGATATGGCGGCCAGCTTTAATTTGGTTATGAACCCAGGACCAACAACTCATTTAGCCCAATTGTTCAATGACCAACAGGCATGACATGAACATTCTCAAATACATACAATTATTTATGGGCAGTTTCTTTCTAAAGGAAAATAATCATTACATTTCATTAATTTAATTAAGTCTCCTCTCGTGATCTTGAGATATGATAGTTATCATGGCTTTATGAACTTCACTTTTGAAAACAATATATTTTACAGAAGTTCTTGGTACCTGAGAACAGTGAACTTTTAAATAGGTGTCATGCCATAAAAGTAAAGAAAATGAGGTGATAACATCCAATGGGTCTATGGTTCTTAATTATTGTGCCAAATTTCACAAAGAAATTCCTAGCAGATTTGGAGAAAATCTATTTTGAAATACAAGGAAATTGTGGCATTGTGATCGTTTGACCTTTAACAAGTTGTCATTTCTGATATCGAAATGGTCAGTGGCACACTGAGATCTCACTCAAAATTAAGTTTGAAGATCTTTCCCGACCTTGCCCCATAGCCAACGACCTCCTCATGTGGCGTCTCGTGCCAATCGAGCAACGAGAAAGAAGTAGAAGATACGTTTTGCACGATAATCTTGTCAGTACATTCTGGCAAAGTAAATAGCACCCATCCATTCATTTAGCACATGCATCTTATTAAGCGAACGGTGTACTTTTTTTTACATTAACGAAGGCTACAATAATCACAGCGGTGTTACCTGCCGCCATGGTCGTCACATGGTATATTCTCGCGCACCTGTAAACTTAATTATTACTTACCTTGCGGGCCAGGACTCGGTGCCCATTTATTCTAATGCGGTGACATTTATGATGCCTATATCAAAACTGTGTCTACGACCCTATGTGTATGTGAACGTAAATATCCAGTGTTGTCTTCGTGTACACGATTTAACTGTTAAATTTTGCATGTCCACATCATCGCTGTCAAAAGTACTTAGGATGCGACCGATCATTTTCCGTGTTAAAACGGCTGAGATTAAAGCATCATTCATTCATTCACAAACAATGATACTGTTGGAAGTCGGTTTACCCGTCACAGTATATGGACACATCTACATACGTATTGACCCTTTCTGTGGCAGCTACTCATTAACGAGCAGTTCCCTTGGGACATGTTCGGATAAGTTCAGCATGGGTCGTTTGTTGAACTTATTATCTGAACATTTCCCACCAATGAATATGAATCATTCTCCACTTCTATCTTAACTTCTGTTTATCGTCTGCTTATGTGTTGTATAATTGTTTAACAGAGTGGGAGAATCCATTTAGTATAACAAGGGGAAAAATTTGGTCCCGATGGCACAGTTTGTAAGATGAGAAGCACATTGAGCCAACATAAGCCGCACGACAATGCCGAAACTGGATCTAACGCCGAAAATAACATTTGTTGTCCACGCAAAGGGAAGATACTCGGTACCGAACATCGCTGGCAGCCCTATGTGGCCTCATGCGCCATGCACTTTGCCAACTGAGTCCACATTTCTATTCTTCGATAATTTTTTCTAGTGTGGCCGTCGTGGCTGACATATATATAGGGCCAGGTTAACCTCGCATTCCAGTACTGAATTATATTTCCTCAACATGTCCCATATATGTATATTTAATACATACATCATGGCTTCGAGTTGTCTGCATGGGCATCATGTCCAGTGGGGTGGGTATAGTCCACGGCGCGAATCGGAGTTAACTATACCTATACCCACTGGACACTATACCCGCACAGTCAACGACAAGACTATTTATTATATTTCACCGAACAATTCGAACTTGTAGCCTGCATACTATACAATATAAACAAAACTGCACCCTACCAACACCAACTGCTGGACTGCTCAAATTCCCTTCATAAGAAGTTGTTTTTGTTTTGTTTGTTTTTTAATTTTTGTATTGGAGTAAACAGACATCAACAAAGGAATGTAAATACATGTTATTATAGATCAAATGACATTCTTCCAATTCGCTCACATCTCGCTCACTCATTTACATGTCTTTCGTAAAACATATTAGCTCCCAGTACCTTCATAAGAAGTTAATAGAAACCATGTACTACTCGTTTTACTGAGAACAAATATGATTATCAACTTACCGATAAACAGTTTAACTCATTTAGTATCAGATTTCCTTTATATAGGCCTACAATAATCGTACTATCGGTGGTGCGGCGTACTTCCCGTTCATTTTGTGCTATCTCATTCAGCGCATCGAAAGAAAAAAACCGTCACTGCCAAATTTCAGTTTAATATCTTAAAACATGTAAGAGCAGTCATTCTGCTTCTGTGCGTCTGTTGTTGTACGTCGTAGGAACCAATCATGGCGTGCTACGACGGTTATGGGTGCGTCAGATGTGTTCCCCTAGATATTCATGGGGCTCGGTTGTAGAGTCCCGGTTATCTCAGAATCTCCTGTCCAGCTGGTTCCAATCAATTTTTGCTCTTTTTCACACTTAATGTTTGTTTTCTTCAGTTCGAAGCACCTTTCTTATCCCATATAATGTTGTAAGTTGTGAAGCACGGCGCATGTCGAATGCCTTGGAAGAGTCTAAAATGGCAACATCATTGTTGAAGGACTGTATTATGTCGTTGTTACAACTAGTTGAGTCACACAAGGCTACGTTGACGCCATTGTTGAGTGATGTTAGAGTTTCGTGTTCATACATTTATATGGTTAATATTATGGTTGTATATGATATGTTCCAATATCTTTCATGGAAAGGGGATCAGCGATACGAGTTTTCCGCATTATGTTTATCCCCTTTCTTGTAGATGCTAGATATGTTATCTGATCTCCAGCCCAGGGGTAGTGTGGCGGTTTTCAGTGAGTGGTTGACAATTGTATTTAGCGGATTAGCCAGCTGAGTTGCACATTATTTTAAAATCTCAAATTTGGTTAGTCAGATTTTCAGGGCCTGAATCTTTGTGTGGTTTTGTTATCTGTAGTAGTCTCTCTACACATTTCTTGTTGATGATTAGTTTTTCTATATAAATCCGTGGGTTTGATGTTCAGTGCTGGCATTTCTTCTCCGGTGGCTCGTGTGGCTCACTGATCTGAACAATTGTGAGATTTAGTAATCAGATATCATGGCACACATATAGCATACCTCAATTTCCTTTAGAAATTGCCCATTTTATTTCGAAATCTTACATAAACACTTTCCAAAACGGAAATGCGCGTACATTAGTCTATGTATAATGCTATTCACTTTGCTAAAAGTGACTTATATAAGTCATATGGGCCGCATGTTAGCCACACATATCTTGCTTTAATAAATATATTCATGAATACAAATCCCAAAAAAGAAGAGATGCCCTTTATTGGCCTGATTAGTGGCAATGTAAAAGTCATTGTACCCGTACGCACAAGGGGCGATGAAACAATTACAAAATAAAACCAAACGAACACACTAAAAACGTTATCATCGTGCATGATGGATAGCATAAATACATAAACTCTGTAATCGTAATTCATTTGAGTTTTCGGGCGGAACATGGTGGAAGCAAGCTTATTTATTTATTTCCAATCCTTCTGACAAGGTTCTGCAGGTTCGGTAAACCAGAAAACCTCCAACAATTTCTTCTCATTTTATGCACAAGGAACTAACTGTGTTCAGGCACATGCCTTATACTTTGTTGTCATATATATGTTAACTTTGGGTATTTCTATATTAGTTTGGGAGAACATACTCAGGAGTCAGCTCGTAAATGTTCACTATAGGTAGAAGGTGCATATACTAGTTCATAGATAGTTATTTTGTTTTGCAAATATATGAGGTTAAAAGAAATTCGCGATGTAGCTTTCCAGACTGACCGCTTGTCTTGGTGTGAATAAGCGGCCGTTTCATTAGTACCCATGAGAATATACCTACTAGTCAGGGGAGGTAATCCCGGCCATCGACGATAACTCTGCTAGTCGCAAACGGTCCATTGTTGCAATAGTATGTTGGCTTATACCCTTCTGAGCTGAGAATAAGAACATTCAAATCTATTGACAATTTTCTTCTATTGTAAATTATCATTGTAATTTAGCGAACCCCTTAAGGTACATAGTTTGATTGACGTGATGTGCACGTTGTCGAAATCAGCGTTCCTCGATCGTTTGGATTCAAACCAAGTGTACGACGGAGACTAGCCACAGGGCTTGCCCGACTTGATATTAATCACCCTTTACGCAATGAAAATCGGTTTCCAATTAACATATATAAACGCTGTACATTTTTACCTCTGTTTACCCGGTCTGATTATTTCCAATCACAAGTTGATGTCCATAAATACGGAACACGAATACTAATAGGTTATCAACCTTTAATTGCTAATCAATTGACAAATCCGTGACGGTGTATATTGTCCACAGCGACCTCAATTTTATTGTTGAACAGAGCTGATGAAATCCTGACTGGTAAGACTACTGGCGCACCTTTTGCATATGTTATACCACCAACACAGAGTATGGTTTAAATATGCCCATCCGATTTAATACAATCAAACTGTTGCTTTGGTTGTCAGATATCCACTGTAAACATTAAAATAAAAAGGCTACCCACAACAAGGGGCATCTATAAATGGTGTGGGAATACACAGCAACATCTTGATATTAGCCACTAATTGATAACGCTCTTTATTAGCTACCGCAGTCTTTAGAGGAGATAATCAGGGGGTGGAAAACATTTTTTTTCCGGGCACGTATGCCGGGGTTGGTGGGTGATCGATAGGACCAACAAACATTTTTTTCCGCAACTCAAAAATATTTTTCCTGCAAGTCTTTTTGACTGTTTTTGCAATGAGTTTGGCTTAAAACACATCTATATGTCAATATTAACATAAAAGACAAATTTCATGATGATCAGACAAAAAGTATAGCCTTTAGCCCATGCTAATGTATTGAATATTGAAATCCAAGATGGCTGCTGGCAGCCATGTTTTTTTTTACCGAATGACGCCAAAATGACTTGTTCCTATTTACATGTCAATATTAACATCCATGACCAATAGTATGCACATAAATTCATATACAGCTGTTTACAGTGAATTTCCCCCCGCAAATCTCTGTTTTAGTGTTAAAAGGGGTGGGTTTCCAAAAATGGTCTGAAAAAACTGCCGAAAACGGAAAAAAACGTGCCTGCATACGTGCCTGCAAATTTTTTCCGACTCCCCCTTGAGATAATTGGAATTATCGACAGGCTGACACACATTTAAAATGTGTTAGTACTCCCTCTCTTGAACGTCAATGTCCAGCCACCAACACATTATATTAGTGTAAACAGTATTTAAATCCATATAATTCATAACAAAGTAATTACAATATAATAAACAGTTATGGTATGGAAGGGATTATAGGTGATGTCTCCGGTTATGGTGTAGCCGACCGAACTGATACATTCTATTAAAGATACGGGCGGCGTTGGCGGTGGGTATGCTGTTAAAATATTCACCTCCATCAAAAACCGCCATAAACAGAAAGAATAGTAAAATATAGACAGACTGTGTTCGTATGCCAATCATAAATATGGCATAAACAGTGTGTTATTGTCAATTGTTTATCCTTTGTTATGTAAACAAAAGCAAAAAAACGTTACGTTTCCTGGCTTTTGTTTAGATCCGGATATGGTAAACATAAAGAGCTTTGTTTGTTACTGTTTTCCTGATATGGAAATAATAAAGAGCTTTTATATATTTTGTGTATGATTAACCAATATAATTGTGCTGAGTTATGTAAACAGAAGCACAACTTCTGTAACATGAGCAGGCTCTTGTTTACGTACACCATCGCACGTCTTGACGACAATATACTGTTTACGCGCTGATTATGTTTGGCTTATGAGCGGAACTGTATATATTTTTGGTGTTCCTTCTGTTGATGGCGATTTGAACAAATATGAATATTTCTGCAACGAACGCCGCCCGTGCCTTTAATGGGCTCATGTGTTCGATATTTCTCAATATCCATTTGGATGAGAAAATGAAGCATGTCAAGGATATTATGTTCAGGTGCAGAAACGTTAATATTGAGATTTCGATTCATGGTGCCAAATCGGACAGGGCGTCTTTAACCCTTTACCCAAACAGAACGGCCCTGTGCTAATGCATTCTCTTATATATGCGAGTCGATCATAGGTCGCCTCGCATATATAAGATAATGCATTGGCTTAACACATATTAAAAATGATAAACTTGTCAAAGAATGTAGAAAAATATTATATTTTTTTTAGGCCAATGCATTCTCTTATATATGCGAGGCGACCTATGGTCGACTCGCATATATAAGAGAATGCATTGGCACAGGGCATAACTGTAACCATCACAATGTGGTCAATGAACCGGTTCCAATGATATCCATATTTGTATGGTGTTATTGAAACAGACCGAAGATATTTTAGGCTGTTGAAGCTTTATTTGGGCGTTTTTGGCCGGTTTGTTGGGTAAAGGGTTAAATAGGAATGATTACAACAATTTCCAGATCTGGACCCGAACAATGGACAACGGTGTGTGTAACTTATTGAAGAGGCGATACATTAAAGGGGTATTGTACCCTAAATCAGGCCATTTATGGGACATTTATACTCAACATAATATATGCAACAAATGAATGAATTTGAGCCCTTGGTGAGTGCAAAATACACTTGCAATGAAAATGAATTTATGACTCCAGCCACAAATTCACTTTCATTATAATTACCATGTTGTTTGCATCGTTCATAGGGCACATTAGTTTATTTTGCACACATCCATGGCTCAAATTCATTCATATTTGTCATATATTCTGTTGAGTATAAAATGGGATGGTCCCATAAATGGCCGATTTTAGTGTACATTACCCCTTTAACGGGTATATTAATATGATCCTGAAACAACAGTTTGCCGTCCGTTTCTTCACCAGCTTTTGTGTTTGTTTTCGAATCTCGTTTAAAGTACAGATATACCGAAGTACAGATGTTTGTTTTTTGAAACCGGTAAAAATAAATGGCGTTTATTTCATTGATGCATATAATGTGGAAACGTCAACGCAACTCATATAAATACATATAATTTCGGACTGTTCCATACGGTCTGTCTATTTCGACTCTTTGAAAATGAGAAATACAATCAATTACTAGACTTGGCTCAGTTGAACTACATGTACGATGTCATGTATATGTACTTTGAATGTGGTACAATGAACACGTATATGTCGATAAATGCAAGAAATACCAATCTAAACGCATCACATACTTTGAATTATATCTGTTTTTACCATACCAATATACACAACAAAGGATCCTCTTTATTTTCAATAGAGAGCTGTAGTCGGTACTTTCGGTCTGAACAAAAGATCGTTGAAAGCAAAATCAATCACAAAACGTGGGATCTCACAAACACATGCATATATTCGGTAATCACAGCAACATCCGTGAACATGTTCACGGATGCATGGGTCTGGTAACGCACATAACATGCATATAGCACACAATAAATAACTATACCCTTGTTTTGTTTTAATAAATTGTATTTACAGTAATGCCCTAAATAATCGACTCCTTAACCACAGTAGAATTATGGGTAATTTTTCAGGATTTAGTCGGAAATATGGCTTGTTGCCATTCATCGGAAAGCTCCCACTTCTGCTGTGGTTAATGGGTCGATTATTTAGGGCATTACTGTATGTGCGGTGAGGGGAAATCCAAGTTGTTATAACGTGTGACCAAATCCCAATTGTAAATAAGTGACACAACACAATATGTTTAAAGATGTTATATCGCTTTGTAAACATCTCTTTATAGTTTCAGGGGTATACGATATTAAATATGGATCGAAGACCCCTGTCCGGAAACGCTTCTATCGAATAATATTGAATAGATTTCGAGTATTTTTTGGTATAAACATGGGTGATCGTTTATCTAACGACCAATATTGGTTACTATTAACAGAGACCAGAAAGTTTATTGTGTAATTTTGTCACAACTATACGTTAATTATACTCATTATTGCGTGTAACTATAGAATATAACAATGCACACCATAAATCTGAAATAGTTGACGATCGGTGCATAGCAATGGGAGTACTCTAATAATTCTCTGTCGCTATATGATTACGCCTGTATGCCTGTTCATAAAATATGTGTCCCTTTTAATCATCGCATTATATCAGCCATTATTCGAAATAAAAACAATGTTAATTGATAGAAGCGTTTCAGGATATGGACCTTGTTTATCCATAAATGTGCATATATGCTATATGAAGAGATAATCCATCTATAAGCTTAAATTTCCATATATACTGAAGAAATAAATAGAGTCGCGGTGTGTTGTTTTGGGTTAGTAATTGAGCAATCCACTGGAGTGCGGTAATCGCTAACCAAAATCCAACACGAGTGTTAGCCATGTTTAGTACACAGAACAAAAGTTATATTTATCCTGTGTTTTTCTGATCGACATTCGTTGTTGTGCAATATTTTTTGTATCACAAACTTCTTAAAATTATCACTACGTCTCCTTTAGCAACGTATTTACCCCACGCGTCTCCTGGGATCGAGAGTCCATGAACTCTCATAACTAGAACTAATTGTCCAACTCGCCACATAGGGTTGAACTAATAATACAACAACGGGTGTGTAATAAAAAATATGTACCTGTTTTTGTTCACAATTATTCATGCATTAATGACCCTTTTACGATCCTCGGAACCGAGATGTATATGATAACATAATTTCTTGCATCAAACCGCCAAAGGGCATTAAACTAAATTGGGTCCTGAATAATGTGTGCCATTCCAACAGCGTCTCAATGCTCTATGGATACTGCTTACGTTCCAGCATTGTTATAACCCACAGCCGTATACTGTCAATTTTTGCCTCAGAAGTACCCACTCATTTGCTGAGATGATACAACGATACACGATTCACGCTGTTACAAGAGAATAAATATACCGTAATCAACTTATGGCTGTGACGGTGACATGACAGCCCCGTACCGCTAATTCCATTTTATTAATTATCCCGTGTTTGTTTTGCTGCAGTTTCTGGTCCATAGATCAATGGTTACATGATAGAAACATGACTGGAATGTCGATTCACTGTTTGTTCATGAATTGGACTCATAATAACTCAAATAATAAAACTATTAACCGCCACGGCCGTGTATATATGCCTCATTTGTCCGACAGGCACCATGTTCTGGATACCACTCAGTTTAGGCGCGATTGTCTGCGATCGAACAGTGATGGTATAGGAAGATAAAGAAACTTCAGCATAATCTAAAGACATTCGGTGCATTAACCCTTTATATACTAAATTTACATTGACGAGTAGTTGCTTGAGAAATATTTAGAAAATAAGTTCAGCAAACGACCACAGGTCGTTTCAGACAGCCCGATAGGGCTAAGCTACCCCCGACAATACACTGTTATAATTTATTATGTATTACTGCCACTGTGTCATTCGTGTGTATTGTAAATAAACTATCCTATCCTATCCTATCAGCAAACGATACATGTAGGTCGTTTGTTGAACTTATTAATCTAACCATTTCCCACCAAATAATATGAATTCTTCTGCAATTGTATTGCATTTTGTCTGACTGTCGTCTGCTAATAGATCCTTAACATCACTCCAAATTAATACTAGACGATTATAATGAACATGTTTAAACGGACATGGCTCATTCGAACCACCAAATTTCTTCTACGTAATTTTGAGGGAAAGGTATTCACGATAGGTCGATAAATAAACGGACTATTGATATGCCGGTAACATATCATATGCTCTGATAAACACTTGCAAAGTCACAGCCATTTTTCAGCCGTTTTAAACTTTTCGCCAGAATCAGACAAACGCTCATTATTGCTACCATATCAGGAATAGATGACCACGTAACGTTCTTTTCTGTTCCATGTCGCGCAAACGGCGGTTTTTTCAGTTGTATTTTTCACAACTTCAATGCGTCTTTTGGGGTTACATAATGCTTGTAGAAAGGTAATTAAGATATTTATCGACCTATTTCGATATTGAGAAAAATTCAGTAGCGAATAAATTTATGTGTATTTTGGAGCGCAAACCGCCATGTGGCTTTAACTTGGTGTGATAATCCATGCAGTACAGAAAGGGTTAACGCCTCAAATGGTACTAACCAATTCCCTCCTTTGTTGAATCCAGGGTTAAAGCATCAAATGGTACAAACCAATGCCATCCTTTGTTGAATCCCGGTATGGTTTGACGTGGACAATTCGAGATCGTGTTATGATATTCCTTGTTGTAAAGAGTATGTATTCCGTATTTTCATTTTATTTACGTATTATGATTCAAATATATACCATAGACGATATGAAGGGGATCCGACAAAAAGTGTTTTAATCTTTTGAGAGTCGTTTCCTGTTAAATTGTGACCAGGCCTATCATATGTGTGTGTTTTGTGAATATGACGGCGACTTCAAGTTATATCTTTTCCGATATGATAAAAAGAAATAGTTTCTGTTTCACTTATATGTGAAAAGTTATAATCAGCAAGAATTTTCGGAGTATAAAGTATGGGGTGTGGGGTATGCTGTACGTTAGTATTCCCACCACATTTGCAATGTTTAAATATATCTAGATGGGAGCTATCGAATTTTGAACGATTTTCGAAGAAAAACATCGCCGCCGGCAGCCATTTTCTCTGTTCATGACTGTGTCATTTGGCAACAATATGGAACTATAAAATGCACCCACAAGTGTATCTTTGTTCACAGATCAGGGCGTCAGTCACCAATATCCGTTGGTACACTCTATATATACGGGTCACACCCTAGTTTGATCGTCACCCAAAAAAGTCAAAAAGTTTATTCTCAAAAACCAATAATGGTATACAGAGTTATACAATATTTGGACAGCTGTGAAACCCAGAATGTCCGACGTAGAGGTGCATGTGTTCTACCACTCGGTGGGAGCCTTCGAAATTATTTTCCGAATATCGTTGAAAACATGAACGCCAGCGGCGATTTCGGATTTTTTTTCTTTGAATGACTAGATGCGAGGCATCGATTGTTTCCGAAATTCGTTAAAAACTCATGGCCGCCATCAAAGCATCAATCTTGAATATCATATTTTAATCCATAGACACCCTGCAGCCCGCAGTTATTAGATAATTGTTTTGAAATTTAATAGGCTTGTTTGAGATCAGCTATCGGAGTTTCGATGATAAACATGGACGCCGGAAGCCATCTTGTGTTTTACTCTTTGTATGACTAACTCTTTTGGCACACCCTGCAAACCACATCCTTTATCCGATCGTCACCGAACTTCCTACATATCGTCTGGTTGACCACTGGATGGCACCCATCAAACCTTTCCGAATATCATTGAAAAAACATGGACGCCAGAGTCAATCTTGGATTTTACTATTTGCACGACTGAATCCTTCGGCACACCATACAGGCCACATCCTTCATCCGATCGTCACCAAACTACATATGGATATTCTGGGTAACAACTAGATTGGAGCATCAATATTTTCCGAATTTCGTTGAAAAATATAGACGCCAGCGGCCACCTTGAATTTTACTCCGCATAACTACATGCAAATCCTTCGACTCACCCTACAGGCCGATCGTCATTATAAACTTCACATGGATCTTCCGAATGATCACTAGATGTGCGATATCGCTATCTGCCATTTTGGATTTCACAGTTGAATCCAACAACACACACTGCTGCCAACATTTATTGGAGAAATGTTTTTGAAAATTGACAGTCATCTTCGGGATAACCGTTAGATGTGAGATATCGAATGTGAACGATATTGGACGAAACATGTTGGATTTTACTTTTTGGATCACTAAATACTTCGCATGCCCTACAACCAACATTTTTCATTCAATTGATCCAAATCTTCACATGGCTCTTCGGGTTTACCTCCGGCATTACATTTCAAATAGTTGCATTGTTTATCGCTCCATTGACTATAATGTATGAACATTATCCACTCTCTAAGTTGAGCTATATTGTCATTGGCACTTTCATTTTCGATTTACCAAGGTGGGGTATGCTAGAACAGCGTATGCGAATGTGTGATAGACAGTCTCTCTTAGCCTGCATGTCAACGTTGCATAACATGTTATGACGAGGTCTTGCTGTCAGTCATTCCCACACAACCATTCCACTCGTGGTGATATGCCAGTTGCACGTAAAGCATGCGGTGTGACTAATTACCGCCCGGGGACCGCCCGGGACCGCCCGGGGACCGCCCGGGACCGCCCGGGCGGCCCCACTCGCCCGTGGACACAATATCTCGACGGTGTAACGTAGGGACATGCCACCTGAGGGCAACATAGAACAATTTACTCGCTCGCTCGTCTCCGACCGGTCATATTAACCCCACAAATGCCGATATTGGCTAAAAGAGCCTGGGTGATTACTGGTGTCTTCGTGTGTTTTCAGACAGATTATTTTGGTATTCTTGGTAGTGCAATAAGTGCAATACACCTGAGTGTTAATTCCATATATTGACTCGTTGACGCGTCCACGGCCGATGTTATTAACCCCTCAAATTCCGCTAAAATAGTGTATAAACAAAAGAACCTTGGAACCGCCCGGGACCGCCCGGGCGGCCCCATGGGCCCGTGGACACTATATCTCGACGTTATAACATAGCGACATACCCCACGAGGTCAACCTACAAAATGTTACTCGCTCGCTCGACCCCGGCCGGTGTTATTAACCCTTCAAAATCAGACAAAATGGTATATAAACAAAAAGAACATTGGGACCGCCCGGGACCGCCCGGGTGGCCCCACGTGCCCGTGGACACAATATCTCGACGTTATAACGTAGCGACATACCACATGAGGTCAACCTAGAAAATGTTATTCGCTCGCTTGACCTCGGCCGGTGTTATTAACCCCTCAAAATGCGACAAAATGGTATATAAACAAAAAGAACATTGGGACCGCCCGGGACCGCCCGGGTGGCCCCACGTGCGCGTGGACACAATATATCGACGTTATAACGTAGCGACATACCCCATGAGGTCAACCTAGGAAATGTTACTCGCTCGCTCGACTCCGGCCGGTGATATTGACCCCTAAAAATCCGACAAAATGGTATATAAACAAAAAGAACATTGGGACCGCCCGGGACCGCCCGGGAGGCCCCATGGGCACATGGACACTATATCGCGACGTTATAACGTAGCGACGTACCCCACGAGGTCAACCTACAAAATTGTACTCGCTCGATCGACTCCGGCCGGCGTTATTAACCCCTCAAAATCCGATAAAATGGTATATAGACAAAAAGAACATTGGGACCGCCCGGGACCGCCCGGGTGGCCACACGTGCCCGTGAACACAATATCTCGACGGTGTAACGTCGCGACATGCCACCTGAGGGCAACATAGAACAATTTACTCGCTCGCTCGTCTCCGACCGGTCATATTAACCCCACAAATGCCGATATTGGCTAAAAGAGCCTGGGTGATTACTGGTGTCTTCGTGTGTTTTCAGACAGATTATTTTGGTATTCTTGGTAGTGCAATAAGTGCAATACACCTGAGTGTTAATTCCATATATTGACTCGTTGACGCGTCCACGGCCGATGTTATTAACCCCTCAAATTCCGGTAAAATAGTGTATAAACAAAAGAACCTTGGAACCTTGTTCGTCTTCCCCAAGTGTTATGAAAACACAGTTTCGGTTTAAATCCGCCAATATGTCTTCTGATTATTGTGAAGTGGTTAATGTATACAATATAACAATTGCGATACCGTTTTACTGCTAATTGATATCAACACATTCAAACAGCTACCGCGGCTCTCTTCAGACAAGCAGTTGCTGTCGAAATCAACACAATTACACCCGCTCGTGTCAAAATATAAAAATTATAGGTGTAAAGTTATTAATTTTTATTGAAAACATTCAAGAAAATTGCGATATTTACGATCATGTAGAGCCGAATATTTATGGTGATACGGTATTTTGTGTTGACGCGTCTGGAAGTCACTATCAGGTGGTATTGCACTACCATGCATCATCAAAATATGCTGTTTGAAATCAAAAGAAGACAACGAGCTGTCCGTGCCCTCTTATCCAATATTGGATTTTTAGGGGTTAATAATACCGACCGGAGTCGAGTGAGCGAGTAAGATTTTCTAGGTTGACCTCGTGGGGTATGTCGCTACGTTATAATGTCGAGATATAGTGTCCACGGGCCCATGGGGCCTCCCGGGCGGTCCCGGGCGGTTCCAATGTTCTTTTTGTTTATATACCATTTTATCGGATGTTGAGGGGTTAATAACACCGGCCGGAGTCGAGCGAGCGAGTACCATTTTGTAGGTTGACCTCGTGGGGTATGTCGCTACGTTATAACGTCGAGATATAGTGTCCACGGGCCCATGGGGCCTCCCGGGCGGGTCCCAATGTTTTTTTTGTTTATATACCATTTTATCGGATTTTGAGGGGTTAATAACACCGGCCGGAGTCGAGCGAGCGAGTACCATTTTGTAGGTTGACCTCGTGGGGTATGTCGCTACGTTATAACGTCGAGATATAGTGTCCACGGGTCCATGGGGACTCCCGGGCGGTCCCGGGCGGTCCCAATGTTCTTTTTGTTTATATACCATTTTATCGGATTTTGAGGGGTTAATAACACCGGCCGGAGTCGAGCGAGCGAGTACCATTTTGTAGGTTGACCTCGTGGGGTATGTCGCTACGTTATAACGTCGAGATATAGTGTCCACGGGCCCATGGGGCCTCCCGGGCGGTACCAATGTTCTTTTTGTTTATATACCATTTTATCGGATTTTGAGGGGTTAATAACACCGGCCGGAGTCGAGCGAGTACCATTTTGTAGGTTGACCTCGTGGGGTATGTCGCTACGTTATAACGTCGAGATATAGTGTCCACGAGCCCATGGGGCCTTCCGGGCGGTCCCGGGCGGTCCCAATGTTCTTTTTGTTTATATACCATTTTATCGGATTTTGAGGGGTTAATAACACCGGCCGGAGTCGAGCGAGCGAGTAACATTTTGTAGGTTGACCTCGTGGGGTATGTCGCTACGTTATAACGTCGAGATATTGTGTCCACGGGCACGTGGGGCCACCCGGGCGGTCCCGGGCGGTCCCAATGTTATTTTTGTTTATAAACCATTTTGTTGGATTTTGAGGGGTTAATAACACCGGCCGGGGTCGAGCGAGCGAGTAACATTTTCTAGGTTGACCTCATGGGGTATGTCGCTACGTTATAACGTCGAGATATTGTGTCCACGGGCACGTGGGGCCACCCGGGCGGTCCCGGGCGGTCCCAATGTTCTTTTTGTCTATATACCATTTTGTCGGATTTTGAGGGGTTAATAACACCGGCCGGGGTCGAGCGACCGAGTAACATTTTCTAGGTTGACCTCATGGGGTATGTCGCTACGTTATAACGTCGAGATATTGTGTCCATGGGCACGTGGGGCCATCCGGGCGGTCCCGGGCGGTCCTAATGTTCTTTTTGTCTATTTACCATTTTATCGGATTTTGAGGGGTTAATAACGCCGGCCGGGGTCGAGCGAGGGAGTAACATTTTGTAGGTTGACCTCGTGGGGTATGTCGCTATGTTATAACGTCGAGATATAGTGTCCACGGGCCCATGGGGCCGCCCGGGCGGTCCCGGGCGGTTCCAAGGTTCTTTTGTTATACACTATTTTACCGGAATTTGAGGGGTTAATAACATCGGCCGTGGACGCGTCAACGAGTCAATACATGGAATTAACACTCAGGTGTATTGCACTTATTGCACTACCGAGAATCACCAAAATAATCTGTCTGAACACACACGAAGACACCAGTAATCACCCAGGCTCTTTTAGCCAATATCGGCATTTGTGGGGTTAATATGACCGGCCGGAGACGAGCAAGCGAGTAAATTTTTCTATGTTGCCCTCAGGTGGCATGTCGCTACGTTATACCGTCGAGATATTGTGTCCACGGGCTCGTTGGGCCGCCCGGGCGGTCCCGGGCGGTCCCGGGCGGTCCCCGGGCGGTCCCGGGCGGTCCCCGGGCGGTAATTAGTCACACCCTATTCATGCGATGTTAAATACGACGATAGACTGTCATTTTAAGTCACATTTTGTCGGTTGCTTATCAATAAGCATTCAACGAGAGCCATTGTCGAGGGGAATTATCGGACAATCACGGCATTATAATTGATAGCAATTCTAGTAATTATTGTTAGTTCGTGGGCGAGTTTAATTATGAGTGGAGTCTTCGATATTAATACAACAATGACAATAGTGCTGCTTTTACGCACGCTATAGTGAACCAATTAAAGTGGATGTACATCTGCTAGTCGGTAACAAATAACGCACGCACAGACTTTTTAAGATTAAGTATAAATTAGAACCATATATATCTCTTGGAGTGTAAGTCAGCTGAAGCGATAAATTGTGCTGCATACCAAGATTTACGCTAAAATGATTTTACTCAATTCGCCAATTCCTTTCCTAAGTTTTTAGATCTTTCGGATTTTCGTAAATTCTTATTCATAATGAGTAATGAGATAAGGGAAACTATTAATATAATATGCGGCATGATCCGAGCCTTCTTTGCCAAACAGAGAACTTACAGAGAACGTAGAAGCGACACTGATGCAGATATATCCGGATAATTTCTTGTGTACATGTATATAATATTTATATATGTATGTAATGTTCATATAATTTATTTAATTGTCATTGTCATTGTGCAACTGCCCATTGATGTGTATTGCAATAAACGTCTTGTACCATATAAAATTAACGACGCATCCGATAGTTAGATAGATTTCAATTTGAAAAATATTGCCAAACTAATGGCTGCCTTGCGAGATATTTTCCACTAAAGATTGGCCAGTTGCCTCTGTGTGATATTGTGGAATACATCTTTTGGTGGATCATAATGAGCAGGGAAGGGGAACAACGCAAGTCGTATGTGTGGAAAATGACCTCGATTTCCAAAATTTAAATTGAGCTTGTGTGCTATGTCTAGGCCATCAAGCCCATAGATATACAGTAACGCCCTAAGTAATCGAGTCCTTAACCAGAGCAGAATTATGGGTAACTTTTCAGGATTTGGTCGGAAATATGGATTCATCGGAAAGCTCTCACCGAGAGCTTTCCGATGAATGGCAACAAGCCATATTTCCGACTAAATCCTGAAAAGTTACCCATAATTCTGCTCTAGTTAAGAAGCCGATTACTTAGGGCGTTACTGTATCTGAATAGGACCACAATAAACTGGTGTGAACAATTCCTCAACTTCTGGTAGTCATTAAATATTAGCATCATGTAAAGCCAATATTGGCCTGCTATGATTCAATAAATATTGCACACTACACGAACCAGTCTAAGGGTACGTTCATACGCTGGCAATATTGCACTGCAAACTGCAAAAATGCCAGCTGCAAAATTGCCAAAACGGATTAATTTCTGCCCGCTGTCAACAAATCAGCGTTAGTAGTGATCAATGAACGACAGTCGTTTTGCGTGATTGATGAGCTGTTTGCAATATATTAGAACATAATGCGTGTTGGTATTCTTAGGCCAGTCAAAATAATGTCACTTGACATGTTGGAATGTGATATCTCCACGGCCAGAACTCTCGCTGGGATGCTGCTCATATATGAGTACAATAAACGTCCCATAGACAGGAGATGGTGGGTACGCACTTGGCTCAACGAAGATAACCGACGAATTCAAATCTTCCCGGGTATCATCCCAAACTCCAAACTTGTCATTCCAATAATTTTAGTCACAAACTCGTTGGTCTTCATGTTAAGCAAAACAATAAGTTAAGAAAAACGGGGGGGGGGGGACGTGGTGCTGATGTTAAACAAAACAAAGAAATCAAATAAATAGTAACACAAGTTAATCAAAAGCACACAATATATTGTTATTCAAATGGCATGAATAATTATATAGACCCATACATGCTTTATCAATGCCAAAGACTAACATCCCATTATCCCGACTGTTAGACCCCCCCCCCCCCACCACGACACAGGCAGTCACTTTTAAACCACTACAATTACATCGATATCGCAGTCTGTGTAGATGGTGTTGGCACGTATTCGAACCCCAGCTTGATCTGAATTGACTGATATCTCAATGTGCCATTCTGATCGATACATGACCATTTCGATAACAAATGAGAATTTGTACACGCTCATTGAAGTAAGCCCATTTGAAGCAATGCATGGATATAGCTATAAGATACGATACGATACGTTTTAATGGTCTTTAAGACACATATTGGTGTAGGACAACCTACATGTATATATCAAAATATGAAGATATAGAAATATCAAATTATTTGATTTATTACTGGACAATGGTCAACTGCGGAAGGATGTGATGTACCAAGTGGTACATAACCACTACCGCAGTTGACCAATGCCCAGCATGATTATGGTGTTTATATAGGGTATGAGACTGTCAAGGAGTTGTCCGGCACTAACAGGTGACCAAAAACCATCGGGGATAGCATAAGAAAACAGTCCTAAGACCATTTATTTCCATTATGGTCCCCAATGGATTCAGGCCACATGAGATACGGAACAGACCCATACGCTTCCTACCATAACAACCTACTGGTTTTAAAATATATTATGTTTTATTTAACCAATGAAATGCAAATGGTCTGTTGAAATTAAAGTCACGATAGGTGACAGTGAGCTAAACGGCACATATTTTCCACTAGAGTTAAAAAACACTGGAGAGATATATCGATTAAAATATGTGAGAGGGTGTCTTTGGTTACTGTGTAGGTTCAGTGGCTATGTGGTGATGATAATGCTAGCACCAACTTATCGCAGTGTACCATGGACAGTAAGGTGATGTTATTCCCTTCGACCTGGATGACACCGTCCGATCACATACTACGACACCACAGTCAAAAGCTACCCTCACCCTAGTCATTAAATAAAAGTTATATACAGAGCAAACTCTCCTAAGTGTATCATGGAACTACACAATCGCCTACTTTGTTAATATAATTAAGTGTGTATGAGAACCACAGAGAACACACCCGATCCCATTCGATCGTATCAAGGACGGTACATACACAATCAATTATTGTTAGTGGCCTTGTGTTGTTGCCACCGGCAGAGAGATATGCGCCGTTATCACATATCACCGTTGATTGTTGACGACCAGCCACAACCCAGCACGAGCAAGTCGGTAGCTGGCAAAAATGCCAGCTAACAAAACAAAACAAAACAACCTTTGCAGCTGGCATTTTTGCAGTTTGCAGTGCAATATTGCCAGCGTATGAACGTACCCTAAGTGATTGCATAACATTATGATTGAGTGAAATAAAGCAATTGAACTATTTAAATTACTATTGAGTCTGGGATTACCTAATAATTGTTTATTCTGACGCCATGTGTACACTGACTGTACAAGAACCCATTTATATCCCCACCATGATAAGTAAATACACCATTTTAATAATTTATTTCACGTTAAATGCAGCGTTTGGTCATATGCATGTTGTAACAACAGGCCGACATAATTCACTTCTCCCTAGGACAAAAGTGGAAAAGTGACACATTTGAGGGAGAAGCTATTTCTCATGTCTCCCTTCAGGCTAGTATCATCAGTACACATGTATCAGAGGAGAATTGTTTAACCCTGTAAGGCAACATTGAATATATTCAAGGTTGGCACGTCCTGCTAAATTAGCTATGGTGTTGATGGAACAAAACGATGTTGTTAATGACTGATATACCATGCATAGCCTGGCTCAGCTATACTTATGTGCAACATATAGCGTGTGTTACTATTGTAGTATGATCGTTCGGCGGTTAGACACGAAATAAATTGGTAATGAAGCAGTCAAAATGACAGTTGGTATCGGAAAATGCCGGTAGGTGGACCCACGAAGCTCATGCATAGAGACAGACTGTATACTATGCCTTGGTTCTCTAACCTGAAGGCTACCCCCGTAAGATCATATTCCACCAGTTCAAACCTGTGAACGTTTAATGTTGTGGCCGGCTCTGATGGGGAAAGCAAAAACTGTGAAACATTGTTTCTTTATTAATACACGTTCCTCAATAGTCTGTTCACAGTCGGGTGGTATCAGTTCGAGATTGCAAGATTTAATTGACTATTGTGAGCCGATTTCGCAATAACATTGAATCGATAACTCGGTGATAATTCCATAATTATAAACCACGTAAAGCGAAATCGGCTAACATAATCGTCTAATCATGCAGTCCCGAGCTGGGACATTCACCTACTGTGTAATGCATTATTAAGGAACATGTTTCAATCAAGCAACATATTACTTACGTTGTATTGTAATCGTCTTCCCCATCATAAAATCAAGGAGTACCCATGTCTTCAACGGATGGATTATGATCCCTATGATCAATTCAAAAAATATATATCGGATAGTCCATGTTGCACATGCAGCAATCGATGTGAAGATGCCTATCATTACTTTTTTCGTGTGTTTACGTTACCAATCAGAACGGATAGAAATGTATCATTCGCTACACAGAGAAGGACTTGAATTAACACAGATGAATTATTTACTTTCTGGCATCCATATCATAAATATAAAGCAAAATGTGAAATTGTTCAAAATAGTCCAACATTTTATTGCGCAAACAAAACGTTTTGACCAACGAAATTAACTTAATAAGTAAGACATCCATATGTTTTTTGTTCGTTCTGGTATTTTTTTCCGTCGTAAAACAAAATTCAATAAGCACAATCGACGTTGGTACCTCCCATCACCTTACATCATCCTTTCCTAATGATCCGCTATACAATCATCATTCACCAGTCAGCTTTGTCTCACATTCAATATAGCTGTAAATTAGTTACTTTATTGTGTAATTGTGTAACATTGTATACCGGAGAGGGGCTCATTAAGTTATGCAACTTGTGTCCCAATCCACTTTGTATTATTACAAATAAAATGTGTTTAAAGTAAAAAGTAATCCCTACGGACGTAGACATATACCATAGTAGAGATTCATTGCATGATATCAGACTAGACTGCGTGATGCTTCAGAATTAATGCTTTAATCCACAGATGATGGTGCCCGCATGTCCGTTCAGTCAATAAGGTCAACTTCCGCCTGAAAGAAAGCATTCCAGCTCCTTGCGAAATGTGAAGTGTTTGATTGACCATTAATTTTCCTGCGCGTTGCCCACTCAATCGCACGCTTCTGTTGATATTTCTGAGTGACCAGGAAAGACCGGACAATTCATCTGATGCATGCTCTTTGGGCCGAAAAGCAATCAGTCTGTCTGCCGTTGAATTACATGTTGGAATCGGTGTATCTGCAATAGAAACCCAATTATCGATCTTGAGCATTGGTGACTGACACCACTATATAGCTTCTATACAAAGTTATGTGTATTTACACTCATTTGTGCACCCATGCTGTGAATCATGAAATCCGGGTGTTTGTTGGTTGAAATTACGACGCAGTTATGTCCGTGATTATACAGTGTATGTAAACATTTAACACGCATTGTTGATACAATTATATATATTATACTGACAGAAAATCGATGGAATTGGGCGCTAAATACTATTTTTATTAAACTGCCAGTTTGACATAGAAACCAAATGGACTTCGCACGCAGAATGTCAGACAGATATTGAGTACGCCCGTAGTGATTCTGAATATCATTTTTACACCACGAGTGGTATAAATATGATATTCAGAAACACTACGTGTGTATTTTGTTTATACCATGATCCTACCAATAAGAATACTATTAGAAAGTTAGAACTTAAAACATCAAAGACATTTTTTAACACTTCAACCTGCTTCAACCCTCCATGGACCCCGTGGCAACTCAGTACATTAGTAATGTTACATGTACATGGCGAAGGGATACGGAACCTGAGTGAATTGTGAAAGTGTATAAAAAAGCTATTGAAATTTATGATCAAAATGTTGTCACATAATATCACAGATGTCACATAATATCACGGATTTATGAAGGTATAACCAACGTATTGTTTATTAACTTGTTAACTTGCAACTATAACTTCCCCATGGTGTTACTGTAACGCCGTAATTTTAAAGTATATTCGAAACAACATGGAATAAGTTTGTGTATGATGAATTCATATTTATGTTCAGTGTCATTTCCTTCAACATGGCATCGCTAGACATAGACAGTGCAACCTCACTGTGTGGAGGTCACAAGAGGTCATGAGCATTGTAGTCCATACTTTAGGTATATCACTTTGCCGTTAAAAATGTATGGGAAACTTTTATACCTACAGCATGACTTTATACCTACAGTGGCGATTGACACCATGTTTTCTCACAATGACCGTTAATACTATAGCAGAGAACGTGATCACGGTAATATGAATCGTACGTGACACGTAGTTGAGCAACCACACACGCTGTGCCTCAAATTTGCCTTTGTTCGGCGACATAACGCTAAGAATAATTTATGTAACACAATGCAGTGGTCACGACGGAGACGACATGCCAAGTTGACAAGACGTGTCGTGGATTGTAAAATCTTGTCTGGATTCTCGTCATGACTTCTTCATTTTTCGTTTTCATTATAAGCTAACCAACGAAAGTGGTCCAAATGAAATAAAAACACCAAAATCACATGTGAATTCTTCGTAAGTTATGAAGTAGTTGCTTTCATTTTTATCGCGATGCTTCGTTCCCAATTCCGCGTTTTTAGCAATCTCCACACGGTTACTAACCGGAAGTCACGTGACAATTTCTCCAAAATCCATACCCGCGATCTTTGAAAAATCACTGATGGATATAGAAAAAAATATATGACGTCATTCACCTGCGCCTAAAGTATAAACAACCACCTGGTGGTTGCTATTAACTTGTATCCATACTTCACGGAATGCGATTAAATCATGCAGAATCCAGGAACCTACGAGTCACCAACCAAGTATCTAACACAAAGAGATATTGATCTTTAAATGGTTTAAAACATATGTAAACGTTTGTCTGATTGGATACACTATAGTATACATGAGCTGTGGAAATTCACATTTCTCATTCAAAAATCAGTAATCGTTAAACACTCATATTTATAACTCAATTTTACAAGGAGTATAGCTATCGATTGTGGCCCAACGCCTCAGCCGTGTAATAGATGTCCGTAAATGCATGTAACACCTTGCACTTGTAAGTACAATAACTCCTGCAACAACTAGATATAGCGCATTCACTGCATGCCGTCCAGATACCAACTATCCGAACGTCTGAAGCGACGGTTTAGAGATTATGTTAGTAATGTAGGTTCCTGAACGTCTGAAGCGACGGTTAAAGATTACGTCATTGACATACATGTACAGTAGGTTCCTGGCTCTGTTTGGGTGGATAAATATTTACTAGGAATGGGATGATCATGCATGGCCAGGTCTCAAACCACTGCACGAGTTCCAGATAACAGCTATCCGAACATCTGAAGTGACGGTTTAGAGATTATATTAGTGACGTATGTTCCTGAACGTTTGAAGAGACGATTTAGAGATTACATTAGTGACGTAGGTTCCTGGCCCTAGCAACTAGACAGTCCGATCTGACAAGATTTACTCCAGCTTCAAACACGCAACAGGTGTAACAGTATTACAAATATTACAAACACATATATAAACATAGACAGTATGAAATGGATTCGACAACACGCTTTAAGCTTTTGGGAGTAGTTTCCGGTTGAATTGTGACCCGTCCTGTGAGAGTGATTTCAAACAATTCAAGTTATTTCCAATAAATGGGGACTTCAGAGTTAAGGTTTTTAACATTATATCGCGTCTATAATCACATGGTGGGCCGGTTTGATATGTGTCTTCAAAATAAAGTAGTTTCATGTGGAATAAGAGTATAGTGGCACCGTGGTTGTCCGATGAAAATAAAGTCGTTCCATGTGGAATGATTTGGGTTATGTGAGAGTAGTTTGGAGTAGTAAGGTGGTTTGTCAGATATGAAGAAACATATCAAATGTATTACAAAATTCAACTCTGGACCACAGTTGTAGAACAGTATTATCAAAATCCACCGATAAATACACATACTGTACAAATGCATCATCAATTAATAATAATAATAATATATTATTACTATTAAAGTAATGCATGTTATGTTTTTTAATCGGTGGACTTTGATAACAATGTACAACCACTATGCTCTGGACGTTAGCTCTAAGTTTATAGTAACACCATTCATTGCTATCATAAACTGTATGTAAACATTACATTAAGTAAGCGTATCATCACTTTACCTTTTTCTATCATTATAAATTATATAACATTTTGAAGGCAGATTAGTCGCGGATATGTCAGATCGTTAACCACACGCATACAGGAGTTAACGTGAATGCCCGGGCTTCACGTGTAAATGTAGTACCTCTTTTTAGTGAAAGCCCGTTATAGAGGGGTAATGGGTCGTGACTCGGTCCAAACCGATATCCATAGCTGTTTTGGAACGAGAACACTTGGTATAACTGCATGTGTGTGCTGTGTTGCTGTTTATGATGAAACACGTCGATAGCTTTTGCAATTATTTTGACTCATTTTCTACGATATTCAGACATCTGGAACACTGACACATAAGTGATTCCCACGACCGAGGTTCATCGGCATCCTGGTAGAATAATTGAATCGGAAATCTCATTCGCTGGAGATAATCAGCTCAAACAGTGGATAATTTTATAGATATGTTAGTCTGTCATCGCATGTGTCAAACAGTGATACGGGAGCGGCGGCGATCGCAATTATGAATGGCAAATCGAATCCAGAAAAACTGGTCGGCTATATATACGCACTATAGTTAGTTACAAAACACTAAACATCGGTAATAAATCATCCGCACAATTGTTTATCGTGGCAATATGCATAGTACATCTACCTGATCGTTAAGCCAAAATTAAATGGATGTGTTTCTCGTTATCCGATTGCCACAAACTCCAACCCGCGCCCAAAAATAGTGTTCTCGAGTTTGGCCCTTTTCGTCGCTATATTGGTGTTTTATTTGTTTTTATTTTCGCCGATCATCATCGACGTGCACTTTCCTCTTTTCTAGTTACAAAATCTTATTATCTGCCGTATGTGTTTACATGTTATTTAAATGGATTCATCATTTATGTTCTTCCTTTTGTTACTAGATCATGTCACGAATCTCTACTCTAGCTCACTCTCGTAGAGATCATTTTCCACCAATACCATGCAAACCTGCACAGAGCAGGCTGTATGTTTTGATGTTCTGACCTGTTATGTCAGGGAACTGTATAGACCATTGAGCAAACAAAGCAGGGAATATATTTTCTTTGTTAATAATGTTCATCGGTAGTCTACTTCATATCAGGGTGTGGTCCCAGCTTGATATTGTATGCTCTTCTGTGACTTTTGTGAGCCGATATCGCAATAAAAATTGAATTAATTACCCAGGAAAAATTCCATAACTGTAAGCGACGCAAAGGAAAATCGCTCACAAACTCCTATAAATCGAGTCGGGACTTTCACCTACTGTCAAGTATATTATTAAGGAAACGATAATACATGTAAGTAAGAAAGATATTCCCCGCGTTATGTTTCGACTCTGTAAGGTTCCCTGTCAAAACTTCAAAAAGTTCCAGGTGTTGTACTGGTTGAATATGATCGCTACGGGAGTTAACCAGAGTAGAGATTCATGGCATGATCTACCTTTTTTTTGGTAACAATTCATCATTCCATGTTGGTTTGAAGATTAATAATATGTTTTGATGCCTGTAAATAAATTTAAAAAATCGAATTAACATGAATAATCGCCCGAACATTCCAGACTATTTTGGACCCTATAACAGAAACACGTGTCCAGTTTTTATGTTTACATAATCGCTTTCACGGGTTGCTGCGTCTTCGCAATAACTTTACTTATGACTTAAGTGTCGTGGCTTATGTAACTTATATACGCGAAATACCGATATGTGGGATGTATATACTCTGAAAAAATTACCAATGTCAAAGAAATTTTCAATCTGTTTTCACTTTTCATCACAGAAGCAATGTAAACGCTCTTTTTGCTCGCATATCAGGAACAGCCAAACAATGAACACAGAAAAGAGATCAGGATCCGACTTTTTCACTGAGATTCACAAATTCATCTCAATTAATAGTATGCATGCTGCTTCTTGGACTTTCTATATTACAGACCAGATTTACAAGGACAATTAAGGCATTAAATTATATTGCCGTCACAGCCAATATATATATAGCACAATGAATATGTTATTTTTTACTTAATTCTGGTGAAATTCAATTGAAACCTCAACTTGTACGTAATAGTATAGTGCTCCCCTTAGTTTCATGTTTGTCTGATATCCCGGTGTGACACTATGTCGATAATTACTTAAATACTATGGTACTTATTTCCAGCCAGAGAATGAAACTGAAAACAGCGCCGCCAATTTACGTCATCATTCAAAAGTAAAGAATATTTGTTGTTATATACGCAATTATTGTTCGTCTCACTTGGGAAAGCTACATGCATGGCCGTGTTTCCGAAGTATGCATTTAGCCCATATGGGCCATATATCAGCTGCATATACTTAATTTATAGTACATGTATTCTGCTATTCCACTAATGCACTCAGCACAGATGGGTCAAAGTAACCTACAATATTAACAGTACTGTTATTGCCGCCTGTATATAATGCCGGCTTTTGGTTAGGAATAGACACATTATTGAATCCTATAGCAATGTATGTCCTCATGCATGCACCTGGGTTGGTGTGACATTATTACTGGAAGGTATGCCGTTTTTGGATCTCCCAACCTCAAACCTGCATATTTATCTTTTTTTCATTTTACAACCAAATTGTTGACACCGCCAAATCTCTTAACGTTCCACGTGGATATGTATTCACTCATTAATTTTGGATATCCAAGCTTTAAATAACTAATTCTGCCAGGCCATATGATTGAGCATAATAATTCCTTAACTATTACGAATTAGTTTGTCGATACATAGTACATGTACTATGTTCAACTATTACACGATTACTTCAGCTCAAGTATACATTTGTACATGCATCTGCCTTAAAAGCATTCATTAGAGGCACGCGAGGCCTTAGTTGTTGAAAATATTCATATGTGTTCAAATCACCGTAAGGGTGGATACACACATGCATGTAATCTCTGTAAATATCGTGTATTTGGCGTTTTACATGGATCATACACACCGTGTAATATGTGTCCGCTGACAAACCAATTATTGCGACTGTGTTTGACCACAGTGAGTTATACTCTGAACCGCTGAAGAGCCGTTGACTGGGACAAAGTCGTCAGGCCGTTTAAAATAATTATTCGCGCGATAACTCAAATGGTCGACGTTCTGTTTAAATCATTGTCAGTCTTCTATTGATGTTAATACCAGTGATGGCCTCTTCCCCAACGCAAGGGGCTATGACCCCCAACATGCACGGGGAGCTATATTATCCCAGAAGCTACCGAATTCACCATTGCATATTTCCTCGACGGGGGTGTATATGCAGCACCCTGAGTCCTAACACCCTGCTTTATAAATATCGTAGTCATGTCTGTCGTGTCTGTTTTCTACGAGTGATTAATCTAATATGCAGCAATTTATGCTATTCATATAATTATGAACATATTATGCAGCTTTAAATTATAATGCATGGTGTTGCTGTTTGTCTTCATTCGGCGAAAGGGTTGCCTAGCTACGAGTTCCCAACTAGTAGCAACTATGTCACCTTTCCTCTCTTGTGTTATACAGTTATACATGTATACGCAAAATTTACAACTATGGAATATTTAAGTAAAACATTATATTGTAATTATTGCCCAGATAATCCCGGCTGATACATTCAATTAACTCCCTTAGTTATTGGAAGCTTTCGAGAACCAGCCCCTCCCCCAATCATGGATTATGGTCGAAATGTTATAATTCAAGCTTGAGACAGTTAGGAGCTTGTTCAACCTTTGGCTTGAGAAACATATATATAAATGTGGGGGGGGGGGTGTCACTCTTTTTAATTTCAACGCTGTACCTGCATTATTTTTTGGCGCTATAATGAATATTTGCAATCCCAATTGAATTAATGTTATCACATGAGCTCGCTCTCAAATTATCAGAGAAATCTCAACAAGCCGGTATCATCCTATAAAATATTTCTGCATATTTTATTTTTGTTTTGGATGACCCTGTTTCCAAGAAATGACAGAAACAAATCAAGTATAAAATCGACCGGCTCTAATCCACTTTTCGAAATGAATTATAACTCGTGAAAAACAGCAACATATATCAGACAAGAATTACTCATTTCGGCATCCATGAAAAAAGACATGTTTATGACTGGCCTGAAATTTCTTGATGGCAGTTTGTTTTATAATGGCTTATAACTACTCACTGGTGAAATTGACCTCTCGCGCGCAGGTGATTAATTTTGTCAATTATTGGTGTGGCCATGTAAAATACATTACATGCATGTGTGTATCCACCCTAAACAGAAAAAAACATTAAAACGCATAGAGTTTCGTTCATATATACCATGACCATCGCGTAAACAGCTTGTTATCATAAAGATTTACTATATTTTACCTAAGCAAGAGCCTGATTGTGTTACAGAAGACAGCACCAATGTTTATTGGATAATGTATGTCCAGTGTATATACATTATCCAATAAACATTCATTCATCAACAGCACAATGCTGCTGGCTAATCACACACAAATGGCATAAACGCTCTTTATTCGTTCCATATAAGGAATTCACCAACAAAGAACGCTCTTTATATTTACCATCATAATATGAACAAACACCAGAAAAGTTACTTTTTATGCTTTTGTTTACATAACAATGGTCAAATCGAATTAACATGAATAATCGCCCGAACATTCCAGACTATTTTGGACCCTATAACAGAAACACGGGTCCAGTTTTTATGTTTACATAATCGCTTTCACGGGTTGCTGCGTCTTCGCAATAACTTTACTTATAACTTAAGTGTCGTGGCTTATGTAACTTATATACGCGAAATACCGATATGTGGGATGTATATACTCTGAAATAATTACCAATGTCAAAGAAATTTTCAATCTGTTTTCACTTTTCATCACAGAAGCAAAGTAAACGCTCTTTTTGCTCTCATATCAGGAACAGCCAAACAATGAACACAGAAAAGAGATCAGGATCCGACTTTTTCACTGAGATTCACAAATTCATCTCAATTAATAGTATGCATGCTCCTTCTTGGACTTTCTATATTACAGACCAGATTTACAAGGACAATTAAGGCATTAAATTATATTGCCGTCACAGCCAATATATATATAGCACAATGAATATGTTATTTTTTTTACTTAATTCTGGTGAAATTCAATTGAAACCTCAACTTGTACGTAATAGTATAGTGCTCCCCTTAGTTTCTTCTTTGACTGATTTCCCGGTGTGACACTATGTCGACAATTACTTAAATACTATGGTACTTATTTCCAGCCAGAGAATGAAACTGAAAACAGCGCCGCCAATTTACGTCATCATTCAAAAGTAAAAAATATTTGTTGTTATATACGCAATTATTGTTTGTCTCACTTGGGAAAGCTACATGCATGGCCGTGTTTCCGAAGTATGCATTTAGCCCATATGGGCCATATATCAGCTGCGTATATTTAATTTATAGTACATGTATTCTGCTATTCCACTAATACACTCAGCACAGATGGGTCAAAGTAACCTACAATATTAACAGTACTGTTATTGCCGCCTGTATATAATGCCGGCTTTTGGTTAGGAATAGACACATTATTGAATCCTATAGCAATGTATGTCCTCATGCATGCACCTGGGTTGGTGTGACATTATTACTGGAAGGTATGCCGTTTTTGGATCTCCCAACCTCAAACCTGCATATTTATCTTTTTTTCATTTTACAACCAAATTGTTGACACCGCCAAATCTCTTAACGTTCCACGTGGATATGTATTCACTCATTAATGTTGGATATCCAAGCTTTAAATAACTAATTCTGCCAGGCCATATGATTGAGGATAATAATTCCTTAACTATTACGAATTAGTTTGTCGATACATAGTACATGCATTATGTTCAACTATTACACTATTACTTCAGCTCAAGTATACATTTGTACATGCATCTGCCTTAAAAGTATTCATTAAAGGCACGCGAGGCCTTAGTTGTCGAAAATATTCATATTTGTTCAAATCACCGTAAACAGAAAAACCATTAAAACGCATAGAGTTTCGTTCATATATACCATGACCATCGCGTAAACAGCATGTTATCATACAGATTTACTATATTTTACCTAAGCAAGAGCCTGGTTGTGTTACAGAAGACAGCACAATGCTGCTGGCTAATCACACACAAATGGCATAAACGCTCTTTATTCGTTCCATATAAGGAATTAACCAACAAAGAACGCTCTTTATATTTACCATCATAATATAAACAAACACCAGAAAAGTAACTTTTTATGCTTTTGTTTACATAACAATGGTCAAAGATATGACAATAACATACTGTTTATGCGATATTTCTTATTTGTTTACGGACAAAGTCTGTCTACATTTTGTTGTTCTTTCTGTTTGTGGCGGTTTTTGACGGGTGGAAATATTTTCACAGGATACCGACCGCCAAGGCCAACCGTACCTTTAAAAGATGCATTGTGGTTTATTAATTACCTACGAACATACCCAGACAAATGTTTGCCATAGTTTTAATCCCGTCTGTCTAGAATGATTATGCACATATGTTTATTTTAGTGTGTAACTGTTCATGTAATTTTTCATTTTATATTATACAACTTTATTTTAAGTCGGTTAATGCACTCGCGACTGGACATTCGAAAATAAATGGTCTTGCCCTTCAGGTTCGATAATCATGTTTCCGAATGACCAAAAGCTCGTACATTTACCCTGACTTATCTTATATATTGCGCTCAGTCATATGAGTAGGCTACATTTCAGTGATATCACAATTAATGTATTTTTGCATCCATGTAATTCATATCTAGTGGGCGTGGAATAAACGTGTAAAGTTTGTAATAAAGTAGCTTGTAGACTATGAATGTGCATCAAAATGCTTTACTCATATTCATTACAGGGAAGGAGATGGTGGATTATATAGCAGATTATCTGCAAAACATACGATCTCGTCAAGTATTTCCACAAGTGTCGCCTGGTTACATGCGCAAATTACTCCCAGAAGATGCGCCGATCAAGGGAGAGAAATGGGATGACATCTTCAAAGACGTGGAACGGGTTATTATGCCCGGGGTGAGATTAATTTACACCGTAGCTTCCTATTTACATTCATGTCCAGACTCAGTCTCATTAAACAGAGACTGGCCTGGTCAATATGCTGCGCACCTCAAATGGAAAACTATTACAATACTCATTTTGAACTAATATATACGACCGCTGTATTCCATCTGGTTTAGGAACCATTTGTTTCAGTTAATAACCCTATATCGACATATTTTGGTATATATTTGAAGTACATTGAAACATGTAAGTCTGTATTTTAAAGCCATTCGTAATCTTCATCGCTTATATCTGGTCAAGTAATGTATACTGCTACATGTATCTCATTTCGGGCATCAACATAGCTACATAAAAACAAGTAATACCCGCATACGCATCATAACCGGCGATTTTTTGCTGAATAAATGTCCGCCACCATGTGCGAAATGAGGCTGTTTCGGCTCGTATTATATGAGTCTTGTAGAAAACTCCTTTAAATCAGTGTGTTGCCCCAGAAGAAAACAAAGTTCCACAGGGGCGTGTTGATAAAACGAGTAAAATATAAATTAAATAATATATCAGGTTAAAACGAGCAAGCCACGTTTAAAAAATGCATCGATAAACAATACAAACTTGCATTTTTAAAAATGGCGAGCTCGTGTGGCAAAATAAAGAGCGTTTATTTAACTTTTGTGAAAAATGTGGGAAACAGCTGTTACATTTCGACCGCTTGTGTAACTGTTTTAATAGCACATAATTAAGCATATACCATTCTAGTATTCTAGTCTTTCGAGTATATATTACCACCTTTATATTGATCATCGGGACGTGGTAAAGTGATAATTATACTATGATAATTCGATGCATGATTATTACGAACCATTTAGCGGTTTCCATATAAGTACATTTTATTTGAAGAAATTTGTTGTAAAATCAGTTAATATAGCTGTATCAACTCACAAGTCGTAAGACTTACACTGTCCGTAAATGATGATGGTGTCTGTTTATCTTGGATCTCAGATCGTTATCATTACATTATACATAAATGTGCCAACGGGTTTGAAAAAACAAATGTGGGCCATTTACATGTAGATGTATAGTATACTTCCCTCCCGAATACCTACTCGCTAAATGTCAAAACAAAACGAAAATAAACGGTGGACGAAGCTGATATATATCAATTTTTCGGGGGAGACGTTGATTTTTTTCATTAGCTCAGTTGGCATTTCCTGTATTTTCTCGCAGACCACTTCAGTGATTTCGCGTGGTCTGTTTATTTCGGAATGCAACCCTGTATAATTCCCACAGACTAACTACCATTCTTTTATAATTAATTATAGAATCTAATTCGTGGACAAGATTGATGTATTCCCAGTCTCTTATCGAAATCACTCGATGGGCTAATCCGGTTAAACGACGCATTATACCATTCACTAGATCATCTTGATAATTCTCGGGAAGTCAGTATTCCACAAAAAAAGTAAATCCTAAACTAAATACGACTGAAAGGAAAGAGAGCATTCTTCTGCTAAGATGTCGTGTTGTGACACTATTCGATAGATAGATATATTTATTGCAATACACCAATTTATGGCAGTTGCACAATTGAAAATAATGAACATATGTATCATAAACAACATAATAACAAACATAATATTGTTAATTTCCAACATTGATAATGACACATTTGCAATTGTCAACTACTGAGCTGTTTTCTCCGAATGAAGAATAACCGGATCATGTTGCACACATAAGCAGTTATTTTCCCATGCTTGTTTTTCATGATATTGCACACATATGCAGTTATTTTCCCATGCTTGTTTTTCATGATATTTAAAAAATTGTTCGCTTCGTTCATTTTGTAAAATCCCGTTCGTTTCTTTCAAAAGTTTCGAATAATTTTGTCTGAGATCCTTTTAGGCATCGCATTCCATGACAAAATGTATCTCCGTTTCAATTCTATTCTGTTTGCATACAGGGCATATTTGCTTTTCTAATTGTGTCTTAGGTTGCCTGTGTCTCCCTTTTTCTATTTGTAGTACGTATGACCTTTTGTATACTCGTGTCTATGTATTTCGTTTATTGTGACAAATTAAACCGTACCGCCCAGAAGACGCTGCTGAAGCTCACACACGAAGGGGTGTACTAGGTTACTACATTCAAAGAGCACAACTATTAAAGGGGTGCTCTACACTAAATCCGGCCATCTATCTCCTTTTATAAATGCTCAACAGAATATATTTAACAAATGAATGAATTTGAGACATGCAAAACACTCATGCGCACTATGAACTCGAGTCAAACTCATTTTCATTATAATTACCTTGTTGTTTGCATCGTTCATACATAGTGTATTTGTCATTAATCCATGGCTAAAATTCATTCATTTGTTGCATATATTATGTTGAGTATAAACGGAGATGGTCCCATAAATTGCCGGATTTAGTATACAGTACCCCTTTAAAAAGAAAATCATGGCTATGTATAGCTTCAAATCTCACATAATTTTGTCGTGTTTGACGTCGCTATCAACGCTAAAATTGTATCGAGGTGATTTATTAAAACATATTTATTTGTAATATTAATATTTTAGATATATACAAATACATAAGTTTGGCAACTGGATTGCAGAACAAGTGTGGTTCACTAATATGATACTTCTCTCACGAGGTGTTCGCCAGATTTAAAGCCACATGGCGGTTTGCTCTCCATCACGTACCTAATTATATTCGCTTTTGAATTTTTCCAGGTATCGAAGCAGGTCGATAAATAAATAACTTTCAAACGCGCATTATGTCATAAAAATACACATATGTACACGGTGTTTTGGTCCCATACAAACAAAAGCCCCGTGCTTGACATGGAACACAAATATTTAAAACAACCGGAAAATGGATGGGAGTGCCATGGCAAGTATTTTTCAGCATATGAAACCTGTATATCAAAATTTCGCGTATTTATCAACCTGACTTATACATGTACCTCCTTCCAAATTACGCAGACACAATTTGGATGCTCGAACGAACCATGTCCATTTGACAGATGATCAAGCTGGACATTTATAGGATATGATGGATAGAGACTTTGGGTTTGTTCATTAGCGCAGTTGGTATTCCCTGGGTTTTTCTCAGACCACTGCAGTGATTTCGCGCTTTATGCGGATATCGTATCTCAAACCTGTAGCATTCCCACACACTAACTACCATTGTTTTATAATTAATTATAGAATCTAATTCGTGGACAAGATTGATGTATTCGCAGTCTCTTATCGAAGTCACACAATGAGCTAATCGGATTAAACGACACACTATACCCTTCAATAAAGCCTCTTGAGAAGTCTCGGGAAGACGACATTCCACCAAAATATCCCGCCATTCGTCGAACGTTGTCACCTAACCGCTACTAATGCGATCAAATATAATTATTATATCGTCCCAGGTCGCTACGATAATGAGCTTGGCCTCTCAAGAGGGGATCTGTTCGGTTTTATTCCACATGGAGGGCAATTTCCATTGTACCGTTTAATGGAAAGTCCGGAACCGTCGATAATATCCGCATTGTTACAAGCAATCAGAGACACTCATGTAATTGGAAATGGGATTATTTTTCTTCGCGCAGTAATTTCCCATTGATATTCAGAATATGTTGATACCCACTGTCAAAATTGGGATCGGATGCAGTACAAAATACCGCAAAACTTCTATCTACATTAAACGACATCTCACGATATGCCAAGTTATTAAACCACGTGCAATTTGTCGCGGTGACTGACAGTGTTTCTAGATGATGTTTCATGTGTATGTCCCATCTTACCAATTGAGAAAGGTCATATCTTTCGCACGACCATGCAAGTGTTGGTTTAGTTTTTTGTGTGTGGATAGAAGTTCGTCCATGTCTCGGTTTTATAGAGCTCGCGGGACTCGCGCTCGCCTCGTCCAGTTCAGACTTCGATGATGGTATCTTCGGCGCCATCAGATCAGAGCAAACCGATTATGTTTTCAGATATGAAATTATGATTGGGCTCAGTAGAGTGTCTAACACGCGTGTATATTTACAAGTAAATGTAAACGTAAATGTATTCCCTACCAATTGCAACGATGAATGACCAGTTACATGTGCATTACGTATAAACCGATTATGGTGTATGGTGTCACGGTATCAACCTTACCAACCGACATTGGCATATTGGTTCTATCATTGTAGACTTAGAGAACACAAATATAACACAGTCGTAGAAAAAGTGAAAAAATACTTTAGCGACTATAAAGTCTTAAAGGTACTCAATCCGATCAGACGCTCCTAAATTACTATTTCTTTGGCTTCGAGGGTAAACAATATTTGATTCGATTCGAGGAACCCCACCCACCAAAGCTCAGAGTGATCAGATATCGATTTTTAAAGTTTGTGTAATAATATATGGTCAAATTTCGTGATACTTTATTGATAGTAAGGCCATATTTAACAAACTGTTGATAAATAACAATTTTTTGGGAAATGTTATGCCATAATTGACAGTGGTTAGCATTATTTTGTTGCAATAAATCGATTCTGATAACTAGAGCGTATTTTGAAGAAATGTTGTTGATGTATATCTTGATGGTATGGGGACCGTCTGGTCGGATTGAGTACCTTTAACGAAAGTCTTTGAGAGGGCAATTAACAAAACAAACATTTTATAAGAATCATTATGGAAATATTGAACCAAATATTCAGCTTGTTCTCATGAAAATGATCACGTTATGACTGATGCTATGATCTATTTCAGTTTCATAATGGCGTCGTCAACTCATTTGTGCAAATACTTATGAAAATAATACTTATCTTCCGCAGGTCACGCATTGGCAGAGCCCACACATGCATGCCTATTTTCCGGCTCTAAATTCCTTTCCGTCGATGCTAGGTGATATGCTAGCGGACGCAATTAATTGCCTCGGGTTCACGTGGGTATGTATTATATTTATTTATCACACAATTAGCCCCTAAACCCGGCCGCATATGTTTTAGAAGCCACATGTGTATTACCGGCGCGCGCACTGACGTAAGTTCTTAGCGCAATGATGTCGGTGTCAATACCGGACCTGTATTATTACATGTGTTAATTATAATTTATACCACGATCGCCTATCGTACTATATAAATAAAGCCATCTGTTCAAATTTTACATTTAATCAACACCTGTTGATTAAACGTGCCTACTGTTGATTAAACTTCGCAGAGTGGATTAAACGTTCTCCATACAATTTGAACGGAAAAGTGTTTATCCATCGCATTGTAAAGTTCGTGGCATAAACTTTGCAGAGTGGATTAAACTTTCTCCATACAATTTGAACGGAAAAGTGTTTATTCATCGCATTGTAAAGATCGTGGCATAAACAAAATATACGCATAGTGTTTCTGAATAACAAATTTAATCCACTCGTGGGATTGGCGATTTACACCACTCGCTGAGCTCGTGGGGTAAATCGCCAATCCCACTCGTGGATTAAATTTGTTATTCAGAAACACTATGCGTATATTCTATATATAATTATGATATTCGATTTGTTTTTGAGTTATTTTGTGTTAACTGTGAGATAAAAATGGGTGATAAGGGTGGTTCAACAATCTTGTCAACATGAAAACACACATTTAAAAAAGAACTATATATTTTCCTGAAGGTGTCTAATTACTTCCTAATATTGATTTCCTTATCACAATCAATTGTGATAAGGAAATAAATATCATTTTGTTTAACCCCAGCCGTTTCGAAATTTCGAAAAGGTTTTTCCTTGCTAAAATTGAATATGTATTTCTATACGAAATGTATTAACCTCGTCCACTCAATTCGAATATAGTGCATTCGGTTAATATGGTTCGTATATATAATTGCGACTCTATAGACAGCCATGCACCGAGCCTGCTTCCAATTAACCTTGATGTACATGCATGTTGTTGCACCGTTACACTCATAGCCATTAATAATCGACAAGTCCCGGAAGAAGAAAACAGCTTAGGCAAAAGTAACTTAATAGCCTTGTTTTCGAACCCATTCTACAACGTTACTACCAATATTTAAAACAGAACTATTGCTTGGTTTATATGATAATATTGAGATAATATGAAGCATTTCGAGTAAATATAGTTGATAACAGAATATTTATTCTATTTCTCTTTTCCTTCAGTTATGTATGGGAAGAAATGTCTTAAATTACTATATATTTTTAATAAAACATCGCTTTATACGACCGTTTTGACAAACACGGGACGTATTATGTTATTGGTCTGTTAGTCCATCGGGGCGTCGTACTGTCCACCGTGGCGTATGTCTGTCCGTTCGATTTTTGCGTTTCCGGGTGATAACTTAAGTAAGTCTGAACTTAATGTAATGAAATTGGTTATGTGGGTTCAAGTTCGAATTTGAGTTCCGCCCGCCGATTTTCACCAGAGTTATGGCCCATTTTTGAATTACCACGGGCGTATTTTACCAAGCCTCAGCGATTCTCTTGTTTAATAATCTTATGAAATTCAAAAGTGGCCAATTTACTGATATTTTGTTTGCTACCTGTCACAATAATCTGTTGATTTGTCGCGCATCCCATTATAACAAAACGATAGTTAAAGAATTCCGCACGTTTTATCATGATAACGAATGTTGTTACAAGCACCATACTAAATGAGGTTCGGATGCATTTCAGTGCACGGCTGATACATTTACATGTTATGTACGATGCCATATTATACTTCACTACTAGCTTTATTTGGTTCCAGATATGGTTTTCAGTGTTGTTTTGATTGTCCGTCCAATGCCATTACCCTGTCATCTACTCCACCAGAGAATCAACTTACTGACCGGAAGACAATCAAGCCTGACATCTCGAATATACAATACAATGTAAATGTAAAATTTACTAACGATATAATTATACATTGAAATTAAATAACCTATCCTAACCTATTCTCCACTTAGGCTTCCAGTCCTGCCTGCACTGAACTGGAGACGATTGTGATGGACTGGCTGGGGTCTATGATTGGTCTTCCAGATGCATTCCTCCACAGCAGCACACACACGAACGGAGGTGGCGTCATACAGGTGAGTGTTTTATACATTTGACACAGAGCCCTATACTATATATATCCTCGTGCAATTAGATTCATTTTGAACTTATTTGATTCTGAAATAAGCCAATAAAACGAAATGATGGGTACTAGTCCACTACGGGTTTATTTCAGAATCAAATAAGTCCAATATGAACCTATTTGCACGCATATATATATGAAACTGTATATTCACGAGGATATGTTGAAATGCAATCTGGTTATATAAGTCTGTTATCAATACGTTTGTGGTATTTAATTTCACCACTAGTGCGCAACCGTATCATTTTCTATATTTCAGACAACTGCTAGCGAAGCTACATTCGTTTCTTTACTCGCCGCCAGAACCGAGGCGATGCAGAGGTTCAAAAGCAGCCATATTGGATTGGACGACACAGAGATAAACTCGCGACTCGTCGGTTACTGTTCTGACCAGGTGAATACACACGCTATCACATTCCCATGGGTAAAAACTAAAATACGCCATCGGCGAGATATGCTGAGCTTGTGTTATTATACGCACGTATCTAGGTGATATACCCAAGCAAAGATCGTTCGTTTTTGTAATAATACATTACCGGTCATGGAAATTTCCAGGGATGGTTTGATACAGGTATGGGCGCCCAAACTTGAGAAGCACAAATGACCCCAAATTCCTAGTGGACAGTATTGAGTCAACCTCAATTTTCAAGGCAATTCAACAATATGCGCTGTAAATAAAAAAAATGCAGTTGCAATACAGCCTTCATTTGCATGTTGAATTTTTAAATCAGAAATATTATGTCATATTTATAATATATGCGTCTGTATCTGTGTTGGTTCGGTGTAGAAGCCGTATTTTAAAGTTATATTGGGATACCGGCACATATCCTCTGCTGGAAACAGGTGTCCCCAAATTATCTCTGGTGTCTTGCCTGTTACCGGTGTATCCCCTTGTTGCTTTTCCGGGCGATATGTCGTCCGTATCAGTTGGTAACACAATGATCGGCTTGTAGGCGTGCACGCCGTGGCTGTGTTATTAGAATGCATGGGCGTTTCATTGACTGCATATGATGTCTATGTAACTATACCAGAAATTAAAATGCTGAAAGCAAAACAGTATGCAAAATCCATAATGAAAATATCGTCTATTGCCGCCGTCTCTAACTTTCGAGGTTAACAAATGATGATCATATCAAACAATCACTCCATAACGTACATTTGGAAGCCTTGGATACATGCACAATGGCACAATACACAGTAATACTTCGTGTGTGCATTGCTTGAGTATATGGCGTGTAAGAGTATAATACACAAGCTTCATACATCTCGCCGCAAATCAATATCTATATTTGCGAATATCTGACTATTTTTGCGCTAATGTGTCATCTAGAACTCGTAAAGGGTCTAACCGGGGGAAACTTTTTACAAGGTAGATAATGGTGTAGATTAAAATTTCTAAAGTAGCCCTGTACGGAGTCAGGAATGTGGACAAGGGGATCTCAATTACTTCGCGTCATCTTCAGAAACAGGGGCGTCCACGAAATCTACGATATGGTAAGATTAACGCCTGTATCGTAACATATATTTGACGTGAAATTTATACTTCAATATTCATTTTTATTTTATAACTTTAAATTAGTCGCTTCGTTGTTATTGTTGTTGTTGTTGTTGTTGAGCATGATGTTCTTTTTTGTTTGTTACAACCAATTGAGTTATATAGCTTAACTTCACCAGTCTGCTCGCATACACCGTGACAACCAAGACCTGATATAATCAATATGAAATTAATTTATATTCAATAAGATTAATATCTAAATTATCGTAAAAATAATTTTATATGTTCTTTTCAGGTATATCGATCGATCGATTGAGTCAAGTTGGTTTCTACCTGCTAACTAATAATTAACAAGTGACAGTACAGAGATAAAATCTTTGTTTCATTCTTCGCATAACAGTTTAATTTACCACGCTTCGCTTAATTATTGCGTCAATGTGCCAATAGATTAATCAGATAAGATATTAATGTTGGCTATTTGTCTATAACTATAGATATTGGGCCATTTTACACAAAATTGGACACACAGTGAAAATGTGCAACTTGCAGAAGATGAACTCTGTTTTAGTATGCAAAGGCAGTTTCTTATATATGTAGCTACATTCTATAGTGTAAACATATTTTTATTTCCAAATCCAACATAACATAATATACAGATGATACAAATATGCATAAATAGAAGAGATAATGCATGGAATTGAGGATCAGACAACAAGCCCGAGGGCTTATATGAAGTCTTCTCCTCTTTGGCGACATGCCCCTTCCCCAATAAGTGAGGGAGGGGTATCGATCAGACGGGAAAGGATAGAAATAATGTTTTTAAAAGGAGAAGTAACTAAGTTTGAGTTGGGGATGGAAACAGCGGGAAGATAGTGTTAGGGATAGCAGGAGGCAGAGATAGAGATAGAGAGAGAGAGAGGGGGGATGAGAAAGTAGAGGGGGACAGAGTTATCAATAATTGAGTTGTTGCGTGATAAAAATGATGCTCGTAGTAATATGCATGCGTCAGGCTCCATGGGAGGGGGTCAATCGCAATGGCCAATTCCTATTTCAATGGGGTTCACTGTGAAATATCGCTGCATTCTTCATGTGGAATCATTTCACGTATATACAGGATATTGACAAGTAAGTAACTTACAACAAAATAATCGTTATCGGAAGACATTTAGTACTACATATATAATGGGGAAAATCGTGCTGCCGCATAACGCGGCCGGAATCCAAAGCAATTTGTTACCCATACAGATCATGGAAATCTTTTTGTTCTCATAATATATGTCTGTACTGCATTAAATATTTGTTTGTTTTCGCGAAGACTAAGCTCCGCATTAGTGTATTCTCAGATAAGGCAACATTTGGTAGGGAGTCATATAGTTCTCTTCTGGGCTCTTGATAAAATGTACATTCAAAGAGATAGTGGTAAGTTGTCTCAAATTCCCCACATAAACAGAAGGGGAAAAATTTACATGGTTATCTGTCAGGTCACCACTCAGGTGGCTGCAGTTCAATCTTAACCGGGTATGGAGGATATGAGATTTACGACATTTACTATGATAAAAATAGGCAGGTGGACGTATATTGTCACTGTTCAGTTCCTTTTTGAAATCTTCGATTGTACTGCTGCTCTTTGTAGTTTCTGACAGTTTGTTCCATTCGGTAATTGCAGATGGTAAGAAAGAATCCATATAATAGTCATAATTAATGTTCGCGGGTAGTCTTATATGTTCAAATCTGAAGTTATATCTGGAATTATTTGCCTGAATTGGTCGTACATAATTTCTTAAAATTGATGGAGCAGTTCCATGTATCATTTAAAAAAATTGGCATAGCTTGTATTTTCTACGACGTGAAGAGAGGAGTTCCCAGCCAGTTTCTGACAAAAGGCACGCATTACTCGTACTGATGGTTGCACCTGTTACTATTCGGGCCATTTCGTACTGTAACTTTTCAATATCGTCACTAAGATAATCAGGGCAGTTATCCCACACAGTGGAGGCATATTCCAGTATTGGTCGGATAAATATGTAATGTATTTTTTCAAGCGTTACTCTGCATAGCCTGTGTCTATGTGTAGGTACTAAATTCACTCGACCCCATGCTTTATCAAGCATAGATCTGATGTGGATACCCCATGAGCCCATGTTGTCGAAAGTAAGTCCCAGATGTGTATGGCTGTCAACCTCGACAATTGTCGCGGCTCCCATGGTCAGATGGGGTTATATACTGATGTTTCTTTCCTGGAGATTAAAAGAGCATCCGTTTCAGGGGATTGAATTTTACAAGCCATTCTGATGCCCAACACATGAGAGTTTCGAGGTCATCATTGATTAATTTTGCGGCCATAGTAGGGTCTTCAATTGTGAGAAATAGAGAGGTGTCATCAGCAAATAGTCGAAGTTACACCGTATGTTTTCGGTTGTATCATTAATATATATTAAAAACAGAAGTGGACCTAATATGGAGCCTTGTGGGACACCTGCTGTTACATCTTGTACTTTCGAGTGTGTACCGTCTATGACAACCTGTTGTTGCCTACATTCAAGATACGATTTCATTAAGTTATACAAGTTTCCACGTATACCCATTTTCGTTAGTTTGTTCAAGAGGCCACGGTGCCAGACTTTATCGAACGCTTTACTTATGTCGCAGAATATACACCGGACCTCTTTTCCGTCGTCTAGTGATCGACATATATTGTCATATATTTCGGTAAGTTGGAAAACTGTTGAATCATTGCGCATGAAACCAGCTTGGTAAAATGATAGGAGTTTGTTTTCATCAAGAAATTCCCAGGGATATTTATAAATACATTTTTCAATGACCTTTGAGACGCAGCTTAGTAGGGAGATTGGTCGGTAATTTGATATAATACTGGGATCACCGCTCTTGAAAATAGGTGTAACATGGGAACGCTTCCACTGGGGTGGGTAGTAGCTGTTTTCGGTAAATATTCTAAAATAGAATTCAAGAGGTTCACAGAGCGAGGAGGCACAACTTTTCAAAACTCTCGGACTTATTCCGTCGGGCCCACTTGACTTAGATATTTTTAGACTTTTTAACGCTTTGTATATGTCAGGGGCTGTGATTTTTATATCGCTTAATGTGGATATGGAGTTATTCGGATCAAGCACTGGTAGGCGTTTCCCGATGTCATAAACTGATGAAATATTACAAAAATACGAATTGAAAGCACTTGATTTTTCAGTTGGTGAGATCAGGAAGTCGCCGTTTATGTTCAAGGGGGGTATTGATCGATCACTGGTTGCAAATACAATTTTTTTGAGGGTTTTCCACCAAGATGACTGGTCATTTGATGGGCTATTCAATGTATTCTCGTTCTAGATCTTGGTGTCGTAATCACATTTGCTTTTTCTAATAGCCGATGTAGTTTCATTACGCTTAGATCGAAAGTTTGCCCATGTTTGTGGTGTGTTTTGCTTTTTAGCTATCCTATGTAATCGATTTCGTTGCCTCATCAGTTTCCGTACGTTATACGTAAGCCATTGGGGACTACCTTTCCGGAATAGTACTATCTTATTGGGGATGTTTTCACTGCATACGTTCACAATTTTTGCAGTCAAGTTATCTGCATGGATTGATAGTTTAAATGGTGTATTATCATCATAGTTCCAGCTCGAGAAGTCTTCGTTCATGGTATCGAAGTCAGCCAGATTATAATTCCAGACACGTCTAGTAAGGGTTATGGCCGATTTATTTTTCAAAAGTTTTATCCGAGAAGTCTATAGAACCCAGTGCATGTTTCATTATGCAGTCGACGCCATATGATTCGAATAATCCAATGTTCATGTATACATATTTTCCGACATCTATGCTTTCTTACCCCTTTAAAAGGAAAAAACGGGTATACTGTTTTTCACATGTCCGTCTGTCCGTCTGGTCGTGCGGCCGTCCATTCTTGCGCCATGACGTACATCCGTCCGCACCACGTCTGTTCATGTCATAACTTGAACAGTAGTGTTCGGAATATGTTGTGTAGATAAGTTTAATAGGCAAAACATCCTTAAAAGGACAGTATGCAACATAATAACATATAGTTGTACATCGAACAATATAATAAATGATATAGTAATAGATGGTAATATATAACCTTAGTAAAACTGAATGTGCATAGGGTCGTCTTCATTTATTAATTGATTTATGAGGGGATGCTCATCGCGTGCGGAAAATAATTTTCGGATTATATGACAAATTGAAGTGCATGAATTTGAAATATTGTTGGATAGGATTTTGACAAGCTGTTCAGTTTGTGTCATGTTGTTAAAGTCTGGGAACTGTGTCTTCATAAGAGTTATTAGTCCAAGCAGCGGTGTACGGTAAGCACTACATGTTCATTCCAAAAGAAAGTGTTTTTCATCTTCAATAGCATCATCGGAACAAAATATACACAGTCTTTGTTCCAATGCCGTCGGTGGTTGGGTGTGGCGTCCCTTTTCAATAGCCAATTTATGATTACTTATACGCAGTCTAGTGAAAACGATTCTATTTTCTATTGATGGTGTGTGAAGAAGATACGGTTCTATTTCGTACTTAAGTTTGAAAAGTCGGTATGTTCGTAATTTATTACTTCCCGTTTTTGAGCATTCATCAGTGAGACTCTGTCTGCAATATATATAATAATCTTCAATAAGATTTCTTTTGAATTGACTCAGAACGGGACCCGGATTGTATAGGTCTGCAATATTCCACCCCAGAGATTCTGCCGTTTTGAAGATTGATTTCTTAACCGATGCCACTTGTTGTTCCAACGCAGCGCTACGGAGCAGATTACAGTCCGACCGTGACATTATCTTAATTACATAAGATGAAAGTCTGCATGCCACGTCAATAAACAGTGGGTGGCTCCCTAACTCAGCGCGTACAGCGTTGTTCGAAGAAAATCTGCCGACACCAAGTAACCGTTTACAATATTGTATGTGTACCTTCTAACATGGTAGGATATCGTGATTTTTAGTGGTTATTTCCACACCCCATATTTCACTACCATATAACAATATCGGCTTAATTAATCTATCGAAGAGTTTTAAAGACGTCACTAGTGGAATCGGTGTATGTTCACTACTATGGAGACAAGCAATATAGTGTTCAATCGTTTTGTTCGGTTTTCCCATTGTTACTCATCTTTGTTTATCTGGAAATGTTGGCTTTTTTGGTCCGTCCGATGTCTATTCAGGCCATAACTTGAACAGTAATGCTCGGATCTCAATGAACCTTGGTAAGGATGTTCACCACTATGAGGTCATTATATGGCATGTTCACTTGTTTTGTCTAGTTTTTCGTTCTATAGTTATACATCTTTGTTTAAATGGTGATGTTTGGGACAAATTGTCTGAGTATACCAATCATATATAGGTTATATGCCCTGCCGCAAGGGGGTATGCATCGGATGACAGTCCATATTTTGTGTTTATAATGACTTTGTCATAGCATTAATATACATGTGTACATCTCCAAAACAGCTGGCATAGGTGGTGTTAACAAAACTAACCTTCATTTTGATAAGAAGTCCCCACTGATAACCGAAATCAATTTACAAGTGGCAAATGTTTTAACTATATCTTGACAGGCGGTTGTTATAAGATTCAAATTCAGGGAAGATGTGTATATTAATTATCACCACACTTTCAGCCTGGTGGCTAATTCAGAACCAGTCTGGAGTAAACTACATACCACACATATAAAAAATAGTGGGTCTGACGACCTTTCGTTCAGTTTTCATTTCCCAAACCCGGGATTCCTTGTAATTACCGCCAATCAAAACTTAGCTCCAAGAAATGTGTGCCCCAATAAAAAACTAGTAACATGTCACGTGCTCTCGGTGTGGAAATTCCGAAGGTGTGGCTAAATGTTGTTAAAATAGTATCCATGACGTCATGTTATACCGGAAGAGAAATTCACAAATCGACAAATAAAGTAGATTGTTGACGAGCGGTCGAAAGTTTTAAATCAAGAATCACCGGAATTTGGATTGCAGGCAACTGTAATTAGGGTACAACTGGCCAATCTTCGGAGCTAATAATACGGCTGGGTAAGGCCGGGAGGGTTTCGGTGGGGTTGGTGGTAGAATTGTGTTGTTATTCGCTCGTTTTGGCTGCGGTGGTACTACTGCCGGTACTGGGGAACTGATAGATCGTTTTGTTATGTCATTTAACTTTTTTTTAGTTCTGTAGTTGTTTTAGCAGATAATCCCGACATTCATGTATTTTTGATTCGTGGCCGTTGATTTGTGTTATTTTTTGACAACATGGGCGACAAATTGCTTGGCCAATCTAAAACATAATTCGTTCTGAGTCCAAGAGATCCAAATAAATTGACATTTTTTATAATTTCAAGAAGATCTGTCTTAGTTATTGTACATATTATTTTGGATCCCGGAAGCTAGCTGTTTCCCTTAATTGTCAGTAAAACAACCGCCGAATGAAAAGTCACAAACCCTGCAACTATTAATTCCGATTCTTAGAATCGGCTTCACAGGGTTGAAGCGGCCATGACGGCACTGGCACGTGACCATGTTTACGCCTGTCAATCACAACTAATTTCAGATTTATATTTAGTGTGGTGTGACGTAATTTGGGGGAAGCGCACAACCGTTCAGAAATGAAAAGTTGATGTGAATGCAATAGACTCAGTATCAGTATGAATCTGAGTGTATGTTTACATAGACTGATTCAGAACTATCAAATTAAGCGCACCCGGGTGATGTTACATAACTCGAGTCCGCTTTATAAAATGAGCGACTGCGACAGGCCGTTTTTCGCGTATTGACCTTCACAATCTCGAAACAAAATGGCTGCCACAGGATTCAAGATGTCACAGTATATCGGTATTCGCGCATTGTGTGACATTTTGAAGAATCATTTCTTCCAAAACGGCGACCGGTTGTGGAAACGTTTACCATAAATCGCACTCGCGTCTTCCATATCAGCGTTTGGTGTTTTGAAATAGTGACAAATTCTGAACTACATTTTAGTATTCAATGTAAATTATACCCCATTCTAGTCTAGCAAAGCTTTAAGAGGATATGAATATAACTCAACTGAGTAAATGAAAAATAAAATATCTTAAGAAAATTCCATCGCAGTTAGACTTTAACTACGGAATGAAATAACAATATAAATAAATTAGTATTAGACAATGCTTTAAAGAAAGGATTCGCGACGAACATCCACTTGACAAAATCAGGTGCAAACATGATTAACTGTTGTAAACTTCCTATATCATAACTGCTTCAATCGGTTGATATAAATGTTTATTTATAAATTAATAGTAGATTTCCTCTCCCAGATATGGTACGCTACGCAGAAGGCAGAACACATCACAGTGGGTTGATCACGTTATAAAATCAATATAACAGTCTCTGACGTAATGACAAATGTTATTCTTTCTGGACATCTAAGGCTATAAATGTCATATGAGGAAAATATTGCATAATGCAAGCATAAATTGTTTTTATCTTGTTCTTTACTCGTGGCTTATCGAAATGCCGATGTAATGGATATGCAATGCTGAAATCAAAATGCTATTATCAAACACTAAAATTAGATATACAATATTCAGGAACATACTTTCAAAGTCACACATGAAGAAGTTCTCAATTATGATGTTATAATATAGGTTTGATGCTATCAGGTTTAGTGCATTGCCCATTCATTTGACTGATGTATCATGTCATACACATATCGGGCTTCAAAATCCTTCAGCACTGTGGCGTAGGTTAGTGCATTAAAACTAGGTTAGTCAGAGTTAGTGCATTAAAACTGAAATATATCTTATGATTTGACACTCTACGCCATAGTTATGACTCTCCTCATTGACAAAAGTTCATAAAATATGGATTGCCTATTTGCTGCAAGTGACTCGTGGATAAGGTATGTTTGGGTCATAATTTCGATTGTTGTCATTTCGCCATTGGCAGAAATCCATTAAATTGCATCAATAATGTGAAGTTTTGCAATCAAATGTTTGATATTCAGCATGAAGTATCAACAATTCATGAGGATCTCTGAAGCGACCGGAACCCATGGAGTCCGATGTTCAGTGATCCACGTGTTCCGGTGGTCGACTAGATAGGAGAACGATTCTGCTTCTAGCGAATTGGTGACTGTAACTCTAACGTCACATACCACGTTCAGTGTTCATCCTCATCATTTATCGCGGAATAATTCTTGCGACGTTTGGTGCCAATATTAATTGATAATACATTTGTAACTGAATTATTATTCCGGTATATGTCACAAACAGTGATGGTGATCAGTCATATCCTTACATCTTTTGGTAGAAGAAAGAGTCAATCGTTGTTTTGAAATCGTCCAAAGATGTTATTTCCACTATCAAACCGGGAAGGCTATTCAACGGCAATACTATACGTCGCGTTAAGAAGTATTTCCCCGGTATCTTTATTTTAGTAAACTACTGCTACTGTTATAAGCGATTGACCTGTAAATTCTATTTTAAACAACATTGTGCTAATTTTGCACGAATGTCTTGTTGAACAAAAGCCTCTTTTAAATAACATCTTGATGGTTCGAGATAAGAACATTTGTAAATGTGCAAATTGGGGCTTTCTTTTGGTTTCTGGTAAAGATTGTGATGTAATCGTAACTCCAACAGACTCAAACCTGAATTAGAGTAAAACATCGGGATGATTTTTTTTTCGAATCGGAATAATCGAGATCCCGCATATGGCAAATTCACTGATATGGTGTTTGTTTATCGCAGATAAGGTCGTCACAAACACCCTTAAATGTTCACAATTGTGTGTTGTTCGGGCTTTGGTGGGTTGAACTTTGCATTTTTTCGGTGGAAAAAAACGCCTTGGTACTTATATATCAGTTATATTCACTACACTATGCACATATGTCTTCAAATATAACACATGTTCGCGTGAAAAAGGTTTAGTTGTCTCTTTGTTTGGTTTAATGTTTTTTTTTTATTAATTGTATTAACACGTTTGAATATTTATACATATACAATGTGTTAACATAAATATTTAGTATGTAATACGTATCACATTTCAGAAATGAACAATGAATATTATGTGAATAAGAAGGGGTCTGTGGTGAATGGTTTGGTGTTCTGAAATGGATATAGTATTATGTTCTATTAAATTACTTTCCTTTTCACACAAGTCTCGTATTTTCAGAAGGATTTAATTTCATTGAAGCAATGTAAACAGTACATCAAATTTGAGAACAGTCATAATTATATAAACACGTATGAAGTTACTTTTGTGCATAAATAAGTTTCAGGATGGATTGACTTTAATGTTTCTGTTTGAGTTTGGTTAAAAACAATGAGCTAACTGGCGTGATTATTAAACTCCATTAGTTTTGAAATTTATATATGTTATTTTTTAATGGAATTTGCATTTCAATGCGGTATCGTGCATCAAATTATCGGATGAGTGCTTGGATCGAGGGACAGCGTTTCGGGATTTATTTCAGTGATTTTAACCCTTCCATGACTGGAGCTTCCTGAAATTTTGCAAAAAACCACGTGCCAATACATTCTCTTATATATGCGACGCTTGACGTGAAACATTTTGTCCCTCTCCCAACACATTATAATAACACACGTGTAATCATCATGACATTACAAACGTAATTACATGGTGATAAGTTTTCCTATGGGATACTGGCAAATATAAGAGAATTAACTAGCACATAGTATGTAATGCTGCACCAGCACAGCTCACGTCATAAAGGGTTAGCAGCAAATACGTAATATATTTTCTCCCTCTCTTTAGGCACATTCCTCTGTCGAGAAAGCAGGTCTCATTGGTTTAGTGACAATGAGGTTCCTTGAGTCCGACGGTAATTTGAGCTTGCGTGGTGATACTCTACAGCGAGCCATAGATGAAGACAGACAACAAGGACTCATTCCATTCTATGTGAGTAAATATATTTATATATATCCTGGCCTTGACTTCAGAGTTCCGATTGATCACTAATTGGATATTTCCTCGGGTCTAGACGACAATGACCGTATTTTCACCAGAACATTCGCATGCGAATAAACGTTTTCTCTACTCCGTACTGACTGTTAGCTTGGAAATATATTGCTCCGTACTATCTTTGTCATACATTTTCGCAGCTTCTCGGCGAAACCCACACAAGTTAACCATAAACGATTGCAGATATGTGGATACTTTTTACACGCACTTATAGTAAATGTTATATTACAGAAATATCAATCAATTGAGTCGACTTTATGATCATAAAAATTGTTAAAATAAAAGAAAACATAAATACTAATTTGAAGTGAAATAACTATCTTGTCTTGGAAACTATGCATGGTTGACAGGTGTAAGCGTTCCTCGCAGGGAAGGAACTTTTGATGACAGATATAGCGATTATACTTGGCTAAATGAAATGTTGACACTTTCTCATCCGAACTGAGTTTATCACCCGGACTGACGGAAGTCGATTTCAGGGCGTGGTCGCTGTGTATTTAAGAAATGGATGTTGATTTGCTTGCGTTCCATAGAGTGTGAATGCAAGTTGGTCTGGCATTTTGTGTAGAACAATACACCGTCAGACCAACTTGCATCCGTACTCTGCGGAACGCAACAAAATCAATACCCATTACTTATATTTGCATTCAACCGAGTCACAGTGTCAGCATTAAAGGAGCATTTAGGGCCCATTTCAAACGGTATTCTCGTAGCTCGGTGCAAGTTGCGTCGACACAACATGAATGCAATCAGTGGCCTGTGTGAGACGTCACGTGGTGTAATTGCGACCAACCATATATATATATACATGTATATGTCAGAGTTACATGTATGGAGGCACGGACTCAGTATGAGTGTTCATTGATTCATATTTGCTTAACTCAGTGAGCGTGAACAAATTCTCATTTCTTATTGAAATGGCCAGGATTGTGTCGATCGGAATGGTACATTGAGATGTCCCTCGAACCAAATCAAGCTTGAAAATCGGTCCCGATATTTTAATCCATGCCGGGGTTCGAATCCGCGTCTATCCCAGATCTTATAATCTTATCCACGACCTAACCACCTCGGCTGCGGGGACATCCTTAAAAAGGAAGCCATTTCACCGAGATTTAGGAAGCGTATCAGTCTGAACATGGGATAGAACACACTATCTTCGGAATTCTTGATCTGCCATTCTGGAAACATCACAATGCACTTCCTCCGAAATTGCATCTGTGACCATACGATTACTGGTACTGGCATATATATATATATGCCATGCAGGGTTATGGAGGCACGGCTCAGTATGAGTGTACAAGGTTTTCGCGCGTAAATCATGATCTAAATGTTGATTACACAATGTACATTTCATGATATATGTTTACCTGTATGTATGCACTAAATACATATGCATACTATTTATACTATGCTTTTACTAATTACACATATCTTATCTTACATGCATCTATAATGAAATAATAGACCGTAACTTAATATACACGAGAGAACACGCCTCATATTTCGGGAAGTCGGTTGGCTGGCCTTCTTCTTACACGTCCTGGTCGCGTTCATTACACATGTGGTAGACATATTCAACACAATAGTATGTAACAAAAATCCTAATTTATTGTTAAAGTTTCCGTTCCTGTATAGCACACATGTTATGCAGATCTATTGCGATGGCAACATACTTAAAATAAATTTGGTCTGATTATTGCGGAATTACGAATTCATGTTTGCCCGCCCATGCACCCACCATTTTCAATCTAAATTATTTTGGTAGGTGACGTATGGTCACAGATGAGGAACGCGCGTGGTTTTACCTTATCATTTTACAAGATCAATGTTTCTTGGTAAACTTGTTTATACATGTAGGTATGCTTATACATGTATCGGATATGATTCGCGTTTTATGTATATCACCCTGTCTCTTAGTGTGATGCATTCCTCAGGGATGGTGCCGGCGGTGGGAGCCCTGATATTTCGTCCATCCCATTATTTTGATCACGATTGGTGTACAATACATGGTAATTAATAAATCGTAATGTTGACGTTGAACAGAAATGGCATGTTTGTCCATTGTCCACCCACGCGCGCGGTGCATATGTAGTCTAACCGTAACATGTTATTGTTTTACGAAATATTCATATTTGCCCGGGGGAACTACGAGATAGATCGACAGATTGCTGCACCGAAAGAGCCCCTGAGTGCGGAACGGTTTCTAAAATGCAACACGATTGGTTGTAATTACGGGAAATATCAAATTATCAATTGGCGTTGGCTGCTTTGTGACTTGGCAAAAACGAAATACGCAGTTTGTTGATAAAACGCACAGATCGTGTCGATCTAGGGCTTTGTTCCACGTCCATCTGATTTTCTCGTTATTCTCTTGATCTCTCTTCCAATTTACGTGTACACAGTTGACTTTATCAAATCATACCGCAGAAGCGGGTCGATATTATACCGGAACATCCACACATTGATGGAATAGTGCATACCATGATGCAAACTCCAGGCAGAGTTATCTCCCATCGCTCCGCTGATAAGGACATTTGGTAGGGATGTCTTACGTGTTCTAATTCTTATGTTTTAGGATTAAAATTATCTATGCCTGGCTCAGTCTATATTGTTCTTATCAATACCGAAAGAATTACCATTATTGCAAACGTTTGGTGGTCAAAATAATAAAATAGGTTATTAAATATAGTTCCGATGATATGTAAAAATAGATGTATCGGTCCGCAAAGTACCATCGTTGTGGCAGCGCTATATCGCAGTGCTAACGTAGAGGGCGCTGCATGGAGTTTGCCCATGATACTTGTGAGCCATAGTACATGCCGGTGTCACCATCCCTTGCTGTTACCTTAGTCTAGTCGTTCCCCTATCCGCTAACACTTCACTTTGGGTTATTTGATCGTAACTGAAGTTGGCGTACGTGTACATGTGCTTCGCATATCAAGTTTGAGTTTGAGTGCGGTCCAAAGATCTTTAAGAGAGTTATATTTTTTATTTAGAAATATTGGAGCTGAAGTTAGACGTGTGTATCGCCAAAATACTGAGTACTTTCGCGATTTGATAACATGCTATGGCCAAACAACTCGCCTATTTAGCTACGCACCAGAGGTGATCTTGCTAAGAAAAAACACGTACGCGCTTTTCAGCCTTTACTGGTACATGTAATGTGTTTAACCACTATCATATATTAGACTCACCGATGCCCAGCGTTTTGTTTGATCACCACATGGTTTATTACATCGTGCTATGTTGGCGTACATATGGACAATAATTCAGAAAGTGTGAATATAAATGGGATGCATATCAGTCTGAATTCTGTAATCCCTGGTACACATGTCTCAACTTTTGCAGTTGAATGGTATTAACGACTCAATTGCTATAGAGTGTCACCCGATAGGTGTGCATGTCCACAATAACTCAATGTTTACGTAATTTTGCTCATGTTGACTATATTGACTACACTGCAGAAGCAGGGTTTCAGCAGTTACTTTCAATAAATAATACTGTAGTGGCGTTGCAATCGCCAGACTGGACTATTAAAAAGTACATATCTTTCCAAAACAATGGAAAGAAGTTGACATAATTTAACAATCCCTTATGCCACGTACCAACTTTAAACGCCAGGTTACACTATAATTAATCGAGTCTTACCTTGAAAAAGTTGAATGTAAAAACTTGTGTTGTCATGATTGCTATCCAGACGTCATGTCATGAGGTAGTCATAGTCATAACATAATCACTAACAAATCATATGACACTGATATTTGTTTAGAATCTTGTTCTGTCTCATCATCATTATCATTTTCATTTTCATTCAACAATTTTCATTAAATGGAAAAACAGCAATAAGTATAATCCAATGATATTGCAGCACTATTATTATGTTGTTGATAAAAGTTGCAATGGCATTTAAGCATAAGTATAATTCGAAAGTATGACCACTGACCAGGGAGCTCAGAGCCAGAAAGGAAGTTTTTTTTCTTGGGAGATGGCATGAAGACGACAAGAAGGTCATGCCACCTTATTTGGTAGATTTGTAACGATCGGCCAAGATATTTTGCTAGAAATGCGAGCGACGACCACAGGTACATGTACCCTGGGTGTTGAGTCTCACCTGATATAAAACACGTGAAATATATTATAGTCTTGTCTTGTAATTACGCCTGTTATAATTCTCAAAACTAATTATTGTGCTTTCCTTCTGTTACAGTTATGTGCAACACTGGGTACAACTGGGGCCTGTGCATTCGACAATCTCAAGGAACTTGGACCAATATGTTAGTATATGTCAATACATGTACGTGTAAATGCACCTCATCGAATTATTATTCGGTTTGTTGTTTTTTAGGAATTTATGGACCTTTGAACGTGCACATATCTGGACGTATCGTCATCATTAATTTAGGATCTGCTCCGCACAAACTAGTTTCGTGGTAATACCACACAATGGGGTAATGAATATCGCGGTGTGGGTTGTCTTATGGAAAACTTAGTCTCATCAGATCAAGAAGACTACCTTCGTTTAAACGTGAGTGAAACCAGAGGTTACGGGTCTGGTATTTTATTTTTGGCAACATACTTTATAAACTGCCCTGGTTAAGTGGTCGGCTAATTCGCTGTGATGTTGGGGTTCCTGTTAATTTAGCTATGTTGTTGTGAACAATCAAAATGGTGCTGTTAATAAAAGATACCGTTATATTTGCCTCAAGAACATCATAGCAAATTAGGCAGGACTAAGTAATCAGGTGTACTGACATCAAACATTAATATCATGTAAACATCAGCGTTTAGTATATATATAGTCTCAGTAATTGATCTAATTACAATTCAAAATTGAATAGACTCGTAATCTTCGACCCCCAAACCATCGGATCAGATATCATCAGTTGGCAGGGTGCATTAGGTCAGCATATATATAAGCCGTCGAGCGATCGATAAGCTGGTTGGAATTCAGGATTTGTTATCCACGAGAAGGGAAGTGAACCCGATACGTGTATCTGGACAAGTTTATCAGTTGTTTTTCTGTTTCTGTGTTCGGTGGTTTCAACAGTGAATGGACCATCTGTGCGGTCTTTCCTGCACCCATAAAACTGACAACTTCGTAACAGGCCCTAACGTCCGAAACGACGGTAAACGCCAGAAAACCAAATCAATATCTTTAGTTCTGTTTCTGATGACACATGTTCAAGTCTGCAAATAGTGTGTCTGTCATTTGAAGAATGAGGCCCCCAGAGGGTGAGTTTAGTGAAACTAGCCCACACAGAGTGGGCTAGTGTCACCAAATTCACCCTATGTGGACCTGATTCTGCTTAAACCGTATCCTCGGAGAAGTATCTAAAGTCTCAAATTAGCATTTTTTAGTTACTTTTACCCTTCTCTTCAGTTTATATATCCCATAATTTGCAGAATATAACATGCATAATCGAGGTGACTAATGGGTGAACACCACCAACGTTAACTGAGGAACTTCAACTGATCCTAGGTCTCCCATAGCAGTTGATGCCTAATCAGAAAGAGGTACACAGAGGGTTAATTTGGTGACGCTAGCCCGCTGTGCATCACTACATTCACCTCTGGGGACCTCATTCTGCAAATGACGGACACAATATTTGATGCCTTGCACATCTTCAACTTATATTTAGGCGAATCTGAGGGAATGTGGCTGCACATTGACGCTGCGTATGCTGGCTCAGCATTCATATGTCCAGAATATAGGACGTACCTATCCGGAGTGGAACATGTGCACTCAATCGCTTTCAATCCATCAAAATGGCTGATGGTGCATTTCGATTGTACGGCAATGTGGTGAGTATTGTGAACATTAAAATACATTACTGTTACAGTGGCCTTGTTGATAAATGTCTAATTAGTCCAGTTAGAACAACAAGAGGTTGCACCACGGGTGCTGGAATACCCCCATGGTGAAAATTTTATTATGGGCAGGTCGGTAACCAAATTGTGAGAACAAAAAATGTGATGAACGAACAAATTACTTGACAATTCTAACAGACGACGGTCGGAAATCCAACATTTTCAGAAGAGAAAGAGCGATAACTGAAATATAACGGAAAATGTGAACAACGTCAATAAACCCTCTTTTGAAAGCTCTCATAATGCCAAATCTGCTTACCTAATTTCATTGAGATCCGATGACCTATGGTTGAGATATAAGAGCAGACGGGCGGAAACCCAACAGTTTTAGATCAAAAAGAGGGGTACCGTAACTCTTGAACGGAACATGTGAACAACGTCAATGAACCCTCTTTTGAAAGCCCCCCTGATGCCAAATCTGCATACCAAATTTCGTCGAAATCCGTTAACCCACGGTTGAGATGTATGAGCGGACGGTCAAAATCCAACATTTTCAGATAAACAAAGAGGGATAACTCTTGAACGGAAAATGGGAAAAACGTCATTTCATTGAGATTCGATCACCGATGATTAAGATATATGAGCGGATGGACGGACGCACGGACGGCTAGACAAATGGGGTATAAAACTTAACAGTAAATATTGGAAACAGGTCAAAGTATTGAACACATAATATTTAGACTAAACTATTTCATCTTCCCTTGCGATTAGCGATGTTTATTGACAAATCACTGTAACAGTTTACATAACAATAGTTTCGAATCGTGACATTTTATTATTGGCGAACTATCGATAATTAATATAACAAAACAGTTTATCAACTCTTCGTGTTCCATCTTCTTAACCCTTTCATGGCGGGAGTTTCCTGAATATTTGTGAAAACCCTGTGCCAATACATATTCTCTTATATATGTGAGTCGACCACGTGTTGTATTATATTACCGTTTGCGTAGCAGTGAAGCAGTAACACTGAAAACAGGGAAGCTCGATAAACCAGATTTACTTTTGCAGCCTTGGAACGATGTGCCTAACTAGAGGATTATTTGTTAAATACACACTTTTCAAATGGGTTAATGTTGCCCACCAAGGGTGTTAGATATAAACCACGGGCTAGATGCAAGCAACCAAAATGGGTTGAAAAATACTTAGATACAACGCCAAGAACAGTTGAAAATTCTACCACTTAATTTTGGGTAGAATTGCCCTCCCAAAACGGTTAAATATTTGGCACCATCAAAGTGGCAAATAAGTAAGCTTTCCGAAAAAGGTCAAATTGCCACGCAAGAGTGGAATATAAATACGTGTAGCCCCCGCCCGAATGGAGTACAAAGTGGTGGTTTGTCGCTTTTGAGTTTAGTGTGTATACTAATAACCAATTTAATTTAATAATATTGTCTAAACATCGTTGATGATTTAGGCATACCACTAAGTCTTGATTGATTCACAATCTGATTGACCTGTTTTAATTGACATTTCATATCTTTCGAATGATACAATGTCTTCGTTATTCCAGGGTCAGAGACAGCCGAGCTCTTCACAGAACGTTCAATGTGGAACCATTATACCTCCAACATGAGAATACCGGTAAGCTCGATAGGATCGAATGCAGGGACGTGGTTAGAGGTTCCACAACGGGCTGTCCTCCATTGGGATACAGTATCCAACTTGGAATTTCCAATTCACCACTTCAATTAGACATATGTCCAAGTCCGGAAAATTCTAGTTGATAGCTTTCTAACTGTTGGAAAATCCGAATCAAACAACACTATGCTATGTATGGAAATCGTTCAGCTGCTCGCAATTTCTAAGCAAAACGTTGACGAATTGGGAAAATATTCGACTTGTGTTCTAAAAACAACATATATCACATTAAATACGGGCTAGACATTATTATGTTGTAAAATAGGATCAAGCATATTGCTAGTTATTAACGAAAGTAAAAGAAAGACAACGATATCTACTATATTATGAATGTTGCCGTTTTGTATATTGCAGGTGCAGTAATCGACTACATGGTGAGTATCAAATTGTGAACACTTACTGGAGCTTCCTGAAATTTTGCGAAAACCCTGTGCCAATGCATTCTCTTATATATGCGAGTCGACCATAGGTAGCCACGCATATATAACAGAATGCATTGGCCTAACAAATTTCATATTATTTTTTATAATTGTCAAAGAATGTAAGAAAAAGAAAAAGAAAACACTGTTAAAGAAGGTAAGAAGTAATGAGCAGAAAAATAGTAAAATTGATGAAGAATGTAAGAAAAAAATATGAAAAATTGTTAAAGAATGTAAGAAAAAATTATATGATAAAAATGATAAAACTTTTGAAGAATATCAGAAAAAAATATAAAAATTGTTATAGAATGTAAGAACAAAATTATACAAAAAATGATAATTTGTATTAAAGAATATAAAAAAGATGATAAAAATTATAAAGAATGTAAGAAAAAAAATGATAAAAATTGATAAAGAATGTAAGAAAAATTGATAATAAAAAAAAAGATAAAAAATTGTTAGGCCAATGCATTTTCTTTTATATGCGAGGCGACATATGGTCGACTCGCATATGTAAGAGAATGCATTGGCACAGGGTCTTTAATGATGCGCCAGTGCAGCTCCCATCATGAAAGGGTTAAACTGTATACTATAGTAATGCCATGAATATTTGAAAGAAAAATTATATTGGGAAATGGACACCCGGAGAACAATATGATTCATAGCTCATCAATTCATATTTGGACATTATTTATTTTAGAACTAATACATGTACATATAGTCATGACCAGAAGACATGATCCACATTCTTTCAGAGTCGAATCACGCTTGGTAGAGTTATCGTGCTTACGTCGGAAATAAACATCTGCTAAATAACTCCTTAAAAAATTCTTTTGGAAGCTCATCCAAGTGGTTAATGAATAGAACCCATACCCTAACCTGGTAAAAATCAGACGGACTGACACCTATCGCCATTAATATCGTAACATATGTCGAGTTTCTAACAAAACTCGATCAAAAATAGATGTCTCATAACCGTTCCACTGATCATCGGTATGATTCACTCATAACAACGGTTAGATCAATTAAATGGTCGATGGCTCCATGTATCGCTCCGTCATCAAATGCATGGAGGCTTTAATTTTAAAGCCATTTTATTACAACAACAAAAATTGCTTCTGTGTAACATAATTTTCAATCATATCTGGAATTTGTGTTATGCCTGTTGTCAAGTTCATGGAATGTCAATGCTTGTAATAGATCGATTTAAATTTATAAAACCTCTAACCGCCCGATAAGCACAGCATCTGCCACGAGGCGGGATATGTTTTCAAGTAATCAGCTAGCTATGTTATATTTCCATTCAACGTATGTGCAACATAACAGAGCAAGTTACTTACTTATGAACGAGAGGCGGGATGTGCCACACTGAAGACAGCATTAATTAAGGTTGCGATTTTGGGTAACAATCACACTCGGGTGAATACTGAATATCAGTTAACACAGGGGTAATACTGAATATCGGTTAACAGACGGGTGAATACTGAATATCAGTTAACACAGGGATGAATACTGAATATCAGTTAACACAAGGACGAATACTGAATAACAGTTAACAGACGGGGTGAATACTGAATATCAGTTAACAGACGGGTGAATACTCAATATCAGTTAACACGGGGATGAATACTTAATATCAGTTAACACAGGGGTAACACTGAATAACAGTTAACAGACGGGTGAATACTGAATATCAGTTAACACAGGGATGAATACTGAATATCAATTAACACGGGGATGAATACTGAATATCAGTTTACACAGGGATGAATACTGAATAACAGTTAACAGACGGGTGAATACTGAATATCAGTTAACAGACGGGTGAATACAGAATATCAGTTAACACAGGGATGAATACTGAATATCGTTTAACACAAGGACGAATACTGAATATCAGTTAACAGACGGGTGAATACTGAATATCAGTTAACACAGGGATGAATACTGAATAACAGTTAACAGACGGGTGAATACTGAATAACAGTTAACAGACGGGTGAATACTGAATAACAGTTAACAGACGGGTGAATACTGAATATCAGTTAACACAGGGATGAATACTGAATATCAGTTAACACAGGGACGAATACTGAATATCAGTTAACACAAGGACGAATACTGAATAACAGTTAACATACGGGGTGAATACTGAATAACAGTTAACAGACGGGTGAATACTGAATATCAGTTAACACAGGGATGAATACTGAATATCAGTTAACATACGGGATGAATACTGAATATCAGTTAACACAGGGACGAATACTGAATATCAGTTAACACAGGGATGAATACTGAATATCAGTTAACACAGGGATGAATACTGAATATCAGTTAACACAAGGATGAATACTGAATATCAGTTAACACAGGGATGAATACTGAATATCAGTTAACACAAGGACGAATACTGAATAACAGTTAACACAGGGATGAATACTGAATAACAGTTAACAGACGGGTGAATACTGAATATCAGTTAACACAGGGATGAATACTGAATATCAGTTAACATACGGGATGAATACTGAATATCAGTTAACACAGGGACGAATACTGAATATCAGTTAACACAGGGATGAATACTGAATATCAGTTAACACAGGGATGAATACTGAATATCAGTTAACACAGGGATGAATACTGAATATCAGTTAACACATGGATGAATACTGAATATCAGTTAACACAGGGATGAATACTGAATATCAGTTAACACAGGGATGAATACTGAATATCAGTTAACACAGGGATGAATACTGAATATCAGTTAACACAGGGATGAATACTGAATAACAGTTAACAGACGGGTGAATACTGCATATCAGTTAACAGACGGGTGAATACAGAATATCAGTTAACACAGGGATGAATACTGAATATCAGTTAACATACGGGATGAATACTGAATATCAGTTAACACAGGGATGAATACTGAATATCAGTTAACACAGGGATGAATACTGAATATCAGTTAACGGTCGGGGGAATACTGAATATCAGTTAACACAAGGACGAATACTGAATAACAGTTAACAGACGGGGTGAATACTGAATATCAGTTAACACAAGGACGAATACTGAATAACAGTTAACAGACGGGGTGAATACTGAATATCAGTTAACACAGGGGTAACACTGAATATCAGTTAACATACGGGATGAATACTGAATATCAGTTAACACAGGGATAAATACTTAATACCAGTTAACATACGGGTGAATACTGAATATCAGTTAACAGACGGGGCGAATACTGACTACCAGTTAACACAGGGGTAACACTGAATATCAGTTAACATACGGGATGAATACTGAATATCAGTTAACATACGGGATGAATACTGAATATCAGTTAACACAGGGATGAATACTTAATACCAGTTAACACAGGGATGAATACTGAATATCAGTTAACACAGGGATGAATACTTAATACCAGTTAACACAGGGATGAATACTGAATATCAGTTAACAGACGGGATGAATACTGAATATCAGTTAACACAGGGATGAATACTTAATACCAGTTAACATACGGGGTGAATACTGAATATCAGTTAACACAGGGATGAATACTGAATATCAGTTAACACATGGATGAATACTGAATATCAGTTAACACAAGGACGAATACTGAATATCAGTCAACACAGGGATAACACTGAGTATCAGTTAACACAGGGATGAATACTGAATATCAGTTACCAGACGGGGTGAATACTGAATATCAGTTAACACATGGATGAATACTGAATATCAGTTAACAGACGGGTGAATACTGAATATCAGTTAACACAAGGACGAATACTGAATATCAATTAACACAGGGATAACACTGAATATCAGTTAACATACGGGGTGAATACTGAATATCAGTTAACACATGGATAACACTGACTATCAGTTAACACATGGATGAATACTGAATATCAGTTAACACAAGGACGAATACTAAATATCAGTTAACACAGGGGTAACACTGAATATCAGTTAACATACGGGATGAATACTGAATATCAGTTAACACAGGGATGAATACTGAATATCAGTTAACATACGGGGTGAATACTGAGTATCAGTTAACACAGGGATGAATACTTAATATCAGTTTACACAGGGATGAGTACTTAATACCAGTTAACATACGGGATGAATATTGAATATCAGTTAACACAGGGATGAATACTTAATACCAGTTAACATACGGGGTGAATACTGAATATCAGTTAACACAGGGATGAATACTGAATATCAGTTAACACAGGGATGAATACTGAATATCAGTTAACATACGGGGTGAATACTGAATATCAGTTAACACAGGGGTAACACTGAATATCAGTTAACATACGGGATGAATACTGAATATCAGTTAACACAGGGATGAATACTTAATACCAGTTAACATACGGGGTGAATACTGAATATCAGTTAACATACGGGATGAATACTGAATATCAGTTAACACAGGGATGAATACTGAATATCAGTTAACATACGGGGTGAATACTGAATATCAGTTAACATACGGGGTGAATACTGAATATCAGTTAACACAGGGATGAATACTGAATATCAGTTAACACATGGATGAATACTGAATATCAGTTAACACAAGGACGAATACTGAATATCAGTTAACATAGGGATAACACTGAGTATCAGTTAACACAGGGATGAATACTGAATATCAGTTACCAGACGGGTGAATACTGAATATCAGTTAACACATGGATGAATACTGAATATCAGTTAACAGACGGGTGAATACTGAATATCAGTTAACACAAGGACGAATACTGAATATCAGTTAACACAGGGATAACACTGAATATCAGTTAACATACGGGGTGAATACTGAATATCAGTTAACACAGGGATAACACTGACTATCAGTTAACACATGGATGAATACTGAATATCAGTTAACACAAGGACGAATACTGAATATCAGTTAACACAGGGGTAACACTGAATATCAGCTAACATACGGGATGAATACTGAATATCAGTTAACACAGGGATGAATACTGATTATCAGTTAACATACGGGGTGAATACTGAATATCAGTTAACACAGGGATGAATACTTAATATCAGTTTACACAGGGATGAATACTGAATACCAGTTAACATACGGGGTGAATACTGAATATCAGTTAACAGACGGGTGAATATTCAATATCAGTTAACACAAGGACGAATACTGAATAACAGTTAACAGACGGGGTGAATACTGAATATCAGTTAACAGACGGGTGAATACTGATTATCAGTTAACACATGGATGAATACTGAATACCAGTTTACACAGGGATGAATATTGAATACCTGTTAACACAGGGATGAATACTGAATATCGTTTAACACAAGGACGAATACTGAATATCAGTTAACAGACGGGAGTCACACCATCGATGGGTGACGACAGTCCGTACTTATATACTCTAGATAAAGAATATTTTAATTACCATGAACCTCATTGCGACAAGATGGCATTATCAAAGTGACGTTGCATATCGACACGTGGTCACTATACTCCAGAACAGTGTAAACGTCTTTGAAAGTAACTCTTTAATTGAGAATAGTCTCAATCGCTCTATAAGAAATATACAGTTGGTGGTGTAGGAACAGATACCACACATTGAATGCGTACTGGCAACATCGAGTAATATATAAAGGATAACTCTACATATTCGCGAGTATTTTTAAATATTCCGGTAGCGCATATGTAACACCACGACATGTTGCACGTATGTACTGATGGCCAGATGTGTATGTGCTTTCTTTTCTTCTTTCACAGCATTGGCAAGTCGCCCTGAGCAAACGATTCCGATCTTTGAAGTTGTGGTTTGTCATTCGCAGTTTTGGCGTCGAAGGTTTGCAAGAACACATCCGGCGGGTAAGTAGCGTAACCCTGTTTATAATAGGTTCCCCCCGTAAGTTATAAAAGTATACACTGATATGGCCTATTACTCATTTGTTCAGGAAAAAGAAGCAGGTCGCAAGCAGGCGACAAGATAATACAAATACCGAAGGATTTCTATATATTGGTGGAAATGATCACAAAATAAGTTCAGTAAACGGCTGTTTGTTGAACTTATTATCTGAAAATTTCATACTCATCAATTATTATTTAGTAATGACAGGGTTATTATGTTCCCGAATTATACACGATATCCCAAAGTGACATATAAGCCTCAAACTGTTATCGCTTTCACCTCATGTTGATCAACATGATGTTCGATAAGTAAATGGGATACTCATTCGTGACTTAATATGAAATATATTGGAGAGATATAACTGATTATCTCTAATACAGAGCAGCAAGCTTCAAATACAGATACGCTGTCCGATTTCATACCGAATACACGTGTAAGTCAATGGTCAGCTTACCAGGCAAACAGAAAGTTGTAAACATGTTTTCAGTGACAATTGTTCGTATGGCAGACACATCGCGGAAATTCACAACACCATAAATCAGTGTTACATGGAAAACGAATGTCATAACTAGAAACGCTTTTGATGATCTGCCGCTTTTGGGAAACGTGATTTATAATGATGCTCATTATCATGTCGAATTTTTGTTCCCATGACAAAAGTTTATAACATGTTAACTTCCATTTTTGATAGTCGAGATATGGTCATTAAACCTCTTAATGATGGGTTAAATTCCCGCCAATGCGTGTACCATCTTATTATTTTATGGTATAGAAAAGGTACAATTGTAATGTAGGTGGCAAATGGATGGGACCTCTATAATATAATTCCCGATTTCTAGTTTTCTCTTCTGATTGTACATATATGTAATAATAAACACAACTAAGCACACATGCGATTAATTAGAGCATGATTGCCTTTATACAATGAGCCCCATGGTATATTACTTTAATTACACGTTGGTGTTTGGTACATGTATGTTACGCGGGAGGTTTTACGAACAGCGTAATAATAGGTCATGTCTAAAGTGCAACGCACAATAATTAGGTCAATCAACTGTATAAAAACATTCTCGACACCACCTCCTTCCCAATCAGCACCTTGGGTTCTGCGGTTTGAGTAGTGCAATTTTAACTTCCTTTGCATACGTGTATCGTTTTATTATGCTATGCTTCATTGTTGGTGGATTAACTTGATTTTGTATGGTTGTTATCCAATTAACAATATACAAATGGTTCTTGTCTATGTGTATGTGTTATGCGTCTTTAAGGGTGGCGTGTGTCAGTTCGCGCTTTGATTTGCAACAGGGGCGATTTGGCCCACAACTCAAATTAATGTGTGTTTTTATGCATATATCGATTGTTCTGTGATTGATTGTTTGCTTGAGTTTGAAGATCATGATGTTGCGAATTAAAGTGGCACTAATAAATCATAATAAATATGGTCTTATGATTATTACTCCACTTTGGGGCTCGCTGTATAAAGAGCGTTATTACGTTTTCTAGTCCATTAAGGTTTTTTTTTTTTACAATTTCAGAGCGTCTTGATGGCTAAGAAATTCGAGACTATGGTAAGGAAGGATAACCGATTCGAGATACCATATGAGCGCAAACTTGGAATGGTCGTATTCACTCTCCAGGTAATTATTACGGTTGATATTCGCTGCAGCAAACAAAAATTAAGCTAAATTTAGCGGAGGTGGTCACTTCATGCAACGCCCACAGTTTCGGCGCTGGAAAACATCGATACACTTAAAGGCACGGGCGGCGTTCGTTGCAGAAATATTCATATTTGTTCAAATCGCCATCAACAGTAGGAATATTAAGATATATATAGTTTTGTTCATATGCCAAACATTATCAGCGCGTAAATAGTATATTTTTGTCGAGACGTACGATGGTGTAGGTAAACAAGAGCCTGCTCGTGTTACATAATTTGTGCTTCTGTTTACATAACACAGCGCAATTCTATTGGTTAATCACACAAAAATGATATAAACGCTCTTTATTATTTCCACATCAGGAAAACAGTAACAAATAACACTCCTTCGGCCGAATTCTGGTCCCTGGTCTAGACCAGGGTTTCATGTAAACTATAGTCTAGACCAGGCCGAAACCACCGTGATCGCGATGTGTTACCCAGCTTCGAGGCGAGTAAGCTGGGATTATTGGTCAACACTGGTCCGTATTCTCGTATTTTTGAAACTCAGGTTTACGTAAACCAAGGTTTGCCTTCTTATTGTCATTCAAGCCTGTGTCGGTCTGTTCATAATTCGAACCATGTGGTAACGTACAAGTTCTGGTAACAGAAACATGAGTATTTTTTGGAAGCATTTATCTTTATGTTAACCAAATTGTAATTGTGTTATATTTGTATGTCGTGTAGAGTAAAGATTATAATTATATATGAACTGGACAAGATTTAATATAATCCATAATTATGTGTGTTATATGTAATAGTCTGCAACTGAGACCTAGTCCCCCCTGGTCTGAGATTTTTGTATAAACCGAGACTTGATCCTGAGACGAGAATAGCGAAGTCTGGTTTCGAGAATATATTTATGGTGCAGAACTCTAATACGGATTATTAGTTTGATTGTAAGCCAGTCATTCGCACGATGGTGAATAGTTTGAGCAATCACAAGCTGGCTTTTAACTGGACATTAGAAATGATCTAGTGTAACTGTGTTTTATATAATGTCACCTATCATAATTGTAACAATCATGCATGCGTGTACCCCGGCGATTTGCTATGGATGAGCATGGGCGACCCGGCATAACAGTGAATGGCACATCGGATTTTCATTTTCGTCTTACATCGCATGGGCGGGATGCGGGGCTTTCCCGGCGTATTCATAAAATTGACGTTGGAATGCTTCTTAATACTCGTACCGCCAATTCACGTAGATTATTCCAGTATTTTGAACAAGAATAATACTGATGTTTTAAGTAATTTTATTTTAAACGTAAAGCAAACAAAAAAACAGTAAAGACGAAAAAAAAATTACAAACAAAAAACAAAACCAGAAAAAAACATTAAAAAACAAAACAAACAAAAAAACAAAAGAATTATTTTTTTTCAAAACATTAAAATAAAATGAAAAAAAAAACAAAAATAGAAGAAAAAAAAAATCAAAATATATAAATTTATGATTCTTGTATTTAAACGCATTTGCTGAAAAAGAAATACAAGAATGGAGTTTACTAACTTGTGTCCCGGTGGTGCAGTCGGTAGAGTGCCAGGTGAATTACACCGCCACAGGCCGTCCAGCGCTGACGGAGCTGGTTCGAACCCCGTCATAGGGAGGGTGACCGGAATCGTGTATCTGGGCAAGTTTGTCAGTTGCTTTTCGGGGATCGGTGGTTACTACACGCAGTGGGACGATTTCTCGGTGAAATTAAGCCTCTGCGTGGTCTTTCCTCCACCCGTAAAATTGACAACGTCGTGTGTGGCCTAGCGGCTAGATCGACAATAAACCCTAACAACCAAACAAAACCCTAGAAATCTCTGAGAAATTCTTATTTTAACGTAAATTTTGTTAATCGTCCTTGTTCCAATAATGTCTTACCATTTGGATTCTTGGAAATTGTAATGATGGCAACTGAAATGAAGGGCGCAATTTTTTTTTAGCCCATTATATGTTTGGGTCGAGATTTAAAAGGGCGGTCTCTGAGACTGATTATTCTGTGCATGGGGAGGTGCATGGTATAAACAATGTATAGCCACGTATAGGCCATGGGTGGTTCCATCGGCCGTGAAACAAGTTTTTTTTTACTCAACTAAAACATTTACTCAAACCGCTGACATCAAAATAGGTTATCATAATAAATAAACATAAAGGTAGGGTCGTGGCGACATGGGAACGTGGGGTGTCTCACCCCCAACTTGGGATGGAGCGGATTGGAAATATGGACAACACCCCCACCATCCACATGGAGACACTCTAATCACATCCCTGTAAAGACGACACACCACACGTGTTCGGTGATATTACATTAATGCTCAACTATTCGCGACGTGAACGCAATCATTTGTTCGAGCACCAAGCGTGCCTTTGTCCGTCGATACACCGATCGTCGTTGATTGAACAATAATCCGCCTAATCTAAATCGAGACCAGGTGGTTTCGCGAGACCAGGTCCAGACATGGAACACCGTGATTATTAGGGTGGTCTAGACCAGGGACCAGAATTCGGCCGCTTATGTTTACCATATCCGGATATAAACAAAGGCCAGGAAACGTAGCGTTTTTTGCTTTTGTTTACATAACAAAGGGGGATAATTGACAATAACATACTGTTTATGCCATATTTCTGATTGGTTTAAGAACAAAGTCTGTCTATATTTTACTATTCTTTCTGTTTATGGTGGTTTTTGACGGATGTAAATATTTTAACAGCATACACTGCGACAACGCCGCCCGTATATTTAACAATTAGGATAACTACATGTGTTTTACCCAATAACAAGATATATATTTATTATCCATCCCTTAAGTAACACCATTTCCGATTGGGCAAAAGCCGCCACGCGATAGTCCTGGAAAAAGTCATATTGGACTCCCAAAAGACTGTACAATGTCACTTTTTTATTGGGACTCCGTGACGTCACGAATTAACTCGATTGCGAAATGAATCGGTGAAATGGTGATGCGCGTGCAACACTGATGGATTTTAGCAGACGTTTCACTTACGCATTGAGTTTACTTTTCCAAATCATGCTTTCTGATGATCAATATACAGGCTTTTATAGATAATTAATGGCCGACAAATACCAAAAATTACCACACAAGTTGTATTCCCATAATTTGGATAAACATACAGATGGATAATAAAAATGTCATTATACAATGTTGTGTACAGTATGAGTTTTTGTTGTACTCATCCAGGTTGTGGTGAAAAGTCATATACTGCGTGTCTCGTCCAATATGACTTTTGACCACAACCTGGACTCGTACAAGAAAAACACATACTGTACACAAAATTGTATAATAACTTTATATTAATATTGCTGATTCACTCATAGAGAATGGGAGACCTTAAAGTCACACCGTAGGAATACACAGTCATTTCAAGAGACTTGTTGTTTGAAGGGAGAGGAGACCATGCATGACTTTTCTCTCTCGTTGGGTTCTTCCAAAAGTATTCTAGGATACATTGTGTTCCGATTTCATCCAAATTACTGCATATAATAACTAAATGGTATTCTTCTCCTAAATATTCTACAAATGTGCTACATATCATATAGCTATTATCATTCGGAGATTTCCATCTTCCGTAATTCTATATAGGCAGTTTATGATTTTATGTTCTGAGCGTCAGCAGGTATATCGATATATTATACGGCAAAATCTTCAAATAATTCGGATAATCTTATTTAGTCAGTGTTGATTATATCGATATATTATACGGCAAAATCTTTAAATAATTCGGATCTTAGTCAGTGCTTATTAAAGTCTAATATTAGGCCATCGAAAAGGAAGATGTGTTCATGTCACATATCTTCCTTTTTGATGACCCATTTTTCATAGTATGTATGTTTATTACGACGGCAATATGCCATGTGCATCTAAGCCTTTGGTTACGAGTAGTTCCCTTAGGAAATGTTCAGACAATAAGTTCAACGGGTCGTTGTTGAACTTATTATCTGACCATTTCCTACCAAACAATATGAATCCTTCTGTACTTGTGTAATCTGATCGCCATTCTGCCGTCTGCTACTGGTAGAAGAATCCATTTGGTATAGAATGGGTTAAAAATAAATGAACAGCAAGATATTGTGTTGCTCGGAATAAAAAATCCACTGTGAGGAATGTTCGCACCAGACAACAAACTCAGACTAGCTACCTACCCCCTCTCTCTCCCCTCTATCTCTCTCAACCTACGTGTACCCACATCTCTCCCTCTATCTCCTTCTCTATCTATATCTCGTTCCAACGTGCATTCAGAGCGCAATTGATCTTGTATTGATCGAATTACAACGTGATTACCCGATTATCATTGAAAAAAAATAAAAAATAATTCCAATAATTTGCAGGACGATAACGACCTAACGGAGCTGCTGTTGAAGCGACTAAACAGATCCGGAAAGGTTCATATGGTCCCCGCTTCTCTGAAGGGAAAGTATGTTATTCGATTCACCGTGACGTCACAGTATACGACAGAAAAAGATTTAGCGAGAGATTGGAATATCATACAGAAAACTGCGACGAGGGTTCTGGCGTCCGAAGAATCCGAGGAAGAAGAAGAGGAGTACGAGGAAATTATACAAAAAACACCAACCATCGACATTCCAGACGGAAGAAGGCCAAGTGTCAAGAAATCCGATTACGGAGTGAGTTTGATGCTGAGCAATGTTCCGAACACACCCAGATTCATAAACGGAAGCTTCGCTGCCATATTTGGTAACACCGACACGGTCATAGAATTTGCCAGGCAACTCAGAAAAGACGATTTCCATACCAGTTCGTTTCTTTTATCACCAAGGCGACGCATTCGACTACGCGACCAAAACAAGCAACAAAGTCTTGATCTGCACACGATGGGATACAAACGCCTCACCATGCCTGCCATTAAGCAAGGCTCACTCGATTCTAAAATCGAGGAAATCCTTGAAATCTATGATGACGACATGTCGTCGAAATCATCAGGAAGTAACCTTTATCTCAACTCGGACAATGTATTCATGAGTGAAACCGAGCAAGAGCGGTTCGAGAATCCTAAGGTCGTTGGTGCAAACTATCCGGTCACCAATGGGAACCACCTTACCTGTAGGCACTGCGGTATGCCAATCAACGCAGAGGCTTGAACTGTCACATCGACCCAAAAAAATCTAGTCAGACGGATCTCAGAATAAAATATATAGATAGGACAGGTAGTGAATGTTCAGAGATACGTATATGTACTATCTTATGTATAGTGTACAATATTGTTGCAACAAGACGGAGAAGGATTGAAGACTGGCGTATTTGTAGACTGTTATGTATGACTGTAAGTGTAAGGTAATTAGTTTAGACGCATTTGCGTAGGAAATAGCAGACGCATCTTATACGAATCAAATTCTAAGAGATCAATATAATAAATATGCACTGTATACTCCACATTCGGGGATTTTGCGACAAGTGAAACAATATATTCGAATTTGCCCTCTGCCCACTTTCGATTAACTAGAACATTTATGCCCGTATCTACAAAAGTGACCGATATTCATTATCAAAGTGAGAAATTTCAGACTGCAAATGAGTTGAAAGTTTTACATCGAAGTATCCAGTTAGTGTAAGTATGTTGAATTCGATCTGAAACACAACACGGTCCTACTATCGAACAATCTTGAGGATCTAATTGTGGGGTCCGACTATATATACACGTATATTATATAGATAATGAATGGCTTGGAGTTGACTATGCCAAAATAGTGGTCCGAGAGGAGGAATAGTCCACGAGCCGCAGTCGAGTGGAATATTCCTCCTCGAGGACCACTGTTTTGGCATAGTCAACGACAAGACATTCATTATTTATTATATTATATCGAACATTGGTGCCAATTCTCACACAATTTCCCTGTCTGATTTGTCACAATTTTATTTAGCGTGAATTTTGGAAATCGGTCTCAGATTTTACAATTTACGGCAATCTTTTGGCGATGGCAGGGGAGCATAACTATGTTATTACAATATTAGTTACATCTAACAGCATCTCTTCGTGATTCATGAATTTATTTCTATAAATACGTCATTAGCAAAGTCATTTTGGCGAAATTTTAGAAGTTAACTTGCTTCACTTCGATTAAAACGGAAATAACGTCCACTGGCAATACACAATTAGGACTGGCCGCTTGCCAACTAAACGGACAAACTATTATATACACTGTATAGCAATGATCGGACATTTGTAAGATCATTACAATTCACCAATAAATCTAATGATATACCCAACATTGCAACAATTGTCGTACAATGTATAGTTTAAGATTGGCCGTATCTTCAGGCGGCAACCCAATTTCGCGAAATGAGTTTGTTACTACAAATAGAAAAAGAAGGGTAGGCATGTAGGAATCCTACTGGGGTACTATCGTAAAATAGTATAGCAGTCTGCAGCCAATCAGAATGCGAGAGTCACGTGAGATATAATATACATGTATATATGTGTCTTATATTTCCTCATCAATGAAGAGCTAAGTACGGTCGGGTCAGGCACATCCTATATTTACCCATTATAGTCAACTATATAGTACCTCTAGTTAAATTCGACACTGTTAACCCTTTCAGTGTCAGGTCCGATTTTTGTATCAACCCATATACCCTGTGACAATGCATTCTCTTATATATGCGAGTCGACCATAGGTCGCCTCGCATATATAATAGAATGCATTGGCCTAACAATTTTTCATCATTTCATCATATGTTTTACAATTTTTTACAATTTTAATAAGAGGTGGATGAGAAGGAGAGACAGAGACCCGAGTCACAGATTATCAATCGAGATTCTCGGATTTCAACCAAGTCGATTTGTATATACCGGGACTCATGAAAGAACGAGAGAGTGAGAGGGAGAGCGAGAGAGCGAGAGGTAGATAGAGAGAGAGAGATGGGAGACAGACAGACAGTTTGAGTGAGAGACAGAGAGCGACTTGCTCGCGTTCCATCTTGGTTGTTGTCACATTGCCACTACATCAGCTGTTTAAATATGCATGTTATGTCGAGATCTCGAGATATTATCTCGAGATCTCGAGATAATTAAGTCGAGATCTCGAGATAATTAAGTCGAGATCTCGAGATAATATGTCGAGATCTGGAGATAATATCTCGAGATCTCGAGATAATTAAGTCGAGATCTCGAGATATTATCTCGTGATCTCGAGATAATTAAGTCAAGATCTCGAGATAATATCTCGAGATCTCGAGATAATATGTCGAGATCTCGAGATATTATCTCGAGATCTCGAGATAATTATGTCGAGATCTCGAGATAATTATGTTGTGTGCATGTCGCAAATCAGCCACCGTAGTTTTGAGTTATAACATGCCCCTAAGGTTTTATCCAGTTTGTTTTTAAATTCGCTATAGCATGCTTAAGCATACCCAAACAAAATTTAACCCAAAACAAATTCAACCCAAAAAAATCTTTAAAAAACAAATGTTTTATTTTTTATATTTTTTTAGGGAAGATTTTACAGACCGTAAATTAGGGCCCATGAGATCGGCCCCTGGCACTGAAAGGGTTAAATCCAACATTCCCTGTTTGTTTTGGAAAGTATGGGATCGCGCATTTCATTGCACAGCCACATTGCACTATTGACCCTTTTATGACGGGAGCTGCGCTAGTGCAGCGTTAAAGAACCAGTGCCACTGCATTATCTTGTATTATTATGTGAGTCTCCCATAGGGAGCATCGCATATATAAGATAATGCATTTGCCTAACAATGTTTACATTGACATTATACGCCAGTGAATTCTCTTATATATGCGAGGCTCCCTATGGGAGACTCGAATATATTAGAGAATGCACTGGCACAGTATCGTTAATGCTGCACCAGGGCAGATCCCGCCATGAAAGGGTTAACATGAATACACAATCGATACTCCATAACAATATTGTGACCAAGTGAATGCTAATTTCGTCACAAAAACAAACATGGTACAGATTTAGATTTTGTCGAATTTACAAAATGGCTATATCCATATTCACCTATATATTATAGTTAAATATAACTATATTTTATCACACAATTAGTCCCCAAAACCCGGCCTCGTATTTTTTTGGTAAGATACACGTGAATTATCGGCACGCACAATGACATAAGAATATTAATTAGAATATAAGTATGATATTCGATTTATCAACATGAAAAGACACATTTAAAACAGAACTATATTTTGTTCTTAAAGGTGTCTTTACTTCCTCTTTGGTTGTGATTAGGAAATCAATATAAATTTGGTTTAAACCCAGCAGTTTCAAGATCGCTTTTCCTTGAACAAAATGTGATTATGTGACAAACGGATATCATATTCGTCACAATTCTGTACGAAATGTATTAACCTCGTCCATTAAATTCGATTCGTGTCTCGCTAAGCTCGGCTCGAATCGAATTTAGTGGTTAATACATTGCGCATAACATTGTGACTCATTAAAGATTCTGTATAAATGTAGGTAAATCCAGGATCTACCTGACCTGGTTATACGTTATATTTTCTTCATGATTGTATCTGTGTAAGAAACATGAGTTGTGGATGTTTCATGTTTTGGACTCCGAAGGTTTGCTGCTGTCTCTAAATGCGCATAGCTCAACCTCTCGCAATTTCTCTGTACACAACTACTTACATGTACGTGACAAATATAAATATTATGCACAACTCGACTTCGTTCAATTGTGTATCCCACATTCAATACCACAAATATGTATACCCCGACAGGAGCAACAATGGTCATGCAGTCTTAGCTCGCAGAATAGAAAAATGATAAGAAAGATGGAACATTGCTACTTGGTGACTTTCAAATCCGGACTTCCATGTCAGGTAACAGTTCACGATTTATCGGGTTGTGTGGTGTCTGAAAAATAAATCTGGGGCATAGCAGTCAGTGTAGCCTGTGTTAACTGTGACATTACTGGTTTGAAGGTTTAATTATTTTTTTTACAAAACTGGGCACGTTCACAAAAAGTGAACAATTTGGATACAGGAAAATTGCCCGATTTCTCTCCCTGAATTATGTCATCTGCGCTTGCAAGACTTAAAAAAAAAAAATAACGATAACTCTTTTTCTATTTCAAATATGTTATCAGCTCTGACATAGCTATATCAATCAACTTTACTGACATTCGGTCTGTATCGGTCTGCTTTTGTGTTGAACATGGTCAATTTGAGTGAAACAATGGTTAAAATTAAGTGTTTTGTATGTCCAAACCAATAGACATAACTCTTAACAAATTGTTCGAGAGTACAGACATGTCATTACACATAACATTTCTGTCCAAAATAAAACATGATTGATGGGATCTATGCAAACGATAACAGCACAGCAAAGGTTAAAGCTTTGAAGTACATGCAGTACCCCTCTCAGGTTGGCCAAACATTCTGGAAATTATGTATTGCTACCTCAATAAAATGACAAAGCGTTAATCCGAATGATAGCCATGTTATGGTAATCGCACACTTAGATTTCGTGGTCCAGGTATAAATTTTGTGCATTGTAATATTCTTCATCGTTATATAACTACATTTACATCGACATAATGTTTTGTACTATTTGATTTCCAAAATGCTAATGCATTTAAATAGGGTATTCCATTAAGTGGTGGTAGGGATTTAGTCACGGCAACACGCGACGTCCAGACAAAGCGTCACTATTTCCAACTTTAAAAAAAATGCATTTTCAGGTTTAAACTGTTCATTGAAATGTTAGTATATTAAGTTATTTTTATTATCATTACAGTTTAAAGACATCGTGCTCAATCACAACATTTGTATTTATTTATAAATAGAGAGATTTTAAATGTGTACATCTCATCCTTTGTTACCAACCATTGACGGAAATAGCGTGCTGCAGATTTCTGTCTTTCTGGCCGTATTCTTATTTCTCATTCTCCGTTCAAATTCAGTTGCATTTTCGTCGGATGTTGGTGCATTCCTTGATTGAATAATATTAGTGTTTATACTGTTAGATGTATATGTGGTTGTAGAACTTGAAGTTGATGGTCCGAGAAATTCAGGTGAGGTATTTTGAAATTGAAGTAAGTTCAGTTACACTCACAGCAGGTGCAGGTAGGTAAGGTAAGGTAAGGTATCAGTCACAGGATGTGCAGGTAGGTTGTTAACCCTTGACCCAACAGAACGGCCCTGTGCCAATGCATTCTCTTATATATGCGAGTCGACCATAGGTCGCCTCGCATATATAAGAGAATGCATTGGCTTAACACATATTAAAAATGATAAAATTGTCAAAGAATGTAGAAAAATATTATAAAATTGTTAAAAAATGTAAGAAAAAATTATAAAATTGTTAAAGAATGTAGGAAAAAATGGTCAAAAGTGTTAAAAAAGATTTTTTTTAGGTCAATGCATTCTCTTATATATGCGAGGCGACCTATGGTCGACTCGCATATATAAGAGAATGCATTGGCACAGGGCATAACTGTAACAATCACAATGTGGTCAATGAACCGGTTCCAATGACATCCATATTTGTATGGTGTTATTGAGACAGACCGAAGATATTTAGGCTGTTGAAGCTTTATTTGGGTGTTTTTGGCCGTTTTGTTGGGTTAAGGGTTAATGCTGGTATTACTGTTACTGGTAGATGAGATAGTATTAGAAACTTCACTGTCATTAGTGTAACTGTTAGAGCTGACAATTGGACTTATCGGCTGTTGAATTGCTGAGAGTGAGAATCCGTCCAATGAGAAGATCGAGTCAGTGTCACCTGAACCCAAACATGTTCCAATCAGCTCACTTGGTGATGTTACATCACAGTCAAACTGACCAGGATCGCACAGGAATAACTTTTGTATATAAAATCCCTCCGAGATATCCATTTGTTACACTTTAAACGGACATGGCTCATTCGGTCCTCCAAATTTTGTCTACTTAATTTGCAGGAACGGATACGATAGGTCGATAAATACACGAAATATTGATGTGCCGGCTTCATCTGCTTTGCAAAACACTTGTAAAAGTCACAACCATTTTACAGCCGTTTTCAATGTTTCGCCCCGTCAGATAAAAGCTATTTATTGCTACCATATCAGGAATAGAATAACACTGAACGCTCTTTTCTGTTTCATGTCGTGCAATGGCTGTTTTATCTTTGGGATCCAGACACAGTTGCATTTTTCATTACTTCAATGCGTCGTTTTGTGTTACAGAATGGTCGTAGAAAGGTCGTTAAAATATTTATCAACCCATTTCGATACCGGGAAAAATTCAAAAGCGAATAGTATTATTTGTATTTTGAAGTGCAAACCGCCATGTGGATTTAATTAATTATATATAGTCGTAATCGTAATATAGCGATATCCGGAAACAGCTGTTGCTAGCAGACAAAACTATCAACAAATTGTTAATCCACATTAATCAAATCGAGCACGCCCATTTCCGTGCGCTCCGTGTAAAAATTGTGTGATTGGTCCGATATCAGTGGAACACTTCTTCTGCGTTGGGTAGGATAGTCGATCACGCCGCATAATAAATAGTTCGGCTTTTACTCAGATGCGCAACATGCGAGATAGAGAAGGTTGGTATGACATATCGGATCAAACTGTAGTTAATCCGACGGTCGGGAAATGATCGCTTTACTATATTGGTATTGGAGGAAAAAATCGTTAGTCATATAATAAAATATAGATCAGATTAATAATTTGATATATGAGATTCGTAAACTGATATATCAGATTAGTAATCTGATATCAGATTATGTAGTCTGATGTATGATGTGACAAAATAGTAATCTAATATATTATAGTTATAATCTGATATATTATATTTTGTAATATGATATATCAGATTACTAATATGACATATCATATTAACTAATCTGAGATATCAGAATACTAATATGATAGATCAGATTAATAACTGAAGAGGATGTGGTGGTTCTAAGCTGCCGTACCAATGACACACATATGCCTTTCCACTTGACAGTAACATGAGGACACAGACGATCCTTCATAACAACATTTCGATTTTAGACTAATTGAATGTTAATTGACTTCCTTTGTGCCATCTTGATAATTCGCATGGATCGAATTATGTTATTTTCGTCACTTAAACATATTCTGTACTGAAATAGTGGACACTGATTTTGATTAATTTTCTTGTGAAATGTGACTTTGGTTGAATTCACAAAACGGTAACATCCATATCCTGAATATATAACATCCTTATCCTGAATATAACTATAGCAGTTGAATTCGGGATGTACCTGACATGATGGCATAAACGTCGCGCGAAGAAAGCGCAATAGCAATAGCAAAGTCAATAGCAATGATATGTACTAAATTCGTGCTGAGACCAGATTAACACAAGCTATAGAGTTATCTCGCTTAATATACTCGGTTGATTCTGCATTGGTGACGTTGCCATCAGCTGTTTTATAAACGTACATATTTATCTGCATAGCGGCAGTACTTGCTGTATTCCGTGCATTGAAACAGTTAGATCGTGCGCTAGGGATTACATGCATGACCATATGTTATTCACATGATTATAATATAAAAGTATACATATAAACCGTCTTTAATATATGTAGCTATAGCCATTTATATATATATCTATTTTATTTTTTATTTTTTATTCTTTATTGACAATATATACATGGACATATTCATATATTGAAAATACAGCATAATGACAATAACAAAAATAATGTCCTGGTATTTTCTAGAGGGAGGACTTTCGCTCGCAACTCACACGCGCGCCTTACACGCGTTCAAAGTCGAAGACAGCTAGTATGTTTATGACTGGAATGTCACCAGAAATCGTTTTGTATGCTTTTAATTATACATGTAATTTATAGTCTCCGATATGACAAAAATTGCCTCTATCCGTGCCCGGAATTTATATAGCGTTAATTCGACAATCATCAACAAGTGAAAAACAAACAGAATCACAAATAGTTATTTGTCCTCAAAGTACTTGACAGGGCAAGGTATATCTCACAACATTCAAATTCGAAGTGGTTAAGGATATCTCTCTTTAGTCTCATATATATTTTGAAGACCTCTGTCTGTATGTCCTTTATAGAATCGAAAACGGGTTGACCGATCGAGACCAAACTTCCTATCTAAAGGTAAAATACCACGGGAATCGTCGACGTCGCATTTTGGACAAGCTCTGAGCACCGATTCTCCACTCACAATAATCAAAATCACCGCAAACGCCACTACGGGGGGGGGGGGGGTTAAGGCATCAACGATCTTTATGTTGACCATATTCGGAGGTGTTAAGGATTAACGCTCTTTATTACAATCGAAGCTGCTAAACGGCTACCCATGCGTAAAATACGGATGCAAAACGAAACGCGGAATGCAATTATCTCGATTAAAAAGGCAGAATGGGTTGTTGTGTCATATATGTCCTAGGAACAGGGGAATTTTTCATCGGGTCAGTATTTGAGGGACGGGTACCATGAATTAATTCATGAAAAACAAAAAATGCGCGTTGTGCTGTCGTTTCGACCGATCGGGACGAAACTTGGGTACGTGTGTGTAGTTTGACCAGGCGGTCGTCCTTGTCGTATTGGCGAGCCCATGCGACGCCCGTGCAGTGCATGCGCAGACGAGATCTCGGAAACGGATGGAGCTATCGACTTGAAATTTGCTATGTGAATGTATCTTGCCCCGGATACACAAGCTTCGCGCATGCGCAGACCAGATCTAGGAAACGGGTGGAGCTATCGACTTGAAATTTGGTTTTTGAATAGCCCGGACAACGTCGGGCTCATCGGCTAGTACTATATATTTCTCTACGCGGTATCTCTCATCAAGTTCACGTAGAAACGATTTCAGGGATAAGGTATCGGGTCAAATTTGGTTTTGTATATGTAATATTTAAGCAATATCAGAAATATATACATTTTTGACACTGAAATTTTGCTGGCGGGGAAGGCCGAAATTTATATTGATACGAGTGATAGAGATGTCCAGCTTGTGTTTATCCAGCCATTTGTGTGTGTCATTTATGAATAGTTTTACGGCAGAACATTCATAGAATATGTGGGCAATGTATTCAGGTAAATTACACCGGTTACAGTAATCATCTACAGATATTTTCATAAGAAATAGCAACCTTTTGGTTCCCAAAATACGTGACGTGTATTTCTCCGATATTGAAACCATTGTAATCTAGAGTATCGCAGATACTTCAATGGCGATGATAATATATGAGACCATGAACTTGTGGTTATATTAGGTCCCAGATCTCTTTTCCATGTTGATACGTATATTTCAACGAAATACTCGAATTACCCCTGAAAGTGAATCTGATAACACTATTAGCAGAGTTTACTGCCGGAACGTTTAACCAATCACACTGACTCCGTGACCATGCATGGTCAGGAGGTTCACGTACGATGACCAAGTTCCGTTAACCCATATGGATTTGTTAATGGCGCTGAATGTTATGTGTCATAAATTGACTTATTATTATTGAACCATTATAAATATACCCCGAAACACATAGCATATCTTCGGTCAAACACATAAAGCAGGTCTTCTTTGTCAATCAATTTACCAATAAAATGATCATTTCAAATAACATGGCATGTTGGACATTTGAACCTACGAAATATCAGCATAGTAGTTAGATTTAAAGAAACGGAGGGCCTTCGCGATGGGTATTTTTGTTAAAATAATCACATCCGTTTATACCACCATAAACAGAAAGAATATTAAATTATATACAATTTTTGTTCTTATGTCAATAATACATATCGCACAAGGGTCGTTCACACACTGGTAAGTTTGCACTTTCTCATAGAAAAACCCTATGGTGCCAGAATGTGAACGGCAACATGCATATAAAATGCATATTGGCCAAAGCTGACCGACCACACGAGGAGTAACATTTCGGTATTTCCACATGTTACGGTGCCACAATCACGTTGCCTTAAAATACCTGTATGATTTATTTATGCGAGATAATTGCATGCTATTTACAGACAAATGTTGACAACATCGCTGCTGGTTGAACTACATAGTTTTTACTTATCATGTAGTTAGCTGTGGTACTGATGCATTTTATATTCATCTTTCCGTTCATATTCTGGCACCATATTGTTTTCTATGAGAAAAATGCCTGAAAAACATGCCATCAAACTTGCCAGTGTATGAACGAACCCTAACAAGCATGTTATTGTCAGTATCGCATGCAGTGTTAGTAAACAAGAGCCATGTCATGTTACTGTGCAGTACGTCAATAGTGTGCGATAAGCAAAACATGCAACACTGGGGACATCCCATTGAATGAACTTCGGTTAAAACTAACACCATGTTTAGAACATACCGTTATGGCGTTCGCTCATCCCCGCCACTCAATATCTCGGAGTTGAATGGCTAATCATGAATCAATCTCCCAAAACAATCGTCAAGGTGTTGAATGTATAGTTAATCGCACACTCTTTATGTGTTGTATACGCTCGGCTCACACAAATTGTGTTTTCTGGATAATATCCTATTCATCCTATCATTGTGCTATAATATTAATATATTCTTGAGGAAATATTCATACCTTGGTAACTTTTATTTCTAAATTATAACATAAAATCCGCGCCTTTAAGACTATTTGCTTGTTAGAAAGTACATATTGATGTGGGTGCCAATTAAGCATGTGTCATCAGTATGAGAGGTGACAAGACAATCTGGCCATTCATCGATTACCAACAGTGTCAGAAGCCCACAGTAATTGTCTACGCACAAACAAACCACGATAAAACCTGTTGTACGATACCCTGTAAATAATTAACTTTTCTGGATCAAAAGCCTATTGTTCTAATAGTATACATCGACGAAAACGTACAATCTTCTAACAATACAAGCTCCCTGTTGATTGGGACTAAGACCACCAATGTTCCATAGTCCACGTCCCACTGGTGGTCGTAGTCATTAATGCCATGTTCACATTTAGCTGCAAATAGATATCTCCAAGAAACAATCAGGCATAAGTGTAGCCTGCTATTTTATTGCTGCAAAGATTACACTCATGAGAACGCGGTGGTTTAAGTTGTGATGATTTATCACAACAGTATTATCGTGCTGGTTCAAGTGAATTGATTCGGGTAAACAAACTATAGTCCATGTTGATAATTCATAGAATTATGAAATAAATTTGCAGCTGTTGATATTTTGTATTGAAGTTGCTGAGGGGGTGAACACGTTTCTGCACTAATGTATAAAGACATTCCAAACCGAGCGAAGTGCGAAAGTGGTCACGTTATTTGGACATAGGTACCCCACGCTTACATTATAATTCAATAGTACATGCATATGTGTGGTGGCAAACGTTATTATGCCTGTTTGGCAAATTGGATTACCCCCATCAATAGCTCATAGAGTTGTGAATTTGGTTTAGTTTATAGGGCGTGTCTGGCTACAAAACATACAGGGGTGTGGCGATATGGGGCTTTGTGTGTCTCACCCCCCCCCCCCCAAAACTATGGTTGGTCAATTTGTACAACAGTTGGAAATGTTATACCTTACACAATATTAGTTGCAAATTTCACCAACAAAAGGTTTAAATTGTTCTCGTGTAGTGTGATTTTCCAACCAGTAATGTACGTGGAATTTGTTGTTGAAATTTTCCAACCTTAGGGGCTGTCATGTGGACATTTCCCAAACTGTAAAAGATGGAGGCCAGTCCGGATGCTACACATGAGTTTGCAGGTTCACATTTCAAACTTTGTTCATAGAGGGCCGAAACGTGGTCGATCCAGTGGGTCCTGAACTCCTGGCCCCTTCCCTGTGGCGAATCAAGGACTGCTAATCAACCAAAGAAAAAATCCAGCCCTGATTAATACGCATGGAGTCAGACATCTTTCTGTTACGATTTTGCAGTGTTAAATAACATATACAAAATCCTCTATAGGTATCCAGTTCAAATTCAGGTCACTACATAAAATCAAGGCATGTGAGTTACCAGGTGGGAAATTCAAAAGCCGAAGGGTGGGTGCAAATTGAATTATGCGATCTTGGTAGTTTGGCGTGGTACAAGGGGAGGGGTGAAGATGGAACCACACACAGAAACACCCGTCAACGGAAACACTCTATGTCTGCGCGCACAACCATATGCTACTTCAGTGGTTTTGGCAACCCTTCTAAGGGTCAATTCACACCGGGCTCGAGAGCGCGATTATTACGGGCGTTTTCTGTCGTCCGTAGCGGTTTAAAGCGCGCGATTTTTATATTCACGTCGAACACGACGGTACCGCCTACCACGACGCGGCCACAACAGTGGTCGTATGCTTCGTCGATTTCTCGCGTTGTCACAAACCAGCGAGATAATTGAGTCGCTGTGAAATAGGATGTTTATCCGTGAGTATTTGGTCTATTTGAAGGCGACATATTCATTTGTCGCCGCGATAACAAAGGTGATGGACGACTTTAGCGAGATGCTGATAACTGAATGCAACGTGTAAAATAATAATAAAAGAGAAAATTCATGGAAAGAACTTGGCGGAATAACATGATCGTCTGGTTAGTTTTGTTTTATCCCAATCCATTCCAAATAGGCAGACCAAGCTACCCGACCACCGATACAAAAAAAACCTCACAAACTGGAATTATAGAATGAAATTCAATTAAACGCAATATGCGAACTTAGGAAGTCCGTCCATTTCACTTCACATATTATATTTGACAATGAAATTAGTTTGAAACACCTTACAATTATATGTTGAGCAAATTATGTTTAAAATGTCCATATATATATTGTATTTGTTACCTGCCTGCAAATGATGCACTCAAACGATTATCTACCCTATATCCATCGCTCACAACGAAGCGCTTTGAACCGCTACGAACGACCGAAAACGATCGTAAATATTGCGCGTTTGCACCAGGTGTGAATTGACTTTAACATGGAATCACGAAGTGAGTTGTTGGAACAGACGTTAATATTGATGGATCATAACCGAAGTGCGTGAACGATTACGAGCATATCCCTTAGAGAATATTTAGCGGATACAAATGACCACCAGGTAATAAAGTGGTGACTTGGGTGCCGTTTTCATGTGCATTACTTGATTCATAATTGATCACACAGTCACACACTTTGATTCGTCCGACCACCAGAGAGCAGGAATCGATCACCAGCTCTCAGGGTCATGATGGACACACCACTGATAATCCCCAGAGATGTGAAGACCATGCTGGAATACATGCTTGCAGTGCCGTGTATGAACTGAACGCTCCACGCTCACCAAGACGGATTCCAGCGGTTTAGGACTTCCCATATCAGGGCTCTCAATCGGAAGGGGACTGGAGAATGCCAAAATCAGCTAGACATTCTCGTAACAAAACGAAGACACCATCCAAGAAGAAAACGGATGCAGATCGAATGGCCGCATGGAAGATGAGGCAGTCAACTGATGCTATAAATGTATACCACGAGACAAGTCCCGCGTAGCCGAGAGCTCTGCGCAGTTGAATTTGGACTCGTACAAGAAAAGCACATACTGTACACAACATTGTATAATAACTTTATAACCTTGGAGTTTGACACCCCGTATATGCACGTAAACGTGATATAATTACATCACAAGAGGCAAAAGCAGTTTGTAATAGCTGACAGCATGTTCGCCGCCATAACTGACCACAGCGCGCGTTATATATATCCTGTCTCGTAACTATCGGCGGCGTTTAAATTAATTGAAAAGACTTAAGCCTGCCGCTGATTTGCCACCATGCAGGCTTGTATGAAGAATCTGATTCAATGTACAATCAAAGCCGCCACACATATTTGGAGAGCGGTCAGTCGCAGACAGAAGCGTATCAAATTCTAGGATTGTAGAAATTTATGCAACTTGTACATGTATATATAGGATTTCATTCGCCCATATTCGTCTCCGGGTGGTCGCATTTAGTGCTTGACGCGCTAATTAAGCCGCTGTGAGCGATCCGTGAAGTTTTTTGTAATGCCTGGCCGGACACAATGGATTCTCCTTTAATCCCCAGCCAGGTAGTTCATGCTCTGAGCGGATTCCAGTCTGCCTATTGTATTAGCTGGTCGCTCCATGCTAATAAGGGCAGACTTGAGGTGGTTTTGCAATACCAGGTCACTCCGGTAGAACCCTGGCAGGACCGACCGGAATCCACCGGTCCGGGGAAGCCGGAGCACCGGGAAGAAGAAGACGAAGAGAAGGAGCAAGGGACCCACAAGAAGACGAAGGGACGCCGACAGGAGGGCCAAGTCGAAACAGGGGAGAATTGAGAGACGCCCAGTTTCCCTCCCCACTTGGCCCTCGGGCAAGAAGATCAGCCAGTTGTCGAGGACATCACCACAGCCAACGGAAGCAGGGACGCCGAAGTCACCCCGGATGTCCCTGTCGTCGACTTGGAGGCCAGCAGAGACAGGGGCGCCGATGTCACTCCGGACGTCCCTGCTGTTGACTTCGTGGTGGAGATGGACACGCTTCCACCGTTGACACCGGAGTATCAACACATCCCGGTGTCCTCCATCTCCACCAGCGACAACACAACAACACCACCAGCACCACAAATAACAACAGCGCTAGCTCCGCCCCCTCATCTGAGGTGACAGCAGAATACACCAGACAGCTGAATGAGAGGATGGCCGTAACAGACGAAATCATCAGACAAAACAAACTCAAACATCCAGAACTCAACATGGCCTCCGAATCCACCTCAGCAACATCAGCAGCATCAGCAAACAGAAAGAAAAAGAAAGCAAAGAAAAAGATATATTATATCATTTTTCATCCCTTCATTGTTATGTTTATGTTTCACCATTTTCATAACCCCAACATCATTCCAACATGGGTTGTAGGAAAGGGGTGCCGCCCCTTCCAAATCATCCCGGGTTGAATCCCAAACCCCAATAAAAAAATACAGTTTAGAGCCGACCACAGCCAGGCACGAATGCACTATAGTTTGTCATTAGTAGATAGCGAGGGTGAACAAATGTAGAACTATTAATGCGTATAATTATATTTTCTTTCAATTTTCCAGATAATAACAACTTTGCAGTGTTGTCATATTTTTGGACATTGTTTTTCATTTTATCGTACCATCTTTACATATTTCCCTCCATTTTCAGATAAATATCTTACAATTATCTACCAAGGCCATATGTGATTGGTTGACATGGATTATGCCGTCTATTATAATGGATTAATCGATTCTAAAGATGCATATCATTGGAAAATATTAAGTTTCTCGTGAACGGCACGTAGGTGAGGATATAAATGCATCAAGAAATGTGATATTTCGAATATAAATGATTATAAATTGCACTTATATTTTAAATTTAACGCATCAATAAATGTGTCATTTTGAAAATAAATGACCCGTAATTGCCACGTATTTTTTAAATTGAACGTGCACGTATTTTCCATGTAAACCTGGGAGAATACCTGCCCGTACATCCCACGTAAATCCCACGTATATGTCAAGTTTATGGAAATTTACGTGATCAGTATATGCCGTAAATCTAGACATTTAATGGAAAATACGTGACGTTTACGTGAAATTAAATTCAATATTCTCTCTCACCCAGACTTCTAGAATTGTTGTAACTCATTAGTCCCCGTGACTGCTCGTACTTCCTCGCATACATTTAACTTGGATAGAAATAAATATCATGTTGTCCAAGAGTTCTTAGTTAGTGAAAGGATACATGTACCTGCGAGTGCTATAATGGCCCTCTTCATGCTGCCCCTGAGTGGTAGATGCAATATGAACAGATGATGCATTTATAATTTTACAGAAACTATTTGATATTTGGATGGCCGGTTGGTGCCTAATTTTAATATTCTAAATGGGCATTTTAATGTAGAGGCTGAGTTTAATTTTGAACAATGGTGTCATATGATAAATGAGATTTTGGCCAAGTTCGTAGATATTGTAACAAAACTAGTGGGGTGGTTTTGACAGTCCTGTATCATTCACTTCACGACGCCGTATATATGACACAGGGCTAACTAGCATAATTGGGGTACATAATAATAGAGTTAATAATAATACGTTTATTCTCTTATCAAATAGATATTGAGATACAATTAGAAGATATATACAAAAGATTGAGAATGTTGCAGCATATGTACAGTATATACACGAACTTCCCTCATCGTCATCATTATCAACATCATGGCAGTCGTCATCAGTATCACCGTCTTCGTTGTCATCACGTTAACGTCTTCGTCTACTCGTCGTCACCATCGCCAGTACCATTTCCATCGTTATATTCAACAACAACAACAACAACAACAACAACAACAACAAACTGCTGCATATTAGTCAATATCATTTAACATAAGATTTATCAGTCGGATGAATGAACATAGTCTGCGCAGACAATCCACATCTTCCATATTCAGAATGTCATCTAAAATATCAATAGTTGCATGTTCTATGCTGGTATATTTGCTAGACAAGAGGCGATGTCTGGCCTCACATAAACATTCCCATTCTAATAAGTAGTGCAGTTCGTCTCCAATATGTCTTTTAGTGCACAGCGGACATAGTCTATGGAATATGTTGGTGTCATTCCATCGACCTTTCTCTATTGGCAAGCGATGATTACAAGTACGGAATTGACAAAGAGTTATTACGTTCCTAGTATCCAAATGGTCAAAGTATTTTTCGAGATGTATATCATGTTTGAATATTTTATAAGTACTGCCTCGACTAGAGTTTTCAATGTTAGATAACCAGATGCCACGGAATTGACTATTCAGACTACATTTGAAATAAAGTGCCATTTGTTCTGGGCATGTAATATATCCCACACTTAACAAATGAATCTGCCCAGATTTTGTTAGAATATCTTTCACTTTCTCTATCCATTTGAACTTTACGGGCATAGCTTCACAAACCTTGAGGGCCAATTGATACAAAATCTTACAAAATCGACCTTGTTTCATATTCATAACTTTCATACAGTATTTCACAATACGCAGGTTGACTGTGTACTCTATTGGCAATCTGCCGCTCTCACCATATAACATATAATTTGGGGTAGATGATTTAAGGTGGAGAACATATTTCGGAAATTTTCTATGGATATTTTCAAAAATCTCATTATTTCCTGACCCCCATACTTCACAACAGTACAGCATAATCGGTGAAACGTGTGCATCAAACAACTCGAACACGTTTTAAACTGATAAACAGTGGATTATCGACTTCTCGAAATGATAGAATACATTGATTTAGTTGATTTACTTGCCAGAGTCTTCTTTGCAGTACTGTATGAACCTGATTTAGTATGTATAATACCAAGATAGTTAAAATTCTTTACTACTTCAACTTCTTTACCGTTATATAAAAATGTTCTATTCTTTGGCAAGCTTTTTTTTGGATATCAACAGTACTTTCGTTTTCTCAATATTGACATGCAATTTCCATTTCTTACAATACTTGTGAAAACTGTTCAGTGCCTTCTGCAATTTTAATGTCGTTTTAGCCATGAGAACGGTGTCATCTGCGTATAAGATAATGAATAATTTGACGTACATCTTCAAGTGAGTATCAATATATCTCTTGACATTTTAATTAGTCCTACACCACCTTCTGACTTAAGACAATCTTCCAGATCGTTCAGATAAAGCGAGAATAACAGGGGTGATAGGTCTTACCCCAGATAAGCATGGGAAACAATCGGATATTTGATCGCCCAATCTAACTTTCGACTTAATGTTAGTGTACATATTTTTTATAATTGTGAGCAATTTACCATTTATGTTAATATTCGAAAGTTTGTACCAAAGTGCTTGTCTCCATACCTTGTCGAATGCTTTCTCGAAGTCTATAAAAGCGCAATACAAATTCCTATTGAATGCCTTTGTGATTTCCGATAATAAGTGTTATCAGTTGTGGAGTAACCTTTTCTGAAACCTGCCTGGTTCTCGCGCATAACTTCATTTTCTTCAATATAAGTATATAATCTATTTGATAAAATCTTTGTAAATAGTTTCCCTAAGCAGCTCAAAAGGGTAATGGGTCTATAATTCTTGGGATTTCCCTTATCGCCTTTATTCGTATAAAGAGGGATGATAGTTCCGATACCCCATATTTCTGGAACACAACCTGATTCAAAAACTAAATTAAATGTATTACAATAAATGTCTATGGGGGTGTCGGAGGATGCCTTGGTATATTCATTGAGAATTCCATCCTCGCCTGGGGATTTCTTATATTTTAAACTCTTAATAGCGGTCGTTACTTCTTCTCTACGGTATATATAAATGGTCGTTCGTAGTGATTACCTCATTGTTCATATGTAAGTCTCTAGTAATTGTCTCATAATTTAGTACTCAAAAATGTTCTTCCAGTAAGTCTATTTTTATTACGTTATGCATATTTTTATCTCGTTTATTAAGTAAGGACCAAAATTTCCTCGAGTTTTATTTTTTAAGTTTCGAAATTTCACACGTGATATTTTCTCTGTGCAATGTCAAACGTTAAACCTTGTTCAGAAGATTGAGTCAATTGTTATTTTTCCTACTGCAAATGTAGCGTAATTTGGTTTCACAGGTAACCGAATGAGAATAGATTCCCATTGGTCCCATAGACAATAACGTTTTGAATGTGCTATTAATTTACATTTTTTTATTTTGGAATAAACTGAATTTCACACATCAGGGAAAAAATGTTTTGGTAGAGCTTCTGAACAACAATTTCCAGGCTTATTGCTTCTTGATTCATCCGCCTGGCTAGAGTTAACTCCAATGGAATATGATGACATCTTCTTAAACGATTCATGTGCTGTTAGTGGTGTCTCATGTTCTCATTTCCCAAACACTGTTGTGCGTCAGCAGCTATCAAGTGGCGTATTCTAGAGTCTGAAAACCCTAAGATGAGTATACTGACGGGTCTTTAGTTTTATCTGAATAGCACAAGAAGCACGGCAGAGTATTCAATACGGTTGGTGGTTTTCATATTCCAAACAATAGCAAGTGACATGCTGTCGATACATTTAAGGCTTCGATTGATTCCACTGAGGACGGTACTTTCTCGACTGAATAGAGCAGCTCTTCTCAACTTCTTTCCAGGGTGCATTCGCGAAACTATGACATAAAGTTCTGACTCGGTTGTGCTCGAATCTTTTGCTCAAATAAAAGTGATTTTATGTGTTTTGTGGTCTTTCAGTGTAAATTCAATGATTATCGTAAGCCATCATTGTCATGTGGTGCAGAGTGCCAATTGAAAAAAAATCAACATGGTTAACAATGACTTATTTCTCGAACATTCACTGGCGTCAACAGCTATCAATTGGCACGTTCTCGAGACATTTAAGCCTCCAATTGATTCCACCGATGACGGCAGTTTCTCGTCTGAATAGTACAAGTAAAGCACAACAGAACATATCTTTTAAGTTAAACATAATTATGTAAGGTTAGTTAATTTTCATTTTCCAAACAATGTCGTGCGTCAATTATTATCACGTGGCTTGTTCGCGAGACTTTTAAGCCCCCCCCCCCCCCCCCACCATTGATTTCCATGGGCCAGGAGTTTCTCGGCTGAATAAAACATGAGACACCACTCAACCTCTTACCAAGAAAGCATTCGCAGTCAATATGAGATATAGTTCTGACATTGAGTATTTCGCTGACAGAAACGAATATCGCATCAATGTCACGTGATGAGTACCAATTTGACATAACTCGATGGTTAACTGTTTTATTATTCAAACAATCTCTGACGTGGGTTCCCTGTCCTCATTTCTCGTGTCAGCAGCTATCAAGTGCATGACATATTCCCGAGATGTTAGCGGCCCCAATTGATTCCATTGAGCACGGAAGTGTCACGACTAAATAGAGCAATGACTCCCCAATGAGTACTACAGAAGTATATTCGAGGGGAGCATTTCTGACTCCATGTGATACGTTTCTGACTCGGGTGTGCTCGAATTTATATCTCTCACAACAGAAACTCGCGTTAACGCCACATGGCGGTTTGCGCTCCAAAATACAAATAATATTATTAGCTTTTGAATTTTTCCCGGTGTCGAAATAGGTCGATAAATATTGTAACTACCTTTCTATGAGCATTCTGTAACCCAAAAAGATGCATTGAAGTAATGAAAAATGATGCAAGGTGTTTGGGTCCCAAACAAAACACAGCCATTTGCACGATATGGAACAGAAAAGAGCGTTCATTGTTATTATATTCCTGATATGGTAGCAATAAAGAGCATTTATCTGACTTTGGGAATATGGCTGTATGAAGCCGGCATATCAATATTTCGTGTATTTATCGACCTATCGTATCCGTTCCTCCAAATTACGTAGACAAAATGTTGAGGTCTGAATGAGCCACATCCGTTTAAAGCTCACTTAAAGAGCACTTTTCCTTTTACAAAATTAATTGTAACTGTTGCCTATTTGGTGGAATCATATTGCAGCATTGGTGGCTCCAAATTTTGCCAGCGTCCAACATTGTTAGATCTTTGAAATCATAAGTTTATCTTAGTCACTATCAATTCAAACTATACCGAATAGTGCCACCCCTTTGTTCAGCGTATATATAGGGGTCATCCGTCTACAATAGTAATCCAACTACAATAGTCTGACTACAATAGTATTCAATTCCTTTCATCTTATAATTGATCAAGACTCATGCAGCTATATATATATACATTTACAGTATTCGTCGTCTAACGACAATATTAATCTAACTACAATACTAATCTTAAATTATAACCATAATAGTAACTAACTACAAAAGTCATCTAACTACAATAGTCAACCAACTACATGTACAATGGCCATATAATTACAATTGTCCTATAACCACATGTACAATAGTAATTTAACTAAAATAGTAATATAACTACAATAGTCATCTAACTACAATAGCAAGCTAACTACAATAGTCATCTAACTACAATTGTAATATAACTACAATAGTCATCTAACTGCAATAACCATCTAACTACAATAGTAACCTAACTACAATAGTAATCTAACTACAATAGTCATCTAACTACAATAGTCATCTAACTACATTAGTCACCTAACTACAATAGTCATCTAACTACAATAGTCATCTAACTACAATAGTAATCTAACTGCAATAGTCATCAAACTACAATAGTAATATAACTACAATTTTTATATAACTACAATAGTCATCTAACTACAATAGTAATCTAACTACAATAGTCATCTAACTACAATAGTAATATAACTACAATGGTGACCTAACTACAATAGTCATCTAACTACAAGTCACCCAGCTACAATAGTAATATAACTGCAATAGTCATCTAACTACAATAGTAATATAACTCCAATAGTAATATAACCACAATAGCCATCTAACAACAATAGTAATCCTACTACAATAGTAATCCTACTAAAATAGTCGTCTAACTATAATAGTAATATAAATACAGTAGCAATCTAATGACAATAGTAATCTAACTACAATAGTAATCTAACTAAAATAGTCATTTAACTACAAGTCATCTAGCCAACCTCCGGAAATAGGCAACTCACCGAATGTCTGCCAGCTGTAATTGATTTCGCTCGACGCCAGATATGCAACGTATCGATAACCAAGTATTCGTCTGAAAAAACGAATAGACAGCCATAAACTACAACACCATAAACTATAAACGAAACATAACTACATTGGCAACCTTAATCCACTTCGATTTTGTAATCACACAGGAAACTTGAGACTGGATTACAACATTATCACCGTGAAACGTTTCCCAAATGTGTTCGCCACATTATGAAGACGAAGCAGAACCTTGCGGCCAGAAATTAATACGACAGACAGTGTAACAACAGTGCCGCCAAATGCAGTCAGAATCCCTAATGGCTCCCAAAATGGTATTCCATTAACGTTGGTGAATTAACGATCGCAAAGAGAAACACATTTTGGAAGATTTAATTTTTCGATAATTAAGTCCTGTTGCATCTTCCACCCTTTGGCTAATAAAAGGGACACCTTTCGCATAATGAACTACTATTACAGATAAAAATGACGATTATCTAACAGTATTCGTACATTTTTCGAACGGTTTCAAAATCGGTTCGCACAATTGACGACCACGAGTCTAATGGTCAGAAACAGTGCCGTTCCAACTTCTTGCCACTCGCGGTAAGTGGATGTGGTTCTGTTTGCCGTTATTATAAATCATGTCGTTATTGTATCATAGTCAGTGGTAGGATCGATGAATGCATGAAAATTCCGCGTGTCCATTCTCCATTCTTGGCTTCTCGTATCCGTATAACTACGGATATGACAATACAACAACTGATATAAAGAACACAAAAATGTAGTGGCCCACATGTAGTACCATATTCGTAATTCTTATCAGTAGTAGTTCATTATGCAAACGGTGTCCAATCACAGTAAATGTAACAACCATAAGTGTATATCCCTATATATAGTTTATAACATTGCGAAATCACATGTTAATCATCGTGTCGATGCTGTCAAATCTTAAAGATTCGCTGTGCGACTTAACGCCACATTTGGAATAATTATAATTAAAACCTTACGGCGGTTCGCGCTCCAAAATACACCTAACAATATTCGCTTTTTTCCCCGGTATCGAAATAGGTCGATAAATACTTGAACTACCCTTCTATGAGCATTATATGAAATGACGCTCTGGTGTAATAACAAATACAATTTTGAACAGGATATGTGGGTCCCAAACAAAAACAGCCATTTCTACGTCTTGGAACAGAAAAGAGCGTTCTATGTTCTCGATATGGCAGAAATAGAGCGTTCGTTCCACTTATGTGCGGTAAATCAAGATTTCTTGTATTTCTCAACATATCTTATACTTCCTTCCAAATTTCGTAGTCATAAATTGGATGGTCGATTGAGCCATATCCGTTTAAAACGATCGAACATACATATTTTGTCATTCCGTCAACGTATCAACGTATTGAAAGTATGCCATATATGCACAATTTCATGAACGAATGGTCGGCAATTTTTGCCAGCTGTGTGAATGCACACTGAAATAACCCCTTATATTACGTATATCCATTATTCAGTTGAATGGTGCGGGCCGCAGTGAAAATACAGTATAAAGAGCGTTCACCTTGTAAGTCCAGTCGATGAAAAAACGTTGATTCAATAGTGCCTATATCAGCTCATTCGAATTTAAATAAGGTCTTGTACGACTTTTTTTATCGTGTCCTATTTAGGTTCATATAGAACGTAATTCAAATAATGCATATATGGGCTTAGTTATGTGTTGGAGCAACATATCCTGCTGCAGATAAGTTTCTGAAATAAGCTCATATCGAACTATAACCCGTTTTTCCGTTGAATTGCGCGGGCCGCAGTGAACACACACTATAAAGAGCGTTCATCTGGTAAGTCGTGCCGATGAAAAATGTAGATTAAATAGTGCCTGTATGAGCCTATTTCGTATTGCAATAAGCCATATTGGGCTTATTTTGAACGACTAATGTTACGTCCACAGCAGATATGCAGGCATGAAGGCACACTCGCCCTTATTTGTTTTGGTATGATTGCGAAACACATCCTCGTGAAAATAGATTCGTATTGGACCTAGATAATTACGTACAGTAGGTTCATATTAGACTTATTGATTCTGAAATAAGCCCATTTAGCACTTATACCCGTTATATCGTTGACTGGGGTAGGCCACGGTGAAAACACGTTATAAACAGCGTACTATATAACATGCATTCATGTACACTCGCACTTATTTGTGTTGGTATGATTGCGAAACATATCCTCGTGAAAATAGATTCGTATTTGACCTAAATATTCACATACAGTAGGTTCATATTGGACTTATTTGATTCTGAAATAATCATAAACGGACTTATACCGGTGATATCGCTGACTGAGGTAGGCCACAGTGGAAACACGTTATTAAGAGCGCACCTCTGGTAAGTCGATTTAGGTTCATTTAGAGCGCAATTATGCATGTTGACAACACGTTGAGCGCTAATTTGTTGAGCGGATTTTATTCAGCGGTTAACCAGTGAATACTCAACAACGACGAATCAGGATATCTGTTTACTAAAATGTATAAGAACATTAGCTCAATTTACTACACTGTGCAACTATGACAATAGTCATTTCGGGATGTTTAATCTGCGTTACTGCATCATTTATGGTTATATAACTGCAACATTCAGATGGGCGAACATATCATATGGCCGATAGGTATATAAGAACTTCTCATTGGAACGACCCACTAAATAGTAAACATTTCGAAGACGATGTTAACATTTCATGTAAACCACATATAATCCAGAGCTGAATTAAATTAATCAAATCGTATCACAGAATAGCTTAAAATCTTCCAGCAGCCCATTGTTTGAAACTATATCGAGAATATTATTAATTTCCTGATATTTCCAATTCGGTCGCAACCGTGTGGGCCCGGGGTAGAAAAGGCTGATCGCCCAACTGCGAGAATCATCTAACATTGCACCATGTTTGCTGTGGGGTACCTTCCGTGGTGTGTGGTGTTGGAGTCCTGGAGGTACTAGGGCGGTCGTATCACGCGAGCCATCCACCTGCGACAACGGTTTAGCTCCTGGTCCTCTTTGATCCTACATCTCTTCAAGACGGCTGATTCAGTTGACCCGGATCAATCAATCGGATAGTCACGCCGCCACAGTGTTTCAGATTACATTTCTGTCATCTGTTTTATTTTGTTTCTGGTGTCTAGTTGTGTGTTCCATGTTTCGTGTGTGTTGTTTCTTTCGTGTCATATCTCTTTGCATTTCGTCTTTACGACTGTTAAATTTGTCAATCGTGTACTGTTCACGCCTGTCTCGCCGTGGGCTGGTATCGGGAGGCTGATATATGCAGTGGCTAAACAGATCACCGGTTCAGCTATGTACAAGTCTTTGGCCCGGCCATAACTGGAAGCGTAGTCCGAGGCGACTGCTGCTCTAGTTTTTGAGTATCTGCTTTTCATATGGCAACTCAAAACAAACAAAAACGTAAGATTGACCACCCGCTAAGTTCCACTGACGCTGAGGTTTATCCTCAGTACCATTGTACTTGGTTTTGATCCGAATGTCAATATACCTTCCGTATTTGTGATTGATAAAATGCTACAAAGCATAGCCGGACAATTAACATCTGACACACCAATCAGGACTGGACCACAAAGTGGATCTCTTATGATCGAATATTTCAAGAAAAATTCAAGCAGACGCTTTAATGCAATTAACATCTATTGCACACATACCAGCGTTGATTACTCCTCACAATCAATTGCACAGTAGCAGATTTGTGTTGAGAACTCGTGATATATCTGATTCTTCTGAGTCAGATATATTGGCTGAGTTATCACCACAGGAAGTTACAGAGGTCCTTGGCTTTACAAAGACAGTTGATGGACAAAACTTTCCATTGAATAGTTATCTTCTAATCTTCAATCGGTGGGAACACCCACCAACATTGAAGGTTGTGTATATGGAGATGGATGTATGCACATTTGTTCCTAACCCATCGTGATGTTTTAAATGTCAGGGGTATGGTCATGGACATTGTAAAAGTAAAGAAACCGCATGTGCACGATGTTCTATTTCTGGCCATGATCATAAGGATTATACGAATCTTAACATATGTTCAAGCTGTCGAGGTTCACATGCTGCAATGGACCGTTTATATCGCATTTGGGTATATGAATTCAAGATTCAACAATGTAAAGCTAAGAAGCATTTGTTAGATATAAATGCTAATAGAAATAGTTCGACCTAGACCATCCATTGCACTGATGCCAGCACTCAGACACAGAGTCAATCTAAACTCGTCTGTATATCACTAGCAGCACAAGTTGGTGCGACTGGTAATGGATACACTTCTGCCGTTGAGATATTTCCTCTGAAATAATCAATGCAAGGTGATAATTTTGTTCCAAAACAAAAAAACTCCAAGGTCTGTCAAGTCATTTGACTCTAAGATGCAGCGGTTGACTTTTGAGTTTTCCAAGTCTGATACAAAGCTTCGAGAGAGACGGTGAACTTTGGGGGAAGGGGACTCCTATATAATTATGTCAATGAAGGGAGGCTGACCGTTTGGTCGAGATATCATACACTGAGTCAAGTTACAGTCAACCCGTGATTGTCAAATTGATGATTCGATTGAGACTCGCCAGATTCATCAGATATTATAAATATCATATCAATCACACATAAGGCGAGATCGTCAGATACTACACATATTTCGATATGCCGTAGCCTTGTTAGATTAAATTATTTATATTTCTTGCAGGTTTTCTATTTTTGCTTTTCTCAAAGCAGTATTTCTATCTGTTTTGGTTTTCTATTTTATATGAGTTTGCACAATGGTCAGTTTCTTAATGGTTCTACCCAAGTCGAGCACCCTCGCTTTGATTTGGGTATTTTTATTTGTATACATTTTGTTTAGTTTTAGTCATATTTACGGTTACGCCTATACACAGTTTAATCTTGAAACAGTTTCTCTCAGTCGTGATGTGGCCAAACAAGCAAACAAACCAATTCTGTCGCTGGTTATGGACATTTTATCCAGTTCAGTTTCGATTGATTGATTGATTGATTGGGGTTTATTGTCGCTTTAGCCACTAAGGCCATATCACGACATTGCCAGTTTTAGTGGTAGAGGAAATCCGCACACTTGCGACTAATCTAACAGTGATTTCAATGGCTGATAAACTCGTCAACCATGTGCGGCAAACCACCGGCCATCGGCGAGTAACTGGTAACTCCACCAGATAACGATTTCGAGTTACAAAGTCCACGATGGAAACATGTTGATTTGAACCCTAATCGCCAGCGCTGGAGGGCGAAACGGCTTGGAGTTGTACCCCTAACCGATTGAGCCACCGAGGCCCCTAGTTCTGTTTCGAGAATATTCCTTAAAAACAATTTCAGACAACTCACCTCATGCACCTTTTCCTACCTAAAAATAGGTGATTCCTCAACTATAGTTAAAATTTGTTCAGTCAAAGTTTTTTTTTTTTTTTTTTTTTTTTTTATATAACTCGTGTGTACATTAATTATAATTCATTATCTGCTTATTTCAGAATCAACCAATCACATTATGTATTTATTTCACATTATAGGTCGATTATGTGCGTATTTCTGCGAGAATATGTTCCATGGTTAGGGGTGACGATTTATGGTGGCAATATGGCATCGGGCTTTAAGTCTTTAACCAGATAGCGATCATGTTTTGCATTTTCGCAAACGTCGCACACTCAGCGCCTGATGAACTGTTCGAGGCAGCCTATTATTGATAACTATTACAAGTACACATTCCATGTGTAAGAAACTGCAGATACGGCATACATATTTCACGTGTTATTTTGTGTTAATGGTAATGTGATTGCCACGTGCCACTATCCACAGAGTGCCTATCGGTGGATATGGATATTAATTCTCATCAAACAAAGTCCGACCCAATAGCAGTAATCGTCTTTAGCCTCTGAGTATCTTGCAGGTATATGTACATGTAAAGGCCAATAAAACAAATTAATGGGTGATGACATCTGTTAGTGGGCATTAATTTCCCATTAAAAAACACTTAAAGGACAACGAATAATGGCCGTTAAAATCATGGCCACTAAATACTTTGTAATTGTCATGGCCATTAATTTTTGCAGAAGCATTTTCATTGCTATTAATGGGCATTAATTTCCCATTAAAAGCACTTTTTACTTTCATGGCCGTTAATTTTATGGCCATTATTGACATTCCACATTTTAATGGGTTGAACTTATTTTTACTTTAATGACCATTAATGAGATTTCGAATGGTTTGAAATAATAGCCATGAAATATACCATAGCAACCATTAACCATGGCTGGCATTTTGCAGGCGGGCTGCCCGCCTACAGCCCACGCAAAATTATTTTAGGCGGGCGAATGATAGCCCGCCCAACATTTCTTAAGTTTGACTGGCAAAGTCGCGAAGTTTTTCAGAACAAAACTTCAAAGGCCGACACCGCCGACGAAACACCAAAGAGACTGTCGGTTTATTCGAAGTTCCATCGCTGAAACAAAGACTAATTCGCGTTTATTGTCGACGGAGGACCACGTGCTATCCCGCACGTCACTGTTATGTGTTGAAGTTGAACGCCATTCTGTTGTAATTGTTAACACCATACTTGAAATTTTGCGATACCTCAATGGAATCGAAAGTTGTTTATTCTCGTAAACTGTAAACAAATAAAAAAAATATATGTATAAATGAAATCAATAAATTTTATAACTAGAAAGTCAATGTTTTCCGCAGGAATACTTTGTCAATTTTTATAACACATAGTTGATTCAGTGTCGTACGTGTCATATTAAACAATTTCTGAAGAATTTGTTATTGAATTTAGAAAATGCAAAATGAGTTGAAATTTGTGGAATTTCCGCGGACAATATTGATACAAATGTATAACAATCTGACGGAAAATCGGGACCAATCTTCCGAATATATTATTTTCATTCAACAGGTCTGGTATGCTGTTTAATGCAATTTTTATATTTTTTGGTTGAGGAGGCTTAATAGCGTGATCACCTGATCACAAGATACTAGGATATCCGTTACCTAATATACTAGTAGTCTAGCCTTCCACTCGAATGATATCAGTGTTTCATATTCAAAGCACACAATATATTAGTCCTATTGTCTCGGCATTGCCTGTTTCAATTATGAATGAGCTTTATTCTTATCAATGGGGAGGTGGGATATATACTATTGTACACTCCCACTCATAGTTATAAAAGTATACATGTGAATAGTCTGGAGGGGTGTTCATGAAACCAACAGGAAACGACATGAATACTAGACAAATAGCCATTTCACACCAGCGTTGCTGAAGACAAATCTGAAACTATGGGTTCCAATAATGCTCCAGACCAAGTTTGAAAGAAATCCACCCAGTGGTTCTTGTGAAGATGTTTTAATGTTGCACCAAATTAAGCCTCTAAATTGCCCATAATTAACGTATTGACCTAAGGCCATTAAAAATTAAAGTCCGGGCTCACAGGCAATTATGTCTAAATTTTTGATGAGGGAGGGAGGCTTTTTATATTTATTACTTATTTTAAATTCTTCAAAACATACCTCAAAATCGAATAATCATTTTCCATGATTCCAGGTAATACAACTTGTCTCTGTGTAATCACATGCATAGCTCAATACTTGGGAATATTCGGACACCTCTGTTGTCCCAATTCCCAAAGCATGGCTCTAAATGGCTATTGAGGAAAGGCATAGCATGAGTTTTTTTCTGGTTCTATTCATAATAGGGTGAGGGATATGGTTTATAAAGTCAGAACCGCTCAATGTCTCCCACCAAATATCAGAACTGTACAATGTAACCACACATGTAGAGAAACACACACCACTCAAATTACAAAAACTTCTGACAATTGTATTAGGAATTCTGAGAAAGCTGATTCAAATGTAGCAGTGCCATAAATTGCTCTACATGTATTTATTTACTGCAATGGCCATGAATATCCACTATCAGGAACACATCTCAGTGACACTGAAGTTATTTTTCTAGTGTTCCACAAGAATCCTATATACCGTTGTATACCATTATACTTTTGTACTGATGGCTGCTGATGTGGGTACAGACCTTCTCAAAATAAGTGTCCCTCTCGACCGTTGGAACCGTGTTGGGAAGTGACCATTAACGCGGTTCTCGTGTTAACGCAACGTGGCCGTAACGTTACTCAAACGCGGTTGTGATTTTTCTCAACGAGGTCGAGGTAACCGTCAATGCAACATAATTCATATCAACATTAATATTTTATCAAATCTGAAACTTTTATGAATTTTAATAATAGCATCACGCTGTTTGAGATCTATATAAATAATTATATAAAATATTAGAGAATTTAAAAAACCCACACACACACACTACCACCACATAATTTTCTGTAACTCCTCCCATATTGACAATTGATGTTCTAATTGGTCAGATTCACATCCTGAACGGAGACTGACATACATGTACTGGTGCATGGATAGACGTCATGCTTATACTGCGCATTTAAAAACTATTATAGTTGACGAAGTTATTCTGGTTTCGTCAACTACGAAACCAGAATTTTAGTCAATTGTGGTTTATTTACTGCTACTAAGCCTATTAAATGTACATCTATTCATCGTTCTGTTTCCAATGATGGACATGTACATATATTCCAACAGTTAGGTAGCAGACATTTATGGCAATATATTCGTGCGTAGTGTTTTACTCCATACATTGGTAAATACAACCACACGACCGCTCCGTGCAATACACGTGTTCATTGTACCTACATGACATGTATATATATCATAAAAATCCTAACACCAGTCAAATACTGCAAATAAATTGCCTGATTTGGAACGAACGAACGCGCAGATATGTGATTTTCGGTTTTCGGAGAGTAGGGAAATGACATTAAATTAGTCATATGTGATCGTAAATAAAACAAAAAATTGAATAGTATAAAATCTACTTTATGCGACTCATCGTCTATATACCTTTCGGCGCGGTGATTGTAATCTTCGCGTGTTGCATTGTTCCTTAACGCAACGCATTTAACGTAAACACGTTGCGTTGACGTTACGACCGCGTTGTTAACGCCTGAGGACCGCGTTAGATAGGACACTTATTTTGAGAAGATCTGTGCACGTGGTGTCAAAGTGACAGTTCTGATAAATTGGTTGAATTCATTGGGAGGAACTTCAAGAAGAAAAAAGTATTTGTGAATACCTTCATTTATATTTTTCTATTAGATCACTTATTTTGGCACCAGGAAACACTTTTGCCCATTGAAACTACTCGAGTTTCCGATATAGAATTTCGGTTTAAGGGGATGGCAAAGTTTGGTCAAGATGGCCACCGCGGATTGCACCCTACCTCCAGATGGTCAATAATTACTCACCGGCCATAGAATGGATCAACTTCATATTTTTCACACATAATAATAAATAATAAACAAAGATCTTGTCATTAGTAGAGCAATTTTAGCTGTTAGAATTTACTTGCGGTAGAGTGACAAAAAATCATGTCCCCAAACGGCGTTTCTCCAGTTCCAATGGTTAACTTTTTGCACAAACTGAACAGTCAAAATGGTCCTATAAGAATCTGTCTAGAGACAAGGAGACATCATTTTGAGGAAAACAAGAATTTTCCCAAATACCCTGCCTGTGAAAATAGTACTGTCATCCTGAATAATGGCAAAATGTCCACTATTTGCATTGTTTACATTCTTAGGAACTATTTTTCTTGGTATGGGAGACCATAATATCCTAACATTATTCTTGCGATAGCCGATACACATGCCATGGGGGCGGGGCGGCATGATTACAAACAAACCATCCGTCAATACTAGAATACGATTACGAATGGAAATCGATCATTATAGACAATCGCGCATGGGATCAAGCTTTTGATTATGCCCATCAATATATATGGGTTATAAGCTATTTGATTGTACCTGATAACCGACAATTTCTCGATTAATTTACATTCAAATGTTATTAAACGTATTTTTCTCCACAATGTTTTTCTCCCAGTGCACCAAAATAGAATTGACCGGAAGTGAACTCGCAGACGGAGTCCGTCTTAAAATATGACATATTCCGTCGGAATACGGTATTTTCCTATTCATAAATATGTTTTTATATGTAGGCTATTTGATTTTAGAATAATACAATATTCTGAAACATGTAAGTTTTCTATTTATGTGATTTGCGTAATAATACGACATCTTGTAATCTCGCTTTCGACTATAGACTGGTAATTCTAAAAATAAAATATTAACATTTCCATCTGTAAACAGCACAAAACTTCATAAATCGTGGGTAATCAAGCAACTAAATTAATTCCAACAACTTAAATAAACTTGCCCGATTGCAGGATCGAATTGCTTTTCTGATCGATTTTCATGTACCTGCCGCGAATTAATGACAACAACATCATGAACATGTGTTTACAGTAGAAATATGGCGACTGGCTCCCAAGAAAAACTGACACGTTTTAGCGGACGTTTTTCAAACGATACAGTGAACATTAATCTAAAGCATCGCTCCTTGGCTCTTAACGGTATGTCACTTATCATAATGGGCTGCCTAATGATACTGTTGAAGTTATAGTTTTTCACATTTGAATGCCAAAACAATGCCATAATATTGCAGATATACTCTGTTTCAAAGTCATTTTTCTGGTACAAAAAGCTTTTTAGCTCACATATATTCGTGGCACCTCCTTTAATGCTCTATATATTATCTCTATGTTATATCTATTTCTGTCTGCTTTTATGTGAAAAATACCAATTTTGTCAGCCCGTTTCCAGACATTTTTTATGAAACAGACTTTGCCATCCGCTTAATGTCTTTCAAATCATTTGGAATTTTCGGGATTTCGCCAAAATCATCAGATTTATTGCATTTTATTGTCTCATAAAGTTCACCAACAGATGTTCCTTCGGTTAATCCTCCATATGTACTCCACTGCAGGATAACTGTGATCCCTGTCGTAATGCACACAGAAAACAAACTCATTTTCCCATTTTAATCAGTCCAAAATTGATGAAAAATAGACAAACGATAATATTGGAGCACGTGCTTTTGACACCGGAAGTAAATATAACCGGTGCTCTTAAAAATGTGACCGGTGCTCTTAAAATGTGACTGGTGATCCAAAAATAAGTCCCTATTACTAGCGTATGGGGGGGACTTTTTTTTCTTTTTTAAATTGCGATAAATAGTTTTGATGCGGCGGACTTTTAGTGATGCGGGCGGGGCTCATGAACACAGACTTTAATTTGTAATGGCCTCTTAAAGGTATATAGCTTTATTGAACACATATTCCTAATAAAGGATTGAAAACCACATAATGCCTTAATTTCAAAGTTGTATGGCAGACATGTGTCCATATAGATTAAGCAACGTAAATTGTTCCTGTTTTGACGTCAGTGTGTAATAAACACAGAATCACACGCTTTGGTGTAGTATGGCACTCAATTTGACGACGACACGACCTCCAGAGCTTCGTGACATCATAGACTCGTGCCATAACCATCAAAGCATTCACACATGTACAAGTGTAATGTGCATGGGGTTCTGTGAATGTAGATTTTTGGGTTCGACTAGCACAAATCTGTTTTCTCAACATATTCATAGTGGCTTGGCCGATTTTGCTCAAATTTAGTGTGCACGTGCCTTGTATGACTGGTATTCGGATTTGTTAAAATTAGATCAATATGTCGATAAGAGGCCCCATAAAGGGGTGTATTTCGGTACAACTATAACAAATCTTTTTTCTCACAAACCACTGGGTGAAATTCTTTCAAACTTGGTCTGTATCTTGATTATTGCAACCCATAGTTTCAGATTTGTCCAAGGTGTCATGCTTGACTGATCTTAACGGGCCACAGGGCTCTCTGAAAATAGGGTTTTTGGGTTCGACTTGGAAAAATCTGTTTTCTCAAGAAATACATGGTGGAATTCTTCCAAATTTGGTTTGGAACATTAATGGGACAACTAGTATCAGATTTGTTTACCATTATTTTTTTCTGGGCTTTTCAGCTCATTTCTCAAAAAAAAATTTAATTTAATTAATTTGGTTTTATATCTTGGCTTTTCAGATCATTTCTCGAAAAACAAAATTCTGACCCCTTGATAAAAAATATATTTTTTCTTCAACGCCACAGTAGTCAAGTGGGCTCAAATTTGATCTGCAATATCTATGGGGGAGTAGAACTTCTGTTGAAACCACCTCAACATTAATTAGACTCAAGGCCACAACATTTAAACCCATTTGCTGACGCATCTTTTGAAAATATTGTGTGTCACTGTGGAACTGATATTTGTTGAAAATGAGTGGTTTGGTAACTTAATGTGCGCCAGAACCTCTGGTGACAAGCCTGTGACTAATATCGTTATGAAAGTGCTTGCTCGATAAATTCAGCCCCCAATCAAGTGACAATATATCACATTTTATCGTATAGTCTATATATTATATATCGTAAAGTTACTAAGGCTCGAATTAGTTTCCCCTCTTGAAAACAAGCACATAGCACTGACGCATGTCAGGTGAGCGTCCCAGTCGCCCTGGCGGCTTTAGTTTGAAAATACTGTTGGTGACATCACATAATATAGCTATAGTGTATATCATATATATCAAATTATCTAATTAATAAAACACACTGATCATCAGACATGATTCCATTTCTATCCATGAAAACTGTTTTGCATTTGGGTTGTATTGGTATTTTATATATAAAGGCAGTTTAACAAGCTTAAATTGCACAGGCACAACTTGTACATTCCAATTTATTTCATTAGAATATAAAAGAAACCACATTTGGAAAGTGATGAACATCAATTTTCCTATTCCAACAATATGGGGGTGTTAATTAATAATATTTACACTTCTACCTCCACTTCTGGTACCGAGACTGAATCAAGTCTTCTGTTTGGTCAGGAACTGATCAACTGACGGAGCAACCGTAATGCGTAAAGTGTGAAAGAAGTGACACCTGCTTCACATGTGTAACGTAGGAATTACGTTAACAACGCGCCTGTCGCTTTCAACATTCTATTTTTCACTAGAAAACGGTGCAAATCAGCTGTGCAAATCATTCATTTTATTCAATATTCGAAACCAATTTCCATTTGGTGTGTAAATATAAATAATGCTTCCTGTATTTCCATGCGTTATGAAATCAGGTTGGTCTGACAAAGTTATGTGAACACACTGCAACCTGCTTTCATACATCGATCATATCTAGAAATACAGGAAGCAAACTTTCAGTTCTTAATGAGTTTGATGGGCATTCATTTTTCCAATTATATGTTAATGGCCATTAACCATCATTTAGGGCCCTTAATTTGTTTATTACTAAGTTAATGGGCATTAAACACCAGCACTATTGAGGTGATAGCCATTAATTTTTCAAAATGATTAGATAATGGCCATTAAACACCCAAATGCATATAAGTAATGGTCATTAACATATAATTAATGAGCAACAAGTTTTCAAATCATACTTTATTGGCCATTAACCATCATGGGTACAACAGTTATGGGCAGTGGTGGGTATCAATTTCTCAAAATACTTAATTAATGGCCATTAAACACTCAAATACATATAATAGATGGATAATAGCCATCAAAATATTAGAGACTATGGTCATTAAATTGTAGTCTTTACAAATTTTAAGGGCATCTAATGGGCATTCACAATACATGGTTGATGATTAATGGGAAATAGGTCAGTATTGGCCATTAAAATAACAAAATGTAATGGTTTTTAATGGGTTCTGGGAAACCCATTATTTTTTTTGTTACGAGAATTAATGGCATAAAGTAATGGATTTATGATATTTAATGGGATTTTAATGATATTTTAATGAGATTTTAATGAGTTGTGTGTGCGGTAGTGTAACTTGACGAAGTCAATTTAAGCGACGTCGACATATCGTACGGGAAATTCGCAAGTTCGGCAATTGCGATCATAATAATTTAATTGGTGTCCGTGTATAATCACTACTTACCGGACAAGGAAACTGACGACCGCTTTTCGTCGGTAGGTTTTGCTAGTTTTCGATACGATATCCCGACTTCCTTTCGTTTAATACTATCGAATTATATGCCAAAGAAAGGAAATTTCACGGCCAATAAGATACTACGAACTATATTGTGACTGAGATGAAAGATTTTGAGAATCTATGAGGAATATGACAGATGGTGTGTTGTTCCAAAAATCGGACGTGTGAACCTTGTCACTGTTATAATATACATTTGTATATCTGTTAATTTCCCCCAGGGGCCTGTGGAAAATATGGCAAGTTATGCGCCGATCCTATGTTCCCACGCAAACTGTCTGTATTTGTATCATATGCATAATTCATATTGTATACAGTGGGTCACAAACATTGGCTCAGTCAAACAGTTTACTTTATCGACAAGGAGTAGGCAGCGAACTATTTTACTCCAGAGAATATGTGCTGTATCTTTCCCAGTTGTCAACCAAATTTTAGATCAAGATATTTATTGTTGGGACATTTGACGTAGGACCTTTCTTTCCTACATATAGGGAGACACACATTTTTGTACCGAGAGCGTATGACCAAGATGACCCAAACGCTGGAAATTGCGTGAACGTCAGGATGTTCCAACTATAGTGCTGCGTTGTATATGTAATTGTTATACATGTAAATAGTATGTATACTATATGTCACATACATTATTGTCTTGCGGACGTATTGTGGATTTTGTTTGTGGGAGTATCATTGCGATTGTCTTAGCTTATATTGCTGTCGGTATGCAAGGATAGCAAACGTCGTGAGGATCTTATCTTGTATTATCCTGGGAATACAAAATATAGGTCACACTAGGTGTTTCATTAACATAACCTTGAGTAGTTTAGGTCGCTAAAGTATAGCCGAATCGATATCGACAGGTAATATATTTTCACAGTACACATCTGGTATGAGGCATTGGCTGCGGACACGTACCACAGTATAGCGATGGCATAGTAGGCGTGGCATCTTATTACGGGGGAGTTTGGTGACAATTGGTCGTCATTACGCCCAATGGGTGTGTACTGCCAGTGTGATATGGCCGTGTCAATGGAGCTATGGGGATAGCTCGCAGAACAAAACTTTTCTGGTTTCACACGATTCGAGTAATTTTAGGAAATTGCAGTAGATGAAGAGTAATGTCATATTTCCACAAAGTAACACAACAGGTGACAGTCAATTTTTGTTTCTGGGGAAATCTTCCAAGATTAGTAATATAACCAAGACAGGTATCATTTGCAGAAGATGTAATTTTATTTCGGTAAATATACAACAAACTGTTTACGACAAATATTACGACAAATCAAAAAAGCGGAACGACGATAAACAAGTAACGGAAACAACATGAAAGGATTAATCAACATGTTTGACGTTGCATATACATGTATGATATATACCGTATAATAATATGTAATAGTCAAATAGTAACATATATAATAAATGTATTGTATTTGCACAATATTTTTATGAACTGCTTTGTGTTTATAATTCCGTTACTTGTGTTATTTACTAATAAAACGGACTACGTACATGTGGGTGAATGGGGAATTGCAACGGTCATACTCAATTCTGAACGATCGTGCAACTATATATATATATCGAAGAGAAGAATGCAATATAGCTATACGTAGTGTGTAGAGATCAACCTTCGCGATACGCAACGGGTTAATTGAACCAGTAGACTCATAAATTATTATGGTGGAGTTTGGTGACAATTGGTCGTCATAATTGATATGCCATAGCCAGCCATGTTACCCGCTGAGTTTCCGCACAATGAGTCGACTGGACTAATTAATCCATTTGTTTAACCAAGGTTGATCTCTATACTCATTACGTTCTGCTAAATTGTATTTGCTACGATATATAATTGCACGATCGATCGTCCAGAATTGTGTTTGACCGTGGCCTGGTGGCAATTCCTCATTGACTCACATATCATGCATGTGGTACTTTTTTTTATATGATGCATGCATTTTATCTACTTATATTAATTTCATGAGTATTAAGACAGTTCCCCAATTGCGTATTAAGACAGTTCCCGAATTGCGTTTTTATTTTGCGACGTTTAGTTCTACGCATAAGGTTTGACTCACTTACATTTACTGAGAAATTACACGAGCGATTTGTTCTTAGTAAGAACAATCATGGCTGCTGACAGAAATGGATTATTCATTAAGTTATCAAGTGGACTTGTGTGTTAGCATGCAAAATATAACACTGCGTGTTGAGTAAAGATCAACTGCGACAAGACATTCAGGTAGATACATCCTTGAGAGATCGACCGTGGCTGGTAGAGCTTGGTAGACTCATTGTGCGAATTTGCAGAGGGCGACAGGGCTTGCTCCAACATAATAAATTGTCACACCTACTAGGCCATCGCTACTACTGTGGTACGTGTGTCCGCAGCCATTGTGCGAAAACGTATGACATGGTTTGCTATAGCATAGTATTTATGATGACCAATTATCACAAAACTCCAACATAAATAATATGTCACTCCTACTATGCCATCGTTACTGTGGTACGTGTGTCCGCAGTCATTGAATGTGAAATTAACTACACCTGTGTACAGTACAATAGAAGCCACTGATTGCCACGACGTAAGCACTAACAAATCGTTAAATATGCACAAGTCACGCGAATCGTAGAAGGTGTTTCTGAAGAAATCGAAATAAAAATAATTTTCTATTGGTTTATAACGCTCCTGTATATACGTTCGTATCCGATCTGGAGCATCGTTTTGTCCGTATGTGAAACAATTATGGATTTCTGCTAGCAATAGTCCTGACAACCGCACTGGGGAACTTGCATTGATAGCGGTAGCGCCTTTTAAACTTCAAATCCAGCGATGGTAATGCGGACATGTGCTTTTTAAATTCTTGAACGGATTGTCGTTGCGGGTGATTTTAGTTCAATGACATTTTTGTTTCGTTACTACAATTTGTTCTCCATCGACGAAGACAGCAGCTTATCAGGCGGATCTCACAGAAAGCGACAATTCAACATATCCTCGTACAAATAGGTTCATAGAGGACCTAAATATTCATTTGGAACTTATTTGATTCTGAAATAAACTCATATAGGACTTATATCCGTCATTTTGTTGAATGGTGCGGACCGCAGTGAAATACATTGTAAAGTTCATCTGGTACGTCATGTCGATGGAAAAAGTAGGTTAAATAGTGCCTATATGAGCTTATGTCGAATTGAAATTAACTCATATACGATCGTGTCCCATTTAGGTTCATCAAGAGCTTAATTCTAATTAATATAATCCATATATGGGCCAATTTCGTGTGTTTTAAATAAGTTCAATATGAACTTATCTACGGGAGAACAGACTGGACAATTAGTCAACACCGACTGCCGCAAAATACATCGTTTTGTACGTCGTTTAGTTTCTTTGTCCGTCGCAACACATGTACAACCACGATTGTATGTGAACTTGAAGGTATATAACACTGGTCGGTTGTCTTAATGGAACTGAGTAGGATTTGTTACTGCGAGACGATTCTCGATGTTGTGTATTTAGTAGGTGTCAGATGTCGTAATGGGACTAAGTATGCTTTGTCACTGAGATAACTTTATGGTCCGAATAGCCATCTTTGGTTTAGACTAGATTTTAATCAAAAACTGGTTTTACTCTAGTTTAAGCTAGGTTTTAGTAGGAGCTTTACTGTAGTAAAACTAGGTTTTATTGGGGTAAAACGAGGGTTTAGGGTAGCTAAACCCAGTTTTGTGATTAAACTAAGTTTTAGTTTGTGGAATTCGATCTCAATTAAAACTAGGTTTTATTGGCGTGATAAAGTTATGATAATATCACTAATCGTTTGTGGTAAATTGTCTATCCAATCATCAGGAGACGGTTAGCCTGATCTGATTTATACGTACTACGTCTCTTCTCGAAAATGCACCTTTAAATAAACTTTGAAAAAAAACTCAGCAAAGTAAAACCACTTTACCCCATGTTTTACTAAAACCTAGTCCGGTGGGTTTTATTATTCGTTCGATTTTTTTCGCCCAACATTGATGTTGTTTCTTCGCGTATATGGGTTTGCTTCTTTGAATTGGGAGAGGCGTTTATGCTCGGGGCGTTTGTCACTCGAAATGCTTGTGCTGTTTATGTACATATAGGATTGTCTCGGTGGAATTGGGGGAGGTCGTTAATGTCGGTATTTATATATTCTAACAATTATGTCAGTGTGATTGATGATTTCTTGATATATATGTTTTACGATTCGCTCGTTCTGAGGTCGCTTTCGATCTTTATTGGTTTTATGTTTCACCAGTTTCCTGACACCTTTCACCAGTGTTCTGTTTTATTGTCGTCCCTCTTATCTGTTCAACTCCATTTGAAGTTTATGGCATGGTTCATGGTTCAATCGTAGTTATCGCAATATCGTAGCGTCACATTTAGCTAATATTAATATACATGTAACACTATCGGGCCTGCATGAAATTTTGTCGGGCTCAATATTGCTACAATGTGCACTTAGTGTCTCAATATTCTGCGCTCAGTATCGCAATATTAAGCGCGACAAATCTGCATTGCGCTAAATCGCTCCTTTTTAGAAATTAAGCGCGCTCAGAATCGCGATAAAGGCGCGCCTCAATATATCACTTATTCTGACTTATACTACATGTGTATGCCTGGTATATCAATTTTAATCGGCGTTGTGTGGAAGTCAGATATGTATCTAGATAATGCCATGAATATCTACTCTAGCTCCACCGTTGAGTTCATATTCCACCAGTAAAAAACCTGGGAACTTTTGTTGTTGAGACAGGGAAGTTTATAACATTGAAAAAGCAGTACAGGCAATATATTTCGTAGTTAATACCTGTTCCATTATAATGTAATGTATTTCACCCTAGATGAAGGTTCCAATGACACGATTTAAGTAATTTTTCGTGGCATGATCAAATATGAACCCTATACGTAGGACATGACATCAGATATATAGTGCATTGTTATATTGGCTTTAAATTTGCGTTCGCTATAATACATATACGTGGTCAAGGAGTCATATGGTATTTTACAGGCAGCGATGTTGCCGTTCGGAGATGTTGATTAGGCGCCTGTATGCATGACAATGGGCAACATGAATGGGAAACCGCAGCTAATTTATAATATCGATTTTCGGCTAAATGTACTAACTCATTCATGACATATATCATATCCAACTAAGGGGAATACACCACTCATTTATTAAAGATATTAACGGCAATCTGCTGGTGACACACGAAAGCGACGGCATCATACATTGTTGTTTAATAAGGCACATGAAGCTCGTTGAACGACCGATCGAATAGTTAGCCAACGTGGATCTGGTATCAAAGAAGTCGGTCACTCAGCGACTATGATCTCTTGGGGCGACTCGATTTGTTGAGATAACTTCAAAAGGACACGCACGACGTCAAGAAACTCGGATTACTGACTCTGTGTATAATTGACAAGCGTGCCATTGATTAACAGGACAGGGTGGACGTTGCCTCGTCAGTGCTATGTTACTATCTGCGCCACAGAAAACTGGAGTTACCTATATATAACAACATCGGACAACAACGCCCGAGCTCGTATGATTATAACTCCAATGTCAGGTGATAATACAAATTGTGAGGCTTCGGCAACGCATGGTTTTTCCAATCCGATTGGAAGTAGATGAAGAAAGTTGAAATCGTTTATGTGAATATTTGTTCAGAGTTCAACTAACCTGGTTGGTCTTCACACGCTATATGCTTTCCTGGAATCTACGCCTAATTACTGTAGATCACGAGCATGTATTGCATGTGTTGACCATTTCCAACTGATAGATATACGGCTATAGTTCACCATATGTATATGTAGCTTCTTACATATACACACCAATAATGTATAGTTAACATCCGATATGCGACAGGGGACAGATAAAGACGACGAATAAGCGGGCATACGTTTTCTCTTTCAACAAAAAATGGACATTCCATATTTCATCGACGAAAATGGCACCGTACCCGCTCACGATGGTGGTGATTTTTTCGAGAGGAACATGGTTCTGGCCCTACCATACGCTATCATGCTTGTGCTCTCAAGCGTTGTTGGAACATTAGGAAACACACTCGTGATATGTACAGTGGCTACGACTAAGGTAAGTTTTCACCTAAATGTATATTATGGCAGAGGTATGTGTGTGTGGGTGGGGTGAGGGCTCTCGTCCCCAAAATATATATTTTTTATTTTGTAAAATTTTAGGTCTACCTTCGAAAATGTCCAACCATTGTGGAGTATACTGTTGGATATAATGTCCAAGGTTTGGAAACTTTGAGGTAGCAGTGCAGATATGAGGTGCAAATGAAGTTTTCCGGATATGTGGTCCTGGTTCAAGTCATTAATCTCGATCTTTCCTGAAATTTTTAACATTCCTACAAATGATTCTTTAAAGGCACGGATGGCCTTCGCGATTGGCATTGTTATTACAATAGTCATATCCGATGAAACCACCATAAACAGAAAGAATATTATTAATATAGAGGCAGATTTTGTTCTTATACCAATCATAGATATCGCATAAATAGCCCGTAATTGTCAATATCGTACGTAAACAAAAGCCGCGTTGTGTTAGAGTACATTACGTAAAGAGTGTGCGATAAGTAAAACAAGTAACACCGGGGATATCCCTCTTAGTGAACTTTGGTTTAAATTTTACCATATTAACTTTATAGTGCTCGCTAATCCTATAGCCAATCAATATTTTGGTGTTGAATGGGTCACAGTGAATCGATCTCCCCTCGCCCACCAAAAAAATCACCACAGTGTTGAGTGTTTTGCTTATCGCACACATTTTACGTTCTGTGTATAAACAAACGTTCATCTCGCATATATGTGTTTTGTGGATAATATCGTATTCATATTATCAGTATGAATACCATTAGTATATTCGTCAGGAAATGTTGATAATTTAGTAACTTTTATTTCTTAATTATAACATATAACCAAGGCCATCCGAGCCTTTAAAGTGTTCTCTGTCTGCCCTGTGTTTGTAGTATCCCGAAGAACTACACACGAATACTGGATAATTATAATTGATAATATAGGAGATATGGCACAGTAGCATTTTATATTTACGCCTCCGAAACATGCCGAACATTGTTCTTTGAACATGTTTGGGACTATACAACACACAAGGCGCCTATTTTTAGAAGCAAATTTAATTTTTGAGACAGTGCAATTTATTTTGGGATTGGGTGGGATTAGAACCCCGGCCCATGACGGCGAACGCGCCATGCGACTCAAAGTCCGACGTCAATGCCAGGGGTCGTTTCGGTTGCTGTGTGGTATTGATGTGGGACATTGAGTCGCATGGCGCGCTCGCCGTCATGGGCCGGGGTTCGAATCCCACCCAATCCCAAAAAATTTTGCACTGTCTCAAAAATTATATTTGCTTCTAATAAATAATGTTCTATCTAAATATGATGAATCTCTTCAATACAAAAATGATGTTAATGAGACCCGAGACCTTCGAAGTTGGTTCTGCCGAAATAACATATAATTTGTAAAACTGTCATCAAAAGGTTCTTATTTTCATTATTAATAACTCCATCCGACTTAGACATAGATAAAATTAACATAGAGTGCATGGATACCAATTATAACTGATTCTCATATCAAACGAACATGTTCTCACGGAGTCTGACTTTAGCAATTTCTATATATAATAACGTACCAATGTCATCTTCACACCAATAACTTTTTTTTCGGAATTTCTTTAAAAAAATACCAGATTTAACGAATATAGGCAAAAAGTATATTTCAAGTTTACCGATCATGGCGTTTTAGAGATTTATTATGATGTATATGTCATGAACATGTTCAGCATGGAATAATCATCAAATTTACCGAAAAATAAACTCGACTTTTCGTCCTGTGCATGCCTTGAAATAGGGTGTCTGTCATTTGCAGAATGAGGTCCACAGAGGGTGAATTTAGTGATGCTACCCCGCATAGCGGTCTAACATCACAAAATTCACCCTCTGGAGACCTCATTCTGCTTACACCTCAGCAGAATGAGGTTCCCAGAGGGTGAATTTGGTGATGCTAGCCCGCTATGCGGGGTAGCATCACTAAATTCACACCCTGGGGACCTCATTCTGCAAATGACAGACACCCTATTTCAAGGCTCATTCCTGTGTACGTTTATAGTGGAATTACCGATACAGGTCAAATTAGACCAATGCGAAACCAAAATATAATCAAAACTTGATGGTGAACATTGGAAAAGGTAGAAGCTTTGAAAAAGTATACTGAAAATTATATTCATACTAATATATCAGAACTTACTACACGATTAACGATTCTGTTAACAAGTTCGTTAGTGAGGAACTATAAATAACGAATATAAGAACCAAGTTTGTCGATTTCTCCACGTTCTTCTTCGTGGCGATGTTTTTACAGACTTATATATTTTAAACCGAATCCGTAGAATGTGTTATGTATGCATAATTATGACAAACGATCATTCACAAATGAGGATTTCACGTATACAAGTCACTGAAACAAATTTGAATGAAATCAATGTCTTTTTTTCATTTTAGAGTCTCCGGACGGTGGGGAATATGTTCATTGTCAACCTAGCCGTAGCCGATCTTTGTGTGACGTCGTTTGTCGATATTTTCAGCATAATTGGTAAGTATATATATTATCGTATATAATTATATTATCGTAGATAAGTATATTATCGTCAGTATATTATCGTAAACATACTATCGTAAGTACAGTATCGTCAGTATATTATGGCTAAGTATATTATCATACGTACAGGTATATTATCGTAAGTATATTAAGTCATAAACAAAGGAAACAGTAGTTACTGTGAGATCAGATTTCCATTGACTGGCTATTGTAGATCGGATTTCCTTCAAAATCACAAAATTCGCAGGGACTGTTCCTCCCCTATGGCCACTATTTTGGCATAGTCACCTCCAAGCCGTGCAATATTTATATATTATCGTAAGTATATTATCGTAAGTATATTATCGTAAGTAAATTATCTTCAATATATTATCGTAAGTATATTATCGTAAGTATATTATTGTCATTATATTATTATAAGTGTATTATCGTAAGGATATTGCCACAAGTATAGTATCGTCAGTCTATAATCGTACGGATATTTTCGTCAGAAAATTATCGTAATTATATTATCGTAAGTACGTTATCGTCAGTATATTATCGTCAGTATATTATCGTAAGTATATTATTGTCAGTATATTATTTTAAGTGTATTATCGTAATGATATTGCCACAAGTATAGTATCGTCAGTCTATAATCGTACGGATATTTTCGTCAGAATATTATCGTAAGCATATTATCGTAAGTATGTTCTCGTAAGTATATTATCGTAAGTATGTTCGCGTAAGTATGTTATCGTCAGTATATTATCGTCAGTATATTATCGTAAGTATATTATCGTCAGTCTATTATCATAAGTATATTATCGTCAGTGTATTATCGTCAGTGTATTATCGTAAGTATATTATCGTAAGTGTATTATCGTCAGTGTATTATCGTAAGTATATTACCGTCAGTATATTATCGTCAGTCTATTATCATAAGTATATTATCGTCAGTGTATTATCGTCAGTGTATTATCGTAAGTATATTATCGTAAGTGTATTATCGTCAATATATTATCGTAAGTATATTATCGTAAGTATATTATTGTCATTATATTATTATAAGTGTATTATCGTAAGGATATTGCCACAAGTATAGTATCGTCAGTCTATAATCGTACGAATATTTTCGTCAGAATATTATCGTAAGTCTATTATCGTATGTATGTTCTCGTAAGTATATTATCGTAAGTATGTTCGCGTAAGTATGTTATTGTCAGTATATTATTTTAAGTGTATTATCGTAAGGATATTGCCACAAGTATAGTATCGTCAGTCTATAATCGTACGGATATTTTCGTCAGAAAATTATCGTAATTATATTATCGTAAGTATGTTCGCGTAAGTATGTTATCGTCAGTATATTATCGTCAGTATATTATCGTAAGTATATTATCGTCAGTCTATTATCATAAGTATATTATCGTCAGTGTATTATCGTCAGTGTATTATCGTAAGTATATTATCGTAAGTGTATTATCGTCAGTGTATTATCGTAAGTATATTACCGTCAGTATATTATCGTCAGTCTATTATCATAAGTATATTATCGTCAGTGTATTATCGTCAGTGTATTATCGTAAGTATATTATCGTAAGTGTATTATCGTCAATATATTATCGTAAGTATATTATCGTAAGTATATTATTGTCATTATATTATTATAAGTGTATTATCGTAAGGATATTGCCACAAGTATAGTATCGTCAGTCTATAATCGTACGAATATTTTCGTCAGAATATTATCGTAAGTCTATTATCGTATGTATGTTCTCGTAAGTATATTATCGTCAGTATATTATCGTAAGTATATTATTGTCAGTATATTATTTTAAGTGTATTATCGTAATGATATTGCCACAAGTATAGTATCGTCAGTATATAATCGTACGGATATTTTCGTCAGAATATTATCGTAAGTATATTATCGTAAGTATGTTCTCGTAAGTATATTATCGTAAGTATGTTCGCGTAAGTATGTTATCGTCAGTATATTATCGTCAGTATATTATCGTAAGTATATTATCGTCAGTCTATTATCATAAGTATATTATCGTCAGTGTATTATCGTCAGTGTATTATTGTAAGTATATTATCGTAAGTGTATTATCGTCAGTGTATTATCGTAAGTATATTACCGTCAGTATATTATCGTCAGTCTATTATCATAAGTATATTATCGTCAGTGTGTTATCGTCAGTGTATTATCGTAAGTATATTATCGTAAGTGTATTATCGTCAATATATTATCGTAAGTATATTATCGTAAGTATATTATTGTCATTATATTATTATAAGTGTATTATCGTAATGATATTGCCACAAGTATAGTATCGTCAGTCTATAATCGTACGAATATTTTCGTCAGAATATTATCGTAAGTCTATTATCGTATGTATGTTCTCGTAAGTATATTATCGTAAGTATGTTCGCGTAAGTATGTTATTGTCAGTATATTATTTTAAGGCTAAATATAACACTATATATAATCCGGCCCAGATTTAATATTAATTAATTTACTGATCGGACACCAGGGGACACAATCTTTAAAAAACACTTTCGTGCTACATAAGTAAAATTTTCTTATTAGGAAAACATGTCCGCTATTTAGTCAATATTAATCCTCGGTTAATCCTAAGATAAATCTTTAAAACACTTCTTAGCCAATACTAAAGATACATAATCCGAATTAACGCTTCTAAATTACTACTTTTTTTGGCTTCGGGTGTAAAACATATTTGATTCGAGTCGAGGAACCCACCCATCAAATATCAGAGTTATCAGATATCGATTTTTAAAATCTCTTATTTTCACCACCTGGAATATTTGGCGGCCTAGCAAATATTCGATGAGCCGACCGACATACTGTCGATACTAAACTGCTTGAACAAAATGTTGATATGTGACACGTTTTGGAAAATTGCGCACTTGAGTTGACAGTGGTTAGCATTATATTTGGTAATTAATCGATTGTGATAACTAAAGCGGATTTTGAAGAAATGTTATTGTTGTTGGAATCTGATGGTACGACGACCATCGAATCGGATTGTGTACCTTTAATCCTTAATATATCTTGATTTAATATAGTGATCCATCATTATGTCACGGAGCGTATATAATTCACGTACATTTGTATTTGTCGGCCTACCGAAAATTTCTACAATTTAAAGATATATTGTGTACTCGTTCGGTGCGTGAAACTGATAAGTTAGTATTCAGGCGCCATGACAACTGGAGGACTGTAACATTCTACTAACATTGCCGAAAATTTGAAGCAAATCGACCGTACCACTCCATAGAAAACATCGTCAGAACTACGCTCAATTGCAAATATTTACTACTCAATTCGGGACGCATCTATCGACGATAAACTAACGAAAACGATTTCGCCATCGAGTTTCACTTCATCTATTTCATATATAAGAATGACGGTGCGTATTGTCAATTTGGATTTACTATTTGTAAAAATTACTACTTTGAACAAGAATATTCTCCATATCTATTTGGTCACCATACCGGGGTGTTTCACATCACTTTAACACTTCCGGCGCTGTCAGCTACCAACGATGAGATGGTGCATGTGATCGCTAGATGTTCTCGCATATTGACACTGATTGATCCTAGCTAACCATACATTGTTAAAAGCTATGATTTGATGTTTTAGCAAACCAATTAGTCTGCTGTCGTATATCTGTATACATTCCATTCCTAATTCAGGATATATACTGCCAATGACAACGAACAAGTGATCTCATATATCGCCGCCATGCATGTGGGATGTCTGCGATAGTAATACCCATTTAGCGTGTCAGATGACTCATCTGTACTAATTGGAATCAAATAATGAGCTGCCCTGTCGCTTTTTTTGTCATATGATATTAATTCACTGGAGGACACGGAATAGTTTTTCAGTGCAATGTGCGTCAGTTGGGTTTAGAATCAGGATGACAAAGGACACTCAGGTCAAACAGTCTCTGCTTTGTTCATTTCACTTCCACACTTTACCAAATAACTTGCTAGCTGTGGTTCATATAGACACCGCTCTCCACCTCAGCTTCACACAATATTCCGTACAAAAACAAACTGGAGTTACATAATGTCTAATGTCTAATGTCCGGGAATTGACTTTTAAAGGAATCAGTGTTTACGGTCAACACGAAACCGAACTGTCCAGAATAGTCATCTCAACCCGATTAATAACGTAGCTAGCAGCAGCATGAATAATTGAATTACATGATAGCCCGGTATAAGTCTGCCAATGGTCCTTGTCCCAAGTCTTGGGAACACAGATTCATTTAACAGTCAGTTCCCTTACTAGTTAAGGGGAACACAATGGAGAGGTTTATAGGTTGATAACTTCAAACACCATCGTGACCGCATGCATCGTTTGACCGTTGGTAGCTGACTGCCCTGGAGTTATCAACCTAGACCTTCACAGTGTTTGCCTAATTGGAGGATTGACATTTAGTACAGATACCGAGAGGTGGAATTTATGGGGAGCGTGGAGTTTTTTGTGTGATTCCAGTGTGTCCCCTGGGCAATATCTCTACAATTGTCCAACGCGTGGGGAATTATCGTGGTCTTAGCGTGGAACAATCATGGTTTCTGCGTAACTGACTCGTGGTCCGAGTAGATTATGTTTATTATTGTCATTGCACGAGCATGTCTTATTCCGTATACATGATAGAGTAGGAGAGAGATTGCGATTTCGACAAACATGCAATTCAGCTAACAGTGATTAAAACGTGGTTTGAGCAGACAGCTAGGTTATTTTGTATGTCGTTTGTTGGGATGTGGTTTCTACATGCAATGACGTGGTTCAAGGTGAAATTAACGGTCTTAAAACTGACGATGTCCTGAGATGACCTAAAGTAAAGCCCTAAATAATCGACTCCTTAACCACAGCAGAATTATGGGTAATTTTTCACTGAGAGCTTTCCGATGAATGGCAACAAGCCACATTTCCGACTAAATCCTGAATAATTACCCATAATTATGCTGTGGTTAAGGAGTCGATTATTTCCCTCTAGAAATCTAGTGGCATTAATATATTATTACGCAATACAAAATATAGTTGCAAGGACATTGGCTTTACACAAAAGCATCGATAGCTTACGACAGTGGAATTCGACAGTATGAAACAGGACATATTCACCACTGGTCAATTGGTTTGCTAGTTAGCTATGATGTTGGTGGGTCCTGCTGAATTGCTATGATGCTGGTATGATAAACTGATGCAGTTACGAAGACGTGCCGTTATTTTTTGTCAAATTGTCTTCTTCGAGGTGTTTGGCTAACCGAAGCGATTTGAGAAAGAGCCAATGTCTGTATGAAACATTCAAGAACATACATATTATTTTAAACATTTAAAATTGGCTGCGCTGATGTTTGCAAAACGACGCGAATAGCCATCTTGATTATAGTCGATTGCAACAAATAATACAACCGGTCTTTAAATATTTCGCAAGATAGTGTTAGGGGTATCAGGATGCAGCGAGAGAGATAGAGAGAGGGGAGGAGAAACTAGAAAACCAGAGTGGGGCAGACGAAGTCGCGAGACGATGACAGTGGTGGGGAGTTTTCAATAGTTGGGTTGTTGCTTGATAAAGATAATGTTCTCTATATTAATCTTCATGGAGGCAGTCAATCACTACTGGTTCTATACATCAGTCAAAACGTAATTAAACAACCACACATAGCTATGAGTGTCCATAATCAAAATTTGTCGGGGCCCCTATATCTGCCATGAGAACAAGAACATATTCAGCAGCACTAACCAGTAACAGGATAATTCCTATGTCATGGGTGTTCTCTGTGAGTATCGCAGCGTCCTTCGTGTGGAATCATTTCATATATCTACAGGATAATAACAAGTAAATAACATACAAACTAATCGTTATCTGAAGGCATGTATTACTACATATTATATCTCACGTGACTTTCCTCGCATTCTAATTGGCTGCACACTGCTATACTATTTTACGATATTATATCGCACGTGACTTTCTCGCATTATGATTGGCTGCACACTGCTATACTATTTTACGATAGTACCCCAGTAGGATTCATACATGCCTACTATTTTATTTCTATTTATAGTAACACACTCATTTCGCGAAATCGGTTTGCCGCCTGAAGATACGGCTAATCTTAAACTATACCGTGTACGATACTTGTTGCAATATAGGGATATCATTAGATTTTTGGTGAATTGTAATGATCTTACAAATGTCCGATCGTAGCTAGCCAATGTATTTAATAGTTTATCCGTTTGGTTGACAAGAGGCCAGTCCTAATTTTGTAATGCCAGCGGAAGTTATTTATAACTTCCATTTCCGTTTTAATCGAAGTTAAGCCAAAATGTCTTTGCTAATGACGTATGCATAGCAATAAATGTATGAATCACGAAGAGGTGCTGTTAGATGTAGCTAATAACATAAGTATGACCACTACCATCGTCGACAGATTGCCGTAAATTGTAAAATCTGAGACAGATTTCCAAAATTCACAGTAAATAAAAATGTGACAAATCAGACTTGGCACCAAGGTTCGATATTATAATAAATAATGAATGTCTTGTCGTTGAATATGCCTGCGGCTCGTGAACTATTCCTCCTCGAGGACCACTATTTTGGCATGTCAACTCCAAGCCATTCATTATCTATATAATATTACCCAAGTAGGATTCCTACATGCCTACTATTCTTTTTCTATTTATAGTAACAAACACATTTCGCGAAATCGGTTATTTATAACTTCCATTTTAACTTCTGCAATTTAGCCGAAATGTCTTTGCTAATGACGTATTCATAGAAATAAATGCACGAATCATGAAGAGGTGCTGTTACATGTAACTAATGACATAGTTATGCCCCCTGCCATCGTCAACAGATTGCCGTAAATTGTAAATTCTGAGACCGATTTCCAATATTCACGGTAAATAAAAATGTGACAAAATGAGACACATAAAATTGTGTGAGAATTGGCTCCAATGTTCGATATACTATAATAAATAATGAATGTCTTGTCGTTGAATATGCCAAAATAGTTGTCATCGAGGAAAATTTTGGTATAGTCAACCCCAAGCCATTCATTATCTATATAACATATAGTGGGGATTATCATGCTGTCGCATAACGAGGCTTGAATCCAAACCAATTCGTTACCGGTACAAGTGATAGAATCATGGGAATCTTTTTGTTCTCATGATATATGTCTGTACCGCATTAAATATATGTTTGTTTTCGCGAAGGCTAAGCTCCCTTGATCCCAGCAATAGAGTATTCTCAGATAGGACAATGTTGAGTGGGAAGTCATATAGTTCTCTTCTGGGGCCTTGATACAATGGACATTTAAAGAGATAGTGGTAAGTTGTCTCAATATTATTTATACTTATGCTTACTCTTTTATCCCTTTCTATTCTAAATAATCATTTGGAAATGATCAGATAATGAGTTCCACGTCGTTTGTTGAACTTATTATATGCACATGTCCCTCCAATGAATATGAATCATTATGCTCGTGCATGATCTGTTTATATGTATGTCGTCTGCTTGTATTACCTGAACGCCGCTCTAAATGAGTAATGGACCATTCCAATGCATACTTGTACACCAGTAACTGAATAGTAGATCATGCCATGAATCTCTACTCTGGCCAACGCCCGTATATATCATATTCCACCAGTACTAAACCTTGGAACTGTTTGAAGTTTTGACAGGGAACCTTATAAATTTGAAAAATAAAGCGGGGACTATATTTCATAGTTAGTATCTGTTTCTTAAAAATGTACTTCACTGCAGATGAAGGTCCCAACTTGAAATTTCACGATTTAAGTGATTTTGTGACTTTTGCTCTGCGTAGCTTACAATTATGGAATTTAACCTGGGTAACTAATTCGTTGTTTATTGGGATATCGCTCACACAATTTAGAGAAAAACATGCAATTTTGAGTTGGGACAATCACGTACAGTGAAGTACATTATTAAGGAACAGATACTAACTAAGAAATATACTCCCCGCTTTATTTTTTCGACTTTATAAGGTTCTCTGCCAAAACTTCAAAAAGTTTTTGTACTGGTGGAAAATGATCTCTACGTGCGTTAGCCTTAGTAGAGATTCATGGCATGATCTAACTGAATTGGAGAATCCTTTCAGCACAGCAAGGTTAAGAAGGCTCTAATTTCACATGTGTAACATTTTTTCCAGCTGTTATACAAGGGGAAGTGTACTTCACAGACAAATGGCTGCTTTGTGAGGTTGTGGCTGGAGTGTGTCTCATCACGTGTGTCGTCTCTCTCCTCAGTATTGGCGGCATAAGCTTCAACCGGTACATCCACATTTGTCATCACGAGCAGTATGCTAAAGTGTACACCAAGAAGCGAGCCATCCTTCAAATGTGCTGCATATGGATTTTTGGGATTGTCGTTGATGTGTCAAACTACGTTGGATGGGGTAATCACACTTTCGACAGGAAGACTATTTCGTGTGTCTGGGACAGAACAGAATCTTATAGTTATACGCTATCACTGCTTCTTATTGCTGTTTGCCTTCCGTGGTTTCTCATGGCAGTGTGTTATATTAGAATATTCCTCTTCGTTCGGGAGGTCAAACTACGATTAGTCCAAAGAAGGCGTGGTGACAGGAAGGCAGACAAAGAAAGACAACGATCAGTTCGCTTGGCTAAAACATTGTTCATAATTTTCGCGGCGTTCAGCTTATGTTGGACAATATACGTCATTGTGACGCTCGCGGATAAAGACGATTCGTTCCCTCGAGAGGCGCACTCGATTGGTATTCTGCTTGCACATATCAGTTCGAGCGTTAACCCGCTGATATATGGAATAACGAACTCACGTTTCAAACGTGCTTATATACGCACATTGAAAAAGATATGGTGTGTCAGGGACGCAGCGAAACAACTTTCTGCGGCGGAGTTGTTTCTGTCGTCAGCGATCGGGTCTGTTTCGATGATCAAAATGAACACCATTGATAACAGACAGCAAGCAGAATTAAAACAGCTGATAGGTACTGAAAAGGACGAAGAGCAAGTGAATAACTTGACATATTCACTTAGTGTATACAAACACAATTATGCTGCTTCGCATAGTTGCGAAGACAGTACGTGATGGATTTGAAAGCGAATTTGCAGAACAGTCATATAATTACGGTCCATATAAGCCTCACAGTGCCTCCCTGTTGAACGGTGCTTGCCACATCGCCAAACGCGGGACAATTACGGATAACGTGTCTTCATTAAAAGATACATGTAATTGATGAAATAGTTATAAAAATGAAGTATTGATGTATACTCAATACACTGAAAAAAGTAAAGTGTAGGTATTACACTGGTAAAGTCACATGGTAAAACCTAATAATATTCACTTTGTCAAAATATGCCTATAAATACTTGAAAGTCCTTACTCTTATATATATATATATATATATATATATATATATATATATATATGCGAGGCTCCCGTTTGGGAGACTGGCCAAAATAAGAGAATCGATTGGCACATGGTTTTCGAAAAATTTCAGGAAGCTCCAGTCATGGTAGGGTCAAAGAGTAGAATTCCTACACTTTCGTCATTCCAGTGTACATACAACCCCAAACTATGGTGGGACTCGTTTTTCGATATCAAGAATATAACCCATCTGATCCACAATCTGCCCCATGCTGAATAAATTAGAATAACGTCCGAACAGCCCTCAGTTGAGTGTGTTCAGTTAACATGAGTAGTGTACGAGACATTTCCACACAACGATGCCCGCAAGTCAGTACGCTCGAAATCTACCCCGGTCAAGTGGCCCTGCTAGTCTGCTATGATTTTGGGTCACGTGGTGCTGGTAGTGCAAACTGATGCCGTTACGCAACTGTACTCTTATTTTTTCTAAATGTGACAATTTCGCGGTGATTGGCGAATCCGAGTGATTTTTAGAAAAAGCCAGTGTCTGTATGAAATATTCAAGAACATATATATTTTTGAAACATTTGACAATGGCTGCGCTGTTGTTTGCAAAACCAGGTGAATAGCCATGTTGCTTATAACTGATTTGCAACAACTATAATATAACCAGTATTAAAATATTTCGCAATGTATGTTTTAAAATGTTTGAAACACATAATGATATTTCCTGGATATATTCAAATTATCCGAACACCGTGAAAATGACAAATTAAAAAAAATTAGCGGTAATTTATCTTAACAACATCAGTTTGTTCTAACATGACTAACCAACATTATAGCACACGTGCAGGGTCGTTATGGAATTCCCTGCGGATGCGACCATATCAACATTTCCTCCCTCAAATACACACATAATCGACCTATAATGTGAAATAGGTACATACTGTGATTATTTGATTCTGAAAAAAAAGCGGATAATGGATTCATACCCGTTATTTCTTTTTATGATTCGGGCCGCAGTGAACACACGTGCTAAAGATAGCACACCCGAAAAGTCGAGAATTGGCTTATTTGTGTCATTGTCCGCACATGAACTGCTTTGAATCGCATTGTGCGTCGATACTGTGACTAAAACGCTCTCATTTTCAGCACATTATCGACTCTAAATGAGGCGATTCTAAACATAATGGACGGATTCGTCATCTCAGGTTTAAACATGTTCTATGTAAACCCCCAGCTTTAAACCACCGCGAGTCAGCTAAATCAGTGGTTTAAACCCGAAACCACCGGCTTAAATGACACATTCATCATCTCTGGTTTCCAGCCAGGAAAGTGGTTTAGCAGTAGTGTCACTGTATCGTCGAGATAAATAATTGTACTTTCCTAATGTGGACCGCCTCATTTTATTGATTGCGAAAATCAATAATAACGACAGCGAGCATATTTTGATTGGAAATTTATAAGCCAGAAGCACTCACACATATAAAGCGTGTTGGGATAAGTTTTGGTCAATTTCGATATATCTTTTTGGTGTTTTACAAGATTAAACCGGCAACTAAACCATCTAATTCGGCGGTCCAGCTAAACCAGCTTTACCGAGGCAAAACTTGATATGACGAATCCGTCTTTTCTTCAAACCACCGCGAGTCAGCTAAATCAGTGGTTTAAACCCGATACCGCACGCTTAAATGACACATTCGTCATCTCTGGTTTCCAGCCAGGAAAGTGGTTTAGCAGTAGTGTCACTGTATCGTCGAGATAAATAATTGTACTTTCCTAATGTGGACCGCCTCATTTTATTGATTGCGAAAATCAATAATAACGACAGCGAGCATATTTTGATTGGAAATTTATAAGCCAGAAGCACTCACACATATAAAGCGTGTTGGGATAAGTTTTGGTCAATTTCGATATATCTTTTTGGTGTTTTACAAGATTAAACCGGCAACTAAACCATCTAATTCGGCGGTCCAGCTAAACCAGCTTTACCGAGGCAAAACTTGATATGACGAATCCGTCTTTTCTTCAAACCACCGCGAGTCAGCTAAATCAGTGGTTTAAACCCGATACCGCACGCTTAAATGACACATTCGTCATCTCTGGTTTCCAGCCAGGAAAGTGGTTTAGCAGTAGTGTCACTGTATCGTCGAGATAAATAATCGTACTTTCCTAATGTGGACCGCCTCATTTTATTGATTGCGAAAATCAATAATAACGACAGCGAGCATATTTTGATTGGAAATTTATAAGCCAGAAGCACTCACACCTATAAAGCGTGTGGGGATAAGTTTTGGTCAATTTCGATATATAGCTTAAACCGGCAACTAAACTATCTAATTCGGCGGTCCAGCTAAACCAGCTTTACCGAGGCAAAACTTGATATGACGAATCCGTCTTTTCTTCATCGCGGTTTAGAATTGTCAAACAATCAGTCAAATGGTGGAGCTGTAAATAATCTTGAGTGAGGGCGTGTCTAAGTGGCGACTGCCGACTGGTTTTATTATGTCACAGTTGATTCATAAACTCCCATAATATACCACCATGTTTAAAACCTGGTAATTTTTTGATTTTCTGCATGCCGGGAACTTTATGACATATAAAAAAAGCAACGCATGTAATATATTTCTTTATTAAAAGCTGTCCCTCTGCAGGGTTGCCCACTTCGAACAGTTCAAGTGCCGCTTCTGTTATGCACTCATAAGCAAATTGCCTTTACTTGACTGACCCTTTGGTCCAGGATTTACTCGATTATGGACCCTTTATTCAGCGTCTGAGGGGCTTGCTGCCCCTTTGTGCGATTTATGCCTGTGGCATCTTTGCGCAAATTTTGATCATTTGAACATTTTAATTTAAAAAAAAACTACATTTAGAACAAACAAAAAAGCGCCTTGTTTACAACCTCATGCAATGTTTTTAATAAACACATTATTTGCCCATATTTTACATTTGTAACAGTTGAAAACATTATAACTGCCAAAAAACCATATATATATATATGTTACTGGGACCTCACACCGGCCTTAGTGGAGATGACACTAAGCTATGGTATGTTGCGTAGCATATGAGACGGTGATGTAAAAAAAGTTCCTTTCCGACATAATTTGGAAAAAAACTCGGCATGGCCATTTTGAGACAAAACTTCAAGTTAGTGAAATCTGGAAGCATATATTTTCATCAAAATAATAAGTAAAAATAGAATGGAGACCTTCAACAATCCTGTAAATAAATCAGTCTAGAAACTGTATAACTAAATGCTATTATGTTTTTATTGATGAACTTATGAAACAACATTGAGACTAGAAACTCTAACTGGCTTTTAAAATATAAAACTAAATAAAACATACTTAGATCTTTCTTGATAAAACTTAACATGGTAATATAAAACAGCCCCTAGAAACTGCAAGTCTTGTAATCATAAACAAAGCTTCGGTAAATGTAAAACTGAAATAAATTAACTTTCCTTGATGTAACAAAGTTTCTCTAAACTTGGATCATATGTGCATGGAAAAAGAGCGAGCAACTGTCTCAAAAATGAATGTGAGTATCAACGGCTAGAAACTAGTTATCATCAATGCGTTGAGCCAATTGGTGAATTATTTGCATGTCTATCGACTCAGATCATCTGTTTTCTCACAACACCAAAATTATCCAAGTCTATTATAGTGACAGTAACTTACTGTCCGTAAGAATATGTACTTGATTTGAGTTATGGAACACGCAAGGCACAACAAACCGAGACCGTCGGATACCAACATAGATCAATGACCTAAGCTGTTCATAAAATGTTAACCCTTTGTTTCAATCAACGCAGCTTCTGAAGCAGGTTAAACTGTCATTTGAACTAAAGGAGAGAATTTCGCAGTCATATGGGTGATGTCAGTAGGGTTTTATGCGGGTTTAGACCAAACGTCGTGTAACTTGGGGTGGGTGTCAACAGATTGGGAGTTAACAAATATATTTTGCAGGTTTGGGGGGGGGGGGGTGAGTTCGATTGAGAGAAAAAAAATGCGGTGCGTGCGACAGATTACATTTGTTGAACACTGATGCGATGGCAAAACGCTGGGGCCCGATTTCTGGTCTCAGGTTGACTTGTCCTTATAGATTACGAGGATGAGCACGCGCGTACTGTCGAATTTCATACAGTAAATGTTTGCATATTCATTGGGGGACTCGGTGGCTCAGTCGGTTTGGGGTACAACTCCAAGCCGTCTCTCCCTCCAGCGCTGAAGATGAGGATTCAAATCCATATGTTTCCATCATGGAATTTGTAACTGGACATTGTTATTTGATGGAGTTGCCAATTACTCGCCGATGGCTGGTGGTTTGTCGCATATGGTCCAAGAGTTTATCAGCCATTGAAATCACTGTTAGATTAGCCGTAGGTGTGCGGATTTCCTCCACCTCTAAAACTGGCAATGCCGTGATATGGTCGTAGTTGCTGAACGCGACATTAAACCAAGTCAATCAAATCAATGGAACATATTTATGTATCTGGAGAAGATAAACTGGTGCAATCATATTAAACACCAAAAATGACAGAGCCGCTGCTAGATATTGTACGGGTGTAAGCATTGTTCGTGTGTTTCTTAGTATATACGCAACATATCCTCGCGCAAATACGCACATAATCGGCCTATAGTGTGAAATAGGTACATAATGTGATTATTTGATTGTGAAATAAGCAGATAATGGATTCTTACCCGTTATTTCGTATTATGGCGCCGGCCATAACTACCAACTTATGACATCGTACTTGTTGTCAAACACACTAGTAAATTGATTTTCCAGAACGAGGCTCCTACATTATACTGATAATTTCTGGGTGGGTTGTAATTTTCGGAATGAGGCTCGTACATTCTACGAATCAGTTATTGGGTGGGTGTAGTTTCCGCAACGACGCCACCACATGACACAATTTCCAATGGTTTTATTTTAATATATATATTGATCCAGCCCCCACTGTTATTAGCTGAGCAACATATGTAAATTTATAATGTTACCAACTAACGATCTTCTAAAGTTCTGGTGAACCTCATAACTTAAGAGTGTGTAAGCACTCTCAATGTGTGGGCTTATTCACACGCGACCAGAAACGACACCCATAGTCTTTGTGCTTGATGTCGGTTCTCCTCCAATCGACTAACATATAAGCGTTAAATCATTGGCACAAAAACAGGATATATGCCTCTCCAACGGTATTAGGTAGTATGTACACGCGACCACATGGTGTTCCACGTTCTATTATTCGATTTTACCGAAAACGGGGTGACCTAGCTACGGTTGTATCACAAGCTATTGTCAAACCAAAACATCACCTTTTTCGGAGGAAATCTAGACACATTCGTGGATACTCGACATCATATTTTGTATCGAATAGATAAAGGATTTACAACTCGTCCCCAGTTTATAGCGGAATTTACAAAACGAGTCCAATAAATTAGGTCTGGACCGAGCCTTTGGCGAGGTCCAGACCTAAGTTACTGGACGAGTTTTGTAATTTCCGCTATAAACTGGGGACGAGTTGTAGATTCGATTTATTACATTATCCAAAACATCAACAAAACATAATGCAATCAACAAATGGGACGCGAACTAACATCGGCTTCTATAAGACATGCGATGACGTTTCACGTAACTATTCGTTGTTAGCCCGCGTAAAGAAATAGTCCCAGATAAATAAAGACTCTTTGGCGTAATTTAATGACATAACTTTTCAAACTCTTCATTCGTGATAGTTTGTTAGAAAAATATTGGAAGCCATGGTATTTTGAGACATAGCGTACGGAATGTTAACATACGACAAACCGGAAGTTAAATTTCACCTGGCACTATTTCCTGCTATTTATAGAATTTTTTTATTGAATGGAATAAGGGTAGGATCATGTAATAAATTGAATTACATAGTCCGGCAGCCAAGCCGCGATTTTTCCGCTTTTGCGTGTGTTTGCGTATAAAGCTTTCTTCTTTGTGGATTCTAATCGTATGGGGTAACCGTCTGAAGAATTAACCGGCTGAACCACCGGCAGCTTTGCTGAATTTGAGAAATTCGGGTTAATTAGAGGGCGGTAATAATTTCGATCCTTGCCACACGGAGAATGTTTCTACGGAAAGAACCAGAAAAGTATCATGCTATATGCTTTACGGAATCATATTGTGTTATATCATTCACCTTTTGGTGATAATGTTTTCTAACACTTAAAAACGGCTTGAAATCGCGAACATCTTAGTTTTGACTTAATTCCGAACAAAACCCCCCAGTAGCGGTATATGGCGACCCAATGACCAGAAATTGGATTAATCAAACTGGTGGTTCTGAGATTGATATATCAAGTAATGGTAATTCGACGCTATACAGTGGAAATCAAGTTTAAACTATTGGTTCATTCCGACATAACTAAGCCATCAAATCTGAACCTTAGTCGTGTACCTGCAATGCTGAATCAGCTGCTGGTCGGCAGTTCACATACTTAAATTCCGATCAGCATACTTCGCTAACACAGCACACAACGAAGAGAGTCGGGTGGAGGTTGTGTAAATGACAGGTAATCTATGGAATACAAGGGAACACTATTTGACAAACCACCACGCCCGTTCAGCAATTCAAATCATGTTAAGCAGTTCATCTGCTACGATCCATGGCTAAACCGAAAAGCTGTATCAAATTAGGGACACAGGCTCATTGTTGTCTTAAAATACAACATCTACTGACAAATTTTAGGTATGATACACATTTTTTTAATTGTAGCGTTGTGATAAAATTCTTACTTTAAAGATGGGTACCCCTAATACAAATATTGTTATGAACAGAATGAGGCCCATAATCTGATATCATATACCTTATAATGGTGCTACATATACATACCATACCAGAAACTTTCATGTACCAAATTTAACATATTTTGCGGGTTTAGCGGCCAAATTTATGAAACATTGAAAACAATTATCGCATTTTCAATAATTTTGGAAACAATAATGACTGCCTATGTGGTTGAAATTGGCAATAACATACCTTATATTAGTGCCAGAATGCTCACATGTGTTTGTAGCTTAAATGTGTACAACAACGCCGTACTAGATGTAGTTGATTTAGCCGCTGTTCCCGAAAATGTTTCCCCTCCCCAAAACAGAAATGTTGTCTGTCAACGGAAATTCACAAACAAATCAAAAGTAATGGTCCTTTTACAATTACCACTCTCTATAAACAAATAAGCTAATTAGTAGTTCTGGTAAAAAGTTCGATGCTCCATATTAGTTTCATTAAAAGACATTCAAACAATGTCCAGATAGATACCGTATAGTGATTGGCAAGCACACGCAATTATGAAAAATACCGATAGTCAGGAAAGAGCTTTTGTTCTAGATGGTACCGCTACCGTGGCTAGCCATCATCCCGTTTATCACCATATGTTTGCCAGTTTAGTTCACTTTTATTTACCTTTGATCTGCGGCCAAATTTTAAGCAGTATTGCTTGTCGAGGCCATGTGTTGTCTTCGTATTTAAATTTATTTTTGTTTTGGTTGTTGTGCGCTCACTCTCCTTTGAAATATAGTTAGCTTGTTTCTCCAGCAGTCATTTTGGGTTTGATTTAAATTCATTTAGGGAGCCCGCTAAAATACATCCATTTGTTAGTTTGTTCCAGTTATTGGTGCATCTAGAAACACAATTGTTGCTGCCTTTCCTTGTGTTGTAATGCTCCTTTTGTATCTTTTTATTGTTTCCTCGTGTAAGGGAGTCCTCTATTATTTATAGTGATGATAATGACACCTCGTCTATGTTATGAACAACTTAAGCATTTGCGCTACATCGCTCCTTTCTTTGTGGTATTCTAGTGTAGGTAAACCTCAAATTTTGATTCTAACTTCATATGGTTTGTCCGTCAGTTCTTTGATCAGTGTACTTGCTCGCATCTGGACGTTTTCGTGAATGTTACGTCCTATGTTATAAAGCATTTATATAGTGGCATAAACATATCCTTGTCCATGAATGGTGAATGTTCTACTTATAAGACCCAATTGTTGGTTAGCTTTGCTGACAATTGTGTCTATATGAGTTCTGAATGGCATTTTACTGTCGAAAGTCTCTCATGTGTGTTTGTCATCACTCGTTGGTGTTATGTTTTTGGTTATATCATTTTCTGCTTATATATTTTGTGTGGTCGTTGTTTATCCCCAAATACATCACTTTACATTTACTAATGTTGAATCTTAAAACCTGTTTGTCTGACCATACTGAAAGTTGGTCCGGATAATCTTGCATCGCCTGCGCGTCTTCCTGCTTATTGACATATCTGTATAGTTTGGTGTCATCAGCAAATAGTTTGATGTTACTGTTTACTCCCTCTGATATATCGTTGAAGATCAGGAACAGGATTCAAACTTGGGGTATACCGCTCGTGACTGGCTTTGGTGTGATGTTTCTGACCAATTGCGATCTATTTGATAGGAATTCACGGATCCATATTAATATTGATCCATGTATACCATATGGATGTAGTTTGTTCAACAGTCTCTCATGGGGTACAGTGTGGAATGCTTTTAAAAAATCTATGTAGACTGAATCCATATCTGTTCCGTTGTCCAAAGCTTCTTGCCAATCCTCCTGGACTTCAAACAATTATGTGATGCAAAACATGTATTTTTTTCTAAACCCATGCTGTTCTTGGTAAATAATTCGTCGTCGTCCACAAAATTTTCTCGAATGATACTTTCCAAAAATGTTACATGGAATGCTGATCAAACTTACTGGTCTGTAATTTCGGGGAACACATATCTCGCACTTTTCCATACAGCCTGTACATAACCTTCGTGCAGCGATTTATTGAAGATATCGCTGAGAGTATTCAAAAGTGTGTACGCAGATTCCCTTAGCATGCCATCTTTGTTGGCATATGTTTATCACGATTCCCATTTTACTTGTGTCTGCGATCTAACATAGCTCCAAAAAGATGAATATATTGTCTTATGCGGATGATACCACCTTAATGACTAGCGGGGATAACGGCACCCAAATTGAAAGTTATGTGAACAATGAGCTACGTAATATCTACACTTGGTGTTGCTGCAACAAGCTTTCTATAAATACAGAAAAGAGCAATTGCATGCTCATGCACCCGGAAAATAACGACACCAAATGGAACACCATGAACATTCTCTTAAATAACACAGAATTGAAACGCATTGGAAATCGTGAGCACGAAACCTCAACTAAATTTTTAGGCATTCACATAGATGAAAATCTATCATTTAAAAAACATATATCATCAGTCTGCTCCAAATTAGCGCACGCCATATATCATATAAATAAAGTCAAACACTTTTTCCCAGGCAGTGCCCTTAAAACGTTATATTATGCCTTAATCCAAAGTCACTTGGTATACGGAATCCAACTATGGGGTCATGTTCCCGAGGTAAAACGAGTCTTTTTATTACCAAAAAGAGCGATACGAATTGTGTGTAATAAAAAGTACAGGAGCCATACCGAACCGTTATTTAAAAAGAGAATATCTTAAAGGTATACGACCTTCACTAAGTCCATACTACTCTATTCATGCATGAATGGTATATTACAACCGCTTACCTGAATCTTTCTCGCAAATGTTCACTAAACGTATTGCCGGACCCGACTAGACAACAGCGCCCATTATTCTTCAAAACCCCGAGAACCACTTTTTCCGGACAGCTACCGTTTCATGCATTCCCAACCTCATGGAACAATTTAGATAACACCATGATTAAAAATCAAAGTAGGCACGTATTCAAAAAACACATCACAGAAAAAATAATAAGCGCATATTCTAACAATATCAAATGCAAAATCGAGGATGCCCAGACTGCCCCCAGATCGTATCCCGAAGTGTCACATGACGGTTTCAACGTCAACACCAACCAAACGAGTCAGTAGTCCCTGTACCCTCATCCGCCAAAAATACTACCCACTCATCTGAATTTGAACCATACACATGATATTGAACAGCCCTCGGGTAGTATCCAATTTCACACACTCTGTAACTAAGCCCTAAACTTATAAATTACATATACACAATATGTGCACGGCTCACCCGAAGCCATCTTACTATTGTTATTAATTTCTATATTCATCATACTGGGGATGGCAGGTAGACAGTCTTGCCAGACCATGCCATCCCCACAATATACGACATAATTTTTCATAATTTTCGCCACTATTATGTAATAGATATGTGTATTGCAAATAAAATATCCTATCATAAAGATTTAGGGTCTTAAAAGTTTTCTGTAAGTTTTTTTTATCATATTATAGGTGTGCTCTTCTACGTGCTGATGTTGATTCATTTCTCGCATTTGTATATTGCTCGTAGTTTGCTGTAGTTTTACTGTATTTATATTTGTCCAACTTGAATTTTCGGTTTATACAAGAATAAGGGACACACACATAAATTGTATAGATATCTGTAGAAAAGATAACTTAGTCATGATCCAAGATTTCTAAGTTTTATTTCGCGGATGGGGAAATTGGCAAGCATCGTTGTACAACAATTATGGGGAGATTCGTCGGGACGTTGTCCTTTCTCTGGACCTGAAATTCTGGTATGTATGACAAGAGAGCAGAACCCAATAGGCGACAACTTAATCCCATAGTACAAAACAAATTCAGGACCATCTCTATTTCTAAAGTTCTCCAATACCATTCATTCCCCTTAATATGGAATTCCCTAGAAAGGAAATATACATCCAAGCAATCAAGACATGTCTTCCGAAAACGTATGAAAACGGATATAATTAATACCTATTCAGCGAACGTTTCATGCTAAAACAATGCATGATTGTATAAATGATACATAATTTTCTGCTAATAAATATAAAACAAACAAACAAACAAAACAAGTATACATGTTAATTCAAGTATTTCCAAGACCTCACTAGTTATTCCTACTCGGTTCCATTGACACATGTATATCCATAGCATTCATTCATTTTGTCGACCACGTAGGTACCTTTACATGTGAATCACTCTTCGTACCATCGCCCTAACAAAGACTATTAAAAACCCAGTCTGCACACGATGAACGTAACCAAAAAAAATCAAATTCATTCTGCCTTCTACATCATATAATCTGTCACCACATTCAGGGGTGATAGGAAGACAGTCAGTCATGACTATATCACCCCTAACTATATGCATGTATAGTCTATTAATATTATATTTATTTGTAATTCTACTTCCCATGTGTGTATATTGTAAATAAAATTATCATATCCTTCATAAAGATATGTGGTGTCAATCCTGCCTTGAATGCCTGGAACTAATAATTATAATATTCCTGACTCCTGCCTTGATTACTTAGAACAAATAAAGTATATTAGTCCTAACCTACACGTCCTAGCAAAAACCTAGTATGCCAAGAGCCTCTCCTATCAAAAGAATAGCTAGAAACAAACAACCGTGTTCTTCATCAGACGACTTATTCAGCAACATATCCTCGCTCAAATACGCATATAATCAACCCATAAAGTGAAATAGTTACATAATGTCTTTATCTGATTCTGTAATATGCAGATAATGGAGTCATATCCATTATTTCGTTTTTATAGCGCGGGCCACAGTGAAAACACATATTAACGATCATCACCTTAACAGTCGTGAGTTGGCCGCACATATCTGGTTAGAGTCGCCACACTATTGAGGCGAGTCTAAGCAGATTATACGCCTAAAACAAGTTCTATTATAAGCAGATAATGTGCGGGTTATCGGGAGAGTAGGCTGTAATTAGAATTGCACAAGTTCTTATCTGTACTTTGACCACTTCACCATATCATAGCGACATTCGAGCCGTGTACAGACTAAACTGTCAGTGGAATTGTTTTCTTTTAATGATAGCCTGATAGCCAGTGGGGTTGGGACAAGGACACCATGCATCATTACATTTTGAGTTATTGACGAGACTTTTATCACATAAAACTGATCTGAATTATCGGAACATGCATGGCATAAAGTCGATAGTGTCCTATGAACTCAAGTTATCTATATATAAAACGAGTAGGATTTGTCTGTCCGTCGGTCTGTTTGTCTGTCCGGATTTTCTCCCAGACTGCTGGTCCGATTTCAACCAAATTTGTATTGTGAAAATGTGATTATATACTAAACACCTGTTTCCTTCAGAGGTTTTAGTCGATGTATGTAGCGCTTTACAATGCGTGAAAAATAAGCGCATCACCAAACGCTGTTTGTTGGCTTTAAGCCACATTGTTAACCGTAATGTTTCGACTCTATTTACACAGAACTAGCATGTATAACTATGAAGGTTGAATCTTCATCAGAGGCACGACCTTATATTACATGGGTATTTATATTATATATGTATGTACTCATTATTGTTTTTGTTTTTTCGGTAATTTATCTGTCTTATTCGAAGAGGATTTATCGGTTTGTTCGCATTGTCGGCATTTCCCCTCGAGGAAACAGAGTGGTCTGAAGCGCCCAGGAGCAATATGGTCTCTGTGTGCACTTTCTTTGAATTAGTTCTGTGCCCGGCATGATGTCCAGGCTATTTCGTTAAATGAGATTTTAATGAGATAGACATATCAATTTGGTGTTATCGGTGTGGCTATTGAAGTCAAATGTCGTAAATTTCTGATCAATCAATATGTCATGTTACGCCAACACTTGTCTGGCGATTGTGGAATCCGAGTAGGTTGTAATCTTGTTTGATCAACAGATTCAAAACCCGAGAGAATGTGCCAAAGTTATTTTGTAATTTCTCTGTATTTATTCAAATTTTGTTTTGGCTTTGTTTTGTTTTTGTTTTTTAGCTAATTTGCTTTTTATTTTATTGTTTTGGGCTTTTTTATTATTTTTTAATCTTCTGTTTTATTTTGCTTTCGTATTTTATATCTACCATTTTGGAGATCGATTTATAAATAATGCAGTTTTTGCTATATCGTAGTCAGCCATGAAATTTCTCATGACGTCACATTTTTTGACAGTATTTCACCAGAGCATAGCGACATTCGACAGTGTTCAGACTAAACTGTCAGTGGAATTGTTTTCTTTAAATGATATCCTGAGAGCCAATGGGGTTGGGTCAATGACACCATGCATCATTACATTTTGAGTTATTGACGAAACGTTCATCACATAAAACTCAAGACATTAATGAAAACTGATCTGAGTTGTCCGACATCTAAATCAGCCAATCCGACCAATCCGATTTCAATACATTATGACAATTTCTTCAACTGCCGGTATCCAATACTTTGAAATGGAAAATGCCATAGTTAATGCCTTATCCCAAAGACGAGAAATTACAGCAATAAAGTGAGAATCAAGTCATATTTGCAGCGCTTAGTCAGTACTTATAATATTGTATTTATGTGGAGTCAACATTTTGCTATTCAATGTCACAATAATTGGCCAAATGTCCTGAATACAAACAGCATTTACTATGTTATGAGAGTGATAATATAGTTGCAGACACTTCTCTTCCATATGATAATTAACTGGAAATTTGGTGAACGATTTGAGTATTACTTGGCTCTTAAATATACAGAGGACTGGAAAAAGTCATAACCACACTCTTTGTACAGCCTGTTTTCGAAATTATTATAGATATATACTATTCAGCATATATAGTTACGGTATATGATAAATACACGGTTTAGTGTGAATACATTTTACATTGATTATTGAAGGAAATGAGAACTGTCATGTGAACATTCCACACATTTCGCCATATGGAAACAAGCATTGCATAAAGTCGACAGTGTCCTATGAACAAAAGTTATCTATATATAATACGAGTAGGATTTGTCTGTCCGTCGGTCTTTTTGTCTGTCCGGATTTTCTCTAAGACTGCTGGTCCGATTTCAACCAAATTTTGTATGGCGAATCGGAGTACCCTTGCGGAGGTTATAGCGGAGGTGTTAGTTTTTCAATATGTTGAAATATTTAAATAAATTAAAACAAAAACAAATTTAAAATACGCTCGCTGTGGGGCTATTTCAGAATCAAACAAGTCCAATATGTACCTATTTGAACGAGGATATGTTGCAGCAGATATGTATCCTCTTTATATGTGGTTTCACTGTGGCCAGCGCCAACCAACGGAATAATGGGTTTATGTCCACTATGGGCTCATTAAATAATCAAATAAGTCCAATACGAACCAACGTCCTATATAAACTTATACGCACGAGCGTATATTGAAGTATCATAATATATATAAGAGTATGATTCGTTTGCCATTGGCCACATGCACCTCCGACGCTTAATAAAGGCTCCCAAAGGGAGCATCGGGAGCCTGTTTTAGCTAGTTTTTCATAATTTCATAATTTCATGTGCTTGTCAATCACTAAATGTCCTCTAGCTATCTGGACATAATTTTAATTCTTTCTAATTAAGAAACTAACATTGAACATCAAAATTGTTACAACTAGAAACTAACATCAAACTTGTTACAACTACTAATTCCGCGTGTGCATTTTAGAAAGAGGTAACTGTAAAAGTAGCATTACGTTTGATTTGTGTGTGAATTTCCGTTGAACGATAACATTTCTGTTTTCGGGAGAGGGGAAACATTTTCTAGAACAGCTGCCAAATTATATATACCTTGTACGGAGCATTTGTACAGCATTCAACAATTTTGTTCTATTTTTCATAATTTTGGCTACAAAACCCGAACTTTAGGTTGAATTTGGCACAGAACAGTTTATAGCTTGGTATATGTGTACATGTAGCACACTTCTAACGTGTGTGATACAAAATGGGCCTCATTCTGCTCTGGATTCCACTTATTAAAAATAGTCAAACATCGGTCTGTGCTGGAGAGTAGACATCTTCAAATTCAGAATTTTACCAGAATGCTGCTTTTAACATATGTTTATCATACATTAAACCACTGGTTACAATTCCGCAAATCTCCCTAAGAGCTTAACTAGATTATAACGGAGACATGAGGTTAGATTTTGTGCAAATGACTTGTAATCGATGTGGTATAATATACCGGCGTGATGTCTATTCAGCAGTTAAAAATTATGTTCAGCAGTGCATTTGGTGCAGTTTAGTAGACTCTCCAACTCAGTTTCACTCAATTATAACGACGGGCATTAGGTTGTGCAGGTGACTAGTAACCGATGGGGTTTATATAATTATACAGAGGAAACATAATTTGATCGACCTCCACCGAGTTCAGCAGTTCAGATTCACTTTCATTGGTGCATCGGGCACAGTTCAGCAGATTTTACCGAACGCAGTTTAACTCAATCGACTAGGTATATCGCAATACAGGGAGGGACCATCATTCGACCGACTTCCAGCTCAGTTCAGTAGTTCAAAATCCTGTTCAGCTGTTCACCGGCTGCAATTAATCAGATTCGACCGAACGCAGTATAACTAAATTACAATGAAGATAGCCGGTCGTCGGTTATGGAAATGACATGAAATATTTGGATTACATCCCAATACAGGGAGGGAACGCCCAGTATAGTACAGCAGTTCAAAATCCAGTTCGGCAGCCAAAAGGGTACATATCGGCAGATTCTCAAAAATGCATTTTAACTCAATTAACTCAAACTAATCTGATGTAGGTTACGCACATGACTTATAATTGATGGGGTATACTGAAATACAGGAAGGGAACACAATGTAACCGACATACACACCAATCCAGCAGTTCAAAATCAGCAGTGTATTGGGCATAATTAAGCAGGTTACGTGTAATCGACGGCATGCACCGAAATACCACCATCACAAACTCGGTTGAAGTAATACCAACAGGTCCTAGGAACATAATCATTGTGTTACTGCAATGAGATTATGCTTCGTTTCTGGTAGGAACCATCTCTTTGATGCAAAAATTGTCATTTTGACCTCCACCTTGATTTAACTCGAAGTTCTCAAATTCCCCAAAGCTATCAGCTAGTCAGCCGGTGGATTCTTCAGAAAAAATCTTTATACGCGAAACAAGCCTATGTGACTTGGCGGCCGGACTAATATGGAATAAGAACTGTTTACATCAATAAAATAAACGTGAAGCTACATCTATCAATCAATTGAATTACAATGGTGATGGGCGCATGTTTATTTGGACATTTTGCGAAAAATGAAAAACAGTTTGTAAAATCAACGTCTTTCACAAACTGTTTTCAAGTTCGAATCCGTGAATATTCAACACAACAGAGTATGATTATCTCATAAATTGATTTAAAATCAGCTCCTTTGTTCTATCTCGACGTTCTATTTCACCGAGTTGGCACGTCGGACAATGTTTTATATCACAAGTCGACATTCGTAGTCCAGAACGTTCATGCTTTCTACCACACAGGGGCATTCACGTCCCCCAAGTGTATGCACAATGAGCTATCAGCGGAGGCCTCTAATGAGAAACAGTTATCTGCCAAGGATAATGTTTTCCTATAAACGTCTCATTTATCGATAATTATCGGAAATGGTTATCTGTATAATTGTAATTTCTCCTTGTATATTATAAAATGGTGTTTTAAATCGGTTAACGGACTCGAAACTGGACATTCGTAAATTAAATAGTCGAGGCCTATCGCTACATACACACAAGCCGATACGCATTGTAGCTATAGTGAGTTATATATATGCAGCTTTTTTGTTTTAGATATATAATAGTCCCCTATTGACCATGTGTAGTATAAATATCCACAAGAAAGCTCGCATCTCCTATGTGTAACATAAAAATGACGTCACTGTTAAACAACATCTCATTTTCTTGGTCACTTCCGTAAGATTTTGAGTTCTGTGGTCGGACTGATTCACATTACATATTAACCCATTCTACATACCAAAGCATCAGTGATAAGTAGTTACCCCATAGGAAAAGTTAAGATAATAAGTTCAACAAACAAACGACATGTCACTTGAAGAACTTATTATCTAAACAGTCCCCTCAATATACAGGACTCCTGCACTTTTATTTATCTGTCGTCTGCTTTTATCAAATAAAGACACATGGCGGTTTGCGCTCCAAAATACGAATAATATTATTAGCTTTTGAATTTTTCCCGGTGTCGAAATAGGTCGATAAATATCTTAACTACGTTTCTACGAACATTCTGTAACCCAAAAAGACGCATTGAAGTAATGAAAAATGCAATTATGAACAGATGTATGGGTCCCCAAAAAACAAACAAAAAAACAAAAAAAAAACAGCCATTTGCATGACATGGAAGAGAAAGGAGCGTTCCGCGTTTTTCTATTCCTGATATGGTAGCAATAAAGAGCGTTTCTCTGACTTTGGGCGAAAAATTGAAAACTACTGGAAAGTGGCTGTTATTTTGGCAAGTGATTTTCAAAGCATATGAAGCCGGCATATCAATATTTCGTGTACTTATCGACCTATCGTGTCCGTCCCTCCAAATTACGTAAACAAAATGTGGAGGTTCGAATGAGCCATTTCCGTTTAACATCCCTCCCAAATCAATAATAGACCATTCCGATGTACACTTGTTAACTGAATGGGATAATCCATTTAGTATAGAAAAGGTTAAATTAATTTAACTATTAGTATGTAACGTCTGATGTGTATACCTCTGTCATCAGCCTGTCGTGAATTGAACATATTCGCCTGTGGTTTGAATTATGAATGTGTGAGACACTGGGGACATTGCATTGATTTTACAACAAGTTATGTGGCACTTGTAGAAATGAATGTACAACAAACAGTCGCCAACATACATGTATCCATGGCGACAACCTTCTGGCCAATTGGGACGAGCCTTGCAATCAGCTTTAGGCAAGGTCGTACATTTGTATTGCAATTCAGTCTCCTGAAAGGTCTATCACATATTGATGAAAGGATTCAAAACGGAACAGTAGATATTAACAGAACTCATGCATACAGGAACTGTCGGGTCAATCCGGTCAAACGTACCGCGTATCCTCCAGACAATGGGCTTCTCGCCGAGGGTTATTAAAGTGATGTGGAACACTCCGGTATGGTCATCAAATAGAAATTATTATATATGAATTAAATGCAGTGACTCCCGATGGCGAAATCGTTTTCGTTAGTTTGTCGTCGATAGATGCGTCCCGAATCGAGTATTAAATATTGACAATTGAGCGTAGTTCTGACGATTTTCTATGGATTGGTACGGTCGATTGCTTCAAATTGTCGGTGATGTCAGTAGTGCATGAACATACCAATAATCATTCAAATATTGCATATGATGATTGAAATAGAGAGCTCCAATTTTTTTACGTACACACGGAACGCATTTCTATATCGCCGCCACACTTTTGTGGGAGATAATGTTTCGATGCAGAGATCGGTTAAAAGATAGACTTCTCAAAAATTCTGATGAAAAACAATTTCGAGGGAGCGGAAAGCGAGTATTTTTGCACAAATATCTAGATAGATAGATAGATAAATAGCTGTTTAGTTGGATGATCTGTTGTACATATTGTCACGAACATCTATTTTGAGCTGCAAAAACACCTAGAACAGAAGACCATGCATGTGAAAGTTGTCAAAAATATCAGAAAAGTCAGAAATATCAATCAGTATTGCGATACGATGTCAGAAAACATGACGCGGACGGAAGTAAATCTAAATATAACGGAATCTCGGATTAAAAATAAAATGGACACTTATTATCTCTGTAGGGAATAGAACAGTTCGGTTGATATAATTAATAAGACGGTATGATGTCCAATCCGGAGAACTTGAGAAGTCTTGTAATTATGTGTCCAATATAACTCTATTACTATCTCAGCATGACATTTCTCAGAACGAACCTCGTAATTATATGATTAAAGCCAAGTGATAGACATCAATGTGGCAGATATAAGTACATACTAAGAGTACGTCCGTCTGAGACTGTACCCGCATGACAATGATTCAGAAGTGACTTCAGATTAATGATTTTTAACACTCTCATGCAGCTAGCATATGATTACTATGTGTAGCTGTAAATGTTGATCAATTATACAAATATTAACAATATTGGAAAACATGTTGTTAATCACCGTACGTATATGCCAACACCTCAATTTTCGATTCAGTTGTGTATATGGATATTTAAAAAAAAACAAAACACGGCAGGCTTATGTCCGTGACCCTTCTGTGAACAATTATTTCGCGATCGCGATGGAACATGTTTACATACAGAGCCAGGCTGGTTACTGAGTGTAAATCGTTCCAATTTCGGACCTTTCAAACACAGACATTTTCGCATTAATTAGGATGTTTAAATCTGGGAGGGGGACTTCAAGACACAAGGTTGAACTTTAGTTTGTTTAATTTGTGGAACCCACCATCCCGGGAACGCAAGTTTTTTTCCCGTTCAGATCTCGGATACGCACCCCTCCAACGCAGTTGTTTTCCTCAAGGGCAATTTAGGACCCACCCCGAAGTATGAAATTAACACGATAAGGCAGACATTGGGTGTGGAATGTTTTAAATAAACATCCGGATGAAATACAAATCAGATAAGCTTATGAAAAGTACCATAAATCTCAGAAAATCACAGACTCATTAACTAAACTTGTTAAACAAGGTTAAGCACCCATAGGCTACCCGCAGTATATATGCGACAAAGATGTGTATGCACAAGAGCGCATTCTCTCATGATGTTACTAGCCCCGGCTAGAAGACTACCTGGTCGCCCATTCTTTGTAATAATTATATAATTTCCCACCATCAGTCTGTTCCATTAACAAATAACAAGTAATTGAAGAACACACTCAGACAATGCATGTATTCTTTTCAAATGGCATCAACACAGGAGCTTGTAACGTGTTCGCTTCCCCTCAAACCGCACTATCCTTATATACACGCGTATTTACCCCCCGCACGTCCTCAGAGTCTCAGACCTTATTCAGTCCCTAGTAATATATATGAGACACATGTATACCCCCATCATATATAGAGCAGTCACCTATATAGGAATCTGAGAGCTAAATGTGAATTTGACCGAAACGTTAACACTGTCGCCTATGGGAAACCATTTAGTTCCGTGATTCCTATAGGGGCGGTCTATAAAGGCAGTGCAGATTTGCAGCAGAGCCAATGTGGCAGATACAGTAATCCCGAAATAAAATGTTATCATAAAATGATAAATCTTTTTTTGTAATAACTAGTAATCCAATTATATTGACAGATAAATACATATCCTGTATTATTGTAAATATGATATTCATAATTTGGTAGATGGGACATCTACCAAATTATGAACATCATATTTACAATAATACAAGATATGTGTTTATCTGTCAATATTCATACCATTTAATGCACCGTAAGAATTAAATGAGCTGATGTTGGCATCGCAGTATTATTGGATGCAAAAAGCAACAATGAGAACTGGTGGAAAATATTTTTTTTTTCAGTTTAAATTTTTCTTACCTATATATGCTTTATTCTCTGATCCAATGTGACATGAGAAAACGAAAATTATATACAAAAAACCACCCCATGCTATCGTATTTTAAAAGAGAAATTATTGGGTAAATATTGAAATTAAGAGCTCTATTAATTAATGCTCTATATTGGCCCAGTTTATAAGCCTGTACATTAGAAACAATTTTTGTGGTAATAATTTATTTCTAAACTTGGATTTGGAGAAAATATAAAATGGCATTGGAAAAATATTGCTATCGTATCCTTGAGTTTTTTCTGCCCCCCTCCCCTCCTGTTTAAATCCCAATATTTCAGACCAGTTGCATCACATGTAACAATCGTGATCGGGAAATATACAGCCTATTTCATAGGTAATTGAACTATTTTGTGCTGAAGACCGCTGTTTCTCGTTCCAGCACTAATACCATAACTGGCGGCATGCCGTCTGTTTATCGAGAAAGCTGATACTCACGTAATTCGCAGCAGTATTCGTTGACCTGTATATTAGGTGACGCCTGTAGTTTAGTGAAAAGCTTATGACAGCTTTTCGCTCGACAAAAGTTATTATGGCAAAGGTATGTGCACATTTATGAAAGTCAGAACGATTGTCGATATTGATTTTGGAAATTTTATTCTCCAATTACGTTAATCTGATTTCAAATATGTTTAGATGTATTTCATGATTCACTTACCCAATCTGACTTTAAATAGGATTAGGGTGGATACACACATGTATGTAATTTCTGTATGTAAAATCCATGTAATTTACATGGTCACACCAATCATTGTTAGCATTAGTCGCCTAAGCGCGACCGGACAATTCCAACAGTCGAGACAAGTGAGCAGTTATAAGCCATTATCAAACTAACTGTTATCAAGAAATTTCAGGCCAGTCATAAACTCTTTCATGGATGCCGAAATGAGTAAATCCTGTCTGATATCTGTTGCTGTTTTTCACGAGTTTTAATTCATTTCGAACAGTGGATTTGAGTCCGTCGATTTTATACTTGATTTGTTTCTCGCCATTTCAGGGTCATCCAAACAAAAATAAAATGTGCATAATTTGAAGCTCTTTTAGGGCGACTGTGATCCACAAGTGTTTAATGTCCCATTAACAATCCAATATGGTGCTCACATGCTTGAATAACAGGCATTGGGAAATTAAGACAGACAGTACCGGTTCGTTGAGATTCCTCGGATAGTGTCAGAGCGAGTTCGTGTGATTTCCGTGCAAATATCCAATACAGCGCCAAAACATTAATGCAAGTACAGCGTTGGACGTAAAAAGAGTGACAACCCACCATTTTCCATCCATAAGTTACATAACAGAATATGTTTCTCAAACGATCTAACAAGTTCCTAACTCACAATTTTAAGCTTGTACACGCTTGAATTATAACATTTTAGACCATAATCCATTATTGGGGGATGGGCTGGTTCTCGAAAACTTCGAATAACTAAGGGATTTAGTTGAATGTATCAGCCGGGATTATCTGGGCATGAATGTATTTTATGTTTAACTTAAATATTCCATAGTTGTAAATTTTGCGTATACATATATAACACAAGAGAGGAAAGGTGACGTAGTTGATAACTCGTGGAGCTAGACAACCATTTTCCCCGAATGAAGACAAACAACAACACGGCCAACACCACCTTCTTTACTCTCAATTTTAAAGCTGTAATACTATGTAATAATATATATGAATATCATAAATTGCTGAATATTAGATTCACTCGTAACAAACAGACACGACAGAAATGACTATCAACTACAATATTTATAAGTCAGGGGTGGCTTCGTGGCTTCATGCATGGGTGGGGTGTCAGGACTCATGACGCTGCGTGCCACACCCCACCCGTGGAGGATATATGCAATGGTCAGTCGGTAGCTTCCGGGATAATATAACCCCCATGTTGGGGATAATAGGCCCTGCGTTGGGGACATCCTGGGGCCATCACTGGTTTAAAAATCGAGAGAAGACTGACAATGATTTAAACAGAAAGCCCAACATTTGTGATATCGCGCGAACAATTATTTTAAGCGGCCTGACGACTTCGTTCAGTCAACGGCTCTCTGCACATTCAGAGCTTGGCTCACTGTGGTCAAACATAGCAGCAATGATTGGGTTGTCAGCGGACACATAATACATGGTCTGTATGATCCATGTAAAACGACAAATACACGACATTTACAGAGATTACATACATGTGTGTATCCACCCTTAGATGGTATCTTACCCGATCTGGCTTTAATCGGCCGAATTCTGGTCTCTGGTCTGGACCACGTTTCGCGTAAACTATAGTCTAGACCAGGCCCAAATCACGGTGATCGCGATGCGTTACCAATCTTCGATGCGAGTAAGGTGGGATTATTGGTTCGCACTGGTCCGTATTCTCGTCTTTTTGAAACTCAGGTTTACGTAAACCAAGGTTTTCCTTCTTATTGTCATTCAAGCCTGTGTCGGTCTGTTCATAATTCGAACCATGTGGTAACGTACAAGTTCTGGTAACAGAAATATATGTATTTTTTGGAAGCATTTATCTTTATGCTAACCGAATAGGAATTGTGTTTTATTGATATGTCGTGTAGAGGAAAGATTATAATTATATATGAACTGGACAAAATTTAATATAATCGATAATTATGTGTGTTATAGGTAATAGTCTACAAATGAGACATAGTACCCCCCCCCCCTGGTCTGAGATTTTTGTATAAACCGAGACTTGAACCTGAGACGAGAATACCAATGTCTGGTTTCGCAGTAACAATACAGATTGGTAATTTGATTGCAAATCATGCGAGCGTTTAGTTGGCTTTACAATGGAGTTTTATTTAAAATGTCCGTGTGTTTTTTGATTCATACTACCGTTAGATGGATTAAGTCAAATTTGCGTGCTATTATTCTACGCGCAATATGTTATCGACACGGATAAATAAAGATGATATAAGTTTTGCAATCGGAACGAAAGTCGCGTTGGATGCGGGTGTCCTTAGTTCCGTGTTTCTGAAATGAATTGAGGTCGGAACTAGTTTTGAAAGCACTAATTCATCATTTTGAAATAAATTATTGCTGGACTGGATATGAAATATAACAGCAAAACTATCACAATTATATTAAGACAAAACGACAAATTGTGGTACAAATTAAGGACATGTCCGATTAAATTGAATTAAATTAAATTAAATGTGGACCCCCCCCCCCTGCTCCAGTCTCTTACCCTTTGTTGTATTAATAACCAATTCATTGCTACAACACCACTGCAATTGTGAACTTTTTCAATTCTGAATTAACTTGTTTTTCAATTTGGCGGTGATCATTTCCAGAAATATGGAGGGTTGTGTCGTCTGCAAATGAAATTATATTCAAACACGTGCTATTGGGCATATCGTTGACGTATATGAGAAAAAGTAGCGGTCCTAAAATACATCCTTGAGGCACCCCATAGCTAATACTGAGCATATTTGATTTTTCATGTTCGATTTCAACATATTGCTGTCTTCCCTCTAAGTAACTCATGAACCATTTCTTGGTTATGCCCCTAATAGCATAATTGTCAAGTTTTTGGAGGAGTATGTCATGACTGATTGTGTCAAATGCCTTTGAAAGGTCAATAAAGATTGCTAATGTATAGTCTCGGCAATATGATGTAATAAATGAAGTAATGGGTGGGTTGTTGAGTGGTTTGCTCTAAATCCAAATTGGTTTTCGTGGAGGATATCAAATTTTTTTAAGAACGAGTTTAAACGTTTATGCATAAGTTTTTCCATAATTTTTGAGAAAGCGGGAAGAATACTGATTGGGCTGTAATTTTCAATATTTTCACGGGCACTATTTTTGTATATTGGTACTAATCTGGAGATTTTCATTTTTTTAGGAACGACACCTTGTCTGAAAGATAAATTTATTATGTATGAAAGTGCGTTTGCTGTTTCATTTATAGTACTTCGCATTAGCTTCATTGATATATTAGAAAAGTCCACACAACTTTTATTGGACATTTTGGTGCATGTATCTACAATCTCCGACAATGATGTTTCTGAAAGGAAGAAGTTCTTTTGTTTTTTTCCGACATATAATCAAGAGGTTGTATATCCTGAATTATCTCTACTGTGATTATCACACTTAGTATGTAAATATACCTCATTGTCAGAATCAGTTAGAAATTACGAACCTAACACAATAACCCAGGTATGGGTGGGGTGGAATGACTTGAACTGAATGTAATTTCAGTGTAATATTTTGACTCAAAGTTGAACAATATATAGTTGGTTCTTGATCTGAACACACAATATTATACGCTATACATTGAATGGAAAGGACCCCGGTGGTCCCGTCGGTAGAATGCTCAGTGCACAAGCACTGACTAATCTGGTTCGAACACCAACAAGTGCGGATTCGCGATCCACGCTAAGTGAGGATAACCTGATTCTGGTATCTGGGCAAGTTTGTCGGTTACTTTCCGGGGTCGGTGGTTTCTACACACAGCGGAGTGATTTGTCGGTGAAATTTACTCTCTGCGTAGACTTTCCCCCACCCATAAAACTGATAACGTCGCGACATCCGCGTGAGAAATCCGCACCACTCCTGCCCCGTGATCACTGTCTAACGGCGACGTCATACAGGTACCGCTATACAATACGGAGTTAAGCCGCTTTCATGTGCTCAGGTTTGGCGACACCAAGATGACAATCTCGATCCAGCGAGCAGCACGCTTTTGTCCATTGATTGTCGTTGATTGTCGTTGATTGTACCATAATCCGCCAATCACAGCTTGGGACCAGGTGGTTTCGCGAGACCACGTCCTGACTTGGAACACCTTGATTATTAGGGTGGTCTAGACCAGAGACCAGAATTCAGCCGCATATGTTTAGATGTATTTCATGATTCACTTACCCAATCTGGCTTTAATTATGATTAGATGGTATCTTACCCAATCTGACTTTAGATAATGCTCGCAAACATTTTTTAAACACACGTTGAACGGCCGACAACTAGTATTATCAATACACCAAGTTGATGGTCGGGTGCTTGACTAAGAATGTCGTTTCTCAACCAACCAGCAGCTTCAGCCCGCAAGTACTGTTTTTTTGTGTTCCAAACTCGAAGATATTTTTCGAGCATCGTGTTAAAACTTGTATAGCTCGAATAACAACCTGTTGGTGTGAGTCCAAACGTTGGAACGATTTAGCGATCGAATGGAGAAATGGGTTCTGAGTAGACTTGTTTCGAGCTACTGGCTCAACTAGAGTATATTATTTTGGATCAGCTGTCTCAAATTTATCAGACGTTTTCAAGGCCGGTGATACTGGTCGTGGTCCATTCCTCTTGTTTACTATTGATCATACTGACTACATTATTCTCAGTCTGAGTGCTGGCATGGACACATTTCCAGGCAGAAACAACCGTGGAGAATGTGCGACGACCAACTGACGGGTGGGGATAAGCTCTTTTCTGACCAACTGGAAATTAAAGTTGTTTCTTTAATTTTCTTACACAAGACAACGTACAATTTTCCATTGTTGATTACGTCTAGGGTGTAGCAACATGAACTAAGATTTTTGGCGCAATAATTTGCAAGACAATCAGTATTGTATATGCGGCGATGTTGAATCAGTTTCACACTTCTTGCACTATTGCCCAGTCTCTGGAAACAAACACACTCTTAGAAGGTTCTAAATCACTTCCGCTATTCAGAAACATTGAGATATTCGCTAATGTTCAAAAACATATAGAATTAACTGGCAGATTCAGCCGAAATTACACACAGACTTGAGGTATATGATCTAGGCTATATGCGGGTAATTAACTAAAATTTAAATCAACAATTAAAATCAACAATCAAATCATGTGTAATATTGCTAAGCACCCTGCCAAAACATGCTTTGATTGGAGGGGTGTGGCTATCAGGCACACTCATTAATAATAATTATGGTTATTTGATTGAGCTGTTTACATTCATATCCATCGAATTGTACAAGTTTTGTCTGTGTGAAACGGTTATCATCCAATGGTATGTATGTGTTTAAAAACCTTTTATAAGCCCACGTATGCGACGTGGGCTTTAGTGAGTACTGCGCATACGCACTCGACGCTGTGAGATCATTGAATCTACAATACTGTTAAGCCTGCCGCACACGTCGCAACAATGTTGTGCAACATTGTTGCACAACATTGTTTCGACGTGTGCGGTGGTCTGTTTTTTGTTGTACGCAACAAACATTTGTTGCGCAACATTGTTGGTAGCGATCAAATTATTTTGATGTTGTTGCGTGTTGTAGCCAATGGATGGACAGCGTCAAATCACATGACTGAATGGCATCACGTGAGGACTAAACTTTTATAAGAAAATGGCGGCCTCCAGTCAGAGTCAGACTCAGAAAATAATAACTATTGACATTGTCAACACAACTCCGGTTACTAGTTTTATCTGGACTGCGGAAGGAGAACAGGCGTTGATAGAGGCATGGCACAGTCACCCTGTGTTGTACGATACCACACGTCCAGATTACAAGAACAAACATAAGCGGGATGCCGCATATCGCGAATTGGCCACTGTTGTGGACATATCAGGTATGGCTTGGTCGTTAATGTGGGACAGGCGTTCGCCAAAACGATAATAAATAATAACACATAGCTCTATATAGCACAAGATAATATACATAACAATCTAGGGAGTTAGCCATTGAGCCTAATTAAGGGGTAGGTAAAGTGGCAACATTTCAATGGGAATTCACACAGGCTGCCTTAAGTGTTAATTTTTATAGACAAAATTACTCAATTTACTCAATAAAACTTAATCTGTATCTGTAGATATTACAGTGCAGGAACAAATTCTGGTTGTAGACGCACTGGTCCAGGTGCTACCACGTGCACGGCCGAGTAACTTTATAAGCCTGTGGTGACTCCAGTCTCCAGTAGCGTTCTTTAGCGTGCACACCCCGAGGCATGTACACGGGTCAGCCATTAATGTCCGCGGTCGATCGGACAGCGTACTGCACCCACGGCAACATACCTGGACAAGTGTTGTAATGGGAGAAGTCGGCAATTTGCAATCGGATCTTTATTCACTGATCTCGAATGAGACTTTTCAGCCTGACAAACTTGGTTTCTGACCGAGTTCTGATTTTTGTCAGAATACCCTGACCAGGTTGCGATCCCCGGTCCGCTAGCACGAGAGACCAATACGCTACCTCTCGGCTACCGACTTCCCTTATTGTTAATTTAAAACAATATTTACAAACCATAGAATACTTCATGTCTTGTTCGAATGTTTGATTATATATTATATCTAGTGACAACGCAATGTAAATTTGCCGTGGGATCATTGGGCTGACTTTGTACAATGCCACCGCCTTCCCCAAGCCTATCCACCCTTGGGCCTCACTCAATCACAGCCGGTGTTTAGAATATATATATATAAAACCTGTCAGTTGTGTCTGTGTGTGTGTATAACTCGGTCACGCTTTTATAACTTTTCAACCATGCGTGCAATGTAGACCAAATTGGGACCACGGCTATACTAGTATTATAAAATTTCACGCTGATTTGTCAAAGCAAATCTGAATTCAAAAATGGTCCCCAAATGCAGTATTTGCACCCAAATAGACACTATTTCCAGGGCTTATATTTCGGCGAGAATCCAAATCTAGATTCTCGTAAATATTCTCGCACATTACCTTGATTCTCTTGAAAAAGTATATATGGATTCTCGCAAAATCAAATGAAATATATGCCCTGATTTCGTATGACGTTTGTCGAAATGACGTCATGTAACTTCGTACACAAACCCACACTTGCGTTGCTATTGTATTGATAAATTTCCATGCGTTCTACCAAAACGTTGTTGAAAATGGGCGCTATAAATTAATTGTCAGATCAGGTTGAGTATGATATAGGCCTATATACGCTCTTGAATAAAAGCTCCCGAATGGAGCCTGTTTTAAAAGATCATAATGATTCATGTGCCCGAAGCGCACAGAGTGACTGCAGCAGTGTAGTTTCCAGTAATTATTTGGGGACACCTGTTTTATATGCCAAAGTCATATCCGAAGGCTGCAGCCCTAAGTTGGGGGGAGGGTATGGGGTGGCCTACCCCTGGAATTACATGCACATACTGCCATAAAATGACAACTAGCTAGGAGAAATTCCATGAGTGTAAATACAGTCTGTGGCCAATTTTATATGAATGCTATATGATACCATTCAAAGTAATATTGTTCTCAAGCTACGCAACTTACAGTACATACTGCTGGATGACTTTGATATGGGTCTATGTACCTCTTAGCCCTTAACTGCCCTCTGTGATGATGCCAGCTGGTTTTTAGTCCAGTGCGTTTATGGTTTTATCCAGAACTAATTGCAACAGAATTTTTTTTGCTGGAATTGGTACATATATCCTCCATAAACAACATGTACTAAAAATCAGCAAAAATCGGAAAAAGGGAAATTAGTGAATTTCGTGAAAAAAAAATTGGAAAATTTGGTCAAATAATCAAATTACTGATTTTCATCAATGCATTTTTATACGCCCGTTTGAAAAAACGGCCGTATTATAGTATTGGTCTGACCGTCCGTCCGTCCGGGCGTCTGTCTGGGCGTCCGTCCGGGCGTCCGTCCGTTAACCTGGTTTCCGGATGATAACTTTAGTTAGAGTGAACCAAATTTAATAAAATTTGGTATGTGGGTTTATTAGCCGAAAAGTAAGTTCAAGTTCGAATTTGGGCTCCGCCCGCCAATTTTCACCGGAGTTATGCCCCTTATTTGACGTAATTTGACTTAGAAAATCCTTGAAATTTGTTGTCCGGATGATAACTTTACTAGAGCTTATCGGATTCAATGATAATTTGGTATATTACTTTCTCCCACCAAAACACAAGTCAAGTTCAAATTTGAGTTCCGTCCGCCAATGTTTACCAGAGTTATGCCCCTTTTTTTACCAGTTTCCGCCGACCCAAGAGAGGGCCTATTTTGCACGCCCAGCGTATCTCTTGTTTTCTCATAAATGCACTGGACTATTTCTGGACAACATAATTGCAAGGCACGACGATTATTTGGTACAGTGCAGTCATTCTTTACATGTGTCAATAATGACTGCATGATCGTGTGGGCTATTAGCCAGGCTCTGCCAGTACCAATGCAACCAGGTTGGTTCCAGCTGGGACATGCAGTTATTTATTTTTTTATCTAATCATTTTACTACTTTTTCAGCTCACCTGAGAGGCTGAGACAAAGTCTCAGGTGGAACTATAATCATTACGCCTCACATGTCCATCCGTTGTCCGTCAACAATTCTTTGAATATCTTCTTTAGATCCATAGAACCGAATGGGTTCAAATTTGGTGTCGATGTTCCTTAGGTGACTCACATTCAGATTTGTTCAAATGAGGTCACTGGGTCAAATAGTTGCGAAGCTAGGGCCATAACTCTTTCCCTCCATAATAATTATTAAAATAACTTCGTTGGAGGACTTTTATAATCAGCGTGTCCATCCATCGCTGTGAGTGCTCATTTGAGACTTACATGTAGGACGTCAGGGTAGGAGCCTGAGACAAAAGAATATTTGACATGATCTACCACATATATGCCTGTTATTCCATACAATAACTTGTGCAATATTCAATGGAATTTCTTGATATTTGGTATGTTGTTCACATTTGAGAATATTCAGGCCAATGTCGAATTTGGTCACATATTTTGTTATTTTTGACTTGAGTTATGTCCCGTTTTAGCTCAACTTTACTTTGTAAAGTTTGAGCTATTGCCATGGCTTTATCGTCCGCGTCCGTGCGTGATTCGTCAACAATACAGGCTACAGGTCGTACCTTTGGTCGGATCTTTGTGAAATTTGTCATAGCTGTTGACATCAACATATAGACCGGAACGATTCTTTTGGGGTCATTCGGAAAAAACATGGCTGCCAGCGGCCATCTTGGATTTCAAAATTCAATCCATTAGCACGGGCTACAGGTAGTAGTTTGTCTGATCATCATGAAATTTGTTGTGTATGTTAATATTGACATGTAGATGGGAATGGGTAATTTTGGGGTCATTCGACCAAAAACATAGCCGCCGGCAGCCATCTTGGATTTTACTCTTTGCATGACTAAATCCTTTGGCACAGGCTACAGGTTGTACCTTTTGTCGGATCATCATAAAAATTTTCATGGATGTTAACAGTGTCATGTGGATGGGAACGAGTGATTTTGGGGTCATTCGGCCAAAAAACATGGCTGCCAGCGGCCATCTTGGATTTCAAAATTCAGTCCATTAGCACGGGCTACAGGTCGCACTGTTCATCTGATCATCATGAAATTTGTCATGGATGTTAATATTGACATTTTTGGGTTATTTGGCCAAAATACATGGCCGCCAGCAGCCATTTTGGATTTTACTCTTTGCATGACTAAAGCTATCAAATGTTTTTGAATTTTATTGGAAAACAGCCGCCAGCAACCATTTTAGATTGTACTTATATATATATCTCTTCATGTTGATAAACTAGTATTAGACATTCAACTTTCCACATTCCTAAACGCTCCATTGACTGTAATACATTAAATTATTCCCTTTCCAAGTTGAGCTACAGTGTCATTGACACTTTCATTTGACTTAGAAATTGCTTCGTTTGTCCGCATGGTAATTTGAACAATAATTTAACAAATTTCCTCGATATATGGTACCTAGTTTACATTTTAGAAGATGCAGGCAGAGTTCATATTCGGTCACGGCCTGATTATTTTTGCCTGAGTTATGAGCCCTGAGTTATGACCCTTTTTCAACTTAGAAATCACTGTTTTTGGATTGTTCGCATGGTAACTTGAGCAATGTTCAACGGAATTTTTTTATATTTAATATGTGGTTCACATTGAGAAGACGCTGGCCAAGTTTAAATTTTGTCACAGTCCGATGATTTTTTATGGAGTTATGCTATGATAAATTTAGCAATCTTCAAAAGAATCTGTTGATACCTGGTGTGTGACTCACGCAGGGTATCCGCTAGTGGCAGTAAAGTTTATGAGATTTTGACTTCTTTGGTGTTAAAAAAAGCCAATGTCCCAAAAAGCCACCTCGATACGGGAGACGTGGTGTCTGACCTTTTATTTGGAATTACCACAGATGGCATATTTTGCCATGCCCTAGAGTAGACAAATTCTTCTCGGCCAACAAATGTTATTTTGGAGCTTCCTCTCTCACATGGGATATAATGTGATCTGTTGATTCAAATATTAAGTGGGCTTTAAGTTCAAATGTTGATCTAATTAATATTTTTCATTGCTTTGATCTAGTCCAATGTTTAAAGGTACATGCATATTAAGTACTTGTTTGGGGTGTGAAAGAAGTTAGTATTAAGGTACTGGATGAATACAGTATGCTACTCACATCGCCGAAAATCTCAAGCAAATCGACAGTACCACTCCATAGAAAACATCTGAACCATGCTCAATTGTTAATAGCTACACTTCGATTCGGGGCGCAACTGTCAAATAATTTCATGTACAGTTTTAGGGATGCAGTACACATGTGTAGGTTGTGAGCATACATGTTGCTGTCATTTGTGTAGAAGGAAGCAAGTACAATGTGGAAACTGCCCTGTCAACTGAGGTCCATGAATAACAAATTTAGAAACGGGAAAGAATGGGCCGATTCGAAAATATACGAATCGGAAGAGGAATTGTAAATCTAGTTAGACTTTTCATTTTTAATATCTTCATGCATTTACATGTTAGTTCAACCCAATGTAATAATCTCACACACTTATGATTTTTGATCTATACACATTTGTTGGATCCAATGATTGGAAGGCGATTTCTAAAAATTGACTTTATCTCAAATTATTAGAAAAACAGACAATTTATGAAATTGACTTTATATCTAACATTATTAGTAAAAGAGACAATTTTCGAAAGATTCATTGGGACATTATCACTTTCACTCTGATTCTGAGCATGCCTAATATATTGCTGGGTTTGTTGAAATTTATAGGCAGATTAAACTATACTAACATGAGCAAAATGTGTCTTACAAAAAAAGTTATATTCGATTGGGATAAAGTGAGTTTTAACTTTGAAATGATACCTCAACATTTTGAGTTATCGTTTCAAAGTTAAAACTCACTTTATCCCAATCAAATAACTTTTGTGTAAGAAAAAATTCACTCATGTTAGTATATTGTAACCTATCCTAACTGGCCTCTTTTTATAATAATTTGGGATATTACTAATTATCTATGGCAACATTGGGGTACATGGGAATTTAATACCTGGTTGTTGATTTTGAACTACGAGGCTGACAAATGAATGAATTTTTTTTTAGAAGTCATTGGCTTCAACATCTGCTATATACACAGACACCACTTGAAGTATTTGTTATGATATTCAACCACAGCAGCAGACAAATACATGCTGACATTCCATTGCATTTGAACATTTTTAGAAAATGTCAATGTACCTAATAAAGCATTTACATGTATATATATATATATATTAAGTGCAACACTTGCATACCACATGAGTATAATCACACAAGTAGCTTATTATCAATGTTATACATATTTGTAAAGTTTGAATGAATCGTGTGCTTTTGTAACTTTTCATAAATTAATTTTGCAGTGGAAGAAGTGAAGAAAAGAATGGCAAGTCTTAGGGCCTCGTACACACGAGCCCTTAAAGGTAACCCAAGTGGCTCTGAAGCTAATTCCAGTGAGATGACCAGAAGAAATACCATGCTGCTGAAGCTGTTGAATTTTATTAAGCCATTCGTGAAAGTCAGGGCTTCAGTTTCGAGCTTACAGCTGCAGCCTGCTTCGCCATTTGCAGTCTCACATGTGTTTACATATTTTACATTTAAAGGTACTCAATCCGAGCAGACCCTCATACATTACTATTTCTTTGGCTTCTGGAGTAAAAAATATTTGATTCGAGTCGAGGAAACTACCCATCAACGCTCAGAGTGATCAGATATCATTTTTTGAAGTTTTGATATTTCTATTGTTTGTGGCCCAGAAACACGCCTCAAAAGGATGGTCTCGGTCAAAAATTACGTTATTTTCACCACTTGCTTTCACAGTTATCCAACTGACATCTCGAGAAATAACAAACTTCAAAACTCAATATCTGATCACTCTGAGCTTTGATGGGTGGGTTCCTCGACTCGAATCAAATATTTTGTACCACTGAAGTCAAAGAAATAGTAATTTAGTATGGGCAGCCAAATTAACATATACTCAAATATTTGGAGATATCTCTAAGTATTTGGAGATATCTCTAAATATTTGGAGATATCTCCAAATAAATTGCAGTTATCTCTAAATCGATTTGGAGAGCTTTTCAATTCATACCCTAACTATTTAGGACACCAAACCATTTGAAGATATCTATAAATATTTGAAGATCTCTTCAAATCATTTAGAGATATCCACAAATGCATTTATGGAGAAGTATATTCAATTTATCCACTTATCCATAAATCATTTAGGGATATCTCCATTTCATTTAGATATATCTCCAATGTATTAAGATATATCTCTAAATGATTTGGAGATATCTCCAAAAGTACTTATTTGAGGAGAAGTGCAAATCATTTAGAGATATCTCTAATTCGATTTGGAAATATCTCCCATTCATTTGGAGATATCTCCAATTATTTAGAGATATCTCTAATATATTTGGAGATATCTCTAAATGATTAGAGATATCTCTAAATCATTTGGAGATATCTCCCAATTATTTGGAGATATCACCAATTATTTGGAGATAAGTCCAATTCCAGGTTCAATTAAGGATATGTGCTGATTTAGAGATATCTCCAAATATTTAGAGATATATACAAATATTTAGAGATATCTCCAAATCATTTAGAGATATCTCTAAATCATTTGAAGATATCTCCAAATATTTAGAGATATCTCCAAACCATTTAGAGATATCTCCAAATATTTAGAGTTATCTCCAAATATTTAGAGATATCTCCAAATATTTGAGTATATGTTAATTTGGCTGCCCATAATTTAGGGGTGCTTAATCGGATTGAGTACCTTTAAAATATTTATTTTAGGTGTTTGATATTCAGAATTAAATTTGACACATATGTCTCATTCATTTTTATTAGCTTTCAAAACTTAACCTTAATTTGTTTTATGTACCTTTAAAAGTTTATAGTTCATAGTTGTAAATTTGACCATCATATAATGCATCATGTTGTGTAACTAGATGATGAATAATGAAATGATAACTTTTGACATTGGGCACTATTATATAAACCCAAACCTGTGTCCATACTGTGTGGAAGCAATCTTTAACATATGATTGAAAAGTAGAGAATATAATTAATTGTAGGCTGTAAATACTCATTCAGTTTAACAGGTGAGTGTGCACATGAGGAATGAATGTGTATTGTATTGCATTCCATGGAGTATGGACGCAAATTGGTCTGACATTTTCATGTGTTGACAACGTTACTGGTGTTGAGCACTTTTATGTTCAACTTGCATCCATACTCCATGGAATGCCATACAATCAACATCCATTTTTAAAGTAATGCTGGAAACTTTCTTAGTTTATGTACCTCTTAGCCCTTAACTGTCCTCTCAGTCTGGAGTAAACTACATACCCACATATAAAAATAGTGGGTCTGACGACCTTTCGTTCAGTTTTCATTTCCCAAACCCGGGATTCCTTGTAATTACCGCCAATCAAAACTTAGCTCCAAGAAATGTGTGCCCCAATAAAAAACTAGTAACATGTCACGTGCTTTTGGTGTGGAAATTCCGAAGGCGTGGCTAAAGGTTGTTTAAAATAGTATCCATGACGTCATGTTATACCGAAGAGAAATTCACAAATCGACAAAATGGATGACAAAATTATTTTACAACGTGTTTTATCTTCTCTACCTACTATTCCTAATCTTAAAACTGAACAAAGCTTAATTCTCCGCAACATTATTGTCAACAGAAGAGACACTTTAGCTGTGCTTCCGACAGGATTTGGGAAAAGTTTACCACATCAAATTGCTGCGCGGGTGACGAGAAAGTTGAAAAATGATTTTGGACATTTTTCATTTGTGGAGGAACTTCCTCAAAACTGTGTTGTTTTGGTTGTGGCGCCACTTCTGTCATTGATGGAGGATCAAGTTTCTCGACTCAATAAGATGGGAATACACGCAGAGTTCATCGGGAAGAGTGACGAAGGTGACGCCAGGATTGCAAATGGTTGTGATGATCTGGAATTTTTTTTTGGAATGCCCGAGTCTGTGGTTGGCTGTGATAAATGGAGGGATGTTCTTTCTAATACATATGGGAAGAGAATGCTGTGTGTTGTTGTAGATGAAGTTCACACAATTCCAAAATGGTAAGTGTGAATCATTAAAACAGACTCCCACTAACCTGGTAAAAATCCATCGTTGGACAAGATCATGCCATGAATCTCTACTCTGTCTGACGCCCGTAGAGATTATATTCTAATTTCTATTGGCGTATTGCTTCTGTGTTGGTTCGCTTAGGATATTATCGGTGTACATGTACTTTGATGAAGGGAATAAAATAATCGGGTGTCAAAAGTCATGTAAATAATGGAACTTGAATCTCGAGCTGGGAACTTCACGTACCGATGAATAAATTATTAAGCAACAGGTATTAACAAAGAAATACATTCCCCGCGTTATTTTTCGACTTTATAAGGTTCCCTGTCAAAACTTTAAAAAGTTCCCGGGTTTTGTAAGTAGTACTGGTGGAATATGATATCTACATTGTGTACGGGCATCAGCGTAGAGATTCATGGCATGATCTATCATTGGACATACAATTTGTATTTTGAATTAATCAATCAAATATTTAATTTTATCAATCCAACATGTGAATTATCACCAACTGTAGCAAACATATACATGTACCGTAGTAACATTTAATCTGTTAAAGGCACGTGAGGCCTTAGTTGTCGAAAATATTCATATTTGTTCCAATCACCGTGAACAGAAAAACATTAAAACGCATACAGTTTCGTTCATATATACCATGACCATCGCGTAAACAGCATGTTATCATAAAGATTTACTATATTTCACCTAAGCAAGAGCCTGATTGTGTTACAGAAGACAGCACAATGCTGCTGGCTAATCACACACAAATGGCATACACGCTCTTTATTCGTTCCATATCAGGAATTCGCCCACAAAGAACGCTCTTTATGTTTACCATCATAATATAAACAAACACCAGAAAAGTTACTTTTTATGCCTTTGTTTACATAACAATGGTCAAAAATATGACAATAACATACTGTTTATGCGATATATGAAAGTCTGTCTACATTTTGTTGTTCTTTCTGTTTGTGGCGGATTTTGACGGGTGGAAATATTTTCACAGGATACCCACCGCCAAGGCCAACCGTACCTTTAACAAAATTGACCAACATAATTAAAAATGAAAAATAACAAATATGCATTTATGCTGAAGTGATATACCGTACATCTAAATATATGTCTTTGATGACGAAACATGTAAAGGTGCATTTTGTTTTGGTAAATTGTTCGATGATAATATTAAAGTTTTAAAAGCTTACTGTTGATTAATAACGATGCAATTAATATCAGAAATTAATTTTTATATGAAATTCAGGATGTCACTGCACATCCAATCAAACTTCTTATAAAGTGGACTAAAGGATAATCAAATACATGTTCTTAAAGCCAGTATTATAACTAGAACTTTATTAATACTGACAATTTAAGTTCTGCTATTGAACTGGAACTTTCAATCTATTGAACTAACTCAAGTAAATACCCAGTGGTTAAGATTTATTGAGATTGATATGTCAATATGAATAAAATGTACATAAATTGGGATTGGATGGATGCATGACTTCCCAAGCCCACAATGCGATTTAAAATCATCACCTCTTAATTAAGTATAAATGCACCTCAACCATGTTTCCCCACCAAAATCATGTTTCCCCACCAAAATGTTCAGATCAAATATCTCACATTTGAGGTGTAAACTGACTACATGTATACTGCAAAATGTAATAAATAATGTTGTGTTCATATAGCTCCTTTAGCCATGATACCACGTGTCTATACAGAAACATCTTAAGCCTATATGACGATATGTCTATGTTCTATAATACCCTTTGAGCTACATGTAGAGTATTGCCAAAAAACTTTTCACCCAATATAACCCTCTAATAATGCCTCTGTAGACAGGACACTACTTTTAGTACTTTAAGCCATTTTAGTCAATACAGCGCCCATCACATAAATACAATTCCGGACTTGAAATTGCCAATAAGCAATGCCATGGCAACAATTATGTGGAATGTACCATCAAAAGTCAGGGACAATACTCAGACCAGTTTTCATACCAGTAACCAGTATGGGTGCCCAAATCCAAGGTACTGGTACCTCAATTTTTTGTATATAAATTTTCAAACTTGTTTTTGTTAATATTTGTTTTTCAGGCCGATATGTATTCAGGTCACAATTCATATATTAAGATACAAATACATTTAATGGTTTTCATACCAGTAACCGGTATGGGTGCTCAAATTCCAGGTACCTCCAAAAAATTTAATTTTTATCAATTTTCAAACTTTTTTTGTTAAAGGTACTCAATCCGATTGAGCACCCCTAAGTTATATTTCTTTGGCTTCAGGGGTAAAAGATATTTGATTTGAGTCAAGGAAAACATCCATCAAAGCTCAGAGTTATTAGATATTGATTTTTGAAGTTTGTAATTTTCTCGAAATGTGTACCGGTAATAATAATTTCCCCCAGAAACACTTATTCAAACAGACGAAGATGGATAACTCTAAAATCAAGTGTATTATTAACGCAATTTTGACTGAGACCATCCTTTTGACGGCGTGTTTCTGGGCCAGAAACAATAGAAATAACAAAACTTCAAAAATTGATATCTGATCACTCTGAGCATTGATTCCTCGACTCAAATCGATTATTTTTATCCCCGAAGCCAAATAAATAGTAATTTATGAGGGCCTGATCGGATTGAGTACCTTTAATATTTGTTTTTCAGGTAGATATGTATTCAGGTCACAATTCATATATTAATTAAGATACAAATACATTTATACCGGTATATTTATATATAATTTGACTTAAGACATTTAAGTTTACATAAATATTTAAGTTTAACAGCTGTAATTATTCTGTCAAGTTTTAGGCCAAAATTTTTTTACCTGTGTTTAGGGTTTGCAAAAAGGTGGCTACCCAAAACCTTTTATTGGACAGTAGACACAGATTTTGTTTTTGTGTGGAAAGAGCATCGAAAGGTACATGTATCTTACACATTTTAAAACCTCTCCTATGAAAATGTACATGTAATTTTTGACAGCCTCACAAAAAATTGTCAAGGCGGCGGTCTCGGAGCGAATGAAGATGGATCATTCTAAAATCAAGTGGCTTTAGGTGTTAAATATTTGACAATCTGGCCATGAATACATGTTTGAGCAATTTTATACTATAGTTGACTGGTTAGCAGTCTTGAAACATACACTCAGATTCTGATGATATGGGGGCCATTAAATCGGATTGAGTACCTTTAAGTGAAAAATAAAATGAGCCAGAGGAAATTGTGAAGAAAAAAAAAATGTTAAAATGGTGAAGAGGCAGTCTGTTTTTCGAGGGCTGGTGTATGGGGGGGGGGGGCGGAAAAAAAACTGCGGGACACAACGTACCGGGGGGTGGGGGGTACCTAGGCGTCAATAATTTACACGTAAATTTTTTCCTTATTCATTTAGGGGGGGGTGGCGGGGGGTTGGAAAAAATTTGCATGTAATTTTTTTCCAAATATGTATTTTCAGACTCACAACTTCAATTTTCTCTCATTTTATAGAATATGGATTAACCTTAATATCCAAATCATATATACATTATATGAGTAGTATAATCCACCTAAAACAATTTTGGATAACCACTGTCTTGGTTTACATGTGATATTGACCCCATTAACCCTCTTAATAATGCCGACTATGTCAGTGTCTACCAGTCGAATGCAGAATTCTACCCTGCGATCGCTTATCTGGCAATTTTTTACTGCAGAACTTTCCCATGTATTAAACAATTTATCCTCCAATGGTATCAGAAAACAGTTATATGCTGGTATCTCACTCATCTCATTTGCTTCTTTTTCAAAGTCGAGGTAATGACTAGTTGTCATTTTTTAAAGTGCATACAAAGCGTTGCGATCACCAATATACATGTTTGTACATGTCATGACATCACGAGGTACAAATCTGCGTTCTACTGGTAGACAATGACCATTTTAGTCATAATAATCTAAACTAAGTTACCAAGCACCTTCTCGTGAATTGTATGCTCCGGTGTTTTTTTCGGTTTCCGGTCAAACCGAGTTGTTGTCCGGCTGGGGTAGATTTGATTTTTCTGGGGGGGGGGGGGGGGGCAGATGGTCAGTTTTTGCTGTTTGGGGGGGGGGGTACCCAAACCGAAGAAAACAGTTTTTTCCACCCTGTGTCTGCATTTCCCCCCCCCCTGGCCGGTGCATGGGTTATCATAAACACAGGTATTATTTTATACAGCCTAATTGATTTGGTATCAAATCAATTGATTTGGTATGGAATCGGATGAGGTAACTTTAAAGAATAATTTGTTTTTCTATTTTACAGGTGTGTTGTTATTCATATCATTGTCGTTTTCTATTTTAGGGGCGAGAAAAAATTTGGAAAGATCCAGAAGAAAGCTTTCCGGGAGTGGTTTTGTCATGTGAATGAACTGCGCTCACTATTCCCAGATGTGCCATTCATTGCTTTGACTGCCACAGCATCGCAGTCATCAATTACCTCAATAAAAAAGTACATGTGTTTAAAGTCAGACTTTGATGTGGTCACATGTAATCCGGATCGTCCAAATATTAAGTATGCTGTGGTGAAAATGTTCCAGTCTGTGGAAGAAAATCTGTTTTGGTTGGTTGATATTTTAAATGATGCATTGGTGCCAAGTGATATTCCAAGAATTGTGATCTTTTGCAAAATCATTAAGTATGTGCGCAGAAGTACGGAACTATCTTATAACAGAAACAGGTAAAGAAACATGGATATCAATGTTTCATTCAGAAACAAAAGATAAGCAGAAAGACAATGTTCTCAAACAGTTAGCAAATGTGGATAGTTCGCTTAGAATTGTGATTGCTACCAGTGCCCTCGGGATGGGCATAGACATGCAAGGGTTTAAGGTCAGCTTGCACTATGGGCCATCAAGAGATCTAGAGGACTTTATGCAGGAGAGTGGCCTGATTGGGAGAGATCAGTCAGATTCTCTATCTGTAATTCTATATAATGGAAACTTGCTAAAACTTGCAAATGATTCAATGAAGGAATATGTTAAGAACAATATGTTATGTCGGAGAACACTACTCCTTAAATATTTCACCAATGAAGAGCCATCAACTATTAATACACATAAATGTTGTGACATTTGTCAGCGCCATTGTTCTTGTGGCAATTGTGAATTTATGGTTGTTGAAAAACAACTTCAAATATTCTCTGGTGTCGTGAGCACAGATGGATACGCATCGTCTAGTGCATCTGATGATGATGGGATTGAATGAAATAAGGTCAACAGCTGCTATGATTATTGTATATTGTAATTCAACCTACATATTAATGTACATGTAATTTCTAGATCATGCCATAAAATACAGAATGAGATCCCCAGAGGGTGAATTTAGTGATGCTATCCCGAGTGTCACCATCGCCAAATTCACCCTCTGGGGACCTCACTCTGCTTAGGTCTATCTTCTGGAACGAAAACTATTTCGCCATCGAAAGTCACTGCAGTTACATGTACAGTAATGCCCTAATTAATCGACTCCCTAACCACAGCAGAATTATGGGTAACTTTTCAGGATTTAGTCGGAAATATGGCTTGTTGCCATTCCTCGAAAAGCTCGCGATGAGAGCTTCCCAAGAGCTTTCCGATGAATGACAACAAGCCATATTTCCGACTAAATCCTGAAAAGTTACCCATAATTCTGCTGTGGTTAGGGAGTCGATTAATTAGGGCATTACTGTAATTCATATATAAGAATGATGGTGTGTGTTGTCAATTTGGATATATTATTTGTAAAAAAAATAAAACTTTGAACAAGACTATTCTCCATTTCTATTTGATATATTTGATACCGGAGTGTTTCACATCACTTTAAATGTTATGAGTGCTTTTGCTTTTGTATCAGAAGGTAGTCACTGTATTCCCTTGAATCTGCATCAAAAATATTTTTTGGAAAACTTTTGAAAGACTTATAGGCCTTTCTTTTTGGATCTTCAACCAGCAAGTTCCTGTCCTGTATGATTCCAATTATTTTCTTAATACACGCTTCTCGCTTTGGCCGATTATGAAATCCCATCCGTTTACGTACACCAGACTGCACATCAAAGTTTTTCTTCACTTCCCGAAGAGAATCAAATGCATGTGACATTGTTTGGCAACTCTCAAAATCTTTAGAGTTTTGTGAATCATATTTTAAGTCTCTATTAATTATCTCCACCCACCCATCAATAGATTCACTGTTTTCAGAACCACCTTTTGTATTCACGGTCCTGTTCCACGTCAACCGATATGCTTCCTCTTCAGATAACAAGGCTTCTGACATGCTTATTAGCTGGAAGCTCGACAGTCTATATTTAAATTTATTAGTTGAATTGAAAACAAGCATATCATATTTGGCTAGTCGTAGATTTCGTGCTCCATCTGCACAATCAATTGTAGTTTGTAAGTTAAAATGCAGTGCTGATAACTGAAACAATGCACGTTGGTAATTAAAAACAATGTCACCCTCTGGCTTTGACACCTGTTTTTTTTTTTTGCAGCATTGATCCCATGAATAACAGACTGATGCTTCTTGAGGCTGGTCAAACTTTTATATGCTCTTTCACAAGAACCATCAACACACACAAATTTGTTATCCTTATCTATTCTTAACTTATCATTTTTTTCAATTGATTCAAGATCATTCCTCATTTGTTGAAAAATGTCTTCTGTTTCTCTGAAGAAATAGCATTTAATTATGTGAAGTGCCACATTTTCCACGCGGTCAATGATGCATTCTTCACTGAGATCTCCGAATGGATCATCTTCAAGATTCTCCATCAACAGCCCATCCATAACAAGCTTGCAACACATGCCATCAAATATGATCTGAAGGAAATTCTCACATGCCCGGTATTTTTTTGTGGGTTTATTACTAATGTCATGTGCCTTGAGTTCATTCCTGTAATATACCAGCGTACCTGGATCACCAGCTGATGTTTCCTTGTAGAGTAGTTTCCAGATAGCCTGAAATGTAAGGAAATTTTGCAACACCGTACCTCTCTTAAAGGCACGTGAGGCCTTAGTTGTCGAAAATATTCATATTTGTTCTAATCACCGTAAACAGAAAAACATTAAAACGCATACAGTTTCGTTCATATATACCATGACCAGCACGTAAACAGCATGTTATCACAAAGACCTACTATATTTTACCTAAGCAAGAGCCTGATTGTGTTACAGAAGACAGCACAATGCTACTGGCTAATCACACACAAATGGCATAAACGCTCTTTATTAGTTCCATATCAGGAATTCACCAACAAAGAACGCTCTTTATGTTTACCATCATAATATAAACAAACACCAGAAAAGTAACTTTTTTATGCTTTTGTTTACAAACAATGGTCAAACATTTGACAATAACATACTGTTTATGCGATATTTCTTATTTGTATACGGACAAAGTCTGTCTACATTTTGATGTTCTTTCTGTTTGTGGCGGTTTTTGACGGATGGAAATATTTTCACAGGATACCCACCGCCAAGGCCAACCGTACCTTTAATTAACAGCACATGCATCAGGGGGTGCGGTCAGGAAAACATTCCAGGATTCAAGGTTGAAATTTTTTATTTTTCGGGAAGGTATTTCCAAGGGCGATTCAGGACCCAGTTTGATGGAAAATGGTGTAAATTGCAGGATAAGGCAGACAAAGGGTTTCAAATATTAAAAAAATTACCATCCGGAAGGAATGCCAATCATCTAAGCTCAATGAAAAGCCCCAGAAATCTCAGATAATCACAAAATGCTCATTATTTTGATCATTTTCAAAAACTGATTAAAAAAAAAAATTAATTACATGTTTGCAAAACTAACACTGTTATAACATCTGCCATGGTACCCAGAGTCACCACACCAAATTTGGTTGAAATCGGTCCAGGGTCGGGAGAAATATTATATCCGGAATACAATTAAGTCAGACAATCACACATCAAATTCAAGACAAAATTCATTTGTATTATTTTCATTAGACGGTGAATTTGCAATCTTTGGTGCAATGCTGGTATCATGCCAAACATGTGTGCAGCTGTTGTCGACACGCATTCTCAGTCTTTGTAAACATACACTCGGATTCATACTAATAATATTTTTCATATGTGGTATGTAGTTTACTCCAGACTGGTGCATTCTATAAGAGTGACAGAAATAACTAATTATAAATATAAATAAATTGCTATATTTACAGAAAAATGGGGCGGGAGGGCAAATTTAATTTTTTATATTTATTCTTCCTAATGTAATTGGTAATGGACAGTTCTAGATATTGAAGCAGTATACTATCGTATGTAATACAAGATAATTTAGATTGTCTAATGTTATCAAAATAGACTGATTAATAGGTCATTAAAATGTAATTTGATGGTTAAGGTATGAGAAAAAGAGTTTACATAAAAGATATCCAAATAAAACAAATAATGAAGGGCCTAAAATAGCCTCAAAATAGGGTCGGGAGGGGATGTAAATCAAGCAATTTTTTTATATTGGTCTAAGTGACAACCAATTTTTCGGTAGTATTTAGCACAGGTCCCCAGAAAAAAAATTGACCCTACCCCCAATAGTATTTAATCCTATCGGGGTGGGGTCAATTTTTGTTCTGGGGACCTGTGGTTTTTAGCGGCTAGCATGTCCTAAACAAGAAAATATTTCGGTCAAAATACCATATTATGAACTGTAAATTATCATGCCAATGTGAATACAACATTATCAATGACTCACATCAAGGTTATTCATAGATCTGTGCAAGTCTTCGGATTTCGGGATTAATCCTTGTAGTCTGTGGAAGTTGTCATCAGAATCTTTCATACATAATTGGGCTTTCTGCGCCCTCTCATCAGTGAGCCAGTCACCCCCAAAAAAGACAGATTCAACGATTTCAACTGAGCCATCATCCTTTTCTCTGGTTGGGATGTACTCATTGGATAATTCCTTCATTAGGCTGATCATATCTGCTGTTTTCGATTCGTTCTTGTCATAAAGTCCAACGACATACTGAAGTAGAAAAAGTAAATATTCAGTAAAATGTACATGCACCAGTACATGTATGTGAAGTCTTTCTGAAAAATTAATGGGCTGATTAATCTCACAAATTCAATGAATGTAGAAAGCAAATGATGTGCATCGCTCATATCATACAGTTATCTCATATTCAAACGAACATGTTTAAAAATTATAGGCCTGTTTATGATACAGTATCATGAGTATGGTACATATAGTGTCGACGTCCGGATTGACCACTTGTTCGTCTGTCTGCTCATACACTTTATGCATAATGCCATAACTGAAACTTTTTCAATCCGATCAGAACCAAATTTTGAATATGAGTTTCTCATCCCAAAATACAGATCGAGTTCAAATGAAAATGAGATTGAAGCAATTTTTTATTTAATTTAAATTTTTTTTTTGGCCATGGCCCTTTTTTGAAGAATTTTTTTTTTTAATCTCATGACCACATTGAAACTGCCATTCATCTGGTGACTGCAGTTGGCAATGATTATATCAATATAGTTCTACTAGTATAACCATGGTATAATGTATACTACCAATATACCTGTTCGGACTTCTTTTTCATGGTATCTTGCAATGGGTGAAAGTACTGCGATGGGAAAGTATGTTGGATTCTTTGTTGGAGTTTAGGCATGTAAATGCTGGCCCTCTTGACAACCAAATGTGCCAATTCTGCTGACAACAAAATTTGCTCAGTCTTGGATGGGATGAAATCAATATTAGGTTTCAGCCTTAGATTCTCTCTCGGGCGTTCTGTTGACATATCCGGTGCCAAAACTCTGTCCACAACAACAACAAGGTTGAAGAAGTGCTGATCATCTACTCTCCTATCAGTGGTCATGTACGTTGGGACAACCCGCCGATCCCAGTTGTCTCCTGCTAAACTAAACTTTGGTTTCTCCTCACTGATGTTCATCCTGAAAATCAAGTCATATCAGGATTGATGATTGTAAATACCGGTAATACAAAAATTACATGTACATGTACTGGTACTCCATTTACATTGTGTATAGTTCAGGAACAAAAATGCCAAATATTGGGATGTTTAGTCAGATAATAAATTGGAGTTAGTGGAATATTCAGTTACATGTATACCTGTATACAGCATACATGTAAATGTATTTCATTCACTAGACCACCATATATACTGGTATGTACATTTCTCCAAGTATTCGAATTAACGCTCCTAGATTAATATTTCTTTGACTTCGGGGGTAAAAAAATATTTGATTCAAGTAGAGGAACCCACCCATCAGAGTGATCAGCTATCGATTTTTGATGTTTGTTATTCCTTGAGATGTGCAATTATTTCTGGCCCAGAAAAACGGATGGTCTCAGTCAAAATTGTGAATGAAGATGGATAACTCTAAACTAAAGTGATATACGGTCATATTTTGTGATACCCAAGTGATAATATGGCCATATTTCGTTGAACAAAATGTTGATAAATAAAACCTTTTGGGAAATTTTATACCATACATGTAGTTGACAGTGGATAGCATTATTTTGTTGCAATTAATCGATTCTTATAACAAAACAGTTTTTGAAGAATTGTTGTTGTTGTATCTTGATGATATGTGGACCATCTGATTGGATTGAGTACCTTTATTTGTGGCTATGTATTTATCTGAGAATAAAATTTTCTCCCGCTATTGAGAGCATGTTTGTAGAATGATGTGGGAAGAGGAAGAACTTAGAATTGAATTATTCATATGCTCAAACATAATTCTCCCAATTGTGTTTCAAGTCTAGTACTCTTTTGTTTTCCAATGCAGCCAGTTCTTTCAACTTTTTGGTTGTTGTCCGCCGTCCTGTGCACATACCTAGTTTCTGAAGCCGCTCCTGAACCTGGAATAGGATTAATATACATGTACATGTAGTTTGATTTCCATGGAATAAACATTAATAATACAAAAAAAACATATACCATATCTATTTTTTAACTTGCTTACCCTTGGGGGCTGAGCCTCTCAATTCAATATTCACTGTTGTGACTAAGTTTGACTATAATGTTACCTATATGGAGTCCCATTATTAAAAGAGTACATACATTGTAATATAATATATGATGATATAGATATAATTGTCATCAGACATACATGTAAAACATTCTGTGAACCTTTAAGTATGCATGTACATTTGTATGTGATATACTGCAGAGACCTACCCCTTTGCATCAGTATTCACTGCCTGAAGCAGCCTGAAGTGAAAATTTCTCTCACTGTGAAACATATACATGAATAAACATGAATAATATAATTGGCTAAATTTGTGTTCACTGCTGCATGTGCAGTACATGTATGTCATGATATGAGCTTTTGCTTATATCAACAAAAACCTACACCCAAAAACATTAGTTTGGTCTTCATTGCCTAAAAGCACATTAATTTCAACATCATACAAACCTTTCCATTACATCCACTGCTATGCAGAACAACTCCTGTCACATTCTGTAGAAGGGACATATTCTTATTTCGGTGTTTTAGTGCGATGCAAGCAACTGTAGATATTTTCATCTCTTTTCCAGGAAGATTTTTCTTGTTCCCTTTAATAATTGCCTCAAGAACTTTGCCAAGATATGGTGCATATTTAACCAGATCATCATAGATATCAATCCATGAGAAGGTGGACATCTTATCAATATCTCTGTTCAAAATAACACATGAACTGTCACTTGAACACATTTTTCTTATCTCCTCCTGCAGTAGTCTCGAAACACTGTCCACCATCGCTTCCGGGCAAAGTTTGCAACATTTTTTGGCCAGCGAAGAATGGTTGTTGTATACAATGGCAGATACAATACTTTTTCTGTTGCGGTCCTTTATTTCAATTTTCTTGGTCTTTGATAGATATTGCAACAAAACCTGCAAGATAAAAAGTCGAAGGACATAGATATTTATACCGGTCCAAAACAAACTTTGTGTATATAACAGGGACACATGGCTAGAGGGTCTCTGTTGGCGGATGTCCATCTTGAATTTCGAATTGCAACCCCTCTCCTCCCTCCTTGAACCTGTGTGCGAAATTCCCCCACCCCCTCCCCCCACCCACACTTTGGTTGAAACTTTCCAACTGTTTTTTTTTTAACAAAAGCAGAAATGTGTACCAAAAGAAGAAAAGTCTGCAGATTCAGTAAACTATTCAGTTATGTATTTAATCTGGTGAGGAAATTACTAAAACACGGAAGAAGCCCTTCAGTTTGCTCCATTGTTTTTAATAATTAACCATAAATAAGGCATTTTGGCTCATTCTGCAAAACTGAGGCCAAAATAAGCCGAAATCAGGTAAACTCGCGTATTTGAAGGCCCACAACTTGAAAAATGCTTAGCGAATCTGGGAATGGTTTTCAGTGCTGGGTTCACGAAATTGAGGTCGACATAATTGTCACGTTATTTGTAGGATTTGTGAATTTTATTGTTTTATATACATCCAGGAAAATCCATAAATTGATGATTTGACCAAATTTCCCCAAATTTATTTCAACTGATGCGATGTCAGGCATGAAATGTGTTGAAACTGTATTCATGTATCAGTTGAGTGGTGCGGTTGGTGAATTACACACACTGGCATTTATTTCCCCTCATAAATAATAACCAAATAATTTCCCAAATTTGATAAACATACTGGTATTATTTTTTGGTTGAAAGTAAACTTTGGCAACTATATAGCACAACATCAATTTAGAACATTTCAGGTAAAACAATGTTTAGCTTTAATTACATGGTAGGTAACTATGGGAGGCCCTTTTCACATTTATTATTTATTTACGCTTTAGAGCAAATAACCTCAATCATTTGCGCTTAAGTGCAAATATTTAAGCGTAAATCATTTGCGCTTTAAATAAGCAGAAATCATTTACACTTAAGCGCAAATAAAAAATAATATTCATTGACCCCCCCCCCCCTGAATTAATTTTTAATGGCACAGACCTAAACACATCACTCAAGTCTATATAGGCCCACCATATGAGGGAAGCAATCCCCAAGTAACCCCTAGATCCCTTTTATGACCATGGAAATGGTATAGATCAATGCAGGATATGTCTCTTTTATAAAATATATACTAGATCTCTGGGATGGAGACACAAATTATTGGGGACAGGGATGCTGATAATATGAATATAAGTTTCCCCCCTCCAATTTCAAGTCAATAAGTATACCATATGAGGGAAGCAAGCACTCGTTGTCCCATAATTCCCTTTTTATGGAAATGGTATATATCTGTGCGGGAGATGTCCCTTTAATAAAATATACTAGAGCTCTGGGAGTGAGGCACCAATTCTTGGGACACCAGGGACAGAGATGCTTATATGCATATGGAAATATGTTTTTTCTTCAACTTTCGAGTCTGTATGGGGCTATTATCTACTCTCCCCAGAATCACAGGTCATTTGTTTGTGTTTGCTGAAGAAATAATCAAAATTAGTGTGGGTAGGTATAGGTATTTTTTTATTTTCTGTCCCAAATTGGGTGGGGGGGGGGGGGGGGTGACAAAACCTCATGTTGACAAGTCTCGTATTGTTTTTCACCATTGAATTAGTTTCAATTATATGTTGACACATATTGAGGTACACCGAGGTCATGTTGCGTCATCTCCTTATTTAAAATACGCGTTTGGAATTTACTACGAAGTTGTGATGATCCTTATTTGGCAGGTGACGTAATATGAATAGGTTAGGAGAAAATACTATTTTTTTAATATCTTTGCAAATTCAATACTTGTTATGTCTGGTCATTCCACAAATATGAATACAGTTTTGATTTTTTTTTAACATACGACGTCTGGTCGGTTAAGATACGCGACGCAAACGTGTAGTTTATACGATAACTTTAATGAGATTGCAGTCAAATGCCGCAGGTGTAGCTTGTATGAATATTAATTGAATTTGCAGGAAGCTATTCATTGGTCAAGCAAGGCATCGCTCGCTGCTTATTGGCTAGATTTCTCTCGTTTGTAATAATTTTAACCATGCGAGTTCGCAGACCCAGTCTCTGTAGGCTACTCCAGACTGATTTTTTAATATGTGGGTATGTAGTTTACTCCAGACTGCCTCAGGCTGTAAGTTAATTGAAATGAAACACGGTCTAATTTAATTTAGACTGGGTATGTATTATTTGTATATAGTTAATTTAGACTGGGATATCAGACTCACCTCACATTTAGACTCTAAATTTACTTGTGCAGGCTCAGACTGGTTGAAATTCAGTTTCTTTCTTGGTTTCAACTTTCTGTTCTGTTGATCTGCTGGATTTAGATCCTCGAAATAATTAATCAGCTTCCTGAATCTCGGGCTGTCTGTTGTTGTTGAAACAGTAGATTGTTGACGAGCGGTTAATTTGGGTTCCACTGGTAGGCCTATACTCTTTGGAGCTGATAATACGTCTGTGTAAGGTCGGATGGGTTTCGGTGGCGTTGGTGGTGGAATTTTCTTCGCTCGTTTTGGCTGCGGTGGTGCTACTGGGGAACTGATAGCTCGTTTTGTTATATCCAGGTACTTTAGATGTTTTATCAAATAGTCCCGACATTCATGAATTTTTGATTCGTGGCCGTTGATTTGTGTTATTTTTTGACAACAGGGGCGACAAATCGCCTGGCCAATCTCAAAATAGTTCGTTCGGAGTCCTAGAAATCCACATAAATTAACTTTTTGTATGATTTCAAGAAGATCTGACTTTATTATACGTTTTATTTTATACCCCGGAAGCTGTTTCCCTTTACTGTCAGTGAAACAACCGTCGAACGAAAGGTCACAAACCCTGCAACCATTAATATCGATTCTTAGAATCGGCTTAACAGGGGTTGAAGCGGCCATGACGGCACTGGCACGTGACCATGTTTACACCTATCAATCACGACTAATTTCAGATTTATATTTAGCGCGGTGTGACGTAATTTGGGGGAAGCCCGCAACCGTTCAGAAATGAAAAGTTGACGGGAGTGCAATAGACTCAGTATCAGTATGAATCTGAGTGTATGTTTACTTAGACTGCTGTCCTCTGTGATGATGCCAGCTGGTTCTGGACAATATAATTTCAAGACACGACGACTGGTACAATCGTGTGGGCTATTAGCCAGGCTCTGCTAGTACCAATGCAACCTGGAGGTTCCAGCTGGAACTAAAAAAATTGGTATCTAACTGTTTTGCCATATCCAATCTAACAATTTGTTAACATATTGATTACCCAACTAGGTGACATTGAAACAAAAGAAATGTTTCATAGAGATCTGATGACAATCAGAGATGTGATTTCGGAATATAGCCTTAACTTTTTGATCAAATTTCAATCCATCATCAGCAATGATTTGGGCATCACCTTAAGTTAAGTGTAAATCTGATGAAATGTATCTCATCTTTGGCCACATTAACAATGTGTAATCACTCTTCTGAGTGAGCATCTGAAAACTACTAAATTGTACAATGGTGCCTTGAAATACTCAGATGTTCTTGTCAGACCGAGTTAAAGGTTTGTCTGAGAAAAGAATACATTATATGAAACATGCATTAAAAATAAAAAATGAAATACATGATATGGTCAAACAATATTCAATGGTATACAACACTATCTCCAAAGTTAAACCTGGGAAGGAATATTTCTTATAAAACTGGAACGTCAGTCGAGTTTTGGCTCTTTACTGGCTCTTCAGCTGAAATAATCATAATAGGCCTTTGACCGGAATGAGACAGTATGTATAACCATTTCAAATTAAAGTTATGGTCATACGGAAGGTGTTAACTGTGCTACCGTAAACACAATGAAGAATGTGAAAAAAACTTGGTTCTTATTTTCATTATCATAATTCTTCAGTGAAGAGATACCAGATATTGTAATGTTTGTGTTTACCGTAAAGGATTAACAATACGTCTGAAAACTACTAAATTATAAAATGGTGACTTGAAATACTGAGATGTTCTTATCAGACTAAATTAAAGACATACTATGTACTTGTTCGGGTGTGTGAAACTGATAAGTTAGTATTCAGGCGCTGTGACAACTGGAGGAATGTAACATTCTATCAACAATGCCTAACATTGTAAGCACACCGACTATACCGGGTATTGTAATTCCTGTGTTTACTGTAAAGTTGTAACATGTGCCTTTGTTGTCATTTTCAGCGAAGAACTATATGTCTGAAAACTACAAAATTGTACAATGGGCACTTGAAATACTGAAATGCTCTTGTCAGACTGAATTAATGGTTTGTTTGAAAAAAGAATACATTATATGAAATATCCATCAAAAATGAAATACATGATATGGTCAAACAATATTTCAATGGTATACAACACTATCTCCAAAGTTAAACCTGGGAAGGAATATTTCTTATAAAGCTGGAACGTCAGTCGAGTTTTGGCTCATTACTGGGTCTTCAGCTGAAATAATCCTAATAGGCATTTGACCGGAATGAGACAGTAGGTATAGCCATTTCAAATTAAAGATTAGGAAGGCGTTCACACGCTGGTAGAGCTAAAAAATACAAAGCTTGTAAAACCATTATTACAATGAAAAACGTAAAATAGACTTTGTTCTTATTTTCATTATTATTATTCTCCCAGTGAGGTACAGCGAGTTTAAATTCTTCTGTTAACCGTAAAACTATAACAGGTGCCTTTGTTATTTTCAGGGAAGAACGATAACACTAAAATGCAGATCACGACTAATAGGAACGGGTAACTTTGTGTTGCATATTTCTCCAATAAAATATATATTACCAACAATAATAGTACCAGTACTCAAGTTGCTTAGCATTGTTTTTTTTATATTGAAATACAAGTCATCAGTTGGTGCACTATGCACACATATTCTGGCAAATACCGTAATATGTAATATTTCGACACCTCAAGAAGCTCATCTGATTGTAGGTGATATATCGTTGTACGATATATATTTATAGAGCTTGTTTTTTTGCTAGTTCAGAGGTAGAATTCCGATACCATTCTAATGTTATTACGAACGCCTTCATTGTCTTTAATTTGAAAAAGGAACACAATATGAATAAAAGCACCGAGCACACATGAATAAATTGAATAAGAAGTTGGTATTAGTCAAATACCATTTTGTATGTAGTACCTCTTCCAGAACAACACTTCAAAGATGGTCTATCTCATCCTATAACTTCATATGAAATGAAAAGGTCATATATCAATGTGAAAATAGGTATACATCTTGTAGACCTGAATTTTAGCTAAAGCTGAAGCCCAATCCTGGCTGCTGAATCTCACAATCATTAAAAAGTCTAGCCCAATGTTAAATAGTCTTGATAATATTGCAACGATACCTAACATTTTGTTTCTGGTAATAGATATTATTTAAACTGGTGCTCGGAATAAAAAATTATTTACAGTCCCAGATCAATCTAAACACCTAAAAAAGTGAGTTTCCCCTAAAACAAAATAGCCTGTATCTCCTATGTTAATGACCTGATCGTTTTGAAATTTTGAATGAAACGAGAACATGGTAAATGTAGCACATTGCTTGTTTAAAGGTATGCATACCACTGGTTTTCTAACCTTCTGGTCGTTGTTTGATTGGACATTTTAAAGTGTGATTTTTGAAAATGGCAAATTGTTTAAAGGTATGCATAGCCTTTGTGGTGAGTTTGCTTTAAAAATAGTCACACCCTTTAGAACTGCCATAAACAGAAAGAATATTAAAATATAGACATATTAATTTGGCTTTTATTTACTTAAAGCATACACACTTGATAATAACATAATATTTAAGCGAAACATGTTTTTATGATTAACGTAACACAGCCTGTCTAATTAATATTGTTACCGTTTTTTTTTGCGTTTTAAGGGATGTGACTATTTTAACAGCAATACGGTACCCATCAGTAACCATCGAAGGCCATCCATGCCTTTAAAATATCCAAATCAATAACTAACATGATATACAGGGTATTATATGAGGGGGGACTTTTTTATGTGTTTACATACCATCGGAGAAAGTTTAGGGAAGAGACACATCTTTATCGAGTGAGCCTTTGGCTTGGCATCAGAATGATAGACACATCAAGTTCAGTGTCTCTTTCAAAACTTATTAACCCTTCCATGACTAGAGTTCCTGAAATTTTGCAAAATCCCTATGCTGATGCATTTTCTCATAAGTATACGAGAGCCTCACATATATAAGAGATTACATTAACCTTATAATATTCAGTCCTTCCCAGGAGACGGGAGTGATTGCTCTCGCGCCCGTGAGCACTTGTAATTTTCAATTCACTGGTGCTGAAATTCGCACCCGTCTGAAATCGCACCCGCCCCTCTTCGCAAAATACTAATGGAGACTGTAATTGTTGGCTCAATATTGAACTTTTTAAAGGTTTATGTAGATCCTTTACAATCTCAGTTCAACTATGGCATATTAAAGTGTGTCTAGACATAGGTCTATTCCACAACGACCTTTTGGTTAAGCAAAAACCCAACATACAATTATAGTTTAGGTGCCATATTACAACCGTCTTCTGCATTACATGTTATTCTTATTAGGTAGCAAATACATGCTTTAGTTGTGTTCTCCTCGTGGGAAGGACTGAATATTTATCTTGACAGCCAGTGCAGTCTCTGATATATGGGAGCTCCAGATTTAACTGGCACAGGATATTAATGCTGCACAAGTCATCTTGGTTTTGACATACATTTGTTTTCAGTTTGTTAAATTCAGAAAAAGGTGGACACAATATTGGCACAATTCATGTCTGTGGTCAATCAAGAGACACTGCAGGATTTAAGTCACAATGATTGTAACCCTCTTGTCACATTCTGGTGATTTCGTTCCAGAAACCAGACTTAAGTGATTTTAGTAACACAACATATGAAGTCCGATACACTAAACAGTACTATATTGATCATTCAGTTATTGGTCCTTCACCAAATTTCGCCCGAATTCAAGTTGAAATTTATCTCAATTTTCGTACCGAAACAAGGCGATTATTTGAGACATGGTTAGGACGTACGGGAACGACCGGGATCGCACCGTCGTTCTCCAACGCTGGATCTGGACCAACCGATTATTCGGAATATAGCCAGGACGAACGGGGTTAATAGAGAGATGCACCATTAACTTCCAATGCTGGATCAGAACTGACTCTGCAGAACAAAAGCTTATTCTAGGATTATGACATTCTGTTTCAGAACAATTCCCTGTTATCAACGATTTCGCTCAAGTAAAGAACTTTCGGAGTATGACATTCCTGTGTTAGGAACTTGTGTGTTCATTTCAGAGCTATCCATATTCCAAATTCTCTATCACGGAATCAAGTGTTTTGTCTTAGGACAAAAATCTTGAAAAAGGTGATGAGAGTTATGTAACACTTCCAGCTGTTGAGATGGCGTGCGTATGGTTAAACTATTATTAAGAATTAAGGGTTATCGTCCTTGCGTACACATGCTCCTATGCAGGTGGGTTAGCGACCTCTGGGGGAATGATCCCGCTATTATTCACTCACAGGTCACTAATCTAATAAACATGGGAGGCCAGTTCATTGACTCTTCAGGTCGTTGACCTTATCATATATATTCTGGACAGAGCCTAGACCGCCCGACACTTTGAATTCTTACACTTCTAGGTAAAGCTATCTACGACGAACGCTTCGTCGTGGTAGCTATGATTATGTGTTCTCCGTGGCTGCCTGCTTGTAGTTGTATATACGTGTATAATAAATGTTGTCCATGTTCTGAGAGTTTCGACTTAGTGTTAAAGAACCTGTGGAGTGTTATAGAGCATCGCTTAACACTATGTCGTATTATTTATTGTGATAACTATCGGCCTTTTCCCCAAGGATCTATCCTTGGGCCTTTCCTATTTTAATATACATAAATGACTTTCCTGAAACACTCAAAATCAGCGGTCCGAATGTATGCTGATGCAGCCAATGCTCCAAGTATTATATAGCAAACAATATGTAATCGGTATGATGAGTTATCAAATGATAGTCAATCTCAGTAACACGTGATGTTCGACTGGATATCAGGATATAGGATACCATATAATCCCATATCCCATAATATGTCAAATATAGCATATTATCGAAGTATGAAATACAACGAAAAAGCGAAATAGGAAATACAGCGATAGAGCAGAATATCTTGGTCTTGAATTTCAATCAAATTTAAAATGGAACCAACAAATAGAATACCCAGCAAGCAAAGCTGCTTCTAGACTATCACAACTAAGGACATTTAAAAACGATATCGATAGAATGACACTTTATTAATTATACTTCCCATTTTGGATTACGCTGACGTCGTATGGGATTTCGCAACTGATTATTTATTTGAACAACTCGACCGAAAGACAAAGACGCCGGTAGAATCGTAACCGGGCTAAATCGTTCAGTATCATTAAACAAGCTATGTCGATAGGTAGACTTGCACAAGCTACACAGGCGTAGGCAACAAGGCCATTTACACGCAGATTATAGAATTGTCAATGAAGACGCACCTATGTACCTGACAAGTCTTTTACCAGCACGTTCCTGCGAACGATCGGAATATAATTTTAGATTTCCAAATAAATTTTACTCCTACATCGCTAATACTAAACATTTTAAGCTGTCATTCCTCCAATCCGTTGTCCTGGAATGGAAAAAACTACCTGTTTATATAATCCGTGCAACCTCCATTTCAGATTTCATGCCAACCCACAAATTATAGACCCAATAACAAAGTTATTATTGTTTTACCTGAAAATAACAATAAATACTATATACTGTAAAATGCGGAATCTTTGTAGAGATGTTCTCAGTGCAAGTGCTAAGCGTTCCAAAAACTCAGGGGACACCGATGGACGCATTTTGATAAACAGTTCAGATCTCTTTCGGTCAGTGTCGCGAAGATCGACTAGGGTTTAGATTGTGTTTTCGTGATCGACAGGAATTATTGCATTACCAGCTTTGGGTCAACCTGAAATTTGGCTACTTTAACCAAATTTGGCTATTATTGCCCCTTCTAGCAGCCTAAAATCGTCTGCGACGAGTATTTTTGTATTATACAAAATAAAATAGGTTTCCTACATATAAGCGACCATAATGGACTCAACAAGTTCCATTTATGCGGTGTTAGGTTTACAGGTCAAAGTTCTGTGTTTGCATTCCATATAATTATGGAACTTTGGATATTCATGATTTCATATAATGATAAGGAATGGAATGGAATGGAATGGAACAATGATTATTAACAAGTTCCATATATTGAATGCACCTCCAGCACTTTGACCTGTAGTACTTATACCGCAGATAGCAATGTCCACTTAGGCGGGACATTGGGATGATATGCCATGATAAATTGTCAGTTCCACACTGGGAAGTTGAGGTTCCTCGTTTAGTCTGTCAAACGAACCATAAATTGATCCAAATCAAACACATATTAAGTACAATCATTATGCAAAACCGTGGACATAAGTGGAAAGAGCGTACATACTTCATTTATATGTGGCATATTATACTAACCTTGAACAGCTCTGACCATTCAGGTGTACCCCAGTGATACATTCAACTAGCCGGAACACGAATACACAGGAATACTTCACTTCCTGTGATGCCGCGAGCTCAAATGCCTACAAGATGGTGAAAGTTCTCTGAGTGATACATGTATTTTTATTAGCCATATATGTTGTTTCGGCAGGTTATCATTCCACTTCAATAACATCGTTGATCAATTGTTAAAGGCAATGAAGACGTTCAAAGGTAGGATGGCTGGCCGAAATACCATTGACGTATTCGATCTACCCGCCGAAAGTGAAGACGTGATAGAAATTGAGGAGAATGGCTATGAAGATAGCGACATCCCCACTGTCCAAACAGAGAGCCACCACTCTGTTCGCAGGAGACACATCGCTCGAGAGGTACACATATATCATTAGAAATAATCAATAACTATGAAATACAAAACAATGATGTTTTCATGGTGTAAGTACTATGTCCATTCATTAGGAATTGAAGTACAATGATATAAAAGACAAAAGTAGTCAATGAAACAATTTGCGTGGTATAATTGGGATGTTCATGTATATATAATGGGTGGATGTGTGTATATGTATTTTGACAAATGCGATTATGTTCAAATTCGAATAGTGTGTACAGTATACCATATGCCATTCACGAATATTCAAAACTCAATATATGGAATGCTACTCCAGAACTTTGACATTAATTAATTAAACCGTGGAATATGGATGGAATGGTCCAATATGGAAGTGTCAAAGAATTATTTGTGTTAAAAACTTCCGCTTCGAAAACCACGTATTTATCAATGGACATCACCGCTCAGTCTGTACAGTCTGACGATCATCCCAACAGTCATTGACTGTCTTGCATCTGATTCAATATCCCGTGAATGGTCGACGATTCGAATAAGTCATCTCCTATGTTATTAACATATTATGTTTTTCTTTGTATAGAACTCACTATTACGTATTCTAGGTCCTCAGATGGATCAGGAGCTCAGAAAAAGTGGGTACCTTCTAAGTGACCCCCAAATGCGACAGCCACACAATAGCATGGGCGGGCTGGATCTGAGCAACCAGCTCTAAGATTTCAATAACATCTGTTCCAGTGCCATGGCCTCGTATTACGCAATTTCCATGGATAAAAATAAATTCCAGATGCCAGATACCTACACCCCTCTGGCAGTAACAAAGGAAGAAGTGGCTGCTGGTGACATCTCTAAACAGAAGTAACCAGAGTTGATAAAGATGGACACATCGAAGATAAAGCAGATGGGTATGAATGTGTATGTGAGGAGAGTAACCTAATGCAATCAAGGTGGGATGGTGGAGTAAAGCGGGTGCTTAAGAAAGACCTGGTAGTGTTTGTGGTAGAGTTGGTGGCAACTAGAGGAAATTAGGTAGAATTAATCGATGATTATCTGCCGTTGTTGGTAGAACAGTGTGATAATATGGACTAACAACAGTAACACATATAACAGGTGAAAAACGCACCATTTCAATACATACCTTCACGAATAGCGTGTCTTTGTGGCCGCTGAGCTGGTTGTTCCGCTTTTCATTTTTTGCCGGTATTTTCCATGATCGTTGGCCAGGGTAATTTTTCCCTGGGTTGAAATTTTTGGCTTCGATTAGTCGACTCTGTATGGTAAAATACTTTCAATCAAAATGACCAATTACGGCTATTAGGAATACGCTACATTATTTTATTGAATATTACATAGAAATACTACAGTGATGATGATGAAAGATCTATTTTTAAACAGGAAACACCCATGTTACATCAAATATTCATAATATCCACGCCTCTAACAAATTGTGATTGGTTTTGCATACGGGCACTTCCATGATGGATTCCAACATGATTTTTGTACAGGTTGACAAGATTTTGTGCAGTTAATGAAAGAACGCGTCTTGGTGACCAACGAAAGTTCGAAATGTCATCCAGAATTCATTCACAATTTCATAATTTAGTAACATTTTAGTCTCAAACTGATTTTTAAAGCATGTTATTTGCATTTTTCTCGGGCTCGGCGAATGTCCCAACTCACCATCGTCTTAGACCAAAATATAACCAAAATATAACGTGAGCTTGTTCGCTGTGAATTGAAGTGAGCGGTGAAAACGAAGTCCGTGCAAAACGGGCTATCGCTCGAAGGGGCAATAATAGCCAAAATTGGCTAAATTAGCCAAATTTCAGGTTGACCCTGACCTGATTGCACCCGTTTACATTCTAATTGCATGACTATATTGGCAACCAGGCAATTGGCTACTGAGAACAACCTCCCAGCAAAACGGTACATAATAAGAGACTGGCCAGTATGACTTATGACTGTATAGTCGGCGACTATGATGTCAACTTTGAAACATATATGAATACAGTCACGAACAAAACATGTATAACCAAAATAAAATATGAATAGATCGGGCGCCCCCAATATTGCCACGGACTATTGTTCTATCAGTATGATTGTATAAACGAATTGTTTATTTCATGTTGAAAGTTGTATAGAATGGTTTTCTAAGAATCTTGCCTTAGGGCACTGGAAATACAGAATACAGGAAATAAGTTTGCACAAGTTTCGTAAAACTTTTGGCCTACTGTTATTCATCAGTTGATTCATTTTCACCATTGTCGGTCTAGTATAGTAATATGGTGCGATATATTATAGTAATATGGTGCGATATATTTGCGTCTCTGCGACTCGAATTTTTCGCAAATAAGCAACACGTGTAGCTCATCACCAATTTCGCCGGAGTAACAAAAGCGACACGAAGAAGGGTTTTCATCTGCTCCAACCCAATCTCCCGTCTCAATCGGTAATATGTGGTTTCTCGTTCTGAATTTGAGTGGACATTCTGCTTCACGAAAATATATTTGGATTAGTGTAGGTGATCGTTAAACTGGGCAGCAAATACATATATCTGATATGAGGATAGGTTAAATTTTGTAAACATCCGATATCGGTGACACCATCTGGTTCGGTGATAGGGGATTTAAAGGCGTGGTGAACAACTCTGGGGGGTGCCAACGTCAAACTCGATACTGGCGGCTGCAACAATGCATTTGGCATCAGCTTATGCTTAGATCCCAATACCGATCGGCAGTTGATTACATACCCGGAGGAGATAACACTGATGAATTTCTAACTGCGTCACAATATTTAATGGTGGTAAGTAATAATTATATACACTAATGTTGTAATATAATTACTACAAATAGTCATTCAATAATCATCTTAATCTTTTTGTGACGGGAGCCGTGCATGTGCAGTATATTAAAGACCCATTGTCAGTATATTCTCTTTTATATGCTAGTCTACCATATGGAGCCTCGCATATATAACATAATGCACTGGCTTACATGGTCAAGGTAAATATTGTTAGGCCAATATATTCTCTTATATATGCTAGGCTCCCTATGTGTAACTCGCATATATAAAATAATGCATTGGCACAGGGTGTTCGCATAATTTCAGGAAGCTCGAATCATGGAAGGGTTAATGTTCTATCCAATAGCGCTGGAATGCAGTGGCACAGCGTCGTACACACTGTAGAGAGCAAACTGTTGGTAATAATCATTAATTTATTGTGAAACACTCAGGTATGGTGATCAAATAAAAATGGAGAATAATCTTGTTCAAAGTAGTAATTTTTACAAATAGTATATCCAAGTTGACCACACACACCGTCATTCTTATATATGAATTAAATGCAGTGACTCTCGGTGGGGAACTCGTTTATCGCCGATAGATGCGTCCCGATTTGAGTAGTAAATATTTACAATTGAGCGTAGTTCTGACGATGTTTTCTATGGAGCGATACGGTCGATTTGCTTCAAATTTTCGGTGATGTTAGTAGAATGTTACATTCCTCCAGTTGACATAGCGCCTGAATACTAACTTATCAGTTTTACGCACCGGAACAAATACATAATATGTCTTTTGTTGTCCATCGGAATACTAATACATCTGCTATCATTAGAGAGGTTTCGCAGAATAGCGATTAGTTATCAGTTATATATACTACTCACATTTTGCTAAGGATCACCCATATAATGGTCATATTTCTATACTAATATGCAATTCCCACCTTCCGTATCTTACTGTAATGGAGATGAGTGATCAATTGTTCAGTGTTATTGTTGCGACGGTGTGTAATTGACCGTGGTGAGATCGGTTCAGCGAAGAAGTGGGTCACCATGTTTTTCGTGATTTGGTTCAAAATCCGCCCGTGTACAAATCAGTGTTCTACACGCATGTCTATTGCCAAATCGACCTGGACATCGATTTTAAGAGTTCACTAACGTTTACTATGGTTCGTCGGCGTCATTTAAGCGCGCAAGAATTGGCCAGATGGGTGGGGATGCTCCAATCTGGAAGATCACAGAGGCAGGTTGCTGCAGACCTAGGTGTCAGCCAGAGCGTTGTCTCCAGGGTGTGGCATCGCAAACAGAAGACACGGTGGGGTCGTCAGCGGATAACGACGGAACGCCAAGATCGTTATCTGAGGATAACAGCGACTCGGACCCGAACCATGAATGCCACATCCCTGCAACGGAACCTCCAAAATGCGGCTGGGATCAGAATTGCGACGCAGACCATCCGCGATAGACTTCACCCTGCTGGTTTACGTGCCAGGAGAGCCCGCAGTTCGCGTTACTTTGCGACCACGGCACCGTCAACACCGGGTACAGTGGAGCACAGAACATGTGAACTGGACAGTACAGCAGTGGTCGACCGTGCTGTTCACAGATGAGTCTAGGTTCTGTCTAGATTTCCTCGACAGACGTGTTTTGGTGTGGAGGAGGCGAAATGAGAGATTCACGGATGCTACAGCGAGGGAACATGACCGCTATGGTGGCGGCTCGGTTATGGTGTGGGGTAGGATGACTACGGACCGCAATACTCACATGTATGTCATCCAGAACGGCACCCTGAATGCACAGCGTTACCGGGATTAAATTCTGAACCCAATCATGCGGCCGTTTGCTGGTGCTGTCGGCGAAGATTTCGTACTGATGGACGATAACGCCAGACCACACCGTGCCATACTGGTAAACCGATACCCTCAGGAGGAAGGAATCGAGCGGATGGTCTGGCCAGCGGCATCACCGGATCTCAATCCCATAGAGCATGCTTGGGACCGGCTGAAGATTGCAATAACAGCTCGACCAGTCCAACAGACAACTCTACAACAGCTGGGTCAAGCACTGGTTGAGGAATGGGGTAACCTGCCGCAAAACATATTCCGCCACATGGTCCATGGGATGCGGAGGCGTTGCCTAGCTGTTCTGGGTGCCCACGGAGGTCACACCAAGTACTGACATTGTTTTTTTGGTGAATACAATTGTATTCAATACATTTTAGTTGCTTGTTTGTAATTATTGAAATTCATCAAAATAGGGGTAGTCTGATTCCATCTCCACATTTAGCAAACATACGAGGCAGATATAATAATCAACTATTAAAAGGACGATTTATTTTCAATATTGCTATATTATATAAAATATTACAAAATATATGGGTGATCCTTAGCAAAATGTGAGAAGTATACAAACATGTTTGGATCACGGAGCCGCACCGCGAGACTTCAGAAATATTTCCAATCACGAGGAGGGAATTATCCCAATGTACTAATATGAAGGTGTCAGTGACACTGTGGCTTAACTTGGTGAGGGGATAATTTCATACATTAGTAAATGAAGCGCTTTAAAAATCCGAACAAGCAGACGGCAGATCCTACTCTTTTATTATATATTCTCGTTAAAATAGGTTCATGTTGGACCTAAGCATTGACATTGGTTCATATTGGACTTTCATGTACTTGATTATGGAATAAGCCCATAATGGACTTATGCCCGTTATCCCGTTGGATGGCGCGGGCCACAGTGAAAACACATCATAAAGAGCGTACATCAAGTAATGCAACATATTCTCGTGCAAATAGATTAAAATTGGACCTGCATATTCACATATGTTCATATTCGACATATTTGATTATCAAATAATCCAATAATAAGTAAATTAAAATTTTTGAAACACTAACGCCGTTAAAACCTCCGACAGTTACCCTGAGTGACCACACCAAGTTTGGTTGAAATCGGTCCAGCTGTCTGGGAGACAAATCCGATCAGACAGAGACATATCCTTCTCCTTTATATATAGACTAGATGAAACAGGCTCCCTAAAACCCTTCGGGAGCCCTTATTCAGCGGCGACGGGGGATTTGGGCGCTTCGACTTAATCTAATGTGCAAAGTAAGAAACTTATCTGACATCCGGATTTTAAGAATAGCGTTATTCGCCACCAGCCCCACCCCACCTAAAATATTGATCACATGTTTGTCCGAAACTGTAAATCCAAGTGTTGGGGGGGGGGGCGTTATTCGCACCCCTCGACCGGACAGCTTTTTAAAACATGTTTAAAACCGATAGTGAGTTGTAAGGTGTAAGGACTGAAACTAATTATTACCTTATTATTGCTCGAGGTCATCATGCTCTCCGTATTTGGAGAAAAGACACATAACCGCCATTCTCCACCCGGCTGGCGAATAAATCCTGCTAAATAAAGATACAAAATCGCTATTCGCCACCCGGGTAACGAATAACGATACCTACATGTATGTAACATGCATGGCTATTCGCCAAACGCCAAGCTCCAGCCTCACCTCGAGAATCCATATGAAGTCTGGTGACGATTGGATTAGGAATGTGGCATGTATGGTGTTGTGCCAAAGGAAACTGTTAATGGACTGACTGACGGACGGCCGCCAACCCGTGGCAATAACTCAAACTTCACTGAAGCAATAACATGATTTTCAAGGGCGTTATGGTTCAGTAACGGCCCGACAGGAATTATTAACAGCCCGATGGCCGGTCTATTAGCGGCCCGATACGAAGTCGAGGGCCGCTAATAGCCAGAGGGCTGTTAATAATTCCGGAAGAGCCATTGAAAATCATGTTATTACTATTATTATCACAGGGCCGTTAATGACGTAACAGTATAAATGTCAACAGATTTGTTCCGCTTTTCTAGCCAATCATCAAATTTTTTCAGTCCATATTTAGTAGCCCTTGTTGTGCTTTGTGGAATTACACTCTTTTCCAGCAAATCTAGTTCCTTACCATTTAGTTCGCTCGATTGCGACATTTTGAGAATTTTGACAGATCGATCGGTCGTCTGTTATTGTTTACATTCTTCCTAATCACGTGACATTTGATTGCATCGAATATAGGTGATAAATCAACCAAGTATTGAGGACGATTTGCGAAAATTGAGACATTGGCATATCAAAATAACTATGTACACTAACCTTTGGGGTAATAATCCTTCGAAAAACAGGAGTTATCCGACTGTAAATTAGTGGAAAACATGAGTGTAAATTAGTTATATTCTGTTCCCATTTTTCGTTAGCGATTTGCCTAAAACGGAAGCGCAAATTGAGAAGGGAGGTAATTTTGCTGCGCATATTTTCTGCGGGCCGCGGGCCGTTATTGAAAAGCACGATCCAATATCGGCCCGCGGCCCGCAAAACTGCCGAGTGTTACGTCATTTCGAACGCCCGGTATAACAGTGCTAATGGCCTAGATAACGCCCTATAAAGTGATAATCATTTGTCATTGTTCCGTTATAATGAATTAGACTTACACCCACCTACGATACATTATTTATTATTACCACTTTATAGGGCGTTCTCTATGCCATTGATAACGTTTTTCGGGGCGTTCAATATAGCGCATTGTTACCAAAACACCGGGCCGCGGGCCGATACTGAAAAGCTCTGTTCACTATCGGCCCGCGGCCCGGCAACTGACCGGAAGTTAGATCTCGTTTAATATCACGCGAGTTACGTCCCTTCAAACTCAGACGTACCGTGTTTATTTAAAGAAAATAATAGGAAAATGTACCATATTTTCCTCACACTGTAGTTGTTTAATATTTATGATTGGAAATCACGCTATATGGTTGAATAATTGTCTGAAGCGTAAACATGCATAAATAACTTTAGCTGTCAAACTCTCATCGTTTGTCACTCGTCATAAATACTGGTTTTTATTTATATGTTCTTGTGAATATCTCTCTTAATCAACTTCATTATTCCACTGGGTAAAATGTCCAAATATATATATGTGGTAATAATAGTAATAACATGATCATATCGGGCATTATGGTTTATTAACGGCCCTCTGGAATGATCAACAGCCCTCGGGCCTATTAGCGGCCATCGACTTCGTCTCGGGCCTCTAATATGCCCTTGGGCTGTTAATCATTCCAGAGGGCCGGTAATAAACCATAACGCCCTCAACAATCATGTTATTGTTATAATAATATTTCGACTGGGTATGCCCAAACTCTCGAGGGAATCGTTGATAGCATCAGTAGGCTTGTTTCGCGTCCGAAGCTGCCAAATTTGAATTAGTTCGCGAAAGGACCCTGCTTGTGTAGATAAAATACACCCAAATCAATAAACGAGTAAGACCTTTTAGAACTCTTGAGATCCATCTTTGTTTTGACACTGGTCTTAAATATTTTCAGAGAATCAGCGTTTGAATCGGAGAATCATGGTTTGGTCTTCGGGAAATAAGATAAACAATTATACAGTGTTGATAATTTACCCAAAGCATAGACCTGTCCTATGTGACACCATACATACTATGTGTGTACGGGTTCTATACCAGACACTAATTAGATCGTGAGTCCACTAATTGCCAGATATCGACGTTCAAATGAGAATATTGGTTTAACAAGTTTTTAATTATTGTCACGGTATCATAAAATACAACGCTTATAAAGAGCGTCCACGTTTTTGTCGTCCAAATATGGTAGCTAATAAAGAGCGCTCTCAATAATGGACATTTTCGCTCGTTTTTAACATAATACGAACTACTCGTGCTCAGCTTGAGTGCTCGTTGCTTCAATGTTCACATGCATTCTACGCACTGGTATGGACATAGACGTTCAAAGTATGGTATGTCCTTTTACAGCCTGTTGTAACGAAATATGGAAACCAATCTCATAATTAACCGACTGTACTACTTTCACGTGTGCATTACGTCAACTATGCTAATTTTATTCCTTATTTTATTCCCATTTATCATAAAATTGTCAATTGATGGAGATCGCATCCGAATAGATAATGAACGTGTCACATTTGTATTTGGATCAATACAGATATGTCCTACATCTTTACTAAATGGCTGCGCTGTACTCATATCTGACTTATGTCCCTCGCGACATCGGTGCCATCACAGAAAGCATATAGAGGCATACAAATGAGACACCTGATTTCCCTCAGGAAGGCAGTTCGTTGCATTATATGTGCCTGTGGCATCTTCGTAAATTGACGTCTGTCAAATTACATTAGGCGTGGGTCTATACAATGGCCGCTAATATGTCATTCAATGTAAATAGGACAATAACTAGCCAATATATTTAACCTTACTTTATAGTATGCCACAGAAAAAGTCTCATGATTTAGAAAAAATCCGGCCACGGCTGTTCTGTGTAGGATGGACCATATGGTGTTATACTATTCTTAAAGATATGGTAAGCGTTGGCGATGGGTATTTCTGTTAAAATAGTCACATCCGTTAAAACCGCCATAAACTGAAAGAATATTATATTACATACAAATTTTGTTCTTATAATAGTCATAAATATCGCGTAAATTGTATGTTATTGTCATAGTACTCAATAGTTATGTACACAGACGCCATGGTATGTAAACAAACAGTACGTAAAGAGTAGGCGATAACCAAAACAATCAACACCGGGGAGACCGCACTAAATATACTTTGGTTAGAAATGCCACCAAAATATTTACTACCTATCTGTACCGCTGATCCTCGCTTCTCAAGATTTCGGTGTTTAATGGATCACAGTGAATCACTCTCCAAGGTGCTGACTGTTTTACTTACTATATATCATGATGTATAAACAAAGATTCGGCTCACAAAAGTGTGTTTTGTGGATCATTAGTATCGCAGTCATACTATCATACTATACTATTAGTATTTTGTTGAGTAAATTTTCATAATTTGGAAACTGTTAATTCTTAATTATAACATATAACGAATGCCATCCGTGCCTTTAATGCGGTGAAACTGACGAGCGTTTGTCTTTCTTTCGTGAACACAGTTGCACATTTCTGGGAAATTTCAGTTGAAGATAAAGCTTGTACACTTTTATAGCAATGCACCAGTCTGTCAATTGAAGGACGAGCACTACAAGTTAAACATATCATCGCGCAAATAGGTTCATAATCGACCTATACTATGCACCTATAGGTTCATAATCGACCTATAGTATGATGCACATATAGGTTCATAATCGACCTATAATATGCACATATAGGTTCATAATCGACCTATAATATGCACATATAGGTTCATAATCGACCTATACTATGCACATATAGGTACATAATCGACCTATACTATGCACATATAGGTTCATAATCGAACTATATTATGCACATATAGGTTCATAATCGACCTATAATATGCACATATAGGTTCAAAATCCACCTATAATATGCACATATAGGTTCATATTTTATTCTGAAATAAGCCGAGTGAACTTATATCCGCTCTTCCGTTTTATGGCGCGGGCCTCAATGAAAACATAATCTGTATTTTGGCGTTATTGTTCGCCCATATGTAACTTACAATAAGTTATAAGTCGAAAGTGACACTGAAACAATCTCATTCTCATTTCGTTATGATTATGAACCTGAAAAAAACATATTATACGTGCAGATTATCTGGAGAACAGGATACTTTTTATTCCGCAAATCAAGTGATTAAAATACCATTTGATTATGCCAGCTTGAATTATGTAAGGAGTAAAGCAAAACTGTTGTGGGCTCAACTGCGCCAGACACACCATGCTAACCCCGCTAATATACCCAATGGACCTATCCGTACGTGCCGCCCACCTGTAGACTGCATGGTTACTGTGACTACGCACCACAAGCCATCTCAATTTCGCTATCTCTTCAGTGCTAAAATGGCTTTCGATGAGAACGGACTGTGTTGTTAAACGCCATGTAACACGATAATATAGCTTCTTTCTGAATTTCACGATTTTCAAGATACCTATTTGTGTATATATGCATCTTGTAAAAGTGACTGTCGTTAGATATAAACAAAAATAGAACCAGTTTTTAAACAAAAAAACAGGTGTGATTGTTAGGCCATTTCCGATAGCCAACAAAGATCGATGTTTACGTTGAATCAAACTGTGTAAATGAAGCCATTATTAAACTTCAATATCAAATAGCAAATATAATATCGATGCTATATGCTAATAGTTCACACCTTGATGAAATAAACCAAACGGAGGTGTACATGTGGTAATTAATCTATAATCCCTCTTTTGTCGAAATAAATATAACGATAACAGTTTACCATACCACGATCGTCCTGAATGAGCCCCGGTGACAATAGACCGGATGCAAAGGATTATCAAATAATGGTCTTTTAAAATTCCACATCCTATTTTGCCGTCACTAAAGTACATTAAAGAAAACGCCGACTATCGTGGAGTCGGTTTCATGTTGCCATGAGGCAACAGTGGCACAAAGTGAACTCGTTCGGTGAAGGTTGCATGTATATACCGCGAAGCACGTACAATGTGTGAAACTTTGTGTAATTCTCTTGGAAAACATATGTTGATTCTCATTTAAACGTCTATTGTCGCATTAATATGGAGGAAGCTTTAGATTCTCAAATGGATTCAGTAAAACGTTCGGAGGAGATCCTACAGGTTAGTGTGAATAGCATACATTTGAACTCAATATTATCACGGTGTTATAACAGCAACACATGTGTATACATTTATAACGAAAAACACTTCACATAAAACACATACTCGCGGCACAATTAATATTCATAACGCATCATCGATCGGGACTACTATTTCCACGTTTTAGTTTGAAATCTGTTATATTAATATTGGAATTTAAATAACATTAGGATCCGAGCGTGGTCGTTGGCATTGTTTAATCCAGTGTAAACAGATGTTATGGTTACTTTTTTATTTAGGAAACCGAACTAAAACATGTGTATAAATGTCGTTCGTCAACCGGACATGTTCCCCATGTACATTCCAACGCCATTTTAGCCTTTTAACACTCTTTTTGCTCTCGTGTTCGTAAATTCCCTATGGCTTACACTGGTAGTTAAGGAACCGTTTGTGGAATATTTCATATCACTAGGCAGGCACATGTCGCTTCAGGGTTTAAGCTATCGGCTCATTGGCTATAATTCAAATTGGGGCGGTACCCACGGATAGGTCCATTAAAGCCAACTAACTAACAACACTGATGAAAGCATCAACACGAAATAACTACCCGGGGGATTTAAAAACCAACGAGGATGAGATGGGGAGGCGACGAGAAATTGCGAAATTTCTAAGGGACTGGAATGTTTATGATATCTCTATATAAAATCCAGGTGTTTGTCTGTGTGTATCTTTGTGTTATATGTCACGATGATGGCGCGTTTAACAATATATCAGCCTCATGTACGATCGCACCCACATTTGGACCATGTCCTGCGGCAGATCTTAGAATACGACCCGCAAAATCTCAGGCCAATCGATTCAAGACGACCGGATATATTTCTCAGAGGTTTCACAAAGGTTATCGATCAAGGCGATGTTTTCACTGATGTATGGCAGGGAAAAAAACGTCCAACGATAGCCGAACTATATGTATGGCCAATAAATATCGGTGTAAACACTCTTCGTTGAATATGATTTTTTTTTTGCAGGATTAGCAGCCTATTGTTTGGATCGACCACACAAATTTGTACACATTTTATTAACACATATGTGTTGTCTTGCCCAACAACAGTGTGTATAAGAACAATACAAATAGTGTAATGGCGGTGAACACTATTGTTTGGATCAACCACACAAATGTGTACGCATGTGATTTACAAATACAATGTATGTGTAGTCTCGCCCAACAACATTGTGTACAATAACAATACAATCTTGTGTGGTAGCGGTGAACATATTGTTTCCTTAGTGCAAACATATTTGTGTCCATTCAACGAACAAATAAATGTGCTGGACCCAAACATCTTTGTGTTTGTCAACTACACAACTATGTAGGTCAGTTACCACACATACACTGTTCATCTGCATCCACACAATCTTGTGCGCAACGTAGCACACATTTAATGTGTGCCTACAAAGAACAAGTTGTTTGGTCAATCCACACGGGTTTGTTCGCCACCGCCACACAACAGATGTGTGATCATTTGCCACACAATTCACCACACAATGTTGTGCTCGATCAAATGGCAACACAAACTGTGTGGTAATTGTGTGGTTCTACCACACAGTCGTTTTAAGAGTGCAGCCCTCGGGCCTATTGGCGGCCATCGACTTCGTCTCGGGCCTCTAATAGGCCCTTGGGCTGTTAATCATTCCAGAGGGCCGGTAATAAACCATAACGCCCTCAACAATCATGTTATTGTTATAATAATATATCGACTGGGTATGCCCAAGCTCTCGAGGGAATCGTTGATAGCATCAATAGGCTTGTTTCGCGTCCGAAGCTGCCAAATTTGAATTATTTCGCGAAAGGACCCTGCTTGTGTAGATAAAATACACCCAAATCAATAAACGAGTAAGACCTTTTAGAACTCTTGAGATCCATCTTTGTTTTGACACTGGTCTTAAATATTTTCAGAGAATCAGCGTTTGAATCGGAGAATCATGGTTTGGTCTTCGGGAAATAAGATAAACAATTATACAGTGTTGATAATTTACCCAAAGCATAGACCTGTCCTATGTGACACCATACATACTATGTGTGTACGGGTTCTATACCAGACACTAATTAGATCGTGAGTCCACTAATTGCCAGATATCGACGTTCAAATGAGAATATTGGTTTAACAAGTTTTGAATTATTGTCACGGTATCATAAAATACAACGCTTATAAAGAGCGTCCACGTTTTTGTCGTCCAAATATGGTAGCTAATAAAGAGCGCTCTCAATAATGGACATTTGCGCTCGTTTTTAACATAATACGAACTACTCGTGCTGAGCTTGAGTGCTCGTTGCTTCAATGTTCACATGCATTCTACGCACTGGTATGGACATAGACGTTCAAAGTATGGTATGTCCTTTTACAGCCTGTTGTAACGAAATATGGAAACCAATCTCATAATTAAAGGTACGGTTGGCCTTGGCGGTGGGTATCCTGTGAAAATATTTCCACCCGTCAAAAACCGCCACAAACAGAAAGAACAACAAAATGTAGACAGACTTTGTCCGTATGCAAATAAGAAATATCGCATAAACAGTATGTTATTGTCATATTTTTGACCATTGTTATGTAAACAAAAGCATAAAAAGTAACTTTTCTGGTGTTTGTTTATATTATGATGGTAAACATAAAGAGCGTTCTTTGTGGGTGAATTCCTGATATGGAATGAATAAAGAGCGTTTATGCCATTTGTGTGTGATTAGCCAGCAGCATTGTGTTGTCTTCTGTAACACAATCAGGCTCTTGCTTAGGTAAAATATAGTAAATCTTTATGATAACATGCTGTTTACGCGCTGGTCATGGTATATATGAACGAAACTGTATGCGTTTTAATGTTTTTCTGTTTACAGTGATTGGAACAAATATGAATATTTTCGACAACTAAGGCCTCACGTGCCTTTAACCGACTGTACTACTTTCATGTGTGCATTACGTCAACTATGCTAATTTTATTCCTTATTTTATTCCCATTTATCATAAAATTGTCAATTGATGGAGATCGCATCCGAATAGATAATGAACGTGTCACATTTGTGTTTGGATCAATACAGATATGTCCTACATCTTTACTAAATGGCTGCGCTGTACTCATATCTGACTTATGTCCCTCGCGACATCGGTGCCATCACAGAAAGCATATAGAGGCATACAAATGAGACACCTGATTTCCCTCAGGAAGGCAGTTCGTTGCATTATATGTGCCTGTGGCATCTTCGTAAATTGACGTCTGTCAAATTACATTAGGCGTGGGTGTATACAATGGCCGTTAATATGTCATTCAATGTAAATAGGACAATAACTAGCCAATATATTTAACCTTACTTTATAGTATGCCACAGAAAAAGTCTCATGATTTAGAAAAAATCCGGCCCCGACTTTTCTGTGTAGGATGGACCATATGGTGTTATACTATTCTTAAAGATATGGTAAGCGTTGGCGATGGGTATTTCTGTTAAAATAGTCACATCCGTTAAAACCGCCATAAACTGAAAGAATATTATATTACATACAAATTTTGTTCTTATAATAGTCATAAATATCGCGTAAATTGTATGTTATTGTCATAGTACTCAAGAGTTATGTACACAGACGCCATGGTATGTAAACAAACAGTACGTAAAGAGTAGGCGATAACCAAAACAATCAACACCGGGGAGACCGCACTAAATATACTTTGGTTAGAAATGCCACCAAAATATTTACTACCTATCTGTACCGCTGATCCTCGCTTCTCAAGATTTCGGTGTTTAATGGATCACAGTGAATCACTCTCCAAGGTGCTGACTGTTTTACTTACTATATATCATGATGTATAAACAAAGATTCGGCTCACAAAAGTGTGTTTTGTGGATCATTAGTATCGCAGTCATACTATCATACTATACTATTAGTATTTTGTTGAGTAAATTTTCATAATTTGGAAACTGTTAATTCTTAATTATAACATATAACGAATGCCATCCGTGCCTTTAATGCGGTGAAACTGACGAGCGTTTGTCTTTCTTTCGTGAACACAGTTGCACATTTCTGGGAAATTTCAGTTGAAGATAAAGCTTGTACACTTTTATAGCAATGCACCAGTCTGTCAATTGAAGGACGAGCACTACAAGTTAAACATATCATCGCGCAAATAGGTTCATAATCGACCTATAATATGCACCTATAGGTTCATAATCGACCTATAGTATGATGCACATATAGGTTCATAATCGACCTATAATATGCACATATAGGTTCATAATCGACCTATACCATGCACATATAGGTTCATAATCGACCTATACTATGCACATATAGGTTCATAATCGACCTATATTATGCACATATAGGTTGATAATCGACCTATAATATGCACATATAGGTTCAAAATCCACCTATAATATGCACATATAGGTTCATATTTTATTCTGAAATAAGCCGAGTGAACTTATATCCGCTCTTCCGTTTTATGGCGCGGGCCTCAATGAAAACATAATCTGTATTTTGGCGTTATTGTTCGCCCATATGTAACTTACAATAAGTTATAAGTCGAAAGTGACACTGAAACAATCTCATTCTCATTTCGTTATGATTATGAACCTGAAAAAAACATATTATACGTGCAGATTATCTGGAGAACAGGATACTTTTTATTCCGCAAATCAAGTGATTAAAATACCATTTGATTATGCCAGCTTGAATTATGTAAGGAGCATAGCAAAACTGTTGTGGGCTCAACTGCGCCAGACACACCATGCTAACCCCGCTAATATACCCAATGGACCTATCCGTACGTGCCGCCCACCTGTAGACTGCATGGTTACTGTGACTACGCACCACAAGCCATCTCAATTTCGCTATCTCTTCAGTGCTAAAATGGCTTTCGATGAGAACGGACTGTGTTGTTAAACGCCATGTAACACGATAATATAGCTTCTTTCTGAATTTCACGATTTTCAAGATACCTATTTGTGTATATATGCATCTTGTAAAAGTGACTGTCGTTAGATATAAACAAAAATAGAACCAGTTTTTAAACAAAAAAACAGGTGTGATTGTTAGGCCATTTCCGATAGCCAACAAAGATCGATGTTTACGTTGAATCAAACTGTGTAAATGAAGCCATTATTAAACTTCAATATCAAATAGCAAATATAATATCGATGCTATATGCTAATAGTTCACACCTTGACGAAATAAACCAAACGGAGGTGTACATGTGGTAATTAATCTATAATCCCTCTTTTGTCGAAATAAATATAACGATAACAGTTTACCATACCACGAGCGTCCTGAATGAGCCCCGGTGACAATAGACCGGATGCAAAGGATTATCAGATAATGGTCTTTTAAAATTCCACATCCTATTTTGCCGTCACTAAAGTACATTAAAGAAAACGCCGACTATCGTGGAGTCGGTTTCATGTTGCCATGAGGCAACAATGGCACAAAGTGAACTCGTTCGGTGAAGGTTGCATGTATATACCGCGAAGCACGTACAATGTGTGAAACTTTGTGTAATTCTCTTGGAAAACATATGTTGATTCTCATTTAAACGTCTATTGTCGCATTAATATGGAGGAAGCTTTAGATTCTCAAATGGATTCAGTAAAACGTTCGGAGGAGATCCTACAGGTTAGTGTGAATAGCATACATTTGAACTCAATATTATCACGGTGTTATAACAGCAACACATGTGTATACATTTATAACGAAAAACACTTCACATAAAACACATACTCGCGGCACAATTGATATTCATAACGCATCATCGATCGGGACTACTATTTCCACGTTTTAGTTTGAAATCTGTTATATTAATATTGGAATTTAAATAACATTAGGATCCGAGCGTGGTCGTTGGCATTGTTTAATCCAGCGTAAACAGATGTTATGGTTACTTTTTTATTTAGGAAACCGAACTAAAACATGTGTATAAATGTCGTTCGTCAACCGGACATGTTCCCCATGTACATTCCAACGCCATTTTAGCCTTTTAACACTCTTTTTGCTCTCGTGTTCGTAAATTCCCTATGGCTTACACTGGTAGTTAAGGAACCGTTTGTGGTGTATTTCATATCACTAGGCAGGCACATGTCGCTTCAGGGTTTAAGGTATCGGCTCATTGGCTATAATTCAAATTGGGGCGGTACCCACAGATAGGTCCATTAAAGCCAACAAACTAACAACACTGATGAAAGCATCAACACGAAATAACTACCCGGGGGATTTAAAAACCAACGAGGATGAGATGGGGAGGCGACGGGAAATTGCGAAATTTCTAAGGGACTGGAATGTTTATGATATCTCTATATAAAAGCCAGGTGTTTGTCTGTGTGTATCTTTGTGTTATATGTCACGATGATGGCGCGTTTAACAATATATCAGCCTCATGTACGATCGCACTCACATTTGGACCATGTCCTGCGGTAGATCTTAGAATACGACCCGCAAAATCTCAGGCCAATCGATTCAAGACGACCGGATATATTTCTCAGAGGTTTCACAAAGGTTATCGATCAAGGCGATGTTTTCACTGATGTAATGCGTTTCTCCCTATAGTAAATTTATATAGTGAATTATTGTAATTTGGCAACGCCCTTAAGGTACAGGCCGGATTCGTTATCTCCGGATAGTTGCCTAGTAATCGTTACCAAGAAGTTGTCGTGTGACAAAGTATCCCGATCTCATGATGATCAGTGCTCCATGGAGGACAAACCTGTAAAGATTCAGACCTGTGTCACAATTTAAACACAATGAACAACATGCGATAAGACACTCTAATTAAAGGGGAAATACCATGGGGAGCGCCGGGTTAGGGTGCCGATTGCTGTGGCGTGCCAGGGTTCAAAGTGTCAAAGGCCCACTGTCGCACAGTAGATCGGTAAATTCGTTTCGATCACCTTTCACTCACCCTGCAGGGTGTACACTGTAGTAGTGTCTTTATTTATTTTGTCATAGTTTTTCAATAAAAGGTAAACTACTGCTACGAATGAAATTAAAATTTTAATTCAATATTCATAATTTTCATTTGCAAGGCCAGTAATCGAAAGACAAGTAACAAGATTTTTTTCATTTTTCGACATTAATGCTTTTAACCTCACCGATCAACTGTGCGACAAAAGTGCGCGCACAAATTCAAAACAGCATCGTCGTATCAGATAATAATTGGTGACGTCACAAAAGCGTCCGGGTTTGGTTCGTTATTAGTTCTTGTTTTATGTGTGTTCTGTTTTGTGTGTGTATATTTTAAACATGTTGCAACTTAAATATTGACTAGGTCCACAACAATTCCATGCGTACGATAGTTTTAAGTGTGTTGGGGCCTACCCAATTAATGTAAACATGGTCGACTCATTGTGAGCACATTGCTACTCACCCTGTACCAGGGGCCTCGATCGGGCTCAGTCAGTTAGGGGAACAACTCCAAGCAGTATCGCCTTCCACCACTGGCGGTGAGGGTTCAAATTCACATGTTTCCACCATGGACTTTACATCGTTATCTGGTGGGTTTTACGTACTTGACTATGTATTGAGTGGCAGGCGGCAATGGTTAATTGTACAACAATTGATAAGAGATTGTTTTCTCGGCACATTAATCATGCTTGCACTTTTATTCAGATCCCTTCTAATTGAACGTAACAAAGAAAGCGCGAACCCACGAACTCGGCCACACTGTAATAGACCGCATGGGTAATAACATCCACAACTCGGACGATCAGTGCAAGATAGACAAGGATATTTCCGTGGGTGAACTCTCTTACAGAATCGATACATAATTCTGTCATTCCCTTTGGGCTTCATCGACAATTCTATAGCTTTGAAATATTATCCAGCGTCTCAATTATATGGCATCTGATGATGTCTACATCAAATAATAAAGGATAATAGTAATTACTACGGCACATAACTACGCCACACGTTCTTCTAATAGCCACATGAGCGCATTGTTATTCGTTAACCCCAATAACATGAATGGATATTGAGAAATGAATTTTATTTTACTAAAGATGGATAGAAGAAAGAAATTATATTAGGTATACAATATAAAATAGTACTGAGATTGACATGGTGCCTGGTCATACATTACCACCATCATTATCCATGTCATCATCATTCGCCACCCTCATCATATTCATCAGCATAATCACTAAATGATAGCGCCTAATATAATCACCATCGTCGGTGTCATCTCCATAATCAAATCAACAAGACATGGTTAACTCGCCACTTTTCAACATAATACCATCGGTTTAATCGTCATCGCCATCATCATCATCATCGTCATAAACATCAATATCATCATGATCACCATCATAATAATTACCATTACCATCATCATCTGTATCACCGTCGTGGCCGTGAACGTCATAGCCAAAAATACAACGATACAACGCTAATATTGACGTTGCGCAAAACACACGAATGGAATTAAGATTACATTTAGGGGACAATGTCATCAATTATGTGCAGGTTACAACTAACTGTAGCCATGGTGTCCTAACGGTCATAACGGATATGCCATCAATTTCTTTGGTTGATATACAAAACTTCATTTAAAGATACAGACAACCAGTCAATTAGTTTTGTTGTATCACACAACCATCATTTACCAAGCCTCGTTCAACTATCCCCTATTGAATACAAACATTATTGTGTGCGATGCTCTTAATCTTGTGGATCGTGTAAAGCGAATATCTCACTGCAAACGAGTGTACATGCATTGCCGGGTTTGCTAATCCTAATCCAGTGGGGGGGGGGGGGGGGGGTCTGCACATTTTTTCCGAACATTAGGCTGGGGTGGGTGGGTGGTTCAGCAGCCCGGCTTACACATTTTCCTGGTCCTGTAATTTGTTTCCTGGAGTCATTTTTCTTCAAAATAATGGGATAAAAGGTTTTAATAATGCTTCCAATATGTAATAGGTATGCATTTAACTTTTGGTAGGGGGGTTGAGTTCACCATCCGTTAATAATGAGGGATGACACCAAGGGGTAATAAAAAGGTCAGCTTGCAAAATGTTTTAATCAAGGATCTATCAATGCACATTGAGATGGAAAGGCTCAGATTTAAATAGTTCTATTAAAATCATTTATTCAACCTGATATGAATGAAAACATAACACAATAATAGATTCTTCAAATAAATGTAAACTCTTCACTGAACATTCATCGGATAAGATTAGGAAAACTGAGTAAAATAGTCATTTGAAGCAGTTTGAAGGGGGTGGGTCCCTATCCCAGCATCGGGAAAAAATATAAATTAGGGGGTGCTGGGTACCCGGAAATTTGTTCCTGACCCCCTCCCTGCCTAATCGTTATATTTTACGAAACGAAGTAGAAATGTGTCGCAAATCAAATTAGGCGCATTTTCCAAACGTAGCCATAATTTCCTAACCGTGCGACGGATAGAGTATCAATTTCTTCCGTATGTACAGGTGTGCACCAAACCAAAAATCCATTTGAAAACACAGACGCTCGGCCAATGTATTGCGTCGTATCATGCAGCCATCATGTATCAGGCTTGTGACAATTGCCCCCAATTGGCCGATTGATAAGACGATTATCGTTCGCCCTGTACATATTCTGCATGCTACATGTAGATCGTGCGAAGCGGAAACTCACTGCTTGCCATTGAACATCCACTCCTTGCTATGCATTATATCTGATAAATTCGTTCCTGTTGTATACTTAACATGTGTACGAATTTATCGAATATATTCAAACCACCCCATTCACCACGTCCTGTCTGCAGGCAGGCATGTGGCTAGAGGGTTTCCGTTGGGCTGGAGGGGTGTCCACATTTGAATTTCGAACTGCACCCCTTTGATTAACACCAAACTCACAAGTTTGCGGAATTCAATTTGCACCCCCTTTGAACTTTAATTTCTCCCAACTGTTCCTTCAGTGTGTGTGTACCTGTTCTGAATGGGTCAGTAGTCATGTGGCCATGCATGAGAAAATGTTGAGATGAAAACCTGAAAACTGCATGGTTCTATACGCTGTGAGAACATTTTGAAATCTGAACATGGAAACTGCAAAATTCTAGCAACTGGACTGGCTTCAAGTGTTGCAAATTTCCAACCTAATATCCCCATAATAAGGTTGGGAAATTTCCAACTAATGACCACTTCAGTATAAAACTTTGACCGAAGGCAGGAAAATATGCAAATGATGGTCTAAAACAACTAATGTGCCAGGTGTGAAATTTCCAATAATCCTAGTCGCAGTTGTTACATTTTGAGAAACAAATAGTTTGGCCGCACGTGAGTTTTACGGATACGAATAGCTATTCTTAGCCAATACTTTATCTTCCACATGCGAACGTGCTCTAGTGGTTGGCCCTATATGAATTTTACGACCACGGATAGCTGGCGTACGGCACCGTGTGAGTGTCCGTCAGTTGCGAAACCTACCTAGTACTGTAACTGAAACAACACGAACACAAACAACAGTAGCTTTATAAATTAGCAGGATGCGTCCAGTTTAAAGCCACATGGCGGTTTTCGCTCTAAAATACACATACTATTATTGGCTTTTGAATTATTCTCAGTATCGAAATAGGTCGATACACATCTGAACTACCTTTCTACGAGCATTATTTAACAAAATAAAACGCATTGAGGTAAAGAAAAATACAACTGTGAATACGGTTTTTGCGTCCCAAACACAAACCAGCCATTTGCCCGACATGGAACAGAAAAGAGCGTTCCGTGGTAGACTAATCCTGATATGGTAGCGATAAAGAGCTTTTGTCTGACTTCTGGTGAAAAGTTGAAAACGGCTGAAAAAATGACGTGACTTTGGCAAGTGTTTTTCGGAGCATATGAAGCTGGTATATCAACAGTTCGTTTATTTACCAACCTGTCGTATCCGTCGCTCCAAATTACGTAGACAAAAAAAATGGAGGTTCGAATGAGCCATGTCCGTTTAAAGTTTATCAGTCCGATTAAAAAGCAAGTTACACATATATATGAAAAAGTTACGTCTTTAAATTTAGTATTCGTCCAGGATATTAATAGTTTCGTTTTCTACACATGTATGTTTTTTTAAGCATGACACGACAGGAGTACGAGAGATGCGTTTTAACGTTCACCAGGTTTGCTTTTATGCATGTGGCTTATAGTCAAATTAACCGATTTCCTTACTCGTATTTTAATTCGTGCAGTGCTATTTTAAAACACAGCGATAAATAGTACGACTTATGAGTTTGTACCAAAACACAGGGGAAATCAGAGGGCGGTGTTTATGAGTTGCATACCTTACGAGCTGTGATAGTATTAGTAATGTATATCATCGTGTGGGACCATGGTGATAAAGTCTAAGTTAAAGTTGGTTGGGTATCCTAGAAGTGAAAATATTCAGGGCGACAAAAATGCGGTCGTTGGATTGGTAACTTCGGGATAATTCAGAAAAATACACGCAATTCACTTTGGACACAATATACCCACAAAAATGGAATATCATATGACTGATCAACATATTCTCGCGTAAATACGCACATACTCCATATATAATGTGAAATAGGTACATAATGTGATTATTTGATTCTGAAATACGCAGATAATGGAGTCATATCCGTTATTTCGTTTTATGGCGCGGACCACAATGAAAACACACGTTAAAGAGTGTACAACAGAACAGTACAACCGTAACTACGCGGCCTGAATATATATGTTTTTGTTTTTTTTTCATAGATTTTCACATTAATTCACAATAACTATACATAATATGAATAATTCCAACATATCCTTGCGCAAATTCGTCCACAAACGACCTACAAAGTCTAAGGGGTACATAATGTGATTATTTTATTGTGAAATACGCAGGTAATGGATCATATCCGTTATTTGTCCCCCGTAAAATTTATTTTCGGGGGACTATTGTAATCAGCTCCGTCCGTCCGTGTGTCATGACGTCCGCCCATCCGGAGTTATAACTCCAGTAATGATCATCCGATTTGATTGACACTTGGTATGTAGGTGTCTCAACAAGCACACAGGTGCTCTGCATTTCTGGGTTTAATCCCATGTTCTTTTATGGAGTTATTTCCCTTTTTTCAATTTTTTTTACTTAGAACATTTCTCACTTTTTCGGTTTCCGGATGATATCTCAAGTTTGTATCCTTTAATTGCAAATAGGGTTTTTATGTGGATCAGTCATATCAAGATACAGGTTGAGTTCGAATTTGAGTTTGATCCGATGATTTTTCATAGAGTTATGGACTTTTTTCGACTTCGAAAATTCAATTGTTTTTTCTTTTTTCTTTGGTCTCCGGATGATAACTCAAGTTTGGATTGTTTAATTCGAAATTCTGTTTTTTTTTGTGGGTCGTTCATATCAAAATACAGGTCAAGTTCGAATTTGAGTTTGATCTAATGATTTCCCCAGAGTTATGGGCCTTTCGACTTTGAAATTTGTTTTGTTCTCATTTTCTGTATGAGGGTACCTTCATGGTGTAATCAACTCCTCCTACAGTTTTGATCGTAGATATTTGAAACTTCAGACTATTGTTACCCACATATTGGAGATTTGCAACATGTATATAGATGACGGAACAGTTATTTTTTCACGGAATTATTAACCCTTTCGACTTAGAACATTTCAGCATTTTTTTTAATTTCTTTAACAAAGCGGCATCGACTTGCCACGGTGTCGGGGGACACTGTGGTCGGCCGACCTTTTATTCGTTTTATGGCGCGGGCCACAGTGAAAACTCATGTTAAAGGGCGTACACCTGAAAGGTCATGGGTTGGCTTATTTGTGTCATTATCCGCGTATAATATGCCTATACTCGCTTCATTATGAGTCGATAATGTGACTAAAATTATCTCATTTTCCGCTTATTGTCGACTCAAGATTAGGCGATCCTAAGCAGATAATCTACATATAACAAGTTCCAGTATAAACAGATAATGTGCGTTTTTTTCGGGAGAAGAGGCCGGACTGATATACCCGAAAAGTCACCAATTATTGTAAGTACGTCAGAAAGTGATCTTGGAGTAATTGTATACGGAAAACTCAAATTCTATCTGCAATAAAGAATCTCAAATCATCGCCACAATGGTGTTATTGGGGCTAAAAGTCGCAAGTTCCGTATTGTGATGGTGATGCTGTATGTTCTGGGCATGTCAACCCAACTATTTGAAATGCACACAGCCAAATGTTGACTTTTGTCTAACATCAGCCGCCTACGCTGTTGTGGTTTTAGTTCTTACGAGTTAATTTGAATGATGTCCACTATTTTAATTTCAGTATGATTAGTTAACCCGCGTCGATCTCGTCTAGAGCCCATATTGCGACGACCTTATCCGCGACCTTAACCACATCGGCTACGGGGGAAACCTTAAAACGAAGCAATTTTGCCGAGAGTTGGGAAGCGTATGCATCTGAACGTGGGTTCGAATATTGATACAGAATGGATCTACCATTACATTGGAACAGCAGAATGCATGCGCTTCCTCCGATATTGTATCCACGACCATATACATCATTACTGGTACTGGCGTATAGTATCAGTTATCGGGGGTACATGGAGATTTATTACATGGATGTCGAATATGAACCCCGAGGCGGGACCGATGGGTGTAAACAAAGAGGGTATTAAATAACTGTGTGCCCCCAGGATGTTGCCGGAGATAACGATTTCGTCATCACAACAGTAACTACGCGGCCGGAATATATATATATATTGTTTTCATAGGTTCTCACATTAATTCACAATAACTACATAATATGAATAATTCCAACATATCCTTGCGCAAATTCGTCCATAAACGACCAATAAAGTCCAAGGGTACATAATGTGATTATTTTATTGTGAAATACGTATATAATGGATCTTATCCGTTATTTCGTTTTATGGCGCGGACCACAGTGAAAACTCATGTTAAAGAGCGTACACCTGAAAAGTCGTGGGTTGGCTTATTTGTGTGATTGTTCGCACATAATTTGCTTAGAATAGCATCATTATGAGTCGTTAATGTGATTAAAACGATCCCATTTTCAGCACATTATCGACTTCAAATGAAGCGATCCTTAGCAGATTATCTGCATAAAACAAGTTATATGATAATCAGATAATGTGCGTTTTTTTTGTGAGAACAGGCAGAATAATTCAGTAGCCGACCTATGGATCCGACGTCAAGTGACGTGATAAAGCAACGTCACGATTGATGAAAAATGTCAGATCAAGGGTCATTCATATACCCCACGCGAACATATACCCCGATGTTTCGCGCACATTCATGTAAACCCCGCTGTCAAGGGCGACGGTGGATATGATGTATTTGTCACAAAGTTACCAATGCTTATCAGAGGATTAACTCCAGTTATAAAAATGAAAATATTTCACATATCCTTGACATAAAAATTGTTACAATGTTACATTTGGAAGTCGTTTCAAACCTCCGAGGTGTTTTTATTACAAAGTTACATTTGGAAGTCGTTTAAAAAATCCGACGTGTTCTTTGTCACAAAGATACCAATGCATATTAGAGAACAACTCCGACTATAAAGGTGAAAATAGTTCACACATCCTTTAAACAAAATGGTTACAAAGGTACACTTGGAAGTCATTTCAAAACTCCAACGTGTTTTTGTCACGAAGTTAAATTTGGAAGTCATTTCAAAAATCTGACATTTTTTGTCACAGCTTATCAAAGAATTATTATATTAAAGTTTTGATAGCGTGCTAAATTTACCACATCACTATTCAGTATATAGAACACAGCTCTCGGTCAATCAGAAAGCGCCATATATGGGTGAGGTGAAATATTAGATAGTATTATCCAATCAAAACGGAAATATTTTAATTTTTCGAGTAGGAGTTGTTCTCTGCTAGGCAATTGTAACTTTATGACAAAGGTCATGTGGGTTGTTTTTTAAAGGACTTCCAAATTTAAATTTGTAACCATTTTTTTTATAAACATAGCGGATTATTTTCATTTTCTTTTTACTTCGAGACATTCTCTGGTCGGCAATCACATCGGAATTTTTAAACGACTTCCAAATGTAACTTTGTAACCCTTTTTACAAGCATAGCGGAAATACTTTTTTTTTAGCTGGAATTATTCTCGGGTAGGCATTTGTAACTTTGTGACAAAAACACGTCGGATTTTTTAAACGACTTCCAAATGTAACTCCAAATGCCAAAAAAACAATACGACGGATTTGTAGTCGGGCTACTGGTCGGAGCGAACACACGAGCAAACGTTGAGAAAACGTGTGTAAACCCAGTAAACGCTGAGTCGATATGTAAAGAATACGACGTATTTGTAACCCAGCGACCGGTTACAAATGCGTCGTATTTTTTTCTGCACCAAAATCTGGAATATATGTCGCGGTGGCATTAAACGTTTTGCGCCGAAAATTGTTTCTGTCGAATTTGAAAAAGAGGGTAGAAAAGTGGTCCGAACGATGCTCGGTCAGCAAAATGACGGACCTTGGAGAGACATGGCCATAGGACCGTCGTTAACGAAGTGGGTTAATAATAAGGATACCTCCAGAATCGTTCATAGCTTGTTGGGCCGAACAAACTTGGGTCAAATATAAAAAATTGGGTTGATAAGTTTGAACTGCATAAATATTTATGTCCAATGTTATAAGGAGAATAGTTTATACCAATTACCCTTGTAAATCAATGTTTTAGAAACGATACGAGTTTCTTAACAGCGTAGTTTCATTCACTGTTACCACAATGGATACGGCTTGTGGTCATATGGAAACGAAACTGGAAACCACTTAGTCGTTTACGCATGTATTTCAGGAAATATAAGCTAACTGAATATAAGATACAAGTTTTTACCTGGAGCCATTATGTGAGATCGAGTCCAAGGCATGTTTATAACCTTGGGATGTTTCAACCACAACTGCTTATTGCTATATACATGTACATGGTCGGACATCTACTCGACCCATTATATAATCGTATTGGAGAAGAATAGCGCATACAGTGCATGGTCAAAACAAAATGATGACATCGTAGATTTATTATTCGTTGGAATAGTTTTGCCATGCATGTTGTGGACACTTACATGTGTTGTTTATTACTTCTGGGCTGGCAAATATTTTGTTTGGTCCCTTCTGTATGATTCTGAAAGTTATTTCGTCTGGAGAATTATTGGTTTCGCACATGTAACGCAGTGATGTTCACGATGTTTGCTGGTCGTTGTCAATGGTGTTATTGCATAATTATCCGTGATTTATAACGATTGCTTGGTGAATTAATAGTGATGTCACACCTGTGAGTTACATCGTCGGTGATCGCACGCGATCAGCTGATCGGGGACTATTTTGCCACATATTATCTTTATAATTAGCGCCTGTTGATGATATAAAGTGTGTAATAAACAGAACAAGATGTGTGCACTCGCGTGCTAGCATACCACAACCGTGGCAAATTCAACCCGCATTGTCCGTAAACCCAACAAAAAATATTTTTAACCTTAAAGAACAAATTGGATTAATAATATAGCATCCACAAAAAACAAAATCCCAAAATTTTCTAAGTCAAAATAAGTCGAAAATGAAGTGTATGTCAGGAAAAACCCTGAGCCGCATCACGTAGAGAGGGTGTTGTGAGAAGCATTTATGCCAAAAGTTATTGAAATCGGTTCATATTTGTTAAAGTTATTAAGTCGGACAGAATGTTCTAAGTCAAAATAAGTCGAAAAGTAAGACGTAACTTAAAAAAAGAAAGTCGGACCGCACCGCAATTAGCATCATGCGGAGAGGCGGTCCTAAGGAGATTGCATACACAAATTATTGAAATCGGTTCATAATTCGAGTTATGAGGTCGGACGGACGGACGGACACACGGATGGAGAAAGTGTGACGGACGGACGGACGGACAGACGCAGTCAATCCAGTATACCCCCCATTTTCTTCGAAAGTGGTGGTATAATAATCAGTTGGTTTCGATGATTACTTGGCATAATTCACTGGGATATCCGGTCATATTGGTAAAATACACTTTCGCTCTGCTCACTCGGCTTTGACCAGTCCCGGCCCCACTCGTGAATTATTTCAAATCATCGAAACCAATTGATTACACTTTATATATTACCCCCGTAGTTAGTGCGTAAATATACGGTAGTTCAAAAATCGCGTACTTTGTTCCTGAATTCTTGTTGTTTGATTTGTCGGATTGAATGGTTCATCGTTTCCATCTTTAAGTGGTGTGTCGCCCATGCTTGATTTGGACTGCCCCGTTCGCGTTTTGCATAGTTACAGTACTCAGTAATTAATTGCCTCTCCACAAGAATGGTGGTCACCCGTCTCAGGCTTCCCGTTTTCCGTTCTAGTTGGCGTGCGTTTCTCTTCTGTTAGGTGGAGCATGTTATAGAACATTCAATTTCATTTCGGCCAATTTGGCCGGTTACTTCATGTCTGTTTTTCATCTGACGTGTGTGTCGAATAAATGATGTGGAGGATTTATGTAAATGTTAGCCCAAACTACATTTCCAAGTAACGATGGTTTTGTTGTTTATTTTGAGGAATAATACCGCGTCAGATGAATTCAGCCCAAATATGTTAACAGTTGTCATGTAAAACATTCGGCAGTAGGTTAGCGTTAATTAGTATTTGTGGATGTCCTTTAACATGGGGAAAATAGACTACTGCGCTTGAACGAGCATGTGAATTTGTCGTTTTTAATGTATAGCAACTTGATAATCAATAACAGAGGCATTCTCTGTCAAATATGGTCGCCCTATTTACGGTATTAATTGCGGAACTTTCTAAAGTAAACTACGCGTAAACGGATACATACGGTAAATTATAGAAGGTGTCGGAATCGGCCTAATCGCCCCAGGGCCAACTCGCCCCAGTCGACGTGTGTCAATTCGATACCTACTATAACATGTACCCGAGGATGAGTCTGGCTCGGAATAAAATATGTATACGGGTGTTATATAGCGTTTTGTCCGTTGTTTCTCAATGAATATTATTGAAATTTGGTGTATATGTCCGGGCTGGGACATGGAATACAACAACGTTTGAATTGTTTTTAAATTTACAAATTTGTTGATTTTATTCATTTTTTTTTCGTTCTGAAAACACACTATAAAGTGTATATAATATAATAACGAACACGAGACATACATAATTTATAAACTGTTAACAAAAGATATCAAATTCAATACATGACAAAGATGACTCAGTGGAGTTTATAAAGTGAACATAAAAACATTGAGGTAAGATTCTTTTTAAGGAATGCAACTGTATTTAATGATAATAAACACATAAATTAAAATAACAAACATGAGACATACATAATTTATAAACTGTTAACAAAAGATATCAAACTCAATACATGACAAAGATGACTCAGTGAAGTTTATAAAGTGAACATAAAAATATTAAGGTAAGAATCTTTTTAAGCATTACCAAACCGTTTAGCACAGACCACAGTCCACTTCACTCATCCGATCATCACCAAACTTCATATTTATCTTGATATTTCATAGGAAAAAATGGTCACCAGCGGCCATATAGCATTTACGTTATATGTTATCGCATTATGTCGATATCTAGTATTACTTAGAAATTTCACCTTTCCAGATTCATAATTGCTCCATTGACTGTAACAGATGAAATTATTCCCCTCTTCGGATGGAGTGTCACTGAAACTTTATTTTGTCAGACTGTCTGTATAATCACTGATTATATATGGCAATAATCTGTAATAAGATGTAGCACTATTTTATTTTATATTTACACGTGCTGTTTTTATACAACAATTCTAATCCCCCCTAGATCATCATGTGATCGACCATACATCGCGCGAGGACCTGGTTGAATTAAGGGGGGTTTTATGGATCACTTCTGTCCTCAAGCTAGATTATACTTATGACATTTAATGGCATGTTTTCTAACGTGGAGGGTTAGATATGCTTGAGAAACCACCACTCTTTAATTCACACCAAGTTCTCAGCTGTCATGAACCCATAGCCATGATATATGGTTTATTTTATGTATACTAGTAATATAGTTATTTTCAGTACCTTTATATACCAGTACTGTGTATAACAATGCATATAAATTAATCCATGTATACATGTATATTGATTCAACGGATTCAGTGGTTTTGTCCATCAGTCCATCAAATTTGCGGGGAAAACATGGCCACACGCAGTACACCCTGCTAAATTTCGAATTTGAATCAATTGGCGCACCCTGCAGCCAGCTTTTATTGGAGAACTTTTTCTCATGTGGATATTTTGAGTCACCGCTAGATGTGAGCCATATTTTGTTCTCAAACTGTCATTGTGAAGACATCACTGCCAGCGGTGATCTTCAATTTTACTATTTTTATGGCTAAATAATTTGGTTGATCCTACAGACGACACCCCTTGTCCGATCGTCACCAGATTCCACAATGATCTTATGGATAACCAGCGTGAGAGTAATCTAATTTTCCCGAATTTCGTTAAAAAACATTACCACAGGCAGCAATTTGGTATCTTACTCTTTGATCCTCTTTTGCATGATTGAATTGTTTAGCAACTGTACAGACATATCCCTAATCTGATAGTCACCAAACTTCATATATATATTTGACTAGCTGATGTACTCGACTTCGTTCGGGCTAGTTAGGGATTTTTTTGTGATCGCCTCCATCTGGACAGTACCCAGTATATACAGCGTCTGGTCAAACTATTGTTCAATTGGTCCAGAAACATGCCTACATGTATATCAGCACGTTCGAGAACATGGTCCCACGTGAAATTGGACCCGTCCATATTGCTCCCGGGATCGAAGTAGTAGTAGTATGTGAGGCTTGTTACATCCACATCTAAAAATAGATTTTTTGGCGGGTAAAATTGTTTGTACTAAAATATTCAAAAAAAAAAATATTTCAAAACCCAAATTTTTTTTTTTTAAATTTTCAAACAAAAAAAGTTTTAAAAAATCTCAAAAGATTTATAATGAGTTTTCGGTTTCTTACCCAAATATCTGCCGACTATAAAATGTCGAATGTTTTTTAAATTATTTGCGTGTAATATCTTTTGTTATTTTTGTTCAACCAAATTTTAAATATTTTTCATGAAACTCAATTATACCAATTATATGTGTATGGACATTGTCACCATCGGTATGAATGCATACATTCCAGTGTTTATCAATCAGACGCAGCCCATACTCATACAATTGTCATACCTGAAATAATTTGACACCATTACTCTTACATGAATAATAAAGAGCGTTTATTCTTTACTTCTCTATCCCGATGAAGTTATTGAGTATATGACACGTGTGCATTATCGCGAATTATAAATTATTGAGATGTTGTACTATTTTGAAAGCAGTCACGCCCAGACGAAGAGCGTGATGCGAAATTACTTCGGGTGTCCAAAAAAATTCAAAAACTTCAAAAACTTCAAAAACTTCAAAAACTTTCAAATATGTCAAAATTTTTAAAAACTTCAAAAATTTCAAAAACTTCAAAAATTTCAAAAATTTCAAAAATTTCAAAAACTTTCAAATATTTCAAAAATTTAAAAAACTTCCAAAATTTCAATATAATGAAGATGACGAGCAACCAATTTTCGACTGGCCTGAGGCATTACGTTATGGAATGAATAACAACAGCGGATCAGAATGCATACATATAGTACGTCACTTGGACATTTTATCAGTTTATCACGTGATCACTAAATGTGGCAATCGGGTATCCACCGATGCCTGCAATGTATTATTTATAATAATTGGACTCATTGATCTGACGTAAATAATACTCTTAGTTGTTCCAATGAAATAGTTATCAAATTCGATCACCAATAGATTTGACTGTGGAATATAATGACCTTTAACTTATTTATCGATCTAAAGGGACACTCATTATGAATGAATGTTAACAATACAAGCGCACGAATGAAGAGCGTTGAACATATACGAAATTACTACACGAATGAATTGAACCTTGAAATTTATATTTCACATCTTACCAACAACAGCTACAGACATAATCATAGTATTATACTGTCTTGCATGTACACACGCTATGACATCATTAAAGGCGGACAATCCACTCACGGTGTGACAACAGATACGGACATAGGCATAGTGTTATTCAGTCTTCTATGTACCCACGCTATGACACCATTAACGTACATTGGATGTTAGGTCTATGACTCTTGAGTATGCACCAATCAATGAGCAAATGAGCAAAAAAATGAGCAAATGAGCAAGAAAATGAGCAAATGAGCAAGAAAATGAGCAAATGAGCAAAAAAATGAGCAAATGAGCAAAAACATGAGCAAATGAGCAAGAAAATGAGCAAATGAGCAATAAAAATGAGAAAATGAGCAAGAAAATGAGCAAGAAAATGAGCAAATGAGCAAAAAAAATGAGCAAATGAGCAAAAAAATGAGCAAATGAGCAAAAAAATTAGCAATACAAATGAGCAAATGAGCAATACAAATGAGCAAATGAGCCAAAAAATGAGCAAATGAGCAATACAAATGAACAAATGAGCAAGAGGTGAGCAAGTGAGCAAGTGATCATGTCGATAATAAAAAGCAGCATTTTTATAGATCGAAAAGAAATTTTGTCAGAATATTGTTATCAACTCAATCAAGATCTCAACGAAACGCATTATTGACATCGATAACTATCATGGTGCATTGACATTCATGGCCAGACAAATTTAATTCGTGTGTCTACAATACAACCTACCTATCCAAATGTCAAAGCAATTATGATTTCAATATGAGCACTCTATTATATAGATATGTGTAACCTGGTGACATGATGAAATCGATTGTGATACAAAGCTAAAGTACCACCCCATAGGGCAGATACATAGCTAAAGTACCGCTCATAGAGCAGAAGCTAAAATACCGCTCTAACGTTGTCTGAATCTACAGCCCCTCATTATTATATCCGTGTTTGGTCAGTTTGACCATTTTCTTCATGATCATGTTATGTATGGGTGATGTTTTCATTCGATGCTGATATTCTATTAATCGTTCGTAACTTTTGAGAAAGAGGAACAACAACAACAACAACAACAACATTGTTGTTGTTGCGCCGCCGCCGCCGGCGGTGGTTGTTTTTGTTGTTGTTGTTGTTCCTCTTTCTCAAAAGTTACGAACGATTAATAGAAATACCAGCATCGAATGAAAACATCACCCATACATAACATGATCATGAAGAAAAACTTTGAATTGTTTTTTTTAGAAACTATAGTCATATGGATAATTATTATCTGTACCTGACTAGCGACGATTCGTTTAATAAATATCCAGATAATCGATTTTTATAAGAGGCGATAAACTTTCTAAAATAAAATGCAGAAAAAAGAGTGACTTGTACACTACATTTGAAGAAACATGTCGATCCCGTATATTTCAGCAGATATTGAAACGTGGAGAAAACATTTCAGAGACATGCTTGATGGGAAGTTAACGCCAGATATTAAGGTCGATACTTTATTGACAGAACTAAAAATAGTGATAGTGAAGAAGACGTTCTAAAACCACATATTAACGTAGTGACGCCCATCGCTCAAGCGATTGAAATGGCTAAGGCCGAAGTTTCAGCAAATAAGTTGACAAACACACGTAAAGCGTCCAAACAAACCAACAAGAGAGTGTTAGCTGGAGGTTTGTCTAATAATAAGAAGAAAATGAAAAGAAAAGTGTCATACGATTAGCCAAATCATGAATGAATACATAGAGTACCATACTGATAAATTGGCATTAATTGAATCACCGGCGGTCAAAGATCCATACCCTAGACCCGGGACGAACGTACTCTTAACGCGACGGTTGTATGCCACACCATATTCTCTCTTTTTATCGCTACTTATAAGAGTGATCGTTCTTCCAATAATTCGCGATAATGCACAGATGTCATTTATGTGGAAATATTTTATCGACGAACTACAATCTACAAAGACATACACAGATTAAACACGGAGTTATGTCCGAGACAAAAACAGATTTCTTCGGAGAAGATACCGATGACCTAGAATCTGATATCGTTCCCCATTCATCTTCAACTGAATCTAGAACCGCTTCGTCAGATTCAGAAGATGATAATGTCGTCGGTAGTAGAACGGTATTCGGTCTTAAGAAAGCTGCGCGATGTGTCAACGAGATGGACACATTCAAAAGTATGATGAAACGCATCACCAATGATGCGAAAGGAGAAGAGAGCATGTCGGGAGATGAGAGCATGTCGGGAAAAGAGGCTACCATCGACACAGAGTTTGCTCTCTTTCTCAAAAGTTATAGACGATTAATAGAATACCAGTATCGATTGAAAACATCACCCATACATAACATGATCATGAAGAAATATAATAATGAATGGGCTGCAGATGAAGCGATGAGAAAATTCAAGAAACTCTTCGAAATAACTCTAACTGTCGAAGATTCAGACAATGATTAAATTTCAATAAACTTCATCAACATGTTATTCTCGTCTTCGTTATATATCTATAAGTGGGGAGGGGGGATTGTAGAGCGAGAAACGATACATAAATGGTACATTAAGAGCCCTAACATTTGAAGTTTAAATATTGTTCTGTGTCATTTTAACTTTCACCCACTGTGTGTATTGTGTTTCTTTAACATTCATTCAAAATGAGTGCCTTGTGTCCCTTTAGAGCGCATTGTGCTCCTTTAATATTCACACACCAATATTACATAACGTCCCTTACATCGTGTCACTTTAACATTCCACACCGTGCGTGCATTATCCCCCTTTAATTATGTCATAGCGTTGGTACATAGAAGACTGTATAACACTATGTCTATGTCTGTATATATTGTCACATCGCGAGTGTATTGTCCACCTTTAATGGTGTCGTAGCGTGTGTACATATAAGACTGTATAACACTATGTCTATGTATGTATGTGTTGGAACATTTAAGAAAGATGTGAAATATAAATGTCAAGACTCAGTTCATTCGTGTAGTAATTTCGTATCAGTTAAACGCTCTTCATTCGTATGAGTAATTACCAACAGGTAAGTTGCACTATTTTTTGAAAGCAATCAAGCTGGCGTACCTCGGTGTGACATTTTCATTAAATTACAATAACCCTCGGCTGTGTTGTGTGTGCATGCATGTAGTCAACTAACCCAGAGTGACTTAATTCACAATGAAGTAGACTGCTGCAGATGCGATATGTATTGTTTATCCAGAGCTTAAGTGTGTAAACATCACATTTTGCTCGTCACGCTACGGCGGCGGTTGTTGTTGTTGTTATTGTTGTTGTTCCTCTTTCTCAAAAGTTACGAACGATTAATAGAATACCAGCATCGAATGAAAACATCACCCATACATAACATGATCATGAAGAAAATGGTCAAACTGACCAAACACGGATATAATAATGAGGGGCTGTATATTCAGACAACGTTAGAGCGGTATTTTAGCTTCTGCTCTATGAGCGGTACTTTAGCTATGTATCTGCCCTATGGGGCGGTACTTTAGCTTTGTATCACAATCGATTTCATCATGTCACCAGGTTACACATATCTATATAATAGAGTGCTCATATTGAAATCACTCATAATTGCATTGACATTTGGATAGGTAGGTTGTATTGTAGACACACGAATTAAATTTGTCTGGCCATGAATGTCAATGCACCATGATAGTTATCGATGTCAATAATGCGTTTCGTTGAGATCTTGATTGAGTTGATGACAACATTCTGACAAAATTTCTTTTCGATCTATAAAAATGCTGCTTTTTATTATCGACATGATCACTTGCTCACTTGCTCACCTCTTGCTCATTTGCTCATTTGTATTGCTCATTTGCTCATTTTTTTGATCATTTTTATTGCTCATTTGCTCATTTTTATTGCTCATTTGCTCATTTTTTTGCTCATTTGCTCATTTTTTTGCTCATTTTTTTGCTCATTTGCTCATTTTTTTTGCTCATTTGCTCATTTTGTTTGCTCATTTTCTCATTTTCTTGCTCATTTGCTCATTTTTTTTGCTCATTTGCTCATTTTTTTGCTCATTTGCTCATTGATTGGTGCATACTCAAGAGTCGTAGACCTAACATCCAATGTACGTCAATGGTGTCATAGCGTGGGTACATAGAAGACTGTATAACACTATGCCTATGTCCGTATCTGTTGTCACACCGTGAGTGGATTGTCCGCCTTTAATGATGTCATAGCGTGTGTACATGCAAGACAGTATAATACTATGATTATGTCTGTAGCTGTTGTTGGTAAGATGTGAAATATAAATTTCAAGGTTCAATTCATTCGTGTAGTAATTTCGTATATATTCAACGCTCTTCATTCGTGCGCTTGTATTGTTAACATTCATTCATAATGAGTGTCCCTTTAGATCGATAAATATGTTAAAGGTCATTATATTCCACAGTCAAATCTATTGGTGATCGAATTTGATAACTATTTTATTGGAACAACTAAGAGTATTATTTACGTGAGATCAATGAGTCCAATTATTATAATAATACATTGCAGGCATCGGTGGATACCCGATTGCCACATTTAGTGATCACGTGATAAACTGATAAAATGTCCAAGTGACGTACTATATGTATGCATTCTGATCCGCTGTTGTTATTCATTCCATAACGTAATGCCTCAGGCCAGTCGAAAATTGGTTGCTCGTCATCTTCATTATATTGAAATTTTGGAAGTTTTTGAAATTTTTGAAATATTTGAAAGTTTTGGAAGTTTTTGAAATTTTTGAAGTTTTTGAAATTTTTGAAATTTTTGACATATTTGAAAGTTTTTGAAGTTTTTGAAATTTTGGAAGTTTTTGAATTTTTTTGGACACCCGAAGTAATTTCGCATCACGCTCTTCGTCTGAGCGTGACTGCTTTCAAAATAGTACAACATCTCAATAATTTATAATTCGCGATAATGCACACGTGTCATATACTCAATAACTTCATCGGGATAGAGAAGTAAAGAATAAACGCTCTTTATTATTCATGTAAGAGTAATGGTGTCAAATTATTTCAGGTATGACAATTGTATGAGTATGGGCTGCGTCTGATTGATAAACACTGGAATGTATGCATTCATACCGATGGTGACAATGTCCAAAATTACAGCGACTCGGACCTGTCCATACACATATAATTGGTATAAAGCTATTTCTAAACATCGATTAATAAAATTAACAGTGTTTTATGAAAAATATTTAAAATTTGGTTGAACAAAAATAACAAAAGATATTACACGCAAATAATTTAAAAAACATTCGACATTTTATAGTCGGCAGATATTTGGGTAAGAAAACGAAAACTCATTATAAATTTTTTGAGATTTTTTAAAACTTTTTTTTTTGAAAATTTTGAAGAAAAACAATTTGGGGTTTTTTTTGTGGAATATTTTAGTACAAACAATTTTACCCGCCAAAAAATCTATTTTTAGATGTGGATGTAACAAGCCTCCCATACTACTAGTAGTCCTACACACAAATTTTTAGTCGGATCGGTCAAGGTCCAGAAACATGCCTATGAGCGAGGTCAAGTTGACACGTTAAATACCAAATTCGAGCAGTGTTAGAGTCTATAACACATACACACATGCATTCATGCATACACACATACATACATACATACAGACAGGTGTTTCAAAATGTATAATCGATAGCTACAACAATTCTATGGTAGATAGTTCACGGCCGACCTGATGCATGCATCTTAGTTTTCTTGTTAGATCCTGATATGCATATACAATTACAGGACGTGCGTGAAATTAATGATACGCGTCTTCGGTGTCTGTGTCAGATAGACGTAACTTAATTCGGTCCAGGTATAAATGCCATAATGATCTGTCAGAGAGAAATAATACTTAACGTATCAGTATAGGAGTCATCATTTTAAAGTTAATATACATCAGTACAACTAAGTGTCCACGAAAATGATACGATTTTAAAAATAGGATAGATAAAACAATATCCCTTGCGGCAGCCATATGGCAAAACGTCCCGATAGCATCGCTATCTCTGAAGTGTCACAATTTTAATCGAGATGTATGTTTTTGTTATCATGAGGTAAACTCATCAAGGTAGCGCTATGATGTACACTATCAACTATATAAGTAATTACATTGTAGCGGTCACTTTCTTTGATGAAGATGCACGTGTCAGCGATATTGTATATCTCAACATCATTTTTGTCAGCTATTTCTCATCATTAATACAATTTAAAAATTAATGTTGAAATGTGGTAAAGGCACCATAAATCGGTGGTTAGTTAGACAATTAAAGACAATTAAAGACACATGTATCATCACACACAAGTTAACGAAATTAACTATGTATGGTGTACATTGTATAAGGAATATTGTATAATGCCATCAGTCATAATTGTAATTATATGCACAAGGAACATGTTTAATTAGCACACACTTTAACGTCGATTTACTTCTGCTTGGTAGCCAGTTGTATACTATTTGACTATGGTAAGCATTAGAACATAAACATTGTAAGTCAGACACAACCGGTGTTAGTACATGCGCATGTAGGCATCACACCATAATATATAATTAAAGTAGAGATACACCTTCATATGCCAATTACAAGTTGAAATGGGACCACACATGAAGAGAAGGACTCGACTGATCTGCATTATGGACATACATTTAACATTTAAGCTAACAAAATATATAATAAATTGGAATATTCGAATGTTATGTTACACAGTTCAATTGGTCTTGGTTTTCCACACACAATTCAAGGAGTCTTGGTTTGCCGCCATACAATTCAGTTATTTCTCAACATTAATACAATTTCAAAATTAAAGTTGAGATTTTGGTAAAGCCACCAAACCTAGCTGATATTACTGCCCTTGTTTGTGGGCAAGTGTGAAGCACTGGTGCTCTCGTAAGATTTATATAAGAATTTGGAATTTCACTGAAGGCATTTAATGTGTTTTCCTGACACAAACATATAACTAACTGATATATACAATTGCTTTCCCTATCCGATATTGGTTCTATAGTGGACACATGGATAGATTTGGTATCTCAATATTTCTTCACATTCATTGGCATTTATTCGCATACTGGCAAAACGTAAAATTACAAATTTACTCAGTTACGTAAGTTCGGAATGTATCCTGCGTTAATCGAGAGAAGAAGAGCGCATGCATGCTCGTAATCATGTGTAATTTTACTGCTGGTCAAATGACAACTGGCTCCCGGTGTATAGTGATGGAGTTACTTCTCTTGCAATATGTGCATAACATGTTCTCTTGCCATGTATTAAATCGTTAATTTTCGTCATCATGGTTTAACGGCTGCGACAATATATAACGCCAATGAATCAATACGTTCGACTATAACGATGGTACTCAACCCTGGTTAAGTTTTCCTGCCAATTAGCTATGATCCTGATAATTGATTTGTAGGACTGAAATATAAATGGGTAATGGTATACTAAAATAATATATATCAACAATGACACAAGATAGTACAAACTATACTCACCATATATATTTCAGGTAACACGAAGATTACAATCATTATAATTGAAAACGGCAACAGCAAATAATAAGTTGAACCAGTGGTTCTGGTCTTCTATTTTCGTTCTGCCACGATGCACACGCATAATGTAATCTTGTCCCAGAAAGCAGAACACCCCAAACCGGAAGTCCAGATTATCCGAAAGTAGTTTCACAACAGTATCCCCCTGTTTAAAATATGGTGAGTTCCTGGGGGTCGAAATGAAGATCCATATTTATATAACTCAAATTACCATGATTTAGAGACTTGGTTGAGAAAAGCATTCCGCCATTGAGTTTTACATCATCTGGTGGGTATACAGCATTTGTACATGGAAAATTCGATTCCACAGTTATATCGAACTTCAACTATGAACAAATAAACATACCTAACCGGGAGCTGGCAGCAATTGGTTAACTGTTGACAGTGGTGAGTTGACAAAATAATTTCTTAAGCTACAATTTAGCACACCAGCCTGTAACCACTAAATATGTCACCAATCGTGGAATAATCCCTTATGGCCCAGTGGCCACAGGCTGGCACACAGGCTGATAACAATCCTAGTTACACTGGTCACAAGGTGACCCATAATCAACCCATCAAGTGTCATTTTCTGGACAACATTACTGAGAAAGTAAATCTACCATTTGTAAACAAGTGGTTCTGAGTACATTTTTCAAAGAACGCTTGGTAAATATGAATATATTTTTATTGATCATCATTCATCAGTGTTCAGCACACATTCCCATATTTTATCTTCCATATGGACTTTCTGTTTGTTGGATTTGGGTTCGAAAAAAAAATATTTTTGAAACCTTTATAAAGTTCACATTTTTTTCTCTAAGATAATCCATCATGAATTATACTCTTAAAATGATGCATCCGTTGGTTTGGTTACTGTGATTACTAATATAAATCAACAGAATCCTTTATTTTCGCTCCATCAAATTTTGGGAAAAATGGGTTGACAAAGTCCTTAATCTTTCAACCCATGTATTTCTCATTATTACAATATACAGTATATCTTATTAATAGTTTTCATCCTTGAGTTCGGTAATACCTTAGTAGACTAAGTGAACAACAGAACGACCACAGAAATGTCTTAAAGTTAAGATTTTCAAACAATATCACGCTTCGGTTATCACCAGTGACGGACAAATAGCACAACAAGGCCGCATTCACTGACGTTGACTAGCGCAGCATGTACTCGAGGCCATGACTTTTTGTGGTTTATTATTTGCTCACAAAGTCGTGATTAGATGGGAATCTTCGCACATTTCTGTGATAGGGGTCGTAGATGAAGTAGCCTGTTGGTCAAGTTATCAATTTTCTGAGGAACCTGTTGCCGAAAGTGCAGGGAAACGTTGTCTCGATGATGTTGTACGATTAATTAGTGTTTGCTTTCAAGTCGCCACGTAATATAAAGACAGACTACATATACTAGTATATAAAATATTTGAAAATCGGTCTATGTTTATAGACCACATTTAGTCAAAGTTATAGATCACATTTATTTCGCGCATTTGACTTCCTTTCCTTCGTTCTTATTCGAACAAATTTATATTTGGCTAAATAAAGTGTGTTGTAGGGTGGATATCATTCCCACACACCTCACACAGATACAAAATGGCCGCCGTCCAGATGGAGTCAAGTAGGGGATCTATGTATAATGATGATCACCTGCAATCCTAAATATTGGTGGAATCTTTCTGCGCACCATTATCAACTGGTGTAAGAAAAAACTACTCATACGTATACATACATGCGCTAAAATCTAAATATTTTTTTTTCTGTGAATGAAGACGTTTATGTTAATTTTCGCACCACACGCACGTTTACTTTGTCACCACACTCACCAACACGTAGGTTCTCGATTTGTGTGCTTGCCAAATCTTTTGAGTCGTTTACATGAGGCATGGGTGAATTTTCGTGTGAATCCGTGGGTTTTATATCATTGCTATTGTTTTTGCCTATTAACTTTCTCATAACAATGTGGACTGACAGGGCGGTCTGAACTATCCTTGAGGCATTACCAACACGGGGATCACTCTGAAATCTAAAGGGCAGGAGTTATAGAAATATTAACACCAATGTGCGTGAGGCGGGTGAACATATGGACTACATACACTGATTCGCTAACATCTGGACTTATGATGGCAGTCAGGATGGTGGTAATTTTACTATTATGAATCCTAGAGCTGAAGCCAATGTTGTTACTGATGCAGAGCTAGAAACGGCACCGTCATCTCGCAGATCTACAGGCACAGCAGCCAATGGGAAGAGGAAAACCAACTGGCAAGTAAGGACTGGTTATGCAATTATAACGATAGCGCCCAACAGACAACAGCCACAACGTGACGATGATGAATGTGATGTGAAGACGGCGATGATGATGACTACGACGACATCGATCATGATAACAACGATGATAGCAGTGCTGATTATGACAACAATGGCAGCGATGATGATTATGATGATGACAATATTTATGACTACGACGAAGTGATGTGAAGATGATGAATGTGATGTGTTGGGGGGGGGGGGGGTCTCGCGTTTGGTGTGAGGTCAATTACAGACACTGCAAAACGAGCGCGCCTAATGTATAACAATTCATCTTAACAAAGATGTGCCTCTTCGGCCCATGGAATTTGTTGATTGAATCTTTGTTTTCTCTGCAATTGGCACAACTCCATACCATGTTATCTGCGCTAACTTACAACAGAGAGTCTGATGTTTAATTACCAAACGTTTTAGGAAATGAGACCACTGAGCATTATACCTGCATGTGGCCATTAGAAATGTATATTCAACATTTTCACTAAATCCAAACAACCTTTACAACGACCATTTTGTAACTCGGCATTGTATGTAGTCACGATAGGCCGCCGAAATTTATTGTATGGGTTTGCTTTTGATGGGGCTAATTAAATAGTATTTCTTGAACGTAATTATGTATTGTAATGATATTTTTAATCATAGTTAGATCTGACTCGATATAAACTGAACGGATGCTAAAATTTCAGACATTAACTTATTGTCTGAAGATATCGACATGTCCTGTCCCATGTGGAACGCTTCACAAATATATATAATTCTTAATGGAGCTGATTATTGATTTGTTCATCGATATGATAACGAATATACGTGCCTGCAACTTTCCATAGAAAATAATTATGTACATGAAGTGCATCGTCCACTTCGCAAAAAATAAAATCACAAAACCTTTTCAAATGACGTTTCACGTACATTTATTCACATCACCTCTCACCTCACGATTCTAATGGTACAATCTAGAGAAGTCACTATAAATTTGACTGAAAGCTAAGTTGTTATTAGAATAAACCGCCTGATACTGTATAGGAGTGGCGCTTTATTCTTTTATAAATGTATATATCTGATCAAAGTTCCAGTGACGATGCCAACATCAAGTTATTCGGCCACACCCACTGACAGTTCACTGCACCTTCACAGAATAAATAGTCGCTGAGTTCCTCACTAATTTCAGATCCGCCAAGAGTTGGCTCCGGCTTTCGTCACTGGGTGTTTGGAGTTGGTCATCTTGGACATTGTTGATGATACTGCTCCCCTCCTCGTCAACGATCACCATATCTTCGGTATCGGGATATATTGTACTGTTAGAGGCGTAAACAGTATCCCGCTTGTCGATGAAAAAATGCGATACACCACATGACCACATGTTTTGTCTTTTCTACCTTTAGCTGAATCGTAGAATGATGTCAAGGGTGTTTTCTACGATCATTCCGCCCGACACTGTCTATAATTGAAAATGGCGGTAGATCTTGGGTATGGCTTCATGAGTGTGGTACTATGGTATCTCTGTAGTTCGACCGGGGAGGCTAGAGGGTGTGGCAATCTGGAGTGTCGTTACTTGTAGTTCCAATTTAAAGAACCACTTCGCGCTGGCGCCACGATGTTCACATGCTTACGATCGATGGCCCCAACACATTGACTGCCATTTCTCTTGGAGTCGTCGCGCAATTTCAAGCTTATCCATTGCATCAGATGGTTCGCGGATGTGGTGACATTTAAGTACTTGGTATATGGCCGAGCAACCATCCATCTTGGACGAATTTGCATATTGCAGAATCAGTAATAAACAAATATGTCCGCAACTCTTTATACGATGCCCCAGAAGCCAGGAATCGCAGAGTGACACAAAGTATTTGATACGGCGTCAACGCTTTCTAAAATGCGTGTCGCGTTTCATTATCAATGGTGTTACCCGCTCAAGTAGATCGTCGAAATTCAGCCCTGTCATCCTGCAAAAGATTAAACAAATTAGGTATAGTTTATACGACATGTTGTCTGCAATTATCATCACGTACCAATTCAACTTTAGGAGAAAGTCGTAGGGCGCTATATATATATATATAACATCCCAGAATAAGACTGCATATAGTATACGTCACTTACCATATATAAACGCTTTCAGATAAAGTAGGAATGACAACTCTACTATGGACATACGAACATCATTGCACCTTGGCGGTTATGTAATCCTAATTTCATTGGTATCCGATAGATCATGATTGTGATATGCATTTATGCGCGGTCGAAGGGATACAAGGAGAAACAAATTCATGTTATCAAATATTCGTGTACCCCAGCCCAATTTATTCGAATATGATGTATATCAATAATATTAATAATAAATAAAAGTGTCTTAATATTACATGCGGTTTTAGTATACATACGGACATGTGTCAACACATACATTGATACGTGGGTTGGGTCGTGCTTTGGGTACCAACGTAAAAAACTCACCTCATGTTCGCCTCGAAATTTTCTCCGTCAGTTTCCCTCATTCGATTGAGACAATTGTCCGAAAATCCGTTACTCTTTCTTTCTGCGGCAGTAGCCCACGACCGGGCGCACCATCTCCTGCTTCTCTTAGACTCTACTGAGTCTATGAGCAACGACGCTGAAGCGGGACAGCTCAAATCTCTTTGGTCTGCTGATAGTTGATTCATGTTGTTGACTGACCTAAACTGACGAAACTTCTGGTGAATTGTCGATTGCCAGGGTACTGCACTATCGCGCGTGCACTATCAATAATAATCATGCTATGATCACAGTAATCCGTGACACAAGACTTCCCATATTTCTGTACCCAGATCTACACCAATGTAAATGTATCCTGAGCACATGTTTCAGTAATTCCGATGAATGTATTTGGTCAAGATTGTGAACATGCGTGGGCTATGTGCTTTGGTCCTGTGAAACAGAGGTAGTGCGGCAATTGGTATTTTCCAAGGTTGTGTGGCTAACATCATGTACCATTGCATGTTCTCCCCTAATGTATACTATGAAAGAATTATTGGTCACTCTCGATATCTCCAACAACTCTAAAAACTTCATCTTGTTCGATCATACATATCTGCGATTTGACCGATCCTGACCAATTTCATCCCCTGCGATAACCGGATAAATAAAAAATAATTATATCATTATTACATAAATTAGTTTTACAGATACATTATAATTGTATATTCGAGGGGGTCGTGGTTAAGCTAGTTTGTCTAACTGTCATCCCGCTTGGTGTTGTATCAGGGTTTTGAAAGCTGACGTTCTCTGAGGTGACATATAGTTATTTGGATGGCAGCCCTCTACCAACATCAAGTACGGGTTAACTGCTAGCTCTCCAATGGCCCGATAGGTCTTCGGGTAGCAATGGACCTCCCGACAGATGTAACATTGCATTGACGGGGATAGTTACTATCTAGATCAACGCATATCCTTTTTGAATGAGGAACACAACCTGTCCCTATGGACAATTGGAAATGAGAATACCCCCCCCCCCCTCTCGTAGAACTGAAGGATCCAATGTCGGAGGTTTCGACGGGGGAGATTTCTGGCCGGATTCTGATTGGTTTCTGTGATTGTGATGACATTTGACACTTGAAGCCGACGGTGCAACTTTCTGATATCTTACTCGTACCTATATGCGCGCAGTACTATTTTTCGCTGAGTTCTGAATTCGCGCACTTTGATTTCGCGCACCCTGCTGCGCGAATTCAAAAATGACAAAAATATCTGGTGATAATTTCAGTGCTTAATCATTCCTGAATCTGTATATTAAAAGACCACCACGACGACCATTAACATCGAGTAAACTGTAACTGCATCAACATTTTGTTGAGACGATAGGTGGATGATATGCTCAACGTAATCATTCTGACACGCACATAGTTATGGACATCAATGAAACGAAAAGAAGTACAAGCAAAACAATCACGCATGGATGTGGCTGACTTGAACGAAAATATGTGGCTGTGGCTGCGAGTGTTTCAAATAGGTGGGTTGACATATTTAACTGAGACGGCATGACTATATATACGTTGTCACTCCATGGTGTGGATATATACGAGGCATGCTTTCGTGTCCAGTCGTACGGGCATATTTGTATGTCTTACAGATGTTGCAATATCTAAGACTTTAGCATGATTTCCATATGAATAATGGTGTTGAAAATGCATGTCCGCATGTCAGTATAATTGTTTATATACTCAGTCAAACTGGCTGTAATGTATGTACATGTAACGCAATATAGCTGATTTCCCCTGTGATTTGGTATAAAACTCAAGAATCGTACTATTTTTCGCCCAGTTCTAAATTCGCGCACACATCGGTGCGCAAAAAAATAGCACTGCGCGAATTTAAATACGAGTAAGGTAGTGTCCAGAAGTTGAATATACATACGGCGTGATAACCTCTACCCTTTACATACAGTCCCGTCTATGCTCAATGTCCTTCGTTTTTTTACTTTGGATGTCATGACTCTACTATATGCTTCGTATAACATGAATTCCAGCGTGACGGAATCACCAAATTTTACGGAATTTCACTTTTCTGTGGCCTATAAAATCTAAAATTATGACCAGTAGGGTACCGCTTAAAATATAAAACATTGTACATACTATAGTAAGTTGTTTGATTATATACAACTATATGTGTATTTAAGTATCATCTCACTCTGGGTCAAATTGTGTCCGTGACGGAATCACCAAAAAAGTGGCATCAATATGAGGGTAGGTCCGTACTATTGAAGAACCCTGCTCATTCAGCCAAGCTGACCTGGAAAAAGTTCCCAATTAGTAAAGTAGATACATTATACTTGCAGAAAAAAGCCGCATTGTCACACACTTGTGTGTATATTACTAGTTAACTCGGTTTGTTCGCCGTGACGGAATCACACAACGGGCGTGACGGAATCACCGTGCGATTTTTTTAGGTATAGTTTTTTGTGTAACAAGTGCGGACATTGTCATAAAAGCATACAACTTGGCACATGTGTATATTAGGTCCCACGTATTATTTTCAGATATGAGGGCAATAACGAAAATACTTTCCATGGCAACGGTTGCTATGCGACTGTTTTTACCTTAGAAACGGGTTGTTGGTAGGGGTTAAACCGTCATTTTACTAAAATATATGTGCAAAAAGGGGATACTATGGTAATTGAGGCAGATTGTGATATGGGAAATGTGACAAAAATAACAATTCCACACATGCCTCACTATTAACCTAGAATGACCCTTGAGCTGCTTGAAAATTATATTTTGGTACATTTGACCTTATTTGGCAAAATATGAAATTATGCCTTGACTGCGCATGCGCGCATCATTGACCCCCAGTCACACACTATCTGGTGTTTACGAGATTGTATAGTGAGGGCAATGACCATTCCAAAATATATTCATTGGATAGTAATAATGAAATACAGAAGAAGCAACAACACTCCCCGATGACATGCTAATGATGCAAATACCCATTATCGGTATCCATGGCCGCCTTTTCGTGGAATTCATGATTATAGGCATCCAAGATGATGAGAGCTAACGCATCGCGTGTATCTTCTGACCACATTACCTCCGCAGCCTTACTTCTCATGTCATCAATGTCTGAAGCCGGAATGTGACCACGTGCCGACCAATTTATCATGTCAATCATCCATAATGGAGTTTTGAATGTTGCTATACTTTCCTCTACTAATCGGTTAGCTTATTCAGAATGGCCACTATAACACGCCAATTAATTAATGAGACACCCGTTTGCATTTGTGTACGGAGACAAGCGGTAACCGCCTTCGGTTTCTGGTTCTTTCAAATCCTTTGATTCCATGATTTATCGCTAATTTCATCCACAAATTTATTAGGAATATTTCCATAAAATTGCACCAGTGGCCACCATCACGATATATTATGGTTCTCGAAAACATGCTCTTTATGTGTACCCATAACGCCCAGGCCACACCCTATCATAGGACAATGGCTGTCATCCACATCAACATCGTAATCCATAGATTGCCCTGAAATGATAGGATTGTCTTAATCAGAATACGCCGAGTTAACCTCTGGGTTCTTGGTTTAAACAGTATTTATTCCATGAACAATACAACATAAATTACAACATATCAGAATATAACATCATGGACCGGATTCGACATAAGCGTGTGTGCTTATGTGAGTCGTTTCCGGGAAACACTTTTTATCCATCCCACCCAGCGAGAGAGCGACTGTCTGATTTATGTAATATTATGTCGTATGATATATTATCCTTAATCCAGATATTACTGTCGTTTCATGTAGCCGATTATTACTCTCGCCATGTGGGGTGTGTATATGTACGTCAGGTAATGGCATTGTGTAATTGTGTATAGGGCATAACAAACAAATGTGTATACATGTAGATAATGATGGTGTACATGTATCTATTCCCTATGTTTCTGTATTGATTCAGAGATGCAGAATACTACCTCGTGTCGCAAAGTCGTCCAACATATTTCTTTTCACTTCTTTCCACTTCTTTTCATTAACGTGTTATTATATATGGTATATACATTAAATACATATATAAGTGATATATAGGAGGGTCTTTTGAGTCTATTTTTAAAGGAAATAATAATAACGCATAATGTTCGAAATGCTGCTGACAATGTTGATGGGAAGAGATATATCATTAGTAATGATAATGGTAATACGGTATACGTCTAAGTTAAGAACAGGAAAGAAATGAGCTCAGAGTAGTAATATGGGTTATGCAGATAGGGTTTAGGGGTTTTATAATGAGTGTTTTTAAATGACTCGGTGACCTCATACCAACGGACTGTACGGCATTGATACTCGCGCGAGTTAAGAGTTATTGCTAAGTATCATTCGTTACGAACATCATTGCACCTAGGCGGTTATGTAATCCTAATTTCATTGATATCCGATAGAGCATGATTGTGATATGCATTTATGCGCGGTCGAAGGGATACAAGGAGAAACAAATTCATGTTATCAAATATACGTGTACCCCAGCCCAATTTCTTCGAATATGATGTATATCAATAATATTAATAATAAATAAAAGTGGCTTAATATTACATGCGGTTTTAATATACATACGGACATGTATCAACACATACATTGATACGTTGGTGGGGTCGTGCTTTGGGTACCAACGTAAAGAACTCACCTCATGTTCGCCTCGATACTTTCTCCGTCAGTTTCCCTCATTCGATTGAGACAATTGTCCGAAAATCCGTTACTCTCTCTTTCTGTGGCAGTAGCCCACGACCGGGCGCACCATCTCCTGCTTCTCTTAGACTCGACTGAGTCTATGAGCAACGACGCTGAAGCGGCACAGCTCAAATCTCTTTGGTCTGCTGATAGTTGATTCATGTTGTTGACTGACCTAAACTGACGAGACTTCTGGTGAATTGTCGATTGCCAGGGTACTTCACTATCGCGCGTGCACTATCAATAATAATCATGTTATGATCACAGTAATCCGTGACACAAGACTTCCCATATTTCTGTACCAAGATCTACACCAATGTAAATGTATCCTGAGCACATGCTTCAGTAATTCCGATGAATGTATTTGGTCAAGATTGTGAACATGCGTGGTCTATGTGCTTTGGTCCTGTGAAACAGAGGTAGTGTGGCAATTGGTATTTTCCAAGGTTGTGTGGCTCACATCATGTCCCATTGCATGTTCTCCCCTAATGTATAGTATGAAAGAATTATTGGTCACTCTCGATATCTCCAACAACTCTAAAAACTTCATCTTGTTCGATCATACATATCTGCGATTTGACCGATCCTGACCAATTTCATCCACCGCGATAACCGGATAAATAAAACATAATTATATCATTATTACATAAATTAGTTTTACAGATACATTATATTGTATATTCGAGTGGGTCATTGTCAAGCTAGATTGTCTAACTGTCATCCCGCTTGGTGTTGTATCAGGGTTTTGAAAGCTGACGTTCTCTGAGGTGACATATAGTTATTTGAATGGCAGCCCTCTACCAACATCAAGTACGGGTTAACTGCTAGCTCTCCAATGGCCCGATAGGTCTTCGGGTAGCAATGGACCTCCCGACAGATGTAACATTGCATTGACGGGGAGAGTTACCATCTTGATCAACGCACATCCTTTTTGAATGAGGAACACAGCCTGTCCCTATGGACAATTGGAAATGAGAATACCCCCCCCCCCCCTCTCGTAGATCTGAAGGATCCAATGTCGGAGGTTTCGACGAGGGAGATTTCTGGCCGGATTCTGATTGATTTCTGTGATTGTGATGACATTTGATATCTTACTCGTACCTATATTCGCGCAGTACTTTTCGCTGAGTTCTGTATTCGCGCACTTTGATTTCGCGCACCCTGCTGCGCGAATTCAAAAATGACAAAAATATTTTCGTAAAAGACTTGTATCTGGTGATAATTTCAGTGCTTAATCATTCCTGAATGTGTATATTAAAAGACCACCACGACGACAACTAACAACGAGTAAACTGTAACTGCATCAACATTTTATTGAGACGATAGGTGGATTATATGCTCAAAGTATTAATTCTGACACGCACATAGTTATGGACATCAATGAAACGAACTTCAAAGAAGTACAAACAAAACAACCACGCATGGATGTGGCTGACTTGAAAGAAAATATGTGGATGTGGCCGCGAGTGTTTCAAATAGCTGGGTTGACATATTTAACTGAGACGGCATGACTATATATACGTTGTCCCTCCATGGTGTGGATACGAGACATGCTTTCGTGTCCATTCGTACGGGCATATTTGTATGTCTTACATATGTTGCAATATCTAAGACTTTAGCATGATTTCCATATGAATAATGGTGTTGAAAATGCATGTCCGCATGTCAGTATAATTGTTTATATACTCAGTCAAACTGGCTGTAATGTATGTACATGTAACGCAATATAGCTGATTTCCCCTGTGATTTGGTATAAAACTCAAGAATCGTACTATTTTTCGCCCAGTTCTAAATTCGCGCACACATCGGTGCGCAAAAAACAGCACTGCGCGAATTTAAATACGAGTAAGGTAGTGTTCGGAAGTTGAATATACATACGGCGTGGTAACCTCTACCCTTTACATACAGTTCCGTCTATGCTCAATGTCCTTCGTTTTTTTACTTTGGATGTCATGACTCTACTATATGCTTCGTATACGCATCCAAATGATGAGAGCTAACGCATCGCGTGCATCTTCTGACCACATTCCCTCCGTAACCTTACTTCTCATGTCATCAATGTCTGAAGCCGGAATGTTACCACGTGCCGACCAATTTATCATGTCAATCATCCATAATGGAGTTTTGAATGTTGCTATACTTTCCTCTACTAATCGGTTAGCTTATTCAGAATGGCCACTATAACACGCCAATTAATGAGACACCCGTTTCCATTTGTGTACTGGGACAAGCGGTAACCGCCTTCGGTTTCTGGTTCTTTCAAATCCTTTGATTCCATGATTTATCGCTAATTTCATCCACAAATTTATTAGGAATTTTTCCATAAAATTGCACCAGTGGCCACCATCACGATATATTATGGTTCTCGGAAACATGATCTTTATGTGTACCCATAACGCCCAGGCCACACCCTATCATAGGACAATGGCTGTCATCCACATCAACATCGTAATCCATAGATTGCCCTGAAATGATAGGATTGTCTGAATCAGAATACGCCGAGATAACCTCTGGGTTCTTGGTTTATACAGTATTTATTCCATGAACAATACAACATAAATTACAACATATCAGAATATAACATCATGGACCGGATTCGACATAAGCGTGTGTGCTTATGTGAGTCGTTTCCGGGAAACCCTTTTTATCCATCCCACCCAGCGAGAGAGCGACTGTCTGATTTATGTAATATTATGTCGTATGATATACTATCCTTAATGCAGATTATTACTGTCGTTTCATGTAGCCGATTATTACTCTCGCCAGGTGGGGTGGGTATATGTACGTCAGGTAATGGCATTGTGTAATTGTGTATAGGGCATAACGAACAAATGTGTATACATGTAGATAATGATGGTGTATATGTATCTCTTCCCTATGTTTCTGTATTGATTCAGAGATGCAGAATACTACATCGTGTCGCAAAGTCGTCCAACATATTTCTTTTCACTTCTTTCCACTTCTTTTCATTAACGTGTTATTATATATGGTATATACATTAAATACATATATAAGTGAGATATAGGAGGGTCTTTTGAGTCTATTTTTAAGGGAAATAATAATAACGCATAATGTTCGAAATGCTGCTGACAATGTTGATGGGAAGGGATAGATCATCAGTAATGATAATGGTAATACGGTATAAGTCTAAGTTAAGAACAGGAAAGAAATGAGCTCAGAGTAGTAATATGGGTTATGCAGATAGGGTTTAGGGGTTTTAGAATGAGTGTTTTTAAATGACTCGGTGACCTCATACCAACGGACTGTACGGCACTGATACTCGCGTGAGTTAAGAGTTATTGCTAAGTATCATTCGTTATTTTAAGTCTGACAGTATTATATCATGTAACATGGCGATATACAAACTTAGTTGGCGAAACGCTTTGTACTAGATATGTATTTCTGTACTTCTATGAAAAAAAATTTGCGTTGGTTTTTGTTAATTCGGGGAACCATAAAGAAGCTTATGCGTTGTCAGGTTGCAGATATCATTTAATGACTGGAGAATTGAGTTTCTATCAGATGTATATCTATCGCAATTCATTACGTAATGGTCGTTGTCCTCTATTTGACCGCATAAACAGTATGGATGATCGGCGCTGAAATTTGTGTATTTGTGATAAATTAAATCACTGCAGTTGAGTCTGATGCGGGTGTGGTTAATTTGTGTTTTTCTGGTAATAGCTTCATAGTAATGTCGAGGTACTCCCCCTCCAGTACAGTTTAAGGACCTTTTGAATGATGCATTGGACTCGTAACTTGTTGCGTTCGGGTCGAGATTATTCCAGAAGTCTATTGTTATGAGGGGATGAAAGATTTTTTGAAGGAAGTGGAATCGAACTTCGGGGCTCTGAGTGAATTAGCCTGCCGGGTGTTAACATTTGTTATTTCAACATCTGGGTTCTTCTCATTAGACACCATGTGAAACATATAAGAAAACTGTTTTTGTTTATATATGTACAGATGACACCGTAGTTAAAGGTACGGTTGGCCTTGGCGGTGGGTATCCTGTGAAAATATTTCCACCCGTCAAAATCCGCCACAAACAGAAAGAACAACAAAATGTAGACAGACTTTGTCCGTATACAAATAAGAAATATCGCATAAACAGTATGTTATTGTCATATTTTTGACCATTGTTATGTAAACAAAGGCATAAAAAGTTACTTTTCTGGTGTTTGTTTATATTATGATGGTAAACATAAAGAGCGTTCTTTGTGGGCGAATTCCTGATATGGAACGAATAAAGAGCGTTTATGCCATTTGTGTGTGATTAGCCAGCAGCATTGTGCTGTCTTCTGTAACACAATCAGGCTCTTGCTTAGGTGAAATATAGTAAATCTTCATGATAACATGCAGTTTACGCGATGGTTATGGTATATATGAACGAAACTGTATGCGTTTTAATGTTTTTCTGTTCACGGTGATTGGAACAAATATGAATATTTTCGACAACTAAGGCCTCACGTGCCTTTAGCAATGATATCGTGTTCAATAAAATTACCGATAACGCAATGGCTACCACTGACTTCGTGTTCTCACCTTAATTAGCCGATATATTCGGCACCTTATCTGTCGGTGTGGTGAGTCTGACTCGGATCTCACAATGATATCACCATAATTTTATACGCACATATATATTCGACCTATAAAGTGAAATGTGATTATTTTATACGCACATATATATTCGACCTATAAAGTGAAATGTGATTATTTTATTCTAAAATAAGCAGACAATGGATCATATCCGTTATTTCGTTTTACGGCGCGGGCCACAATGAAAACACATGTTCAAGAGCGTACACCTGGAAATAGTGATTTGGCTTATTTGTGTTATTGTTCGCCCATAATCTGCTAAGAATGGCCTCATTATGAGTCGTAATGTGACTAAAACTATCTCATTTTCAGCATATTATCGACTAAAAATAAGGCGATTCTAAGCAGATTATCTACGTAAAACAAGTTATATATACTAGAAACATATAATGTGCGGGTTTTTGGGAGAACAGGCTGGGCAATTAACTATTGCCGATAATTCCAGCCGTACAATTTAAAAAGGGACAACGTGGGAGCCACTGCATACTTGTAATCCACAGAAATGAATGTGGTTGGGGCTGTTAGCCTATGGGGTGTACAATTCTGGATAATAGCATGAACATTAGCATACATATAGAGTGGACCATGGGGTTCAATTCGAAGCGAGACCCATATTGACAGACCCCCTGTATGACCTTGACGTCAATGTCAAGGCCGTCAGCATGAAATTTCACTATAGGCTGCCAGGGATCCCCACATGGGCGTAAGAATTGATTCAATTTTACATGGTATTCATTTCTCAGTAATCACTGGATTAACACAGCAACTCATCCATGCTATAGTTAGTCCATGAGCCAGGAACGAAAATGGTACCAATTTGGTGGGCAAATTCTGTCAACAATTTTCCGAAAGCTTACAATCTGAAGTTTATCTCAGTGCTGGTGCGCACTGGGGCAGTGTAGCTTAGTGTCGAAATGTGTGTTTCCATGGCAACGGAGTGTGTTTTTGCTCGGTATAAAAAATATGCCTATAATGGTTTATAACTAGAAAGTTTAAGGCAGGATTTATACCTTTGTATCGATACGGGGTGCTACCCTTGGTGGGCTTTCTTTTGTCGCCGGATATTTCACCTCAAGAGGTCAAGGTCATATATAAAGGTCCAGGTCATTGACCAAAATAATAGCATTTTTCATATCGAGTCTTACGTTTTCTACCCACTGAGTTTATATATCAGTTCTGATTACGTTATCTTTGCTCAGAAATAATCTATAGCATATTGGCTACATGGAGAACTGCGTTGTTATTGAAACAGGAAGACTGTCATGATATATAGTCCTTTAAACTTGGTGACCATTTTCCAAAATGGGTCAAATAAGTTATTTCACAAGCTATCGTACTTCTGTGTATAGTATAGATTAAATACTTATAGTGGGATCCCTTAAGGGTTGAATGTGATTTTAGTGACTAAAGCATGAGACTTCAAATATATGTTGCTTATTTATAAGAAAAACTTTTTTTGGAAGGGTGCTTTGGTTGGGGGGTCATGTGATAAAATCAGGTTTCCATGGCAACGACATAAAATATTTGAAGAAATATTTAAAAAGCCACTTTTAAGATTCAACGAAACTGTGGTTAAAGAAATTATGTTTACTCGTATCTGACTCGTTTATGGTCCACCAAGCGGACTGGGACACCAGGGCATATAGGTTCAAGGTCAATTGCCAATGTCATTGGGGAAAAATGTATTATTTTGGTCTATTTGTTACTAATTGTCTCATATTTCGCTACCCTAGTGCATTAGTCATAACAGCAATCCTCATCACAATACATAATAGTTAGGGCGCCGTCACCAGGCTGAATTTGATATATGCCACACTTGATATAAGACGATCAATGACAATGTCACAACATTTAGTTCATATATACTCACTGTTTTAAGTATTACCTTTTATGGTATCTGTGGCGATACATAAGTCACGATGCATTGCCCTATAGAGATCATCAGGCCAAAATAAACAGGAGGGGTCAAAGTCAACTGTTACGACCAAGGTCAATCACTCTTATGTGTCAGGTCAGCCAGTTTTATAAATAGTCCAGTATACCGCTCCCAGAAAATAAACTTTTCATTTGTTTTACATTCAGAACCTCACAGTGCGCCAGTATCATTTTCACCAACTCACAGGGGCTTCAAGACAGCTGATACCCACAATCAATGGTGTCATATACCACCATATTGCGTACTTGCTGATATCAGAGCAGACTATCTTTTTAGTGGCAGATCCCACCTGTCCATGGTTTGGTTTGTTCGGGTTTATAAATTGGACACAAAGTCTTGAAAAACGTGCAAAAATATGGTTGTTCAAGTTATTTGCCAGACGGGTTTTGTAACTGGTCCATGCTGTCTGCGTAAGGAGTTCAATATATCCCAGATTTAAATTATAAATGATCAAATGATAAAAGTGTAAGGGGGTACTGTCACTCTACCAGTGTGCCAAGTTCCATACGTTATACCCTAAAATCGAGATGCAATCCCTAAGGGACCCCGCTATATGTAAGGAATAGGATTATGCATAGATCCCAGATATGAGAACAGAATATACATGTAAGTGGTATGATAATTTCTCTCCGTAATATTGACTCTGCGTGGAGACATATGTCCTACATTGGCTCCAATAAAAATGCCATTTCACTTTCAGTCACCTTGTCATATATGGACTGTGATGATTGGCTGAAAAAAAACTGCTTTGTGTGACCCACATGCATTAGTAAATGGGGATTCCCAATGAAGCTTGATTCTGCGACATTCTGATGGCTCCAGTCAAGTGGTCACCAGACCGTATGGAGTTTGGTGACGATCGGAAGAAGAATGTGATATGTGGGGTGTGACAAAGGATTTAGTCATAGCAAGAGTACAATCAAAGATGGCTGCCGGTGGCCATGTTTTTCATCGAAAATCGTTAAAATATGATAGCTCCCATTTTAGTGGTGATCCTCTAGAAGCCTGTGAATATTCAAAACAATACTTCTCCAATGAGTTTATGTCATTCCCATGGAAACCATATTTTACCCGGATACATGACCCTTCTTCCAGGCATTCCCTTCTAAAATTTACCATGATTTAGTTACTAACGTCCAAATAGTACTTATTTGGTGTGATAGTATCTCAAGGTAATGTATCGAGAGTTATGTATTTACACAACTATATCAATTTGAACGTGGTGATGTATACCAAGTCTTCTCTGACCACAACATCATTTAACTATACGTGGAATATCGTTTGCCCTTCTATAACGGACTTTCATTCAAAATACGTAATACATGTACACTTGAAGCCTAGTTGGGCATTCACGTAAACCCCTGAATGTGATTAATCATCTGATATGTCCGCGATTGATATGTAAAAGGGTAAAGTGCTGATACGATCGTTTAATGTATTGTTTAGATGCATTTCTTATAGCATAGTTGTTTTGGCATTTAGCAGACCTCAGATATATGCATGTTTGATATCATCATGCTTGGTAAAGGCTGTCTATGTTCATATCCACAAAGCTTCCATTTGACCTAATCCGAAGACATACAATCAAGATACCCCCACGATTCCGGGCCTACAGTCCGTTAAAGAAGAGAAACGGGATGTGACTTGGTACAAAAAAGCATAAATCCAACCAATATTTTAAGCTGTTGTGGACCAAAAAGTCTTGGTTTAGTGATGAGGTGCTCTAATTATTAAGCATCATGATGGTGATTGCTTGTATGACTAACATACTAGGGGTAGTGGAATATGAGACAATTTATAGAAATAGATCAATATTACCATTTTCCAATAACCTTGACAGTATCAATTGGCCTTGTCCTTATGTGTCCTGTGGCACAGTCCGTTGGTGGATCTTAATCGCAATAATTAGTTTCAACGGGTTGCCAACAGTTTTCAGTTAGCTTTTTAACTTTTCTACAAATAGTTGATGCCATTGCCATGGAAACCAGATTTATACTGACACATGACCTCTCACCTGGGTAACCCTCCAAAAAGTTTCCATTATTACTACGCAACACGTATGTGAAGTTTCATGCTTTAGTTCCTAAAGTCACAAAATTGTAGTTGTTTTGGACTTGATGGTAATAGTCCTGGCCCCACCATAGACCCCTATAGCATTATCATGTGGAGAACTGAATGTATGTGGACTTCGATCAGTAAGTTATATGCTTTCAAAAAAAATTGGGTAGACATAACAGAAAGTTGCTCGGTTGCTATGGCAACGACTTAAACATGAATGCCAATTATTGAAGTTTCCGACAATTGTGGCAGTATTCACCAAGTTGGATTATTTTATAAAGTACTTTATATTTGGTAGCGGCTGAACGCACAAGGTATCTTCGCACAAGGTATCTAACGACACACGCTATCGGTGATGTGATTGGAAATTTCCAACCTGACACCCAAATAAGGTCGGTAAATTTCCAACTGGTGGCCTTCTCAGTCAATCATTTTTACCAAAAAGTAGGAGAATATATGCACATGATGGTCTAAAAACAACAAATTTCCTGGTAATAAATTGTTGGAAAATCAAACTACAAGAACAATTTCAACATATTGTTGGTGTGAACATTCCTAATGTTGTGTCAGGTTATGAAATTTCCAACTGTTTAACATTTGACATCAGTTGGAGGGGTGTGAGATATTCACCCTCCCCAAAAACATAACCCCTGTTGCCACATCCCTGAGAATAATATGATGAGTGGAGGTTTGTTGCACGCTATATAAATTAAGCACAATCCAAATACTGCACATGGTCTATTGGGAAAATTCCCTACCATTTCCGAAGAAATTGCTTTCCGGCACTGGTGGATGGTTCCGGTCTCTTTATTTTCAAGTATTTTAATGTTTGAATGCACTATGCTCAAAAAGTGTTGCGTTCGTCGGTTGTGTACCCCTTCCTTTCCACCGGTTACTCGTGGTTGAACTGAACCAAACGTACTGCTAGTCTGCTATGCGCAGCATGTTTTTATGTACGTAACTGGTAGTCAATCTATTATTTCTCCCAATCACCTTGATTGGATGATCCTATACTGCGCAGCGATATCTTCCCGTCAACTTCACCGAGAGGTTCGCATTGAGCACCGCCTCGGATAAACTTCCTGGACTATAAATAAACCCAGCTGGTGAATACTACCCCTGGAGTTTTTATTATTCATTAAAACTGCGTGCGAATTTATTGGTCAAGGCCCTTAGATACGCTTGTTAGCGGCAATCTCTATCAGATTTCCTAAATGCGTCCATGCATAATTATATAATTACCCTACCGCGAAAATGAAATTAATGAATAAGACTGATCAGTTAATCTATGAAATGTGATACTTAATTAGTCGGGGATAAAGGAATGTGTTACATAACTATACCACTATTAGCAATAACACTTCCAGCTTCGTGCCAGTATATACTAATATGACATGACAGTGATCAGGAGAGCATACACTGTGACAATTATATCTTTTCTTTACAATTCTAGTTTGTCATCTGAGACGTACTCAAATTATGTGGGGAAGTTCGGGAACACCGCTTCGGAATTTCTATTGGCTCTGAGTGTATTGGTGACAATACATAGATGTTTAATCACCAATTAATTTATCCGGATTGTCGTAATTACAAGCAATCAATGTTGTTTTCGACACATCTGTCGGCGTATATATTTGTCGGTATCTGGAGAAGTCGGCCCCGCGCGAAGTCGGCCCCATATGATGACGGCCCCACGCGAAGACGGCCCCAGAGAAGTCGGCCCCATTAATTAGAAGGGATTAAATAGGCTTAATTTTATTGAGATAATGTTTATGTTGGCTAATTTTGAAGTCAGCAACTTAATTTGATTGAGCTAGTGTAGTGTTAGAAAATGCGATAGCCCAAGTAGAGCCGTTAGTGACATGTTAATCCAAAATTGGCTATACATATATTTAAAGTTCATGCCTTTGTCAATAAATCACAATTCAGCCATTAACTCATTCAGTGCCAGGTTTCCTGGGGAAAACCATATTTTTGTTCCAGGTTTCCTGAGGGGAAAGCCATTATTTACAGTAACTAGATACTTAGTTTGAATATTCAATATTGGATAGAATAAAAATTTACCGTTGGTATTGCTAGTACAGGCCCTACTCATTAACTGCTTTGAAGCACCATGTCCCCGACTTGATAGTAATCGCCCTTTACGCAATCAAAATCGGTTTTCCAATTAACAGATATGTATGCTGTAAGCATTGACCTCTCAGAGAGTTTGAACTCTGCAAGTCATGCCCACAAAGCACATCAATTTTCACTACGTATATTCAGACGGCTGTATCTTCTAGACGCTTCAATGTGTGGAGCTGCTCGATACATCGTTTGAACGGGGACAAAGTTCACGCTTATCAGATCCCCCCATGATAATTAAAAAATTTAACTTGTAATCCGCAGTATTCTACGCATGTGCACCAATATTACATATATGTATATATCCGTCTCCGGCACTGAATGAGTTAAAGGATCCTACTATAAATATCTAACTATAACATACACAAAAACACGATATCTTGGGAAATAACTGATTTTGACCCAATTTTGAAAATGGCCACAAAGTTTAAAGACTTATATCTCACGACTTGCCGGTTGCAATAATAACGCAGTTCTCCATGTAGCATATATGTTGTAGATTATTTCTGAGCAAAGATAATGTATTCAGAACTGATATATAAACTCAGTTGGTAGAAACTGTGACCCCATATAAAATCTCCAGCGTCAAAAGAAAGTACACCAATGGCCAACACCCCGTACCATTGCAAAGATAGACTTACTGCATTAAACGAAATATTAGACAATTAATAAAAAATAGACCAAAATAGTAGATTTTCCCCAATGACCGTGACACTGGTAATTGACCTTGACCCAATATGCGATGGTCGCCAGGTCCGATTGGTGGACCATTAATGAGAGCTATATGAGTTAACATAATTTATTTAAACCCAAGGTTCGTTGAATCTCAAAAGTGGCTTTTTAAATATTTCTTTAAATATTGTATGCCGTTGCCATGGAAACCTGATTTTATCATAATAGATTACCCCCCCCCCCCCCCCAACCCGAGCACCCTTCAAAAAAAAAATCATTATACCCAAGCAACATATATTTGAAGTTTCATGCTTTAGTCACTAAAGTCACGATTCAACCCTTGAGGGATCCCACTATGAGTATCTAATCGATACTATTACACAGAAGGACGATATGTTTTGAAATAAGTTATTTCGACCCATTATGGAAAATGGTCACCAAGTTTAAAGACTATATCTCATGAGGGACTTCTCGGTTTCAATAACAACACAGTTCTCCATGTAGCCTATATGCTATATATTATTACTGAGCAAAGATAATGTATTCAGATCTGATATATAAACTTAGTGGGTACAAAATGTATGACCTGTTATGAAAAATGCTATTATTTTAGTCAATGACCTTGACCTTTATATATGACCTTGACCTCTTGAGGGGACATCTCCAGTGCCAAAAGAAAGCCCAACAATGGTAGCACCCCATATCGATGCACAGGTAGACGTACTGCCTTAAACTTTCTAGTTATAAACCATTATATGCATAATTTTTATGCGGGCCAAAACACCCTCCGTTGCCGTGGAAACACAAATTTTGCACATTAAGCTACACTGCCCCAGTGTGCCCCAACACTGAGATAAACTTCAGGTTATAAGCATTCAGAAAAATGTTGATACAATTTGCCCACCAAATTGGTACCATTTTCCATTTTTGGGGAGCCTGGCTCATGGACTAAGTCAGATCTTGACAGTTTATTAAATTTGTCATTTTTGCTTCTCATTTTAACCAAGAGAACTGATGTTTTCGAATTTGAGTGCTGTATTTAAACTATATGTGTTTATATGCAATATGTGCTCCTCAAATTTGAACCTGTCTGTTCAGTACAAACAGTTAAAGCATACGGGGTGTTCATATCATAACGGCCGGATTCGTCAACTCCGGTTTAAATCTCCGAGTTTAAACCTACATTGGCGGTTCAGCCAAACCTGGTCTAAGGGGGCGTTTTTGTCGTTCAGTTGCCAGCTAATTGACAACTCGATTTGGTGATATGATTATGCAATCAATCTACCCTCTTACCAGTCGGACCAAAAGATATGCCGATATCATAGTAATGGTTATTGACAAGTCATAAATTATCGTGATCGCGTGCACGCTCAATGGATTTATTCACTGAGAAACAAGTATTGCTCATTGACTAATATTTACATACTAAGTGTGATTATCACTAAATCCAGCATTCCGATTGTTCGGCGCCCACGTGGCTAGTTGCAATTATTTTGCGGTGAACGCGCAAGAGGTCATAACTGCAGCCTCATAATTACATCGACGCGTCATTAGTTTTGGAAACACGAACGCGTAATGTTTTGGGCGCATTTGGACTCGCGCAGGATTGACTTAATAAATCATCGGGTTTCAATATAAAGAGACATTGTTCCTGTTAAATTTTGCCAAGGGTGCTATGGGATATTTTGGGCTCGTTTTGTCACGATACACTTTTCGACTTAAATACATTTACAAAAGTGGCTTTTTCGCTAAATGTATATAAATATAAGGATTAACTGTCATGTGGACTGTTTTTATGGAGATGTAACCGTGAGGTAAGTGGTCATAACTTGTATGTAAAACCATTCGGGTTTTACACGAGTTGTGACCACTTACCTCACGGTTACATATCCATAAAAACAGTCCACATGACAGTTAATCCTTATTTAATCCGATCTCATTGTGTGTTTAAATCAATTTAACAAAGGGCATGTCTCTCAACACGAGTTTTCACCCTCTGTTCATCACTTTGATTGTGGTAGATTTCTGCAAGATGCTTCACCCGCAAAGACAACATTTGGTGTATTTACATGTATATATGTATATATTAAAGGGTATAGGAGCTGTCTATCTGTATGTCCGTTTGTCTGTTTGCAACTGTTCTCCAATGCCCCATGGACCGATTTAAATTAAATTATGTGTGGTGATTCGTGTGGTATAACGGCGTTAGGTTTTAAAAATTTTGATTTAAAAATAAGCAAAATATAATTTAAAAAAGAAAAGAAAAAAATTGTGTTAAATCGAGTAAGGAGTTGAAAGATACGGTTGGCCTTGGTGGTGGGTATCCTGTGAAAATATTTCCACCCGTCAAAAACCGCCACAAACAGAAAGAACATCAAAATGTAGACAGACTTTGTCCGTATACAAATAAGAAATATCGCATAAACAGTATGTTATTGTCATATATTTGACCATTGTTATGTAAACAAAAGCTTAAAAAGTTACTTTTCTGGTGTTTGTTTATATTATGATTGTAAACATAAAGAGCGTTCTTTGTTGGTGAATTCCTGATATGGAACTAATAAAGAGCGTTTATGCCATTTGTGTGTGATTAGCCAGTAGCATTGTGCTGTCTTCTGTAACACAATCAGGCTCTTGCTTAGGTGAAATATAGTAAATCTTTATGATAACATGCTGTTTACGCGATGGTCATGGTATATATGAACGAAACTGTATGCGTTTTAATGTTTTTCTGTTCACGGTGATTGGAACAAATATGAATATTTTCGACAACTAAGGCCTCACGTGCCTTTAGCAATGATATCGTGTTCAATAAAATTACCGATAACGCAATGGCTACCACTGACTTCGTGTTCTCACCTTAATTAGCCGATATATTCGGCACCTTATCTGTCGGTGTGGTGAGTCTGACTCTGATCTCACAATGATATCACCATAATTTTATGAGTCAGTCATGTTCCAACATATCCTCGTGCTAATACGCACATATATATTCGACCTATAAAGTGAAATGTGATTATTTTATTCTAAAATAAGCAGACAATGGATCATATCCGTTATTTCGTTTTACGGCGCGGGCCACAATGAAAACACATGTTCAAGAGCGTACACCTGGAAATAGTGATTTGGCTTATTTGTGTTATTGTTCGCCCATAATCTGCTAAGAATGGCCTCATTATGAGTCGTAATGTGACTAAAACTATTTCATTTTCAGCATATTATCGACTAAAAATGAGGCGATTCTAAGCAGATTATCTACGTAAAACAAGTTATATATACTAGAAACATATAATGTGCGGGTTTTTGGGAGAACAGGCTGGGCAATTAACTATTGCCGATAATTCCAGCCGTACAATTTAAAAAGGGACAACGTGGGAGCCACTGCATACTTGTAATCCACAGAAATGAATGTGGTTGGGGCTGTTAGCCTATGGGGTGTACAATTCTGGATAATAGCATGAACATTAGCATACATATAGAGTGGACCATGGGGTTCAATTCGAAGCGAGACCCATATTGACAGACCCCCTGTATGACCTTGACGTCAATGTCAAGGCCGTCAGCATGAAATTTCACTATAGGCTGCCAGGGATGCCCACATGGGCGTAAGAATTGATTCAATTTTACATGGTATTCATTTCTCAGTAATCACTGGATTAACACAGCAACTCATCCATGCTATAGTTAGTCCATGAGCCAGGAACGAAAATGGTACCAATTTGGTGGGCAAATTCTGTCAACAATTTTCCGAAAGCTTACAATCTGAAGTTTATCTCAGTGCTGGTGCGCACTGGGGCAGTGTGGCTTAGTGTCAAAATGTGTGTTTCCATGGCAACGGAGTGTGTTTTTGCTCGGTATAAAAAATATGCCTATAATGGTTTATAACTAGAAAGTTTAAGGCAGGATGTATACCTTTGTATCGATACGGGGTGCTGCCCTTGGTGGGCTTTCTTTTGTCGCCGGATATTTCACCTCAAGAGGTCAAGGTCATATATAAAGGTCCAGGTCATTGACCAAAATAATAGCATTTTTCATATCGAGTCTTACGTTTTCTACCCACTGAGTTTATATATCAGTTCTGATTACGTTATCTTTGCTCAGAAATAATCTATAGCATATTGGCTACATGGAGAACTGCGTTGTTATTGAAACAGGAAGACTGTCATGATATATAGTCCTTTAAACTTGGTGACCATTTTCCAAAATGGGTCAAATAAGTTATTTCACAAGCTATCGTACTTCTGTGTATAGTATAGATTAAATACTTATAGTGGGATCCCTTAAGGGTTGAATCGTGATTTTAGTGACTAAAGCATGAGACTTCAAATATATGTTGCTTATTTATAAGAAAAACTTTTTTTGGAAGGGTGCTTTGGTTGGGGGGTCATGTGATAAAATCAGGTTTCCATGGCAACGACATAAAATATTTGAAGAAATATTTAAAAAGCCACTTTTAAGATTCAACGAAACTGTGGTTAAAGAAATTATGTTTACTCGTATCTGACTCGTTTATGGTCCACCAAGCGGACTGGGACACCAGGGCATATAGGTTCAAGGTCAATTACCAATGTCATTGGGGAAAAATGTATTATTTTGGTCTATTTGTTACTAATTGTCTCATATTTCGCTACCCTAGTGCATTAGTCATAACAGCAATCTTCATCACAATACATAATAGTTAGGGCGCCGTCACCAGGCTGAATTTGATATATGCCACACTTGATATAAGACGATCAATGACAAAGTCACAACATTTAGTTCATATATACTCACTGTTTTAAGTATTACCTTTTATGGTATCTGTGGCGATACATAAGTCACGATGCATTGCCCTATAGAGATCATCAGGCCAAAATAAACAGGAGGCGTCAAAGTCAACTGTTACGACCAAGGTCAATCACTCTTATGTGTCAGGTCAGCCAGTTTTATAAATAGTCCAGTATACCGCTCCCAGAAAATAAACTTTTCATTTGTTTTACATTCAGAACCTCACAGTGCGCCAGTATCATTTTCACCAACTCACAGGGGCTTCAAGACAGCTGATACCCACAATCAATGGTGTCATATACGTACTTGCTGATATCAGAGCAGACTATCTTTTTAGTGGCAGATCCCACCTGTCCATGGTTTGGTTTGTTCGGGTTTATAAATTGGACACAAAGTCTTGAAAAACGTGCAAAAATATGGTTGTTCAAGTTATTTGCCAGACGGGTTTTGTAACTGGTCCATGCTGTCTGCGTAAGGAGTTCAATATATCCCAGATTTAAATTATAAATGATCAAATGATAAAAGTGTAAGGGGGTACTGTCACTCTACCAGTGTGCCAAGTTCCATACGTTATACCCTAAAATCGAGATGCAATCCCTAAGGGACCCCGCTATATGTAAGGAATAGGATTATGCATAGATCCCAGATATGAGAACAGAATATACATGTAAGTGGTATGATAATTTCTCTCCGTAATATTGACTCTGCGTGGAGACATATGTCCTACATTGGCTCCAAACAAAATGCCATTTCACTTTCAGTCACCTTGTCATATATGGACTGTGATGATTGGCTGAAAAAAAACTGCTTTGTGTGACCCACATGCATTAGTAAATGGGGATTCCCAATGAAGCTTGATTCTGCGACATTTTGATGGCTCCAGTCAAGTGGTCACCAGACCGTATGGAGTTTGGTGACGATCGGAAGAAGAATGTGATATGTGGGGTGTGACAAAGGATTTAGTCATAGCAAGAGTACAATCAAAGATGGCTGCCGGTGGCCATGTTTTTCATCGAAAATCGTTAAAATATGATAGCTCCCATTTTAGTGGTGATCCTCTAGAAGCCTGTGAATATTCAAAACAATACTTCTCCAATGAGTTTATGTCATTCCCATGGAAACCATATTTTACCCGGATACATGACCCTTCTTCCAGGCATTCCCTTCTAAAATTTACCATGATTTAGTTACTAACGTCCAAATAGTACTTATTTGGTGTGATAGTATCTCAAGGTAATGTATCGAGAGTTATGTATTTACACAACTATATCAATTTGAACGTGGTGATGTATACCAAGTCTTCTCTGACCACAACATCATTTAACTATACGTGGAATATCGTTTGGAGTGATGCTGTCTTGGACCGAGTCCCGCTCAGTTGCCCTTCTATAACGGACTTTCATTCAAAATACGTAATACATGTACACTTGAAGCCTAGTTGGGCATTCACGTAAACCCCTGAATGTGATTAATCATCTGATATGTCCGCGATTGATATGTAAAAGGGTAAAGTGCTGATACGATCGTTTAATCTATTGTTTAGATGCATTTCTTATAGCATAGTTGTCTTGGCATTTAGCAGACCTCAGATATATGCATGTTTGATATCATCATGCTTGGTAAAGGCTGTCTATGTTCATATCCACAAAGCTTCCATTTGACCTAATCCGAAGACATACAATCAAGATACCCCCACGATTCCGGGCCTACAGTCCGTTAAAGAAGAGAAACGGGATGTGACTTGGTACAAAAAAGCATAAATCCAACCAATATTTCAAGCTGTTGTGGACCAAAAAGTCTTGGTTTAGTGATGAGGTGCTCTAATTATTAAGCATCATGATGGTGATTGCTTGTATGACTAACATACTAGGGGTAGTGGAATATGAGACAATTTATAGAAATAGATCAATATTACCATTTTCCAATAACCTTGACAGTATCAATTGGCCTTGTCCTTATGTGTCCTGTGGCACAGTCCGTTGGTGGATCTTAATCGCAATAATTAGTTTCAACGGGTTGCCAACAGTTTTCAGTTAGCTTTTTAACTTTTCTACAAATAGTTGATGCCATTGCCATGGAAACCAGATTTATACTGACACATGACCTCTCACCTGGGTAACCCTCCAAAAAGTTTCCATTATTACTACGCAACACGTATGTGAAGTTTCATGCTTTAGTTCCTAAAGTCACAAAATTGTAGTTGTTTTGGACTTGATGGTAATAGTCCTGGCCCCACCATAGACCCCCATAGCATTATCATGTGGAGAACTGAATGTATGTGGACTTCGATCAGTAAGTTATATGCTTTCAAAAAAAATTGGGTAGACATAACAGAAAGTTGCTCGGTTGCTATGGCAACGACTTAAACATGAATGCCAATTATTGAAGTTTCCGACAATTGTGGCAGTATTCACCAAGTTGGATTATTTTATAAAGTACTTTATATTTGGTAGCGGCTGAACGCACAAGGTATCTTCGCACAAGGTATCTAACGACACACGCTATCGGTGATGTGATTGGAAATTTCCAACCTGACACTCAAATAAGGTCGGTAAATTTCCAACTGGTGGCCTTCTCAGTCAATCATTTTTACCAAAAAGTAGGAGAATATATGCACATGATGGTCTAAAAACAACAAATTTCCTGGTAATAAATTGTTGGAAAATCAAACTACAAGAACAATTTCAACATATTGTTGGTGTGAACATTCCTAATGTTGTGTCAGGTTATGAAATTTCCAACTGTTTAACATTTGACAACAGTTGGAGGGGTGTGAGATATCCACCCTCCCCAAAAACATAACCCCTGTTGCCACATCCCTGAGAATAATATGATGAGTGGAGGTTTGTTGCACGCTATATAAATTAAGCACAATCCAAATACTGCACATGGTCTATTGGGAAAATTCCCTACCATTTCCGAAGAAATTGCTTTCCGGCACTGGTGGATGGTTCCGGTCTCTTTATTTTCAAGTATTTTAATGTCTGAATACACTATGCTCAAAAAGTGTTGCGTTCGTCGGTTGTGTACCCCTTCCTTTCCACCGGTTACTCATGGTTGAACTGAACCAAACGTACTGCTAGTCTGCTATGCGCAGCATGTTTTTATGTACGTAACTGGTAGTCAATCTATTATTTCTCCCAATCACCTTGATTGGATGATCCTATACTGCGCAGCGATATCTTCCCGTCAACTTCACCGAGAGGTTCGCATTGAGCACCGCCTCGGATAAACTTCCTGGACTATAAATAAACCCAGCTGGTGAATACTACCCCTGGAGTTTTTATTATTCATTAAAACTGCGTGCGAATTTATTGGTCAAGGCCCTTAGATACGCTTGTTAGCGGCAATCTCTATCAGATTTCCTAAATGCGTCCATGCATAATTATATAATTACCCTACCGCGAAAATGAAATTAATGAATAAGACTGATCAGTTAATCTATGAAATGTGATACTTAATTAGTCGGGGATAAAGGAATGTGTTACATAACTATACCACTATTAGCAATAACACTTCCAGCTTCGTGCCAGTATATACTAATATGACATGACAGTGATCAGGAGAGCATACACTGTGACAATTATATCTTTTCTTTACAATTCTAGTTTGTCATCTGAGACGTACTCAAATTATGTGGGGAAGTTCGGGAACACCGCTTCGGAATTTCTATTGGCTCTGAGTGTATTGGTGACAATACATAGATGTTTAATCACCAATTAATTTATCCGGATTGTCGTAATTACAAGCAATCAATGTTGTTTTCGACACATCTGTCGGCGTATATATTTGTCGGTATCTGGAGAAGTCGGCCCCGCGCGAAGTCGGCCCCATATGATGACGGCCCCACGCGAAGACGGCCCCAGAGAAGTCGGCCCCATTAATTAGAAGGGATTAAATCGGCTTAATTTTATTGAGATAATGTTTATGTTGGCTAATTTTGAAGTCAGCAACTTAATTTGATTGAGCTAGTGTAGTGTTAGAAAATGCGATAGCCCAAGTAGAGCCGTTAGTGACATGTTAATCCAAAATTGACTATACATATATTTAAAGTTCATGCCTTTGTCAATAAATCACAATTCAGCCATTAACTCATTCAGTGCCAGGTTTCCTGGGGAAAACCATATTTTTGTTCCAGGTTTCCTGAGGGGAAAGCCATTATTTACAGTAACTAGATACTTAGTTTGAATATTCAATATTGGATAGAATAAAAATTTACCGTTGGTATTGCTAGTACAGGCCCTACTCATTAACTGCTTTGAAGCACCATGTCTCCGACTTGATAGTAATCGCCCTTTACGCAATCAAAATCGGTTTTCCAATTAACAGATATGTATGCTGTAAGCATTGACCTCTCAGAGAGTTTGAACTCTGCAAGTCATGCCCACAAAGCACATCAATTTTCACTACGTATATTCAGACGGCTGTATCTTCTAGACGCTTCAATGTGTGGAGCTGCTCGATACATCGTTTGAACGGGGACAAAGTTCACGCTTATCAGATCCCCCCATGATAATTACAAAATTTAACTTGTAATCCGCAGTATTCTACGCATGTGCACCAATATTACATATATGTATATATCCGTCTCCGGCACTGAATGAGTTAAAGGATCCTACTATAAATATCTAACTATAACATACACAAAAACACGATATCTTGGGAAATAACTGATTTTGACCCAGTTTTGAAAATGGCCACAAAGTTTAAAGACTTATATCTCACGACTTGCCGGTTGCAATAATAACGCAGTTCTCCATGTAGCATATATGTTGTAGATTATTTCTGAGCAAAGATAATGTATTCAGAACTGATATATAAACTCAGTTGGTAGAAACTGTGACCCCATATAAAATCTCCAGCGTCAAAAGAAAGTACACCAATGGCCAACACCCCGTACCATTGCAAAGATAGACTTACTGCATTAAACGAAATATTAGACAATTAATAAAAAATAGACCAAAATAGTAGATTTTCCCCAATGACCGTGACACTGGTAATTGACCTTGACCCAATATGCGATGGTCGCCAGGTCCGCTTGGTGGACCATTAATGAGAGCTATATGAGTTAACATAATTTATTTAAACCCAAGGTTCGTTGAATCTCAAAAGTGGCTTTTTAAATATTTCTTTAAATATTGTATGCCGTTGCCATGGAAACCTGATTTTATCATAATAGATTACCCCCCCCCCCCCCCAACCCGAGCACCCTTCAAAAAAAAAAATTCATTATACCCAAGCAACATATATTTGAAGTTTCATGCTTTAGTCACTAAAATCACGATTCAACCCTTGAGGGATCCCACTATAAGTATCTAATCGATACTATTACACAGAAGGACGATATGTTTTGAAATAAGTTATTTCGACCCATTATGGAAAATGGTCACCAACTTTAAAGACTATATCTCATGAGGGACTTCTCGGTTTCAATAACAACACAGTTGTCCATGTAGCCTATATGCTATATATTATTACTGAGCAAAGATAATGTATTCAGATCTGATATATAAACTTAGTGGGTACAAAATGTATGACCTGTTATGAAAAATGCTATTATTTTGGTCAATGACCTTGACCTTTATATATGACCTTGACCTCTTGAGGGGACATCTCCAGTGCCAAAAGAAAGCCCAACAATGGTAGCACCCCATATCGATGCACAGGTAGACGTACTGCCTTAAACTTTCTAGTTATAAACCATTATATGCATAATTTTTATGCGGGCCAAAAACACCCTCCGTTGCCGTGGAAACACAAATTTTGCACATTAAGCTACACTGCCCCAGTGTGCCCCAACACTTAGATAAACTTCAGGTTATAAGCATTCAGAAAAATGTTGATACAATTTGCCCACCAAATTGGTACCATTTTCCATTTTTGGGGAGCCTGGCTCATGGACTAAGTCAGATCTTGACAGTTTATTAAATTTGTCATTTTTGCTTCTCATTTTAACCAAGAGAACTGATTTTTTTCGAATTTGAGTGCTGTATTTAAACTATATGTGTTTATATGCAATATGTGCTCCTCAAATTTGAACCTGTCTGTTCAGTACAAACAGTTAAAGGCATACGGGGTGTTCAGATCATAACGGCCGGATTCGTCAACTCCGGTTTAAATCTCCGAGTTTAAACCTACATGGGCGGTTCAGCCAAACCTGGTCTAAGGGGGCGTTTTTGTCGTTCAGTTGCCAGCTAATTGACAACTCGATTTGGTGATATGATTATGCAATCAATCTACCCTCTTACCAATCGGACCAAAAGATATGCCGATATCATAGTAATGGTTATTGACAAGTCATAAATTATCGTGATCGCGTGCACGCTCAATGGATTTATTCACTGAGAAACAAGTATCGCTCATTGACTAATATTTACATACTAAGTGTGATTATCACTAAATCCAGCATTCCGATTGTTCGGCGCCCACGTGGCTAGTTGCAATTATTTTGCGGTGAACGCGCAAGAGGTCATAACTGCAGCCTCATAATTACATCGACGCGTCATTAGTTTTGGAAACACGAACGCGTAATGTTTTGGGCGCATTTGGACTCGCGCAGGATTGACTTAATAAATCATCGGGTTTCAATATAAAGAGAAATTGTTCCTGTAAAATTTTGCCAAGGGTGCTATGGGATATTTTGGGCTCGTTTTGTCACGATACACTTTTCGACTTAAATACATTTACAAAAGTGGCTTTTTCGCTAAATGTATATAAATATAAGGATTAACTGTCATGTGAACTGTTTTTATGGAGATGTAACCGTGAGGTAAGTGGTCATAACTTGTATGTAAAACCATTCGGGTTTTACACGAGTTGTGACCACTTACCTCACGGTTACATATCCATAAAAACAGTCCACATGACAGTTAATCCTTATTTAATCCGATCTCATTGTGTGTTTAAATCAATTTAACAAAGGGCATGTCTCTCAACACGAGTTTTCACCCTCTGTTCATCACTTTGATTGTGGTAGATTTCTGCAAGATGCTTCACCCGCAAAGACAACATTTGGTGTATATACATGTATATATGTATATATTAAAGGGTATAGGAGCTGTCTATCTGTATGTCCGTTTGTCTGTTTGCAACTGTTCTCCAATGCCCCATGGACCGATTTAAATTAAATTATGTGTGGTGATTCGTGTGGTATAACGGCGTTAGGTTTTAAAAATTTTGATTTAAAAATAAGCAAAATATAATTTAAAAAAGAAAAGAAAAAAATTGTGTTAAATCGAGTAAGGAGTTGAAAGATACGGTTGGCCTTGGTGGTGGGTATCCTGTGAAAATATTTCCACCCGTCAAAAACCGCCACAAACAGAAAGAACATCAAAATGTAGACAGACTTTGTCCGTATACAAATAAGAAATATCGCATAAACAGTATGTTATTGTCATATATTTGACCATTGTTATGTAAACAAAAGCTTAAAAAGTTACTTTTCTGGTGTTTGTTTATATTATGATGGTAAACATAAAGAGCGTTCTGTGTTGGTGAATTCCTGATATGGAACTAATAAAGAGCGTTTATGCCAATTGTGTGTGATTAGCCAGTAGCATTGTGCTATCTTCTGTAACACAATCAGGCTCTTGTTTAGGTAAAATATAGTAGGTCTTTATGATAACATGCTGTTTACGCGATGGTCATGGTATATATGGACGAAACTGTATGCGTTTTAATGTTTTTCTGTTTACGGTGATTGGAACAAATATGAATATTTTCGACAACTAAGGCCGCACGTGCCTTTGAATCTAAAAAGAAACAAATTTTAAAATTTAACTTAACATTTTGTTTTAAATTTAATTAAAAAAAAATTTAATTAAAATGTTCAAATGATCAAAATGTGCGCAAAGCCCCTCTGGTGCTGAATAAAGTATCCATAATCGAGTCAATCCTGGACCAAGAGGCCAGTCAAGTAAAGGCAATTAGCTTATGAGTGCACCCATAAGCGGCATCTGAACTGTTGGAAGTGGGCAACCATGCAGAGGGACAGCTTTTAATAAAGAAATCTATTACATGCGTTCCCAGGTTTCGAACTGGTAGAATATTATGGGTATTTATGGGCGTAGCCAGAGTAGAGCTTTGTGGCATGATCTACATCAAAATAAGTTATCAAATTTGACTCATATAGCAATATAAGTTTACGATTGCAAACTATGTGTATAGCATATCTGGTCATGCAGTAGCATCGTTTTGGTGTCAACATTAAAACGTTGAACACTTCAAATGAATTCGTAGAAAACACCAGTATTTGTGATTGCCACAAGCCAAAAAAAAAAACCCACAAGATAGTTGTAAAATCACATATTTAGGAACATGTCCATATCTGAGCAAAGCTCGCGTGCGAATGAATCAACTGTGACATGATAACACCAGTCGGCAGTCGCCACTTAGACACGCCCTCACTCGAGATTATTTACAGCTCCACACTTTGACTGATTGTTTAACAATTCTAAACCGCGATGAAGAAAAGACGGATTCGTCATCTCAAGTTTAGCCTCGATAAAGCTGGTTTAACTGGACCGCCGAATTAACTGGTTTAGTCGCCGGTTTAAGCTTATAAAACGCAATAACAATATTGAAATTGACAAAAACTTATCCCCATACGCTTTATATGTGTGACTGCTTCTCGCTTATAAATTTCCAATCAAAATATGACCGCTGTCGTAATTATTGATTTTCGCAATCAATAAAACGAGGCGGTCCGCATTAGGAAAGTACGTTAAATTATCTCGACGAAACAGAGACACTACTGCTAAACCACTGGTCTGGCTGGACCAGGTTTAAACCAGAGATGACGAATGCGTCACTTAGACCTGTGGTCTCGGGTCTAAACCACGGATTTTGCTGACTCACGGCGGTTTAAACCTAGAGGTTTACGTAGACCAGGTTTAAACCTGAGATGACGAATTCGGCCAACATGTTTAGCCACACCGTTCGCGTTAAGTGCAATTAGGAAATATGATTTACTTGAGAACTTTGACCCGCTAATATATCCTCAAATCCTATATTACAAACATGTGTGACTTTAAATAAAACCTCTCGAGGCTATTATTTATCTACTATATGTTTGTCCTAGTCTGCTATATGTTATACTGTTTGGCGACAAACATTGCATACATGAAATAGAAACAGACATTCACAGCTGCCTTTGCATATGCACAGTTCAGTATATTTCAGCATGTTTCTCTTGCAACTACACATCCCACGACAAGCCTTTCTGCTACCACATTTAACCAATAATCTACACGATTTTCATGCTTCTCAGTCGCGAACCCACTTGTCATCTTGCTTTTTTCCATCCGTACAATGATTGATCATTGTTGTCTGATGTCAGGCTGGTTACATACAAACACTCCTTGACATACTGTCCGTTTGATATGCTCCGTGAGAGCTGCTTCAGTATGTGGAATGTTTACAATTTGTCTACCCTCAGTGAACAGAAATCGCCTTGCCCCATTCTCTGTCCGTTCCTGACAGACCCTACTGTATGACATGCTGATGAAATGTTGTATAGCGGTCAATGCTGCCTCGTTGAAAGTGCCATCATACTCCAGCAAAAGCTGAAGAGCCTCAGTCAATTCATGATAATTTGTCCATGTTTCCCAAAATATTTTCTTCCCGCAGCTACTGAAGAAGCCTGTTCTCTCGAAAATGATATGTTTATAATAGAACGTGTCTTATGTAGATAATATGCTGAGAATCGCCCCATTTTTGAGTCGATAATGTGCTGAAAATGACAGCGGTTTAGTCACATTATCGACTCATAACGATTTTAAGCTGATTATGTGCGGACAAGAACACAAAAGAGCCAATTCACGACTTTTCAGATGTACGCTCTTGAACATGTGTTTTCATTGTGGCCCGCGCCATAACATGAAATAATGGATAAGATCCCTTATCTGCTTATTTTAGAATCAAATAATCACATTATATACATGTTTCAAATTGTAGGTCGATTATGTGTGTATTTGCGCGAGGATATGTTGACTGAATAATGACACTGACACATCCGGTGAGACTGTGAAATAGCGGTAAAACGTCTGACTTCTCATTTACCGTGTTGTTTGCAAACGCATGGGCAACGAGGTATCTCTTCGACTTTCCAGTCATCGAATCTGCCTCACGAGAGAATGAGCCATTTAACATGTTGACTTTGTTGAACATTTCTCGCCTCACGATATTCGCAGTTTTTGGCTAAAACAATGGCATCGGAGGAAGCATCGAAGATGAAACTAGCTTGCTTTATTGATTCAGTAATGTTATCTTTGAACTCAAGCATCTCTGTACCGAAACGACCTTCAGAATGTGCTGATAAATTGGAAACATGTTTCAGCATATCTTCCTTTAATCGAGTAATGTGTGTGTTACTGTCATTCTCAATTCCATACGATCACTTTACATTTTGCGAAGATCCGACAAATGAAATACTGGACAGATATCAGCTTATCTTTCCCTTATAAGCGAAATAAACACCACGCGCGTCCCCTGGCGCTTTTGATACTTATTTCGCTTATGATACTTATTTCGCTTATAAATCGGACGTATATTTAAATATCTACCATGTGACTCATAAGTGCTATCCTTTCAAAGTGGTTCAAATGTTTCTCATTATGTTGTAACCATTCATTTACATATAGTAGCACTGCAGTGGACGTGACTTCAGATATATGCATGCCAGAAGAGTGGATCTGAATTGGCTGAAACATTGCGAAGTGAATATATTTCAATCATTAAAATATGTGAATGTTTTATATACAAATTGCTCTTAACTTAAATGTTAAATATTTTTTGTGAGGAAACACCTGACACATATAATAATGTATATCATTTATATTATGCTTTATCCCTGGTGTAGCTCTAAGCGCTTACATTATTACCCCAGCTGTGTTTTATGAGTAATGCCGAGTCTTGTGCCTTCTGCCATTTTACAGGCGCTTCACTAGAGCGGTTTACGGATACCCAACAACCAGATACCTATTTCTCGTCTAGGTACGACGAAGCGAGCACAGTACACGTGCCATTGCACAAGGATCACAACCTGTTGCGAGATTTTGAAACAGCGTGTGGCTATATGTAGCACACACACCGCTTAATCGGGCCAACCCACTGTTGCGGAGACGATAGTCCACCGACAGGGCGCGAACTCATGCCGATGCGTTGACACCATTACAAGTTCGACACTCTAACCACTGGGCTACCACTTCCACATATGCCACTTTTCAACAATTTGCGAGCTTAGAAATTAGACTAAACCATATCATTATATTACTTATGATACTATGATATATGATACATCAACATTTGCCATATCTTCTAAAATATATCACGATTTATAAAAGACAAAATTATCAACAAACCCGTAACACTATGTCAACACGAGGTTGCAACATGGGTGCTGGGATACCCCCATTGTGAAAATTAACACATGGGCAGGTCGGAAACCAAATTGTGAAAAAATGTGATGAACGAACAAATTACTTGATAAACGACGGACGGATTCCAACATTTTCAGATAAAGAAAGAGGGATAACTCTTGAACGGAGATGTGAAAAAAGTCAATGAACACTCTTTTGAAAGCCCCCCCCCCCCTGATGCTAAACTTGCATACCAAATTTCATCGAGATCCGATAACCCGTGGTAGAGAGATATGAGCGGACGGACAGAAATCCAACATTAATCCGAAAATAAGAAATAATACGAATTTTTGGTTTGAAAAAAAAAATGCATTGTGTTTTTGTAATTGTCACTCTGGCTTTCCATACATTTTAAAACAAACGTGACCACCCCACAAATGAGCTCTTAATTTTTTTTATTTTGTTCAACAGTTTCGCCAGCAAATCATTTTTTATATGCTTCTATAACATTGTCAGTTGCCCATTTTTATATTAAAAATAATATTCACAGTAAATCAGAACTTTAGAGTTATTATACAATTTTAAGGCGATTCTAGCCTTGAAGTTCCAGTCAGATAATACTTTAATTTTCCTTATCATTTTGTATCTAAACTCTTGTCCCATTGCTCATTAATAATATTATATATATCCAATGACTTACCTGTTTGGAGTAACAGCTTAAATTATTCAAATGTGGACCATACATCATTTAAGAATTCGAACATCTGAAACATACACCTACTAAATCATGTAGCGCCGCTATGGGATAACTCTAATCTGGACAATGATACTCTCATTTCTTGGATATGCATATTACTGTTATAATTCCACACTTCCGACTTGTACTGGGGTGTACAGTTATTTATAATTGACCAGATCTGATCATTGACTGCAGTTTTTAGTATTTTAACTGGTCTAGTTGTTCTACCATGAAGAATGGTTGTATAGTCGCATGAGAAACATATATCTCTTGATTCACGATACAAACTGGACGGTTGAAGGAGGCAATGTAAGAAATCATATTTTGTAACTTGTATTTGTGTAAGTTATTCAACAAAGCTCTGTAAGCGAGCAGATCAACTGTGGTTGCACTTTTTTTCAGTATTTTTCAGAATTTAGGGACAAATTATCTCATGCGATTTATGGATATATTTATGTCCCTAACCTATCTAAAGTGCTATCTGCCTAATGTCATGCACATGGACTTGTTTTCCTGAAATATGTGATAACTTGAAATATATACAACAAAATTATGTTTGACCTTGCGCTCAAGGTCGTCTGGGTCACTTTCGCACTTGGGTCTCGCTTCAACATTGACCCCCCTCCATGTCACAAACTATACATGTGCTAAGTTTCATGCCTGTATCTAATTTTGCACAATTTGGCCTTTTTGTTTACCATACAGCCTCTACTAATGGCGTTGTGTGTGCCAAGTTGGGTAGAACAGTTATGAGACTACAATGAAACTATTTCGAGCAAGACTTCTCTAGTCGCATCCCATTGACATCATTAAGGGCAAGTAAGGCAAGTGCTATCGGCTCTGTCCGACATGTTCACATCACGAACACTAATTAACAGCTACGAACTACGAAGACCACTCTACATCACAGTGAGCGTTATCCTGTCGCTTTTCATACCCATCTTCAATTATAATCACATATCAGCGTCCTAGTATGATGGATCATGGTCATCGCTTTGTCCAATTCCGACCACCAATTACGATTGATTGAAACAACAAATACAGCCCATGGTGTGTTACTTGTTATTGTGAAACCAACCCAGATGCCCCCAGTAATCAAACAGACGCATAAACCTTTTCTGTAGCCGACATAGTCTGACCGATTGTTGGTGTGCGGATAACACTGCATCGAAATATTATCAAAAATGCGCTCAAATCTTCTTCGGAGAAAATATACAATTCAACATGGGGACACAGATGGCCGCCAGTAAAAACTTTGGAGTTGCTTGATTTCGTCGGCATCAATTTTCGTGGTTTCTTAAAATATATCACTTCGTAGGGACGAGAAATCGTCGGTTGAGGATGGTATTTGTCGGCCCCGTTAAGTCCGACAATACAACTTTAGGTTCACTGTTCATAACTTGGCATCCTGGTATCCGGGGGCGATATGTTATTCGATCTGTGCTTATGGCAACTTTATTTCACAATCTGTAGTTATACATGTAACATTGTTTGTACATGTGTATAACCGGCGCGCGGTGAACTCATTATTGTTCGACCGCCGGGCAACTAACCTGGTTTTGGCGTCTACAGTGTTTTTTCGCAACGGAAGTATGTAGTTTCTGGTGTCCCCATTCAGAATAACTTTACTGGAAACTGACATGATTGAGCATTTTGAGATTTTCCACAAAAATAAAGATTGCCGCCAACATTTGTCATGTGTCCATGTTGTCGACTAGAAGTGCAAGAAATATCAAACGAAACTCGTTATTCATACCATGTTATGATGTGCTGTTACAATATGTACTAACATCTTGCTATTAGCAGAACAAATGTAACCGATAACTTGTAAAGCTATTCAAAATATAATAAATGTGTTCCCAATTACTCCGGTCGCCAAGGCACACACTGAATATTTTGGCTTATGGCATGTTTTTGCTCAAATGATGATACCTATAGTTAGTATTGTCCTTATGCAAAATTCATTTACTGAATCTGAATAGGTAGCAATTTGAGACATGATTGAGCATTTTTAGATTTTCCACAAAAACCAAGATGGCCACCAAAATTTTCAATTTGAGCATATTGCCGACTAGAATATGAAACGAAACCCGCTGTTCATACCAGGTGGTGATTTTGTGTTACAATATGTACTTTTATTATATGCTTCCCCATTAAATAGTGGGAAATTGCCGTGGCGTAGAGCGTTATATCCATCGCCTGGACCGACTCGATGGATAACACTGACCGACTCGATGGATAACACTGACCGACTCGATGGATAACACAATAGTATTACTTTTTCGGAGATTACTTCCGGTTTATAGCGGCGAATCACATTAAGTTTCAAAGCGTATCAATAACAGCCGGACTATTGTTTTAATTATTGATTTTCACGGTTCATAAACTGTTATTTAATTGTTATAATGTTAACTCATTTGTTTTAATATATTCTTATCACTAAATTATGTATACATTAATTTTCTCGCATCGTTGCAGAATAAAACAATGGGGACTATTTCTTATGGCGGCTATGCTCGATATTTGTCATTCGGTGGTGAGCAAATCAATTGATGGAATGTAAACAAAATGCAAATGTCGAAGCTTTCTAACAATTTGAAGTGAACTGTAGGACAAAATTAGCAGTTTTGGTGCGGTCTATAGCGCATATAATAAAAAGAAAACCTACGGGTTTTGGTTGAATACCCGGATTATCTCATTCGTGGGTGCCAGGAAGTACAGAATTTCCACTCGCGGCTTGCAGCCGCTCGTGGAAATTCTGTACTCCCTTGCACCCACTCATGAGATAATTCGGGTATTCAACCAAAACTCGTAGGTATTCTCTATATATCTTGACATTTGTCACATTTGCAGAAACCATGTGACCGATAACTCGTAAAGTTTTCCCCCAATTACTCCGATCAGTAGTACAGGAGGCTTGTTAGACCCACATCTAAAAATATATTTTTTGGGGTTAAAATTGTTTGTACTAAAATATTCCCAAAAATAAAAAATTTCAAAACCCAAAATTTCAAAAAATTTTCAAAACCCAAAATTTCCAAAATTTCTAAAATTTCAAAAACTTTCAAATATTTTAAAAATTTCAAAAACTTCCAAAATTTCCAAAACTTCAAAAACTTCCAAAATTTCAAAAACTTCCAAAATTTCAAAAATTTCAAAAATTTCAAAAACTTCAAAAACTTCAAAAAATTCAAAAATTTCAAAAACTTCCAAAATTTCAATATAATGAAGATGACGAGCAACCAATTTTCGACTGGCCTGAGGCATTACGTTATGGAATGAATAACAACAGCGGATCAGAATACATACATATAGTACGGCCTTTTAAAAAGTTTATCACGTGATCACTAAATGTGGCAATCGGGTATCCACCGATGCCTGCAATGTATTATTTATAATAATTGGACTCATTGATCTCACGTAAATAATACTCTTAGTTGTTCCAATAAAATAGTTATCAAATTCGATCACCAATAGATTTGACTGTGGAATATAATGACCTTTAACTTTAGTTATCGATCTATGTTAGAACATGGTCTTAACAAAAAACATGACCATAACAAAAATTACCTTACCTTTATGCATGAATCTAATTTGACCATGCGTAAATATTGTCAGCTTACCATTGGATTTACTCATCAGCCGATAAGCTCAGGTACAATTGTATCATGTTTACATGGACTGACTGCGGTCATAGCGTGACGAGCAAAATGTGATGTTTACACACTTAAGCTCTGGATAAACAATACATATCGCATTTGAATGAATTTCTGGAATGTAGGTTAGCCATGCGTTCACAGACACTGGAATAAAATAGTCACTGTCTATAGAGAAGTATGACCTTGTACGTAAATAACAAAGCGCGTGATCGAGTGTATTCATTCTCAATAATAGATGGTCATTTAGTCAAAACAGTATGATGTCCTTGATGTTCACTTATACAGTTGTATGTCAATTATCAGTGGAGTGTCAGTGTACTTCATTGTGAATTAAATCACTCTTGGTTATTTGACTATAAACTATAAACATGTTACACCACAGCCGAGGGTTATTGTAATTTAATGAAAATGTCACACCGAGGTACGCCACCTTGATTGCTTTCAAAAATAGTGCAACTTACCTGTTGGTAATACACGAATGAAGAGCGTTTAACTGATACAAAATTACTACACGAATGAACTGAGTCTTGACATTTATATTTCACATCTTTCTTAAATGTTCCAACACATACATACATAGACATAGTGTTATACAGTCTTATATGTACACACGCTACGACACCATTAAAGGTGGACAATACACTCACGATGTGACAACATATACAGACATAGGCATAGGGTTATACAGTCTTCTATGTACCAACGCTATGACATAATTAAAGGGGGATAATGCACGCACGGTGTGGAATGTTAAAGTGACACGAAACAAGGGACGTGATGCAATATTGGTGTTTGAATATTAAAGGAACACAAGACACTCTAAAGGGACACAAGACACTCATTATGAATGAATGTTAACAATACAAGCGCAGTGGTTGAAAGTTAAAATGACACAGAACAATATTTAAAGTTCAAATTTTCGGGCTCTTAATGTACCATTTATGTATCGTTTCTCACTCTACAATTCCCAATAATCCACTCACTCTCTCCCCGCTTATAGATATATAACGAAAACGAGAATATCATGTTGATTAAATTTATTGAAATTTAATCGTCCGAATTGTCATCACTTTCGTCAGAAGTGTCATTTGTTTCGTCCATGTATTTTTCTAGCATCGGTTTGTACTTTAATATTGACATTTTCAATGCATCACATTCTCCATAACCATTATTCAAATATTTGTCGACTTTATCCATGACTCTGTTGTGCAGAGTCCCATTGCGCAGCTGCAGATACGCAAATATTGTCATAGCATAACCAGTCATAAATTGCTTCATATCTTTACTTTTAAGGTCCTTGTAAGCTTGTTCTTTTGCTTCTGTTTCTTTCGAACCATTTTCCTTATACGTGTCCACTTTATCACTCCATTCCTCATGTGTTTTATCACTACTCTCATCACACAAACTTTTGAAGTATTCATCTTCATTCAATTTAATTTTCTTATTCTGACTATCATCCGTGTCCTCAGTTAATTTTCGTTTTAACTTATTTTCTTGACACCAGTTTTTTACGTGTCTCTGAACATCATAATGATCTTCGAACAAAAGCCCGCAGTCATTACAAGGGTACGACATGTCTTCTCGACTGTCTATGTTTTGACGATTCTTCTTATTAATTTCATCGAGCTCACCAGGTGGCCTTATGTCGTTAGTATAGTCATTATGTTGACCCGGGGGCACAATATAATTATATGCTATGCCCTTCTGTTGACCAGGGAGTTCTCTGTCATCGCATTTCATCGCATTCTGTTGACCCTGGGTCTCAGTGTCTTTTGTATGTTTTTTCATCCCATTCTGTTCATCTGGGTGTTCTCTGTATTTTTGGAGATTATATTTCATGCCATTCCATTCACCCATATGTGGGGTCGTGTCCTCTTTTAGTACATTCTGTCGCAGACGTAATGTGTCCGGTGTTGCGGCTTTTAAATCCACCAGTAGGTAACCGTACGGTTCACTCGTCGCTTCCGAAAACTCTCGAACCATACGCTGAGGACATTCAGGATACATCTGTCTTGATAATGTTGAAATTAATCCCTTGTCGATTGGGTTATTGAACAATACCAAATATTGACAATTTCGTCGTTGCGTTGGATCTTTGTTGTAGTAGAAATTCTGGTTCAAACTTATCAAAGATAAGTTCAAATGGTGACTTCCTTCGGAATGCAAATCATTAACTCTCTGGTCTTTTGATGAAGTTTGCATCAAGTCATCGAGTATAACTAGATTTTTATACCGGGGGTTGATAAGAGAATCCAAGTTTTCTGGTATTCCTCGTATAAAGTTGACCTGAGGGGTGACGGTATACTTTATTTCGTCATATAGGGGCTGCCAATATTTATAAAACCATATTATTCTGTCAGGTGCGGGTGATATTTTTGAGGCAGACTTTTGTAGCAAGGTTTTCACGAAGTATGTCTTCCCACTAGATGTCGGTCCACTTACACATGCCGTGAATGGAAGCTTGAAAATAAAATCTTCTTGGACATTGGCCATTGGATCATCAAAGCAGGATGTTATGTCGCTTTGTTGCTGTTTCCCCTGCTGGTGTTGTAGTATCTGGTGTTGCTGTAATGGCTGTTGTTGTGGCTGATGATGCCGCTGCCTGTTGCTGCTACTGTTTGTTGCTGATTCTTGGTGCTGCTGCTGTGGGTGTCGGTTAACAAACTCAGTGTGCTTAGATTGTACATGTCTTAGCAAATCATGGTTCCGCACATACTCACTAGAGCAAATTGAACACTGGTGCTTCATTTATACTTGACTAAAATGTCACCATTTGAACTTATCTTTGATAAGTTTGAACCAGAATTTTTACTACAACAAAGATCCAACGCAACGACGAAATTGTCAATATTTGGTATTGTTCAATAACCCAATCGACAAGGGATTAATTTCAACATTATCAAGACAGATGTATCCTGAATGTCCTCAGCGTATGGTTCGAGAGTTTTCGGAAGCGACGAGTGAACCGTACGGTTACCTACTGGTGGATTTAAAAGCCGCAACACCGGACACATTATGTCTGCGACAGAATGTACTAAAAGAGGACACGACCCCACATATGGGTGAATGGAATGGCATGAAATATAATCTCCAAAAATACAGAGAACACCCAGATGAACAGAATGGGATGAAAAAACATACAAAAGACACTGAGACCCAGGGTCAACAGAATGCGATGAAATGCGATGACAGAGAACTCCCTGGTCAACAGAAGGGCATAGCATATAATTATATTGTGCCCCCGGGTCAACATTATGACTATACTAACGACATAAGGCCACCTGGTGAGCTCGACGAAATTAATAAGAAGAATCGTCAAAACATAGACATTCGAGAAGACATGTCGTACCCTTGTAATGACTGCGGGCTTTTGTTCGAAGATCATTATGATGTTCAGAGACACGTAACAAACTGGTGTCAAGAAAATAAGTTAAAACGAAAATTAACTGAGGACACGGATGATAGTCAGAATAAGAAAATTAAATTGAATGAAGATGAATACTTCAAAAGTTTGTGTGATGAGAGTAGAGATAAAACACATGAGGAATGGAGTGATAAAGTGGACACGTATAAGGAAAATGGTTCGAAAGAAACAGAAGCAAAAGAACAAGCTTACAAGGACCTTAAAAGTAAAGATATGAAGCAATTTATGACTGGTTATGCTATGACAATATTTGCGTATCTGCAGCTGCGCAAGGGACTCTGCACAACAGAGTCATGGATAAAGTCGACAAATATTTGAATAATGGTTATGGAGAATGTGATGCATTGAAAATGTCAATATTAAAGTACAAACCGATGCTAGAAAAATACATGGACACTTCTGACGATAAATTTCATCAACATGATATTCTCGTTTTCGTTATATATCTATAAGCGGGGAGAGAGTGAGTGGATTATTGGGAATTGTAGAGTGAGAAACGATACATAAATGGTACATTAAGAGCCCGAAAATTTGAACTTTAAATATTGTTCTGTGTCATTTTAACTTTCAACCACTGCGCTTGTATTGTTAATATTCATTCATAATGAGTGTCTTGTGTCCCTTTAGAGTGTCTTGTGTTCCTTTAATATTCAAACACCAATATTGCATCACGTCCCTTGTTTCGTGTCACTTTAACATTCCACACCGTGCGTGCATTATCCCCCTTTAATTATGTCATAGCGTTGGTACATAGAAGACTGTATAACCCTATGCCTATGTCTGTATATGTTGTCACATCGTGAGTGTATTGTCCACCTTTAATGGTGTCGTAGCGTGTGTACATATAAGACTGTATAGCACTATGTCTATGTATGTATGTGTTGGAACATTTAAGAAAGATGTGAAATATAAATGTCAAGACTCAGTTCATTCGTGTAGTAATTTTGTATCAGTTAAACGCTCTTCATTCGTGTATTACCAACATGTAAGTTGCACTATTTTTGAAAGCAATCAAGGTGGCGTACCTCGGTGTGACATTTTCATTAAATTACACTAACCCTCGGCTGTGGTGTAACATGTTTATAGTTTATAGTCAAATAACCCAGAGTGATTTAATTCACAATGAAGTACACTGACACTCCACTGATAATTGACATACAACTGTATAAGTGAACATCAAGTAATGTGTGGCTCCAATGTGTGGGGGATAAAGGACATCATACTGTTTTGACTAAATGACCATCTATTATTGAGAATGAATAGACTCGATCACGCGCTTTGTTATTTACGTACAAGGTCATACTTCTCTATAGACAGTGACTATTTTATTCCAGTGTCTGGGAACGCATGGCTAACCTACATTCCAGAAATTCATTCAGATGCGATATGTATTGTTTATCCAGAGCTTAAGTGTGTAAACATCACATTTTGCTCGTCACGCTATGACCGCAGTCAGTCCATGTAAACATGATACAATTGTACCTGAGCTTATCGGCTGATGAGTAAATCCAATGATAAGCTGACAATATTTACGCATGGTCAAATTAGATTCATGCATAAAGGTAAGGTAATTTTTGTTATGGTCATGTTTTTTGTTAAGACCATGTTCTAACATAGATCGATAACTAAAGTTAAAGGTCATTATATTCCACAGTCAAATCTATTGGTGATCGAATTTGATAACTATTTTATTGGAACAACTAAGAGTATTATTTACGTGAGATCAATGAGTCCAATTATTATAAATAATACATTGCAGGCATCGGTGGATACCCGATTGCCACATTTAGTGATCACGTGATAAACTGATAAAATGTTGAAATTTTTGAAATTTTTGAAGTTTTTGAATTTTTGGAAATATTTGAAATTTTGGAAATTTTGGAAGTTTTTGAAGTTTTTGAAATTTTGGAAGTTTTGAGTTTTGGAATTTTTTTGAAATTTTGGGTTTTTATATGTTTTTTTTTTTGGGAATATTTTAGTACAAACAATTTTAACCCCAAAAAATCTATTTTTAGATGTGGGTCTAACAAGCCTCCTGTACTACTCCGATCGCCAAGGCATGCGTAATCTTCAACGCTATTCAGCCTCTACTCGTTCGCACAAAGAATGAGTTGTGTTATTGATCAGTGTTGGTCCTGATTGGCCTAACAAACTTGAGTTATATTCACTATTTGCTCGATATTATATTCACACTCGTTTTGTCTGGATATGTGTGTGTCATCGGGACTTTCCCTTAAACTTTTTAAAATCTCCTACTCCGTATTTTAAATTCTTAGTTGTTGACCAATTGTTTTTATTGTGAACTTTTGTGTACCTTTTTAATGCAAAGCGCATTGAAACTAATTGATGTCTAATGCGTTATTAAATGTATACATAATAATAATAATAATAATAATAATAATAATAATACTAATAATAACCACCTTGCTTAAGAGTTATATTCTCTATTGTCTTCTCCGGGACTCGAGTGAATCTAGTTTTAATCCCCCATGCAGCATGTTGATTACTGCACCTTCGTTCTGTCCATATAGTTGTTTGTAATAAATATCTGCTCTTCTTTGCACTTTTCTCCAGTTGATATATTTAACCTATGGCTGCTGGGTCTCATATTCCACTGATGATCTTACCATTGCTATATATGCTGTTTCCCTGTACTTGTCTGCTTTCCGTATATTTCTTCGTAGGAAGCTGAGGGTGCTGTTGGCTATTCTGGTGATTTTTTATATATGCGTTGTCCGTTTTATGTCACCTGTGATGCTTAATTTAAGGTATAGGCATTGTTTGACTATACTATATGTGTTGGTCTAGTTGGTAAATGAGGGATGTTTTCTTCCTGTCCTTAGTTCTTGGTAGACATTATACCGGCTTTAAATCACACCCTCCTGCTGTAGTTGGATGTGACCTTGATGTTTTGTGGTTGTCGGTAGAGCATGCAGCCATAAGCAGAGAGTCGTACCTCTAGGCCTCTTCATAACATAATTCATGGTCCAAGGGGACAACAACGATCCCGTATGTATCTGACCGCAATTATGTTACCACCCAAATAAATATTCCTCCCAGTATTTAAACGGACATGGCTCATTCGGACCTCCAGATTTTGTCTACTTAATTTGGAGGGACGGATACGATAGGTCGATAAATATACGAAATATTGATATGCCGGCTTCATTTGCTTGCCATAACACTTGCCAATGTCACAGCCATTTTCCAGCCGTTTTCAATTTTTTGCCCCAGGTCGGAAAAACGCTCTTAATTGCTACCATATCAGGAATAGAATAACACGGAACGCTCTTTTCTGTTCCATGTCGTGTAGATAGCTGCTTATGTTTGGGACACCAAACACCTTGTTTATAGTTGCATTTTTCATTACTTCAATCAAGTTCCATGCGTCTTTTTGGGTTAAAGAATGCTCGTATAAAGGTTGTTAAGATAGTTATCGACCTATTTCCATGTCGGGCAAAATTCAAAAGCGAATAATAATGTTATTTGTATTTTGGAGCGCAAACCGCCATGTAGCTTTAAAATGTTCAGTAATCGCGTCGTCCCATTGTACAGATGTCGCCAAATTCTACATGGTGACCCTTTTCTGCCATTTTAATCAAAATTATAACATTCACCTGGCCACGGGGTAAACAAATCATGTAATCGACTAATCGTAGTCCAATTTCGCGGTATTGTTATCCCATGTGTTACAGTTTTGAGCGACTTGACAATGTGATCGTTAATGCATATATAAGTCGTATTGCCTCGTCAAAATGAATGACCATATGATGATCTGAAAGTTAAAGAGGCAGAACAAATACCACCAGCACGGCCACATTTGTGGGTAGTCATAAATAATTTTAAAAGATGGCTATATTATCACAATTGCCTAAATAAACAGTACAGTTATGGTTGTGTGACGAGTCATTTATTTACGGTCAACGCACACAGTGCCACGCATATCGTGCATGGTCGATCATGATCACCGATGTACGAGGAATATTCTCTGACCGACGCGAGTGGGTAGGAGCTCGCCTTAAAGATACGGGCGGCGTTGGCGGTGGGTATATTCACCTCCGTCAAAACCCGCCATAAACAGAAGGAATAGTAAGATATAGACATACCTTGTTCTTATGCCAATCAGAAATATGGCATAAACAGTATGTTATTGTCAATTTTGCCCCTTTGTTATGTAAACAAAAGCAAAAAACGTTACGTTATCTGGCTTTTGTTTAGATCCGGATATGGTAAACATAAACAAGTTATTTGTTACTGTTTTCCTGATATGGAAATAATAAAGAGCATTTATATCATTTATGTGTGATTAACCAATATAATTGCGCTGTGTTATGCAAACAGAAGCACAACTTATGTAACACGAACAGGCTCTTGTTTACGTACACCATCGTGGGTCTTGACGAAAATATACTATTTACGCGCTGATTATGTTTGGCATATGAACAAAACTATATATATTTTAATATTCCTTCTGTTGATGGCGAATTGAACACATATGAATATTTCTGCAACGAACGCCGCCCGTGCCTTTAAAAATAGTATAGGCGAGAACGATGTGAGCGCGAACAATTGCTCGCCTCTTATGAAGATACCTGCTTGCTTCTGATAAGATAATCTTTGGTTTGGCACCGAGTCGAAGGCTTTATAGAAATCGAGTAGTGGTATATCAGTTTGTTTCGCTATATCGAAAGTGGTTACTGTGTGGTATTTACTAGCTTGGTCACGGATGAGTGGCCAGACGAGAAGCGTTTCTATCAGTAATCTGCATAGTTCTAGGTGGTCACAGAGTTGTCTGCACAGGCATGACATTTCCAGTATTTTGCAGCAGGTTCAAGTGGATGCGACTGGTCAACTTTCTTGGTGAACGTCTCCGTTCTTGTATACTGGTGTTATATTTGTATTTAGCCAGTCGTATGACATGGTGCCTGTCTCTATGTATTTATAGAATATGGTGTTAGTTGTTGATCCCATTCCTGGGCCAGTGTTTTGAGTACACTGTTGGGAATACTGTCTGGTCCCAGTGTATTTGATGGTTTATATGTCTTCTAGTGGTTTATGTATGGCGCCGTCTGTAATGTCAGGAACATTGTAAAAGTAAAGAAACCATATTTGCACGCTTTTCTGTTTCCGGTAATGATCATTGGGATTGTTCTAAACCAACAAAGTGTCCAAACTCTCAGGTCCGAATCGTCATCTCTGGTTTAGACTATGTTTTATTCTAGACCAGGTTTAACTCCAGTTTAAACTAGGTTTAAGTAGGGTTTAAACTTGGTTTTACGGTAGTTAAACTAGGTTTTATGGGAGTCAAACTGAGTTTTAGTGTAGTTAAACCATGTTTTGTGATAAACTCAGTTTAAGTTTGTGGAATTCGATCTCAATTAAAAACTAGGTTTTATTGACGTGATACAGTTATGGTAATATTACTAATTGTTTGTGGTGAATTGTCTATATAATCATCAGTATAAGCTTTGGTATATATGATTTATACGTACCATACGTCTCATCTCGAAAATATACCTTTAAATATCAAAAAAAAAAACATCAAAGTTAAACCACCCTACCCCAGGTTTGACTAAAACCTAGTTTTTTGGGTTTAATTATTCGGCCGATTTTTTTCGCCCAGTATTGATGTTGTTTCTTCTCAATGTACATGCAGGAGAGTCTTAATGGAATTCGGGGAGGCGATTGCGGTACTTATGAGATAATTCTAACAAAATATGTGCCAGTGTGATGGATGATTTCTTGCTATTTCTTGCTATATATGTCTGTTTGCTCGTTCGGATGTCGCTTTGGCGACTGAGAGCATGGAGAGATCGAACTGATCAGTTTGACACGCTAGACACGAACATGACTTTTGAAACAAAAAGGTATCTTTCGGTCAATTTGACGCATGGGTTGGTGGCCCGCCCAAATACCCATCAGAGACACCCCAGCCCTCACCCGGGGGAGGGTAACGGCCACCCTGAGGGGGAATGGAGTATGGACTATTTATTTTGGAGAACTGTAATGATTTCGGCCAATTTGATGGTATGGGTGGGTGACTCGCCTCAAATAACCCATATAAACACCCCAGCCTCACATCCGGGGGGGGGGGGGTACCACCGAGCGGGTGAACACGGGATATGGACCGTTTTCGAGACCGGTAAGGATTTCGGCCAATTTGACGGCATGGATGGATGGCCGCTCAAATGTCCCATAGAAACAGCCCACCCATCAACGTTGGGGGAACCACCCCAGGAGGTGAAAATGGGGTATGGACCATTTCCGAGAACGGTAAGGATTTCGGTCAATTTGACGTCAGGAGTGCGGGTAGCCCGCTCCAACTACCTCCTAGAAACACCCTCGCCCGGGGGTACAACCCCGAGGACGGTGGGTGGCACATCCCAAATGCCCCCCATAGAAACACCCAAACCCGCACCCTGGGGTCCATACCCCATTTTCACCCGCTCGGGTAGAACCACCCGCGGTGGCCGCCCACCGCGGCCGTCATATTGGCCGAAATCCTTACCGTCTCGATAACGGTCCATACCGAATTTCGACACCCGGGTGAGGGATGGGGTGTTTCTATGGGGTATTTGGGGCGGGCCATCTACACATGCCGTAATAATGGCCGGCAGAGGCATTTTTTTTTGCGAATAATGAATAAAATGCTCCATACCCCATTTTCACCCCAGCAGGGTGGTACCCTCCAGGGATGAGGGTATGGTGTTTCAAGAGGATATTTGGAGCGGGCCACACATCCATGTCGTCAAATTGGCCGAAATCCTTACCGTTCTCGAACATGGTTCATTTCCCATCTTCACCCCTCGGGTGGTAACCCACCCCACCCCGCCCGGATGTGAGGGGTGGAGTGTTTATATGGGTTATTTGAGGTACCCTTCCTCGGGGTGAGGGCTGTGGTGTTTCTATTCGGTATTTGGGCGTACCAAATTTCCACCTCCTCGGGTGGCACCCCGCCCCCCGGGTGAGTGGTGGGTGGGGGGTTCTATGGTGTATTTTGATCGGGCCACCCACTCCTGCTGCCAAATTAATTAGCCTAAATTCTTACCGTTCTCGAAAATGGTCCATACCCCAGTTATCCCGGGGTGAGGGGTGATCTTTCTATCGGGTATTTTGGGCGGGCCACCCATTCTTGCCGTCAAATTCGCCGAAATCCTTCCCGTTCTCGAAAATGGTCCATACCGCATTTTCACCAGTCCTGATGGTACCCCCGGGGTGGTGGTGTTTCTATGGGGTATTTGTGGCGGGCCCCCACCATGCCCTCAAGAGATATTTTTGAGTTCCAAAAGTCATGTTCGTCCATGATATTAGATAATATCTAACCGCTACACAACAGACCGTGCATTCGTCGTGATTTCTCAAAGCGCACGGGTTGTTCGCCTGATTAGGAGATTAGATTGCGACAACAGGTCGCATGACCGGACAATGCATTGGCAAAAAGCGATAATAAACAGAAAGACCACGCCTCCTATCCTTGCAATTGGACAAGTGTGGCCCACAGGTAACACAATCGACCAAATCTATGTCGTCCCAGCAGTGGAGAAAAACTTACTACTAAAACCCAGTTTAAACTGGTAGTTTAAACTAGGTCTAAACTGGAGATGCCGATTCGGACCTCAACGTTCACATGCTGTAATCGATCATGAATTCACAGTCCACCGATAAACATCTACATGTATCATATTTCGATGCAAAGAAAATAGTTGGTTCTCGGCCATCAACTCAACCAATCACACAATCTGCTGTCGTTTCTACAAAAAAGTGCGACACAACTTGACGTAACTGCTATAACTCCTGTCCCGAACCCGTACCACGGGGACATGAAAATGTCTACTGAAGATGCACCCATTGCTCACAAACAATCCACTCAATTTGAGCCAGTTACTGCCACAGACTATTCGTGTTGATGCTATTGATCCACAACACAAATCGCCTGTTGCTTCGAAACAAACATGGCCAAAGTATCTCCAACGTTTAGATTCTCATGAGGAGAGATTCATATTTGAAGTATCAAAATTTGACCAGACAATTTATGAGAAACTATTAACACTAAAAGACCTCAGACTTTATTTGTGAATTGAACCTTTCGGCTGGGTGAAAGATGAGATTCTTCTGTCTAAGGTAAGTACCTTATCAGTGCAAAAGCTGATGTTAAAAACTACTGTACATATGTCGATGTACAGCCTTGTTAATTTAAATTTATTTACTTGTTATTTATTATGTTTTCTTGTACTACTTCCATACGTTTTATAGTATGCTTGCACATTTGCGCATGTTTCATTGGCTTTCTCTAATCCACTGTCCGATGTATCTACAAAGTTGCTTCTCTACGATCTGTTTTGATACTTGATTCAGTTCTTGTGGTCATGATATGCCAAAGCTGCTAAAACGACGTTAAACCTTCAACCAATAAATCAACCAGTCACTTGCACGCGCAGTTTATTTCTTGACGGGTGCATCCGTACATCACGACCATATCAGTAACAGTCACAGCTAGTGGGATTGAAACCTTAAACACAATAGCAGACCCGGTAATAAATGCGCGATTACTTCACGACAACGTTCTCAGACAGTCACATACTTTTGTCGATCTAATTTGATAACATGATGTATACAACTGTATATCACGACACTATCAATATCAGTGAGTCAGAGACAGTTTGATAGAACCAATAGCGGACTCCGTAATTTGCGTAATAGCTGGTCGATAACTTGACGAATGGCGACAGTGTTCTCATATCTACACGTTTCGATAAAAGTTGATGAACATGATGCATCGGTGCGTGTAATTGTAATAGTTGTTGGAATTTTATATGTGATCATCCGTCAGTTCATTGTTGTTGTTATGAAGGCTCTTGCGAATTACGCTGGTGTGTGTATCCTCTTGTGTAAGTACATCTATCTGTGTGTTGATGCATGCACAACATTGTCCATTTCAAAATTAATACGAGTCGAATCAAGTCAAGTCTGAGCAGAATGTTCGAATATGCCGCCTCGAATATAACCCAGCTGCGAATATTTAGTGGGGAAAATATCAATTATCAAGCCATTGTTTTTCGCAGATATATAATCCGGTTCACATAAAAACCGAAGTCAGACACAGTCTTAACATTATTTCACCACCGTATAAGTAACTTCCACCCCCAAATAGTTATCGGCGAACGATCGCAAAGGCGACAAACGACAATTCGTTAATGATAAATGTAACTTGGTTGCGGAATAACTTAATTACTGGATGCATGCCACCGGAATGCATTGTCCTGTATGAACATGCATAATAATAACCCAATCAAGCTGAATAACTAACCCGAAATGCTTTGCACTGAATACAAACACTTAATAGAATAGGGAAATATCCGCAGATATCAGATTTATTGATTGTACTGTTGAATTTTAACGGCATGTACTTGGAATCACGCACAAGTTTAGCTTAGACCATTTTCAGAGCGCATAAAACAACGGTGATTCACCGCACAACTGATGAAAGCTATGGGACCGTCGGATTACTACGGTCCGATACCGTCAAACCGACGGCATTTTCTAACAGTGTTTGTTACAGGGAATGATTGACATAGTACTAGTCCCATATCATATTTTACTTTTATTGTCCCGATAAATCTCATTATACCCGTTCTTGAAAAGATTTGGAAAAAGTGGCATTGGAAATACCTTTCCGAAAACAATTTACGGCTATCAATCCAGCTTCATTCCCGGCCATATTACACCATACCAGCTCCTGGAAACACAACCCTCCTTATGTCAGGCTCCAGATAAAAAACTTGGCACATATGCTTTTTTAACAGTATATCCAAGGCCTTCGAACGAGTCTGATACTAGGGGTTGTTATTTAAATTTTAGCCTTTTGACCTGGATTCAACATTGTCTACCTAACAGAACAAAATATATTATTTGTTGGACAAACAGTTCAGACTCCCCTGAAATTGATTGCTAGAGTCCAACACGGATATATCATGGTTTTAAATGCAATGTTAATCGACGACCTTAATCGGCGGAATGTATGTATAAAACCTATATTATAACGGGTATGGGTTAGGGAGATGTAATTATTGGTCCCACGCATCGAACACTATTGTACTGCTTGATCGGATACCTTATGACACCATGATAATTGTTAGTGGGTTAAATAGATCTGTTCAGAATGGAAAAGTCCTCACTGAACTAGGATGGCCGATACTTGACACCAGACGCGAGCACCATAAATTTAATACTTGGCGGGAAATATTTCTTGATTGATTGATTGATTTATTGCATAAGTCACATAACAGTGAAACAAGCAAAACATATATACACTATGTACACAACTTTGAATATCACATTAATCATTGTTCATTTCATATACATATGCACAGCAGTAATTAAATTAGATTACACAATAATAGGCGATACACTTAACAAGTATGATAATTACATATGTTCACCCATAACCATAAATGATTTCGATTATATATTATAAGATACATTCTTAAAGGCACACCTTAGGAATATGCATAGTCTTTTTATGAGGCTTATATTTTGAAGAGATAGGAGACCATGGAATTTCTCTCTCGTAGGGTTCTTCCAAAAGTACTCAGGGATATATTGTTTTCTGATTCCATCCAAATGACTGCATAAAATAACTAAATGGTATTCGTCTCCTAAATATTCTCCACATATGGTGCATATCCTATTGTCATTACCATTCTGAGATTTCTTCCATCTTGCGCACTCTATAGGCAGTTTATGATTTGCAGTTCTGAGCTTCAAGAGGTATATCGATATATTAGACGGCAAAATCTTCAAGTAATTTGGGTAACCGTAGTCAGTTTTAATAAAACTATAAAATTGGGCCCTCGATGAAGCAGATGTGTTTATGTCAACGAGTAGTGCGTCCCAATGACGTTGTTTGAAAACAGTTTTTGCATTTCTCAGTTCAATAGCGGTCAGGCCCGTCTGGGTGATCCACTTTGATTGCAATTTCAAATCATAAAGAGCATTTTTGACAAAACATAACCATTTGGAGTTATTTTTGTCTACTGTCTGTGAGTTCATCTCATGAGTCTGATAAATTAAGGTATATATATTCTTAGCTAGCTCAGAGCCGTTACTCGATACGAGCTTTGACCAATATGTCAGAGCTCGGCATGTTATTTCTATAGAGACGGGGTGTCGTGCGAATTCTGCATAAACTATGTAATTGGGGGTACTCATTTTGATGGACGCAACCATCTTACAAAATTTTAGATGTAGTGTCTCTACACTTTGAATACGTTCAAAACACCATATCTCACTCCCATACAGTAAAATAGGTAAACTCATCTTATTGAATAAATCAAGCATAATATCAATGGGTAGGTTAAGTTTTCGAACCTTATTAAGCAGGCCGTATATGGCTCTCGTTGCAGAATTAACTGTTTTCTTTAGGTTCTGACAGAACCGACCATTATAAAATAATTTAACCCCTAAATAAGTGAATTCTTTAACTATTTCTAGAACACAGCCTCTATACATGAATGTGGGAAGATTTTTTGACCATTTCTTTGTGAAAATCATTAATTTGGTCTTTTTTGTATTGACTTGAAGTTTCCAAGCCTCTGCATAATCGGCAAAGGCGAGGAGAGCCCTATGCATATTATCTTCGTCTTCAGAAAATAGAACTGTATCGTCGGCATATAAAAGACATAGCAATTTAATAAAGCATCCAACATTTTGCATATATGATTCATCTAGAAATTTCAGAGGGTCTATTGCACAATCATACAAGAAACTTGGTAAATCATTTACATATAGAGAAAATAAGAAAGGTGACATTATTTCACCTTGGAATAGGCCAATTTTACTGACAAAAAAGTCAGACATAGAGTTGTTGTCTTTGACACAAATTTTAATTTTGCCATACATATCCTTTATAATATTTAGGACTTTACCATTAATATCATAGTTCATCATTTTTAGCCACAATGCGTCCCGCCAGATAGTATCAAATGCTTTTCGAAAGTCTATAAAGATACAATAAAGTTTCTTGCCACTTGATAAATAGAGATCAATTATACTCTGTAATATGAATATGTTATCTATCGTGGAGTGTCCTTTTCTAAATCCGGTTTGTGTTTTCAAGATAACCTCGAATTCTTCGGAAAAGGCTACTAGTCTGCTATTAAGTATTGATGTGAATATCTTCGAGAAACAGCTTAGCAGAGTTATACCACGGTATGAATCTGGATTTTTTGGGTCCCCAGATTTTTTATTGATAGGTTTGATCATACCTATTGCCCACCCTTGTGCGAAAATACCGCAGTTCAGAATCAAATTAAATAATAAAACAAACTGGCATACACATATCTATAGTCGATTTGAAATATTCATTACTTAGCTGGTCATAACCACTTGTCTTTCCATTTTTAAGCCTCAATGTGGCAGTCTTAATCTCCTCCTCCGATATTGGATTATTTAAATAAGAGCTATCCGACGGATCATAATCATCGCTCACGAAACGTTTAAGATCATCAAGCTCTTATATACTGTTTAGTGACTGGAAATGTGCTGCAAATTCGTCAAGACTTACTTTTGACTCAGATGTTTTTGGAATTATCGCACATGCTATGGAGTTTTTCCCAGAAACCTTTGCTTTCTGTCTGACAGAGATATCTAAGCTCTGAGACAAGTTTTTCTTTCAGACTTTTTATTTTTGAATCCATCATTTTTCTATAAATCGTTCCAGCATCTTTTAGTAATTCTTTATTTGATTCAGATTTATCACGGTTATATTCGCGTTTTGATATGTTAAACTTCTTCCTAGCCTGTTTACAATCCTGGTCAATCCAGGGTTTATTTTTATCTGGGGAAATATTGTTACGTTGTTGCCCAGGAACAAAAGTTCCAAATGTTTTGCCCGCAGCATCGGTCATAATTTTAGTAACGCCCGTACATATATCATCTAGTTCTGAGGGTAAAATTGTCTTGTTATTTAAAGATTCAATTTTGCTTCGGTCAATATCAAGTTCATGTACATTAATATTTTTTATAAACCCGAAACCCTTTTCGTGGTTCCAACGGCGAATTATAGATGGAGGAGTTAACGCATCCATGCTATCATAATCTGCATGTTCAGGCTCAGGATTGGTCCAAAAGCGAATTGTGGTTTGTAGCGGGTTATGAACATCGCTTAATAGGTTGGAGAATTGCTCAACGCGGAAATTTTCAATAGCGCGGAATAAGTGCTTATTTCCCAACGCGTAGTCAATTACTGACCTATCTGACGAAGTCAGTCTTCCATGACCCTGATCATCGCCACATCTTCCGTTCAAAATGCGAAAATTGTTACTTTTACAAATTTTTTTAATCTTGGTAAAGCCCCTAATTACTTTAGTACACTTATTCCGACTTTTGCGAAAAGTTCAATCTGCCTACTCACATCGATATCCGTTACTATTCTTACAGAAACACACCAATACTGAACATTTTAAGTCTATGTTTACCTGAGATGGTGACCAAAATGGAATGCCGTGGTAATACATGGTTCAGGTGATCGGACCACGACCAATATCCTGATATTAATATATGACAAATTGGCTGTCTTCCCTCATAACTTGACGCCATACTTCAATTCAGGATATCGCAAGTGCACACCTATGCTCGTTTGCATAACTTATTATCTGAACATCTCCAATGGGAACTACCATTCAATGAGTATTTAGTATAGATCGAAAGGGTTAAAGTAAAATAATTCGGATTTAATGAATTTAGGTGGCTGTGAAGCTTCACGACGTTACTGGGCGAATGCATGCATCCCAACACGAACTTATTTATGTGGTCCAATCCTAGTCACTGCTTTAACATTATATTCGCATAGTATATAACATAGCTTTATGTAGATGGGCTTCAATGAAGCGTGATTATTTGTTTTGTGCGATTTAAAGCGATCTGGTCCATGTATCACATCATCATGGCAACTGTTACTAAATTCTCCGAACCTGCTAGCTCGTTGTTTTCAAGTAAAATCCCGGAAATGTTCAACTTGCCGGGAAATGTTATCATGATGAATCTTGAAACAAACCAAACATACTTTAATTCGATATTACAGTTAGCAATACATGATGTTGTATTTCACTCGGAGTCAGATTGTGAATGTGTCATTCGGCATTTGAACGTAGATTTTGGAGGGCTTATAGTATCTGTCTTTTTGATAATTATTTCTGTCAGGTGAAATATTTTTTTCATGGTAATTTTTGCGCCACCGGGTGTTGCTGTAGTTTTAAATGTTATGTTTACAAGCGCGTGAATTGCACCTGGAGTTTAAGTGACAACCAATGACCAATAAAATCGACTGAACGTGTTATCATAAACACTGACTAATAATACATGAAGTTATGAAATACCTGAGGCCTAATTAAACAGCAAGTTAAGTATTTTCCCCGATTCCGTCAGTTATACATGGCCAGTATGATATAGCCTCATGCGAACACGATGCCATGCATTGTACATAAATCCGAGCTCCTTTGTTCTACCTCGACCTTCTAATTAGAATGGTCCCAATGTATGCTCAACGAACTCCCACAGGGACCTCTATTCAAGAAATAGTTCGTTTCTAACAAGCCCACAACAACCGTCTGCATAGCGATTGTAAACGCCGCGTAATACAATTCCATGTAAAAAATGCAGCATGTTAATTTGCTTACCAGTTGTATTTCTCACATGCGGGCATAACACGTCATCATAATAGAGTTACTGTTCTTCTGCACAGAACTATATATTACTTTGATAGATTATAAAATCCATTCGTGACAAAAATACAGATTGCGTCGACAGTATATATTACGTATATATAATACGTTATATTTACAGCGAAAATAAATATGTTATTATATATCTGCGTATATCGACATTTAATTTCTAACAAAATGTACTGCTCAGCTGTATATGCCTAGACATTTTTACCACGACAAAATCGACGATGCAATATCCACTCACACGAGTCGTGTCAAGGTGTGTGGTTTTGCTGTCTGCCAAGGACTATCTTTCCCCAGGAAAAACGTTCGTAAACGTCTGATTTATCGATATTAATCGGAATTGTTCATTAGTATCCATGTAATTTCTCCTTGTATATTATAAAACTGTGTTTTAAGTCGCGACTGGACATTCGTAAACTAAATGGTCTCGGGCTACGCCCTCGACCATCCAGTTTACGAATGTCCAGTAGCTCATCCATTAACCATGACTTAAACCTTACACATTATTTCAATTTACGGCCTAATGTATAATGCACATTGGATTTGTTATGTTCAGCATAAACAAATGTGACATGCCGTACACCACAAACATCGATACACAACATTACGATAGACATTCTTTGCAATCGATCAGCACATTCATTCTTTTCGCTATGAGCGTACATAGTGTGCTACACTTCATTTCATGGAGATTAATTCTGAATAGCAACAGCATCCGCTTTGGTTCTTATTATACCTGCCCGTATTACGACGTCGGTCCCATTAAGCGTGTCGCACTCACACAGTGCCATTGACTTAAAGCTCGCGCAAACAACTCTGTGATTCGAGAATAATAAGATCCCATAATCTCCTCTCTCTGCAGAGACAACGACACAATGCTGGTCGCCGGTCAGTCGAATCTCGTAGGCTTCGGGAAACATAGCTATGGATATAGAATACTTGTTTGATAGGAACGCCACCAGCGGACAGCGCATTAAAGGGGACTTTTTTCACGAACACTTGTCTCTGACCGTTCCATACCTTTCATTTCTGAGTATTTCGTGCGTTTTCGGAACATTCGGCAACTTGCTGGTCATAACAACCATACTTACGAACAAGGTGAGTCATATCATTTCTTTACTATATGGATTCTCCCACAAGGGTATAACATTATACATTGGAATGGTCCTTTATTCATCTGAAGGGTTGTTCGGGCAACAATAGCAGACGATAGATACACCACAAGATAATACAAGTCCAGACGGATCCATAGTTATGAATGGGCAATGTTCGGATAATAAGTTCAACTGAACTACTGGAACTACTGTCAGCTGTGGCACCATTGGGTAGAACATTTTCCATTCACGGACGGACACAGCAGGTAGAAAGGATTCCATACACACTCGAATTTCTGAGATTGGTGTTCCTTTACATTAGACTTAGATGATTGGCATGTTATCCTCATGGTTATTTAAAGCAACTTAAATTACACTTAACACTATTCGCTTTTGAATTGTCGGTATCGAGTAGGTCGATAAATACTTTAGCTACCTTTCTGAGAACAGTATGTGTCCCATAAAAGGCGCATTGAAATAATAAACAAATAAACTTAGAGCACGATGTTTGGGTAAAATAAATAGTCATTTGCACGGCATGGAACAGAAAAGAGCTGTCTATTCCTGATATGATAGAAATAAAGATCTTGTGGTTAAGTTCTGTGCGAAATGTTTAAAACAGCTGGAAAACAGCTGTGACCATGGAAAGTATTTTTCAGAGCACATGAAGCCGGTATAATATTTCGTGTATTTGTCAAACTATAAAATACCTCTTTCCAAATTTCGTCCCCCGCGTGGGCCCGGGGTATCATATGCATACCGCCCCATTGCGAGAATAATCCGCTAATGTGGCACCCTGTTTGCCGTGGGGGGCGTCCCTTGAGGTGTGTTATAGGAGTCCTGGAGGTACTATGGCGGCCGTATCTCGTGAGGCATCGACATGCGACACGTCTTAGCTCAAAAGACTATGACTGAGATTAATTCGATTATAATGAGAACAAATGTTATCATATGTATACAAATGTATACATGTTTGCGAAGGTAAAATATTATGCCACCTGTGTATGGAAAAAATGGAACCCCTCGTCCCAGATGGCCGCCAAAATGGCGGCCTAAACTCTAAAATTTGAAGTTTTTGCCTACTATCTTAAAGATCAGTTCATGTTGTTTGATAATGGTTCAGACAGACGACTTTGCTTAGTCTTAGTCATGTTAAATTCGGCATTGGAGCAATGAAAGATACCACAAATGGGGTCCCAGACTCATCCACACCCTCAAAAATTCGATTTTACAGAACGCGGTATAAAATTTCACAAAAACCGCCATTGGGATTCCAGCCATAATTATATCAACAGGAAATAGACTGAACTGTAGAATATAAGTTGGGCATACCATTATCTATGAATACTATGTTATATCACTTCTTTTTATCACTTATTGCTCTCTGAACTGGGATACACTAGGTATACTCTTTCAATGGTCGTGTCAAATATCATTCCAGCAATGACATGTGTAATCGTTTAGGTCATAGTTTACACCGGTCCTTCACTCATTAGTTCTAACAAATGCGGTATGAAATTTAACCAAAATCGGCTTTGGGGTTGTGGTCACATTTGATATTTAGGGATGAGCAGATCTTGTCTACAAAATAATTGAGCGTTTCTTTTATTTGTGAACATTCTCAAATGGACCGAAAGAAATAACAAATTTTATCTAATATGGCTTCCAAAACGAAAATTGTAGACTCTGCCCAGCTGTGACTGGTGGATGCAGTTGATAGTTGGCTAATATATGTGCCTTATATACATCAAAACTAATATTTATAATAAAGGAGCCTTGGTTTATTTTCAATCTTATGGTGGCTCCCTGCGGGTTGGCAAATATTAACTAGTCGGGGTCGACCATCATTTCGTACCCTTACGGTACAGGGTCGCGATAGTCGCAAAAGAGGTTATTCCAGAATAAGTAAGCAGACATCGATTTTGACTTCAGAATACCCTATCGGATATCGGATAAAATCAGCTTTGGGAAAACTTTAAGATCCGATATGGCATCCAATATGGCCCCCGACAACGTTAGAAGTCATAAATAGGATATTTGCTCTTTGATTCCTTTTCGAATTTTTTTTTTTACGTGCATATATATCTCTTATTGAATACGGTATTATTTTAATCTGGAATATGTTTGAAAAATCATGTTCCACAACCTCCTAAGAAGGTTACCAAAACAGGAACGTGTCCGATTTATAGCTAGGTTGAGATACACTGAAAAAAACCTCTTTAGTTGGACTGTTTCGATAGAAAGTAAAACATAATGACTATAAATTTCCGCTAAACGGATTGTGAGCGCACATTTTTCGATATCATTGTTAGTGCTAGCTGGAACTAAATGTAGCCCATGGATTCCCCATTTCAACATGTATGAGAAGTGGTTTTACTCTTAGCTCTTCTCATATATCAACTCTCCGGTGAATGTTGATGTCTTATGTCCTAGAAAATACTTGTGCCAAATACATATATGTATGAGGAAACTATCCCCATACATTGTTCACACATCGAATCAGTAAGTCTGTGGAGGTCTTCTTGTACAAGCGTGATTTTCAAAACTCGAAACCGTCTTTACAAACAGTAAAAGTTCATAGGAAATGACGTTGGTTGTAGGTCTAGAGTACGTCGACTGCATGAGATAATTTTCGTGTCAATAATTTGCAAATATTTCGTGCTCTGATCAGGATGGATGAAAGCCTTGTGTGGCAGTTTGATTGTGCAGCATCCTGAAAGGAACTTGTTCACTGTTCACATTTTTTGGCAAACATGTTGTTGGTCACCGTATGCATGTGGCATTTCTATCCAATGACAAGTTCATCAAGCTATATGGTTCATACGTTTACGCCTACAGGTAGAGGAATGGTAATAACGTGGAAGCACTGGGATGCAGAAACGTCTACATCGAAGTACAGTGAATAGTCTAAATTTTGCAAGTGGGTCGATGGTGCCAATATATATCATTGATGCAAATATCTGTCTCCATATCCGCCATTTTACAACAGAACTTTGAATCAGATAGAGATTTTAACAACGGCGTATTATCTCAGGACATTCACGCTACATGTACATCAAACAAAGTAAAGTGAAGACATCCATGGAAGAATAACAGATTCATAAAAGCGCCAAAACTACAACAAATGTTATAGTCATTGTTGAGGTTAGTTGGCAATGATGACGTTTTTAAAGTATAATTTATTGTTGGCAATGGGATAATAAATTAAATGTTCTGAAACATAATCATAACCATAACAGATAAATAATAGGCTAAAATCGACCGGAATACTCAATGCGTTCAGATCCATTCGTGGCGTACATTGTGCCTACATATCATTCATGAAATTCACTCGATGTGTAGTATATATCGATAATTACTAGAATGATTCTATCCACGTATACCCTCAGTCGCATGACACGGAATTGTCACATTGGGGGTGAAGGGTATACAATGTCCGTGCGGAATTTTCATTTTTCCTCTTGATATTGAAGAAAATAATTTTACTTTGAAACTACCTAGCTCCGATAACCAACTTGCCCACCCATAAGTAAACCCCAGATTATACGCTCTTCCTTCGTGTCCTTTCCACGTTCCAGCCTCGCCATCACTGGGTGCCCCATTATAGCGTGATGCTTCCGGACTATAGAAATATTGACGCTGTGTACACAAGTGTATGAAATGATGGCCGACCCCGAATAGTTAATATTTGCCAACCCGCGGGAAGCCACCAAAAGATTTGAAATAAACCAAGGCTCCATTATTATAAATATTAGTTCTGGTGTATATAAGGCACATAGATTAGCCAACTATCAACTGCATCTACAAGTCACAACTTCTATTATATGACAAGCTGGGCAGAGTCTACCATTTTCGTTTTGAAAGCCATATTAGATAAAATTTATTTTTTCATTTGGTCAATTTGAGAATGATCACAAATAAAAGAAACGCTCAATTATTTTGTAGACAAGATCAGCTCATCCCTAAATATCAAATGTGACCACAACCCCAAAGCCGATTTTGGTTATATTTCATACCGCGTTCGTTAGAACTAATGAGTGAATGACCGGTGAAAACTTTGACCTACACGATTACACATTTCATTGCTGGAATGATCAGTTGACACGACAATTGAAAGAGTATACCCATTGTTTCCCAGTTCAGAGATCAATAAGTGATAAAAAGAAGTGATATAAAATAGTATTTTTCACATCGGGTGGCCATTTTGGAAGCCATTTTGGGTACGGATTTTTAAGTTTTTCCATAGAGCTAGCATAATGGCATCATACAGGGGTATTCATTTATATTTATTTAGTCAATTTTATTCATCAACCACTACTTATAATCGATTGAATGAAACTATGGGCAATATCCGTATTTTCCACATTTTGACCGCCATTTTGAGACAAAGCGCCAATTTTGGTTTCATTGAATTAGAGTATTCATAGATAATGGTATGCCCAACTTATATTGTACAGTTCTGTCCATTTCTTGTTGATATATGACTGGAATCCCAATAGCGATTTTTGTTAAATTTAAACCACGTTCGGTAAAATCGAATTTTTGAGGGTGTTGATGAGTCTGGGACCCCATGTGTGGTATCTTTCATTGCTCCAATGCCAGTCTGAACCATTATCAAACAACAGCAACTGATCTTTAAGATATTGGGCAAAAACCTCAAATTTTAGTTTAGGCCGCTATTTTGGCGGCCATCTGGGACGAGGTGTTCCATTTTTGCCATACACAGGTGGCATAATATTTACCTTCGTAAAATGTATGCATCTGTATACATATGACAACATTTGTTCTCATTATAATCGAATTAATCTCAGTCATAGTCTCTTTTGACTAACGGCGGCCATGTTGGACGCCATCTTGGATCCTGGATTTTCCCCGAATCGGATTGTAGCGGATTTTGGATATGTTATACACGAGATTCTCCCGCGTCGAATGACACCAAAACCGCTTCTTTACCAATTTCTTCTGGGTCTAACCCTCCAACGACCATACGATTTGTACTTACATGGAAAGAACATGACGATTTATAGGAACCCCTTGATAATATATTGATTTTTTGTATTGTTAAAGTTACGACAATCTGATGCTGACATTTTTAATGATTGCTTGTGAGTAAACAACATCCAATTTCTCTAAAATCTAGAGTTTGTTTTTAAACAATGACTAGAGTCGCCAAAATCTCCAAATTGGGGCAATGAATATAAGAACAAAATGTGTCTAGTTTTTTTCATTTTCTCTTTGTTTGTGGATTGTCTGCGCCTGTACCGTCGCCAAGGTACAAGTCGCTTTAAGTGCACTAAATATTACATATGTGATCACAACTATGACATAATTATACTGAATAATTTCACGATTGATTCTCACCGGATCGATATGTGGAAGCTAACGTCGGAAAAATTTCAGTTCTGCAATTATTGATGGAATTATAAAGCTCTAGTTCACATATCAAACAACAAGCACACATTATATTCTTATACAATTATATATTATGTATATAGTCAATTTCCGGTGTGCGCACGCCCTTGCATGTGGGGACTATGATGCTCTTTAATTCCATTTATTCATATACTATTCTGACAGAAGAGATTGGTCCACCAAAGAGAGGGCGGCATTTTATTACATATAACGGGTCTGCATTTTATTTCAGAAATAAACAGAGAGTTCAATGAGCTCAAGGGATTTGGATAGCGAGCAAAATCAACAAACATCATTAACCCCGAGGGGATTCATACAAAGTCTTCTGAATTTGTAGGCAGTCAAAACCCATAATCACATTGAATCCGTTGTGTATTACTTATATGTATATACTGTAACAAAGTGTTGTCACCAACGCTGTTTTTCTTTATTTATAAATATAATCAGGGTTCCAGGCCACCTTTTTTCGAAACCCGGTATAATGGTATTATGGTAGCATTAATTATCGCATTGTTTCCGAACAAAATTACATTGGTATGTATACATCGGCCCAGTGTTAAAAAAATTCACATTTAGTGTTTTACTAAAAACCTTTTGTGTCGCTTTTGACATTTGTAAGTTTAGAACATATTATAACTGCAAAAAACACCATATCTATGTTGCTGGGTCCTCATATGGGCCTTGGTGGAAATGACATTAAGCTATGGCATGTTGCATATAGGACGATGAGTCGAAAAACTTCCTTTCCGACACCCTTCTGTAAGAAGCTTCGAGAAATGTAAAACTGAAGTAAATAAACTTGTCCTGGTGTAACTGAGACCTTTAAGCCTAGATTTTTGTGTGCATGGAAAAATAGCGAGCAACTGTATCGAAAATTAATGTGACAATCAATGGCGAGAAAATAACTGTCATCTCACTGTTCATCAATGCATCAAGCCAAATAGTGAATTATGTGCATGCCTATCAACTCATATGATCTGTTGTTACTCACACAGCACCTAAAATATCCAAGTCTGGCATTGTGACTGTTTGTCATTTATTATAATAGAAGTTTCTCCAGTAGACTAACAAATAATCCTAGATAATGGGCTAGTTGACAAATATTGGTAGAAATTATGGCAGTGTGGCATTCTGTTCAATGACCTTGCAGATATCAACAATTTATATATAAAAAATATTTATAATTGGAGCCTTGTGAATATCCGCTTCATGTATTTATTTTCAAAATATGTCAACTCTAGATGAAATGGAGCTTAACGACTGATATGTCATGGTTATGTCTGCAAAATATCAATAAAAATGCGATGAGCTCGGACTTGATAGATGTTAATAGTTTGTGTAAACAGTATTTATTCCATATAATTAAATATGTACAATACAAATCATGAGGTATGAATATTAGTTGTATGACGGGATCCGACATCAAGCGCAGTGCCCATGGGGGTCGTTTCTGGTCGTGTGAATAAACCCACACCGTGAGAGTAGTCAAGAATAGTGAAGAGTGCGAGGTGGCATATCAAAAGTTTGGATGAGTCTGATATGCAGTACAGGAATGAGAAATGGGAGTGTAAACGATAAGCTATTGCTTAAAGGCACGGGCGACGTTCGTTGCAGAAATATTCATATTTGTTCAAATCGCCATCAACAGAAGGAATGTTAAAATATATATAGTTCTGTTCAAACATAATCAGCGCGTAAATAGTATAGTGTCGTCAAGACGTACGATGGTATACGTAACCAAGAGCATGATCGTGTTACAGATGTTGTTCTTCTGTTTACATAACACAGCGCAATTATATTGGTTAATCACACAAAAATTATATAAACGCTCTTTATTATTTCCATATCAGGAAAACAGTAACAAGTAACGCTCTTGATGTTTACCATATCAGAATCTAAACAAAAGCCATGTAACGTAACGTTTTTTGCTTTTGTTTACATAACAAAGGAAAAACAATTGACAATAACATACTGTTTATGCCATATTTTTGATTGGTATAAGAACAAGGTCTGTCTATATTTTACTATTCTTTCTGTTTATTGCGGTTTTTGATGGAGGTGAATATTTTAACAGCACACCCACCACCAACCCCGCCCGTAACTTTAATAGTTTGGACCCTACGTGCAGCCCCGTGAGCTCTTCGAACAGTCACGATGATCTAATTGACAGCCTGTACGAACAAACGGTGTCGACGTTGTTAGACACCGCAAAAGTATGCATCAGTTCGCGTTCGATTGATCGCTCAGCATTTAACATTCCAGGCTGGAACTCCCATGTCAGGACATTTCACGAAGAAGCGCGGCGAAAATTCTATACTTGGACCCGACAGGGAAGGACTCGTGTTGGTTACTTTACTTATACGACGCTATTCGTAGAAGCCGCGCAATATTTGAAAAATCTCTCAGGAAATGTAGAAAAATAAGTTTCAAGTTCAAGTTTAAGATGCTTTAATCGATAATAAATACATTAGAACAATTTATATCACATAAGCTTGGCTTTTTAAAGCAGGGCCCTTACGTCAATTATAACAGATAATTATTACACACTGGACATACACAGTTAATATAGTGCAGAATACTATGTGCATGTGCAAAATAGGGACCTGAGCGGGGGTATGGGGTTCCACACATATCACATTCATTGCTTTTTTGTTTATTTGTTAATTCAGTTGTGTTCTTAAGTTTGGATAAAGTATGTAGATCAGTGCAACCAGTGGTGTTAACCTTCCATTTACTTTGAGTAACTACGAGTATATATTTGTTTGGTGGTTATGCTCGGTTGTAACTCATGATTGATTCAGTTTGAATATAAAAACATAACGGAGTTGCATTTATTTAAGGTGGTGTGAGCTACACGACTGTACATGTATGCAATTTGAGTGTTTTCTTGTTGAGTGCAACAGCGACAATGAATAGAGGCAGACAGCGTAATTTAGAAATAGTTGTAAGATAATGTGTTCCTCTGTCTGCCTTCTGACCTTGAGTGACACCAAATACAATTTTAGTTTGGTCTGATATGTGATCCTCATACTGAGCAACCCCCTGCATCCATGGTGTTCTAATTTGTCCAGCATAATATCATGGTTTACTGTGCCAAAGACCTTGGAGAGATAAAGAAATACACCTAAGGTGTGTCGTCTGTTGTCAAGTGCATCTGTAATTTCATGTAAGAGATAAAGCCGACAAACCTGCTGTTAATTATAATGACGAATTACTGTGGATTTTTTGAAATCAGTGTCAAATGGAAAATAATTGTGGTAATTCGAATTACAATTGATGGTTTAACGGGCGGATCCATTATGTGGGATGACCATTTTTCTGGTATAACGAAAGGAAGTATACAGAATACCGCGTGGCTTCTGACAAATCTAATGGTCCATATGGTGCGTATACTGTTTCTCATTTTAATTTCATTCCATTAGTTATAGGGAATTCAGGTAGCCCCGACGGAATGTCTGCTGAGTAACTCAAATTCGGTCACCCACATCTACATAAATGTCGTGAATCATTATTTAACGCCACCATCGTCACTGGACATTGGTCTCAGTCCATGCTATAGGCTGCCGTTGTTCCTATCGTGAAACACAAAGCTGGAGATGTTTCAAAACTGGATAACTATATCGACCGATTGCTTTGGCCAATGCCATATCTAGGGTGTTTGAACTAATTCTTCTGAATACAGGATAAATTGCACAATACTGACAACCGATTTGAATTCAAACCGAAATATCCACATATCAATGTATATTCGATACCAAAGTGTCGATCAAACGATGTGTCAACACAGCCTGTTCGACCGAAAACCTGCACATTATCTGCTTAAACATAGAACTTGTTGTAGGTAGATAATCTGCTTAGAATCGCCTCAGTTTGAGTCGATAATGTGCTTAACATGAGCGCGTTTAGTCACAATATCGATTCATAATGAGGCGATTCTAAGCAGATAGTGCGTGGACGATGATAAAAATGGCCCATCTCACATTTTTTCAGGTGTACACCCTTTAACATGTGTTTTCACTGTGGCCCGAGTGATAAAACGAAATAACAGGTATGAGTCTATTACTTACTTACTTCAGAATCAAATATTCAAAATAAGTACATATTTCACATTATAAGTCGACTATGTGCGTATTTGCGCGAGGATATGTTGGTCAGCAAGAATACTCCCGTATGTGTATTCTTTCTTGAATCGTCCAAAGAATTCGATCGTGTCGACTACCAGAAACGTTTGTAAACACTAGAATGCAGAGGTGCGTCACCATTCGTAAATTGTCTAGTGGGATGGTTCTGCGATCAGACTTTCTGTGTCCGGTGGGGTTCCTCGTATTCACCACCAGTTCACCCACCAAGCGGAGTTTGACACGGGGGTATAGATACTCAGGCCTTTTGTTTTCAATGTGTATGTTGACGACATCAGTGTCGAATTGGATAGAACGAAAGTTGGTCGTATTGTTGGAGGTAGAGTTCAAAACCAGCAAAGCTATGCAGACGATATGTGTATTTGCTCATCATCATCGATGGGTCTACTACTCCTACATGTATGTGAGCTAGAAGCTGATAAACTGAACTTAACATAGAACACTTCAAAACGCGTTCCATAAAAGCTGAACATTAGGACGCGTCCACCGATATTCCTCGGTGGTCAAGAAATAAAATATATCCGACATGTAAATACATCGGGCATGTGACAAGTGATGATCCTTCAGATGAGAAAGACATTGAACGTCAATACAGATATATTTGTGTCGGCGCTGATACGCAAATTTCGTAAATGCTCACCTAGAATCCAACTGTTTCTTTTTTAGATGTTTGTCTCTACGTTGTGAGTGAAATTCACGAAAGGATGTATGAATAAACTAACAGAATGTTGCACTAATGCGAATAGAATGTTAACAGGGTGCGAGAGAGCTTGCAGGAAGCTATATGTTTGTGCGCGACAATATGTTCTCCGTGCTAATGCGGAAGCCTATACAGTTTTCGCAAGACCTTATGTGTGACATGCAATTGTATATAAGCTTGTATAATTAATTCTGATATACAATTCAGCTCTGACCTTATTATATATTGGACCAATATTATGTCTTAAGTGCCGTATATACCATGCATGCGTTATTGTACATGCAATCTAAGTATATTGTCTACCCAGAGAGAATATCTATATCTTCTTGTTATGCATTAAGGACGCACGTTGCCATTTATTGTGATTATATGGATAATACTGTCTGAAATAAAGCTATATAAGAAAAATAAAAAATATTAATTTAAAAATCCTACAATAGCTATGTGATTGAATGTTTTATAAACATCGGGAATATGTTCAAATATCTAAATAAAGTTCGTTTTGCACTACCGGGAAATATAGTACATTACTCTTTCACATAATCTATATTGTGTAATCTTCCAACGTGGGACACTTGCGAAAAGCGGTATCAATATATCACAGTCTAATAAAACGATAGGATTCACCGACAAACGTTTAATTGAGAGACTAAAATCAGAACATGTAAATCATTTAAAAAAAGATATTTTCGATGACGACAAAAATAATGGTGCTAATAAACTACGCACATATATAACGTTCAAAGACAACTATGAAATAGAACCAAACCTCAAACACGTCCGATCACCAACGGCAAGAAAACTGTTCACCCGACTGCGTGTTAGCAATCATATATTAGCTATAGAAAAAGGCCGACACACACAGACAAAGACCTTATTAAAAGACATAATTTGTCTCATGTGTGAGATGGAATGCAGTGCGTACAACAGGAAATAATTATTTGATGTTGCTACAACTAATAACATACACTTTTCCAACATGAAAGATGGTGATAAATTAATTTTTTAAATATAACAATAACATGATTTTTGAGGGCATTGTGGTTTCTTAACGGCCCGATAGGAATGATTAACAGCCAGAGGGCCTATAAGCGGCCCGAGACGAAGTCGAGGGCCGCTAATAGGCACCAGGGCTGTTAATCATTCCGGGAGGGCCGTTGAGAAACCATAATGCCCGAAAAATATCATGTTATTACTATTATTTCCACACACTATCATTATGTAAGTGTCGTACCCCGGCAAGTTGAAATATTTCACAACATCTCTGAATTAACACAATTTAATCAAAATATAGAATAGTATTCAATATCATCAACATTTGATCACAATACTTTAATTGTTCTATGGAGTTTCAGTCAATTCACTTCTATACTTCATAATTGTAATTTATTGTGCACTGATGAACCGTAGCGCCAGCCATGAAATTGTGCGTTGTGTGCATTTGACGCTGGAGTGAATTGAGAGTTGATTATGCTGAAGTTGGCACATCAATATTAAAAATAGTTCCAGAATGGTGATGATGCCGTCATCGGACGATGTCAAGCTCATAGGTTGCGGTAAGGGTCCTAAGGGAATTATCTCGGTCTGGTCGGTAACCCCAATTATATTAGGATCCGTAGTTGTGTCTGACGAAATAGTACTGGTGTCAATACTAAAGGTGCCTACCGCGAAATCATCATTGTCCGACAGTTCATAAATATCGGGATTGACGCTCATAGATGCATCATTTTGAGGGTTGATGCTCATGGATGCATTTAGAATGTTTGAACATTCGCGTTTCTGTGCCGTCGATATATCCGTGATATAATGTTTCAGACTGGCAGTATTCTTGTGGTTCGTCACCGAAATTATACTCTCTGGATTTACCCCAGCCTGATACAACGTCGTTATTGTTGATGCACTGACGCTGTGGCACGTGTAGACTTGTGAAGGACCGGCTTTTTTTGAAATATTTTGCATCATATTTGATAAGTTGTTCTTCCCAAGGGGCTCGTTGCGAAACCAGTGCTCATTCGGTCCATATGAGTTCCTCGGTAGTTGAAAAAGTCTGGTACATGTCGGGTTCTTTCTACTATAATACAATTTGAAAATTGCAACCCCATCGCCATACATTCTGTGGGTATTGTAGTCGATATTACGTTGTTTGTTGCTACCTTGGTGATTTTTAGTGACCCCCGTTTGCGCCATCTCAACATTGTCCACTCCGTCAGAGTTCTGGCTTAAGGCGAACGTTTCTGTCGTCATATGGGTCCATCCCTCCCTTCCACGTCTACCGAAACAGTAACACAAGTTGAACCATAGCGATGCTAGAAGAACATCTGGTGATCAATCGTAGGTTGAAAAGTACCTGGACAATTTCTGCATGTCGGCGTCTCCAATGCTGGGCTTATGTTTTGGTTTTGGATTATTGCATTTGAAATACAATTTGCATCTCGCCTCAAACATTTTGTTGCTGCTAGAGAATTCTCGAACTATTATCGAACTATAGAAATGTAGCTTGTGCCTCTCTGTTTCATGTCTGCGGCAAGCTAGACCATACGAGGCTACTTTTGATTCGTTTCATCAGTAGTAGCTCCTCGTGTGTCCTATTGACTGCTACGTGGATATCTACATTGTAAACGATCACAAATTACCTAACAAATTGGCCTAACAAATTTTATATTGTTTTTAATAATTGTTAAAGAATGAAAAACATTATAACAAATTGTTAAAGAGTGTGAGAAAAATTTATAAAAAATGATAAAAAATGGACCAGCGCGAATCTTGATGACGATCCGGCACATCGTTCCACGCAAACAGAAAGATCGCTGCATCGTTACGTTGCGCCCTTTATTTCGGAATATATTTGTGTTTTCGTTTCAATGATAATGATGATGCCTATTTCATTAATGATATTTGTTCTGGATTACCTATTCCTTACAAAGTAATTTGTCACCAGTTATAACCTCTGGTGACGTGTAAGAACATATCGATGCTTAAGTTATTTACAGTAATGCCCTAAATAATCGAATTGTTAACCACAGCAGAATTATGGGTAATTTTTCAGGATTTAGTCGGAAATATGGCTTGTTGCCATTAATTTATTGCTTATTTATTTTGATGTTATAGTCATTAAATGGCGATAAATTAACATGTTACAAGTTGTTTGAGTCAGGGTTTGGGTGGAGAGGAGAGAGGGAATTAGATACCCAGGTCTGAATATCCCCCACACCCAGCATCTACATAAGAGTATATGACAAAAATAAACTAATTATTTTATTGCTTATATTGCCCTATAATGCTATATATCCATTAAAATTTTGATTGTGTCAGGATTTGAGCTAGGGAGAAATTACACAGGCCTGAATATCCCCCCCCCCCCAAAAAAAAACCAGCAGCTGCATATGAGACAAAAATATCTTATTATTTATCACTTACATGTACCGGTAAATCGCTTTATATAGTCATGAAATGGCGAGAAATTAAAATTAATCTAGAAAAATTTCATTGAGTCAGGGTTTGGGGTGGGAGGGGGAAATACCGAGGCTTGAGTATCTCTCGCCGTTTCGTGACTGTATGAAGCAAAATAAGCAACTTATAAAATAATAAGTTCATTTTTGTCATATGTAGCTGCTCGGTTGGGGAGTGGGGGCGATAATAAACCCTGGTATCTTTCTCCTGCCCACAATACTGACTCAAACAACTTTTTCTTGGAAAGTTAATTTCTTTCCGTTTCATGACTATATATTCAGAAATAGCATACATTGGCATGTATAGACCAAGTCTTCTCAGTCCACAACAGCTTGGGGAAATTGGTTGGGTTGATGCTGTTTTGGACCGAGAATCCGAGATACCTCCTGTTGCTCTTCTATACCAGTACCGTAACAGATTTTCATTCAAAAGACATACTACATGTACATGTATAGTACCCCGACAATCATGTGAACCCATGAATATGATTAATCATCTCACTTGGACCACAATGAATCTGTCTTCAAAATGATATACAATGTGCCATATACTGTTATAGAAAATATCCCCACCAAGATATTATCTCGACTCTCTCGAGATTTCGAGAAAAGAATATTGAGATATTAACATATTTTCTCGAGATCATATGGCAAGATCTCAAGAAAATATGCAGAGATCTCAAGATAATATCGCGAGATACTAGTAATATGTTCAGAGCTTGAGATGCTCATGTCAGGATCTCAAGATGTGTCGAGATAACAATTAACATGTTGAATATTCAACTTTCAAGACACTTTTTTTTTCTTGGACAATGTCACAAATCAAGAATTAGCTAATTTTTGGCAAATTATTATTTATTATTTTAGCCAGTGCAAACACTGTCATTGATTGTGATAGTACTGATACTAATAGCTGAATCCAATGTCAATCCGTGAGCAGCCATGGACTGGCAGTGGTCGAGTCCATAATTTCAATACATCACAAAATTGACATTTTTAGTAAAAAACAATACTACTAGTATATTTTTAGACTAACATTTTGGCAGACACACAACTTTTCCTTGAATTATATTTCATATTTCGATGTATTGAGTATGCGTAATGATTATTACACATGTCCGCTCGTATAAACGGGGTTTTAGCTAGTATTTACATCAATGTTATTTTCACATGTTTTGCCAGTGACCGCGATATTTTTAATAAGAGACGCTCAGTGACTCACCATTTTCGTACGCGCTTTTCATCTCTTCGCCATCCAAGGTCTGGATCGTTTGGTGGTCTCACACCATGATAATTTTGTGGTAATTCCGGCTCGTGCATGTACGCTCCCGTTGTCAAATTTAAAGTGTCTTCTGCTGACGAATCAGACGATGAACAATCAGATCGCAAAAAATGTTTCTGTCAGCCATTCTGTGGGAAATACCCAGGGTCCTCTATTATGTCACACGCTTTCTCGCAAATAACTGTTTCCGTCAAAATAGATAATGAAGTGAGGCATCAGGCTATCACCCAGACACACACAGTCGTAAACACTCGTATCTTTCAGACAGCGGGGGATTGTTTTCTTAAATAAGTGTGCATAACTTGATACAAATGAATGAACATATATTGAGAATTTTCGCGACGACGACTTTAATATATCAAAGGGGCATATGCTGCGCTACTACTGATGAATATAATCAATAGTGGCGCCGTAGGGTCTACGGAAATGGATTGTTGTAAATAAGTGCGGATAATTGTCAAAGGGGAGCTCCTGTCATTTGTGTAGCGATTTTGGTTATTTGGTTGCAATTATCAGAGAAACACAATTTGTGTGTCCTTGGTCACAGATGAAACTACATTTCTTTCTTGTTCATGCGTGGTTCCTGGATAGCGAGGTACGATCATAATCGATATCCGAATTCATCAGCTTTCATCATCGGATCATCGTGAGCAAGGTTCATGTCTTCACATAGTCCATGTCAGTCTGTGTTAGCATAAGCCATATCATACTGATACAGAGTCTGTCGGAGGGGGGCTCTGTGTGGCTCAGTCTGAGGGGTGAAACTCCAAGTCGCCTCACCCTCAAGCGCTGGCGATGAGGGTTCAAATCCACATGTTTCCATCGTGGACTTTGTAACTAGAAATCGTTATCAGGTGGAGTTTCCAGTTTCTCGGCTAAGCCGTTGGTTTACCGCACATAGTCGCCGAGTATATCAGCCATTGAAATCACTGTTAGATTAGCCGTAAGTGTTCCGATTTCCTGCGCCAGTAAAACTGGCAATGTCGTGATATTACCTTATACTTGCTGAAAGCCACATTAAACCCCAATCAATCAATCTGAGTCTATCGTATTCGTATTAATTTATCTGAAGGTCTGCTGTAATGCTGCTACATTAATTGTTTTGATTGGACTATGTTACCTTGGTGCTACTAATAGTGAGTTCTGATTGGCGTTACTGACTTGGAATCCAGCGGTTCGGGAAAGTAAAAGTCAACGACAAGACAATTATATGTGGGTCCATAGTTAACTTAGATTTGGTTCATGTGAACTATGTGAGGATAATAGTTGTCGATACATAAAGGAAATATCGATAGACGGACTTTATACACTATGTAAATTCGTAAAACTGGCCAAATTCATACAAATTTTCCAGCTGGTTTCCGTATTTCGCATATAAATGAGACTAACGCTCTTTATATTGTACCACGTCAGCAATCGACCGAGAAGTAACGTTTGTTTTGGCCCATGTTGTATAAAACCCGGATCCCCATTGTATTTTAATTTCTGTGATTTGAAGATATATGTGGCGTATGAAGTGCGCACACAAGTATTAAACATATTTATCGACCTAGTTTGATCCCCGAAGCCAAAGAAATATTAATATAGGAGTATGCATCTATAATTGAAGGGCAGTTGTAGAGTGTGCATGTGGTTCAAAATAGGACTGGAGTTCATACATTAATAACAATAAATACACGTATGACTATCGCGACAAGTCTTACAAGCCATGTGTTTGTTTTGGATCTTGATATTGGTTACATCCAGTTCCGCTTCCGGGTAAACAAATATTTGATTCGAGTCGAGGAACCCACCCGTCAAAGCTCAGATTTTTTAAATATCCGATCTTTGAAATCTGTATTTTTCACCACCGAGAATATTTGGCGGCCTTGCAAAATTCAACTGACGTCTTACAGGAAAAGTACAGACATTTGCGCGCACGAAGTTAAGAGGGATCACGTACGATCGCGGCTCCACGTGTGATCAGTGGCGACCAATTAATTTCGGATGAAATTCGATGAAAAGTATTGCCATCAACAATAATACGGTATGTTGTGATAGTTGACGTGCGGATACATGCATTATACTCATTTGTTAATCGGCAGTCATGTTTTATTCATGCAAATAGATATGGTATATGGCACCATGGTTACACGTGGAAATACCAAGTGTTTTCATTCGTGATAATATTTATTGGGGAAGTCCAATTTGAAATACGAACCACGATATATGGCAGTTGTAACCACACTCACTCACATCCAAACTACCAAAAAAACCGTCATTGCAGGACACTTATGGCAAATATGATATCGTGATTGGTACTGTTGTTAGTATTTACGGGTAATAAACTAATTTGTATAAATAAATCGGATTTGGTGAAATTCCGTTGTAACTGGATGATACGGGGACCATTTCATGGGGTTCATGACGAGATATGGGCTGACGCAGCGTTAAAGATCATGTGCCAGACATTCTCTTATATATGCCAGATTGCATATACAAGAGAATGCACTGGCTTTCAATGTAAAAATTGTTAGGCCAATTTATTCTCTTATATGCGAGGCTCCCTGTGGGAGACTCAGATATATAAGAGAAGGCATTAATACAGGGTTTTTGCAAAATTTCAGGAAGCTCCAGTCATGGAATGCTTAAATGTGTGCAAAGAAACAAGGCACATGCAGATTCATAATCGAACACCACGGCACAGCAATTTTAGTCCAAAGAGAATATGCCAAACATTAATTTATTCAGAATACTTGGATATCGCATTCGTGTCGAAATACTCAACAGTTGCATGTAGCATATTGACCAAAGTTTCCAATCAAGGGATTTTTCTATTCAGGGACCAGCCCAGAGGGCGACTTGGGGAAACATCTTCACCCTAAAATGTGCCAATTCTCCCAATTTTTGCTAGTGAGTAGTGACCTCTCTCGTATTCCAGTATGCATATTTCAAAATAATGTATTTGAAGTGTATTTACTGATTATAATGATTGTATAAATGGGCTGTTGTATTGCATAATACTGTTGGAACACTAACATGGTATTTTAGAGAAAAAGTTAATTGAACTTCAGTCTTTATAACGTCACCTTGTTAACAGTCCTTGATTGAACCTAAAGCCTTGGTAACTTCTCCCAATTTGAATTAGCTAGGCTGATCCAAGTTTCTATTGATATATGTTGGTGACAAGCTTCTTTCTGGTGCGCAAATAGCCGACATTCACCTGCACGTTTAGCAGGACAGACATAGTATTGGTATTCCACATGCTATACTACAATAATGCCCTAAATAATCGACTCCTTAACCACAGCAGAATTATGCGTATTTTTTCAGGATTTATTCGGAAATATGGCTTGTCGCCATTCATCAGAGAGCTCCACGCTGACCCCACTCCTCCCATTGTTAGTCGGGCGACTGGAAAGGATTCACTTATACCTTAACAAATACATAAGCAGTACATTGTGTCATGCATGTATGAACTCACTGTATATATGTTCCGTATACTATGGTCTTTCATCAAATTTCCAATTAGATGAAACATATAGTATGACTACTATTTCGAATATGTCTACATTTGTGCAATAAGAGTCACCAAAAAGCAATAACTGAGTTGTTAATATTTGGATTTTAAAGCGACAAAAGCGGTCAAGCACCACTTGTTTTGTGTAAGCTAAATGGCACTCATGAACAAGTAACGTAAATGCCTTTTCGTAGGGGTATCCACATACACACTGAGGGGATGCATGGATAGTATTCCAATATACGTTTAAAGTTTAATATCTTCACTGCTAATGACGTTATGGTGTCGAGTGCTGCGCCAATTTTCAGTGGAAAAATATAACGGGAATATCACGAAAACCATAAAACTGACTCAGTTGAATTATCATTCACAATCGTAGAGCATCGTACACTGTAAACTTTGAGATACGGTTGCTCCGATGTACCAATATCTGAGTTCCAGTTATGGCCGAGTACCAGTTTGCTAAAGTAGGCACGTACTCAGTACGGACGTATAGCACACGTCGTGAGATTTTACGTCCCGGTGCATGTACTCAGTACGGACGTATAGCACACGTTGTGAGATTTTACGTCCCGGTGCATGTACTCAGTACGGACGTATAGCACACATTGTGAGATTTTACGTCCCGGTGCATGTACTCAGTACTGACGCATAGCATGCAGCTTTACTGTAAGTATTTCTCAAAACACAATGGCAAATATTGAATTTGCTAAGCCCTACATTAAACCAACCTGGGGAGATGATTGCGTTTCCCCTTGAGTCTTGGAGACTAATTGTTTTTGATTGTTCATGCCTTTTCAAATGCCATCGCGAAGCTAATTTCAAAGCCTAACCCTAGCGGGGGAAAGGAGTCATGCTAATATATAGTCTTCCCTCCCTCCTCGACTTGAAGTTTCCGGAGTGTCTAAAATTATAAGATTGTTTATTGCCTATGTATAGAGGCACGATTTCAGACATATCTGGAGGGGTTTATTTTCTAGCATCATGGCACGTAGAACCCATCTGTGCGTATTACTTTCACTGAGTGTAGGCCAATCCATATGTACTAACATTCGGTTATTGGAGTCATGGCGCGTTAAACCGCTACTGATGGTTCCAGCTTCGAACTGGAGTTTATCTAAAATAGTAAGCAGTTATTTTTTTTGGGGGGGGGGGGGGGTGCGCTATCCTCATAACATCTCCAAAGTCGACGAGGTATTAAATGTACGCATTATATATTAACAAAACATGGCCCGACGCTTTGGGTCGAAAATAGACTATATCTGATTTTGTGACGTCACCAATTGTTATCTAATATGACGATGCAGTTTTTAATATGTGCAAACACTTTTATCGCACAGTTGATCGGGGAGCGTAAAGCATTAATGTCGTAATCGGAAAATATTTTTACTGTGTCTATCGATTACTGGTATTCCAAGATATGGGGAATTACTATCGGAATTATGAACAATTGAAATATTTATTTATAAACAGTTATTATCAATAAATATGTTCATAGTACATCTATTTCCTACGTTTGTTAAATAAAACCAGTTACGACGTCAGTAGTTTTTAGAATTTCGGCACTAATATCGGTACAATTTGGTCAGCGCGTTCTCCATTTTGTAGAAAAGTGTCGGTAAGCAAATGATATTTTCCAATATCATTCATTATGACATCACATTAGACTGTTGCTTTATTTTTTCCAATTAAGTTTTTCGTCAGGTTCCAAAATGACTAGGAGAACGATGTTTGTTTCTGTAAATTGTTTTCGTATGGATAGATTGCTTGAATATATTATCATATTGTTCGCTTCGTTTCGGCTTTTTTATTTTTCGCGGCCGGTTACACGTCTTGATTTTAGATTGATTTGAGTGTATCACTCTATAAAGTGGGTGGGGAAACCAAAGCCAAAGTCTATTGTATTTCCATGTGGCCTCTGTGGAATTTTTATACATTAGATGAGTTTGTAATGAAACCAAGCTGGAACGAATCCATCGCTTCTGTTTAAAGCGCATTCATGAACATATATTGTCCTTGGTTTGTTTGGGAACTTCATTATTGGAGTCAGTCATTGAAGTCAGGAAGCTTTCTCTATTCGGTGGCATGTGTCGTGTTCTTATGGGAAATGCCTGCAAATGCCTTCCTCGGACGCTTCTACACACCAACATGTGACAATAATCCGTCAATGTTATGCGTTATTATCTCGATTCTTGAGAAGCACAACATGACCGATTCCCTATCAGAATATGTCCAGTTTGGTACATTCATTCCGAAACTGGCGGATCACAGCTGCTTTGTCTTTGGTGAAGTCGTGCTTGGGCAGGCTCTGTCGCGGTGTCGGTTCACACACAGTGCCTGTTCTTGGGGATGTATTCATGCGGTTATTGACAATATTTGTATTGAAACACTAATGTTTTACTATTTTCCATCAGATAAGTGATAATGAGTTGACGTGGATTCACTATACTGTATCATAAATGTCTTATTTTCAGGTAGCTGTGTACCACACATTGTGGTTTCGTTATAATACTAATTTAATAATCGTGTTTGTCAATTTATGCGAATCGTCATTTATGGTGGAAATACAGATGTAATAATAACATGTATCTCACTCCTTATCATTTGTATATCATGGCAGGTTTGTTGTACTCTTCGTTTTGGAGTTGTATCACTCATACATTTCATGTTGATATCAGTAAAAGTCATCGCTACATCGGTAAGATTTAGCGGTCGCCGCCTATTTATCCAATTAACATTTTCTATACTAAAGCATTGATGAGTTATCCCACGGTAAATTTTCAGATAATAAGTTCAACAACGTTTGTTGAACTTATTATCTAAATATTTCCCTCAATAAATGGGGCTCCTGCTGAACATTTAGTTATTTATCGTTTGCTTTTATCACATCAACCTCCCTCCAATTGGATAACAGACCATTCCAATGTGTATATTTGTAACTGGGTGTGAGAATCCATTTAGTATAGAAAGGGTTAATCTCAAGAATTTATGCGCCTGCATGCTGTCGAAAAATCAGCTTTTTCATACTTCCATACTTATCTATGAACATGTACATGAACTACAAAGTAAAACGATAAATTGGCATAGATCCCAAAAATGGTCAGAGACAGATAAATCTACAATATCCACATCGTACATATGAAACGACGGTGTCACTGACAATAACAGGATCCATAAGTGTTTGAAGATTGCGTCACACGAGTAGGACCAACGATAAGGCTTCTCATGTTAAATTCCTATATTATGCCTTGACGAACGTTAAGGAGGTGCCCCATTCGTAAATTTTCAAAAAATCTCAATTTGAAAGAAAAAAAATCATCCCGTATAACAAATGTATGCTATAGTACTATACCAACAACTCTATACGCTCACAATATGAGAGCTATATTCGAATTATGAAAAAGTGGTTTAAAAAAAACAACAACAACCAATTTTGTTTGACAGTTGTTTGACAGTTAGACAGGCAATATTTAAAAAAAAAACACGCTGCATTGCCTAGACTATGAATCCAACTAGGGTATGCGCTCAGTCTTACCATCTGAAATCAGGACTGTCTGCGAGAAAATAAATAAAACATTTTTCATTTCTTGTTTTAGTTTTTGGCAGCTTTAACATCCCCTACCAGCACAATGTTTGGTGTCGCGTCAAATGCTGAACGAATATAATCGGTAAATTATTCCCTATAGTTATTAGTGACAAAGTCTTCAGAGCGCTATGATAACTCAATTACGTGCAATTGTGTTGATGCTATTGATAACAATCGGTTGCACAATGGATGGATTCGGTCTGGTATTAGTTGCGATGTATATCGATGTGTTCACTACGCGAATATAAGTCGGGGATTCATTTTGTGTATGTCATATTGCCCACAAGGATGTGTTGTGTAATTGAATGTTTGGTCTCTCATTCTGATTAACAATCGGGTTAACCAGTTGATCTTTGGTCTCAGTCTGTTCAGGTCTCGATCGATATCCAGCTAACCAATTGCAAGTAATAACCTCGTTATTAAAAATTAGGTCGCGATTATTTCGGTTATATGCGGGCATTTATGTAATTCAACTCCAAATAGTGACACAATGCAGATTAAAAGTCGCTTCTGCAAAACTCTGGCCTTGATTTGATACAGCGCGTCATCAAAGACGACGTCGCGGAAAAATAGTTTTGAATCGGCGAAATCATGAAAAGCGACGTTCCGTACTTGTGACGTCACAAGTTGAAGACTTCATTGTTTGTGTAACCTTGATTAAAATTGGTCGACGCAAGCATGCGTTTCGATGTTAAGCTGTCCTATTTTTGTTGTTGTCTGCGATATTGCGATTTCGGATTTGTGCTTTCTACCCTACATATCGACAATTCACCGATCGGAGTTTGAACTGCCATAATTGTTGATCAAATGTCACAGATCCACCAAATGCCGGCAACAATGTAACCTGTCTAGAAATAATTTAGACGATGCAGAGAGATAGTAGCACTACTCTCGATCGGGATCCAAATAATAGCAGGGGTGGAATAAAAATACAGGGGAGATTTCCATTTTAATAAGAGTATGGGGATCAATATTAAAAGTATAGGGGGGTGTTTGTGTTTCTGATAGACTGATACCCAGTTGCCCACATATATCAGAGAAATAAATTGATCCCATAACTAATTGATACCTTAACCACTGTAGATTATTCGGTACGATACTTTTTCGTGATTTAGTCCACAATAATTGTTGGCCATTATAAATATTAGCCCTAGTATAAGTACAAACTCTGAACATTATTTGTACTGTCTGCAGGGCCTTCTGCACAATAACCCTCTCTCTGTTGTTTAACTAATTTCTCATGGGACCGCCTGGTACTCGAGCAGCTTTTATAATCAAGTTGGCATCATTAGATTTGGCGTTTTTCATTGATTTCTCTTACATCTTTTGCCATGTATCCCTCTGAGGTTGTGGGGGGGGGGGGCTTCGCAATTTGTTTTATTCCATATCATTTTCGCTTCAGCCAACTCATTTTTATATTCTTTTTTTTAATTTATCTAATAATATTTTCTTTTTGTTTTTTGTTTAAACATATTTTATTGTAATATAATATTACACAAGGGATCGGGGCACAAGTTTTAACAACTTAAATCCGCCCCTCTCCCATATACATTTTAACAAATACAAAGTAGATGAAGAACATAACATATATACAGGATGATGTATGGTGTGGTTGTGATTGCTGTCAGTCCTATCCTGCTTTTGAAATTTCATCTGAGGTAGTCAACATTTGTAACGCAAGGGAGGATCTCGCCTATATTTGTTAGCGGAGGGGGCCTAATTAAAACGTTTCGTTGATGAAATGTATGAATAAACAAAATGGAAAAGAATTTCATTGCGTCGATTCGATTCTGATGATATCCCTGTGAGTAAGGAGGAAATGTTAGATATTATAAATTGGTGGGCTGCAATCTTATTGAAGAGTTCGCATCTTTCGGTAGCATACAGGGGGCACTCAAAGAAATAATGAAAGGCATCTTCGACTTCGTATCCACATGTGCATTTAGAGGTATCAGAGATAAAATTGTTGCACATATCTGATTTTAATTCACTACAATAGTTGCGAATTCTGCAGTGTAAAATGCTTAGTTTTCTTGGACCATTAATAAAGAATTGGGGAGGTTTCGTGGGCGGGTCAATTAATTTCAAATTCATCTTAAATTCAGGAAGAGTACTTACATTTGTAATAGGCTTTTGTAGTTTATTCCAAGATAACGTACATTTAGGTAAATAAGAGTTTCTGAAATGTTCTGTATGCGAACGGTATGAATAGAATTTGTCAGGTTCGCGCATATCATATCGATTACTGGCAACTTGTCTTGATCGGGGTGGCAACATGAGCGTGAGGTAATTGGGGACTTGGTTGTTAATTATTTTAAACATGGTGTGCAACTCGTGGAGTTCTCGTCGAATTTCAAGCCTTGACCATCCTACTTCGTCAAACAAGCGATTTATATCTACGGAACGCGTTAATCATGTTACTATTCTTGCAGCATCCTTGTGTATGTCATCGAACTTTTTTAATAAGTAATCTGTTGCTGTGCCCCACACTACATCGGCATAGTCTATAATTGGTAATATATATGCTGTGTATATTTTTTCAAGCGACTTTCGGTCTAGGTCGTACTTCAGTCTTCTTAATTGTGAGAGACGAGATGTTGCTTTGTTTGCTATTGTATTTATATGAGTGTTCCAGTTTAGATTCGATTGTATTTCAAGTCCAAGATGTTTGTGTGAGTTTGTAAATAATACATTTTCTTGTTCGAATTTTAAATTCGGGGTCACGTTGTTATTTGTACGGGAAAAGGAAATTGCCCTAGTTTTCGTTGGGTTAAATTTAACTAGCCATTTATTTGCCCAGTCTGCGACTCTTTCAAGGTCATCGTTCATGTTCTTGGTTAGGATATCGATGTCATAATGGGTAGTCATAAGGCAAGTATCGTCCGCGTACATTCTTGTGGTTGCATTAATGTGATCAGGGAGGTCGTTTATGTAAACTAAAAATAGGAAAGGGCCAATAATTGAGCCTTGAGGGACACCCGCTGGGATAACTTCAAAATTTGAGAAGGAGTTGTTCACTAAGACCCTTTGTTTGCGATTGAACAGATAATCTTTTTTAGCCATTCTAAGAGATTTCCAGAGACTCCATATTGTTCCAATTTATATAGCAGCCCCCTGTGCCATACTCGAATGCCTTTGATATATCAAAAAATACTGCACTTGTATAGAGGCTGTTGTCGAGACTATGGCACAGGTTGTGATATAGTTCTATTAACTGGTATGTTGTACTATGGCCAGGGAGGAAGCCAGACTGGTGATTATATAACAAATTATTTTCCGTGAAGTATGTCATGATATGTTGTATGACCACTTTTTCGAAGATTTTGCCTAATGTCGGAAGGAGAGATATTGGACGGTAATTTGCGGAATCGGCTGGGTCGCCTTTTTTGAAGATAGGGATGACGTTTGCCTTTTTCCAGGTCATTGGAAACTTACCAAGATCCAATGATTTTTTATAAATTATTAATAGGGGGATTGCGATATTTTCGGCAGTACTATGCAACATTTTTGGGCTGATGCTATCGTGACCATACGCCTTATTTAAATTTAATGATTTTATAGCGCACACGATACTTTGATATGTGATTGGGATTTCGGATAGTATGTTATTGGATCTACGAGGGAAATAAGGGAGATTTTTGGCATCGTCTTGTATAGTGGCATTAGAAATGAATCTTGCGTTGAGACACCTAGCTTTTTCATAATCATCGGTTGCATATGATTTCCCTTCCATTGATACGTTGCCATTGGGGCTATACAGAGGTGGGGTATTCGTAGATTTCTTTTTGTTAAGTAGATAATTCATAATATGCCAGAAATCGCGGGGAGTGGGGGTTTCATTTATTTTCTCCTCAAGTTTAGTTTCGAATTGCGATTTTGCATACTTTTTCATGTTGTTAACTTTATTTCTAATATCCTTGTATTTTCTCCAAGTGTGCTCTGAATTTCGTTTGAGTGCTATTGATCTGAGTCTATCGCGACGTCGTATTTCTCTCCGTATGTCGGAATTAAACCAGAATTTGTCCTTTGTCCTTATCGTCACTGTCATTTTGGGGATTGATTGTTCCATTATTTTAATAAATCTCTCGGTAAATAAGCTTACTGCATCGTTTATGTCATTTACTGGTTGCAGCAATTCATGCCATTTGCTCTCATTTATTAAGATATTCGCTTTTTGAAAATCTGCATTTTTATAGTTCCAGATAGTTCTTGTGAAAGAGGTCGCATGCAATTGATCAAATGAAATTGTCGCGTAAACAGCGTAATGATCAGACAATTCAAGATTTAGAACGTCAGCGTCCCGGACACTCAAGTTATTACTCACGATTATAGGATCGAGTAGGGTGCTGGTTCTAGTGGTAACTCTAGTTGGGGTTTTTATTACGTCCTTAAGTGTATAGAAATCAATAATATTTTTGAGTTTGGAAGTGGGGCATAGTAGATTGGAGTTAAAATCTCCAAGTAGAATTATATTTTGGGAGACATCTAGTGCATCTTTTTGTTGCAATGAGTATTTTTTTTATGTCTATCGCGAAAAACATCTTCCATTTTTATTGTGAGCCATGTGATTTTAAAAGCACCAGCTACCGATCAAAATACGTAGATTTGAAAAGTCCGGGCATGGAATTTACGACATCGGCTGGCGAGGGTCACGAATCGATCAATGTTATTTCCACCCAGCATTGCCGCGGCATTATTGATACATGCACATTCGGCCAACTCTAAATTGTGGCTTAAAACTTTCCGTTTCGGAAGTGCATACTAGTACCCTATGTGGCCCCAATGTACGGAACACGTGTATTTGTTAGACCTGTTCGAGTCGGCAAAAATAACCATGCTATATCGTATGAATAGGCCTACCCCTCGATCACGCAAGTTAGTAGACAACCATTTGCCCAATAGTTCGGACGCGTCCATGTTGTCATGATGTTGACCAGTCCAGAGGGCAGCGGGGTCGTATATGTAGGTCCACGCACAATGGTGGCTGGTTGTACTTTTATTTTCGGTTTCAACTATAATACAAGTATATGGGTGTGACTAATTACCGCCCTGGACCACCTGGGACCACCAGATACAGCCCGGCGACGCCCGGACGCCCCCGTGAGCCCGTGGACACTATATTTCGACGTTATAAGGTAGCGACATACCACCTGGGGGCAACTTAGACAATTTTACTCGCCCGCTCGTCTCCGGTCGGTTTTATTAACCCACCAAATGCCGATATTGGCCAAGAGAGCACGGGAGAACCCGGGTGCTTCGTGTGGTTTCGGACAGTATAGTTTGATGATGCACGATAGTGCAATACCACCTGAGTGTGACATCCAAATATTGACTCGCTGACGCGTCCACAGCCGGTGTTATTACCCCATCAAAATCCGGTAAAATACCATATAAACAAAAAGAGCCCACTGGCCCATTGGGGCAACCGGGCGGTCTCGGGCGGTCCCGGGTGGTAATTAGTCACACCGAAGTATATTTAATTATTGTTAGATGTGGGAAGACCGGCGCTATTAATTCGACGGCGACTTTTGTTAAAATGTTTTTTCGGTATTTTTGCTTCGGTTTTTGCTGGTGACTAACGATTTTGAACGGGGAAATAAATAAACGTAGGGTTTTCTTGGAAATAAATAAGCGTACCGGCACCGTACGTTTATTTCGATCCCGAGAGTACGACTACATATACACGGATAATTATGTCTGACTGACAGCTTCACGAGAACTTGGAGAAATAAATAGAGGTAAGTGGTATAGACAATGGATTTTCCATTTCTTTTTGTTTTGTTTTGTTTAAGTTCAGGATTTTCTTTGCCCCACAAAATGCACCATAATTAATTCACATCACTGTGTCACTTCATATGCATATTCATATTAAAAAAAAATGTAAAATTTACGGTCTGTAGGTATTTAAAAAATATTTTGTTATTATAATTTGACATTCTCGTGTCTTCTAAAATACTTAGATCAGCCTAATTTAGATGTTCTTGGTATAAACTGTGATAAGCATAATGCTTTGACAGAGAAAACCCCATTCAAATCGAGATATTGAAGTTTATGTTTTGTTTTTTATATACAAAATTGATAAGAAATTTCTTGAAAAGCACAGATGGGGGCGGGGGTGGTAATAGGGTAGGTAAAGAAAACCTTAACCACAAATATGTTTGTCTTTGGTCTTGAGATAGGGACAAATCAATGAACATTTGATACAGGATGCTTCCTACATTTTAGGCGTATATATACATTTGTGAACCATATGCGGCTATATAACTAATGTATTGGTATTTTGTGCATGTACCGAAAATTACTCAATTTAGCACTCTGATGACCATCCCCATTATAAGATTTTGAAGTTTGTTAATTACAGGTGGTCTTAATGTCTGGAAACTGGAGACGTTGGAAGCACGGTATACACGGTATTCTAACACAGAATGCTGAAAATAGTAGTTGCATGACCGCGAGATAAATAGCTGAGCTGATGAGATCGAGCCAGAAATTCCCAGATATATATCAATATATATAGAGAGCGAGAGATCTTGAAATGAACAACAGTCACCCACTGAATCATATTTGCCACAATATAGTCATATAAAGGTTTTTGAATTTACAAGAGTCTTATTTTAGTGACTAGCATGCAGAGAGTGCGAAACAGGAAAATGGAAACATGAACCTACAGTGCTTTGCTGTGGATGCCTCACTACAAGTTCTCCGAAAGAGGCCGACTATTGTTAGCAAAGAGGATGACTTACGCTCTGATTAACGTCGGGAGCACAATTAACAACCGCTTCGTCTGCGGTGTTATTTCTTCGAACACTCAAGACCACATTGATCAGATTAAGCGTGGTTAATTAACATATATCGGGTGGTATTAATTATTACTACCTGGACTTTAATTAGATTAAACTATATATGGTGATATTGTCAATTTCAATGTTTGTTCATCGGTGTAAACATAAGATTGAATGGACATCATGTGGAATATAAAGAAATTACTAAATTTACATCAAAATTCGATATTTACGAGTTGCAACTTTATGTATGACCACGCGCGTTATATGTCCAAGTGGATATGTAGAGGTTATTTCTTGGTTAGCTTGATATCGGCTGATTCGAGGTTACTTCATATTAGCCTGAAACCGAGGGTCGAAGTGTGATATGAAGTTACCGAGGGCTCAAATGTCCCGGCCGATATCCATCTAACCAAGTAATAGTCTCGTTATTAATTAGATAGGCTATTTAGTAATACCAATTCCAATGGCAGTTCAGCTGTGTAAACGTGAGATCGAATGAACAGCAGGTATAATACACGCGAAATAACTAACTGTACTTAAATCAGATATTACCGAGTTTGTAAATCAAAATGGCATGAAACACTTCCCATTACGTATACCTCAAGTCAATTATGAGATTGTCGTTATATCGGGCTATCACTGTGACTATCCCCCGAATGGAGCTAAACACTAAGTTTCGCTGTGTGCCGTCACCACTTATATCAGCCGAGTTTGATGGGTTATCAGCCGAGTTTAATTGGTTACCAGCGAAGTTTGGAGTGATAACAGCCGTGGTCGATATAACAGGTCGTTCAAGGCAAAAACGTGATATCTAAATATTAATCACGATTTCCATTGAAATTACGAGGTAAACGCAAGTTTGAAATTATGATATGAAACACTCGCCATTAGTCAATTTAGAAATTGTCGAAATATCGGACTGTCACCGTGACTGCATCCCCCGAATGGCTGTGACATTGGATGTAAACACTACGCTTCGCAGCTGATATCAGCCGAGTTTATTGGGCTATCAGCCGAGTTTATTGGGTTATCAGCCGAGTTTGGAGTGATATCAACCGAGGTTGATAATAGGTAGCAAAATGTGGTATAAAAGCTCAAGGCAAAAATGTAATATCTAATTAATAAATATAGGTTATCACCACCATGTGTGTTTCTGAGATGCCTTCTCTGTGCAGTCTATCGACGAGTCCGTAGGACGAGTCGATAGACAGCCCAGAGAAGGCAGCGAGACTTGAATACGGATTTCGGAAACACACAGGGTGATGATAACCAATTTATCTTATAATTCGTCCCATAAAAATGCAATAAAACTCAATTTAAAACAGGAACTATTTTATTACGCGCAACACACAACGTACACAATTCTCAGCACGCGACGTTGTGATAAGTCAAATTCTGAGAAATTCACGTCACTATTCAATTTCACTTTTGCTGGAATCCGATTCAATGAAGAGGCGACGATATTTTCGTTTCATATGTTCGACATAATTGTCACTTTTAACACGATAATTGTATTATTTTATGGTGCAATCTCCTTGGATAGTGATAGTGTTGGCGAGAGGCATTGTCGGAGATGACTGTCCATTCAGAGTTTTGGTGAATTTTGAACTTTCCGACACTTCGACAATCGAGTTCTGACTCGCACTAAAATAACCCATTAAGCTTCATTTAGAGGAAATGCAATAAATCACGGACTTTTCGTAAGTATTCTGTTTTATATCCTTAACATAAGATCAAATTAATTTGATTTTCCCTTCTGTATTTTATCGAATACAAATTGCGTTCAGTAGCTTTTGATCAAGACCGTACTGAATTACGGGGAATTCCCTACTTCGCTATAATAGAAATTGTCAAAATAGTCCGTATTCGTGCGCGCTGTAAACAATGTGTAAACTTCGTTACTTTTTCGATTTCCAAACATTTTTGGGTGGTTATTTTGAGCTTTTTGGGCCCTGTATCCACATTTTGTCAACTTTATTGAGCTAATTATTGATTATTTTACATTCGTAGTACACGAGTATATTATATTACGACTTTTAGTTGTTTTTTTAGACGTTTTGTTTTGAAAACAAGCCAGTTGTCGAAACGCACGTGCACCAGCTGTTGCCATCCACGATATCCTTGTTGCCATCCAGGATACAAGATCGGAAACCGCCTAGGCGTTTTCTCGTGTGTTTGATGAAATATAGCTATTGTAAGATAAAATCATGTATCATGTACTATATTATGTTGACCAGACCTATGGTGTCAGATTGAACACCGAGAGCAGATACTAGTAGATAATTAATATATATATATTTCTTTATTTCCTCCATTAATGAAGAGCTCACAGAGATATACATGTAACATATACACAGTTCAAAAGAAAAAGACAAGAAAAGCACAAGTCATACAAGACGGAGCATAATAATACAGTTATATGAAATACAGAGTATTAAGACAACGCATCGCACTTGTTATGTACAATATGTATATGATAACGAGATCGCACACCCAATCACACGTACAGCGTATTCGCAGCACTCAGACATGTATCTGCGGATCCGCTATGCGCCTATACACCTCTCTCTCTCTCTCTCTCTCTCTCTCTCTCTCTCTCTCTCTCTCTCTCTCTCTCTCTCTCTCTTACTCCCATATCTCTCTCCGCTATATCTTTCTCTCACATATGCGCGCACCCTCGCACACACAGACACGCCCTCTCTATCTCTATCTCTCTCTCTTTCTCTCTCTCTCTCTCTCTCTCTCTCTCACACACACACACCCTCACCACACCATCGCACCCACACTCACACACATACATCCTCACCCTCCCTCACACACACACACCCTCTCTCTCTCACACACACACACACACACACCCTCCCTCCCTCACACACCCTCACACACCCTCAGCCTCACACACACACACCCTCACACACACCCACCCTCACGTACTCCCCACATGCAAACGCACACAACACCCCGTGACAGTTCACGCTCTTTTACATAGTTAAAGGCTTGCTTGAGATCCCGCCATTCGACGCATAGGTTTACCTATTTTGTTGAGTGATTTCGACCTCATAAAAGTTCTGTACAGAGTTCAACGCTAAACCATGCATCATTGCTGAAGCGTGCATGTGTTAGGCGAAGGCCGAAGTGCTAGCTGTTGGCTATAACTGGAGCGTGGCCTTGTAAAACATCCTGTCAAAGATTTGACACCATCGTACTGTATGCCTTCCAAAGTAAATGTGTGTGGTGCACCATGAAAGAAACGAAACACATGGGCTCGTCGATGAATGAATAAAGTTCGCCAGGTAATTTTGTTAGATGAAGAAGTACTAGTTCATCATCATCGAGTTCATCTGTCCAGAGGTAAAACAATAATCCAAATTTGTCAATTAGCTGGTACCACATACCATTTCGAAGGATGCATAATGTACGGTGATTACAGTAAATTAGAGCATGCTTAATTACATCATGGTGAGTCATATTGCATAACATACATACAGTAGGTTCACATGCATGTACAGCTGTGGCAGCTACTAATTGTGCAACTGTGAAAAAGGCACCCTTTCTATCTGGGTAAATACGACAGCATCGCCACAAAAGGGACATTTGCAGGCAATTGTGTATTTTCCCGAAACGAAGAAGGGATGGGTCATTATCAATGTTGCGCTTCCAGTCGAGTTCACGTTTGTTATTAACTTCAGTTTTGAGTATACGGGACCATTCTGATTTTGTTGGAAACATGCCGCGATAGGAGAATTGGTACAAGTATTGAACAATGTTATATGACATGAGAATACGTTCAATATCGGAGAAGAACGAGTTTGGGTTGACGTACTCCCCAGAGAGGTGCGAGTGTAGTCTTAAGGTGAAGATTTCTTTGCACGCTTTGGTAGGTGATAATCGACAAAGACTACCAAAGAGGCTGAGTTTACGAGCATCTATGGTTGAGCAGATAGAGCCTAAGCCCATAAGACCAGATACGATGTCAGTTCTAGCTCTCACCGGCAATGCTTGAATTCGCTTCAAACAAAATCGGTGAATTTTCTCGAGATCTGATATGTTTGCTTGAGACATACCGCAAAGGAATTCTGTCCCATACAAGCCTTTTGGCAACACAATTGATTCATATATGATTGCACAACTTGATGGTGTGATACCACCAGCATAGAGCCCGGCGTTGCTCAAAAGAAAGTATGTAGATCGGATTTTATCTACTACCACTTCAACAAATTCCTTTACAAAATTGACTTTACTAATGTGAATACCCAAATGTGTGATTTCATCGGTTTCGGATACAATTCCATCCCCAAGATACCATTTTCGAATTAAGGCACCGTTTGGACGTACGTTTTCGTTGAATACAATGACTTTGGTTTTCTTTGGGTTATACATGAATCTCCACTTTTGGCTGTAAGATGAGCATATATCTAATAGGCGCTGTAAACCATAGTTCGATAGCGACAGCAACGTCATGTCATCCGCCTGTGTGGGAGAGGAACAATTTGTGGAGATAAGCCGGAGACCACAGTTGGACGCCTCGATTTCATATAGTAACTCGTTGATGTACAACATGTAGAATAAAGGGGACAGTATTTCCCCTTGCCTTGTTCCTTGTTTGATTTCGATTGACCTTGAGATGACATCTGAATGTTTGACTACACAGGATATACCGCTAAGAAATTCGCGTAGAAGTAGCCAAATTTTACCTTGGAAACCACAGCTGTGTAATTTGAGAAGCAAGCCATCAATCCAAACTGTGTCAAAGGCCTTTTGAACATCTAGGAAGCAAGAAAATAGCTTGTTCTTTTGTTCACTGGTATAACTTATACTTTCGTGTAACACATATGACGACATCAAGCAACTGACCTCTTTTTGAAACCCGTTTATTATTTTATGGTGCAATCTCCTTGGATAGTGATAGTGTTGGCGAGAGGCATTGTCGGAGATGACTGTCCATTCAGAGTTTTGGTGAATTTTGAACTTTCCGACACTTCGACAATCGAGTTCTGACTCGCACTAAAATAACCCATTAAGCTTCATTTAGAGGAAATGCAATAAATCACGGACTTTTCGTAAGTATTCTGTTTTATATCCTTAACATAAGATCAAATTAATTTGATTTTCCCTTCTGTATTTTATCGAATACAAATTGCGTTCAGTAGCTTTTGATCAAGACCGTACTGAATTACGGGGAATTCCCTACTTCGCTATAATAGAAATTGTCAAAATAGTCCGTATTCGTGCGCGCTGTAAACAATGTGTAAACTTCGTTACTTTTTCGATTTCCAAACATTTTTGGGTGGTTATTTTGAGCTTTTTGGGCCCTGTCTCCACATTTTGTCAACTTTATTGAGCTAATTATTGATTATTTTACATTCGTAGTACACGAGTATATTATATTACGACTTTTAGTTGTTTTTTTAGACGTTTTGTTTTGAAAACAAGCCAGTTGTCGAAACGCACGTGCACCAGCTGTTGCCATCCACGATATCCTTGTTGCCATCCAGGATACAAGATCGGAAACCGCCTAGGCGTTTTCTCGTGTGTTTGATGAAATATAGCTATTGTAAGATAAAATCATGTATCATGTACTATATTATGTTGACCAGACCTATGGTGTCAGATTGAACACCGAGAGCAGATACTAGTAGATAATTAATATAAAACATCACCGAAACCCACTGTCGCTGGATAATATGCCATGTCAGGATTCTTTGTAGGTGAGAATTGCAATCAACGAACATGAGACAACCTCATATTGTACCTGGACTCGCTATCTGAACCGTCGGGTGAAGATTCGGATACACCTTATATAAAAACAAATTATATAAAGACACTTTTAACAAAGGCTGCAACTGTCTACCGTGACCAGTCCCGGTGGAATGGGTGTAAATGAAAGTTGGTGTGGTTCATGGGCTGGATATACAGTTATGCTTGAATCCCGGGATGCAAACGTAAACACGCCCCTGTTCGTTTTAGATTGATCGTCCATAATGGACACCAGGAACGTAACTATAGTTGGTAAGCGCCCCCCCCCCCCGAATATTATGTCACACACCACCTGAATGAAAACCTTATTTGAAACTCCTGAGATATGAACTTATATTAATAATAAAAGTAATTGATCCATCTACATAGCGCATTATACAGCGAATTAGTTTCAATGCACTTATATAATATATATCAATGATTACATCGGCTTAATTGATGCTTTATTCTCATAATTACAAATGAATATTGAGAAATACAGAATGATATTTACAAAAGTATAGAAGATATATACACATATTATATACATGTCTCCGGCGCAATGGGGATATCTAATACTAAACACGAGGAAGCAACCCCAGCTATAACGAATTCGCGCGCTATGTTAACATACTGACATGATATACCGACACGCGAACACAGTACTCCGTCTCCCTATTAAATAACTGTCAATCCGCTGATCAAACTCATAGACTGTACTTAATGGAAAAATATCATGAATGAGAGAATCCGACAGTCATTGTACGACTTCTGAAGAGTAGCGTCAAGCCAAAACACTTACCCTGCTCTCAACTCCGAGAAACGTTATTCTGCTTCTGTGGATCCCACATGTACGTCCGGTTTCCGAATAGAAGGTACACATTGGTTATGATTTATCGAATTGGAACACTAAAGAGAGCATGTTATCGGAAGGGAAATGTAGCATTTCATTGCAGTTTTTTATATAATGACACGGAGCATGTCAATCAACATGAAATATACACAATATGTGACCCGCCATATCAAATCCAGTCGGATGTGGGGATTTTGTTTACCCTGTGCCAATGCATTCTCTTATATATGCGAGTCGACCATAGGTCGCCTCGCATATATAAGAGAATGCATTGGCCTAACAATTTTTTATCATGTTTTAAATAAATGTTTCTTACAATTTTTAGGACATAAAATAAAAAAACATCCATTACCCTGCAGGGAGCCCCACACATATATAGAAGCACCTAGAAGCGTGTCGTCTGTTCATGTTTGTCTGGGGCTCTGTATGGGTGAAATTATAAAATTGTTAAAGAATACAAGAACAAATTATTAAAATTGTAAAAAATTGTTAGGCCAATGCATTTTCTTATATATGCGAGGCGACCTATGGTCGACTCGCATATATAATTAAGAGAATGCATTAGCACAGGGTAAAAACACTCCCGACTGGATTTGATATGGCGGGTCACATATGTCAAATTGTTTAGTTATATATCCCGATGTGACTTTCCAAAGTTCTTAAAATCGTGGTGGTTTGTTAATTGACGAACGCACTCAAAATTTAAACCACCCGGAAGTCAACCAAAATGCCTTTAGTTCGATGTGCTTGAATGCCGGTCGACCGGGAGACATATGCGGGACAATTGTATTACATATAGCTATGCTGAAGACGATGATACTATGGTGATTGCGATGATGATACCGATACAGATTGTTATTATTATTATAGATGCCTTTATTTCCGACGACGACGGTGATGATGATTTATATGATACTACTGAAGATGACAATGTAGACAATTATAACGATATGCACATATAGTACTGTTGATCATTGCGATGATGATGATGATGATGATGATGATGATAATGATGATACTGGTGATGATTGCGACGATGATGATGATTGCGATAATGCTAATGATGATGTTGATGATGGTGATGCTTATATTTGTGTTGTATTTTGTATTATTGTGTTATCGAATTCTCATGTTGCACATATTGTGTCTGACCAATAAACCAATACAATTGCAATAATAGCTCGAAAGCGTCAGGTTTTGTCTTCATATACGGGGCTCGTCAACTCGGAGGTGAGACGTGTCGCCACGACTGGGCGGCAAAGCTTTCTCGAAACGGAATCAGTCTCTGAGGAACAGTTGAAGGCGTGTTCAAGTGTCCTGTGAATTATTCCAGCGTCTGTCTCCACACATGACCACACAGACTATCACCCTGGGACAAATATAGATGTGTAGTATTGGTCCCAGAATCACCTAATCCTGTCACTTTACTGTGAGGCCCTGGTGCGAGAACGTCTAGACATGAGGATATATTTAGTTAATGATCATAGTAGAAAGAAGATGTGCTTCAGGAAATTGAATATGTGATTAGTATCCGCTATTCCTTCATCGGCTAATGGGGGAATAATATGAGGTAACGGTTTGTTTATAAAGAAACGCGCCTTCCAGATGTGATGGTATATGAATAGCAATGCCCACACGGTAGTTAACAGCCAAGTCACATAATGACAGTTTAATCAAGTCGATTGGAGTAAGTATTAATGTGACCACTAGGTAATAACCTGGGGGATGGCACAGCTCCTTCCATTTCCCGTAACCACGAATGCGAAGGGATGTATAACCTGATACGAGCAGCTTGACAAGTTTGTCACTTGCCTGTCAGGGATCGGTGGTTTTTACATGCATTGGGTCCATTTCCAATTGAAATAACTATATGCATGGTATTTCCTCCACCATTAAATTTGACAACACTGATATGCATGGCCGCGCGACTGAAACGACGAATGATTACAACAAACAAAACCAACTCGTCGGCATCACGATTGACCTATAGTGTGCCCCTAAATATCAAGTCTTCTAGGTCAACAACAGCTTGAGATATCGGTTGAGTTGATGCTGTAATGTACCGAGTTCTCCCGTTACTCTTCTATAACGGACGTTACGCCCATAATCGTGGGCGGGAGTTATTCCTTGTATTGTTCGGATTAGGTCAGGATTAGGAAGCTTTGTGTATATGAGCACAGACGGCAGCCTTCCCCGAGCATGATGATAGCAAACATTCATACACGTATATCAGAGACCCGTTAAATGTCGAAACAATGAGATTCACAAGTAAACAAAGCTTTGTTTTCCAGAGAATTTCGATATGTCGCGCTATCAGAAAATGCATGTAAACAATACATTAAACGACATTATCATCACTATACCGGTTTATATCACGGTAAATGAAGACAGATTAATCGCGGACATGTCAGGCGATTAATACCATTCGTGGGTTTACGTGAATACGGGGGCTCCACGTGTACATATAGTAAGTATTTTAATTGAAAGTACGTTATAGAAGATCAACGGGTGGGACTGGATACAAAAACATCACCCCAACCGATACCCCAAGCTGATGTTGACCGGGAAGACTTCGTCTATTGTATAGCATACCCTATGAATTCACCGACTGAGTTTATATATAGTCCATGTGGTTTATACCGGGCGAGGCTCAATGCGAAGCTATCTGTGGTCGTCAATCAAAATTATCAGATAGACATCGCCGCGGTATTACATAGAATTTTGTTGTAACATTCCTTCTTCGTTGGAATTCACTGAGTAACTTTAACCCTGTCTATACTAAATTAATTATCCAATTCAGTTATAAAAGTATACATTGGGATGGTCTGTTATTCATTTGGAGGGGTGTTCAGGTAATAAAATCAGACGACATATAGAAAAACAGATAACTCAAGGGCGTAATGAATCATATCCACCCCTGGTCAAGTAGTCCTGATAATGTGCTATGATGCGGTTGGGTCCTGCTGAATTGATATGATGCAAACTGATGCTGTTAACAGAATGTACCGTTATATATTTTTTTATTTTTATTTTTCGCGGTGTTCCGATAATCTGAACTTATAAAGGAAAAGCCATTATGCAAATCAAACATTTATTGCGAGATATTTTTAATACTGGTTGTATTAGCTGATGAAAATTGACAACAATCAAGATGGTTATTCACGTCGTCTTAGAATCACCAGCGCAGGCATTATTATATTTTTCAAAAAATGATATGTTCTTGAATGTTTCATACACACATTGTTTTTCTCAAATTGCTCGGATTAGCCAAACATCGCAAAAATGACAACTTTAGCAAAAATAACGGCAGATTTTCGTAACGGCATCAATTTGCCCTACCCGCATCATAGCAATTCAGCAGGACCACCAGCATCATAGAATATTGGCAGGACCACTTGACCAGGGGTGGGTATAGGCTTATCCAATCAAGGCGATTTGACTGCGATCATAGATGGAATACTATTGTTGATCGCATTCATATAACAGTATACGTAGTTGGTTTATTTCAATTATGGGCAGCCTTTTGTGTACTAACGTCCACAATTTTGAAAAAAAAGAGATGTGAATTAATGAACAGCCCAATTATATCTTCAACACTCATTCAGCGCAAATATTCAGTCTGAGTCTCTACCGCTAATTGCGGATTTCATCCAGTGAGTGTTCGCGATTTAGTTCTCAGGCGGTGTATATGGATACACGGCAAATCTGATAGCGGCACTTTTTAGTAACGGAATCAATTTGCCCTACCGGCATCATAGCAATTCAGCAGGACCGCCAGCATACTAGCATATTGGCAGGACCACTTGACAAGGGGAGGGTATATGCTTATCCAATCAATGCGATTTGACGGCGATCATAGATCGAATACTATTGTTGATCGCATTCATATAGCAGTCGATGCAATTGTATATAAATAACAAGAAATTTACCTTGAAAATTTCACTACAAACTAGTCTTGTTTCCTGATTCACTGTAAACATGTGCTCGGTACTAAATTTTGAAATAATTATATATTTTTGTATTCTTCTTTAAACATTTGGTTCTGGTCATGCCAAGTGATGTCCCCTGATCCTTAACTGGTATTCAGGATTCAAGAGGTTGGTGACATCCTCTTAATAACCGCAGTTGTCAATACAACAATGCAGGTTGGTGAGTAGCTTACTAATTATTTGTCGCTGGTTGGTCAGCTGCATTTACTTACCGACTTGGGACAACATCAGCTGTGTGTATAAAGAACATTGCACACTCAGCACATTACTTGGGTGTAGATCATCTTGTCTGTAGAAAGTATAATATTTTTTCACAAGCGGATGTAATCTAGATTGCGACATTGGTAATTTAACTGAGTAAATGTTGTGTTGTTGATTGGGCTGTATTAATGCAGGTGTGGACAAGAGAGATATTTGTTGTTGACAATACCAGGCCAGCTTCAGCAATTTTTAACAAGCGGATGTACTATTAGTGAGTGCCAGAGATATATTAATTTCGTTGTTGAAGATATCACGCCAGCTTCAGTAATTTTTAACAAGCGGATGTTTTCTAGGTTGCCACATTAACAATTTAGCTCAGGGTCATTGGCGTTGTTGATCATGCTGTGTTAATGAGATATTCTTGGAATTCTTGAGGCCTTTTCAACGAAAGGTGTGGACTAAATCGATATGTTATACAATAGTATATGTGCCACGCACGACATCTTTACAAACACCATAGATGGCAAATTAGCTATAACTTCAACAAATAGAAATGTACGTCTTCTATTATATTGTTGTCTCCAATTGTTCATTTTTCGTCGATAACGCGCCTTCTTAGCACGCGATAATTAGAGTGTTGCACGCTAACAGCGGACACATACGGATGACATTCATGGTGGGAATTGCTGTTAAAATACTCATGTCTGTTAACACCGCCATAAACAGAAAGACTATTAATATATAGACGTATTTTGTTCTTATATACCAATCATAAATGTCGCAAAAATAACATGTTATTGTCAAGATCGTACGCCTTGTTAGTAAACAAATGCCATAGTATGATTAGAAATACAGTACGCACGGAGTGTGCGTTACGAAAAATACTAAGAGATCCAACTGGTTAAACGTTTGTTGAAATTGTCACCATATGTGACCCGCCATATCAAATCCAGTCGTAAGTCGGGATTTGTTTTACCCTGTGCCAATGCATTCTCTTATATATGCGAGTCGACCATAGGTCGCCTCGCATATATAAGAGAATGCATTGGCCTAACAATTTTTTACAATTTTAATAATTTTATCTTGTATTCTTTAAAAGAATTATAATTTCACCCATACAGAGCCCCAGACAAACAGGAGCAGACGACACTCTTCTATATGCTTCTATATATGTGTGGGGCTCCCTGCAGGGTAATAGATGTTTTTTTTATTTTATGTCCTAAACATTGTAAGAAACATTTATTTAAAAAAAAATTATAAAAAATTGTTAGGCCAATGCATTCTCTTATATATGCGAGGCGACCTATGGTCGACTCGCATATATAAGAGAATGCATTGGCACAGGGTAAAAAAATCCCGACTTACGACTGGATTTGATATGGCGGGTCACATATTGTGAACAGCATACCGATATAGCTAATGCTCGGCTCGCAGCGGTGTTGAGTGTTTATCTTATCGCACACTCTTTACCTGCTGTATATAAACAAATTATGGGGCTCACACAAAGTGTGTTTTGTGGATAATATAGCATTTGTACTATCATTATACTATACTATTAGTATATTATTGAGTAAATTAATAATTTGGTAATTGGCATGCAATTGATAAATCACTATAGATGTATTGCTCAAGTACATTTACCCCCTATTTAAATTCTGAAGCTCAAATACATAGTGTCCGACTACATGTAGATAAAGAAACAATGTAGCCCAATTTTAATTCTGAACCGATGGCGACCCAAATAAGAAAAGTGGAAATTTTTGCGTTATTCTTTAAACAATGAATAATGTGTACTTTATCACAGTTTACTTCATCTGTAATCAATAATTTTCCCCATTTGTGGTCAATTTTAAATTTGTACTTCATAAAATTTGGATGGCAGATATTTTGAAACAATGATTTAAGTATACAACCGATACGCACTTATATAGCCCAAAAGGGAGTGATAATTAATGGTGTAACCATTAGCCGTATTGTATTGTGTACAGTATTGTGTACAGTGTATTCGCATATACAGCTGATAGTATAACCATTAGGGTAACCATTAGACGTACTGTATTCTGTACAATGTATTCGTTTATACAGCTGATAGTAGCTTCTCCCTCTACAGCCAGCTTTTACATTTACATTAGTACAACCCTAGCTGTTGTGCCGATCGGTCACATAGTAATTTATCTCTTTCGTTGTTAACTTATGTGTGTTTACTTTCTATTATAACAGACGTGGCATTCTATTGAGTGACTTCTCCATTGCAATTAAATTGACCTATATGAGACATCATGTCTTCACTTATTGTGGGATTAGTGAGATATTCACATATTAATGTCGTTCCAGCATTACATACATGTATCAATAGAAGTTTCGTTTGGCTCCTGTGATAGTGGGTTGGCCATACACGATTGCACATTTTTATAAATAGTTATGATGAAATATAATTATGGCCCCATTTGATAATATAGTATCAATATTTTTTTTGTCTATAAATAGGTAATTTACCAATAGGAAAATTGATTACACAACGTGGAATTCGGTCATTACTCGTACGGAAGCAGTTGGGATACGAACATTTTCGTTTATGATCATCGTTGCGATATGTGCCATACAATATGATGTAGTCAAGTAAATCCCTACTGAATGAGCACAAAATAATTGGACACATTTTTAATAATTTGTTTAATTTTAAAAAACATAAAAAAAATTTAATTTGTACTACATTTTAAAAACTTTTTTAAAACTTTTTTGTAAAGTTTGAAATCACAATATCACAAAATAATAGCACTCAAAATAATTGCCCCTAAAATACACTTACGCCCAATTTAACGATGGACCCTCAAATACATAATGTCCTAGTACATGACGATCAAAAACACTTACGCCCAATTGTTCGGTTGCCCACAAACTTGCAAAGAGACGCTGTTTATTTCTAATATGATTGGCAATTGGACAGGTGTATTGTCACTCAAAGTCATTTGGGAATATTGATGAAGTTCTGCCTATTTCTCAGTTGATTAAGCAAGATGAGCATTTCCTTATCTTTTGGTTTCCTGATCGACAGCCATTACCGCAGATAATTTTACTACTAATTAATCGGTATAAGCATTGTTTCTATATCAATCTTGAATTTCGAATGATGTCAATTGTTATTTGGTTTCGTTATTTATACACGCAGTGGAGTGATATTTTGGTGAATGTGGCCATCGGTCGTTAACCTATTACACCCCCCGTGTATACCAGTTTGTCACTAGAATGGACTGCGAGTTATTAGAGCGGACTCATTTCCCCATGGTAATTGACACCTATCGCACAATGAACGAGGACAGCTAATTATTACGAACAGCTAATTGCAGTCGTAATTTTTTTCGGACGGTACAAAAACATTTTCGTAGAATTGAGACTATGAGTCCGTTTGTGAGACAATCGTGCTTGTCACTCGATTTAAGGGGATTATGTTTCTGCGTGCCGTGATTATTTTGTACTTAATTATGTTGTTATCATGTCATAGCTTAGCGCTTTGTGTTTCGCAAGATTCTTGTGATTCACGTCGACGAATAGTTTGATTGCCACTAATAGATAAAATTTAAGGCCACATGGCAATCACAATTTAAGAACATGACATAATATCAGAGTAATCTCCCACAGAGGAGCTGAGAAACGATCGCGAAATTTACTATATGGTGTATTTGTGACCCAGACAGTATTTGGAACAACGAATAAGGATTGATTGATTGTTTATTTGTACAATATTTACAAACATAATGCCAACAGAGAAATATTCAGAAATACACATGATTATATTGAATGTGCAGGAGCGGCATGGCCAAATTGGCCGTATTCCATCCGCCCCTGTATGGAAATGAAACTTAGATAGTAAAATGACAACGTGAGATATAGTAACATCTAAATACGTGAAACAAATATGAAAAAATATGTATGAATGGCATATCAAAAACCATTTACATGGTGTACATAGTATGCTGGTATATGATGAAAAACGACAACGAATAAAATCAACACAATTCTAGTGACGTAATACCCCGTTCGTAATAATTATATGTCGAATTCATTATGCGAAAGGTGTCTTGTATCAGCTACCGGCGAATCGCGACATCTCTTGGCTGTACCTTTTGTTTTTTTCTGGTGGCGTTATATAACAAGATCCAAATGTTGTATCGATCATTATTGCAATCAATGAGCCAAAATATATGAATGACATATTGACAATGTATTTATATGTAATAATAAATCCAACTGTATTGGAATAATGCCTAATATAGGAAATTGAAGGGACTGACATCAGTTGAGTCCAGATCTCAGGTGTGCTCTAACATGTAATTGGGCTCAGGGACCAGCTTAGAGGTCTCAACTTGTGAGAAGTCACTTCTCCCTGTTTTGGTTAATAGTCCAGTCAACATAGGGTTTTACCTAGACAAAATGTGTACATAATTGGTTTTATCGTTTTTCGAATCAGTACACACTTACAATCAATATATAAAAAAAACCTCATCGAGATCTGTGCGCGTCGTTTCATAATCGAGCATATTATTGGGGGTACCCGATATCGGCAAATTCAGCAATGATCGTTGTTGTGTAGGGGCTAGGTATCGGGCGTATTACTTACCAATTTGGCAGAAAAACTTCCCGCAAATTATTACTCTTGCCACGAGAATCACCAGTCATCGAATATCATTGCGTTCAAAATAAAAAATGTGTCCAAAATGGATAAAATCGAATAAAATTTAATTTTATGCAAAATTTAATTGATATTCCCATAAGAATGAACAAACGCAGGCATTATGCGTGGGAAGAAGTATAGGAGAAACTTTTGATCAGAGGTGTGTGAATTATCTCTAATGTATCTTACGAGAGAGCAAGCGAAAGCAGGGTCTCATACAACAGTTAAATCTGGACTTTTGGGCGCCCATAAACGGAAACATAACGCAGTTTTATATGCATTTTTTATCTCCAGTCGTGTGATATATGTGTAATTAAACAGTTACATGTGATTCAATTGGGATCTATTGATTTTGTTAGCTTTTCTAAAAGAAGAAATATGTATGCTCAGCGCAGTCTCAACATAGTAGTCATAGTTGCCTTAGATCAAGTTTAGCTTTTATCATCAGAATGCATGGTGGTTTAATTTACTATGAACGCAATTTATAAAAAAAAACAAATGATTTACTAGTATATGATCTTCAACAAATTTTAAACTTGACCAAAATTGCCTACGTGCTCCGTAGCAGAGACAGCGTTTATATCTGGAAATAATACCTGGTTATCATATTTACCAAGGCCACATATACCCGAAAGGTACTACGATTTCTGCTGTCGCATCACCGCGTGTACCTCTTCTCCCTAATATATCACATATATGCTGCATTCAAAATCATAAATATCAGTATTGGGTGAATGGCCAATGCAGACATAACAGATTTGAACGTTGATCACCTGATATTTAGTACAAGTACATGTTGGTATTGGTAAGATATTTTCAAACAAGAAGATACTGAAAACGAATATTGTGCATTCAAGTTGGGTGGTAGCATATTCCAGTTGTAAAGTGTCGAATGATGTAATTTTAACAAAATTGTCTACTAAGAAACCATTTAGGTAGACGCACGAAAATTAGTCATAAATAAATTGTACGAGGTACCGTCTCTTTGATCTAGGGGATGGGGTTCTACTCTTGTACTACTCAATGTAGAAATGTGCGTTTCTTTACAGTATATGATAAACATTACGACATACATATATGGTTTCTTATCACGGAGAGTGTTGAAAATTCCGGAAATGTAACAAGTTTTTCTACTGCAAGGGTATGCACTTCAGTAATTAATCATCGCGCCGAATGAAACTACCACGCACGATGTGTCTGAACATTACTTCGTGTGCTGCATGCCCGAAATTGATATTTCACCCAACTGTTGAGTATATTCTAAGCAGAAAAACCTTTTAAAGACATAAATCTTTGGATTTGACTTGCGTTGCAGTTACGTATAAATCGTTCAAATGGATCTGTGTTAGTGGCATGGCTTGGCGTTGCGGCCATTTTGACAGCCATTTCAATGCTGAGATTGCATTATTTTCTGTCCTTGTCAGTCTATTCGCTACTAATTTCACACAAACTGGTATCACTGCGTAATTCCTATACCACAATATATCGTATAATTACTTATTTCAAGAAATGATGTTTTATAGACAACCATGTTGGACGCCATCTCGGATAAGAAAGTTTCCTCAAAGCAGATTTTATATATGTTATACTGAAGACCCTCCTGCGTCTTTTGACAAAATAATCGTTTTCTTAACAATTTATTCCGTGTTAACCCATCATTCCGCGTATCATGGCCATACTATCAATGACTTTGCACTCGTTGACCTTTCGACCATGCTCCCTATATAGCAAAATGCATTCCCTATCACAAAGCAATTAGCAATTCATTCCCATAATTTTTATATATGACCTGGTCCCATACTCAAAGCATACATACATGGGTACTACGAGAAACGATGTCAGTTTGATATTTTGCGCACATATCTCGCAGCGGATTTTAAATATGTGTTGTGGGAAATGTCCCCGCACATCATGAACATAATTTCAATTCTGTACAAATTTTGTCTAGGTTATGCCATACGTCTTGTATTTTGACTGTAATAGATAAGGGAGAAGTGTACTGTTACCAGGGAGAAGAAACAATAACTGAAATTCAATTTACACTCAAACATCACCAATCTATATTTAATCCCTACTTAGGGTAATGACCTAAACATAGTACAAAGTGGCTCAGTTGGTTATGTACATGGCGCATTATGTCATGCAGCAATGTGTGTTATTTCCCGGTGGATATACCCATCTGGGCGATCTTTCCTCCACCAGTTAACTGACAACGCCGTGATATGTGATATGTAATATGGCATATTGGAGCTGAAAAAAACGGTAACCCAACTAAACCAAAATAACTCCATCGTCAACAGCCACAACAACATCATCATCAACGTTATTGTCTTCGTCGTCGCCATCATCAACGTCATCGTCATCAACATCGTTATCATCATCGTCATCATCATTGTCGTTATCGTCATCATCGTCATAATTTTGAAAAACATTTTAAATCAATCTCATTACTTCATTTTTATTTCCAGCGCCTCCGGATAACTGGTAACCTATTCATTTTCAACTTGGCAATAGCTGATCTGTTGGTGACGTCATTCGTTGATATCTTCGGGATCATAGGTGAGTGCGTGCGGCAAAATTAGGTGACTAATGTTGTTTTTTTAAATTGAAATTAGATAATAGACACAAGTTGTAAATGGTATAAACAACTCCCCATCACTTCAAGACAATTAATAGTGTTAGGCCAATGTATTATCTTATATATGCGAGGCTCCCTATGGGAGACTCTCATATATAAGAAAATGCACTGGCACAGGGTTTTCGCAAAATTTCAGGAAGCTCCATACATCATGAAAGGGTTAAATAGCCCTCACAGAGAAACCTTGTAACGGTAATTTGACACAAGGGAACAACCATCGGTACTTGTTCTACACCAGAGCATAATTAGAAAGTGTCATGAGCTCATTAGTAGGACGTCGTGACGGTCTGGCATCACATTTCACCTTTAGAGAGTCGATATCTGACCATCAAAATATCGTATTAACCCTTTCATGACTAAAGCTTCCTGAAATGTTGCGAAAACCCTGACAATGCATTATCTTATATATGCGAGTCGACCATAGGGAGCCTCGCATATATAATAGAATGCATTGGCCTAACAATATTTTATAAAGGGGTACTGTACACAAAGATAGGCGATTTTTTTATTTACTCCCATTGAAATAACTTTCAAGGTAGATTGTGTTCGTGTTATATGAGTTTCGTATAAACCTAATTTAGCGACGAAAATATTGATCTTGGAAACAAAAATATTACGATTTCAAACTACGCGCCACTGTTTTTGACCTTCACCGGAGAAGACGCAGGTCGCATGCAGAAGCGGAAGTTCATTGCTCACAGCTTCGATTGATGCATTCAACCTCTTCCATCGAACAATCTCACTCCCTATAAAATACTTGACGCTTTATGACTCTTGTTTCTTTCTCCTTTTTTTCCGAATCGGTTATAACGGGCCTTCTTTTGCAGGTAACATGTTTTGTTTGCAACTCAATAATGTTCGCGAACGGCCGTCGATAAAAGACACGCAACATATGCGATTTCAAGAACGGTAACTCGTAATGGCATAATTCTCCATTTTATGACTCCAGCCATAAATGAATTTATAATAATTCAATTTTACTTTTACGATAGCCTGTTAACCGGAACGTTTTCAGTAGACATCGTCGACTCAAATTAGTTATTTTATAATATAATATTCATATTAGATCGCTATTGTCACCGGGAATTTATTGAAATTGGGGTACAGTACCCCTTTAAGGTGCAGTGGACATAGTTTAATATATAGCGCTCATCGAGAAAGCATTAATTGTAGCGGTTCACAGCAAATTGTATCACCAAATATTGATGCCCCAAAGGACATTATGACATCTCTATTAATACATTTCATAAATATTTTACTAACGCGTATTATGCGAATCTGTGACAAAATCACCTCTGCGAAAGTCGATATCCCACAGTGCAAATCTCACACGAATGGGTTATGTGGGGACGGAATTGATCCAGCAACAAACATCATTCAAATAGTAGTTGTATACTGTGTAATATACGCACTGTGAATCGTCCCAAAGCATATGCGTCCATGTGTACCAGTTTGTGACGTTTCCTCCTCTTGTAGATTGTGGTGTGTATCAGCGTGTATGCACAAAGCTGCCATTATCGGAGTCAGAATTAGTTACATATTTAAAAAAAAAGCTATCGGGTTGGACGCAACGTTTCAAACAATACATATATCACTGGCGCTTTCACAGGGTTGCGGTTATATATATCCAAGAACTCTGGATTTACAGCTTGCCTATAAAGTAAAAGTATGTGTCCCTGATGTATTGCTTCTATACTACATGTACCTCTTTAGAGTTATGCCGGTTATGACAACCTGCGTGTTTTGTAATATCGTTAGTAAGAATCCTTCAAATTGTGTTATATACCAGTTGGTGATCACCTCAAAGTTATATCTCAGGCGTATACAGGTGAGAACTGAGAATGGACATTGAACCTCAATATACACAATGTGTATCACCTGTATCTGGGATATCAACTTCGCATAACAATGTGTCCCACAACTGCATACGTGTATGTATCAATTTGTTGCACGTGTCGCGCATATGCGTGGTTGTGATGGAACCCTGCGTGGCTACAAATATTTCATCGATCTGCTCATTGCACCTAATTGCTGTATCAACGGCGAGAACATACCCGTACTAACCTAGTATGCCCAAAAAGACATTATTTGACCAAAATAGACATATTTCTCATATTTTGCCATTTTGGTTCCATAAGTATGCATTTACTTGTGATAATGCTGATGAATTATGAGTATAACTTTTTAACTAAATAACAACTGCCAATGTCCTGATTCCAAATTGTTTGTGAACGTCGGTGTCATCTTTATAACATGCACGTGCAACTATTATTATTGAAATCGTACCGTTACGATACGGTGATTTTCGTAACATTACGTCGAAAATAGGAGATAATAGACCGATACCACAAACAAAACATCGTTAGAAAGGTCAAAAACAATCTTCTTTATTTCATCAATTTAACAATTTTGTTATTGGTAAATGTGTTTTTGATAAATAGTAAACCAAATCGGAATGTGACTCAAAACACGACACCTGTCGGTAGTTTGTCGTCAACAAATTTTAGATTACCCCAAAATTGTAATTGTGACGTCATACATGTGCTGTCTATATTTCGGTCCGGAAAACCTCTTGATGGCGATACACAAGCTCCATGCAGAGTTCAGTCCCCTACGCAGGACTTACCGCTGCCCTCAACTACACGTAATCTGAAGAAATGCCACATTTATTTATTTGAGACTTCATTCTGCACGATTCTGAGAAACTGATGTCCATATTCATTTGAAAATTGTCTAGATCAAGCCAGGATGAATTGTAACTGACAAAACACTTCCATAAAAAATATTGATTTAATTAAGAAAATAGCCATGCCGGCGTAGCGAGGGTACTGAACTCAGTTTTGCAGTTTGAGCGGCACAAGTTAGGTGTGCATATACGCACCAAACAATTAGTATTGATACCGAATATCAAACAAAGTTGTATACAAGTTGCTAACCAGTAAAATCATTTGTATTTCCCTGAAAATATTGTATTACTCCCGAAAATTGCGCTCTGACCCCGAAAGCGGGCTGCCAGGTTGAAAGAGATATGTTATGTTATCTCGCTGCAGAGCTATATCCATCGACCATTATGTATAACAGAATCGACTTTATAAGTAATATATAGTGCCTTCTTTTGGTCATATTATGGAAAGCGAGAATGATGCATGATGGGATATATCGGATCCAAAACTTAACACGCGACGGAAGCCGCATGCATTTACTATGGAAATATGCCGAGGTCGATAAAACGTATTATAACTTTGTTATTTTTGTTAGATTTTGCCTGAAATTTTATGTATGTATATGTATATATATAAAATCAATAAATACACAGAACTCGCCTCGAGTTCTATCCTTCCGCGACAGCACGAGTGCCGTATCTACAAACCCATTTACACATCATGTCGTTCTGTGTTTATTATACGCTTCGCGTCCTAGAATCTGTTCATTCAAATACTGGCTTAGATTGTTTGTTTAGGCACATAGAGGGCGTGTTTTGTCATGTGTGATGATGCTTTTATTTTATAGTTCCGGTTTCATGGTTGAGGCGAACGTCATGTACGTCATTTTACGTCAACGAGATGCGTATGGAACGTACGTTCCATACGTATTTGTAAATATGGAACAGCAATAACACTGTACTTCTAGGAACAAGCGTGTAATAAAATACAATATTTTGTAACAATCCGGGAGGAGTATTATATCCCTGATATATGTAAAAAAAAAGCCAATATAAAGGTCTTGCAAAAACTATTGAAAATAACAAAGTTATATACGTTTTATTGACCCACTGTGAATATAATAGGCTCCGCGTTACTGAAGAAAATAGCTGCGATTTCCATTACCATCAACAAGCATGATGTCAGTGGCAGCCAGTCATAGCATTTATCAGTAAAGCGATGCTGCCAATCAGATGCGTCAACGAGATGCGTATGGAACGTACGTTCCATACGTATTTGTAAATATGGAACAGCAATAACACTGTACTTCTGGGAACAAGCGTGTAATAAAATACAATATTTTGTAACAATCCGGGAGGAGTATTATATCCCTGATATATGTAAAAAAAAAAAAGCCAATATAAAGGTCTTGCAAAAACTATTGAAAATAACAAAGTTATATACGTTTTATTGACCCACTGTGAATATAATAGGCTCCGCGTTACTGAAGAAAATAGCTGCGATTTCCATTACCATCAACAAGCATGATGTCAGTGGCAGCCAGTCATAGCATTTATCAGTAAAGCGATGCTGCCAATCAGATGATTGTCGGAATTCCCATTCAGTGGTCGATTCGTCACATTGCTAAAAATAGCGCAATAATGTTTTGTCACATTGATAATTTCACACAGTGTTAACAAAATGAGATATTACGACAATAATTAAACACTAAAAGCGTCAATGAAGAGTCCAGAATTGGCAAAGATAATAGAATTAATTATTTCCAAGAATGTCAACAGATAACACCAATTTGATGCGGCTGATAACAACGAAACCGAAAGGGGTGCATGGGAGTGTTTTGCACTGGCCATGGCTCGAGTTCTCTGTTTGTTGCAAGTTTTCTGTTGAGTGTGGAGGGGGTGGTCCCGTAAATGTCCGGATTTGGTTTACCCATTTATTATTATATTAATATTCCATCCAGTCTGGAGTAAACTACATACCCACATATAAAAAATAGTGGGTCTGACGACATTTCGTTCAGTTTTCATTTCCCAAACCCGGGATTCCTTGTAATTACCGCCAATCAAAACTTAGCTCCAAGAAATGTGTGCCCCAATAAAAAACTAGTAACATGTCACGTGCTCTCGGTGTGGAAATTCCGAAGGTGTGGCTAAATGTTGTTAAAATAGTATCCATGACGTCATGTTATACCGGAAGAGAAATTCACAAATCGACAAATAAAGTAGATTGTTGACGAGCGGTCGAAAGTTTAAAATCAAGAATCACCGGAATTTGGATTGCAGGCAACTGTAATTAGGGTACAACTGGCCAATCTTTGGAGCTACTAATACGGCTGTCTAAGGTCGGGAGGGTTTCGGTGGGGTTGGTGGTAGAATTGTGTTGCTCTACGCTCATTTTGGCTGCGGTGGTACTACTGCCGGTACTGGGGAACTGATAGATCGTTTTGTTATGTCATTTAACTTTTTTTTAGTTCTGTAGTTGTTTCAGCAGATAGTCCCGACATTCATGTATTTTTGATTTGTGGCCGTTGATTTGTGTTATTTTTTTACAACATGGGCGACAAATCGCCTGGCCAATCTAAAAAATAATTCGTTCTGAGTCCAAGAGATCCACATAAATTGACATTTTTTATAATTTCAAGAAGACCTGTCTTAGTTATTGTACATATTATTTTGGATCCCGGAAGACAGCTGTTTCCCTTTATTGTCAGTAAAACAACCGCCGAACGAAAAGTCACAAACCCTGCAACTATTAATTCCGATTCTTAGAATCGGCTTCACAGGGTTGAAGCGGCCATGACGGCACTGGCACGTGACCATGTTTACGCCTGTCAATCACAACTAATTTCAGATTTATATTTAGTGCGGTGTGACGTAATTTGGGGGAAGTCCAAAACCGTTCAGAAATGAAAAGTTGATGGGAATGCAATAGACTCAGTATCAGTATGAATCTGAGTGTATGTTTACATAGACTGTATTCCATCCTACCCTGTGTTATGAAATGACTGGGTAAGAGTCTCATAACAATGAACCATTTATAAGAAACGAATGTATGAGTGTTATGGCTCAAATGAATAGTTCAAGGAGGTAACTCTATTTGCTCCAGAAAACACAAACTAGTATACAAATGTCCCTAACGGATACATTTTGTGACGAGTTCAAATACATTAAGTATTTCTAAATAAAGTTAACTTAAATAATGCGATTTTACACTCTCTTCGAAATTCCAATGCCAGTTAATTTGTAGAGAGACTAAAAGTATCAAAACATTATATTTCACCACGAATGGCACTATGACTAACGAACGTAACAGAAATTCTAACTTACTGTATTCTTTATAATCGGCTTGCTTCATAATTAATAGTGATTAATCAACCCGGGAACAGGCGTGTCATTTCCATGATCACGCAAAATATGTACTTATATATGTTTGTATTTTTTATTTATGATTGTTTGTCTCACCACTCATCACACTCTTCCAACGAACACTTTTGTAGCTGGCGCTGTCACGAATATGGTCTCGTACACAATACCGTACTACCTGCCTGTAACGTGCGTTATTTCCAATTTAAACCGCCATGGCATCAAATCTATAGTGCAATATAGGCAGGCGATTGGGCTTTTCAACTTACGTACCGGTATGTGCAATGTGGATACATTTTCCAAAACTCGGCGTGGTAATACTTCAAACATTAAATCACCTAAATTCGGACACATGCGAAAACTACTTCTTCGTACAGTTCTAATAAGTATGCTTTTGATTATTTTGAGCAATGGCGTGCATAAAATTCCAGGTCCGCGTGAGAAGGAGACATTATCAATTTTCCATTATAACGTCCGAAGTCTAAGACACAAATTGTCGAAACTGACTGAGCATATTGATGAATATGATATTGTTTAGTTTACAGAAACCCATCTAAATGTTGGTTTTCCAAGCGAAAATATAATACTTCCTAATTATCAGGGGCCAATCAGATTGGATAGAAACGAACGAGGAGGTGGCCTAGCAATTTACTTTGCTGACGGTCTCGTATTTAAACATATCCCTCAACTCGAATTTGATGATGAAATACTTTGGTTCGAAATTGGTTCGAAACAAAAACATTCTTCTATGTGTGACTTATCGATCTGAGAAGGAATGTATAGAATCATATTGGGAAGACCTGGAATCCTCGGTAGAAAGCGCTCTTTCGATAAATCCTTCCCTGGTTATTGTCGGTGACTTAAATTGTAACCTTTTGAAACAATCAGGACCATTGCACGATATAAAAAGTATCTAACGAACGCTATCACCAACCCAACTCGTGTGACTGGAAGCTCCTCGACCTTGAACCACCCAATCTTGATAAGTGATACCCTAACATTCGTCAACGCATCCACTATTGATCTGGGCCACTCAGACCATTATGCGACCACCATAGAACTACTTACACACAATCTTAGATCAGTGACATGCATTCGTCAGGTATGGAATTATACCAAAGGTGATTACTGAAGTATGAATGCAGAGATCCATGCAATAAATTGGACAGATGTTTTATTTGAAAGAGGCACAAACACCAATGTTAGTACAATGGTAACAATTTTCACAGACATGTTCCCGAAAGACATAAAGACATACTTGTTCGGGTGCATGAAACTGATAAATTAATATTCAGGTGCAACTGGAGGAATGTAGCATTCTACTAACATCACCGAAAGTCTCAAGCAAATCGACCGTATCACTCCATAGAAAACATTGCCTGAACTACGCTAAATTATAAATATTTACTAGTCGAATCGGGACGCTTCTATCGGCGATAAACTAACGAAAACGATTTCACCATTGGCAGTCACTGCATTTAATTAATATATAAGAATGACGGTGTGTGTTGTAAATTTAGATATAATATTTGTAAAAAATAACTACACTGAACAATATTATTCTCCATTTATATTTGATCACCGTGTTTCACATCACTTCAATATTGCAAAAAAAAACATATACCATTCCAATCAATTACAACAAGGACAAATGGTAAGCCATGGTTTGATAACTCTATTAGATTAAATATAAGAAAAAGAGATCGCTTGAGAAAGAAAGCTTTAACATCAAATACACAAACGCACTGGGATAAGTATAAACAAATTCGAAATAAGATAAAAAACATGAACAAATTTGCAAAAGAGAAATATCTATTAAATCTGCATGGTAATTTGAAACTCAACACATGTCCAAAGCAATTCTAGCATGTCGTGAAACAGCTGCTTAACAATTTTTCTAATAAGAGTAAAATCCCAGTTTGATAACTCATTTTATGATTCTGATGAAGAAAAGGCTGAACTATTGAACAAAATGTTTATAATGAATAGCACCATAGACAGTTCGGAATCTGACATTCCCAATCTCATCAAATATAAGCTCGAAGATGATATTTCAACTATTCTCAAATCCTTATCCACAAATAAAGACAATGGTCCGGATGGTATCAGTAACAAAATGTTAAAGGAAAATCAGTATGCAAACCACTCAAAATAATTTTTAATAAATCGCTTAAGAGCTGCTGTTTCCGGACACATGGAAACGTGCTGATGTCATACCATTGTTCAAAAAGGAAAATCACAAGATCCAAATAGTTTCACTTCTCAGTTGTGTTGGGAAAGTTCTCGAAAGATTCGTTCACAATAATTTTTTTGCACATTTGCAATCCAGATATCTCTTATATTCGCCCCGTCTGGTTTTATCCCCGGTCATGGAACGGAACTACAACTGATAGAAATTATTCATAATATAGTATAATCGTTTGATAAAGGTGATACGACATGTGCAGTATTCTGTGATATTTCCAAAGCCCTTGACAAAGTGTGGCATCGTGGTCTTATACATAAGCTCGATAAATATGGTATTAAAGGAGATATTCTTAAACGGTTTGTGAACTACCTTGAAAATCGCAAACAACGAGTACGAATTAACTCCAATGTTTTCCAAATACGCACCTATATCAGCAGGAGTCCCCCAAGGATCCGTAATCGGGCCTCTTATGTTTCTCATATATATAAATGACATTGCGGACAATTTAGAGTCCCGATCTAGACTATTTGCCGACGATACATGTCTCATGAATGCAAACTCTGATCTACAAACTTTAGAATCGTCGATAAACAATGACATGCGGCATATCAGTGAATGGGCTGAAAAGTGTATAATCAAATTCAATAGTGCCAACACGAAAGTACTGCTGTTTACAAGTATAGAAAATATTATAAAACCAGATATAGTTTTCAATGGAGCTACCCTTGATTATACGTACAGTCACACACACCTGGGTATTGAAATCTCAGAAGAATTATCATGGAATATTTATATCGAAAATATAGGTACTAAAGCCTATGCAAGACTTTCCGGGCCCAAATGAGAAAACTGAAATATCTTCTCAACCGTCAGACTCTCGAAATATTATATTTATATCACGTCCGTCCATTAATGGAGTATACTAGACTATCTATTAAAACGACTAGATGATATACTGATCGAAGCTGCGCGTATAGTTACAGGATGTACAAACTCGGTCAAGCATGATCGGTTGCTCACTGAACTCGGATGGGAGAAGCTTGAAAGTAGGCGGCATGTTAACCCTTTACCCAACAGAACGGCCCTGTGCCAATGCATTCTCTTATATATGCGAGTCGACCATAGGTCGCCTCGCATATATAAGAGAATGCATTGGCTTAACACATTAAAAATTATAAAATTGTTAAAGAATGTAAGAAAAAATGGTAAAAAGTGTTAAAAAAATATTTTTTTTAGGCCAATGCATTCTCTTATATATGCGAGGCGACCTATGGTCGACTCGCATATATACGAGAATGCATTGGCACAGGGCATAACTGTAGCTATCACAATGTGGTCAAGGAGCCGGTTCCAATGATATCCATATTTGTATGGTTCTATTGAGACAGACCGAAGATATTTTAGGCTGTTGAAGCTTTATTTGGCCTTTTTGGCCAGTTTGTTGGGTAAAGGGTTAAAAGATTGAGAATATTTTACAACATTGCAAACGACAAAGCCCCCGCCTACTTAACTCAGCTTCTTCAATCAAAAGTTAAGGATAAATGTGATTACGAACTGAGAAATGCATCGAATTTAAATCGTCCCATTTCTTATAGCAAAAGAACAGATAAAACTTTCTTTCCCCACATGCGTCATGGATTGGAACACATTGGGTGAAAAATTGTGTGTGCTGTGACGTCGTACTGCATGGATTGCATGGAAAAGTTATTTATGTTAACCCTTTACCCAACAAAACGGCCAAAACCGGCCAAATAAAGCTTCAACAGCCTAAAATATCTTGGGTCTGTCTCAATAGAACCATACAAATATGGATATCATTGGAACCGGCTCCTTGACCACATTGTGATAGTTACAGTTATGCCCTGTGCCAATGCATTATCTTATATATGCGAGTCGACCATAGGTCGCCTCGCATATATAAGAGAATGCATTGGCCTTTTTACCATTTTTTCTTACATTCTTTAACAATTTTATAATTTTTAATGTGTTAAGCCAATGCATTCTCTTATATATGCGAGGCGACCTATTTGTGTCGGACTATCAAAACTTCCAGTGCTCATCTCTGACAAAGAGCGTCCATGCTTCAGTTTTCCTCAAATGCGATAGATGATAAAGAGCGTTCTCAATTTTTATCAATTCTGCTCGTTTTCAACTTATTAATGACAAATAATTTTGTAGGATTTTACGAATGATGGTGATAACGATAACGTCGGTGTGCTCCTAAAAGATCGTCCCTCAGGAAAATTAAATTGTTCAGGAGACACAAAACACTATTTATATCCGGAACTAGAGTCGGTATCTGGCAATAACTTTGCACAATAACACTTTTTATCTACCATTTCCTACGAAATTCCCTGATACAATTGGCGATAACGAGTTGGCGATAAAAGCGTCCGTATCGTTACTGCAGTTGCTATACAAGGCGCTCGTGACGCCGTTGCATGGTTCAAAATCATGAATGAACTGACGTCATATCAATCGCGTGAAAAATCAAAACGACATTCCAACGTATATTATTGCGTACTATAAACAAATAGCTCCAAGGTTTTAACATTATTTGATTGCGTGCCAGGCTTCCATCATGGGTATTATGTTATAATATATCACAAAGTAACTAATATGTATTTGTTCAGTATTTATTATAAGTGTAAGAGATGTTGTCCATTGAATACAATTTCCGTTAGGCATATGCGCGTGAACTTGCAGGTTGTGAGAATTTAGCAAAGCGAGCTAATCGCGTGGCACATATACCTTTGCAGGTTGGGAGAATTTACTCAATAAAGCTAATCGTCGGACGCAAATTCAACAGTTTTGGTATTTAAGAAATTCCTAAAATGTAATTTGTGAGGTGGATTCTGTCACACCAATGGTAGATAAATGTGTTATATGCACAACGTGTTTGTAACGATTCGTGTATCGCGACTCGGCTAGTTTTCGTGGCCATATAGCGACTTGGCGACCAAGGTAGCCTCGTCGCTATATGGCCACGAAAACTAGCCTCGTCGCGATACATTAATGGATACAACAATATTGTGTATATAACACATATATATATCACAGTTGTTATAATATGTACACTTTCAAATTCAATTATCTTCTAGTTGATGAGAAAACATGATTTGATTGGGTTATACGACACTTTAGAAGTTAAAATATTAGAAATCTTGTATATACGATATTTTAGTCTCGACGATTCCCGCAGCTTCGTTAGTCTCTGCCACTCAGGATAAGGGGGATACGCCTTTCGACCGTTCTTATTCAAAACAATCCAATCAGAATTATCCTATCGGGAACGGTTTTGGAAATGAAATTTACGACATTTTATAATTAACGAACAATTTTACTGGGAACCCAGCCACGACATTTTAGAACCCCAATTTTCCTGATAAACATCGAAACATGGTATTTATACCTGAAATAAGTTATATGATGAACTTATGTAATCGAACCGGTAGATTCCGAAAATGCAATAACGATTTTCGCGCCAAAAAGACAGGTACGACCTCTTAGAAGCCCACCGACCATAAGGCTTAATCCTTTGATGACTGGATCTGCGCTTGCGATCATATATAAGACACTGCACTAGCTTATAAAACCAAGGTAATTATTGTTAGGCCAATGCATTCTCTTATGATATCTAGTCTTATGATTTCAGCAATCGTTCGAGGTGAAGAATATTTCGAAGACAAATGGCCGCTCTGTGACGTCGTTGCGTCAATATGTCTTGCAAGTTGTTTCTGCTCACTGCTCAGCATTGGAGGAATAAGCTTCAACCGCTACATCCATATATGTCACCACAATATATATGGCAGGATATTTACATTCAAGAAAGCCGTTGCTATGAACGTGGGAGTGTGGGTAATCAGCTGGTGCATGGAAATTCCGAATTTTTTTGGCTGGGGCGATCATGTGTACGACGTCAAAACGCTAGTGTGTCTCTGGGATAGAACACACACATACAGCTATACGATTTTTTTCGTGGTTTGCGGCGTTGTTATTCCATGGAGCTTGACGACAGTCTGTTACATCAAGATATACACGCATGTGCGCAGTGTGCGGATACGAGTCAGGCACAATGTATGGAACGCCCATTCTCGCGCGAAGGAGTGGAACGAGTCTACGCGACTGGCCAGAACATTGTTCATCATCTTCGTAGTGTTCTCGTTATGCTGGTTGCCTTACTCCATCATTATTCTCGTCGACAGATTCGACGAATTCCCACACTCGACTCATTCTATCGCAGTCCTCGTTGCTCACATCAATTCCAGCTTGAATTCTGTCATTTATGGGCTGACAAATAAGAGTTTTCAGAAGGGTTACGTGCACACTTTGAAAAAGATTTTCTTTTGCTTTGACGATACGGATTACACAACGAACGGATTGATGGTTTTCGATTCCCGGATCGCCAGTGCGCACGGATCCGCGTTTATTCAGACCGATGCGAAGCATGAGAGCGACAACGAATCGGATGACCGAGGGGAATGCATACCTCTTCATAGACATGACACCCAGCGAACAAACACCAGTCTAATATGACGATACCCACATACAGGACTGCAAAAGCAGTATTCACCGTACGGGTACATGTATATATATGACTGTAATACAACAGTTGGTTTGCTATACTGGAGAATACTCAACAACCGATTTATATGCAATGAATCTCTGAGCTTATCCAATCGTTGATATTTTAACAAATCGGCCAATGCTCGTTAGTTTATAAAACAGTTCCCGCTGGTGAATATCACTGCATATGTCCATCGAGATTTACTCTTAAGAAAATGCAGCAGCTGATTAATTAACACGTTATTATACTCCGTCCACTAAAACCGTCTGGAGTCTAGATCGGAGTTAAAAAGCATGTATGGGTATACATATCGGTTATACACGATGTATAATGTATATATTATATATTATTTTCTATTATCGTACCTGACATATCATGCTCAAATGTATGTCAGTATTTATACTGTATGTTGGAGATGCCTCATACTTATGCTCAATTTTAAGACTGTCAGTATACTCCAAATCAAGGCGTTTCAAGAAGTATATATGTGAACATTAACCGCTCCAATGTTTGAGATGATTGTCTCCGAATACGATTGACCCTGGTGTTTCATTATAGACGTTGGTGCCAACATCTCCGGATACGATTGGCACTAGTGTTTCATTATATATTGAGGTTTCACCATCTCTGGATACGATGAGCACTACTGTTTCGTTATACATGTAGGCGTCATCATCTCCGGATACGATTGACCATAGTGTTTCATTATACATGTCGGTGTCACCATCTCCGGATACGCTGGTCACTAGTGTTTCATTATACACGTAGAAGTAACAGTCAGAAGAACGCCCATTCCATCGCCGAAATCACATGTTGACTAGGTGTTATTTTCCTTCTTTACATTTGTTGTTAAAACTTGTTTTAATCACGATAATTGTTGTAACATCCGAATTTTGCAACCGCCATGTTTTGTGTTTGTTTCTTTTTTCTTCTCTAATTATATAAATCTTTGCTATCTCTTGTTGGCAACAGTTCCAATAACAACGAAGCATATGTATGTGAGACTAGACTTATTCTTTGGAACACAAGACAAACATTTGATGTCACATATACATGACTATAACTTAAAAGTTTAAAAACAATTTTTTTAACCGAACAGGTATAATGTACTACTAAACTGTTAACATAATTATCATGTCCCAGTGTATGGAAAAAATAGAAAGACTATTTCGTAGTGACATAATCTCTTTCTGACTGGTCTATCAACATATCCTCCTGCAAATAGGTTCATTTAGGACCTAAATATTCACATATATTCATATTGGACTTATTTGATTGTTCAATGAGCTAATATAGAACTTACACCCGTTATTCCGTTGAATGGCGCGAGCCGCAGTGAACACACTTTATAAAGAGAGTTCATCTGGTAAGTCGTGTTGATAAAAACGTAGATTAAATAGTGCCTATATGAGCGTATTTCCTATTGAAATAAGGTCTATATTGGAATATTTTGAACGACACATTTTACGCCATTATAGAGCGAATTTTTCGTTAAATAAGCTATTTATGTACCTAAACCGCGACATTCAAAATAAGCCCGTGTTAAGAGCTTATTTTCACGATATATGAATATAATTTTATTTTATTTTGTATCCATTAATACAGAAAATTCAGGGACGAGAAACACCAATTCCAATGGCTGCTCACACTTAGCTTGATGCAGCGTGTGCATTGCACCATTTTTTAAATATTAAGTGCGTTTTATCAAATGAACGCACATCATCGTGAAATCATGTGCATCAGAAGAATATATTCCTTAGGTGTGTTGTTCCCAATGGCACTTTCGTCATGCAGACTCATTCCGCTGGGTGTGAGATATTTGTATGTTTCACTAAATTGTATCTACATAGGTATAATAACCACCATATTAATACGTAAACAGCCCGTTCTCGTGAAAATAAGCACATACCGGGCGTATTTTAACGAGCGTATTTATTGGCATTATCAATTCATGCAATATACGCCCTACGTGTATATGGGGGTATGTAAAACGCGTTTTGTAAAAACAGTCCAATACGTCCTATTACATATTGGCATTATTGAATCTAGCCTTCTCATCGACACGACGTACATGTACCTGATTCACGTTCTTTATAATGTGTTTTACTGCGACCCGCGCCATTCGACGAAATAACTGATACACGCTCATGTTGGGCTTATTTCATAATCTAATCCGTCCAATGTGAACATATGTGAATAACTACGGCTGATATGAACCTATTTTCATGAGGATATGTTGACGTATAATAACCACCATGTGTTTGTATGAGAACATGCATATTCAAGTCGATCCACCTTCGCTGAGTCGTATACCGACGAGTCCGTCGGGGAAGCGAGTCAATATACGACACAGAGTTGGTAGCGAGTCTTTAGTACCATATACTATAGAGTGGTGATAACCAACCTTACAGTCGAACAGAATATCGACGTGACAAGTGATGTCATCATGTATGATTTTTTATTTATTGACTAGTGTGCTATCTTCAACTTGATTGGTCGATAGCTACACAAGATAAGCCCGTATTGTGTGGTCAACATCAAGCCTCAATATATTTCTGGGAACCACACATAATTTTTTCCGTATCGTGCAGCTGCCTTGATTCCGGAATATCATATTGTCGATTACGTCAAAACGCGGAACTAAACCCCATGATATTTCCTGGAACCACACATAAATGTTTCTATTGTGTATTTATCAAACAAAGAAGAGGAACGAGTCAAGAGTGTGATATCAATATTTGTTAATAACGGTGACAATTCAATTTGTGTTATGTTATTTATGGTGAGATCTGTTGTTATAGTAAACATATCAAAGAGCACATGAATTCACGTTTATTCTTTATGTAGTTCAAAATACTTAAATATTACGGGTTTTTACCTACCCTCATCCAGCCGTATCCGTGAGACCGAATACGGCTGGCTTCCGGTAGGTAATAACCCGTACTACGCGAACAGACACGGGGTAATTAATAATATCATGAAATTAAAAAATTAATTCAACATTATGACACAAATGAAACTTCCTATCATAGAGCCAAGAAAATAAGCTATTAGTTGTGTGAAATTCTTAATTATTCCAGTCGCTGTTGGTACCTACATGAACAGAAACAAAAATGATATGTTAAACCTCCTAATGTATTAAAATTCACTGTTTTTTCGTTTCCACATAATAACTGCTTCGAATGTATATACATAGTGAACACTACATGTTAAATTCATTACTTTCGCCAGATGAATCCACACAAATTATTCCTTGAATAAGTCGGGGATTACGCAAAACGCGCGTCTGGCTCATTGCGTTTCGTTGTGATGATTAAAATGTACCATAAACAGATAACAGACATGGTTCCTTTGAACCAAATTATTTCTGCCTGATTTGAAAGAACGGGTCATATATGTAGATATATTCTTGGATTGTAGTCATGCAGCGTTCGTATAGCCAAAGCCATAGCAATTTGTGAGCTATTTTCACTCTTTCGCATCGAAGCGAGGCAAGAGCTCTTTATTTGACAAGATCTGAAATAGACTGGCATATGCGTTCAAACCGCCTTACTCTTGACATCTTAAACGATGGCCTACATCGGCGGGAGCTAGTGGTTTGAAGTTTCCAATAATGTTCTCTCATATTTCAATCATCTCCTACAAGCGTGTTGCGTTTTATTTATGATATGTGATAAGTCTGGTTGCCTAGGCCGGGCCAAAGTAATTTGCATGTGGCAAACTAGTATGTGAACAAACAACATCGATGTTGTACTCATGACATCAGACCAATTTTATGAAACCGATTAAGATTAAGATGGTAGCGTATAAACAAACAAGTTTGGAACGAGAAGTGTGCTGCTGAGATATACTTTATTCCACCCCAATTGCAATTGACGCGAGGCACATGTAATCAACGGAATCCCAGCATTAAATACATAGTATTATCCATTCCCTTAACTAACACTATTTCTGATTGGGAAAAAGCCGTCAGGTGATAATCCGGGAAAAATTCATGTTGGACTCCCGGAAGTCATATTGGACTCCATCGAGTCCAATGTGACTTTTTTTTTATCGGGACTACGTGACGCCACGAAGTAATTCTAATGCCAAATGAATCGGTGAAATTGCGATTCGCGTGCTATACTCCAGATGGTGGATTTATCAGACGTTTCACTTCCGCATTGAGTTTTCTTTTTTCACTTCCGTGTTTACTGTTCCAAATCATGCTTCCTGACGATGAAATACAGGCTTTTAAAGAGAATCAGTAATACTAAATACTAAAATAAATAACCACAAAAGTTTTATTACCAAATTTGGATAAACATGCAGATGGATAATAAAAATATCCTTATACAATGTTGTGTACAGTATGTGTTTTCCAGTGTCGGGTCCAATATGACTTTTCACCACAACTTGGACTCGTACAAGAAAAACACATACTGTACACGACATTGTATAATTGTAGCTATAGTATTTAATGAAGGTGACAGTCGTGGACTGGACTTATCTGACATAACGGTGTAGAATAATAAAGAACATGCACAACTTGCATCACAATCTCGAATCTTTTATTGAACTCGTTGCGAACGGCGCATGTACATTTTGACCTAGCTACGCTCTCGTGAAATATATCCTTGCGCCATCGGCAACTCATTCGATAAATGCTTATCGATTAAGAAGTATTTATTTCATATAGCATCCATGTTTTAGAGAGTCAGCACTGATTATTCTGTTAATTTGTAATAGCAAAATTACAGTCTTGTGTATATGGGCTGCAACGTATCCTCCTACAGGTAGGCTCATATAGGAACTAAATATTCACATAGGTTCTTATTGGACTTATTTGATTATGAAATAAGCTCATATCCGTTATTCCGTTGAATTGCGCGGGCCGCAGTGAACACATATTATAAAGAGCGGCGTTCATCTTGTAAGTCGTGTCAAGGACAAAAGTAGTTTAAATAGTGCCTATATGGGCTTATTTCGTATTGAAATAAGCTTTGTATGTGCTTATTTTGAACGACAGATTTTAAGCCCATATAGCTCAAATAAGCTCTATATGGGCCTAAAACTCGACGTCCAAAATAAGCCCGTATTGTGCTTATTTTCACGAGAACAGTCTGATATAAATAGGTCTAGTTCTTTTGTCACGCTTTGTTTTTAACATTTTTCTCAGTGGAACAACCCGGAAAACCATATTCAATCAAATTGTGTATAGTGTTGCAACTAAAGGCCTGGACACTTTAATATATCCATATCAAATACTTAAATTTCTGCTGACGAATGCGTGGTACTAATGAAAACCTGAACACGAACTTGTTTTTAATCAGATCAAAGACCAATAACTGTAAATTCCATATTTTCGGCATAATTTGAGATCCTAAAGACAATGATATTGTTAATGATACTGAAGCTTAACTTGAAGAGGGATAATGTCATACATTACATTTATTGGATCGGTTAGGAATGCAGAAAGTTTAAATGTTTAATCAGAGTTCAACTCGAAGAGCCATATGAAGTTTGTAGTAGAGTCGCTTATGTAAGATTTTGGGCTCCCGTGGGAAATTCATGAACAAATATAGAGACCATGTTCATGAGGCAGTATATGGTCTCTACTTCAGAAAAAATTTTGTTAGACCCCCTGGGGTCGCGACTGGGTGGTCTGATGACGTCACAAAGATGGCCGCCATGCTCATTATTTTAATTTCGCCATTGTTAGATTTCATGATAAAAATATAATTTTGATATAAAATAAATGACAATCCTTTTCTACCGTGTATGGTGTGACGCCATGTTATATTTTTATATAAAAGTTTGTCCTCTCGATCAAAGATGGCCGCCAAAATGGCGACCGGAAGTGGGAAATTGATGATTTTCCATACATGTCGCCTACATCATTTCCGATTGTATCGAACTGGTGACGATTAGGGAATATACTTCTCTTCAATCATGATACCAACTCACTTAGGCATCACATTAGTTGATTTCTTGAATCATAACCTTGATTTTCTTCTCCAAATGCGATGATTTAAAGGAATTGGTATGAATTTCGCCAAAAATATACTTTTTTATTTTCTAACTATATCCTTGTAGAAATTTAGAAATAATCGATGATGGAAATGAGTATGTCAACTTAATCCAAGATGGCTTCCAAGATGGCGGCCAAAATACGATAATACACAATTTTTACCCTTTTTCATCCAATTACGTTTCTGTCATGTGTAGAAGGTGAATGTAGTAGACTAATTTGCTTCTTCCAAATAAATATTCGCCATATTACGACACATTCATAGTAGTTGTCTTTCCGCAATGACTCAATATGCGAGTTCATATGACAATATTGTCCAAATAAGCATCGTGAAAATTCGCCTAACATTATATTTGCGCACGTCAAATAACATGTCTACAACAGGAGAACGATAGCTCGGTATTAGATATATGAATGAATGTACTCCGATTTAGATTATCCGAAGTTATTAATATCTCATTGTAATCGAGATGGCCGCCAATGTGGCGGAAATGGCGAAATTTGACATTAAAATAGATATATTTCCGAAATATATCACAGCGTGCAAGAAAGGTACATACGCATATCATTATCATACATGGGCTTTCGGTGAAAAATATATAAAACTGAAATATATGTTCAAGCACGTTAAGTATATGGACTTGTGCCAAACTCGATTCTGATATTATATAAATAATTTAATAGAGACCTACGCGGTATGTGGAGATAATAGTGAAGTTTCCAACTTCAGGCGATGTCAGCTACCAATGCTCAAATCATGCATGTGATCGCCATACGTTCTTGTATATCGATAACGATTGAGTTTATCTACTCGTATTCTAAAAGGTTTAGCGACGGACATTGAAAATATAAACCAGGAGATCGCCCGGGGCCTTGTTCAGATATTCTAGATATACTTTATTCTTTTCCATTTCACCATGATACATGTATACCACCGGTAAAGGCTTGGTAGATGAACGAGGTTGGATAGTCTGTCGAAGTTACACGGACGTTTTCTGACATAATATCCATAAACGTCTTCGTAAAATCAATCCCTGTATGGGTACTCTTGGTGATTGGAATGGAAAATCGACACAAAATGATCCGAAACCCCATTCTACCATTCTGCCAAACATATGTGCAGGAAGAAATGTTGATGATTGCCTCATGCTTAGACTGCTTCTTGTCACCAGTTCATACTAAGTACCGCTACATTTCCACACGTGCATTACTATGACGACCAAGATGGGATCTTGACAAATTTGAACTAGAACTCAAGCAATATATTTACTTGTATTACAGCGATATTAGCATATTTATGTATCACTACATGTCTGTACAAATGTATATAATTAGTTTGTCTCATATAAAAGTAGCGCTAATGTGTATCTGGACCATAACACTATCGTTAGGTGGGGTGAATATAAAATGATTCCCGGAAATTACTCACATAAGCCTGCACAGTTGATGTCGAATCCGGTATGCGATTAAACGTATACTAATAGCTTTTGTATTATTCATGGAATAAATACTGTTAAAACTAAAGTCTATCTGATCAATCTGTATTGATTTCCACATGTATGGAACTCTGCGTACATTAGCCTCACCATGACTGTGTTTTGCTGACGTTAATATATATATGCCACTTGGTTGGGGGGATTATCAAGATGCATGAATGCAGCATGATATATACAATTTATGGGATATAGCCAGACTGATCTGATAACTCCTAGTCGAATAGAATTAGAACAGTTTGAGTCATTAGGATATATATGGATCGGCCTATATACTATGATCTGAAAGATGCCATTATTATTATAGTGAACCATGGCCACCTCCGTAGTTACGCGTGCTAATTCAACTTCCTTCATTTCCACATTTCCTTTGGTTCATGATAACGTTATAACCAGAATCAACATGGCACGTCATGAGCTGTTATTAACTCCAAATATTACTTCACATTATGTTGTAAGAAGTTAGTGGACTGCGTTGCCCCATAATGTCATTCAGTATTAAGAAACAGGATTCCAGAGTATATTGGACATAATAAATCAAACTGATGACATGACAACGGAAGACCCATCACTACCAATGGACGTTTGACCCGTTTCCCACCGTGTGGTCGTACAGTTTGTCAAAACGCGGGAATTAGTATCATAATAAGTATCGCCTGTCTATGTTTGGCTCGTATCTATTGCGATTACCATTCACATTCTTTCGTCATCTAAGCTGCACGGTTGGATATGCAAAGCAGTTGAGCAGTCCCTGTTGATTTCGATAAACTTCAAAATAATCGCTAATCAAGTGCGACCGACAGCACAGTCATAACCATTGCACAGAACCACTTTCCTATTAAACTGATGTGCAAACGTAATGCATTGTCTCACTAAACTGTTCACATGCATAAATCATAGAAATCAATATGGGATATTAGTTTGCTGTATACTATCCATGGTCCATACCAGCCTACCGTGTTCATGCCAAGCCACCTTTCGTATATTGGGCGAATCACTTTGTGTGGCTACCACCAATTAACTGAACACGAGGAAAGCCAAGAACCAGACATACCACTTCGCCCGTTTGTGGGGATCTAGCCTGGTGTATGGCAATGTTCATTTCAACTGAATAACATGTCCTGTGGGGTCACTAACTTATATTAACTTTTCAAAACTCCACATTTGCAATGAAAGTGGTTGGACTACTTTGGTGAAAACAATCATCCATATTTCAGAACCTGGTATTCACACTATATCACTTTAAGCTTGATACGGGACACTACCGAATATACGGATATATTACACACCTATGGGTGTCTATTCTATTTTGATATGTCGTGGTTATCAATACGATTGAAACCCTTCTAAGTTCAGCTAAACGAGTTTTAAATGGTGTTACCATGCAAATTTAATTAAAGGTTACAGCGCAACTAACAGTGAGACAAGCAGGCCAAATGACAGCCATAGCATTAATTCTACTATTGTCTGTGTTTTGTAAACAAGGATGTGTTGTTTCTTGCTTGCCAAGATTCATGGTATAGCTGAGAAGTACAATCCCACTTCATAGCCATCACAATAAACAATTGCGTATTGCTACCTGCTATGATACACTATATGTATTTTCTACCGATATGTCACGACAAGTACTAACACTAACAATTAACTGCATCATCAATTACCATTTGATATGGTAACCACCAATACTTCTCACTTAGTACTTTGGCTTAGAGTATAGCACAGAAGTGTAGACATTGGAATAGTAACACTTGCCCACCCCAAGCTAAGATGGCGGTCTAAGATACTTTCTAATTTCACATAGTGAGTTGGATTTTCTCTTCAACACCCTCCTCACTTAATATCAGGAAATTTGAAGAATTGCCGCGTATGCCGTACAGGACATCGCTAATGTGTATAATAAATTAAAGCTATGCGCATTCACTTAAAAGTAGCTGATTAACCTAATTCCCCATGATGGAATACCAGGGCGACATTTGGTGATGTACCGTAACGAACACTGATTTTTGTATTTTGACTGCCATTTTGGTAGCCATCTTGGATGAAATTGAACAGTTTTGTTGAAGTGTGATAATATTTCCGTATGTGGCACGAATACTTCTTTCACATCACTGAATGCCGCTCATTTATTTAAATCTATTGCTACAATATCGGAATTAATTTTTGACAAGATGCTATAATTCGATTGTCTAAAGTGGATTTTTAACAGATCGAACTTGTTTTGTACAATACAATTGGTCACCACATTGCTGAAGCAATAATTAAACACAGAATTGTCACAATTCGCAGTCGATACCAAACGGAAGGTCATTTACATGAAATTCTTGAAAATTGCAAAATTGTTGATTTTTTAGTGACATTTTGGCAGCCATCTTTGACTGGAATAACATTTCCCCGTGAAATTGGGTACTGTACTTCGAGAACTACTCTTGATGAATTGCCCTAACTAAAAAGAATGTATAACAATTAAGAAATATGCGCTGAATTCGTCAGTTCTTATGAAAACCCTTCATCTGAACTGAACTGACAATGACGTCATCTTTGTGACGTCATAATTCTCTCCAGTCGCGGACCCATGACGTCTAACAAACTTTTTCCGACAAAGTAAGTGATACCCTATCATAATATCATAGTCTCTACATTTGTTCAAAATATTCCCACGAAAGTACATAAGCGACTCTACTATTGGGATCAATTGGATTTAAAATGCTGACTATAGGACCGGGCGTGCTGAATTATCTATTCATGCAAAGAGTAAAATCCTCGATGGCCATCGAAAATCGTCCATATTTGATGGCTCCCATCTAGAAGTGATCCTAAAATGTCTGTAAATTATCAAAACATGTCTCCAATAAATTTCGGCTGTAGAATGTACTGATGGATTGAAATGTGAAATCCAATATGGAAACGGGAGGAAATTTTGTTATCGAATATGGAAACATATCGGTGACTCCCATTTAGAGATCTACATAACGCTTGGTGATGATCGGAGGAGGGATGTGGTCTGTACGATGCAAAGAATGAAATTCAAGATGGCTGCTATCGGCCATCATTTTAGCGAATTACGGAAAAATCGATGTTTTTCATCTGGTGGTCACCCCAAAGATCCACATGTACATTGTGACGATCGGGTGAGGGGTGTGGTCTGTATGGTGTGCCAAATGATTTAGTCATGCAACGAGTGGCCGTTGGCGGTCGTGTTTTAATCGAAATTCGGAACAATGTGATGGCTCCCATCTAGTGGTCACCCAAATTAAGTTTGGTGATGACATGATGAGTGTACGGTGTGCCAAAGGATTTGCATGTAGTCATGCAAAGATTAAAATCCAAAATTGCTGCCGGTGGCCATGTTTTTCTTCTAAAATCGTTGAAAATTGATACCCCTACCTTGAGGTGATCCTAAACAAGCATATGTACACTTTCAAAAACAATTGTCTAATAAATGCGGGCTGCAGGATGTGCCGATGGACTCAAATTTGAAATTCAAGATGGCTGCTGGTGCCCATGTTTTTTAACGAATTTCGGAAGTCTAGAAGTCACCGCGATGATCTATAGGGCTTCACGGTTTTTCGGTATTTAGTCATACGGCGGTTTTATTTTTAATACCGTGTAGTCGATATTGGATTACTAGAACAGTCGGTATATCTCGGCACACTATATTTTCTTCTTTTAGTCTGTTTTACGACAGCAAACGTCAAAATAATTCATATATTCCGAGGCAATAACGCGTGCTTGTAAGAAATAAACGAGAAAGAAAACCAGCGAGACGATACGATAATCAGCCAATCAATCAATCAATTTATTATTATAAACATTTTTTGTCGCTGATTTCAATCAAGCTTATACATAATCATCTCCATGATACAAGGAATCAAATGGTATGGTTTATAGATGTCAAAACTAGCGCCGTTCGAGTGAGGGTGCACGGGAGTGGAGAGGGGCACCAACATTGATGCAAATATTCCACCAATTTGATACACATTCTTCTCCATGATACAAGGAATCTAATCGTGTGATTGGACGACGCCAAATTGGTGCCGTTTAAATGAGAGAAATGGGGGTAGGTGTAGTAAATTTGATAAGAATTTGTTTAGATGTCGATTACCACCTAGCTTATACATATTCATCTTCTTGATATCAGGAGCCGATATCTAATGGTGCGTAAAGCTGTCAAAAATCGCGTCATTCGAGTCAGGGGTGGACTGAAGGGAGAGGGGCACCAGAACTGATAACAATATATTTAGCGCCGATTTCTACCAAATGGATACGCATTCTTTTCCGTGATGCGGGGAAGTGCCGCTGTTCGAGCCATGGATGGGGAGGGGAGGGACACCAACGCTGATACAAATATGTTTAGTACTCATTTCCACCAAATTCATACACGTTCTTCTCCAATGATGGGAGGAATCAAATCATGAGTGTTAAAGACGCCACAGTCCTTGCACAATGGGGGACCTTTCTAAATGAACCGCAACAAGATCGATGGCCAACAAAACGTCATCGTGAACTGAAGGTACCGAAGCATCCAATGTACTCGGAAATGTCAAAATGGTACTCAGAAAGTGTTTGTAATGACAGTTTATGTGTAAAATCGACACAACTGACCACAGCAAGTGGCTAGGGCACTTTTGAAAACACACACGGCGTCAACTGTTGACAGTTTCTGTCAACTAAAAAAGCTCTAAACATTGTACGCGTTTGATCGGACTTTGACAAGAGCAAACAAATTCCGCGCCTTGTTTATACTTAACATCGTTTTGCGAGAAAATGTCTTGTTCCAATTTCATTGTGTATGCGTACCTGACATGTACATACTTATACTATATCAGACTTGCCCGGAATAATTCCGGCAAGTTAAAAATGAACCAAACTTTGTTTTATGAGTTCTATTTGATTAAGAAGGCCATATTCGACCAATTTGAAGTAAAAACATACTACCCATTATAACCAATGTATGCTATAGTACTAAACAACAACTCTTTACCCTCACAATATCTATATCTATTTTTATATTTCCGACTGGCTGCCTGTGTTCTAGAGAAATTCACGGGGGACCATCTAGATGGCACCAAAGGGGCCTAACAGGGGTAACTTTTTACGAGGAAGATAATGGTGGGGGTTAGAATTTTCTAAAGGGACGCTGTTGAAAGGGGAGGGAGTGTCAGCAAAAAATGTTGTCGCGGATTTTCACCAAATCTACTATATATTTTGGAACTTCTGTCTGTATGTCTGTCTGTCTGTCTGTGTGTATGTGTCATGGACTCGAAAAATGCTCGACCGATCCGACTCGAATTTGGTATGTAGGGCTACTTTGATCCCGGGAACAATATTGGCGGGTCCAAATTCACGTGCGATGACCGTGTCATTGAACTTGATCTTGAACTCGCTCATATACGCTCATATAGGCATGTTTCTGGACGGCTCTGTCGTCGATCCGACTCACATTTGGTATGTATGCCTACTTTGATCCCGGGAACAATATGGGCGAGTCCAATTTTATGTGCGACCGTGTCCTTGACCTCGGTCATATACGCTTTATATAGGCATGTTTCAGGACCTCGACCGATCCCACTCAAATTTGGTATGTAGGCCTACTTTGGTCCCGGGAACAATATGGGCTGGTCCAATTTCACGTTCGACCCTGTCCTTGACCTTGATATCGCTCATATATGCTATATAGTTATGTTTCTGAACCGATCGAACAATAGTTTTTTTTCTTTCTCCTAATACTTTTCAACGTTGTTCGCTCATTATTAGACGCTGTATATTCTACCCAGACCGAGGCGATCACAAAGAACTCCCTAAATAGCCCGGATGAAGTCGGGCACATCAGCTAGTGTATACACAATCATGTCCATTATATGAGGAATAAAATGGTGTGGTTTAAAGATGTCAAATGTTCGAGTTTGGCCGTTCGAGTCAGGGGTGGACGGAAGACGAAAGGGGCACCAAAATTGATAAAAAATATTGTTAGCGCCGATTTCCACAAAATTGATACACACTCTTCTCCATGATACAAAGAACCTAATCGTGTGATTGAAAGACGCCAAATTGGTTCCGTTTGAATGAGAGATGAGGGGGGCTACTATATTGTTTAAGAATTTGTTTAGTTCCAATTACCACCAAACTTATACATACACATCTCCATTATAGCAGGAGTCTATATCTAATGGTGAGTAAAGCTGTCAAAAGTCGCGTCATTCGGGTCCGATGTGCACTGAAAGGGAGAGGGGTACGAAATATTTTAGCGCCGATTCCCACCAACTTGTAAACATTCTTCTCCATGATACGAGCAATATAATCATGTGATTTAAAGACGCCAAGTTGGTGCCGTTTGAATGAGAGAAGGGGCGGGATGATACATTTGACAATAATTCGTTTATTCGCCTATTACCACCACACTTATACACAATCATCTCCATGATATCAGGAGTCCAATTTTGTAGTTTAAAGATGTCAAAGTTCGAGTCAGGGGTGAATCGAGGGGGAGAGCGACTTTTTTAGCGCACTTTTAGGCACCAATTGTATATATATTCATATTCATAATAAATATATATGAGTGCTTTAATTCTGCCAACAGTTTCACAGCATTAGTCAGGGATAGGAGAGGGTCACCAAAACTGATAAAATATGTTTATCGGCAATTTTCACCGCATTCATATATACAAGTTTTTCTCCAATAACGCCACATTTGGTGCCTATATGTACGAATGTATGTCTGCCTGTGTTTTATAAAACTTCATGAGGGGCCAGAGGGGTCTAACAGGGGTATTTTATGAGGAAGATAATGGCGGGTTAAAATCATCTAAAGTGACTATTTTGGTGACTGGGGAAGAAAGGGGGCAGCAAAATTATGAAATAGTGTTGTCCCCGATTTCCAACACTAAATATTTTTTAGCGCCGTTCCCACCAAATTGATACAAATTATCTCCATTATACCAGAAGTCTAATTTACGTGGTTTAGATATGTCAAAGTGCGTTCAAGCCATGAATGGGGAGGCTAGGGACAGCCTGGGGCACCAAAGCTGATACAAGCACTTTAGACATTGGTTTATGGATTTTGACTTATTTATCGAAAAGATGCCCAGATAATAACTACAGATAGTGTGAAAAGCAATTATAGCAACGCAGTGTCAACGGGTTGTATGCTGATAGATGAGTGTTTATAGCCGTCTCACATGCAGCTTAAATTAGTATAAACAAAGCAATAATTAGATCATGGTCGCCATCCATACAATTACGAAATGCAAACTATTCCGTGCTAATGTTTATCCATCATCGAGACACCACGGATAAATACGTATTGCTTGGTGCGCCCTAACATTTTAAGTATAACCGTCATGGTATAATTAAAAAACAACCCAAGCTACACATTAATTTGATTCTCGAGATTGTACATGTACTGTAGTGGTGTACTTAGTTCGGTTAAACATGTCAGTTCACTGTTGCTATTTTCGCGCATTGTATAATCAAAACTATCGGACATTCCTGTATGGTTGGAAGCGGTCCACACAATAATCGTGAAAGTGACTTAACGACGGAGTTCCGAGGAACATAACGTGAGGTAGTGGTGTTTCGGTGGGGGCCTAGCCCCAGGATGGTCGAATATGACATTTGGGACTGGGAAAAGAAATTGGTGGTGACTTTTTGTGTTAACATCCAAATTAAAAAAGTGTTTCATTGGCTCCGACTCTACTATTCAATGGCGCGGACACTTATCCCGGGATAATTTATCGACTCCGAATCTAACTCAGTGATGTTGCTTCATCTTCCGGGGAAAGCGTCTATCACCATTAAGGGGGCCTGTACACTAAATCCGGCCATTTATGGAATGATCTCATGTTATACTTAAAAGAATAATTATATGCAACAAATGAATGAATTTGAGACACGATGCACACATGGTAATACTGAAATGACTCCACGTCCACTAAATTCGATTCGAGCCTCGCTTAAGTTCGGCTCGAATCTAATTTAGTGCACTCTGTTAGTAAATCACGTATATACTGCGACTCATTAGATATCCTGTGTATATATGTATAATGGGAAAACTAAACGCAACTGTTCATAATTGAGAACAACAATTCTAAACTCGTTGAAACTAATTATTTTAAGAGGGGGGTAAAGTGGCAACATTTAAATGGGGAATTCAGTGTTAATTTTCAAGACAAGATTACTCAATATATACAAATCGTAGAATAATAGTTCACGTCTTGTTGGAATGTTTGAGCATATATCTAGTGACAACGCAAAGCAGATTTTTCATTTTATATTTTGTTTTGTGACCTTTGATGGAAATATTATAAACAATGATAAACAATGGTGACCTACTTTTTAATAATGTTCAATAATATCCAACCTGGGATGAAAATCAGAATTCCACTTCGCGTTGTCACTAGATAAGTCTTCAAACTTTCCAAAAAGGTATGATATGACCACATGCGCTTTGTATGGTTTGATCAATCTTTTCTAAAAAATTAACACTGAATTCGAGGAGCGGACTTTAAAAAAGCATTTTGCTTGTTGTCCAATCCTCTTCATAAATCTCTTTGTATGTACATGTATATTGTGTCTGTGTTATATGTTTGATTTTTTAAAATAAATATTGTTTACACCAACACTGAATTCCCCATTCAAATGTTGCCACTTTACCTCCCTCTTAAAGCCCATATCTGACCACCAAAATTCTCCTGGGCTCATGTGTACAACCTAGTTATGTTCTGGTATAAAAACCGTAGATAGGGTGGCTTTATGGTGTCAAATCGGTCTTTAATACACTGGTTCCTATTCAAAAAATACGACACTGTCTGAATAATGTATCTAATACCCGAAGTCTATGCACACACGGATTTGATATGCGCTGGCTTACGTTCAGTCTGTAGCACAAGGCTACCCGCGGAGAATGCCCACGGCTTTCCACTTTACGAAGACACCTCGACATAATAAGCCAATGATCGAATACTTAACATTCAAATGGTTCCCCCGGCAGTTTTTATACTTAAAAGCATTACCTCAATGCACGTACACAAATCATTATCAAATGACAATACGTATGGATTTATTTGCCCTATATATAGAATGCTCATATAATGCAATCCATTTATTATGAGTGGGTAGATGGACTTCATCTGGGACAATTTCTATGGATGTAACCCCGGGATGACTCCCAAGAACACAAGTACTCGTAAGGAGACTTTTACATGTGATTACATGGATTTATTAAAGAACAAATCGACGAATGATCGCTAGATGCGGCTGGTAGCCAATTCGGAGATTGCGAAAAAAATTACTGTCATAACGGAACAATGTTATCACATTCACGCCTCATTGTTGGCCATCAAATCCACAGACTCGCTAAGAAAACAGGTAAAACATAAATGAATAAAAAAGTTAAAACGAGACCGCCACGTTTATTCATATAGATAACTATTATTTATGATATAATTTTATTAATCTCACACACTATATGTTGTATATCAATATATTCATACATATCATTGGGAATTGCACTGAATTCTGACACCGTCCTTCTCAATATATATTGTCATACGATGAGAGTATCTAATAAATTAAATTGAATTGAAACTTTAATTCATTTAAAGTCATTGCTATTGAGATACTAATTCACTGTGGGGATAATGATTTCAATTACGTCCTCATTCTACAAATAGAAATCAAGTTTACGTTTGTCCAACATAAACTTGATTTCTATTTGTAGAATGTCAAGTATCATTTCTTTGTTTTGTTTACGTGATATTGCTTCCTTTTTTATGTGTTTCGTCGGGCTATGAAGTTCATGGTCCAATTGGCAATTGACCATTCGGCGAACGCGAGGTAGTGTAAAACACACGGGATGTGTAAATATTAGCCGCCCAATCATATCACAAATGTGTACGTTATACCAGAAAGGTGTCAATAGTCAAATTATCTGCACTCTAAGTTATGGTAACAACAGGTCACAAAGTGGAATGTACAATGCACATGTCATGTAAGAAGTAATATGCACATTCGTTCTTCGAAGTATATTCGTGTTTTTGAAATCTCTCTTTCTTTGCCTTCAGTTAAACACGGAGTTGGAACCGCTCCAATAGTTTATGTTCTTATGTAATTTTTCTCTATCTAAAAGTATTTTACTTTATTTGTGGTCGATCAGTTTTTCTTGTAATATTGCATGGCATTCTGGTTTCGTGTTTTATGGGCCTGTTATTATCAACTTTGTTCCCATTTATTTCAAGCGCGATAAATCTTCCGATTTATTGTTTGTCATTTCCTACAATATTGTTTGCACCGTTGCCAATCTTGGTCGTTAGCTTCATTTGAGACAGGGGGGCCTCGGTGGCTCAATCGGTTAGGGGTACAACTCAAAGCCGTTTCGCATTCCAGCGCTGGCGATAAGGGTTCAAATCCACATGTTTCCATCGTGGACTTTGTAACTCGAAATCGTTATCTGGGAAAGTTGCCAGTTACTTGCCGATGGCCGGTGGTTTGCCGCACATGGTCGATGAGTTTATCAGCCATTGAAATCACTGTTAGATTAGCCGTAAGTGTGCGGATTTCCTCCACCATTAAAACTGGCAATGTCGTGATATGGCCTTAGTGGTTAAAGCGACATAAAACCCCAATCAATCAATCAATCAATCATTTGAGACGGCAGCTGTACTCCTGGGTACCGGGTACATGGTCATAAATTATTTCGTTGTGTCGTGTCTATATCAATTTGATGTTCTTCGGTGTAAGTTTTTATTTCTTTGTTCTATTTGTTGGTTTGTTCCTCGAGGGACAAAAATGACATAACAGCTTTAATAGACACCTTTCGCATAATGAACTGGGTCAGACAAAAACTACGAATATGTGTCTGTAATCCGGCCATTTATGGAATGATCTCATGTTATACTTAAAAGAATAATTATATGCAACAAATGAATGAATTTGAGACACGATGCACACATGGTAATACTGAAATGACTCCACGTCCACTAAATTCGATTCGAGCCTCGCTTAAGTTCGGCTCGAATCTAATTTAGTGCACTCTGTTAGTAAATCACGTATATACTGCGACTCATTAGATATCCTGTGTATATATGTATAATGGGAAAACTAAACGCAACTGTTCATAATTGAGAACAACAATTCTAAACTCGTTGAAACTAATTATTTTAAGAGGGGGGTAAAGTGGCAACATTTAAATGGGGAATTCAGTGTTAATTTTCAAGACAAGATTACTCAATATATACAAATCGTAGAATAATAGTTCACGTCTTGTTGGAATGTTTGAGCATATATCTAGTGACAACGCAAAGCAGATTTTTCATTTTATATTTTGTTTTGTGACATTTGATGGAAATATTATAAACAATGATAAACAATGGTGACCTACTTTTTAATAATGTTCAATAATATCCAACCTGGGATGAAAATCAGAATTCCACTTCGCGTTGTCACTAGATAAGTCTTCAAACTTTCCAAAAAGGTATGATATGACCACATGCGCTTTGTATGGTTTGATCAATCTTTTCTAAAAAATTAACACTGAATTCGAGGAGCGGACTTTAAAAAAGCATTTTGCTTGTTGTCCAATCCTCTTCATAAATCTCTTTGTATGTACATGTATATTGTGTCTGTGTTATATGTTTGATTTTTTAAAATAAATATTGTTTACACCAACACTGAATTCCCCATTCAAATGTTGCCACTTTACCTCCCTCTTAAAGCCCATATCTGACCACCAAAATTCTCCTGGGCTCATGTGTACAACCTAGTTATGTTCTGGTATAAAAACCGTAGATAGGGTGGCTTTATGGTGTCAAATCGGTCTTTAATACACTGGTTCCTATTCAAAAAATACGACACTGTCTGAATAATGTATCTAATACCCGAAGTCTATGCACACACGGATTTGATATGCGCTGGCTTACGTTCAGTCTGTAGCACAAGGCTACCCGCGGAGAATGCCCACGGCTTTCCACTTTACGAAGACACCTCGACATAATAAGCCAATGATCGAATACTTAACATTCAAATGGTTCCCCCGGCAGTTTTTATACTTAAAAGCATTACCTCAATGCACGTACACAAATCATTATCAAATGACAATACGTATGGATTTATTTGCCCTATATATAGAGTGCTCATATAATGCAATCCATTTATTATGAGTGGGTAGATGGACTTCATCTGGGACAATTTCTATGGATGTAACCCCGGGATGACTCCCAAGAACACAAGTACTCGTAAGGAGACTTTTACATGTGATTACATGGATTTATTAAAGAACAAATCGACGAATGATCGCTAGATGCGGCTGGTAGCCAATTCGGAGATTGCGAAAAAAATTACTGTCATAACGGAACAATGTTATCACATTCACGCCTCATTGTTGGCCATCAAATCCACAGACTCGCTAAGAAAACAGGTAAAACATAAATGAATAAAAAAGTTAAAACGAGACCGCCACGTTTATTCATATAGATAACTATTATTTATGATATAATTTTATTAATCTCACACACTATATGTTGTATATCAATATATTCATACATATCATTGGGAATTGCACTGAATTCTGACACCGTCCTTCTCAATATATATTGTCATACGATGAGAGTATCTAATAAATTAAATTGAATTGAAACTTTAATTCATTTAAAGTCATTGCTATTGAGATACTAATTCACTGTGGGGATAATGATTTCAATTACGTCCTCATTCTACAAATAGAAATCAAGTTTACGTTTGTCCAACATAAACTTGATTTCTATTTGTAGAATGTCAAGTATCAATTCTTTGTTTTGTTTACGTGATATTGCTTCCTTTTTTATGTGTTTCGTCGGGCTATGAAGTTCATGGTCCAATTGGCAATTGACCATTCGGCGAACGCGAGGTAGTGTAAAACACACGGGATGTGTAAATATTAGCCGCCCAATCATATCACAAATGTGTACGTTATACCAGAAAGGTGTCAATAGTCAAATTATCTGCACTCTAAGTTATGGTAACAACAGGTCACAAAGTGGAATGTACAATGCACATGTCATGTAAGAAGTAATATGCACATTCGTTCTTCGAAGTATATTCGTGTTTTTGAAATCTCTCTTTCTTTGCCTTCAGTTAAACACGGAGTTGGAACCGCTCCAATAGTTTATGTTCTTATGTAATTTTTCTCTATCTAAAAGTATTTTACTTTATTTGTGGTCGATCAGTTTTTCTTGTAATATTGCATGGCATTCTGGTTTCGTGTTTTATGGGCCTGTTATTATCAACTTTGTTCCCATTTATTTCAAGCGCGATAAATCTTCCGATTTATTGTTTGTCATTTCCTACAATATTGTTTGCACCGTTGCCAATCTTGGTCGTTAGCTTCATTTGAGACAGGGGGGCCTCGGTGGCTCAATCGGTTAGGGGTACAACTCCAAGCCGTTTCGCATTCCAGCGCTGGCGATAAGGGTTCAAATCCACATGTTTCCATCGTGGACTTTGTAACTCGAAATCGTTATCTGGGAAAGTTGCCAGTTACTTGCCGATGGCCGGTGGTTTGCCGCACATGGTCGACGAGTTTATCAGCCATTGAAATCACTGTTAGATTAGCCGTAAGTGTGCGGATTTCCTCCACCATTAAAACTGGCAATGTCGTGATATGGCCTTAGTGGTTAAAGCGACATAAAACCCCAATCAATCAACCAATCAATCATTTGAGACGGCAGCTGTACTCCTGGGTACCGGGTACATGGTCATAAATTATTTCGTTGTGTCGTGTCTATATCAATTTGATGTTCTTCGGTGTAAGTTTTTATTTCTTTGTTCTATTTGTTGGTTTGTTCCTCGAGGGACAAAAATGACATAACAGCTTTAATAGACACCTTTCGCATAATGAACTGGGTCAGACAAAAACTACGAATATGTGTCTGTAGTCGTGATTTGTGCGGATGGTCCAAAATCCTTTTCGCAGAATTGACGACTACGAATCAGTGCCACTCGCAGTAATTGTGTTGTTATCAGTTCATAGCTTAGCGCTTTGTGTTTGGCAATATTTTCGCGTTTCACGACGACGAACGATTTTATTACCATTAATAGGTAAACATTAAGGCCACATTTCGATCACAATTGAAAGTGATGTTGAACACTCAGACAGGGTGATCAAATAGAAATGTAGAATAATCTTGCTCAAAGTAGTTTTTTTACGAATATAAATTAAAATTACAACATACACCGTCATTCGTATATATCAATTAATTTCAAGGACACTCGGTGGCGAAATCATATGCGTTCGTTTATCGCCGTTTGATGCCTCCCGAATCGAGATGTAAATATTTACAATTGCGCATTGTTCAGGCGATGTTTTCTATTGAGTGGTGTGGTCGATTTCGTTGATATTTTCGGCGATGTTAGCAGAATGTTACACCCCCCCAGTTGGTACAGCCCCTGAGTACTAACTTATCAGTATAATGCACCCGAACAAGTCAATAATATGTCTTTAAGGACATTATCTCAGAATCATGACGGTAATGTTAACCCTTTACCCAACAGAACGGCCCTGTGCCAATGCATTCTCTTATATATGCGAGTCGACCATAGGTCGCCTCGCATATACAAGAGAATGCATTGGCTTAACACATATTAAACATGATAAAATTGTCAAAGAATGTAGAACAATATTATAAAAATTGTTAAAAAATATAAGAAAAAATTATAAAATTGTTAAAGAATGTAAGAAAAAATGGTCAAAAAGTGTTAAAAAAGAATTGTTTTAGGCCAATGCATTCTCTTAAATATGCGAGGCGACCTATGGTCGACTCGCATATATAAGAGAATGCATTGGCACAGGGCATAACTGTAACCATCACAATGTGGTCAATGAACCGGTTCCAATGATATCCATATTTGTATGGTGTTATTGAGACAGACCGAAGATGTTTTAGGCTGTTGAAGCTTTATTTGGGCGTTTTTGGCCGCTTTGTTGGGTAAAGGGTTAAGACGATTGCAATGCTGGTGACGACGACGATGACGAATAGATGCCAATCTGGAGGCCGCTGTGCATATCGCGCTCATAAATGTACATTCCTTCTACCATTATGTTGTACTTACTATACTATTGTCACAATGTCCTGTAATGTTTTCATGGATCAGTGAATAAAGCAAATGTAAAGGTCCAATCATGTTTGTCATCAAGTATCTTGTGATTATTTTCGGTGATCATTTTATGTTTTGAAATATTTCAAATTTAGTTAGTTTTTCTCATCGATTCCATTTATTTCCGTCTATCCTATAATTAGGTTCAATCTGTCACTTCTTTTCAGTCGCTTCTCGATAATTTGAGCATTATTTTCCAATTTGTTCAGTTCTTTTTCCATTTAATCAGACATTTACATGTAATTTAATGTATACCTTATTTCATTTATATTATGATGACGTAACCTTAAGTATATGTATGTAGATCCTTGCTGACCAAATCTGGATTTTACCGGACGGTGGGAGGAGCGACTTGAATGTAATGATGATGATGATGATGATGATACTATGAAGCTCTATTCTGTTACACAATTTTTGGGTTATGCCGCTTGTTTCAAACTAATGGAACAGCACACTCCATGTGTTATGCTCCGGGATTCCCAGGTATATGTAGGTTGGAGCTGGATATATAGCGGGGTTTGTTATATCAGATAGTGTACGATATTAAAATGTGCACGAGTATATACATGTGGTAACATGTTCCTACATGAGGTGGGCCATAAGTGCCTGTGAATGGACAAAATGTTCTCGTGAAAATATGTACATAATCGACCGATGATGTGCAAATATATTAATATCGAATTATTTGATTATTAAATAAGCAGATAATGGACTCATATTCGATTTTCTGTTTTATGGCGCGGGTCACAATGAAAACACATTTTAGAGCGTACAATAATGTGACTAAAACATTCTCATATTCCGTTCATTATCGACTCAAAACGATGTCATTCTAAGCAGATTTTCGATCTATAACAAATTATATTATAAGCAGATAATGTCCGGGTTTTCGGGAGAACAGGCTGGAATGGAAGGCCGGTATGTTCTGAGCAGAATTATCGATAATGCAAAATAAAAACATATACACGCGTAAATTCGTATATATATACATAATCGACATATAATGTGAAATAGGTACACACTGTGCTTATTTTATTCTCAAATAAGCAGATAATGGACGCATATCCGCTATTTCGTTTTATGGCGCGAACCACAATGAAAACACATGTTAAAGAGCGTACACGTTCTTTGTGTCATTGTCAGCAGATATTCTTATTTAGAATCGCATCATTATGAGTCGATAATAGCACAAAAACGCTCTCATTTTCAGCACATTATCAACTCAAAATAAGGCGAGTATAAGCACATTATCTACCTAAATGAAGTTCAAATATAAGCAGATAATGTGCGGGTTTTTGAGAGAACAGGCTGGATTTAACACTGCGTGGCTTAACATTACAGAATCATAACGTTAGGAACAAAGTGACGAAAAATAAAAACAACCTATCACCATGTTAAAATCTTCAAAAGACGACATGGAAAGACATATTAAGGGATCGGTGGCCTGGCTGGAAAGAGTACTTAGATTGGTGCGCGAGAAAACATTGTACCGCCAAACATTGTGTATTATCAAGATCACAATACAGAGTGTATTACTTACACGATAGAAGTTGAGTACTCGATTCAGAGTAATAACGATTCTTGTTTGCATTATTGGTCGTGGAATGGATAATTTAATGTATGAGCCACATGTGTCAAGTCTGTAATGAAAGGCCGACGTTGATCGCTGGTGTTGTAAACTATATCATACAAATCTCCGTTATTTCGTTAAAATACGATATATTTAGAGTTATCACCCTTCCTTCTGCTTCAACTGAAGATCATATGTTATGATTTATCGATAACCATTCCGGCGGACGATTCCAATTATGCCATCGAGTGTATCTGCCCGGGGATAATTCGTATTTATATGGAGGATGCTGTCAGCATTTCCTGAACAGCCAGTATGTTTAGATCTGCTAAATATATAAAGATCGAATTGAATGTTGAGCCTAACTAGGAATTTCACGTTCAGACTCATTTGTCATCGCGTCAGAGTCCACGTAGTTTTTTTGTTCATCAACAATGCTGTCGGAAAATTACTTATTATTTTCTACAATTAAGTTGGAAGGTCATATTTTCTGTCGACGAGTTGGAACTCAAGGCCATATCGAAAGTTCGCTGAGGAAGATTTCAAAGTATAAACGCCGTTTGAATCGATATGCAACAGCATTTAATACAACCAACATAACTTTTTTCCATAGTGCCGAGGACAGCCCAAAAATAAATGACCGTGTTGTAGGGCCCTGTACTATAGATTCCTAATACCCGTGTATTGAGTCGCGGAGAACGTTCCGCGGTAATATCCTAACCTTGTAAACCGAGACGTGTGTTATATAGTACTCGAGCAATTGTATTCTTGTAAATGACTTGCATTGTTTATTGGAATTTAAAAATATTTTTTAACTCTTTCTTCACGTCATACATCGTTGTGAGATGACTTATATGATCTTATCTTGAGTCACGTTTAACTGGGATTCACTTCAGCAGCGATCTGCTCTAATGTGGTGAATGCCGTGCCTTAACGCTCCAAATTTGTGTTTGTCTATGGTACGGGTATTGCCTATCTTAGCAAAAACAAAAACTCACATTATGGTCTGATAAATTACCACATTAGTGAGTTCCATAGTACAGCAACAACAAGGCATCGTTAGAACATGATGTTAAAATTAATAGAATATGAGGCTGAGTTACTGATTGTCACCGCAGTGAAACGCGTGCGAATGTCGACATGTTTGGTTATCGCTGGGTGTATTGCGCACTGCACTCACTCATCAAACCTTTGTCGGCGTGCTAAGTTCCACGGTGGCCAAATGTCATAACATGTTAGGGTGCTGGGTTGAAATTATGCACGGTCATATATACATGTAGATATAATTTGGGATGGTGTTCGTAAACAGAGAGAGATTGCCTTTGATAATTACAGGGTTGTGACAGGATTGCGATTATCAGAAAAATACTCAACAATTGGGAATTTCAGGCAGGACGTAACGATTCGGGGTTGGGGTGCATCACCCTAATCTTCTTTCCAAAGTTCTATATTTCATGATGGATCCACATATGATTGAAGTATGGAGTTAAATGGCAATCAGTTGAGACATCTCGATCAGTGGGAGTTGTTGGGTTATGAATGTCTAACAGTTGGATATCTTGAGTAACCATCGAAGAATTGCAACCCATTGGGTGCAAATATATAGTTTCCCGGACTCGGAAATATTATCTGGTTCAAGGAGTGGATGTGCACTTGGGCAGCCCCTTCCCACGACGACCCTGTACATCAACGTTACCGTGATGATTCCATGCCAGGAAAATAGTTTGAAATTTAAGACTGGAGAATATAGGTTGTAATCATACCAATAGTTTAGTTTTCCAGCTAATATTAACCGTAATTTATACTTTATACCCCGTGAAGGATATTGTCCTATATTCAGTCTAATTTTGGTTGTAAAATCTAAGTTGGACATACTCCCTTCCCCATAAACAAAACGTAACACCAACCCTTTGGGAAAGGAAAATAAACTTGATTTATATATTTATAACCTCCCCACTTGGAATTATATTTTCTTCGGTTTTGTTTCAATTACGTTGTCCATGTATCTAAATCGTGTTTTTTCGACATCCAGTTAAAGTTTCCCTGTCCGATTTGACACTATATAATCACCATGTTTACATTTGGTTTTCTGTCTGGGAGTTATTTTTGGGCACTCTATCCGTTTCTCTACATCGTTTGTTCGTATCTACATCATTAAAATACTGGGTTGGCGTGTCACGTCATACATACACTGAATTCCCTAAATCCCGCTCTAATACGTAATCGATGTGTGGTAAAACATCCCAACATGGTAACCAGTATTCCACACGACAAAGCAAAGGTCCATGAAACTCGTCCAAATACACCCCCATCTGATATGAGGTATTAGTATTACAAACTGTATAATGTGCAGCCCCGACATGTCATCCGTGTCGCTACGTCCCTGCATGCATTTGCTTGTTGTGAGAAAACATGATACCACAACTTCCATTGGGCGAGGGCTGATTGGGGTGTTATAACTAAAGTTACATGTATACAATTAGTATATGTACGGATATATGCAGCTCAAGTTCAATTGTGGGTGCGATCCTATCAGTATTATTTATGTAATTATATGCCCCGTTCGCACATGTGTTGACTATGTTGATGTGGTGATAACTGCTATCAGATTTGGAATGAGGATTATTTTCATTAGGAATTATGGCAAGCCATATTTAGTTCTATGCTTCTCAAAAATTCAACGTCCCCAAAAGAGCAACGTTTTAGTGGGCGTGCATGGGCATGACGAAGCTGCCTATTATTTTTGGCAGTAGTTTAATCACTGTAATTTCAGCAAAACATTCAAGGTTGATTTTACAATGAGGGAGTTGAATACCATATAAAAGGGAATACTCTATTTCATAGGCATGTACTCGATTACAATCCCGTTGACCATTTCATCTATTACGGGGGACGTAATATCAACCCGGATAGCGCCCCAACCTCGGCTGATAACCACCCATGTCGGCATGTATCCACAAAACGTGGCTGATGGAAATTCTGTAAGATATTTCTTGTAAAGAGTGTATATAACGACTAGGTGTTGATATCATTCCCATTGATGTTTATCCCTCAAATCCAATGGAACTCGATGTTTTCTTTTATAAAATACCTTTGAAATTTAAGAATTGAATGTAGTTTGATTATGTCTGTCTGTATGTCTGTCTGTCTGTGTTCTACAGAAATTCGCAGGGGACCATCTAGATGATGCCAAAGGGGTCTACTAGGAGTAGCTTTTTACGAGAAAGATAATGGTCGGGGTTAGAATTTTCTAAATTGACGCCGTTGTTGTCAGGGGCAGAAAAGGGGGAGGAGCAGAACAAAACATTTTTGTCGCTGATTGCCACTAAACTTATATATAATCATCCCCATAATATGAGGAATCTAATGGCGTGTTTTAAATATGGCAAAAGTCGCGCCGTTCGCGTCAGGGGTGCCCGGAAAGGGGGGGGGCAGATTTTTTTTCTGTCAAAAGTGGCGTCGTTTGAGTCAGGGATGAACGGAAGGGGAGAGGGGCACCAAAATTGATAAAACTAATTTTAGCGCTGATTTCCACCAAATTGATATATATTCTTCTTCATGATACAAGGAATCTAATTGTGCGATTTAACAACGCCAAATTGTTGTTTTTGGATGAGATATTGGGAGGGGTGGGCACTAAATTTGATAATAAGTCGCCGATTGCCACCACACTTATACAAAATCATCCCCATGGTATGATGAGTCTAATGGTGTGGCTTTTATCTGTCAAATGTGGCCTAATTCGAATCAGGGTTGCATTGAAAGGGACAGGGGCATCAAAAGTGATGCACAATTTTTTTAGCGCCAATTTCCACCAAATTGATACACGTTCTTATCCATGATACGAGGAATCTAATCGTGATTTAAAGACGTTTGGTGAGAGATGGAGAGGGGAGGGATTGGCATCAAATTTGATAAACAAAATTGTTTAGTCGCCGATTATCACCAAACTTATAAACAATCATCTCCATGATATCAGGAGTGTAATCGTGTGGTTTAAGGATGTCACAAGTGGGGCCATTCGAGTCAGTGGTGTATAGAGATGAGAGGGACACAACAAATTATATCTATATGTTTAGTGCCGATTTCCACCAGATTGATACATATTCTTCTCCGTGATACGAGGAATCGTATCGTGTGGTTTAGATACACCAAATCGGTGCCCTATGGGTGAGAGATATGGGGACCTTAAATTTGATGCGAATTTGTATACTCGCCAATTTTCACCAATTTCATATATATGCATCTCTAATCTCTAATGAGTCTTAGTGTGTGCAGCTTGAGTCCGAAATAGGGACGGGAGGGTCACCAAAACGGATACAAAATATTTTTAGTACCAATTACCATCAAATTCAGACACGTTCTTCTCAAATGATACAAGAAATAAAATCGTGCTGTATGTCTGTCTGTTTGCGTTCTATATATAACTTCACGCGGTACAATCTAGATGGCACCAATGCGTTCTAAGAGGGGTAACTTTTTACAAGGAAGATAATGGTGTGGGTTAAAATTTTCTAAAATGACGCTGTTGGTGGGAGGGGAAATTAAACAAATATGGTCAAATAGTTTTGTCGCTGATTTCCACCAAACGAATACATAATCACCTTCGCAATATGGCGTTGTTCGAGTCAGCGTTGCATCAACAATTGATTTAATAAACCAAATTCCACCAAATTCATACACGTTTTTCTCTAATGATATACCATGAATTAAATCTCATTTGGTGTCGATTGCGTCACGGATGGCGAGCGGATATGCACTATCATTGATAAGATTGCTATTCGCCGATATCCACATATAAGTTATATACAGTCACCAGGCCATCTCCATATCATTTTAGTTGGGCGTTCACATTTCACAATCCCGACATATGGTGACCCACATAAGTCACTTGAACAATTATATCTTCTTAACAGTCATATGTATATGGGAATGGCAATCAAGGCATTCACACAATGATCTTGCAAAATGTGATAACTAGAAGAAGCATTAAACGTATATGTGTCATTCTATTGAAGAGATACATATATTCGTGCAAACTGAGAGACCTCGAACCGTCAGAGGATTGTATATATATAATAACAAAATTTAGTCTGTTCCATTCAATACAGTTTCCACAAAAAGTTACAATTTGTCAAGAGATATGGAAGGCCTGTTCAAAAATAGTGGTCAGATTGTGCAGTCAAATATAGTTTCTTCTGATATACAAGAAAATGCAGTTAGTAGCACACGACTTTTCAGGATCCTACCAATACTGACATCTGACAAGGGTTTTAGAACTGACTCATCGACTGACATAAACACTCAAAATATCGCTCTGTGCCTGGCACATGTAGCTGATATATGTGCGCAGCAACATTTCGTTTAAACTAAGAATATTTAGCCAATATATAGCACCATGAACTGAGGAGCACCTGGAAATTTCTTTGAAACATCTGTGTCTTCATGGATAAATGATAGCCAGGTGTCCTCGAGATCTTAGTCCAACCCACTAGATTGATTGATACATCTCATAATGTAAAACCCAATTATCATCTTTTATCGAACTAATGTGTTTATGATGTTCACGTATCATAGTATAACGTCTAATGTATACGCAGTTGTAAATAAATAAATACTTCATTATTGGTGGAACGGATTAATCGCGATAAACAGAATGACAATTGACAAGGTGAGCCACTACTTATATTACATGACTGTAATAATCATGTTTTGTGATGCTATTTGAATATACAATATATGAGAAAACGTATAACACTTTAAGCAAGAGCATTCTCTATTCCAAACAAATATCCACAGCATACATTAACCTGGGCAAGGCCGAGTAACCCTGCTAGTATTTTCTATAAACTGATGTTGCCCCTGAAATATGTCAGCAGTTTGGATATTAACTGAACTGAACGCTAGCTAACTATTCTACATGTGAATTATTTATCGATATTGCCTGATCAGGAACTGACAGAACACGCACAGCTGTTATATGGGCCGCTGTTAATCATCTAGGTGAACAAGATATGGCGTCGTTTCAGTTTGGTGTGTTTATGAAGATATAAAGAGTAATGGCCCAGTAAGCAGTATGTAATTCAAAGAGTGTGGTTTAATATGACCCATATGGGCTATGTAGATATATCGAAATACAAAATATGCGGGTGAAATGGATGTTTTGATTACATTATATCATTATATTGACCATTAAATATTAAGATCGATCAAATGGCTGATGACGGACGCACAACCCATTTACATAATACGACCGTTTTTTAAACGGGCGTATAAAAATGCAACGTCCCCAAAAGACAAACGTTTTAGTGGGCGTGCATGGGCATGGCGAAGCCGCCTATTATTTTTGGCAGTAGTTTAATCACTGTAATTTCAGAAAACATTCAATGTTGATTTTACAACAAGGGAGTTGACTATTATATAAAAGGGAATACTCTATTTAATCGGCATGTACTGGAATACAATCCCGTTGACCATTGCATGTATCTACAGTATGTTATATATTTGCCACGGGGGACCACCCCATGTCGGCTTATATCCACAACACGGGGCAGATGGAAATTATGTAAGATATTTCTTGTAAAGAGTGTATATAACGACTAGGTGTTGATATCATTCCCATTGATGTTTATTCCTCAAATCCAATGGAACTCTTATGTTTTCTTTTATAAAATACCTTTGAAATTTAAGAATTGAATTTAGTTTGAATGTGTTTTATTAATAGGAACATCGTTGTGGCCTCTGTGCACATTGCGTGAACTGCGAAGCTGATGACACTATATAAGTATGTGCCACAACGGTCACATGGTGATACCCCTCGATAAAACACACTCAAAATACATTCATTTCTTATATTTATATATATTTTTTCTTAATATTTTTTAGAAACTGATTCCCCCCCGAAATATGTCAGCAGCTTGGATATCACGCCATGCAGTCCTGAACGTTAGCCAACTATTCTACATGTGAATTATTTATTGATATTGTCATGATGGCCCAGTAAGCATTGTCCATTCAAAGAGTATGATTTCGTGTAAACCACATGGGCTATGTAAATATATCGAATTACAAACTATGCGGGTGAATTGGATATTTTGATTACACTATATATTGACCATTAAATATTAAGACCGATCAAATGGCTGGTATTGGATTTTTATTATATCTAATTAACAACGAGTTTATTACTTGGTTGGTCAGATACGGGCCGAGATGCACCATCCTCTTAGTGAATCTGATATCGGATTTCGAAAATCGGTCTCATGTTGATATCAAGGACCCCGGGATTAGTATGTGATTTTGCATAGCATATGATGTCATCTTATGCGACCCAGCAATGGCCGGTAAATATGTAAAATTGTAAATTGTTTATCTGGGCAAGATAATACGTTGCTTGTCGTTGGTTGATGTTTCTGTGTGTATGGGATTGATCTCCTAACGAGACTAAAATAGTGACCGAATCGACTATGAACCCAAGCAAACTGAACAACCACAAGGAAGAAACAATCGGTCTTGTTTAGCATTGCTTCAATTATATTTACATATTGTTCTTGTACAAAAAACGACTGCAACGTACACGCACAGTCAAACAATCAAAACAGATCACCGTCTGTGGTCACCGAGTCTTTTCTCCGGAAGTATTTTGCCTGGTTACATCGATGGTTAGCTCGGACACCAAAAGCAACCCGAGTCGGCATTGATGGGCCTCTGATCGGGTCCAATTTTCATTTCCCTTTCCTTCTTCGCCCCTATCACGACCATCGAATGAGTGATTTCTGCGAAAGGAATTGAGATCATATTAGAGAGAAGATAATCCAAACTAAACACAAAACATGATTGTATTAATGTTTAAAATTGATGGCAGACATCCAAGTACAGGCCGACGCTTCAAACATAATCTGTTATAATAGTGGAAGCAGTTTGGTGGACACTTTATGTGCTCACTTTCTCAAATGAATTGAAGGTGCAGTTTAAAATAGCTGGAGTGGTGTCGTCGGAGTTATCTAAATTCGATTTGAGCCGAAGTTTACCGCAAATAACCGCGAAACGCGAAATATTCATCGAAAACAACAATAATAAACTTCAACAATCGCAAGTAATTTAAATAATGGCGTGACATCATCGCACGCGCTAATATTACACGTATGTCTTACCAATAATTATGAAGCTGGTTTTGTGGATTAATTATGCGATAAATGTATTTATGAACCTATCAGATGAACACACTCTACAATAAAGGTGCCCGTGTGGCACTGTAGCAGTCAGGGATGGAGTGGGTACAAAACATTTGAAACAAAACTTGTCGATTCGCCACGAACCTATGTGTAAGGCTATTCACGATACAAGGATATAATCATATCACTGTGTTTCATTTTAAATTGATATAGCGCTTATTTCCCGATGGTTCACATTGGATGGATAGCCGATTATATGATAATAGCCAGTTGTCTTTTCTCTGTTCGGTGCATGTAGTGGTGGGGGGGGGGGGGGGGGGGGGGGGGGAGTAGTTGCAAAATCGTTCACTTTGTGATAGAAACGCCAAACTTTTAGAGTTTGTATAGTGGTTGGTGAGTATCACTAAACTGGCTGGTGTCATATTTTGGACCTTTAATTTGACCTTGACCTTTTTGAAAATCTCAGTTTTTGGGTTGGGTGGTTTATGCCACCCTTTTCTTGTGAAATCGCATCTTCTCACAGTTTCTCAATGCAATTATAGTTGGGATGTGACCACTCTTCATTTGGCCCAAAACACATTCAAATTTTCCTAAAATGGCCGCCAATATGGCCGCCGGAAGTTGAAAATATGACATTTTTTCACAAATATCTTCTTGATCAATTCATGCTGTTTTGAACTGGTTGAATAATGCAACTTTATTTTGTGTTTTGCATTTTAACTGATCATTGTAGCAATTAAATATGGAATTATTGGGGTCCTAGCCCCTTCCAATACCTAAAAAATTTGATTTTACAGAATGCGGTATAAAATTTCACAAAAAAATCACATTTGGGATTCTAGTCATGAACAGAACTTTGTAATGTAAGTGAGGCATATCATTACCTATGAATATTCCAAATCACTGGAACCAAAAGTCTTACTTTGGTTCAAAATGGCTGCCAATATGGCCGCCAAAATATGGAAAATGGTATATATTACACCAGCGTGTCCTGCAATCGCTTACAAGTTGTGGCTGATGTATAAAATTGGCTATTCTGCATTATATACATTGAATACCAACATGTCTGATGCACCATGGTTAATTGTTAGTATTGTCACCACTCACTAACATCGTCAAAAATATTGGACTTTTCTCTCAAAAACTTGACATAAATATTGGTAAAATTCACTTTTCAGGTTTGAACCATTTTTTCAGGTAAAATGTAATTATCCTTGGATTGAAACCAGTTTATTGTTTTGGTCTATCTTAAATGTGTCTCACTACGGTGTTTATATACCAAATTGCTCAAGATGGCTTCCAATATGGCAACCAAATTTGTAAATTGTTAATGTTTTAAATATATCCCGAACTTTCTCTGCATTAATTATCCGAAAAGGAAGCAAAATGTGACTCACTTGGTTAGTATACGTGTTAGTTAATTAACTGACAACTACATGTTCTATTTTGGTTGTCCCAGTTCCGTATAGGGCAAGACAAATTTTGCCGAGAACCTCTTTTGTCATTTTGGCCATATTTATTGAACGGAAATGGGAAGAACTTTGAGACAGATCAGCGATGGACCATAATATTTGACTATTCTGGTCCATTATGCTAAAAGAAATGGATGCCAATATCGTAGCCAGGGAGTTACTCTATGGTCACACGTGAGGTGATTAGGTATACAGGGAGTTATTGTATGTCATGACTTATGTGAATAGGTATACAATGAGTGACTACATGTATATGGTTATGAGTGGTTTGTCCATTGTAATATGCGTCTATGTATACAGGAAGAGGTCACGGTCATGTGTGAGTTAAATCGGTATGCATGGAGTGACTCTATGGTGTATGATTGTTTATATCCAGTACGGTTGCACCAGGTGTGCCTGTATGGACATTGGTGGGGTGTATGGATATAGCTACATGGTCATCGATGTGTTGATTATGTATATATGGAGTGACTGTAAGGTCGTGGGTGGGATGTACATGTGTTGTCTGTATGATCATGGATTGGGTGTGTGGATAAATATGGTGTGATTTTATGGTTACGGGTAATGTGTATAGGTATACATGGAATGACTGTACGGTCATGATTGAATATGAATATCTGGAGTAAGCTGGGTGGACATTATCGAGCGTGTAGGTATATAGGGAGTGGCCTTGTGGTAACGGGTGGGATGTATATTTATATATCTCGTGGATGTATTATCATTGGTGGGTGTATATGGATTAGCTGTATTATCATGGATGACGTGTATGATTATACAGTGAATTGCTGAATTGTCATGTGTGAGGTTTATATGCAAGTATTGATTGTTTGAGTGGTCGTGTGTATATCTGGAAGGACTGAATGGCCATTGGAGTGAATCTATGGTCTACGGTGGGCTGCATATGTATATCGAGTGGTTATATGACTATGTGTGCCGAATAGGTATACAGGTATTGACTGTATGGACAATGGTGAGATGAGTACATGTAGGTATACAAGTAGTGACTGTATGATCATAAATGTAATGGACATATATACAGGGATGACTAAATGATCATGTGTCAGGCGTATGAGTATACCTGGTGTTCCTGTTTGGTGACTCGTGTCGGTATGGTCATGTGTAGGTTATACCAGTATACACATGTGTTGCTTTATTATCATGGGCAAGGGATATGTGTATATAGCGAGTGGCTATATGGCCATGGATAAGGTGCATATGCATGCATGGAGTGACTATACTGACATGGCTGGGTGTATTAGTATATCTTGAGTGACTATGCGGCTATGGTGTGACATATAAGAGATACAGGGAGTGACATCGCCAATGTTGAGGTGAATATGCATACCAGGATGGACCATGGTCGTGTATGAATGTTTTATGAATAGGTACAGACGGGGTGACTATATGCATAATATGGCCATAGGTCAGGTGAAGGAGTATACCAGGTGCCATTGGTGAGGGTATGTGTATGAAGCGGCTATATCGCCATTGGTGAGGTGCATATGTATACCCGGAGTGACTTTATGGTCATTGTTGTGGTGTTGATGTATATATTGATTGTCTATTTGACCATGTGTTTGGAGAATATGTATACAAGGGATGCTGTATGGTCAATGGTGAGATGAATGGGTATACAAGGAGTGACTACATGTATATGATTATGGGTCATGTTTAGGAGTATACCCGGTGTGCCTGTATTGTGACGCATGGCTGTATGGTCATCCGTGGTCATGGGTCAGGTGTACATGTATCCAGTGGGACACTCTATTGTTATGTCTGTGGTGTTTATGTATATATGTAATACCTGTGTGATAATGGGTGACTATCGCTTTCCGCGCTTAACATCCCCCATGTACATAAACACCATCAAGGTGGATAACTTTCTGAGATGACCTCTCCATTGATTAACATATCCTTGAGTTATTGTGGAAAGCGATAGCCACCCAAGGTACACATGTACAACCCACCCATTACCTCAGTCACTTCATATGTACATACACACAACACAAATGACAACATAGTCACCCACATTATACACGTACACCTGATCATACAGCCATACTTGGTTATACCCGTACATACCACAAATGACGATACAGCCACGAGTCACCATGTATGCACACCAGGTATACACCTACACCCGACACATGGCCATATAGTCACTCTATGTATACATATTCACTACATTCACGATCATACAGTCACTCATTGTATACCTATTCACCTCACCATGGACCATACAGCCACTATATGTATGCATATTCGCCATATCCATGACAATAGAGTCAATCCATGTATACATATGCACATCACCAATGGTGAGCCCTTCCAGATATCTAATACCATCACATACGACCACTCATAAGTTCCACACTTGCCATCCTCATACACGCCATCCATGATCATACATCTACTCCCCATACACCACCAATGATAACACATCCACAACATATATAAATATACGTCCCACCGTTACCAACAGGGCACTCCCTATATACCCACACATCATTCATGACCATACAATAACTCGCTGTATACCTATTATCCTCACCTATGATCATAGAGTAACTCCCTGTGTGCCATCTTGGCTTCCACCCTGTATCCAGTTGATAATTTTTATCATAATGGTCCAGACTACCCACATACCATGGTTCATCTCAGTTCCGTTTCAAAGTTCTGCCCATTTCCTTTCAATAATATGGCCAGAATCACAAAAGAGGTTCTCCGCAAAATTCAATACTGCAACTTTAAAATGAATGTGTTATGCCCCATACGGAACTAGGACAAACATAATAGAACATAGTTGTCATTTAATTAACTAACACGTATAATAACCAAGTGAGTCACAATTTTCTACCTTTTCAGATAACGCAGAGAATAATGTTTGGGATATGTGTACAAATTTGAATTTTTACAAATTTGGCTGCCATTTTGGAAGCCATTTTGAGCAATTTAGTATATAAACTTCGTAGTGTGACAGATTTAAGATAGGTCAAAACAATAAACACCCTTGATACCAAAGGTAGTTGAATTTTACTTGAAAAAACGTCGAACCCTGAAAAGTTAATTTTTGACGATATTAATGTCAGGTTTGTGAGAGAAAAATCCAATATATCTGGTGATGTCAGTGGTGACAATAGTAAAAATGACACATGGTGCATCATACATGTTAGAATTCAATGTATAGAATACAGATTAGCCAATTGTATGCACCAACCACAACTTGTAAGCGAATGCAGGACACCCCGGGGCAATATTTACCATTTTACATATTTTGGCGGCCATTTTGGCAGCCATTTTGAGCCAAGGTAAGATTTTTGGTTCCCGGGAGTTGGAATATCCATAGGTAATGATGTGCTTCACTTACATTACAATGGTCTTTTCATTTCTTGTTTGTAAAATTTTATACCGCGTTCTGTAAAATCGAATTTTTGAAGGATCGGATGGGGCTAGGAGCGCAATAATTGCATATTTAATTGCGCCAATGATCAGTTAATATAAGAAACACAAAATAAAGTCATATTACTCAACTAGTTCCAAACAGCATGAATTGATATAGAAGATATTTGTGAAAAAATGTCATATTTTCGACTTTCGGCGGACATTTTGGCGGCCATCTTGGATGGTGAGTTTCAATTTTAGCTCATAAAAGTGTCATTATGTCCTAGCTTTACGAAAATATATACAATTGTATACATTATACTTGATTTTCCTGCTATGATTTGCATAAAACTGATAAATAAAACAAATCGTCTTTTTTAGGGGGTGTTCTACTTCCGTAAATGTTTTCCAAGTTCCACTCATAGAAAAGCTGGAACCAGCTAGATTATCATTTATAATATGTTAAACTACATCTGTGCCAATTTTGGTGCTTCTATCAAAAAGTGAACGATTTTTATGTTTTCCTGTAATTACCCCCCCCCCCCCCCCCCCCCCCCCCACTAATGCGGCATCTAATAATATCACAAGCGCATACGGCCCTTGTCTGAGCTGTGTGTGTTAGGGGCCTACGGCTTGGATATAAATATTCACATAGGTTCACATTCGACTTATTTGATTCTGAATTAATCCCATAGTGAGCTTATTTAAGTGTTATTGTGTTCTTATTTATTTAATTAAATGTTTTATGTATAAACATTTTGAAACATTAACGCCGTTATAACCTCCGCCAGGGTACCCCGAGTCACTATACCAAATTTATTTGAAATCGGTTCAGGTATCTGGGAGAAAATTCCGGACAGACAGACGGACATACAGATCATACTCTTATAATGTATATATGTATAGGTGAAATTGAAACCAATCACAGTCATTTCAAATGAGTGATTAAATAATCACGTTAGTGTTCATTGGAATGTAGCGTAGATAGTCTATTAAATTTACTCCTCAACCTAGAACGTAATAATACCACAAGCCTCATGATCCATTACTATAGCCACATCCATGGTTATAAGCTATAACTTCCCTGACCATAACCCCGGTCATCCATTTGGTCCTGCCAACTACCTCTCCCACTCGTTCACAAAAGATCCTCTGTTGTCTCTTCCTACAGTGCGAGAATCTGACATCGTGAGTGGGTCTATAATTATGTCCGTTGCAATTGACCTGGTATTGCATCCTACCACCATTCGGAGGATATCGATTACCACCTCCACTCCGAGAACTCATCTCACCTGGATGGAGTGATCTGGCCTAAGTATCTTAGTGAATAAGACCCTCTTTATGTTAGAAACAAGAAATAGTGTTAGAAAGTATATTCACCATTTGTATACTGGAAATAAGACATACTGTTATTGAAGCATGCAATATTGCCACTTAGTGGTTGAAGTCCACAAGGGATGGGCATTAATCTCTTCCACACTTGTTCCATTTCTTCGTTTTTTTTCACGTCGTTTACTGTCACGTGCAGAAGAAGGGCATTCACATGTTGAATTTCTTCCAGGATATCAATCGCATCCTCAGTCCTCGCTGAAAAGTAAATATTCATTATCCAATCAATGCATTGTATAAAATAGTCTTTGAAAGTCAAGATGTTTAAAGATCGAATCACGTATTACAAGAAATTCGTTCCTGTGAGTATTTGTTATTCGTCTCGTTTGATCTATTACCCTTGATGTCACATCCTGTCCTCCCGAAAATAAGCTCACAGAACGTAATTAAAAACACACAAATAAGCCCATATAGGCATTAATTTAATCTGAATTACGCTCTATGTGAATCTAAATGGGAAATTATCAAAACAATCGTATATGAGCTTATTTCAGTTCGAACTAAGCTTATATAGGTACTATTTAATGTACCTTTTTCACCGACACGACTTACCAGATGAATGCTATCAAGCATATCAAGATCATTTGATGAATTTAATGCCTCTTCTTCGCTGGCAATTTCGGTCCCATCTACTTACATGCGGGTTTTTATTAACTCCCACTTGTTGAGTGCTACGACTAATGTTGTCAAGACGGATGTCTATTGCTTATTTCAGTATGAAATAAACTCATATAGGCGCTATTCAATCTAATGTTTTCATTGACAAGACTTACCAGATTCACGCTCTTTATATTTCATTTCGGCCCCCGCAATGCAACGACATAACGGGTATAACGCATAACGCTCAATATGGGCGTATGTCATAAAAAAAACGTCAAATATGAACTTATGTGAATATTTTCTCACTATATGAACCTATCTCCATGAAGATATGTTGGCCTATTTTTTCCTGATTACTCTCCTTATTCAGTTTTGTGATTTCTTTGACAATTGTCGTTACCTCGTTCACTTTATCTTGCATGTTAGCATCCACTTCCCCTACATATTTTACAATACTTTTTATATCGGTTATATCATCTTTAGTTCCCGACGTAGAACCTCGTCCCGAATGTCAATATAACGAACCACTGATTCAGCTGTCTCTTGTTTTAAAGATAATAGTTCGTATCTATTGTCAATCGGGACTTACTTCGTCAAAATTGGTTGATTTGTCGGTTTGAGTAGCCAATGAGTTAACTTGCTAGGGAAACATGTGGTGTGTAGATTTCTCAGAGGTTGTCCCCACGGTTTAAATTTCGTTCTGTAGTTCATTTATTAATTCAGAATATGTGTCAGTCTTACCAGCTTCTCGGTTGATTGTGATAGATTAGAATCATACTTTAACTTTTCATCGACCCCTGCTTTGGTATTTTGAATTCATCATTGCACCACATGAAATATCTCTTCCCGTGTACCGTTATCTTCCCATGCAGATGTTATATATATGATGACATTCTAAATGAATTCATCGTCACTATCCTCTATCCCTTTAGATTCCATAACTATAAATTCAGTATGAGTCGGGTTCACCTTCGCGAGTCTCGCCACCCCACATGAAAATTTTCAACGTCTCCTTTCCCCACTTAAAGCCTTCTCGAAATGACATACATGTACAACTGAACATGAATTATCTCTGTGTTAGTTGGGAAGCTGGTTGGAAGTTCGATAGGTTTGTATATTGTTTAGTTGATTGATTCAAACTAGATACGTCTCCCCGTATCTATGTTTACTATTTATAAGCACAGTCATCCATTTTGTACAAATCGCACGTCCTCTGTATCGATGTAACGGTCGCCGTTTTCACAACATTGTTACTTTATTTCACATTCACGGTTGCCATTTCTATCTGCGTATATTGATCGCTATTGGACAAATTGCTCGACAATAGAGTACTAGAATAATATATTTTACGTATACATCATTTTAACCTCGAATATCACGAGGCGTAATCTCTCATCTTTCACTATTTAATGTAGAAGTTTGTATATCAGATACACGTGGAAGTTAAGTATATATATTAATATTTGATATTGATAAAGAATACATAACTATTCAGCCAGTCCTTACATATAATTGCCAACAGATTGAAATCATGTGAAGAATGTGGGAAATCTGACACGCCGTCAATGATTTCATCAATGGGGGTCCATTGCCTCTACGCAAGGGTTCGCTCTGTTGCCATATTTGTAAACACAAGGTATTTAATGTACAGTAGTGTATTCATTCCGTTGTATATAGGAACAGTAGTGTGTACTCGATCGATATTTATCAAGCGTGAACCTTTGCAGTTATTTATAGGTATGATTCATTCCCATACACTATTCAATGCGGTAATTAATGGAAACTGACCTTAAACTGATATGTTCACTTGGATCATGTACTTTTGTAGAAATGTATAATATAAGTCTAGCACAGTAATATAATAACGTTTGAAAAATGCCAGCCTATGACGGAATATGTACCTGATAAGCGTTTGAATCTTTAGTTAATCGTGCCGCTTGTCATATGCAGGCCGAAATGGAACTACGTTCGTGTTGGATACATAGGTGCTTGCTGCTTCTCATGGCATTTGCTGGACTCGAACCAGGCGACGCTGCGGAATGTGTGGAAAGAGAATATACTTCTAAACAGTGGTCCGCACAGGACTACCCAAATCCACACAATGACAGAGCGGCGTGTGGGGGGACACAGAGCTCGTATATCTGCGACCCGGATCACCTGTTAACTAACAACACAGGTATTTTTTATTGAATGATCTCTGTTTCCTAATGTAATTACACAGTAAGACAGACGTATAAAAGATTGTGATGAGGAACATATCTTTAAACGGTTTAATTATATTTGGAAACAGAGATTAGTCCTTATAATTACAGATCAACACAATGTATCAACAAAAAACTACAGTTTGAGTTGGATATATCGCTAAAAATCTGGCACTTTATTGTGACGTCGCGTGTTATCGTGACAAAATTTCTACGTTCAAATGTAACTTCGAAGTAATCCGCCCCTAATGTAATTATCCTATTTAAATACAATTGCTCAAACGCGGAGGTGTTGTGATTGTCAACGAGGATTCGCTATGCAGACATTACAACATATTTACCACGGACGCATGGCACTGTGGTCCGTTGGCGTCTACAGTGAAGGAAACTAGAGCTGCCTGTGAGTTTTTAACTGCTCACCAGGGCTCATTGTGTGTGTAAAACAAAACAAACAACATTATGTATTTTAAATCACTGCGCTAAGGTAAAATCAGTGTTATACAATATAGGTTAGCCGAGGATACTGTGCCATGTTCGCCTCCTATCCAAAAGGCACTGAGTATTTTCCTAATTGTGGCTAAATAAAGATTAACTCAACTTTAATATGTCAAGTTGCTATACCTTGAGGAATTCTTGAACCATTGAGAGTAGGATCATGTTTCAGCCATGACTGCCTCTAACATAACAAGTTAGACACGGCATTATTGTACACATAATTCATGCCTTGGGGTAAAATATCGAGAACGATTTTTACGAGGTGGTTCCTTTTCAACATCAAGCAGTTAGGACAATTCTGGCATCTCGCCAATTCTGGCCTCGATCACGCCATATCGTGACGTCAGCGGGCGGGTAATAGTTTAAAGAATATAGCCAGACGATAGTGCGCTCGCCGCGTAATGGTCAAAACTACTTACTGACATGCTTCATCGAATCAAAGGACAATATGAGTATATTCATTGAGTCCACAGAGGGTCTTATTAAGAGTATATGACCCGCTGCGAACTCAATGTATATACCCCATTCTCGCTATTTCACCCATGGCAATCAGTACAAATACATGTATGTGTAGACTATAATGCTATTCTACGTATATTCATCGGTGGTGTTTTGTTTTCTACACACAATGAGCGTTGGTCCACTGCCCTTCAGGAGACGCCAACGGGCCAAAGTGTCGGGCATTCGTGGTATATTTGTTGTATTGTCTACATAGAAAAACCTCATTGACAATCACAACACCTCCGATTTGACATTTGTGTTTACACCCGCCTCATTTCTCCTTAATCATATCGCATATTCCAACGAGCTATGAGCTGAATTGGCAAGATATCCGCCTATATGGACATCTCTTAGACAATGTGACAGTTACTTTTATGTACCCGACTAGTGAAGAAGATAATACCCGGCGCCATCTGCACCCATTCGGCGGCCTATACATGTGTGATAAGGGTCTCCCCCACTGGGCAAACGACCACAATGTTAGCATTTACATGTTTATCATCAAGATGTGGACATCTTTGTATGAGTTTCCGCATTTTAGTAACAAACAAATGCACTACAATGCTCGAACATCGAATCCTCCCTGCTCACACCGAATCACCGGATCGATGACGATGTGCGATAACGGTCTTTGGACTACTTTAATTTATGCAAAAACGATAGTTAACAAAGAACGTTGTCAATTATGAAATTTTGTGATAGTTTTCAGTGAATTACTTATGGTAGATTAAGTGGATGTTCGTGATACCTGTGCCAAACGAATGATGTTGATTTCAAGTACTATTCATATTTCTTTTCAATAGTAAACTGAAATGTTCTTATGTCAAATTTAACGTACATGTATTATGGTAGATCGCACAAACGCATGCCCATTGCATGTACTACACACCTATACAAACTAGTGCAAGATTTATCATTGAACACTGATCAAAAATCCCTTTAGATTTCTTTGGTGTGTACAATTAACGAGCGTTCGGTGTTATTCGTTAAAGAGTGTGAATATCACTGATTTATATGCAAAAAGGGAGAAATATGATATTTTTATCGGACTTCCATAAGTAAAAATCCATGGTATATAATACACGCCGGTTACTGAACAACACGCCCCGTCTCAGCTCGCCCAATATTATTCAAACCAAGTCCATTCATAACACATGTCGACGTCGATGTTCGATCCATGAAATAAAAATTATGTGCAGAAGACGATCGCTCCTCCCTTTCACCATATGAAAGGAATGTCGACTTTGCTTCAAATATGCGATCATTTATGTCGATACATGCAAATATTTAAGAGAAAATGAGGGTTTTAATTGCTAGATTTTGGATTTGAAATCGACGCTATATGTGTTGTCCAGTAGTCAACTGTCTCACCCCAGCCGGCGCTCTGGAAGAATATTTTATTTATCGAATGTGTTATGAGTTATCGAACAGTTAACCTAGAATTGTGGATTTAGGAATCGAATTAGGCGATTGCGATTTATGACCATTAGACATGTGAACCGATTCGATTTTGTGAAAGCGGCGCGCTCGTTTCTAATTGTGTTTGTTTATAGTTTCTCGCTTTCTTAACGACAATCCCCGTGTCGTGGTGTGGTAAACGTGAGTGCCATCCCGGAAACAATATCAACCGCGCACACGGATGATGAAATTCGCCACACGAAGAGGCAAAGCTAGAGTTCCTCAGCCAAAATAAAAAAAATAGGGATAAACTAAAATCATCAGGTGCTAAAATGTTTTCAAATTTTCTGGGAAACAATATATATAATGATCATTGGAGAGACAATTTTTACAGCTCAGAATTGAAGAAAATACAAGACAAAATAGATAACGCTTGACAAAAAACTCGCCGAACTATTTTAAAAACTGGATAATTGGGATCCAACATATACTGATGATATAGAGGAATTAAAAGCAGAATTAACTCAGTCCAGAGATTAAAACAATTGAGGGAATCATAATTGGCACAAAACCAAGATGGAAGATACAAGGAGAAAAGGCAACTAAATATTTTTGCAATTTAGAAAAATTAGCTACACGGAAAAACTCATCCCAGCTTTATCTACAGATAACTTGTGATTTCTCAGAACTAAGTAAGGAACAACATAAATGTTATAGGGACTTATATAGATCTGAATATCTCAAAACTTAGATATTGATGACCAAACATTTTGGGATGAAGAAACCCCATTTTAAAATTTGTATTGTAATGATCTAATGATGGGTGTTATTTTTTTTAATTTTAAATCATATGTTATTGACTTATTTTTTTTACAACTTTCTTCTGAAGTTCTGTTCACAATCAGTCAAGCGGTGATTACAGTTTAGCGTGATTCCACTTAACCTAGTCGAAAATCTAAGTTGGATAACATAGAAGCAGATTCGATAGAGGGTGTTTTAACAAAGTGAGAATGTGCTGAAGAAAATGGAAAATGATAAATCTCCAAAATCAGATGGATACACTAGTACTGTACAATTTTATAAATTATTTTGGCAAGAGCTCGGACAATTTGTAATTACCTCACTAAATCATGGTTTTGAAACTTAAAAAAACTCTCTGTCACTCAGAGATGTGGAATTATAACTTGCCTCCCAAAACCAATTGCATTACTCAATGTCTATTTGAAATTCGGATCAGCACTTATTGCAAATAGAATAAAAACCTTACAAAAGTTGATTTCTGACACAGGTTAAGGTTCCTTTCAGGAAGGTTCGTTAGGGACTAATATTCGACTTAATAGATAAAACGAGGAGAATAACATACTGGAATTATGACACTGTTATACTTTGAAAAAGCCTTTGACTCATTATAATGGCCACTCTTAGACAAATGTTTATAATTCTTTAAATTTGGTCCAGATATAGTTAAATGGATCAAACCGTTTTACACAGACATCTTTAGCAACATCCAAAATAACGGGAATATTTGAGAGAAAATTAACAGCTTGAGAGGCGTTAGACAAGGAAGCCCGCTTTCTCCTTACCTGTTTATTTTATCAGTCGAGATCCCAGTGCTTCCATAAAATAAACCCCAAACATTATTGACATAAAAATAAATGAATCTGAATTCATTTTATCACAATATTCAGATGATATGATACTCTTCCTCGACGATAATCCCCAAACATTAAAAGAAGCTTTTAAAGTGATAACAGATTTTTCAGGTTTGAAATAAACTGACAAAACACAACTTGTTTGGATTGGATCTAAAGAGGCTGTGGTGAACAGATAAATATTGAAGAACAGGTCTCATGGAATCACAATCAATCAGTCAAGATTATAGGCACTGATTTTAATCTCTTTGACACAAATTTTATTGAAAACAATTACCATACTAAACTGAAAAATATAGACAAATTATTGAATGAACGGTCTCTCAGGCAACTCGACCTAATTGGAAAAAAACTTTCTGGGGTCTGGAAGAATGATAAAATTAAGAGAAGTGTTGTAAACAACCAAATTGAAAATGGTGGCTTGAAATTCCCCCATTTATGATCTTTTAATAGAAGTTTGAAAACATAAAGGGTGAGGAAAATTCTCGACCCACCAATAGCTACTGGCTGGAAAACAATTTTAATAAACAATTTGGATTCATTTGGATAAACAATTTGGCACTTACATAAAGATGGATTATATACCATAACATCGAAGGTCAACTCTATCTGGAAGAGTGTACTCCATGTCTGGGCCATTCTGGACCAAAATCTCACCACAGCTCCATGCGATATGCATGATCAAAAATATTTTGGTCAATCGCCAAAAAGTCCTTGATAAGAAGTGGATAAAAAGTGATGTATAAATTATTTTATAAAAGATGACTCCTTTTGCAGAACATATAGCATACAATCCACATTCGTACTTTACCAGGAATTAATGAATTCATAAGTGAGAATAAAAGACTAGATTTGATCATCAATGAAACCGTGGAAACCACGAAACGATCGATGAAAACACGCAGAATAATTTTCAATAAATGGCAAATTTGCATAGAAGTCATTTAGCGTTAAGGAATGGCAGACATCCGTTTAAAATTACAGATGGTACCAATCTGCATAATATTCAGTTTAACCCTTTGGCGAGTTGAACGATATATATTTCGTCTATCGGTTGAGGAGTAGAACGACATATATGTCGTTTCAGGAAGTGTTATTTTATGTAGACATAACTTCAATAAATCATCTGATTTATAAATGATTTGTATATGAGTTATTTGAACAATATAATGTCCCAAATGTATAAGTGCAATCGATTAAAATAACACACGTTAACAAAAAATGCACATAAATTAAAACGAATTATTGTCCCTTTTGACCCGGACTTGTTAATAATTATTGCTATGATGTTGACGTTAAATTTACTCATGACGTCATGTATATGACGTTGCATATACTCTCCAAAGGGTTAAAGCCAATTAAGATATCCTTTACACAAACTCTAAACACATTAAATGTCAACTATCTTTGACAGAGTTGTGTATCTTTTGTTTTAAATCAAAAGATAGTTATCCACATGTTTTTGGTTGCAGTGTTTCAAGGTCAGTGTTACTCGAGTTTGCACATCAACTGAAACAAGTGCAACATTACTTTAGATATCACACCTGCGTACATAATTCTCGAAATGCTGAAATTCGAAGAAATACAAACTGATATATGTTATATACTTATTGTCCTGAAAAGAAGGTACATACGCACACCTGCAAACTGAGAAATTCAAACCCTACTCTAACTGGTTCATAGATAGAACTAAGTGATATAAAACCACTGAATCATTTCTTTTACAAATGATTACAACGATAAACACAATTATCTTAAAACAAGATTGGACAATATAGCATCCATTTATGTATAACATGCTATTAAACAACTGTTTTTCTCATATTAAAGCTCAGACATTGTACATGCCTGATACCCATACAAGTCAGTTAATGTCAGATACCGGTGATGGAACATGATCCAAACAGTCTTTTAAAAAAAAAAAATTATTCGTTTCAATGTTTTTCAAATATGATAGGAAACATGTGAATGCGGTGAAATAAAAAAAAAATTAGAATACAGATCTCATTTTTTAATGAACTTTATACATACAAATACATGCAATGTATAGTCAATATACACAGTTAACATATATGTATGCACTGAGATCGGAATATAATAATTGTTCACTTTACTAAATAGTGTGCATTTAGCTTGATAATATGTCATCTTAATTCTGACATATACATATATAGGTTTTTGTGCAACTTTGCTAAAATACCACAATTAAACTTTACATAGAATGTGTTCATAATATCATACTACATTATGATTTTCTGTGAGTGTTATATATATTTGTTAATGCTATACAATATATATCAGGATCTGAGTAAAAACTATTAAAAAAATAAGTTCTGATTCTAAATACATGTACGTAAACCGAAAAGAAAACTGTGATTCACATAGCAGCGATCCGACTGGGAAAAATCGACGATATATTGACGCAGAACTGGAACGGAGAGATAACATTGATGGTATCTTAGTCCGAACGAGAATATATATGTGGGAGAGGGAGAGAAACCCACGAAATATGTCTTATAACATGGACAAACGAAATTTCATTTAAAAACAATCAAAACAGTTGTGAACCCACGGGAATTGTTGAATCTACAAACAAAACTTTTACACAGAGTTGTCCACTGAAACGCCTTCGTCGGCTAATTGTGATGCGAAACAAATTCCACATGACATTAGAGTTACGCCGCTTACCCACACCAACATAGTACATGTATGTTGAAGGCGAATTGTCTCTCATAACTAACATAAGAAAACATATATATTATTTGTAAACGATCTAATAATACAAAAAATAAACTGAACAGCTTGAATCACCGCCACATTCTACATATATACCACCACTTTCTTAAAACTGCTATGTGTAAATTATATCCCAGCTCTGCATTCTGTCAAAGCATTTGAAGAAAGATCACACTAGCACTGACACGGGGGGGGGGACTGCGACGTGAGGATCGGTTGCATTCCGATAAAGAGACGGTGGAATTCCGATAAAAGAGACGGTGGCTATATATTCGATCTGACACGGTTCGTTTTCGGCGACAAACGAGATTTTCTTCGTGTTCAGGCATTCAAATGGAATGTAGGTGACCCCTCAGGTTTCATATCATCATATCGTTATTTAAGTTACTAATATCCATAATAATCTAGGCGCTACGGTGACTAAAACCAAGATAATAGCCAATTTAAAAGTCACGCGACGGCTCGTTTTCCGATAAAAGACACGCGACGGTTCGTTTTTTATCGGAAAACGAACCGTCGCGTGACTTTTAAATGACGATTCTATTGGTTTTACTCACTGTAGCGTCTAGATTTTGATGGATATTAGTAACTAAAATAACGATATGATGATATGAAACCTGATTTGTCACGGCAATTACGTTTGAATTCCCAAACACGAAGAAAATCGCGTTTGTCGCCGAAAGCGAACCGTCTCGCCGCACGGTTTATCGGATTTCCACCGTCTCTTTATCGGAATGCAACCGATCCTCACGTCGCAGTTCTCCCCCCGTGACTGCGACCAAACAATATTCACATGCTAACAAAGATTATCCATGGATGTAAGGATATTTAAAATCGTCTTATGAGATGTGTAGTGCTAACAGCAGAAAGCGAATTAACTATAATTGATGATATATCGCCCTTGATATTAAATATTTCTCGAACCGAGTAAAGCTGTCGACATCATGCACATGCAATACCTTTATCTCTCTCCATTCCTTCATTTTCTCTCTTCCCCTCTACTACATCTATCCATCTCTACCGTTTGCTTAAAATCAGTCTCTCTGTCGCGTTGTTTTGTATCACTCTTCCTTCTCTCATACATAACATGTGCAACAATCCATCAATTATACTGTTAGTAGTCATTATCTGTACATAGCTATATTGCTATAGCATGTCCTCGCTCTTGTCAACGTTTGAGTTGTTTATATTCAGTGTTTTGACAATGGGAGAGGATGTTATTGTAAGTGACATCACTTGTAATCCTACCCCTGTTGCCCTTGTATATACGTGTGGTTGATTTTGTCACACAAATGGTAGATAAACGTGTTATATACACAATGTGTTTGTTACGATTCATGTATCGCGACGAGGCTTGTGTTCGTGGCCATAGAGCGATTCGGCTAGTTTTCGTGACCACGTAGCGACTCGGCTACCTAGGTCGTCTCGTCGCTATATGGCCACGAAAACTGGCCTCGTCGCAACGGATGGATCGATACGAACACATTGTGTATATAACACGTTTATCTGCCATTGGTGTGACAGAATCCACCACACAAGTTACATTTTAGGAGTTTCTTAAATGCCAAAATTGTTGGACGATTAGCTTTCTTGGGTAAATTTTCCCAACCTGCAAAGGTATCTGTGTCACGCGATTAGTTCGCTTTTCTAAATTCTCACTACCTGCAATATCACGCGAATATTCCTAACGGTAATTGAATTCAATGGACAAAATCACCTGCATGGTTTATATAACTTATACTAAATACTCAACAAATTCATATTAGTTACTTTGTGATATGTTATACCATAATACCCATGATGGTAGGCAAACAATTAATGTTAAAACCTAGGAAATATTTGTAGTACGGACGAATATGCGTTGGAATGTCGTTTTGATTTTTCACGAGATTGATGTGACCTCAGTTCATTCATGATTTCTGAACAGTCAACGACGTCACGAGCGCCTTTTATCGCAAATTCAGTAACGATACAGATGCTTTTATCGCCAATTGGTTATCGCTAATTTTATCTGGGAATTTCACAGGAAATCGTAGATAAATGTTAATATTATGCATAGAGCAAATAAAATATGTTTAAACCATGTATATTTAAAACATATTAAAAAATTTCTCGTGATCATCCATTCATAAATATAATGTAATACAAAAGGTATAAGGTGTTTGAATTTTAATCTATGTACCTCGTGTGCGAGTTGCGCGTGAAAGTCCCCCGCCCATACCAGGATTATTGTTGTTATACCTGTACATTTTAATTGTTCGTCAAATACCTTATGTATTTCAGAAATACGATTGGATGGAATCATTACGAAGACAGACAAGAGCTGTCAGAATGTTTGTCGTCGTGTCTGCTCTGTGAGTGATGTTGGAGGAATTGTTTACGGAGTGGCGATGTTGTCGAGAATTCAGAGGTGTGCATGCATAGTAATTACATAATATTATCAGAAGTCTCTTATTTTGTCTGAAAATGCGTGTCACGTTGATACGTATGGATAAACATATGGGTGACGATTGCTCATAATTATCTTCTTTCATTTTCCGTCACTGAAGAATATATTAAGAATCGCGGATGAGATTAATATGATCCATCATGACCAGGGGTGTGGGATGGAAAAATCTCACTCGAGGGGCCAGATATTTGGGCCGGACACGAGGCTTGCCGAGTGTCCGGACCAAATATCTGGCCCCGAGGGTAAGATTTTTCATGCCAACATCCCAGGTCATGATGGATCATTTTTCTCCCAACCCAAGAGCCTCATTCCGATTTTTGTATACAATCACTGGCAGATTCCAGTAGCTTTATAACGGTATATCTTGGGAGAAATCTGATGCTATATTCGTGATTATCTGGGATGATTTCTGTATATACTAAAACGCGCCATCCGTGCTCGCATGGTTAATACGTTAGAGTGAAATTGACATGCTCTTGTGAAATCGACATGATACGTCGCAAAGTTGCACCTGCATATTATTCCGAAAAACGCGCGTATTGATATGAAGTATAAACAACTAGACTAATCGATTTTGTCATGTGAAATGCCCAATACCGGTACCATTAGAAAAGGAACAATGTAAATATATGACAAACAAATGTTAGTTAGACGCGATCGACGATGTATTGCAACGATGACAACTGTTCGAATGCGGAACTATTTCGTTTGTCATTTGAGAATCGGCTATTGTTTCCTAGTTACGAAATGTGCATGCCAGTTTCGCGTTGGGGGCCTTCTGTTTTATGGAATGTGTTCGCATAATTAGTTGCTTATATTGCATGTTGTGCAACTCTGCGTCTACAAGTGAGGTTATGTTGAAGGTTCTTCGTGATTAACATGTTCGAAGGTTATCTCCATGTGTATTAGCGTCCTCAAATTATTCCGTATTTATTTACTTGAAAAGCGAAGCGTAACCGTTTGGTCGCCATTGTTTTAGTTCACACAAAACATGATGACGGATTGTTAAATTAGCTCTTAATTAAACAAGTAAAGCAGTCACGTGGGTGGTGTGAGACAGATGGTCACGTGTTATGTGAGACAGGGAAATCTCACCCAGCTATCTCACACGGACTGCCTGTGCTAAAGTGTGTAGGGGTGGGAGAAAAGGTAGGTAGAATGAGGTTACGTTCACACAGCTAGCAAATATTCAGAAAGTCCTTCATAGATAGCTATGATTTATTTTGGAATTACAGCATTGATATCTTCTATTGTATCATCGTTTATTATAGCGACAAAATTGGAAAAAATTGTAATTGAAAACTTGAAAACAGCTTGAAAGTGGCTGTAGCCATGGCAAGTATTGTTCAGAGAATACGAAGCCGGTATATGTCAATAGTGTGTGTATTTGTAAACCTATATTACACCTACACATGTCCGTTTAATATATTATATACCTTCAGTAATTCGGGAGACGTCATAGCAAAAATGAAATCTTTCACGTCAACACTGAAAGACAGTCGATGGAAGTATGGCTCGTGTACTAATGACGTGTACATAGCAATATCAGACTATGATAAAAAGGTTAGTGAACATACATTTTGAAAACCGTATACGTGAGCAGTCCAGCAAGGTTCGCGCTGCCGCTTGGCAAATTTGCCATTATGCAAAATAGTTGGCAAGTGAATTATTAATTCCATACGATTGTAGATACTAGTTATCAATGAACTAGTCACCAAACAACACGTCATGGAAGACCCATGCCAGTTTCGTGCTATCAGACAGACGGACGAGCATGCGTCTATAGCCATACTGCTCATGCATGTACAATGCATATAATACATATCACTTGTTCTATTCTTTCAATTTGGTTATGACGTCGGTTATTATACAAATAAACACTCAATCAATTCAATCAAAACATCATGAATTCTGCTCGACTATACGAGTAATCGAGTAAGTACAGAAAATGTATGCTATGTATGTAAACCACCTCCTACTATCAGCTTGAACAATTGGGTCAGTTAGGTGTAATGTATAGCGCATCTGCATGGCCACAATTAGCCATGATCAACGACGAATTGATAACTTTAACTTTATAGTGTGGGGGCAAATGTAGATCTGGTATACTTTTTTAGTAGAAGCAAGCCACTATGATTTTCTTAACTTATTCAGTTTAGAGGGATTTTTAAGACTCTATTCAAATTATTTATCGAGCCGGAAGTAGAACAAGATCAGAGGGTACCGATATGGTGAAAAACGGCATGTAAATCGCCCCTAGCCTTCAAAACGAAAATCGCTAAACAACACATACTGTTAACTCTGACCTTCCTGCGCACATATGCTGTTTCGACTGAACCAGTAAACCATAAAGGCAAGTTGGTCGGATGATTTGGGGACATATCGCGGCTATTTGGGGTAGATTTTGTCAAAAACATGGGCAAAAATCATCGAAAATATCCCGATTTTAGCTCATGAAAGCAGCCATCTTGGATTTGGAGATCACGTGACATTAAAAAATTGGAATAGAGTCCAATTATTTAGCACAACCCATCGCGATGTTGAAAATATACATGCCATGCTTCTACTAAAAAAGTATACAAGGAGCCAGTTTTTGAACAGTTGCCTCCACACTATTAAATAAAATAGCAGTATTTGTTCTAAACAGCAATGCTTTCGCCTACCAGCATCAAATCAACTCAGGATTCAGCAGCATCACTGAAACAGGGGTTGTGTATTTCTTTTTCTTCAGATTTATGTTCGCACAGGAGAGAAAGCAAGCGAGTACATACCAAGCAAATGTCTTAAAGAAGTGATAAATGAAATTATTCCCCATCTATGTGATCGTGACTACGATACACTGCTGACTGTGATGATATCTGAATACAAGTGAGTTCTGATCTGAAAGAAAATAAGTTCATAACACTGATAAACACATGGAACTCAATACAAAACGTGTGTGTTAATTAAATCCCTCTCTTGTAATAATTCCTGACATGTTACAAACTGTAATGGTGACATCAGTGTGATCGTGTCGTATCAGTCGTCCTTATCCATATGTTTCAATTCGGGTATACATGTATATGTGTGATACAATTTCAATAGTTTCGCAAATCTCACCGATAGAGTTACGACTATGTTTAGGGTTACTTCGTTATACTCTTAGAGTACTACGCTATCAAATTATGCGCCAAATTTCATGTTTATCAAACACTTCATGTAATGATAGAGACGCTCAGTCAATTGATTTTGTTTGTTTTATACAGCCAACTTATCAAGCCTCGGACAACCATCCTCAATTGACCGATTGAGCAGAAGATTATTGTACTAATTGAATGCTAGACGTTCCGGCATCTTTTCGGCATATTGCTTTTTTCATTTGTAATATTTTCCTTCATATTTTCTTCTAAATATAAGATTCCTATCATAAAGCATTGTCGATTTCTCAAATTGACGATAAATGTTCCAGGCCTTCAGATGCAAATATCTGACAATTATATTTCAATAATTTAATCATAAGTTGTCACTCCACGAAATACTATAAAGCAATTGGTTGTCACTCATTTAGTCATTAAGGTTATTTCTCGATAACACAAACTTGTTGGTTATACTTTCTGCTACAGAAATGACACCACCGTCGATTGATATATGACCACGCCAAAATACCGGGTGCCTAAAAATATGAAACATTCGATACCTGCCTCATAATTCCGTCGGTATGGAATTCCTGTCGGTTTTTCACTGGGTCGGGTGGTCCTGTTCCCGAAGTACATATATCTATCCGTAGTTGGATCATTTGGTCGTTGCGTGGGTGGGTGTCTCCTCTTCTGTGGAACAAGTATGGAAGGACAGAAGACATGACCGCATTAAAACAAATCGTATCAAAAATAGAGCGTCGTTTGTGATGTCGCCAATTAAGTGCCAAAACGTTCTTAAAATGATAATAATAATAATAATAAATAGTTTTTATATAGCGCTTTATCCCATATGGCCCAGAGCGCTTACATTCCTACTAGTACCCTGCACTCTATCACACGTGATATACATACATCTATACATACCACATACCTATAGATATACACATACATCAAAATAATTAAACAACATATGAGGTAACTTCCCCATAGTGAGCACAGACTAATTCACTCTTTAACAAAGTTTTGAATTCGGTCAGAGAGTTTGAAAATCTTGTGTCGTGTTTCAGTGAGTTCCAAACATTTGGCCCATACGAATCAAATGCTCTATCGCCATAAGTTTTTTAATTTTTAATGGAATATCCATTAGAGCTTGTGCATTTTACCTCAGATTCGTAGGTGGAACATACATACTTAAAAGTTTATCCAGATATTGAGGCAATACAGGGAGAATACTTGAACTAGAATTTGATTTTTTATAACAGAATGACGCACACTTGTAGTATATGCGTGCCAGAACGTCCTGCGCCCATTATAAAGAGACACATGGCTTATTTATAAGCGACCCGAAACAAGCGATGGTCGCTAATAAATAGACCCGAGGGCTGTTAGCATCCCGAGAGGGTCGTTAATTAACCACAATAACAAAAAGTCATGTTATTCCTATTATTTGCATTGATCTGGTCAGTTTTATGACGTTACTATATTGGAGCGCCCCGAAACAATTTTTTTTAATATACTAGAGAACGCTCTATAAAGAGATAATAATATTCAATAATATATATTATCAATATTTTTGGCGTCTTAATATGAAGTTACCTCGTTATCATGATTTTTTTTCAAAATCCGCCATTTTGGTCCAACTCGAGACCACGTGATTCCTGACAGTAAGTTATATTTCAGCGCTCTTTCTTTTCAGTAAAATCGCATACAGTACTAATGACGGAGTCAGATGTAAGGATAGTAAGAACAGTAAGGACGGTAAGGACAGTAAGGAAGCCGAGGACGATGTTCCACTGTGGTGGATCTCACTCATCATTGTTATCATGGTCATCGTGCTATGTGTGCTCGGTGTAAAGTGTCGTGGTGGTGGTAGTGGTAGTAGCAGTGGCCATGGATACAGCGGAGTAGGTGGAGGTGGAGGAGGTGGCGGAGGATGTGGTGGAGGAGGCGGTGGAGGTGGAGGCGCCGGCGGTGGATGTTGATTCGTACACAAACTCGAAAACGTTTCCGTACAGTCAACATGAATAATTTCGAACCATTGGCTGAAATGGTTTTGTCATATCGTAGTATGAATTGTCCATGTGGAGTTTTATGTCAATTGTGTGGGTGGCATTGGTGGTGTGTATTGTGGCTGACATGGGGTGGTTGTTGATTATTATAGTGACTGGAATAATTATTGTAATTCAAGTTGTCAACGGTGTCATTGACAACGCACGTAAAATACGTCACCGCTCTGCACGTATTATTTACAACCGAACAACCGGGACGTAGACTAGTCCCTGGCTCGTAGCTTTCGTAGCACTTTTCGCCGATATTGACTGGTCCCCGGGCTATAAACCTTGTCATCGCTCTGCTTGTGTGTCGTTGTTATAGGGGAGTGTACGTTACACAGCTGTCATCTACTGCAAGAACTACACAGAGCACGTCAAAAACAAAAATATAAAACAAATCAAATGTACCATTATATTTTACATACAAGTACTAAGAATAGATAATAATAATATTAGTCCAGTGCATTTATGAGAAAAAAATGCCAAACCCGGAACTAATTGCAACAGATTTTTTTTGCTGAAATAAGTACATAAACCCTCCATAAACAACATACTAAAAATTGGCAAAAATCGGAAAAAGGGAAATTGGTGAATATTGTGAATAAATTTGTGGAAATTTGGTCAAATCATCAATTTATGGATTTTCATGGATGCATATAAACACAATCAAATTCACAATTCCTACAAATAGCATATTTATTGTGTCGACCTCAATTTCCTGAACCCAGTACTGAAAACCAATCCCATATTCATAAAGTATTTTTCGTGTTGTGTGCCTTCAAAAACGCGAGTTTACCTAATTTTGGCAAATTTTCGGGGCCTCTGGCTATGCTCATACATAGCGATTCATGGCATGATCTAGTAAGCCACATATATGGTATTTATTGTTGAATTATTTCCCTTGTTTTGAAGATCTATGAAACGGTAATACATATTCAACTAGTATAGTTGAATTACTATCAGGTAATTCGGGCGCCTGGTAATAGTGTCAACAGGATTATTAATCGACCACTAGTATTATTTGGCATTGAGACAGAGTGAAATTGCCATGTGATCTGACACTATTAATATTATATTAATAACTTCACTTTCAGCCTAAATTAGGCACTTGATTGTATTATAAAACCAACTATTATAATTTGATTACAACCAAAATAGGACAAAATATCTAAACGTTAGTCCTCCAAATTGTAAAAGAAAAAAGCTGTGTACACTCTGGTCAGCAATACAAAATAGCATGCGACCAGAACTTGGCAGCAGGATTCAATTTTTATGAGAGATAGCCAAAGAAAAAAATACGTGGCAACCATAATTATGATGATAAAAATAACATATATATGACTAGCATTTCAAACGTTGTGTGTTGTGAGTGTTTTGTTAAAAGATGTCAGAGTGTTTGAAATTGTCGTCGGTCAGCCATTTTGTAAACAAATAGTATAAGTCTTCGAAAATTTATCAAACTGAAACCAACTACAAAATCATTCATGCGATCGTTGGTACCACCAGTGCTGATACTTCCCAATTACTCCTCCTTAAATATGGGTCGTCATTGAGAGCGATCGGACATTATTCAATGCCTAAATTCACAAATTTGAAGTGAAAATCAACTTTCGCTTTTGATTTCCCCGAAATTGCCGGAAATGGTTTCATAACTCACTTTAGTGTGTCGCAATATATAGTTCCCCGTATTTTACACATAAAACGTATATGTTCGTAAAACTAAAAAATACTAACTATGTGTTGGCGAAATTTGATTTTTACTTTAAATTTCCATTAAATGTTTTTCTTTTGTTCTTCAATAAATGGAGTTAAACTGGAACTCAATAATGTCAATGTGACTTCTCCTGATAGTTATTCCGATAACCCCTAGGAGATCGGGTGCTGATTGGTTACGCATATTGTGATGTTTGCCTTAAGTTTTCAATGGCGGCCATTGATAGTGCAGATTGTCATCTTGGAATCCGTCTCTGATAGCAAAGCGGCTCATTTTACGAACAAAACATGGCTCCTCTCATGCAAACCAGATACCATAGCATACCATGGTCAATTCTTTGGTCCAATATTTTTAGTTATTTTTAAGTTCTCGGTACCTAAAGACCTCCGTACCTAAAGACATGTTATTTCCCCCATATATTTCCCACATTTGTCAAACCAAAGTGTTTTTTTAAAGGAAACCACACCTCCAGCATACTATAACAATTCACCGACACATTCTATGTATAATGCTGAACTATCTTTTATGTGGTTGCTATGCATTTTACTTTTTCCATTGTTGTCTTTGGCTCATACAACAGTGATATTTTCAATTATTTCAGCCATATTTTGGGCAAACGTGCATCTGACCATTAAGCCAGTCCTCACATATAGTTGCCAACAGATTGAGATCATCCGAACAATGTGGGTAAACCTGCTATAGTTACTTCTATACATATCGGTCACTAAAACCGCAAACCTGTCACCCCTACAATGGTTTGATCAATGCGGGGGCATTGCCTCTGCCCAGAGGTATGCTCTGTTGCCTTATTTGTCCAAAAAAAAAATTCATTGTGGTGTATTCATTCCGTTATATATATAGGCACAATAGTGTGCAGTAGATATTGATCAAGCGTAACACTTTATAGTTCTATATAGGTATGATTCATTCCCATACACACTCCAATGCGGTAATTAACGAAACAAACATTAAACTGATACTGTGTTCACTTGGTTGGATCATGTATGTCGTAGAAAGGTATAACAGTTAGAAAAATTATAGCATGCGTATATAAGAACATTTGAAAGATGCCAGTCTAAAACGGATATATACCCGAGAAGTGTTTGAATCTTTAGTTAAGTGTGCCGCTTGTCATATCAGGGCGAAATGGAACTACGTTCGTATTGGATACATAGCTGCTTGCTGCTCCTCATAGCCTTTGTTGGATTCGAACCATGCGACGCTGCGGACTGTGTGGAAAGACAATTTACGTCTAAACAGTGGTCCGTACATGACTACCCAAACCCACACAATGACAGAGCGGGATGTGGGGGGACACAGAGCTCGTATATCTGCGATCCGGATCACCTATTAACTAACAACACAGGTATTTTTATGGAATAATCTCTGCTTCCTAATGTAATTACACAGTAAGACATTTAACATAATCGCAAACTTTTAAATTTCGCGATTTATAAAAGATTGTGATCAGACAGATATCTTTAAACAGTGTTATTATATTTAGAAACGGAGATTGGTTCTTATGTTTACACCCAAATACTGTTCTCTGTGTATTACCTCCTGATTCGTCGTGTTATAGACAACGTAAAACTGATTGGTGAACAGCATGAATCGATACTCCCAGCTGGTCTGGTTGAGCCATGTGGCAGCGACGATGTCCAGAGGTGCATATAGTGTCATAAGTGCGACGTCGGAATACAGCAGCCATTTGAACTTCCTTTTTTTGGGGTCGCTTCGGTGGCCGTGTGGTAATGACGTCGGACTTTGAGTCGCAAGGCGCGCTCGCCGTCACGGGCCGGGGTTATAATCCCACCCAATCCCAAACAATTTGCACTGTCTCAAAAATTAAATTTGCTTTTAAAAATAGGCGCCTTGTGTGTTGTATAGCCCCAGACATGTTAAAGAACAACGCTCGGCATGTTTCGGAGACGTAAATATAACATGCTACTGTGCCATATCTCCTATGTTTACATTCAATAGAGACCTAAAATGTGCATATAGTGTCCTAAGTGCGACGTCGGAATACAGCGGCCATTTGAGCTTCCTTTTTTGTGGTCGCTTCGGTGGCCGTGTGGTATTGACGTCGGACTTTGAGCCGCAAGGCGCGCTCACCGTCACGGGCCGGGGGTCGAATCCCACCCAATCCCAAACAATTTGCACTGTCTCAAAAATTAAATTTGCTTCTAAAAATAGGCGCTTTGTGTGTTGTATAGTCCCAGACATGTTAAAGAGCAACTATCGGCATGTTTCGGAGACGTAAATATAACATGCTACTGTGCCATATCTCCTATGGTTACAATGTACATACAATAGTGACCTAAAAACACTTCTCCAAATATGTCCGTTATTTCGTCAAAGACACCTTTTCAAATATCTCCGTTATTTCGTTTATAAAAATAATTTCATATTTATATATTTCGTTCTATATTTCTCCCTATTTCGCTATTTCGCTGTATGTTCCTATTTCGAGTTTTCGTTCTATTTCGCTATTTCGCTATTTCGCTGTATTTTCCTATTTCGATTTTCGATGTATTTTCCTATTTCGCTTTTTCGTTTTATTTTATATTTCGATATTTCGCTATATTTGACATATTATGGGATATGGTATTATATGATACCCAACATTCTGATATTCAATCGAACATCACGTGCCTCCCGTGGTCGCGATTGTATACCAAGAGCCATCATATCGTGGACTCCGATAAGATATCTCTTGGTAGTCAAGCTTGTGCGTATTGCCTGGAACTTTTTGAAATATACAATACATTGTAGGAGAAGTGAGGCTGTGTGTAAACACAAATGTCAACGCGGAGTTGTTGTGATTGTCAAAGAGGATTCGCTATGCAGACATTACAACAAATATACCACGGACGCATGGCACTGTTGCCCGTTGGGGCCTATAGTGAAGGGCACTGGAGCTGCCTGTGAGTTTTTAACCGCTGACCAGGGCTCTTTGTGTTTGTAAAACAAAACAAACAACATTATATATATTCAATCTCTGCGCTAATGTGAATATTAGTTTTATACCATATAGGTTAGCCAAGTATGCTGCGCTATGTTTCGCCTCATATCCAAAGTCAATGAGTATTTTCTTAGTTGTTGCTAATTAAAGATGGACTCAACTTTCATATGTCAATTGGCTATTATTCGAAGAATTCTTGATACATTGTGAGTAGGAGCATGTTTCAGCCGTGACTGCCTCTAACATTATAACAAGCTAGAAACGACATTATTGTACACATATTTCATGCCTTGGGGTGGTGTCTTTTGAACAGCAAGCAGTTGGAACAATTCCGGAATCGCGCCAATTTCTGGCATCGATCGCGCCATATCGTAACGTCAGCAGGCGGGGTAATATAATAGTTAGGGAGCCCGCATATGTTCTATTTACACTTTTGCGTACAAAAGGTTCGACCCCCCTAAAGTTGGTACCAATAATGGAACATTCTGAAACACCGATTTCTTAAGTTGCGCATTCCTGGGGTTTAGGGGCCGCTGAACCCCAAAAAGTGCCAAAAATCACTTAAATTTACACTTCCGCGTACATCGATGAGTTTTGGTTTGATGATACTCCTAAGTGTACTGATTAAGAAAACACAACTTAAGAAAGGGATTTTCTGGGGTTTTCAGATAAGAAAGGGGGTCCCATGCTGAACCCCAAAACGTGATTTTTCACTTTTTTTTTTACTTTCGCGTACATTCATAATTTTTTGTCTCAAAGTACTTTGATATATACTAATTATAAAAACACAACTTAAGAAGCAACTTTTCCTGGGGTTTTAAGATAAGAAGGGGGTCATCGGGTCACCCCTCAAAACGTAAAAGAATCACTTTTGTTTACATGATTGCATTCGTCCAACGTGTATGTATGTGCATACACCCCTGGAACGTTGCACTATTACAACCAATACATCCCTAAATCGATACGATCAACTTACGAAATATATATTCATGTCGTTTTCTGATAAGAACGAGACTTGTTACCCCCCCCCCCCCCCCCCCCCCCCACGAACCCGATCCATTTTCTAGAACTATAAGTGAGCCAGTTTTATGAAAATTATAGCGGGAAAATCTAGTAAAATGTATACAAATGTATATATTTTCGTGAAGCTAAGAGATAATGACACTTTTTTGGGCCAAATTTGAAACTCACCATCCAAGATGGCTGCCAAAATGGCCGCCGGAATTTGAAATGACATTTTTTCACAAATATCTTCTAGATCAATTCATGTTGTTTGGAAATGGTTGAGTAATGCAACTTTATTTTGTGTTTTGTATATTAACTGATCATTGGAGCAATTAATTATGCAATTATTGGGGTCCTAACCTCTTCCGATCCCTCGATTTTACAGAACGCAGTACAAAATTTTAAAAAATCACAATTGGGATTCTATTCATATTTCAACAAGAAATGAAAAGAACATTGCAATGTAAGTGAGGCATATCATTACCTATGAATATTCCAACTCTCTGGAACCATAAATCTTACCTTGGCTCAAAATGGCTGCGAAAATGGAAAATGGTAAATATTGCCCCAGGGTGTCCTGCAATCGCTTACAAGTTGTGGTTGATGTACACAGTTGGCTAATCTGTTTTCTATACATTGCATACTAACATGTCTGATGCACCATGGATCATTTTTACTATTGTCACCACTGACATCACCAGAAATATTGGATTTTTCTCTCACAAACTTGACATAAATATCGTCAAAAATCAACTTTTCAGGGTTCGACCATTTGTTCAAGTAAAATGTAACTATCTTTGGATTGAAAGGTGTTTATTGTTTTGGTCTATCTTAAATGTGTCATACTACGGTGTTTATAGACTAAATTGCTCAAGATGGCTTCCAAAATGGCAACCAAATTTGTAAACAGTTAACATATCCCGAACATTATTCTCTGCATTATCCGAAAAAGGTGGCAAATTGTGACTCACTTGGATATTGTACGTGTTAGTTACAATGTAATTAACTGACAACTACGTTCTATTATGTTTGTCCCAGTTCCGTATGGGGCATGACAAATTCATTTTAAAGTTGCAGTATGGAAATTTGCGGAGAACCTCTTTTGTGATTCTGGCCATATTATTGAAAGGGAATGGGCAGAACTTTGAGACGGATCTGAGATGAACCATGATATGTGGGTATTCTGGCCCATTATGATAAATTTATCAACTGGATACAGGGTGGAAGCCAAGATGGCTGCCAGGGAGTTTAATACTCTATGATCATAGATGAGGATAATAGGTATACACGGAGTTATTGTATGGTCATGAATGATGTGTGGGTATAAAGGGAGTGCCCTGTTGGTAACGGTGGGACGTATATTTATATACGTTGCGGATGTGTTATCATTGGTGGTGTATGGGGAGTAGACTTATTATCATGGATGGCATGTATGAGTATGGCAAGTATGGAACTTATGAGTGGTCGTATGTGCGGATATTGGTATATCTGGAAGGGATCACCATTGGTGATGTGCATATGTATACCTGGATTGACTCTATGGTCATGTGTGTGGCGAATAGGTATACATGTAGTGGCTGTATGGTCCATGGTGAGGTGAATATGTATACAATGAGTGACCGTATGATCGTGAATGTAGTGAGTATGTATACATAGTGGCTATATGGTCATGTGTCGGGTGTAGGTGTATACCTGGTGTGCATGCATGGTGACTCGTGGCTGTATCGTCATTTGTGGTATGTACGGGTATAACCAAGTATGGCTGTATGATCAGGTGTACTAGTCCATGTACGTATATAACGTGGGTGACTGTGTTGTCATTTGTGTGGTTTATGTACATATGGAGTGACTGGGGTACTGGGTGGGTTGTACATGTGTACCTTGAGCGGCTATCGCTTTCCACAATAACTCAAGGATATGTTAATCAATATAGAGGTCATGTCATATCGTGGAAAGCGATAGCCACCCATTATCACACAGTCATTACATATATACATAAACACCATACACATAACAATATAGTGACCCACTGTATACATGTACACCTGACCCATGACCACGGATGACCAGACAGCCACGCGTCACAATGCAGGCACACCGGGTATACTCCTAAACATGGCCCATAACCATATAGTCACTCCTTCCTTGTATACCCATTCATCTCACCATTGGCCATACGGTCATCATCCCTGTATACCTATTCTCCAAACGCATGGTAAAATATACAATTAATATATACATTAACACCACAACAATGACCATACAGTCACTCCGGTATACATATGCACATCACCAATGGTCATATAGCCACTCGCTTCATACACATACCCTCACCCATGTTACCTGGTATACTCCTTCACCTGACCTATGACCATATAGTCACCCCGTGTGTACCTATTCAAAACATTCATACACGATCAGGTCAATCCTTGTATACATATTCACCTCAACATTGGCCATGTCAATCCCTGTATCCCTATTTGTCACACCATAGCCGAATAGCCACTCAATAAATACTAATACACCACAGCCATGTCAGTATAGTCACTCCATGTATGCATATGCACCTCATCCATGGCCATATAGCCACTCGCTATATACATATATCCCTCGCCCATGACAATAAAGCAACACGTGTGTGTACTGGTATAACCTACAAATGACGATACCGACACGAGTCACCAAACAGGAACACCAGGTACATGTATACTCATACGCCTGTCAACCCCTGTATAGATGTTCATTACATTTATGATAATACAGTCACTACTTGTATCCCTACATGTAATCATCTCACCATTAACCATACGGTCACTACCTGTATACCTATTCGGCACTCATAGCCATATAACCACTCGATATACATATGCAGCACATCCTAGACCATAAATTCACTCCAGGTATTAATGTAAACTTCACTATTGGCCATTCAGCCCTTCCAGATATACAACAAAAACCCGCACACACGACCACTCAAACAATCCACACTTGCATATACACCTCACACATGACAATTGACTGTATAATCATACACGCCATCCATGGCAATACAGCTAAGCCATATACACCCACCAATGATAATACATCCACGAGATATATAAATATACATCCCACCCGTTACCACAAGAACACTCCCTATGTACCCACACGCTCGATAATGTCCACTCAGCTTACTCCAGATATTCATATTCAATCATGACCGTACATTCATTCCATGTATACATATACACATTACCCGTAACATAACATCACTACCTATTTATCCACACACCCCATCCATGATCATACAGACAACGCATGTACATCCCACCCATGACCTTACAGTCACTCCATATATACATAATTAACACATAGATGACCATGTAGCTATATACATACACCACACCAATGACCATACAGGCATACCGGGTGCACCCGTATTGGATATACACCATACAGTCACTCCATACATACCGATTCACCTCACATCTGACCATGACCTCTCCCTGTATACCTAGATGCATCTTACCATGGACAACCCACTCATAACCATATAGTCACTCATTGTATACCTATTCATATCAGTCATGACATACAATAACTCCCTGTATACCTATTCACCTCACATATGATCACAGAGTAACTCCCTGGCTACGATATTGACATCCACACTGTATCCTGTTGACATTTTCTTTTATCATAATGAACCAGAATAGCCAAATATTATGGTCCATATCAGTTCTGTCTCAAAGTTCTGCCCATTTCCTTTCAATAAATATGGCCAAAATCACAAAAGAGGTTCTCGGCAAAATTACATACTTTAAAATGAATTTGTCATACCCCATTAGTGTTCGGTCCGAATATTCGAATGTTCGAATATTCGCTCGTAAAAATAAATATTCGAATATTCGAATAATTATTTGACTATTCGAATATTCGAGAATAAACTCCGGGTAATTGTTTCCTGGTTTATTATTAGTCTGAGGGTCTGTTATAAGTATAGTCTATTTTCCACTGACCATAAACGAATTAATATGACGTAACTGTAACGTTCTTATTTGATTGACGTCATGACGTCGAAATAATTTTATTGGCTAGGTGTAAACCAGACCGTGCTTGCATGTGGTAATAGGAAGCGGACCTATAAGGCATCGTTTTGTTTTTGTTTGTGCGTTGTCACTTGTGTGTATAATATGGCGTCAAATTCGAAGAAATCAGATATATGGACTCACTTCACGTTGGATGCCAAAACTAAAAAGTCAACCTGCAAGCTCAATCCAGATCACGTTCTTAGTTATTGTTGCACTACGACCAACTTGTGGAACCATGCATGGGACATTGACTACTTGAACTTCATAAACAGATAAACTCTTGCTATTAAGCAAAAAGACTTTTTTTCTCTCTTTTTTTTGCGTATAGCATGTGCATGGATAAATATGCTATTTCATCAAATAATAAATTGGTTCCAAAATATGTTATCTATATAATTTTATAATTTATCTAAATATTCGAATACTATTCGAATATTCGCTCGTTATTCGAACCGAATATTCGAATATCGAAATCCGTCGAATACCGAACACTATACCCCATACGGAACTGGGACAACTGGGAATAGAACAAGAACATGTAGTTGTCAGTTAATTAACTAACACGTATAATAACCAAGTGAGTCACAATTTGCTACCTTTTCGGATAATGCAGAGAATGTTCGGGATATATGTAAAAAATATAATTTTACATTTTGGAAGCCATCTTGAGCAATTTGGTCTATAAACACTGTAGTGTGACACATTTAAGATAGACCAAAACAATAAACATCTTTCGATCCAAAGATAGTTATATTTTACCAGAAAAAATGGTCCAAACCTGAAAACTGAATATTTGTCAATATTTATGTGAAGTTTTTTTTAGAGAAAAGTCCAATATTTTTGACGATGTCAGTGGTGAAAATAGTAACAATTAACCATGGTGCATCAGGCATGTTAGTATTCAATGTAAAGAAGGCAGAATAGCCCATTTTATACATCAACACAACTTGTAACCGATTGCAAGACACGCTGGTGTAATATTTACCATTTTCCATATTTTGGCGGCAATATTGGCAGCCATTTTGAGCCAAAGTAAGAATTTTGGTTCCAGTGATTTGGAATATTCATAGGTAATGATATGCCTCACTTACCTTACAAAGTTATGTTCATTTCTTGTTGAAATATGAATAGAATCCCAATTGTAATTTTTTGTGAAATTTTATACCGCATTCTGTACAATCGAATATTTGAGGGATCGGAAGAGGTTAGGACCCCAATAATTGCATATTTAATTGCTCCAATGATCATTTAATAAACAAAATACAAAATAAAGTTGCATCACTCAACCAATTCCAAGCAGCATGAATTGATCTAGAAGATATTTGTGAAAAAATGTCATATTTTCAACTTCCGGCGTCCATTTTGGTGGCCATCTTGGATGGTGAGTTTCAATTTCGGCCCAAAAAAGTGTCATTATGTCTTAGCTTCACGAAAATATATACATTTGTATACATTTTACTAGATTTTCCGCTATAATTTTCATAAAACTGGCTCACTTATAGTTCTAGAAAATGGATCGGATTGGGGGGGGGTAACAAGTCTCGTTCTTAAGTTGATCGTATCGATTTAGGGATGTATTGGTTGTAATAGTGCAACATTCCAGGGGTGTACGCACATACACACACGTTGGACGAAAGCAATCATGTAAATAAAAGTTATTTTTTACGTTTTGGGGGGTGACCCGATGACCCCTTTCTTATCTTAAAACCCCAGGAAAAGTTGCTTAAGTTGTGTTTTTATAATTAGTATAATGGATGTACGCGAAAGTGTAAAAAAAAAAGGTGAAAAATCACGTTTTGGGGTTCAGCATGGGACCGCCTTTCTTATCTGAAAACCCCAGGAAAATCCTTTCTTGAGTTGTGTTTTCTTTATCAGTACACTTAGCAGTATAATCAAACCAAAATTCATCGATGTACGCGGAAGTGTAAATAGAAGTGATTTTTGGCACTTTGGTTCAGTGGCCCCTAAACCCCAGGAATGCGCAACTTAAGAAATCGGTTTTTCAGAATGTTCCATTATTGGTACCAACTTTAGGGGGTCAAACCTTTTGTACGCAAAAGTGTAAATGGAACATATGCGGGCTCCCCAACTATGATATAGCCAGACGATAGTGTGCTCGCCGGGTAATGGTCAAACCTCTCCCTGACATGTGATGGTGCTTCATCCAACCAAAGGACAACTTGAGTATTTACATTGAGTCCACAGAGGGTCTTAACATGACCCTCTGTGAACTGAATGTATATACTAATCGCTAGTCCAACCCATGTCAGTCAGTACATATACGTGTATATTATAATACTATTCTACGTATATTCATCGGTGGTGTTTTGTTTTCCACACCCACAATGAGCCATGGCAAACGGTTAAATACTCACAGGAAGCTCCAGTCCTTCTCGAGACGCCAACGGGCCTCAATGTCGGGCCTTCGTGGTATATTTGTTGTAATGTCTACATCTACAAATCTTCGTTGACAATAACAACACCTATGCATTGATATTTTTGTTTAAACCCGCCTTTTTGCACCATAATTATAACGGATATTCCAACGAGTTATGAGCTGAAAGCACAGCACGAGTTGACAAGATATCCGCCTACGTGTACATTGACAATGCAACTTAAGAAAACTGTGACAGTTAATTTTCTGTAAGAAGATAATTAATACGCGGCGCCATCTACAACCATTCGATGGCATATTCATGTGTGATAATGGTCTCCCCACTGGGCAAACGACCACACTGTTAGCATTACAGCTTTATTATCAAGCAATGGACATCTTTGTATGAGCTACCACATTTTAATAACAAACAAATATGCACCAAAGTACTCGAACATCGGATCATCCGTGCTCACAACGAATCATCGGATCGATTACGACACGCGATAATGTTCTTTTGACTACTGTCATTTATGCTTATTCAAACTGATAACTGAGTTCTTAGATAGCATGCCCCTTATACGAATCCAAGAATAAACTAGCATTCCAAACAAATGTAACCACATCTTCAGTATCTTATAAAATAGTAAATCGGGACGAAATAATTGGTTATTAAACACAATGGAAGGGGAATTATCGGTCAACGAATTACTAAATCTATTGATTAATGAAGACCCAAAATGAATATTTCGTGCCTCTTTAAAATATAGCCATATTTGTATCACTAGGATTAATGATGTCCTCTCCGATCTGACACCATAATACAGTTGTACTGGTTCTATACTAGAAATTAATTAGATAAGACCCATGAGCCCATTTCTATGAGATTCAGATGGACATATATCGACTTGCTGCGAACAAGGACAGTTTAACTCGTTTTTAATTTTTATCAGCCTCGCCAAATTCAGTTATTGTCTCTTTTAAAGAGCGTCCATGCTTATGTTGCCAAACAATCGGTAGTTAACAAAGAATGTTCTCAATTATGAGATTTTGTGATAGTTTTCGGTGAATTACTTATGGACGATTAAATGAATATTCGTGATACCTGTGCCAAACGAATGATGTTGATTTCAAGTATTATTCGTATTTCTTTTAATAGTGAACTGGATTGGCTTACGTTAAATTGAACCTATACGTGCCGATTATGATGGCAACGACGTCATTTTGCCCTATACTACATATCTCTTCAAACTAGTGCAGGATTTATCATTGAACAATGAACACAAATCCCTTTATATTTCTTTCGCGTGGATAATTAAAGAACGTTCGATGTTATTCGTTAAAGAGCGTTATATCACTGATCTATTTGCAAAAGGGGAGAAATGTGATATTTCCATAAGATTTCGATAATTAAAAATGCATGGTGAAAATACACGTCGGTTACCGAACAACACGCCCGTCTAAGCTCGCGCCATATTGTTCAAGCCAGTTCCATTCAAAACACATGTCGACGTCGAATTCGCAGGACGCAAATTATATTCAATCCATGAAATAAAAGAATCGTCATTCAGTGCAGAAGACGATCGCTCCTCCCTTTCATCATATGAAAAGAAATGGCGACTTTGCTTCAAATATGCGATTATATATGTCGATACATGTAAATATTTCGGACAAATATGCGGGTTTTAATTGGTATATTTTGTGTTTGAAATCGACGTTATATGTGTTGTCCAGTTGTCAAGTGTCTCACCCCAGTCGGCGCTCTGGACGAATAATTCATTTATCAAATGTGTAATGAGTTATCGAACAGTTTATCCTAGAATTGTTCACCAGATTGTAAAATATATCTTTTACACGAGCGATTTATCGATTTATGACCGTTAGAAATGAGGATCTATTCCATTTTGTTAAAGCGGCGCGCTCGTTTTTAATTTTGTTTGTTTATAGTTTACTTGCTTTCTTCACGGCAATCTCCTGTGTCGAGGTGTGGTAGAAGTGAGTGCCATCCCGGAAACCATATCATCCACGCACACGGGTGATGAAATTCGCCACACGAAAAGCTAAACTGTTCTGGGAAAAATTAAGAATAATGATCCGTGGAGAGACAGTTGTTTACGGGTGTAGATCTGTTTACGGCTGTAGATCTGTATACAGATTTGTGTGAAATCACGTGTCACAGATTACTGTGATCCGTCATGATTACTGATAGTGAACGCGCACTCATCAGTACTCTGGTAATTGACAATTCACTATGAGTCGTGTCAGTTTAGGCCAGACAAAAAATGAATCAACTATCAGCAGACCAAATCAGTTTATTCCTACACCAGTTGATAATGGTTCGATGAGAAAGAATGAAAGGCACATGAGAACAAATCACATATGAATACACAATAAACAACAATGTACATGTACACCAATATAAATATGGCTACTTCATCTACCAGTACACAGGTTCTTGCTTACACAGTGTGAAATACATGGGTTGAAATGACAAAGAAAGATCAAGTGTGCACATTCGCCAAGCCCGAGTAACAATTAATCAAATCAGATTTGCCTGTATCAATGCCTCGGTGTTGACCGTGAATTATAACGGACACGATTTTACTCACACGAACGAATACTATTTTCTTTCTGTGTAATTTCTATATCAACCCGATTACACTAGTATGCGTGTAGAAATGTATACAGATCTACAGCAATGTAAACCACTTCAAGAAAAACTGGAAAATGGGGGTCTAACAGTTACTGATATAGAGACATTAAAAGGAGAATTAAATCAGATCAGAGATAACAAACATTTCAGGGAATAATAATTCCCGCAAAAGCAAGATGGAAGATAGAAGGAGAAAAGGCAACTAAATCCTTTTTGCAATTTATAAAAAAGAAGCTACACTCATCCCAGTTTTAACTTGAGATGATGGTTCAGTAACTTGTGATTTCTCAGAACTAATTATCCCTTTAATGACGGAAGCTTCTTGAATATTTTTGCGAAAACCCTGTGGCAATGCAATGCAAAGTGTTAAAAAATTGTTAAAGAATGTAAGAAAAAAATGATAACATTTTAAAAGAGTATTATAAAAATAAAAATGTTATAGAATGTGAGAAAAAATATATAAAAAATGATATAAATTGTTAAAGGTTGTAAGCGAAGTGATAAAAAAATGACATTTTTTTGTTATGCCAGTGCATTATCTTATATATGCGAGGCGAAATATGGTCGACTCGCATATATAAGAGAATGCATTGGCACAGGGTCTTTAATGTTGTGCCAGCGCAGCTCCCGTCATGAAAGTGTTAAGGAACATAACTTTTAGAGACCTATATAGCTCTAGCATATCTCCAAACTTAGATAATGATCACCAAACATTTTCTGATGAAGAAAACCCATTTTTTTATTTATTTTATCAGTGGATATCCTCATTGCTTCCTTAAAATACAACCCAAACATAAATGGAATAAAAATTCGTTTGATCACAATATGCAATCTATGACAATCTTACTCGATAATGACCCCCAAACATTGAATGAAGCTTTTAAAGTGATAACAGATTTAGCTAACATTTCAGGTTTAGAAGTGAACTTTGACAAAGCACAACTTGTATGGATTGGATCTAAAATGTGTTGTGGTGAGATAAGTACTGAAGAACAGGTCTCATGGAAGCATAATCAATCAATCAAGATTTTAGGCACTGAGTTTAATCTCATTGACACAAATTATTGACAACAATTGCCATACTAATGCATATATGTTCCAACTAAATACCATTATGACCATTATTGAGTACTAAGGTAATCAGGAAACACACCTGACTAAAGATACTACTTGCTTGGTACACCTGCACCAACTGTGCCGTTGACACTCTTTTCAGTGATATATTAGCAGTAAAGATACATAATCCGATTTATAATAATGCCCCTAAATTAATATATCTTCAGCCTCGGGAGTAAAAATTATTATGGTTTGAGTCAAGGAACCCATCCATCAAAGCCCAGATTTATCATAATTCATGTTTTGAAATCTGTTAACTGTTATTCGCATCTTGAATATTTGGCCGGCTTGGCAAATATTTGACAAACATACTATCAATACCAAATTGTGTTGAAGAAAATGTTGATATAAAACAGTTCTCGGGAAATTCTATATAATTATATATATATTTTTTTTATTTATTTAAATATTTTTTTCTTTTGTAACAACTGATCGATTTTAATAACTAAAATAATGTCAATGAATGTTTTTGCTGTTGGAATCTGATGACATGGGGACCTTCTAATCGGATTGTGTACCTTTAAGGTCAAACATAACATAATGGATATTATACACATGCTTCGGCACTCATTCCGAGAAGTTATCTGGATAACTGTGTTTGAACAAACCCAGTTAATTAGTAAGATATATCAGTATCAGAAATAACTTCTGATCATAATTTTACTAATTGATTTAACAGTGGGCATGAAGACTACCAACATAATTGAAATGCATATATATGTGTGCAATTGCATTCTCATCGTGCATATATGGAAATAAGAAAAGCATTGCCCTTAACTGCAGCTCATTTAAGACAACACTCTTATTTATGCATTATTAATTTGTAATATATATTGTTCTAACTTGTTTAATAATATCCATTGATAATTTATTATAACATCCACACATTTGTGATCTCCAAGCAGGACTGCAGAGGATAGGAATTACTCATAGTATTATGGTATACTAATCTGTAATTATGCATGCTTGAAAAATGCACTTAAATACATAAGAACCTGAATATCAAACAGTCTTATATCTTCAGAAATTACAGAAGTAACTCTTTAATTAATAAGTCCCTACAAGATGATACTAATGTCATGACCAATTGCGGGGTCTTTCCTCGACTCCTTAAAACTGACAATGTCGGTGGGTATATTGCCGAGATGCTGAAATGATGATAAACCCAAATTAGGGAGGCGGTCAGGTGAACAGTTGCTAATGGGCATTTGCATATGGGTCTCCATAGCCAGAGTTAGAGTTGCATATATTTCTGGGTGTGACCTTTGTTTGGTATTGAAAACAATACATATGTCAGATTGGAATATATTCTATTAAAAATTCGATATATTTATTTTTGAATTTAATATTAATTTTTTTAAACTAGGCCAAGTGTTGGAATTCCCCCCAAAAAAATCTCATTTAATTATAGAAAAAATTGGTAATTCAGGAAACACAGCAGTCAGTTAAATGTTACGTCTGTTTTATGACATGTCTGTGCCCAGACAACTGCTTCATCAAGTTCATGTATGGCAAAAGCTATGGAGATTTGCATGGGAATCCCCATTTAAGATGTTGACCGCCTGATCACCCTTAATAAACCAACTAACAATGTAGAAACAATTACAATCTAACTTACAGTAGAATAATCTCTCCCACTCTGCAGTCCTGCATTGGTTGTTCAATATTTATATGGCAGCTTGGCCATATACCAAAACTAACTCATTTATTATGACTTACCCGAATTAACAGGTAGACGTTGTGCCAAAATGTAATGCCTCGACCTCATATTCATAATCAAAGAACTATAGTCTCCATTCTTCGGTTACAGAACATTACTCGATAAATATAATCGAAACGGACAAACTAATTTACTTGGCTGACTAGGCGATGACCTGATGACGTCCAATGTATCTATTCACATACGATTTCCACATCATTTCAGCTTCATCCTCATTTAGAAATATGATCAAATATAGAGAATGTAAACAAGATAAAACATTTAACTCGTCCTTGTTCTGGACATCAACGAAACATTCTGTAAAAGCATCTTAATATGCGAAATATCGGTCAATGCATCAGAAACAACAGAAGCAGAACGTTGCGGCGCTCACATCGCTGTCCTCGTGTCCCCAGGTGTGACCTATTTACACAAATTCACGTGCTGGATGATGTTTTATTCCGTGACGCAATAATCAACTGGGCATGTTATTGTACGGTTATAACCGAAATGAACTGTCTCATTGATACTTGGTGTCTCATCGATAGTTGGTCTATATATGATTTTACTAACTATGCTGTCATGTATAACTGAGTTTCATTTGGTTTGTGTATGCTATACTGCCAACATTTTTAATTTTTTTGTTTTTTATCTTTATTTTCGATAGCTTTTACATCGTACCCTCTGCTCAAATATTAATTATTAATTAAGGTTTATATTTGTTCCCAATATAGCAACTACTTTATCTCACAATACGAGCTCACGGGCTAGTTTCGTGTGTATGGTAGAGAAATATGTTATACCCCTCTTTAGGGTTCCACAAATTGTATATATTGGGTACACGCGCACAAGAAAATTACCCCATTTGATTAATTAACTGAAACATTAATTAATATGCCCTGACCCAAACAAGAGGACTAAGAATATGAAACTAGAAAAGTATCTCTTTATCCATTATTATTATGGCGACGACTGTAAATATTTGACTACCATCGCACCCTTGGACTGAGATCAATCCAATTTTGACACAGCTGAACCCTTAAAAGACTACATGTAGGGTATCTGGCGGTGGGTGTGACATTTCGCAGATAACTGCATGATGTTGCACACACCACTGGGTACAATGTATAGAACCTTTTAACTGTTTTTCGCACATGTAAACGTATATTAGCTATCTGGTATATATATGCATTGTTACTTACTTTGGACAACATGCGCGAATCCTCTCCCGTGAGCTCACAACAATGACTTACGGGCCCGCCAAATATATCACCATATTATTGATAAATGAAAAATACGTATTGTTATATATGCACATACGACCAGGGTGATTGTGTACATATTGTGTATATTCCTATGAACAATTCCTTCTCTCTAAAGGGCACTACGTTCACAACCCATACAATCCAATCCAATGTCAGCAAGTAATGTTGTTACTCTGGATGAGGTCAGGGACTCGGACGCTTATGATTTCGCCGCGAAATGGGCCGATATAGAAGGAAATAACGCGGATACATATTTAGAGCCTAACATTCTACCAAATAATGATTGTCATTATTTCTCCCCAACACAGGCCCATGACTACTTGAATAAGAAAACAAAAATTTCTATTTTTAACTTGAATTGTAGAAGCTTAAATGCAAATTTCGAATCTCTGTGTAACGTTCTGTGCGACTTGAAATCCACCGATGAATTTGACATAATTGCCCTAACAGAAACGTTTAAAATTTATCAATCATCCGATTACCAAATACCGGATTATCATCCCATGGAATTTAGATGTCGGTCAGACGACGACGATGGCAGGGGAGGGGTATGTCTATTTGTTAAAGACAACATTCCATACAAAATTAGACCAGATCTCACTGAATTCATTCCGCATGTAATTGAAACTGTATTTATAGAAATAAACCCAGGAAAGCATAACTCCCATATCATCGGTTGTGTTTACATGCCTAATACAGCACCAAAAGCTGATATAGATAAATTCATGGCGAAATTCGATGGTATTTTAGAAAAAATTAAAGATCACACGTCATACATAGCAGGGGACTTCAATATAGACCTACTTAATTTTAACACGCATTCCAAAACAAATGAGTTTATTAACAATATATTCACCAGAGGATTCGTGCCCATGATTACCAAGCCAACTCGAATGACAGACCACTCAGCTACTCTAATCGACAACATTTACACAAACAATATTCGCAATGGACATAGCGCAGGCATAATTACATGTGACGTATCCGATCATTTCGGCATATTATATAGCGAAACGCATAAACAAATACACGCATCTCACAACCTCGACACAGGCCCAAATACCACCCAAAGATCTTTTAGCGCTAAAAATATCAGTAACTTCAAATCTGTTCTACAAACATGCAAATTTGAATCTGTATTAGAAAGTAATTCAATTGATCGTGCATATGATAATTTTCTTGAAATCTATGAGACTGCATACGAATTGGCATTTCCACCCAAGAATAGCAAAATACCCAAGAAATTTATAAAACGCCAGCCCTGGATGACAGGAGGTTTGATTAAATCAAGTATCGTAAAGCAAGAATTATATACCAAGAAACTCAAATCAGCATCCGATCGAGCCACACATACATACTTAAATTATCGCCAATTATATAATAAACTTCTCAGAAAGAGCAAACAATTATATTACTCACGAATTCTTGATGAAAACAAGAACGATCTGAAGAAAACCTGGACTATACTGAAGGGTGCACTGAAGATGGGAGGGGGCACTGTTAATCATACTAAGGTCCTTTTCGATAACGAGACTGTAATTACCTGTCCCAGCCTTATTGCTGACAAATTTAATGAGTACTTCTCGAGTATCGGGCGTAAAACCAGTCAACTTGTAGTGAATGAACACAACGCAGATTTTTCTGATTATCTCCGGAATAGAATAGAAGACCTTGACATCTTTGATGTTACCCCAACCACAATCCAAGAAATTATTCTAACCTGCCTATCAATGAAAGCTAAATCTAGTATGGACTTTAAAGGGATAACCACTAAACTCATGAAGGAAACAATTGAAACCATAGCTCCAGCATTGAAACATATATTTAACCTTTCATTTGAACAAGGAATTGTCCCAGAGAAAATGAAAATAGCAAAGGTTGTTCCAATCCCGAAAAATAACAATGCACACGAAATTTCCGACTATAGACCAATCAGCATTCTACCTACTTTTTCCAAGTTATTAGAACGAATAATGCAAAAACGCCTAGTAGATTTTTTAACCGAGCACGATATATTGTACAAGCACAAATACGGCTTCCGTCCTAACCACTCTACATTCCATCCAATCATACATCTTCTCGACCAAATAGCCAATAACAATGATAAAACAACCAGGGATTCAACAATAGCACTATTCCTAGACCTCTCTAAAGCATTTGACACTATAAATCATGATATATTAATTTCAAAATTAGATCATTACGGGATAAGGGGTACTGCCCTGTCTTGGTTCCAAAGCTATCTAGACAACAGGCAACAATATGTTGAACTTCAGGGAAATAAATCCAAACTAATGGACATAACGTGCGGAGTCCCTCAAGGCTCCATACTCGGCCCCATAATTTTTTTAATCTACGCTAACGATATGCCAAATGCGACAACCATGAATATATTGTCTTATGCGGATGATACCACCTTAATGACTAGCGGGGATAACGGCACCCAAATTGAAAGTTATGTGAACAATGAACTACGTAATATCTACACTTGGTGTTGCTGCAACAAGCTTTCTATAAATACAGAAAAGAGCAATTACATGCTCATGCACCCGGAAAATAACGACACCAAATGGAACACTATGAAAATTCTCTTAAATAACACAGAATTGAAACGCATTGGAAATCGTGAGCACGAAACCTCAACTAAATTTTCAGGCATTCACATAGATGAAAATCTATCATTTAAAAAACATATATCATCAGTCTGCTCCAAATTAGCGCACGCCATATATCATATAAATAAAGTCAAACACTTTTTCCCAGGCAGTGCCCTTAAAACGTTATATTATGCCTTAATCCAAAGTCACTTGGTATACGGAATCCAACTATGGGGTCATGTTCCCGAGCTAAAACGAGTCTTTTTATTACAAAAAAGAGCGATACGAATTGTGTGCAATAAAAAGTACAGGAGCCATACCGAACCTTTATTTAAAAAAGAGGAAAATCTTAAAGGTATACGACCTTCACAAAGTCCATACTACTCTATTTATGCATGATTGGTATTACAACCGCTTACCTGAATCTTTCTCGCAAATGTTCACTAAACGTATTGCCGGACCCGATACTAGACAACAGCGCCCACTATTCCTCAAAACCCCAAGAACCACATTTTCCGGACAGCTACCGTTTCATGCATTCCCAACTTCATGGAACAATTTAGATAACACCATGACTAATACTCAAAGTAGGCACGTATTCAAAAAACACATCACAGAACAAATAATAAGCGCATATTCTAACAATATCAAATGCAAAAATCGAGGATGCCCAGACTGCCCCCAGATCGTATCCCGAAGTGTCACATGACGGTTTCAACGTCAACACCAACCAAACGAATCAGTAGTCCCTGTATCCTCATCCGCCAAAAATACTACCACCTCATCTGAATTTGAACCATACACATGATATTGAACAGCCCTCGGGTAGTATCCAATTTCACACACTCTTTAACTAAGCCCTAAACCTATAAATTACATATACACAATATGTGCACGGCTCACCCGAAGCCATCTTACTATTGTTATTAGTTTCTATATTCACCATACTGGGGATGGCAGGAAGACAGTCTTGCCAGACTATGCCATCCCCCACAATATACGACATAATTTTCCATAATTTTCGCCACTATTATGTAATAGATATGTGTATTGCAAATAAAATATCCTATCCTATCCTATCCTACTAAACTGAAAGATATAGAAAAAATATTGAATAACTGGTCTTTTAGGCAACTCAAACTAATTGGAAAAAAACTTTTTCGTGGTCTGGAAAAAAGATTAAATTATGAGAAGTGTTGTCAACAACCAAATTTTTTGACAGTACTTTGAAAACAAAGGGTGAAGAAAATTCTTGATCCCCAATAGTTACCGGCTGGAAAACAATTCTACAAAACGATTTGGATTCATTTGGAGGATAACAAATTTGGCACTTACATAAAGAAAGACTATATATTGATTGATTGATTGATTTGGGTTTTATGTCGCTTTATCCACTAAGGCCATATCACGACATTGCCAGTTTTAATGGTGGAGGAAATCCGCACACTTACGGCTAATCTAACAGTGATTTCAATGGCTGATAAACTCGTCGACCATGTGCGGCAAGAAAGACTATATACCATAACCTCGAATATCAACTCTTTCTGGAAGAGAGTACTGCATGCCTGGGCCATTCTGTACCAAAATCTCACCGCAGCCCCATGCGATTAAAGTGGCACAACCAATTTACCTTATCAAATCTTACCTTGTCAATCGCCAAAATTCCTTGATAAGAAGTGTATAAAAAGTTATTTATTTTTTATAAATGATTTAATGAAAGATGACTCATCCTTTTTGGACCATGAATCCGTTTGCAGGAAATATAGCATAGAAACCCCATTCACAAGTTACCAAGGATTAATAAATTCATTACCACTAGCATGGAAGGCATGTGTAAGTGAGAATAAAAGACTAGATTTGATCATCAATGAAACTATGAAAACCACGAAACGATCGATGAAAACACGCAGAACATTGTACATGCGTTTCCTTGAACAGTTTTCAATAATCCCAGAAAATACACAATTGAAACGGCAAAATCGCATAGAAAAGTCATTTAGCGTTATGGAATGGCAGGCCATCAGCACACATCCATTTAAAATACAGATGATACCAGTCTGTATATTTTTCATTTTAAAATTAATCAAGATATCCTTTAAACAAACTCTAAACTCTTTAAATGTAAATTATCTGAGACAGAGTGGTGTAGTTTTTGTTTTAACTCATAGAGACAGTTCTCCACATGTATTTGATTGCAGTGTTTCAAGGTCAGTGTTACTCGAGTTTGCACAGCAACTAAAACAAGTGCCACATAACTTTAGATACCACACCTGAATATATTATTATCGGAATGCAGAATACAAAATGATATATGTGATATACATATTTTCCTGTATAGAATGTACATATACCCCTTTAAACTGAGAAATACAAACCCTACTCTAACAGGTTTTATATATAGTACTAAGAGATATAAAACCACTCAATCATTTTTTAACAAATGACTTCAACGATAAACGCAATTATATTAAAACAAGATGGGATAATATAGCATCAATTTATGTATAACATGCCATTAAAAACTGATTTTCTCAGATTAAAGATCAGAACTTGCACATGCCTGATACCCATACAAGTCAACTAACGTCAAATACCGGTGATGGCAACGTAATTCAAACAGTCGTTCTTTCTTTTACATAAATTATTCCTTTCAATTGTTCTCAAATATGACAGGAGACACGTGCAAGGGGTGAAATAAATACAAAAAAAAGTAGAATACACATTTAACTTTTTTAATGCACGTTATACATACAAATATTTATAATATATAGTCACTATACACAATTAACAGGCATGTATACTCTGACATCAAAAATAGAATAATAACATTGATCCGAACGAGAATATTATATATATATGTGGGAGAGGGAGAGAAATCTACAAAATATGTCTTAAAAAGGACAAACGAAATTTCATTTAAAAAACAATTAAAGAACTATAGACGAAAACGGTCAAAACAGTTGTGAACGTATGGGAATTGTTGAATCTACAAACAAAACTTTTTACACAGAGTTGTCCACTGAACCGCCTTTGTCGGCCAATCATGATGCCTAACAAATTCCACATGACATTAGAGTTAGTCCGCTTAACCACACCAAGATAGTCTATTGAAGGCGAATTGTCTTTCATAACTAACAGAAGCTCTTATAAATGTGGAAAATGGAACATCATCTGGTTCCGACGGGTTTACATTCGAATTGTGTAAAAAAAGTGTTGCAAAAACTAGGTCCATACGCATTGTAATCATTGAAACAATGTTTTCAACAAGGCCATCAATCCATAATGGTCCCCAAAAAAGAAATAGACAGGAAATATCTAAAAATAAATTGCCGCCAAATTACACTACTGAATGTTTCTTACAAACTGGAAACCACTTTTATTACTAATCGAATGAAGACAACACTCCCTTCATTTATAAAGTAAGTCAGGGTTTATCCTGGATCGTTTTATTGGTGACTGCATACATAACATATGATCTTTTATATGCAACAGACAAACGGCACATCTCTCGTATGCTTCTACTCATTGATTTCGAGAAAGTATTTGATACCGTTTCCTTGCTTTTAATCGAACTATGCTCAGAAAACAATTAATTTGGAGAGACGTTCAAAAGATGGATCAAAACATTTTACAATGATAATCAATCGGCCGTCGTTGTTAATGGCAACTTGTCTGAATTTTCGAATCAATCGAGAGACTGTTTGCAAGGTGACCCGTTATCACCGTATATTTTTCTCTTATGTGCTGAGATATTCGCTGAAATTATGAGAGGAAATAAGTAAATAACTGGTATCCCCCTCGACGAGACAGAGTACAACATAAATCAATATGCTGACGACAAAATTAAGCTTCAATCATTCGCTACTATGCCGGGCTTAAAGGCTAATCTTGACAAATGCCAAATATTGGGCTCTCAGAAAATAAAACCCATTAGTACTTTTAGAGGAATGTAAACTCAAGGTTTCGAATACATGCACAATCATCGGAATTAAATACAGCACCAATATGTCAGTAATACCGGAAATTAATTCCAGAGATGAGATCGACAACGTGCGAAAGATAATAGACAGCTGGAAATATAGACATATCTCACCCATCGGTAGAATATAATTAGACATGTCTATTATCATTCCATATAATGTCCACCTTCCCCAATATCTCTCAAATCCAAATCAATTAAGATATCTTTGACGAAATTAATAGAACTATTCAAATTTGAATGGAACAACAAACGCGACAGGGCCAGTCGTACACATGCACTTTGCGGGGATTATGAATATGGCGGACGTAAATTGATTAATATAAAATATTTCAACGATGGCCTTAAAATAACCTGGATGCGCATATGTATCACGAAGTCACACTGATGGTTGAGCATAACACCCAGAGAAACTTCTGACCCCTTGCTAGCGACATATGGTTCCAATACACCAGCATTGTTCTGTCAACGACGGAATGGAAGTCACCCCTAGTGACTCAGACTCTTTTTAACCACGATGAACTCCAAATGAATCAAGACGCAATGAATAGTAGCGAGCGCAAGAACAAAAATATATTTGTAAACGATCTTATAACAAAAACATAAACTGTACAGATTGGAGAGTTTCACCGCCAAATTCGACACATGTACCCACCAGTTTCTTAACAATACAAAGTGAAAATTATATCCCAGCTCTGCATGTTATCAAAGCATTTGAAGAAAGATTGCACTAGCAGTGAGACCACCTCTTTCCAAACAAAATTCACCTGCTAGCAAAGAGTGTTCATGGATGTAACAATTTTAAAAATCGTCTTATCTCAAGAAATTTGTCAATTCTCCGTGTGTGTATCAAAATGGAAAAGAGATATGGATCTAATATAACAACAAGTTCATTTTCTTATATATATTTTGGGAACAAAAAGGTTGCTATTACTTATGAAGATATATGCAGTCAATCACGATACCATTATCTATTCTATGAATGATCTGCCCGTAAAACTATTTATAAATGACATACATAAATGGCTGGATAAACATAAGCTGGATATCTCTATCACTCAAATCGAAATTCTGTTCGGTCTTCCCCGTCAGCAAAATGTATTTCTGATATTGCTTAAATCTTATCAATACAAAACCAAATTCAAACCCGACACCTTATGTCTTAAAATCCTTTCTAAATTCATGAAAGATACCACTTAGAGGGGGATATACATGTATATATGTAATACTGAATAGAGATATCCTCAGCCACTTCGAGTTAGAATGGAGCGACATATACCTTGCCCTACCAAGTACTTTGAGTACCCATAACTATAGTTTGTGACTTATTCGTTTTCACTTACTGGTGATAATCGAATTAACGATATTTAACTTTCGTTATATTGGAGACTATATATTACCTGTATATTTAAATCATATTAAAAAAGTTTTCGTGATCATCCATTCGTATATAATGTAATAAAAACGTGTAAGGTGTTTCGAATCTTAATGCATATAACTCATGTGGGAGTTGCGCGCGAAACTCCAGCGCCCACACCAGGATTATTGTTGGTATATCTTTTAATTGCTCGTCAAATACCTCATGTATTTCAGAAATACGACTGGATGGAATCATTACGAAGACAGACGAGAGCTGTTCGCATGTGTGTGGTCGTACCTGCTCTGGAGGTGATGCTGGAGGAATTGTTTACGGGGTGGCGATGTTGTCTAGAATTCAGAGGTATGCATGCATATGTATTTACATAATAGTATCAGAACTCTCTTATTTTGTCTGAAGATGCGTATCACACTGACACATATAGATAAACATATGGCTGACTTTTGCGCAGAATTATCCTCTTTCATTTCCCTTTTCTAAATAATTTAGTAAGAATGAGGCAAATATTCAGAAAGTTCTTCATTGATAGCTATTTGTATCACACTTTTGAATGACATATTTTGGCTTTACAGCATAGATATCTTCCAATGTTTCGTTACTTATTATAGCAACACAATGGAAAAAAATATAATTGAAAAATTGAAAAACAGCTGGAAAGTGGCTATGGTCATGACAAGTATTGTTCATAGAATACGAAGCCGGTATGTCAATATTTCGTGTATTTGTAAACCTATATTATACCTCCTTCAAAATTACATAGACAAAATTTGGAATATCGAATGAGCCATGTCTGTTTAATATATTAAATATTTTTCAGTAATTCGGGAGACGTCACAGAAGATATTAAATCTTTCACGTCAACACTAAAAGACAGTCGGTGGAAGTATGGCTCGTGTACTAATGACGTGTACATAGCAATATCAGACTATGATAAAAAGGTTGGTGCATAGCCATCTTGCAAACCTTATGATCGAGTAGCCCAGCAAGGTTTGAAACTGCTGCTTGCCAAAGTTGCCACTATGCAAAATAATTGGCAAGCGAATTATCAGTTCCACAAGAATGTAGAAACTATATGCAAATTAATTGGTCACCAGACAACACGTCATGGAAGACCCATGCCAGTTTCCTGTTAGCGGAAAGAACGACGACCATGCAGCTATAACCATACTACTCATGCATGTACAATGCATATCATACATATCACGTGTTCTATTCTTTCATTTTGGTTATGACGTCGGTTATTATACACATAAACACTCAATTAATTCAACCAAACACGCAAGCGTGATGCGGGACGAAACGCGTAATCGACGAATCGAGTAAGTACAAAACATGTATGATATGTATGTAAAACACTTACTACTAGCATCTTGAACAATTGGGGCCCCAGTGATTCAGTTAGTTAGGTGTACTGTATAGCGAATCCGCATGGCCGCCATTAGCCATGATAACCCCGAAAATGATAACTTTAACTTTAAATACATTAGCAGTACTTGTTCTAAACAGCAATGCTTTTCCATACCAGCATCAGAGCAATTCAGCAGCATCATATCAAATTATCAGGACCAATGAAACAGGGGTGTGTTTTTTATTTCAGATTTATGTTCGCACAGGAGAGAAAGCAAGCGAGTACATACCAGACAAATGTGTTAATGAAGTGATAAATGAAATTATTCCTCATCTGTGTGCTCGTGACTACGACACACTGCTGACTGTGATGATATCTCGATACAAGTGAGTTCTTGTTTGAAAGAAAATAAATTCCTAACACTGTTAACTATACATATGAAACTCAACAGGTAAACACGTTTGTTTAATCCCTCTCCTGAACGAATTCCTGACAATGTTACAAACTGTAATAGCGAGACATCAGTGTGATCTTGGCTTCTCAGTCGTCCTTATCCAGATGTTTCAGTTCGAGCATGCGTGATACAATTTCAATATTTTCGCAAATCTCACCGATAGAGTTACGACTATGTTTAGGATCACTTCGTTATACTTTTAGACTACTACGCTATCAAATTATGCGCAAATTTCATGTTTATCAAAAAAATACAAACTTCGTGTAATGATTCATATACTCGGTCAATTTATTTTGTTGTATTATACAGCCAAGTTACCAAGCCTCGGACAACCATTCTCAATTGACCGTTTGAGCAGAAGATTATTGTACTAATTGAATGCTAGACGTTTCGGCATATTGTTTTGTTGTTGCATTTGCAATATGTTCCTTCATATTTTCTTCTAAATATAAGATTCCTATCATACAGCATTGTCGATGTCTCTAAGTTGCCGATAAATGTATCAAGCCTTCAGATGCAAATATCTGAATATCCTGGCTCAATAATTTAATCATAAGTTGTCAATCTACGAAATACTATAGAGCAATTGGTCACTCATTTAGCCATTAAGGTTATTCTTCGATAACCCAACTTGTTGATTATTCGTTCTGCTACAGAAATGACATCAACATCGATTGATATAGGACCACGCCTATATACAGGAGCCTAAACATATAGATGACTCATAATTCCGTCGAGTAGGAATATCCTGTCGGTGTTTCCCTGGGTCTGGTGGTCCTGTTCCCGAAGTACATATACGTTGCTGGTAGCTGAATCATTTGGTTTAAACATATTTTTTACCAAAATAATATGGTGACGGCATTGGAGGACAAGTGCTAGCCAATTAGATGAACATCCTCTCCCGAAGACAACAACACAAAAACAACTTTACAATATCAGCATGGTAACAGTGCATATATACACATATAAGAAAGTATGCAACAAAAGTTTTGTGTTAGTGCTTGTCTCCTTGGATCATTTGGTCGTTGTGACCGTCAGATGCGGCGGGTGTCTCCGTTTATGTTGAACAATTATGGAAGGACAGAAGACATGACCACATTAAAAACAAATCGTGTCAAAAATAAAGAATAAACCAAATGCCGAAACGTCTTAGGTGAAATGTCGCCAATTAAGTGCCGAAACCCAGGGGCCGAAACGTCCTGAAAATCATGTGCAAGAACGACCTGCGCCCATACTAAAAAGACAAATAGTTTATTTATAAGCGACCCGAAACAGAGTGATCGCTGCTAATAAATAGTCCCGATGGTTGCTAAACAGTTAATCCCCCAGAGATGGTCCTTATTTAACCATAATACCAAAAAATCATATGATTCCTGTTATTAGCATTGACCTGGTCAGTTGTTTTATAACGTTACAATATTGAAACGCCCAGAAAAAATATGTTAATGGACTAGAGAACGCTCTATAAAGAGATAATACTATTCAATAATATATAATCAACATGTCGGGCGCCTTAATATGAAATTACCTCGTTACCGTGATATTTTTTCAAAATCCGCCAGTTTTGGTTCAACTTACCAGACAGTAAGTTCTATTTGAGCGCTCTTTCTTTTCAGTAAAATCGCATACAGTACGACTGATGGGGACGGGTGTAAGGAAGCCGAGGACGATGGCCAACCGTTGTGGGTCACACTCCTCATTGTCATCGGGGTCATAGTCGGTGTTATCGTAGTATGTGCGCTGTGTGCGATGTGTGGTAGTGGTGATGGCAGTGGCGGTGGATATAGCGGCGTAGCTGGAGGTGGGGGAGGTGGTGGTGGAGGAGGCGGTGGAGGAGGAGGAGGCGGTGGAGGAGGAGGCGGTGGAGGTGGAGGCGGCGGCGGTGGATGTTGATTATTATACAAACTCTGATAAGAATCCGTACAGTCAACATGAACAATTTCGAACTATTGGCTGAAATGGTTTTGTCCTATCGTAGTACGAGTGGTCCATGTGGTGTTTTATGTCAATTGCGAGGGTTGCATTGGTGGTGTGTATGGTGGCTGACATGGCGGTGGACACGTTGAAGACGGAGGGTTTCGATTATTACAGCGACTGGAATAATTATTGTAATTCAAGTTGTCAACGGTGTCTTCGTCAACGCAAGTAAAATACGTCACCGCACTGCACGTCATATTTACAACCGAACAAACGAGACGTAGACTAGTCCCTGGCTCATAGCTATAGCTGAAGCACTTTTCGCCGATATTGACTGGTCCCGGGCTATAAACCTTGCCATCGCTCTGCTTGTGTGTCGTTATTACAGCTGTCAACTACTAAAAGAACTACAGAGTGTTGTTGGTGGCCCACGATTTATAATTGATTTAGAGAATTATTTTAATTCACTGAAGGTTCCTGTTGTAGATAGGATAATGAAAATAAGAAAGTATGTAAAACCTAACCATAACAAACGGCGAATACAAACGCGTCACCACAGACAATAAGAAACTAAAATAAACAAGTGTCGAAACGTCTTCGATGAAGTGCTGAAACGTTCAAGCATCTGGGCGGAAACAACCAAATGCCGAAAACCCAGGTGTCGAGACGTTCAGAAAACCATGTGCCGAAATAACGTCCTGCACTTGCTTCGCATACGGGTCAGGAACGAATCAATACGACGCTATCGCTCTGTAACTTGCCCCTGTAATAACGGCACCCAGATCAGGGCGACGGCAATATAATGCTTATAGTCAGGGGACCATGCAGTCAAACCGGAACGTTGGTGTCTATAGATACGATTAACTGGGATATATTATGGCGCCGTTACGACCCCGTGGTACGTGCCCAGATATTTGATCACAAAACAAAAAGAATACCACATTTCAAAGTATATAATGTCGATAAAAAGTAATTTGGTTTAGTATTTTGGTGGATTGAATAACAATGGAGATATAATAAGAATACATCGATTCGTTAGATTTTCTAGGATTCGAGCATGAGAACGGTTTGTGAACCCGCTATCATGTCAACTCCTTCACAAAATGACTTTTATGTTAATGATGAATCCCTGAAGATCCAACTGAACAGAGTATCTACGATGATCTCCTATCCGGAATGGTCAACATGAATACTGTTTAACTACTGGCTTAATAACTGTGCCAAACTATTACAAAAATTAACAAAGGGATTTGTCCGCAGTCGGAGTTTGGAATGACACCCGGAAAGATTTGAAAGGGTTGTCAACCCTCTCCTACAACCCATTTTAGTTATGAGTGCCGCTGCAGAGCGTTTGTAATGTTTGTGAGGATTATTTATGCGTGTGCTCAGTAGGTGTTTAGGTGCATGCGACCACAACAAGAAACAATTCCGCCCACTCCGAACCTGGACCAGCGAGTGTGACTTACCTTGTTTTCTTTTGTGACTTGTGTGTATGTATAGTTAATTTATTAATTTTGAGTAATGCAGTATTGTAATCTAGTGGTCTGACTTGTGTTTGTATTAACTCCCGTTGCCTTAATTTGTCGTATTCCGGATTTATACTACGGGCTCAACTCTAGGAAGAGGGTGCAATGCCATCCAGTTGACTTAAGGTCGGTCTGGGCTCCTCAACGCTCGATGGTGCAATGCCCGCCTTTCAGTTCAATGTATATTTTTAGAAAAAATTTCTGGTACAACAGCAACATCTAATTAAAACATAAAAAAAACATGCATATTTTCAAATATATTAGCAATGGCTGTGATGATCTATTCCTATCGTTTTACAAACACCAGCGCAGCCATGACAACAATATTTATAATTTGAAATGTTCTTTAATGTTTCAAACATACAATTGATCTTTGCTAAATCGCTCAGAATAGCCAAACACTGCGACTTTAGAAAAAACAACGGTGCTTTGTCCTACCAGCATCATAGCAACTCAGCAGGATCCACCAGCATCATAGAAAATCAGCAGGACCACTTAACCAGGGGTGTAATTTAGCTACACATAGCACTGTGCTCGGTTAAAGACTTATTTTCTCCACAATGCATTCCACCGAGTTTGTGCGTTCAACGTTGTTTATATACCTACATGTACATGACATACTGACACTGCGGCAAAGAAGTTAATTCTCCAGTATTACGCGAAACAACCGAACACATAAATTTTTATCGTTCGTTTGAGTTCAAATTGTGTTTTTTAATTTTATTATAGTTTTAAATAAATAAAATAAATCCGAACTTTAGCATGTTTTGGTTCTGTTAAATTCCCATTTATTACCAATTTAGAGGATATTCTCTGGTAGATTTATCTGTATTTTAACCGCACGATAAGATTCCATGGTTTTGAGGCGAAGTTGGTCGGAAGCTGTTGGCGGGCATTAATGAAGCTTTGTTTTCGTTAGCGCCCGGCACCCGCTTCCAGTTAAGTCACCGACCACGTGATCACACGATGGTGGAGTTTCTCCCTCCAGCGCTGGCGATATGGGATCAAATCCATGTTTCCATCGTTATCTGGTGTAGTTGTCAGTTACCGCACATGGTCGGTGAGGTTTTCAGACATTGAAATCATTGTTAGATTAGCCGTAAGTGTGCTGAAAGCGACAATAAACCCCAATCAATCAATCAATCAATACTAAGGTGGACACAATCAAAACATGAATATGATGGTTAATGATTGTAAAGATCTCTTTGTAAACATGTGTTATATAGTTAAAATATTAGATATGAATCGAAGACCCCTTTCCGGAAATGCTTCTACCGATTAATGTTGATTATATTTCGAATATTTTCTGGTCTAAAACGTGTGGCTGTTTATCTAACAAACAATATTGGGTACTGTTAAAAGAGATCAGGATTTTCCATGAGTAAGTGTTGGGTAACTACTTGAAGATGTTGTACTAAACACTTAAAGAGCAATTCCCCGCACTTTTGAATTAGTTATGCTTTTTCGAGTTCAACCCGACCCTCTAAAATTGAAAAAGTAACCTTATAGCGAACGACACTTCGGTTCCGCATTCACCGACATTGTAAATCAGGCAGCTACAAAACGACACCGGAACGTAATTTTTGGAGTATATTTTGGGCGATGACGTCACCTGGGGACACCACGTTCACTTGTAATAATGGCAGCTGTCGATGACACTGGAAGTTCGGGTGATTCGTTTCGACGATACTGATGGCAGCGTTCGTAAAATCGGTCCATATTTACATGAACCGGACATTGAGGATATGATCGGTGTTAGACCAGAACACGAAGAGGAGAGGCGTGGCGGACGAATCCTGACCGCATTGTAGAATGGTGAGAAATGGTAGATGACAGTCAACAACGGAATATTTCTTCACTCCCTACCCGCTAATGGGTAAACAAACAACAACTAAGGGCATTAAGCTTTAAGTGCTACGCTAGATAGCGTTTATTATTAAATATTAAATTTCCCAACAATTTCTGATGAATATATGTGCGCTTATATTCATACAGAATATCCAAATATATATGGAAATATGAAAATGGATCGAAACTATATAAAACGGATTGAAAAATTGTATTATTAGCGCACTCTCTATCTTGGCTCATCGGAATCAGTCACCATTCACAGACTGGGAAGCCTTAGAGGAAAAAACAGACCCATCACTTTATCATTAATTATATATCTTTTATGTGCTGGTCTGGAAACCTGTATCCGAAAAATGCTCAATATACCGGGTCTCAGGGATAAAAACGTCGGATTCGGTTTCTTAGCCGTCATCCGATGAACAAACAAGATAGTATCTTACTTTTCTTTTAAACTATTTTCTTAAGAAAACCAAACAAACACGTACAGAAAACCGTGTCCGACCGCGACAACTGGCACTAGATTGACCATTTAAGCTTTCTGCGCATACCTGGTCACCCAATGATAATCATACTTCACACCAGCGACTGAGTACCAATCACACATACCGATAATCACTGACCAGACAATATTAACGCGACAAAGCGTTCTTAACCCATTAACTCTGGGTGTGCCGTGAATACAGTAATTTTCCTCTATACTCCGTAACGCGGAAAATATTATTTCTTCATGCCCTACCCGCTAATGGGTGAACAAACAACAACTAAGAGAATTAAGCTTTCAGTGCTACGCTAGGCGGTCGGACCTAGATAGATTACAAAAAGAACGGACTGCAAGGCCAATATATATAGTAATGCTATAGTTTCGATCCCAGAAACTTTAACTAAAATTATATATATATATATATATAATACTGATATAGACATGTATCATCAACACATTTTCGCATATCGTCATCAAAAATAGATATATCATAAATTTATCACAAATGCTCAATTTTGGATACTGCAAGTCTTGATTCTATTGAATCACGGACGTAACCGTCCTTTGCACTCTTAGTGCGCCATCGACCATTTTTCACCTTCATCCCGCCTGCTCGTAAAGAGTGAATACCAATATTTAAACTATACTGCCAATATATATATATATATATATATTATAAGAGGCGAGAAAATATTTTAACCGAACCAAGCGTAAGTATGACGTTAATAAAACAGGCTACAATAAGGCGATATTAAAATACGCCAGCACAAGCTATAAACATATTATGGATAGAAAAATAAAGCAAACGCGAGAGACAGAAATATCAGAACTTCGGGAATTCAGTAAGTATTCCGGAAAATCGTTTTGGTACAAACTTGACTGGATGTGTTCCGATAATCGGCCTAATAAGAGGAGAAATAATATCACTATTGAACACTTTGAAGAACACTTTAAGTTCCTGAATGCAAATATAGACGATTCAGATATCACCAGGTATGTCGATGCGGATTTCGACGCGAATGACAATTCGTACCTAAATAGTGCTATATCCGAAGAAGAAATTCACAATGCCATAACTAAACTAAAGAATGGTAAGGCAGGAGGGGCTGATCATATTATTTACGAATATATCAAAGCCTCGGAAGATACAATGATAAGCATCTACGTACGTTTCTTCAATCTAATCCTAAACACTGGGTTATTCCCAAAAGACTGGGTACTAGGATTAATACAACCCATATACAAAGGGTCTGGAGATAAAAATGAACCCGGATCTTACAGAGGTATCACACTTTTAAGCTGTTTTGCGAAATTGTTTACCTCCATTCTGAACAACAGGTTGACTTCCTTTGCAGATGATAATGAATTGATAAGTAAATCGCAAATGGGATTCCGGAAGGGTCATTCAACTGTAGATAATATATTCATATTACATGCCTTAATAAATATATACCTCAAGAGCGGGCGAAAACTATATTGCACATTCATTGACTTCCGCAAAGCATTTGATACGGCGTGGAGAGATGCTCTATCGCTCAAGCTTATACAATCAGATATAAATGGTAAAATATTACGAGTCATACGGAGCTTATACACGAATATTAAGCAATGTGTGCAAAATAATAATGTTCAGTCAGGTTTCTTCATAAGCCAGGTAGGTTTATTTCAAGGAGAGACAATATCACCACTTTTATTCTCTTTTTTCGTAAACGATTTACAATGTTTTTTAAACGATTGTGCCATTTTAAACCTACATTTTTTAGATGAGAAATATTTTGAACATATTGGATGTTTTATTAGCATATTATGTTTGTTATATGCCGACGATACGGTTATCTTATCAGATTCTGAGGAAAATATGCACCGTGCTCTTTTAGCCTTTGCTGACTACGCCGAGGCATGGAAACTTGAAGTGAATACTCTCAAGACCAAACTTATTATATTTACGAACAAATTACCAAGAAATATGCCCATATTTATATACAGAGGGCAAGAAATAAAATTTGTAAAGGAATTTAAATATCTTGGTATCAAGTTCTTCTACAATGGGAGATTTTGCCAATCTCTTAAAGACACCACAATTACCGCAACGAAAGCAATGTACGGTCTACTGAATCGAACTCGAAAACTGAGGTTACCTTTAGATATCTTATTCAAGTTATTCGATGCTATGGTTATGCCAATTATGTTATATGGAAGTGAAGTTTGGTGCTTTGAAAAAGTTCAAAGTCTCGAGACGCTCCATTTGACATTTTGTAAAATAGTTACCTCAATGAAATCTAGTACGCCTAATTACATGGTTTATGCCGAACTTGGTAGATATCCTATATTGATTGAAATAAAATACAGGACTCTAGCATACTGGTCCAAGCTAGTTTCACACGAAGGATCAGAGCTAGCCAAGAATATATTTCTTTTACTCAGATATATAAATGAGAGGGATACAAAACTGCAAAATAAGATGAATTGGGTATGTTTTGTAGAAGGAATTCTACATGACCTACACATGGAACATGTGTGGACAAACCAATCAGCGCTGAGCAAAACAGAGTTGAGAAATATAAAATCGCTACTGATTAAGCAGTATGAGCACCACCTCTGTGAAAATCTGAATGCTTCTACTTCATCGCGCGCCATATTTTACAGAGACATAAAGCAGTCCATGAAAATGAGTAGCTATTTGGTTTATTTGCCATCTCATTTGTCTAATTACCTATTGAAAATCAGAACATCTAATCATAAATTACCAGTAGAAAAAAATAGATGGACAAAAGAAACCACAAATTCCGCAGACAATTTAATGTGTGTTTTATGTGAGAACAGTCCTTGCGACGAATATCACTTTATAATCCTATGCCAAAAGCTACAAGATTTACGCGAAATCCACATTCCTAAATATTACTGGGAGAACCCTAACAGGAATAAATTTCATCGTTTGCTCTCAATTGAATATTTGAGCCCTCTTAAAAAAGTATGCATTTTTATAAAACTATCTTTAAAAAGGATACCACTTTAATGTAAATGGCATCATGGATTACAATATAATTGTGTGTGTATGTATTTTTATTGATATGACTTATATGTTATGTGTGCCTTGTGTATAGTATGTATATATGTTATTGCATGTTCCAACTTAACTGTTGGCTTTGCTAATATACAATCAAGATAAACGAGAAACAATTCATGCCATTGCACACGTGTAACTCAATGTTTTATTTAGTATGAGTTTTAATGAACCACAATTAAAAAACAAATGGCGGAAGATAACTTCCTCGGACCACAAATCCCCTAACAATGATAGATATTTGGAAAGGAGCAAATAAGGACAAACACTTGATTCTATTTTGAACGATTTAAACTGATAACTGAGAACTCAGATAGTGCGCCCGTTTTAAGAATCCAATAATCAACTATCATGTTTTGATCGTTTCGCTTATGTGCCGATTCAATTTTAATCAAAAGCCGCCTGGAAATAAAATCTAGAGCTGTCTTCGCTCTGAAATGTGTATGGTGCTACATACTGTTGATGATTAAATCGAAGAGAAAACAGTTTTTAAATAGTTTCTAGTTAAAGACACGGGCGGCGTGGACGGTGGGTATGCTGTTAAAATATTCATCTCCGTCAAAAACCGCCATAAACAGAAAGAATAGTAAAATAAAGACAGACTTTGTTTTTACACCAATCAGAAATAATGCATAAACAGTATATTATTGTCATTTTTTGTCTCTTTGTTATGTAAAAAAAAAAAAAAAAAAAAAAAAAAAACGTTACGTTTCCTGGCTTTTGTTCACATCCGGATATGGTAAACATAAAGAGCGTTATTTATTTGTTACTGTTTTCCTGATATGGAAATCATAAAGAGCGTTTATATCATTTGTGTGCGATCAAGCAATAGAATTACGCTGTGTTATGTAAACAGAAGCACACCTTCTGTAACACGAGCATGCTCTTGTTTATGTACACCATCGTAATTCTCGACGACAATATACTGTTTAAGCTCCGATTAGGCCTAAACAAAAATACATTTGTTTCCGCTAACGAGCTGAAAAAAATTAGGGTAGGTAGGTAGGCTTAACTTTTTTTTAAAAACTTTTTTTTTTCAGTATCTTTAAAAATAACTGTATAATACTTGTCAATAACCCAAACTATGCACTTCTAAAGTTCTTAGCCCCAATCAGGTTAACCCAAATGACGGAGGATCTAAAAAACTTCAATTCAATGTTACATATGCTTCAATATTTACATATATACTAGTCTATATACTAATATAGTCTTTGATAATCCTAATATTTCCCATATGGTCTGGCGACAACTGGAGTCAGTCCAGCACCACTACACTGTCACATATTGGAGTGACCGTCTTGTACCGATCTCTTAATGGTGGCTTCACAACCCCACCTTCTCCTCCGCATTCGGTGAAGGATCTAGGTATTTTTTGGGGACACCTGTTTTTGGGCAATGATATGCCAAAGACATAACCTGAAGGCCTGAGCGAAGGAATGTTTGGGATGGGTGACCCCCTGCTGATGGTGGGGGTTCTCCCCCTGGAAAAATTTGCATTTAGAGCTAATCTAGGGCACTTTGAGTCAGTATTTTGAATTTTACAGAGATGTCAATTTGATCAAGTTTCTCAAGCATTACTTTGAAATTTTTTATATATGTATGGATTGGAAATGCTTATAACTTATTGTCAGATATCTTTTGGTTCAATGGATTATGCTTATCCTGCTTGAAATGAGACTTACCATTATCACTCTAATTCATATAATAGGCTATTTTATAAAATTCAAGTGAGACACATACATAATATACTACATGTATTACAGAAGCAATGTCTATTTACTATTTATAGTACTAATCTCTATGTTAATTTTTCATTTGGTATTATGAGATCCCACCTGATAACCAGGTTGATTCGATCAAATTGTTAATGTTCCTGTACTGTATTTGATTGAAATACTGAAGTCTGAAGGCTGAATCATAACACAGATGAACGCTAGATAAAGCCAAACATACTTTACAGTATGATTCCAACTGTTAAACTTAAATCTTTTTTTGAAAAAGAAAAAAAATTTAATTTTTTTTTTTTTTCGTCCAATTTTTTTTTTTTGCAATGGCAATAAAAAGTTTAGGGTCGGGGGTTTAAAATAGGGTCGGTCGGGTTGGCGGAAACAAACGTCTTTTTTTTAGGCCTTATGTTTGGCATATGAGCAAAACTATATTTATACCATGACTCCCTATTGTACTGTGTACAAACATGCTATATAATAAATTTGTGCTGTACACCCTACTGTGTGTGAACAGGAGTCCGACCGTGGGTAACACGTTTCTACTGTGGGTAACACGTTTGAATGACGTTCAATTGTTAAAGTTTATACCCATAGTAGAACTACATCCGAGTTGACCTTTCATTAACCTTCCGTGACCTCGATCAAAATAACTCTATTTTGAAAACGTAGCGCCTCGCGATGAAAACAATTTGATACTTTCGATTCAATTGAATATTATACTCACTAATGCGATACAAAAAACAGTTGAGTCCGTGGAAATCACATCCAGATCAACAAATTGAACAGATATTTCAAGAAATAGACGTAAAAAACTCGAACAACAAACGGTGGATTTCAAAATTACTTTCGTGGTTTCCTGTTGACTGTACGGCGGAGAAAAAAAGTTCCCGCAATGTGTTATATTTATATTAATTAAATTCGTATTCCTAAATATATGTTTATTTATGGCGGTTTCATTACAGTTTATTGTGAATTGGCTACAATGATTCCATATTCGTACAATTGAATGTTGACCTAATTCAATGTATCAATACGCTTGATCAGCTGTAATAATGTACGTCGATGTACGGCCAAGTGTGGGGAACACAGCGGGGATGATTGTGAATGGTGCGACAGAATCATCTTAATTTAAGTGGATTTATGTCGATTTCATAGCATTTTTTGCTCCTGTACTGGTCATGGTATAAACAAAATACACACGTAGTGTTTCTGAATACCAAATTTACACCACTCGTGGGATTGATGATTTACCACACTCGCTAAAGCTCGTGTGGTAAATCATCAATCCCACGAGTGGTGTAAATTTGGTATTCAGAAACACTACATTGTACGTGTGTATTCTATATATATTTTAATACTCCTTCTGTTGGTGGCGGTTTGAACAACTATGAATATTTCTGCAACGAACGCCGTCCGTGCCTTTAAGAATGTATCGACCTATTTCGATACAGGGATACATTCAAAAAGCGAATTGTATGGGGGATTTTAGAGCGCAAACCGTCATGTAACTTTAAGTGATTTCTTTATATGTTTTAAATCTTCGTCAAATACCCTATGTACTACAGAAATAAAATTGGACGGAATCATTACGAAGACAAACAAGAGATGTTCGCATGTGTGCGGTCAGACCTGCTCTAGATCTGGGGTGATGCCGGAGGAATTATTTACGTGCTGGCGATGATGACGAGATTTCAGAGGTATATGAATGCAAATCTATTTACAAAACTATAGAAGGGTGACCCGGTGTTGCCCAGGTTAAAATGATGTGGAACGCTACGATGTGCACATTTGGTGGGAATAGAGAATACAGTGGCTCGATTGTCGAAAATTGTTGACATGTGTTTATCGCGATTTATTCTTTCTGCGAGAAAAGACGTAGTTATTTACACCAGCGCGTACTTCAGATGTTATCGTTTGTGTTGATTGTACAATCGACGTGGTTGGAATTATCAGCAATAATATAGATGATTGTCACGACCTTCCAGATTGGACAACGCCTGATTACTCACTGATCAAGCTCACTGCAGTGGCGGATGCAGGAAATTTAAAAGGGGGGCGCCATTATATTACTTGTAAATGACCTTACATAATACGCAGCATCATCCGAGCCGCGTAGCGGCGAGACGGGGAGAGCACATTAGGGGTTTTCCCCCTCTCGTGGGTGGGGGTTCGGGGGATCTCCCCGGAGAAAATGTTTGCATACTGCATTCAAAACTACGCATTTTCGTGTGTTCTGTGACTACGAGAAAGTCAATCCGGGATACTAAGATTTGGCTCGGTTACTATTTAGTCTGCATTATTGCGAGAAAGCCCATGCATGGTTATTCAGAGATCTGATGTCACGATGTTACAGGATAAGAGCAGGAATAATTGTTTGAGGCTTCCTAACTCGGAATCACATTCCAGAGCGACTATGGACCCTGAAGACGTTGACAGCAGCATCATGAACTGAGAATCACTGGGACCAGAATACGGACATAAACATTATGTAACATACAATACATTAATGCAGAAATATTTCCCTGCGCTGTCTGTTATAAAGTTTTTAAGTTTTCCACCATAACAGAACATACAATAATTCACAAGTTTTAAATTACCGAGTGAATATGATCTTTATACTGACATGATTATTTGAGCAATGATTGGATGTAACATTGAAGATGTATTCGGGATTCCAACTATTAACAATGACAATGCAATTTGTTCCTAGTGTATCCTAGTGTTACAAGCTCCCTTGTAAATTTCGAATAACTTAAACAACTTGTCAACATATTGAATGCTTAACCATCGGAATAGGCTTAAATTACAACCGAAATGTTTGCGTATCTCGGATCAAACTTCTGTGATGTTCTGTCAAGACGTATATCGAAAAACATTGAATGACCCACCCAGAAACAAAGTTATGGAATGATTCCATAACTTTGTTTCTGGATGTGTCATCATCAACTGGAATATTTCCACTACTCTCCACCTGTCTACCATCTGTCGTTATTTTATTAATCGAGTGTAAATTGTGGTAGCCATCGATTTAATGTACAATTTCGCACACAACCCCTCGACTCATATTTATTACTTTAAATACTGGAAAACAAATTTGATATATGTAAAACCAAATATATCTTCAACGAAAGGGAATCAACATGCTTAGAAATCAGTCAGTGGCCGGTTCAGTAGCATCCGCCTTGGATTATTCCGTGCGAACCTGTCAATTATATTGTCATAGTCTAGTTTGATGTCTCTGTGGGTGAACATGAGGACAAGAGCATTCAATCTGTCTTAAGTAAGTAAGAACAAGCCGTTCAAATATTTGGCACTCACAACCGAGCATGTAAATCGCGACGCACAACAAAATGTAAAAGGTGGTTTGACTCAGAATGTCGCCGTAAAAGAAAGACTTTTAATAAGGCTAGAAAGCAGTACTATTTATGCAAGTCTTTGGACTTTAGAACTAAATTGAGGAATTCGAGCAAGAATATAAGCGAACGATGGATAAAAAACGCGCAGAGATGCTTGAAAATTGTAATCGGGAACTGAGGGAATCCCGAAAAAGTAATCGGACTGCTTTTGGAAAACTTTGAAAATTTTTACAAACGATAGTGCACGTGAAGCAGTTGAACATATTAACCTTGATAGTTTATTCGATCATTTTAAGGCATTGAATGAGGCAACACATGATACTGACTTGACTTCGCTCATCGATAGTATGTATGCCCTCAATAACGCAGACGGCGAGCTCAATTTACCTATTGAAACGCATGAACTCATTGATGAGGTTAATTCTTTGAAAGTAAATAAAGCTGCTGGCGTTGATCAGGTAAGTAATCGTTATATAAAATCTACAATTGATGTACTTTTACCATTTTACTCAAGATTATTCAACTTGGTATTAGATACGGGAATATTCCAAGATGGGTGGGCTATCGGCATGATAACGCCACTGTATAAAAATAAAGGATGTAAAACCGACCCTAACTCATACCGAGGCATCACATTATTGAGCTGTATTGGTAAGATGTTCACTGGAATCCTGAATCGGCGTCTTGGAACTTATGTCGAGAGTAACAATTTGCTCAAGGATAACCAAACGGGTTTTAGAAAGGGTCGCTCAACACTAGATAATATTTTCGTTTTATACAGCCTAACTGAAATTTACCTGCGTGATGGGAAGAAACTGTTCTGTACGTTCGTTGACTTTAAAAAGGCTTTCGATGCTATTTGGCGAGAGGCGTTATGTGTGAAACTTATGAGAACCGGAATCAACGGCAAGATATTTAATATAATCCGGAACATGTACCAGGCTACAAAGTCTTGCGTAGTCAGCAATGGTCGGTTGTCAGATTATTTTGTAAGTAACGTAGGGGTAAAACAAGGCGTGAATCTATCCCCTCTCCTGTTCTCTATTTACTTAAATGATCTGGAAGATTTTCTAGAAAATTGCGTTACCGAGGAGTTAAACTATCTTAACGATCGAGTTTTCCATGAGTTAGAGATTTATCCCAAACTATGGTGCATCCTATATGCAGATGATACTGTTTTGTTTGCGGACAATCCTTATGAGATGCAACGAATTGTATATGCTTTTTCTGACTATTCAGAGTCTTGGGAGCTCAAAATTAACACTAAAAAAACTAAGGTAATGATCTTCCCCAACAAGAAATTGAGTTCTCCCCCAAATTTCATGCTTTGTGATGATAAATTAGATATAGTCGAACAGTTTCCTTATTTAGGCATTGAATTATTTTATAACGGATGATTCTGTCGGGCAATCAAGTCGATAAAAATAAAATCGACAAAAGCTATGTACGGACTCCTGTCCAAGGTGAGAAATCTTCACCTATCTGCAGACTTAAAACTTTTTGATTACCTCATACAACCCATTCTGTTATATGGATGTGAATTATGGGGCTTTGAGAATACTCGCGATATCGAGGCTGTCCATCTCAAATTATGTAAGCTCCTAACGAACATGAAAATGAGTACTCCAAATTATATGGTTTATGGTGAGCTTGGAAGATAGCCATTGCGTGTTGAAATTGACAAAAGAATGACCTCATTTTGGAGCCGCCTAATGACAAAAAAATAAGTAATCACCCCTTCATATTGTATAAGTTAATGTTAGCTATGAAAGGCAGTGACAAAAGAATACGATACCTTGATCACATTGAAGACATTTTTGTGCGTGCGGATTGCGAAGACAACTGGAAAACACAGTTACCCGTTTCGAATTCTAAACTTCAATATATGCACAAAAAACTACTTGGCAATTTTTTCCTCCAGTGGAATAATGAAGTTTCTCAATCGTCACGAGGAGAATTTTATCGTAACCTGAAAAAATGTCCTTCGCTTAGTCGTTTTTATGTTGAATGTCCCTTTAATTCAATTATCTCGCTACAGAGAATTCGTACATCAAATCATAGATTAGGCGTTGAGACTATGAAGTGGGCAAAATCTAAGAACCAAAAGAAAGGGATATCTGGAATTGGTTCATGTCAGTTATGTGGCGCCATCATGTGCGATGAATATCATTTTGTAATAGTTCGTTCAAATCTACGTGAATACCGGATGAAATATATTGACGAATCGATCTGGAAAAATCCATCGCGAGAGGCTTTTATGGCTTATTAAATTCTTCTGAAACAATGAAGCTAAACAAACTTTCAAACTTTATAAAAATCGGATTGAAACAATTTAAATAACTATTCAAATATTTGGCGATCGTGGTGCTTATATGTGTGTGCGTCTGTATGTGTGAACATGCAGACATACATATATGTGAAGATCACGTCGTAGATTCCTTATTCATAGTACAACTATGCATAGTATGTTGCTATTTGTATGGTTTCTACGTGTTTTAGATATGCAAAATTCCATAACGAATATCGAGTGTGCCATAATACAATGTGTATGTGTTTATATATGTATATATATATATATATATATGTGTATATGTATGTGTATGTATATATATATATGTATATATATATATATATATGTACGTGTATGTGTGTGTATGTATATGTTTGTATGCATGTATGTTTATACGTATGTATGTATGTTTATGTGTGTAGGTATATGCTTGAGTATGTATATGTATACGTATATATGTTTGTATTTATAAGTGTGTGTATACATTATATGAGTCAATTTAATTACAGATAATAATCATGTACGTAATATTGGTACATCATCATTTACAACAACTTGGTTCCCAAAAAGACAATGAGAAAACAGTACTATATATACTAACCATGATGTATATTTATGTAATTTCTTCTTCTTTTTTTCCCGGTTCGCTTAGAATCTTTAAATAAGTCTATCGATATCTGTATTGTTCTATTCCGGACATGTTAATGCAATATTGGACCGTAAATGATTATTATCTGCATTGTATTCTGTCTTTGTATACCCCGGAAAGTTCTAATTTGTATATACATGTAGTGTATATATGTTTTCTCATGTACCATGTATTATAATGGCTGAGAATAAAGCATTACTTACTTATATGACCGTAGCGCGAATTGTTGCTGGTTTGGAAAGTTCGGTGTCCCAAAATCGTTGCCAGAGGCGCAACTCCTGTACGAAGTTATTGGGATCAGGCATATCGTCGTGGTAATAATTTACTATTTTGTCAACCGCTCGATGATCGGACTGCAATTTCTCCTTCATATAATGAGGGATAAGATTCATAGCCCGAACAGCGTTGCGTGCTAGTTGGGAAAACCGTTCGTGTAATTCCAGAAGCAGATTATCGATGAACGGCACAAACACAGTTATTCGATAATAATCTTCTGGTGACTCTGTCTCCACATTATTCCGAAGTGTTTGTCGACCGCAAATTCTTGGCTTAGATATGGTATTGCCGCTGACAGACGCCATCCGTATCATATCGGTATATTGGGGAGTAAACTCCAATTCGGCCTTCTCTCGGATTTTCCCTAACTCTGATCTTATAAGGTCGATTTCATTTCCTTTCCCTGCAAGAGGATCGACAATGCTTTGGTGAATCCAAGCAGAAAATTGCAAACGTGGAACGCAACGATGAATGCGCTACTTTTGAGCTGCACGCACAAACCGCTGGCTTCCGTAACGCTCTTTGCGTTCCAGTGAAGATCCTGCTTTGAAGATATTGTTTCCAGTGTATATATCCAATAATGGCTTGTAAAGCATATCAAGGTCAGACAGCGCGGTGTGTCTCTCCACCCATCTGGTCTCACATAATGGCTTGATTTTTTATTTTGGAACTTGTTGTGTTTTGTCCAATTTATCATTATTATTATCATTAGAGTAACCGCCATCTTTAATTTTCTAATTACCGAAAAGTCGATAAGTAATGGCTCCCAGCCCCCCACACGGGCGGGAATCGATATCGATATGACAGCGGCTGACTAACTATCAAGGCGAGGTACAGTGAAAGGTCACAGGTTAAATGTACCCAGGATAAATGAACTCAAAATGTCATCAGCCATGCGCAGCGAACGGTCACAGGTTAAATGTACTCAAGGTTAAATGAACTCAAAGTTCATCGGCCGTATAACTAAATATTTTGAAGCCAAAATAGTACGGTGATCAAGTCAAAATTGTATCGTATACACAATGTGTTTGTACCGATGAATGTATCGCGACTCCACTCGTTTTCGTGGTCACGTAGGCCCTATATAACCTATGATCACGAAAACGAGCGGAGTCGCGATATATGATAGAATTCGAGGAATCGTACATTCACTTTCATTAGTATAGATTCACTGAAATCTGCCGCGGAATTCCCAAAATTAAGGCTACTTTCATTTCAATAGGTTTTCCGAATTTCCACTTTCACTTTTCACTTTTACCACGCAAAGCGACCTTAGTTGACACATATATATGGCACACTGGCTGAGTCCATGGCAAATAGTTTATGTAGCATTGCTTCTTTCATTTAATTAAAGCTCACCTCGTTAAAACGCATGTCAATCGTATTTGTTTACAAATTGCATTGGGTGCGACGTTTTGCAGTAGGTCCCTATTTGCGGAGGTCACTATGCGGAAGTCCCCGAATTCGCGGAGTTCCCCTAAAATGGGCGATATATGTATATTTTAATGAGGGAACGGGTGCGTATATGTCAATTGATACGTATTTTAAACAAATAACGACACGATCATCATAATAGAGGTCTGTTCTATCAATTATATATGCCCCGAGTTCACTTGGTGCAAATCAAACGGCGATAAACATTCTCGTGTGCCAGAAGGACTCCTTAAAGTTGTGAATAAGATGAATATTTATTAGATGTTATTTAACAAGTCAATCAAATAATATTATTCATTAGTTAGCGCCTATATTAGCGCTAACTAATGATAGAGTACGGAATGTAAACAGACGACAAACCGGAAGTCAAAGGTCACCCGGCACTATTTCCTGTTATTAAACGAACGTTTAATATTACAATTTATAGAATGGGTTTATTGAATGGAATAAGGGCAGGATCATGTAATAAATGAGACTCTTGGAACAATATCTCGACGAGTTCGAAAACCAGGTTTGTCCGAATTTTTTTCCCGGAGTTATGGGTCTTAGTTTGTCTATTTTTAGCAATGTTATCACCGTTAGCGCGATAACTCAATGAAATAATATGGCTATACGTAAACGTAATTTGCGAGCCCTCAAATGTACTTTTATGGCTGTTTACTTTGACATTTTAATGTTAACAAATCATTTTGGGGTCATTCGGCAAAAATCATGACCACCAGCGGCGATCATGGATTTCAGAATTCAATCCATTAGCACGGGCTATCGGCCGGAGTGTCTTATCATCATTAAATTTGTCATGGATGTTAATATTCAAAATGAATCGTTCCCATCTATATGTCAACAGCCATGACAAATTCGTAATGATCCAACCAAAGTTACGATTTGTAGCCCATGCCAAAAGATTAATTCATGCAAAGATTAATATCCAAAGTGTTTTGCTTATTGCTCACTATTTATGTGCTGCATGTAAACAAACGGCTCATGCAAAGTGTGTTTTGCAGATAATAATGCATTCATATTATGATCATTATTCTATATTCTATATATATACACTGACTAGGCCATCAATAATTGATTTTTTGTTAGAAATGGCACCGAGTTGTTTACAACATACCGTTATAGCCATTGCTAATCTCCACCTTTCAGGGTTTTGGTGGGTCACTTTCAAGTTTCAACCAAAACAATCGCCATGGTCCTGAGTGTTTGGTTATCACTCACTATTTACGTGCCATATACATGTAATGTATATAAAACAAATGCTCGACTCACACAAAGCATGTTTTACAGTTAATATTTAGCATGAAAATTCTTTTGAGTTGGCAGCAGAAACTTGGCCTACTCGATTGTATTATATTGCCGACTTGCGCAAAGCTACCGATATTATACATTAAACGGTTTGTGTGGTTTGCGGTATACCACCATCATTGGGCATGGTGGGTGTACAGGGGAGGGGCTTGAGCTACATGGGCTAACATTTTGAAAATTCAAGTGGCACTCTCATACTCCCCCATACTTCTAACGTCCAGTATATTACCATTAATCCATTTGATAACGAATACTTAACCCAAACATTATACATGTACAGTAAAACAAATTACAATTGGAAATTATTTATGAATAGAACCTGGTACAAAATGGAACAGTGGAGGTTTCGGGCAATTTCACCTCTTCAAAATACAAACCGTTAATAAAACCATGCATACATATAGCTCGAAGACGAGTATGACTCGCCACACAGTAACATTTCACCAGGCTTTGTTCATAAAATTAAGTGAATTCACAACTTTTTGAACTCAAGATATACTGTTAGTGGTTTTGAATATTTCAGAAATGACAGTTCGATTTGTGTCATTATAAATCAAATTTGAAATACAAGTACATGTAGCGCCTAGCCTGATGGAATTTCTCGCAATACACATGTGAAATGTACATGTGCATGTTGACTCCGAAGTGTTTTCATAGAATGTCTTTTTGCTCACTTTTATTTGGGGCTGACTGTAAAGCCATATATATATACGGACTGTATTGAACACATGTGTGTGTCTCCAGAATAAGGTGGCTTTATTTGACCAATGACCAGAAAAAAATATTTTGTGTAAAAACCATTGGATCAAACTTTACTTCCAACTGTTTAAGCTAACTATTTCTGAATCATACATACATTCAAAGATAAATGGTACTCAAAATTCATCATATCATATTATTTTAAGTCATCACGCAAAATTCTTCAGACGTATACATTTGGCCAAGATTTGAATTGGGCCCAGATTATCAAATGGTTAAGTCGACAATGACCAAAACAATCAGATAACTAAAAATAAAGTTATCATGGAAACCATCTGGGACGGTTGTATACCGGTACCACTGATTTCTAAATCGGTAGTATGCAATTTGTTTTAAAGGGGAGGGGAGGGGCGCCAAAACGAATTATGGGCAGATTATTAGGGAGGAACGCCATGTGATGAATGATATATTGGTCTTGGTGAAGATGGTGGGTTTGTGGGTAGCAAGGATGGTTCCACCACCAACTTATTGTTACCAGGCATTGGCTTGAATGAGAACATGTACATGTACCTGTATGGTGGGCAATATTCCAACTGGGTACCCCCATGCTGACTGATATTTACATGTAGAATTAATATGTCCAATTACACTATATATACCGGTATATATGTGTGTGTGTATGTAAATGCAATGAAAGTGTCAATGACACTGTAGCTCAACTTGGAAAGGGAATAATTTCATGTGTTACAGTCAATTGAATCATTAGGAATGTGGAAAGTTGAAGGCCTAAACATAGTTATGCAGAGTAAAATCCAAGATGAACACTGGCAGCAATGTTTTTTTTCTGCTGAATGACCCCAAAATGACTCGTTCCCATCTACATGTCAATATTAACATCCATAACAAATTTCATGATGATCCGACAAAAGATACGACCTGTAGCCTGTCAAAGGATTTAGTCATACAAAGAGTAAAATCCAAGATGCCTAACAACGACCATGTTTTGTAGTCGAATGACCACAAAATGACTCATTCCCATCTACATGTCAGTGTCAACAGCCATGACAAATTTCATAATGATCCGACCAAAGGTACGTGAAGCCGTGCCAAAGGATTTAGTCATGCAAAGAGTAAAATCCAAGATGGCTGCTGGCGGCCATGTTTTATGGCCGAATGAGCATCCATAACAAATTTCATGATGAACCGACAAAAGATTCGACCTTTAGTCTTGTCAAAGGATTTATTGGTAGTCATACAAAGAGTAAAATCCAAGATGGTTACCGGCTGCCATGTTTTGTGGCCGAATGACCACAAAAAGACTCGTTCCCATCTACATGTACATGTCTGTTTGTCAGTGTCAACAGCCGTGACAAATTTCATAATGATCCGACCAAAGGTACGACCTGAAGACCGTGCGGCGTGCCAAACGATTTACTCATGCAAAGATTAAAATCCAAGATGTCGGCTGGCGGCCATGTTTTTTGGCTGAATGACCCCAAAATGACTCGTTTCCCATCTACATGTCATTGTTTACATCCAACAGAAATTTCGTGATGATCAGACAAAAGATACGACATGTAGCCTGTGTCAAAGGAGTTCATCATGTACAAAGCGTAAAATAGAAAATTGCCGTTGGTGGGCATATTTTTTTGGCCGAATGATCCCAAGATGAATCATTACGGTCTAAAAGTTGATGCCAACAGCTATGACAAATTTCATAATGATGATACAACCGAAGGTACGACCTGTGGCCTGTATTGTTGATGCATCACACGCACGCACACATCACACGGACAACATATACAAAGTCATGGCAATAGCTCAAACTTTACAAGTAAATTTGAGCTAACGATAAGGTATACAAAGTCATGGAAATAGCTCAAACTTTAGAAGTAAAGTTGAGCTAACAATGAGGCTGGTATGCATATATCCCCAAATTCAATCTCACACCATCACAGGTTAACCCTTTCATGACTGGAGCTTCCTGAAAATTTGAGAAAACCCTCACATGTATTCTGAAGGAAACACATTGGCCTATGTAACAATATTTACCTCGACCTTGTACATGTAAGCAGGTGCATTCTCTTATCAATACGGTGCTCCTGTGGGACATTCACATAACACCATAAGAGAATATACTGTACATGTAATGATGTATCTGTTTTCTTTTCGGTAATACGGTATACATGCCCGCATAACATTGTAGTGCGATCTGGCCATTACCGGTACTTCTCAAGAGACCAGTCTGTCAATGCAGATGATGTCAATGTCAAAATGCGACAATGGAAAGATCCAGACCATGTTGCACGAAGTGCAGAAATACATGTATTTGGTATCCATGTCAAATTCCATCGCAGTCGGTGCAGAAATTTGGACGACTATATGGAACATACAACTACATGTACATGTATAATCAAAGTAATTGACTTGAAAAATGGGTGATACCATGGTAATACCGTAGTATACGGTATTCACAGCAATATCAAAATAGTCACTGTGGTGGGGTTACGGTACTGTTTGGTGTATGATACCACGGTTTATTAGCGGGTCTTGTTAAAGATACGGGAAGCGTTGCCATGGCTATTGCTGTTAAAATGGTCACATCCATGAAAACCAAAATAAACAGAAATAATATTATATTATAGACAAACCTGGTTCTTATACCAATCATAAATATCGCGTAAATTGCGGCATGTTAGCACTCTGTGTTATGTAAACAAAGGTCATGTACATTGTATATCGCAGTATTACTGGGATGACACATTAGAGGTGGTCCATTACCTTAGTTATACCGGTACATGTAGCTGTACTATTACAATATACTCCGCTGAACAAAACAAGTGTCCATTGGCACCGCGGTGTATTGGCCGTTCGGCCGCGGTATCAGAGTTTGTAACAGAGCACCGCGGCCGAACGGCAAGTACACTGCAGCCGAACGGCAAGTTCACTGCGGCCAAGAGGCAACTATCCTCGCTGTCGAATGGCATGTACACCATGGTTAGATTTCTGGTTTGTATTTTCTTTTTCAGTTTGATGAAAGTACACCGTGGTAACTACACCATGCCAAATGGCAATTACATGTACACCGTGGCCCAACTGTAATTAAGTTAAGTGGACACTTGTTTTGTCCAGCAGGGTAGTACATGTAACCACCGTATGACAATTTAGCCACCAGATATGTACCGGTAGCTATCCTTACAGTAATGGACCACCTATAATGCGGTGTCTCCTTGGTAAAAAATATGTGCATCAAACAGAAATGTCACAATTATAACAGTAAATATGTTCCTAAAAAAATCATGTACACTTTCTGTGAATGCGACATGAATGGTTTTCATTGTAATCTTCCAGCTGAGTACCCCAAATGTACTTCACATGACTTTGCAGTTGCCGACATTGTTTCAGCTGTCAAATTATAAACTCCACCCATCGCTTGGTACCCCGGTATGTATACCGGTTTATCCGGTTTGTGCCTCTGTACCGGTATTGCCTTTATTGGCAGGGCGCTACTTAGAAAAATACCGTAATGGCGCCCAATACAGGAATTGCTTGTGTTGGCTGTTGCATACATGTACGATAGGTATTAACATACACATGAACGGTACATGCTGGTATGCAGGATATGACTACAGCAAGAGCTTGGCATACAAATTTGCTTTAAATTTCCATAGAATCGCAATTGAATACTAGTATTGAATTGGGGGGCGGGGGTCGATGTCAACATCATAAAGTGGCCATCATAAAGAAAATAGCCATTATCAGCCTATAGATATTTATATTATGCCATTAGTGGTGAAATAGTTTGAGATTGTCTATTTATCCTACTAGCAATGAAAGAATAATCCCCGCCACTCCTCGTCAATGAGGAAATATTCTACATGTACACGTACAGTATGACGACATGTACATGTACATGTAATTATAGGTATATTGATCAAATTATATTTGAGATTTTTCTCGAATATCATTTAAAAAAGTTCTATTAAAACCGACAATAGTTTTCCCCATTTAAATTTTACTGCATTTGATTCGAGCCGAATTCAGTCGAATTGTTAATAAATTAGACTTACCAAACTCAGAATTAATAAAAGGTCGGCCGACCACAGTATCCCCCGACATTGGGCCGACAACGTGGCAAGTCGATGCTGTTTTGCTAAAGAAATTTAAAAAAATGTTGAAATGTTCTAAGTCAAACGGGTTAATAATTCCCTAAACAAATAATTTTTCTGTCAAATGGTTCGATAGTGATGTGAGCTGCTGTCTAATACACGAGGTAAATGATTCGATAGTGATGTGAGCTGCTGTATAATACACGAGGTGAATGGCTCGATAGTGATGTGAGCTGCTGTCTAATACACGAGGTAAATGGTTCGATAGTGATGTGAGCTGCTGTATAATACACGAGGTAAATGGCTCGATAGTGATGTGAGCTGCTGTCTAATACACGAGGTAAATGGTTCGATAGTGATGTGAGCTGCTGTCTAATACACGGATATTCTTGACAAATTTTATGATGATCAAACTAAAGTTACGACCTGTAGCCTGTGCTAAAGGATTTAGTCATACAAAGAATAAAATCCAAGGTGGCTGCTGGCTGCCATGTTTGTCGGCCGAATGACCTCAAAATGAGTCGTCCCTATCTACATGTCATTGTTAACATCCATGACAAATTTTATGATGATTCGACTAAAGGTATGACCAGTAGCCTAAAGAATTTAGTCATACAAAGAGTAAAATCCAAGATGGCCATGTTTTTGTCCGATCAGACTAAAAGTACGACCTGTAGCCCGTGCTAAAGAATTTAGTCATACAAAGAGTAAAATCTAAAATGGCTGCTGGCGGCCATATTTTTTGGCCGAATGACCACAAAATTACTTGTTCCCATCTACATGTCATTATTAACATTCATGACAAATTTTATGATGATCAGACTAAAGTTACGACATGTAGCCTGTGCTAAAGGATTTAGTCATACAAAGAATAAAATCCAAGATGGCTGCTGGCGGCCATGTTTTTTGGTCAAATGACCCCAAAATTACTCGTTCCCATCTACATATCAATACTAACATCCATGACAAATTTCATGATGATCAGACAAACAGTAGGAACTGTGGCCCGTGCTAATGGATTAAATTTTAAAATCCAAGATGGCCGCTGGCAGCCATGTTTTTTTGTCCGAATGACCCCAAAATGACTCGTTCCTATCTACATTCCAATTTCAACAGCCATGACATATTTTATGATGATCAGACTAAAGGTACGACCTGTAGCCCGTGCTAAAGGATTTAGTCATACAAAGAGTAAAATCCAAGATGGCCATTTTTTTGTCCGAATGACCCCAAAATGACTCGTTCCCATCTACATTCCAATTTCAACAACCATGACAAATTTTATGATGATCAGACTAAAGGTACGACCTGTAGCCCGTGCTAAAGGATTTAGTCATACAAAGAGTAAAATCCAAGATGGCTGCTGGTGGCCATGTTTTTTGACCGAATGACCCCAAAATGACTCGTTCCCATCTAGATGTCATCATTAACATTCGTGACAAATTTTATGATGATCAGACTAAAGTTACGACCTGTAGCCTGTGCTAAATGATTTAGTCATACAAAGAGTAAAATCCAAGATGGCTGTTGGCAGCCATGTTTTTCGGCCGAATGACCTCAAAATGAGTCATTCCCATCTACATGTCATCATTAACATTCTTGAAAAATTGTATGATGATCAGACCAAAAGGTATGACCTGTAGCCAGTGCTAAAGAATTTAGTCATACAAAGAGTAAAATCCAAGATGGCTGCTGGCGGCCATGTTTATTGGCCAAATGTCCCCAAAATTTCTCGTTCCCATCTACATGTCAATATTAACATGACAAATTTCATGGTGATCAGACGAACAGTACGACCCGTGGCCTGTGCTAATGGATTAAATTTTGAAATCCAAGATGGCCGCTGGCGGCCATGTTTTTTGTCCAAATGAACCCAAGATGACTCGTTCCCATCTACATTCCAATATCAACAGCCATGACAAATTTTATGATGATAAGACTAAAGGTACGAGAGTATCTGACCACGGTCGTGTCGGAAGTCCACCACGGTAATCTAGTCCGTTACCGGCATACACCGCAGTAGTCTTTTCCACGACAGCCTTACACTGCAGCCATTCCTCGTGTCAACCGCGCATATATGGCAGATTTTGGTGCAGAAAAATAATACGACGCAATTGTAACCAGTTACTGGGTTACAAATACGTCGTGCATTTTTTTCCAAGTCGATTTTGTTCAAAGTCGACTGTACGTTTGCTCGTACGTTAGCTGCGACCAGTAAACCGGTTACAAATGCGCCCTTTTTTTTACATTAGGAAATACAAAGTTACATTTGGAAGTCGTTTAAAAAATGCGACGTGTTTTCGCGGTTACGGTTACATTTGGAAGTCGTTTCAAAAATGCGACGTGTTTTCTCGGTTATGGTTACAAATGATTAGTAGAGAACAACTCCAACTAGAAAAATGAAAATATTTCACCTATCCTTGTTAAAAACGGGTTACAAAGTTACATTTGCAAGTCGTTTAAAAAATGCGACGTGTTTTCGCGGTTACGGTTACATTTGCAAGTCGTTTCAAAAATGCGACGTGTTTTCTCGGTTACGGTTACAAATGATTAGTAGAGAACAACTCCAACTAGAAAAATGAAAATATTTCACCTATCCTTGTTAAAAACGGGTTACAAAGTTACATTTGCAAGTCGTTTAAAAAATGCGACGTGTTTTCGCGGTTACGGTTACATTTGCAAGTCGTTTCAAAAATGCGACGTGTTTTCTCGGTTACGGTTACAAATGATTAGTAGAGAACAACTCCAACTAGAAAAATGAAAATATTTCACCTATCCTTATAAAAACGGGTTACAAAGTTACATTTGCAAGTCGTTTAAAAAATGCGACGTGTTTTCGCGGTTACGGTTACATTTGCAAGTCGTTTCAAAAATGCGACGTGTTTTCCTGGTTACGGTTACAAATGATTAGCAGAGAATAACTCCAACTAGAAAAATGAAAATATTTCACCTATCCTTGTTAAAAACGGGTTACAAAGTTACATTTGCAAGTCGTTTCAAAAATGCGACGTGTTTTAGCGGTTACGGTTACATTTGCAAGTCGTTTCAAAAATGCGACGTGTTTTCTCGGTTACGGTTACAAATGATTAGTAGAGAACAACTCCAACTAGAAAAATGAAAATATTTCACCTATCCCTGTTAAAAACGGGTTACAAAGTTACATTTGCAAGTCGTTTAAAAAATGCGACGTGTTTTCGCGGTTACGGTTACATTTGCAAGTAGTTTCAAAAATGCGACGTGTTTTCTCGGTTACGGTTACAAATGATTAGTAGAGAACAACTCCAACTAGAAAAATGAAAATATTTCACCTATCCTTGTTAAAAACGGGTTACAAAGTTACATTTGCAAGTCGTTTAAAAAATGCGACGTGTTTTCGCGGTTACGGTTACATTTGCAAGTCGTTTCAAAAATGCGACGTGTTTTCTCGGTTACGGTTACAAATGATTAGTAGAGAACAACTCCAACTAGAAAAATGAAAATATTTCACCTATCCTTGTTAAAAACGGGTTACAAAGTTACATTTGCAAGTCGTTTAAAAAATGCGACGTGTTTTCGCGGTTACGGTTACATTTGCAAGTCGTTTCAAAATGTAACTTTGTAACCAGTTTTTAACAAGGACAGGTGAAATATTTTCATTTTTCTAGTTGGAGTTATTCTCTGCTAATCATTTGTAACCGTAACCGAGAAAACACGTCGCATTTTTTAAACGACTTCCAAATGTAACCGTAACCGCGAAAACACGTCGCATTTTTGAAACGACTTCCAAATGTAACTTTGTAACCAGTTTTTAACAAGGACAGGTGAAATATTTTCATTTTTCTAGTTGGAGTTATTCTCTGCTAATCATTTGTAACCGTAACCGAGAAAACACGTCGCATTTTTTAAACGACTTCCAAATGTAACCGTAACCGCGAAAACACGTCGCATTTTTGAAACGACTTCCAAATGTAACTTTGTAACCAGTTTTTAACAAAGACAGGTGAAATATTTTCATTTTTCTAGTTGGAGTTATTCTCTGCTAATCATTTGTAACCATAACCGAGAAAACACGTCGCATTTTTTAAACGACTTCCAAATGTAACCGTAACCGCGAAAACACGTCGCATTTTTGAAACGACTTCCAAATGTAACTTTGTAACCAGTTTTTAACAAGGACAGGTGAAATATTTTCATTTTTCTAGTTGGAGTTATTCTCTGCTAATCATTTGTAACCGTAACCGAGAAAACACGTCGCATTTTTTAAACGACTTCCAAATGTAACCGTAACCGCGAAAACACGTCGCATTTTTTAAACGACTTCCAAATGTAACTTTGTAACCAGTTTTTAACAAGGACAGGTGAAATATTTTCATTTTTCTAGTTGGAGTTATTCTCTGCTAATCATTTGTAACCGTAACCGAGAAAACACGTCGCATTTTTTAAACGACTTCCAAATGTAACCGTAACCGCGAAAACACGTCGCATTTTTTAAACGACTTCCAAATGTAACTTTGTAACCAGTTTTTAACAAGGACAGGTGAAATATTTTCATTTTTCTAGTTGGAGTTATTCTCTGCTAATCATTTGTAACCGTAACCGAGAAAACACGTCGCATTTTTTAAACGACTTCCAAATGTAACCGTAACCGAGAAAACACGTCGCATTTTTTAAACGACTTCCAAATGTAACCGTAACCGCGAAAACACGTCGCATTTTTTAAACGACTTCCAAATGTAACTTTGTAACCAGGTTACAAAATGCATAACATATATTTCCTGCACCAAAATTGGACATATCTACAACCGCGATAGAATAATCTGCCGATAAGAATAATTTTTGCTGTTTTTTTTTTTGGAAGACTCACGGCTGTGTAAAATTTTCGATCTGTCTTGTTCAAGTTGGCCTATAATTTGTGCATTCCCCTTGTTGGCCTATAATTTGCCATATTATCTCTACGCCAGCCACATACAAAAAACACCGTCGCCAGAATTGTCAATGAATGCTTTCATATAACTGAATGGGATAATCCGTTCAGTATTGAAAGGGTTAAAGTACAAACAAGAGATGGACTGTCGTCCGGTGCATTCCCCTTGTTGCATACCACTTAGTGTGGGCATATCTACTAGTATAACTTCTGAGGGCTATACATGTACATTTACTCAGACAGATGGACCCAAAAATCAGCATTTTCATATAAACAAAGATGAACAGCTATAGAACAAAAACAAAACAAATATTTGAATGTGTCATTAAATGTGCTCATAATGGTGAACATCCATACATAATTCCATTGAGATCTGAGCATTACTGTTCAAGTTATATTATGAGCTGAACAGACATTGCTTGGAGCAAACAGCCAACATTTCCAGATAAACAAAGATGTATAACTCTAGAATAGAAAATCTGAACAAAACATGTAACCTTATATTAGTGAACATCCATAAAAACTTTCATTCAGATCCGAGCACTACTGTTCAAGTTTTGACATGAACAGACACCAGGCAGACAAAACATCCAACATTTCAAGATAAACAAAGATGAATAACTCTAGAGTAGTAGTGTTCATAGTAGTGAACATCCAAACCTAATTTCATTAAGATCTGAACACTATTGTTCAAGTTATGACATGAACAGACATCGGAGTTACGTACGGACGGACACACGGCTACACGCACGGACGGAAAGCTCTCCCTGAGAGGTCGATTACTTAGGGCATTACTGTATACCCCCTTTTTTTTTAAAAGGGAGTATAATTATTTATTTCGACACGACTAAGTCTCAGCATACCTGCATTTTGTCAATATATGCACATATATGCATATATGTAACATGTAGAAGAGAATAGAAGATAGCTTGAAATATTATTTCATTAGGGCCTACTATCGGATTGATCATTGAGGAAGGAACAAAATTTCCGGGCATGTATGCTGGGGTGGCTGAGTGGTCTGTTTTTGCAATGAGTTTGGCTTAAAACACCTTATGTAGAATATTGAAATGCTGGTAATGTAATTTTAACTGCTAAACTGACTGCAGGCAGTTACTGAACAACAGAACAAAATTTGGAAGTGGGTGTGGGCGGGTCCTACCAAGGATCAAAAGTAAAAAATCAGCATACGTGCCTGAAATGTTTTTCCACCCCCCCCCCTTTACCAAATTTTGGACGCGGAGCTGGGTGGGTCCCAACAAGGGTCGATAGAAAAAAATGAGCATATGTGCCTGGATTTTTTTCCGGCATGACCCAGCGCCAACGTTTATCACATCTTTAACAAGATCATCATAGACGTACCGGTATTATTTTCTTCATTTTTTAGGTAGACGACCCGCCAATAGACCACATTATCATAACCGAACGATACTGTAACTCCACCACAGTGACCGTTTTCATACTGCTGTGGATACGTATACTCTTGAGTTAAGCAGCGTCATGTTCGGTTAGTCGGATGAATAACGGCTTGTTATTCCTGGTGCGACCCCCTCACTTCTCTCTGTTACATAGACATGCGCAGTATGCTGTCCGATTGGCGAGAATATCAAAGAATGCTACTGGAGTCACTACAGGGTAGGGCTCGACGATTCTTTTTCAAACACTTTAATAGATTGGCAGTACCGATCAGTGGGGGTTACAAGCAATGAAAGTTTCAATGACGCTGTAGCTCAACTTGGAAAGGGAATAATGTGTTACAGTCAATCCATAGTGACTAGGAATGTGGACGATGCAAAAAGTAAAATCCAAAACGCCTGCTGGCAGCCATGTTTTTTTGCCGAATGACCCCATAAAGACTCATTCCAATTTACAAGTCATTATTAACATCCATCACAAATTTCATGATGATCGGACAAAAGATACGTCATGTAGGCTGTGTCAAAGTATTTAGTCATGTAAAGAGTAAACTCCAAGATGGCTGCTGGCGGTCATGTTTTTTGGCCGAATGACCCCAAAATGACTCGTTCCCATAAACATGTCAATGTCAATAGCCATGACAAATCTCATATTAATCTGAACAAAGGTACGACCTGTCGCCCATGCCAAAGGATTTAGTCATGCAAAGAGTAAAATCCAAGATGGCTGCTGGTGGCCATGTTTTTTTTTTTGGCCGAACGCCCCCAAAATGACTCGTTTCCATCTACAATGTACATTTCAATATTAACATCCATGACGAATTTCATGATGATCAGATGAACAATACACGACCTGTAGTCCGTGCTAATGGATTGAATTTTGAAATACAAGATAGTCACTGCTGACCATTTTTTTTATCCGAATGACCCTACAATGACTAGTTCCCATCTACATGTCATTGTGAACATCCATGACAAATTTTATGAAGATCTGACGAAAGGTACGAGCTGTAGCCCATGCCAAAGGATTTAGTAATGCAAAGAGTAAAATTCAAGATGGCTGCTGGCGGCAATGTTTTTGGCTGAATGACCCCAAAATGACTCGTTTCCCATCCACATGCCATTCCAAGATGGCTGATGGCAGCCATGTTTTTTGGCCGAAAGACCATAAAATGACTCGTACCCATCTACAAATCAATATTACATTAGATTAAAGATGAAAAGTACGACCTGTAGGCCGTGCCAAAGTATTTAGTCACGCAAAGAGTAAAATTCAAGATGGCTGCTGGCAGCCATGTCTTTTGGCTGACCGACTCCAAAATGACTCGTTTCCCATCCACATGGAATTATTATCATCCATGACAAATTTCATGAAGATCCGACCAAAGATACGACCTGTAGCCCGTGCCAAAGAATTTAGTGATGCAAAGAGTAAAATACAAGATGGCTGCTGGCAGCCATGTTTTTTGGCCGAACGACCCCAAAATGATCCGTTCCCATCTACATGTCAACATTAACATCCGTGATATGTTTCAGGATGATCAGATGAAAAGTAAGACCTGTAACCCGTGCTAATGGATTGAATTTTGAAATCCAAGTGGGCTGCTGGCAAAGGTTGCCACGGTATGAGTTTTAATATTATCGACTAATCGACAGCTATAGTCGACGGTTAGTCGATTAATCGTTTATATATGTGACATATATTGCACCCTGATAAAGACGTCATCAAATCAAAATTACAATGACTACAGGTTACAAGCAACTAATTATATAGAGTTACGCTTCTTGAATTTGTGTAGGGAAACTCGAGTCAGCATAAAACAAAAATCTGGCTGCTGATTGGTTGATTATCATTGAGGGAAATATACCTAATCGGGAACAGAAAATCATAGCCTACGTCAATATGGCGATCGTGTATGTTTACAGTCTGGTGGTGTCCATAAGTTACGGGAGGGGTCAGGGTATTTTTATGCTGCTGATTTTTGTGCAGTAAATGGGGTAGTTGTGGAAATGCAAGATTATCGTTTGAAAACAATACCGAAAAGGGCGCATTTGTTGTCACATACTGGTGCAGAGGGTGACGTTCTAATGGAAAATTTACCACTTGAAGGTCAAATAGGCTTAACCCATGGCCGGCGGGACTTTTAGTTAACACTGTCGCCTATGGAAAATAATTATATATGTGACATATATTGCACCCTGATAAAGACGTCATCAAATCAAATTACAATGACTACAGGTTACAAGCAACTAATTATATAGAGTTACGCTTCTTGAATTTGTGTAGGGAAACTCGAGTCAGCATAAAACAAAAATCTGGCTGCTGATTGGTTGATTATCATTGAGGGAAATATACCTAATCGGGAACAGAAAATCATAGCCTACGTCAATATGGCGATCGTGTATGTTTACAGTCTGGTGGTGTCCATAAGTTACGGGAGGGGTCAGGGTATTTTTATGCTGCTGATTTTTGTGCAGTAAATGGGGTAGTTGTGGAAATGCAAGATTATCGTTTGAAAACAATACCGAAAAGGGCGCATTTGTTGTCACATACTGGTGGAGAGGGTGACGTACTAATGGAAAATTTACCACTTGAAGGTCAAATAGGCGTAACCCATGGCCGGCGGGACTTTTAGTTAACACTGTCGCCTATGGAAAATAATTAGTTGTGTGTAACCTTTGAGTTATTATATTTTCACGTCCTACAGACCCATTTTCAGATTAGGCCAAAAAAAAAAGATTGTATGTTTCCGATAACGGAGTGAAAAAATTAGGGTAGGTAGGTGGGGAATTTTTTTCTTTTTTATTTTGATATTTTTTACCCAGCTGCAGAAATATTGAATTCCCTCGACCGAAGTGACATAAAATGCCAACTTGTAAGAAAGTAAATATGTATTTGTGTTGTGGGGGAAGTATTACTTGATAAACACAGTGTAAATAGACATTAAGATTGATGAAAGATCAAACTTACTTCATGCTTAAGTATGTTATTTATTATTCACATACTACATTTTCATAAATTTGGCTATGAACTTGGTACGAAATTGATGTCTAACTTTTATAAGAATTTTACCCATAATACCGCCATTATACCTTACTTGTATTGTGACGACTACATCCCATGTCTGGAAGTAGCAGGTACACACAACCTAGCATGCCTGGTTTTTGGAAACAGTAGCTATACACCTATAAACATATAAACATGTATATATATACAGATACACACACCATGTCTGTTGATAGTGCCCCTACCGGTACTCTCGGGCTCCAAATAAAAGTGCAGGCCCAAATAATAGTGCAGGGGAAAAATTCCATTGAAAGTTAATAACAGTGCAGACCCAAATAATAGCACAGTGGAAACTCTGAGCAAAACATCAACTATAGTTAAAAAATTATAGTACATGTAGGTCAAGCATAGGAATCAACATAGTATGTGTCATGTAGTGTTTTATTCAATATTTAAATGTCCACATGTATGCCATATATTTGAATATGTACATGCATAAAGTTATAAGCTCATCAATTTGGTATCAGAATCATATAGAAATCTTGAGTTTGTGATGATTTCAATTTTCATAACCTCAAAATTAATAAACTTGCAGACTCAAATAAGCACTGTGCAGGGAGGAAATTTCCCAAAAAAATAATAAATGTGCCTGCATGTTTATTTGGAACCCATGAGTGTGAAAGTCCCAAGCAAGGCATACAGGTACTAGTAATATTTATGAGCATTAGTGGTAAAAACAGTAAACAAAACAAAATTGACATACATACCCAAAAATCAGCATTTCCATATAAACGAAGATGGATAACTATAGCACAAAAAAAACAAAACAAAACAGTTGAATATGCCGTTAAATGTCCTCATAGTGGTGAACATCCATACAAAATGTCATTGAGATCCGAGCATTACTGTTCAAGTTATGACCTGAACAGACATCGGATGGACCAAACAGCCAACATGTCCAGATAAATGAACTTGAATAACTCTAGAATGGAAAAGCCAAACAGAACAATGGAACCCTCTATTGAATGTCCTCACCCGTAGTGAACATCCAAAAATAAAAAAATTCATTGAGATCCCTGTTGAAGTTACAACATGGACACCAGACACCAGACAGACCAAAAAGCCAACATTTCCAGATAAACAAAGATGAATAACTCTAGAATGGAAAATCCGAACAAAACGATGGAACCCTCTATTGAAAGCCCTCATAGTAGTGAACATCCACACCAAATTTCATTGAGATTTGAGCACTAATGTTCATGTTATGACATGAAAAGACACCAGACGGACCAAAAGTCCAACATTTCCAGATAAACAAAGATGAATAACTCTAGAATGGAAAATCCGAACAAAACGATGGAACCCTCTATTTAATGTCCTCATAGTTGTGAACATCCATACCAAATTTCATTGAGATCCCAGTACAACTGTTGAAGTTACGACATGAACAGACACCAGATGAACCAAAAATTCAACATTTCCAGATAAACAAAGATGAATAACTCTAGAATGGAAAATCCGAACAAAACGATGGAACTCTCCATTTAATGTCTTCATAGTAGTGAACATCCAATCATCCATACCTAATGTCATTGAGATCCGAGCACTATTGTTCAAGTTATGACATGAACAGACATCGGACGGACGTACGGACGTACGGACGGACAGACGGACGGCTAGACATACGCACGGACGGACGGACAGGTGCAAAACAGTATACCTCCCTTTTTTTTTAAAGGGGGTATAAAAATATGTCCGGTCAATCAATGTTACCTGTGAACATGCAGCGCGGTCATGGTGCCAAATGAATTCATGCGGATCTGTCGCATACTTATTGAAAACTGACTATAGTTAGGTTTGCAGAACATCCCTTCGTGTACCAATTGGGTCACCTGACATATTATTTTAGATTTGTTATTTGAAGTGTGTGCAACGTATCGTGCAACCAAGTTGGAAAATACATATACACTAGTAATGTATGTACCTTAGCACTACATGTAATAATTCATGACACCAAATTGTTATTGATTATCTGTATTACTGTCTAGTAACACTGAACATTCCATGTCCCACGAACTTTGTGACTTTGTCGATTATTATCAATAATGGTGAACGTTTTACAGTTTTTACGACATCAAAGGCACACCAAACTCTTTGAAGATGACCACCAAACGTTGGCTGCGTTATCAAAGGAAGCTGCATCAGAAGTGGCGACAGAACAGGCTGTCGGGTGGTAAATTGTGCTACATACACTGTTAAATTTTACTTCCAGGCATGGTATTTGTGCATAGTACTGCTTAAATACACAAACATGCCCCACTCCCGGTTTGGGCGATTAGTCAACGAAAGTAAATAACCGTCGACTACCACTATGCCGAAGGTTAGTCGATTTATAATCGAATAATCGTGGCAAGCCTACTGCTGGCGGCCATGTTTTTTAGCCAAAATGACCTGTGCCAAAGAATTTAGTCATGCAAAGAGTAAAATCCATGTTTTTTGGCCGATGTTGACAAGATGTTGATCGGATTTAGAAACGACATGTTCGATCCAAAAATGTTTATTTAATATATCTAAATCGTTTAAAATTTGAAATTAAAAAAAAACATTTGATTGAGCCGAGTGACACAATATTCATGGCTTTTCTCATATTAAAGAATATCAGATACCGTACTAGTACCGACATACAAATATGTCCCACAAGAAATTCATTCACTTTGGCAGCTGGGGCCGGGCTATATCGCGACATTGCTCGTTTTATGTGGTGGAGGAAACCTGTGTGCGCCACGATTATGGTACAAGTTCTGTGATGAACACGCAAACCATCACAGACCTACTAGTACCTGCAGGTTGCAAGAGTAACACGGACCTTTCACAAGTAACCAACGCTGGGACTGGGAGGCCAATATATATGAGCAGTGGGCTGCATCGATTCATTGCGATACACTTGTATCGCTATACGCTGTCACACGATATGCGTATCGTATCGTGCAAAATGTATCGCGTTACAAAAAGTCACCCCTCTTTTGTCATCGAAATGAAAAATAACCCATATTTACTGTTTTTGTTAACGCAATTTAGGTTGTTGGTCATGTATCGTGATATGTATCGTATCATGAAAACATGTATCGTTGCAGCCCTAAAAATAATATCAAGCGCCGTTTTAATTCTAGATACGAAATCATGGCGTATCCTTGATTACCTCCACTTGCGACGTAATCGCAGCCGTGTGTACGTAAAAATAGTCCTGGGTAGTCAATCACACGCTTTAGAACAACCTACGATATCATAAATTACCGACGAGATCGCAATCATCTGAACAGACTACCCTGTGGGACAAAACAAGTGTCCAGTGGCACCGCGGTGTATTTACCGTTCAGCCGCGGTGTCAGAGTTTGTAACTGCAGTTGAGCACCGCGGCCGAACGGCATGTACACTGCGGCCAAACGGCAAGTACACCTTGGCCGAAAGGCAACTACAACGTGACCGAATGGCATTCACACCGTGGTTAGATTTCTGGTTTGTATCGTCTTTTTTCAGTTTACACTGCGGCAACTACACCATGGCTGAATGGAAAGTACACCGCGGCCCAACTGTAGTTAGCCAGTGGAGCTGCGGTGTAGTTGCATTTCGGCCGCGGTGCGACGCTAACCACACCGCGGTTAAGTGGACACTTGTTTTGTCCAGCAGGGTACATGTATCCACGATCTCGTCAGGCCCGATACCTGCACTTACGATTGTATAGTGGTTGTCTGAACGTACACTTAGCCTATACACATTTGACTATACAGAAGGACTCAGGTTAATTATTGGGAATATAACACTGGATATAATGATTTTTTTAATATAAATTTATAATGCAGTCTGCCCTGCTGGACAAAACAAGTGTCCACTTAACCGCGGGGCGGTTACTTGCCATTCGGTCATGGTGACAAATTGACAATGGTGTAGTTGTCGCGCTGTACGTTCCTTAAAATGAAAAAAGACGGTACAAACCATAAATCTAACACAGTGTACATGCCGTTCGGCCGCAGTGTAGTTGCCTTTCGGCCAGTGTTTGAGCTCTTCGGCCGCGGTGTACACTACTTGTCATTTGGCCGCGGTGCTCAACTTCACTGTCTTCAGTCACAAACTGAAACTCTGACACTGCTGACGAATGGCAAATACACCGAGGCGCCATTGCACACTTGTTTTGTCCAGCAGGGTATTCCCGGTGATAAAGGACTTGTAAGTTGTACACAACGATTCGAAATATCCCTATCGGGGTTATATAACTTATACAGTTACTCAGACATGGTTCGCACCTGGACCAGTATGTCTCGAACCAGAATTGGTTCATGCACTGAAATATCAACACTCAACAGCTATGATGCAGCGAAAGTAGGAAAATCAATTTCAACAATGCAATATGAATCATGATGCATAAACTTCTAAATTTACGGATTATTCCTATTCAGGCTATTGTCATGCTATTTTGCATACATTTAAAAATATGAAATAGTCATCTACATGTAGTTTATCTTGCGAAAAATCATTTCTCAATTTATATTATGATTAGCAATTTAGGTAATTTGTCAAGGCATTGACATTTTTTGTGTGCAAAATCGTTGGCAACCTTTCAACATCTTGTGGCTTGTCTGGCCAAATTTTTCTATCAAATATCTTGTTCAAATGGTGTTCGTAAATTGGCACACAATGCTTACCACAGTGACAGTGCTGTGCATTTCCCCGTCTTGACAAATATGCGTGTTCTCGCGATCAGACTACACAAATTTCGTCATGTGAAAAAACATGCAGACATTTTCAATGTCATCTCCGAGTCCGGACTATTGACATATTTCTTTTGCGTACTAATTCACCACAAATTGTACAAATTTGTATTTCATTCATTTTTGCACAAAAACATATATTTTGGCCACAATTAAATACACTACATAATTGTATTCCTTCTTTCCTGTTTCAATATAATGACTCAAATGATAAAAATGTTGCGAACTATTTTTATCTCGCCGATGTTAGGATGAGCGGTACTTTGGCTTTCCTTGGTAACTGTCGATTTAAAGGGGAACGCTGAATATTCATATTGATCGATTAAATTTAAGTTATAGATTTAATTTCGGCTTCGAGCTTTGAAAATCCTCCATCAATCTTCTAGACGAAAACGTCTATAGAAAATTAAAGGCAAGCCCCAAATGTCCAAAAGGCAAACTAGAATTGCGTTTCGAGTCAAATATTTTTAATAAGTGAATGCAATATATAAACAAAACTTTTACAGTTCCCGTTTCCGAATTTCAGCACTTTTGATCTTTTGACGTTTTTGATAAATTTTATGAAACATATCGTCAGCAAATTTACAATATGTTTCGGCATTCATGTTCATGGTATTTACTATGTAATGGAGTATAACTCACCTTTGCTGAAAAAGACATTTATATTTGATCCTGGCCACTGTAATCAGTTATGCTAATTATTATAAAATTCGAGGTGGAACTCAAGCAATGGAAATGGAGTCAAAGTCAGCCATAGTAATGGATAAGTAAAGTTAATTTTGATTGGTAATTGATCAGTAACGATAATTTTGATTGGTCAGCGACATAGAACTTCGGAAAACCGAGAACATCACGAAGTAGGTTAGTGGGTCTCGAACAGTATCACGAAGTAGGTCAGTGGGTCGCCGACAACATCACGAAGTAGGTTCGTGGGTCTCCGACATCTATATTTATATATGTATAGTCTATTTATAGATTTCCCGCCAAAATTGATATTTGGTATATAGGTCTATTGCAATAATATACCACCGTCCGACCATTTTTCCCGGAGTTGTGCACCTTATTGGCAGAAGTTTGGTTCGACTGCCAAAATACTCGACAAAAGCATCTTAGATGCGTACCCCTTGTTTATAATATGTTATCGATGGGTCTGGTTGACACGGATAAATAGGGAATGATAGTAGTTTTGCAATCGGAACGTAATCCGCATTGGATGCGGGTGTCTTTCGTTCCGTGTTTCTGAAATGAATTGAGGTCGGAGCTAGTTTTGATAGTACTAATTCATCATTTGAGAATAAATTATTGATATACAATATAACAGCTAAAACTCTCAAAATTATATTAAGACAGAACGAAAAATTGTGGTTCAAAATACGGAAATGTCCGATTAAATTAAATTAAATGCATGGGACCCCTGCTCTTGATTAATGATTTATTTGGTCCAGTTTCTTAAGCCTTGACATTTCAAATTGGTTTATTAGTCATAATTTAAAAAATTACATGGCAATGGAAATATCTGTTATCGGGAGTGTGATACAACGCACCCATTTTTTCCCGATACCACCCCCCCCCCCCCCCCCCCCCCGTTGTGACTATTACATTTTCTGGAAATTTATTTTCAATAACTTCAATCACGGCGATAGTTATTTAGAATCTTTAAAATTTTTCAACTTATTGCAAATTCCCAAGTCCGCGAAATTACATTGCACATGCCACCCCATCACCCCAATGAATTATTGAAAAATTCCAACAAGTACCTCACTATTTCCAGTTGTTGGAAATTCCCACCTGATATCCCCTATAATAATGGTTCGAAATGTTTTCAAGAGATGAATGTAATTTATGTGTAATATTTTGACACAAAGTTGAACAATATATAGTTGGTTCTTGATCTGAACAGACAATGTTTTACACTATACATTGATTGTAAAGGACGCCGGTGGTCCCGTCGGTAGAATGCTCGGGGCATTATGCCGCCATTTGCCATCTAGCGCTGACGAAGCTGGTTCGAATGCCGACAAGCGCGGATTCGCGATCCACTCTAAGTGAGGATAATCTGATTCGTGTATCTGGGCAAGTTTGTCGGTCCCTTTCCGGGGTCGGTATTTCTACACACATCGGAGTGTTTCTCGGTGAATTTACTCTCTGCGTAGACTTTCCTCCACCCGTAAAACTGACAACGTCGTGACATCCGCATAAGGGGTGGAAATCCGCACCACCCATGCCCCGTGTGATCCCTGTCGAACGGCGACGGCATCCAGATACGCTATACAACACGGATATAAGTCGCTTTCACGTGCTAAGGTTTGGAGACACCAACACACCAATCTCGATGCAGCGCTCAGCACGCTTTTGTCCATAGATTGTCATTGATTGTCGTTGATTGTACAACAATGCGTCGGTCCCAGCTTTCGACCAGGTGGTTTCGCGAGACCAAGTCCTGACATGGAACACCGTGATTATTAGGGTGGTCTAGACCTGAGACCAGAATTCAACCGTAAGAGTTTTCCAATTGAGTCCACGTAGAATATGTGACATAATCATCTGAAATTGAATAGAACCATTTATTAGACCATAGCTGATTCTCTTGAATTGCCAGCTACCGTGGTGCGTGATGAAAACTGTCTTTTCCTTTGATTCTTCATCTAAAACACACTGCATGAACCCTTGACGAAGATCGAGAGTGCTAAATATGGTAGGTTGAGATTCACTAATCACATCAAAAACTTCGTGAAGATTTGGAAGTGGAAAATTCAGTGGTTTGGTCACCGCATTGACCCGGCGATAATCGACGACGAATCTGTATTCATCAGAGTTTGGCTTACGAACCAGAATAATTGGACTAGCTCAATTACTAGTTGATTGTTCAATTATGTCCGATTTTTGGAAATCTGCAACTTGTCGCTCTATTTCCTGTTTAGCTTTGGGTGTAGTTCGATAAAAACGTTGGCACGACGGGATAGCATCGCCAGTTTCAATTTTCATGGGTGAATGTCGCATTTCCCGAGTTCACTCAAGTCCTTGGCGAAGACATGACGATTTCTGGCTAGCATGGCAGCTAGTTGAGATTTTTGATCTGGAGTTAACGTTGTGTTGTGGTCAAGATCAATGCCTAAATCATCAATTATTTCCTGGTCAGTCATGTCAGTAGGTCTTGCAGTCGGTTTAAATGTAGAATTAATTATATTGACATATGTTAATTTTCCTAGTAATTGTTTTTTAGGAATTTTTACTGGATTAGGTGTTGGATTTAATACTCTACAGACACTTTTGCCTTTAATAGAATTTATTAACACCCTGGCACAGGCAATTGTTTGCATTGAGATTGAATTGCTGAGTGGCTCAAGCATTACTGTTTGTCCGTCCTTAATTTTAGATAAACGAACGGATATTAAAGTCTCTGAATGCGGTGGAATCACGGATGCACAATTGCACCGGGCGAACCCAACACATTCCTGCGCTATTAATTTTACCGATGCTTCGCCAATGTGAAATATACGTTTGCCGATGTCCACTGAGCTATCATGATCTCGTAAGAAATTTAAACCCAAAATTACTGGATAGTTTATTGTGGTGAACACATGGAATAAACATGTGTAACTCATATTAGCTATTTTAACTGGCAGAGAGATTTGTCCAAGTATGTTATGTTTTTCTCCGCCTACACCTGATATTGATTTAAGAGACGAGGGCATTAGAGTACAGTTTGTTAGCTTATTTAGGTGAGACTGTGATAACCAAGATACATTAGCCCCTGTATCGACCAAGCATCTAGAATAGACATTATTTATGGATGCTTTAATAAAATGATCCATTGATATGCTTGTGTCTGTGTTTAGATGTCTGTTGGCTAGTCCTGACTTTTGTTGTTGTGGTTTGCTAAATTGACGTGCTCTGCAAACTTCGAAAACATGGCCCTTCTTGAAGCAAAAACCACAAATAGAGTTTAAGGTTACAATACACCAAATGATTTACATAGGCCTCAGTGTTAACAAATCCCGCTGGCCTATATTCGTTGCAAAGCTTTGACCCTGCACGAGTATTTGAAATTAAAGAACGTCCTTTTAGACACACATAAATGTGCAAAAAAGTACTTGTTAACATGGTAGATCACACTGGAGCTTGGCAAACGTCACACTACCCTTAAACTTGTGAAAAAAATGACATCGAAAAAAACACAAACACCTCCCATAAATTATTCGCCACTTGCACAGCCATAACCATTTACCATGTGGTTATATTTGATGTTTCTCGACGGGAAACACATCTGTGCATTTTTTCGTGCACTTTTCATCCATGTATCATTGACCATTCAGCTGCCGGAATTTTTTTTATGCTGATCCTAGCTTGGGGGTCCCAGGGGAAATCACTCTACTAATTTGTATTTGGTGTATTGTAACCTATAGTGATCACTGGAAGTTAAAGAAAGTCGCCCAAATGATGTTATATTGCGTCCATTTATATACCCACGTCAAAATAAATAAATTTTATTCGAAATATGTCTGTGTTCTTACTTTATTAACCCTTTTCTGTCACCACCCATAGCTGAATTTGCAAACAAATTAATTTGACTTGAATGTCAATTTTTTTTTCATTTTAGCTGAATATTGGCAAAGTAAACAATGACGATGTACATACAGGTTGTCGATCTGATAGCTTGTAGATGCCACTTCCAGAAAATATGCCATACGATTCGCTAGGCGAATTGGGCGCACTTAGGTTTCACATTGGGCGCACCTACACAATTTTCGAAAAAAATCGACAGAAAATCAAAATTGTCCCGTCACAAGAATATATTTATTGGCCGAAATTTGTGCGCGTTGGATAGTCGAACCATTTCTGCAAACTTCCATGGTAGGCTTTTTTGTCAACCTGTCATCTAACAGGGGCAATTCAACTTAGTTTGACCCGAATCGGGTCCGATTTTGCATCACATTTTAGGGTATGGTCCATCTGACGTCACGCTTTACTCTCATGTCGTGCCAAAACCCGACAAATCTGCCTTGTCGTTCATCTAGGATGTCGGACGCCAACAAATATGGTCTCATATTCATTAAAGGGACACCATTGGGCCCAAAAATATGTCGAAAATGGTAATTTCGGTTCTACAACGAGAAGCAGAAATAGCATCAGAGGGGTTAATTTGTAATTTTATTGGACGGCTCCGGCGCCAAATAAGCTGTCGTATCGCGTGCTTTATGTTTCCAATTTGTTTCATGGGCATAATGAGCACGGGACTTGTTTCAGAGCAGAAATCTGAAAAACGACCATTTTTCACTATAGTGATCACTGGAAGTTAAAGAAAGTCGCCCAAATGATGTTATATTGCGTCCATTTATATACCCACGTCAAAATAAATAAATTTTATTCGAAATATGTCTGTGTTCTTACTTTATTAACCATTTTCTGTCACCACCCATAGCTGAATTTGCAAACAAATTACTTTGACTTGAATGTCAATTTTTTTTCATTTTAGCTGAATATTGGCAAAGTAAACAATGACGATGTACATACAGGTTGTCGATCTGATAGCTTGTAGATGCCACTTCCAGAAAATATGCCATACGATTCGCTAGGCGAATTGGGCGCACTTAGCTTTCACATTGGGCGCACCTACACAATTTTCGAAAAAAATCGACAGAAAATCAAAATTGTCCCGTCACAAGAATATATTTATTGGCCGAAATTTGTGCGCGTTGGATAGTCGAACCATTTCTGCAAACTTCCATGGTAGGCTTTTTTGTCAACCTGTCATCTAACAGGGGCAATTCAACTTAGTTTGACCCGAATCGGGTCCGATTTTGCATCACATTTTAGGGTATGGTCCATCTGACGTCACGCTTTACTCTCATGTCGTGCCCAAACCCGACAAATCTGCCTTGTCGTTCATCTAGGATGTCGGACGCCAACAAATATGGTCTCACATTCATTAAAGGGACACCATTGGGCCCAAAAATATGTCGAAAATGGTAATTTCGGCTCTACAACGAGAAGCAGAAATAGCATCAGAGGGGTTAATTTGTAATTTTATTGGACGAGCCGGCCCCGGCGCCAAATAAGCTGTCGTATCGCGTGCTTTATGTTTCCAATTTGTTTCATGGGCATAATGAGCACGGGACTTGTTTCAGAGCAGAAATCTGAAAAACGACCATTTTTCACTATAGGTTACAATTTACCAAATGATTTACATAGGCCTCAGTGTTAACAAATCCCGCTGGCCTATATTCGTTGCAAAGCTTTGTTCCTGCACGAGTATTTGAAATTAAAGAACGTCCTTTTAGACACACAGAAATGTGCAAAAAAGTACTTGTTAACATGGTAGATCACACTGGAGCTTGACAAACGTCACACTACCCTTAAAATTGTGAAAAACATGACATCGAAAAAAACACAAACACCTCCCATAAATTATTCACCACTTGCACAGCCATAACCATTTACCATGTGGTTGTATTTGATGTTTCTCGACGGGAAACACATCTGTGCATTTTCTCGTGCATTTTTTCATCCATGTATCATTGACCATTCAGCTGCCAGAATTTTTTTTATGCTGATCCTAGCTTGGGGGTCCCAGGGGAAATCACTCTACTAATTTGTATTTGGTGTATTGTAACCTATAGTGATCACTGGAAGTTAAAGAAAGTCGCCCAAATGATGTTATATTGCGTCCATTTATATACCCACGTCAAAATAAATAAATTTTATTCGAAATATGTCTGTGTTCTTACTTTATTAACCCTTTTCTGTCAACACCGATAGCTGAATTTGCAAACAAATTACTTTGACTTGAATGTCAATTTTTTTTCATTTTAGCTGAATATTGGCAAAGTAAACAATGACGATGTACATACAGGTTGTCGATCTGATAGCTTGTAGATGCCACTTCCAGAAAATATGCCATACGATTCGCTAGGCGAATTGGGCGCACTTAGCTTTCACATTGGGCGCACCTACACAATTTTCGAAAAAAATCGACAGAAAATCAAAATTGTCCCGTCACAAGAATATATTTATTGGCCGAAATTTGTTCGCGTTGGATAGTCGAACCATTTCTGCAAACTTCCATGGTAGGCTTTTTTGTCAACCTGTCATCTAACAGGGGCAATTCAACTTAGTTTGACCCGAATCGGGTCCGATTTTGCATCACATTTTAGGGTATGGTCCATCTGACGTCACGCTTTACTCTCATGTCGTGCCCAAACCCGACAAATCTGCTTTGTCGTTCATCTAGGATGTTGGACGCCAACAAATATGGTCTCACATTCATTAAAGGGACACCATTGGGCCCAACAATATGTCGAAAATGGTAATTTTCGGTTCTACAACGAGAAGCAGAAATAGCATCAGAGGGGTTAATTTGTAATTTTATTGGACGGCTCCGGCGCCAAATAAGCTGTCGTATCGCGTGCTTTATGTTTCCAATTTGTTTCATGGGCATAATGAGCACGGGACTTGTTTCAGAGTAGAAATCTGAAAAACGACCATTTTTCACGATAGGTTACAATACACCAAATGATTTACATAGGCCTCAGTGTTAACAAATCCCGCTGGCCTATATTCGTTGCAAAGCTTTGACCCTACACGAGTATTTGAAATTAAAGAACGTCCTTTTAGACACACAGAAATGTGCAAAAAAGTACTTGTTATCATGGTAGATCACACTGGAGCTTGACAAACGTCACACTACCCTTAAAATTGTGAAAAACATGACATCGAAAAAAACACCAACACCTCCCATAAATTATTCGCCACTTGCACAGCCATAACCATTTACCATGTGGTTGTATTTGATGTTTCTCGACGGGAAACACATCTGTGCATTTTCTCGTGCACTTTTCATCCATGTATCATTGACCATTCAGCTGCCAGAATTTTTTTTATGCTGTCCATGGACTGCTTGATTGCCTTAATTTCCGCTGTTAGTGCAACGACGGACGATGAAACGTTATCAATTTGAGATGTGCTAACGTTTAAATCGGCAGTCGCGATTTCAGTTATAATAGCAGCCTGAGATAACTCCGGAAGAGTAGTGGGGTTTTGTTGAATTACACCACTTCTAATCGCGGGGCGAAGTCCATTCATTACGGTACTGAACACTTGCTCGTTGGAGAGATTTAATGATATCGCCTTCGAGCGCATGTTCGTTATATATGATTGGACATATTGTCCAGGGAGTTGACTCTCATTGAACAGGTCAGTCATACGTGACCATTCTAAATGTTTTGACAAACAAAAATGCTCTTCAAATGCATTAAATACATGCCTTAAACGAGATTTAACGTTATTATCTGCACATTCCCACCAATCCTGGGCTCCCCATGTCAGCAATAGAGGAAACATAAGGAGTTGCTGATCTTCTGACAATCCTTTAAAGGATGCATAATTTTGGAATGTTTTCAGCCAACGGGTAGCATCTTCTAAACCGCTGAATTTCCCTACTATGTTAATGTCCCCTAGAGACATACCTTTATCTGATGCTGATCACGATGTTGGTGTTATTAATTCCACATGTAATTCCACAGGTGAGGTGATTTTCGAGGTGGCTGTTGTAGTTGAAGTTGTTGTGGTTGTTGCTGTTGTTTTAGGACTGGGATTCGTAGTTGTTGTTGTTGGTTTGGTACTGGAATTTGTAGTTGTGGTTGTTGCTGTTGTTTTTGCTGTTGCGTTGGTAATGTCCGTGGTCACAGCTGCAGGTCTGATGGTGATGCGTGCCCGGGCCCCTCTTGTCTGTATTTTGTCGTTCATGGGATTCGGATTCTTCACCAATTGTGAGAGCGGACTTTATTTAATGGGGAATTCTCGTCACGCTCCCCATAAGGGGTCCAGGGCTGTGTAAAAGAAATAGAAAATATATGTTGCAGCTTCGATAGAAATATGTATTGTCAAGAATTAATAATAATTACAGTTAATCGAATATACATTGTGATTGACATTGTAATAGACATTCAATAGACTTGTGCTAGTAATGTTTTATACATAAATAATATAGACATATTTAAAATAGTGTCTGATAAAATAGATTGTACTTTATGTATTAACTTGATTTAATGAAAATGTAACGTATTTAATAATAAGTGAGAGACTGCAAATATATAGAATTAAATAAGAGATTAAGATAGTTAAGTCTCTTTTAGTAATAATGAATTTAGAAATATAAGTAAAGTAAATAAAATGAAAATTGTACATACCTGTGTAAAAGAAATAGAAAATATATGTTGTAGCTTCGATAGAAATATGTATTGTGACTATCGATTCCCTACAACATATATTTTATATGGGTGGAAATTGACCCAGTGAACTGCAGTAAATTCATTTGGCTTGCACAAAAGCTAAAAATATATAAAGGTATGTATGTGGCTAATTTCTGAATTAGTTTCTGGTATAAGAATTATTGTCAGGTAGAAATACTGGTGTTATTAGATTAATATTTATATAAGTAACGTGTTGCGATAAACTTAATTGATGGAGCTTAATTGATGTAGGTCGCGGTGTCAGACCGACCGCCGACCGCACACGTTGTACTCTGCACTCTGATAATAGGACCACCAGTGTGCACCAGATATTGATCAAGCGTGAAACTTTGCAGTTATATATAGGTATGATTCATTCCCGCATACAATTCAATGCAGTCATTAATGGAAAATAACCTTTCATTGATAATGTGTTCACTTGCGTTTTGTACTTTCGTTGAAAAGTATAGTTAGACACTTGAAATCTAGCACGAGAATGTAATAACGCTTGACATGTACCCGATAAGTGTTTGAATCTTTAGTTAATCGTGCCGCTTGTCATATGCAGACCGAAATGGAACTACGTTCGTATTGGATACATAGGTGCTTGCTGCTTCTACTGGCCTTTGCTCGACTCGAGCCATGCGACGCTGCGGACTGTGTGGAAAGACAATTTACTTCTAAAAAGTGGTCCGTACAGGACTACCCAAACCCACACAATGACAGAGCTGGGTGTGGAGGGACACAGAGCTCGTATATCTGCGATCCGGATCACCTGTTAACTAACAACACAGGTATTTTATGGAGTGATCTCTGTTTCCTAATGTAATTAGTAAGATATTTGTGTTATGACAAACTTTTAAATTTTTGCGATTTATAAAAGATTGTGATCAAGTAAATATCTTTAAACTGTTTAATTATATTTGGAAACAGATATTAGTACTTATGTATACAGTTCAACAGAATGTATCAACACAAATCTGCAGTTTGAGTTAAAAATTAGGCACTTTATTGTGACGTCGCGTGTTGTCGTGACGCAATTCCTACGTTCAAATGTAACTTCGAAGTCATCCGCCCCAAATGTAATTATCCTATTTAAATACATTTGCACTTTTTAAGCTAGTGGCAAAATACTATAGAAAATTAAACGGGTGTAATTATAATCCCACTGCGTAATCGATCCGGGTATTTGTTGTGAGTACGGAGGATTCGTTGTGATGACAACGAGGGTTCGGTGGTTTTTGATGCATTTTTCTTAAAATTATAATTAAAATAGTAGGACCGGGTGTGTGTCCTACTAAAAGCCGACCACACCCGACCGCACCCGTCCGCACCCGACCGCACCGCCCCCAGGGTTCCGAGCGTGATGGGGTTTGCATTATCGTGCAGAATAGACCGGAATGTACCAAAGTTCCAATCCCCAAGTCGATAGCTCGAGCGGACACGGCACAGTTAACCCCTAACTTGCGGCCGTTTCTACCAGGTACGCAAAATCCAAAAAGCCACGACCGCACCTCCCCTGGCTGCCTGACCACGGAAATGGACATTATATCATGCAGTGAATACCCCTATGCATCCATGGGCGATCGGACAAGTCGCTAGCTTTAGCGGAAGTGAATAAATTAACCCATACCCTGCTGCCGAATTCGCTGTGAATGTACGCAAAAACGCCGAAATTAACACCCGCCGACCGCACCACCCACAGGGGTCCGAGCGTGATGGGTTTTGCACTATCGTGCAGAATAGACATGAATTAATAATATAGTGTACGAAACAATAAATCCAATGTGGGTCACAAGTGTCATACTGTGAATTTTCAGATATAGATATAAGTATCGGTGTCAGGTTTCGCAAAGTATCGTCGGCATCAGGACATTCGATACGGTTCTGCCCTGAGAACAATATCCGAACCGCGTTACTGCATGGAGCCGCAGTACCAGTCATATATTATTTCCATCAACAGGCGGTGAGCTAGACAATACATCAATTGTTTTTGTTTTGTTCTTTCTGAAGATCAATATTCATAACACTCATGATGCTCGACAATAGGCCACAATAATGTACGCGTTGAATGCGACAAACTTTACTTTCCATTGCCGCTGGTTTTGTTTGTGAACTTTAGATTTTGCTGGTTAATTTAAACTTAATATATAAGTATCAGTCGGTACATGCATATTCCCGTCCACTGCATGATCCAGGTACATAATTATATGCAACATATACGTTACATTATACACGAACTTTATATAAATATTGTATGGACGTGGCAGAATTTAACAGGTGCGGGTATACTACATGTATCCCTGCAGCAGCGCCACAGTAAAATATAATGTCGGGCTGATGACTGTAATCGGAAATTCAGCTGACACAGCTTTTATCACAATGTGACCTAACCAATTCCACACAACCTGGCTGTCAGCAAAGTCGTGGCTGTTTACTATAGGCAGTTATATAGCGTTCGGTCATTACGTTAAACCAAATGCTGATGAAAAGCCTGGATATGATTTTTCTTAATTCTATCATAAATCATGTAGACATGTATACGTATTTAACATATTTATTGCCATATTTTGATCTCTGTAACCTAACCGGGATGTAATACACGGGACCTTAAAGAGGTGCTGTACACACAGATAGGCGATTTTTGTATTTACTTCCATTGAAATAACTTTCAAGTTAGATTGTGTTCGTGTTATATGAGTTTCATATAAACCTAATTTAGCGAAGAAAATATTGATCTTGGAAACAAAAATATTACGATTTCATACTACGCGCCATGTTTTTGACCGTCACCGGAGAAGACGCAGGTCGCAGTAAGAACCTGAAGTTCGTTATTCACAGCTTCAATTGATGCCTTCAATCTCTTCCATCGAACAATCTCACTCCCTATAAAAAATACTTGACGCTTTATGACTCTTGCTTCTTTCTCCTTTTTTTCCGAATCGGTTATAGCGGGCCTTCCTTTTGCAGGCCACATTTTTTGTTTGCAACTTAATCATGTTCGCAAACGGCCGTCGATAAAAGACACGCAACAGATGTGATTTCAAGAACGGTAACTCGTAATGGCATAATTCTCCATTGTATGACTCCAGCCATAAATTAATTTATACTAAATAATTCAATTTTACTTTTATGATAGCCTGTTAACCGAAACCTTTTCAGTAAACATCGTCGACTCAAATTAGTTATATCAAATATAATATTGATATTAGATCGCTATTGTCACCGGGAATTTATTGAAATTGGGGCACAGTACCCCTTTAATTCAAGGACGCGATGTCCTTATGACGATTCGTGTGTGCACGTATCACTTTAGCAGCATATGGAACGTAATTGCGTAACTGATATGGAAATATATGACCCACGAACACTGTAGCAGCATAACATAATTCAGCTTCAAATATATACCCAAAATAGCTGTTAATTATTCGTAAACCCGCTTTGTACTAAAGCATCATTAACGAGTAGTTATCCCATAGCGCCCGGGCCAAATGTAGGGTTGTATGTTGCCACTCAATCCAGATTACCGGCGGTTCTTACATGTGAGAACCGGCACCGCATTAGCCGCGGTTACGATTCCGGCACTGATACCGATTACGAACCCTGGTCGGTGTTCAATCCCAGAAAAATATATAATATAATTTAAAGTTCAAATGAGTACATTTAATTTTACTATTAACAAAGTCGATATAAACACCATAATATATAGTCACGCCATAATATTGATGAACATAGTAGATTTTACCACTCAGAAAAAAGTCCACTGTTAGACGTGACGATGTTTTCTTTATGGGACTCGTGGTTATCACATTCTATCTTGCAATACAGTTCCAGTCTTGACGGTCTAATAATTAGAGAAAGGCTATGTGTCCCATCTTCAAACGGAGCGGGGTGTACACCGTCTTGTCAATGTTTGACTGTTCCATCTCCAAACCAGTACCACATTGGTCGACGTGAGTTACATTGTATGTTATGCTACATTGTTCTATATCCATGTCGACTGAAAATGTATTCTTATCAGCTGATTTGTTATTGATACAAAGGGAAAATATAACGCAGGTATATGCATGCATATTGTAGATAACAGCGAGGATATAATTGCCTATTTGAACACATATTTTAAGAGATGGACCCGGTGAATAGTTCACGGTCGCTATTCGATAACGTTGGTCATATGGTAAGTATAATGGTTTCCCTTTGGACAATCACACAGAACATTTAAGCATGGCGTTTTATTTGAATATGGGCCGTTGTATAAATATTTTTGTTGCTATATCCGGCCATCCCGACAGGCCGAATAGAATAGAACCCATGATTCATGTTCGACCAAAAATAGAGTTAGAACACTTAGCACTCATGAGACGTTTTATCAAAGCAGTTGATGAACGGTCGCACAAGCAATGACACCAAACAATATTCACATGGTAACAAAGGGTATCCATGGATGTAAGGATTTCTAAATTAATCTTATCTCAAGAAATTAGTCAATTACCAGTGTGTGTATCAAAATGGAAGAGATATATGTAGTTATGTACTTAACATAACAACAAGTGCATTGTCTTATATATATATTTTGGGAACAAAAAGGTTGCTATTTCTTATGACCACACATGTATATGTAGACGATCATGGTAACATTATATATTCTAAGAATGCTATTTATAAATGACATACAAAAATGGCTGGATAAACACAAGCTAGATAACTCTATCACTCATATCGAAATACTCGTCGGTCTTCCCGTCAGCAAGATTTACTTCTAATATTGCTTAGATCTTACAAATACAAAACCATATTCAAAGCAGACACCAAATGTCTTAACTGACTTGATGGGAGATACCACTTAGATGGGGATATAAACATTTAGCACCGATGAGAGATATCCTCAGCCACTTCGAGTTTGAATGGAGCGACATATACATTTCACTGCCAAGTACTTTGATGGTCCATAACTATAGTTTGTGACGTCATTTGTTTTCACTTGCTGGTGATAATCTAATATATTTAATTTTCGTCATATTTGAGACTATAAATTACATGTATATTTAAAACAGTTTTCGTGATCATCCATATACGTTCTTCGAATTTTAATGTTTGTAACTCGTGTGGGGGTTGTGCGCGAAAGTCACCCACCCATACCAGGATTATTGTTGGTATATATTTTAATACTAGGGGGTTGACCGTCACAAAATGACGGGTATACAAATGGTCTGTGTTACTTTCTAGTGTCCGCGGCCATGAACGCATTCTCTTTTCTATATAAGAAATGGAATGGTCATGCTTCTTTTTTTTGCCACAGGATGCGCGAGGGAACACTTTATTTCACCAACACTTCTACACATACCCGCCCCACATAGACGCATGCACATATGGAAAGAAATAAAATCAGAATATTAATTTAACTATTACTATACACTAAATGAAACATACTCAATTCGGGAGCGTTTATTCAGCGACGAAGGGGCTTGCGGCACATTTTCATCTTAAACGGATCCCCTTGGGAGCCTGTATTCAGCATGCAGCCTAAGGATCACAAGCCCATTTGTTGGAACACTTCATTTGAAATAAAAATGTATTTTCTCCCCCCTCTTCCCAACCCACATATATACATGTATATGCATGCACATACAGAACGCAACACTCAAGATATTTTACTTTATTACTAAACAGTCTCCATTTGGGAGACTTTATTTAGCGATGGAGGCGACTGCGGCCCCTTTATGAGCTTCGCGCACATTTTGATCTTTTAAACATTCTTTCGTCAGATTTACATTTAAATGACACATTGAAAGAGCTTTAATTAGCGTGGGCAGTATTGTTTACACTGTATAGTCCCGGACCGGATGTGTGGTTTTTCCAACCAAGTTACGACGAATCTACTGAACGGTATACCCACTGACGGGAGGTCAGACTTTGTCCATTCGCCATCAGATCTTCCGCACAACTTTCATAACAAACACAACATTCTTTACTTATGTCCACACCGAACTGGCAAATTAAAATACCATATTAGCACCCATTCCCAACGATGGTAGAGCGTTCGAGTCTCGACTCTAGACCCACTACATGCACATTCACGACAAAAACAACATTTTGTTACTTCTATTCACACTCAACCTGAGCTGACAATTTAATTTAGCGCCTATTTCCAACAACGCTGGTACATTTAGCGCGCATGGAAGTTTCGTCGACAATAGCAAAGCTAATGTGGGTTTGCGTGTGACGTCAGATTACGTCATTTCGACAAACGTCATAAGATATAGTGTCTATACTTGAATGCAAATACTGCATTTCGGGACCATGTTAGGTCTCAGGTTTGCTTTGGCCTATCGACTCGAAATTTGGTGAGTCATCTTTTACGACATATAGGCCGTGGTACAAATTTGGGGCAAATTGCACGCATGGTTGAAAAGTTACAAACGCGCCTAAAGCATGACCGAGTTATACACACACCCTCACACACACGGACACACACAAACGACGGGTTATATATATCTCATATATATTTTGAAGACCTCTGTTTGTCTGTATGATTGTCTGTATGTTTGTCTGTATGTATGTCATTTATACAAATCTACGATTCTCGACCGATCGGGACGAAACTTGGTACGTGTGTGTAGTTTGACCAGGCGGTCGACGTTGTCGTATTGGCGCGACCGTGCGGCGCCCGCTTCGCGCATGCGCAGACGAGATCTCGGAAACGGGTGGAGCTATCGACTTGAAATTTGCTATGTGAATGTATCTTACCCCGGATACGAATTGTATCGGGTCGCCGAGCCCGTGCGACGCCTGCTTCGCACATGCGCAGACCAGATCTCGGAAACGGGTAGAGCTATCGACTTGAAATTTGGTTTTTGAATAGCCCAGACAACGTCGGGCTCACCGGCTAGTCTCATATATATTTTGAAGACCTCTGCTTGTCTGTCTGTATGTATGTTTGTCTGTATGTCTGTATGTCATTTATACAAATCTACGATTCTCGACCGATCGGGACGAAACTTGGTACGTGTGTGTAGTTTGACCAGGCGGTCGTCGCTGTCGTATTGGCGAACCCGTGCGGCGCCCACTTCGCGCATGCGCAGACGAGATCTCGGAAACGGGTGGAGCTATCGACTTGAAATTTGCTATGTGAATGTATCTTGCCCCGGATACGAATTTTATCGGGTCGCCGAGCCCGTGCGACGTCAGCTTCGCGCGTGCGCAGACGAGATCTCGGAAACGGGTAGAGCTATCGACTTGAAATTTGGTATGTGAATGTATCTTGCCCCGGATACGAATTGTATCGGGTCGCCGAGCCCGTGCGACGCCAGCTTCGCGCATGCACAGACGAGATCTCGGAAACGGGTGGAGCTGTCGACTTGAAATTTGGTATTGAATGTATCTTGCCCCGGATACGAATTTTATCTGGTCGCCGAGCCCGTGCGACGCCAGCTTCCTTATTAAGAGATTCCTTATTGGGTTTTATTATATAAGCGCAATTTGTAAATTCCATTATTGCGCTTAAGCACAATTAAATATATCCGTATTGCGCTTAAGCACAATAGAGATTCCCTTATTGTGCTTAAGCACAATTAGCTCTTCTTGCGATTAATTAAAAAAAAAATTCTAATTGTATTGTAACTATTGTTTTGTCCTTTAAAGGGGTACTGTACGCCATTTTCAATAAATTCCCGGTGATAACAACGATCTATTATCGATACTATATATAAATATAAGTAATTTGAGTCGAAGATGTATTCTGTAAGCGCTCAGGTTAATAGGCTATCTTAAAATTTAATAATTTAAAAGTTAATAATTTAATATAAATTGATTTTATGGCTCCAGCCATAAAATGGCGTCTCTTAAAATTCGAATTTCCGTGTACAAAACGTAATCAAATTATAATTGAGGGATACTGGATTAATAAAACAATTGCACACACGATCGTTTGAAACATTATGCTTATACGGGGAGAAAACCCAAGCCACTCATTGACTAGTGACAATACACTAACTTAAATGAGTATATGGGACTACTAAGCATATAATACAATTTTTATTTGATTTATTTGGTTGAAAACTGTACAAAAATTACTCGACAACGACAATTTGTATTTTTGCATTCCGGTAAATTTGCCATCCGTAACAATACTTCGTACTCAACAGACTTTCAAAAAATGGAAAAGTTGTTACCTTATTCTCCGACTCGGGGATTATAGAAACCAACAACAACATCTTGGGTACAGTACCCCTTTAATATTTCCCATACATCATGTACACATATATTATGCTAGAATGGTACTATTATTACTAATACCACTCGTAGTAGTTAATACCACCTTACTGTCAATATCCTATCATGGTTAGTTTCAAATCATAACGTTAATTGTTATTACTATGTGTACTATGTGTACATGTACATCAGTCATCAATTAATAATATTTTGCTATTTTGCATGCGAAGTGGAAGACCCTCCAATAGCTTATCAATACCACTCGGGACAGTGGGTGTTTTTCCTCAATTAATTGAATTTCTTGTTATAAAATATGTAAACAAAATTTGTTCATGCAATTTGATTATTTCACTTTTTGTTAAACTTCAGTGCTCAGATTCACAATTTGTAATATCTTTGGCTTGTATTAAAGACATTATTTGCCCATATATAATGAAGTACATGTATAACTAACATGTGCCGACAAGAATTATTTATCAAAGTTTTCGCTCTTGGTCATTTTGATAAATTACACTAACTTCGCTGCCGATCGAGGCTGATCGAGGTGGGAATTAATCAAAACAAAATGGCGGCCGTTGCCAACAATAGAATTTTGGACTCCGCTGACCCTGGCTGACCCTTCAGTTATGAATAAATTATCCATTTTAGGTAATTTTATCTATGTTTAGATTGGCCGAAAAAGTCGATTAGTATATCTCATATTCGCATACGTATACCCTGGTCGCTTCGCTTCCGCGGCTTCGCCGCGGGAGAGCGGGCGCTATAAATAGAACTCACATGGCAGCGCCCAGTCGAAACAAGAATTTGTACATTAGTATACACGCGGCGCGCGTAATGAATCGATACTATCCTCTATCGTATTCCTTAACAACACATTAAGTATGAGTCGGGTTCACCTTGCATGAGTCTCGCCACCCCATATGCAAATTTGCAACGTATCCTTTTCCCCACATAAAGCCTTCTCCAAATGGCATGAATTATCTTATCTCTGTGTTAGGAAGCTGATTGCAAGTGCGTTAGGTTTGTATATTATTTTGTTTAATGATTCAAACGGGATAAGTCTCCCCGCTGGAGATCTTTGTTTACTATTTATAAGCACAGTCATCCACTGTACAAACGGCGCATCCTCCGTACACATACATATATATGTATCGGTCGTCGTTTTCACAACATTGTGACTTTCTTTCACATTCACGGTTGTCATTTGTATCTGTGTATGTTGGTCGCTATTCGGCACACTTGACAATAGTATATGGGAAATATATATTTTACGTACGCGGCATTTTAACCTCGAATATCACGAGGCGTATTCGCTCATATTTCACAAATAAATGTAGAAGTTGGTATATCAGACACACATGTATATAAGGTAAGGATATGGGTTAATCTTTGATATTGATAAAGAATACAGAATAACTATTCAGCAAGTCATTACCTCTAATTGCCAAATTTAACAGATTGAAATCGTGTGAACAATTTGGGTGACCCTGCTACTGTTAATTGTATACATGTACGTCACTAAAACCGCAATCGTGGCACACCGTCAATGATTTTATCAATACGTGTTCATGTCTCTACGAAGGGGTACGCTCTGTTGCCTTATTTGTAAACACAAAACATTCAATGTAGTGTATTGATTCCGTTGTGTATAGGACCACCAGACTGACCAGATATTGACTAAGTGTGCAACTTTGCAGTTATATATAGGTATGATTCATTCCCACATACAATTCAATGCGGTAATTAATGGAAAATAACCTTTCATTGATAATGTGTTCACTTGCGTTATGTACTTTCGTAGAAAAGTACAGTTAGAAAAAAATCTAGCACGCGTATATAATAACGCTTGACATGTACCCGATAAGTACATAACGGAATATATACCCGATAAGTGTTTGAATCTTTAGTTAATCGTGCCGCTTGTCATATGCAGACCGAAATGGAACTACGTTCGTGTTGGATACATAGGTGCTTGCTGCTTCTCCTGGCCTTTGCTCGACTCGAGCCAGCATGCGACGCTGCGGATTGTGTGGAAAGACAATTTACTTCTAAAAAGTGGTCCGTACAGGACTACCCAAACCCACACAATGACAGAGCTGGGTGTGGAGGGACACAGAGCTCGTATATCTGCGATCCGGATCACCTGTTAACTAGCAACACAGGTATTTTATGGAGAGATCTCTATTTCCTAATGTAATTACACAGTAAGATATTTGTGTTATGACAAACTTTTAATTTTTTGCGATTTATAAAAGATTGTGATCAAGCAAATATCATTAAACTGTTTAATTATATTTGGAAACAGATATTAGTACTTATGTACAGTTCAACAGAATGTATCAACACAAATCTGCAGTTTGAGTTTGAAATATCGCTAAAAATTAGGCACTTTATTGTGACGTCGCGTGTTGTCGTGACGCAATTCCTACGTTCAAATGTAACTTCGAAGTGATCCGCCCCAAATGTAATTATCCTATTTAAATACAATTGCTCTTTTTAAGCTAGTGGCAAAATACTATAGAAAATTAATCGGGTGTAATTATAATCCCACTGCGTAATCGATCCGGGTAGTTGTTGTGAGTACGGAGGATTCGTTGTGATGACAACGAGGGTTCGGTCGTTTTTTATGCATTTTTCTTAACATTAAAATTAAAATAGTAGGACCGGGTGTGTGTCCTACTAAAAGCCGACCGCATCCGACCGCACCCATCCGCACCGCCCAGGGGTCCGAGCGTGATGGGGTTTGCATTATCGTGCAGAATAGACCTGAATGTACCAAAGTTCCAATCCCCAAGTCGATAGCTCGAGCGGACACGGCACAGTTAACTCCTAACTTACGGCCGTTTCTACCAGGTACGCAAAAGCCACAGACCGCACCTCCCCTGGCTACCTTACCACGGAAATGGACATTATATCATGCAGTGAATACCACTATACATCCATGGGCGATCGGACAAGTCGCTAGCTGTAGCGGAAGTGAATAAATTAACCCATACGCTGTTGCCGAATTCGCTGTGAATGTACGCAAAACGCCGAAATTAACACCCGCCGACCGCACCGCCCACAGGGGTCCGAGCGTGATGGGTTTTGCACTATCGTGCAGAATAGACCTGAATTAATAATATAGTGTACGAAACAATAAATCCAATGTGGGTCACAAGTGTCATACTGTGAATTTTCAGATATAGATATAAGTATCGGTGTCAGGTTTCGCAAAGTACCGTCGGCATCAGGACATTCGATTCGGTTCTGCCCTGAGAACAGTATCGGAACCGCGTTACTGGAGCCGCAGTACCAGTCATATATTATTTCCATCAGCAGGCGGTAAGCTAGGCAATACATCAATTGTTTTTGTTTTCTTCTTTCTGAAGATCAATCTTCATAACACTCATGATGCTCGACAATAGGCCACAATAATGTACGCATTGAATGCGACAAACTTTACTCTCCATTGCCGCTGGTTTTGTTCGTGAACTGTAGATTTTGATGGTCAATTTAAACTTAATATATAAGTATCAGTCGGCACATGCATATTCCCGTCCACTGCATGATCCAGGTACATAATTATATGCAACATATACGTTACATTATACACAAACTTTATATAAATATTGTATGCATGTGGCAGAATTTAACAGGTGTGGGATGTACTACATGTATCCCTGCAGCAGCGCCACAGTAAAATATAATGTCGGGCTGATGACTGTAATCGGAAATTCAGTTGACACAGCTTTTATCACAATGTGACCGAACCAATTCCACACAACCTGGCTGTCAGCAAAGTCGTGGCTGTTTACTATAGGCAGTTATATAGCGTTCGGTCATTATGCTGATGAAAAGTCTGAACCTGATTTTTCTTAATTATATTATAAATCATGTAGACATGTATACGTATTTGTACACAGAGATAGGCGATTTTTGTAATTACTTCCATTGAAATAACTTTCAAGTTAGATTGTGTTCGTGTTATATGAGTTTCATATAAACCTAATTTAGCGAAGAAAATATTGATCTTGGAAACAAAAATATTACGATTTCAAACTACGCGCCATGTTTTTGACCATCACCGGAGAAGACGCAGGTCGCAGTAAGAACCTGAAGTTCGTTGTTCACACCTTCACTTGACGCCTTCAATCTCTTCCATCGAACAATCTCACTCCCTATACAAAATACTTGACGCTTTATGACTCTTGTTTCTTTCTCCTTTTTTTCCGAATCGGTTATAGCGGGCCTTCCTTTTGCAGGCAACATGTTTTGTTTGCAACTTAATCATATTCGCAAACGGCCGTCGATAAAAGACACGCAACAGATGTGATTTCAAGAACGGTAACTCGTAATGGCATAATTCTCCATTGTATGACTCCAGCCATAAATTAATTTATACTAAATAATTCAATTTTACTTTAATGATAGCCTGTTAACCGAAACCTTTTCAGTAGACATCGTCGACTCAAATTAGTTATATCAAATATAATATTGATATTAGATCGCTATTGTCACCGGGAATTTATTGAAATTGGGGCACAGTACCCCTTTAATTCAAGGACGCGATGTCCTTATGACGATTCGTGTGTGCACGTATCACTTTAGCAGCATATGGAACGTAATTGCGTAACTGATATGAAAATATATGATCCACGAACACTGTAGCAGCATAACAGAATTCAGCTTCAATTATATACCCAAAATAGCTGTTAATTATTCGTCAACCCGCTTTGTACTAAAGCATCATTAACGAGTAGTTATCCCATAGCGCCCGGGCCAAATGTATAGGGTTGTATGTTGCCACTCAATCCAGATTACCGGCGGTTCTTACATGTGAGAACCGCCACCGCATTAGCCGCGGTTACGATTCCGGTACTGATACCGATTACGAACCCTGGTCGGTGTTCAATCCCAGAAAAATATATAATATAATTTAAAGTTCAAATGAGAACATTTAATTTTACTATTAACAAAGTCGATATAAACACCATAATATATAGTCACGCCATAATATTGACGAACATAGTTGATTTTACCACTCAGAAAAAAGTCCACTGTTAGACGTGACCATGTTTTCTTTATGGGACTCGTGGTTATCACACTCTATCTTGCAATACAGTTCCAGTCTTGACGGTCTAATAATTTGAGAAAGGCTATGTGTCCCATCTTCAAACGTAGCGGGGTGTACACCGTCTTGTCAATGTTTGACTGTTCCATCTCCAAACCAGTACCACATTGGTCGACGTGAGTTACATTGTATTTTATGCTACATTGTTCTATATCCATGTCGACTGAAAATGAAAATGTATTCTTATCAGCTGATTTGTTATTGATACAAAAGGAAAATATAACGCAGGTATATGCATGCATATTGTAGATAACAGCGAGGATATAATTGCCTATTTGAACACATATTTTAAGAGATGGACCCGGTGAATAGTTCACGGTCGCTATTCGATAACGTTGGTCATGTGGTAAGTATAATGGTTTCCCTTTGGACAATCCCACAGAACATTTAAGCATGGCGTTTTATTTGAATATGGGCCGTTGTATACATATATTTTTTTTGCTATATCCGGCCATCCCGACAGGCCGAATAGAATAGTACCCATGATTTTCGATTTTTCGACCAAAAATAGAGTTAGAACACTTAGCACTCATGAGAGGTTTTATCAAAGCATTTGAAGAACGATCGCACAAGCAATGACACCAAACAAGATTCACATGGTAACAAAGGGTATCCATAGATGTAAGGATTTCTAAAATCATCTTATCTCAAGAAATTAGTCAATTACCAGTGTGTATATCAAAATGGAATAGAGATAGGCACTTAATATAACAACATATTTATGACCACACATGTATATGTAGATGATCATGGTAACATTATATATTCTAAGAATGCTATTTATAAATGACATACACAAATGGCTGGATAAACACAAGCTAGATAACTCTATCACTCATATCGAAATACTCGTCGGTCTTCCGATTTACTTCTAATATTGCTTAAATCTTACAACTATAAAACCAAATTCAAAGCAGACACCATATGTCTTAAATCCTTTCTAAACTGACTTGATGGGAGATACCACTTAGATGGGGATATAAACATTTAGCACCGAAGAGAGATATCCTCAGCCACTTCGAGTTAGAATGGAGCGACATATACCTTTCCCTGCCAAGTATTTTGCTGGTGATAATTTAATATATTTAATTTTCGTCATATTTGAGACTATAAATTACATGTATATTTAAAACAGATTTCGTGATCGTCCATATAAGTTCTTCGAATTTTAATGTTTGTAACTCGTGTGGGGGTTGCGCGCGAAAGTCACCCGCCCATACCAGGATTATTGTTGGTATATATTTTAATTACTAGGGGGTTGACCGTCACAAAATGACGGGTATACAAATGGTCTGTGTTACTTTCTAGTGTCTGCGGCCATGAACGCATTCTCTTTTCTATATAAGAAATGGAATGGTCATGCTTCTTTTTTTTGCCACAGGATGCGTGAGGGAGCACTTTATTTCACTAAAACTTCTACACATACCGCCCCACATAGGCGCATGCACATATGGAAAGAAACAAATCATCATATTACTTTAAAAATTACTACACACTAACTGAAACATACACAATTCGGGAGCGTTTATTCAGCGACGAAGGGGGCTTTCGGCACATTTTCATCTTAAACGGACCCCCTTGGGAGTCTGCATTCAGCATGCAGCCTAAGGATCACAAGCCCATTTGTGGGAACACTTCATTTGAAATAAAAATGTATTTTCTCCCCCCCCCTCTTCCCAACCCACATATATACATGTATATGCATGCACATACAGAACGCAACAATCAAGATATTTTACGTTATTACTGAACAGGCTCCATTTTGGGAGACTTTATTTAGCGATGGAGGCGACTGCGGCCCCTTTTGTGAGCTTCGCGCACATTTTGATCTTTTAAACATTCTTTCGTCGATTTACATTCAACTGAAACATTGAAAGAGCTTTAATTAGCGTGGGCAGTATTGTTTACACTGTATAGTCCCGGACCGGAAGTGTGGTTTTTCCAACCAAGTTACGACGAATCTACTGAACGGTATACCCACTGACGGGAGGTCAGACTTTGTCCATTCGCCATCAGATCTTCCGCACAACTTTCATAACAAACACAACATTCTTTACTTATGTTCACACCGAACTGGCAAATTAAAATACCATATTAGCACCCATTCCCAACGATGGTAGAGCGTTCGAGTCTCGACTCTACACCCACTACATGCACTTTCACGACAAAATCAACATTTTGTTACTTCTATTCACACTCAACCTGAGCTGACAATTTAATTTAGCGCCTATTTCCAACAACGCTGTTACATTTAGCGCGCATGGAAGTTTCGTCGACAATAGCAAAGCTAACGTGGGTTTGCGTGTGACGTCATATTACGTCATTTCGACAAACGTCATAAGATATAGTGTCTATACTTGAATGTCAATACTGCATTTCGGGACCATGTTAGGTCTCAGGTTTGCTTTGGCCTATCGACTCGAAATTTGGTGAGTCATCTTTTACGACATAGGCCGTTGCAAATTGCACGCATGGTTGAAAAGTTACAAACGCGCCAAAAGCATGACCGATTTATACACACACCCTCACACACACGGACACACACAAACGACGGGTTGTATATATATATTCGTCAAATACCTTATGTATTTCAGAAATACGATTGGATGATATCATTACGAACACAAATAAGAGCTGTTCGCAGGTGTGTGGTCGGACCTGCTCTGTGGGTGATGCTGGAGGAATTGTTTACGGGGTGGCGATGTTGTCGAGAATTCAGAGGTATGAATGCATATTTGTTTACAAAATATTATCAGAACTTTATAACTTTTTCTAAAAATTCGTGTTACGTTGACACATATAGATAAACATATGGCTGACTTTTGCGCAGAATTATCCTCTTTCATTTCCATTTTCTAAAGAATTTATTATGAATCGTCAAACAGCTGGATGAGCTAAACGTAGGTAGAATGAGGATACGTTCACACAGCTGGCAAATATTCAGAGAGTCCATCGATTCATAGCTATTTTTTATTATATGCCTGCCCATAAAATAGCGGGAATTTACCGACATATAGATCATTGTCTTTATCTCTTAGAAGCCACACTGAAATACGATGTCATTATTTCACTGTAGCTTATCGACATCCATGTATCGTCAGTTGGTCGGCGTTTTTGATTGACTAGCCGCAAATTATCACGCACCATGCAGCTGTGACCTGGCCGTGTCATTGGATTTTTTTGTATTTCGACTGTGACACGGAAACTTGTTAGTTTAGATTCCGTGTTTCACTGATTTCTTTGCACAAGTCTTGTTGATGTATCTGTGTAATTGTGCACTTATGATTTTTATAAAAGTTCGTTTCTAGTATTGTTCAAATTGCTGTGGTACTAAAAGTAAAAATTCCGCACAGCGTAGCAATTTTAAGCTTTAATAATGTGCATATAATAAAAAGAATACCTATATTTTAGTTTGAATATCTGAAACATCTGATTCGTGTCCGGAAAGAAATATCGAATAGTCACTCGCGGCTTGCGGTCGCTCATGAAAAATCGATACTTCGCTCAGACACTCATGAGAAATTTCGGTATTCAAACATAAACTGTAAGTATTCTCTATGTGTCACACTTTTGAGTGATATATTTTGGAGTTACAGCATATATATCTTCAATTGTATCAGGGCTTATTATAGCGACAAAATGGAAAAAGATGATAATTGAAACATGTAAAACAGCTGGAAAAGTGGCTGTGGCCATGGCAAGAATTGTTCAGAGAATACGAAGCCGGTATGTCAATAGTTCGTGTATTTGTAAACCTATCTTATACCTACTTCAAAATTACGTAGGCACAATTTGGAAGCTCGAATGAGCCATGTCCGCTTAATATATTGTATACTTTCAGTAATTCGGGAGACGTTATAGCAGATATGAAATCTTTCACGTCAACACTGAAAGACAGTCGATGGAAGTATGGCTCGTGCACTAATGACGTGTACATAGCAATATCAGACTATGATAAAAAGGTTAGTGAACAGCCAGTTTGAAAACCATATAAGCGAGTAGTCTACAAGGTTTGCCAAATTTGCCACTACGCAAAACAATTGGCAACTGAATTATCAATTCCATAATAATCTAGAAACTATGAATGGATTGGTCACCAAACAACACGTCATGGAAGACCATTCCAGTTTCGTGGTAGCGGAAAGAACGATGACCATGCAGCTATAGCCATGCTGCCCCTGCATGTATAATGCATATCATACATAATACGTGTTTTTATTCTTTCATTTTGGTTATGACGTCGGATATTATACAAATAAAAACTCAATCAATTTAACCAAAACACCATGAATGCTGCTCGACTAAACGATTGGCGAATGGATTAAGTACAGACAATGTATGGTATCATGGTATGTGTGCATGCAAAACACTTCTATGCTAATAGTTTGAACAATTGGGGCCCAAGTGATTCAGTCAGCCATGTTGTATAATGTATAGCGCATCTGCACGGCCGCCGTTAGCCATGATCACCTCGGAAATGACGATTTTAACTTTATCGGTACTGTTCTAAACAGCAATGCGTTCCCCCTACAAGCATCAAAGCAATTCAAGAGGATTGAGCAATATCATAGCAAATTATCAGGACCACTGAAATAGAGTTGTGTATTTTTTTTCTTCAGATTTATGTTCGCACAGGAGAAAAGGCAAGCGAGTATATACCAGACAAATGTGTTAATGAAGTGATAGATGAAATTATTCCTCATTTGTGTGCTCGTGACTACGATACACTGCTGACTGTGATGCTGTCTCAATACAAGTGAGTTCTTTTCTAAGCGAAAATAAATTCATAACACTGTGATATAAGGATTAACTGTCATGTGGACTGTTTTATGGAGATGTAACCGTGAGGTAAGTGGTCATAACTTGTGTAAAACCCTTCGGGTTTTACATACAAGTTATGACCACTTACCTCACGGTTACATCTCCATAAAAACAGTCCACATGACAGTTAATCCTTATTTTATATACATTTAGCGAAAAAGCCACTTTTGAAATGTATTTAAATCGAAAAGTGTATCGTGACAAAACCAGCCCAAAATATCCCATAGCACCCTTGGCAACAGTTAACAGGAACAATTGAAACCCGATGATTTATCAAGTCAATCCTGCGCGAATCCAAATGCGCCCAAAACATTACGCGTTCGTCTTTCCAAACCCAAATGACGTATCGATGTTGCTATGAGCTTGGAGTTATGAGCTGTTGCGCATTCACCGAGAAATAATTCCAACTAGCCACGTGGGCGCCGACCAATCATAATGCTGGATTTAGTGATGACAACACTTAGTATGTAAATATACATATGTAACTTAATGCAAAACGTGTGTGTTAAATCCCTCTCTTGAAATAATTCCCCACTATATATGTTACAAAATGTTATAGAGACCTCAGTTTGCTCGTTTCTCATCAGTCGTTCTTTTCCATGTTTCAATTCGGGAATGTGTGATTCAACAATAGTTTCGCAAATCTCACAGATAGAGGGTTACTACGCTATACGTTTAGAATACTATGCCATCAAATTGTGGGAAAAATTCCTTCCATGTTTATCAAAAACGTCATGTAATGATACAGACTCTCATTAAATTGATGTTGTTTATTGTATACAGCCAACTGATCTTGCAAGCTTCGGAAAACTATTGACCGATTGAGCAGAAGAATTATTGTACTAATTGAAGCTTGACGTGTTAGCACCTGGACTTGACAGTATAACAGTATAATTATCTGACATCTTTATGATTTATTAACGACTCATACGTGTACTGCATATACCTATGGATTATCAATACATATGTATCACATGGTATTTTGGGTCGGGTTGTCCAATTTTGAGTAAATATTTTATATTGCATTTGCAATATTTTCCTTCATAATTTCTTCTCAATTTTACATTCATATCATAATGCACCAATTAATTGTCGATTTCTCTAAGTTGCCGATAAATGTAACAAGTCTTCAGATGCAAATATCTGACATCTGTTGATTATACGTGTTGCTACAGGAATGACATCAACATCGATTGATATAGAACCACGCCTAAAAATATACATGAAACATATTCGATACTTGCCTCATAGTTCCGTCGGGTAAGATTTCCCGTCGGTATTTCCTTGGGTCGGGTGGTCCTGTTCCCAAAGTACACACCCGAAGCTGGTGGTTGGATCATTTGGTCGTTGTGTCCGTCCGATGCGGTGGGTGTCTCATGTTCTGATGAACAGTTGTAGAAGGACAGAAGACATTACCACATTAAAAACAAATCGAGTGAAAAATAAAGAATAAACCAAATACCAAAACGTCTTAGGTGAAATTAAGTGCCAAAACCCCAGGTCCCGAAAATGTCCTGGAAATCATATATGCCAGAACGTCCTGTGCCCATGATAAAGAGACAAATGGTTTATCTATAAGTGACCCAAAACAGATTCGCTGGTTGCTAATAAATAGATCCGAGAGAGTCGTTAACTAACCATAATACCAAAACAATGTTATTCCTAGTATTAGCATTGACCTGGTCAGTTCTTTTATGACGTTACGCACTCTAAATAATGGGGATGCAATATTGCTCCTCGGAGGGGCAATATTTGCATCTCTTGTGGTGCACTATTTCACCTACTCTCCAAAAGGCTAACTTGCTTCTCCATTGGGGTGATAGGAGCCGAGGAACAATTTGTCCCTCATGTGACCCAAGTTCATCCCCGTCGAAGCACAATTTGTCACTCAGTGGGAGATATACGTAATCACTCAGGAGGGGCAATGACGACCCCCCCATGGAGAGGTTATAATCTACCCCTTTTGGGGAGATGGTGAATAGTGCCCCTCCGGGAGGTAGTTTATGCACCCCCCCCCCGAAGGAGGGTTCATATTTTACCTCCCGGAGAGGTAACCTTGCAGTTTTTGGAGAGCCACTCCGGGATGCACTTTAGCCAACCCCCCAAGGAGAGTTCATATTTTACCTCCCAGGAGAGGCACCCTTGCAGTTTTTGGAGAGCCACTCTGACACTCTTGGTGTGCAAATTTACGCACCCAGCGAGTATGAGTAGCATCAGTTGAGCATTAGGATGTTCCCTCTCCGGGGAGGCAACCTATCACTCAAGAGAGGTAACATGAACAATCTCGGGTGATGGCACTCTGACACTCTTGGTGCACAAAGTACCCTCCAAGAGTGACAGAGCACAAAGATGTTACCTCCATGGAGAAGAAAGGATGGTTGAGCCCATTCTAAGCCAAAAAGAACCTTTAAATGTATAGATTGATTTGCACATGTGGATCAAATAACAATGGAGATAACAATTTAATTATTTATTTTAAAAATCCAAAAATAATAAAAACATAGTTCAGAGCATTTATGGTTTCAGCTTGATTTAATTACAACACCATGTTTCTTACCATGAATAATAAGAGAAATGAAGGTCTTTAATGTTCTCAGAAATGGATTTGCAATAAAATTATTTATGCATCTATGTATGTTCATTCCATGTAACACTGTACTAATGGGAGCTTGCACTAATGGGTCTATCATTTATATGAAATTTGTTCCATGCCCTTCTGTTAGAACTATACTAATAATATATTTGTTTGTGTGTTTTAGCTTGTGGACTACACAGCACTCTATAAATAATTCCAAAGAATATAGACATGTCCGAAATATTATAAAGTTTTAACCAATAAAAAACAGATGGAAGCACCCTTCAGACATTTCTGTCTTCAACCCAGTAAACATTGCGGGCATGGTAATATTAGTATCCCTCGTCACAACTGGGCGGAGCCACTCTCCCATATTACTTATTAAGAGCTTCGAGACACCAAGTGCATGGCATCATAAATAGTATTATTGTCTATTTCATACCATTTCAGTCGAGCAGAATTGCCTCGGCTCATGCACGTGGCTAAGCAAAAAAAAAAAATATATATAATTTTGACAATATGTAGTCCACTTGAAGCAAAAAACACCTCATGTCTCAGTCCTTCCCATGCGATGGGAGTGATTGCACTCGCACCTATACGCACTCATAATTTTTAAATGACGGGTGCTAAAATTCACACCCATCCCTCATATCAAAATACTAATGGAGACTGTAATTGTTGGGTCAATAGTGAACTGTTTGAAAGTTTAATTAGATCCTTTACCAACTCAGTTCAACAATGGCATATTAAAGTGTAACTAGACATAGGTCTATTCCACAATGACTTTTTGTTTTAGAAAAACCCAACTTACAATTATAGTATGGGTGCAATATTACACCCATCTTCTGAATTACGGGAGCAAATAAATGCCCTCGCTGTGTTTTCCTCGTGGGAAGGACTGATGTCTTATATGCAGTCAAAGAAAATGTCAATCACCTAATTAACGAAGTGGGTAGACTTTTGAAAAATGTTATTGTAGCAACAAATTGTCAAACACTTCAAAACATTATTTTTTTCTGTCAAATAACCAGAAACATGTTCAACTTTCCATGGTAAGGACATTTCTCTTGGCAAACCCAGTTCATATCAATACACGCATTTCTCAGAAATTCATACCAGGTTTCTCAGAATTCATGTCTAGACCAATGATAACATAGCCATGTCGTTTGCATGAGACATGTATATTTCACTCAAACCTATTAAACTAGCTTGTATGAGGCTCTTGATTTGGGAGAAAAATAATCCATCATGACTTGGGTCGGGATATGGGCATAGAAAAATGTCATCTTCAGGGCAGATATTTGGTCTGGACGCCTTCTGTTCGGCCGCAATATCTGACCCCTCGGGGTGAGATCTTTCCATCACACATGCCAGGTCATGATGGAAAATATTATTCTTACCTCAAGCATGAAATTCCTGCCATATGACATCAAAGCGCACAGTTTTATGAATGTTTTATGAATGTTATCTCCTGTCACTTTCGTTTTGGTGGATAAGAAAACGGGTGCTAACTGTGAAATTATCAATGTGACCAGATATGACAAGAGATTTATTATGCTATTTTAGCTATGTGTCGAGAAACTCTGGGAGTTCCCTGAATATCATCAATCGACTGATTGGCTTCATCACTTTAAGTGTTGTGATTAACTGACACTAACATAAAGATTCTTGGCGGTAATGGAATTTCCAGATATTTTCTTTAGACTCTGTAATGCATAGCTTGTTCAAGAGTGTAATTTCAATTAGAACTGGTGTACATTGTATAATACACAAGCTTTGTACATCTCGATGATAGTGAAATTAATACATGAAATAATAGAAAGAAACTCTTAAAGGTGACAAGCAACAGTTTAGAGTGTTCTATGCCCCTACATATTAGTATGCCATGATCCTACGACGTGGAAATGCGAAGTTTGTGTAACTTACTCTCTTTTCAGTTAGGTGAGAATCCATCCTATATATAATGATAGTTCAAGGAATACTATTTCACAAGAGTAATATTCGCATTGATGGCACAATAGGCCTGTTATAGCCCAGATAGCCCCAAAATTGTCTATTTGATCATATCAGATTTTGAAAACAATTTTGAGACTTCTTTCTCTTAACAAATTCTACCAGTTGCTCTGTGTTCAAAGAAGATTATAAGATACACTTTGAAAAAGAAAACATATATGTATTAGTCGGCTTAGACTTATAATTTTGCAGAAATATTCTACGATATGTGTTAGGAGAAATCAACTGCGAACGCTTTAACCTCAATCAGTGATGTCAAAACATATGGGGAGATAAGTCGTGACATTTTTCGCTTTAAAGACAAAATTAATATACAAATATGATCAGGTTTAAACTAACCAAATTCAGGGCTCCCAGTTTCAATATTTACCTGGTAAATGTTTTTTTATAACATTATATCAACAGGTCTGGTTTCTGACGAGGAAAACATTGCACTGAAAAAAGGCAATTTCATCCGTTATCACAGATTTTCAACCTTTAATTTCAGCTTCAATTATCCCTGTGATGCCAATATCAGCTTATTTAATTAAATGGTACAAAAATTGAAAGATATACATATTTTCTGTATTATTAAATGGTACAAAAATTGAAAGATATACATATTTTCTGTATTATTATAAGTTATTTTGGTGGACTGACAATAACATGGTATGACCCTGATGGCTTGGGTGGTTATGTTCAACTGAGTTGCGAAGCAGCGAGGTCGAACATAGGCAGGAAGCTGTCAATGTCACCATGTTATCATCAATCCACCAAAATAACATAACGGTCCTGGTCATTCACAGAAATTTAAACTTATTCTGAAGAATGATCAGCAGAAAATGTCAGAAATCTCCTATCGCTCTCTCCATAACGTTGTTCAATGTAAATTACATCATGATAAGGGAGGCCAACACGAGACTATAAAACAGTTGTCTTGGATTGGATGATGATCATCCTTGTCACCATGTTAGAGACTTTCCAGCTAGACATCCACTTTGATACAACTTTGACGGATATATGCTGGTAATCTGGTTAACCTGTTGGTACGATGTTGAACCTTTAATTCTTAGTAAGATCATCAAACTGTGCCACCTCAAGCTCAGAGCCCGGAATCGCAATATTAGGTGTTCGTGTTGAACTTCTTCTCTGTAGTTCCAATGAATTCCAAACACGTTCCTACCTGCAAATAATGGACAAAAGAGATGATGTACATTAATAAAAGTGTTAATGATATTGTAGCTCAGCTTGGACACGAGGCATAATTCTTACAGAAGTTAATGGAATGATAAAGGGGAAAGTTGAAAATTTCCAGTATATACATGTACCACCCTCTGTTAATTAGATTCATATATCACACACATATCTAGGCCACCCGACCTGTTACAATAGGTTTGGGGGCTGAAGTTTGGGTGCCCCAAATTAATTATAACCAAACAGTAATATTCAGAGTTTGTCATGTTTTGTACATCTATATCTATATTTGGAAAAACAAGCAAAAATACCATTGGAAATCATAATAATCAGTGCCATTGTATTATCTCTGGAATAATTGCTCATTATATTGATATCTGTTTGTTTTATAAAGCACAATTTTTGTGTACATTCACATGTCATGTAAAAGGAGGTCAACAAATAACAGTTAACTTCCAAATACTAGAAATAAGGCCAAAACAAAATGAATGCGTGTTTCCCGTAATCCGACCGACCGTCTTCAAAACACCCCGACCCAAGTTCATTTTATTGGTTTTAAATTAAAAAAAATCAATCTATAAACCAACCGACCGCACTGATAACAAAACTATGTACGCATGGTTCCATTTTATCTGATTCACCTCGCGAGATATCTTTGATATATTTATATATGTTTCGCAAAGCCACATCGCCACTCTTCAAACGGTAAGTCAAATTACGACTGGAAGATCACGAGTTATCGTACCTCTTCGCTGACCGGAAGCACGTGTTTGTGTTGATATGGGAGTGTGTTCATGGGAGTGTGATGGCTGAGTGGTTATCGCGCGTTTGACTATTGGCCAGAGGTTTCGCTTGGACCCCGGATCGATTTACCTCGATCCTCGACAAAACAAAAGTCGGGAGTTCTGAGCGTGCCTATATAAAGTACCGTGTATGCCTCGCTGAGGTGTCGTTAAGCGGTAATCCTCTCCCGCACGGTGTCATGTACATGGATGACACTGGTTTGATCACGCCGTTCTATGAACTTCTATCGGGTGGGGAAGTTAATGGCTGTCCCTGTCCCGTATACAACCATGTGTGCACGTTAAAGAACCATACTGTGGCCAACGATCCACAGATTAATGGCAAAATTCCTGTCTAAATTCCTCCCTTGGGGGTGTAAAGTTGACATTTCAGGTGATGGCGTAATAGAGTTATCTCTCTTCAATCTACATAACTGTGTGTATATATAGTACATTGTAGCATTCGATGTGTGACCCAGTAATGGGACGTTTCAGCAACGTCGGCGGGTTCGCTTACATGTGCCGCAACACAGATCAAAGGCTCATCCAAGTTTGAGGTCCACTGTGCGCAGGTCAAAGGCCGATTTCAGGTCTACTGTGGCTTCGCATGTAGAGGGTGACTTTACGATATAAAAACATGTTTGTATAATATAGTACATTGTAGGATTCTACCCCATCTGATGGGGGTGCGCGGACAAGTCAACGGCGGAATTTACTCATACCATACCATATGGCGTATTGTTGAGTGTATTTGAGCAAAAAAGCTGTAGCCGGCTGTGACTTATAAGACTTATCACAGTAGGAATCTACAGCGGCCAGGGAAATGACCATAGTTCTAATGATGTTTTCTATGGAGTGCGCACGTACGATAAATTTCTTTGAATTTTTCGGTGATTTTTTAGTGGAATGCTAAATTCCCCATGTTGGCATATAGCCTAAGAACTAACTTATAACTTTGTCGCACTCAAACAAGTCCATAAGGTGTGACTGTCCCAATGGGACTAAGGATACCCCCCTGTGTTTTTAAAATACTAAGATGTTTCACATGTGAGTAAACATTTAGTTAAAATTATAAAATAACAGTACCCATTGAAGGTGCACAAACCTAACCGTAATCTTAAACCTATTGACCGAAAAATGTAGGAATAAAAGCTCCGACAAAATTATGCAAGTCGAAAAAGGGGAATAACTCCACAACAAAAGTCGGATGGACATCATAATCGCAGGTGCACAGGTTCTCATGGTACTAAATATCAGTGCCAAGATTTAAAAATATTGACCTAAAAATATAGAAATAAAAAGCTCGGACAAAATTAGGCATGTTGCAAAAAAATTTCTAAGTCGAAAAATGGGGATAACTCCACCAAAAAATGTCGGACAGACGTCATAATCGCAGGTGCACAGGTTCCCATGGTACTAAATATTTGTGCCAAGTTAAAAAAAACGAGACAGTCAATGACTGTGGGGTCGCTCACCAGACTGCAAAGACTGATAAGACTGGGACTCTGGAGACCACAACAGTCAGAACTTTTCATAATCACTTTAAAAGAAGTAGATATCTAAAGAGTTAAATCTAAAAAAAAAAAAAAATTGGAGTTATGTCCCTGGCCCCGACCACATTTGACACAGTGACCTGATTTGAACAAATCTGAACCCCAGTCACCCAATAATCCTTCATACCAAATATGAACCCATATAGCCTGATGGTATTTGAGAAGTCATTTTAAGAATACTATGGAGGGAAAGAGTTATGGCCCTGGCTTCGCCAAGTGAACTCATTTGAACAAATCTGAATGTGAGTCACCTAGGGAACATCCTCACCAAATATGAACCCATTCCGTCCGATGGAATCAGAGGAGAACATGTTCAAAGAATTGTTGTCCGACGGATGGACGGACAGACGAGCAGTGATGACTATAGCTCCACCGGAGACTTCGTCTCAGGTGAGCTAAAAAGCACAGGTAGGGTGGCTGGTTGATAATTAAATCTCTTATCTCCGCCCCTATTTGAACAAATGTGAATCCCAATCTATGAGATCCATTCATTTGGTAATTTCAGACAGTGGATTTTAAGAGTTGAACTGAACTGATTTTCCTAAAATGACCCCAAATCTGAACAAATCTAAACCCCAGTCACCGAAGGACCCTCCATACCAAACATAAGCTAAATAGTCCAGATGGTTCTTGAGAAGAAATTGTTTTAAGAATTACTATGGAAGGAAAGAGTTATGGCCCTGACTTCTCACCTATTTGACCTGATGAACTCATTTGAACAAATCTGATTGTGAGTCACCTGGGGGACATCCACATCTAAATATATAAACCCATTTGGTCTTTAATATGTATCTGGAGAAGAAAACAATTGATGGACGGATAGAGACATAATGACAGATGGATGGGAGAACAGTCTGACATAGAGACTGACAAATTCAATCCAATATACCCCCAAGTATTCTTTGCAAAATCAGGGTACAATGAGTTCAACTGGATGGATACTGGTGGTTAAGAAAATAATATTCGAACAGTCAAGCCTGAACATAGTGTCTGACATTTGCAGAATGAGGTCCCCAAAGGGTGAATGTAATGACGCAATCCTGCAATGCGGGCTAGCATCACCAAATTCACCCTCTGGAGACCTCATTCTGTTTAGGCCTCAACTGCTATGGGATACATAGCATCGGATTGAAGTTCTCCAGTTAAAGTTGGTGATGTGCACCCATTGGGCACCTCAATTATGCATTTTATATTCACAAATCAGGGGTTATAGAAACTAAACAGAAAGAAAAAAGTAAGTAAAAATGTCAATTTAATGGCCTATATACTTCCCAGAAGATGAGGCCTAAGCAGAATGAGGACCCTGGCTAGTGTATTTGGTGATGTTAGCCTGCTGTGCAGGGTAGCATAACCAAATTCACCCTCTGGGGACCTCATTCTGCAAATGCCAGACACACTAAATTCAGGTTAGAGAACAATAATTTGTTTTGATTTTATTTTAATAACACACACTGGCATGAGTGCTAGCTAATCATTAGTTCACACCTGTCAGCCTCATAAACATCTCAATTGATGACTGTGTATTTCTATTAACTCTCGCTCTGTCTGTAGCTAATACAATTGACTTAATCTGCTGGTGGGAGATATCCTGTGAGTTAGGAGATGAGATGGGGTGGAGTGCTGTTGGTTGGGGGCAGGGAGGGGGTCTGGGTCATGTGGGGAGGGTGATAAAAAAATGTTTTATGTTAAATTGATGAATTTGATCAAGGAGTTCAATCTGAATTTTTTATAATATTTTTTTTTGGAATTATGTCCCTGGCTCCACCCCTATTTGACCCAATGACCCCATTTGAACAAATCTGAACACCAGTCATTCAATGACCATCCATACCAAATATAAACTAAATCGGCATAATGGTTCTAGACAAAAAGTTGTTATAAGAATTACCAAGGAGGAATATAGTTATGGCCCTGGTTTCGCAACTATTTGACATAGTGACCTCATTTGAACAAATCTGAATGACAGTCACCTAGGGAACATCCACACCATATAGGAACCAATTCGGAATAACGGTTTCAGAGGAGAAGATGTTCAAAGAATTGTTCACGGATGGATGGACGAACGGCGGACGAGGAGTGATGACTATAGCTCCACCGGAGACTTTGTCTCAGGTGAGCTAAAAATCAATGATCAAAATGCAAAAATGTAATTTTTTTGTTTTTAGAGTTATGTCCCTGGCTCTGCCCCTATTTGACCCAGTGAGCCAATTTGAACAAATCTGATTCCCAGTCACCCAAGTTCCCTCAGTACCAAATATAAGCTAAATCGGCCCACTGTTTCTTGATAAGATGTCATTCTAAGAATTACTAAGGAGGAACAGTTATGGCCCTGGTTTCTCAACTAATCAACTTGGTGACCTCATTTGAACAAATCTGAACCCCAGTCATTCAAGAACCCTTCATACCAAATATAAGCTAAATCGGACCAATGATTCTAGACAAGAAGTCATTTTAAGAAGTACCATGGAGGGAAAGAGTTATGGCCCTGGCTTCGCAACTAATTGACCCAGTAACCTCATTTGAACAAATCTGAATGGGAGTCACCTAGGGAACATCCACACCAAATATGAACCCATTCCGTCCAATGGAATCAGAGGAGAAGATGTCCAAAGAATTGTTGACGGATGAATGGACGGATGGGTGGACGACGAACGAGGAGTGATGACTATAGCTCCACCGGAGACTTTGTCTCAGGTGAGCTAAAAATTTACCTAAAAATGTAGGAATAAAACCTTGGACAAAATTATACGTGTTGCAGAAATTTTCTAAGTCGAAAAAGGGGGAATAACTTCACAAAAAAAAGTCCGACAGATGTCATAATCGCAGGTGCACAGGTTCCCATGGTGGTTGATGCCTGTGCCAAGTTTCACGGAAATTGATAAAAAAAAACTCCGGACAAATTTGTGTCCTCGGACAGACGGCGGATGGACGGATGACGAGCTGACTCCAGTATACCCCCATAACTTTGTTGTGGGGGGGTATAACTATTAAGAATGCATTTTCTGATACATCAGTTGCAGAATGGAATATACCTGAGGTTAACAGTTAGCAGCAGCAAGCCATATCTGGCATTCTAGAAGCAAACTCCAATCCTTCAGGCAAAGTCAGCCTAAAAATGAAATAAATGTACATGTTGATGTATTGAGTTTAATACCAAATTATTGTTTTCTTATTTTTTAACTATTAAGAATGCCTTTTCTGATACATCAGTTGCAGAATGGAATATACCTGAGATTAAAGGTACTCAATCCGATTCGACAGTCCCCATATCATCAGATTCCAACAACAACAACATTTTTTGAAATGCCACTTCAGTTATCAGAATCGATTAATTGCCCAAAAATAATGCTATTATAGCCTAACCAGAGTCAAGTATAGTATAAAATTACCCAAAACCTGTTATTTATCAACGTTTTGTTCAACGGATTTTTGCCAGTTGTCAAATAACTGACACAAAAAAGGGACTCGATTTTAGAGTTATCGATCTCCATCCGCTATCTGGTCAAATAATTTCTTCTCGTCGACAGATTACTGGGCCACTTCAAATTGAAATAATAGATTTCAAACATCAATATCTGATCACCCCTAGCTATGATGTGTGGGTTCCTCGACACGAATCAAATATTTTTTACACCCGAAGCCAAGGAAATAGTAATTTGCGAGCTTTAATTCGGATTGAGTACCTTTGACAGTTAGCAGCTGCAAGACATATCTGGCACGTTAGAAGCAAACTCCATTCCTTCAGGCGAAGTCAGCCTAAAAAGGAAATAAATGTACATGTTGATGTATTCAGTTTACTACCAAATAATTTTTTTCTTCTGTATATGAATATATGTACAATATTCTTTACCCATTATAAAACCATATATCCATGTTTCATAACTTGAAAATAAATTTGATAACAAAATTAAACAATTTAATGAAAAGAAATGCAAACGATAAGATGAAAGTGAAAAAAAATTCCAATGGATGGGGGAGGGGGTGGGGAAACGAAATAGTGTTGTAAATTAATAAATGATCACTCAAGAAAATATGCAAACATTGACAATTGGAGCGATTTATTGATGATGTACATGTACCATTATATTTTAAACTATGGATGGAAGCTACATGTAGGCCTACATCTGGGAGGGGGGGGTGTTTAACTGCTTGCTTTCAATGTTTGATTCAACAAAATAATTGTGATTTGCAGGAGTCTAACCTCACTATGAAAACAAGAAATTTCCATGCATTGACTGGTCCCATAAACACCTTGCTCATAATTTTGGCTATAATTTATGGCAATTTGCCATGGGATTGCTGGCTCTCATAATAACATTAAAAGATGCATAATCAGAACAAACGTTCGCAAATTAATATTTCTTAGGCTTCAGGGTAAAAAATATTTTATTCGAGTCCAGGAACCAACCCAGAGTCAGAGTGATCAGATATCAATTTTTGAAATCTATTATATTTCACCATCAGTACTTTTTAGTGGCCTGGTAAAAAGTCGATGAGAAGACGGCCCGAACCAAATTGCGGATGAAGATGGATAACTCTAACATCCAAGTGGCTTTTGTGTGTCAGATATTTGACAAACTGGCCAAATTTTGTTGAACAAAATGGTCAGCATTATTTTTGGGCATTTATTCAATTCTGATAACTGAAGTGGCATTTCAAAAAATGTTGTTGTTGTTGAATATGGGGACCATCGAATTGGATTGAGTACCTTTAATAAAGCTGAAGGTGTAATTAATTGTCACTACATTTTGGTGCGATGGGTACCCAGCTTACAAGTGTTTTGGGTACCCACCTTACCTTTTCTGTGTATTCAGCACACATTTGATAACAAAATCTTTCAACTGACCACATGGTGCATGATCTTTAAAACTATTATTCCTGCCTCGTTATCATAAATGCGTATTTATTGGCAACATAATTCAAAGAAATGGGATAAATTCTATAACTCACAAAAGGCCAGTATGGGTGCACAAAATACATTTTTGTAAAATTGGGTAACCAACACCAAACTCTAACACGACCACAAAATATATACCTGTGTTTAAGGCAATGATAGGCAAAAAACAGAGGAGAGGCGGTGATACTTTTATTAAATTATTTCTTTAGTTTTTTTTCGCTGGGGGGGACTACCAAATGCTAAACAACTTGTGAAATCATCTCTACTTGATCAAGTGTGAATCAAAGGTATTTAATACTGATGTCATGACTAAAAAAAAAAAAATGTTATATGCCTTGATCGATAAGAATACATGCTATCATAATGAATAACCCTTTCATGATAGGAGCTGCGCTGGAACGGTATGAAAAACTGTGTGCCAGTGCAGTTTCATGGGGAGCCTCGCATAAATCATATAATTTATTGGCTCAAGTTAAATAGTGTTAGGCTAATGTATTCTCTTATATATGTGAAACACACTATGTACATGTATAAAAGAATGCACTCGCACAGGGTTTTCAAAAAATTTCAAGAAACTCCAGTCATGAAAGGGTTAAGTGGGAAGTAAATAACTAGAAACCATGATTGTGTTTAATGTATTTGACTTTAGGCTGGTATGACTGCTAATGGCTCTTTCCATATCTGTTTTGAACTTTTCTGTGCATTTTAAAGATGCATAATCTGATTAAGCGCCCCCTCGTTTACTATTTATTTGAATTTGGGGTAAAAACTATTTGATTCGTGTCAAGGAACCCACCTATCATAGCTCAGAGTTATTAGATATTAATTTTTGAAAACTATTAATTTTTACCATCGAGACTTATCTGTGGCCCAGTAAACAGTCGATGAGCGACAGAATTGGACCAAATGGCAGATAAAGATGGATAACTCTAAAATCAAGAGGCTATGTGTTGATAATAAGGCCAAATTTAGGTTTCACTAGGGAAAAGAAAATCGGGGAAAGCTAAGTTTTTCATGGACAACATGGCGAAAGTCCCCTAAAATCCAAGTTGAGCTTTTTTGAAATATCTTGATTTTTCTGAGTGGTTCAAATTCTGAAGCATTTCCATCAGGCCGTATGCGAATGCAGTCATATATAGATCAAATAGTTCCAAATTCTTACAACCTTGAGATATACACAAACAATGCTTAGTCGTGAAACATATTAGTAGAATGTATGTCCAAAAATGGCCAAAATAGAATGGAAATAAAATTTTGTCAAAAATCGGATAGCTAGTCCCATAAGAGTGACAACAATACTTAGTGCCCTTTTCTCTTGACACGCCATGGGCCAATTTCACCCACATGTTTCAATTTTCACCGATCAGATTTCAACAATTTTGGTTATATAATTAATGATTTTATTTTATTAATAATTAGTGCCCTGTTAAGAACTCTGATGTCAACTGGACATGTATAATAGGATTTTCCTGGTCAAAGTACCTCCCCATATTGCAACCCAACCCACGACCTTTTGGGCAAGGACTGAAAACATTATTCCCGGTGATGGAGGTCATCATACTCTCCATATGTGGAGCTAATAAAGAAAATATATAATATGTAATATGGTCATCCCCCCCCCCATATAAAATATATTGACTTGTCTTCAGCTTCAGTAGAGCAGACGGAACACGGATACAGCACCATGGATGGAAGCGTGAACCGAATACGTGGTCGAATGATTTTAAGATATTTAGAATTAAATTTTATTTTTAATTCACACACGATTATATATAATCTACCCCATAACGAATTATCGTGTGATTGTTCGGTAAGCAAATTAAGTACACGGGTTTCCAGTATCACAAATACTCTCTTCGTCATATTGATCGTTATTGTCTAGCACCAAGAAGATTTTGGGATTACGACCATTTTCGATTGCAATAAAAACACGGAAACCTCATCGCAAATCTCCACTGTTGTCACGAGATTACCTGTTCGTCTTCCCCAAGTTTTATGAAAACACAGTTTCGTTTTAAATCCGCCAATATGTCTTCTGATTATTGTGAACGGGTTAATGTATACAATATAACAATTGCGATACCGTTTTACTGCTAATTGATATCAACACATTCAAACATCTGCCGCGGCTCTCTTCAGACAAGCAGTTGCTGTCGATTTCAACACAATTACACCCGCTCGTGTCAAAATATAAAAATTATAGGTGTAAAGTTATTAATTTTTATTGAAAACATTCAAGAAAATTGCGGTATTTACGATCATGTAGGGCCGAATATTTATGGTGATACGGTATTTTGTGTTGACGCGTCACCGAGTCAATATCTGGAAGTCACTATCAGGTGGTATTGCACTACCATGCATCATCAAAATATGCTGTCCGAAATCAAAAGAAGACACCGAGATGTCCGTGCCCTCTTAGCCAATATCGGATTTTTATGGGGTTAATAATACCGACCGAAGTCGAGCGAGCGAGTACCATTTTCTATGTTGACCACGTGGGGTATGTCGCTACGTTATAACGTCGAGATATAGTGTCCACGGGCCCAGGGGCCACCCGGGCGGTCCCAATGTTCTTTTTGATTATATACCATTTTATCGGATTTTGAGGGGTTAATAACACCGGCCGGAGTCGAGCGAGCGAGTACCATTTTCTATGTTGACCTCGTGGGGTATGTCGCTACGTTATAACGTCGAGATATAGTGTCCACGGGCCCAGGGGCCACCCGGGCGGCCCCAATGTTCTTTTTGACTATATACCATTTTATCGGATTTTGAGGGGTTAATAACACCGGCCGGAGTCGAGCGAGCGAGTACCATTTTCTATGTTGACCTCGTGGGGTATGTCGCTACGTTATAACGTCGCGATATAGTGTCCACGGGCCCATGGGGCCTCCCGGGCGGTCTCAGTGTTCTTTTTGTTTATATACCATTTTATCGGATTTTGAGGGGTTAAAGGCACGTGAGGCCTTAGTTGTCGAAAATATTCATATTTGTTCCAATCACCGTGAACAGAAAAACACTAAAACGCATACAGTTTCGTTCATATATACCATGACCATCGCGTAAAAAGCATGTTATCATAAAGATTTACTATATTTCACCTAAGCAAGAGTCTGATTGTGTTACAGAAGACAGCACAATGCTGCTGGCTAATCACACACAAATGGCATAAACGCTCTTTATTCGTTCCATATCAGGAATTCACCCACAAAGAACGCTCTTTATGTTTACCATCATAATATAAACAAACACCAGAAAAGTAACTTTTTATGCCTTTGTTTACATAACAATGGTCAAACATATGACAATAACATACTGTTTATGCGATATTTCTTATTTGTATACGGACAAAGTCTGTCTACATTTTGTTGTTCTTTCTGTTTGTGGCGGATTTTGACGGGTGGAAATATTTTCACAGGATACCCACCGCCAAGGCCAACCGTACCTTTAATAACACCGTCCGAAGTCGAGCGAGCGAGTAACATTTTTTATGTTAACCTCGTGGGGTATGTCGCTATGTTATAACTTCGAGATATAGTGTCCTCGGGCCCGTGGGGCCGCCCGGGCGGTCCCAGTGTTCATTTAGTTTATATACCATTTTATCGGATTTTGAGGGGTTAATAACACCGGCCGGAGTCGAGCGAGCGAGTAACATTTTCTATGTTGACCTCGTGGGGTATGTCGCTACGTTATAACGTCGAGATATAGTGTCCACGGGCCCAGGGGCCACCCGGGCGGCCCCAATGTTCTTTTTGACTATATACCATTTTATCGGATTTTGAGGGGTTAATAACACCGGCCGGAGTCGAGCGAGCGAGTACCATTTTCTATGTTGACCTCGTGGGGTATGTCGCTACGTTATAACGTCGCGATATAGTGTCCACGGGCCCATGTGGCCTCCCGGGCGGTCTCAGTGTTCTTTTTGTTTATATACCATTTTATCGGATTTTGAGGGGTTAAAGGCACGTGAGGCCTTAGTTGTCGAAAATATTCATATTTGTTCCAATCACCGTGAACAGAAAAACACTAAAACGCATACAGTTTCGTTCATATATACCATGACCATCGCGTAAAAAGCATGTTATCATAAAGATTTACTATATTTCACCTAAGCAAGAGTCTGATTGTGTTACAGAAGACAGCACAATGCTGCTGGCTAATCACACACAAATGGCATAAACGCTCTTTATTCGTTCCATATCAGGAATTCACCCACAAAGAACGCTCTTTATGTTTACCATCATAATATAAACAAACACCAGAAAAGTAACTTTTTATGCCTTTGTTTACATAACAATGGTCAAACATATGACAATAACATACTGTTTATGCGATATTTCTTATTTGTATACGGACAAAGTCTGTCTACATTTTGTTGTTCTTTCTGTTTGTGGCGGATTTTGACGGGTGGAAATATTTTCACAGGATACCCACCGCCAAGGCCAACCGTACCTTTAATAACACCGTCCGAAGTCGAGCGAGCGAGTAACATTTTTTATGTTAACCTCGTGGGGTATGTCGCTATGTTATAACTTCGAGATATAGTGTCCTCGGGCCCGTGGGGCCGCCCGGGCGGTCCCAGTGTTCATTTAGTTTATATACCATTTTATCGGATTTTGAGGGGTTAATAACACCGGCCGGAGTCGAGCGAGCGAGTAACATTTTCTATGTTGACCTCGTGGGGTATGTCGCTACGTTATAACGTCGAGATATAGTGTCCACGGGCCCAGGGGCCACCCGGGCGGCCCCAATGTTCTTTTTGACTATATACCATTTTATCGGATTTTGAGGGGTTAATAACACCGGCCGGAGTCGAGCGAGCGAGTACCATTTTCTATGTTGACCTCGTGGGGTATGTCGCTACGTTATAACGTCGCGATATAGTGTCCACGGGCCCATGGGGCCTCCCGGGCGGTCTCAGTGTTCTTTTTGTTTATATACCATTTTATCGGATTTTGAGGGGTTAAAGGCACGTGAGGCCTTAGTTGTCGAAAATATTCATATTTGTTCCAATCACCGTGAACAGAAAAACACTAAAACGCATACAGTTTCGTTCATATATACCATGACCATCGCGTAAAAAGCATGTTATCATAAAGATTTACTATATTTCACCTAAGCAAGAGTCTGATTGTGTTACAGAAGACAGCACAATGCTGCTGGCTAATCACACACAAATGGCATAAACGCTCTTTATTCGTTCCATATCAGGAATTCACCCACAAAGAACGCTCTTTATGTTTACCATCATAATATAAACAAACACCAGAAAAGTAACTTTTTATGCCTTTGTTTACATAACAATGGTCAAACATATGACAATAACATACTGTTTATGCGATATTTCTTATTTGTATACGGACAAAGTCTGTCTACATTTTGTTGTTCTTTCTGTTTGTGGCGGATTTTGACGGGTGGAAATATTTTCACAGGATACCCACCGCCAAGGCCAACCGTACCTTTAATAACACCGTCCGAAGTCGAGCGAGCGAGTAACATTTTTTATGTTAACCTCGTGGGGTATGTCGCTATGTTATAACTTCGAGATATAGTGTCCTCGGGCCCGTGGGGCCGCCCGGGCGGTCCCAGTGTTCATTTAGTTTATATACCATTTTATCGGATCTTGAGGGGTTAATAACACCGGCCGGAGTCGAGCGAGCGAGTAACATTTTCTAGGTTGACCTTGTGGGGTATGTCGCTACGTTATAACGTCGAGATATAGTGTCCACGTTCCCAGGGGGCCGCCCGGCGGTGCCAATGTTCTTTTTGATTATATACCATTTTATCGGATTTTGAGGGGTTAATAACACCGACCGAAGTCGAGCGAGCGAGTAACATTTTCTAGGTTGACCTCGTGGGGTATGTCGCTATGTTATAAATTCGAGATATAGTGTCCCGGGCGGTCCCAAGGTTTTTTTGTTTATACACTATTTTACCGGAATTTGAGGGGTTAATAACATCGGCCGTGGACGCCTCAATGAGTTAATATATGGAATTAACACTTATGTGTATTGCTCTATCGAGAATCACCAAAATAATCTGTCTGAAAACACACGAAGACACCAGTAGTCACACAGGCTCTTTTAGCCAATATCGGCATTTGTGGGGTTAATATGACCGGCCGGAGACGAGCGAGCGAGTAAATTTTTCTATGTTGCCCTCAGGTGGCATGTGGCTACGTTATAACGTCGAGATATTGTGTCCACAGGCTTGTGTGGCCACCCGGGCGGTCCCGGGCGGTAATTAGTCACACCCGTCCAACCAAACTTCTGCCAATAAGGTGCACAACTTCGGGGAAAAAAGTCGGACGGAGGTATATTATTGCAATAGACCTATATACCAAATATCAATTGAATCTGTTAATATTTCATTGAGTTATCGCACTAACAGTGACAAAATTGTTATTAAAATAGACAAACTAAGACCCATAACTCCAGAAAAAAAATTCGGACAAACCAGGTTTTTGAACTCGTCCGAGATATTGTTGCAAGAGACTCATATACCAAATATTGTGTAAATCGGTTAATATTTCATTGAGTTATCGCGCTAACGGTGATAACATTGCTAAAAATAGACAAACTAAGACCCATAACTCCGCGAAAAGAATTCGGACAAACCAAGTTTTCGAAATCGTCCGAGATATTGTTGCAAGAGACTCATATACCAAATATTGTTTAAATCGGTTAATATTTCATCGAGTTATCGCGCTAATGGTGATAAAATTGCTAAAAATAGACAAACTAAGGCCCATAACTCCGCGAAAAACATTTGGACAAACCTGGTTTTCGAACTCGTCCGAGATATTGTTGCATGAGACTCATATACCAAATATTGTTGTAATCAGTTAATATTTCATCGAGTTATCGCGTTATCGGTGACAAAATTGCTAAAAATAGACAAACTAAGGCCCATAACTCCGCGAAAAAAATTTGGACAAACCTGGTTTTCGAACTCGTCCGAGATATTGTTGCAGGAGACTCATACACCAAATATTGTTGAAATCGGTTAATATTTCATCGAGTTATCGCGCTATCGGTGATAAAATTGCTAAAAATAGACAAACTAAGGCCCACAACTCCGCGAAAATAATTCGGACAAACCTGGTTTTCGAACTCATCCGAGATATTGTTGCAAAAGTCTCATATGCCAAATATTGTTGAAATTGGTTAATATTTGCGTGAGTTATCGTGCCAGAGTATAGATTTGTGGCATGATCTATAAAGTTAGTTTTACACGCCGAACAAGTACATAATAGTCTTTTATAATATTATGTGTGTAATTAACCGAAAGTTTAGTTTATATGGGATGTCTGTCTGGAACAAACTGATGGCGCCAGTATTAAAGTGATATGAAACATTTTGTTGGGTGATCAAAAGAAATGGAGAATAATCTTGCTCAAACTAGTTATTTTTATGAATATTAATCCAAATTTACAACACACCGACAGTCTTATATATTTATTAAATGCAATGCGTATATTAATGGCAAAATCATCTGCATTAGCTTATCGAAGATTGTTGCGTCCCGAATCGAGATGTAAATATTTACAATTGAGTGTACATGTAGATCAGACAGTGTTTTCTATGGGAGGCCAAATTCATATTTAATAGCTAATTACTCTTAAGCGTTATTACCTCACTAACAACTCCATTAGGCTTGAATATTAATGAGCTAGGCTAGCTGTCACACGCTGGGAATTCTGTCCATCTCAAAAATTAATTTAAGTACCGCTGTATCTCTCGACTGAGAATTAACTAAGGAAACCTTGGTCTAGTTATAACTTACAGACTGCATACACCCCTTGACAGGTTTATCCAGATAACAATTTAATTGTATATCAGCTGAAAATAATAAAAAACACGACAAAACTTAGCACAGAAGATGTGTGATCAATATAACTTTTTCGGTTGGCGATTATCGCAATACGAAAATTTTAATATCTTGAGTAGGATTGTGTTCTGTAGTTACAATAATGTATTTTTTTAACTTCCCGAGATCACAAATTGGATTCCTGCAGGCCACCTACATGTAGTTTGTTTCACGCATGTTTTCACTACACGGTGGAGGGCAGTTTGTAGTAAATTGAACGTGGTCACGAAAAAAATAACGCAGTGTATGGCGGTAACGAGCACCAATAACACGGTGACCTGCGATGCAAGATGATAACAGTGGTATTATGGTGGTATCACCACAGTAAGTACCAACCCGTAACCTCGTTAACAGCTCGCTTAATTACATCATAGCAAAGTAATGTACGTTATACAAAATATTTTTATGGGGCATAGTATGGGATTAGATGCGACAGCGCCCAATGTTTATGTTCAAATGAGAGATAACTCTAAGATGCCCATTATTTTCGTAAGTTATTACTTTTATGAAATATCGGTCAAGTCTATAGATTTACACCACAAAAACACAACCTTCGCAAAACGTATAAGAAATGCTAAACCCAGGGTAGGTGTGCTTGGGGTAGGGATCTGCGAATCGAGGAATTTGCATCGAATCAAATCTCGATATCGAATCTTCTTCCCAATATCGACATAGAATCGAATCTCGAATTGAATCATCTAGTCATTGACATTGTTTATTTATGTGTTTATTTTCTTGTATCATGAAAAAAACTGCAAAAGTCTCTAGATAGTAGATACTGTGTAACAATGTTAATCTCCATAAACATCCGTACTAGTAGGGATCTTGTGTTTTTTATTTAGGATAATCATGACATAGGTAAGTCATTCTCACTCTCATGGTATATGTTGCATTGAATTTCTATCTAGCTGTGTCCGGCGAACGTGACACCAAAAAGTGACAGTAAGACACATAAAGACAGTTCAATAAATGTATCACAAACCCCATGAAATGGAAGTCAAAGAGTGACAGTAAGACACATAAAGACAGTTCAATAAACGTATCACAAACCCCATGAAATGGAAGTCACTTGTCTACATTAAAGATAATACAGATTTGACACACTTGGACATGGGTACACCGTTCGGCTATATACGTGTAATTGCGATGATGGTTATCTGTTAAACTTTTCAACCCACAATAGATCACACACCAACATCCCATATTCACAATATAGTTTGTCTTCATGGAGGGGGTCCTAGAAAGCAGACATAAATTACAACCGAAATCAATTGAGTTAAATTCCGCATCTAGCGTTCAAGCACTGTGTAGACAATTTATACAGTGTCGATACAGATTACAAATACATGCGGCGATTGATCACCGTCACGGGTTGCAATCGAAGCACATAATTTGCATAATGCACGTGTATTCTGAACATGTATTTCTAGATGCAAAAAAACAACACTACACCAAAGTAACATCGATTCGAAAATATCCGAATCAGCAGACCGATTCGGGTGCCCGATATCGACATTGAATCGAATCTCGAATATTCGCAGAGCCCTAGCGTATAGCGCGCGGATGGACATGTACTACAAAAGTCAGCCCAAAACAATCACGTTGTATTTAATACCAGATATTGCTTTTATGGACATTCTGCTACATTCAATTGACAGTGCAATATCAGGTCTTTCATATTTGGAATGGAAGAAGAAAAACAAGTGACAATTAATGCCTGTTATGCGCATAATGATGCAGTAAGTCACAATACAAAAAAATCTCGGAATCGGAAACCCGAAAATGTCTGGCTTTTCGATATGTACATGTAAAGATTGTTTGCTAAATTTTCTACAAGCAATAAGCAGGTACTCTGGCAAATGTGAGAATACAGCTACAATAGCTGAATTCAGCTAACCAAGCTGTATTCAGCTATATATTATACCCTCAAACCAACTGTTTTTCGATATAAACTATAATCGCTAATTTGCGCATCGAAAATAGGCTACCATATTCTCTGCCACTCTCAACTGCAATGCCTTTTGTCGACACGGCGACGCTAATTTTGTGTGAAAATTTTCTACAGCGATCGATGTTGGTCATAATGGTTTAATAACACTCTTGTGCAATGAGGAATACCTTGAAATGTACATTAAATACAATATTCATCACCGAAGATGGAACTATTCCCGGAAGTATGATCAATAGGTTGCTGCTAAAACGCTGTTTGGTTGGTGCGTTAAAATAGGTCAAAAGGGAACATCTCGAGCAAGAGATTAATGGGGCGAGTTCCATTCACTGCTTGAGCTGACTATCCGCAAAAAGGTGTGTAAATCACATTAAAAACGTAGCTCAATCGGGCTACAGTAGACATATAGTAGAACTTTGCGTTTTTTTTGTTGTGGTGAAAATAGAGTTTTGCGTTTCCACGGCGACAGATGCAAAACGAGGAAAAAACGAAACGATTTGATTGTGAAGATGCTACAGAGATAATTTATAGTTTATTGTCTTGAATTTTATATGAATTATGAATATGGTGCAGTCCCAGAAATGTGTCAAGGCAATATTGCAACATGACATTGTCATTGTGGAATGCAACATTTTCCTAATTCCGAGTTATTTTAAGTCGTCTCACCTCGATCACAAATGTGTTGGATCGACACATTCTATTTTTAGACTGTTAGCTACACACATGGTCTCAATTTGATTTTTGAAACATTTGCATGGCCATCATGCAATAACACACCCAGCTCAAGTTTCGTTATCTGTGTTACCTACATGGATACAAAAAATACTTACCACTAAATCGTTGTTGCAGGTCCGAGATGGCGGAGAGACCCCATTCAAACAAATTTTCCGGAGACAAAATCGTCCGCCATGATCTATAAAATGTGAATCTGAAAGCGAGTCTCCAAATGCCCGCTAAAATTACTGATATATCACGTGCACCAATGAGATTAGCACGTTTTTTGCGGACCCCCCCCCCCCCCCCCCCCCCAATATCCACATCTCGTTCCTCCAATTAAGTAATATCTCCCTGGAGAGTTCAAATGAGTCTCAGTGAGATTGAAAACGACCTCTCATGGGCACGCAAAACTATGGATTCAACCATCCAATTAACACACCCCTCGAATCTTAAACCCCCAATGTTTAGTGTGCGATAGTGGAACGCCCCGAAAAAAAATGTGTTAATGGACTAGAGAATGCTTTATAAAGAGAAAAATATTCAATGCCATATGTTATCAGTATGTCAGGCGCCTTAATATGAAATTACCTCGTTATCATGTTTTTTTTTAATCCGCCATTTTTGGTTCAACTTGAGACCACGTGGTACCAGACAGAAAGTTCTAATTGAGCGCTCTTTCTTTTCAGTAAAATCGCATACAGTACTACTGATGGAGTCGGGTGTAAGGAAGCCGAGGACGATGGTCAACCGTGGTGGGTCATACTCCTCATTATCATCGGGTCCATAGTCGGTGCTATCGTGCTAGGTGTGGTCAGCAAGATGTTTGGTTGTGGTGGTGGCGGAGGAGGTGGTGGAGGTGGCGGAGGAGGTGGCGGAGGAGGTGGCGGAGGCGGTGGTGGTGGTGGCGGCGGTGGATGTTGATTATTATGCAAACTCGAATAAGAATCCGAATAATTATTGTAATTCAAGTTGTGAACGGTGTCATTGACAACGCTCGTAAAATACGTCAACGCACTGCAAGTCACATTTACAGTCGAACAACCAGAACGAGACTATTCCCTGACTCATAAGAGCCCCGCCCCCGGTCGTCCAGTCGGTAGAGTGCCAGGTGAATTACACCGTCACAGACCGTCCAGCGCTGACGAAGCTGGTTCGAACCCCGGCATATGGAGGGTGACCTGAATCGTGTATCTGGGGAAGTTTGTCAGTTGCTCTCCGGGGTCGGTGGTTTCTACACGCAGTGGGACGATTTCTCGGTGAAATTAACATCTTCGTGGTTTTTCCTCCACCCGTAAAATTGACAACGTCGTGTGTGGCCTAGCGGCTAGAACGACGATAAACCCTAACAAACCAGACCAGCCCTGGCTCATAGCTATAGGTGAAGCACTATACCCAGCTATTGACTGGTTCCGGGGCTATACACCTTGGCATCGCTCTGATTGTGTGTCGTTATTATAGGAGAGGGCACGTTATACAGCTGTCATCTATATAGAACTATACAGTTTTATCGCCAGCCCACGATTTCTCAGTGGTTTAGAAAATGATTTTAACTCACTGATGGTTCCTGTTGTATATATAGGATAATGAAAATATGAAAGTATGTACAACGGAATCATACCAACACACGGCGAATAAAAACGTGGCATCGGGGACAATATTATATAAGAAAAGAAAAGAAATATGTGTCGAAACGTCTTCAATGAAGTACCGAAACGTCCAAGCACCTGGGCCAAAACAACCAAGTGCCGAAAACCCAGGTGTCGAGGGGTCCGGAAAACCAGGTTCCGAAATAACGTCCTGCACCCACTTCGCACGTGTGCCAGGAATGAGTCCATACGACGCTATCGCTCAATATGGTGCCCCTGTAATAAGGACACACATAGTAGAGCGACGACAAGAGAATGATCAGTCAGGGGACCATGCAGTCAAACCGGAACGTTGTTGTCTATAGACACGATTAACTGGGATATATTATGGCACTGTTACGACCCCGTGGAACGTGCCCAAATATTTGATCACCAAACAAAAAGGATACCCCATTTCAAAGCATATAATGTCGATAAAAAGTATTTTGGTTTGGTATTTTTGTGGATTGAATGACAATGGAGATATAATAAGAGTACCTCGATTCGTTGGATGTTCTAGGATTCGAGCATGATAACGGTTTGTGAACCCGCCATCATCCCAACTCCTTCACAAAATGACTTATGTTAATGATGAATCTCTGGAGATCCAACTCAACAGAGTATCTACGATTATCTCCTATTCGGAATGGTCGACATGAATACTGTTTAACTATTGGCTTAATAACTGTGCCAAACTATTAAATAAATTAACAAAGTGATTTGTCCGCAATCGGAGTTTTGAGTTTAGAATGATACCCGGAAAGATTTGAAAGGGTTGTCAGCCCTCTCCTACAACCCACTTTAGTTATGAGTGCCGACGAAGAGCGTTTGTAAAATTTGTGAGGATTATTTATGCGTGTGCTCAGTAGGTGTTTCGGTGCATGCCACCACAAGAAACAATGCCGCCCACTCCGAACCTGGACCGGCGACTGTGACTTACCTTGTTTTCTTTTGTGACTTGTGTGTCTGTATAGTTAATTTAATAATTTTGTGACTTGTGTGTATGTATAGTTAATTTAATAATTGTGTGACTTGTGTGTATGTATAGTTAATTTAATAATTTTGTGACTTGTGTGTATGTATACTCAATTTAATAATTTTGTGACTTATGTGTATGTATAGTTTATTTAATAATTTTGTGACTTATGTGTATTTATAGTTAATTTAATAATTTTGTGACTTGTGTGTATGTATAGTTAATTTAATAATGTTGTGACTTGTGTGTATGTATAGTTAATTTATTAATGTTTAGTAATGCAGCATTGTAATCTAGTGGTCTGAATTGTGCTTGTATTAACTCCCGTTGTCTTAATTTGTCGTATTCCGGACTTGTACTACGGGATCAACTCTAGGAAGAGGGTGCTATGCCATCCAGTTGACTCAAGGTCGGTCTGGGCTCCTCAATGCTCGATGGTTCAATGCCCGCCTTTCAGTCTAATGTATATTTTTATAACAAATTTCTGGTACAACAGCAACACAACATCTATTTAAAACATTTAAAAACAGGTATATTTTCAAATATCTTAGCAATGGCTGTGTTGATATATCTATTACTATCGTTTTACAAACACCACCGCAGCCATGACAACAATATTCTTAATTTGAAATGTTCTTGAATGTTTCAGATATACAATTGATCTCAGAATAGCCAAACATTGCGACTTTAGAAAAAATAACGGTACTTTTTCCTACCAGCATCGCTTTGTCCTACCAGCATCATAGCAACTCAGCAGGATCCACCAGCATCATAGAAAATCAACAGGACCACTTAACCAGAGTGCAATTTAGTTACCCATAGCACTGTGTTCGGTTAAAGACTTATTTTCTCCACAATTCACTTCCACCGCGTTTGTGCGTTCAAGGTTGTGTATATACCTGCATGTACATGACATACTGATACTGCGGTAAAGAAGTTAATTCTCCAGTATTACGTGAAACAACTGAACACTTAAATTTGTATCGTTCGTTTGACCTCCTTTTTTTAAATTTGATTATAGTTTTAAATAAATAAAATAAATCCGAACTTTGGCATGGTTTGGTTCTGTTACAGTTCCCAGTATCACCACATTCTCTGGTAGATTATCTGTATTTTAACCGCACGATAAGACTCCATGATTTTAAGCCGAAGTTGGTCGGAAGCCGTTGGCGAGCATTAATGAAGCTTTGTTTTCGTTAACGCCCGGCACCAGCTTCCGGTTAAGTCACCGATCACGTGATCACACGATGGCGGAGTGGTAATGATAGTAATATGATTATTGAATGAGCGTCATTGTTTATTAACAGCCCTCCAGGAATTATTAACAGCCCACCATGAATTATTAACAGCCCACCGGGTCTATTATCGGCACTAGACTGCGTCTCGGGCCGCTAATAGGCCCGCGGGCTGTTAATAATTCCTGGATGGCCGTTAATAAAAACCGTAAAGTCCTCACTAATCGTGTTATTGGTATATATTAGCAGATACTTGTTATCTTCTAATTAGGAGTTTTAATTATATGACTATGGATAGGCTGTATTGTCCTAGTAAGGTGGATGGGGGCTCGGTATCTTGATCGATTATGGGTACAACCCCAAGCCATTTCGCCATCCAGCGCTGGCGATATGGGATCAAATCCATATGTTTCCATCGTGGAATTTGTAACCCAAAATTGTTATCTGGTGTAGTTACCAGTTGCCGTACATGGTCGGCAAGGTTTCCAGCCATTGAAATCACGGTTAGATTAGCCGTAAGTGTGCGGATTTGCTGATATATCGTGACATGGTCTTAGTTGCTCAAAGAGACATTAAACCCCAAACAATCAATCAATCAATCAATCAATCAATACTAAGGTGGACACAATCAAAACTTAAATATGATAGTTAAAGATTGTAAAGATCTCTTTGTAAACATGTGTTATACATGTATATATATATATAGTTATATAGTTAAAATATTATATATAAATCGAAGACCCCTTTCCGGAAATGGTTCTACCGATTAATATTGATTACATTTCAAATATTTTCTGGTCTAAAACGTGTGGATGTTTATCTAACAAACAATACTGGGTACTGTTAAAAGAGACCATGATTTTTCATGATTAAGTGTTGGGTAACCACTTGAAGGTGCTAAACACTTAAGGAGCAATTCCCCGCACTTTTGAAACATTTATGCTTTTTCCAGTTCAACCCGATCCTCTAAAATTGAAAAACTAACCTTATAGCGAACGACGTTTCGGTTCCGCATTCACCGACATTGTAAATCAGCCGGCTACAAAACCACCCGGAACGTAATTTTCGGAATATCTTTTGGGCGATGACGTCACCTGGGGACACCACGTTCACTTGCAATAATGGCAGGTAGATGACACTGGAAGTTCGGGTGATTCTTTCGACGATACTGATGGCAGCGTTGATGAAATCGGTCCATATTTACATGAACCGGGCATTGAGGATATGATAGGTGTTAGACCAGAAAACGTCGAAGGAGATGCGTGGCGGACGAATCATGACCGCGTTGTTGAATGGTGAGAAAATGGTAGATGACAGCCGACAACTGAATCTGTACCCCGTAAATTTTAGAATCTTTAGTGAAGCGCGCCGATTATCAGGCGAAATGGAACTACATTTGTATAAGATACATAAGTGCTTGCTGCTCCTCCTCTGCTGGGTTTGAACCATGTGACGCTGCGGACTGTGTGGAAAGACAATTACTTCTAATACGTGGTAGGTACATGACTACACGTTACACAGACCCATACATTGACATATATCGGGGTGTGGGAGGACAGTCATCAGGACACATAGCTCGTATATCTACGATCCGGATCACCTATTATCTAACAGCACATGTATAATTTGCATTTATATAATGGTCAAACTGCAATGGTTGGCCCACTGTCATTTTTGTTAAAGGTATATTGCACACACATTCAATGCTTTAAACTGATAACTGAGAACTCCGATAGTGCGCCCGTTTTAAGAATCCAATACTCAACTATCATGTTTTGATCGTTTCGCTTAGGTGCCGTTTCAATTTTAATCAAAAGCCGCCTGGAAATAAAATCTAGAGCTGTCGTCGCTCTGAAATGTTTATGGTGCTACATACTGTTGATGATTAAATCGAAGAGAAAACAGTTTTTAAATATAGATATTGCGTCGCATGAGAACCAAATGGTTCTATGTCCATTTTGGCGGGAAAATGAGTTATGGGTATCATTGGAATCGGATGAGAATTTTTTATCGAATGAACCAAACATACTTTACCCTATATGCACCGTTCGTTAGTAAAACGCAGTGCATTTGGGCTCTATCTCCATAACGAACAAATTCGTCCGAGCAAAAAGGTTCTATATCCTTAGCCAATGAAAATGACGATATACAAAAATTGACGAATGGCTGCTATGAAAAATATGCGATTATATACAATGATGTAAACAGGCATTTCTCACGATTTGTTCATATCACTTTCATTCTATATATGTTAATCTTACGCAGATATGACCCTGCTACCAATTTACATATTTTGCTACTCATTGCTTATCGTTTAACCCCGTACCGCGTCTTGTTTTAGTCGGTATATGGAGATAGAACCCTTTTGCCCTGAAATAATATATCCGTTGCGGGAGATAGAACGTTCTTGCTCTGGCAATTCCTACCCTAGTTCGTCCTCCTCTCTTGAGAACCTTCTTATTTCGATATATGTATTATTATATACATGTATATTATTTATGACTATATATTAAATTGAACTAATACAAAAATAGTATGGTTATCGTATATATAGTGTACTTATATTCCCAAAGTTCATGCAAAGTCCCGAAGCACGCAATTAAACATAGCCATGCATAGGGACGCCGGAATGTTTAGTTTATGGGGTTTTGGGTCTTCCTGTTCGAATTTGCTAACATGAAAATAGTCATGGTTGTAACATATTTTTGCGGGATATGCATTGTACACCCACATGACACATGTACGTTCATATATAACATATTAGGTTATAATCAGAAATGTTCAACCAGACAGAAAAATGGGACCACTTCTATTTAAGCCTCATCGGATATTGCGTATGAAATAGAACCTCGTCTGATATTTAGAAGTTAAACATACTTATTCAGTTCAATATTGGTCAAATAGACGGCGAAAGATCTATTGGAGGAAGAACCTGAAAGGCGAGTTCTAGCCAAAATCGAACGAAACGAAGTTTGTTTATCTCCATTGTAATTCATTCCATCAGAAAAAAAAGATAAAAACTATAAATGTGTCATTTAATTAACCAAATGTATGAAAAGTTGGATAGGAAATGCATTCAGGAAATTAGAGACAACCTATTTGTCACCCCAGTTCACATAGAAAGGGGTCTCGGTTGTCTAACGTGTAATGTTTATGACTCCAATCCAATAGTCCTCTCTGCGCTGGAGGTACGACGCGTGACTCCCGTTCTTCGCGAATATTGGACCAGCTTTTCCGAGGGAGCTGCTGGTCATGCACTCGCCCAAGGTAGGTGGTTTGTCTGTGAAAATATCCCAGTAATTTCTCTTCTCTACGACCGCGATATAACCCTGACCGCCAAAATCGACAATAAAAACACAAAATAAATAATGTTCACGTGGAATTACATGATTTGTCAACATATACACAATAAATATAGACTTTCTACAACAGTACACACCTGCATGTTGCCTTGCATGATTGTGTAGACAGTAGACGAGATAAGTCATGTCATCCATTGGTAAGACCAAGTGCAACCAATGTTATGCTCTTTCATGTTGCAAGAGGTTGTAGAAATCCGACTCAATTAAGAAATAACCCGTGTGTCAGTTAGGTCTTTGCGGAGTTGAAGTTTATTGAGGTAAGCTTAACCTTGAACAGCAGAAGTCAGCAGACTCATGATCTGCCTCAGGTTCTAGCTACGGTTAAGACAAAAAAGCTGCCGGTGGAGAAGGTCAAGGACATACGAAGTATGATGCGATGGATGCCCGCAATCGACAAGGAGTTATATATGATGTAATTTTTTCGCAAATAACTCTCTAAAATTGTAAAAGTACAGTAGCACAGTGATATTTGCATCTTTACTCTTTTCGAATGATTGTTCCTGTAGAAATAACTTTTATCAAATGAACATGAAGACTTTAGCATGGTACACTTTAACAAACCATAACATAAGTGGGTCCAGAATCACCACCATCCGATAAGATGAGATAAGATCAATGTTATTTATAGTCGGATATGTACAACGATATAAAACACACATTGTTGTACATGCATATCCGACTAAAAATAAAATTAATCTTATCTCATCTGATGTTGTAATTTTGGACCCATTTATGTTATTGTTTGTTAAAGTGTACCAAGAGTGTAGACAAGATCTGAAAACTGAGTTGTTCCAAGTGATTAAAATCTATGCCGCGAGTTTACACACCTGAGAGCCATTGTGACTTTAAGTTTGAAATATTATTATTATTATTGTGATGTGGTGTTAGTTCGGGATTGCTAAGAAAATATTATTTGCCGAATATCATGTAAATTGTTCATTGAAGTCAAGACGTCATTGCATTTACTCTCATGTGTTGAGTTCTTTCCAAACTGGACACTTTTTCACTAAGATATTAACACAGATGTGTCTCAGAATATAAGTTTTCAATAATGTCTTCAATGGGTATATATTTTAATCATAGCCAAAATGTGCCAACGTTAAATTCCTTGTGTCCCTTTATGTCAGTTTTGCCATGTTTTAAATGTGTAACTTTAACACCCAGTCAGGGTGTTTTAATTTGTGTCTGTTTCTGACGCGCATAATTTGCAGAAGTTTGCTTTATAAGATTTTTCGTTGCACGGTCTCACCCGAAGGAGGCGTGAGCAGCTGCTCTCGTACCTTGACAACATATTACCAATTGAAATGGGTGTTATATCGGCCTCGTTTTTAAAAAGGAAATTAAATAGTATTATGCCGTTTGGCCGTTACCGAGTTAAAATAAAATAATCTTGTTCCCAAGCTTATTGAATGATTGTGTGGAATTAGAGCAGGGTACAACGAGTTAACTTTGTCAAGGTTCGGGTTGACTGCATGTAACACTTAAGTTAATTTTAACAGTGTATGAAACACAATATTGTTTGATTTAAAAGAAAACGTTCTGTTATAACGATCGTTATTGTCTTATTCGATTCAACAATTTCCCTGCGTGAGAAGGAATACCTTAATATAAGATATTTATTAACCACACAAGCACACGTCCACTGTGACAGTCTCGTAAAGGCATCGTGTCCCGGAGATCATGCACCATTTTGCACACACTGCCAAAAATTACTTTCTATGGAAATCAAGTGTTTTTCTGTGTCCATCATATTTAAGTTGTCTCATCCCAGTGAGGATGATAGGGTCCCACGTCGCGTGCGAGGGTTTCATATCTGACCGAGGGCGCGATTTGAGACCATGTCACCCCACTGTGCTGAGACAACGATGTTGTCAAATGATTGGTTTATCTAGATTTTTGTGGCGGAATCTGTACGGATTTCCGATCGTCAGTAACTTCGATCGTTTTACCGACATTTTAAAAGCTTTAAGAATTTTCGCCTGTTGTTAAGTTTTCGACTATAAAATCCTCGTTTGATAAATATCGTGCGATTAACACTGACCTGATGTGTTCAGAATATTAGACTGTGTGTATTTTGGATTCGTGAGTGTCATTAGCTTGAATTAAAATATCATTCGAATACAACGGAGAAATTCTTTTTCTCGCATCTTCCTAGAAATCAACAATATATAATATGTGTGTAACAGACACGCTACAACATACCTTGCAACGAACCTAAATTAATCGTAAGCAAATGCAAAAACACGAACCCGCAGTACTGACCACTTACCAGTACCTTTGTTGAACCCTTTAGTCCGCACCAAAATATGCAGTTCCGGTGAGCCATAACGTTCTATCTCCGAGTGTTTTTAGCCCGGAGACAAAGTGGCAGTTTTGTGCATAAAAGTTCTATCTCCAAACACGTTTTCACGTTTTTCACGAAAACTCTTTGGTTTTAGGTATAAAATATTTCACATGGAATCACGTTGTAATATGTTGTAACCGTTTAACTCAAATACAACATTACAGCTATTTAAGTTTGAAGAATCGGATCATGAATCTTCAAATCGATTTCCCACAAAACGTGCCAATGGGACATACATGTAGAACCCTTTGGTTCTCATGCGACGATAATTTGGAGATATGGCACATTCGCTCGTTACATTTACTCCTCCGAAACATGCTGACCATTGCCATTTGAACATATCTGGGACTATATGCAACACACAAGGCGCCTATGTTTTAGAAGCAAATTTAATTTTTTAGACATTGCAATTGTTTTGGGGATTGGGTGGGATTCGAACCCCGGTCCATGACGGCGAGCGCGCCTATATACCTTTTCCGGATATTCCGTTTCCGATTCCAGAGTTGCGATGAATAAAAATGGCTGTTTTTTTTATTGGGACCCAATCATCGTTATTGAAGCATTCAGTCTTGCCACATAGTGGATGAAATTCACAAAGGATGTGTATTAATATAACCAGATTTTCTACTCCACGCTTGTTCAATTTCTTTGTCTTTTCAAGTCGTTTACTGTGACGTGCAGAAGAAGGGCATTCGCATGTCGAAAATATCCTTCCATGATATCAATCGCATCCGCCCGACGCGCTTTCTATGGACAGACTCTGTGGTGCGTTTAGTTTGTCACCTGACGCGATTGAACGACACGTTAGGTGTGTCGCATTACACGTAAACTTACTGTGTGACATGACAAATTTACTGTGTCATTTGACGTGCTTTCTGTGGACAACCCAGGTCATGCCTTTGGTCCTGCCAACTACACGTATCTCTCCCACTGGGGACGTTCACAAAAGAACCTCTGTTGTCGCTCCCCCAGTCTGAGTAAACTCATACCTAAATATTCATTACAACATTGAATATTAGGTCTGACGGATAACATCGCTATCTCATTTCCAAGTCCACGGGATTCCATAATCTGATTGATTGCGTAAATTATTTTCCGTCCAATGAAACCGCATGGGTTAATAAACAAGTGTTAGTGGGCGGAGACTCTCATAATGTCACCTCTAAATATAGTAACAGAGTCGGTATTTCTCCGATCGAAAGCGATGCTTGCAAATACAACAGAGACAGAAAAAATGGCTTCGAAATTATATATTCGGTACGATTCGGATTAATTTGAAGGATGTGCTAGACCTGATAGATAGGCCTGCGCATGGTACCAACTTGGCCTCCCATAAATATAAATAGAACTCACTCATGTCCGTGTATTTGATTTACTTTATTGTAACATGGTTTGCAAATCAAATTATTTGTCGTAAAAAAGTCATCTGAAAGTTAAACACCGAGGAAATGACTTAATTTTATGCTTTTAAATAGTTCTAAAGCATCATTTTTGATGACGACCTTATTTTTTGCTCTCGGATGCAGCTTTCCGGTTGATGCAGCGAGTTCATCTCCCGAAAAAGAATAGTCGCACACACGACAAATATTATCTTCTGTGAGGTTATGTCGCGACACGGGCCATTGTTATTGCGAAGCACAACAAATAACACATGGGGACATCTGTCAATCGTCGATGTATTTTTTTTAATCCGTGACGTCATTTTGGGGAAGCTCTTCGCTGAATAGAAATGGTTTTGGCGACATTAGCTCCAGACTCTAGATTTCAAATATAGAGTCGACGTTCACCCAGACTGTCGCTCCCCCACAGTGTGAGAATCTGACCTCTTGAGTGGGTATGTTATAATGTACGTTGAAGTTGACCTGGTGTTACCTCCTATCATCATTCGGAGGATATCGATTACCACCTCCATTCCGAAAATCCACCTCACCTGGACGAATGAGCTGGACTAAGTACCTTAGATGATAAAACCATCTTTACGTTAGAAACAAGAAATAGTGTTAGAAAAGTATGTTTATAGACTGGAAATAAGACATTATATTGTTGTTGAACCATGCAATATTGCCACCTAGTGGTTGAAATCCACACGGGATGGGCACTAATATAACAGATTTTTAAATTTCTTTAGCCCCATGTATTTATATCTATTCCACACTTGTTCCATTCTTCGTTTTTTTCAAGTCCGTTACTGTCACGTGCAAAATAATGGCACTCACATGCTGAATTCCTTCAAGGATATCAATCGCACCACCATTCCTTGCTGAAAAGTCATTATTAACTGTCCAATCAATGCATTCTATATAATAGTCTTTGAAAGTCACGTATTGCAAGAAATTCCTTCCCGTGAGTGTCTGTTATTCGTCTCATTTTATGTATTACCCTAGTCCAAGTCTTCTCGTACTAAAACCAGCTAAGATATTGGGATGGAGGTGCTGGTATTTAGTCCGAGATCGCCACCATAGGCTTCTTATAACACGAGTTACGCCCAGGGTTTGTGGTGGGAATTCGTGGTGTATTTTACTCAATTTACCTCTCAAATCAATACATGATGCTATATACATCTGAAAGTGTGACATATTATGGTCATAATGGTGTATAATAATCTAACTTTCATGTTAAATTACACATAGAATATTCCGGTTGATTGCCACTAACGTCGCTTTTTTGATATGTTTTAACTGAAAGCCGAGTGTTCCGAAGAACTTCGGCACTGTCCGGAGTTTGTTTTGGCGGAGACGAATTTCGATACAAACAAGATGGCAGCCGCCATATTTATTCTAATGCTCGTTGTGTTTACACTGTTTTAAACTGTGAGAGGGTTGTAACTCCCGTAATTAATTTAATGTATTACATTTATATCTTCAATATTTACTTATCTATTTATTTATTTATTTATTGACACACATAATTACAATTATAATGGAGAATCTCGACAACCACCACCAACATCTCGACAATCAACTGCCACATCTCGTCCAGCCTCGGCCATATCTCGACCAGCATCCGCCACATCTCGCCCGGTATCAGCCACATGTCGGCCATCAACCGCCCCATCTCGATCACCCGCCGCCACATCTCTACCATCAGCCGCCACATCTCGACCAGCATCCGCCACATCGCGGCCAGCATCCGCCACATCGCGGCCATCAGCATCTATATATCGGCCACCAACCGCCACATCTCGACCACCGACCGTCACATCTCGACCACCAATGGCCAAATCGCTCCCAAAAACGAACCGCAAATCATTCCCCGCCATATCTCGACAAGCAACGAAAGTAAAATCATCTCAACCGATTAGAACTAACTCAACATCTGCGCCAGCAGTTGACCTCACACCCATGACTGAATTATCTCCTCAACTTAACCAGAGTACCGACACATGCAATGTCTCTTCCAGTCAACCATGTGCGGTAACATTCCCATCCAGTGTTCAGATATGTGTTGTTACCGACGATAGCTTCAGTGTGTCTTGACGATTCTGTCGACGACATATTTGACACCAACTGCTGCATTCCATCCAATGATACCACTCGGTTTATCAACAACAGCGATTCACAGCATACTATTAAAGGAATGGCGAGTCTACCCCATCCGGGAAAATTCCTAGAAACAGACGATGTTATCAAAATGTTACTAACAGAGACACCGACACAAACTGTGGTTCCGAGTGGGCCAAAAAACAATGTCTATATCATTCTGGACAATTCCAAGAACGAACAAAAACGCATCGACGGAAGGCGTTCCAGATATGACGACGACTGTGGAATATGGGGTGACTCCGGCTCAAAAAAGAAACACCACTATATGGAATCACCTAGAGGTCTAAGATATGTGGACAAAAAGGACAATATGTACTATATAACTAATAAGATTGGCAGAGTTCTACTCGACCCTCAACCTGACCCATCAACCATAATAGTACTGTGCAAATTCTACACCACCCTCAAGCGTCACAAAAACTACAAACTCCTTGTCATGTGGCTGGAGCGACTACCTGGTGACCGTACACCGACGCAATCAAACTGCTGCATAATTGAGGACAGTGGCAGTTTACCAACAAATACGAGCGTGCACGGCAACACCAAAAGAAAAGCGAACTGTGAATACATCCGCACACCAGAAGTTGTATTAAAAACAATTGCGGACAAGGTGGTCACTCAACCTCCACGCGACGTGTATGCCGCGATGGTATTAAATGATTCGCATCAGGCGCCCAGAAATACAAAGCAGGTATGCCCACTGACTTAGATATGTTTTAAAGTAACATCATATATTCGTTGCAAAAATCAGAGATATTATGATGTAGAATCATTTCTATCAGCAAATCCGCCATCATGCTCTTTGGAAAAATGAACAAAAACTTCGTGAGCAACATAATCACACAAATTGAACGAAAGTACTAGGTCCGTCGTGTCATTGTATCTTGATGTGATTCAAACGAGATTAAATGGTTCTATTTTTATTAGAACAAAACACCGATAATTGGCAAAGCAACGGGCTTGTCTCTTGTTGAACATAATTTTCGATCCATATAATCTAACCATGCATCATATATATATAGGTTACCAAACGATTAGACCGTGCGTGTTTAAAATTATTTGACCCGGGTATCGCTTCAAGCACAGGGGATACTAAGTAGTTTGCTATAAGTCAATAATCAATATGTCGTTAACATTATTTATCTTAAAATTTCGCAACGACTCTCGCCATTGATATGTCTAATCATTCAGCACGCGATTAATATATGTGTTCGATATTTTGACAAGTCCATATAATAAACCAACAAACTCGATACAATGTTATTTTCACAGCCACAAAGTGAATGAAGATATGAATTAGTTATTGCCCCTTAAATCTATTACGTTAATTTACACTTGTTGACTTTTAAGTTTCCAACGATTGTCCAATATAACTCCAAATGTCGTCGCGTGAAATATTGGGGTGTGACTAATAATGTGTATTAACTTCGCGCACTGAATTTACGCCATTTCAACATATGTTTCACAGCCAATGCCACGTTGTTTTATCAATTTGCTTCTTGATTTATAATAACGTATGCGTTCTTTTCTAGGTCCGCAATAAAAAGTATGCAGTAGAAAGGAATCAACGCAAATATGATGGCTACCGCAACAACCAAGCAGACGACATACAAACGCTAATCAATAATATCCACGACCATGAATTCCTGCAAGAGCTCGTCCAGATGAAAAACAAACCTCCTTGCCTAATTATGTACACCGATGATCAGATAAGAGACATCAAAACGTTATGTAAAGCTTCCGCAGTTGAACCCAGTGTCATCGGTGTTGACCGGACCTTCAACCTTGGCCCATGTTTTGTGACGTTAGTTGTTTACCGCAACAGGAAACCTCATCAGAAAATCAACCCAGGATATTCCGATTCTCTTAGGACCCTTATACCTTCACTGGGATGCGACATATCACACCTATCATAGATTTTTCTCCCATTTGCAGTCAAAGTTGGATTTGGATTTATTCGGCTTAGAACTCGGTGGAACTAACTTGGTGTTCGGTTCGGACGAAGAGAAGGCGGTAACAAAAGCGTTGCGGCAGTGCTTTCTCATCTTCTATGTACGCGTCATATCAGAAAAAAAACATTACGCATCACTTAACACACGACGTCGGCGCCGACAGCAAAAAAGTTCAGAAGATCGTTAGTGATATATTTTCGGACAAAGGTCTTCTCTCCAGCGAAGATGAGTATACATTCGATCTGGAATCGTTACGTTTGATTGGGGAATACGATGTTATCGTACCTGGCTTCAATAATTATTTCTCGAAAATTCTTCCTTCCATTCGGCGTTACATATTCGAGCCATCTCTTCAAGGAAAGTCAACGATCGAGTGGACTAACAATTCGTGTGAGTCGATAAACCACCTTCTTAAGCTTTCGACAAATTGGAAAAGCCAAAAGTTACCAGAACTATTTCCAAAATCCATACCATCGTCAAATTACAACAAATGGACATCAGACGCGCGGTTCACGGACAAGGGAACTACGAACTTGGTCCACATATGAAGAAGTTTCGTGTGCTTCATTCCAATTGGACAACTATGACAGACGAGGGGAAGCCGTGCAGCGTCCATAAATTTTTAAGCGGTCACCCGAGGAAATCAAGCACAGTGATGGTACACTAACCGTTCCACGAACAACACCAACGGCACGAAAACCGTCACAGATAAAACGTACAAAATCGGCAAAGACATCCAGCGCGCCGAAACGACAAAAAAACTGACAATAATTCTTATTTTGTAGTGACTATATATAGTGTGCCTATGTGATTTTAATTTTATAGTTCAATCAATGTTTCAATGTATGTTTCCAAGTTCAGTGTTTCTATTCAAGTGGTTCTGAATTCTAAACAGTCTGGTCGAGCGTAGATAAATACTAGTAATGTAATAAGTATTGACAATAACATATTTCAGTTGCATTTCAGTTAGTTCTTAAGTGAGGGCATCGTTACTATCCTTACCGGGACAAGGTTCATGTATTAAATCATATATATACATAGTTATATTATGATTTTCCCTGAAGTAGCGTACTTTTCTTAAATTTCCTTTGAATACCACAATGTCCTGAAATTCACCAATTCACGCAAATTTTAACGCTACAACACCAGGTTTTACATATTTGATATGTACAGACAACAGCTAGTATTCATATATTTGTAGCAGAATTATTCATGGTACTGACATTAAATCCTTAGTAGAATTTAGTCATTACAAAAAATTTGCATGCGTTAAAGTTTTAAAATATTAGATATCAGTGTATTTTTAAAATACGTCAATATGATATCGACATTTTGAAACTTCAAATAAGCGATAACATTCTTATAAAATATTGCAAACATCTGGAACTCTGTGGGTGACCCAATAAGAAAGGGGTCGTGCAGTTGATGAATATTTAATTAGATCTGCTCAATAACATAGCTTTCGGCATCAGGCCTTCATCAGTGATGATACATCATCACTGATGAAGGCCTGATGCAGAGAGCTATTTTATTGAGCAGAACTATTAAATATTTCAAACAGTTTGAGAAAAGCTTTGAATTTTAAATTTTACTCACGTGTATGTATATATTATACGTTCAATTGTGCTATTGGTAGATATGCATGTTAAATAGCTTTTTAAAAACTCAAATGAGTCTTAAATGGTGTTACTTTATTTTATTCCCATTTATTATTGACACAGACTCATACGGCATATACTTCAATAAAGCTTGTGGTTCTCATATGTATTTGCTTGTTATTATTATTATTCATAAATTGTTTCATGAACATTCCTGGAAATCACAAGCATGCATGAACTGTGAGCAACAAATTAGTTAGAAATCAATCAATCGTTCACTCTTGAATTTTCATATCTGAACATAAATACTGACCAGTTTGACGAGAGCTGTTCTTCCGATGTTACCTCTGAATAGTTCGAGGGCATATTTATAGATACTTACTAGCTTTAGCATCCCTTGTTATCAATAAACATTTGAACATGTCCGATAAGTCTTTCGAAATACACACAAGTGATATGGAAGATCAAGCGATTAGATTTCCAGGAAATGTTGTAAACAATTTGTAGAAAAAAATGATATCCATTTGTACTAGTGCATACACATGTATATATTTATGATTTATAGTGATGTTGGTGGACATTTTTCGTTTCAGCTATTGTGAGTTTTCTCCATACACGCTTTTATACTATCATGCACAAATTGTTTCTGAGCATTCCTGGAAATTATACGCGTATACACAAATATTCTGTTTATTTGAGAATTTAGACATTTTAATTGATATATACACAGAACAACTTATTTGAAAAAACATGTTCTGGATATTCTAATGTCTGTCTCGGACAAAATGTCCTGCAGTTTTAATATGTTCGATAACTTACCAAAAGGGAAAATATAGAGATTAATGGAATATAAATTAATGCTAGCCATAACTTACATGATGCACCGTATCATTTCTGAAATTTAAATGACAAGTATTTGAATGGAGTTTTGCTATCGTACCTCTGTCTCCATTATAGTATTTTCATTCAAGCGATTCGATTTCCGGGAAATGTTGTGCACAAACAGTTTGATTTTTACTTGCAAATATATGTATGTAGTATATGTTTCAAGGTTCTGTGAATATATATATTTTGTTATTTACTGATAGATGAAATAAAGTTTATATCTTCTCTAAAATCTTATTATTTTACTCCCGTAGTTGACATATTATCAGTCTGCGACTGTTAAAATGCGGATATTCGTCGAAGATAGGTTTTCACTTGTGCGACGAAAAACATGAAAGCTTGTAACTCATCCGTTATTTACCCATCAATTGTGATATTATACAGAAAAGGAACAACGCGATACAGATTACGAGATCTGGATGAGCCCAAACCATCGGCCACAAGGCGTGACATGATTGGGATTGTCAAGATAATTGCCATCCGATGACACGGGCCCATCACAACCTGGGCGGATGAGTACATGCAAATTTGTATATGCGTTACTGTTGTTATTATTATAATCTCATGTACCATATTTATATATATGGCTGAGAATAAACAATCAATCAATAAAAAAAAGAACTACGTCATGTAGTTAGTTTGAACGGATCTCAGGATAAATAAAAATATTGACATTTAATGGGTTAGTAAAACCGGCGGTGGATGACACAGCAAGTAATTGCTTACAACCTATGCCTGTTATGTATCATACTACCATACGGCATCATATTATACTGTCCGAGTGCCCATTTGGGCCTGCCCGAGCTTGTACGGACTAGCCCGTGCTCTTCTGGCGCATATCGTCATTTAATGGGTTAATGAACCCGGCCGTGAACGACATGGGGAGCCAAACTTCACAGCATGCTTTTAGTAAGTGCCTCGTACCATTTGTCATCAATATATAAATTTTCTAAGTTGACCTCGTGGGGTATCTCGCTACGTTATAACGTCGAGCCCCGGGCGGCCCCGGGTTCTTTTTGTTTATATGGTATTTTACCGGAATTTGAGGGGTTAATAACACCGGCAGTGGACGCGTCAACGAGTCAATATATGGAATTCACACTCAGGTGCACTACCACGCATCACCAAAATATACTGTCCGAAAACACACGAGTACACCCGGGCTCCCCGTCTCTCTTATATAGCCAATATCGATATTTGCGGGGTTAATAACACCGACCGGAGTCGAGTGAGCGAGTAAAATTTTCCAGGTTACCCTCGTGGGGTATGTCGCTACGTTATAACATCGACATATAGTGTCCACGGGCCCGTGGGGGCGCCCGGGCGGTCACGGGCGGTCCTCGGCTCTTTTTGTTTATATGGTATTTTACCGGATTTTGAGGGGTTAATAACATCGGCCGTGGACGCGTCAACGAGTCAATATATGGAATTCACACTCAGATGTATTGCACTACTACGCATCACCAAAATATACTGTCCGAATACACACGAAGACACCCGTAATCACCCGGTATCCCTTAGCCAATATCGGCATGTGTGGGGTTAATAACACCGGCCGGAGTCGAGTGAGCGAGTAACATTTTCTAGGTTGACCTCGTGGGGTATGTCGCTACGTTATAACGTCGAGATATAGCGTCCACGGGCCCATGGGGTGGTAATTAGTCACACCCCTTCCGGATGGTTATCTATCAAGTCGAGTTTAGATTCAAATTCGTCAAATATGGTTGATTTGTCGGTTTTAGTAGCCAATTCGTTAGCTTGCTTGGGAAACATGTCGGGTGTTGATTTCTCACTGGTTGTCCCCACAGTTTCACTTTTGTTCCGTAGTTCATTCATTAACTCAGGATCTGTATCAGTCTGAGTGACCAACTTCTCGGTTGGTCGTGATAGATTAATATCATACTTTAACATTCCATCGACTCTTGCTTTGGTAGCAGTGAATTCATCATTGCGCCACATGAAATATCGCTTCCCGTGTACCATTATCTTCCCAGATTTTATAAACGTGTATATTACAAATGAATTCATCGTTACTATCCTCTATCCTATTCCTTAACAATAAATTCAGTATTAGTCGGGTTCACCTTGCGTGAGTCTCGCCACCCCACATGAAAATATGCAACGCCTCCTTTTCCCCACACAAAGCCTTCTCCAAATAGCATACACCCAAACATGAATTATCTCTGTGTCAGGAAGCTGATTGCAAGTGCGTTATGTTTTCAAACTGTTTTGTTGATTGATTCAAATTAAAGAAGTCTCCCCGCCTGCGTTTGATCCAGCGATCTGACCTCTTCAACTCGACGTGATACTTCGCCCAGATCAATTCACCGCAGCGATAACATGTATTGATCAATGCCGGTCCATTGCCTCTAGGCAGGGGTCCGCTCTGTTGCCTTAATTGTAAACACAAAATATTCAATGTCGTTTATAGGAACACTAATGTTTCAAGCGTGAAACTTTGCAGTTAAATATATGTTTTTATCATTCCCATACAACTCAATGCGGTAATTAATGGAAACTAACCTTAAATTGATGTGTTAACTTGGATCATGTACTTTAAAAAAAAAGTACAGTTAGAAAAAAGTCTAGCACGCATATATAATAACGTTTGCAAGTTGCCAGCCTATAACGGAATATGTAGCTGATATGTGTTTGAATCTTTAGTTAATCGTGCCGCTTGTCATATGCAGGCCGAAATGGAACTACGTTCATGTTGGATACATTGGTACTTGTTGCTTCTCCTGGACTTTGCTGGACTCGAACCATGCGACGCTGCGGACTGTGTGGAAAGACAATATACATCTAAAAAGTGGTCCGCACAGAACTATCCAAACCCACACAATGACAGAGCGGGGTGTGGGGGGACACAGAGCTCCTATATCTGCGATCCAGATCACCTGCTAACTAACAACACAGGTATTTTTATGGAATGATCTCTGTTTCCTAATGTAATTTCCACAATAAGACATTTGTCTTATCATAAAGTTTTAAATTTCGCGATTTATAAAAGATTGTGATTAGGCAAATAATACTATAAAAAAATAATCGGGTGTAATTGCACATGTGTGTTTGTATAATCACACTGCGTAATCGATCGGAGTGTTCGTTGTGAGCACGGATGATTCGTTGTGATGACAACGAGGGTTCCATCGTTTTGGTTTGGTGCATTTTTTTGCTATTAAAATGTGGTAACTCGTACAAAGATGTTCACTACTTGATACTATACATGTAAATGCTAACATCCGGTCGTTCGCCAAGTGGAGAGACCCTTCTCCATATGTATATGCCGTTGGATGGGTGTAGATAGCGCCGGTTTGTATATCTCGTGTTAACTAGCCAGGTCTACGAAACAAATCAGTGCACTTAATAAAATCCTCGATAATTCCAATTAAATTGCCACTGTTTTGCATTATCTAAGGCATGATTGTGCATATAGGCGGACATCTTGCTAACTCGCACTGTGATTTTTAGCTCAGAACTTGTTGAAATATACAATATATTGTAGGCGAAGTGAGGCTGTGTGTAAGCACAAATGTCAACGCGGAGTTGTGATTGTCAACGAGGATTCGCTATGCAGACATTACAACAAATATACCACGGACGCATGGCACTGTGGCCCGTTGAGGCCTACAGTGAAGGACCCTGGTGCTGCCAGTGAGTTTGTAACCACTGACCAGGGCTCATTGTGTGTAAAACAAAACAAGCAACATTATATATATAGAGAGAGATATTAAATCACTGCGCTAAGGTTTTATACAATATAGGTTAGTAGAGTAGACCGTGCTATATGTCGCCTTACATCCAAAAGAGACTGATTGTTTTTCTTAACTGTGGTTAATATATATGACTTTATTTCCTCCGTAAACGAAGATATAGTGTACAAAATCACATACACATTATTACATAATTAACATAATTATACATTAAACATATTCATTGGCATAATGTGCGTGTTGAAACAATATATCGAAAATGGTTTGAGTATAATTCGCGACGAATACCAGCTATATACAATTGATTGTGGTTGCATAATACATGTATGCGTCTACATGTTAATTATACATAGCAAGTACACATATGATATACAGTCATAGAGCTATAGATATGCACTCGTATGTTACGCGTACGTATATATCATTTTAATACAGAACTAAGGAGGTACATGCATTAGTGATGATATGCTATCAACATATATGCTTTCCAGAGAGAAGCTGATTTCCTAACGATAAAATCGATCAGTTCATTATCTATTTCGCGTATACAATGGTCAAGTTCAGCTATTCCGGATAATAGAACTCGCGTTTTGGATTCCGCATTCAAACTATCATATTGCATGTATACGTCTACATGAAATTCGTTTAATAAGTCAAATTCAAAAATATTACGGTTATCACATATTGAGACACACTCGATTAATGCATGTCTGACCAGATCATTGTGTTTTCTATCACACAATGCGCACGATTGTTCGTCCGTTTCAAGAATGGAAATAAGACGTGCAACAAGGAGATAAGAATCTTTATGCTTAGGATATATGTAACAGTTTGCCCATAGCCTAGACATACATAATTTAGGCTGGAGTGCCGAGAAACGGTTTAATCGAGTATCATCGCCTTTGCTACATTCCCATTCATCTCTATTTATATTTAACCATGAGGTCTTCGTTATATTTTTCCATGATAATTTGTTTGGAAAGGTCACATTTAATAAGTATTTCTCGAAATATTCGGTCATTCCATATTTGTCCAATGTACAAATAATATCAACCATGAAATTAGAATTTGAAGCTGTAGGAAACATTAGATACTGGTATAACCGTGTAATAAATTCATCTTTGGCGGTTTTGTTCGACGAAAGATTGCATATTGAACCAATAAATGACAGTTTACGTTTTTCTATTAATGATACCATTGACGACATACCGACTAATCCTTGAGCTATAACTGTTTTTGTGCGATTATGAAGACCCTGATAATATTTTAGACAGAAACGGTGCATTCTCTCGAGACGGTCGCATAGAGGTTTATTCACACACCATAAAAGTTCAGATCCGTATAAACCTTTTGGAATGACCACCGAATAATAAATCAACGAACAACTTTTTGGTGTAATGCCACCGGGGTATATTCCTGCGTTCGTTAGCATCATGAATGTACTTCGGGTTTTATCACATATCCGATCAATGAAGACAGAATTAAAATCGTATTTATCGAGTGGAATACCAAGATGGGTAACTTCTGAACATTCTTGTAGAGCATATGTCCCTAAGATCCAGACGCGATATTGACGAGAGAACTCTGATTTTGTTTCGTTGAATACTATTACCGAGCATTTATTAGAGTTATACTTATATCGCCACTTTTTGCTGTATTCAAAACACATATCAATAAGAGCTGATAATCCGACACTATTGAGTGATAATAAAACCATGTCATCGGCATGTGTTGGACATGTGCAATGTACTCCGAGCATTTGTAGGCCATACGGGGAATTTGCGAGAGTACATATCAACTCGTCAACATAGACCATGTAGTAAATTGGGGAGAGAATACTTCCCTGACGAGCCCCTTGACGAACGTCAAACCACCTAGATAAGGAATTGTTATAACGAATAGAACATGTAACATTTGTCAACAATTCATTAATGAGACAAAACAAATTTCCTTTAAAACCGCGTTTATCTAATTTATATAACAATCCGTTAGTCCAGACGGTATCGAATGCCTTCCAGACATCTAAAAATAAGCTGTATAATTTTTGTTTACTAGCGGACACATAGTCAATACATTCCTTCATTACGTAAGATGTCATGGTTGCGCTTATACATTTTTGGAAGCCATGTTGAAGCGGGTGCACTTGTATTAATTTGGGTGCATAAGATTCCAATCGAGTTTGTATAACTTTTTCAAGTAACTTGTATAACACAGGCATCAACGTTATAGCCCTATAGCTATCAAAATCTGTCCTGGGTTTTTTGCCACCTTTAAATAATGTAACGATTATACCGCGTTTCATTTGGCTCGGGATCTTCTGTGTATTAATTACATTAGTTAAGAGTTTAGAAATCGCCAGCGTCAATGTGTTACTTCCGTATAATAAGTGTTCATTGGATATCCCGTCCCATCCCGCCGCTTTTCCCGTACTTAGACCCCGATATATTTGATTCAGTTCATCAGTTGATACAGGAAAAATTATGCGATTGTCAATATCACTGCTTTGTTTACTGGCCATTGTACGTGCAATAAAGTCATTAACACAGTGGAAGTGATTGAAATCAAAGTCTGATTGGTATAGCGGTGAGTACAGATTTTCAAAATACGATGCCCATCCTTCCACAACACCAAGATCATTCCGTAGAACCTTCCCCTCATAACAAGAGAATGCATTTTTATCGATATGATTTCTCTGTCGCTTTACATGTATCACGCGAAATAGATAATTCTGATCGATCTGAGCGCGTTCGTCAATTTCATTATTTAGTTCGGATATATAATTTTCGGACGCTATTCTGTACTCTCTACGGAAATCACGTTTGGCTAATTTATATTGAGTGTAACTATTACATAGTGTACTTGCTCGAGGTCGACCTTCACGTATCCATTGTTTCCGGAGATCACGCATATATTTATGCTTATTTTTCAAACAATCTCCCCAATATGGTTTCAGGCGTTTATTATATTACTTTTTTGGTAAACATGATTCAGATACCTTTGATATTACATGTGCAATTGACTGGTAAACTTCAGATATGTCTGAATCATCAGTGTAGATGATTTTGTGTGCTGTTAGTTCAACATCAAGACTTTGTAAAGTTCGAGAATTTCTGGTTCAGATTTAACTTTACGCCAATTTATATTTTGTCTGTTTCTCTTTCGGCTATACATGAAGATTGACTGCGTAGCTGAAACTTCAAATGTAATGTAATAGGTCTATGATTAGATACGTTAATGGCGTCATCGTCTAAAACATGTACCTCATGAATAAATGGAATAAATGTGGATGGAATAAAAATGTGATCGACAATTGTTCCTTCATGTAATTGGCAGTAATCACCGAAAGGAATGCATGTAGATAGAGGATCATCGTCACAGAATTCATAATTCACAGATACCATCTCGATTCGCTTAACCATTTTCTTGAATATCATATTTCGTTCATCAGATTTGTCAAATTGTCCGTTTTTGTCTCCCATTACGATTACGTTACCATATGATTTGTAGGTGTCACATAGGTCACCAAGCTTTTTCGCATACTCTTCGTAATATTCTATGGTATAGTTTGTAGATGGTAGATATACTTGGAGGAGATATATAAAACTTTCATCCGTCATCCTAATTTGTATCCCTATAATACGATCGTCATTAATTGCAAGCGGACATATACGATTTGAAAAATTCTTATGCCATAGCAAGGCAACACCACCACTAGGTCTACCTCTCTTGTTAGGAATATTTTGGCGAGAATCGCATACGGCATGATACTCATAGTCCTTGTTAAGCGAACCGAGGAAATCAAGATCGCATTGATAAAGCCAATGCTCACTTAAGCCTACAATATCATAAGCACCATTCTTGAGCAATGATGCCAAGTAATGACCCGAAGATGTGATACCTGTACAGTTCCAGTTGAGTAGGTTTAGTTTATGAGATTCCATCACGCGTTTGCATTCAACTACTGTTAATGTGATACTATTAGTTGTTACATTTATACTTGTAATTAGACATATTAATGTCAACAGCAAAGTCGTACAACGCATTGTTGAATCATGTATATTCAATGTAAATACAACATAAATAAGTGAACAGAATCATATATGCATACATGCATTGACTAGTCACGATTTTTATGGACCCACATTCTGCAGATTGCGCCTTTTGGCCAGAATTTAGATGTGAGAACGTTGTCCAGATCATCGTCACAAATGTTGATACGAGCCGTGTTTCCTTTTAACATCCGGATAACAGTGAAACGTACGTTTTCGTACAGTAAGTGTTTCTTGATGTCGTGAATTGTCACTCGGTTGGAGAAACCACCAAGGAATACCTGTGATGTTTTAATCGGGACATCTTGCTTGTTAAAGTAATAGTCATCAGGTTCATTGTCCGAATATCGCGGGCTTCTTGTATTGTTTGAGACGTTATGTCTGCGATTATCTTCATAGGATGGAACTCTGGATTCATATGATACATCATTTGGGGCACTGGAATGTGAATCATCCACTGAAGCTTCATCACTGGCCTGAGAGCGGACACATGTATCATTATAAGCAAGGAATGCATCCATCATTTTATTGAGTGTGTCTGATATGTCGCGTTGAGTTTTGGATACATTGTCCATTGAAACGCTCACACATTCCACAAATACTTGGAGGTTATTGGTCACGCTTGTGGTGAAGTTCCGGAATTCATCTTTCATTATATTCACGTTATTTTTAATTGTTTCATTCATTAGTTTATCACAGGAGTGTGTTGGTTGAACATGCTTTTTATTTACTAAATCATTTAATGTTGATAGTTGTCCTTCAAAGCTTTTTTGTTTACGACTAAACTCCTCCAACCCATTTACTATGGTACCCACATCCGATTTGACGCCGACAATTTCACTTTTTAATCTTTTCACACCAGAGTATTTTTCATCTTGTATTCTTTCCATTGTTAATTTCACACTTTCTAAGTCTTCATCCATTGTTTTTATTTTAGTATTTACATTCGCAACATCTTTTTTGAGTTGGTTGACATCTTTTACAATACATAGTTTTTCATCAATTTTATATAATCGGGCTTCCATTTGAGCTATTGTTGAATCCAACTTCGGAATACGTTCGGAGAAGTCTTTATGGAATTTTTCATTTTCCGTTTTTATCAGAGATATATCTCGGAGGATTTTAACAATCGAGTTGTTGACGTTCACATTGGAGATTGCCTGGACGTCGTCGATTACTGGCATGCTTGATATTGAAGAATAAAAGATTAACTCAACTTTCATATGTCAAGTTGCAATTGTTCGAGGAAATCTTGAGCCATTGAGAGTAGGAGCATATTTCAGCCGCGACTGCCTCTAACATTATAACAAGCTAGAAACGACATTATTGTACACATATTTCATGCCTTGGGTGTAATATCGAGAACGATTTTGACGAGGTGGTGTCTTTTCAACAGCAAGCAGTTAAGACAATTCTGGCATCACGCCAATTTCTGGCCTCGATCGCGCCATATCGTGACGTCAGCATGCGGGTAATAGTTTACAGAATATAGCCGGACGATAGCGTGTTCGTCGGATAATGATCAAAACTACATGCTTCATCCATTCAAAGGACAATATGAGTATATACATTGAGTTCACAGAAGGGTCTTAATATGACCCTCTGTGAACTCAATGTATATGGTGACTCGTTATTTTACCCCATGGCACTCGGTACATACATGTGTAGACTATAATACTATATCTACGTATATTCATCGGTGGTGTTTTGCTTTCCACACACAATGAGCCATAATCAACGGATAAAAACTCGCAGGCAACTCCAGTGCCCTTCAGGAGACGACAACGGGCCACAGTGTTGGACATTCGTGGTATTTTTGTTATGTTGTCAACATAGCAAATCCTCGTTGACAATCACAACACCTCCGCGTTGACATTACAAAGCACGGACGAAATACCTTAAAGATATGTCAGAACACAATAAACATTGGATGGTCGTGATTATAAAAAAACACTTAGAAAAAAACATAAAGATTTATCGAAAGGAACTTGGCAACAAAATAAAATCTACATCCCGCAGTAGTCCCAGGTAATTCTGGAAAATTTTGAACATTAGATCAAAACGTACACATCAAATGATATGTGTGACTTTCTTCATGAAAATCAAAATTCAAATGACAATATGGAAAATATATATTCAAATTCCATACACGATGATAATGATATTTTTGTTATGACCATAACAGAAGATGAAATCATGAAAGCTGTAAGCCAACTGACGAATGGCAAAAGTAATGGAATAGATCATATACGCAACGAGCATATCAAGACAACAATTCGCATTATGGTACCAGTATATACAAATTGGTTGAATTATATATTCGAAATTGGAATAATCCCAGAACAATGGCTTGTTGGTGTAGTAATTCCAATTTATAAGAAAAGGGTGACCCAACAAAACCTGAAAACTATCTACCATTACCATTTTAAGCTGCTTAGGCAAATTACTAACACAGATTTTAAACACGCGACTGAAGCAATATGCTGAATCCATAGATATGATTAATATTAATCAAGCAGGCTTTAGAAAAGGATTTTCAACAGTTGACCACATAGCAGCCTTACATTTCCTCTCCAGTATTTATAAACAACATAAAAAGCGTATCTTTTGCACATTCATTGACTTTAAGAAAGCCTTCGATACGGTTTGGAGAACAGGTTTGTGGCAAAAAACTTTTTTTAGAGTGTATTAATGGAAAATGTTTCAAGTTTTTACATAACATGTATGCAAAATGTTAAATCTTTGGTCAGAGTTGATGAATGTGAGTCGAATACTTCCCACACGCTTTCTAGTGTTTTACAGGGTGAGAATGTCTCATCTTTCGTTTCGCAATTTTCGTAAACGATTTGGAATCTTTCTTAATCACATGTGGTACCTCTGGTTTGAATTTTTTGGAAAGCGATTTATTTAATGAAATGGGCAAACTACTAAAAATATTGAATTATTATACGCCGATGATACTGTTATAATGACTGAAACGATGAAAGAAATGCGATTAGCATTGTCTAATTTTTCGAAGTACTGTTCGTTATGGAAGTTAAACGTGAATATCTCAAAGACCAAATTCATGGTGATGGGTGCAGGTAAAAAACTAAGATCAAATTTACAAATAAACGGGAAAGCTATAGAGAAGGTAACTAGTTTTAATTAACTAGGGATTCAACATAAAAGTACAATTAATTTCTCACCTGGAATAAAGGAGTTAATAGCTAAGGCCAAACGAGCTATGTAATGCATGCACTTATATATAAGTCCAAAGAAATTAACATACTGTCAATTTACATATAAACCTCTTTGAAATGATTACTAAACCAATAATGTTGTACGCTTGTGAAATTTTGGGATATCATAAAAAACGTGAACTTGATAAAGTGCAATTAACATATTTTAAGTATATCTTTAACCTTAAATCTAGTACTCCAGATGTCATGGTATACGATGAAACAGGTGTCACTCCTTTGGAGATTTAAATCGACACAAGAATGGTGTACTACTGGGCAAAATTAATTAATTCGAACAAACCTACGATAACGCAAACACTATACTACTATTTACTTAGTAATTATTCAAAATAATGGAGTCACCCCTGGTTTAGTCATATAGAAGGTATACTGAATAACACGGGTTTATCTTATTATTGGATTATACAGGGCACCGAAGAATTCGAACCAGCACATGTTAAAGAATCAGTCAAACAAACTTTAACTGAAAAATGTATCTATGATTGGAACTTAAAGGTGAACTCACTTGGTAAATGTTCGACCTATATAATTTACAAAATAGATTTGGTACTGAACCTTACTTATGTAAGTTAACAAGAACGACGTGATTCCTTTAATGAGACATCGCTGTAGAATCCATCGCCTGCCAATAGAAACAGGATCATGAGTTAAAATTGACAAGAATAAAAGATATTGTAACTTATGTAGGACTAATGCATTAGGTGACGAATATCACCACTTAATGGAATGTAATTACTGGAGTTCCTTATGCAGACGAAATATACCAGTTTCATTGACTGAGAATCCTAGAACATACAGTTTTGTTCTCCTATTATGCTCCAACAATGTGACTGCCCTTCATAAAGTATGCGATTATATAAGACGAACGTCCACTTGACGAGTTCACCGCCCCCAGCACAACCCATTCCATCCCCAATTTAGCAACTCAGACAGCACGAACCTTCCTATATAACCACATTCCTGATATGTAAACGTTACAAAACATGTACTTAATTGTCACTATCAACACCATACCTCTTTTGTGTATAATGTATTACATATCTATTTGTGATCTCTATATAACATGTCATGATGAATGAGAATAAACTAATTTTTTATTTGTGTTTACACCCCGCCTCATGTTTTCCTTAATCATATCGCATATTCCAACGAGTTATGAGCTGAATACCACAGCACGAGTTGTCAAGATATCCGCATATATGCACATCTCTTAGACAATGTGACAGTTACTTTTCTGTACCTGACTAGGGAACATGATAATACCCGGCGGCATCTAGGCCCATTCGATGGCCTATACGTGTGTGATAATTAGGGTACCATCACTGGGTAAACGACCATACTGTTAGCAATTATATGTTTATTATCAAGCGATGGACATATTTGTATGAGTTACCACATTTTAGTAACAAGCACAATTGCACCACAATGCTCGACCATCGAATCCTCCGTGCTCACAGCGAATCATCCGACCGATTACGGCGTTTGATAATGGTCTTTGGACCAGTTATTTATGCTAAAATCGGTCGGTAACAAAGAACGTTCTCCATTATCACATTTTGTGATAGTTTTCGGTGAATTAGTTATGGAAGATTAAGAGGAGTTTCGTGACACCTGTGCCAAACGAATGCCGTTGATTTCAAGTACTATTCATATTTCTTTTTAATAGTAGACTGAAATTGACTTATTTCAAATTGAACGTACATGTATTATGGTAGATCGCACAAACTCGTGCCCAATATGATTGCAACGACGTCATATTTCCCTATACTACACACCTCTACAAACTAGTGCAGGATTTATCATTGATCAATGAACAAAAATCCCTTTAGATTTCTTTGGCTTGGATACTTAAAGAGCGTTCGGTGTTATTCGATAAATAGCGTGTACACATATCACTGATTTATATGCAAAAAGGGAGAAATATTATATTCTTCTCAGACTTCCATAAGTGAAAATCCATGGTATATAATACACGCCGGTTACTGAACAACACGCCCCGTGTCAGCTCGCGTCATATTGTTCAAGTGAATTCCATTCAAAACACATGTCGACGTCGAATTCGCACGACTTAAATGATGTTCGATCCATGAAATAAAAGCATCATCATTCAGTGCAAAAGACGATCGCTCATCCCTTTCACCATATGAAAAGGAATGGCGACTTTGCTTCAAGTATGCGATTATATATGTAGATACATGCAAATATTTCAGACAAAATTGCGGGTTTCAATTGCTAGATTTTATTAAATAGAGGCTATATGTGTTGTCCAGTAAACTGTCTCACCCCAGCCGGCGCTCGGGAAGAATATTTTATTTATCGATTTTGTTAAAGCGGCGCGCTCGTTTTTAATTTTGTTTGTTCATAGAAAACTGTTAACTCACTTTCTTAACGACAATCCGCTGTGTCGTGGTTTTGTAGAAGTTAGTGCCATCCAAAAAGGTACCGACCGCACCTCCCCTAACAGAACGACCACGGGCATGGACATCATATCAGGCAGCGAATACGCCTCTGTATCCATGTGCGATCGGGCAAGTCGCTAGCTGTAGCGGAAGTGAACAAATTAATCAATAAGCTGCTGTCGAATTCGCTCTGAATGAACGCAAACACGCCGAAAATAACACCGGCCGACCACACCGACCACAGGGGTCCGAGCGAGATGGGGCAAATTGGTCCGATACATTGTCTCAAGTTGTCTGCGAAATCTAGCCCTGATTTGAATACATGCCTCGATAAATTTATGCAAAAGCATTTCGAAATGGCTCGATTGTATATTTTCACATCATGTTACGAAACGCCCCCATGATAAGCCATGGTTTGACGCCAAGGTGAGACAATTGCTAAGACAACGTGACCGGGTGAGAAAGAAAGCACGTAGAACATTTTTTTTAAACAATTTAAAATTTCGAGAAACAAGGTGAATAGCGCGAAAAAGTACACCAAAAAAAGAATATACGTCGAACCTTGACGAGTCTCTATCTGTAAATACGCAACCAAAACATATTGTGAAGCAATTTATTAACACATTGCTAAACAAACAGATACCTCTGCTTGTATACCAGGATAATTTATATAGTGAGGAAATACAAAAGACATAATTCTTTAATCGTATATTTATTGAGAATAGTAAACTGAATGTTAATGGATCGAAGGAACCTGATTTCACATATCGAACAGACAAAACATCAGAGATAACAATATGACAAGATGATATTGCTAACATACTTAGACAGTTGCCCACAAATAAGGCGAGTGGACCCGACATTAATATTATCAGCTATCGTATGCTGAAGGAAACCCCTTTATATGTTGTTTAAACTCTCATTAGAAACATATGTATTCTTCCCTGAGTGGAAGAAAGCGGAGTTTGTACCCATCCCCAAAAAGGGTGACCCTAGTAACCCCAACAACTACAGGCCAGTGTCGTTACTTAGCATGCTGAATAAAGTTTTCGAATTTTTTTTTTTTTTAAAGCTCCTTGGTCATCTAAACAAAAACAATCTTTGGTACGAAAACCAATCAGGTTTCATGCCAAACTATAGTACTGAAGGTCAATTAATTGAGATATTTCATAATTTACTTAAGGCTATTGAGGCAAACCTTATGAAATGTGCTGCATTTTGTGATATATCAAAGGTTATCGATAATGTTTAACACGATGGGCTTATTAGCGAGTTTGTGATTTCAAACGGGTACGCGTACAGGTAGCTACCCATACCGGTACACGTTTTGTAATCGCAAACTGTTTTACGGGTCGAATTCATCACATCGACTGGTAATGTATGGTGAGCCAACTGCAACAAAAAATTATAATATAGATAGATTGTTATTCGCATTCGCTTTATTGGCCGATGTTATACTTACCGTTATTGATTGTTGGAAATTTGTATTTAGATTAGATGGGCGGGCCTCGGGATAATCAGTTGCTTTCATCAAGGACGCGGTGGCAGTTGGAAGCGGTTGGTGCCTTTCTTTAACTCATCTTGAATCTTGATAACATTTTCAACAATTGGATTCTACAAGTCATAGACCGATCGAGTGTTGACTATAAATCGGTTGGAATTTTCAGACTTAGAAAATATATTATGATAGCTCTAATTTACAATTACGTTAATTTTTCCATCCCATAATCGGTATAAATGTATTGTTTTAGACCCAGGGTCTAACAATGTCGTGCATGTACTTTCAGTCAGATATAAGACCAATGTGTCCCTAATTTTAGTTAGGGAATATTTAGACGTATTAAGTAATCTTTGGTTTGAAATCTCTCAACAGATCGAAGGGTCGGGACAAGGGAATATTTATCCCAATAATTAGGATTTTGTCGGGAACTAAACCCGGAGGTAGATTTGAAAAATTAAACTTGGAAGCATAAAAGGTGTTAAAATGTAGTCTGTTTATTTTAATGTATTGAATAAAAGAGAGTTTGCTTCACTTCTGTGCGAAACACATAAAACAGCTGAAACTCGTTCTGATTATGCTTAGATTTTGTAGAGTATGTATAGGTATTTTGTGTCCTTAGCGACCTATATTATCATCGCTACTATATACACAAGTATTGTGGTTCAAATGCGTCATGTACGTTCAGATGGTAAATATATATGAAAATGAGAAATAAGTCTCCACCTATATACGATAAAGTAACTAAACGGTTGTATTCAAATGTACAATGCATAGATAAATTCACGATGTATTGATTCCATTGTACAAATTGTTGACACAGGGACGTAACAAACGGGGAGTCTCGCCCCCCAACTTTGGTCAAATGTTCAACTGTTGGAAATGTGATATACCTGACACATTGGTTGGAAATTTCACACCAACAATAGGTTGAAATTGTTCTCTTAGTTTAATGATTTTCCAAAAATGTATTACTGGAGAATTTGTAGTTTTTAGACCAACATTTGCATATTTTCCTAGTATTAGTAAACAAATTGGACTGAAATGGCTATCAGAAACTGTTGGAAATTTTCCAACCTTTGGGGGGGGGGGTGGCAGGTCTCAAAATTTACAACAATTGGAAAGCTTGATGCCAGTCTGGATGCTAGGATTTATCAAATTTCATGTTCAGATTTCAAACATTTCTCACACCGGGCCGCAACATGGTCTATCCGGTGTGTCCCAGTCCCTCCCAAGTGGCCAGTCATAAACTGATAATTAATTTAAGAAAAAACAAATCTGGGTGAATTTGCATGGCGTTAGACCACTAGATATTAGGATATTAGGATTTTTGAGGCTCAGATCTACACATTTTCTTGTACTGAATGGTCGACCCAGTGGTTTATGCCCCCCCCCCCCCCACGATTAGTGACAAAAAGACTACTGATTTATTTAGAATATGCTACCATCCATGCGGTTGTGAGGACCAGTTGGGAAAAATCAAAGCCCAACCGGGGGGGGTGCAAATGGTATTACGCGGAAACTTGTGAATTTTATATGGTTCAAGGGGTGTAGTTAGAAATTCGAAGGTGGACACCACACCTTACGTGGAGACCATATATAGTCACGTCCTTGCAATGGGTCGAGACTGTGTATGTAGCACTATCTACTCACTCTATTAACGACAACCTGTCATTAATGCGTGAAAAAAGTTGTCAGTGCATGAAATGATCGGCCTTCCGTATTTATCTAAGTGCTAGAAGACGCCTCGAGAATTTGAACGTAAAATGGCTTAAAATGACAACTTTATCAATGATGTTTGCTCATGACATCTTTCAATAAATAGGTTAACGGATAGCGGACTGGAATTTCATGTAATTCATGAACCTTATAGTGAGAAATTCATAGTGAACGGTTACCGGTCAACAGGACAAATCTACCCGTTCCAAATCGCTATCGCTTTATAAGATGCATTGAAAGTACACAAGAGACCGTGACGCTGTTCATCGATTTACCCGTACCCGTTCCCGTCGGACGGGTATCGCAAACTCGCTATTGTAAATATGAACAGCTATGGAATACATGGTAAACTACTAAAGTGGTTCCGAAGCTACCTCAGTGGTCGACCATAAAGAGTTCGATTAAATTCTGAAACATCCCAATTATAAAGGATTGCGGCTGGTCTGTACTGGGGCTGTGTTGTTTTTGGTGTACACAATCCTTGCCTCACGAACGCCTTATGCTAAAAATTGGCTGGGATCGATCCCCTAGAAACAGGCGATATATTAAATGACTGTCGGTTCTAAATAACATCGTAAACAAGACAGCTGCAAATTATCTCGTCTCTCTGCTCCCACCCAGTTTTGCCGATCAACCTGATTATGACCCCCGATATTACCTCAAATAAATCTACTCCTCTCCGCCGCAACAGTAAACGAATGGACTCAACTTTTTTCCAAAATGTCCCGCAGAACGAAACGCCTTAGAACCCTATTGCAGAAACTCTAGTCCAGAGGATTTTAGAAAACAGATAGAGTTCGCAAATTCTAATCTGAAACCATCGAAATATTTCTCATTTTGGGAAGCGGTGTTCAATTGTTATGCAATGCCAGCTCCGGTGTCGATGCAGTGACTTGAGGGAACACAAAGTAGTTAACCATTTGATAGACTCTAAAATGTGTGGTGGTATCAGCGATGGGACTGTTGACCACTATTTCTTTGAATGCTCGCTATATGCCAGAGAAAGACTGAAGCTGTACAATAGTTTGATACCTGTTGATGTGGATACCATATCAGTCAAGACACTTTTGTTCGGCAACCCATAAATAAGTGACGATAGGAATACTGTAATCTTTAATTACGTGCATCGGTTCATTAAAGAAACAAAACGTTTCCACCTCGACGTCTGAGATGTGTAGTGCTAACAGAAGAAAGAGAAAGCGAAAATTAAATATTATTTATGATATATCGCCCTTGATATTACATATATATCTAACCCAGTAAAGCTGTCGACACCATGCACAAGCAATACTTTGATCTCTCTCCATTCCTTCGTTATCTCTCTCGGTCTCTCTCTGACCCACATTACACAGTTACTCTATCATCCATCTCTCTCTACCTCTCTCTCGTTCTCTCTCTCCCTCCACTGATATCCCCATCTCTCTCCCCTACCTCTATCCATCTCTACCTTTTGCTTAATTTCCATCTCTATATCGTGTTGCTTGTATCATTCTTCCTTCTCTAATACATAGCATGTCAAGCAATTCATCAATACTACTGTTAGTTTTCATTATTTGAACATAGCTATATTCTTACATCATTTGTCTCTTCTCTTGTCAACGATTGATTTGTTTATATTCAGTGTTTCGACAATGGGGGAGAGGTTGTTATTGTAAGTGACAGCACTTGTAATCCCATCACTTTTGCCCTGTATATTTTATGTATATTATGCATAATGAAATATGTTTAAACCATGTATATTTAAAATATATTAAAACATTTCTCGTAATCATTCGTTCATAAATATAACGTATTAAAAACGTATAACGTGTTTTTTTTAATGTATGTAACTCGTGTGCGAGTTACACATGAAGTCCCCCCGCCCATACCAGGATTATTGTTGCTACATATTTTATTTGTTCGTCAAATACCTTATATATTTCAGAAACACGATTGGATGGAATCATAACGAAGACAGGCGAGAGTTGTTCGCATGTGTGTGGTCGTACCTGCTCTGGTGGTGATGCTGGGGGAATTGTTTACGGGGTGGCGATGCTGTCGAGAGTTCAGAGGTATGCATGCATACTAATTACAGAATATTATAAGAACTCTCTTATTTTGTCTGCAAATGCGTGTCACGTTGATATATATAGATAAACATATGGATGAATTTGGCGCAAAATTATCCTCTTTCAATTTATGAAGAATCGCCAAACAGTTGGATGAGCTAAAAGTAGGTAGAATGATGTTACATTCACACAGCTTGCAAATATTCAGAAAGTCCTTCATAGATCGCTATTTGTATCACACTTCTGAATGATATAGTTTGTTATTACAGCATTAATATCTTAAATTGTATCATCGCTTATTATAGCGACAAAACGGAAATAAAATTATAAATGAAAAACTGAAAAAAGCTGGAAAGCGGCTGTGGCCATGACCAGAATTGTTCAGACGATACGAAGCCGGTATATGTCAATAGTTTGTGTATTTGTAAACCTATCTTATAACTCCTTCAGAATTACGTATACAAAATATGGAAGCTCGAATGAGTCATGTCCCTTTAATATATTATAAACTTTCAGTAATTCAGGAGACGTCATAGCAGATATGAAATCTTTCACGTCAACACTAAAGGACAGTCGATGGAAGTATGGCTCGTGTACTAATGACGTGTACATAGCAATATCAGACTATGATAAAAAGGTTAGTGCACAGGCATTTTGAAAACCGTATACGTGAGCAGTCCAGCAAGGTTCGCGCTGCCGCTTGGTACAGTATCAATTCCACAAGAATGTAGAAACAATTTATTAATTAATTGGTCACCACACAACACGTCCTGGAAGACACATACCAGTTTCGTGGTAGCGTGAAGAACGACGACCATGTAGCTATAACCATACTGCTCATGCATGTATAATGCACATCATACATATCACGTGTTCTATTCTTTAATTTTGGTTACGACGTCGGTTATTATACAAATAAAAACTCAAATCAATTCAATCAAAACATAATGCATGCTGCGCGACGAAACGAGCAATGGACGAATCGAGTAAGTACAGAAGATGTCTGTTATGTATTTATGTAAAACACTTCCTGCCGCAGAGTTTTAGTCAGTTAGGTGTACTGTAGGAATCAGGGAGCTAAATTTGTTCCAGTGTCGTGGAGCGAGTGCTAGAGGTGAAGATAACTGAAGAATGACCTTCACCTGATACATATGACACGTTATTAAAGGATAAAATCTTGTTTATTTGATTTGTACATCATATCTAAATAAATTAGTAGTTCTGGATTTTTCCAGATACAGTTTTGCTGTGGCATAGCCCTGTCGTACACGTAGGGATTCATTTTAAAAAGTAACACACATTACCTTTGTTATTGCATTTTCGTGACCAACTTTCAATCTAGCAGGGTAAACATCACTGGAGTGGCCTATAGGTTAATACTGTCGTCTATGGGAAACCATTTAGTTCAGTGATTAATGTACAGCGCACCTGCTTGGCCGCCATTAGCCATGATCACAGCGGGAATGAAAATGTTAACTTTATATAAGATAACGGTACCAGCATCAAAGCAACTGAACAGGATTCAGCAGCATCATAGCAAATTAGCAGAACCACTGAAACAGGGGTGTGTATTCTTTTCTTCTTCAGATTTATGTTCGCACAGGAGAGAAAGCAAGCGAGTACTTACCAGACAAATGTGTTAATGAAGTGATAGATGAAATTATTCCTCATTTGTGTGCTCGTGACTACGATACACTGCTGACTGTGATGATATCTCAATACAAGTGAGTTCTTTTCTGAAAGAAAATAAGTTCACAACACTGTTACACATATGAAACTCAATACAAAAACGTGTTTGTTAAATCAATCTCTTGAAAGAATTCCTGACAATGTTTCAAATTATAATAGATTGATACATCAGTTGGGTCGTGTCTTACCAGTCGGCTTTATCAGCCTGCTCTCCCGAAAACATCACATTATCTGCTTATAATATAACTATTTAGTTATTAATCTGCTTAGTATTGCCTCATTTAATGTGCTGACAATGAAAGCGTTTTAATCACATTATCGACTCATAATGAGCAATTCTAAGCAGATTATCTACCTAAATCAAGCAGATTATGTGCGCACAATGACACAAATAAGCAAACTCACGACTTTTCATGTGTACGCTCTCGTGTTTTCACTTTGGCCATTATCTGCTTATTTCATAATCAAATAATCACAGTATGTACCTATTTCACATTATAGGTCGATTATGTGCGTATTTGAGCGAGGATGTGTTGTCCTCAGCAGATAATATTCAATCCCAAGGAATACCATTGGTGACGAGAATGATTTAATTCAATCTTCATTTCGATTGTTTCCCAGTTGTTATGTTCGGGCATGTCCCACAACGAGTGTCTCCACATTTAGTAACCATGTAATCGGCAGGTTTTCCAATGTCGAATCGTACCTTTGTGGGGAGTTTCAGAATATTTTTCGGTTGCCGTTTGCTTATCAAAATATCGTCATACTTGACTAAATCCCTCATCTTGGGACTCTTATGTAGTATTGGTATTAGCGAACGAGCTGTTTGTACGATATTCGGATGATTCGGATTGTGGGTGATAACATTAAGCAATTATTTCATGTGTCTTTTGGGAACAGACAAAATTGTTGTCCCGAGGTATCAGGAATGACTATCGAACTGTTGCCCAAGGCCGAAGGCCGAGGGCAACAGTTCGATAGTCATTCCTGATACCGAGGGACAATAATTTTGCATGTTCCCAAAAGACACATGCAATAATTGCTTTGTTACCCAATACATTTACTTGTATATAATCAGGTCATTGCTAATTAATCACACTCTTTAATAGTGTTATTTAGAATTATGAGAACTAACTGGTATATACTGCGTGACAGTGACAATGCGGAAATCCGGTATAATTAAAAAACGAAATCGGAAATTTCCGAAAATAGCGGAAACGTCACGGAAATTGCAAACCATGTAACAGTTCGTTCGGGTCAGTCAACAGTTCGCTCGGAGCCAGTCAACAGTTCGCTCGGGTCGGGCAACAGTTCACTCGTGACGTCACGAAAGCTGACCGTGATAGCAAACCGGGCAACAGTTCATTCAGGGCGGGCAACAGTTCGTTGTGGCGTTACGAACGCAAATTTGGGGTTAACCAGTTAATTCTAAATCCCAATGATTTACGAAGTAAAACTCTACTATTGGGTCACAAAAGGAATTAGTTCATTTTCCCTGGGTGTCGTGCGTAGCCTCCGAGCCAAACAATTTGGTATGTTGCGTTTGCTGTGTGAAGGGTGACACGAATTGAAATTTAGATAGTGGTGTGTGTCTGTGGTTTTATAAAACACGTCTGTTGATATTTTGTTCCATGTTTTAAAACTAACACATCCAGGAATGGTAATGTATCGTTGTCCACTTCCGTTGTGTATTGAATGGCTGGATGGATGAAATTTATGAAGTTCAGCTTCAGATTGTTCCCAGATGATAGAGCAGTCATCTAAGAACCTTTTCCATGATGTCCTCACATTTGTCACCGTTTCATCGTTGAATGCTTTTGGGAGTTCTTTGTGCATAATTGTTTTAAGGTAGCCCATAACTAAGTTGGCATATGTTGGGGCTACCTTAGTTCCCATTTATGTTCCTATTAATTGAAGAAAGTATGTCCCGTTAAAATATAAGGTGTTATTTTCTAAAATTAATTTAAGTCCTACGATGAAATCTCTACTAAACCTCCTGTCAATAGAATTGCCGTGTTGATCTAAACAGTATGTGATTGCTTCAATTCCTAACTCTTTTGGAATGTTGCTATATAGACCGGTCACATCAAAACTGGCCATGATAGAGTTCTCCAATACTTCCTTATAATTAGGAAGATGTCGAATGAAGTCAATGTCATCCCGCAGTAAACTTGGTATAAATGTAGAATTACATATCGGTTTAAGTATGATGTCTAGTAGGTAACAGAGTCGATGAGTCGGGCACGCTGGTCCTGCAATTATCGGCCTCAGTTTTAGATCATCTGGGCACTTCACTCGGATATACGCATAATTCTGTTCTTGAATTGCCTGTTGGATTGTGGTACTTTTATGAATTTTGGATAATCCGTAAAATCATCTCAAATTTTGTGAGATATTCGGCTTCTTTATCAGTAAGGCATTTAGAGAACTTTGTGACAAACTTCTTTATTTTATTCATCACGGATTTCTCTTCATTTGTAGGAAGTTTCTTATAACAACGATCATCCAAGAGTATGGCTTCCGCTTTTTTGGCATAGTCGGTCGCTTCCATAATCACCAGTGCACCTCCTCTGTCTGCTTTTTTACAAACAATAGTGTTGTCAGAACAAAGTCGATCTAGCGTTCTCGTTCTGCTCTGGTGGTGTTAGATCGAACTGATTTTCCAGAATTATCAAGTGGGAAATTACTAAGAATGTTTATAAAACTGTCCAAGTGGTTATTCCTCCATCTATCTCACCGGATTGAAGTTTGACTTATTACGCACAAGCGAGCAATCATTGTCTGATTCTTTGTCCGAAAAAACCTCTAGCAAACGGAGCTTTCTCCAGAATTCTGCAGTGTCAGTTTGTGCATGTTTTCGTGGTGTGGGGGTGAATTTTAATCCGCGTTGTAACAGTTTTTGTTCACATTCAGTCAATTAACTTTTCGATAAATTAATAATTTTGGGGTCTATGCGATCGGATCCGCAACCAAATCCACTAGTGTCCTGTCTTTGGTTGGATTTGGCTGTCCCACACCTAAAAAACGAATACTTTTCACAGATTTGTTGATATTTTATGGCTGTTCCCATGCTTGTCTGCGTTCAATCTGTCTTTTATGTGGGAATACATTTTTAGTTGTAGCACGGAGTGGTTTCTTGAACCCTCTGTTGTTTTGTGTGTTCAGAGAGTTTCTTCCTTTATTGTGTGAGCTAAGAGAACGGTATCTACTGCCTTGTTTTGACTGTGATCTACCCCTACATATTTAGCCATTAAGGTTATTCCTCGATAACCCAAATTTGTTGATTATACGTTATATTACAGAAATGACATCAACATCGATTGATATAGGACTACGCCTAAAAACAAACATGACACGTATTCGATACCTGCCTCATAATTCTGTCGGGTAGGAATTCCTGTCCGTTTTCCCTGGGTCTGGTGGTCCTGTTCCCGAAGTACATACATGTATCCGTAGCTGGTAGCTGGATCATTTGGTCGTTGCGTCCGTCCGATGCGGTGGGTGTCACCTTTTCTGTTGAACATTTATGGAAGGACAGACGACATGACCAAATTTGAAACAAATCGTGTCAAAAATAACCCAAATGCCGAAACGTCTAAGGTGAAATGTCGCCAATTCAGTGCCAAAACCCCAGGTGACGAAACGTCCTGAAAATCATATGTCAGAACGTCCTGCGCCCATGATTAAGAGCCAAATGGCATATTTATAAGTGACCCGAGACAGAGTCGATGGCCGCTAATAAATAGACACGAGAGGGTCGTTAACTAACCATAATAAAAACAAAAGAATGTTATTCCTATTATTAGCATTGAACTGGTCAGTTGTTTTATGACGTTACGATATTCGGAACTCGCCTTAAGACATATGTTAATGGACTAGAGAACGCTCTATAAAGAGATAATAATATTCAATAATATATATTATCAACATGTCAGGCGCCTTAATATGAAATTACCTCGTTATAATGATTTTTTTCAAAATCCGCTCGTTTTGGTTCAAATTTGGACCACGTGAATTCTGACCGTGCGTTTTATTTGATCGCTCTTTCTTTTCAGTACATTCGCATACAGTACGACTGATGGAGTCGGGTGTAAGGAATCTGAGGACGATGGCCAACCGTGGTGTGTCACACTCTTCAATGTCATCTGGGTCATAGTCGGTATTATCGTGTTATTTGTGTTCGGTGCAGTTGTGGCGGTGGTGGTGCTGGTGGCAGTGGTGATGGAGGCGGTTGCGTTGGAGGCGGCGGCGACAGTGGATGTTGATTACAATGCAAACGTGAAAACTAACTGTACAGTCAACATGAACAATTTCGAACCATTTGATAAAATGGTTATGCCTTATCGTAGTATGAGTGGTCCATGTTGTGTTTTACGGCAATTATGAGGGTGGAATTCATGGTTGTGGTGGCTAATATGGCGGTGATGGAGGCGATGAAGAGGTGTTGAATGTGGAGGGTGTTGATTATTATACCGACTCGAATAATTATTGTAATTTAAGTTGATCACTTGTCAACAGTGTCATTGAAAACGCACGTAAAATACGTCACCGCACTGCAAGCCACGTTTACAATCGAACAACCCGAACGTAGACTAGTCCGTGGGTCATATACATTCATGTAGCTACACTGAAAATCTCGTTGACTAAAATTGTTGACTCAACAATTACTCAACCAAGTATACCACTAAGCAACGTTGACTAAAGTGTTGATTATACTATTCCTACTCATCGAGTAGAGTAAATTGTTTACTCAACACTGAAACTGAAGTCGCCCAATACCCGATTGAATTTTCTCAACACTTGACTGAAAAATGTAACTTTCTTAGTTAAGACGACGATTTGGCGGAACTGATTGATATATCCAGAATCAACAACCGAATCAGAATTGGAAAAATCGGGAAATTTATGAAATTCCCGACATATAATCCGACAATGGTCTGTTGGAAGATATGTTATTCTGTGATTCATATGGTTCATAATTATGTCTTGATTGTTTGTCGTGTTCGAGAAATTAGAATATCAACATGTTTACTATTTAATGAGGTGACGAACTTATGAAGTTCTGACACTGTTTTAATTGAGTTACTGTTCCTATATCTTTTAATCAACCTTTATGATTAAATCCGAAACAGATATCCTGATTTGTCATTGTTGAGTACTCTTTACTCAACCGCTGAATACAAACCGCTCAACAAATTATCACTCAACACGAGTTTCGGCGTATAGTTGAAGCACGACGCTAGTGACTGGTCTCCGGGCTACAAACCTTGCCATACCTCTGATTGCGCTTCGTTATTACAGGGGGAGCAAGTTACAGCGCGAAAGTATCGTAGAGTTTAGTCTATGTTGAGTCTCTGTAATTCTCTGTAACGTGCCCCTGTAATAACGATACCAAAGCAGAGCGATAGCAATACAATGATTATAGTCAGGGGACCATGCAGCAACTAATTGTATAGAGTTACGCATCTTTGTGCGGGGAAACCTAGTGTCAGTATAAAAACATTATGAACGGGAACAGAAAATTATAGCCAACGTAACTACATGTATGGCGATCTTTTTTGTTTAGGTGCTAGGAAAAGTCTGGTGGGGTTCCGACGTTATTGAAGGTGGCTGGGTATTTTTATTCTGCTGTTTTTTGTGCGGTAATTGGGGCAGTTGTGGAAATCAAGATTTTAGATTTTAGGTGTATCAGAAGACGTTCCGTGGGAAATTTGACCACTTGTAGTTCAAACAAGCCTAACCCAAAATAAATAGTTGTTTGTAACATATAGATACGGTTAAACGGGAGTTCTGGCGCTGATACGACCCCATGGACCATACCCAGAGATCTTATCACAAAACAAAAAGGATACCAAATTTCAAAAACATGCAATGTCGATAACAAATATTTTCGTTCAGTAGTTTGGTGGATATGGGTACCTTGATTCTTTGAAAAATCGGTTATTCGAGCATGGACGCATATTGGGAACAGCTATCAAGCCAACTCAAAATGTGTTAATGACGAATCCCCGAAGATCTTAATTAACAGATTATCTTCGTTTATCTCCTATTCGGAAATGTCAATATGAAAACTGTTGAGCCAGCCTTGATCCCAAAATATGCACATTATCTGATCATAATATAAATTATTCTGCTTAGAGTCGTCTGGAGTCGACAATGAACTGAAAACGAGAGCGTTTTAATCACATTATCGACTTCATTATATGTTATCTACAATGTAAAACGGAATAACCGATACGAGTCCATTTCTTCTTTTTCAGAATCAAATAATGCGATATGAACATATTTGCACATTATATATTGATTATGTGCATATTTGCCCGAGGATTTGTTAGTTGAACTATTGAATGAGTAGTTGTGCCAAACTATAACATACATTAACAAAGGGATTTATCCGCAATTTCTGCAGTTTAGATTTTTAAAACAAATATTTAGTAAACCTGCAACACAATATATAATTAAAATAATCAAAAACAAGTATATGTATGTTGTCAAACATTTTAATAATGGCAGTGTTGATACATCTATTCCAGTTGTTTTGCAAACACCAGCGCAGCCATTACTACAATATTTTAAATTTGACATGTTGTTGAATGTTTCGATTACCACCTCCATTCCGAGAACCCACCTCACCCGAGCGGAATGAGCTGGACTAAGTACCTTAGAGAATAAGACCATCTTTACGTTAGAAACAAGAAATAGTGTTAGACAAGTATGTTTGTGGACTGGACGTAAGACATTATATTGTTATTGAACCATGCAATCGTGTCACCTAGTGGTTGAAATACACATGGGATGGGCACTAATATAACCAAATTTCAAATTTCTTTAGCCCCAATTGGCTGAATTCTGGTCTCTGGTCTAGACCACCCTAATAATCACGGTGTTCCAAGTCAGGACTTGGTCTCGCGAAACCACCTGGTCCCAATCTGGGATTGGTGGATTATTGTTCAATCAACGACAATCTATGGACGAAAGCGTGCTGCGCGCTGCATCGAGATTGGTGTGTTGGTGTCGCCAAACCTGAGCACGTGAATGCGGCTTATGTGGCTTATCTCCGTATTATATAGCGGTGCCTGTATGCCGTCGCCGTCAGACAGGGATCACGGGGCAGGACTGATGTGGATTTATCACCCTCTATGCGGATGTCACGACGTTGTCAGTTTTACGGGTGGAGGGAAGTCTACACAGAGTAAATTTCACCGAGAAATCACTCCGCTGTGCGCAGAAACCACCGACCCCGAAGAGCAACCAAACTTGCCCAGATACACGAATCAGATTTCCTCAATTAGCGTGGATCGCGAATCCGTGTTGCTTGTCGGTATTGGAACCAGCTTCGTCCGCTCTAGACGACATATTGTGTCATAATTCACTGAACGTTTTACCGATCGGACTCCCGGGGTCCCTTCCAATCAATGCGATATGTATAGTCTAAAATATTGTGTGTTCAGATCAAGAACCAACTATATATTGTTCAATTTTGAGTCAAAATATTACACTGAAATTACATCCAGTTCAAAGCATTCCATGCACACCCCACATCTGGGTTATTGCGTTAGGTTCGTAATTTCTAACTGGTTCTGATAATGAGGTATATACATGTATCAATTAGAATATTTTTAACTTAAAGAGGAGATATTCAGTTGTCTCTGAAGTTGTGGATTTAGTGGGGTGCGGACGGAAATGATAAGTTAAACACCCGACCCCAACAAAACCCCACTAGTCACGTCCCTGCATGTTTATCTCATGTCGCCACTCAACTGTTCGCGACTATTGTGACTGTACGGCAACGGCTGAAATTGTCAAGTCCATGCCTTATATTTAAATCATGCTGTGAACGTGGTGTTTTAAAGTTGTAACGCTTTTGAATTTTTCCCGGTATCGAAATAGGTCGATAAATATCTTAACTACCTTTCTGCGAGCATTCTGTAAACCAAAATGACGCATTGAAGTTATGAAACATGCAACTGTGAACAAGGTGTTTGGGTCCCAAACACAATCCAGCCATTTGCACGATATGGAACAGAAAAGAGCGTTCGTGTTATTCTATTCCTAAAATGGTAGCAATAAAGAGCGTTTGTCTCACTTTGGCGAAAAGTTGAAAACGGCTGAAAAATGGCTCTGACTTTGGCAAGTGTTTTCGGAGCATATGAAGCCGGTATATCAATATATACGAGGTCCGGTGGATGGGTTGTATCTTATTCCAGATCGCAGGTATTTCCAAATCCATATTTAAAGACAAATAAACAAATTTGAAATGTTAAGGCTAAAGCAACTGGACGAATGGTTTTGGAAGTATTAATCCAAATTGACAACACACACCGTCGTTCTTATATAGGTGAGCTACTACTGCCGCCACTGCCGTTTGGAATAAACGATGTATTAACTAGATAATTTGCCATTTTATTATATACAAAAAATACGTTTAAGGTGGCCTGGACACATTAAATATTCACGGTGAACATTAGTTAGTGTAATTTACATATGCGCGAAAAACAAGTGACAACAGTTACGGTGGCCTTAGTTTTAACAAGTTGTCCTGGACACAGCGCTTAAATTGGATCGGCCTAATTGCCAGCGTTGTAACAACACAACCGGTCGCACCTCGGGTTAATCCCCTGTCGCACATCTGCAATGTGAGACCAACCCATCAAGAGCAAGGGGTCCCAGTTTAAATATTTACACAATATTTGATATGATGGGGTGGGTCCCGCTTATGAGGAAACAAAAAAGAAATTCCGTCAGTTCTCACAGGATTTCATTGTTATTGACTTTCGGTTATTTCTGTGATGCCAAGTTCAGCTCATTTAATTCTTCTGGTGATTTAAATGGTATGAATATTGAAGGTGATACAAATTGCATTACCCCCCCCCCCCCCCCACAAAAAAAACACGCAATACCCTTATGCACCACCCCTATATACGTGCCTGCTTTACATTGTGGTAGTATAACTGAGTCGCAAGTAGCAAATGGAAAATTATGTAATTTAAAGAGAGACTAGACGACCATTTGGTCATCTAGCCAGGGATAGTCGCCATGCATGTGAGAGAATACCCTGCTGTGCATGTATGCACATATTTGTCGCATATGTATGTATACTGGTAACCTATGGGTATATATATGGATGATAAACCGTATTTGGCAAGTTTCATTAACGATTGTTTTGTTATTTTCTGAGATCTCTGGTACTTTTCATTAAGCTTATATGACTGGAATTCCATCCGTATGATTAAAACAGTTCATACCATTTGTCTGCCATATCCTGCTATTATCGCCGTTTTTCATCAAATTTAATGGGGTGGATCCCCAATTTCCCTTGGGAAAAACTTTCATTGGATGGCTGGGTGTCCGAAATAGGAAAAAATATCGCGTCCAGCAGAAATTTATTCCCAAATGATGAATTGATGCTTTCACAAGTAGCTCCGACCTCAAATCATTTCAGAAACACAGAACCAAGACACCCGCATCCAATGCGAATTACGTTCCGATTGCAAAACTACTATCATTCCCTGTTTATCCTTGTCGACCACGCCCATCGATAACCTATTGCGCGTAGAAATAATAGCACGAAAATCTGACTTAATCCATGCTATATCAAACAGCGCAAGGATATTTATTATAAATGCAACTGCACTGTAAAGCCAGCTACACGCACGCATGATTTACAATCAAATTACCAATCTGTATCGTACGGAAGCGTATTCGGGACATGGTAGAATTTTTTTTTTGACTTTTTATCTCGAAATTTCGACTTTCTAAGTCAAAATTTTGACTTTGAAAGTCATAATTTTGACTTTTTATCGAATTTTTTAGAAAATTCTAAAAAGTCAAAATTTTGACTTTAAAAGTCAAAATTTTGACTTTTTAGAATTTTCTAAAAATAGAATAAGCAGTGTGATTCTATTTTTAGAAAATTATAAAAAGTCAAAATTTTGAGTTTATAAAGTCAAAATTTTTAGATAAAAAGTCAAAATTTTGACTTTAGTTATTTTCTACCATGTCCCGAATACGCTTCCGTAGTATCGTTACTGCGAAACCAGAAATTGGTATTCTTGTCTCAGGATCAAGTCTCGGTTTATACCAAAATCTCAGACCGGGGGGTCTCAGTTGTAGACTATTACCTATAACACACAAAATTATCGATTATATTAAAGTGTGTCCTGTTGATATATAATTATAATCTATCCTCTAAACGGCATAGCAATATAACACAATTTCTATTTGGTTAGCAGAAAGATAAATGCTTCCAAAAAATACTTATGTTTCTGTTACCAGAATGTGTACGTTACCACATGGTTCGAATTATGAACAGACCCGACACAGGTTTGAATGACAATAAGGCAAACCTTGGTTTAAGTAAACCTGAGTTTCAAAAAGACGAGAATACGGACCAGTGCGGACGAATAATCCCAGCCGGTGTGACTAAACACCGCCCGGACCATCCCGGACCCCCCATATGGACTATATGAGTTATTTTAAGGGCAATATAAGTGCAGGGGTGTCATGGAAACCCACTCAGGGTCGCTATTAACCCTCAAAATGCCGGCATCGGCGAAATGTTCGCCGCGAAATGAAGCTAACAGCCCGGACGCCCCTGCTGCGTCCAGGTGTGATTTTAGTATCCATATCTGTGCGAGGGTGTTAATGAAACCCAGATACGCACGGAGAGTGGTCACGGTCAAACGGAAGTGCCGTTTATTAACCGCTAAACTTCCATGATTCAGCCAGAATTAAAAAAAATTGCCCCCAATAAACAAACTCACAGCCCGGACCCCCATTAATGTCCTCGTACTTCTAATAACTCCTTGTAAATGTGTTGCAGAACTACCCTCGACTACACTCACGAAGATACAAGGGCGAGTCGCGCACGAATGACTGGCAATTAAATCCCAAAATTTCGCCACTGCCGATTATGTTTACCGATAACGACGCTGACAGCCCGGACCACCCGGACCACCCCGGCCAGACCGGACCCCACATATGAACTATATGAGTGATTTTATTGGCAATATAAGTGCAGGGGTGTCATGGAAACCGACTCAGGGTCGCTATTAACCATCACAATGTGAGTGTAGTCGAGGGTAGTTCTGCAACACATATGTAAGGAGTTATTAGAAGTAAGAGGACATTAAGGGGGTCCGGGCTGTGCATCATGAGTTTGTTTATTGGGGGCACAATTTTGTAATTATGACTGAAGTTGGCAAGTTTAGGAGTTAATATCGGCACTTCTGTTTGACCTTGACCACTCTCCGTGCGTATTTGGGTTTCATTAACACCCTCGCACAGATATGGATACTAAAATCACACCTGGACGCAGCATGGGCGGTCCGGGCTGTTAGCTTCATTTCGCGGCGAACATTTTCACCGATGCCGGCATTTTGAGGGTTAATAGCGACCCTGAGTGGGTTTCCATGACACCCCTGCACTTATATTGCCCCTAAAATCACTCATATAGTCCGGGCTGGTCCGGGCTGGTCCGGGCGGTGTTTAGTCACACCCACCCCAGCTTACTCGCTTCGAAGCAAGGTAACTCATCGCGATCACCGTGGTTTGGGCCTGTTCTAGACTATATATTACTCGAAACCTGGTCCAGACCAGAGACCAGAATTCGGCCGATAGTATTTCTATCTATTCCACACTTGTTCCATTACTTCGTTTTTTTTCCAAGTCTTTTACTGTCACGTGCATAAGAAGGGCGTTCACATGTTGAATTTCTTCAAGGACAGCAATCGCATCCTCAATCCTGGCTGAAAAGTAATCGTTAACTGTCCAATCAATACATTGTGTATAATGGTCTTTGAAAGTCAAAATATTTAAAGATTGGATCACGTATTACAAGAAATTCCTTCCTGTAGGTGTCTGCTATTCGTCTCGTTTTATGTATTACACTTGATACCACAGCCTGTTCTCCCGAAAATAAGTATAATATAGTATCATCCACTGTACAAATCGCGCATTCTAATTATATAAGTATCGGGCGCCGTTTTCACAACATTTCTTTCACGGTTGCAATTTCTATTTGCGTATGTTGATCGCTATTGGGCACAATTGCATGACAATAGTATACTGAAATAATATATGTTACGTATACAGCATTTTAACCTCGAATATCATGAGGCATATTCTCTCATATTTCAATAGTAGAAGTTGGAATATCAGATACACATAAAAGTTAAGTATATGGGTTAATCTTTGGGTTTTCTTTGATATTGCATAGAGAATACATAACTATTCAGCCACTCCATACTTATATTTTCCAACAGACTAAAATCATGTGAACAATTTGGGTGACACTGCTAGTGTTAATTATATACATGTACGTCACTAAAACCGCAAACATGGCACACCGTCAATGATTTGATCAATGCGGGTACTTTGCCTCTGCGCAGGGGTGCGCTTTGTTGCCTTATTTGTAAACACAAAATATTGAATGTAGTATATTCATTTCATGTCAATGGGAACACTGGTGTGCACTAGATATTGCTCAAGCGTGAAACTTTGATGTTATTTATAGGTATGATTCCCATTCACAATTCAATGCGGTAATTAATGGAAACTAACCTTTAACTGATATAATGTATTCACTTGCGTCATGTACTTTCGTGGAAAAGTAGTTAGAAAAATATCTAGCTCGCGTATATAATAACGTTTGCAAGATGCCAGTCTATAACGGAATCTGTAGCCAATAAGTGTTTGAATCTTTTGTTAATCGTTCCGCTTGTGATATGAAGGCCGAAATGGAACTACGTTGGTGTTGGATACACATGTGCTTGCTGTTTCTCCTGAACTTTGCTGGACTCGAACCATGCGACGCTGCCGACTGTGTGGAAAGACAATTTACTTCTAAAAAGTGGTCCGTACAGGACTACCCAAACCCACACAAAGACAGAGCTGGGTGTGGGGGGACACAGAGTTCGTATATCTGCGATCCGGATCACCTGTTAACTAATAGCACAGGTATTTTTATGGAATGATCTCTGTTTCCTAATGTAATTACACAGTTAGACATTTGTCTTAACAAAAACTTTTAAATTTCGAGATTTATAAAATATTGTGATTAGGCAAATATTTTAAACTGTTTAATAATCTTTGGAAACAGAAATTACTCCTTATATTTACAGTTCAACAGAATATATCAACACAAAACTACAGTTTTGAGTTGGAAATATCGCTAAAAAATGGGCACTTTATTGTGACGTCGCATGTTGTGACAAAATTCCTACGTTCAACTGTAACTATGAGATCCGCCCCTAATGTCATTATCCTATTTAAATACATTTATTCTTTTTAAGCTAGTGACAAAATACTATATAAAGTTAATCGAGGGTAATTGCACATGTACTCTTATGACTAATGTGTAGGTTTCCTACACAAAATGTGTAGCCCTGCTACAAAATCATTATTCATTTTTAATCGTAAACATAGTTGTAGAGTATATGTGTAGTTTCATATACGTACACAAATTTTACACAACCAATGGGTCAATTTCTAAACATTTATACACAATGCTGTGCATAAAACCAACATACATCCCTTACACATTTTGTGTAGATTATTGCACATGAAGAGGGTAGACAAGAATGTAAGTTCAGTATTCCGACCTGTATGTATATAGTGATGATATTTGAAGATTTAAATGTTAAAACAATTTTTGCTATCAACATGTGGTAACATACAAAGAGGTTCACTTCTTGACAATGCACATGTAAATGATAACAGCTGGTCATCTGCCCAGTGGGGAGACACTTTTCACGCATGTTTATGCCGTTGAATATGTATGTATATATCATGTTAACACGGGGGTGTTGTGATTGTCAACGAGGATTTACGATGCAGACATTGAATTTGTTTAATCTCAATAAAAAACCGTACATATGCATACAGTATTTGAGATAACATATATGAATAAGTGTACATGTGAAATTATTATTTACAAGTGATCAAGCACATTACATATATACAAGAAACACAATCAATTCTCGCCATTAACATCGGCATTTATTATCATGTATTCGCCCTATACGATGCGACGGAGTCGGTTTAATAGGCCCTTCTTAGAAAATGGCTAAGTCAGATAATCCCTAAAATATAGTCATGTGGAACAAATATTTAGTTCAACAGACCTGTCTTCAATCAGTATTCGTAGTGTTCTAGAAATACAATGTAGTAGAATTTCTGTCCCAGTTCTTGGAAGTGAGAGCAATATATATATTTCTTATAATGATATGCCATTAAAACTCTCTGGCTAAAAATATTATTTGATATATATGTATATACTTATCGGTTAGTATAGAGTGTTCATGTGCGATATGCAATTCGTAAGGGGTCGATCGTTGATTCACATAATGATTTTCGTATATAGTCCAAGACCGCATGCACAATATATATATAGTAATAGTAAAGAAATGTAATTGATTCAATTAAATACTGTTCATATACATTTAAAGGCGGACTGGTTCCGTCGTATCGTATGTTGGCGAAAAAATATCAAACAATGCCTGTATATCCTCAGAGAGGGGTTTCTCGCATGCTTTCTGCGATCACGTAAATGTGGTGTGCGTGCATACGTCAGGACGTCGTACAGGTTATAGCGATCCCGTTATGATTTGTCACGTGATATTAAATTCACCCGTGCGCTAAATATGGGTCAATCGTCGATGCGGGATGGATGAGTGCGATGCAAGTTTGTTCTGTTGATTTCCGTTGATTTTGCATTCTGGATAAATTACTCGGATTATTACATGTACATAGGTGAGCTTTATATACGATTATTATATATTTGAGAATTAGGATTTGCGTTTTACAACCATGTATGATGTAGAAAGGATAATGCTATGGGTATGATTCTTTTCTTCAGCCATGTATGTGGCTTTGTATTTCGGTTAAAATAATGTATCGATAATCATCGAGAATAATAATTTAAGTGTAAACTCTGAGTATATATACGGACATACATGGCATAGACACGTATTATATTTATGTATACAGAAACATAGTGCATGCATCGACCCATATCAGGTGTTTGTCACGGGTAGATTGGGGGGGGTACGACTCCACAACTATTACCGGGTGGGGTGGACTCGATATTCCTGGCTTATACTTTCAACACATATAATACAGGATATTATGGGGGTAAAAGCAACCGCTTTCATCTCCACAGGCTTGCCATTGCCTGCAGTACAACAGGTTTCCCCATACATGGGGTGTGACGGGGGGGGGGGGGGGTAGTGAGTTACAATCGTTCAATTCAGTTTAGCTTTTCGGTAAGGTTATTTTTCTCTTTTACGAGACGATAGACATTGTGCATGAGGTTTTTGTTATTATTTTGCATGAGAAGTGCAAGTTTTCGTTCATCTGGATGAGTATAATAAAATTTCGCAACAAATTTAGATCGGGCATTATTTATACTTTCGCACACTAACAAAGTATGGTATTCGTTTCCTGTAAATTTTCCACATAATGTGCACTTTGTATCTGTTGGGAAATTTCTCCATGAAGAAGTTTCTATCGCGAGTCGATGATTTCGGGTACGAAATTTAATAAGAGTTAATGCCTCGTTTGTTGTCAATTTCGCAATGTATTTTTCGGGTTCAAATTCTGTTTTAATTAGCCGATAAAATTGGTATTTTGTCGACGAGTTTATAGTGGTCCGCCAAGTTTGAATATATGAATCCTTGATTTTTAAACGCGTTGTTTCGCGAAACCAGCACTTAGTTTTAATATTATGGTAGAGCCATATGTGAGACATACCGAGGTTATTTAAGGATTGTTTAACATACCGGGGCCAGTTTAGCCCAGTTTTACACCTTCCCATCATGTTATGCATTGTGGCATAGAGTATGTAGGAGACTTCATTTGTGTTTCCGCTTATCATTCGTGCCCAATAATTCAGGATTCTATGTTCAATTTTGGAAGTTATAGGTAAAATTCCTAATTCACCATATATCATGGCCGTTGGTGTTGACTTCTTTAATTTTAATACAAATTTGAGAAACCAGAGTTCTGTGCGTTGAATCATTATATTGTTGGCTACACCCCAAACTTCACATCCATATGTTAAGATAGGTACAACTGTTTTTTCATATAATTCAATAATACAGGTCAAGGGTAATTTCATTTTTCTGGTCTTACATATTATTGAGAACATTGCTTTTCTAGCTTCTTCGCACCTTCTTTTCTTTTCTAGAGTAAATGAGCCGTTTTTAGAAAATATTATACCAAGGTATCTGTACGTGTCTGTAGTCTCAATGATTTCGTTATTTAATATGAAAGTATTTTTCTTCTTATGATTGGCCTTACCAAAGACAACAACATTACTTTTACTATTGTTGATTGTCAATTTCCATTTTTCACAATATTCTGCATAGGCATTTAACATATTTTGCATTTCTGTTTGGGTTTCTGCGAATAATACGGTGTCGTCTGCATACAGTAAACAAAAGAGTTTAATGTGGTCGTGGAAAGTAGTCTCATTTAAGTATGCCAGGGCTATTCCTTTTTGGTTGGAAGTTATAAGAAAATTTTCGAGATCATTTAGGTAGATAGAAAATAGGATGGGTGATAAATGGGGGGACAGCTCTGTTCCAGAGGTTATACAAGATTTTATATTACGATACATGTTCATTATAACATTTAAAATTTTACCGGATATTCCAATTTCAAATAATTTTTGCCACAGTCCAGCTCTCCAGACACTATCAAAGGCCTTTGATAGGTCTATAAATGCACAATATAGGTTACGTTTACTCTTCTTTTTTGTCAATTCGATTAAGCCATGAAGTGAGAAAATGTGATCAATAGTAGAGTAGTCTTGGCGAAAACCCGCCTGGTTTTCAGAGAGTAGGTTATTTGCCTGAAGAAAGCCATATATTCTATTACTTAGGATAGACGAGAATAATTTTGCCACACAGCTGACTAACGTAATCGGACGGTAGTTTATCGGCTGCTTTGGGTCTTTAGATTTGTATATTGGGTGTATAATTCCGACACCCCACTCGCTGGGTATAAAACCGGTTCTCAGAATCAGGTTGAATAGTCGAAAATACACAGGTGCCAGTTGATCAAATGTGGTTTTTATATACTCATTTCGTATGTTATCTATACCAGGGGATTTCCCTAATTTTAAACTACTTGCCGCTTCCTCTATTTCTATTATTGTAATATCATTATTGAGTGGCGAAGTGTCAGTTACATGAAGATTATAGTTTTCTGGATTATCGGTTTCCAAAATACATTCATTTTTGCTTTTAAAATATTCATAGAATTCTGAAAGTAAGGGTTTGTTTTGTGGTTTTACGTCATCTCGGGATGAATTTAAAACTTTCCAGTATTCCTGGACGTTTTCAGATCTAAGACTTTTAATTTTATTACATAGGTATAAATTGTGTTTCCGCTTACTCGCGTGTAATGATCGTTTATATTGATTTCGTGTTTTTATCATATCAGTTTCTCGTTCTGGACAGGGCCCTTTTCTAAATGAGGTTCTAGCTTTCCGATATAAACGTCTGGCGCGAATGCAATCCGCGGTAAACCAAGGCATCTTTTTTTTAACATGTTTCGTGTTCCTTTGTACGACGCGTCGCGTTCCAAGTGTATTGACGGCCGTTTCGTTAAAAACAGTTTTCAAAAGTTCATTTGCATCCGATATATCATTCGGTGATACAGAATGCCTATCCTCAAGTTCATCAAGAAACACAACTAAATTATCTATGGTTAGCATATCGAGGTTTTCAGAAAACTTATCGGATAACTCCGCATTCCATGGGTTAACACGGACTGTCGGTGACCCAGACTGATTAATCCCTTCAGGCATGTCGCTCAGCCTTCGGTCAATCTGGGTCAGCAATAATCCGATAGAGATTGTTCCGTGCACATCAGATAAACAGCTGTCGTGTTTGCCGACTGCGAAATCTCGGATATGGGTCAGTGCGCGTTCGCTAAACAACATATAGTCTACGACACTTACATTTCTACAGGTCACTTGACCAATACCATTATCGAATCCCAACCTACCATTCGCAATGTATAAATCTGTGGACTTGCAGATATCAATAAGTCGGTACCCAAAATTATTCGTTTTAGGGTCTTGAGATGCCCTCTTTGGGAGAGTTTTAGAAAAGTCATTTTCTGATGGGAGGTGATCAATGAGTTTTGCCGTCCTGGAATTAAAGTCACCTATCAGTAATATATTTTCGCCTAAATTTTTGACATCTACTATTGAACTGTAAATATCAACAAAACAATTGCTTGAACTATAAGTAGTTCCCTCGGGGGGCACATATACATTTCCAATGAAGACTGGACATGAATTCCCAATTTTGAACCATACTATATACTCTGAGTGTATGTCAACAGTTTGCACAAGGCCAGAAATTTGATCTTTTACGAAAACTGCAATTCCACCGGATCTATACCTTGCCAATGTTTGCCGATTTTGTATATTTAATAGTTTAAAACCTGATATTTTCACATCGTCGGCATCATCAGTCTTGCATTCTTGGAAACATAAAATGTCATATGTTGATACATAATCAATAAATTCTGGATCAATAAGTTTTGAAATAATACCACCAACATTCAATGACAGAATATGTAATTTTGTATGGTGACTATTAAAAGTCCCACAGTCCCCTGTATCCTATGACATCTCATCATCATCGAGAGCCTTAAACATCCCCTCGGTATATCGATAAGAAGGCTTTACATTTGGTTCAACCTGTTGATTGTTTATAAATATTCTGTCCCCTACCACTCTGGCCTCTTTTCCAGCTTGTTTGGCATCCTTTCTCATGGGTAGAAGAATTTTTTTTCTATAATCCTGGTATTCCTTAGGATATTGCTGGGATATGAAGAATGGTGGTTTCAGTGTTCCAGCCCTTTTTCTCACCATTTCCTGTTGATTATAGTGAACGAATCGGGCTATTATTGGTCGATGTTTATCACGACCTCCCTTTTTGTCACCGAGCCTAAGAACATTGCCGAAAGTGATGTGTTCCTTTAATTTCAGTTCATCTTTAATAAACCCCCGCAGGACGTCTTCTGTGGAAACTTTATCTTTTTCGATTTCTGCTATTCCCGAAAAGATTAGATTATATTTCATACTCCTTGCTTGTAAGTCGACTATACGCTCTTTAGCTTTGACATTTTCGATGCGGACAGTGTCCATTTCGGCCATCATTCTGCTTTGTTTACGCTCAAGGCGGTCGACTGTAGTTGACAAATCCGATTGATTATTAATCACATCATTGATCTTCTGTGTGGCCTCATTATATGATTGTGTGGCAGTATTTATATTGTCACCCATAGTATCAACAGTGGATTCCATATCGCTCAAACGCTTTTTAACAGAAGTGAATTCTGATTTTAATTCATCCAGTGTGTCCAATTTGGAATTCATTTTCTGGAGCATTAACAGGATAAGGCTGAACTGTGGATCTGTATTTTGGCAGAAACTAGGCATATTCATGTGACTGACATCATCAGGAGTAATTCCAAACATAGTAAGTGATTTTTTAAGAATATTGTCGCTTTGTGAATTATGTTGGTCCAAATTAACAAAGTTCGAGGCACCAGGCATATCTTGAACATTCGGAACATTGCTTTCAAAAGTTTCGTTGTCCGGGTTTTTGGCATTATTTATCTTACCGGTGTCAATGTTCGGCAGTGGATCACCATTCACAAGAGCCAGGGATTCTGATATAATTTGTGAAATATTCACATCGCCATCAAAAGTCCTGTCGGCCATGTTTTCTCGAAAGTTCGTTGGTGGTGGTGGAGGCGAAGTCAATTATTTGCTAGCTTTTCTCTTATTTTCCCGTTCCATTTTGTTTAAATTTCATACTGATCTTGTTGTACGACGATCGCTAAACATACATGTGCAGGGTATAGTCCAAATAATGTATTATTTTCAAAGTAAAATGATAATTTGTATAGGCTATCCCTTCACCTTTCGAAAAAGCGATCCCACCTCGCGCATGCGCACACACTATTACAACAAATATACCACGGACGCATGGCACTATGGCCTGTCGTGGTGCTGCCTGTGAGTTTTAACCGCTGACAGGACATTGTATGTAAAATAACACGAACAACATTATATTTAATAAATCACTGCGCTAAGGTAAAAATCGGTTATATAAAATATAGGCTAGCTGAGTATACTGTGCTATATGTTTCGCCTCATATTCAAAAGGCACCGAGTATTTTCTTTATTGTGGCTAATTAAACATTAACTCAACGTTCATATAAAAACATTGAGAGAAGGATCATGTTTCAGTCGTGACTGCCTCTAACATTATAACAAGCTAGATACGACATTAATGTACATATATCTCAATCCCCTATGTCGTGGTGTGGTAGAAGTGAGTGCCATCCCGGAAACAATAGAGACCTTTCGCATCCTCACGTTTACGTTTACGAATACGGATAGCTATTCGTAGTCGTAAGTCTATCCGTACGGCCAAAAAGTCCTTTCGCAAAACGATTACGCGTACGAGTTTTGACGAACACGTACGATCATTATTTCGTACCACTTTTACAACTCAAAGCGTGGTGTACAGTCCCCTAATACTTCACTTATCGTCTCATTTGCAACAATGCGATAATCATGACCTGTTAATATTGTCAATAATTCGACCAGTCACAACGTGCGACCCGGGATTCTCGTGATATATTGTGGCAATACGGGTATAAATGCCTGGTCATATATGGTGGAAATTCAGTTCATTGTTAGCATGGATGACCATATAGACGTTATGCTGATGGGGAAGAGGGGTTCCTGAATTTGGACCGCACATCAACCACGACGCCATCGTTCAAGCCCCTTCAATTCCGCGATTTGATTTCAATGCGCTTCCGGCTTCACCTCTTTGGGTTTAGGAAATCCGATATAAAGTTGGTGAGCTCGCTGATGTGCATCACTTCTGATTTGGTACTACCAAATCGAAACAAAGTCGACACGGTAGAAGCGATGTGCATCAAGTTGCCATTTTGTCAGATATTTGACAAACCGGCAAAATTTTGTTGAACAAAATGTTGATAAATAACAGGTTTTGGGCAATTTTATAATATAGTTGACTGTGGTTAATTAATTTTGAGCAATTACTCGATTCTGATAACAGAAGCGGCATTTAACAAAAAAATGTTGTTGGAATCTGATGATATGCATGGGGACATCTAATTGGATTGAGTACCTTTAAATGCCGCATTTGTGCGTGTTTTTTAAATTAAAAATATATGCAAAGAACAAACCTGACAGAGACTGCTGAGCTCTGGTGATGTCGGTGGGTGTGCCAAATATTATTTTAGTGTTTACGGTTCAGGAGCAGAAATCACTACTTACCAGTTGATTCGGGATTCAGTGTAGGTTCAGATTACTCAGACAGAAAGAGTACTTTGTGTACATGTATAACTCGGTTATGAATACCATGTAATATACAGACTCTACGAGAGAGATATATAAAACCCATCTTCTACCGAAAACCGAATATTATTAAATTGAATGAACTATTCAATTCGGGAAAGGGGAAGAGAACACAAAATCTTTCACTATTCATTAATAGGGTTATGCCATTCTTTAGGCTCTCCTGAGGCATTCTATAACTGCACACGTTAGGACACCACCGTGGGTCGGTGTGACTAATTACCGCCCGGGACCGCCCAGGACCGCCCGGGGACCGCCCGGGACCGCCCGGGCGGCCCCACGGGCCCGTGGACACAATATCTCGACGGTACCACGTAGCGACATGCCACCTGAGGGCAACATAGAAAAATTTACTCGCTCGCTTGTCTCCGGCTGGTCATATTAACCCCACAAATGCCGATATTGGCTAAAAGAGCCTGGGTGATTACTGGTGTCTTCGTGTGTTTTCAGACAGATTATTTTGGTGATTCTCGGTAGTGCAATACACCTGAGTGTTAATTCCATGTATTGACTCGTTGACGCGTCCACGGCCGATGTTATTAACCCCTCAAATTCAGGTAAAATAGTGTATAAACAAAAGAACCTTGGAACCGCCCGGGCGGCCCCATGGGCCCGTGGACACTATATCTCGACGTTATAACATAGCGACATACCCCACGAGGTCAACCTATAAAATGTTACTCGCTCGCTCGACCCCGGCCGGTGTTATTAACCCCTCAAAATCCGACAATTGTATAAACAAAAGAACCTTGGAACCGCCCGGGTGGCCCCACGTGCCCGTGGACACAACATCTCGACGTTATAACATAGCGACATACCCAACGAGGTCAACCTAGAAAATGTTACTCGCTCGCTCGATGTTCTTTTTGTCTATATACCATTTTATCGGATTTTGAGGGGTTAATAACGCCGGCCGGAGTCGAGCGAGCGAGTACCATTTTGTAGGTTGACCTCGTGGGGTATGTCGCTACGTTATAACGTCGATATATAGTGTCCACGGGCCCATGGGGCCACCCGGGCGGTCCCGGGCGGTTCCAAGGTTCTTTTGTTTATACACTATTTTACCTGAATTTGAGGGGTTAATAACATCGGCCGTGGACGCGTCAACGACACAATACATGGAATTAACACTCAGGTGTATTGCACTACCGAGAATCACCAAAATAATCTGTCTGAAAACACACGAATACACCAGTAATCACCCAGGCTCTTTTAGCCAATATCGGCATTTGTGAGGTTAATATGACCGGCCGGAGACGAGCGAGCGAGTAAATTTTTCTATGTTGCCCTCAGGTGGCATGTCGCTACGTTATACCGTCGATATATTGTGTCCACGGACCCGTGGGGCCGCCCGGGCGGTCCCGGGCGGTCCCGGACGGTAATTAGTCACACCCCCGTGGGTTGTTGAATTAAATAATTGTTGAATTTCACTATATATTGTGTACTATCTTGCACACATCAATCACTCAAAACTCCTCATGCATCGCACACTATATACTATATTTTTTGCGACTGGTTTCATAGTGCACTCCTCTTACTGTAAAGTTTTGTGTCGCAGCCAGCGATTGCTATCCGTTGTGAATAGCGATCTTATTTCGCGGGAAGCTCGTGATTCACGACGACGAGTACAGTTATTGACAATCTAAACAGCATATCGAGGTCGTAGCTCAATACAACTATATGGTTTACATGATATACATATACAGCCTCGAACGGAGTAAAGTGATAGTTTGCAGAAAATAAATTTCAGGTGTTATTTGAGCTTATTAGAAACCATGAAATCGTAAACGTTATTACGGATAGTAAAATACGAGAACGATTAGAAAGTACACAAAGGTTGGTGACGTAGTAGCCTATCCGTATCCGTAATCGTAAACGTGAGTTTTGCGAAGGGTCTCTAATATCATCCGCGCACACTGATGATGAAATTTACCACACGGAGAGGCGAAGCTAGAGGTCCTCGGCCAGAAAAGAAATTAAATAAGCGATTTAGGAATCGAATTTGGCGATTTACGACCATTAAAAGTGAGGACCTACTCGATTATGTTAAAGAGACGCGCTCGTTTTTTATTGTGTTTGTTAATAGTTTACTCGCTTTCTTAACGACAATCTCCTGTGTCGTGACGTGGTAGAAGTGATTGTCGTCCCGGAAAGAATGTCATCCGCGCACACTGATGAAGAAATTCGCCACACGAAGAGGCAAAGCTAGAGGTCCTCGGCCAGAAACAAATTACATAAGTATAAATTAAAATCATCAGGTGCTAAACTGATTTCAACTTTCTGGGAAACATTAACAATAATGATCCGTGGAGAGACAATTGTTTGCAGCTCAAAAGTAAGACAAGGGGTACGCATCTAAGATGCTATGTCGAGTTTATTGGCACCCGAGAAAAAAATTAAATTCTGCCAATAACTTGGCAATAAGGCCCACACAAGGCCCAAAAAGTTGGACAAACCTGGTTTTCGAACTCGTCCGAGATATTGTTGCAAGAGACTCATATATAAAATATGGTTTGAATCAGTTAATATTTAATTGAGTTATCGCGCTAATAGTCTGGGGGCCGACTCCCAAAATGTCCCTTAATAATGAGTTCGTTAAACCTCCGGGGTAGAGCTAAGCAACTATCATATTCAGTTAGAGGATAGACAATACTTTATGTCATCGCCCGATCAATTACATGCGACAGTGCACTTCAAACCACTCTTGCGGCAGCTGCATCGGTTTGTGGCACATTTTTGCCCGACCTGTTTACACCCGCACTGTAGGAGATTGACACAACTTGGTAAAACGGGATCCTTTGACAGAATGACGGGTATCAAACAGGCGCCGTCTACCTTCCAGCCACAATCCGTTGGTTCGGCCAAATGTGGCTTTGGAATCAGGCAACTACACCACACACACGTTTGGTAGTGAGCACGTTTTAAGTGATTCACAAGAGCATCTCTTGTGGGCGGAAGGAGGTCGATGTTCTTCGTTAGTTTCCGGAATAATGTGCAACGAACAACATCACTCGATGTTACTTTGGAATTAGGTAAGTACATTCGACATACGAAAGCTTCTGCATCTGACATCACTTCCTCAGACGGTGTGTTAGATTCGCCGAATTGTCTTATTAAATGATGATGTCCATCAGCCATTGCTTTATACGCGGTTCGTTTGCCAATTGATGAGAATTGGCTGGTGCTGTCACACCCAGTGATGGCATGAAAGGGAACCAGAGTCGATCTTATTTCTTCTCCGCATGGAATTTCGTGTACCGCAATGTACTTTCGTTTAAATGCAGTCCCCGTCATGATCCACACTTCATCGGAAAGTTTAGTGATGTGTGCAATCAATAAAATTACCACATCAGTGTCCTGACACAGAATCAGTGTTCGATCATAGCCTGTGGTGCCGGCATGGGCTGCATGAAGAACGATTCGGGTGTCTGCCTCTTCCTGTGTGCTCGCCAGATTATCCACGCAAACAGGTCGTGAATAAAACGCAGAACCACCAAAGCTGACTATGATTTCGCCTCTGGAAAACTGATTGTTTTGAATCTGCTGACAGAGGAACTCTATAAGATTGGTCTTATTGTCGTCCAAGAAAATGAAACTTTTCCAGTTTTGTGGCAGCTTTACACCACGACTGTCAATGATTGTTCTGACACTCAGCTGGGCACCCTGGCGACGATCTCTGGTTGTGACTTTAATAGACAGCTCCTGGTAGTTATCAAAAACGACGTCTATTCGATCACAATGGCTGCTGAAGTGTGACGCTACTGACTTTATGAATATGTCAGCCCAATCACCGAATGTAGCTGCTCCAGCCGGTTTCCCGATTGCTTGTACGAGAATTATGGCATCAATAATTGTGCATGTTTTCCTGTCAGAATATGGGAGCTCTGTGTGGACTGCATCAGTCATCAGGATGTTTCCTAGTTCCGCTTTATTGTTTGACCGCAGGCTTCCATCGGTAGTGGCAAGGGACAGCGGCACCTTAGATAGTTCATGTGATAGCACCTCGTCGGTATTTATATCACGACCAGCCTCATTCGCAATCACTATTCGACGACGTAGCTCTCTATCAGCTTTGACTACTGATGTATGACGTTTCGGTTTGTCTGCAACGGGCAATGCATATGTCTTAGACTTTGTCTGTTTAATAGGCTCGTACAGACTAATTTCACCCGAGTTGATTCTTTTTGCAAGAAATTCATTCATCAATGCGATTGCTCGATTGCTAGCACCCAACAGATCGTCCTTTATTACATCAGTGGCGACGTCGCCAGTTGCCAGAGACACCAGTTCATCCGTGGTACGACCAAATCTGGAATAGAGTGGAACACATTCACAGTGGATCAACGGGCACGAACCAAAACCGGAAGTCGTAGATTTCGAGGTGGAGAAATATCTGTCGACAAATATTTGTTGACATTTTTTGACGGTTTTTTGGGAAAATAAACGCTTGGATAGCATATCTGACCAACTGAAGGTGTGTGAATATTTATTCGCTAATATTCGGACACCGACGATCAATTTAAGTCAGTTGTCATTGTTCGATCGCGGAAAAAATGTCATTTAATCATCGCCGCGAGACGATTTCTTCCCCAAAATATCCCAGAAAATCATACTTTTCACATTCATCGCTGACAGCTGTCGCAACAACCTATATACCGGTCGAAAGGTCTGTTTTCCCTCCACAAATGCATATTTTGAGTATTTTCACGGACTGTCTCAAAATTCAAAATTTCATCTTTTGATGCAGGTACCCACCTCGAAAATACTGTCCGGTTAGTCCTGTACACCCCGTAATTTAGTTGCAATCCACCAGACCCGGCGGACAGTTTTTGTTGTTCAACCAAGAGTCGAAATGGATCAGTTGGTTGGCTGCCTTTCGTTGACGGTGGCACGTTTTTGGGCAACTGCTTTTCTGTTGCAACTATAGAATACTGATCAAGTTTAGTTACTGAGTACAGTTTGCAATTTGTTCCATATATTCGTTCAGATCGTGTAAGGTCATTAACCAAAGAATCATTTATGGAAATATTGTTAGAACAAGAATATTACAATGCCCTCCATGGCCAAGGCCGTAGCAACAGGATTGTTTTGATGGTGGGAGGTGTAGATGTATTTTCCAATAGTTTGATATTTCAGCCAGTATATAGCGTGAAATTTGATACTTAAAAAACAATTAAAATTCGATTAATTTCAGAAAAAACAAATCGGGACCCATGGCTGTTCTTTTTCATTATGGCCACTTTCGGGACCCACCACCCGAGTTTTTATTACGATTGTATAAAGTTTTAACTACATTTTTCGGGTATATATACACCCCTTTATTTTTATGTTTAAACTACAGGCACCCACCCATATTTCGGAGAATTTTCGCTAATATTACATATTATAGCATAGCAATCAGATATGCAGATGTTTATTTCCATTTCTATGAGAGGCCAAATTCACATTTCATAATTAATTGCAGTTAAGCAATAGCACGTAAGCATAATTATTTGCGATTAAGCGCAATTCATGGTTATACTGTATGTAACTATGTACCCCTGGTGAATAAATAGGTGTACATGTATCTATAACTAAACCTGAACTCATATTGACATATCACCTCCTTGTTTTCATTGCTTTGGATAGTTGGGATTGTGAACTACATGTAGCCTAAATTCTTTATCAAAATGGGTGACTCGCGACAGTATTACCTTCTGTTTTAGTCGAGTCGAGGAACCAACCCATCAAAGCTCAAGTGTGATCAGATATCGATTATTGAAGTTTGTTATTTAAATTTATTGCTGCCCAGAAACACGCCGTGAAAAGGGTGGTTTCGGTCAAAATTGCGGATGAAGATGGATAACTCTAAAACAAGTGGTAATACGGTAAAATTTCGTGATACTTTAGTAATTGTACGGCCATATTTTGTTAAACAAAATGTTTATAAATCACACGTTTTTGGGAAATTTTATACCATAGTTGACAGTGGTCAGCATTATTTTTTGCAGTTAATCGATTCTGATAACTAAAGCTTATTTTGAAGAAATATTGTTGTTGTTGTTGTTGTATCTTTATAATATGGGTCTTTCTGATCGGATTGAGGACCTTTAGTTTAAATTAGCCAAATGCAGATACACCCGGTCATGCTAATAGTTAGGTTATATGGGTAGTTACACTTACTCTCAAGCAACTCATAGCGCTTAATCGCAATTAATTGCACTTAAGCGTAATTCATTTCAATTATGCGCAAATGCCATAATTATGTGTGCTTCAGCGCGATATGTGGTATATGCGCTTAAGCGCAATTCATTATTAAATGTGAATTTGACCTCCCATACAGTTAATTTTTTGTCTATATATATGAACGAGTAGGGTCTGTCTAAATTTGAATATATACGCGACCATTTGCGTTAAAAACTTCCCAACCAAATTATCCAGTGTGTGAATCAATGTGGAAACAATTAATTATGGCGCGATTTGAATACAACAGGGCAAAAATCACGTGCCTATATATTTACAAAAGTAACTTGCATCTGGTTCCACATTCAGTTGTACGCATTGGAATTTTACCCGCTATATACATGTAGGAAACACAACACTTCTACATTAATGGACAGCCAAGGTGGGATTAAGAATACAACAACTCGAAAGAACACTGGAGTTTTCCTGATGATGTTTCTATTCTCTATATCAACCGAGAGTACCAATATTTCGTATAGTATTGTATAGTATAGTATTGTATAGTATTTTATTATAAATAATTTTTATATTTTTTATTTTCAATAATTTTATTTTCAAACATTCATTCGGGTGTTGTAAAATCCCATCGTCGATTGCCTCAGCGAAGCCGCAAGCCTTTGCCTCACAGTGGTTACATATATGAAGGCAGGCATGCGATCCTCTATGGCGTTTTTTTTGTAACTATATTGTATCCGCTCTTATATATTCAATAATAGAACAAACATATGTGGCGAAAAGTGGTAAATTTATCTGTATGTATTCAATATGTACACATGTTTATTATATATTGAACACATATGTATGAAATGTCGTTATTTTCTGTAACTATATTGTAAATTTGACACATCTATATGTTATAAATTGCAAACATATATGGATGCTGATAAAAATTTGCATATGTTTGTAGTCAGAATAGCACACCCATATGAGAGTCGCTATTTAGCAGCAGATGTCATTTTTTTGTATTTTAGTCATCAATTTGTTTAATTATTGAAAGCACATGTCCTCGTTTATAATACATATCTGCTGCTTTTGCACACATGACTGCTGCTCTTAAACGGTGGGGAAAATATATTGTATCTTTGAACACAACCAGCTCACCAATAAAAGGTGTGCACCTTTATATTAGAAATCGTCATCTATCCGTTTTACATTTTATAATGCCCATATATTACCCCAAAATGAAACGTGCGTAATTTATATTCTATAAAACGCCCCTATATATTTTCACATTAAACACATGGCTGAGTCTGTTAATTAACTATGTTATATATTTGACACATATATATATGTTATAAATTGCAAACATGTATGGACATTGACAGAAGTTTGCATTTGTATGTAGTAAGAATAGCACATACATATGACAGTCGCTATTTAGCAACAGACAACATTTTATTGTATTTTAGTTATCATTTTATTTAATTATTGAAAGCAAATGTCACCATTTACACCTTCAAATATGGGGAAATGAAGCCTTATAAATGTCTTGTATTTTTGAACACATGTGCGTCTTTGCGATAAAAGGAGTACACCTTTATGTTATAAACCGTCACCTATCACTTACATTTTAGAAAATATAATGTGTTAGCGCAAATTAAAGGGTGTGTAATATATATTCAATATTGCACACACAAATGACCGGAGTTAAAATGCGCGGAGCTCTATTTATATTCAATATTGGACACAAATACGACGGGCGTTAAAATGCGCGGAGCTCTATTTATATTGTATCCTAACATTCGTCTTATAGGAAAACTAGTGTTAGGATTGAAAATATATTGCACTGGGTCGTGTTCACGTCGTATCGACATATTTATTTGTTGTATCCGAGGGGCCGAAATGCATTTGGTCGAGACAGTGAAACTACAAGGCAGAGTTCAGTCCCCCTGCACTATCAGCGTAGGTGGCGCTAAAAATATGCAGTTTGCCAAATTCCGTTAGGGTTATCCGAAGTCGACTGAGGAATTTACAGACAACTTCTTAACTTCTTAACTTTCTTTCCATCCTTGTATCATATATCTTCAATAACAACAACATCGTCAATCATGATGGCGGCAGTTCTGATTAATGGAGTGGACATTGGTGGAGTTTGTGATACATTCCATATTCATATATTGTCATGGCGTTTCCGCATCACCAGATCACATTGCCATTGGTTATTTCGAGGACTAAAGTAAACAAGCGTGAGTGGAAAATGTTAAATTTCAGGTAGGCCTAATATTTTTGCCGAAATGCAGGAAATGTGTTAATTTAACCCAATATTTATTGGAGTCCAAAATAAAGGTTTATGTTCACACGAACATGACAATTGGAAATTATTCCCTATTCCTTATTCCTTATTTTCAAAAATGTCGCTTTCGACCGATTTGACGTCATGGGTGGGTGGCCCGCCCCAAATACCACCTAGAAACACCCGGACCCCCCCACCCATCACCCTCGGGGGGTGCAACCCCGAGAGGGTGAAAATGGGGATGGACCATTTTCGAGAACGGTAAGGATTTCGATCAATTTGACGGCATGGGTGGGTGGCCCGCCCCAAATACCACCTAGAAACACCCCGACCCCCACCCATCACCCCCGGGGGGGGGGGGGTGCCACCCCGAGGGGGTGAAAATGGGGTATGGACCATTTTCGAAAACGGTAATGATTTCGACCGATTTGACGGCATGGGTGGGTGGCCCGCCTCAAATACCACCTAGAAACACCTGGACCCCCCACCCATCACCCCCAGTGGGTGCCACCCCGAGGGGGTGAAAATGGGGTATGGACCATTTTCGAGAACTAAGGATTTCGACCAATTTGACGGCATGGGTGGGTGGCCTGCCCCAAATACCACCTAGAAACACCCCGACCCCCCACCCATCACCCCCTGGGGGTGCCACCCCGAGGGGGTGAAAATGGGGTATGGACCATTTTCGAGAATGGTAAGGATTTCGACCGATTTGACGGCATGGGCAGTGTTCACGCTGGACCGAAAAAAACTTTAGCCAAAAGTTTAGCCAAATGAAAATTTTATTAGCCAAATGAAAAAAACTTTAGCCAAATGTTTTTTGGCCAAATTAAAAAAAACTTTGTATTTTTATATATATCATTTATTAAAAAATTATTAATCTTTATGTGAAAGAGTGATTTGGGGGGGGGGGGGTAACCCGGGATTGTCCTTCTTAATGTTATTATTTTTTTGTTTTATATCAATATTTTTTTTTAAATCATTAAATATTTATCCTTGCGAAAATATCTAAGTGAGATCTGGAAACTAATAACTTAATATTGTTACGCCATTATCAAATTACAATCTGTAAAAGCATGCATATTATTTTGACTGTATCGGTATTGACGACAAATAGCCACGAAATATCTGTCGTGATTCACATTTGGCTGATTAAGCTATTGTCTTACACTTGGTGCTCATAAACCTCGACCGTCATAAATACAATGTCACCATAAACATGCATTGTGCGGGAGTCCCGTGAGTGACCAGACAGACAATGGGGGATAAGGGGATTAAATGTAAAATAATAACCTTTTGCTGTTTCGTGCAGAGTGACGTAATCTTTCTCCAGATTAAAACAGCCTGTTACGAACACATTACTTATATACCAGCGTCAATGCACACTTTACAAAATATTGCTTTATTCACATTGTCATGATTCAACCACGGTCGGTTTAATGTCCATGCGTCTTTGAATGTCCGTCTTGTGAAAACTAAAGATGATTGCATATCACTGTGTGATCGCTTGGTTGATAGAGTTGTCGATCGGGTTTCCCTGTGTACAGTCCGCGATCGGGTTTCCCTTTGTACAGTCGGCAATATATTCCCACTTTCGATATTTTCGGACTAGATCGTTCATATCACAGAATTGAAAACCCACTTGCCAAAATTTATGTTAGATTTGGAAATGAAAATAGGTTTACTGTACACTAATTGTTAGAGCTTACCTTTTGCTGTTACGGAACGATATTTCATAAGTACGAAAATAATGAAATACTTTCGTCACCTAACTTCGTCTTGAATGTCGATCTATTGAGCGCTTATATTAATTAGCTTTCTGACTCCATACTTTCAGTCTCCATTTGGGGTCAAAAAAAGTTTAGCCAAAAGTTTAGCCAAAGGAAATTTTTATTAGCCAAATTCGAAAAAGATTAGCCATTGGCTAATTTGGCTACCGACAGCGTGAACACTGGGCATGGGTGGGTGGCCCGCCTCAAATACCACCTAGAAACACCTGGACCCATCACCCCCAGGGGGTGCCACCCCGAGGGGGTGAAAATGGGGTATGGACCATTTTCGAGAACGGTAAGGATTTCGACCGATTTGACGGCATGGGTGGGTGGCCTGCCCCAAATACCATCTAGAAACACCCCGACCCCCTCCACCCATCACCCGGGGGGGGGGGGGGGGGGGGGGGGGTGCCACCCCGAGGATGTGAAAATGGGGTATGGACCATTTTCGAGAGCGGTAAGGATTTCGACCGATTTGACGGCATGGGTGGGTGGCCCGCCTCAAATACCACCTAGAAACACCTGGACCCCCCCACCCATCACCCCGGGGGTGCCACCCCGAGGGGGTGAAAATGGGGTATGGACCATTTTCGAGAACGGTAAGGATTTCGACCAATTTGACTGCATGAGTGGGTGGCCCGCCCCAAATACCACCTAGAAACACCCGACCCCCCACCCATCACCCGGGGGGGGGGGGTGCCACCCTGAGGGGGTGAAAATGGGGTATGGATCATTTTCGAGAACGGTAAGGATTTCGACCAATTTGACTGCATGGGTGGGTGGCCCGCCCCATATACCACCTAGAAACACCCGACCCCCCACCCATCACCCCGAGGGGGGGTGCCACCCCGAGGGTGTGAAAATGGGGTATGGACCATTTTCGAGAACGGTAAGGATTTCGACCGATTTGACGGCATGGATGGGTGGCCCGCCCCAAATACCACATAGAAACACTCCGACCCCCCGTTTAATTAGTCTGAAAAAACTGTCAGATCACATGATAATCCACTTCATGACACAGTAGTTGCAAGTTTTTCTTGAATCGCTAAATGTCATATATAGCACACTCGTATGGACTATGGCCGGTCTATGTCCTATTATGCTTTGCCAGACTCCGCATATGACTGAATTCTTCGGGGTGTTTCTAGGTGGTATTTGGGGCAACAGTGAAGTATACTATTAAGTATCTAGATTTCCAATGTTGAAGATCCCCCGGAGATACCCGAATCGGCTCGGCAATATTCGGGGGATCTTCAAAATCGAAGATCAGCGTCCTTGCAACATTTTAAGAGTATAAAAACTATAATTCATGGTATATTAATTATGTTAGAAATTAAAAATGTTAAATTGGTAGAAGTTTTTAAAATCTATTTTTTCCGAACACAAATTCAACAAACATACAGATTTTTATATCTAACAAAAAGATTTGGGTACCGGGTATGTGTACTGAACACTGGAGAATGATGAACAATAAAGACATACACACATTTCTTCAGTTTTATTAAGAGTTTTGGCTTGGACGCAGTTGTTTACAAATGGTAGATTTCATTGCTCAGCAAAGCTATTTGGGAATTGAATTTGATGGGTCAAGATAATGTTCACTCAAGCCTGCTGGGATTATGACCAGCCGGTGCTGTACTTTATCCTGACTCAGGATGATTGGTGACCTAGTTTCTGGGCTATGGGGAACACCAGATTGGGTATTGCACAGTTCTTTTGTCAAGAGATTCACAACACACCACTGTCCACAGATATTAACATTTAACAGCCACCTCACTACAAGCGATGTCGGGTAACTTACTCAATTATTTGTAAACAATTGGTTCCTAGTAATTTTTATCAAAGAATGCTTGATAAATATGAATATTATTTTATTGTTCATCATTCTTCTCAGTGTTTTAACAGTAGACATTGCCATATTTTTTCTTTGGTATGGACTTTGAGTTTATTGATTTTGGGTTAAAAAAAATACATATAAATTTCACATTTAGTATTTCTAACATATTCCACCATTAATAATGCTGAATAGGTCATTGTCGCATGGTTTCTGGCAAAAAGACACCCAGGATCTCTTAAACTGTCAAAAAGACACCCAGGATCTCACCGTCTCACCAAACAAAGGGAATTTTTTTTTGTCGTCTGCTATTAATATTGGGCCAACTATCAAGGATGCGGAATTGCGCTGTCAGTCAGAATCAAAGCCGAATTAAATTTCGTTGATATTTCACTCCGATCACAAACAAATAATTATCATAATATTAATAGCAGACGACTAAACAAAATTCCCGTTGTTTGGCGAGACTTTGAAATCCTGGGTGTCTTTTTGACAGTTTACGAGATCCTGGGTGTCTTTTTGACAGTTTAAGAGATCCTGGGTGTCTTTTTGACAGAAACCATGAGACTATGACCTATTCAGCATTAATAATGCTCTTAAAATGTTGCATTCATGTGTTTGGTTATTGTGATTACTAACAAAAGTGAACATAAACCTTTATTTTGACTCCATCAAATTTGGGGAAAATTGGGTTAGCAAAGTCCTTAAATGGATTTAAATTTGAATCCATTGGCACACTCTGCATGTTCCATCAATTTATTATTATATATAGAAATTTACAGGCATGTTTAACACCTGTATTACTATTAGCCTACTCTTTGCATGAATCCATACACCATAGACCACATCCCTCACCCAATCATTGATCAAAGTTTATATTAGCAATAGGCAACCACGGACAAGAATGATAACGCGCCCATTTCTGGAATTCGAAATATGATAACATCACCAGGAAAACCCAGAGAGCCTGGTGACTTGAATTTGTTCTAATTGCTTGATATTCCAGACAGCAGTAAAATAAATGGGGACAAAAAGTTAGTGTAATCATGTATGAAATTTCCAACTGTTAAAATTCTTTATAACAGTTGTGACTCCCACCCCCTCAAAATACCTCCATCACCCGATCCCCGTCCCCATCATAATGGGACAATAATTACTAGTTGATATACCAGGCAATGGTAACCATGTATTTTAACCTTTGCGGTGTAGTGTAATAATGTATGAAATTTCTAACTACATGTGTATTAACTTTTTTTTACAAAAGTTGTGAATCATACACACTCAAAATCCAACTTCCACCCCAACCCCACTACACTGTCCCTTCCACTTAAAAACATTCTGGAGATCAGTTGGCCACAGGTGTTCAGTTATTATAACCCACGTGTCTTGGACTGTTGCCAAATTCACAGTGCTCCATGCAGAGGGCCTGCTTGGACTGTTGCCAAATTCACAATGTTAACTGCAGAGAGCTTGTATGTTATTGGAGACGGTTCTAATATGACAATAGGCTGGCCTAATTAACGAACCATGCACAGCTAAATACACATAAGGTAGGATATATTTGTCACACAGTGCCTTTTTACTTCATTGGTCAGCATTGGTGAGTATTCCAAATAAGATTCACTTAGGCATTATATCGTGATGTGATTCCGAATTTTTTTCACTCCAGCCATCACACAGGGTTCATGGAAAGAGTTGGTTCTATAACTACAAATTCCTGTATAAATTAGGTCAATCTACCACAGTTGGACATACAGTCCCAAAAAATAAGGGTTTAATCAAGTTTATAAATGGGTATCCCATTATATTGGGATACCCATTCATAAACTTGATTAAACCCTTATTTTTTGGCATAAGGTATTTTTTGTCAGTAAAACAATCTTAAGTGTCAAAATTTCAAATGGATCTTGAAAATACATTTTTGTTTTATGGCATATTCAAATGATAGCTCAATTAGCACAGAATGTTTTATTTTTTTTATTTTCGAAGTTCGGCCATATGGTGTTTTTTGTATGTAAAACAACCTAGGTGTCAAATGTTCACATGGATCTTGAGAAAACATTGCTGTTTTCAAGGCATATTCAAATGAGATGCAATACCTTTTAATGCACAATGAGCTTCTGCTCCCTTCCTTGCAGTATGTGCTCCAACAACTTGTACATGTAGGTATATATCGCCTGATCTCTGGAATATTTGGTATCAAAATTTAATCCGTTGACGCGGGCTACAAGCTGTACTGTTTGTATGATCTTCATAAATATCATCATGGATGTTGTTATTGAGATAAAGATGGGAATGAGTCATTTTAGGGACATTCGGCCAAAAAACATGGCTGCCAGTGGCCACGTTGCATTTTACACTTAGGATCACTACAGTAATGCCCTAAGTAATCGACCTCTTAACCAAAGCAGAATTATGGGTAACTTTTCAGGATTTGGTCGGAAATATGGCTTGTTGCCATTCATCCGATGAATGGCAACAAGCCATATTTCCGACTAAATCCTGAAAAGTTACCCATAATTCTGCTTTAGTTAAGAGGTTGATTACTTAAGGCATTACTGTGAATCCTTTGACACACCCTACAGACCATATCCCTGATCTGATCATCACCAAACTTCATATTGAGTATCGGGGTGGCCTAGATGGGAACTCGTCATTTTGGGGTCATTCGGCAAAAAAAATATGGCCGCCAATGGCCAGTTTGGTTTTTACTCTTTGTATCACTAAATATTTCTACAAAATCTATTAGCATGTGCTGCATGCCCATCTGTTGTCAACTATTAAATTATTACCCTACCTACCGTAAGTTGAGCTACAGTGTCATTGACACTTTCAATAGGTAATTCGGCCAAATATCCTGGCCGCCAGAAGCCATCAATGAAATTTCTCATGGCTGTTGACATTGGAACATAGATAGGAACGAGTCATTTGAGGGTCATTTGGCCATAAAACGTGTCCACTGTCAGCCATAAATCCTTTGACATATCCTACAGACCACATCCCTGATTCGATCGTCACCAAACTTCATATGGATCATCGGGGTGACCTCCAGATGGGAACGAGTCATTTTGGGGTCATTTACCCAAAAAACATGGTCGTCGGCAGCCATATTGGATTTTACTCTTTACATCATTAATTACTTTGATAGACCCTACATACCACATCCCAGATGGTCGACCAATTTGGCCATAGAGTGGTATCCGTCCAAAACACTTTGGACTGACAATTCGACCCATGCGTGAAACCAGAAAAAGATGACAGGTTAACTATGGAGAAAATATAAACAACCCAATATGTTGTGAATTTGTGATCGGGCGGTATTGCGACAACATATTGATTAAATTAATTCAGTTGTATGAATGTGTCAACAAAATAAAATTTGGGGAAACTGGTTGGTTGGGGAAACTAAAGAACCATAGGCATAGCCTGAATTAGTTGGAAATTTCATCATCATTTCAATGATTTTCATGCCAAAATGGCAAATGGAAAATATCAATTATCATATGGAATTCTAAATTTGTAAATGATTCATTGATGCAGTTATTGTTTCTGTGTGTCTCACCCCCCCCCCCCCAACTTTGGTAAAAAATGTCAACAGTTGCCAAAACATTAGATGGAAATTTCACACAGGAATTTCCCCAAGATGGACACAGACACTCTCCCACCCCAACAGAGACCCCCCCAGACAGCACATCCCTGCCTAACTGTCACAACAGACCCCCATCCTAATGATTTGTAGAAGGTGGTGTCTTTACTGAAAATAACTGTTCATGCCATTAAATAATTTAAATGATTAATTTTGGGACGTTGTTAGTCTGTCACTTGTGCTCAAGTGCAAACCATTTGTGCTTAAGAACAAATCATTTGTGCTTAAATGCAAATCAGTTATGCTTCAGCGCAAATAAATTTTTTCTCAAGCGCAAATAGATCATATTACTCTTAAAGCGCAAATGATTTTGCGTTTAAAACTTCCATTAAGGCTTTAGCGCAAATTAAAAAATTCATGATTCCCCCGGCTGATCACCCTGGATTAATATTAAATGGCACAGGCCTGAATAGCCTACATCATTAAAGTCTATATAGGCCCACCATAAAGCAAAGATAAATAATAATATGTGAAAAAGGCCTCTCATATCTGTGACATTGTTATTTTCATTTAAAAAAATCTGGACCCCTGTGATTTCGTGGCAAAGTGCCCGGCTAAAAGTGTAATACTGGCAAAAGGCCTAGTGCCTAGTATAGTGGTTGGGGGTCTCAAAAAGCGATGAACATATACATGTTGGAGGCCAAATTCACATTTAATAAGTAATTGCGCTTAAGCAATTGATTGCGCTTAAGCAGGGTGGAGTCTGCAATTTTTTCTGAACACTATAGGCGGGGGTTTGTTGGTGGTTCAGCAGCCCGGCTTACACATTTTTTCCTGGCAGGACCCTGTATATTTTTTTCCTACAGTCATTTTTAGCTGAACTTTACTTTGTAAAGTTTGAGCTATTGCCATGGCTTTGTCGTCCGTCGTCCGTGTGTGCGTGATTTGTCAACAATACAGGCTGCAGGTCGTACCTTTGTTCAGATCATTATGAAATTTGTCATAGCTGTTGTCATCAACATTTAGACTGGAATGATTCATTTTGGGGTCATTCGGAGAAAAAAAACATGGCCACTAGCAGCCATCTTGGATTTCAAAGTTCAATCCATTAGCACAGGCTACAGGCCGTACTGTTTGTCTAATCATCATGAAATTTGTCATGGATGTTAATATTGACATGTAAATGGGAACGAGTAATTTTGGGGTTATTTGGCACAAAAACATGGCCGCCAGCAGCCATCTTGGATTTTACTCTTTGTATGACTAAATTCTTTAGCACGGGCTACATGTCGTACTTTTAGTCTGATCATCATAAAATTTGTCATGAATGTTAATAATGACATGTAGATGGGAACGAGTCATTTTGGGGTCATTCGGCCAAAACACATGGCCGCCAGCAGCCATCTTGGATTTTACTCTTTTTATTACCAAATCCTTTACAACGAGCTACAGGTCGTACCTTTAGTCTGATCATCATAAAATTTGTCATGGCTGTTGAAATTGGAATGTTGATGGGAACGAGTAATTTTGGGATGATTCGGACAAAAAACATGGCCGGCAGTGGCCATCTTGGATTTCAAAATTAAATCCATTAGCACGGGCTACATATCGTACTGTTCATCTGATCATCATGAAATTTGTCGTGGATGTTAATATTGACATGTAGATGGGAACTGGTAACTTTGGGGTCATTCGACCCAAAAACATGGCCGCCAGCAGCCATCTTGGGTTTTACTTTTTGTATGACTAAATTCTTTAGAACGGGCTACAGGTCGTAGTTTTAGTCTGATCATCATAACATTTGTTATGGATGTTAATAATGGCATGTAGATGGGAACATGTCATTTTGGGGTCATTTAGACAAAAAACATGGCCGCCAGTGGCCATCTTTGATTTCAAAATTCAATCTATTAGCACCGGCTCCAGGTTGTACTGTTCGCCTGATCATCATGAAATTTGTCATGGATGTTAATATTGACAAGTAGATGGGAATGAGTAATTTTGGGGTCATTTGGCCCAAAAACATGGTCGCCAGTAGCCATCTTGGATTTTACTCTTTGTATGACTAAATCCTTTAGCATAGGCTACAGATCGTACTTTTAGTCTGATCATTATAAAATGTGTCATGGATGTTAACAAAGACATGTAGATGGGAAAGAGTCATTTTGGGGTCATTCGGTTGAAAAACATGGCCACCAGCAGCCATCTTGGATTTTACTCTTTGTATGACTAAATCCTTTAGCACAGGTTACAGGTCGTACCTTTATTCTGATCAACATGGAATTTTTCATGGCTGTTTAAATTGGAATGTAGATGGGAATGAGTCATTATGGGGTCATTCGGACAAAAAACATGGCCGCCAGCGGCCATCTTTGATTTCAAAATTCAATGCTTTAGCAATGGCTACTAGTGCAGGTCAGACTTTTAGTCTGATCATCATAATATTTGTTATGATGTTAACATGACATGTAGATGGGAACGAGTCATTTTGGGGTCATTTGGCCAAAAAACATGGCCGCCAGGAGCTATCCTGGATTTTACTCTTTGTATGACTAAATCCTTTAAATGCTTTAGCAATGGCTACTAGTACAGGTCGTACCTTTAGTCTGATCATCATAAAATTTGTCATGAATGTTAATAATGACATATAGATGTGAACGAGTCATCTTGGGGTCATTCGGCCAAAAAACATGGCCACCAGCAGCCATCTTGTATTTTACTGTAATGGGACAAAAGGTTTTAAGACTGCTTCCAGTATGTAATATTAATAGGTATGCACTTAACTCTTGGTAGGGAGGTTTGAGTTCACCATCAGTTAATAATGAGGGATGACACAAAAAAATGGTCAGCTTGCTAAATGTTTTCATCAAGGATCTAACAATGCACATTGACATGTAATGGCTCAGATTTAAATTGTTATGTTAGAAATCATTTATTCAACCTAATATAAATGAAAACATAGCACAATAATAGATTCTGCACATACATGTAAATGATATTTGGTATATGGGTCTAAGATCACCTCCAGATCAGAACTTTCAAATTTGAATGATTTTTTTTATGATATATATGGCCGCTGGCAGCCATCTAGGATTTTAATCTTCGCATCACTAAATCCTTTAATACACCCTACAGAGCTTATCTCTCATCTGATCATCACCTGAACCATTCATATGGATCTTCGGTGTGACCTCTCGATGGCTCTACCATTTTTCCTAAATTAAAAAAAATTTGTCACAGTGACAATCTTGGAGTTTACTCCTTTTATGACCGAATATTTTAGCACACCTTACATATAAATTTCTCATCCAATCGTCACCAAACTTCATATGGAACTTCGAAGTGACCTTTAGATGGGAACCTCCATTTTTTTCACAAAATTTGTTTAAAACAAACATGACCACCAGCAGTCATCTTGGATTTCAAATTTCAATCCATCAGCTTTATCCTGAAGCCCACATGTATTGGAGAATGGTTTTGAAACTTTACTGTCTTGTTGGTAAATAACAAGTAGGATTGCTTCTATAATCATGATATGGAACATTTATCAGAAAAGATCAGGAAAACTGACTAAAATAGTCATTTGAGGCAGTTTGGAGGGGTGGGTCCCTATCTGAGAATTGGGGGGAAAAGATAAAAATTACCGTAGGTGGTGGTGGGTACACTGAGGGTGAAAAAAAAAAATAAGTGCCTAGTTTCCGGAATTTTTTTCCTGATCCCTCTGGCTTGAGCGCAAATAATTGTGCTTAAGCGCAATCAATTACGCTTATAAGCCCAATCAATTGTGCTTACGCGCAAATACCATATATTGTGCTTAAGCACAAATATGGCATTTACGCTTAAGCGTAATTAATTTAACTTAAATTACTTAACCCTTTCATGATGGGAGCTGTGCTGGTGCAGCATTAAAGATCATGTGCCGGTACATTCTCTTATATATGTTAATCTCCCATTGGGGGCCTCACCTATATAGGAGAATGCACTGGCTTACAAGGTCAAGGTAAATATATTGTTTGCGTAAACAATATTTTAATATCAAGAACGAGCATTAACAATTCAAAATTAGAGAAAAGGATTTGGCAGTAAGTCAAAGGCTTATAGTATAGGTGGCCATTTCCTTGGTATACATATTGTACCATTATTCGATTGCATCTCAGTGATGAATTGCTGTGAAGTTCCACAAGTATATATTGTTAGGCCAATGTATTCTGTTTTGAGTTATATATTCGCCAACATGGCTCTATCATAGATAAGGCACAATTTTTTTGCAAATTTCAGGAAGCTTCAATCATGGAAGGGTTAAAGATGCAAAATACAATTTAAGCACCCATCAATTACAAAGTAACGTTTAGCTAACAATGACTAATATTGGCCATTACCAGCTATGCTGACTTGGAATATATGCTACACCCTTGCTTTCTGGTTCATGTACATGTAGTCCCCATGCCTGCTTAATCCATCTGGTCATGTATAGGTGTTATATTTATCTACTTTAAAAGCATATATGTTGGTGATAACATGAAAACACTAATTCTTTGCCATTTAATTCAGCTGTTTAATTCTGAAAAATAATAGTCAATTTACATGTATGTGCAATGTGTATTTTAAGAGGCAACAATCTTGTGTTTCAATTTTGTCTTACAATACCCTTAGTTTACGGAGTGAGTAGACATATTTGTCAAATTATATATATGTTCCCAGTATACCACTGTCCCCATCCAATATTAGGTCATATCATAGTCAAGACATGTAGTTGAAGGTCACACAACAGCTCGGGAATTCATGATTTAATAGGTGACTTAATTTGTTGAACCAAATTTTATTTTACCATGCACATATATAATATATTCTGGTATATATAATTATACAATAGCGATAATGTTACAATGCTGTTATAAATACTCTGCCCTTTTTTGAGCTTAAATATTCTCGCGGTTTTTAGTACTATCTGCCCAGGGTAGCTTCAGCCTTTAGTTGTCTCGATTGGAGTTGCTCCTTTTTGGGCATTCGAACACCATCATGGATTCGTGAACATTTCTGAAATTCGATGTACGTGGTTTCTCCCAGATAATCACATTAACTAATTTTTAGTTGTTCTTGCGGTAGTCTCCAAAATTATGAATCGGTGGGTCTTTGTAAGGTTCGATATATTTTCGTTATCAAAAATATATTTTAGTTTGATAATTTAATTAAAGGTACTCAACCCATAAAGAGGGTCCCCATCTCAACAGATTCCAACAACAACAATCCGATCAGAGGGTCCTATATTACTATTTCTTTGGCTTTGGGGGTAAAAAATATTTGATTCGAGTCGAGGAACCCATCAAACAAAGCTCAGAGTTATTAGATATTGATTTTTGAAAATTCTTATGTTCTCAAGATGAGTACTTATAACTGCCGTCAATTTGGTAACATGCTCGAGATTTTACGCCAAAATTCTATTCAAACAGACAAGGATGGATAACTCTATAATCAAGTGGTAATAATTGACTACGTACTGGGCCAGTAAGAATTCCCGATAATGAAAAATAATAGATTTCTAAAATCGATATCTAACAAAGCTGAGCTTTGATGGGTGACTTCCTCGACTCGAATCAAATTATTTTGACCCCCGAAGCCATTGAAATAGTAATTGAGAGGAGTTTTATCGGGTTGAGTACCTTTAAGTTAGGCGAAGTTTGGCCATGGTGGTCGGAATTGCCACATGTGCTGAGGTTTTCTTTTTGGCTGGGTTGGTCAATTATTTTTGGCTAAGTCTGTCCTTTATTGTTGTGTTTACATGTGTAAATGGCACTATCTGATGGTACATTATGAATACACTGTGAATAAGGCTGCTTATTGTTTATACAAATCATTTGAGTCATTGAACTGTTGATAAGCCTACTCATAGACAGTCATGTAAAATAAATATAACACAACATTTTGGTTTAAACATTCAGTAATGATACAATAATGGTTACTTAACAAACAACAAATTGGACTGGAGCTGCTATACATGAGTTTAGTGGGCACATAATCACCTGTGTCCCTCAGACATTTCCCAGTGGTGCCACTGATCATTATCTCATATGTTCTAATTCTAACAACAACAACAACTACTACTACCGGTATCTAATTTGGTGTGCCTCAGACTCAGTTTAATTTCAACTCTACTTACAAGCTTTATAAACTCGCACACCGTTCTCAAGTGCACTACATCGTTCTCAAGTGCACTACATCGTTATTATTATGTACATATACATGTATTTCACTCATTACTATAGTGTTTGGTCTTTGATCAACAAAGTTTGTCAAGAGTCATTGGCAGGTCTTTGAGAATTTCTGACATTCTAAAAGATAGTGGAATTCACCATCCAATTTGGCCCGATTGACATAATGCCGGGCATTTTCTTTTATTTATTTCAAACTTATTCCAACGACCGGTTTCAACTGGCAACTTATGATTTCCAGTTCTGAATTTTCATAGAAGAATTTGATTACCTTCATTCAACCTTATAATATTCAGATAAGTTGCAAATGAAATGTTATGTTTGAAAATTTGATAGATTCTGCTGTAACTTGTAATTATTAATGGTTAATTGACACACCTATTGCTAAACTGATTAATGAGGCTGCACGTAATATATGCTGTGAATTGGTCAGTATTTGTGATTATGGTTAGAGTTCCACATATAGTATGGCTCTGATCTGATTGAATCCTTTGTCACAGGCTACATTGCAGGTCATATCTTTAGTCGGATCATTATGGAATTTACCATGGCTGTTGACATTGACATGTAGTTGGGGGAACAAGTCATTTTGGGGTCATTCGGCAAAATAACATGGCTGCCGCTGCAATCTTTGAATCACTAAATTCTTTGGCACACACTACAGTCCACAGTGTGTAAGCCTATACTCGAGGATTTGCCTTTTTGCGGAGAAATGCTACTACTTTCTTCGGATATTCAAGTATTTTCGCCTTTTTAGATTGCGGTACCTTTGTGCAAACAAAGTTTTCACCTTCTAAATTATAATATTTTCTTGCATATCTTCTTTTCCTAATATCTAGATTGCTGACTAGAGGTATATATATCCAACATAATTGGTCATTGGGAATAATGTTTCAAAGATATTCCTCATTTACATGTAGTTGGAAAATTTATCCAACCGGAGTATAAAATGTGATTTTGGGAAGCCCCTTTAAATTCATGCTGCACACTGTGAGTACATTCCATTGTCGGAACATTAGTTTTGTGTAGAGTTGTCAGTTAGAACACGTAAAAATAAATCGTTGTTCAGATAATCAATGTTTTATGATGAACTCGACTGTACCACATTAGTCGATCGCATAGGAGAATCTGTAACCTTTTTGTCGATTAACTGTAACCATAAGTCGGTATCGAATTTTTTTTTTTATCAATATGATAATTCAAATCGGCAGATAATGCACTATATAAGGTATTGATGCCTGTGTACACAATGCCTGTGGTGTGCCTTAGTATGAATATGTACAAAAAAACACTTGTTACAATGCTTGGGTGTACATGTATTTGTCAATGCTGCATGTTTTTGTTTATTAGCGCATCCAGATATAAATGAAAGTGTCAATGACACTGTAGCTCAACTTGGAAAGGGAATAATTTAATGTATTACAGTCAATGGAGTGATTAGGAATGTGGAAAGTTGAATGTCTAATACTAGTTTATAGACATGAAGAGAAAAGTAAAATCCAAGATGGCTGCTGGCGGCCATATTTTTTGGCCGATTGACCCCAAAATCCCATCTACATGTCAATATTAACCTCCACGACAAATTTCATGATGATCAGATGAACAGTACGACCTGTAGCTCGTGTTAATTGATTGAATTTTGAAATCCAAGATGGCTGCTGGCAGCCATATTTTTTTGCAGAATGAACCCAAAATGAATCGTTCCCATCTACATGTCATTGTTAATATACATGACAAATTTCCAGAAGATCTGACCAAAGGTACGACCTGTAGCCCGTGCCAAACGATTTAGTCATGCAAAGGGTCAAATTCAAGATGGCTGCTGGTGGCCCAAAATATCTGACCAAAGCTAAAGATCGAACACATATGCACACTGGTGTTGTAACATGCACATTTGTGTTGTAAAATACCACATATATGTTTAAAACATCGAACATCCAGTGCCTGTATAAAAGTCGATGTCATGTATATGTTCAATAAAAAGTGAGTAGTGGCATATATTTATTCAATAATATAACATATATATGTCACATACATCAAATAAAGTGCTGTCTTTGTTCACATATACAACGATATGTATTGGATAATATAGAACACAAATGAGCATTTTAAAACAGCATAATTTAATGTGTTACAGTCAATGGAGCGATTAGGAATGTGGAAAGTTGAATGTCTAATACTAGGTTATCAACATGAAGAGATATATATATATAAAAGTAAAATCTAAGACGGTTGCTGGCGGCTATATTCAAAAATATTTGATAGCTTTAGTCATGCAAAAAGTAAAATCCAAGATGGCCACTGGCAGCCATGTTTTAATGCCGAATAACCCTAAAATGGCTCGTTCCCATCTACATGTCATTGTTAACATCCATAACACATTTCATGATCAGACGAACAGTACGACCTGTAGCCCGCGCCAATGGATTGAATTTTTAAATCCGAGATGGCCACCAGGGGCCATGTTTTTTGGCCAAATGACCCCAAAATGACTCGTTCCCATCTACATGTCAATGTCAATATTCATGACAAATTTCATAAAGATTAGACCAAAGGTACAACCTGTAGCCCGCGCCAAAGGATTTAGTAATGCAAAGAGTAAAATCCAAGATGGCTGCTGGCGGCCATGTTTTTCGGCCAAATGACCCCAAAATGACTCGTTCCCATCTACATGTCAATGTCAATATTCATGACAAATTTCATGAAGTTCCGACCAAAGGTACGACCTGTAGCCAGTGCCAAAGGATTTAGTCATGCAAAGAGTAAAATCCAAGATGGCTGCTGGCGGCCATGTTTTTTGGCCAAATGACCCCAAAATGACTCGTTCCCATCTACATGTCAATGTCAATATTCATGACAAATTTCATGCAGTTCCGACCAAAGGTACGGCCTGTAGCCCGCGCCAAACGATTTAGTCATGCAAAGAGTAAAATTCAAGATGGCTGCTGGTGGCCATGTTTTTTGGCCAAATGACCCCAAAATGACATGTTCCCGTCCCCATTGTTTCATGAAGATCTGACCAAAGCTAAAGATCGAACACATATGCACACTGGTGTTGTAACATGCACATTTGTGTTGTAAAATACCACATATATGTTTAAAACATCGAACATCCAGTGCCTGTATAAAAGTCGATGTCATGTATATGTTCAATAAAAAGTGAGTAGTGGCATATATTTATTCAATAATATAACATATATATGACACATACATCAAATAAAGTGCTGTCTTTGTTCACATATACAACGATATGTATTGGATAATATAGAACACAAATGAGCATTTTACAACAGCATGCCGTGTGCATATGTGTTCGATCTTTAGCTTTGGTCAGATCTTCATGAAATTTGTCATGGATGTTAACAATGACATCTAGATGGGAACGAGTAATTTTGGGGTCATTCCGCCAAAAAACATGGCCGCCAGCAGCCATCTTGAATTTTACTCTTTGCATGACTAAATCGTTTAGCACGGGCTACAGGTCGTACCTTTGGTCAGATCTTCTTGAAATTTGTCATGGATATTAACAATGACATGTAGATGGGAACGAGTTGTTTTGGGGTCATTCGGTCAAAAAACATGGCCGCCAGCAGCCATCTTGGATTTTACTCTTTGCATGACTAAATCCTTGGTGCGGGCTACAGGTCGTAGCTTTGGTCAGATGGTCATGAAATTTGTCATGAATTATAACAATGACATGTAGATGGTAACAAGTCGTTTTGGGGTCATTCGGTCAAAAAACATGGCCACCAGCATTTTACTCTTTGCATGACTAAATCCTTTGGCGTGGGCAACAGGTCATACCTTTGGTCTGATCTTTATTAAATTTGTCATGGATGTTAACACTGACATGTAGATGGGAACGAGTGATTTTGGAGTCGTTCGGCCAAAAAACATGGCCGCCAGCAGCCATCTTGGATTTTACTCTTTGCATGACTAAATCCTTTGGCACGGGCTACAGGTTGTACCTTTGGTCTAATCTTTATGAAATTTGTCATGAATGTTGACATTGACATGTAGATGGGAACGAATCATTGTGGGGTCATTCGGCCAAAAAACATGGCTGCCAGCGGCCATCTTGGATTTCAAAATTCAATCCATTGGCGCGGTCTACAGGTCGTACTGTTCGTCTGATCATCATGAAATTTGTAGGTCGTAGCTTTGGTCAGATCTTCATAAAATTTGTCATGGATGTTAACAATTATACGTAGATGGGAACGAGTTCTTTTGGGGTCAATTGGCCAAAAAAAATGGCCACCAGCAGCCATCTTGTATTTTACTCTTTGCATCACTAAATCCTTTGGCGCAGGTTAGACATTTCAATTAGCACCTTTCCTATTCCTCCATTTACTGTCAACCATTAAATTATTCCCCTACCTAAGTTGAGCTACAGTGTCATTGACACTTTCATTGACTATATATTGTTGGCATGAAATAAAACCAAAAATATTTATACAGTGAAACCTCTCCAAACCGGACCCTCTACAATCCGAATCCATCTCCATTCCGAACGAATTGTTCGGGCCCAAATTTACTCAAGCGCATTGTCACTATAATTACCTCTGTAATCCGAAACCTCTGTACTCCGAATACCAGATTGATTTATTAGTCCATAAGTGAACTAATACACTAAATGTTTACCTCCAAAATCTGAATGCTGAAAGCGATGGAAGGAGCCGAATGCATTCAGTTAATGATTTGATTGTTTCCGCTTTTGATTTGATTTGATTTTACCTCGATCATCGTCCGTGACAACAGTTAGTTACAAACGGACAAAGTGTTCTTGGTACATTAATCAAATTTGTTGAAAAAATAAAACAAATATAATGGCTGATAATAACATTTAGATACGGCCATATTTATATTTAATCTTATTCTAAATAAATTCCGAAAGCGATACCAGCCGAACGCGTGTGCACACAGGTAATGTACCTTTCGTACTATTGAATAAGCGTACCAATTTAATTAGCGGTCTTTTGTCTCGGTGAAATTGATTGAACAATGGTGACTTCACAGATAATTAGAGCAATGACACATTGTTACTACAGCAGTTATTGTGCTGGAGTGAACTCTTTGTTTAACAATTGTCCAAACTAAACACTAATTCGCTAAAAGTTCACGGTGGTGGTTTATTGTCACCGCCACAGTTTTAATCAACTTATCACACAATTAATGAGCCGTCGGGAAAATGACAACTCAGAGTTGAATATAGACAAGAATATTAAACATAAAATATCCCCAGTCTAGTAGTCTACACCACAAGAGCTCAGCATCAAGTATGTCAAATATACTGTCAACAACATTTTTAAAAACCGTGAATCACCATAAAAGTTATCGTTTTCGTATTTCCTGGTTTATCTATACATATATGTATATGTCTTATTATAACACGTTTTATCTATTGAAATTTATGTTTTATTTGGTAATTTATTGAATAAAGTTTAATTAATCAGTGAGGAGGTGTTCGGTTCACAATAACTCTTACTGCCGGCAGCAATATATTTTGTTGGTTGTGCGATTTTCTGTAAACCGAACACCTCTCTAAACCAAACAGAAGAACCGATCCGAAGGGTGTTCGGTTTAGAGAGGTTTTACTGTATCACCAGGATACGGAACAGCTGTGGCCAATGAAATTCTGAAGTAGGAGATATAGTTATTTCTATTCCATCGAGAATAATAGAATGGGAGCACAGTCCAGATCAAAATTAAGCTCAGAACTACTCAGAACACACATCGGTATCTCGACAAAAACAACGTGTTGACCGTTTATTCAACCGGATAAGTTGATAATACAATGTTTTGGAACTTCCTCTTTAAATGGTATATAATATAGAATATGTTGTTTATAATGTGATCTTGGTATTCAAACATTAAGTGGCCCTTTAAACATTCTAAGAAATCAATTGATCGGTGTCCACTGACTCAGTTTGTGGTTTTCGCCTACTGATAAAAAACTCATTACATCTTACATGCTGTTTTATAGAATAAATACATGGCAAAGGTTGATGGCTATTTGAGTTTTGTTGGATTTCTGTCTATTTTCTCTACACACAATGGTACTCATTAATAGTGTTTTGGCAATGTCAACCTGTTCTCAAAACTCTTATCTTTTTACAGCTTATAGATAAGTGGTATAAGGCTGCTGACAAAGAATCCTTTATCATGGCTCCTCGTCTTATACGTGAGGAAGGGCTGCTTTGCGGTAGGTAAACTTTTCTTGTTCTATGACAGGAACAAGCTAGCTTAGGCAAACAATTAAGAACTTTCTTCTTCCTGAAATGTTTAATTTTACCCCTCTTTTTAAAGTCCTTACAAATGCCACTACTTGAAGCATGTTGTCAGTTATTTCTGCCAATCCTGCTAATCCTCTAATTTTCACCAACATCACCTGGGGAACTTCAAGCTGATCCTAGGTCTCCCATAGCAGTTGAGGCCTAAGTAGAATGAGGTTCCCAGAGGATGAATTTGGTGACGCTAGTCTGTCATGCAAAATTTACCTTCTGGGGACCTCATTCTGCAATGACAGAGACACTATCTGCAGGCTTGTTTCAGCAGTGCCTATAGTTCGAGAAAGATGTCCAGTTTACTATAATTGCAAATAGGTAGCTAATTATAATTATTTTGAATATACAGCAGTGAGGAACTGATATTTCTGTGGTGACCTCAGTGTTACAGCAGTCTTTTCTATACTAAAGCATCATTGATGAGTAGTTATCCCATCAAGTCTGAGTTTAGTGTACCTGTCATTTGCAGATTGAGGTCCCCAGAGGAGGGTGAAGTTAGTGACTATCCCACTAAGCAGGCCAGCATCACCAAATTCACCCTCTGGGGACCTCATTCTGCTTAGGCCTCAACTGCTATGGGAGACAATAGTCCAGTGCATTTATGAGAAAAAATGCCAAACCCGGAACTAATTGCAACAGAATTTTTTTTTGCTGGAATAAGTACATAAACCCTCCATAAACAACATACTAAAAATCGGAAAAAGGGAAATTGGTGAATTTCGTGAAATAAATTTTCGGAAATTTGGTCAAATCATCAATTTATGGATTTTAATGGATGTATATAAAAACAATCAAATTCAGAAATCCTACAAATAGCATGTGTATTGTGTCGACCTCAATTTCATGAACCCAGTACTGAAAACCAGTCCAAGATTCATTACGTATTTTTCGAGTTGTGTGCCTTCAAAAACGCGAGTTTACCTGATTTCGGCCCATTTTCGGGGCCTCAATTTCGAAGAATGAGCCAAAATGCCTTATTTATGATTAATTATTAAAAAAAAACTAGAGCAAACTGAAGGGATTTTTCAGTGTTATAGTAATTTCCTCACTAGATTAAACACAAAATATGATTAATATGTGCATCTATAATTAAGAAGAAGATTATATTCTCAAACAAAATGTGTGTTCCATTGTATGGACTTAGCAAATTTTGCCTCTGACACTGAACGTGTGTGATGAAATGCAATATTTGAGTCATGTAACTCAATAATTTAATACCCATATGCCATGCTATTCTTATTATTTTTTAAGTATGTTGGATTGAACAAATTGTAAAGGTATTAACAGGACATTATTTAAGAAAATTATCTTATGGCCCTTTGAATACTTAGTTTTAGCTTGTTTCCAAAGATGCCAGTTTGAGGCATTTTTGTCTATATTCTAAAAGGTTTTGGGCCATAAAAACAAAAAACAATGGGTGTTTTAATGTGTACAATTATTTGAACTTTCCTCCCACAACACTTTAGTGATAAAAAATTAGCCTTACATTGGTTATGCCATAGTATGTCACTTGATTTCTTTCATTTTTCAGGAAACTGACTCCAAATTTTAACGTTGGTATAGGGGTAGGAAACATCACAAAATGCAATCTTATCACCAAATTACAGCCATTTCAGACACAACGTTGTTTTCTTCCAGTTTGTGTACATTCCTGTTGCATTACAAAACTGCTTAATACGCTATCGGACGTTGATTTAGAATTTTATGGTTATGTTGTATAAAAACAATCTCAAAATGCCAATTTGACATTTCACTGCCAAATTATGATAAAAAATATTATAGCTCTGTCAATAAACATAAACAAAGGAAATATGAAATTATGTATGAAATAACAATGTAAGCAGAAGCTGTTAATATAACGTTTTATGCTTCAAGATGCATAATTTTGAAGTTTTTGTTGATATGCTTTCCCCTACCCCATTTTTCTGCCGTTCAAATTTGGAGTAAGTTTCCACAATGATGATTGAAATCCAGTGACATTCATTGGTATAACCATTGAAATGCTATTTTCTCAACTAAAATTTTTTTTCTGAATATGCCTAAAATCCTTTTTAAATTGACAAAAACGCCCCACAATAGCATTTTCGGAAATGAGGCTAGACTAAGAGTTCATAGGACCATAATTTTCTTTTCTTCACCAATGTATTTGGAAATTCCTTCACAATTTGTTCAATCTAGTATTCTCAAAATGTTATGAGAAAAGCAGAGCATATGGATATTAATTTATTGAGTTACATGACCTCAAATATGGCATTTCATCACACGAGTTCTGTGTCAAGGCAAATTTGGCTAAGTCCATACAATGGAACAGACATTTTGTTTGAGAATATTTTATTCTCCTTATTCATAGATGCACATATTAATCATATTTTGTGTTTTATCTAGTGAGGAAATTACTAAAACAGTGAAAAAGTAATTAATTTTGCTCTAGTTTTTTAAATAATTAACCATATAATACGGCATTTGGCTCATACTGCGAAATTAAGGCTCCGAAATCAGGTAAACTCGCGTGTTTGAAGGCACACAACTCGAAAAATACTTAAGGAATCTGGGAATTGTTTCCAGTTCTTGATTCAGGAAAATGTGGTCGACAAATATGCATGATACATGTATTTGTAGGACTTGTAAATTTGAATTTTTTTATATACATTCATGAAAATCCATAAATTGATGATTTGACCAAATTTTCCCAATTTTTTTTCACGAAATTCACTAATTTCCCTTTTTCCGATTTTTTGCCGATTTTTAGTATGTTGTTTATGGAGGGTATATGTACCAATTTCAGCAAAAAAAAATTCTGTTGCAATTAGTTCTGGGTAAAACCATAAATGCACTGGACTACAAAGACTCAGATTGAAGTTCCCAAATGGTGAATATTGTGATGTAACCCTATTGGGAACCTCGATTATACAATGTGTCATCTGCCAATTTGGGGATATAGAGAAACTATACTAAAAAACAAATAGAATCTAAGATTCTATCGAAATTTTATAATAAAGGATCTTTCCAGAGAAGATGAGGCCAAAGCAGAATGAGGTCCCCAGAGGGTGAATTTAGAGATGCTAGTCCGTTATGCAGGATATTGTCACTAAATTTACCCTCTGGGGACCTCATTCTGCAAATGACAGACACACTAAACTCAGGCTTGTATCGCATAGGAAATGTTTAGATAATAAGTTCAACAAACAACCTTGAACTTAACTAAACCTTTTCCTAAAAAAAATAGGGCTCCTTCTGCACATTTATTTCCTTAACATCCCTCCAAATGAATATTAAATAGACTATTCCAATGTACATTTCTTAACTGACTGGGAGAATACATTTAATATATAAATGGTTAATAGGGTCCTGCCAAGCCTTGAAATAGGGTGTCTGTCATTTGGAGAGTGAGGTCCCCAGAGGGTGAATTTAGTGATGCTACCCCGCATAGCGGGCTAGCATCACCAAATTCACCCTCTGGGGACCTCATTCTGCAAATGACAGACACCCTATTTCAAGGCTTGAGCCCTGCGAATCATTACATCAGGCATATCAATAGTGAATATGTAGATATCACTTCATATGCTCACTTCATAATGATGATAAGGGATTATCAGTATACAGCGTATCTAACCAATTAACCTCTTCGCTGCTATGACGTCCGGAACTATTATGGATGTAAAAGTGCACGTCATGTGCTATATGGTTCGTAGGTACTGCAGACCTACCTCAGCACACTAGCAGTATTGGTGCAATGGAATAACTGTATCTCAAAGTTTCAAAAAGTGTACGATGTTCCACGATTGTGAACGATAATAGTTATGCCCTGTGCCAATGCATTCTCTTATATATGCGAGTCGACCATAGGTCGCCTCGCATATATAAGAGAATGCATTGGCCTAACAATTTTTTACAATTTTAATAATTTTTTCTTGTATTCTTTAACAATTTTATAATTTCACCCATACAGAGCCCCAGACAAACATGAGCAGACCAAACTCTTCTATATGCTTCTATATATGTGTGGGGCTCCCTGCAGGGTAATGGATGTTTTTTATTTTATGTCCTAAAAATTGTAAGAAACATTTATTTAAAAAAAATGCATTCTCTTATATATGCGAGGCGACCTATGGTGATGGCACAGGGTAAAAAAATGAGTAAGTATTATGGTTCTTGGATATTCCCATTATATTTTCCCATTAGAAAATGGCAATAATGTCAACAGCCCAGCACACGATGTCATAACATTTAGCAGCGAAGAGGTTATTTGCGCATTTTTTGTGGCCATCTCTGCTATACGATAATGAAACATTATCATAAGCAATAATGAAGCCAGTAAGTAATCTCATTCATGTAGCTGAAGTTTGACAGATATATTAAATTTTGCTGGATCAATTACATGAGTCTTACAAAGCATTGGTGGTCTATAGTATAGTTCAGTCAACGACAGTATTATTTGTTTGTGGTCTTTCGTTGGTATCATAATATATCCTTCAAGAAAAAAAGCAATGTGGTCTGTTGAATTACTGGTGATGAGACTGCAACTGTTGCCAATGATTCAATACAATTCGAATCCGGACAGCCGATTTTGATTCGAATCAGATGAAAGATTCCAAATTGCGTCAAATTGATCCGCAGGGCCCCTATACCTTAAAGTGATGTGAAACACTCAGGTTGTGTGACCAAACATATATTGAGAATAATCTTGCCCAACTAGTTATTTTTATGAATATTAATCCAAATTTACAACACACACTGTCATTCTTATATATTAATTAAATGCAGTGACTCTCGATGGCGAAATCGTTTTCATTAGTTTATCGCAGATAGATGCGTCCCGATTGGAGTAGAAAATATTTACATTTGAGCGTAGTTCAGACGATGTTTTCTATGGAATGGTATGGTCGATTTGCTTCAGATTTTCGGCGATGTTAGTAGAATGGTACATTCCTCCAGTTGGCATAGCGCCTGGATAGTAACTGATCAGTTTCACGCACCCAAACAAGTACATAATATGTCTTTAACCCTTTTATGACTGGAGCTTCCTGAAATTTTGTGAAAACCATGTGCCAATACATTCTCTTATATATGCAGTCTCCCATAGGGAGCCTCGCATATATAGGAGAATACATTGGCCCAACAATATTTACCTTGACCTTGTAAGCCAGTGCATTCTCTTATATATGCGACTCCCTATGGAAGACTCGTATATATAAGAGAATGCACTGGCACATGATCTTTAATGCTGGCCCAACGTAGCTCCCATCATGAAAGGGATATATGAATATACAATATTGGTTGTTACAGGAGGTAGCAGTGGCTGTTCGATGCACTATGCGATACAGGCAATCAAAGAATTCGGCCTCAAGGAAGGCCAGACATGCGTTGTGATTCTACCAGATTCTGTGAGGAACTACATGTAAGTATTGTCGCTCAGGATTCCTGACGTGTGTTTGTTTTTCAGCGTTTCTGCCAGACAAAAATAAAAATAGGACATTTTGGGAAACATATAACATGTTGGGGGCGACCTTGTGGGGAGAATTTGTTTTATTGTTCACTGAAAATTAGCCGTTTCCTTCACCTGAGACAAGAAGCAGGAATATTGAAGCTTTGTACTGAAAGCAAATTGAAACAGAGTGTGTTTCGTTGACTTCAAGTTAATGAATTAAAAAGTGAAACAATGTAATTTAAAATGCGTGCATCTTATTACTAATCAACTTACAGGTTGTTGAAAACAGAGACCATGCTTTTGATTCACGACTCCTTTAACCCTTTACCCAACAAAACGGCCAGAAACGCCCAAATAAAGCTTCAACAGCCTAAAATATCTTCCGTCTGTCTCAATAACACCATACAAATATGGATATCATTGGAACCGGTTCATTGACCACATTGTGATGGTTACAGTTATGCCCTGTGCCAATGCATTCTCTTATATATGCGAGTCGACCATAGGTCGCCTCGCATATATAAGAGAATGCATTGGCCTAAAAAAATTCTTTTTTTAACACTTTTTACCATTTTTTCTTACATTTTTTAACAATTTTTAACATATTTTTCTACATTCTTTGACAATTTTATCATTTTTAATATGTGTTAAGCCAATGCATTCTCTTATATATGCAAGGCGACCTATGGTCGACTCGCATATATAAGAGAATGCATTGGCACAGGGCCGTTCTGTTGGGTAAAGGGTTAAATGCCGAGAATCACAGTAGAACTAATCATTTTTTGGTCTCCGCATGCATGATAAATCTTGCGACAAAATAGTCAAGCAAATAACAATTGGTTGTACCAGGAGATTTCCCGATATTAGTTGAACAAGTTTTTAGTGGGAAAGCTGACCATCTGGTATTGTTTACGTAGATTGAGACTCAAAAGTGTGTTAATGTACAACCACCGAAGATCTTTATACCTGATGCAAAAATTTAACACTGTTACTAAAAGTTACATGGAAAGGCGGGAAGGATGAGCACGTGGCATTGTTGACATAGGTTGTGGTTCAGGACCCGATGTTAAACTGACACAAAATGAGACATTATTACCAGAAAGACTTTTCATAGAAATGTTTTGGCAGGAAAGCTGACCATGCATTATAAAGGGTACCTGATTATGAGCAGTGAAAGATCTTGTTAGTATGCTAGCCACAATTGCTGGCCACATTGTGGCTGTACCTAGGCCTCCCCTATCCCGGGAGAAGTATATGGTTACTGACTGTTCAGGTTCATCATGGTAATAATTTTCCCACACATTGAAACTAATTCATACCTGTGGCATGCATGTAATTAAATGGAATGATTATTATTGTTAATATAATAAAACAAAATAATTTTGGCTGATCCTTGTTCTGTTGTCAAATATGAAGTCATGGTTGGGAAGGGAATGCAGCAGTAGCATAATCCCTATGTTTATTCAGTAAGGAATTTCCTGTTACTAATCTGTAAATTAATTTATGTTTTAATTTGTTTTGCTTGAACAAACAACTGATTTATAGAATAACAACTACGAATTATATTAAAACGAAGTTTTAATCTAGAAATTCAGGTTAACGATTTGCTTCACATAAATATGTTGTTATCATTATATAATCACAAAAGACCTGTAATACTATAAACATGTATCAAACAATGAAACTAACTTTTGCAGTCTATATTCTCATATGTAATGATGTTCAACTTTTTCAAAAGCCAATAATAATTATCAACGTCACTAAATTTGGGTGGGAGGGTGGGCCAACCGTGCACATTAGAAGCTGAACATAGAATGAGTGCTAAAATCTTGTTTGGGTTCAAGCACTCTTTAGAACAATCGAGAAACCCCTGCTGAATCTAGTCAATATCAATCAACGCTTATCATGCGTGAACCGCTATTGCCAATCACCCAGATATGCCCCATCGATTTAACCCCCGTCGATCTAATATTTTCCATTAACACTCTTATCTCCAAATAATTCTTCGTTGAACTTCAATAAACTAATTTATCTAGCAAGTGATAGCTTTTTCAACTTGAAAACTAGTCCAAGTCTTCTCGTACTAAAACCGGCTAAGATATTGGGATGGAGGTGCCGGTCTTTAGTCCGAGTTCCAGGCCCATGCATTCTTATGACACGACTTAAGCGTTAGTGACCCGCTCAAATAAAACCACAATTATATGAAATAAAATATCACAATTGCGACAATAAACGGATATTTTCCACAGAAGACATGCTATTTGATCTGAAACCCACATCAGTTGTGAATTGAAAGCGGTAATTTAATGCGAAAAAAGACATTTACCGCAATGTTTACAAATTTTTAAAAGTATGCGAACTCAGTTGACCTCGCGAACTGTGTTCGGCATTTTCCGTTGAAAATATTCCGTAGATTTTTGACTGACAACGCAAATTACGATGAATTCTCCATTGTAATCGTAATTATGTGTGTCAATAAATAAAAAATAAATAGATTAATTAAACATTGAAGATATAAATGTAATACATTAAATAAATTACGGGGAATTACAACCCTCTCAAAGTTTAAAACAGTGTAAACACAACGACCATTAGAAATAAATAATATGGTGCTACATTTCCCACATTTGGTGGACTTCAGCGAAATTAAGATATATACTAAGCGAACAGAGCAATATACTGCTCTTGTTAAGCACACAAAAAATCAAACAAAATTTGTATAAATTTTTAACCTTAAGTTTGAAAAGTCCCACTAAAACGGAAGAACTATATTTCGAAACTGTGATTCGGTTCTCCGATTATTTTATCAACACAAAAGTCAAAATGCACATGGATGAAAATCACACGCATGGCAAGTCAGACACAAGAGTTCTAATTTGCTCCAATTTTGACAAGTTGCTTGCGAAAATTGTCAACAAAACTACCTTTCTGATCCTCCATTATGTCATTAAGTTTTTAGTGCGGGAATTGTTCTCAAAGCACATTGGAAACTGGACTTTGCGGCGATCGGTTTTCGCTATTTTGTTCGGAAAACCCCGCGCTATATATAGAAACGGAAACTAGAATACTCAGAACAAACACCGGACAATGCCGAAGTTCTTCGGAACCTGAGTTCGGCTTTCAGTTAAGTAAACAAACAGAAAAAACAGCGATGTTGGTGACAATCAACCGGAATATTCTATGTGTAATTTAACATGAAAGTTAGATTATTATACACCATTATGACCATAAGATGTCTCTCTTTCCGATGTATATAGCATCATGTATTGATTCATTAGGTAAATCGAGTAAAATACACCACAGATTCCCGCCACAGATCGTGGGCGTAACTCGTGTGATAGGATTGGTATAGAAGCGGGCTTGGACTAAAGACCGGCACCTCCATCCCAATATCTTAGCCGGTTTTAGTACGAGAAGACTTGGACTACTTGAAAACATGGTTCTCAATGTATTATCTTATGATTCCCTGTCGAGCATTGGTTTCTGAACCACAGTGAGGTGATGGTCAAGTTTTGCAATTGGCATGGATGCACTTAGTATGAAATACAGTCTAGCTCAAAGTAATCATATCTCCAGTAGATGTTTTGAAAATAATAAAATGAAGGCTTATAACAATAGGCTCTCTGTTCATAAATTGCTATTTATTAATTTTTTCCACAGGACAAAATTTCTGAGTGATGATTGGATGACTGAAAGACTCTTCACAGAAAACGGTGATTTGATAGAAGCAGACAAACCTTGGTAAATATTATGATCATATAAAGCGAACTTCTCAATGATGAAAATATGACATATTTATGGAAGCTTTGTGTATTAGCATACCAATCAAAGAATGACTGATTCTTTTCAGAGTCTGGTATAAAATATTGTGTTGAATTAGCGGATAATGGTGTTTCTTGATTTCGGATCACATTAGGTACAGGGTGAATATACTGTTGGGAAATTTTGTTAATGGGCGATCTGGAGCCCAATAATGGGTATTTGCCACAATAGAATTGCCTTGTACCTTTCCAAAATCACAAAACACCACACTGTTACCCCATTATAATTCTCTTCGAACTTAAAACATTCTTTCGACACACACATGCCTTATAATTATCAACGAAATGTGCAGCCATAGAAAACACTCAGCCAATTCACTACTTTTTGTTTTAAATTTAATGCGCCTAATAAAATATAGTCTACAGATTACCATATATATATGTTTAGTATAAACTATAAACATCATTGTAAAAATTTCTTTAATGATAATATATCTATATAAATATAGCTGATGATACATACTCATGTTGATCATTTAGGTGGTGGGACTTGAAGGTGAGCCAGTTGTCGTTGCGGGCCCCACTGTCCATCATCCCATCCATCACCATTCAAGACACGCTCAATTTACTGGACAAAGAAGGATTTGATCAAGTGCCTGTTGTCGATGATGCAGGGTAAGTTATTCCTGAGTATTTATTACTTGACCAATGGAAGTTACCCGATGAGGTCTGGTAACCGACCTTTATTATACCCCCTGCAACATGAAACTTGGTACAGACATCAACCACCATGGGAACCTGTGCATCTGTGATTATGATGTCTGTCTGACTTTTTTTGGTGGAGTTATCCAACTTTTGCAACATGCATAATTTTGTCTCAGCTTTTATTCCTACGTTTTAGGTCAATGTTTTTTAAACTTGGCACAGATTTTTAGTACCATGGGAACATGTGCACCTGCGATTATGACGTCTGATTATTACCACAAAGGTCAATTGAAATTTCATGAATCGGCACAAATACATATAAATAAAGTCCAGATAAATCGATCACTGAAGCTGTTGGTTAGAGAAACTCATCACTGATTGTAAGTTTCTCAGGCTAATTGGGTGTTATAAACACGGCATCCAATTTATAAGCGAAATTAACAAACACACTATATTTCATAAATCAGACGCCATGCTTATAACGTATACATAACAAACCACTGCTTATGCATTCTATGTGTGTACATACTTCAAGGTTTTCAGTGGAAAACAATAAATTTAATTATTGTGAGGGGAAACAAGAGACCTAACACCCGGGGGGTTACACCCCCAGTTTTAAGATTTTCACAAGGTATTGTGAGTGTGTACAAGGCATATAGAACGACCCCGGCATAATGTTATAAGGGGAAGAACCTTGTGAACATGTAAATAGTCATAAAATATATAGGTCTAATGCATGGTAACATGCCGAGTGCTTGATTAAAGTGATGTGAAACGCTCCAGTAGGGTGATAAAATATAAATGGTTAACTATCTTGTAGTTATTTTTACAATTATCATATCCAAATTGACAACACTCACTATCATTCTTATATATTAATTAAACGCAGTGACTCTCGATGGCAAACTCTTTTTCATTAGTCTATCTCTGATAATTGCGTCCATAATCGAGAAGTAAATATTTCCAATTGCGCGAAGTTTAGACGATGTTCTCTGTGGAGTGGTACAGTCAATTTTTTTCAGATTTTGTCAACATTTGTAGAATGCTACATTCCTCCAGTTGACATAGCGCTGAAAACTAACAGTAACTTATCATTTGAACGCACCCGAACAAGTCCGTAATATATCATTAATCTTGTAGATCATTTTGGATGCGAGTAGAATTTGATAATTATGCATACAAATAAGCCTATAAATATAGCCTATGGTTTAGACATCAGCATTTGATAATAAAGGCCTATCATATGTAATGATGTTGCAAATGTTATACAATGTATGTTGCTGCAATTAAGCCAGTAATTAAAGATTCACTTAGGTTCGGCCTGATACAGACACATCTATATATATATATATATATAAGTAGAAACATGACTAAAATTTAGGATTCATTGAGGCATGGATGAAGTCGATCGTATATGAACATCCCATGATCTAGTAATTGAAGCGTGTCTGCATTTATATGTCTATTCTACTGAGGCGAAATCAGTAGTCCGGAGACGACATGACAATTGCAGTCAAGAAACATTTCATTACGTCATAACTGGTTTTAATTTAATTGTCCGAGCTTGTATTCTGTCATATTGACCCTTTCTCGACACATTGAACATGTGCAACATATTTAGTGGATATGCGCTTTGTATCATATTGGTGTAATCAATCCCTCCTACAGTTTATAGTATAGGGATCTGACTGAAACCCATAAATCCTTCAAACCTGCCACCTTCGTCGGGGGACATCATCATCACCCTCTGGGAACCTCCTTCTGCAAATGACAGACACACTATTTCAAGGCTTGGTACTTTGGTTCTCCGGTTATCTTATCAACACAAATGTCTAAATGCACATAGTCTACAACACTCATGACAAACATCAGTCAAATCAAACATGAGAGTACTAACTGGCTGCCATTTTGTTGAGTAAGATGCAACAAGACCTACCTCTCTAAATCTCAGTTCTGTCAACCCTTTCATGGCGGGATCTGCGCTGGAGCAACATTAATGACCCTGTGCCAATGCATTCTATTATATATGCGAGTCGATTATAGGTTGCCTTGCATATATAAGAGAATCCATTGGCTTAAAATTTTATCATTTTTTTATCCATTTGTCTTTCTTTCTTTAACAATTTTTATCATTTTTTCTTACATTCTTTAACAAGTTTATATTCTTTTATAGTTTTTTCTTACATTCTTTCTTAATTTTTATCATTTTTTCTTACATTTAAAAAAAATATTATATAAAATTTGTTAGGCCAATGCATTCTCTTATATACGCGAGTCGACCATAGATGCATTGGCACAGGGTTTTCGCAAACATCGGTCAAATCAAATGCAAAAGTTCTAATTGATTGCATTTTTAGCTCAACTTGACAAAGTGTGCATGCATCCGTCCATCAATAATTTTCTTTAGCACATCCTACTAGTCACATCTCTAATCCGATCATTATCAAACTTCATATGGATCTTCGGGAGGACCACTAGATGGGAGCCATCATTTTTTTCTCCAAAATTTGTTAAAAAAATACAATGATCACCTTTTGATGGGAGCTATTGAATTTGAATGATTTTCGATGAAAAACATGGCTGCCGGCAGCCATCTTGGATTTTACTCTTCGCATGACTAAATACTTTGGCACACCATACAGACCACGTCCCTTTTGATGGTAGCTATCGAATTTGAACGATTTTCGATGAAAAACATGGCCACCAGTGGCCATCTTGGATTTTACTCTTTGCATGACTAAATCCTTCCCCATACCCTACATAAATACTATGTATGGATCTTTGGAGTGACCACTAGATGGGAGCCGTCAAATTTATCAAAATTTCGTTAAAAAAACATGGACGCCAGTGACCATCATGAATTTCACATTTGAATTATCAGAACACCATGCACCCAACATTTATTGGTGAAATGTTTTAAACATTTAGTGTCATGTTCATGATCACTTATAGATGGGAGCTATCAAATGGTATTCAATAAAAAAAATAGCTGGCAGCAGCCATCTTGGATTTACTGTTTGCATCACTAAATACTTTGGCATGCCATACTGCCAACATTGTTCATCCAATTGATCCCAAACTTCATACGGGTCTTCGGCTTGACCTCTGGTATTACTTAAATATTTAAACAGTCTGCATTCCTTATTGCTCCATTTACTGTAATGTACTATCATGACAATATCCCCTCTCCAAGTTGAGCTGCAGTGTCATTGACACTTTCATTTGTCATGTAGGTGGAATATCCAAGCCTAGACATTTGAAAGAAAAGAAAAAAACTGAATTTAAAAATAAACATTTTTCTGGTCAATGAACAGACAATCAAATTCGTGAAAACAATAATTTTGTCACTTTTTTCTGGCCATTTCAGAACCAAACGATATCAAATGAGTGAAATTATTTTTTAGTCTTACATGGGGGGGAATATATCCAGGGGGGGGGGGGGGGGGGCGATATCCAGGGGGGAGATATCCTGTTACACAGGTATTGTAATTTATTTGTCGAAAAAGTATGGCCAGCAGCAGCCTTCTTGTATTTTACTCTTTGCATGACTTAATCCTTCGGCACACCTGCAGGTCACATCTCTTATCAGATCATCATCAACTTTCATGTGGATCTTCGTGTGACCTCTAGATGCGAGCCTCCATTTTTCCCGAAAATTTGTAAAAAACATGGCCACCAGAGCATCAATCTTTAATTTCAAATTTTAATCTATTGGCACACCACGCAGCCCGCATTTATTTGAGCATAGTTTTGAAAAATTACAGGCATCTTACAAGTAAAATGACATGTTTTCTATGGAATAAACTGATTTGATTAGACGATCATATTTATTGGTGGGTTTAGATGAGTTATAAATCAATACTTAAAAGTCCATCATAAGAAACTTGAGGGAGCATTCTCTAATGTAAAACAGCATCTTGCCTACCAATATAACTAGCTGGTTTACCGTTTATGTATGAGCAAAGTTGAACTAATTGCTCACAAGAAAATATATTGACCTTTCAGATTATTTTTCTTCCAAATGAAAACTTTAGTTTTAGATAATTGATTATTTTATGGATTATACTCACATGAAAATATAATAGGCAGGTTTGAATATGGGTGCAATATTTACCAGAGTTATGGTCCTTATCAACGTTTAATGTGCTAATTATGTTGTTTCTGAATGAGAACTTTTGTTTTGTTTTTGTAAGTGGGTTATTTACATTATAACACTGATAGAGTCCAATCTTTTCTAATCAGAGATATGCCCATTTTATACTTAGAATTTACTGATTATTCTTCTCCCTATTACATTATTATGCGTTAACAACATAACCAATTGGAAGCAAAGATTTATTCAATTGTTATGTGTACCCATACCATGTATGGTACACATAATGCCGACGTCCGGATCAACCATTCGTCGTTCGTCCGTCTGTCTGTCCGTCCGGCCGTCTGTCGAGCCGTCTGTCCGTAGACACTTGCTATCCGATTCATTTACTCAAATATTTTTTATCGAATCGTGTTCAAATTTTATGTGCATGTTTATGATGACAAACTTCTCACCTGTATAGTTTTTGGTATCAATCGGTTTAGAAATTATTGACACTTTGCATCCGCACATACATGTAGGCATGAGCTATCCTATCCGATGCTCTAACCAAAGTATTTTTTGTCCGATTGTTTTCATATTTGATATGTAGGTTTATAATGACACACCCCTCACCTGTATAGTTTTTGGTATCGACTAGTTGATCAGTTTAGAAAATAATTAACCCTTCACACACATGCTATCCAATGTAATAAGTTGAACATATTTCTTCTGATCTGCCTCATTTCTTACCTAGGTTTTCCTTAGCATGGTCTTCATCTGTATGGTTTTTGGTATTAATTAATTAACCCTTTTCACTCTTATGTTTACTTAGAACTCACGCAAGCTGCTATGACTCAAAACATTTTTCATCTGATCTACACCAAAATACAGATAAGTTCAAATTTGGGTTTGATCCGATATATTTTAACAGAGTTGTGGCCCTTTATAATTCAAGTAACTGATAATGTAGTTACATGTAATAGACTGGGAATATTAAGACAAAGTATTTCCCACAGAGCAGTCAGATAGCTATGGATCAGTACAGTGTATTGACATTGTCAGATAGCAGCTGGTGTTTACAGACTCTCATACAGTTATCTCATAATTATGCATTAAAGTATGATATATCCAATCATTATCAATCATATTTTACTAAATGTTTTAACTTTTTATCTTTAATTGTTATGCATGGTTCTTCAGCCTGACTATGGATTGAGCTTAATTAGCTTTATCACTCTGTAAGACTATATTTATAGACTATGAATTGAGCTTAATTAGCTTTATCACTCTATAAACATTTAAATAAAATAAAACATGAAAAGCCATTAGAATATGTCAAAACATAAATTTTAAGTCTACCTGCCAAGCATATTTTTTTCTGACTTCTAACCCTAAACCACATACTGGTATTTAAATTTGGTCCTATGGGACATCAGGGGCAAAATTAGGACTAACTGTTAAGGAGAAAAATTAGTTGTTTGATCCATATACCTGAATGAATATATCCCATCTACTGAGAGAATCTCTCCCCAGCAACCTTATATTTTTCAGAACTTTAGCAGCAATTTAATCAAAACTATTAAGATTTCAAACCTGTTGACATTCAGAACAAATTTCTCAAAATTTGATTTAATTCCTTGCTCAATCTAACAAAACAAAAACAAAATAAAATAATTAAATAAATAACAAACAAAAAATAATAAACAAAATTTTTTTAAATAATAAAAAAAACATTTTAAATAACAAAATTAAAAAAAACTAACACTATTATAACTCCGCCAATGGTACCCCGAGTCAGCACACCAAATTTGGTTTAAATCGGTCCAAAATATTGTCATGTACTGGTGAATTTGTTTGGAGCCATATTCATCAATTCTATCCCATGCCTTTGGACTACTTAGCTATATATGGCGATATTATTTTATGATGTCTTTTATGCCAATGTGCAGATAAAAGCTATGGTATCTAATTTTTTTTAAAGTTTCAACAATACACAGCACATGCTGTTTAATAAAGGGTTTTGTAGGTTAAGTTACCACAATGGGCTTTAGAACATTGCTAAAATCATTTAGCTACATGTAATCTTGAGATTCAAGTGTCTTTATGCAACTGGGGTTCAGTTATTTGATCAATTTAAATATTTAAAGAGAATTCCATAACTTCTGATTTTATATGTATATCCTCTCTGGAATTTTCTAAACTAACTGCCATTTGGGAAAATTAATGAGACATGGGTCAGATTTTAGAATACTGTTGATTGCCTGTTGATAAATGAAACAAAGTGATATGTTTTTAATCACTTCATGTCATCTGCCATGTAGAGAATGATTTGTTTGTTATCACAAGAGCCAGCAGTCAGCCACTTTCAATGCAAAGGCTATTTAGGCATCTGTTATCAGACCCAACACATCACAACCTAACATGTAACTACCAGAGAAAGCTGCATAACTGAGATCTTTAAGGATATTTTGCAGAAAACACTTGATCACTCTTGCTTGGATATTCTTGATTCTACATGTTAATACGGCTTACAGTCAAGTGATACCCGAGTCAAGTGATACCATACAAAGTGATACCCAAATCGGTCAACTGATACCCAAGATGGCCAAGTCATCTGATACCTTTTTGAGTCAAATGGTACCTTTTATCAAAAATTTTGATTTAGATACATTTGACCCAAAAAAAGACCTGAACCAATGACACAGCCATTTTGGGTATCACTTGACCAATTAGAGTATCACTTTGCAAACAAAAACATGTTACTCACAGTTTTCCCGGCTGTCGCAGAACACGCGATCTGCAGTTCAGGTGAAAAGAAGGTATCAGTTTACTCGAGATTAGGTATCACTTGACTTTTTTTTTCCGAGAGTATCAGTTGGTTTGGTTATCACTTGTCCTGCACCCAATATGGTGAACCAAATAACACTGACAATTCGTTAATTAGTTCAGTTGGTATTTTACCAGTTTCTCGAAACGTCGACCAAATTACCAAAACTATTTATTAAGCAAAAAGCAGCAAACGGTTTTACACTTTTATTTATTATACAACTTTGACGCCCGTCATCAATTACTAACTATAAAGTATCACCGATTAGAATCTCGAACACTGCTTTCTTATAGTTATATTTAGTTATAAATAGTTCAAGTGGCTTTTAGAATTCTAACTTTTATGCCAGGCATCAATTACTAAATTAGAGTATCACTTCGTGTGTTTGCTTCAACATCTAATTGTCATATTTACAGGAATTTTGAAGTAATGCGTTAATTTTTATAATTAAATTATGATATATTTTTTACGATATGTACCCTATGAAAGTCGAACAAGAACTAAACGCTTGTTATCAGATAATATTTCCAGCGCGAAAAATCTATGCGACTCCGCGTCAGCGATTGGATGCTTTTGGACATGCGCAGAATGTGACAGCTACAAACCACGCCCAAATGTGTTAACGCCGCCCATCATGAAAATGTCCGGGAATGATCTACACTTGTGTCAGTTAATTTTTCGAATGATTGTTACATGCATATAACGTCGATTAATATTAAAATTATTCTTATAGTTTGAGGACAATTTAAAATAGAAATCCATCGATCTATTTGTTTTTATTTTTGGATTGGGAACTTAAATTATTGGAATCCTTTATATAACTTATTGAAGAAACATCCTCTATCGATCATGCACATAAAAATGATCAAGATCCTTCATATGTAATTTTAATGCGTACAAATATTCATGGTTATCACTTTATACCATTATATATTTATTCATTTAGAGAATTGTCCAAATGTGTTTTGGTATATGCTCAGATGATTATAGAAGGAAATATTATAGTTCAAATATAACTGTAGTCAACGATTTTTTGAATTATGCACCCGAAAATAAAACGCACACACCGGTCTATATATTAAGTGTATTTTGGTGCGAAAACAGCCACGTGGCTTAAAAATATTTATTTTGTCATCTCATGTTCCATTTTTTTTGTCCTCTCGCCGGGGGGGGGGGGGGGGGGGGGGGGGGGGGGGGGGTAGTAAATATTATCATAGAAGGAAATCTCATATAATAACATTATAAACGGAAAGACTTTCATTTCTCGATCTTGATCACCCATTTTGTATATGTACACTATTCTAAAGATGTGTTATATATATTTGGGCTGAAATGAAGCATTGTGTAAACCGATCTTGTAACCTCAAAATAAACCCAATACCAACGAGCTGGTATTGGCCATATATATAGTAATCAGCACACAAGTGATACAAAATGGTTAGCGTTTTACCAAAATATTACGGCTAATGAGAAACGCTCTTTATTACCGCCACACAGTGGGTGTACACTGGTGTAGAGTTTTTCATATTGTGTGGTCGATCGATAATCCACTGGGCGATTGTATTATTACGTGTGACCTAATATCTCAATAATCTGAGGCAAAAGTACGCCTGCTAAAGGCGAATTATAACAGTTGGGGCTATAACGCTCAATGAATACTGGAGGCTATATCAAACTGCGCAGCAGAATATCGCTGAATGGACGAGTATGAGATGAGCCTAACTGCAATTGTGACTTTGTTTAAAGGCCCACTTAATTTTCGAGTCATTCATTTTTTTATAGTATATACGGTTTTAATAACAATTTATGCCATAAAATTTGAATAAAATACTATATTTCATCACCATTTCAAACGCAGAATACTTCTATCTCCTAGTTTGAAACACCTTTAAAATACCGCGTCGTATATCTAGCAATTAGCAACCAACATGTCCTCTTCGGCTTTCCATAGATTTCAACGTAATTTGATACTTATGGGTATTTGTGTCCGGGAAGTGTTTTGGGTGTGACCCCGACCTGACCTTGACCTTTAAAACTGTCAACGCAAGGTAAATTTGGGTAAAACGGACAAATTTCGACGAAATTTTATACCTAGGGATACTTTTGTCCGGGGAGAGTTTGAACGGGTCAAATTGTGAACTCGGCGTGACCTTGACCTTCAATGTGGTCAATCAAAGGTCAAATCGGATAAAACGGATGGATTTCGACGAAATTTGATACCTATGGGTACTTTTGTCGGGGGAGTGTTTTGGACGGGTCAAATCATGACTCCGACCTTACCTTGACCTTCAAAATTTTTCATTAAAGGTCAAGTGGTGTAAAACGGATGGATTTCGACGAAATTTGATACCTAGGGGTACGTTTCTCCGGATGGGGGTGTTTTGGACGGGTCAAATCATGCCCCTGACCTGACCTTGACTTTCGAAATAGTCAATTGAAGGTCAAATCGCGTCTTTCACCAGAAATCAGATGGGAAACAGGCCGGGCGAAGTCGGGCCCATCAGCTTGTGTAATAAAGAAGACAGTTTGAAGAAAGTAATGTATGACACGAGAAACGGGAAAACTTGAAATATGGAAGTATGCAAATTTCCCACATATAATTTGAAAGCTAGTTTATAGAATAATTGTATTATAATTTATATTTATGGCTAATAATATGATATTGGTGGCGTTACCATTTCTGACTATGGTTTTCTTGTGTGTAAGTGTTCTACTGGATCCATGTTTTCCACATCTCTTGACTTATTGAACCGGGATGCATATAGGGTGAATGAGAAGGTCTGTCGATCTTTACGATCACCCTGGGAGCCCATCCTGGTCTAGTTAGTATATCTGTCGACCTGCATGTTGTCATCGACCATCCCTTGTACTAAAGCCATGCACTTGGCTGTTTGCGCTCCAAAATACACTTGTAATAATGTATTCGCCTTTGAAGTTTTCCCGGCATCGAAATTTATATATAGATGATAAATACTTAAACGATACTTTCTACTAGTACGAACATTATATGTTCCAGAAAGACGCGTTGGTGTCATAAAACAAGTGATACTTAATTCCGAGTTAAATGCTATATACCGGAACAAGTGATACCCAATTCCGAGTTCAGTGATACCTGAGACAAGTGATACCCAGTTCCGAGTTCAGTGATACCTGAGACAAGTGATACCTAATTCCGAGTTCAGTGATACCCGAGACAAGTGATACCTAATTCCGAGTTCAATGATACCTGAGACAAGTGATACTTAATTCCGAGTTAAATGCTACCCGGGACAAGTGATACCCAATTCCGAGTTCAGTGATACCTGAGACAAGTGATACCAAATTCCGAGTTCAGTGATACCCGAGACAAGTGATACCTAATTCAGAGTTCAGTGATACCTGAGACAAGTGATAATTAATTCCGAGTTAAATGCTATATACCGGAACAAGTGATACCCAATTCCGAGTTCAGTGATACCTGAGACAAGTGATACCTAATTCCGAGTTCAGTTATACCCGAGACAAGTGATACCCAATTCCGAGTTCAGTGATACCTGAGACAAGTGATACCTAATTCCGAGTTCAGTTATACCCGAGACAAGTGATACTTAATTCCGAGTTAAATGCTATATACCGGAACAAGTGATACCCAATTCCGAGTTCAGTGATACCTGAGACAAGTGATACCTAATTCCGAGTTCAGTTATACCCGAGACAAGTGATACCCAATTCCGAGTTCAGTGATACCTGAGACAAGTGATACCTAATTCCGAGAGTTCAGTTATACCCGAGACAAGTGATACCCAATTCCGAGTTCAGTGATACCCGAGACAAGTGATACCTAATTCCGCGAGTTCAGTGATACCCGAGACAAGTGATAGTGACACCGAGACAAGTGATACCTAATTCCGAGTCCAGTTCTATAAAAATGACACCCGAGACAAGTGATACCTAATTCCGAGTCCAGTTCTATAAAAATTTGACAAGAGAAATTATAATTGCACTAAAATAATAAAAGGTATCATTTGTCTCAGAAAAGTATTAGTTGACTCGAAAAGAAGGTACCAGTTGACTCGAGATTAGGTATCACTTGACTTTTTTCCGAGAGTATCAGTTGGTTTGAGTATCACTTGACCTGCACCCTGTTAATACCTGTGTGCAGATTCTTGTCTTGCTTGGATATTCTTGATCCGCTTGCTTGGATATTCTTGATTCTACATGTTAATACCTGTGTGCAGATTCTTGTCATGCTTGGATAATCTTGATCCTACCTGTTCATACATATGTGAAGATTCTTGTCTTGCTTGGATATTCTTGATCCTCTTGCTTGGATAATCTTGATTCTACATGTTTAATAATACCTGTGTGCAGATTCTTTTGTTGCTTGGATAATCTTGATTCTACCTGTTCATACCTGTGTGCAGATTCTTTTCTGCAGAATGTTCTTCTTTCTACTCATCAATACTTAGGATGTATCTTGACAAGACTATGGCTTATGGATTTTCGCGTTCAAACTGAAAATAGCTGATCACTATCGCCAAGGTATGGGTTAAACATCTGCCGATCATGATTTGCCTCTCGTTTTGTTTCGAGACTCAAACACGCATTTATTTAAGTCCAGTGCATTTATGAGAAAAAGTGCCAAACCTCAAACTAATTGCAACACAATGTTTCTTAGCAGGATTATATTTACTAACTAATTATAAACAACATACTAAAAATGAAAAAGGATCAAGAAAGGCGAAATTGGTAAATTTTGTAAAATAAATTTGCTAAAAATTTGGTCAAATTCAATTTATAGCTTAAAATTCAAGGATGTTTAAAAACAAATTCACATGTCCTTCCATTTATATATCCATTTTGTTGAGTACACAATCATGATTACAGAACAGAAAACATTTTTCAGATACATTGATTATTTTTCCAGTTATGTGCCACCAAAATTGGGAGTTTGTCTAATTTCGGAGCCTCAATTTCCAAGAATTAGCTAAAATCCATTTTGTATGTTCTGGTATTTTAAAAACTAGATAAAAATGAAGGGATATTTTGCTGTTGTATTAGTTTCCTCACTATATTGTGCACAAAACACAACAAAAGATCACTTCATGCATCTATGACCGAGAAGACAAAAATATTCTTAACTAAACTGTGTGTCCCACTGTATGGACTTTGCCAAATTTACATTGTGACACAGAACTGTTGTGATGAAATATCATACTTGAGGTCACACAACTCAATAAATTGATATTTTGCTGTTGTATTAGTTTTCTCACTATATTGTGTACAAAAAAAAAAATTATGACTTCATGCGTCTATGATTGAGAAGACAAGAATATTCTTAACTACAGGTAAACTGTGTGTCCCATTGTATGGACTTTGCCAAATTTGCCTTGTGCCACAGAACTGGTGTGATGAAATATCATATTTGAAGTCACACAACTCAATAAATTGATATCCATATTCCCCAGGTATGTGGCTAGAGGGGGGGGGGGGGGGGGTGTGGGGGGGGGGTATCTCACCTCCCCAGCAGAGAGCTATATTTTCAATAGTTGGAAATTTCATACCTGCCACAACCAATATTTGCATATGTTCCTATTTTTGGTCACCTTAAGGGGGGTGACAGGTTGGAAATTTCCAACACTTGGAAAGCTTGTGTCCTGGTCCCTCCCCCGTGGCCAGTCAAAAACTTCTAGTTAATTTAAGAAAACAATATTGTCATACAATTGGTCAACATTGTCATTGGAATCATCAGTTGGAAATTTTCCAACCTAAGTGGGGGTGTAGGGTTTGAAATTTCCAACAGTAGGAAGGCTTGAGGCTAGTCTAGATGTTAGGATTTTGCGATTTTCTTGTTCAGATAGTTTAGCAAAACAATATTTTACTACATTTGGTCAAACTTGTAGACATAAATGGTCATCAGTTGAAGAATTTTCCAACCTGAGGGGGAGCATGAGGTTTGAAATTTCCAACACTAGGAAAGCTTCAGTTGAGGCCAGTCTAGATGCTAGGATTTGCGATTTTCTTGTATATAGTTTTCAAAATTTTCTCACACCGGGCCAAACAACCATGGTCGGCCTGGTGTTCCCTGGTCTGTTGTCGGTAGCTGTGTGCATTTGTCTGGAATTAGATCACTAGTTGTTTTTTTTTGGGGGCAATTTTCAGGTTAAATATCTTAATGTTCTCATACTGGGAAAATAGAAGCATGGCTTATGAATATATAGGAAATTAGGCCTGAGCATGAGGTACAAGGGGGGGGGAGTGCAAATGGAATTATGCAAAAAGTTGTGTTGGTGCGATTCCGACCGACTCAAGGGGGGGGGGGGGGGGGGGGGGGGGGGGGTGCAAATGGAATTATGCAAAAAGTTGTGTTGGTGTGATTCCGACTCAAGGGGGGGGGTGCAGTTGGAAATTCCCAAGGTGGACACCCCCCCCCCCAGCGGAGACCCTCTAGCCACATCCCTGATATGCCCTGTACAATGTATTTCTCTTAAGTATACTAGGTTAAATTCACTGTGCTGGAGTTCCTAAGGCTAAACACATATGTGCCAAAATCATCTTATGGCCCTATGAATCCTTAGTATTGTATCTTTTCCAAAAATGCCATTTTGGACTGTTTTGAGGTGTTTTTGTCCATTTTTAGTCGAGTTTTTCAAAAACTCAACTTATGGTTTGGCGAGGGACGGTTGGCGGGCGGGCGGACCTATTGCATGCATTATAACTTTGACATTTGTGAACGGATTCCAAAAAAATTTGGTTTGGCAGTTGCTCCCAATGACTGTTTACTGCCTGTAGAAAATGGGTCACGTCCGAACTTTTTTACAAGAGTTATCCATCTTAGATGGTTTTTAGTTAAGTTTTTCACCGATAGCGTGATAACTCACGTAAATATTAACCAATTTCAATAATATTTGGTATATGAGACTCTTGCAACAATATCTCGGACGAGTTCGAAAACCAGTTTTGTCCGAATTTTTTTTCCGGAGTTATGGGTCTTAGTTTGTCTATTTTTAGCAATTTTATCACCGTTAGCGCGATAAATCAATGAGATATTAACCGATTTCAACAATATTTGGTATATGAGTCTCCTGCAACAATATCTCGGATGAATTCGAAAACCAAGTTTGTCCGATTTTTTTTTTGGTGAGTTATGGGTCTTAGTTTGTCTATTTTTAGCAATTGTATCACCGTTAGCGCGATAACTCGATGAAATATTAACCGATTTCAACAATATTTGGTATATGAGTCTCCTGCAACAATATCTCGGACGAGTTCGAAAATCAGGTTTGTCCGAATTTGTTTCGCTGAGTTATGGGTCTTAGTTTGTCTATTTTTAGCAATTTTATCACTGTTAGTGCGATAACTCGATGAAATATTAACCGATTTCAACAATATTTGGTGTATGAGTCTCCTGCAACAATATCTCGGACGAGTTCGAAAACCAGGTTTGTCTGAATTTTTTTTGCAGAGTTATGGGTCTTAGATTGTCTATTTTTAACAATGTTATCACCGTTAGCGCGATAACTCAATGAAATATTAACCGATTTAAACAATATTTGGTATTTGAGTCTATTGCAACAATATCTCGGACGAGTTCGAAAACCTGGTTTGTCCGAATTTGTTTTCCTGAGTTATGGGTCTTAGTTTGTCTATTTTAATCACAATGTTATCACTGTTAGTGCGATAACTCAATGAAATATTAACGGATTCAATTGATATTTGGTATATGGGTCTATTGCAATAATATACCACCGTCCAACTTTTTTTCCCGGAGTTGTGCACCTTATTGGCAGAATTTGTTTAAAAACCTTTAAACATGGACAAAAACTCCCAAAATAGCATTTTTATAAAAGAGTCATGCATTGCTCAGGATTCATACGGTCATAATATGATTTTCCACGCCATGATTTTTATCCATGTACACTTAAAGATACGGGCGGCGTTAGTTGCAGGAATATTTATATTTGTTCAAATCTCCATAAACAGAAGGAACATCATATATATACAGTTCCGCTCATATGCCAAGCATAATCCACGCATAAATAGTATATTGTTGTCAATACGTATGATGGTGTACATAAACAAAAACATGCTCGTGTTACAGCAGTTGTGCTTCTGTTTACACAACACAGCGCAATTCTATTGGTTTAAATCACATAAACATGATATAAACGCTCTCTATTATTTCCATATCAGGAAAAGAGTAACAAATAACGCTCTTTATGTTTGCCATATCCGGATCTAAACAAAAGCCAGGAAACGAAACTCTTTTTGCTTTTGTTTACATAACAAAGGGGGAAAATTGACAATAACTCATACTGTTTATGCCATATTTCTGATTGGCATAAGAACAAGGTCTGTCTATATCTTACTATTCCTTCTATTTATGGCAGATTTTGACTGAGGTGAATATCTCAACAGCATACCCACTGCCAACGCCACCCGTATCTATAAGCGATTATGTGAAATAAAGGGAAACTAGATATATATTTATTGAGATGTATGACCTCAAAATGCTATTTCAATTATGCCGGTTCGGGCAAATTTGGCTGTCCATACAATGCTGGAACACACAAAAGAATATTTTTGTCCTTTCAATGGTATTTGCATACTGATATCATATTTTTTGCACAACCTAGAGAGGAAATGATTAAAACAACAAGAAATCCCTATATTTTTCTTTAGTTTTTAAAATACAAGACCATAAATAATGGATTATAACTAATTTTGAGAAATTGATGCTCCGAAATTAGGTAAACTCCAAATTTTGGAGGCACATAACTCAAAAAATACTCAAAAGTATCTACGAAAGGTTTTTCTGTTCTGTAGTCAGGGTTGTGTACTCTACAAAATGGATATGTAAATGAAAGGCAGTGTGAAATACAGTTTTGTATAAACATTCTTGAAAAGCCATAGAGTATTTAACCAAGTTATGACAAATTTATCTCACAAAATTCATCGATTTCGCCTTTGTTGATTCTTTTTTATTTTTAACTCAACTTACTTTGTAAGTTTGAGCTATTGCCATGGGTTGGCATCCGAGTAATTTTGGGGTCACTCGGCCAAAATACATGGCCGCTGTTAGCCATCTTGGATTTCAAAATAAATCCATTGGTGCGGGCTACAGGCCGTACTGTTTGTGTGATCATCATAAAATTTGTCGTGAATGTTGAAACTTTCATGTAGATGGAAATGAGTCATTTTAGGATCATGGGGCAAAAAAACATAGCCGCTGTTGGCCATCTTGGATTTTACTCTTTGCATCACTATGTCCTTTGGCACATATATCCTACAGACCACATCTCTGATCTCTGGACTTTTGCGCTGGCTACAGGTCATATCTTTAGTCGGATCTCTATGAAATTTGTCATGAAGACATGTAGATACTGTAGGAACACATCATTTTGGGGTCATTCGGCCAAAAAACATGGCTGCTGGTGTCCATTTTAATTTTCAAATTTCAATCCATTGGCATGGGCTACAGGCCGTACTGTTTGTCTTATCATCATAAAATGTTTCATGAATGTTGACATTTGCATGTAGATGGGAACGAGTCATTTTAGGATCATTCGGCCAAAAATCATGGCTGCTTGTGGCTATCTTGTATTTTACTCTTTGCATCACTAAATTCTTGGACACATCCTACAGACCACTTCTCTGATCCGATCATCACCAAACTTCATATGGATCATCGGGGTGGCCTCTAGATGGGAACGAGTCATTTTGGAGTCGTTCGTCAAAAAAATATGGCCACCAATTGCCATTTTAGATTTTACTCTTTGTATGACTAAATATTTCTACAAAATTCATTAGCATGTGTTATAGACCGATCTGTTTGTTTGATCTTCATGAATTTTTTCATGGATGTTGACATGTAGATGGGAACGAGTTATTTTGGGGTGATTCCCAAAAAAATTGGTTACTGGTGGCCATTCTAGAATTTAATCTTTGCATCTTTAAATACTTTGGCACATGTAGATGAGAACGAGTCATTTTGGGGGTCATTCAGCCAAAAGACATGGCCGCTGGTGAACATCATGGATTTCAAAATTTATTCAGTTAACGTGGTTACAGGCTGTACTGTTTGTTTGATCATCATAAAAATTATCATGGATGTTGACATTGAGATGAAGATGGGAACGAGTCATTTTAGGGTCATTCGGTCAAAAAACATGGCCACCAGCGGCCATCTTGCATTTTACTCTTAGGATCACTAAATTCTTTGAAACACCCTTTATTGATAAAGATAATTCCAAGCACCACACACCAAATCAAGACTTGATCTTATTTTCACTAACATGCAGATGTTCTGACAATAGTCATACAGTGTCCATGGTCTGATCACAAAGGACTTGTTGCTGCTATTCCTGTCCTTACTATCTAGTTAACATTGTTCATTCGTATACATTATCATTCCATTTCTACTTCCACCAATACGACTATTGTTTTGGTCTCACTTCACATGTACATCTTGTCA